>OW799203.2:5399744-8099616 GCA_941918905.2 Xestia sexstrigata | reverse complement strand
CCGTCAAGGATGACTCAGGAGCGTCCGCGACCGGCAATGCATGGTCGCCCCCCCTCCGCCGCCTTCACCACCGGATTGACCCAGGTGAGCTGTTCCTCGCTACACGCAGCTTACCTGCACAATATGACTCTACACACATTACGCACACCCAGCTGCGCGACTTGTTCTAAGTTAATATAGGCAGGGCGCGCAGCTATGGCCACACATGCACTCCTCTACAAGCACGTAGACACACGCGGGGACGCGGCCCTCGGGCCCGCGGAAAACGCATACATGGGCGGTGTTACACATACAATACCGCCCACACACACACGTCGTTTCCGCAGCCCGAACCACTGCCGGCTAGCTCTGGTTAGTGGGGCGGGCGGGAATCACACATCCACTGTAGGTGCGCTGTAAGTCGGTGCCTCTGTCGCTGGTTGTCCCCCGCTGGGCCTCCCTCGGGTAACCGGGGGTCTCACCCGGCGGAGACAGACCGCCGGGGCACTGTGAAGAAAGCAGCGCTGTACAACAGCGCTGTGGCGCGCCTACAGGACACATACAGCAGCCACACACATGGCGCATATTATGCGCCCAACCACTGGACAATGAGTCCAACACAAGGACGGGTCCGTCTCAACGGACCGAGGTATAGCCGCCGCGGTCAGAGGGCATAGCCCTGATACCGCTTGCCGCGCCCCCTGGCGGGGGCGCAGCGGATTCCAATTGTTGAGAGAGCTCAATTCGGTGGAAGAAACTGTGGTGACTGTATCTCTGAATAAGTGAACAGAAAAATAAAGTATTAAGTCTACATTTAGTGAGTTTTTATTACACTTCAGAAGTGGGATTCGAAAGGTGAGTTATTTGAATTTCCATATGCTAAAATTAACATGTTCTGTAACCTAGTGATGAGCCTAAAGCTCGCTGTCCTATTTTGTCGGGGTACTCCCCGATAATAAGACAATGAAAATTAGGTTTCTAACATGCTCTATAGCCTTGTGGTGTGATTTTATTTGGTCAGGGTACTCCCTGATAATACGATTACAAAATAAGGTTATGATTTTATGATTGTGTATTTCTTAAAATTTACGAGTGAAAAACCTGAAGCTGTCTGCCTGTCTCATTTATTTGGGATATTCCCTGATAATGTTACAAGGCATATTAAGTTTCTAACATGTATGATTGCCTAAGGTGTGATTATATTTGGTCGAGGTACCCCCGATAATACGATTGCAAAATAAGGTTAAATGACTAATGTAAATCTTTTACTTATTGGAACTGGAAATTAAAGTTTGTTTATTACTACTTGGTTAGGGTACTTCTTAATAGTGATGGCATACATTTAAGGCAACCTTGGGTCGCAGTTTTATGCGATCGAGGCACTCCCCGATAATACGACTGTGAGATGAGGTTGTGATATTTATTGTGAGTTTTTTTAAATAGATTGGAATTAAGCGAGGTTTGTTAGGTACCATTAAGTGATAGCATGCTTCTGTCGTAACCTTTAGTGGCAGTTTTATCTGGTTAGGGCGCACCCTAATATACATGCACCATGCAACTACATAATGAAGGTTACTTTTCAATTTGTTTTATCGAACATTTATGTCCTTAAATGTGGTCAATTCCAGGTTCAAATCAATTGCAATGGAAAAAGTTAACTGCAACGACCGATCATTGGATAATATTTCCCCTGGTGGTCGCCAAGAGAGCCGACGGCGCCTGCTAACTCCAGTAAGGCGCTCGTCGCATCATCGACGTGATATTTCCAGTGCTCGCTGCGGTGGCACTCGAAGTCGCAGCAAGTCACGGAGGCAAAGTTTTCGTGAGAAAGAATTTGAGTTTGAGCGAGAACGGGAGCGGCTACGTGTACTCGAACAGGACCTACGCAGAGAACGTGAGAAGATAACAGAGGCGCACGGGAATCGATCTGGTAGAAGCTACATGAGGAGTACGAGCCGCCATCACATCAGAGCCGGCAACACAGCCGCAGCCCCGATGAGCATCAAGCTGCAAGAGCCAAGCGGAGACGAGGTTCAAACTCAAACTTAAACTCAAACTCAAAGCATTTATTTCAATTAGACCATTACGGCACTTTTGAATGTCAAAAATACAAAAAAGAAAATCAAAGCTACAGTCCCAGTCACAAGGCATAATAACTTGAGAAAGTACTGTAGTTGCCCATTCCCTAGCGTAGATCTCTATGGAGAAGAACGGGCAAGAAACTCCATGGACACTCTTTTAAAAACAAAATATTGTTACAAAATCTTGGTTACATCTTTAATTTTGAGATTATACATATATGTGAGAACGATGTAGAAAGACGTGCACACTAAGAGCGTCCAGAGTAAAAGATTAGATCAACAGTTTACGAATAAAGTAATTAAAATGAACCTTGGCAGCTAAGAGATGATCAGTCCCAACTGACAGCGCCCGTTCACGAACATGACGCATGTACCGGCGCCATTCAACTCAACCATATTGAAGGGAACTAAATGACCCGACACACCCGCCACCATCAGCGAGACATTTAAGTGAGCATGACATTCTCTCAGCCACCAAGGCATATTCAAGTCAATGAAATATAAATAAATGTAAATGGTGGCTGAACAGTACAAAGTACTCACACATGTGCTATGCAATTATATAATATTATGAACTGGAATCTATATAATGCAAGTATATTTTTACAATCTTCTGCAGCTTCCACAAAACATTAACATGGGAATCAATTCTTCATCTTCTTCTTTACGTGTCGATGGACTCAAATAATGCCCGACCCAAAAAATCAATTAATTTGCCCCCCCCCCCCCCCCCTATGGTTGTGGAGCAGGACCAGCATTTAGCCAAGCATTTTTATCATCAATGTAATCCCCCAACTTATAATATGCTTGCCTACATAGTGTGCGTTTTATACAAGATTTAAATTTCGTCTCGTTCAGTTGAAGAATGTGGGGAGGTATTTTATTGTAACATTTCAAACAGTACCCCATGAAAGATGAATCTACTTTAGCAAGCCTGAAACCTGGCTGAACTAGTTGGTCCCTATTTCTAGTGTTATAGTGGTGTCTGTCACCTCTTCTACTGAATAAATGCCGATTTTTCCTAACGTACATGATGTTTTCATAGATGTATTGACAAGGTACTGTCATGATATTAATTTCCTTAAACAGTTCTCTTAGAGAATCGCGTCTACGTAATTTATAAATGGCTCTGATGGCTCTTTTCTGCAGAATAAATATAGACTCGATGTCTGCAGCCCGTCCCCATAGTAAAATACCGTATGACATAATACTATGAAAATAACTAAAATACACTAGCCTCGCGGTATCAATATCAGTGAATTGACGGATTTTTCTAACAGCATATACAAGATTTAAATTTCGTCTCGTTCAGTTGAAGAATGTGGGGAGGTATTTTATTGTAACATTTCAAACAGTACCCCATGAAAGATGAATCTACTTTAGCAAGCCTGAAACCTGGCTGAACTAGTTGGTCCCTATTTCTAGTGTTATAGTGGTGTCTGTCACCTCTTCTACTGAATAAATGCCGATTTTTCCTAACGTACATGATGTTTTCATAGATGTATTGACAAGGTACTGTCATGATATTAATTTCCTTAAACAGTTCTCTTAGAGAATCGCGTCTACGTAATTTATAAATGGCTCTGATGGCTCTTTTCTGCAGAATAAATATAGACTCGATGTCTGCAGCCCGTCCCCATAGTAAAATACCGTATGACATAATACTATGAAAATAACTAAAATACACTAGCCTCGCGGTATCAATATCAGTGAATTGACGGATTTTTCTAACAGCATATGCTGCTGAGCTCAGCCGTCCTGCAAGAGATGTTAAATGAGGACCCCATTGTAACCTTGAATCGAGCGTGATTCCCAAGAAAACCGTTTTATCGACAAATTCTAGTTTCTCTTGATTCAATATTATGTCACAATCACTACTTTTGACATTTGGTAGAGCAAATCTAATGCACTTAGTCTTTTTTCCATTTAGTACTAAATTATTGGCGGTAAACCAATTGTGGACCTGCAGTAGGGCGTTATTTACGTCGTCATGATTAGTGGCACGTCTGTTTATCCTAAATATTAAAGAAGTATCGTCAGCAAACAACACCATATGCGGATGGTTGTTAAATAAATGGGGTAGGTCATTAATATACACTAAAAAGAGGAAGGGACCCAATATCGAACCTTGTGGTACACCCATTTTTACTTTTAAACCCATTGAGTTGACTCCATTTATTTGTACCTGCTGCTGTCTATCATTGAAATACGATTTTATTAAACTGAGCGCAAGTTTACCTAAACCGTAATGCTCAAGTTTCAAGATCAGGGTTTCGTGATTTACACAATCAAATGCCTTCGAAAGGTCACAGAAGATTCCTATGGCATCTTGTGCCTCTTCCCACGCAGTAAATATGTGTTTTAATAAAGTGACACCGGCGTCAGTTGTACAACGTCCGTTGGTGAAACCATACTGTTGCTCGTGTAATTAAAAATTTACAAATTCTTGAGCAACTTCATTGTTGGAGCTCACAAGGCCACGCGATGTCTTTAGTGTGAAGTCATTACCTTGTTTTTTATTTCTATTTGTTTCATTGTTGATAATTTTCCAAACCGTCTTTATTTTGTTGTCGGCTGATTTAATCTTGTTGCTAATGAATAAGGATTTGGCTACCTTGCAAGTGTGTTCACGTGAGCAGAGAAACGATAGTCTACGTGGCAACGGCGCATCACAGGATAAAAGGTCATGTATCCCTTCTTTTACTGTTAAAGATGTTATCGACTTGGTGCATTCAATTAAACATGGTTTTGCATCTCAGCCGTCTACAAGTAGTTTCGAAGAATATTGACCATAAAAATATTCTCCCTAATTTTGACCCGTCAGCGAAAAACCAGCGTATTGACATTTGGCTTCGTAAAGCTAATGAATGCGCTACTGTATACGGCTGGGATGACATTACAACACATTTTGCAATGCAAAAACTTCAGGGTTTGGCCAAAGTTTGGTATGAGGGTCTTAACACAATTTTACATACTTGGAAAGAATGGCAAGTTAAGTTAATGAGTGCTTTTCCCTGCGAGCAAAACTATGGCCAAATCCTGGAAGATATGCTTAAGAGAAGAAGTAAGTTTGGCGAACAAATTGAAGTATATTATTATGAAAAACTTGCGTTGTTAACTTAGTGTGACATTTCGGGTAAACGCGCAGTAGATTGTATTATCCACGGTACCTCTGATAGGACTATGAAATCGAGTGCGTTGGCACTTTGTTGTTCTCAACCTGATCAGCTTCTCCAATTCTTAATGAGCAACAAGGAAAGTCAAAACCCAGATCATATTTTTGCTAAAAATAATTCCAACCAATCCAATTCTAAAACAACTCAAAATAAATCCAACCAGTCTCAGGGTTCAGTGTTCTGTTTTAATTGTAAAGAGCGAGGTCATCCATACTTACGTTGTCCAAAGCCACTAATCAAATGCAACAAGATCGGTCATACGGTTGATAATTGCGCGCAATTTACTAAATCCGACAAAGAAAGTAAAATTGGAGCACCAACCAGTAGCTGATAAAGGGCCACTGTCAGTTGAAGGAGTTGGATACACTGAAGTTAAACTAGCGCAGGGTAAGAACATTCATTGAATATTATAAATACTTGCTTTATTACCAATATTCCTACAGATACATTTCTTATTATTTTATTAGCGTTCCGTTTTTGTGTATAAGTCAGTAGTAATATGTTTATTTGCTTTATCAGTGTTTTTATGTGTCGTACACAAAAATGTAAGTACTTACGCTGGTTGTTATCAAATGTATCCGGGCCGGCCAAGATGTATATTGCTGAATGTCACAAATAAAAATATCACTTAATTCCACATCTTTATAATCATCTTTACAATCTTTATAATACAAGTGCAGTTGACGACCGAATGGCGCAGCGGGTTCGAATCCCGGTAGAAGCAAATGTTTGCGTGATGAGCATGGACATTTGTTTCCGAGTCATGGATGTTTATATGTATAATAAGTATGTACAAACAAAAAAGTATCTATGTACTATATCAACTATCTGGTGTCCACGACACAAGCCTCGTTGCTTAGTGTGTAATGTCCAGCGATATTTATTATTATTATTAGTTCAGTATTACAGATTCAACATTGAAGATTGTTTTCCATTCTACGTACCTGAATCCTTAGTCCTGAGTGCTTTAGATAAGTTGAGTTTGCTAAACAATAAGGTATATGCATGTATTTATTTTATATTTTTAATTCACTGTTTACAACGTTTTAACATAGTGAAAAATATAAATACTGATTAAAAATGAAGTTAAATAAGTAAAAAAAAAAATTAAAATAGAGAATAATTTTGAGCTGTTTAAACGCCGCCATTTTCGCGCGCTCTGTTGATGACGTCAAACGCTTTATCCAGTGACAGCCCAGTCCATTGTTTATGTTAATAAACAATGGACTGGTTCTCGTTGTTAACTTATTTCACCATGAAAAAAGCTCAAAAGCAACCTTCTATGTATTGCGTTGTACCTAAAATAAAAACAATATCAATAGTACACCCTGATAAAGTGTTTTTTCGAGTCCCGGTAGATGAAAACATACGTAAGAAATGGTCTAAGGTTTACGAAGAGAAGAATTTTTATCAGCAACAACTTGTGGGGGCGCGGCAAGCGGTCTCAGGGCTTCGCCCCGGACCTGGGCCCGCTACAGCGGAGCCCGTTTCTATGGAGGACACTTCCAAGTCCTGTTGGGCGCATGAAAGCAACATGCGCCCCTGAGTGCTTATTGTGAAGATTACTTTGATGTGAGTATCTATATGACTTTATTTCGATACAAAACTTACTTCTGACTAAATGAAATCATATCTAATGATTTCATTTAGTCAGAAGTAAGTTTTGTATTGAAAATCAATCACACAAGCAGTAGATAACTGTATGTAAATCCAGTTTACAAAGTTGTGCGATTTCATCACTTGTTTTTTACCTAACCAAAAATAAAAAACGATTTAGCTTGGTCCCTAAATTATATCACAGCAGAAACGAGAGATCCCTTCAGACACGTTCATCACTTGAAGTTATACCTACCTACATGTTTTGTTTAATTTACAATGTATGGAATCTATCTATCAATTACAGGAGGATACACAAAATTATGTTGAATACTTATAACATGAAACAAGGTGTAAATGTGAAACTACGATTAAAAAAAGGAGTTCTGCCTCACATATTTCATGCCAAACCACCTGATAGAAGAATGGGTGCTATCATGAGAAAACGGTTCAGTTCTTCCCATAATGAAGAAATTAATTCATTGGAGAATGAAACTATACTACTTATTGATAAAGCTGTGCATTCACAAATACTGCAACATCACCAATAAAATCAGTTGCCAAAAAAAAATTGTATGCTGACAGCCAAGATCTTAAATATGTCAATGTCTGGAAGGGCTACAGACGTTATGATAGTTCAAGACTGGTCATTTGGAGTGTTTATCACCTAACCAAGCAGTAAATGGCAGACAGAAGATTCAAAGATTTGTCATGTTTACTAGAAGCTAAAAGATGTACACTTATACAACCACCTTCAGTTTCAAAGTTGTCCCCGAGCACTAAAGATGAAGTAAAGTTATCCAAACAGATTGTGGCATTGAGGATAAATGTGGAACGTGTAATATGTTAAGGGAGTATATATATCATACTGCTTCCTCATGCTTGTGTAGACCACAATTTAATTCCAATGATATATGAAGTAATAATAATAGCTTGTGGTTTAATAAATAAGCAGGATGTTTTACATAATAAAAAGTAAATTCAAATTAAATTTTGTTTTATTTCAAATAAAAACACTTCAAACTCAATCTCAAAGCTTAATTCAATTTATAAATTTAAGCCTTTTACCTTTTATAAATTTTATTTAAGACTTGTACCAACTGAAGACAGTTTGTATTTCTTCCAATAACAGTCAACGCTAGTAGTTGGTGGGTCTTCACTTCTCCTGTGCAGCCACACCAAAAAGGCAATAGCATGGTTTCACCCTCCTTAAATAGAAAACAGTTATAATTATTATTATATAGATATATATATAATTGACTAATTAGTGTAGATCAATGATGTAAGTACACATGAAAATAAGTATGTATGTAAGTCACAGCTATCATTTGATATTTCTAAACATAAAAGGAATACAGGGTTTGATGGTACGGCCACATAATGAGAAGAGATGATCAAAACCTACCTGTGTGCTGAACAGTCTTCACAGTTAACAGAAAGAATATTTCCTTCAATTTCATAGCAAATAGCCATTACAGCATAGCATTTCTGTTGCACGTTGTGCTCGCTCGCTGTGTTATTCGAGCTCCAACCACACAAATCCCATCTCTGTCTCTTTTCACTTGTACATATCTGGTGTACATATCCTATAGCTGAATTTCCATAGGATTCACGTTCAGATCTTGAACAAAAAGTACTTATCAATCATAATTTGTACATATAATTTTCTGCAAAATAACAGAAAGTATCATAATAAGCTTGACAGACCGTTAATAACATCGCATAGTGATTAGTTTTAGCAATAACATACAAGTGTTTATTTAGGTAGCTCTTCGTTTAACATTTGTTTGTTTTACAATAATCAAAAATTATAGGTTATGTTTACTGCTTATCTTACTAACATTGTATCTATGTCTCAAATAACTAACATAGTGTGAATGTGTGATAGAGAATTGTTACCTTGCAGTTTTTACTCCTTTTACTTCAGCGGACGTTGTCTTAAATGATTCTAATCTCACTATGATGCTAAAATTTCACTTAAACACTAAATTAATTCAAAACACTCACGTTATTACTAAGTTTTAAAATCAAATAGCTGCAATGCCATACAAATGTAAGCAGTACGAACTTGTTTTTTAAAGTGTTTGACGTCACGTTCCGCTTCAACCAATGGTGATGCGTTTTAAAAATTTTAATTTCGCTCGCATATTTAGCACTTTTTTTTTAATTTTTAATAATTATAAAGACATTAATTACTAAAATAATTGTTTAGATTATATGTCCTGCCAATGAAAATTCGAAATAAAAATATTTAAACCAAAATTAAATTACATGCATATTCCCTATTGTCGTTTGGATTTGTTTTTAATATCTCCCGTTTCTTTTTTACATAACAACTACTAATTTAATCATCTTCTTTCTCTGGCGATAATCGAGATCCATTCTGCACACGTAAACGGATTGCTTGTAAAGCTAAAAATAAAAAAGGGAAAGCTAAGTATCTAATTAGAGTCACCAAACAGACACAAAAGTAGCATAAATCAATTTTAACCAACCAATTTTGAAGTTCTGGTAACAAATTATTACAACACAAATCTACTCCATGCATCTACTGTTCTGTTAAACAAAAGTTTGTGCGTATGTTGGCGAGACTTTGGCCAAGGCTCTCCAACAAATCGGTAATTTTGTTCAGTTTGATGTTATTTGTTAGTTTAACGTTTAAAATATAATTTATTCTTCATGTACTTACGTAAGACACTCCGGCCGTTAAATTGCTTTAACGGGCATTATTTTTGCAACTTTTCTCAACTTTTCTCACTTTTCACCACACCACAGGCTACCTGCAGTATTGTCTCTCCTTTCCCCCTTAAATCCATCCAAAGGTTGTCTTTAAAAGATCGCTTTTAGCGATAAGACCGCCCATTGTGTCACCCCTTGTATGTATTACTTTATTTTGTATCTGTAATTTTAATGGTGTACATAATAAAGAGTATTATATTCTATTCTTTTCAAGTGAGCTGTTATTTACCGAGATGTATTTTTGCGCCGACCCGATATCTAGTTGCTAATTGTTGATCTAAGAATTACGTAGTTCAAAGTCGAAGCAAAATAACTAAACGAACGAAACAACTACAACAAGTTATGCCTGGGCCACGAAAATATAGCTAAGGGCGTTATTCGCTACAGGCGTCAAAAATAGATGTGTGTTCATTTATACAATATCCACGTTATCCTTGTGTAATTTGGTTTAATTTGTTTTCAACGGTTTAAGCTGACTTTTGAGGTGCAGAGCGAAAAAAGCTATAAGCGGTCGTTCGGGTTAAGTTTTGACAGCACATTTACTCATCATACTAAAGTAGACTTTCTGTAACCGAGATTAAGTTCAGTTTTGTCCACCAGGTACATAGGAACTCCTTGGTTACGCGTGGTGGAGGCTTGTTTAGTCGCAGCCTCGAGCGCTACCTGTGGCTTCCTGATGATGTTCTTACTGAACGACTGTCGGCCACTTGGTGAAGACCCCACTAAAGTGCCTTTACAGGTAAGATTTTGTCTTTACGAAAATTCGATTGAATAATCAATATCTTTGGATTATATTTATGATTTTTTAAGAATAAATTAAACATCACGCCTTTATTTCTATTGGTTGTAAGCTCAACACCTGAGCGTCAGGTCTTGAGTGCGATGCTCTGGTCAGGCAAAAAGTCATTGAGTTCATCCAATAATAAATTCTCAGTAGCAGTTCAATTATGATTCGTGGAACAAGAAACTAATAGTAAAATTAGCAAAACGTTTATGTACTCTGCTTTCAGCTTGAAAACACAGCCGATATCTCATAATTGGAAAGTTATCTACATCTACACTAATATTATAAAGAGGAAAGATTTGTATTTTTGTATGTAACGAATAAACTTAAAAACTACAGGACCGATTTCAAAAAATCTTTCTCCGTTAGAAAGCTACATTATCACTGAGTAACATAGGCTATAAACTATATTGATATCATGTAAATTAGCCGAGCTATCACAATTTTCGCGGACGAAGTCTGCTAGTGATCTATAATGTTATCATGATTTTTCAGCTATTCTGCGCAGACGGCGAATACAACGCCCTTGCGGCGATCTGGTTCCAAACTCCAGAAGCGTCCGTGCGTTCGTTCCTCCACGACCCGATCGGGTCCTACAAGCCGTGGTCGATCTGCACGTTCGTCGTGTGTTACTTCTTGCTATCTGCTTGGACGTTTGGTCTGTCGGTGAGCAGTGGACTGTTCATACCGAATCTGTTGACGGGCGCCGCTTGGGGAAGACTGTTGGCTATTGTTATTCAGTTTATGCTGCCCTCGAATGTAAGTTTTTCTTTGTTTTTTTTTTTGAAGGTCAGTTCAGTCAGACAGCACATCAAGCTACCCAAAACTGTAAAATTTTCCCAATCAACCTTGAATCTAATCATCATCTGCCTAGCATTTTCCCAAGTTTTATTGGGGTCGACTTCCAGTCTAACCGGATGCAGCTGAATACCAGTATTTTACATAGAGCGACTGCCTATCTGACCTCCACAACCCAGTTAGTACTGGGTAATACGATACCCCTTGGTAAGACTGGTTGTCAGACTTTTTGGCCCACTGACTACCTGTAACGACTGTCAAAGATCACAAATGACAGCCGGAACCAACTGCTAAACGTGCTTTCCGAGGCACGGAGGAAACTCGGTATGTAATGGGTGGTCACCCATCCACAGACCAACCTAGGCAAGCACGGCTTAACCTAAAGATCGACCCGAGCGGCTGTTATTATTTAGCCACGAGCTCCTCTTCAACCTTGAACCTAATGCCTTAGCGATAAGTTGAAAATCTATTAAAGAAATTTGACAGATTGTAGTAGCTTGTTGTGCGTGTGACGTCTGTACTTTTGATCATGCCGATTGGTTTCGTTGTACTTTCACACCCAAACTAGCTAGTCATGTTTACAAAGGTAATTTTTAGTACAATCTCGTAAAGTAGAGTTGTACAATCTAATGGTACAGCTAAGTAAAATCCTTAAGAAAACCATAGCAGGATTACAACGTTGATTGCTCGCATATGATACGATCGATTCCAATGCAGCTTTTTTTTGTTGGGATTATCTTTTCCAAGTTAATGTACGGACTAGGAACCTCATCCATACAATCGATATTTAAACACTTATCCATTTTAACAGTCAATCAACCCAGCTAAATACGCTCTCGTCGGGGCGGCGGCTCAACTGGGCGGCGTAGTGCGCATGACCATATCACTGACGGTCATCATCATTGAGACTACGGGACAGATCTCCAATGCGTTGCCTATAATCATCACGCTGGTGGTTGCTAAGTGGACCGGAGACTTCTTCAATGAGGTATGTTTAGAAAATGTTCTTCCTTCTATGTTTTTAGGGTTCCGTACCTCAAAAGGTAAAAATAGGACCCTTATAAGATCACTTTCTTGTCCGTCTGTCACCACCGATTTTCTCAGGAACGGGTGGACCTAGCAAATTGAAATCTATACCAGATACTGAGGTCTATAGTCCCTATTAGGTGTATAAAAATCCAGGTCCTGAGTCAAAACGATAAAAAGATTTTAGCAAATTTAGATTTTCGCGAAAACTTGTACTTAAGTACTAAAATTTTCAATATTTTTTATTTTTCGGAATTTTCCCTTTACTTGTGCTGTAAGACCTTGCTTTTAACCAAAATTGACAATTCTAGGTCAACCGGAAGTACCCTGTAGGTTTTGGGTCGAAAACCTATATGGTAGTTCCCGTTGACCTAGAATCACGTATATTGCCGAAAAGCAAGGTCTTACAGCACATGTAAAGGGAAAATTCTGAAAACCGTAAATATTATGTAGTTTAATAACAAAAAATAGCGATTTTAGTATTACAAACTTAAAATGTTCAGTTGGTGCAATAGCCGTTTCATGGGATCGAACAGCAAAGTTAAGTTTGTCCTTTAAAAAGTTTGTACGGAACTCTCGGTGTGCGAGTCCGACTCGCTCTTGGCCGGTTTTATTTTTTCAATATATCAACGCCTCAAGGAAAATCTGTTCCATGATGAGCATATTTAATGCCAGCAGGTTTCCTCGATAAAATTATGTGTCAATGAATATTTGTGAAATGACGATCGCAGTAATAATCTTTTGAACGCGTATTAGCGGATTTAACCGCCGTCCCCGTCCGTCTGTTTTATCGTAGGCGACAACACGACGTAGCGTCTTTACTGTACAAAATTTGAATTTTTCAATGATTCCATGCACCAGAGATTAGGGAAGTTTCTAGGAGTCTAGTCCTAGAGACTTCTCTAATCTCTGGTCACTAAATATGCTCTCATACCTCTTTTAATGGTAGACTGAACAGCCAATCAAATCACTTGAGATTTTACAAAAATAATATTTATTTCTTTGATATGCTTTACCACTTTCTCCATCTCCCCAGGGTATCTATGACATCCACATTCAGTTAGCAGCAGTGCCCCTACTACCTTGGGAACCTCCACCACTAGCGCACAACATCTACGCGTCTGAGGTGATGTCACATCCAGTCTTCACACTGCGCACCGTTGAGAATGTCGGCCATATTGTGGAGCTGCTCAAACTTGTGTCTTATAATGGATTCCCGGTTGTTGATCCGCCATTGGCTGATGATGTAAGTATTTTTTTTTCCTATTTATATGCTCATGTTAGACCGCTTTCTCGATTGATGATGGTCAATGAAGATGCCATCGATGATAGTGCATGCTTGTCAAGAAGTAACCGATTCAAAGCATCCATTATTTCATTGAGTGCTTCAATGCAGGACATGCCACAACTTTTCTTCAGCCCATTGTGCAATAACTGCACCCTCTAGGACTTAGAAGCAAAGCAAAAATAGAGATGTTCATTAGTATCTACCTGAATAATAATAAATACACACGCCCTTTCTATTTGATATCGGCCCTGACTTATGTCCAAAAATATGTAAGTCAAGAGTTAGCATATAAGTCAAAATTAAAATGATCCATATACTCTCAAATAGATCATGAAATCCCTTTTTCCTCACGGCTTTTCCGTTCCCCGCATTGCCTGGTCATCAACCAAGGAGAAAATCGTTATCCATATACTCTCACATACATCATGAATTCCCTTTTTCCTCACGGCTTTTCCGTTCCCCGCATTGCCTGGTCATCAACCAAGAAGAAAATCGTTAAATTTCATTCTTTATTCTAGGTGGAAGTGACAACCTACAAGCGCTTACGAGGCATGATACTACGATCACAATTAATAGTATTGATACAGAACAAGATATACAATGAAAACGCCAACACCACGTGGTCTAACTTCAATGTGGACATGAATATGTTCAGAAAGGAATACCCACGATATCCCTCTATTGATGAGGTAAGATGTTTGTGCTAACTAGCTTTGACGATCATCATCATCTGCCTAGCCTTTTTGTTCCCATCTATGTTAAGGTTGGCTTCCAGTCTAACCGGACGCAGCTGAATACTAACTAACTTTGAACATTTTCCTTTAAAAATAATCAGAAGAGACATAGCAATTTGAAATAAATGGGGATTCCCTAGAGTTGGAATTTACCTAAATTCCTGAACTTTACCTAAATTCCTGGACTTTACCTAAAATATTATATTACCGTCATTTTCCTTGAAAGATCCGAGATAATCTTCACGTACCTACTACAAATAATTGGGTATTCCCTAGGACGGAAATTCCTTCCGGAATTCCTTTCCTGGACTAAACCAAACACGTAATACCTATAGATGTACCACTTTTCGTGATTGTTTACGGTTTTACTCAGACGTTTGTATCAAGATTGCCCAACTATAATTTTGGACTCGAATGGAGTCGTTTTAAGTATCCTGAGTCAATTCAACACGTGACACCTCTACCTATAAACGCCAAAAGGGATGCTAGATGCTACACATATTTTCGAGTCGGCCACCCAGCACAGGCCCATTCGATTGTAGGTTTTGCCGCTCGGGTGTCCCGGAATCATGCAGATGCGCGCCTAAGACCGTAAACTATGTATTATTAAAGTGATTATCTTCTTATAAATCATATTTGATCTCGTTCTTCTTTCTGTCCATAGTTAGACATAGCAGAATGGGAGAAGACTTGCACAATAGACCTGCGTCCGTTTATGAACCCCTCGCCTTATACTCTGCCGCATCGAGCGTCACTGCCGCGGTTGTTCAAACTATTCCGAGCGCTAGGATTACGACATCTGCCTATAGTCAATGATGTTAATGAGGTAACTATGCAAACATGTATATGTCAATCAATTTTTTTTTTTTTTTTGTTTATTTTGCAACCGAATCGATCACTTAGCAGATTTTTTGATCTATTCACTCATACTTAAATCATAGACTTATTCATTCATCCGACCCGCAACCGCAATTTTCGGACCTAGAGCTGGCCGGATCTCTAAAAATCTAGTGATCGGAGTCCGGACTTGCGGTCCCCGTGTACCATGCGAGATTTTGCTTCGGTCTGTTCGAACTTTTAAACGTGATACGTTTGCAGCTTGTATCCTCAGAGCAACTGCATAATTAGTACATTACTGCAGAATCCAGTAAGTAAGCCTTGCTGGCCAAGTATGAGTTAACCGGACCGAACCGCAGGTGAGGTCCGGTTATATCCTTGATTCAAGCCATGGTCCGGAGCGAGACGGAAAGGGACGCCGTCACCTCCTTCTGCGAAGCAGTCATGCTAGAGGAGGTGGCGGAACGTGACAGGGAGAGAACCTCACAGCGTTCCGGCCGCCGCGGGAGACGCCCCGGGCGTCGGGGGCCACCACGTGGCCCCAGGCCACCGTAGGCGCGGGCCTGTGGACGGTAGGCTATGGGCTAGCTCGCCGTCCGTCCGTCTCATGACGACTGGCCGTGTCGTGCCGTGTTCGTGTTCCACGCGCGCCTCATAGAGAGTCAGCAAAAAGGAAGAGCCGATGCCTGCCCGGGTTGCGGGACTGTTCGAAAGAGATACCGTGGCCCCGGAACATAAAGGGCGATGAAGGAACATGGATAGGTTTTAGTCAGTAAAAGTCTGACACTCCCTCCTGCTCCACCCAGACAGTCCGGTTATATACGAGGCCAGGATGGTTTTCTTATTGGTTGAGGTTTGTATAATGCTTTTCTCAAAAATGAAAGAAAGTTAAACAACAAATTCGTTTAATTAATATTGAAGGTTACATTCATATTAGGGCAATTACTGATAGATATTGTGATCGATTTACCGGGGGCATTTATATTATTGTTTTTGAAACTCCATGTTAATTTTAGAATAGTTTAGTTTAGTTTTAATCCAACATGATTTATAAACTGAAATTACTAAATACAAACATAAAATCCCACACTATACTTCTACAACATTACTAAGTACAAAACGCAACATGCATACTTTTTCTGCGTCGCGTTAAAGTGTCACAGACTATAAAATGTCTGTTTAAGGCTCCAAAAATTGTCACACCAAAAAGAGAGATAGATATATATTTGGAGCCTCCCTCCTATAACCATGTTATAATGGCTAAACTCTAATCTGTGTCTGGAACTATGTTTTTTTTTCTAATCAGATCTTAAGAGGATGACCTACTGTCCAGTAAGTAAATTACATACTTACTCACACAGGACAGAAGACAGTACAGTAGGAGACAGTAGGAGATTCCAAATTTAAAATCTCGCTTCTTACTGGACAGTTGTGAATAAGTTTCCGGTAGAGTTCACTTTCTGGATACTTTTTAGAGATGTTTGGCAACATTACTTATCATTTTTGAGAAAAAATTATTTACACTATTTTATTTGTACAGGTGGTTGGCATGGTAACCCGAAAAGATATTGCGAGATATCGAGTATGGCGACACCGAGGCCATATGGGAATGGAAGAGCTAATACTTTCTAGTGAAATTTAGCAGAGTACAGACAGTCCGACCGAAGGAACGCCTTTGGTGAGGACTCCTTTCAGGCAACATTTGCCTGCATGTATAAGGCTACGAAACAGCCTTATGCAGAACCAAAGACTATGCAGGGAGCAGACTGAGATCAGTTATTGGTTGATTATGGGAAGGCTAAGTCCTATACCTGAAAATATCGAAATTAGCTTATAAACAGATTTTTTTTTTCAGGCACGAGTTGTTTTACCTAGATATCTCTCATCATAATGTAGGTCTGCTTTCGCCCGAAAGATTCAGTTTGGTCGGCCGGAATTTGTACTTTCAATATTAGAAACAATTTTAGTGGAATTCATTCAAAATGACAAATGTTATTTTTTATATTTATTTTTTTCGGCTTAGGGCCTAGATATAATTTAGCAGAGCTTTACTGTCTTATGTGTATTAAAAGCCAAATATAAATAATAAATAAAATTTATTCAAAAATATAAGGTAAAAGAAAGGAAAGAGGAAGGGAGGAGGAAAGGGTAAGGGAAATATGTTTCAAGACAATCAAAAAGTGATTACAGTTTTTTTTTTTTAGTGTAATGTAATTTAAAATCACCATGTAGAAATTTACTTTGAAAGTGTTTGTGTACTCTTATGTTTAATTTGTTGCATAATATCACTTTAACAGTGTGCCTCTTTTTGTAGTATAAGTATTAGAAAGTGAAATGCATATTCAATATGGAGATACTTATGTATGTTGAATGTCAAATTCAAATTAAATTCAAATGGGCTGAATGAAGTAATTATCAAGATTCTTATGATTATGGAAGAGATGAAATGAACGTACCTTTATATTTTCTACTAAGTGATGTGATATTTTTGTTAAGAGATATTAGAGATCTGTACATCTGTTGAAAATGATTAAAAATATGATGCAATCATTATGAAAATTTGTTATGATTTATCAATTAGGACACTATTGTGATAATTCTAGAGATAAGATACTATAAATGTGTGTGTTATCAATAAAAATGTTTTTATGGAAATACATTTATTTACTTTTAATAGTTTACAAGTTCCATAGCTTATTTATTTAACATTATACAACAGCATAATAAGTTTTAAACTATATGGAAAGTCTATCATCAGGGTAACGTCGGTGTAACCATAATTAAATGCGAATTGCATTAATTTTCTTGATTCTTCGCTAGTTGTTTTCAAACAACTCCCAGCCGATACCAGACCACAAGTTGAAGAACAGAATCACTGGCAATATAACCAATATTATTAGTAAATAGTTAACGATTTCATCCATTGCTGTTTCTTTTTACACATAAAAGTGAATTAATTATTGAATAAATAGGTTACTAAACTTACAGCTTTGTACTTTTGTAGGATTGACAAGGACAACATAACCTATAAAGTTTGACAGCAAGATGACAGACAGATGAATAATAATAGGGCAGAATGAGTTGTCGTTGGCTTTGTAACCATAAAGCATTTTATGCACAGATTTTATGAATACATAAACTCCGCCTTTTTCCATGGGGGTAGGCAGAAACTATAACTATTGTAATAATAATATAATGTAAAATGAGAACGGCCACCTGCTACTTTCCTTATATACTCCTTTTGCGTAGTCCAAGTTCCAATAGCTGGTCATACACGTACACCAGTTGCGAGTAGACTTTTAGTCTGTACAAATAACTAACTAACTACAAATAACTAGTAATTTTGGAGAAAAATGGCAACAAATCCATGTTGCCTTTTTTCTGCACAAACACAAACAAACATCCTCTCACCCCAACGTTCCGCCGTGGGTAAAAAAGGCACCATTAATTTCATTTTAACTTGATAAAGATAAGATCAAAAATAATATAACTTTATGAAGACCTATGGGATTAGTGCACGGATAGGTTTATTGGTGGACGAGTGTGTATCATCATTCTCTTGCCCTTATCCCAATTCATTTGGGGTCAGCGCAGCATGTTTTCTTCCTCCACAGTTCTCTATTTTTCGTCATCTCATCAGACACTTCTTACTTACTCCTTGTAATGGGTATATATTTTGTAAATAAAAGATATCCAACTGCTAACATTTAAGTCCTTTATTTACTGAATCGTCCATTATTAGAAATAATGCATAACATAAATAAGTAATTAAACATGGAAGTAAATTACATCAATATTGACAGTCCATAACCACACAAAACACAGTGAAACATGTCACAATTAGTCATATTAACAGTGTCAGACTCATACACTCATTCTAGAAGCATGATTATTATTTGAATTAAAGATAAAACTAATGAATAAAATAACACATGATAAAATTACAATTTATTTCGTAATAAACAAAAACTAACACAAACGCCTATTTGAAGAATGTACGAGTATATTTTAATCTCTTCAATTCTTGAAGTTGGTTAAAATCACAGTTAAAATGCAAGTTTTCGTAGTAACATGATTTCATAGCAAAATTAGTGCTTGATAAAGCAAATAATCTAAAATTAAAGTTAATCATGTTTCATGGCAGTAATAACTAAATACTAATAACAAATAATATCAGTGCTAGAATATATACGTATTAAATGATCTTAACTCATTTAAAACTCGATACACACAAACAAAACGAGTAAATAATCACAACTTATATGTAAGGAATAGGCAACTGATGGCTTGTTGGGCATCTTCGAAGTACCGCGGTTTATCAACCCTGGCAATACCGTAGTCAGGTTCTAAAGCTGGTAACACAATATTATGTCCCGAGCCACACAAGGTCATGTTCAATGATTGGTTTGTATGGGAGACAAATGTAGGTGGCTGTGGTGTATTGAATTTGTTCTTCATAATGTTCGTCGTCATTCGCTTCGTTCTGTCGACGTTTCCTTTTATTGATACTAGCATCCTGTGGTTTTCGGGCTGGTTTAGTAGCTCTGTTAAATCCTGTGAATAAAAGAAGATATTTAAGAGGTGACTTTTCACAAAGAATAAATAAGAGCTGAGAAAATCAGATAAGGCTTTAAGTTTATGCAATGAAAAAACTGTGATAATTAAGACGACTACAGTAGGTATTATATTGTGTAACGGGCTTGTGTCCCACAACTCCACGTCCAAAGCGCGGATTTTGCGTGCGGGTGGGAAAATTGATCATACGATCCAGCCCCTTTTGGAAAAGGCCAGCAACGCCTTAGTGATACTGACGATCTCGCGGAGAGTATTTGTAGGTAGTATTAAAGCCTTACCTTCTTAACTGGTTCATATTTGGAAAACAGCCATAGATATGTTGCCATAATACAAAACAGTTGAGTTTCACTGTTGCTGAACCTCCACATGAATTTCAGGATAGGCGGTATACGATCTCTCTGCAAGGAATATAAAACAAATTATTACACGTGATAACAATACGCGATCGAAAGGTAAGGCTGCGCTATTACAGATTGGGCCTATTTCAGTTAATTTTTCCATGCGCGACGCGCGTACCTTTTAGACGTGTACGAACAAGCTCACCACTATTTTCTGGTACGTAAAAGATTTAATTTAGTCAGCTTTCATAAATACGCCTAGTTTGTAAAGTAACAAGCCTTAAATTTATCTAGCTCTTGGAACTCAACATACGTGATAGGATATCGATATCTTAACACAAAAAAAGATAACTACACTAACAGCAACTCTTAACTGCAACAAAAAAAATCCCCCTTCCCACCTCCCCCGCCGCCAGCCTAACTCTCCCTCCGCCGCTTTTAAATGAATAATTTTTGTATACAAAAAAACACCTCCCCTCCCCCGCCGCCAGCCTCGCCCTCCGCCGCTTTTAAATGAATAAATTTGTTATTGAAAGAAAAATATTTTTCAAAACAAAAAATGCCCCCTCAGCCCCTCCCCCCCATTGCCAGCCTTTCTCTCCATCCGCCGCGCCGCTGCCGTCTCTCACCACGCGATATATCGCCTCCGTAGCAACTGGACAGATAAGTGGCCGTAACGCTTTTTCGTGACTACAATACCCAAATCTAGATTTACTTAAAAAAAAAAAAAAAGATTTTCGTGTTTGATTATACCTAATTACCCATCCGTATAAGGAGTTTCGTCAGCTTTGTTTAAATCTAGAGTCTCGCATCTTTTCGAAAAGCTGCGTGTTTTATAACATCTTACCAAGTAAATCTTCGGTCCAGTGATCCTATAGCGAGTCAGGTTGACGAGCACCGCGGCGGCAGACTTCAGCACTTCTATGCTAGAAATGGATCTGTTCGTCACCGACATGTAGGTGTACACACGGTGTACAATGGCCGACGCATTGTCGTTGTATAACATTGGGAATACTTCCGTAAGAAGTTCTGAAAAAAACAATTGTAATTAATTAATTTCTTTATTACTACTTCCAGATACAACCATCTGTGTAAGTTTGTAGACCTAGCTCTTGTAGGAGCTTCTATATCACAAGAGCAGACGTCTCAATATACAAAGTAAAGGAGGCGTGTATTTTTTATTTATTTGCAGCAAGACTTTGGTTTAGAAGTGTGTAAAGACAAACGCACACAGGATTGGCGTGATTTAGCGAAACGACTCTGCAACATCTATCTAGCAAGACTGCACACATGTACCATTTGTGGTACTACGATTCAGAACAACTTTATAACAAAGGCCCCATCGCGAGATGTCACGCGGTGATATGTTACCTTGTCATAATGAAAGGTCTTCAAAAAATAAAACCAATATAATTTACCAAGGGACCTAAAAGCGACGATAACAGTCTCGATACCGCAGATGTTTCGGAGAACTTCCATAGCTTCCTCATTACGTTCCTTCATGGACTCCTGGCTCGATTTTAGGCCACCATCTCGCCATCTGCGTCTGATTGCCTCAACACGATTGTCGTGAGCAATGTTTACACGGGCTATGTGACCGCGGAATAGCGCCTGAAAATTTATTAAGCAGTATTAATTTCGAGTCCCTAGATAGTAGTATCTGTCACAGCAAATTGTACTTTACAACATAATTATAAAAGCGAAAACAGGTAGCAAATATTTACCTGAATTTTGGAAGCTGCCCAGTAGACCCTTTGCTCCTCTCTTTTCTTTAGTATCTGTTCCCTCTTTATCTGTATTTGTTTCCTCACCAAGAATCCTCTTACGATAGCCTGAACTTTGACAATAATCCTTCTTTTCTGTACAAACTCACAATGAATCAGTCTTGTTAGTAATTTTCCTCTCCATATTTTTTGTATAAATGTCACTCCCTCCATATATCGTACGTACCACGATCGTACAAGGAATCGCCTGACATATTTCTGCAGACAGACTGCTGCCTGTGTTCTTTGAGCCCTCAAAACGTCTCTAGCCTTTTTGAGTCTATAAGCAGCTTGTATTGTTACTACAGCTGATCGTAATCTGAAGAAACGCTTTCTTTCAATAAAGGTCCTAACATGACTTTGAATTTTAATTATAGAAATTCTAGTCTGAATATATCTTTGCCTTTCCGTTACAGTAAGCTTGTACGAGCGGTAGAATCTCTGAATGCACAATGTTGCTTTTCTGCTAGTTACATATTTCTTGCGAATTATAAGCATTCTGACTACTGACTGTGTTAGGATAACACTATTCTTCAGTGTCAGAAATTCTTGGCGGCACACATTACGTTTTTTGTTAGCGATAAACCAATTCTGTATTTTGCTTGCTGCTTCATTTTCTCTTATAATACGAGCTATTTTATTCGTTCGGAACCTACTTTGTATTAGCAGAACTGCCTTTCTTAGCGTTTGATATTCGTTTTGAATTCTTCTGGTCTCTGTGATAAGTCTGAAGCGTCTTTGAATAAGGATAGCTGCAGATTTGATTCTATTGTATTCGCTTCTTTGGCGTTTACCACAGCAATACGCTCTGAATCTACTTTGTATGCTAATACAAGACTTAACTATATTTGTATAAGCCTGCCTCTCTTTCAACATAAGACTATGTGCTCTAAATTTCCTTTGAATAACAATAGCTGCAGACTTCATTCCTAAATACGATTTTCTGTCTTCTCTCATTGCTAGCAAAGCCCTGTACCTTCTTTGTAAGACGAGAGATGATCGTTTTAATTCAAGATACGCTTTTCTTTGCTTCTTGCCTTCTACATAAGCTCTATAGAACCTCTGAATTGAAATGCATTGTTTTAATATCGTGGTATATCTTGTTCTTTCTGATATCATTAGTTTTTGTGCTCTATATCTATTCTGGATGGTCAATGCAGCATTTTGCATCCGTAAATATGCCTGTCTGGCCTTTCGCATCGACAGTATGGCTTTATACTTTTGTTGTAAGAGAATAATTAACTGCCTGATCCTTAAATATTTTTCTCTTTCAGTTCTCATGGCACAAATAGCTCTATATCTTCTTTGAACACATAATGTTGCTTTCCGAAGCCAGTGGTAATCTTGTCTGACCTTCTGAGTTTCTTTATAGCGTTTATAATGGTCACTGATGAGTACGGCCGCGTTTTTCATTTGTAAATAAGTTGCCCTTTGTTTCTTAGTTTCTAAATGAGATTTGTAGTATCTCTGGATAGTTATTGTGGAAGTTCTAATTGTAATGTACTGGTGTCTAACGATTTTCATTTCGATATACGATCTGTAATATTTTTGAATGCAGATAGTTGCTGTTCTGATCTGAATGTACTCTTGTCTTTGTTTTCTACCAATTATGTACGCTCTATAGTTTTTCTGGATAGTCACACATGCTTGCTTCGACTGCTGATATTGTTGTTGTACTTCTTGTCCTTTCTTACAACTTCTGAACCAGTTCTGGATTTTTAGTGCAGCTTGTCTTTTCTGTAGGTACTCCTTCCTTTGTGATCTGCCTAATACGAAAGCTCTATAGGCATTCTGAATGTTGGTGCAAGATGATTTAAGTTTGAGATACGTAGCTCTCTGCAAACGCATTTTATTAAGGGCATTGTATCTACGTTGGAAAACTATTGTCGCTTGACGAAGCTTCGTATATCGTTCTCGCTGTTTCCTCATCAGAATTTGAGCTCTGTATCTGCTTTGGATAACTATAGCCGATTTTTTAAGTACTAGATATTCAGATCTCTCTTTACGCATTTGCACCAAGTTTCTGTAGGACTTTTGTAGAACGATTGCGGCATTGCGCAACTGAATATATGAAATTCTCTGAGACTTGGCGTGTAAATAGGATCGAAAGTATTGTTGAATCAGGATTGTTGACTGCCGTAGCTTGATATACTCTTTTCTTAACTTCTTCATGGTTAAATAAGATTTGATATACGTTTGGAGTGCAATAGTCGCGTTCTTGACTCGTAAGAAACTTTCCTTTTCTTTCTTCATTATTTGGTGAGCCCTGATCCTTCTCTGAAGGGACATGATTAGTTCTCTCTGTCTTATGTATTCCTGTCGGCATTCGTGGCGTCTATACAAAGCTTGTATTTTGATAACGCTTTTCTTGAGAGCTAGATGTTTCTGGCGATCGGTCCTCATTTGAAGCAGCGCTTTGTAACGTTCTTCAATTATTTCAACAGCATTCTTGAGTTTCAAGAAGTATCTTCGCTGTTGAAGCATACGATAATAACTTTGTATGAGAACAGCGCTTTTGCGCTTTGTAGCGAAGTCCTGCATTTCCTTTTTCATCAACAATTTATTCCTATATCTCTGTTGGATGCATATGACAGCTTGCTTGTATCGAATGTATTGTTTTCTAACAAGAAATCGTCGAACTAAACTTTGTACAGTAACAATTCTCTTTAATTGTATTGTGTACTGTCTGACACACAGCCACCGTCTGATTTGGCATTGTAAATGAATAGCTGCTTTACGTCTCAACTCCTCCCTTTCTAATCTCAGTTGTTCCAGAGTTGCTTTAGCTTCTCTCATCGTTCTCACAGAACTGTACCAGGTTTCGATCTTCAGAACACTACTTTTCCAAATTATAAGGCGACTCCTATGTATCCACATTCTACAATACTTTTGTACTATGATGGTAGCAGTTGTTATTTGTTGCATCTTCCATTCGACTAGGCGGTTGTACTGGATACGACGCCACCAACATTGGATCACACTCGTGGCGTTAATTCGTTCCTGAAGTTTCTTCTCTTCTTCCTTTCTTTTCTCCACAATAACTTCGTACTTCTTTCTCCACCAGGTCTGGATAACATTAGCAGCTTTCTCGAACAATGGAGCGCGGAATACGTGAATGATCTGCCATAGTAGAGACAGTGTCTTCTCTCTGTGACCATCGGCTATGTCGTTGGACGTGATTTCGCCAACTATCATGTAATTTGCCTCTTTCAAAGCATTCAATGCGACTTGCACGTTATGAATCTTTTGTAGGCGAGAAATAGCGGGCGTCCGAAGTTGATTCAATAAGCCATCCTTCATCAAAATGATCTCCATAACCTTTGTCAATCTCACGCCATCCCTGATGTCCAAGGCTATGTTGTGTACAGCATACTTATATTCATCTAAATACGACTGCTTGTGGCTAACGACATAACCAAGTGGCCGAAGATGTTTCGTAATGTCGCCAATACCTGCGATAAGTTCCCTCGTGAATCTTATAATGACTTCCCTGCTTTCTTTACAGACTGCATTCCTACAGAAAAGACATGGATCGTGTGATATAAGCTTTCTTTGCTTTGCTTGATCCAAGAAGAAAACAAGCATAAAAAACTTCTTTAGAGTGAACTTCTTGATTGCTTCTATATAGGCCGGTAGTAACATATTTGGCGCATTTGACTTAGAGTGCTTGTTCTTGAGGAAAGGGTTTTTGAACACCCTTTGTATAATGAACGTAGTAAGTCCCTCGATGTCACTATTTGAATGCAAGGGTAACACAATGCCATAGATAGCTTCAAGGCCGATTCGAAGCCAAAGGGGATTATACGACAACATTATCTCCATGATAATCTTTTGTAGTCCAACGTCCAAGTGAAGATTTCGATCGGCCCTGATAGCAATCAGCTTCTTGTCAATTTGGGCAGTCAACTTCTGGAAAACGATGGCGATTTCAGGACTCATTAATAAAGCTCTTGCGGATCTACGGAGGCTTTCCAGTCTATGATTATTGTGATAAGCACTCGACACTTGTTCCTTCGTAGGCGCAAGCGGAACTTCCTTATTTCTGTTATCAACCCACACCTTGCCGACATCTATTTTCTGTTCGATGTTACTCTCAAGATCAGCGGGTGGAGTCAGGATACAATTCAGCCATCTTTTAAATTCCGTTTCAAATCTTTCCACAGCTTCTTCATCGTAAAAGTATGTCGACGATAGGAATGGATCGACAGTCGCAGATTGAGAATACACATTTCCGATCAGGTTAACCGTCATGTTCTGTACAATAGTTTTATTCGTCTCAAACGTCGTATTCGACACTTTACTACAAATCGAATCTCTACCCTTCACTGATGCTCTATTCTTCACAGTTTTCTTTACATGAGAAACAGGTATTTTCCAAAGGTCCGGTTCCGCCCTAACAGCCTTTTTGGACCATGTTTGCAATTGACTAGTCGAAGACACAGAGGAAAATCTACTATTGGCTTTGTCAAAAGTGCGATTAATGGTGAACGTAGACATTTGGTTATCAGTTCTGTCGAAAACGTGAGTGTCGGAGACCTGTGTACTCTCTTCAGGAATAGATTGTAGGGGAGGCGTTATAGATCTCGGAGGGGGGGAGCGCGAGTCTACTCGCAAGTCATTTTGCCAAGCATTATGATCATAGGTATTAACGAAATTTCTTTGATCATAAGCTTCTTTTTGATGTTGGTATTCTTTGAAGAGAGCCTGCCTACAGATCTTAGGTTGGTCTTTCAGGAAGAAGTGAGGTGGTTTAGTTTCACACAATTGGTTGAAATTAGGCTCCATTGGTGTATTCGGCGAATCCTTAGTGTAAGTATCGGAGCTCAGTTTCAGATGTTCATCAAATATTTCATGTGTGTCGTTGTTCAATTTAGGAAAAGTTTTCCTTTCAGTCGAAAACCTTTGTGGAAAGAACGATAGATCACTAATGCGAGAAAATTCCGTGTTTATAGAGAAGTTAGGACTGTTTAATTCTTTAGGTGAAGATGTGTTTGGATGTTTCTTGTTTAGAACAGTGGGTTCCACGTAGTTGTCGACTTGTGTGTGGTGATTCACTGTCAACCACTTATTCGGCGGTTGAGAAGATGTAACACAGATGATGGAATGTGTCTGGTTCTCTTTATTCTCTAAACTGTCATCTAAGTCATCACTTTCCGAGTTCACGCTGAGAATAATTTTAGGTCCCTTGTCAAGTTTATCAGCTTTAACTGTTTTTAATGGAGTAAATGTGAGATTATCAAATAATTCAGTGCCTGATACGTCATACATTTGCTGCTTATTAGAAGGCTTTAGAACATTGTTGGGTACATTTGATCTGGTGCTGTTTGTGTAAGACTTGTCATATGTTTGTTGTAAGAAGTCAGGCTTGCGCATGTTAGAGAAAACTTCAGAAGTGTCAAAGTTAAAATCAACACTACTTGGTGAGTCAAATGGACATCTATCTGGACGGGAGTCCATGGAATAATCATTCATGGACATATTTTCTTTGTTGTATCCTTGAGTCAACTTCTGCTGGGTCTGGATAACATTATATGTCTTTTTAATTTGTGTAGTGTTGTAGAAGACCTCAGATTTCTTCTTGTATAGAGATACCGGAGATTTCTTGGTTGGTTTTTTCTTTATTTTACCTGGTGATACTTTGAAGCCTTTGGCTTGGCCACCTTTTCCTTTTATGTTCTGAAACAAGTTTTGTCTTGAAGAGAATTGTACTGCTGCTTTTGATACCTGTTAAACTTCATTAGGAGGCAGCGAGTATTGCTTTTTTTTCCCTAGTCAAGTAGTTTTGAATGATGAATAAATATATCAATTAAAATTATACAAGGTGACTCATTGCATAGCTATTTTACTGACCCACCTCAATAAATCACCCAACATCAAGGATATATGCTTATTAAGCTTCTCTTGCCCTGAATCAACTGACATTTTTTCAAGAGAAGCCAGCTGTCAGTAAACCCACACATCCATCAAGAATTACGTTGCTAAATTGATAATTATATAAGGTATTTCTTTATATACTAACTATTAGTATAAATCATAACTATTTATTGCTAAGGTCAGTGGTAAATATTAATTTCAGTTACAACACCTCCAGTTCATCAAGCACAATAATAACAAACCCTATCCTACTGTTGACATTACAATCCAATCTGAAAATCCCCCTGATCTATGGTGACTAATATTGTGTGGCCACTAGCCTGAGCAAAATCATAGAATTTTATACTTCATCATGATCATAAGCCTCTCCAGTATGTAGGCCTCTTCAAACTCACTCTAAACTCGATTCTTGGCACTCTCATCCAGAAGCTACCCACCCATCATCAACACCTGCCTATAATAGCCTTTCCCAACTATGTTGGAATTGGTTTCCAGTCTAACCGGTCAGCGAATAAATATCAGTATTTTACATGGAGTGACTGCCTGTCTGACCTCCGCAACCCGGTTCATACTGGGTAACATGATGCCACTTAGTAAGACTGGTTGTCAGATATTCTTATTCGAGCCACTGACAACCTGTAAATACTGTCAACGATCTATAATGGATGGCCAGGAGCAATGGCTTAAGATGCTTTCCGAGGCACAGAGGCACCTTGGTAAGTAATGGATGGTCACCCATCCATGGATCAACCTAAGCAAATGCTGCTTAACCTGAGATCGACCCGAGCAGCTGTTATTATTTAGCTACGAGCTTCAGAAGCTACCAAGCACACTGGGAATATTGTCGCTCCACCTAGTGTGATAGTGTCCCACCTTGAGTATACCAATTTGACACTCAATATTATTGAGAATAAACTTAGTCAAAAAGGAATATTACCATGACAGACTTGAGCACTACAATGACATCATATCGGCCCCTGTTCTCATTTGTGAAGCGTATTGTCTCCCTGATGCCAGTGGGCTGTGTCGGTGTCCACATCATTGTCAAACAGTAGCATGTCTCCGGCTCCACCTCCAGCCATTCTCCCGGCAAATGTATTACTAGCCCAGGGGGCAGAGATTTACCAAGAGTTATCTGGAATAAGGAAGAAGTAAAATTTAATTATTTTATATTCTGTTTGGGAATCAGTGTTGATGTCGGTAAGCTTTTTGCCAGACTCATCATGAAGCCGTCAACCAAGCATTATGCACATCAAATTATGTAACTTTACACAAAAATGGTTGCTGGGAAATATCTTATTTTTTGGGGTGAAAGGTCATGTTTTGCAGTAGAACTCAAAACATTGTGCTGATGGATGGATTGAATAGTACGGGAGTCGTTGAGGTGTTTAAAGCAAGAATCTTACATTCAAAACTTGTATTAAAAAAAAACTATCCAAAACCTTGGAACTTCGACCCCCAAAATCTCCGTAACTAGGAGGTTCCCAGGTATGGTTTGGAACAAAAAATTTATCGCAATGATGGGGAGAACAAGTGCCTTTCGGCTTCGTTATGGGCCTTTTTACACCCTTATAATTATAAAATAAAAACTTTTCTTCCAAAACAATGAGTAAAAAAAATAGCTTGCAACAATTTTAATACTAGATTTTACTAATTAAAAATGTAAGTGGGCACTGAAACGAGAAAAAAAACATGACGGAAGACTGCCCATTGGTTATGGGCGAGGACACGACACTAGTATTAAATTTCAACATTAGGTAATAATAATGCTTGACCTATTTAGGATTTAAGCAAACTGCGCCCATAAGACAACCCACTGACTAAGCGAGTTCCTGAGGCTCTACTCTCTAACGTTTCGTCCGTATATTCGGATCTATCCGTTTCTCTCACTCGCCGCACTCATCTGCAGACATGCGCAAGACATCATCTGCCCAGCCTTTTCCCAACTATGTTGGGGTCGGCTTCCAGTCTTACCGGCAGCTGAATACCAGTATTTTACATAGAGCGACTGCCTATCTGACCTCTACAACCCAGTTAGTACCGGGTAATACGATACCCCTTGGTAAGACTGGTTGTTAGAGTTTTTCAGCCACTGACTACTTAACGACTGTCAAAGATCTACAAATGACAGCCGGGCCAACAGCTTAACGTGCTTTCCGAGGCACGGAGGAAACTCGGTATGTAATGGGTGGTCACCCATCCACAGATCAACCTAGGCAAGCACGGCTTAACCTAAACATCGACCCGAGCGGCTGTTATTATTTAGCCACGAGCTCCTCAGACGTGCGCAAGAGAGACGGATTAATCCGAATATACGGACGAAACGTTAGAGAGTAGAGCCCCTGATCTTCTCAGCCTTCTCACAAGAAAAACTGAGAACACTATTCTATAATGTTTACGTCAGTAGAGTAATATGTTATGTGGTTGTTGTTACCTGTTGCACTTGTTTTGATGGGTTGAACACCTCTAAGTTCCTCTCACATGATGAACCGATGAGGACATTGTCGAAAACCACTTGGGGAGGCCTAGAAAACGGAGCCAATAAAAGACGAGGGCATTCCTCTTTGAGAGAGTCTTTCACGACAGACTCTGTACGACGAGCCCTCCGTATGTGCTCAGGAGTATTTTCAATCTAAAAATAACAATTGAATTAAATAAAATCATTAGGATTTTATCAAAATCCATAGTACTCCAAACACATTAAACTGATACACACTTGGAAATACATTTTAAGTCTGTAACACTATTCACTATGTAAATCAACAGTTTTTCTTTATTTTACCACACATTATAAAAAACTTTTAAAGAAAGCAAACGAACGAACTTTGAATAAATTGGAATTTAAACAATTACATCAATTTTCAAACTTCAAACCGTTCACCGTTGCAAGTTTGTAACGTAACCGAGCGAGGTAGAGGACGACCGCATTGTCGACTTATCCATAGATAATTTTACGGTTTTTCAACTCGACTTTAACTATTGCTATGTTGATGACACCTCACACAAGCAATCAACCTTCATCTTGTGGATCATCATAATTTCATAAATCAATACGTGTCGTGGTCGTGAACAGATGTCTTTATTTGTCAGAATTATTTGTGAATGGTAACATTTTAATCTAGTTGTCATTTTACCACTACGAAATTTTCGTCCTTCCTTTTCTCAATCTTACGTAGGTATATACAGTATTTATTCCAAAAATTTTACCAATAATCACGACTAATCTCGTTACCATATTAGCACCGTATTCAATTTTCCAGAAACCAGCTCGGAACAATGGCTGACTCGAATTCAAACGAGAATACTTGCGTAGTGTGTTTCAAGAACGTTTTATACTATTCGCTTGGCGAATGTGACCATCCCGTATGTTTCGAGTGTTCCACCAGAATGCGGGTGCTCTGCCTGCAGAATGAGTGTCCTATCTGCAGGCAAGACCTATCAAGGGTAAGTTAAAGTTATGTTAAAAACGTTGAATGTTATGTTTCTAACATCCTCGTTCTTCTCAGTGCACAGGCTATTATTGTGCAACATTGTGTATTATAAACACATTCAGCGAATCTTCTGCATTTCACATTAGGCAAATGTTTCCACTTGTATGTTTATTTTTATGGGCGCATATTTCTATGTTGATAAACTTTTCATACATTGCAGGATGAGATACTGTGTGTAACATTCATGAAAGTATGGTTTTTTACATTGCCTTGTTTTGATTTGTGGTTTTTACTTTTACTTGAAGTAAAAATATTTATACTATGTAGTAAAAACCTAACTATACAGTATTTGGAAAATCTTATCATAATTAACTGAATAGTAACTACATCCAGTTATTAAATTACTTTATGCTGACACATGTAATCTGTAATCATTGTAGTCATAATATTGCACCATACTTTTTAAATTGTATCTTGTCTTAGTAACATGCTTTCAAATCTTTCAAGGCCTGATATTAATTTTGGTATTACCGCTGCAAGGTAAATGGTATCACTTTGGCCTAAACAGTACAGATTGTTATCAGGGCCACTTCATCCTCCGGAATATTGCCTGTGATTTTCTATTAGTCCAATACTAAATAACATAACAAATATATATCCAGTAGTCAAAATACTAAATAACACAACATTTCACAGGTTGTATTTACGGACACTGTCCAACCTTACAAGGAGCTTCGCAACAGGGCTTTCACCGATCGCCTATTTGAGAGGCAGTTCAAAATCGGGTTCTGCAGTGAAGAAATCAAGCAGGCTTATGAGCTATTGTTGGAGAACCGCTGCAAGATATGTGACAAGATTCCACCATTTCGGACTTTTACCATGCTGAATGATCACATGCGAAAAGTCCACGAAAGATACTTTTGTGATCTCTGCGTTAAACATTTAAGGGTAAGACTAATTGTTTTTCATTTTCATTCAGAGTTGTTTAAAAGTGTTTTCTGCAGTCAGTGTTTACATTTCTTTTACTATGTTTATTTGTAATGTAATAAACTAGTAAATATCCCTATAAATTTTTCTATTGGCCAGCATAGGAAAAAACAAACAACGAATCCTAAATGACGAGAGATCACCATACATACATTAGCGTAATTACAAGCACAGCTATTAGTAATAATAACTAATTAATATTATAAATTGTGCTGACCACTTTAAAATCAATTTATTTTCTTTTGTGAAGCATTATTAATCCCTGCTTTTCCTTTATTATTTTTGAGTTGATTACAACATTATGACCTATGAGTAATAATTGTACCAGTAGGTAATACAAAGTTTAAACTAAACAACCAAGTTTCAAGAAGTAAAATTACCTAGAATACATAATTGCTTGAAATTAATGTAAAAACTTAATTGTGGTTATGCCATCATAACTCAATACAGTTTGTTTTGTATTTTTGAGCAAATGAGTGTCAATGTACATTTATATGTATATTCCATGCACACTATAAAAAAAATAACTTGTCACCCTAATTAACTAGACAATGGGATCTTGACAAATTGTTTACAATATTTTGTAACAATTATTAACTACTGAATAGTTAATATAAACAATTATTGTTTATGATTTCAACTCGGGTCATTAACATGATGCTATGTCATTTGTAGATTTTCACTATGGAGAGAAAGTGCTATACTCGTCAAGAACTGGCTCATCATCGACGGAGAGGAGATTTGGACGATACATCACACAGGTAACTCATAATGTAATATCATGCCAGTAACCCCCAAAATGCAGAGATGGAGTACCCTATAGGTAGAACCACATCTCGCCTGCTATTGTTAAGGGGCCGCCTCCACGAGCGAGCGAATTGCAGCTATACGAAAATGTCGCCGCGATTCTCTCGCTCGTGGAGACGGTCCAAAAGAGAGTGTATAGAAAAACGTGGCAAGGACGATAATATCGCCGCGATTTTCTCGCTCTTGGAGTCGGCCCCTAAGTCCCATTTAAAAACGGGCGAGCTTACTATCACTGAGTAATTCCTGATGGAAAAATCCATTAGCTATACTGCTCGACTCAAGTATCAAACCCGGTATCTCATGCTTAGCAGTAGCGTTCGCGACTATTAGACCGAAGAGGTAAAACAATAAAAATAAATCCATTATACAATATTTCGCGGCATATTAAACTGATATAATAGAGAAAACGCGAGACGCCATAAAAAGAAAATAAAATGTCGAATACAATTTATTGTGTAAGTTATACAATAATTGGTTTATATGTATAACTTTAATGCCAACTTAAGATTTCAGTGTGGGTACTACAGATCGCTTATAATTTTTGATAAATCAATGTGAATACGGTGCTCCAGACCAGACCATGATCCACTTGCTGGAGGCTCCAAAGTGTTACTAACTCCTCTACAACTGCACGTCGCCGCCTAAGTAATTTGATAATACGTACTATATCTATCATTAATAATCTCACACCTTTACATTGGTAACCGCATAATACCGCCTTACGAGTATGTTTATCTAAATACGTATTTTGCGTATAACATGACAAGCTTCTTATCATAGCAATAAATGATAAAAGCTTTATTAAGTGCAGTATCTACAGGTTTAGTTATCTGTTTCATTTGCGTAAAAAATTGGTTATAAATGTTATGTAAATACTGTTACGTACATGAACCAGTGAGCCACTGACCGGGACAGTAATACCTAATACATAAATGTTATTCGCTTTTACTGTCTCGTCTAGTGGTCACAAGAGCGACTGCTGAATGATCTGGGAAATTAACCAAGGACCCACATTCCTTGGTTAATTTCCCAGGTCGGGCATTACATAGCAACAGAGTCGCCCGGTTGATAGCTATTACTGGCGAATTGCCAATTATATGGGACTTCGCATAACTGGTGACATATGGATGTAGATTTATTTATTTATTAATCATTTATTTACCAACAATTAAACTGCATCACAGACACAGACCCAATACGTCCGATGGCGATGCTTTAAGTAACAAAATACAACAACATCATCTGCCTACCCTTTTCCCAATTATGTTGGGGTCGGCTTCCAGATTAACCGGCTGCAGCTGAATACCAGTATTTTACATGGAGCGACTGCCTATCTGACCTCCACAACCCAGTTGTACTGGGTAATACGATAACCCTTGGTAAGACTGTTTGTCAGACTACACGAAAAACAACAACAATAAAACATAAAACAAGTAAAATTACACCAGTAATAATATTAATACCTACATCCTTCAATTCTTTCAATGATGACTTGTGCCCTTTGAACAGATCTCTGCAGGTTTTGCCCAAATGTACATCCAATACCGTTATAATATTAATGATACGTGCGGCTCGCGACTTAGGGGTAAACTTGAGGAGGTTAGCCCTAGCCACTGGCACGTCTAGCAGTGCGGGGCGGCGCGCGCCGGGGCGAACCCATCCGGCGCTGTCAGCGCCCCGGGTTGGTGCAGCAACCCTAGCAGTACAGTCACAGTCGTAGCAGACTAGCCAGCAGTAGTTAGTTAGGTACTTTACTCATCTGCCAAACCCTCCAAAGAATAGAGGTGTGACGTTAGTATGGGCTTCCAACGAGTGTGTACGCAACGATACCTTTAAAAACCCACACTTAATTTCTTTTACATAGGTTTCGTTAGTTTCAATATGATAATGAGTTATATAAAAATGCTAAATATTTCCTGTCTTTGTAAATTGTTCCATTTTGAAATATATATATAATATAGTTTGCAACAAACATAGCTTGTGTGTTTATGTTTGAGTTGTTATAAAACACCGACAATGTGCGAGTGACGAAATTCGCACTGGTAAGAGCTTAGCGATATCGAGATTTAAGCGAATGCGGTGTTTTGACTTAAGATCCATTACAATAGAAACCAGTAAAAATGTAGTAGGTAATACATTATTTAGTTTCCATGTCTTTCCATATAACGAAATGTAGGAGATAAAACTGCAATGCGAAGAATTCCATAATGTTACAGAAACATTAAGGACTGGCCCCCTATTACATGTGAAATGTGAGTGTTCCCTTTTTGGAAAAACAGGCGCAATACGTTCTAAAAAATGCTCAGGAATTGTTCCGCCACTTCTCCCCAGCTATAACACTGGACAGTTGTGAAAGGCGGATGTTTTGGGGGACAGTCTTATGTCATTTAAGACGTTTAAAAAAAAAGCTGAGAATCACAGCCTTATTTGAATAAATGACTAGATTTTGAAATTTGTTCCCAGGGGCCATCCTCTCTGTGAATTCTGCGAGGAGCGTTTCATGGACGCGGACGAGCTATACCGGCACTTGCGCAAAGAGCACTTGTACTGTCACCTGTGCGACGCCGACGGACGCAACCTGTACTACGCGTCGCACTCTGCGCTCGCGCACCACTTCCGCACCGACCACTATCTGTGCGAGGAGGGGGAGTGCGCTGGACAACACTTGACGGCTGTGTTTAGGAGCGAAATTGATCTTAAAGGTCTGTTGGATTTGTTGTTTTAGATGTTCTGAGTTGTCATGAATCAACTTGATAATGGATGAGCGTAACTACTGTTACAGTAAATAAATCAAAATCTGTCATTCTGATTCATCAGGGTTGTGGAACCACAGTTCCAATCACAAATGTAGTCTACTGTTTACCAGTTGTAACCTACTTGCACCTAAGCCACTACAACAGACGCTCTTTAAGATGACCAGTTGAGTCGGTCTTCGGTCTTGAGTCCGTGCGGGGTAGACAGAAGTCAAAGAGAAAGTGTTGAACTGCCAATTTCATCGAGATTTTAAACATAACTTTTGATTCCGTATTGGGGGCGAAAAAAATCCTACTAATATTTATAAATGCGAAAGTTTGTGAGGATGTCTGGATGTCTGTTTCACGCAAAAACTACTGAACGGATTTGCATGAAATTTTGCACACAGATAGTTTATATAACCTGGATGAAAACATAGGATACTTTTTATCCCGGTAGTAAGATCCCATGAGACAATTATCAAACTTCACGCGGACGAAGCCGCTGGCAGAAGCTAGTAACTAATAATTGTAACCCGCCATCGCCAGCGCACAAGGCGACGGTGCACGGTCGCGGCATGAACCGCGGCGCAGCTCGGCAGGCGCGCACGCTCGAGCTGCAGTTCAACATCACGCCGCATCCCGTCGCGCAGAGGACGCCCAGGTATTGTGGCTCACGATGTAGCAGATAACTTGTTGCAATAGTCTGCAGACAAACTTATTTTTGTTGCCCGTGTATTGCAAAAGATTTTTTGTGAGGTGTCCTTCTGCAAAATAACAAATATGGTATTGATGTAAATATTCAGGAAACAATATGCATGTTATTAAAAAAGAAACCCTCAGTTTTCGTCGGGGTCTAATAATGGTGTCACGTGACTTTTAGACATCCTCTAATTGTAATACGTCTCCTTTTTAACTGAATTCGCGGCGTCACGGTAGAAATGGTGTACGTCATCGTCATAATTATCATTGACAGCCAATCGCAGAACACTATGGGAAGTACAACTCTCCCAAAATGGAGACTTGTCGTCCATCACCCAATCGCCGAGCCAATGCGTTGAAGACAGCACCACTACAAGAATGATGTAAGCTGCCCTCATCAAATGAAGAGGATTGTGAGGAACACAACATGATCTTGGTACTTGAACAAATAAAGACACGGTCTTACAATCAAAAGAAGAAAAAAATAATAACAGTGGAAATAATTTTTTAGTCTGCTTTAACACTGTCAGAGAAAACTGTATTTAAAATGGATATTATTCATTATTTCAGGGATAGGAATCACCGGGAGCAAGTACGCGAAGAGCCGGAGATCACTCCGCCGCCGCCGACGATGACGGAGGCCAACATCGACACGGGCAGCGTGGAGCAGTTCCCGCGACTGTCCGCCACGCCCGCCGCGCCCGGACTGGTCATGTCTGCGCCCCATCGTGCCTACAAAGGTACTCACGCTTATTATCAAGTTATATTACCGCCTTAGATCCCTATGCTCGTCGATAAGACTTTTTAACCTCTTAACCGGTGCGGCTATTAGAGCTTGTAACACAAAACTGCGATGCGCCGCGGCCGTCGCATCGTAAAAATCTACAAGCATCGCAAGAATTTGCGAATGGATTGGCATCGCGCATACCTGCGATGTTATGTCACACTTGTACGGTTGACGGTCGTTGAAGGAATGATGACAAGTCACCTGAATCTTGGAAGGAAGACGCCTTGCCGCACGAAATCGCATCACATCAATTCGTGTAGCAATTTTGTCCGTTGCGAATTCGCATCGCGCCGATTCGCAGTTTTGTATACAAGCCCTTACTCACACCCACGGGCCCCGTTCCTACCTCCTTTTCTGAACATTCTTACCACTAAATATTGACCGCTGATCTATAGTATTAATATAAAACATCCCATTTATCTTCCAGGTACAGCCGGTCTCCTGCGCAACGACAAGAACTTCCCCGCACTGGACGGCACGCCCGGACCGTCCCGCGGGCCCCGCCCCGCTGCGCCCGCGCCCACGACCGTCGCCGCCACTATAGTCAGGAACAGTACGTACTATACACAACATCTATTGACTGGCAGAGACGAAAAATCTTTACGAACACACAATCATGTTCATCATGATGAGGCACAACCGGCCGGCAAATTTGGACATTATATACTAATGTAAATATACGTTAAGGAAAAAGTTGCTTAAATTATGCCGAACAGACCGATGATTCAGCGATGGCACACGCCTATCGAAGCAAAAACCAAAACTAATTGCTTCAAGATCGTTGCTCATCAAATACTGTTGTTTTGAAAGAGCCGACCCAAACAAGCACCACAAGCTTAGTAAATTTATTAACTCACTTTGACTAGAGTCTTCCTAATGCTATTATCAGTATACTTCTTTTTAGCGCATCAACCGTAAGCATTTATTAAGTCGTCCCAGAATCTGTATTATAGCTACGCTATCTTAGCTACGGGTTTTGCACTATCACTAGCATTTATTCTTTAAGAGGGGTACGCAGAACACGATATCAGTTGTCCCTTATTACTTTTTCTACTTCCAGCCAAGCCCAGCGTCTCCATCCAACTGCACAGCCAGCCGGCCAGCGCTAGTAACTTCCGGCTGACGCAGACCAGTGGTCACCGCATCTCCGTGCCGCCACAACATAGGAAGGCGCCGCTCATGACAGACGATGACGACTTCCCTGCGCTCGGTATCGCGAGGGACGACCATCCTAGCATCGGAGCGGGGACTGTGCAGGCTTCTAAGGTAGGTTTTAGAAAGCTTACTTTTTCTGTCTATATACATTTCGGTCTGATACTATTCTGTCTATAGTATAGAAATAGACTGTTGGTGTGGCACACCGCGTTTCAAAAACACTTGTGCGACGGTAAGATCATATATTTACTGCCGGGTTCGGTAAAGTGTATGAGATGCATTAGTGGACATAAAAACGTCAAATTCTACAAGTTCTTTTCTAAGATTTGTCGCTAAACCACAAGTTTACATTCCCAAGGACGTACTATAATTTTCTTTACATTTTCAGGTCTCACTAATCAACAGCCAAGAGATGCAAGCTTTAAAAAGCAACCACGTCCAGACGCACCATAAGAAGGCTCCTCTAAGTTCCGAAGCGTTCCCCGCCCTGTCCTCGACATCAGCGCCGGTGGCGCCGCCGCAGTGGATCAACGTGGCCAAGACCAAGGAGAAGCACAAGCCCAGCAAGCCCGAGCCTCCCCCCACGCCGCGGGAACCCAACCTCAACGCAGCCGCAGACTTCCCCACTCTACCCATCACCTTGACCAAGTCTAAGTCCAAAAAGCAAGCTCAACCTCAACCGGCTCCACCGCCGCCCCAGAACAACGAAAACACAAAACTAAGCAAAAAGGAAAAGAAAAAACAAAACAGTAAAAAGGAAAACTTACTCGACACGTACAACGTGAACGGGACCAACGATAAGAAGCTACTGAAGGAGTCGTACGCGTCCGTCAATGCTAATAATAATAACCAAACCGTAGAAGATAAGAAGGTTAAGACTGTGGATACGGTCAATACTGAGAAGAATAGGAACGGTGGTACTGGAGACTTTAGTTTAGCTGCTAAGGACTATCCTCCGCTGAACTCTAAGAGTGACAATAGCTTACCTACGAAGAAGATGGCGAACGGTAGCGTGCCGCCGGGGTTTAAGCCGCGTCCGGCGTGCGACGGCATGACCTTCACGAACTCGGCGGGACAGACGTTCTCCGCACCTTTACACTCGTACATGCCTCCGCCGAACTTCGAGCATAGGAACCGAGCTTTAGTCAAGCAGTTTGCGGTCGCTCTAGGCGGCGCTGACGCGGTCGAGGATTTCAAAGTAGCGTCGCGAGCGTTCCGCGACAGTTCGATCAGTGCGGAGGAGTTCCATCAGCACTGTCGGTCGGCGTTAGGGTCGCAGTTTGATGCCGTGTTTCCGGAGCTGGTGGCGCTGTTGCCGGACATAGCGAAGCAGCAGGAGCTCATGGTGGGCAGGAGTGAAGAGTTCCACATGTGCGCTACGTGCGGACAGCTGCTGGCGCTGGAGGACCGCGCCGCGCACAACTCGCAGCACTGGCCGCCGCTGGCGCCGCGCTAGCTGTGTGCGCGAGCCGCCCAGAGACCTGCCTGTGTTCATACTTAGATAACGGACAGCCTTCATAGCACAGACAAACTGACAGTGAGTGTGAATACTTATTATTAATGCCATACGGACTTGTTTACTATCGGCCAGTGCCTATGTCATATGATTTGAGAATAGATTTTTGGGTAATGTTTCACATCGCTCTTAGATACAGATATTGACAGACTAATCTTTCACTAAGGAATCAACATTGACATAAATATTTCGATTTTATTGTACCTATGTTTTGTAAATACATAGTCATTTCTTAGTTATTGTTCCATGTATTAGATGATCGTAGCAACAACACATCGATGTTCACTGTATGACCACGTATTTCGCTAGCCTGGATATTCCTTTGACTGTGCATTGTTATGTGATCATATTAAATCCACAGTAGCGCTTACTACACTGAAATGTGATTTTGTAAAATGTAAATGTTATAATGTAAAATAAATGTTTCAAAGTTTATTTTTGTACTTCTAAAGCTGAACGATTTCTTTAGTTTAGTGTAAAATATTTTTGTTGAATATTGTTATTAGTTTTATTGCAACCCATTGTGCTAAATAACTAAATTATATTGATAATGTAACATGTCCAATACATTTGTGTATGTAATACATTTATGTACATTGTATAGATACATTGCATTAAAATTTATAATGATAAATGTACATACTCTTTTACATAATTATATATTCGAGTGTAATACTTTGTTTGAAACAACCGTAGTTATTTTCCTAACCAAAAACGTGTAATGATCATCAATATATCGATTGAACCCCAGCGAAAATTATCAAACCCATATCAATTTTGGAAGATATTAGTGTGATAAACAGCAAATCAGCCACAAAATACCATGACTAAATATTCTATTAGACTAGACTTCACCTGCGACTTCGTCCGCAAAAATTGTGATAGCTCGGCTAATATAAATATATTTTGTGGCACTTAGAAATAATGTAACTTTCTGCCAGTTAAAGAATTTTTAGAATTGGATTTTAGTTCCGGAGATGTGTGTGTATTACCCCTACATACAAACTGACCTAATATAGAATATTAGTATAGATAAGTTCATGGTGACCAAAAACATGATAAAAGACTACACACTAATACAATAATCTCGACAGTTTCAAGTAGTGTCGTGACGATATTATGTAAGATAAACATATCGATATGAAAATCCTATAAATTCAATACTCGTCGCAGATGGTCTCTTAGAGTAGGAAAACACTATGAAGTTACTTGTGTTATTTTTGTGGTAAGTATACGTTATTTATTTACGTTCTCACACGTCACTAGATTCGACGGTAATGTTTTTTGCTGTACGTATTTGTCATTCTTATATCTTTGGCACAACCTACCTCAACAGTATTATACCATTTGCAATGCTGTAAGTGGCGTATAGTTCTGTTAAAATTTTATGGCGGTTCGGAAGTTAGCTGCGAGTGACGGTCTGCGCATTATACAGTCAAGACGATGCATCCTCTGCGCCCCCCTGATAGAACTTAATTGTGTGCTGCCTATAAAGTTTGAACCGTTATGCTCCCATATTATTATCATTACTGCTCGCAAAACGGTGAAGGTAAATATCGTGAGGAAACTGATATTGCCCTAGAAACAAAAAATCTAAAACTGAGAGGGTAGGGTAGCTTTTCAGGAATACAGGCCGTATTCCCCCAGTGGGGACTTTATAGGCTGAGTATGGTTACGTTATATTATCTTCTTGTAGTTCTGCAGTAGCACTGACATGGGGAGTCGCGGTGAAGCAGATCAGAAAGTTCCCGGACGACTTCATCTTCGGAACCAGCACAGCAGCTTATCAAATTGAGGGAGCGTGGAATGAAGATGGTACATATACATAGACCTTAAACTCGATCTTTATTCTCAGTCGCACATGATCAATTTTTCATTGAATTATTCAAGGTAAAAGTGAAAACATCTGGGATTATTTGACTCACACAAATCCAGCGGCTATCGCAGACCAAAGCACTGGTGACGTAGCATGCGATTCCTACCACAAGTACGAGCGAGACATAGAGATGATGAGAGAGCTCGGCATTGATGCCTATCGCTTCTCCATAGCCTGGTCCAGGATATTACCCAACGGTCTCGCCGACCACGTCAGCGAAGAAGGAATAGCGTACTACAACAAAATCATCGATTCAGTTCTGAAATACAACATCGAACCCATGGTTACTTTATACCACTGGGACTTGCCGCAAAAGCTTCAAGATATGGGCGGATTCCTTAACCCTCTTATCGCAGACTGGTTTGCAGACTACGCCCGCGTAGTTTTCGAGCGTTTTGGTGACAGAGTCAAGAATTTCATCACCTTCAATGAAGGAGGACAAATCTGCTGGGAAGGTTATGGTTCCGATTCAAAGGCTCCGAGGTTAAACTTCACGGGTATTGCTGAATATATCTGCGCTAAGAACCTTGCCCTCGCGCATGCTAAAGCCTACCACATTTATGATGACGAGTTCAGGCCTACACAAGGGGGAGTGTGTGGCTACACTATTGCTGTTGATTCTGCGGCGCCTCTCACTGATTCTGAAGAAGATGCATATGCTGTGGACTTATTTCGTCAATCCCAGGTATGTTATCCTGAAACTTCAATGAACTGTTTGTGATAGACATACGTTTGAGCTTACCAAACAACAAAAATTTGCCCCCTTGGAAGAGTTGGAAGTATTTAAATACATCGATTCGTTAGCGTCTAATAAATATATGTATTTTTATATTTTCAGTGGGCAATATACACAGATCCAATATTCTCAAAAGACGGTGGATTTCCGAAAGATCTTTTAGAGCGCGTAGCAAAAAAGAGCGCAGCGCAGGGCTACCCCAGATCTCGGCTAACAGACTTTACTGAAGAAGAGAAAGCCTATATTCGTGGTACGAGCGATTATTTTGGCGTTAACCATTATTCGGGCGCCCTTACGTCTTTCTCGCTGTACACATCCCAGCATGCTGTGCCTTCGTCCTTGGATGACATAGAAGTTGCACAGATGGTGCCCGATGACTGGCCTCAATCTGCTTCTCCCTGGCTGCAAGTAAGTACTTGTACTAAGTGTTTTCAAACACCACACAGTTATTCCCCATGGGAATAGACAGAGTTCTAAAATACTCGCACATTTCGTTGAACATCGACTGCCTTAAATCCTGACTGCGTAAGAGAAATTTCTCGGGATCTATTCCGACCCCATGCACAAAAAGAGAACTTGTGTTTTTTCATTTAATTATGCTTTGTTTCATCTTATCATGTCATATCATACCATAATCGAAATATTTATCAGTCAAAACTCGTAACTCGTTGCCAGAACAAGATCAACACGGTAACAGAAAATCCATATTAAACCTGCTCTTAAGTAAATAATGTATTTTATTGTCCCCAGCAAATGCCAAACAGCATGTACATCGTACTGAAAAGCTTACAAGAAAGATATGGCGATGTGCCAATATATATCACAGAGAACGGTTGGTCAACCCATGAAGGCATCGACGATGACGGTCGGGTAGCCTATTATAGGGCTGCGTTAGAAAGCGCCTTAGATGCTATGGACGAAGGCGTCAACCTCAAGGGATACTTCGCGTGGAGTTTGATGGACAACTTTGAATGGTTGGCTGGATATACGTAAGTGCTGAAATATATTTATTTCTATGGAGACCTTTAATTGAAAAGCAAGCGAAGCGAAATAATTAAACAGTGAGGCAGTCCAAAAAAAAAACATAAAATGTGTGAAAGTTGATAGAAAAGTAACGAAATAGAATATAAAACCTGTCATAAATTCGAATCATCTTTTCAGGGAACGTTTCGGCTTATACGAAGTCAACTTTGACGACCCTGAGCGTACTCGCACCCCGAGGAAATCCGCATTCATCTACAAACAAATTATTAAGACGCGAACGATCGACCATGAATACGAACCAGAGAGTTACGTCATGACTATAGATGAAGGACACTGAGACTTATAAGAAAATAAAAAAAACCTGACTAATTTATAGATGTATATAATTTGAACATTTAAAAACAAATCCTGGTACATAATAAAACCCATGAAAATGTGTATGTATAAAATGCTTTACTTGTCACTTTTGCCCCATCCCAAGAAACCTTTGACGAGTCCGGTAAGGCCAGCACCTTGCTTCTTATTGTCCAAGGCGCCAGTCTTGTCGTCCAAGTTCGGAAACTCCACGAAATTGCAAGCTAAGTCGAAGAATAACGGCTTGCAAGGAATGGCTTCCATAGACGGAGGCATTTTGTAAATGTTAGGGTTCTTAGTGAGGACCTGAGTATCCTCGCGGTACTCGTCCAATCGGTCCACCAGTGGCTTCTTGTCTTTATACTTTCCAGTAGTATACTTCGTGTCTTCGTCTTGGTCTTCATCGTCCTCGAGAACAGAGTCAGCATGAACTTCGAATTTGCAGCTCTCGATGTCTTTTTTCAATGATTGCAACTTTGCCACTAGTTGTTTGTCGTCAAGCTTCTTGCCGAGCGACTCCGCGGAGTAGTTGCTGCATCGTTCTAGCATAGCCAGGGCCTCCCTGAAGCGACGCAGCCCGGTCAGCACTTGGGCGATGTAATAGCAACGGAACGCGCGGTATGCCTTCGTCAGTGTCTCTATTTCTTGTTGGTAAGCGGCGTCGGTTTCGAATCCGGGTAATTGCTGCAATTCGCTGAAGTTCTGCAAGATGATCTCGTAAAGCCTGACGAGGTCCTGAGGCCGGACCTTCTTGCCGTCGATCTGAATGTTGTTCTTGCGAGCCTCCTCCGCTTGCTGGACAAGTAAGTTGTTCCTATCGACTGTACGCATCAGGCGTACATACATCAAGTACGACAACAAGTAGTTGATGCCAGACAACTGCGTTTCAGAAGCTGTTTTGAGCTTCGGATCGGTTTTGATCTCATCCTTGATCGCTGAAATAGCGTCCTTGCAATCCATTAGAATGTTCTCGAGGATGTCGATCTTAGCTTGTACGGTATCTGCTTTTGCGACCGACTTCTCTAGATCTTGTAGTGCGATGAGGAACAGCCGCACTTTCTCGGGTCTCACGGACACTTTACGGCCGCGCCATTCCACTTCATGCATCACGCCAGAGCGGGATTCTCTGAAATAATATGACGATATGAGTGCGCGTGTAGCGAATGGAAACGCAATGTGTCTGCTGTGTTTGTTAGTTTCTATGCCACTGTTTTGGTACAGTTCAACAGCACAAGCCTGTATTTTATAGCATGATAGTTTTTTTTTTTTGAGTAATCTCTCACCTGCACTTGACCTTACCTTGATTACTTTCTGTCACTCGCTTGGTAATGAGCGTTTAGAGATTTGTGGTGCAAGTGGGCATTAGTCTACGTACCCTATAGCCGTAGTTAAACCAGGAAATAGGCATTTGTAATTAAATAAGAATTTTGATGCCGATGAACCCGCATTAACTCAGCATCTCTAATTTATTATACATATCGAAATATAAACTGACTTAGCTTGCGCCATGAGCGTGTCCAAGTTGTCGATGAGTCCCTGCCCGCGCATGGCCATGAGGTCGCCAGCCGCCGACTCGTCGCCGATGTTGTACGCGCAGTAACGTAGACTAGGCTTCAATTCTTCAGCCTGTGTACAAACAGACACCATTTTATTGTGCACGTGAGAGCGAAAGTAAGGCAACAGTCTAAACCGCTGGATCTAGAAGTTGGGGTTAAATAGGGAATGAAGTTCAAAAAAACTGCTTGTAATTGTTGTTGGACACACACACACATTTGTTACCTACCTTCTGCTTGTAAACCAAGCGCTCATCTTCAGGCAGCGCTGCACACAGTTTCTCAAGCACTATTTGTGCTCGATGCAGCGCCTCCGCGGCGGGGCGCCACTGCTGCAGCTCTACCAACAACGCTCCGCTCAGCCACGCCGCGTAGGCGCCAGCCTCTAACTGCGTGCGCGCATCGCATACGCCGCTTTGCTACCAATGGTATAAGATTCATTTTTAAATGCTAGGCAATAATCTCAGAAAGTAATGAATGTCTTTAACTTTGACCAAGAGCCACATTAATATCTCAAAAACTAGGGCACCTAGCGAAGATCTGTTTTCTCCCATATTTACTCGCTAATTAGTCGAAATTAGTCGCCAAATATCAGAATTGGTCGGTCACTGGTTCAAAAGATATAAGGGTGTATAGGTGGCCCTGCTGGCGAGAGCTTACCCCAGCAGGGCCACATTTATATCTCAAAAACTAGGGCACCTAGCGAAGATCTGTTTTCTCCCATATTTACTCGCTAATTAGTCGAAATTAGTCACCAAGTTACAGATTCAGTCGGTGTGTCATTAAAAAGATAATAAAGAATTCAATTTCCCCATACAGTGGTACAACCAAGTACAAAATACTTAAAGTAGTTTTTAGACAGGTGTATCTACGACGTCTGAAGGAATTCTATAACTTCAACCCACCAAAGGAAAGCAGTATTCATTACCTAAAAACAAGATCTACAATAAATATATGTAATTATTTAGGTATCTAACAAAATGTGTGCATTTAGTCGCTGGCAGATAGATCGCTTTATCGTTTAAGTATTACATTTCACTAAAGATACGATAATTTTAACGTATTTATTCTAACGTAAATTAGAGCTCAACATTGTAAATTAGTAAAACAGTTGCATGCGACTGTACATCTTGACACTAAATAGACCAAGAGCAAGGTTTAATGGTTTCAAAGAAGTTTAAGCCACTCTAACTTAATAATTAAAAACATTAAACATGTATTTAATAAAAAAAATATCTCTCTCGGTCATTTCTAAGGACTTTAGACCGATAAAACTAGAAGTTTATTACACATATTAATAGAAATATTTTTTCTTGGCAATTTTTCGTGAACTCTTCGATCTAGCTCTTGGACTATACCTTAATAATTGAACTCATTATATCTTCTGAACTAGGACCCGATTAAATCTGTAACTTGGCGACTAATTTCGACTAATTAGCGAGTAAATATGGGAGAAAACAGATCTACGCTAGGTGCCCTAGTTTTTGAGATATTAATGTGGCTCTGCTGGGGTAGGCTCTCTCCAGAAGGGCCACCTATAAACCCTTATATCTTTTGAACCAGTGACCGACCAAATCTGATATTTGGCGACTAATTTCGACTAATTAGCGATTAAATTTTTGTGTTATCAAAATTAAAATCCTTGATGGTGGCTCTGCCAGTGTCAGCCACACCTATAGAAATGTAACGGCAGAAAGCCACACAAATGATTTTTTTTGCTGGGCTTACGCTATGCACACTAAGGCACACTTATCATGACCATATTTTTGGAAGCACGTGCCTAGTGATTCACCCATATGCGGACTTTGTTAACATGCACACATACAAGGTACGGTCGTGGTCTTTTCCGCCTGATCAGTTAAATCTTTTTTCGCTTAAATCATGCGGAGTCGCCGAGTCACGCCCCCTTAAAGTTTAGGCCTATTAGGAAAGCGTCAATTTCAGAAAGATCAGTATTGTGTTTCGTTCATGATTTCTGTACAAAGTGCAAGCAAAAATTAGCTTAGTGGTGATCAGGCGGGAGTATCCTCGATAGTACGTCGCCTTGAGCGTCACTTTTTTGTTAGAGATTGAGAATAAGCAAAAAAAAATTATAATCACCTCACACAACTGCAACAGCGTCTGAGCATGAGCATAAGCCTTCTTCAGCCTCGCTACCAGATGGAACTTCTTCCTCGGCTCAGTGTTGGCCTCCTGCCGCAGCTGCATGGCGTGCGCCCACGCCCTCTCCGACTGCAGGAGCGGCACGCACAGGAGGCGGCTCTCGGCCGACGTCGCCGTTAGGTGGACGGTCGTAACGTCGCGACGACGGTAGTGGCGTCTGTCGCCCTGGGAGATCAGAATTGTGATTTTGGAAGACTAAATTATGCCCATATTCAATAACTAGAAGGTGTAATGTAAACGGACCCTTCACAAAGCCAATGAAGCTAATCAAGCACATATTCTGTACATCAAAGTGAGTAACTCTACACAAAAATGATTGCTGGGAAATTACTTTTTTTTTGGGAAAATCATGTTTATGTAGGACTCAAAACATTGTGCTGACAGATTAATAGTATGGGAGTGGGTAGTGGAGGTATTTAAAGTAAATTTAAAACATTATCTTTAGATTAATGTGGGTATTCACAAACCTGCGGTATCTTAAGCACTTTGCGCAGCCTCCTGAGGCGCCTTGAACAATATCCTCGGTAGCGCTGGAAGTCACCATGGCGCAAACCATGTTGTTGCTGAGCATCCTTAGTGATACGGAAGACTGATTTTCTAGTTAAGAAATATTAATATGGTGTATGACAGAATTTACAAAAAAATAGATTGACAACGTTACTGACAAAAGATTCATTGAAAAGGGTAACCTACCCTTACATAGCATGGGTGCCCTCATGGCATTGGGATTTCTGTGCCATACCTTAGTTAAATAACACATAAACCTATCAGAATAATTCAGTAAATGATGATTTAAACTGCAATACAATTCATTGCACTGTTTAAAATAATTATGCTGTCACTCCAGACACAAAAAAATTGTTTTATCCTATATATAGGTGACCGGATATTATTATCTAAGATCTATCAGGCTGGCCCAAAGCAAGGAAGATGTTAATGTTTAAGTTCCAAGTAACATTGAAGTTCTAAGCTTATAATAATTGTTAAAAGGTTTAAAACCACTGTGCTGATTGAAGAATCTGGACTTAATGTAACTGAAACTGCTACTGTAGTAGTGTCGTATGTAGTTGAGTAACTTAATGCATGAATACAACAAGGCTGCATACTCAAAGGGGAGTATACAGCTTTCTTGGAGCCCAAACAGCTTATAACAACATAGGTCATTAGGTGGACTTGGCATGTTTTCTTTAATATACACAAATTATTCGCATGAAGTTAAAATGCAAGAGTACCTACACACATAGAGGAGTAAGTTTAAGTTAAATAATATGACACAAAAGATAAGAGGATTACGCTTTGATAACATATGGCGCGAAGTTACAATAATATCAGAGCAGGCTATGTATATTCGAAATAGTTTGGGAGTCAACAAATAAATTCTTATATAAAATTCAAAGGATACTTTCTAATGTTAGAAGTCGCGGCGATTTGACTTCTTCTTTTTCAGTTTCATCGGAAGATATAGGTTTGGCATCCCCGGAATCGCCCTCAAACACCACCATTGTAATTTGCTAAGAATTTAAATATTCAATCTAAGTTTACTGTAATAATTCCTTTCGATTAAATTTTATTCAACACTTGACAGGACGAGACACCTCCAGACAACACGACACATGTTGTTAAAGTTCGGGTTGCTAAAATTACACTTTTAACATAAATTGCAGAGTTCTCGAACTCAGTTGAGAAAGTATTGGACGTGCCAGAAAAAGTAAACAAATAAATTACAGGCTAAGGAAGCAACGTTTCTAGATCTGAAACGAATCTTGTTCCTGAGTCGTCACTTGACAACTATCACTTCCACGAACCATGAAGTAATAGTATAGTTTTTTTGGGTTTTGAAACGAAGGATTTTGTTCATGACTTTATTGGATGGACGTGGTTGGACGATCCAAAGTAAAACCAACAAAATTAACTATCAGTTTTGGAACTATTGGGTATTACCAATTTTATTCTCGTTAAATAAAACAATTGGTCGTAGTTATGCATAAACGTTCCAATCCACAGGTCACCCAAAACTGAGTTACGAGTGACCAGCAAAAAAAAACATAGTAAATAGAAAAAAATACTGATAAAACTAAAGTTAATGGGGAAAGCTGGTCAAAGCTGATTGTAGATGGCGCGTCCAAAGCTTAGACCCAATCTGACCAATGAGGTCAAACTATTTTGAAATATAAAATGACATTGACCGATTTTCAACCAATGACGGTGTATGGTTCATGCGATGCTAGCGCCATTAGTTCCGCCAGTTGCCCACCCCATTGGTAATTTATTAAAGAAATAAAATAGAAAAAGATAAAAAAATCTGTTTATATGAGGACCTCCTTTGAAGATCGTATGGAGATGATTGTAGGGAAAATTGTGGACTGTACTTTATAGTTGCAATAAAATTACGAGTCACTGACACAACTTATTTTATTTGACAACAAATGTTAAACGAGTAAAAAACCATAGATAAATATAAAAAGGTTGCAACAGTGGAACGTTTTCGCAAAATAATTTGGAATGAGTGTTCATACAAAACATGTTATTGTCAAAACGTTCCAATTGCATTATATGTAATTACTATGTAAACATCCAAAAAAATATACATGACTATCTAATTATTATATTTTTCTTCAATTTATCCAGTAGTGTTAGTCTAAATTAGTCAAGGAAAAAAAGTGTACCACTGAAACACTAAATTGCGTTTAACTCAAATTGAAGTCACTGTGGGCTGGAACTAGAAAACTAACTGATACTGACTGACTATACTGGAACTGTGGTCAACCACACCTTCCTCCTCCCCTCACCTCACCCACTCCCCGTTCCTTACTCTTTCCGTTCTCTCCCATTCCTTTTCAATCAGAAAGGTATCAATAGCTTTTTGAGTGAAAAGGAACACTGAACTTGAAGTTTCAGAAACGTTTCAGGTTCGAGATTATCAATAATTGTCAAAGGAGACTTGAATGTTTGACAGCAGGAAGGCAGATTGAATTTTTATCATGTATGACAGAGACAGCAGTAATGAAATGCTAAGTAACATTAGAAATTTTATAACCAAACATTCAATCGGATTGTTCCTCTTGTCTTTTTCTCTTGCTGGTATAGGTTGGTGTTTTGAGTTTTTGAAATATTTCAATATATATCTGAAGAATCTTACTGAGTTTGTTAAGTTTTGATCGTCGCGCAAGAAAACCGTGTGTTAACTGTTGTAATTGAATACTTATTTTCTTTTACAGAACGCATAATTCGACACAATGGCAAAGTCAAAGAATCACACAAATCACAACCAAAGTGAGTAGTTTTAGATTATTTTTATTTTTTTATGTAGGAAACCTGGTGACTTGCATTGAATTACAATCCTTGATAATTGCATTGTTTATGTTTCCTTCCGTACCATAACTTTATTACTGATCTATATGAAAAGAGACTTGGATTTGTGGTTAAGTTTACGTGTTACAAATAAGACGATATTTTCTATTCCAGATCGCAAAGCCCACAGGAATGGCATCAAAAAGCCTAGGAACCAGAGGCACGAATCCACCCTTGGTGTAAGTAAATTACTACAGTAAATACATACAATACTAATAAACAATATCAATTTTTAACATAGAAGTTAACATTATTACAGTACCAAGACTCTGTGTAAACCTAGATGTTTTTTTTAGAAGTTTTGAATACTATTACCATGTGTTATCAATAATTGCGAAATCACGATTTGTGAGTTTTTGATATTGTGTCTAATGTGTTCCTATTCCTATTATCTCAATATTTTCATGCTATTTACCATGTTTAATGCTATGGTAATTAAGGAGAAAGCGCCAGGGTAGCCCGCTAATTAGCAGGTAGTCAATATATTATTCATGGGCCTTAATAAATGTGGAAGAGTTAAATCCAATACAACCCCTTTAAGTTCATTTGATCCCATTAAATGACTATTTCATGAAAAACATAGGGATTAAATGAACTCAGAGGGTTGTATTGATGATTTGAATGATTATAATTCTCTAAGAACATGTGTGTTAGGGCCGCATATCATATTTTTTTCAACATACAGCTTTAGACTGACCAGCAAATTGCAAAAAATTGTTTTCCGTGGGCAATCCTAGCACATTCACCTTAAGATATCTATCGTATGGTTTGTAACGAAATATCATTGTTGAGTTGGTCAGCTACCTCATAATATCATTACTGGTACAATAGGGTAGATGACAGAAAAAACTAATTAGTCCGTCAGATTTTCTTTTTTCATGTATACAAAAAATGAAGACGATACAGTGCATCGAAAACTCGTGTGACGTCACAAGCCCCCCACTCATGATTTTTGACATGTTTTATCTTTGTCAATTTTTATTAATTTGATAAAACAAAAAACATGTATCCAATATTTTTCGATAATCTAACTGACGGACTAAACAATCATATTTTTTTTAGTCAGTCATCATCCCTATTTTATTTTGAAGTAGAAAAAGAGATGGGCGTATCCATGATTTTTATAATTACCCATTTTTTATTAATGCCCTTTTTTACAAACACAAGTACTACAGAAGTACTTGTCATTCCAGTGAGGAAACCGACAGCGCTATGCAGGGTGTCTAGCGCCATCTCTTTCCCACACTGGAATAAGAATAAAACAATCCTGCTTTAAGATGTCATGGTAGGCCACCAGAGCTTAGCACTAAATCCAACAGTACCGTCTATTCAGTTCACATTCACATTTGTTTAAGTGTTACATATGGCCTAGTGTTAGTTAAAATGAGCGTAAGTCTAGAATATTCTGCTCCTTGTCCTACAAACAAATCCAAATGAATAAATTGTAAATTAATTTTCACTTTTCAGATGGACCCCAAGTTCCTGAGGAACCAAAGGTTCTGCAAAAAAGGTAACCTTAAACCCGCAAAGCAGCTTGCCCGCGCCGCAGAAAGGAAAGCCACACGTGAGGCCAAGGCCAAGAAATGAACATCTAGCTGTAAGGAAATAAAAACATAAAAACTTATTTTGTAGTTTGAATTATTAGAACCTCCAATACATATACCACTTGGGGAGTGGCCATATTTATTGATGCAGAATTGAGTTGAGCTAGTCAGTAAAAGCTGTATGTCCATCCAGTAAAAAAGACACGTTATGGTTTGGAAAATGGAACTCAACACTGCACATGCACACAAGGGATCACTGAAATGAAAAATTTATTTAATTATTAAACTAAAAAAAAAAGAAATCACTTCTATTGTCGGCTTTCTATAGCTCAGTCCGTACTGTACTGTCCGCCTAAGGGACTACTCACACTTATTCTGCTCCATTCGCGTTTTGAACGATTTTGGTCACACTTTTACAGTTCTGCATCTATCATCTACCTTTCGTAAGAATGAGAAAAGCCGTCAAGCGCGATATCTCCGCTGAAACGCTTCTATCTACTGCGTACGGCGGCGGCGCTGAATATGCTTCGAAGACGGTAACCTACTCATTATGCCGGCTGTACACTCGCCCGAGAGCCTCGGTCGAAACGAGTCACCATATACACTCGCCGAGCGAGGCCACTCGTCATTTTTAATTGTGGACGCCGAGGGAATGGACGAAACAGAAGTTGCTACTGCTGTTGCGCTATGTGCCATCACTTAATACCGTTACTCGCTGCTTACGTAACCTATATTATGCAAAAAAGTGGTGTAAACGAAGATGGTGGATGGTCACAATTCATCGTAATAGAACATGGTACGTAGATTTTAATTTAATTTTACTTCTTAATTGATTGATATATCGGCATCGCAACTGGGAGAAACGAGAGTGTACAGCGACGCGCTCGAAGTACGCATATTTTTGAGATCAATCGATAGGGTCAATCATATGGATCAAATCTCTTTATGAAACATGTTTTTTTTTTTTTTTTTTTAAATTTATCATGTTTGTTATAGAGATTTGATCCATATGATTGCCCCTATCAATTGATGTAAAAAAGTACACGATGTTATTTTTTCGAACTTTAGTCGGTTCGATTCCCGAGTGTAGCAAGCGAATTTTCGAAAATCTGTGAATGCAGATTTGTTTCTTTTTAAAAATAACGGAATGTTTCCTTTGAGTAAAATTTGCTATCTCCAGTATTTCGAGTACTTTCCCTCCAGGTGGCATTAAAAAATTCCACCCTGTTTAAGTAATAGAAACATACACATAAAATATAAATTTACATGACATATTGTTACGAGCTGGGTATGGGATAAATTAATTACTACCGATTAAATAACAACTAACTTTATTACATTACAACGACGTAGTAATTAGTGTATACGTAGTAGCAGTAGTGTATACGACTATTCGCTTAGATATCGCACTTCTAGTTCGCTTCGATTCGCTTCGTTGTGCAGCCAAAATCAGACTGCCTGCTACCGCAAACACGTCGACTATTTATTTGGCGATCTAACATTCGAGCAAGATCCACGACTTCCTAGAATCTTCTAGACAATTCCATAGTGGGTCATTGTCCTTCGAGAAACTTCCACAACTTGTACAAAGGAAAGAAGTAGGTAATTCATGCCCTCGGCGTACGGTCGAAATTACAATGACAATCCCTGATGTTCTTTTGTAGGTAGTTTGCGAATTTGTACCTACATCATTCGGGACTCGTTTTACCTACCTACCTACCTACTAGTAGGTACCTACTACCGTAACTGTAGGTAAGTATGGGTACGACGTAACACTGCCCCTCCTTAGACATGCTCGTCCCGAGCATCATTAGCCCCGTAGTATCGTGCCAATCGGTCTACATGGACAATCTTAGGCGCACCTCGTGGACCCTTCTGTATTCGGTAGGTGACATCGTTGATCCTAGTCACGACTCGGTATGGTCCATCCCATTTTGCTTGCAATTTCGGAGACTTCCCCTTGCTCCGTACTGGGTTATGCAACCACACCAGTGAACTTTCGTCGAAACCCCTACTATTTGCCTTCCGGTCATAACGGGTCTTCATCTTCTCAGACATCTGTTGGCCGGATTGTCTGATATGCTCATAAACATCATTCAATTTGTTACGCAAGTCAATCGCATAATCTGTTACACTACGTGGAGCATCAGGGGGAGTTCCAGTGATTAAATCAGCAGGCAACCGTAATTCCCTTCCAAAGTTCGCGAAGCGAAGGCTGGCGTCACAGTCGTACTTTCGTGGACTGCGCTGCGGTAGGACAGATGAAACGGCTGAATGTGCTTGTCCCAATCCCTTTGTGTACTTTCCACGACTTTTGCCAGATATCTCTCCAATGTTTGGTTGAATCGTTCCACCATTCCATCAGATTGTGGGTGGTAAGAGGTGGTTCTGGATTTGTGGGTACCCATCAATGCACCTCTGCTGCGTGTGTGGGGCCCTTTCACGGCCGCACAACTGGTACATTTGCGACACCAGTCCTCCACATCATCTCGACAGTGGATCCAGTAAAAGCGTTCTCGAATTTTCAGTAGAGTCCTTTTTACCCCCATACGTCTTCAAGAACATCCATCATGGTAGAGCCGTAGAACAATCGGCACCTTAGCTTTAGGGACAACCATTTCTTTATGACAGCTGTCCCCTCGAGCGTTTTCCCATTTACGGCACATTCATCCCATTGTGCCCAATAACTCTTCGTGATGGAACTCATTGCAGCCACATCACTCCACTTGGGTTTAGGGACACCAGCTTTGATCCACTCGAAGATCGGTTTGATGTCCGAGTCATTTTGCTGAGCCTGCTGTAGGGTTTCTTTCCATTCCTCGCTGAGATCCGTTCTAAACATCCTCACGGGCACTACTTCCTTAGTCTCTTGACTGGCACAGTGCTTACAGTCTTCAGGACAAGGTCTTCTTGACAAGGCGTCTGCGTTACCGTGAGTTCTCCCACTGCGATGTTCAGTTACGAAGTCAAACTCTTGCAGTAGTTCAATCCATCTCGCCACTTGCCCCTCTGGATTCTTGAACTGTAATAGCCACTTCAATGCAGCATGGTCAGTTCGTAATTGGAATTTACGTCCCAACAAATATTTACTGAAGTGCTGCAATGTCTTTACTACGGCGAGTAGCTCCCGTCTTGTAACGCAGTAATTTCTTTCTGGTTTGGATAAAGACTTGCTGAAGTAAGCTATCACAACCTCTTGGTTTCCTTTCCGTTGAGACAGCACGCCCCCAATTCCTGTTTACTTGCATCTGTGTCAACTATGAAGTCATTTTCAGTGTCAGGATATCCCAAAATAGGCGCATTGCACAGACGTTTCTTTAATTCCTGAAATGCGACGTCGCAGTTCTCGTCCCAACAGAATTGCCGCTTTTCCTCAGTGAGTTTGTGCAAAGGTTTTGCAATGTCGGCAAAATTCTTGACAAACCTTCTTTAGTAGGAGCACAAACCTAGAAATGCTCTGACCTGTGTCTTGTCTTTCGGAACTGGCCAATCCTTGACGGCGACTACCTTTTCTGGGTCTGTTTGAAAACCTTCCCCCGAAACTATGTGTCCTAAAAAGTTCACTTCTTGTCTGAAAAACGAGCACTTTTTCGGACTTGAGATTTGCTGTTTGGATATTCGGCAGCACTTGGTTGAGGTTTTTAAGGTGATCTTCAAATGTACGGCCCACGATGATTATGTCGTCTAAATAGACAAGACATGCGTCTCCAATCAATTCGGCGAGTACTTGCTCCATCAGCCTTTCAAACGTCGTCAACATAACTTTAAACTGCCACAACCCTTTTCCTGTTGAAAATGCAGTTTTCTCTTTGTACTTGGGGTCTATTTCTACTTGCCAGTAGCCACTTTTCAGGTCAAGTGTGGTAAACCACTTCATACCAGTCAGCGGATCCAGTGTGTCATCGATCCTAGGCAACGGGTAGCTGTCCTTTTTCGTGACATCGTTCAGTCGTCGGTAGTCCACACAGAAGCTGCCGTCCTTTTTCTTTACCAGGACCACAGAACACCATGGACTGGATGAAGGCTCTATAACACCGTCCTTCACCATTCCTTCAATCATGGTTTCCACCTCTTTTTCACGTGCAACTGGCAACTGCCTGCTCCCGCAAACACGTCGACTATTTATATGGCGATCGAACGTTCGAGAAATATCCACGACTTCCTAGAATCTTCTAGACAATTCCATAGTGGGTCATTGTCCTTCGAGAAACTTCCACAACTTGTACAAACGGAAGAAGTAGGTACTTTATGCCCTCGGCGTACGGTCGAAATTCCAATGACAATTCCTGATGTTCTTTTGTAGGTAGTTTGCGAATTTGTACCTACATCATTCGGGACTCGTTTTACCTACCTACCTATAGTAAGTACCTACCAGGGATGTTACGAAGCTTCGACTCCGATTCCGATACGTCGGAACTTCCGATTGATTTTACACCTCCGGTTCCGATACTTTTAAATCGGAGGTCGAAGCATAGCAGATAGCGACGGGCGGTGGCGGCGACGACGCGTGGCGGCTGTGGTCAACCTGTACGAACAGGTTTATGCATGTCGCCCGGGGAACACAGCACGCGTTCTGTCCTCGATGCATAATTCACAATAAAAGTTATCTGTTTTTGATTTGGTTTGGAGTACTTTGGAGTTGGACAATGTAGTCAAATTCAAGTGTTATTTGTAACTACTTCACTGAAGTTGGTGCAGCTGTAGATACGGCAAAGTGTGAACTACGACTACTTCGTTAAAAGGTCATTTAAAGTCTATGCATGCTACTCAATACGAAGAATTTATAAAACTAGAAACTGAAAAGAAAAATACAGTACCTACAGCCTTCGACTTCAACGAGGAGGAGGTCAACAAACAAATTACTCTCAAAGAAACTTTAATGAACATTCAAAAATGGTGTATTTCTAATTCGAAATAATTTTTTTTTTTTGCCGGCCCTTAACACTTTTTTCTTCTGTCACCATTTCCGACTCCGCCTCCGACTAAGATTCCGGTTCCGGTTCCGACTCCGACAAACCAAATTTAAAAACCACCTCCGTAACATCCCTGGCATCTACTCGTACTACCGTAACTGTAGGTAAGTACGGGTACGACGTAACAATATATTTGTGTTTTATTAGTCTAGAAGGACGAAGACTGAATAAAAAAAATATCTTTTTGCATAAATCTCAAACCTTGCACCTTGCATTACGATTATAACGGCCCAAGATTGTTTAGTCTGTCTCGACACTCGCGCTGGACTGTTTGTGTTGTGTATGTGTGGATTGCTACGCACACATACACAAAGCTGCGGTCTTTTACCTAAACTCGAGCGTTGTAATTTTATGAAATGGCTCTTAAAGAAGAAGTCAAGTACTTAGGAGTGATTCTTGATAGCAAATTGCCCAGAGCAATTTATACAATTTATTAATAGGCATCTTGACTACAAACTTAACAAAAGCACAATCGCACTGTACCAATGCAAAAAAATTTTAGGAAAAACGTGAGGGCTGACTTATGGTGCCTTGGTTTGGTGGACGAGAATTGAATTCTCGACCACCGTCTCTAGGCTTCAGCAGTTCCAAAGGCTGGCCTGCTCCGCTATCACGGGCTGTATGAGGACAACCCCAACTGCGGCAATGGAGATAGCCCTACAATTAACTCCCCTTGAATTGTACATACAGCAGGAGGCAGCACTAGCAGTTATCAGGCTTAAGCACTTAGGCATATGGGACAAGAACCACACCAGTCCCCACGCGGGCATCCTGGACCGGGTGCTTGAGTATCAACCTCATCGCTTCCCCGTGTGATAGGACACTTATTAAACCTATGTTCAACAAAAACTATAGCATACAAACAACAGAGGAATTAAGGGATCAGTCAGGGGTTAATGAAGTACCTACGCATCTACATCTCTAAAACTCAAAACGGCTCAGGGGCTGTTAGATATACCGATGCACAACTCAGTCAATACAAAAGTATTAAACGTAAACACACACACACGCACTGCACAAGATTAATTTTCTCACTAAATCACTACTAAGTCAGTCCCGAATGTGCAAATTATTATGGAGTACCCCCTCTACGTTACGCGCGTGCTGACTGTTTCCGATGTTCTTTCTTTGTATTTACTGATGATAGCGCCACCGCGCCGCATGCATGATGCACCAAGTTTTACATTAATCTATATCTACACATTGAAAGGTCGGATCGTTACAAAACGTTGACCTTGAAAACAGTAATATTATACTCGTAAATAGGTAAGTAGGTACTTACGCCTACCCTTATTATAATATTAATTTATCAATGGGGTGGGCAACTGGTGGAACTAATGGCGCTAGCAGCGCATGAACCAAACATCGTCATTGGTTGAAAATCTGTCAATGTCATTTTATATTTCAAAATAGATTGACCTCATTGGTCAGACAGGGTCTAAGCTATGGACGCGCCATCTACAATCAGATTTGACCAGCCTTCCCCATTTAGTTATTCTTAATTATCTATCTACTGTTGGTTATCCAAACATAATAAATAATAAAAAAAACTTGATGATAAATACTAGGTACATAATTATGTCAATAAAAATAAGTTTAATATTGGCAATAATTTGTCGTAAAGGAAATATTTATTTGTTTTATATTTATAATTAAAGCCACGAGGTCCTTCTATTACATATACTTACCTTAACCTAACGATACCGTGTATCGTTATGTCATATTAAAATATAATAATAAATTCCTTTACTTAATTAGACAATATAAAATGATCTCATGTGCAAATATTACAATCATCCGTATAGTCAATTCAGAGATACAGCAATCGTGCAAACGTTACTCCAGCAGGATTTTATATATCTTCGCAACCATAGCAAATACAAATACAAATTAAGTTATACCATTTATTTCAAATTATTTAGATAAGTTTTATTTCAAAATATCCATTTTTTAACAAAAGATCTGGCTGGGGTAACGTTACTCCAGCCGGAAGTGTTTTTATCAAATAATTAAAAACCTATCAGCTTACCAAATTTAAAAATGTGCTTACCAATTACAGAAGCTGTATTTCTATAGTACCTTACGATATTAGTGCGTTAAGATGTTATAACCAATACGCACGTATATCGTACGACGTTTTTTAACACATTTGCGAGGAAACAGAAAAAAAAAGATATTCACAATACAAGTACAAAGAAAAGAAAATTTGAGAAAAATGGCGCGAGGATTATTTTCTGCCGTGGCTACGTGAAAATGTTGGCAAAGACGCTAGAGCATGCAGCCAAGTTTTTAAATTACCGAATAAACTGTTTTTTATTTTTATTTTAAATAAACTTAATCTGTGAATGCACACTGTTGCTTTCCCGCCATTTTAACAGCACGCTAGCGCTGCCTACTGACTGGCGCCGCGCGGCGATTAGTTCGAAATTTGAATAGCAACAGCGCGCTGCTCACTAGCTGGAGTCGTGCGGCGGCGATCAGTTCCATATTTGAAATGGCAAATAATACTGTTATGGAATTTGTATGGACTATAACTTAACTATTTGCTTTGGTAACACACGGTTTTTTATGACCCGCTTTACATATTTAAAACCGGTGGAATTACATCAGCTTAACGAGCAAGGGTGTTAAAATAGTACATTACGATATTAGTGCGTTAAGATGGATATAACATGCGAGGCGGAATTTCAGCCCGAGCCGTAGGCGAGGGCGTAAGTGAGCCGAGCATGTTATAACCAATACGCACGTATATCGTACGACGTTTTTTAACACATTTGCGAGGAAACAGAAAAAAAAAGATATTCACAATACAAGTACAAAGAAAAGAAAATTGAGAAAAATGGCGCGAGGATTATTTTCTGCCGTGGCTGCGTGAAAATGTTGGCAAAGACGCTAGAGCATGCAGCCAAGTTTTTAAATTACCGAATAATCTGTTTTTTATTTTATTTTAAATAAACTCAATCTGTGAATGCACACTGTTGCTTTCCCGCCATTTTAACAGCGCGCTAGCAAATCGCCGCGCGGCGCCAGTCAGTGGGCAGCCCTACTGACTGGCGCCGCGCGGCGATTTGTTCGAAATTTGAATAGCAACAGCGCGCTGCTCACTAGCTGGAGTCGTGCGGCGGAGATCAGTTCTATATTTGAAATGGCAAATAACACTGTTATGGAATTTGTATGGACTATAACTTAACTATTTGCTTTGTGTAAGGGATATGCAATTAAACGTTCTTGTTATGCACTAAAATGTCTTTTAATTAACTTCACTGATCACTTTTATAATTTGTCTTTACAATACACATTCACTCACGAAATGATCGTACTAGGAACAAGCGCGAGAACAAAGGCTGGCGGGATATATAAAGGCTGGCTTGTCGCTACCCCACTCTGAACTTGGCTTGATGACGTGGCATGGCTGGATTGGCAGGCAACTATGGCACATGGAGTAGTGACGTGGCTATTGGCTGGCTTGTAGGCTCTTCGGGGCATCCCCGGCTCGCTAGCTGATGGCAGTTAGTTACATTTGGTAACACACGCGTTTTTTATGACCCGCTTTACATATTTAAAACCGGTGGAATTACATCAGCTTTACGAGCAAGGGTGTTAAAAATTATATATTGCACTCAGATGACGATTTTCGACAATATCTGGCTGGGGTAACGCACACTCCTGAGACAGGGCAAAAATAAAACAGGTTTAATTTACATTAAATTTTTATATAGATGCTGAAATAGTTTTCAAATAATCATACATAAATAGTAACAATGATTCAAATGAAACAAAATAAATGTACTAAAAACTAAATCCTCTACATAAATTGTGATACATTTATTAAAAATAATCAGTTTCTTTGTTTCCACCAATCAAGATCTTCACTTTTTGTATAATTTGAAACAGCCCAAAAATCATATTAATTGATTTCCGAAAAAGCCCATTAAAATCCCATTCACAGAAGTATTAGACTCGTACAAGATTGTGTAGTACACAGGTCATCTGATATAGAATTTTAGCTTTAGGATCACCAATTTGGTGTCCTTATGTTACCCAAGAGCTTTCTATTTCCCTATAGAGGGCTCTTATGATCATATTCAAATACCGCAAAAATCATTTGTAGTTTTGTGTTTGCTATGAGATCCAATAACATAGACACTTGAACTACCATAATGAATTACAAATATTAACTTATATTCTTAAAATATACCATATTACCTACTGCTAAATTACCTACGTATTTATGGTTCCTACAGAAAAAAATATTAGACGCGCTACTTATAATATTTTATGTAAAATTTTAATTTCTGGTGATAGGTACTAGAGAGCTTTATTATTTTTACTGACCAGACAAATTTTCGATAAATATCTTACTGAACTTAGTTACTGAGTTTATAAATACATATACGTATATTTTCTCTATGAGTTTCGCTTCATACAAACGTGCCGTATTTAAATAATGCGATGAATGCATGTATAAGTAGCTCAAATTGGTTTGTTTTGTAGTGTTCTAGATAAATTTAGTGTTCTATTACACACACTTTTTATTATTGTTCTCCTTTGTCTCAGATCAGAAAATCAGAAATCTAATTGTCAATCTTACCATTACCGGAATGTATTGTAGAGAATTACCTAAATTATACTAATATGTTGTTGTGTTTTTCCTATTATTTTCTTTCTGTTAACAATTTCTTTGTTTGGTTTTAGTGTTTATCAGCAAAATTTTGTTTTGTATGAAACACGCTTAGTTACCTAATTTAATGTATGTTTCACATTTAGTAATTATGTTTTGAAATTAGCATCTAATTCTTTAATGTTTGCATGCCAATTTTATAGCGAAATGTATCATTGCACTACATATTATTTTACCATCTTTTGTACTTACCACATTTACTACAAATAAATAATTTTGACTTTGACTGAGATATATTCATATCTAAATGTTATGCATTCCTGTTATTTGCATGGTTACTGAAATGCCAATATTAGATGTTGTTTGATTTGAATAATATTAATGTTTTGTTTGTGTCAAAAAATAGATAATTAGGTGGATAATAAAAAATATAGGTACATTGTATCTACATAATAAAACGATAAAGCTCTTCAGAAAGTACCATTTTACAAAAAATCTTCAAGTGCGTCTAATAATTTGGCCAGGGACTGTATATAGTCTGAAACAATTTATAAAGATAAAATTTTAAGTAACTACAATGATCGTTAGTGATTGGGTCTTGATAAGAGTTCAACGCTTATTTTTCGTGCACCACAAAGGGCCTTCATAATTAAAAATATTACATTCGTCAAATTCGTGTACGTGTGTATAATGAGTATCTCATTTGACTAAAAGCAGGTGTAGGTACAGGAAGCCGTGTGTGGTTGCACACACCCCTCGCGTCTACCTACTCCTGTCACTTAATCTTTTGAAGAAAAGACATGGTCGCCTTATTTCATACACACATTACGTACTTGAAATAATGTAGCATCATTATGAAGCCCTAATGTGATGCACGTAATCACGAGAATTGAACTCCAATGTTGACCTCCCCATAATAACAAGTCAATCTAGTTACGTAAATTATAGAAAAAGAAAAAAATATTCCATTTTCGACGACTTAATGCGAATGAATGGGATAGTTGCGCAATTCTAAGAAATTACGATGCTGCCTGTGCCTTTTTGCCCTTTGGCCCAGCTCCATTCGGCTTATTTTTACCTTCCGCATTTTTAGGTCCCTTAGGCCCGGGTCCTTTAGGACCCGGTCCTGGATTAGGCTTGTTATCATTTTTGCCATCACCCTTGTCATTCTTATTCTTGCCGGGTGGTGGCGGAATTCTCTTGATAAAGAATCTGAACGACAAATTCTTGTCCTTGATGTAGTGCACCAATACTTCCAAAGGCAGAACAGCACATTTCCCTTGACGGAAGATCTCTTCAGGCTTAATGGCATCATTGAAGCAATGTTCTGTGAACACGACTTTCCTTCTAGGATTCTGTTTGCTCACGACGTGTATCTCATAAATGTGATCATGTGCTGTTTTCTTGTTGCCGATGTGCTGAATAGTCCAGTACACCATATTTTGAAGAGTGTCGATTTTCACAGTTAGGATGAACAGGAACTTGCTTTGGGCCACCAAGTAAAAGTGACGGTCATCATTTTTGATGTCAACATTTTTGAGTTCCACTTCTTCGTCGGTGGCGACGTTGCAGTGAGAGGCATGACGATCCTTGAAGTGTTCCATCATGTCCTTAAGTTTACCTGTGAACAGAATAAAAATATGTGAGTGAAGTTGTTGGATTATGAATTGTGGATCATCTATGATACAATTTTCTAAACTGCATTGAGAATACACATTGAGATGACATTATTACCATCAGCATTGATAGCCTAAGAAGTGTGACTCGTGTTGCCAGGTGTCTCGATTTGCGTGGACGTCCCGATTTTTGGGGGTCTGAGGACGCGTCCCGATTTGCACCTGACGGGACGCTAAATGTCCCGATAAATTAATAAATTTCTTAAAAACCATAATTATTACCAAATAATAATATGTAATTACTAGCTTATGCCCGTGGCTTCGCCCGCGTGGAGTTCCATAATTGTCCAACGGGATCATACTACTGGGATAAAAAGTTCTTGTGTTAATCTAGGTAGGTAATAAATAAGCTATCTGTGACTGTGTATGCTAACTTTCATCCAAATCTTATTGTGTGATGAATTACATTAGTTGCATTCGCATCACTATGTCGAGTGCGACAATGCATTCAAAATCGTGCGCATCGCATCACTAGCTTGTTCTCCCTCATTCTCGCTTAGAACCGCGTCGTTCGCGTCCGTCACACGTGATGACGCGACCGTATACGTCTGCTTCTGTTTCACTCAATCAATCGATCTACGTTTTTTTATTCCATCCATTCGGCTTTCGTCCGTTAAAGTTCGAGTGATTTGTTAAAAAAAAAAAAAAAAAAAACAAATTAAATCTAACTTTGGCATTGCGTGCAGTGATTTTATATCTACGTTACAAAAACAAGGCAATGCTAAAGGCAGTAAAATGAAACGAAAAAAACAATTTTAATAAAACAAAACAGATTAAATGTACTTATTTTGTAATTTTTTGTTATTTCTTCGTCCAACAAATTATTGACCGATTAAAATAAGATTTACTAATGATGAATTGTAATATTGGTAAAAAAGCAATAAATTACTAATGCGTCTATTAAAATAATTTTTTTTTTTTTGCCCCGATTTAAAACCCGAAATCCCGATTTGTTTTACCATCTGCCTCGATTTTAATCCAATCGGACCTGGCAACACTAGGAGTGACCGTCAGACCAAGTCAGGTCTACTTCTGACTTTTCAGATACCTACATGTACAATGTGCGTATTATTTATAGCTTGCTTCCGTGAAGGAAAACATCGTGAGGAAACCAAATCATGCCTGAAAGATTTCTCGACGGCATGTAATGTCAAGTCAGAGGCCCATGGGCAGATTAAAAACTTTGACAAAAGGTTAGGCAGTACACACGAAAAAAAAAAGTTACCTGTCCAGGAACATTTTCCGAACACAACACCGAGCGGGCACTCCATTTCTCGGAAGATGCATTCTTTGAGATGTTCCTCCAAGTCCACTGCCACCATGGTGAATACACATCCCGAAGACTTATTGGGACACCCCACTTTTGCCTGAAATATTATATTGTTATGTAGCATGATTCGAAATAAAGGGGCGAAGAGTTGTGGTCATATAATTAAATAATGAAGGCTCTGATATACTCGTACTCGCTACTTGTTCCACACTTACGAAAGTTTGCAACAGAATAAAGGGTCAGGTCAAGGTAATTCATACAAGCCGCCTTCAAAAAAATAACTGTACGGAGTTAGGTTTTTAACTAACGTTTGGGTACGTAATAAGTATGACCGTAGTAATCAGTTAAATCGGTATCTTTTTCGCACCACTTTGATTTTCTCTGAGTAATATTTACAAAGTAGTAGTCTTCAAAGTGTAAGTAAGTAACTACCAACCAAGTAGTTAGCCGTGTGGTATCCGGCAGAGTAGAATAGAACCAACCCATTACACTCACGGGTGTCGTATAAGGCGACTAATGTCTGAGGCAGAACATTTTGCGCCTCCGTAGACCAGAGAATGGGCAGGAGCGTTTTCTGTTAGTCTTTCATTACGGCAAATTCCTCCCATCATGGGAGAGGCTTATGTCCAGCAGTGGACGTTATGGGCTGTTGTTGTTGTAAGTAGTTAGGAAGTTACTCAATATATTAAATAGTTACCTATCTGCTTATTTAAAGTAGGTAGTTAGGTAGGTACTCGGTACACTATGACTCATTTTTATCATCAAGCTGAAATAATATATGTTTCAACAACAACTACTCGCAATGCATTTTTCTTCACTTATTGATACTTAACTATGTACCTACTGGATAAATTAAACGCTTTCGTCCTTCGCAAGGTCCCCAAATGAGGAAAGAAAAGGCATTAACAAATCCGTAGAGGCGTAGATTATTAAAGTCTTAAACCAAACTATTCCCCTAAAAAGTAAGGATGATCCACCCACATCCCATCAGATGAATTTAAAGTCCCATGTAGTACCTACCTAACTATCTAGCCCCTGGCTGCAGGCAATAAAGTCACTTATTCATCTCCGACCAAGGCCGCAGCACTTCTCGTTATATTTAAACAAAGCTGTCACTGCCTATCACCACTCCCAGTCGTAAGTTTATCTGGGAAAAAGAAGTGGCCCAACAACTCCCAAGTAATAGCTTTATAGCTGCACGGTAGCACGTGTCGTTTTATAGAGTCAAAATTACCTTGGCAACAATTTCTTCCAACTGCCAGTTCCTCATTTGCGTGAGGTTCTGACGGCAGATAGGGCATATCGGCGGCAGCAGGTTCTGTGTGCAGGAATTGCACAGGCTGTGCCCTGACGCGCACTGGAATATCGGTGCGCTCATGGTCTCCATACAGACTGGACATTCTGGCAGATCAATTGACACTCCTCCGGCCCTGTTGAAAAATTGGAATTTTTCGTTAAAATACTTTTTATTTTTTTCAATTTCGTTGGACGTACCATTTCTGGGCACAGGCATCCCGTATATCTTTCCAGGTAGGTACTCTTTTCGTGCATCACTTCGAATCAGCTAATCAGTAAATAAAAGTTAGAGGAACTACATAAAAAAAATATACACAGTAATGGAATTCCCCGCCATAAATATTCGCATGTAGCTACAAATTCGTTGCTCCTAAGAAGTTGCCGGGGATTTACACAAACATCAATTTCGGTGAATTGCCTGTTGAGATTGAGAAGAGGCCTTTGCCCAGCAGTGGGACAGTAATAGGCTGGTATTATTATTATAAATAATTAAGAACTCACTTTTTAGTCGCCATTGTTGGTTACCGGTATTTTACTGCAAAGAAAGAAACATACATTGTTAACCAATTAGCTACTAATATGTTCCGTGGTCGTAAATAACACGGATGCGACTGTTTTTATTTTTCTCTTTGTTCACTCAATCACCTACAAAGTTATAATACCTATACCCTATACCTAACGATTTTGGGTAAACAAATTGAGGATTAATGTTATCAAGTACCTATTTGCAATGTTATATTGAAGTTGATTTCATTTTAGGGTAGTGCCGTAAATAGCCTTTGCAACTGCGCCCTTGTTTAAAAAGTCCGTCCGACCAATTTTCTCAGGAACGGGTGGACCTAGCAAGTTGAAATTTATACCAGATGTTGAGGTCTATAGTCCCTATTAGGTGTGTAAAAATTAAGGTCCCGAGTCAACACGATAAAAAGATATGGGCAAATTCAGATTTTCGCGAAAACTTGTAATTACTTACCAAAAATACCTTAATTTCCAACTTTTTTTATTTTTCGAATTTTTTCCTTTACTTGTGCTGTAAGACCTTGCTTTTAACCAAAATTGACAATTCTAGGTCAACCGGAAGTACCCTATAGGTTATGGGTCGAAATCCATAATATATGTATATCATGAACTGTCCACCCGACCGATTCGGTCGGGATCGGGACGCCATTGTTCAACTATTGTGTCTACTTCGTGGACAGATCAAAGGTTCCCGTTGACCTAGAATCACGAAATTTAGCAAAAAGCTCTTACAGCACATGTAAAGAGAAAATTCTGAAAACCGTAAATAAATATAATAATAATAATAATATAAGTTTTATAACAAAAAAAAAGCGATTATATTACAAACTTATTATTTGCGGTTGGTGCAATAGCCGTTTCATGGGATCGAACAGCAAAGTTTAATAAGTTTGTACGGAACCCTCGGTGTGCGAGTCCGACTCGCTCTTGGCCGGTTTTTTTTGTGAATGGCCTCTCGCTTGTCAATCTATGAGGCTGGCTTCTACATAATAATATTTAACCAGATTATCAAATGATTTAAAAAAAAGCTTTGATGAGTTTTGTATATGCGTTGCAATGCAATGCCTTTTTAGGGTTCTGTCCGTTGTCAAATGGTAAAAATGAAACGATTCGTCTTGGCCGACTGTCCGTTCGTACTATGTCACGTGGAAGGAACTGTTAAAAAAATCTATTTTAATTTTTCGATGCTCCGTTGTCAAAAATGGCAGAACGACTCCGACCGAAGGGGAGTTTTCCCTGGCGATGGTGTTTGTATTTAGAACAAATTTCATCAAAATCAGTTCAATAGTTTATACATAAAGATGAAATTATAGCGCAAACTTAACTTTTTGTTCACAAAAGTATAATTTTCAAAACCACATACCTACCTATATTTTATGCTGGGGACGCTGGGGTCGAGAGTGAGAGACTGCAATAGCAAAATATGATCCAGTTAGCCAGTCTACTCGACTACCTATTCAATTATGCTGAGGCCCTATATGAAGCCGAAAGGCACTTTTTTTTGTTCTACACCATACCTGGGAACCTTCTAGTAACGGAAATATTGGGGGTTAAAGTTCCAACTTTTTGACAAGTTTTTTCTAAATACAAGTTTTTATTGTAAGATTTTTACTTTAAACAGCACAATGTTTTGAGAGCGTTACATTGAGTTCTAACACAAACATGATTTTTTACCCCAAAAAATAAAGTCGATTCCCAGCAATAATTTCTGCGTTAAGGTGGTTGCTTCAACGCGCTTTCCCATACATTCTTTTTGATACAAATTCTCGATACTTATATGCTTTTTGTAGAAGTAATGAAACAACTTGATATCATTACGAATTAGTGTTGTCGCAAACCCCTTCAAACATAAAGAAATAACAAGGATTGTAGGATTTCCAGGGCCGATAAAAAACGAAAAATCTTTGAAAGTGTGCGTGCTTGGAGTCACGCCATCTATCGGATTTTCAAAGAACAATCGAACCTCTTGCTTAACTAAACTCGAAATAATTATCTGCTGATTACTAGATGGCGTGGCGTTGTCATTGTAAGGTGATCAAGTAAGTGCGTGCGGGAGTTTTGACTCGCGAATAATTCACATTTCGTTCGTCTAACAAGTAGGTAGGTAGGTACTGCTGCAGCGGTTTTGTTTGGGTGAATCAGATTTATCATTTTATTATGAATTATTTGAAGTTAGAAAAATTCTTATTATGTCATGTTGTTCACCCAAACCAAAGTTTAAAAGTACCTATTAGGGATGAAATTTGTAGGTAATTCGGAGTTGGTTCTAATTTTATTGTGTGATAGAACTTATTAGTTATTAACAAGTAGGTATTCAGACATACCTATAAACTTTAGTTTTGTACGTGGACTTTTCGCGGTTTATGTAATAAACTAATAATGTACTTACATTATTTAAGTAACATTAAGTACATTCATTCATCACACTATTTATGAAGGTAGTTGGTAGGTTTTTATGAAGGTAGGTACCTACTACCTGCTTACTTAATAAAACTTACGCGACGCAGTCAAGGTCATGATGGGAGAAAAATAAGTGCCGTAACTATATCTACATAGTAATGAATAAAACCCCAATGAAAAACACAAACCTTACAGTCCGTTCAATCGATTTTGACTTCTATTGCGTTACCTTGTAAATAGGTAGCTACTGCAAACACGACGAACAATATGACGTATTGTAACCACGTTTTTGCTTTTAATGCCATTCTTATGTCTACGGAATAGAAGTCAAAATCGGTTGACCGGACTGTAAAAAGGCGAAGTTATGCGAAATAAAGCTGTTTGTGTTATTGTGTGTTACCACGTTTGAAGAATTTGGATTCTTAGCAACTAGCCCTGACGGTAAATTTATTTCAATATTGGTCTACGCATGTGTAGACCCGGTGATACATGCGACACTAACAACGTAGACTTACAAGAAATAATTCTACATTACGTAAAAAATGAAAATGATGAAAATTTTCGGTTTTTTCTTCATGGGTACCTCGTGGTTTTTGGGATATTAGATATTGAAAGTTAGGTCAAAATTAAAATATATTTTTTTAATTAAAAATTCATTCATTTAAAAGTACCTTACCTATACCTAACCAAATCATAGTTTGCAGAAAACCTGCAAAAAAAAAAGAAATGTGTCCACAATGGCCACATACTAGAAGTGTAACTTCAACGGACAAGTGGAAAAACGAATCGAGTTCATTTGTTTTTTTTTTTTTTAATAAACCGCTTTCTATTTGCAAGCCAATTCGAAATTTAAAAAATACCTTTGATATGTTACCTCCTTGGTTGCCCTTGCCATGTTTCAGAGTAAAAGATCATTCCATTTTTAAATAACACGACAGATATGAGTTTACTATGTCATTTATTTGGCCGCTAAACACGACAGATATGTATTTTCAACCGACTTCCAAAAAGAGGAGGTTCTCAATTCGACTATACCTATATTTTTTTGTGTTTGTTCGTTTGTGTTTCGACTGGGTGAACCGATTTTGATAATTCTTTTTTTATTTGAAAGCTGGTGGTTCCCATGTGGTCCCATTTTAATTTGGTGAACATCTGATTCTGTTCTTTGGAGATATACAATTGAACTCTTCAAAAATAGACGGCAAATCTGCCGTGATTGTTGGAATCGCTTGGATGTTTATTGTTTATACAACATGACGTGACGTGTCATAACGTAACATCACGCCTGTATGCTCTGAGGGGGTATGCAGATGTGTACAATACATCCAGATTTCGACAGTTAGGTATGTAAAGTTGGAGCGTTCGTGTTCCACGCCTCAAAGAGATGGCAAATATTTGTTTGGGAACAACTAAAAATGAAAAATTAAAACTTTTTATGAAAAAATAAAACCGACTTAGAAAAATTAAAAAAAGCGACAAATAACTTTAGCTTCAGAAGTCGGTGACAAAAACTTCTGAAGCTAGTTATTTTTCGCTTTTTTGTGTTTTTTGAAGTCGGTTTTATTTTTTCATATAACTTTTGCCGGCCGCTGGTCGCATGTATCGGGCCAGTACAGCAATTTCGAATCTCGAAGAAGGTTGTCAAAATAATGCTCAAATTTCCAAGCATGTTTGAGGAAAAATCTTATTACCTAGAGTCATGTTGTTCACCCAAACCAAAGTTTGAAAGTAGGTATCTATAAAATAAACGCCCTAACTATACCTAATAATAATGAACACAATGAAAAACACAAACCATACAGTCCGTTCAATTGATTTTGACTTCTATTGCGTTGTTCTACAAATAGGCAGCTGCTGCAGTAAACAGTTGGTATTGTAACCACGTTTTTGCTTTTAATGCCATTCTTATGCCTACGGAATAGAAGTCAAAATCGGTTGACCGGACTGTAACAAAGGCGAAGTGGCGAAGTTACGCGAACTAGAGCTATTTGTGTTATTGTTTGTGTTTCCACGTTAGGGTATTTTCCCTAAATTTAGGGATTTTTTGAAAGAATTGTAGATTTTGGCAGAATCTTAGAAAACCTATGCCAAAAATTAGCAGAATTAGATATTGACAAATTACCTGTGCTTCACTTGGGTATAATTCGACTAAAATATCTGCGGTCGATGCGCGCTCCGCCTCCTCCACATCCTAACAGAATCAAAATCACAAAATCGATGGGCGCTATTGTACAGTGCTTCCTGAAATTAGTTTTTCACGACTTTCTGCTCTAAAAGATTTCAACGTAATGAAACATAAAAAAAAAATATTACATGTTCTGGACAGTCATCGGTAAGTGATTTTACCTATGTATGCTGCAAACACTTATTTTATTGTGATTTAAAAACATTATTAGACTAGCAGAATCTGGGCAAGCAGCTGGCATAATGTTCTAATTAAATCTTGCCACACTGCAGTCTGTGTTCACGATCAGTCAAACTGACAACTACCAACCTTACCCTATGCTGACAACTCTGACGTTTGACTTGGACTTGTCGACACGAACAAAACGCTCCACTGCTCAACTCAATACCTACTTAAAAAATTTGCTTTTTACTGGTTTTCAATTCAACTAATACAATTTTTAATATTTTGTTATAGGATCCATTTTCTCTTTATTTTTCAGGTACAAAAATATGTTTGCGTCAAAGACGAACAAAAAATCGTACAAGCGACATCAGTATTCGGGGCCACGGAAATCTAAGAAAAAAATACAAGCTGGTCTAACTCTACAAGGGCTACCGTGAGATAATCAGACTCTAATAAGATAAACTATAATCAGTCTAAAAGAGTTGGTTCGCCATAAAATTCTCTTCGTTTGCCGCCATTTTTCTTATAAGATTTTCATTTTTCATTATCAGTCGTGTGAATCATCTGTAATTGAGTATGTTTGTGAACATCAGAAAGGATTCCACAGTGTTTTAACATTTAAATGTAGCATGTATTGTGTAATAATTCTACATTATGTAAAAACGAAGTTTCATGCCTCTTCACTTTTTGTTTGTTACAGGTATTATAATGAGGAAAATGCGGTTGTAGAGATAAAATGTTTTCCTTCCTTAGCACGGAAATCTCTAAATATAATTGCAGCATCAGAAAATAGAAACTTTTTTTTCCCTTGCATTTGAAAAATACATGTTTTGGTTATGAATAAAAAGCATAATTATTACTATCAAGTAAGTTACAAATAATATTATAAATTGTTTTTTTTTTATTTATAAAATTACTAGCTGTTGCCCGCGGCTTCGCCCGCGTAAAGTTCGGTAAACGTCCCACTTGATCATATTAAAGGGATAAATAGTGTCCTACGTGTTAATCCAGGTTATGAACTATCTATAAGCCAAATTTCATAATCATCACAATCACCATCACTATCACAACCACCAGCATTATCACAATTATTATCACAATCACCATCATTATCAGAATCATTATCACAATCACCATCACAATCACAATCACAATCACAATCACAATCACAATCACAATCACCATCACCATCACCATCACCATCATAATCACCATCACCATCACTATCACTATCACAATCACAATCACAATCACTATCACAATCACAATCACAATCACTATCACCATCACCATCACAATCACAATCACAATCACAATCACTATCACAATCACAATCACAATCACTACCACCATCACCATCACTATCACTATCACTATCACAATCACAATCACAATCACTATTACTATCACTATCACTATCACTATCACTATCACTATCACTATCACTATCACTATCACTATCACTATCACTATCACTATCACAATCACAATCACTATCACCATCACCATCACCATCACTATCACAATCACAATCACCATCACCATCACCATCACCATCACCATCACAATCACCATCACCATCACTATCACAATCACAATCACAATCACAATCACAATCACAATCACAATCACAATCACTATCACCATCACCATCACTATCACTATCACAATCACAATCACAATCACTATCACTATCACTATCACTATCACTATCACTATCACTATCACTATCACAATCACTATCACCATCACCATCACCATCACTATCACTATCACAATCACAATCACCATCACCATCACCATCACCATCACAATCACCATCACCATCACTATCACAATCACAATCACAATCACAATCACTATCACAATCACAATCACTATCACAATCACCATCACTATCACAATCACTATCACAATCACAATCACAATCACAATCACTATCACAATCACAATCACTATCACAATCACAATCACAATCACTATCACAATCACCATCACATCACTATCACAATCACAATCACCATCACAATCACCATCACCATCACAATCACCATCACTATCACAATCACTATCACAATCACTCACAATCACAATCACTATCACTATCACTATCACTATCACTATCACTATCACTATCACTATCACTATCACTATCACTATCACTATCACTATCACTATCACTATCACTATCACTATCACTATCACAATCACAATCACTATCACCATCACCATCACCATCACTATCACTATCACAATCACAATCACCATCACCATCACCATCACCATCACAATCACCATCACCATCACTATCACAATCACAATCACAATCACAATCACTATCACAATCACAATCACTATCACAATCACCATCACTATCACAATCACTATCACAATCACAATCACAATCACAATCACTATCACAATCACAATCACAATCACTATCACAATCACAATCACAATCACTATCACAATCACCATCACATCACTATCACAATCACAATCACAATCACTATCACAATCACAATCACAATCACTATCACAATCACCATCACATCACTATCACAATCACAATCACAATCACAATCACTATCACTATCACAATCACAATCACAATCACTATCACAATCACAATCACAATCACTATCACAATCACCATCACATCACTATCACAATCACAATCACCATCACAATCACCATCACCATCACAATCACCATCACTATCACAATCACTATCACAATCACTCACAATCACAATCACTATCACTATCACAATCACTATCACAATCACTCACAATCACAATCACTATCACTATCACAATCACTATCACAATCACAATCACCATCACAATCACCATCACTATCACAATCACCATCACTATCACAATCACTATCACAATCACAATCACCATCACCATCACTATCACTATCACAATCACAATCACAATCACAATCACTATCACAATCACAATCACAATCACAATCACAATCACAATCACTATCACAATCACTATCACTATCACAATCACCATCACATCACTATCACAATCACAATCACCATCACAATCACCATCACCATCACAATCACCATCACTATCACAATCACTATCACAATCACTCACAATCACAATCACTATCACTATCACAATCACAATCACAATCACAATCACAATCACAATCACTATCACAATCACAATCACAATCACAATCACAATCACAATCACAATCACAATCACAATCACTATCACTATCACTATCACAATCACTATCACTATCACAATCACCATCACATCACTATCACAATCACAATCATCATCACAATCACCATCACCATCACAATCACCATCACTATCACAATCACTATCACAATCACTCACAATCACAATCACTATCACTATCACAATCACAATCACCATCACAATCACCATCACTATCACAATCACCATCACTATCACAATCACCATCACATCACTATCACAATCACAATTACAATCACAATCACCATCACAATCACAATCACCATCACTATCACAATCACAATCACAATCACCATCACAATCACAATCACCATCATCATTATCATCGTAATCACAACCATTATCATCGTAACCACAATCATCATCATCACAATATCCATCCTCGTTATCAAAATCATCATTATCGTTATCACACGCATCATCATCATTACCACAAACACCATCACTGTCACAATCACCATCATAATCACAATCACTATTACCATCAATATCACAGTCACAATCACTATCACCATCACAATAACCATCACCATCGCTATAACCATCACAATCACCGTCACTATCTCAGTCACAATCACAATCACTATCACAATCACCATCATCATTATCACAATCATCATCATCGTAATCACAATTATTATCATCATAATCACAATCATCATCATCATAATCACAAACACCATCACTGTCACAATCACTATCACAATCACGATTACCATTACTATCACAGTCACAATCACTATAACCATCTCCATCACCATCGGTATAACCATCACAATCACCGTCACTATCACTATCACAATCACCATCACAATCACAATCATCATCATCGTTATCACAATCGTCATGACAATCATCATCATCTTTGTCACAATCATCATCATCGTTATCACAATCGTCATCACAATCATCATCATCGTTGTCACAATCATCATCATCATTATCACAATCATCATCATCGTTATCACAATCATTATCATTATTATCACAATCTTCATCATCGTAATCACAATCATTTTCATCGTAATCACAATCATCATCTTCGTAATCACAATCATTATCATCGTAATCACAATCATCACCTTCATCATCATTATCACAATCATCTCAATAAATCAACAATAACCCTGTATAGAAGTCGAATCCGCCATCTTCTGGATCTTAAAATTAATGCCGTATTCGTAATCTGCACCCCTGATTATCTCGGTATCGACACCCATATTGATTTTTAGACATTTCAACCCCATCGCACCCTAACAGGGAATGAAGGCATTTCAGGTCCGCCACATTTAATCTTAAAATCGTTGTTATTGTGATACACCCGACCCGATACACCATACAAACAATACCGATGTTGATTTTCAAACTTTGTTACCCCATTTCCCCCTTTAGGGGTTGAATTTTGAAAAAACCTGAAACACAAATGCTAACTCATTTATCGATAGGAGTACTCCTGTGAAGTTTCGAATTAAACAGTCTTACCTAATCTTGTTTCCCCATACAAACTTTTGACTCCCGTTTCATCCCCTTAGGGGTACATGTTGAAAAATCCTTTCTTATTGCACCCCTTCACCTCATAAGGAACGTATGTGCCAAATTTGGAATCTCTAGACTCGAGCGGTTTGGGCTGTGCATTGATTTTTAGACTTTGTCACCCCATTTCCCCCTCTTAGGGGTTGAATTCTGAAAAAACCTGAAACTCATGTCTACTCATTTATCAATAGAAGTACTCCTGTGAAGTTTTTAATAAAATAGTCTAATTAATCTTGTTTCCCCATACAAACTTTAGAGCCCCGTTTCACCCCCTTAGGGGGTGACTTTTGAAAAACCCTTTCTTAGTGTACCCCTAGACCACTTCAGGAACATATGTGCCAAATTTGGGATCTCTAGACTTAGCGGTTTAGGCTGTGCATTGATTTTTAGACTCTGTCACCCCATTTCCCCCTCTTAGGGGTTTAATTCTAGAAAACCCTGAAACCCGTTTCTACTAATTTATCAAAAGGAGCACTACTGTGAAGTTTCGAATAAAATAGTCTAACTAATCTTGTTTTCCCATACAAACTTTGGAGCCCCGTTTAACCCCCTTAGGGGTTGAATTTTGAAAAATCCTTTCTTACTGCACTCCTAGACCACATAAGGAACCTACTTGCCAAATTTGGAATCTGTAGACCCAGCGGTTTGGGCTGTGCGTTGATAGATGAGTCAGTCAGTCAGTCAGTTTCTTCTTTTATATATTTTGATGTTTCTATTTGTGTTTATTTGCTAATATTATTTTGATTCTAGGTCCAGGGTCAATTGCGAATCACCAAAATGAGTAAATGTTACTTCATTTGCTTCGTATCTGTCACTCAACCTTTGACTGTCATAGAAGTCGACCATAATGAGGAATTTATCAGTACTATGATGCCAAAACTGGTAACATTTTTCAAAACATGTGTACTACCTGAAATTGTTTTGAGAAGAGTCCGGAAGAATGCTAAATGTATTGACATCAAGGAATTAGAAGGTAATAAGAATAAAACTTTCTTGTTTACTAACATAATAACTTGATATCAAATACATTACAATACTTGGTTAGTCTAGTCCTAGTGGATGACTGCCTTTTTCTTGAGTCTCTGAGGTTTTGAGTTCAGTATACGATAGTCTAACAAAACCGTGTAAATTTATCTGTTCTAGTGCAAACTCGTGCTTCTACATCGACTTCCAGCTGTTGATTTCAACATTATTCACCGAGATTCGGACAGAGAACTAGACAGAGAGCTTCAGCCAGAGAGCCCCTCAGCTGACCAGGTCATGACCTCTGACCCATATACCTATCAGCTGACCTAGATCGTTGACCCGCTGACCCTAGTACTCATCAGCTGACCAGGTCATGACCCCTGATCTTAGTACGAACCAGCTGGTCCCTGGTCACCAACCTCTGAACCTCCACCCATGTGTAACCAGGTCATCGACCCCTACCTTATGTACCTGTCAGCTGGGCCTGGTCAACTATGTACTAATAAGTGTTCCAAGGCTTTGTATATGTATAAAGTGAAGATAAGAACTAAATAAGCTTTCAAGCCAGTAGGAGTTTTTATTTGAAATCCCCAACAGTTTGTAAATATGTGAGCACCATGTACCTATCCATAACAGTCATAATTAATTTATGTCATTGCTTTATTTTTTATTCTTTTTACCTGTTGTGGTACACTAATTTCATTATAAATGTGAGCACCATGTGGCCATTTAGTATATTTTATGTACTTTTGTGACATGAACGACCATGGCAGTTGAGAATTTGACATGCTGTTTCGCTGATGTTGGCGCATGTGTTGGATCATAGTTTCCTTCAAAATGTTTGAGCAGAGTGGTGCTGATCCACGTGTCATGCTCGTGAATGGCCGCCGTTATTCGAGACTGGTCATCTCTTAGCTGCCAGGTCACATTGTTAATCTTTGTAGGTATTGAATTGTTTTACATTTTGTATGATTTTGTAACAACCTGTTTTTAAAAAAGGGTCCATGTTTAACTAGAGACTGAGTCCTTGACAATTCAATAGTGCCTGTAAATGGTATTTAAATAAATGCTTTGAGTTTGTATCAATTGTATTTTTTTGCCTTCAACAATTTATTGTATAATGTAGTTGAAGGGTGGGCAGTGATGTGTAGGTTGTATGTTCAAACCCTGACAGGCTCTTTATTTTGGGTAAATGAATACTAATACTACTTGAATAAAAAGCATTACTTACAATAGTTAATTTTATAATTAGTGTAAAACAACAAAACCACATTCTTATTTTGTTAGAACAGAACTTCATTGCGGCATTAAAAACAGATGCAGTACTTTTATCATATGGCACATACTACACAACACATATAACACAACTAATTTAGAAGTTAGTTAATCTATAACACAATTAATTTAGAATTTGTTATGTACAGAATGAGGAATCACTTTGACGTTTGGTGGTGGAACAAAATTAAATCATGCTATAGTCATCAGACATAAACAGTTCTTTACGTAAACTTTATGCTCCAGAGTAACTCAACTTTTGGACATAGCCGATTGCGTTGTCACCGTAAGATTCCCTTGTTGAAAGAACCTAGGTACGGTATGAAAACTTTGATGTTTACTTCTAGAAGTATAATCCGTACAACCATGTCAACACTAACTTTCGGTAGATTCGAGTACTAGATGCTGATTGGTTGATTAAAACACGTTCCGTTTCAAGTTTGGTACTTTTGATTGGTAATTATTGTTAAAAATTCACATTAACTAAAATAAAAACGTTGTAGTGGCCCTTCTTGTATGTTTTTTTTTTTACATTTTAGCCACAAAATATTGATAAATATGATATCTGCATCTTTCCTAATTAAACGTTTTTGATGAGAACGCCATCAAGCGGTTCAGAAAGTAAACTATTTACGTGTGGTTGTGTGTGTGCATGGTGTGTACAGATTTGAAGTGGAGACGGCTGGTGGATTTGACACCAAATCTCCGTTTGAGAAGAGTTAACAAGTAAACTGTTTATGTGGAAAAATCAAGACAAAAGGCTAGTTCGCGCAATTAGAATATTGTCTATCTTAGTTATTTAAGTTAGGCATAAACATAAATAATACCCAAATGCGAGACTACAACGCCATCTATTGAAAAAACGGCGGCGGGATGATCAAAGGAATCCCCTTAAGTTACTTAGTTTGATGTAGGTACAGAATGCTTGGGTGACGGCTTCGTGATGAGGTTGTTTACACCCTGTACAAGTCAGTTGAGCATCGTTAATTATCTTCCAATTACTAAATCAATGTCATAAGTAATATTGTCATTAGTAGATAAGATAATACAACGATAAGTACATAATGCTTTTCTTTGTTTTGTTATGTATGTACTTGTACAAGTAGGTACAACTTTGCCTGATAAAAAGAATAGGCCTGTTTACACCATCAATAAATTTTAAATCTATTCGGTCGGTGACAAAAACATTATATCAATCAAACAAAGGTCACCGACTTCTGAAGCTTTACCTTTGTTTGATTGATTTGGTGTTTTTGTGACCGGCTTCTGAAGCTAAAGTTTTTTCACTTATTTGTGTTTTTCTTTTTGTTTTTTTTTTAAGTCGGATTTTTGATAATCTAACTGACGTGACGGACTAATTAGATTTTTTCAGTTGACAAGCCTATTATGAAACTACATTGGAGTCTTTGTTAGTAGTAGGTACCTACAATTCAAGGATGTTACGAATGACATATTTTAGACATTCGCGAATGCGAATGCGTTTGAAAGGCGAATGTGCAAATGCGAATGTTGAGAAGGGGCAATAAAAAAAATATCAAGGTATGATTTTAATCATCGATTTTTAATTATTTAATCGATTTTTCATCGATTTTTAGTTATACAGTGTAAGTATATTATATAATATACACAATCACAATCAAATTAACAACAAACAAATTTAATACTTAATCGAATTTCAATAGGGGCGGATTATATTTTAAAACCAATAATTTGGCTGCTTTATCACCCATGAGACGATTTCGTAAAGGCTCATATATCAGGGCAGCTGCACTAAACAATTGCTCACTTGGTACACTGGCAGGAGGAGCGCTAAGGTACCTACTTACGAGCAAGTTCTGTCAATTTGTCAAATTTGGATTTGGATTTCCACCAGTCCAATGGATTTTCCTCAAGAGAGATTCGTTTTTCTTTAAAATATGCTTTTAATTGTGATTTTATTTCACACAGCATCGTGTATTATGATGGTTCATTCATACACTCGCATTCGCTTAACATTCCCATTGTTTGATGCGAATGCGAGTGTTGATGCGAGTGTTTGAAGTGATACGAATCGTATGCCAATGCGAACGTGAACATTCGTAACATCCCTGCTACAATTATTAATGTTTATGTAGTGTGTACCACATTCATTCATATTCAAAGGGAGAGAAAAGAGTCAAGAGTAATATTGATACCCCGGCTAAAGGCAAATAAATACCTACCTCAATGGTATCGTAAATTCATAATGTACTTAATGGTACTGTTATCTCCTCAACTAAAGCCGGGTTTACACCGAAATTATCGCTGACTTAGGGTGTTTGCATAAAGAATGCATTTTCCATCGGTACGGGTCAGCAGTAGGTACCTATAAGTACGGGTAAAATATCCATACTTATAGAATGCATTTTTAAAGTACTGACAATCGGTACGGGTCGGTACTTATTAGTACGGGTATAAGCATTTGCCTGTGTAGGGTGTCCCTTCTGTCGTCTTAAAAATGGATACCATTGTGGGACAAAATAAACTATTGACACAGTAACAGAAATTATCAACATATATATACATATAGGTAATTAGGTATTCACATATTATTATTATTTATGAATGATGAATGAATTATTATTCGACCTATATGAACTTGGAGGGTTGTATTGATGATTTTGATGATTATAATTCTGTAACTACATACGTCTTACAGTCGCGAACAATATTATAATCAACATACAACCTAGCACTGACCTGCAAATTGAAAAAAACGTAAGAAAATTTGAATTTCGCGGGCTACCCTGGAGCACAGTAGGTATATATATGCCTGGAGCATTCACTTTAATCAAACATAATGGTTAAATGCGAATTCTGGCAATGTGGCCAATTGATTTGTTGTTACTGTACCAATATGAATGTACATAAAAGAAATTATAGTACTTTTTTTATAATTTGACAACATGCAAATGTGATTAACCTATATAAATACCTATTACTTACTTACCTTATAGTAATGTTACGTCCGCGTCGTACCCGTCCGTACCTACAATTACGGTAGTAGGTACCTACAAATAGGTAGGTAGGTAGTAGTAGGTAGGTAGTGGTAGGTAGGTAGTGGTAGGTAGGTAGTGGTAGGTAGTGGTAGGTAGGTAGTAGTAGGTAGTAGTATGTAGGTAGTGGTATGTAGGTAGAACGAGTCTCGAATGATGTAGGTACAAATTCTCAACTACCTACAAAAGAACATCAGGAATTGTCATTGTAATTTCGACCGTACGCCGAGGGCATAAAGTACCTACTTCTTTACTTTGTACAAGTTGTGGAAGTTTCTTGAAGGACAATGACTCACTATGGAATTGTCTAGAAGATTCTAGGAAGTCGTGGATCTTTCTTGAACGTTCGGTCGCCATATAAATAGTCGACGTGTTTGCGGGAGCAGTCAGTCTGATTTTGGCTACTTGTAATCAGTAGTGTATTTGTGATTGAGTTATTAAGTGTTTTATGATTATTAAAGTTATTTGTTGTTTCTTCGGTAGTAATTAATTTATCCAATACCCAGCTCGTAACAATTTGGTGTCAGAAGTGAGGGATAAATTAAGCCAATTCTACCAAAGGACGACACGGATGGTATCCGTACCAGGAGTCAGCGACAGCAGAACATGGACCAAAGGCGGTTTGGAGATTCTCCGACACAGACACCGGGTGGTGTCCAGCCTACATCAGTGCCAGTCGCTGGCCCATCAGGAGTTTCTCCAGCAGCAGTGGTGCCAGACTTGTCAGCTCTAATGGCGCTGCTGCAGGAGCAGGCTCGCCGTCAAGAGGAGCAGGCTCGCCAGTTACAGGAGCAGTTGCAGCGAGATAAAGAGGAGCAGGTCCGCCGCCAAGAAGAACAGATGCTCCTCATAAAGGATCTTCATGCAACTTTTGGCAAAAATCTCAAGGTGATGAAGGATAATGTTCAGCAGGACGAGAATCGCATCTCAGAGGCCGAAGTTCACATCGCTGGGGTGAAGAAGGCTTTGGGAGAACTGAAGACTAGAGACGGTGACTGACTGTGGCGTCAGTAGTTGCTGCACCTTCAGCACGGGGCTTTAAGGTGCCTCCATTCGATGGAACATCTTCGTGGCCGGCTTATCAAATTCAATTTGAGGCCGTTATGAAGCGGGATCTCATGGCGACATGGACAGAGCGACTGTCGCAACCCCGTGCAGGGCACGCCACGATAGTGGCGATAAGTCCCCTCTTTGAGGAGTGGCTGGAGACGCCACGGCGTCCTCACCTTCCGCCTGACGCAGGTCCTCACCGGACACGGTGTTTTCGGGAGGTTCAAGCACCTAATCGGGCGGGAGAAAACGCCCGGTGCGAGCCATGGTGTCCGGAGCGAGACGGAATGGGACGCCGTCACCTCCTTCTGCGAAGCAGTAATGCTAGAGAACGCGCGCCACTTTGGTAAAAAAATCAGAACTCGTTTAATACGCAATTAATATAAAATCTGATTGACAAAATCAATGCTTTAGAGTTCTAGATTATTGACGTTTATTTAATTCATTGAAATGTACTTCACTGTAGTTACAGTTAGAAAAATTGGTAAAAACGGCCGTTTTTTTTCCATTTTGTATCTGTAACGACAGCGAGCTGTGTTTCAATGAGTTAAGTAAGCAGACGTAAATAATTTGGAAGACCAAAAGATTGATTTTGTCAATCAGATTTTATCATTGTTTTGGTGATTGTATCACCCGAAGCCTCCATATGATGATGTATCATTGATGTCAGCATGTCGTAATGTATTAATATCCTGCTTATACATTTAAAAGATTCCTCGATCGTTCTACGGATAACCCCTATCAAGGTTTGATACACAACGCAGTTTAATTATCCCACAATGATGTCAATCCTACGTATGAGGATCATTAACTACGAATAAGTAATCTACGTACAACGCTTGAAAACTTGTTTCGTCATCCGGTTCCAACGGCGTGTGGCGCGTGAAGATTATTTAATCAGATCCCAAAAACCATTAACTTTAAGAGCATAATTAATTTTAATTTGTGGTAAAATTGAACGTTTTAAACCTCATTTTTAATTATAATTCCGCATAAGAAATTCAAGATTTAAAACCTCGTCTGAAGCTTCAGGCTAGGGATCAAAATTTACTCATACTGTGTCTCCTAGTGAATGTTTTATTTATTGTTTGTTCAATTTTATTATTTCTCGTTTTTTTTAGTCGTGTTAATCCTTAATATTAATTTGATCTATTTAAAAAATATTCTTATAATAATTTGTTTCCATTAAATTCTATTCTTGTGGTGTTATCAAGATTTTTTTTAATTTAATAGGGTTATTAAATTAAAAAAAATCTTGATAACACCATAGCACCGCACATGTAGGGACATGTGCTATGCAATTATATAATACTAAGAACTGGAATCTACACAATGCAAGTATATTTTTACAATCTTCTGCAGCTTCCACTATACATCAACATGGGAATAAATTCTTCTTCTTCTTTGTGTGTCGATAGACTCAAATAATGCCCGACCAGTACAATCAATTAGTTTGCCCCTATGGTTGTGGACCAGCATTTAGCCAAGCATTTTTATCATCAATGTAATCCCCCAACTTATAATATGCCCTGCCTACATAGTGTGCGTTTTATACAAGATTTAAATTTCGTCTCGTTCAGTTGAAGAATGTGGGGAGGTATTTTATTGTAACATTTCAAACAGTACCCCATGAAAGATGAATCTACTTTAGCAAGCCTGAAACCTGGCTGAACTAGTTGGTCCCTATTTCTAGTGTTATAGTGGTGTCTGTCACCTCTTCTACTGAATAAATGCCGATTTTTCCTAATGTACATGATGTTTTCATAGATGTATTGACAAGGTACCGTCATGATATTAATTTCCTTAAACGGTTCTCTTAGAGAATCGCGTCTACGTAATTCATAAATGGCTCTGATGGCTCTTTTCTGCAGAATAAATATAGACTCGATGTCTGCAGCCCGTCCCCATAGTAAAATACCCTATGACATAATACTATGAAAATAACTAAAATAGACTAGCCTCGCGGTATCAATATCAGTAAATTGACGGATTTTTCTAACAGCATATGCTGCTGAGCTCAGCCGTCCTGCAAGATATGTCAAATGAGGGAACATGGGAATAAATTCTTCTTCTTCTTTGCGTGTCGATAGACTCAAATAATGCCCGACCAGTACAATCAATTAGTTTGCCCCTATGGTTGTGGACCAGCATTTAGCCAAGCATTTTTATCATCAATGTAATCCCCCAACTTATAATATGCCCTGCCTACATAGTGTGCGTTTTATACAAGATTTAAATTTCGTCTCGTTCAGTCGAAGAATGTGGAGAGGTATTTTATTGTAACATTTCAAACAGTACCCTATGAAAGATGAATCTACTTTAGCAAGCCTGAAACCTGGCTGAACTAGTTGGTCCCTATTTCTAGTGTTATAGTGGTGTCTGTCACCTCTTCTACTGAATAAATGCCGATTTTTCCTAATGTACATGATGTTTTCATAGATGTATTGACAAGAACAATACCAGAACGCTCGCTTACGTCACAAAGTAGTTCAGCTGGACAGCAAAGCACGAGCCGGAATTTACGTGGCGCGTTCTTCTAACTTTACAGTAACGTCTTTGCGTAACCTCATGACGCCCCACTGTGCCGTTGCGGAAGTCTCATCAGCTTCTTTTAAAGTTTACGTTGTGAGCTGTTACTTTCAATACTCAGACCCTGTTGCTCCTCATATACATAACCTCCGTCATGTCTTACAGTCACTCGCGGGCTGTAAAGTTATCGTTGGCGCTGATGTTAACGCGTCATCGTCTCTGTGGTATGGCAAGGTTAGGTCTACGGATTTCGACCGACGTTGTGCTGTTGAAGATTTTATAGCTGAAATGAACTTATCAATTCATAATACCCCAGATGCACCACCTACTTTTTGCAGCCCAATGGGCGAATCTTGTATTGACGTCACACTTTCTAGTGCAGACGTACGCTTGGATAGGTGGCGTGTCCTACCAGATGCGTCTTGTAGTGATCATCGCCTGATCGTGTACGAATTTGTTCCGGTGTCTTCTCAAGGTCCATCTCATATCACTGGTAATTTTAGATATAAAAGTAAAGGCGCGAATTGGGAATTCTTTAGCTCGCTTTTTGCGTGTCACGCCAAAGACTTCACTCGTGATGGGCTGTCAGCTGAAGAAAGTGCTGAAATTATGTCAGACACCTTCACTTACTGTGCTGACATCGCCATCGGTCATAGATGCGCGACCAGCGCATCTATGACCAACATCCATAGATGTGATTGGTGGTGTGACTACTTAATTGAACAACGTAAAAGCTATCGCCGAGCGCGTAGGCATTTAAACAAGCTTAAAAAACAAAAGGTCACCGGAGACCCACTCAACTTTGCTTTAAATGCGTTTAGAGTTGCCAAGTCCCGCTACAGAGCATCGGTGGAAAAATCCAAGGGTAATTTACTGCGAAAAATAGTAGAAAAATTAGATAAAGAAGGTCCGTGGTCTCCTTTGTATCACGAATTCAAAGCTAATCGATCAGTCGACCTGGCGTTTGTCCAGAACATTAAAGTCAATAATAAACACACCACCGGTATTGAGGAAACAACCGAAGTTCTATTAAATAGTCTGATTCCTGATGATTCGCCGGTAAATGACAATGACTACCATCAACAGATCAGAGCGTGGGCTGCTGTGCCACCTGAATCACCAGCGTCAGACCTTCCATCCATTGACGAATTCATTAATGTTGTCAGGAAACTGCCTCTTAACAAATCATCAGGTGAAGATAAAATATCTAATCGGATGATAATAGAAGCGTGTAAAACAACGGGCGACGCCATTCTATCTGTTTTCAACCGATGTATTGCGGACGGCGTTTTCCCTCGCGTATGGCGACGTGGCTTTATACGAATAATTCCAAAAAGTGGTGATAAGCCACCGGACGACCCTAAGTCGTACAGGCCCATAACCCTACTGCCATCTTTAGGAAAACTCCTGGAGCGCCTTATCGTTCCACGTTTGCTGCCAGACGGGCCAAAGTTTCATAACAACCAATTCGGTTTCACCGTGGGAAAATCTACCGTAGACGCGGCACTTTCTGTTAGAAAAATTGTTAATAACTCGGAACACAAGTACGTGGTTGGAATCTTTTTAGATATTTCCGGGGCCTTTGATAACGCATGGTGGCCGATGCTACTACTTAAACTGAAGAATCGTGGCTGCTATAAAAACATATATAATCTTGTTTATTCTTACTTTTTAAATGGTTCCGCGAAACTCAAACTCGGTCATTATTCTATGTCAAAGTCCCTCACCATGGGATGTCCTCAGGGGTCGGTAATCGCTCCGTATGTATGGAATTTAGGTTTTGATGATTTTCTCGCGATTCCCCTTCCTCCCGGCTGTTCATTAACCGGTTACGCGGACGACGGCCTGCTGCTCATTCAGTCGAGTACTCGGGCTGGTCTCGAGAATTTAGCTGATACTTGCCTACGATTAATATCTCAGTGGGGCGATCGAAACCGTCTGACCTTTGCACCGCAAAAAACTTATCAACTAATTTTAAAAGGTAATCTTAAATCGTGGCCTAGTATTAAATTTAATAACGTTCCCGTGAAAAGAAAGCAATCCGTGTGCTACCTTGGTTTGGTCTTAGAGAGAAATTTTTCATTCATAGATCATATAAAAACTGTCGGTGAAAAAGCTAAAAAGAACTTTTATGCCTTAACGAGAATATCAAAATCTACGTGGGGTCTGTCATTTATAACTTTAAAGACCATTTATGGGGCTACTTACTTGGGGTGTATGTGCTACGGGGCACCTGTCTGGGCCGATAGGGCCACCATAGGAGCGGCACGACGTAAATTGCTTCAAAGCCAGCGTTTGGCTTTGATATTCTTATGCAAAGCGTATAGGACGGTTAGTACTGAAGCCTTACCGGTACTTGCAGGTGTACTTCCAGTTGATCTTGAAGTGCAGCGACGGGCTGCAATGTACTATAACGCACGTGAGACCGCGGACGCAGACTTTTTAACCCTACGTGACCGTGTTAAGATTGCTAGATTATTTAAACCACAGACCGACGTCTGGGAGGAACTTTTGTCTGAATGGCAAGGTAGGTGGGATAATTCCATCAAGGGCCGACACCTCCACCAGTTCTTTCCATCCGTTCGTGAGCGGCTGGCCAGGACATGGTTGGATGTTGATCACTGTGTTGCCCAATTTCTCACCGGTCATGGTAACTTTAAGAGTAAATTATTTTCCTTCAAGCTTGTTGACTCGCCTTTTTGTCAATGTTCCACATCTGACTGCGAATATGAACAATCAGCACATCACATTTTATGGGAGTGCAGTCTTTGGCAGAATGAACGCAACATTATGTTGGATAGTGTACAGGTTACATCCGGAGTTATTTACTATACAGACCTTGTGGAAACTAGAACAAATTTCCGTGCGTTCAAGCGTTTTTGCCATACCTATTATTGGAATCAAATATAACAGCTCACAACTTAGGACCCATTAATGTTAATATTTATCCGTGGTGCTAGGCAACTGGGCCTATCCCAGTTGTAAACGTCCCTTTGTGCCTATTGGCCTTGTTTCGTTCTGTCTCCTGCTGAAATGGAGGGAAGTGGAAATTACGGTTTTTTCCTACTCCTCCACTATACTTTTCTGATTAATTTCGTTGCGGGATCCAAGACAGTTAAATTCATTCTCTGGGACTTCGTCGAGCTTCATTGTCTCGGCGCTTTTCTGGTGGTCGCCACTGTTGATTCTGGCTTTCAGGAGTTACAGTGGTTTGGGAACAGTGTGGCGGGCTTGTCAGATGTATTGACAAGGTACTGTCATGATATTAATTTCCTTAAACAGTTCTCTTAGAGAATCGCGTCTACGTAATTCATAAATGGCTCTGATGGCTCTTTTCTGCAGAATAAATATAGACTCGATGTCTGCAGCCCGTCCCCATAGTAAAATACCCTATGACATAATACTATGAAAATAACTAAAATAGACTAGCCTCGCGGTATCAATATCAGTAAATTGACGGATTTTTCTAACAGCATATGCTGCTGAGCTCAGCCGTCCTGCAAGATATGTTAAATGAGGACCCCATTGTAACCTTGAGTCGAGCATGATTCCCAAGAAAACCGTTTTATCGACAAATTCTAGTTTCTATTGATTCAATATTATATCACAATCACTACTTTTGACATTTGGTAGAGCAAATCTAATGCACTTAGTTTTTTTCCCATTTAGTACTAAATTATTGGCGGTAAACCAATTGTGGACCTGCAGTAGGGCGTTATTTACGTCGTCAAGAATAGTGGCACGTCTTTTTATCCTAAATATTAAAGAAGTATCGTCAGCAAACAACACCATATGCGAATGGTTGTTAAATAAATGGGGTAGGTCATTAATTTACACTAAAAAGAGGAAGGGACCCAATATCAAACCTTGTGGTACACCCATTTTTACTTATAAACCCATTGAGTTGACACCATTTATTTGTGCTGTCTATCATTCAAATACGATTTTACTAAACTGAGCGCAAGTTTACCTAAACCGTAATGCTCAAGTTTCAAGATCAGGGTTTCGTGATTTACTCAATCAAATGCCTTCGAAAGGTCACAGAAGATTCCTATGGCATCTTGTGCCTCTTCCCAGGCAGTATATATGTGTTTTAATAAAGTGACACCGGCGTCAGTTGTACAACGTCCGTTGGTGAAACCATACTGTTGCTCGTGTAATATTTTATTGGTGTTAAAATGGTTAAGCATTTGATTGAGCATTATCTTTTCAAACACCTTGCTGAAAACCGGCAACACGGATACGGGCCTGTAGATATTGGTGTCCTTACTGTCCCCGGATTTAAAAAGCGGCATTACCTTACTGAATTTCATTAGATCCAGGAAGACCCCTTGATCCACGCACAAATTAAATATTGAGGCTAAATACGGTGCTACAGTCTCAATAATCGAGGTACAAGCTTTGATAGATATTCCGTTAATTTGATCTTGATTTGCTTGAAACCTTTTATCCTAGTATAATCATGAAACTTGGATTTATCTCTCTTGGGTTCATCAAACTTTATATCTTGTAAAAATAATTGTTAATACGATCCATGTTTCTTTCTTTTACTGTTGACACTAGAAACACCGACTGTCCTTTTTTTATTTTATAATGAACACTTTCGAGGAGAAAAATCTCATCGTCCGACGAACTCGAAGACATCAAGGTCATGGTCTGAACAGATTTACCTGTTTCATTATGCATAAACCCTGTACTAGGTACTGAATTACTGATCCGTACCGATAAGTCGGTGTACTTTAAAAATGTAAGCACCCGAACCTATTTCTCTATGCATACATCCTGTACTTATAGGTACTGACTCGTACCGATATGTCAGTACTGTAAAAAATCATTCTCTATGCAAGCACCCTTATCATCCAACTCCAGTCCAAAATGTATGAAATAATAATTCACTTCCATTCAGTCATTCCATTTCATGCGTTCAATTAACAATCGGCGGTGGTCTGGTGTGAACATGGCCTAACAAATAAGCGTTCCTTAGCGACCTTTAGGGCTACCGCACACTTAAGACAAAACTGTCTTGAGACAGACTATTTCCCTACTAGCGCGAGCGAGAGATAAACAGTCTGTCTCGTTCGCACTAGTAGTAGGAAATAGTCTGTCTCAAGTGTGCGGAAGCCCTTACTGTGCGTTCACACTGGTGAAACATTCGTCACATAAAAAACATGGTCTCAGACAGCGTGTTGATATCCTTATCAGACAGCCAGGCTGATAAGGATATCAACTGACTAGAAAATAGAGAGAAATACGGGTTACAAGATGTTATGCGAATGTTTGACCAGTGCGAACAAATAGTAGGTACTTAATACTAAGGCGCGATGGCGAGGGAGTGTGGCAAAAAATAAACCTAAAATGAACCTAATCGTAACGTCGCATAGCATCGTTTTTACCTACATACGAATACAATGGAATTATAAGTTCACAGTATACAAGCTGTTTCATGTTATCAACATACACAGGATACGTCAATACCTAACATCATGTCTAGATAGTGATGGGTTTGACGCAGAATGTGCACTTCGCAAAATGTGCACTTGACGCAAAATGAGCACTTCGCAAAATGTGCATTACGCAAAATGTGCACTTCTCAAAATAGCGTTTCTCAAAATGAGCACTTCTCAAAATCAAGTATCGTAGCTACTTACTGATCGTCCGACAACAAAACTGCTTGATTTAACTAAGAAAATAGGTATATGAAATTATTATAATTATAAATGTCATTAATTAATTGTAAAATAAACCAAAATACTTCAAAATAACTCTTGTTGAGATTAATGTTGCCACCCGTACTATAATAAATAGTATCGTACTATATTTCAGTTAATTGTACTATATATTATAGAAAAATAACATAGCACGAAAAATACCATATTTTTATCCATAAGTAATTAATCTGTCGCGCTTTTACTGTGGCTGGGAGTCTGGAACGTACCCGCAGCACTGGACGGGGAATTTCAGAACGAAACGCATTCGCGGCAACAAAACGTCAACTATCAATAATATTTTGTTGATGAATGCCGCCCGATTTTTATATAAATGTTTATTTTCTGCTGTTAAAATAAAAATAAAAAACATGGAAAGTGATGATGGTCTTTGCACGCCACCCAAGAAAAAGCAAAAAAAAAAAGATAAAAGGCTTCAAAAATATAAGAGTAAAGGGAGTTCGACTACCTACACATCAACCTAAACATCTTTGCACCATTGCAAAGATGTTTAGGTTATTGATGTCAAAGCGAAGAGCAATAACAAATTTAGAATAAGTATGGAAAAATACATAATGTTTAAAAATAAATGTGTCTTGAATATTCCAAAAGTACTACCTAAGTATATTTTTGCTGCTTTTTTGGGAGAAAAATAAAGGTGGCAACCCTAGTTGAGATCCCTAGGTACTGAGGTTGTTGTTGTTCGTGTAGTAAATAAAGTTATATTTTGAGTCGCTCTGCGCGCAGTCTCGGTGTGAGCTGACCCTTAATGGCCACTGAGGTTCAATCTGTAAACATTCACGCCTGTTATTTATACTTGAATTTGTTTTTTTATTTGGTTTTTCCATCATGGGTGTCGTTTTCATGGGTTGCGTGGTCACTGATAACGAAAATGAGGTCAAAATGAAAATCCAAGATGGCACCGAGGAAAATTTTTGGTTTTTCCGTCACCAGTGTCGTTTTCATGGTTTTCGGGGTCGCTGATAACGAAAATGAAGTCAAAATTAAAATTCAACATGAAGCCCAGAAAAATTATTGATTTTCCGTCATTGGTGTCCTTTTCAACGACACCCATGACGGAAAATCCGAAAATTTTCATCAGCGCCATCTTCGATTTTCATTTTGACCTCTTTTTTGTAATCAGCAACCCCGAAAACTATGATAACGACACCCATGACGGAAAAACCGAAAAATTTCCTGGGCACCATCTTGGATTTTCATTTTGACCTCAATTTCGTAATCATTGACCCCGAAAACCATGAAAACGACACCCATGATGGAAAAACCAAAAATTTTCCTCAACGCCATCTTGGACTTTCATTTTGACCTAATTTTTGTAATCAGTCACCACGTTAACCATGAAAACAACACCCATGATGGAAAAACCTAAAAATTTCCTCGGCGCCGTCTTGGATTTTCATTCTGACCTCATTTTCGTAATCAGCAACCACGAAAACCATGAAAACAACGCCCATGATGGAAAAACCAAAAAAAAAAAACACCTGCAAGTAATAACAGGCGTGATGTTAAGATGAAATGGAGTACTCAAAACTTTTATTTCACGACATACAAACAACAGGAATGCATTGTATAGAGGTGTTAGAAAATTAACATAAAAAAAAAAGTAAAAAAAAAGTGGTTTTATCTAACTTTGTTGCTTGCATATAATACTACGCCTTGCCCGCTACACTGTACCTGTACGCAAGCTCAGTCCCGCGCGTCGCGCGTCGTAGCGCCGCGACCGCCCCGTGTTTGTTATCCGTACTAATGCGGGTGTAGCGAGACGCGCGGGGGAAATCAGAATTTATCCTGGCGTTAGGCCCGCTTTAAGGTTCAAAATTGGTCGACCGAAAGTGAGCGCGGTAGTAGCTGCCTGCAAAACGATAACAGACTGTAAAATGAGTAGGTACTAAGTAGAGGATTTTTAATTGTTTGTATAACATTATGTCCGATTCTCAGAACTATATCGTATTTACTGTCTGTAGGAGTACTAGGAGTGTCTAAGTACGTTGAGTGCCAACTATATGGAGTCGTTACTTGGATAAACTTCTTATATTTAAGTCAGTTTTAATCCCAGGAGTTTGAACCTCGGGTATCCAGGTAAAATGTAGGTAAGTACCTACTGGAAGAAGAAAGCAAACCATAAATAATTTAGATTGCATGTAATTAGAAATCCTTAATTTTTTTTATTTTCCAAAATAGGTACTTAAGTACTTATCTAATTAACGACTAGTTGCAATGATCTCTTAAAACGGCTAGGTTTTACGATAAGTATAATCTATCGGTATCTGGTAGGTATCTGTCGTTCATAAGAAAATAGGCCTATGTTGATTTGAGCAGAAGATAACCGAAGTAATTGATCTAGGTCCTACATCTAAGTGTTATTTATGAAATACATACTAGGAACCTATATAATAATAGGTACAAGTACATATGCCTCTATTTTTACATTCAACCAACATTCAACTATTCAAGTGGGTCGAAGTTACGTACCTATCGCAGTTGATCGGCTTTTGTATTGATGTTATCTTTTTCAACCAACATTATGACGAGTTTGGTTTTGAGCCATAATAACGATTGGAATTACTCATCGATGTAGAGATTGCTAGAGTACACTTTATGAACCAGTCGCAATACACACTAAAAGGTTCATCCTATGCAGGAATAGATGGCAGCGAACGTAGGTACCAAATGACTGATTAATTATTACCTATTTTATTTATCTTGACACCCAATGCGATTTCGGTTCATCGTTTGTTGATTAAAACGGATGGACGTCGTGCATGCGCAAGGTAAACGTTTCATCGGACAGTTACTCTTTGAAGGACGTACAACAATAATTAAAGTTCAAACCGGCTCGCCATTTTGTCGAAATTTAATGCAATTATGCAAGCGATTTCTCTGTCAAAAGTTATTTTGTTTTACAAGTAAGTAAACAATGATAATATCAAAACCTTACCTTGTAAAGATTTGAGAAAATAATTGGAATCCGAAGAGAAGCGCGGTTGTGCACGATGCAATGGCCGATCTCAACACTTGAACACTCACTCAATAAGAGTCTATCCCACTCGCTCGACCGCCGTATACATACAGTGGCCGTATATAAATGCACTCGGTCGGCTAGGCTACTTGAGTACTAGGTGACGTGGAGTCACATTCCGCCTGCACGTATCGTTTGTCAAAGTTTATGTTTAAGACTTTAGACCTTACTTTCGAAGAAATAAGGGTGATTATAACTAATACAAACTGAAAATATCGGGTAATCCTGAAAATTGGTTTTCGGTGTTGCCAAGTGAAGAAATCATAGCAGTAGGTGGAAGCATCAATTAATTTACCATAGACTAATGTGCATTTACGGTTTATTTTCAATGATCTAAATAAATATTTAAGTGAAAATAATGGATTTTAACATTTATGTTTTTGTTTGGTGTCCTTACCCGAAGGATAACCAACGGGACCCTATTACCACAGATAATATACTATTACTAAGCCTCATAAGCTGTCCGACCATCCATGCGTCTGTCTGTCAGCGGGCTGTATCTAATAATCCGTAGAAACAGGTAGATAGTTGAAATTTTCACAGAAAGCGTATTTCCACAGATATAGATCTACACGTATTTCTGTTGCCGTTATGGGTTGCGTACAAATAATAAAACAGACCATTAGATGAATGATTATAATTTTGTATGCACCCTTTATGTTTTAACAGGTGCAAGATATAAGTTTTGGTTTAGGGCATATCATGAGGATTTCAAAATGGTATGACATGACCTTACTTTTTTTTTATTTTTTTATGTGTGTTACATATTTATTAAATTATACGATAAGACAAGATATGATATATATGACAAAATACGTGCGGATGACTAGGTAATTTTGTAAACTTTACAGTAATAAATGTACACCAAAATAAATAAAATGCGATCCATCTTATTATAATCGTAACGTAACTAGAAAGTGTAAAATAAAAAAAAAAACGTGTGCGTCCCGGGACGCTCGACAGAAGTGATAACTTAAACTAATCTAAGTTGAACAATTTATAATGAAATTGTATAAAAATAAACAAGATAGTGGCGTTAGTTCAGATTTTGACCACGTGCCAAAAGATCCTTGTACAGTCAAAAGACCCATAATATAACACTAGTATAGACAACAAAATAGTGGCATTAGTTCAGATTTTAGCCACGCGCCAAAAGATGCTTGTACAGTCAAAAGATCCATCTAACACTATAATATACACAACAAATCAAACACAAAAGTTTTTAAGGCTGATGCTCCAGGGTAGCCCGCGAAATTCAAGTTTTCTTACGTTTTCGAGGAACGATTTTTTCAAGGTCAAAGTCATTGCTAGACCTTTATGAACTTGGAGGGTTGTATTGATGATTTTGATGATTATAATTCTGTAACTACATACGTCTTACAATGGCAAACAATATTTTAATCAACATACAACCTAGCACTGGCCTGAAAATTGCAAAAAACGTAAGAAAATTTGAATTTCGTGGGCTGGTCGGAGCATTCACCTTATGTGAGTTCAACCTTTGAATAAAATCGGATTGAGTTTTAAGACATGTGTCAAAACAAAAGCACTTAGGAGTATTTATATCAACTTCGAAGCAAATCACCGCCAAAATAACGTTATACCCCGATAAGGGATGAATTTCAATAAAATACGAAACACATCTTCCATCAATTCTGATAAAAAAGGTTTATGCAAAAAAAGTATATTGGACCAAGTAATCAAGATGTCCCATACAAACTTTGCCCCCCTTAAGAGTAGAATTTCAGAAAATCCTTTCTTATCGGATGTTTACGTCATACAAAGAAAACACCCTCCAAGTTTCAGGTCTATACGATCAGCGGTTTAAGCTGTGCGTTGATCCGCGAGTCATTTAGGATCTACTTCGTTCTCGAACACCTTCGTTATAGTTTGGTTCAAACTTAATGGCGGCTCGGAAGTTAGCTGCAAGTGACGGTCTGCGCATTATACAGACAAAACGATGCGTCATCTGTACCCCGTTAATACCTAAAATTGTTGTCTGCGCAGCTTTACATTATTTATTTATTAAAACTTTAAGCAAAAGAAACTGTACAAAGGCGGACTTAATGCCTTGGGAATTTTCTACCAGTCTACCTTAGGGTGATGCAGAGCCGGAGTTGCGGGACTGTTCGAAAGAGATACCGTGACCCCGGAACACAAAGGGCGATGAAGGAACATGGATGAGTTTTAGTCAGTAAAAGTCTGACACTCCCTCCTGCTCCGCCCAGAGCGGGAGAAGTCATTTGATGATTTCCCATCCGAAAAAAAAAAACAAAAAAGGGTGATGCAGAGACAATACACAGTAGGTGCAATATCAGAAAACAACTATATGACAATAATTATAACTAAATTATAAGAATAAATACATATATACATACATAAAATAAAAAAAAAATATATACACAAAATAAAGTAAAGAAAGATAAACAAAAAAAAAAACAAACTACAACAACTTAGTTCTGAGACGAATCTGCCAACTTCTTGAGTATGTGTTCTCGAGCTTTCACTTTAAATGTGAACCGATTGGTTAACGTCCGTCCTGATATTCTGAGGGAGCGCATTCCAAAGGAAGACCACCTTGACAGAGAAAGATGATTTTATAAAACCAGAGCGATGAGAAGGACAACGAAGACGACGATTATTTTCAGACAGAAGATTCTTGCTGTGTGCAGAGCGTAAATATTGACAAATAGAAGTTAGTTATGAAGAAGAAGTAGGTTTGTGAAGAAGAGAAAACAGGGATGTCAACGCTATCAACGCTCTGCGCTGCCGGATAGGTAACCACTTTAAAAGCGATCGATGTGCAGATACATGGTCATACTTCCGGAGACATTAGATTAAGTTTGAACAGAACTAGGTATACCGTTCCGAATCGAGTCACCCTTTATTAGGACTTTGGGTTTTAATAATAAGTAAAGTCACGCTTGCAGAATTAAATTTGTATTTATGAAAATATGGAGACAGCCACTATGCTTCATGTTTAGTACAAGAGAGAGAGAGTTGCCAACTTTTAAAAATAAACATCAACTAATATAAGTGTTGTCATCCTTCATTCCTCAACACCCTTTTTCTTTTTTTTTTCGGATGGGACATCATCAAATGACTTCTCCCGCTCTGGGCGGAGCAGGAGGGAGTGTCAGACTTTTACTGACTAAAACCCATACATGTTCCTTAATTGCCCTTTGTGTTCCGGGGCCACGGTATCTCTTTCGAACAGTCCCACAACCCCGGCAATCGAGTCACCCTCCCTTAAGAAGTCATCACTTCAAAATTCATATAATAACTTTAAATAAAAACTGAAACAAAAAAAACAAGTTCAATAATAAATTTATTAGAGAACAAACTGACTGCAACAGTCAGGACCCATTTGATACCCATAATGCAGTATCCAAAAAATATTTTATTTTTATTTTTAAACAGCTATGTTACCCGGGGTAACACAAGGATTCTAACGATACCACGTTCATCGAAATCGGTTTAGACGTTTAGAAGTTATGGTGGAATAAATAAACTTACAAACCTACATTTTTGTAATACATGAACCCTGAAGCTTATCTCCTTTTTTGGGCAGTCGTGTAATGTAAAAATACTAGTCGTCATCCAAAGGTCGAAAATCGTAATTCTCCTTTTCAACCCTTGACTAAAAAGAGAGAGGGGCGTTAGTTTATTATTTTTTTGGTTAATTTTTAACTAAAATGTCTCCTCAATGCTATCAGCTGGTGATGTGCCGAAGAGACAGGCGGCCGCGGCATCGGCAGCGGCGCGGCGTTGCCACGTTGAATGGCAACATTTTAAGCCTCGGCGTCTCAACTAGGCGTAGAGACCGGATGGCATCCGGCCTTTTGCCATCGTCGCGTTCCAAACCAGTAGGAATGCCGACAACAACGCGGCGACGCCGACGGTGGTAAGAGTTCGTCGGATGATGTCATTTATATTTGCGTGCCGCGCAAAATGGCCCGTATTTCTGCTGCATGATAGACCGTGATGTTATCCAAGGCAGTTGAGAGTTTCACCACAGCGACAGTGATGTTTATTAATGTTAACTTAGTTTTTTAAAAACTAAAATTTTATTAGCATTAGTCACATGACTCACATGTGGTGGTGGTGCTTTTTAAACAAGGTTTAATTTTTATTGTTTTAAAAAGATAATTCTTTCCAATGGAAACACATTTTTTGCAAAATGTCAGTTGACACTGACAGATGACACTTGTTATCATGACAGTGACAGATTTATACACGTGACTGTTCGACTGTCCAATTAGTCAAATTCATCAACCAAGTACACTTTTCCATATAATTATGCTGCTAAGCTGTTCAGCAGAAGTTTGTTTTTGTATTGGAAAGTAAAATAAAACAAACATTTTTGAAATTTTATTATTGAAAGCCGAGATTCATCTTGCTCTGTAATTTTCAAAACAAAACTCAATTATGAGCGAATCCAAAGAAGAGTCCGAAAATAATAAATTTACTTTCGCACACATGAAAAACAACTTGGGAACCTTTTTATTAAAAATTAATCAACATAGTTATGTGAAAGTTGACCTTATTAAGAATTGTTCTTATGTTGGGTTCATTCATTCAGTTGACCCTGTTACTTTCAGGTAAATCTAGTTTTCTTGCTTCAATGTATTTAAGCTGTGCTCAAGATTACATTCATACAAAAACTTTGTAGGTATAGATTTCCACAGCAATGGTACATGATGTCCTTCTGTAGTTAAGATGCCAAAACTGCATTAAAATCAATTCTGTACTTGAGCTTTGAAAATAATTCACACAACCTCCATACAGTAAAAAGATTTATAAATGTCTTACCAACCTGCTACCAATGTACAAGTGAAAAGCAAAATACTCTTAAGTTTTGTACTAAAATAATGTTGTCTTCTTTTCTAGTGCTAATTCATATTTTAGGTTTCCATACAATTATTTATTGAATTTTCTGTTACAGTTTTATTTTGTCAGTACCTCAAGAAGATGGTTACAAAACTGTCATAATCCCTGGTCATGCAGTAGTGGACATTTCATTTGAAGAAAGACCTCCTAATATCATACCACCACAGAGAAAGGAAACTCAAGCAGAGTCAAAACAAGACATAAACAAAAGAAAAATAAAACTTTTATCATGGTTCAAAATGAACTTGCTGCCAGTAATAGATTTGGAAGACAAAATAGTAATAGGAAATGTAACTCTTTTGCAGCCATATACAATTTCAGATATAAGCACAGATAACTCTATAGTTGCTATGCAAATAAGAAATGTTATAGAAAAAATGCCAGAAGATTTTGAACCAAAATGATTACATTTGTTTTGTTGTGATTATAGTGTTTAAGCTTATGTTTTTGTTTTATTGTGCTTAACCATTGAAATTAAATTAATCAACTGTGGAACAAATTGAGTGCCCTATGCCATACAATATTACTACCCGGTTACATTATCTCTGGACCTGGCATCGGTGACTTTAATAACAATAAAAGTTCAATAAATGTTCAAAAAAAAAAGCAGTGAGAGCACAAAAACATCACGACATATATCGGCAACGAAAGTGCTTGTTTTTGAACATTTCATTGTTACGTTTACGTTTGAACTTTAATTAATAAAAAAGTCATTGACGCTATAAATTCAATTGCTTAAATAAAACTAATTAGTTTTATTCAAGCAATTGAATTTATATAGCTGGTAAATGCGTCTCAGTGTTGACTGTTGAGGGAACAGCGAAAAGAGTAAAATAAAAGAGTTTGAGTTTATTATTTCGTCAGGCTATGGGCCTGACTCATAAAATTGTACAGATCCATGAATGGGTAAGATTTAAAAAAAAATTACGTAAGTACCAAAAAATAGTCTGGTTTTGCTTCCAAAACTAGTATTGTGTACATAACTTTCTTAGTAGGTACTTAGATTCTTTAAATCGCCGACCTACTTTGGCGCACGCAGAAATCATAAATGACGTTTTACAAGAAAATGAGGGTAGACCATAATACCTACAATAAAAAAGAGGTCATTACACGTTTAAATATATTCATAAAAAACCCAATGCGGATTTAGTGGCGACGAGTATGCTGCTTCCCTCTATCAAATGTGATAAAAAATGAGTACCTACCTAAACAATAACAGTGCTAGATTCTGCTTTGTTTGTGAACTTTGTGATTCAGTATTTCAGTCTCGGTTGAACAGCATTCCCGCCTACTCGCACACTTATGTCATATTTACTACCGTGCCGCTCGTCGCCGTCGGCGCAACCCTGACAGTTGATTGTTGAGATAGGCGGCCGTTGTAGTGCTTCGTATTTAATTATTCAGAAAAGAAATAATCTTACTTGTTTCGCAATAGCGGCCTTTATAAATAAATTAGTTTTATTAATTATTATTTCCAAGTTTATAAAAATACACGAAATGACCGAAAAACCAGACAGAAAAGTGCAATATTTGGCGGGCATCAGCGGTGAGTAAACAACATCTAAAGCGCGAATATTTGAAATTTAGCAAGTTTGAAGTGTTCTAAAATTAAATTTTATAATACAGCTGCTTTCGCGTTTACATTCACTGGAGCAACACTGGCGTGGTCGTCGCCGGCAATTCCAAAGTTCAAAAGTGGTGAGGCGAATGTTGTTATCACTGATGTAAGTAAATTAGCAATCGATCGGATTTAATAGCAGATAAACAGTTGCATAGTAATAATAATTTAGCACAGTGCTTCAATGCTAAATTGGCGCGGCGATAGCAGCTAAGAAAACGAACAATGATTCGAAAGTATGACGACATTAAATAGTTTTCTGTTGTAACTACTAGGTACCTACATAAAGACTTCGTAGAAATGAAAACATTCATGAATAATAATCCCTCAGAGTCAGCAGCAGTTGCAATATCAATCAATCAGTCGATACAAAATATAATTCTATTATGTACCTACATTTATGTAGGTACTAGGTCACTCGTCGACAACCATTCAATTCGACGATTTGGTAAACATTGAATGAAATTAAATATTTATAGTAAAGGCACAGAAGGTACAGAATACAGATGTACTCGATAACATAATACACGACACTTGATATAATTATAATTAAACCGGAATACGTAGGTAGGTACCTACTTTACGAAATCGAAATTGACTTGATATAATTATAAGTTTTGTATATCCGTGTGGGAGTGCACTGTGCAGGTAAGTACCTACCTAACTGTAGAGTCTATATTAGAAATGATAGGCTTAGCATGTAGCCCTTTCGTTTTTCTGTCAACTCGAATGCGATCCAATAGACAATAGGCTCGCCCCATTACATAGGACTAAACATAATTGGCGAAATGTGGGTGTACCTACTACACAACACGCTACACACAGACCCTCCGAGGAGATGACGGTGATTATGATGCTGATGTCATGCGATCCAATTCAACAAGGAAGTGTGCTAGGACTTAGGGTACCATCACACAGATGCTCTAAGGATATCTCGCAATCAAGGTTGGGAATAGCTACGGTCTTAGCCAGAGCAGCTTAGACTGTAGCAACTAAAACCCTGTAATGGGAAACGAAAGTTGTAGGTACAACATTTTGTTTCCCATAAGAGTTTGTTGCGAAACTTTAGTTTACCATAATTACCATACAAACTGGAGTTCACTGTAAAACAGACGCAGACATCGTGGGTGGTGTCCCTGCACTCGGCAGGGGCGCTCCTCGGGTGCTACTTCGGACAGGTGTTGAACGAGAAGGCTGGACGTCGGCACACGTTCTTCGGGTCAGCCGTGCCGGCGCTTATAGGTGCGGTACGTTCTAACTTCTATCACACATTTTTACCATTGATATTTGTTGGCACCCTTTTATTTAAAATAATAGGATAACCCTAGGCTACATAGCTACCCACATTTAATATAATTTATTCAAGTGGGTACCCTTCCTTACTATGTAAAATGTTTGTTTGTTCGAACACAATGATCTCTGGAACCTCGACTGCAGGCTATTTGAAATAATATTTTTGCATTTGATAACAAAATTCTTAGGGTTCTTACAGACGAGCGGCACGCTGCCAACGCAACGGCAGATAAACTGCGGCTGTCGCCAACTGCCGTCGACTAGTCAGCGGCAGCCGTCGCCACCGGTCGACTGCAGCCGTCGACGTTTCGGCGGCAGTCGTCGACTGTTGGCGAGGGCTGCAGTTTATCTGCCGTTGGCAGCCGTGCCGTGCCGCTCGTCTTTATGAACCCTTACCGAGCGGCGGGCGGGAACCGCGGGGCACAGCTAGTTTTGTATCTATTCAGTTTTTGTCCTCTAGTAATGTTTGTTCCTTTTCAATTCATTAGGATAGTTACTTTCAACATCTTTAGACAGTAACAACCACGTCACTTATAACCAGCGTCTTCTCCACGGTCTTATTTTCCAGGTTATCCTTCTGAATACGAGCTTACCTGAGCTGATGTATGTGGCCAGGTTTCTGATGGGACTAGCGACTGGTATCATAGCTGTGGTGAGATGATTGTGTACTTAAATAAAGCTATTTATTTTACTCCAATCCGACTTACTTGCCAACTATCATGAGGCATTTTAAATTGGTTTGCAATCGGTCGTAACATCAGATTCGTGATGGATTCAATACAATCAAAAAGTAACTGCACTTGTAAAGCGATAAAACCATTTAGCCATGTAATTGTAAATATTACCTAACAGTAGGCGCAAAATCTTCTAGTTAATTATAATATTTCCATGTCTTTCTTTCAGGTGACAATGATATACGTGACAGAAATAGCGGATAAGGAAATCCGAGGCGCGTTAGGGATGACGGTCCAAGTCATGAACAACTTGGGCAGTCTAACGGTCTACAGTATCGGGCCCTTCGTCTCCTACACGACCCTAAACTGCATTATTATGATCATACCTATATGTTACGTGTTGCTGTGTCTGTGGATACCGGAGTCTCCTTATTATCATCTGAAGGATGGGAGAGTCGAGGCTGCGAAGAAAGAATTCATGAGACTTAAGGGCAATCAGGATGAAAGAGTGAGTATTGCAGAATGTCCCTAGCCTTCCTTCTAAAGGCCTGCGCAAACGAGGGACAATTTGTACGAGAACAATTTGCAACAACCAAAGGACGTCAACCAATCGATGAAAAAACAACACCACAACCAATGAACAGGAACGGTCACTTCTATCCGGCGGACCAAAGTCCCACGTCTGCGCAGGGTATCAGTTAATTCGTGATCATGGACATAGCTTACCAAATAATAATATCTCCATTTCTTACCTGCTGATTGCATAAGACCAAAATTTCGTAAAGTTAACTTATTAGATGATAAAGTGAATTGCCATTTTTCATCATTTTAATCTGGTGACGATTAGGAGAATGAAACAATTAATTTGGATGATCTTTTAATGAATGATCATTCAGTTTTCCTAATCTTGTACAATCTGCATGAGATTACCTGGAATCAACAGCTGTTAAAAGTGAAACATGGCGATTACTACCCACAAGGCTAATGAATAATTTCATGTAGATAGAGCTTACTAAAATTGTACATCAAAATTGAAAACGCACGCAAATTGTAATATTTCTGTCATTCTGGCTGACTGTTTTTCAGGTGATTGAAGACCAGATGAGGGTAATGCGAGCTCATGTAAGAGAAAGTATGGAAAACAAGACGACTCTTATGGAACTGCTAACTAACATTAGATATAGGAAAGCTGTATACATAGTGACAGGTAAATATGTAAGTACCCATTAAGTACACACTACATTCACTCTTTATTTTAAACCTCCTCGCGTTTATTTTGAGGGACCAACTTCTTGCTATGGGACATGTTGATCATAAATAGGAAACTATTTCTGTTTTTGCAAGTTTTGACCAAAACGTTTGGTCCAGGATTTTTGGAATCATTAAGTTCCAAATAGGCAGAAAATTACACCATTTTGGAACGTCTTAACTTTTAATTGCTTAACCGAGACTGATAGGAAGGTAGTATGTCTGGCGTAGTACAAGTGTACGCAGAATCTTATCAAATACATAATTAAGGTCACTGTCTCGGAACACATTACAAACATTGTATGATCGACAGAAGTATATCTGGTAGTTTTTGTTGTCCCGTAGGGGAATCGAACCCATGACACAACGCTGCAGACAATCCCCAACACTCGGCTAGTAGGTAACGTGCCTTGTAAGTTTTTCATCCCACTTCAAAAAAAGACGAGCTTCTCAAATTCACCCATAAACTTTCATTTATAAAGAACCAAAATGTGTACATCCTCCTTTAAAAAGGTGATATCAGCCAATCACGTAGGCTGGTCAATATAATTATTTGAATGCAGCCGGTCCGGCTGGCTGGTGGTGTAACGTAAACAAGTACTTTTATCATAGACATAACACTATAAATTCAATAGGTGAGACAGGCAGGTTGCCAGCGTAAGCTAAACAATTAATCTTTTCTCTGACCCGACCTTTGTCTTGAACTGTGCGATACCCCGATCAGCTGTCCGATAGCTAGGCGCAGATACGATCAGCATCAATAAAGTAGTTGTTAATCCATAATATTGAATACCTCTTTATTGTGATAGATAGGTAGGTACTGAGTTTGTCATGCCTCTTTTACATATTTTTCAATTATTCATTTCATAATCGGCTAGGTTTCAAATATTACCGTAGGTACTTCTTGCATCTTTTCTTGAATGCTGAAGATAGCGCAAGCGGCCACATATATGACGCGTCTCAAAGTTGTGCGGTTTTCTGCAGTTTGCTCCGGCTCAGTGACACACTGTTGGGGTTCCGTACCCGAAGGTTACCAACGGACCCTACTAAGCCTCCACTGTCCGTTCGTCTGTCTTTCAGCGGGCTGTATCTCACGATCCGTAATAGGTAGACAATTAAAGTTTTCACAGAATGCGTATTTCTGTTGCCGACCTACCCACCGTACGCGTTTAGGGGTTGAATTTTCCAAAATCCCTTAGCGGATATCTACGTCTTACTAATTACTCTCTATATGCCAAATTTTAGCCGTTCCGTCCAGTGTTTGAGCTGTGCGTTGATATTCAGTCAGTACTTAAAGCTTTCATTGAGTACATTTTGTTGTATAATATATTAAGTTGTGGGTATGCATTGTGTTAATAATTACCCATTTACATGTTTCTGCTAATTATATAATGTACACATTGTCAATGCAAGCTCCCAACCTTGTCTTTATATTTAGCTAACTTATCTATGTTGACTCAGGTGCAGTTTCGGTTACAGACAACGATAGAAATACATTTGTCAGTTTCAAGATACGAAATTTATCAGTTTTATTTATATAATGAAGACAAAGTCTACTGACAAAAACTGATAGATACTGTTATCATGATGTGAAACTGCTCCTTTCACGTGTCCAGGATTGTCACATGTTAATTTGCGGCCAGTATGCACACAATGATCGAATTGCAAAAATACACTTGAAAAGAAAAAAATATTTACATCTTACAAAATATTTTGTTTCCAGGGTTGAAACTATTGCAATACATGACTGGCATTCTTGTCATCCAGTCGTACTTAGAGCCGATCTTCAGACACAGTAACTTTGTATCGGGCCCGATCGCTAGTATAGTGTATGGATTTGTTCAGTTAGCAGCAGGTAATTCTAGAAAAATTATTATGGTCAAAGTTAAACAAATATCAACATTGCTTACATTGTAATATAGCTGAAACAAAATAAATTAAGTGTGCTTTTGATTTCGCTTTGTTAGTACTGTCCACTTTAAATACAATTAATATTCATTTAAACATTTTGGACAGACTTATAAAAGCGTTATGTAATATCCAGGAATTGGTGCAACATTCCTATCCAGATGGTTCGGCCGAAGAATTCTCCTGTTTATATCCTGTCTCGGAGTATCACTGGCTATGACCCTGGTTGGCCTGTATTTCTTCCTAGAAGACACAATCCAAGTCAGCGCCGAGGTTTCGCACGCAATTTCATGGATGCCTCTCTTCGGTATTTTGGGTTTTAACGTGTTGTATGCTGTTGGTGTAGGGAATTTACCTTATGTACTGCAAGCAGAATTGTTCCCAGTAAATGTGAAGGGAGTAGCTTCAAGTACAGCGACTATGCTGGCTTGCATCTTAAGTTTCTTGGTCACAAAATGCTACCAACAAGTGAAGGACGCTTGCGGCCATTACATGGTGTTCTGGTCGTTCGCAGTTGTTGGCTATGTGGGACTGTTCTTCATATACTTCTTTGTCCCAGAAACGAAAGGCAAAACTTTAGAAGAGGTACAGAATAACATTCAAGAACAACGGCCCGAGGCTGAAGAACTCAATACAGGAAAAGTGGAAAAAGCCTAGAATAATTAACTGAACCTGCCAGACAGTCATTATTTCGAAAAGTTTTACACTACGAAAGTGGCATTTCGTAATATATTTTTTATATTGTAAGCATTTATTTTATAAGAACATTATTGTTATATATTTAACATCTTGGTATTAGTTATGAGTAATCTGATAGTACAAATTTTTACGTAACAAAGAGATTTTTAATGTTGAAACAAGTGTATAAACTAGTATTTAGATTACTTATAGTCTTCCAAACTTATGGTGAATAACCTTTATTTTTACAATTTAACTTCAAAAAGACTGTTACCAAAGAATTTAGGCCAAAACAAAAACGAAAATGTGACTATAAAATTGTATTCGGCTGAATAAAAATATGAAATACATACTGATTACCTGAAACCTTATATTATTATGGCAACCTTAAACAGATTGCCACGCAATCGGAAGATGTAAGAGGCTACTGCAGAATACCAGCTATACAATAATAAGTTTTACCTCGGGTATGCAAGAGATGACCTTAGAGTACAGAGATGACCTTGAAGTACAAGAGGTAACCTTGAAGTACAAATAATGTCTTTAAAACACAACTTATGCGTTGTATTTGTTCTAAATTCTCTTGGTGTTCCCGTAGGAGTACAGTGGAGCGAATGGGGTGTCGGCTTGTTCGTCGCCGCTTTCCTCTGACGCGTCCGATTCGAACGTGTTGTCGGGGATGTCGTATAGGCGGATCAGCGGCTTGTTGGGGTCCTTCATGATTAGGTATTTACCTGGAAAATGACAACATTGATGAATTGTTTAGAATAAGACTACACTAGATGAGAGCCTGTTCAGAGGAAGTGTAAAAGTGGACGCAGCGAGGTGAATTAATGCGCCTAAAATTGGTCCCTGCTATCTGAGCTTGACATGCTCTTATGAAAGCCGTACATAGGCTATTTTTGTGAGATACTAGCGAGTTCCTTACTCGGTTCTGTATTACGACTTTCGCTCATGATTATCTGGGTAGTGGTCGAACGTTGCCTTTCCGTGTATATAGACGCGTGTGCGATCGGTTTTATCGCTTCAGCAGCTTCTTGTCAAGAAAATGAATAAGAGTTGCGAACACGATGGAACTTAGTGGAACCACTCGGTTGCTCCATAATACGAGCTCAACTACTACTAATATTATGTTTGCATGTGGTGCAGTTCTACAAACAATGGGGCACTCAATATTGTGTCCTGTTGTTTGATCATAACAGGAACTTATGGGCGTTACTGAATTCCAACTCGAGTCGAGTTCTGGGCCGACTCAATTAAGATAGCCATCAACAGGCTAAACAGAAGATTGAGTACTCACCATCCTTCTGCTTCATGCAGATATCGATGATGCACCGTAGTATACCCCACGCGTTGTCCATGGACAGGTTGATTTGCGCGGCGAACTCGTGCGGCTTGAACTGTTGCGTGCCCAGGATCACGTGGCGCGAGTTGTCGCGCACTTGGGAACGGGACACGTAGCCGAACTTGATCTGGTCGGAACCGGCGAGCAGGGCCTGGGGATTGAAACAGTGCTTATAGTGACCAACGGTAGGAATAATTAACCTGTTGGCAAGGTAGAAGCAGAATGCAGATAGAACTACTAGCGAGTAGGTCACTACCTCTATCTGCGTGATACGAATAGGTTTTCGGAAACAATTAGAAGTAGTTCAGCACTCTAATCGTAAATTCTATTTCAGTAATTATGGCTGACTTAAAAACAGCTAAATACTAAGCGACACCAGAATTAATAGGTAAATAAAAGCCCTCTGTTAGATTTTAAAACTTCGGCAGAGAGCAAAAGGTTGAAATTTTCACGTATGTTAATATTTTAGGCATTTATTAGCATGTCTTTATGTGTTTATGGTGAATACGTGCACTGGTACTTTTTTTTTTTCTAAATGCCGTTCGTACAGATAAAATCCCACCTGGACGGTCCACTTAGCAAGTTTGCAGGAGTTGTTCCTCAGTTCATTAGCGAGTACGGCACCGCGCTGGGTGTCCAGTTTCTGACGCCACTCCACTCCATTGGCCAGCTTCGAGTCCCACTCGTTCAGAGCCTTGATGCTCAGGAACTGGGTCTCGTTCTGAGGACCTTGCATTACGGCGTCGTGCTCGCATCGTGCGACTAGCGTCTGGAATAAAAAGGTTTTATTGGGTTCAGGATTCTAGAATTTTCTCTCTACGAAAGTACTTTATTATGAAGCATTGAATGTTATTAGGGCATCTTCCAAGAATGATGGATAAATAACTTAGTTCACAGTTTGTCTTGGTTTAAAATTGACTGCCTTTTATCTAGCAAGTTTAGGTAATTAACCGGCAAACATCCTTGAAAGTGGAAGTCACTAACTCTGGTTGGTAGCAGAAATGGCATAGTTAATTTATACTTGCACTGGAATCCCATACAGCACTTACTCCAAGTACGTCTTATCCATCTATGGTGGTAGTAATTCCATGGGCAGTTTTCATGAGACTGGGTTTCACTTCCAAGGGTCTGAATACGTCATAAACATCACGCCTGCAGTTCCCAAAGGGTTAGGTAAAGGTGCACCTAACAGAACACCTACATTTACCAGTTTGTTTAAGTTCCATGTTATAGAGGGCGGTTATAAAATCTATACTAATATTATAAATACGAATGATTTGTATTTTAGTATGTAACAAATAAACTTAAAACCGATTTGAAAAATTCTTTCAGCAATGGATAGCTACATTATCAGAGAGTAACATAGGCTATATTTTATCCCCGTTCTACCACGGGAACGAGAACTACGCGGTTGAAACCGCGTGACGTCCGCTAGTAGTGAATAAACATAAAATGTAACTCACCACACCATTATTCAGGTTCCACTTGCGGTAGCGGTAGCCTACGGAAGCGACTTCACCCTCCTCCTCTTCAGACACGAACGGATTCGATTCGGGGAACTTGTACTTGGTTTCGTTGGCGCCATTCTTCAGTACCTGTATTGGGACATAGTGTTAGATACTTCATTGGTAAAGGAGCATAATTTGTAGGCATCATAAAATATTTTATCTTTTGCATTCAGAAACATTGCTAAATGTACTTGTGGTCCTAGTTGATTGTTTTACTCTTTAATTTGTACAGACGTCAGCACATTAACCTCCCCGGAACTGTCAAATTTTCCCAATCAACCTTGAACCTAACGCTTTAGCGATAAAGTTAAAAGATATTTGACAGATTGTTGCTTGATGTGCTGGTGTACAATATTATCACAAGTCAATGTATTATTATGTCCGGGGCTGCGGGACTGTTCGAAAGAGATACCGTGGCCCCGGAACACTGAGGGCGATGAAGGAACATGGATGGGTTTGAGTCAGTAAAAGTCTGACACTCCCTCTTGCTCCGGAACAAAATATATATAACAGCCGGAACAAATGTCGACAAGTCGCTGTCGCTGTCGTTGTTTATGTAAGTAGTAGGCAAAGCGGTACCCATTCTTCGCGGTTGCGCGAATTACTATAGTATCTAATCTAATTGGCGCGACCTTTTCTTTTACATCCTTTTTTGAACCGCGACTGCTGTAGGGTTGAATTCGCCGCATAGTAAATAAATATAATTATGTGTGATCTTACCTGCTGGTAAAGTTGTGGTTAATGAAGCGCGAGGTTGCGCGGCAAGTTAATCGTCGTCCATGGGCGGTTAGTAAGTCAGCAAGTATAAAATTATGAGCGAGCTAACCTGCTGGCTAAAGTTGTGGTTGATGAAGGTGGCTTCGAGCGCGAGGTTGCGCGGCGAGTTGATGGAGTTGCCGTCGTCAGTGGGCGGCTCCACAGACGTCTCGTTCACAGTCAGTAAATCGAACTCCGTGTTGTCGCGCTTGTCGAAGAACAGCTTTTCACCTTTACAATATCGTATGGATTTTAGAAATATTATGCTCCGTTTAGAAAGAAAGAATATATATTATTTGACCCAGAATTAGGCACACGTCTGTCATGACAAGCTTGTCACAGCTGCGCCAAATAGGCCCAATATGTTTATACTCCTTTCTAGCAAATCTGTTGAGGAGTATTATAATATCTGTGGTCGAGGTGACAATTTATTCTTTCAGAAGAAACAAATAGAAATGTAATACATATTACAACGGAGGTGCCATTTCTCGTCAAAATAAAATGGAGTTATAGCACATTCTCTCTGACAGAGAATATCTATGTTGTGTCTCAGCTGAGGGAATGTTATACAATCATGACATAATTATAATATGTTATCAGGAAAGGTTTTTATATGAGAAAGAAAATTCATTGCCGGTGCCAATCTAGTAATTTTGTAGCAGCATGCTTTGCAAGCCCTTAAGCTTTAATAGGAAAAGTATACATACCAATCTTCTCAATAACAATATCCCAGGAATAGTTGGAGCGAGTGCAGCACATGATTGTCGCCAGAATAGCGTCGGTGGCATACACCGTGCCGACAGTCTTACTGAGCCGTCGGATCACAGGGTCATCAGTGGTTGTTACCTGAGAAATGTAAATGAAATAAGTATTGATAATTATAACCCTTACAGGTATGATAGGCATTTGGCCTACATAGGAGCAACGTATTTACTCAATAAGAATGCCTTTGGGTGAAACGACATTTACACACACAGTTAGTTCAAGATGAGCATTAGAATTTTAGATCATAGTTTAGGTGGTTTAGAAATGCCTGCCAGGGCTGCGGGACTGTTCGAAAGAGATACCGTGGCCCTAGAACACAAAGGCCAATGAAGGAACATGGATGGGTTTTAGTCAGTAAAAGTCTGACACTCTCTTCCGCTCAGAGCGGGAGAAGTCATTTGATAATTATCCATTCGAAAAAAAAATGGTGGTTTAGAAATTAGTAACAATAAAATGATCATAAATATTGAAAAAAACACTAATTTCAAATGGACATTTTAAATAAATCCTAAAACATAGGATTGAAAGTAAAATAGCATACCGTATGGAAGATACGGTCGATACGCTGCAGTGCCTTCTCATGTTTCACATTGACACGGTCATAGCCTTTGTCATAGTACTCCAGTGTACCACCGCACACAATGTCTTCACCTGTTGAAACAAAACTGGTTTATATTCATAAACTTAGGCCTGTTTTCCTGTAGGAGTTAAATGAGTGCATATGAAAGTACTAGCATTTGCTTGCGGCTTCGCTCCCGTTGTGTATCGAAATTAACACACGGGAACGTTTTAAATGTAGCCTATAGCACTCCGGAATAATGTAGCTTCCTGTTAGTGAAAGAATTTTCGGAATCGGAGCAGTAGTTCCGACGATTACCTATACTAACTATATTATGTATGTAGGGGCATACAAACAAATTTTACTTCTTTATAATGTTAGTATAGATATAAAGTAGGTACCTTAAAAAAAAATTTGTCTGTAAATAAACTGTCCAGCTAATCCAGAAATCCAGGAATAAGATGTTCCAGTTATACAGGGTGTAAAGGTGACCCGCAAACTATATATCATGGGTTAAATTCACACGGAACAATTATCTGTATGACCTACACGTAGTTGTTCCGGGTCTGGTTGTTTGTGCATGTGAATTTAACTGTTTGTAAACACACCCACAATACACAATTCCTAGTAGGTAAAAATAAAAAAATCCGTTACCATAAATTCAGCACATGAGTGTAGAACCACATACTAGTGTCTGGTTATAGCAGTTTACGTAGATACCAAAACTATAAAATCTATAATGCATTACAACGGTTAGGAATGATTAATGAACTAAACTTTGTCAATTTGAGTAACTTTTGAATTGCCATTGTCTGTAGTTTCTTCCACACCATACAATTTGTGAAAGGAACATCTACGCACCTTCTTTAATACCAGGCAAAGACAACTTAGCAAGACGAGGAAAGTCCATGTCCTCGATAGTGACCCAAGTGGGCCTGACAGTGACGGATGCATCACGGATTTTCATCGGAGCACCTCTCTGACCCCATCTCTTGCCAAGTTTACGATCACGTTGCTGAAAAGGAGTATCAGATGGTCAAATTAGTATGAGAAAAACATTTTGAATGTGATTTTGTTACATTAAGATAAGGTGCATAATTATGGCCCCATTATTTATTGTTGGTTTTTAGTTGGCAAAACTCGTGGACGACAGTAATTGAGTCCTATCCTATATGTAATACCTCCATTTAAATACACAAGCCATGACACTTAAAACTACAAGACAATTATCTGTTGTCACAACATAATGGAAACAGGGTCTATGGCCATAACAAATCTAACCTTTTGCAAGCATTTGAATAATATGTGAGAGACAGTTTCAGATTTTGGTGTTTTAAAAGATTGAATTGAAAATGAAGAAAATGCCCAAGTCATGAACATTCAGCGTATGTGAAATTACTCTTTGTTGTGGATAGTTTTATAGTAAATAAGTTACATTTCTCATGTAGTTGTTGCCCTTGTTGAGGGTAGTCATGCCACCAGGCGTACGAGCGCCTCGAGCGCCGCGGCCTCTCTGTCCACGAGCACGGCCGCGCTGGTACGGCGGCTTCTGCACCCTCGTAGTATCCACCAGGTGGAAAGTACTCTCGTCCTCGTCGTGGAAGTACGCGTACGACGAGCCAGCGCCGAACTGAGACGCATACTTGTCTGGAAAAGAGTTTATGCTAATTTATAAAAGTTTCAATTCTCTTTTTGGCAGAAACATGAATAACAATAGTGAAAGTCATGAGAAACAACGATTATTGCGTTTGATTCGGGTCTTTAGAATTCAATAAATTGAAATATCGGTCGAAGTTCATTCGCAGCACCTTTTCATGCACTATGGTACAGTGCAACATTGGGAATTAAGCTAGTGCAAAAAACGTCATCATAACCTCAAAGAATGGTAATGCTGAGAGAAGACATTCTGTTTATTAAGTAAAGAAGGTTAAAGGAATAAACTTACTTTGATATTTCTTGTCCTGTACGACGGTCCAATCACTAATTTTTCCCAAACGATCGCCTTTACTGAAAGGTTGGTAAGGCATGTCCCGAAACTGCTCCGGCATTTCGGCTGGTCCCCATCCTGTTGGATTGTCCTGAATAATTGGAGCTACAAATCGTATTGGCTCTTCAGCCGGTAGCACATGCTCCGACATTGTAACTATTCAACAGATTCTTTATTTTAGCGATATTTCAACATGAAGATACACCAATGCCACACGACGACACTTTCAAAACGACTTTTTTCTAATTGATTGAAGATTTATGACAGACACAAAATTGGATACGAGTCTTTTAGGACTCTTAGATAATAATGTTGCTATTTAAAAACATTGATTTCGTAAAGGTTTTGATTTGATTCGGTTAAATCGCTGCATTATTTTATAATCAACAAAAACCAAGAAAATTGTATCTCTTGAATCCTTTGTGCTGTGGTGCTCGCTGGTTTCCCACGAAATTGAAATTGTATGTTTGAGCTTGTAATACGGGAGGCTTTAATGGGCACAAGTCAAATGAAAGTTATCTGATCATCCAGATGAAAGTCAGCTGCCACAACCATGGGGGAGTATTTAATCATTGTAAGCGACACTATCGCTTAGTGTGATAATAAAAGATGTATTTTTACAAAAGGGGTTCGATTCTTGGTTCAGGCAGAATACTGCAGTTTAATTTTCTTCAAAATTGCGGTAATACTCAGTTCAAATAGGCAGCTGATGTATATTGTTATAGTATGTTTAGGTAAAAGGTAATCTTAAATATCATCCCTTATCCAATTTAATTAATGGAATTACTTTTTATCATTTACAACGTTGACGTCCTTTACGTTTGGATTCCTCCACTTCCGAAGTAGCTGACGCGCAGACCCTTGCTACGCTGTGGTTAAAAGTATTATTTGAAATGCTTTTCACCCGGTTTAAAACCACTTCGTCACAGTCATCACATTAGAGCATTTATATTACTATACTCTTTCAATTAACGAAACCATCCGTACTATTGTACAGTCAGCAACAAAATTCCATTCACACTTTTGTCAGTTCTGTTTTCTTCTAATTCTCAATTTTTGAGCAAAATACTTAATTAAAACCGGAACAGAAGTAAATCTTCACTTCAATTAAATGGTGAAAAAACATTATATCGAATCTTTTCCAACAAATACGAGTAGGTACACTTCAACGTCTTCAACCAACTTATCTGTGCAGACGGGAAAACACAGAACTAGAATAATTGCACCAAGTTTGACATTTCCCCAAATATTGTTAGGGTCTCGGCTTCAAGTCTTACCGGATACAGCTGAGTACGTATTTTACATGGAGCGACTGCCTACCTGACCTCTATAACCCAGTTAGTACTGGGTAATACGATACCCTTTGGTATGACTGGTAGTCAGACTTTCAGGCTACCTGTAACGACTGTCAAAGATCTATAAATGACAGCGGTTTAGCACAAAGAGTAGGTATAGTAATATGTTTAGCGTCATACTTTCCGAGGCACGAAGGAAACTCGGTAAGTAATGGGTGGTCACCCATCTACGGACCAACCTAGGTAAGCACGGCGGCCTCAAGATTTACCCGAGCGACTTTTATTATTTAGCCTCGAGAATTTTGACCTAACGATGCAAATTATTATTGTTAGTAGGTATCTTTAAATTGTGCTAACATACATCATTGTATGTATAGATATAATATAAGCGATCAATGTTAAATAGATACCACTTAGGTTGTTTATTTTAATTACTTAACTGATATAGAAAAAAATATTTTGCATGCTATTATTATGGCGGAATGTGTCCTGCTCTATAACATTCTGTATTAAAATTAATTAGCATTAAATTAATTTACTTAACCAAAAACTTGTGCATAATTTGTAATTTTATTGGGTGCCCAATGCCTGAAATAAATGTTTACTATTTTTTGTTCACATTTTATGCAAATAAATACTTACATTTACTTTAGATTGACCATAGATAAATATTTATGAAGGTACTTGAGGTGTTTTGAGTGTTTATACTACACAGTAACATTGTTTGTTTACTCATATTACCTAAACTACATATTAAGAGATCTAACGTGCCGTAATAGTTAACATGAATTTGATTAACACAACGTTCTCTATTTATATCTGCTATCGCATTGAACTACCTACACAGTACGTAGGTACACCATTCTAGGAACGCAACACTTCAATTTAGTAAAGTACAGTGCCATTCATTGTTAATTAAATATGGAACCTATTAAAAGCTTAAAGAACAAAGGAACTTTTGGTAACTGAAACATTATTCTAGACGTTTTGCCTCTGGCAATGGCTGGGGAATACATTTTAATAGATTTATGATAGGTGTAGCGTAACTAGTCCATCTATATCTTGCATCATGACATGTAAAAAAATCGATCAAAATATGCCCCATCTGCTGCAGTGTCCCAGGTGTCCGTTTACCTGCACTCTTGACGACCTGAATGGCGGCTGTAATAAAAGTGGCCATCTACTGGGCCCAACCTGTTTAAGGTGGATGCTCCAGGGTAACCCGCAAAATTCGATTTCTTACGTTTTTTGCAATTTGCAAGCCAGTGCTAGGTTGTATGTTGATTAAAATATTGCTCACGATTGAAAGACGTATGTAGTTATAGAATTATAATCATTATCAATCATTATCATCAATTAGGATCGAAATTACTTTATAAAGTAATTCCTGCACCTTTATGAGCTTGGAGGGTTGTATTGATGATTTTGATGACATCAATTGGCATCATTTACTCCATTGACTCCTTTCTCTTTCCTATTGCATTCCTCATACAAACCATCCATCTTTTCTTTGGCCTTCCTCTATTTTTATTTTGGGTAGTTTATTCTGTCCAATTATTCTGTCCACACAGTGGACGACCCAGGCCCGCATTAGTCCTGAATTGACAAAAACTGGTAGTCATGTGGAGAAAGAAGCATTCGTCCAACATTGACACAAGGTGACAGCAATACAGTTATAGTCAAGTTAAGATTGCATAATGCATATTACATAAGGCTTCATCGGTGCACAAGAGTGCGGTGATCCCCGCAACTGTCGCGACTTTGCAACTAGGGACTTTTGAAGGGTTTTTCTCTACCATAACATAAAAAAGTCCCGCCGCCGTACACCGCCGCCGCCGTCGCCTCTTTTAGCCGCGTATAAGACTGAACTCAAATTGAATATCGAATTAGTTGACTGAGGCCCGTTGGGTTGGTAACACCATTCTGAAGAACTGAGGAAGAACTCGAGGTGCCGGTTTCTTTTTTTAATTTTAAATCGTGAGTTGTGCGTGAAATTTTAAGCGATAATACTTACTTCTTATCAGTTTTGTGTTATAGTCAATGTTATCGGCCCTCAAGTGGCGCAGTGGTGGTGTGTGCGCTTTCTGTGTAAAGGGTAGCAGGTTCGGTGCTGTGGTGGAGCATCCGGTTTTTTTGTAAAGGTTTGATGTTTGTAGTTTATTTAACCAAGACAGTTAACAAGTTGAACACAAATATTATAAGAGGTATTTCACTGTACCAATAGGTAGGTAGTACCTACAGAGGATTTACCTATACATAGTATAGGTAGTTAGGTATAGCTACACCAAAGATAAGCTAGATCCAAATGTAAAGTACGTGTTTAAACAAACGAAAGAACAAATTTTGAAAGTAAATGATAAATGATGTTTATTTTGCAAGTAGGTTTTTACAAACACTTTTACATGTATTTTTTTTTTTTTAAACTAGATCGGGCCGGTGTTTCGTACCTGACTACTCTGAGAAGAAACAGCCGAAACAAACTCAGAGGTCATAGTCTCTTTTGAAGTCCAGACATAATTTTGCTCAATTCACATGAGGACTATGCAGAATAGTGTCTGAGATGGTTTTTTGAAGAAAGAACCACACAGATTTGAGTGGACCTGTCCAGTCAGTGCAAGCATTTGTCAGTTATCGTGTAGCTCGACTTATAACTCAAGGAGCTCAACGAAACGACGAACAATACCAAAGAAAGGACATTTGGGTAGGTCGCTTATAGTACTCAAACTGCCAGACAGTTGTGGGAAAAAAAAAGAAAACAAACAAAAATATATAAAAATGAAACCCACATGGTCCCCACATTCACAATAATCAAATAAAATTAATAATAATTTACAAAATCAATGTCAATAAAAATCATAAAAATCATATGTCAAACATAATAAAAAAGTAAGATAGGTACGTAAATATTCCTGTTAAGTCAGTAGGTAAATGTAACATAAAATAAAATAAAAGAGTAAATAATAATAAAATACTGAAATAAGTATTCATGTCAAATCATTCAATGTCAGAGTGTATAAAAGAAAGGAATTAATGATAAACAAGCGAAGTCCGAAATTTCGACATTCACAGAGCAAATTTCATTGGAGCAGCTTAATCCCAAGCCTTTTTATCTTCGAGATAGTTGTTAACATGATAGTAGGCTTTCAAGCACAGGTTCCGTTTTATAAACGATTTGAATTTATTTAGGCTTAGTGCTTGAATTTGGCTCGGAAGTTTATTGTAAAAACGTATACATTGGCATCTGAACGTACCTCCTATTTTTTTTAACCTCGTTACAGGAACAACAAATTTGTGTTTGTTCCTCGTATTTATGTTGTGGATATCACTGTATTTTTTAAACAAATTAATATTTTTGTGTGCGTACAAAAGGTTTTCATAAATAAACTGAGAAGGCACAGTAAGAATATTAATCTCTTTAAATTTTTCTTTGAGGGAGTATCTGGGTCTTAATTTATAAATTGAACGAATTGCCCTTTTTTGCAAAACAAATATTGTCTGAATATCGGCGGCATTGCCCCACAAGAGAATACCGTACGACATCACGCTATGGAAATAACTAAAGTAAACTAAACGGGCTGTCTCTAAATCAGTTAACTCACGAATTCTTCTAACGGCGTATGCTGCAGAGCTAAGTTTTTTCGTCAATTTGTCTATATGCTGGCCCCACTGAAGCTTGGCATCCAAAGTTACGAGTATGCCTAGGAACACTGTGCTATCTTCCGGTTTCAACTTTTCATTCTTAATTAGTACAGTGGTTTCCACTTGTCTTACATGGGGTATCGTAAACTTAATACATTTAGTTTTTTTCTCATTTAGGAGTAAATTATTAACATTAAACCAATTAACGACTTTTGCCAGGGCGCAATTAACATCATCCGTAAGTAAGTAGTTTCATAAGCACAACTCTTAGGTCCGTAGATAACATGAATAGTACCTAGTTACCTAAACCTATGTTTAAAATAACAATGGAATGTTAGTTTTACGGAAACTGATAAAAAAACGTTCAGTCAGACTCTGCATTCTTAAAGCATCTCCAACACCTTGACTCATGGCTTCTTTTGAACGCTAAGTAATAAAAATTTAAACTTCTTAGACCAGACTTTCGCAGTCCTGTGTCTAAGATATGCTTTTTCCCGCGGCTTCGCTCGTGTTATGGTCGGAAATTATCCCACATGAACGTGCTGTTTTTTTGCCATTACATTCGGATAAAGTAGCTCTTCACGTTAAAGAAATAATTTTCTGAATCAGATCAGTAGTTCCGTAGAGTACCTACCTCACTCCCTACAAATCCCAACTTTTGTTATATTATCCTTCTCTGCCCCACTGCACTTTCAAACTTTACCTCTTTATATTATTATTAGTATAGAAAAGTTATATTATAGAAGGATCAAAAAGAAAAGAAGCTGACACATGGCGACCAAGTGCTTGGTCTGCGTTGATTGGCACATTTGGCACGATAACAACTTCCAGAAAAAAATAACAATAACATAAACAAACAAAATACGATTGGACCAATAAATATTGTTTTTAGGGTTCCTTTATCCAAAGGGTAAAAACGGGATCCTAATACTAAGACTCCACTGACCGTCTGCCTGTCACCAGGCTGTATCTAATGAACCGTATAGGTAGACAGTTGAATTGAAATTTTCACATGGTGATGTAGGTATTCTGTTGCCGATATAACAACAAAATTGATAAAAATCAAGATTATTTAAAAATTAAAGGGGGCTCCTCTACTACGATGGTACCTACGGAACCCTACATGCGCGTGTCTGACTCGCACTTAGCCGGTTTTTTTTGGCCTGAGAGTCGAACTGCTAAAATCTCAAGGGTGTAAGAACGATGGAATGCTCTCCAAAGGTAAGTACCTACTAAATTTTGAGTGAGTTGAAAAAATAAAAATTTTATGGCCGGTTAAGCCGCTCCGTATGAGCAAGGCTTGTGTTTCCCACAATTTTTCAGCGAGCTTGGAAATCAGTCTAGAATCTGTTCACACAGTGTAATTCTGTCACCAACATGAATTCAGTAGCAAATACACGGCTAGCGTGTACGGTCGTGCAAAATTTAGCAACATGATTTTACGAATATACGCTTGACTCATCCGTGAATTAATAATTCATTACACAGAACAAACAGTTTCAATTATTATCTACATAGTTAAAAAATATATATATGGTGATTAGCTAAGTGCCTGTGAAACTTAGTTGATAAAAAAACTAAAGTGTTTGGATCGAGCTTATTTTGATAAATTTATTGATAAGGGCGAACGTAAGTGGTGATTTATTGTTATTATAAATAATGCGCTAACAATAATATCAGCAAGATAAAAGCTCTGGCTAGTTAACAGGAAAATTAACAACGAAAAATAAAATAATTGCAACAATTTAACCGAATTAAATAATAAGAAATAATCTATTTAACACGAAGGTCAAACTGTCACCCTGTTTGACCTCTCAATTTCCGTCTCACAATTAATAATTCAAAAATCAATTCCAAACATAACCTCACTTATCTTGAGCTCTATATTCCTACGCTATATTGTGAGCAGACTGTTAGAACTGAAAAACAATATACAATATCTAAAGCAAATATTTTCACAGCAAGATGGAATTAAATTTCTGTCACATAAAAAAACAATTAGAATCAACCTTGGGCACTAACACAAAAGGCCGAGTCCAAAACAACATTTTTTCATTTATACTTTCGCGTTCCATCTCTTTTATTGGTGTCACTTTCTCATAAAGCCAATATACTATGAAGATCTTTCCTGAGCTGTATTACTATTATCGAAAATGAGTCATGCGATAGATAGGTAGTGCATTAATTTAATGTGTTATTTTGTAAGCTTTCTTTGGTGTCGAAATCAGACAAAAGAAACAACAGCGCGTTCCAGTACTGAAATAATCTAGACTTCTAGCCAGATGAGGTTTGAGCGCGAGGATTCAAAAAGTCATGAAATGTTGGAGGTCTTATCACCATGCCCAATTATTTTCTGGATTCCGAGAAGCCGCATTTATCCTTGAAAACCGCATTTAATTTTTTTAATTAACAAACGTAAAGGACTTTTGGCTATAACGTTGTGTTGGCTAGTTAACTAAAAATAACATATCGTAATAAACTTTGAAAGTTTTTTGGTAAAATACATAATATATTTTTAAAAGCATTTTTGTTTGTTTTTTTCAGACCATGGAGAACGGAAACAGAATAAATCTTTATTTGGTGACGCTATCATGTAAGTGCTACTTTTTTAGAATACCATCAGTTTTATAACCGACCCCGTCTAGTTTTAGAATGTAAATCTTATTTGACATTAATTATCACACAAGACACAACTACTACAACAACAACTACTACTACTACTACAACTAGCTAACAGATAAGTGGTTTAGTGGTCGAGGAGGCTCAGGTTTCGTTTCCCAGATCGGGTCAAGTGTAATCGGGCTTTTCCAGGATTTTCTTAGGAGTCTGGTGCGCGAATTTCTGTTCAGTGAATGGCAATAGGCTCGCCCCTTACTACATAGGATGGGATTTAAAACTGGCGACAAGTGGGCGTACCTACCTCTGGCTAACCCTACGGGAAGTGCAGGTGTGGTTCTGTTAATTGAGAGAGTATCAAAACATTTTACCGTGCATAATTGGTGAGCCAATTAGAAATATCACCGTTTTCTTGCGCAATAGTGTTTTTTAGGGCAGAATTAATCGGTTCGGGTTTTACCCGATTTTATTTCGCATAGGTTGTCTGTCGTGTGACCCTACGGCAGATAGAATGTGTGGGAGTTGGACGATTGATAAGACTGACATTCTTCATAATTAATGGTCCAATTATAATTATTACTAGGTTGTAGCTGTTGCCCGTGACCTTCGTCCGCGTGAATTTTTTATGACAATATTACTTTCCTATTTAAAGCGTTACTCCCTACAACATCAGCGATCTGTAAAAGTACCAGTAAAAGTCCCGTCAATACCTATCGGTCCGGTTTCGGAGATTAGCAAGAGCAAGACAGAAAGACAAAATAAAAAAAAAATGATTTTTCTGTAATACATACCGTATACAGGGTGTAAACAGACTCATCACAAAGCAGTCAACCAAGCATTCTGTACATCGTACTAAGTAACTTTACGCAAACATTATTGCTGGGAAGCGACATTTTTTTGGGGTGAAAAATCACGTTTTACGGTAAAACTCAATGTACCGCACTGAAAACATTGTGCTGGTGGATAGATTGAATAGTACGGGGGTCGTGGAAGTGTTTTAAGTAAAAATCTTTGATTGAAAACATACATACTTTACCATTATCTATACAACATTAGACAAAACGGCAAAACAAACACGTTTGTTGTATGGGAGCCCTCTCAAATATTTATTTTATTCTGTTTTTAGTATTTGTTCTTATAGCTGCAACAGAAATACATCATCTGTGAAAATTTAGACTGTCTATAGCTATCACGGTTCATGAGATACAGCCTGGTGACAGTCAGACGGACGGACAGTGGAGTCTTAGAATAGGTTCCCATTTTTACCCTTTGGTTACGGAACCCTAAAAAAACTTGTGGAAAGGTTGGAACTTTTGCTCCCAATATCTCCGTAATTCGAAGGTTCCCAGGTATGGTCTAGCTAGAACAAAAAAATGATCGCAAAGACGGGGAGAACAAGAGTCTTTTAACCCCCTTTTTTATTATTATTTTTATTTTTTCGGACGGGAAATCGTCAAATGACTCCTCCAGCTCTGGGCAGAGCAGGAGGGAGTGTCAGACTTTTACTGACTAAAACCCATCCATGTTCCTACATCGCCCTTTATGTTCCGGGGCCACGTTATCTCTTTCGAACAGTCCCGCAACCCCGGCAGGCATCGGCCCTTGCTTTTTGCTGACTCTCTTTGAGGCGCGCGTGGAACACGAACGCGCCGTTGACACGGCCTGTCGTCATGAGACGGACGGACGGCGAGCTAGCCCATAGCCCACCGTCCACAGGCCCGCGCCTACGGTGGCCGGGGGCCGCGTGGCTCCCGCGGCGGTCGGGACGTGACGTTCTCTCCGTCTCACGTTCCGCCACCTCCTTCTCTAGCATGACTGCTTCGCAGGAGGTGACGGCGTCCCATTCCGTCTCGCTCCGGACCATGGCTTAAACCAGGGCCGGACGCGAGAGATCGCCGCCGCCAATCACCGCTTCAACCGTGTCCGGTGAGGACCTGCGTGAGGCGGAAGGTGAGGACGCCGTGGCGTCTCTCAAGCCACTCCTCAAAGAGAGGATCGCCACTATTGTGGCGTGCCCCGCACGGGGTTGCAATAGTCGCTCTCTCCATGTCGCCATGAGATCCCGCCGGAAGTCTGTCCGCTGAGCAACAATTTGCCGCGGCAGCGGAGTTTCCCCCCGGCGTAGCGCCTCCGCGCGCCATTCATGTAGGCGTGCGAGGACTATTGCCTCCAGATCCCATAGCGGCAATCCGGTAAGGAGGCTCGCCGCCTCGCGGGAGATCGTGCGGTACCCCGGGCCAGCCTTACGGCTACCACCTTTTGGGGCGCGTTCAGGTAGTGGGCGGCTCGCCGCCTCAATGAACGCGCCCACACCGGGGCCCCGTAAAGGGCCATGGACCGCACGACTCCCGCGTAGAGCCTCCGGCAGGAGGCGTTCGGCCCGGCTCCTGTTCGGTTGGACAGGAGCCGCCTGAAGACAGCCCGGGTTCGTTCCAGTTTGGGGGCCAAAGGTCGGAAGTGCTCCACGAAGTTCCAGGGTAGCGTCTTCATTAATTATGGCATCTTCATTAATTATTTATGAATATTATAGGTATTACTCTAGTGAACTTAGTATGTAAGTATTTTAAGTTCCCTCACCGTCAGTGAGGATCCCGGAGGTGGCGCATTCCGAGGTCCATGAAAGCACATGGCCTGGGACTTGTGCAATGCCACCTCGAGACCCAGTTGCCGGGATCCTCTCAACGACTATTGCAACCCCGCGTGTAATGACTTCGGCCGCTGCTTCGTGCGACCCCCCCTGTGCCAGCACCGCTAGGGAGGTCGGGCGCGCAGCACCTAGTCGTAACTGATGTTCCGCAAGGACGGCCTTAGAACCGATCCCTGCGGAACACCGCACGACATGTCTCGCCGGTTCCATTCTGCGCTCCGCTGCGACCGGGGTAGATGACTGCCCTGTTCGTCAGGTAGTCCCCGACCACACCACGAAGGTAGGTCGGCACCCGGTGATACCGGAGTGCCTCCCTAATGCAGCTCCAGGGCATGGTGTTGAAGGCATTGGCGATGTCGAGAGACACCGCCAAGATACCACGCGCATGATGGCGTCCACCGTAGAGCGCTCCTTGCGGAAACCAAACTGGTGTTCCGCAAGATCCGACCCCGTCCCCGCAAGGTGCTTGGCGGGGCGGTTTGCAATTACTCTTTCAAAGAGCTTGCTCACCTCGTCGAGCAGCACCACGGGCCGGTATGCGGACGGAGAGCCCGTAGGGTGCCCCGGCTTCCGAATGAGGACCAGCTTTCCCGTCTTCCAACGAAGAGGGAACTGGCCTCTCTCCAAACATGCGCTTAGGAGCCCCTCCAGTCGGGGCCCGAGAGCCACTGAGGCCAGGACCCAGGCCAGGCAAGCCCTCCAGCCCTCCAGTCGGGTCCCGGGGCGGTATTTTTGGTACTGAGCCTGCGTACCGCCACTCTCAGGTCTACCCCAGTCACTTCCGGAGCGTTGACGTCGTCGTCCTGTTGGTCCGCTTCCAGCATCGCAGGCGGCGGAGCCATAGGCGGGAGGGGGATGTTCCCCTCGCACATCCCCCTCCCGCGAACAGAGTGCTCATCACGTCCTCCACGAGCTCAGGCCGGAGACTCTGCGTCAGTGGGGGGGCCCAGGTGTGGAGTTTATCCCGCACCATCTTGTAAGGGCGCCCCCACGGATCGCTGTCGAGAAACCCCAGCATCTCCTCGCGGGCCAGATCCTGGCCCGCAGGACAGCCTCGCGGAGGGCGGTCTTCGCCGCCCTGTACCCCTCATATAGCTCCGCCTCAATAGGTGCCGCATCCGGTAAGCGAATGCGGAGCCTGCGTACTGCGTATGCCTGGCGTACAGGTGTCGCGCAGCCACGGTCTTTTAACACCCTGTGACGTACTTTCATATCTATGCATTCAGTAAAAAAGTGTTATAGTGCGTTAGCTGCTGCTGATGCCGTGCAATGCCATACAAACACACCATACACCTTACATACAGTTACTCCAATGTCAGGGTAAATCATGTGTATTTCTGTAAGTTGGTTTTAAAAAAGAAACAAGCTTTTATTAAAATGAAAAGAAGAAAATTACTTAGGTTTATAAAATCAACATTGAACGCGTATACAAAGTTTCGTGTCCGCACCCGTTCCGAGGAGTTATTTCGTAAGCAGGCGATCCTGGCTGCAGGATCAAGTCATGTCTGTTATTAAAATGTATTGTCACCAGAACCAAAGGTGTGTGTAAAATTTCAGCTCAATCGGTTGGGGGAATGTGTTTGAAATTTAGTTGCAAGATTTGACCAACACACACACAGTAGGGCTTTCAAATTTTGCCGCCCCTACTGACCACTACAAATTGTGTTAGTTCCTTAATGAAGATTGTTTTTACAACACAAAAAGATTTTGTTCAGATTACCCAAAAAATAGTTTTCGGGTATACAACTAACTAACTAACAAGGCAAGTTAAATAAAAGCTTAAACAATATATGAAAAAACAATAACACGCCACATTAGGTTATGTTTTAAAGCTAGAAGGGGTCGGTATTTCGTACCTGTACCGGTACTCCAATTCACAGAGGAGTCACTCAGTGAAGAAACAGCCGAAACAAACTCGGATGCCACTGTCTCTTTTAAACTCCACACATTATCTTGGTGTTGTTCTCTTGGTTACAGTGTCGTTGGCAATGGTGACGATGGGTCTGACATCAGGCTGGCCCACCTTGGCGTTGGCAAGGTTCGAGAACAATCAGACCAGAGTCGATATTACTAAGGTAAGTCAATTTACTTCCTTTTATATCTGGGAACTAATTAAACAATCTGCCGAAACAATACTAGATTTCTCCTGCTATAAAAGAAGACGCCTACTGTATTACTGCCCCGTTGGTTTCGCGGTCGCAAGAGTTACTGCTGAGCTTGGGAACCCAGATTCGTTTCTCGGGGCAAAAAGTACTATTGGGTTTTTCCATTAGAAATTTCTCAGTAGGCCCGGAGTTTGAAAGTTGGCGGTATGATACTCCCTTGTCTCAGAAAGCTCCCTGTTGCTGCACCTGATCTCTGTCCGGTCGTGTAGGATTGCCGTTTGATGGGCCGATGTGAGAAAAAAGGAACAGAGTGCACTTGTACCTGCGCAAGTGCGCATACACTCGTGCACTGCAACTCCCGCGCCCATGGTTAATCTTCGCTGAGATTGGTGTTCGGTTATCTTACTTTGAAATGGTCGAAATTCTTTCCATTAATAGTACTTATATCTAGATTAGGTCATACTGAGATAAAATTACTATATTATTAAAAATAAATTGTATGGATGTACTACCTACTAGTATTAATAAACCAAAATTATTGTGAAGTTAATTAATATTGAAAACAATGATTAAACTTAACGTTGGGTTTTGTCACCGGATGTGAATCATACAGCTTACTTATGTAGTTATATCCATATTTTAATTAATTATTATTGTATGATACCTATTATTAATATACGTGGTATTTTGATATCATGCAATTAAAATAATAAATAATAATTTCCGACACAAAATACTTGTCGGGTTCGTCAGGATATATTTCGCTAGGGTCGAGCATTCTGTGGACAGAAGACGGGTTTCGTGCTATGAAAACACACTGGATGCGATACACTATTTTATTTCACATTGCACGGTTCGGGTTGGTTGTTTCCATGGAGAAGAACCGGCAAGAAACTCCATGGTTACTCTTTTCAAACAGATACACTGAGTCTAACAAATTACTTGACATTAAACTTTCACACATTAACACTGGGCACAATGAATCGGGTACAGTTTCAAGACGTCTCAACTCCGCTGCGATCAGAACCAGAATATCCGCCTCGCCGCGAGTTATTAACATCAGCACCCTTATTCAGAATCATTCGATTCGATTCCGTACCGAATCGAACGTCTAAGTTATCGAAGATGTCCTCCAAACGCAATTCACAAATCCGAAACCGAATAATTTTGACAGTTCAAATTCGATATGAAGACTCGAATCTTTCCGACAACTGTTTGCTATCGGGAGTCATACCGAACAAAAATAAATGAAGAAATAAACCATATTTCCAGCTTATTTCAGTGAAATAAAAATACTGTAAACTTATTAAACACTGCCTGAAGTAAATAAGGTTTTATTGTATTGTCCGTATTTCATTGATGTATCCGCATTTACATAAATTAAAAGTGTTTACAGAAATGTGAAATCCGTTCTAGATTTTAGTTAACATTATTTGGTATTTTGGAATATGGAGTATGTGAGCCGTCGGCGTCTTCATGGCCTTGCATGAAAGCAAACAATTTCTGCCGCTGCTCGACAGACACTCTTTTCTGAAATTATGCATTTTCACGTGTTATTGCTTGACAATGAGCAAATAGCAAAAATTTTATAATAGGGATCAAACAGTCATTTTTCCATTTTTAAAATAAAGTTATAGGAAAAAAGGAAACTACAGTTTCACTTTAAAAAATACGTAGGTAACGAAGCGGTCTATCCTCCTGTACATAGACTAATTTCCCAAGAAGTTATCATTTCAAATTCAAAATACTTTTTCCGCTTTGCCAGTTTGACAGACGGCTGTTTACAAAGCAGGTTTTCGAAGGAAGGAACGAATTCGAAATAATGTTTCTTTTGGTTAATAATAAAATCATTTTGTATCGTTTGCTGTCTATTAGGTTACTAGCTGTATATTCCTTATTTAAACGGAACGAAATATTCAATTATACCAACTTTATTTACTACTTTAAATTTTCTACCACGATCATCTATGTACTACCATTTTGTAGCGTTCCCCATAAATACAATGTTCAATCGGATAGCAATGGCGCGCTTTCGATCCATTCGCCCATCCGTACTCATGACCGGATCCGACATACTTTTATTTTATTTATTTATTGATTTATTCAGTAGTATACATACATTTTAAACATTTAAGTTGGTGCCAACATAAACTCATTAGAGTTTTACCGTGCACCAAGATCATCGACTACATAATTTAGAATTAGATCCACTTAGGTGGGTACTTAGTTAAAAATAAAGAAACGACTACAAAAGTTACAACGGGTATTTGGCGAAATAATATCTAATACATACTAACGAGCGAACTTCGGTGACCAATCCGACCGTTCGTTCACAAGAATCAGAAGTTGTTCCCAATAGTATATTACTTAATAATATTTGTTTTTTTTTTATGTTATGTTATAATTGCTATATATTACTACTTTTGCTTTTAATTCAATATTACTAATATGCATCCTATCTAACTTCGGTATTAATATTTTGTAAAAAATGTTGCTTTAATTTGTATTTTATGTTTTTCTGAGTTAATTTATCCCTCAATGCTATAGGTATTTGATTAATAAAGTTCAAACTCAGGCAGGCGCATAACTTTGTGTAATTTATTTCATTACCACAGCTCTCAAAACGGTAAAGGAAAACATCGTGAAGAAGCGGCATGTCCTAGGACCAAAAATTCGAAGACATGTGCAATGTGCATCTACCAACCCGCACTTGACCCGCGTGGTGGATTACAGCCCATTCCCTCTCATAGAGAGGAGGCCTGTGTCCCAGCAGGCAGTGGGAACATTATAGGCTGATTATGCCAATGGGGCACGGGAGCACCTGTGCGCAATGCATGTAGGTACTGCTGCCAACTTGCCAGGTGTCTCCAGAAGGTGGCGTCATCATTTCAGCCGAAAGACGTCCACTGCTGGACATAGGCCTCCCCCAAGTGTCGCCATATTGACCGGTCCCGTGCGACTTGTATCCAACGTTTTCCCGCAACCATCACCAGGTCATCGTTCCACCTAGTGGGAGGACTTCCAACGCATCGTCTTCCGGTTCGCGGTCGCTACTCCAGAACTTTTCGCCCCATCGGCCATCCGTTCTGCGAGCAATGTACCCTGCCCACTCCCACTTAAGATTGGAAATTCTTCGGGCTACGTCGGTGACCCTGGTTCTCTTGCGGATGTCTTTATTTCTGATTCGATCACGCAAAGAAACTCCGAGCATAGCCCTCTCCATTGCCCCTTGGGGTGACTTTAAGCCTTCGGATAAGGCCCATTGTGAGCGACCACGTTTCGGTCCTGTATGTAATCACTGGCAACACACACTGGTCATAGACTTTCATCTTGAGACACTGCGGTAAGTTGGAGGAGAAGATACCGCGCAGCTTCCCGAACGCTGCCCAGCCGAGTTAGATTCCTAACTGGACCGTTTGTCCCAGGTTCACATAATCGTCCACAGCTTCGAGTGTAATGTCTCCGATTTTGATAGAAGTGAGTGTTACATGGGCATTCAACATGACCTTGGTTTTGTCCATGTTTATTTTTAGCCCCACTCTTTCGGAAGCTCTACTGAGGTCATCGAGCATTGTACTGAGGTCCTCCATGGTCTCTGCCATGACCACTATATCGTCGGCAAACCGAAGGTGAGTGATGTACTCGCCATTGACGTTAATGCCTAGCTCTCTCCAGTCCAGAACCTTGAAGACATCCTCCAGTGCAGCGGTGAAAAGTTTCGGAGATATGACGTCTCCCTGTCTCACATCTCGCAGAAGGATTGGTTCCGAGGCTTGCTCCTGAAGTCGGACTGACATGGTGGCGTTTTTGTACAAACACTTCAACACCTCGATGTACCGATAGTCGATTTGGCACCGTTGGAGAGAATGCAGTACAGCCCAGGTCTCGATCGAATCGAAGGCTTTCTCGTAGTCCACAAACGCTAAACAGAGAGGCAGGTTATACTCTTCGGTCTTCTGTATAACCTGCCGCAGCGTATGTATGTGGTCCACGGTGCTAAAGCCTTTTCGGAAACCGGCTTGATCGGGAGGCTGAAAATCAATAAAAAAAATTGATATAGAGACTTCTTGTTATTATAAATAATAAATAAAAATGTAGTAAAAAGAAAAAAAACGTCACAAGCAACTTACAAAAAGTAACGAAATCCCACCAAAAAATTTTGCCAAGACGAGACCATATGACTCGCACTGTCGAAAAGTTATCAGATCTCATGTAGAGCCAAGCTTCTAACTCTACACGCCCTTACTCTACAAGGTCTACCTTCACAAACTCTACACCTTAGTCAAATATGTGGCTTGGCCGTTTTAAATGTTTTTCATTTACTAATTTATGTACTAACTGTATTTTTGGTTGAACAAGGATTGTATACATAATGAGCAGGAAAATCTACCTAGTATTATTGCTCTAAATTTAACCCACGGAAGTGGAACACTACGCGGACTATATTTTTGTTGATATTATGTTTTAATTTTTCTATGTTCATAGGTGTTCAAATTATAGTACCTACTTTAAAAAGTCACATTAACACAAGACACCTTCCCTCCGCTGGTACAGCGATTAGCGAGAAGCTAGTAGAGATAGCAATGAAGTCAGTTTTATTTTTGCAATTTATTTTTTTTATTTTTCCATTTTTAGTTGTAATATCCTATACAAATATTTGCTATGTATTTATTTAACATTGTTAACAATACATGTCATGGTAATAGGCTTATCCCCAATAAATGGAACTTAACATACCTAAACTGTCGAAATTTGGGTATATTGTACACATCTGCGTACCCCTCAGAGCACACAGGCGTGATGTTACGTCATGATGTTGTATAAACAATAAACATTCAAGCGATTGCAGCAATCATGACCAATTTACCGTCTATTTTTCAAGAGTTCCATTGTATATCTCCGAAGATCAGCATCAGATCTCCACCAAATTTAAATGGGACCATCTTAGGAGTAAACTCGTTCAAACAAAAAAGAATTTTGAGAATTGCTCTACAAATGAGGGAAAAATCGGTGAACATGTTAAAATTAGACCACACGACTGAAGTAAAAATGTTCATAAAATGAAAACTACTACGGCCAAACTATGTTAAATTTTTATGGGACCAAATGGCAACTATTTTGTATCAAACTAAAGAAGAATCGCGTAAATCGGATCATAAATCTCAGCGTAATCGGTGTACATACATAAAAAATAAATAAAAAAAAAACCAATCGAATTGAGAACCTCCACTTTTGGAAGTCAGTTATAAAAAAAAAAAACCAGTCGAATTGAGAACCTCTTCCTTTTGAAAGTCGGTTAAAAATAAAAGTATTCGCCTGCGGCGTTGTCGCCACCTCCAATTTTTTGTACGTTTCTGGAGCGAGAAAATAGTAGGTATAGTTCTGCAGGATGGTTCCTTTGGAAAAGAAGTTTGTAATCTAAATTAGATAAGCACCTGTCCTACAAGTAAGAAACTGGTTATAGTTCGTTCAAACTTTATGGCGGCTCGGAAGTAAGCTGCGAGTGACGATCGAATAGGACGTTATTAATTTTGACGATTTTATACTTCAGCCGTTTTATATTACGCAAAAGGTGCCATAAATGGATATCAATTCCTAGATCATAAAGACGAGAAGCAATATGACGGATACGTGACAGCGGCTGCGCGCGGCGGTGCAAATATAAATAATGCATTAAGTATCTAGACACCATCGTGGTTGCTATTATATTACTACTTATCTATAAGCGATGAATCAGTCTAGAACTTTGGAGGTGTTTGGTAACGAGGTGTAACCGTGTTACATAATAAACGCAAAACCTTTTGTGTGCGTGTCTCGGACCATGAAACTGAACAACTTTTGTACTACGAGCTCTTCAAATTCGATGTTATTGTATTTCCCATAGGAATTGACGCGATCAGCTGATCAACACGTATGGTAAAACTAAAAAAAAGGTAAGGCATAGGTAATGTTCCCACTGCTGGGACACACGGCCTCCTTTCTATGAGATGGAATGGGGAAATCCACCACGCCCTGGCACCTGGCCAAGTGTGGGTTGGCCAGTCACCACAGGTTGTGCGTTACAATTACTTCTTGCATGAGTATACGAGTAAGATACGTATGAATTTATAACTGAATACAAATGCAAGATGACTCGGATTTTGCATGAAATTCATAAAGGGTGTAAATAGACCCTTAACGAAGCCGAAAGACACTTGTTGTCCCCGTCATTGCGATATTTTTTTTGTTCTTGTCCATACCTGGGAACCTTCGTGTTACGGAGCCCCAATATCTCCGTGTCAGAGTTCCAATTTTTAAACACCTCTCCGACCCCCGTACTATTCAATCCATCTATAAGCACAATGTTTTGAGTGCGTTACATTGAGTTTTACCGTAAAACGTGATTTTTCACTCAAAAAAAAAGTCGTTTCCTGCAAGTTCGCTATACGCCTTTATATTGAACCAGTGAAACCTTCCTAAAAGTTACTTTTTTCTTTATAAAGACGAATCAATTCAGACAACTGGCACTATGGGAATGTCACAACCATCTTACAGACAAAGACAAAGTAACATTCTAACAACCCCTCAAAGATAATGGAAAAGTCAAAAAGCCGTTGCAGAAATACGAAACCCTTTTTAAATAAATAAATAAATTCATTTAATTCAGATGTCACAAGATCCATATAGGTAGCTACATTCGTAATAATCCACGTTCACAAAATTAATTCTCAATTGTTAGTAGAAATACAGAACTTACCTATCTATGTTAGTATTTAAACTTGAATGTAAGTTGCTCCAAAACTTATGTAACCGACTGTCTAGTCGGTTACTAAACATCGCCAGAATGCTGTTAGGGCTGGCGCGGACTCTGCAGCGCAAGGCGGCGCACCGCTTGCGCAAGATGCATGAATGATGCATGATGATGTATGGCATGGAAGCCGTCAACCTGTGCATCCGCAAACATCCCTGATGCGCTGCATGCCCGCGGCAACCGCAACAACACCCTAAACGCGTTATTGTATTGGACGCGTAAAGCATTGAACGATCTTTGCGTATGTTACACCAGAGATTGCAGGATTGCATTTATACACAATAATTGTCATTTGTCTAGTAGACCATCAAATTCACTGAAGATGAAGATCATCATCAACATCTTCTCGCCCTTGTCCCATTCCACTTGGGGTCGGCGCAACACGTTCTTCTTCCACTCTCACCTGTCAGACGTCACGGCATCATTTATTTCTTTCTCTTTCATATCATTCTTCATAAAATCTTTTCTTTGGACTTTGAAGATGAAGATGATCATACAACTAAAAAGTGTTTTCATTTATTTTTCAGTTGGAGACGTCGACGGTGCTTCTTCTGATCCCGATTGGGTTCGCAGTAGGCTCGGTCGTTTGCGGCTATATTGCAGACAAGTTAGGGAGGCGAGTCACTATACTGGCGAGCGCACTGCCTATCACAGCGGGATCGGTAAGTAGCGCTAAGATTTGTGTCCGGACGAAAGTTGATTTCTGGCCGAAGCCGATTAATCGGCTATTGCCAGAACCTTCGGCAAAAGCCGAAGTCGAAGGAATAAAAATACTAACTTAGCCCACGGCTTCCCTTGCGTTATGGTCGGCAATTATCCCACAGTGACTCTTTAAATATAGCCTAGATGACACTAAGGTTTAATGTAGCTTTCAATTAGTGTAAGAATTTTTGGAATCGGATCAGTACTTTCGAAGATTACCCCTACGTACAAACTTACAAAAAAAGTCTTAGCTCGTAATGGTATTATTTAGTATAGATAGATATATAGATATATCTCTTCTGCTAAGTGGAGATAGTAGTTTGCTATGCTAAGCATGTTGCATACTGATGTTTAAATTATTAGGATCTCCTACGTTATAGGTTACTACTTGGATCTATTTATACAACTCATCGGTTTGGTGAATCACTAACACAGTCAATGGTCTCCCACGTTTGCCAATTGACACAATGGCCAATAAAATAGGAATGAGCGGTGGCAGGCAAATGTGCTATAATGCCAAAAATCTGTGAAGGTGTAGGTCTACCATTAATATGGAGCTCCACACCATCATATTCCCGAGCAATAAAAAGCAAACACATAACAAAATTCAAAAGCGATTTTCCCTTGAAAAACGGTTTCTACTTTGAGAGTTCCTAAAAGTACCTATGGCTTCTAAAATACTATGTTCGGGAAAACGTAAAACGTTAATCAATACAGTAAGAGGAAATCGCTCGCTCGTGACTGTACGTACACCTTTGCCTTTAATACAATCCGTAAGCAAAAATATAATATATCTACTAGCGACCCGACAATGCTTCGCACGTGTACAACCTACTGACTGATTTGGCGGGAAAGGATTTAAGATTGAAATATATTATTTTTATTTACCGTTCCGGAATACATTCTCTAAATGATGATGAAACCTGCATCAAGAACTGCATTGAGCAGTTCAGATTAACTACGGATTAACTTTGCTTTGTTTACTATTTTTATTGATCATGAAGGTGGTATGACATAGTATCTATTCCTTTGCAAATGACCGCCGCTGATTGCAGTAGGTACCTACTCCTTTGTCCCGATTGCGCGACGCAAAGAAGGCTAATATGTGTTTTATTTTTTTACGTAGTCGTTTTAATTATTTTGTAAATTTTTCAGATTTGTATAGTGTTTGCTGTAAAAGCATGGCAAGTGTGCGTCACGGCATTTCTATGGAACTGCGGATCAGGCATGATCAGCACGGTACGTGTTTATTGAATTATTGATCTACATAGGACAGACAGAGGTGGCGAGACCACCTGGACGCATACAACGAGGGCTGGTTCGAGGTGGTGCGGAACGAGAGCTCTTGAAAAGACTTAGGCGGCCCTCAACTCCGCCACAGTTATAAGGATCTCATCTTCATCTTCTCAGAGACTGACTCTATCAATTCCATACTCAGATTCGGAGAGTTTTGAATACTGCTGGCTGATCGTGATGTTGGAAGAAGCATTCTACGTCGATCCCAAATAATTTGGTTTTGTTTATTTGATGCATTAGGATAGTTTTGGGTAGTCTGATCTATGAGTCGAAAAGAAAAAAAAAAAACGAGGAATTATAGTGATTTGAATAAACAAAAATGCATCTTCTATTTAATGCTGTTTGTTTCTCAGGTCATCAACTACTATATGACAGAAATAGCTGACAAAGACGTGAGGGGACAAATGTCAATTATCATCGGACTTATGTTCAAACTCGGGATGCTATTCGCCTTCACTGTGGGGCCCTTCCTGTCTTACGAGACTCTGAACTATATCATGTTCGCCCTACCGTTGCTGTACTTTGTCACCTGCTGGTGGATTCCAGAGACGCCATATTTTTGCTTGAGAAATAACAATTTGGAAGGGGCTAGAAAATCACTTCGGAAATTGAGGGGATATAAGGATGAAAAGGTATGTTTGTGCCTGTTTGCCTAGTGTTACACTAGCTTAAACGCGATATCTGTTCTGCTTCACCTTGACCATAAATCAAAATTAACTATTACATAGTGGCTCTTCTTCTGAAATAAGCTGAAATAAACTATTCACGTTCTTCAAAATCTGTTTGAATTTGTCTTAAAACGTCCCAGAAAGCCAAATAAACCCCAGAGTCTCTCTGCTACAGGTTCTGGAGGATGAACTACTGACTTTGCAGACGAATGTCAAAAACGAAATGAAACACTCCAGCTCAGTGAAGGAATTGTTTGTCGGAGTGCAGTACAGGAAAGCCATTATAATAGCTACTGGTAAGTCGATGTTTACTAATCATAACGAAGCTTCATGTAGGAGAGACGGCTTCCACAAACGGTTGTATCAAATAGCCGTAGCCGTCTTTTGCGGTGCTCTTACTTAAAAAATGAAAAACCTCTAGTTGTTTTAGCTTGCATTTTGCTGTGTACATTATTGTGTTTAAAAATAATCTGAAACATAACACAGTATGTATAATGAGACAATCCTTCGTGATTCCAGGACTGAAACTAACTGTGATGATGACTGGTGGGGCGGTGACAAAGCAGTATCTTTCATTAATCATTAAAGAGACCAAGTTGGACATTAAACAAACCCTAGTGCCCGTCATATATGGATCACTTACCTTTTTTGCCAGTAAGTAACCCAGTGTTGTTGTTAACCTAGAGTTTACATAGTACTCGTGGTAAGTGTATCATCCTCTCTTCGATAAACACGTGTTTTATAAAATGTAATCACACCATCTGTAAACTCTCCATAAGTATTCTAGTTTATTAATAATTATTTTTAAGAACAGTATTTGATTTGCAGGTCTGATGACTTCGCAGGTAGTAGACAGAATGGGTCGCCGGCCTCTCCTCGTGTATTCGTATTTCGGTACAGGCGCCTCGCTCTTTGCCGTCGGCCTCTACTTCTTCTTCCAAGAGGTCATCAACGTTAACTCTGCCACTTTAACCACCATCGGCTTCATACCATTTGCTGGCATTATTCTCGCCAACGTCATCTCTACATTGGGTTTCAGTTCTCTCCTTTACATCATCCCTACTGAAATATTTCCTATAAACGTGAAAGCGATTGCTATTACTTGTCTTAGTCTCCTTGGTTCTGCTTTAGGTTCTCTTATATCCTTTTTGTACCAGAGAGTCAAAGATTCGTGTGGTTTGACTACTGTTTTTTGGATTTTTGCTGGTTTCTCATTTATCGGTAGTGTATTTTCTTACTTCTTCGTCATAGAAACGAAAGGAAAATGTCTGAGCGTCATTCAGAAAGAATTACAAGGTGTCGACCATGACGCTTGTGCCAATGATCTTATGCTAGTGACGAAGAAGTTAGCAAGTAACGATGAAGCTAAAGAAGGCACTGAAATGGAGGAACTTGAAAAGAAAGAGATTGTATAGAAAAACATTATTATTTGATATCTCTTAGGAAATACTAAGTCTCTGAGTGGATTTGCTAAAATCTCCGTAGTAGAACTTCGGTAAAGTACTTAACTGTTAAGTCGATTTTTATGCCATCTCAATAAGATAATATTCTGAAGAATTTCTCAAGATTGCTTTGTATAGAAATGTATACAACAAAGACTGCCATAGGTTTATCTAGATATGAATTTCAAAACAAGAAATCTCGTTGCGCATTTAATAGTATTCACCATATGAAAATTTTGTGTTCATTTGTTTGGATCACCTGAAACCTGAATCAAAGATTTTGTATTGTATTCCTTCCTACTTCAGTACTGACTGAATCTATATTTGCTGAATTAGTTTTTGCTATTCCTATTCTCTCTTTATCTTGTCGTCTATAATTTTACCACTGTGGCTTTGAAAATAAAGGACATTGTCTGAAAGCTTCAAACATTCTGAAATAAAACACAATTTTACACTAGTAAGTAGATTATATTTTACTGTAATCATACCAAATGTCGAGCTGTGTACCAAATGTGTAAGCTGAAAGTATCATAGTATAGTTTTATTACTTTTATACATAGGTACATATAATTTTAGTTATTTTAATATTGTGTTTTTACTGTTATAGGTATATGAAAGAACGAAAATGAAGAAGTGTATGTCAGTTAGGTATTTCTTTTACTTTTATGATACCTGAACATTTTTTTTTCTTTTGGCCGGTTTTGGCTTTCCATATGATGTGATATCCATGTGCTTATGGTGCTAAATTTTAATATTCGATATTTATATAAAATGTTGATCTATCTTTCTCAGTTGCCATTTTATATTCCTAAAGGATTACTTTACGGTTTTATATAAATAAAATGTATTAGACTAGAACTAACATAGGCATTTGCTATCCCAACCACTAGATGGCGTTGTCATCAAAAGTGTGTTTTTTTCCTAGAGGCGTTAAGTTTGTTTTATTTGTTTGATAGAAGTTATACTTACCTTTATAATCATAATACATACATAATTGAGTAAAGCTACACGTATAATTGAAAAAAAATGTGGTTAATGGTAGATACTTACATATTTTTCAAACAAACTGATGATATTCTTGTCACACATTACCTATACGTTTTATTATACTGTATGACTCTGCCCGTGGAGTGTAAATGTGGTGCTGTTCCACAAACGATTGTGTCCTGTTGTTTGTTCTTAAAAAGAACTGATCGACTCTACTGGAAACGGCAAACTAATGGCTCAGTTCTGGGCCGACACAATTTAGAATGCCATCAACACACTAAGACGAAGATTAGGTTATTAGTAAAGGTTTTTTCTTATAAATCTTCTGTCATGGTAAGAGATGCCAAAGTTGTCAAAATATGGGCACTTTTTGTGGTGGGTATGCATTTACCTTAAGGATTTGATATGGAACTTTGTTCTTATAGTTATAAGTGTGATATGATAAAATCATATTGAAAGCATATTATTAAGACTGTATGCCTTTATTATAGTCAGCCTAACAACTGGATTTAAGGCCAGTTTTCTATCTAAAAGGAAAAGAGAAACAATGAGTCAAACCAAAACGGTTTTAAGCAAAGATTTTCATGTTTTTGGTCTTTTGCCGAGTTATCATAAAGAAGTAAAGGCTTCTTGAATCGCACCCGAAATGTTATAAATAAGTAAAAGCTTCTCGAATCGCCCCCGAAATGTTATAAAGAAGTAAAAGCTTCTCGAATCGCCCCCGAAAAGTTATAATTTCTGTCGACTATTTTGTATCTTTGTACAATAATTAAAATAAAGAAAATTTCTATATTTTATTGCGTTTGGTTTTCCGTTGGATTGTAGAGTTGTTAAGTTACGATTATGTTTTAACTAGCATATGACCGCGGCTTCTCCCGCGTCGAGTTCCATAGTTGTCCCACGGGATCATACTACTGGGATTGTATTGTATAGCGGGCTGGTGTCCGCAACTCCACGTCAAAGCGCGTATTTTGCGTACGGTTACTACTGGGATAAAAGAGTTTATAACCTGGATTAACACATAGGATACTTTTTATACTACTGGGATAAAAATATTTATATAGTTATAAACTATCTCTGTACTAAATTTCATCCAAATCCGTTCAGTAGTTAACAAACATACACACATACAAATAACTTTCGCATTTATAATATTATGTAGTTTGATTTACCCAATATGGTCAATGATTAGATAGTTACAGATTACAATTACTTACTGGTATTTAAACATACATCATTTAAAATTCCTGTTTTAGCAAAGACAGTCAAAGCTAATGATTCGCTTAGAACCTCAAGCTTAATGGGGGCTATCGTTTTTGAGCTCACCAGATGGTGCCACTGTCGAGTAAGGTCCTGTCAATAATTCTATTTAATACTTTAAAGTATCAATAACTTCATAAAAAAGTTTGTTTTATTACGTATTTAACAACATGTAAACTTCAGATACATATTTACAATATTCTCCCTAAAATTAGCAAGCATGAAACATTTAAAAATCATTCTACCTCCAAGTACTAACAAATAAGATTCTAAGTTGCTACTTAAAATCTTCAAGTCATAATTAATCAGGAATGGCTCAGTCTAGAACACAATCGTGAGTATTAGTATAAATACGCGATAAAAAAACACGCAACGCGCGAACAATGTATGATATCTGACATTTCGGAAGACCTTACTCTACACGAACGCCTCTAGCGGCAAATTCATGCGCGATAGCCCCCATTGCGACAGACTGGCAGCCATTTTCACTTTTGTAAATACTTATACCAAGCGTAAAATGTAACTGGAATTTATGTGGAAAAATAAAAATTCATAAAGGTTTTGTTTTTTCAAAGATTTCCGAAGAAAACTAACTACAAATGTTGAGGTGGCAAACTAACTAACAATAAACATTTATGTAGCGATTCTAATAGGTATTGTAAATAATATGTCATTTACAAGGATCATAATTATCGGGCCTTAATCATAGACAATAGTTACTTACAGTGGCAGTGGAAAAACTACCTCGATAGGTCTCAGGATCTCAGCCTGATTCTAGTTCTACTCTGTCAACATATAATAAGTCGATGAATATATAAGCTCCGGAAAACTCTTCACCAATTTCATTTCATTCACCAGATTCCTTCACAACATCGATCTTTGTTTGAGACTATAATGAGGTATATCCACTTTTCAACGCTTCAACTTTTACATCTTCGTTCCCTTTTGATGTCTTCAACTTCTCAACCGGTTCATCATACAAAGCGCCTTGCAACTCAAGCTGGATCTCTCTTAAACTTTTGCCCTTTGTTTCTGGCACCATAAAGTAGGAGAAAACAGCACCGATGACAGATGCAACGGCGTAGAACCAGAACACTCCAGCCAGACCAGCTACATCCTTCATCTCTTGATACATTTTGACTGACAAGAAAGTTAGGAATCCTACCAAAACATTTTGGAGACTCATGGCCACTGATTTGACGTTAAGGGGGAATATTTCTGCAATGATAACAAAAAGTAGCGACTGGTAGCCTAGAACAGATAGCATGCTAGAGACGATGATGCCAACGAAGGGGATATAGGTATAGTATTGAGAAGAGGTAGGCTGTATCATGAAATAGGCTGCAACTACGGTGAGGGTTATGCCAGAGCTGAGGTAGGAGTAGACGAACAGGGGACGACGTCCAACTTTGTCCATAATTGCTGATGAAAAATACCTGCAAATGAATTTTAATATAAATGTTTAATAATTCTATAATTGTTCAAAGATCATTACAGCAAACAAATTTCGTATTTTAAAATAATAATATTAATATCATTTTACTTTAGAAACTTTCTTACCAACAACGAATTTGACTGCTCCAAATGTTATTAACATAGTAGATATATTGATGTTCGTCTTGCTCTCTAGAACAATTGCGCCGAAATATAGGTGTATTGGTACTGATCCAGATAATATTACAGTAACTCTCAAACCTGTTGAAGAATTGTTGGTCTTTAAGGAAATGAATGAAGAAAATCCATTCAGCAAGCCTCAGGAGGAGGTAGATTTCGAAGAAGGCATGTGCGTGTTTAAAATCTTTAATTAACGGGCAGATGATGGTTTTACAGCTGAAAAATGGTTATCATAAAATTTGAAATCCTCCCATAAGAGTTTAGCATGGCAACGCCCTCAATTAGGTAGATTTCGACAGAAAAAATCTACGTATTAGTCTTGCACCTAAAGTCGAGTTTTCCGAAAATTTCACTATAGGGGTCTAGTTATGACCCCTAGAGCCCAAATCAACCGCCCGTTAAAAAGTTTTGATCCTTTCGATTTTTTGGCCAAGTTTGAAGGCAATCGCCTCCGATCGCGAATCGCGTCCTGTAGAATGTGCCTAAATTTTGCTTGTAGCCCCACATACATACCTACGTAAACATATTAATGTATAAACTTTTTAACCAGCGGTTGATTTGGGTTCTAGGGGTCATAACTAGACCCCCTATGGTGAAATTTTTGGAAAACTCGACTTTAGGTGCAAGACCAACTTGTAGATTTTTTCTGACGAAATCTACTTAATTACGAGTAAAAGCATACCTACGCCTACTATGTTCTCAGTGCTACGACAAAAGGTCTGCTCTGTATGAGAGCGAATGGGCTATAATCCACCACGCTGGCCCAGTGCCGGTTGGTAGATGTCACAAGTCATCGTATTTTTGCTTCAAGGACAAGTCGGTTTCCTAACGATGCGATGTTTTCCTTCGCCGTTTTTAGTATAAATATGCATATTTTTTACCTCAGTAGATACTAACCTATACAAATGATGAGTGCCTTGCGGTATTGCTTCCCAGTAAACAGTTCAACAATCATTATACAGTTTTGTGAAACCACGTTACATAACGCAAAAATGGTAACAGGTGTTTATTTCCTAGACTAAATGTTGGTTTAACTTGTGAACTGATGGTTACATTTTCAACCATTTATGAGTAAAAATATAGCAACTATTTTACTTAAAGCCGCTAGGAGAAAGTATTGTCTATTATCTACTAATGTTAAAGTATACTCTCACTTCGCATCCTTATTCCTGCTTAACTTGATTAGGGCAGCTCTTGCAGCATCTAACTTTCCTTCTTTCAAGAGATAATATGGACTCTCAGGTATGAAGCAGCAGGCGATGAAGTAACATATCGGCAGAACCAGCAGCATGTAGCTGATGGCGTGATACGAGACGAAGGGTCCGACAGACATGATAATGAAACCGCCAAAATTTTGCATGCAGCGAATGGACGATGTGAGTTTACCTCTAATCTCTTTGTCTGATACCTCTGCTAAGTACATGGCTGATACCTGAAACGTGATTTAGTTTATCTTAAAGAAGCATATTGGAGATGCAGCTGAATACAGGTATTTTACATTGAGCAACTGCCTATCTGACTTCCACAACCCAGTTATATGGGTCATACGATACCTCTTACGGCCATTTTCAGTAACTTACTAATAGGTAATGGAAGGTTGCTATCTCTAACTGTTTGACATTTAGCTTACGGACCGTTAGAAATAAAACGTCACAGAAAAGTTTTTTCTATGAATCACAATCTTTCAAGTGACAGATAGGTGACGCGGATAGGATATTCCAAGCTAACTTTGTTTATAGAAACACGATAGCTATGAGATGTAGGCAGTTATAGAAAACGGCTGTTAATATACAAGTCCGTGATTGGACCTGTCGTACTGTATGGATCGGAATACTGGGCTGTGAAGAAGATGGATGAAAAAAGATAGCATGTAGTGCAGATGAGAATGTTAAGGTAGATGTGTGGTGTGACAAGAATGGGGAAAATAATAAATGAGTATATTAGAGGAAGTTTGAATGTTGCGCCAGTTACAGAAAAGTTGTAAGGGAATTGACTGTCTTGGTTTGGACGTGTGATGAGGAGGGAAGAATCGCATGTGACTAAACGAGTGATGAATATAAATAATGATGGATGGAGAGGTAGAGGAAGACGAAGGTAACTATGGATGGATTGTGTGAGAAATGATATGAAGGAAAAAATGAAATGATATGAAGGTGTAAATGATAGCGTGACGGTTGACAGGGGAGAATGGAAGAAAAAGACGTGTTGCGTCGACCCCAAGTAACATGGGTCAAGGGCAGGAAGATGAAGATGACGATGATGATGATGACCTCTTGGTGAGACCGGTTGTCAGAGTATCGGGCTTTTGACTACTGGTAATGACTGTCAAAGATCTACGAGGCACGGAGGGAACTCGGTATGTGAAGGAAGCACTGCTTTACCTTGAACTTTAGATAATTTTACTAAAGTTGACTACATTTCTTTGAAAATTGTACTGTCGGGAATTTATGCAAATACTTACGGTTAATAGCATGCCGCTGCTGATGCCCCATAAGAACTTCGTTATGTAAAGCCACCATGCCGTTGCAGTGAATAAAACTATAATCTAAAATCAATAAGATATTGTAAAGAAAATGTATTAATGATAATGATAATGTAGTAATCAATTAATGCAACCATTCGCTGAATGTCATTATATCGATTCCTCAATTGCCCAAAAAAGAGTGTTGTGTTTTTAGGGTATTTGCAATGATATTCTATTAAACAGATATGTTATACACCTACAAAACCACCGAAAAAAGTGTTCCGCGGGGCAGAGCCAGCTCACATACACGCATTGACGCAGCATAAAGGCAAAACGAGCCAATTGGCCCGTTTTCGAGTCTTCACGATTGCGCGCTTACAACATTTTTAGAATTAACGTTTAATAGAATATCATTGGGTATTTGTGGCTAAGTATACAGTTAAAAAAATCCCTTCGGCAAGCCGCAGGAGGAGGTAGATTTCGAAGAAGGTTTTTTTTTGTATTGGGACAAGCCCGCCACACTGTTCCCAAACCATTGTAACTCGTGAAAGCCAGAATCAACGAATCAACAGTGGCGACCACCAGAAAAGCGCTGAGACAATGAAGCTCGACGAAGTCCCAGAGAATGAATTTAACTGTCTTGGATACCGCAACGAAATTAATCAGAAAAGTATAGTACCGTAATTTCCACTTCCCTCCATTTCAGCAGGAGACAGAACGAAACAAGGCCAATAGGCACAAAGGGACGTTTACAACTGGGATAGGCCCAGTTGCCTAGCACCACGGATAAATATTAACATTAATGGGTCCTAAGTTGTGAGCTGTTATATTTGATTCCAATAATAGGTATGGCAAAAACGCTTCAACGCACGGAAATTTGTTCTAGTTTCCACAAGGTCTGTATGGTAAATAACTCCGGATGTAACCTGTACACTATCCAACATAATATTGCGTTCATTCTGCCAAAGACTGCACTCCCATAAAATGTGATGTGCTGATTGTTCATATTCGCAGTCAGATGTGGAACATTGACAAAGAAGAAGGTTTAATGGAAATTCAGAGGCTATAGCTAGCCACAGTTGCGCTGGCCAATTTCTTAAGGGCCTATACCCCTCAAATGGCTTATCATGATCCTCCGTTACGCCTAAAATACTGCAGCATTACTTTTGAAATAAATATATGGTAAAGTTGGGGATTAATGCTAAGTACTATGTGTGACGAAAACACGATTCCATAAAGTTTTCTTGATAGAAAAAATTCCAAAGTTACCTCCAAATCGAACAATAAACCGCTGGTATTCAAAAAGTACTTCAAATTAGATCATGAAACTTTGCATACTAACTGAACTAACTATAAAGCAGCTCTTATGTGTTTTACTTTTTTAGTCCAATAAATAGATTTTTTGTAAATCGCAAAAAACCACTCATTTCGCACTATTCGGCCGCAGTGACTGACGTAACAACTGCTTTGTAGTGCAAGCTGATTAGAACTTTATTCTAACAGTATTTGAAACGAAGTTTGAACCACCACAAATAGAGTTGCTAATTTTAGGGTTAGAAGGGCCTTAAGTTGCATTACAAGTTTTGTCCTACCTACTGCATAAAAAAACGAGTATGCTTTAGACCACACGACTAAGTAAAACTTAGTCCAAATTTTTTTTACTCTGAAACGTCCACGCCTCCAAAGAGGCCTGTCACGTGACTGCCTCTTTGTTGCGACTAAATACTATTGTTACGAGCTGGGTATGGGATAAATTAATTACTACCGAAGAAACAACAAATAACTTTTATAATCACAAAACACTTAAAACTTAATCACAAATACACTACTGATCACTATTCGCTTAGATATCGCACTTCTAGTTCACTTCGATTCGCTTCGTCGTATAGCCAAAATCAGACTGCCTGCTCCCTACTACTGGAATTCGCTGCGCCCCCGCCAGGGGGCGCGGCAGGCGGTATCAGGGCTTTGCCCTCTGACCGCGGCGGCCATACCTGGGTCCGCTACTACGGACCCGTCCCTTGGTCGGACCTGTGTCCTAGACCTGTTGGGCGCATGTAACATGCGCCCATGTGTGTGACTGCTGTATGTGTCCTGTAGGCGCGCCACAGCGCTGTTACACAGCGCTGCTTTCTTCACAGTGCCCCAGCGGTCCGTCTCCGCCGGGTGAGACCCCCGGTTACCCGAGGGAGGCCCAGCGGGAGACAACCAGCGACAGAGGCACCGACTTACAGCGCGCCTACAGTGGATGTGTGATTCCCGCCCGCCCCACTAACCAGAGCTAGCCGGCAGTGGTTCGGGCTGCGGAAACGACATGTGTGTGTGGGCGGTATTGTATGTGTAACACCGCCCATGTTTGCGTTTCCCGCGGGCTCGAGAGCCGCGTCCACGCGTGTGTCTACGTGAGTGTAGAGAATGCATGTGTGGTTATAGCTGCGCACCCTGCCTATATTAACTTAGAACAAGTCGCGCAGCTGGGTGTGAGTGGTGTGTGTGGAGTCATATTGTGCAGGTAAGCTGCGTGTAGCGAGGAACAGCTCACTTGGGTCAATCCGGTGGTGAAGGCGGCGGAGGGGGGGCGACCACGCATTGCCGGTCGCGGACGCTCCTGAGTCATCCTTGACGGTCTATCCACTGTACAAGGAGAGTAACGCAGCTAGGCCGTCAAGGACGACCAGTTCCACGTCTTGACCCTGCCTGATGGCACCAATTAGGTCCATCAGCAGCTGGATAGCGCGGGCTGTGAACTCCTTCTTTTCGGCTTCCGAGCCGGCAGCTGGGCCGGCGCTGGCGGTGCCTTTATTGGCACGGGGTTTTTGTGGTTGGGCCGAGGGCCGCGCCATGCCGGCGTCAGCTGTCGGCCCAACGGTCTTCTTTGTCTCGGGCTGCTTTGGAGCTGCAGCCGGAGTCACAGCCCGCTCCAGGGTCGGAGGCTGGTCGCCCGGTTGTTCTCCCTCAGGTGCGGTGGGGGGCGCGGGTGCTTTACCCTTGCCCCTCCGCTTCCTCTTCTTTCCCCTCCGCCGCTTCGAGGAGGGGGGAGCTTCTCCCCTGTTGGTGGGCCCGTTGGCCGCCGCCATCAGCGACTCACCTTGGGCCTCTGTGGTGGCCACGTCTGTTGGCCCCTCGGGGACCGTTGCCGGTCGGCGTGAGGCGGTAATGGCGGCGACTGTGCCCGCTCGCCTGTTTGCCCTTATCTCTGCCTGGAAAGAGGGGCACTTGATATTGTTGGCGGGATGCTCACCCCCGCAGTTGACGCACGTAGCTGGTGCGTCACGTGGGCGGGGGCAGTCCCACGCTGTGTGCCCCTCTCCGCAGCGGACACAGGCGAGCGGTCGGTGGCAATGGTGCGACGAGTGCCTCCACTTCTGGCACCAGTGGCACTGGGCGGGCCCACGTTTGCCCCGCCAGGCTTCAATCTTGACACCTCTCATGTACAAGAACACGGAGGTGTCAAATATCCTGCGTACGTCAGGCGTCCTCTTCAGTACGGCGTGAAATACGCAGCCGGGTCGTCCCTGGCTCGCCTTGATGTGGCGAACATACTCCGGCTCGTACCCCAACGCGCGGAGCTCCTCCTCGATTTCAGAAGAGGTGGTGTCCACAGGCAGCCCCCTGATGGCCACCTTGAAGCTACGCTCCGCCTGTAGCGAGTATGCAAACCAGGACGTGCCATCTTCCTTCTCTAGGTCGGTCAAGTAGCGCTGGACCACCCTATATTCAACTTCACTCTCTGGAGTGAAGCGAATTCCAGTGCCAAAAGGTTGGGCACTGGGGGGGTGGCCCAGCTTCTCCTTGAGGGCCCTGAAGTGTGAGGCCCATCCTGGCAGCTTTTCCACTACAAGCGGAGGATACCTAAGCCGCTTCTGCGGCTTCGGCTTGGGCTGGCTGGCGGCTACATTGTCCAGGTCCCGGGGGGCCGCTGACTGTGAGGGCGAGACAGTGTTAGTGACACTCACCCCTTGCTGCGTCCCCGGACTCTTCGGCGTCGGTGTTGTTGAGGCAGGAGGCGTGCGACGGGTGGCCTCCGCAAAGGTAGGCGACCCTGCGGTGACCTTCCCCCCCCGCGGCGGCGCGCAGTCGCGCTGCAACTCGGCTCCCCCTGTGCTCGTACCAGTGCGAAGCACTTGTGCGAACACAGGGAAAGAGGCGGTAGTCGCGTTCCGCGCGAGCGGAAGTTTTCGGCAAGTACCCCCAACTTGGTTCACTTTACCGAAAACTTCCTCTGGTAGCCGTGTGCAGCGCTGAAGGTGGCACTCGGCTACGGACCACTGGCGATCCTGCCTGCTCCCGCAAACACGTCGACTATTTATATGGCGATCGAACGTTCGAGAAATATCCACGACTTCCTAGAATCTTCTAGACAATTCCACAACTTGGACAGAGGAAAGAAGTAGGTACTTTATGCCCTCGGGGTACGGTCGAAATTACAATGATGTTCTTTTGTAGGTAGTTTGCGAATTTGTACCTGCATCATTCGGGACTCGTTTTCCTACCTACCTACTATTAGGTACCTACTACCTTAACTGTAGGTAAGTACGGGTACGACGTAACACTGTTTAAAAGTTCCTCCTTTATGAATACGTCAGTTGCCAAAAGACTGGGTCGTCACGGCAACGACTTTGTTGACGTTTCACAATTAAACGTCATAATGGTTATCAAATTTTAAAATCCTCCCATAAGAGTTTAGTATGGAAACGCCCTCAATTTTTCAGTTATAATTCTTTATTTCGAAAACTAAAGTTTTATCGTTTATATTTTAAAATTAAAAATTGTAGAGTAAACAATTTGATTTAAAAAAATATATATTCTACACTAAAAATATTTAGCGTTTCGGAGATGATCTTTTTTTCCAAAATTTTTGGAAATTTCAATCCCCTCGTCAAGTTAGGGGTTGCATCAAAAAAGTTTAAATCTAAAAGTTGAAGACGAGAGTACGACGACGACGACGAGACGACGACGACGACGACGTACGACGTTGAGTTGTTGTTGTTGAGTTGTAGTTGTTGTATGATAAAATGTTAAACGGAAAGTCATGGCCAAACAAAGAGATTTAAAATATTTAATGTCTTTGTGGCCAAAAAACTGATTTTCGAAAAACCGCCCGCCCGCCGCCCCTCATGGGACGAATTCCGCCCATTCTTAGTAAGTCCTAAGTTTTGATCTTATCGATTTTTGCGCCAAGTTTGAAAGAAATCGGTGCATAATTGCGACCTGTAGAGTGTGGCTAAATTTTGCTTGGCGCCCCACATACCAACAAACGTACGCATGTATGTAACATGCGTACGTATACATAATATACCGGATGACGTTTTTATCACTTTCCAAAAAAAATAGGTATGTAAGGTGAACGGAGTAGAAGCTTATACCTAGTTATTTTTTTCTTTTTTCCACAGCTTTGAAAAAAATTGATCCATCATCAAAAAACGCTATAAATTTCAAGTAAACTTTTCATAATTATTAGAACAAAGAAAGAGAATTAGATATGATATGATTTCGCATTCTTTTGAGTTATTTTTTTTCGAATAAAAAAAAAAAAAAAAAAACTGTATGCTTGCTTCTACTCCGTTCAGCTATTACACCGACCGAAACTTCGCCGTTCCTTTTATTTTCATCATTAGTCAAGAAAGGTAGAAGTCAAAATATAAAGATTTTAAATTCTAAAATGATTCAAAATACACACATCAAAAATGTCTAGGGATCAAGCATTTTTATGCGGATTTCTTGAGATTGAGATGTGGCTTTGTAATAAATTTATGATTTTATAAATTTATATGGATCCTTTTTGGTGCATTTCATAATTTGAATCAGGAACTCTCAATCAAATTCGAGTAAAAGATGAAAATAAGCTGTCAATATTTTCCCTATAAAAACATACAACGCATTGAAGACATTATTAGTGCTACTGTTTCCCTACTACTGATTAAAACCAACGTTATTATGGAGCGGCGACGTCATTTAAGCAGGGAAGAAATGCTCAGAGCCGTGGGAATGATAGAAGCTGGTTCCCGGCAACGTACTGTAGCTTTAGCTCTGAATACAAGTCAGAGTGTTATCAGTCGACTTTGGACACGTTACCGAAGCACTGGTACCGTGGCTGAGCGCCATGGAGGACGGTATCGCTGCACCACACGGAGACAAGACCGATACATTCAAATCTTAACTCGAAGAGCTCCAACAATAACCGCCATGATGTTAGCCGTGAGGCTTCATCACTCTTCAGGGAACTTAATTAGCGACCAAACAGTCAGAAACCGCTTGCATGAAGTGAACCTTCATTCCCGAAGACCGCTACGGGTACCACCTATAGCAATGCACAATCGTAGGATTCGATATCAATGGGCTCTTGAACACAGAAATTGGGCAGAAGAACAATGGCGTTTCGTGTGCTTTTCTGATGAGTCTCGTTTTGGTATGAGACCGGATACAAGACGTATACGACACTGGAGAACCCCTGGACGCCAACAGCGATTAAAATCCTGCCAGGAAGTCCATCCTTATAGTGGTGGAACCATCATGGTATGGGCGGGTATTTGGATCGGCGGAAGAACTGAGTTGATTTGGATCAGAGGCAACCTCAACGCTCAAATTTATGCTGAGACGATTGTATCAGACGTCATCGTTCCTCTACAAGTGCAAATCGGTCCCTTATTTCAGTTAATGCATGATAATGCACGACCGCACACCGCAAGAGTTGTAAGACAGACTCTCGCCGCAGCTAACATCAATGTCCTGCCCTGGCCTGCTCAGTCGCCAGACTTGAACCCGATTGAGCATGCATGGGATATGCTACAGAGAAGAGCTCTGTCGAATATGGAGGGTATCCAGTCGCAAGAAGACCTTTTTTTGTTGTTGCAACGAACATGGGCGGCCATTCCACAGCGTGATTTGGATGAACTCATTTTGAGTATGCCAAACCGATGTTCTTGTGTTGTTAGTGTTCGCGGTAGAAACACGGATTATTAATTGTTTAAGTTACCCAATAAAATTTTAAAGAAAACTGTTATTTCAGTCTTTTTTTCGAACTTTAATGTTAGTGGTTCAAATGTCAAAAATCCCTTTATTAGGAAAATGGCAAATTTCTTTATTAATGCAAAGGTGACTTGGTTTATCGTTACTGTGACAAACGAAAACACTTTATTTGATGAATCCTTAAAGAAAATTTTAATTAATATCAATCAGGAGAAAAGTTATTGCAAAAATATATGTTGATCCCTAGATACTTTTGATGTGTGTATATTATTCGTTTCGCAGACCTGCTGGTAGAAATTTCTTTTGAAATAAAGCTGGGCTTTTTTACTCTAAGTTATGTAAATTATGATGTTTTCTTGTGTTTTCTCTTGTGTGTGCATACCTATAAAAAAATGAATAAACAAATGACAAACCCATCAGCGTTAAAGTTGATGTCGGGTGCGGGTTGGTAGACGTCACATGTCTTCGAATTTTTGGACCTATTACATGCTGGTTTCCTCACGATGGTTTTTTCACCATTTTGAGAGAGAGCTGTTGAATTAAAATGTGCCTGGGTTACCCACTGGGCACTTCCAGGCTTGTTGCCATCCAAAGAAATCCTCATATCGTTACATCTTGTTTACTTACACTTGAAATACTGAAGCTGGTCTCGTGATTATGAAACTTAGGCAAGATGGGAGCCGTCCAGAAGTGAGATGTGCTTGACGTCATGATTGCTAACGACACTGAAACATAAGAAAATACTTGTAAACTCCGACTTCTGATTATCGTTTCATAGCGTCATGATAAAAACAAGTAATTTTTTTCATTGTTACAGTGATACTTTAACAATACTTTCGCATTTGTTTTTTAGAAGCTAGACGGATTTCAATTTATTATTTAGTACTTCTACCTAAAGTAATTTATGTACTTCAATCAAATAAACATTAATAAGTTAACATTCAAAAGGTCCAAAATCTCTGACCTTCACAAGACTTGGTTAATAAACACTAAAATTAAATAACATAATTGCTGGCAAACTTTTTTTGTGTTTTATTAATTGAACCTCTGTGTGTGTTAGATGTAAGTTTCGATGTGTATTCATAAAAATAGATTCATAAATATAAAAGCCCTGGGGCCCTGACAAAACCAGTCTAAGCTAGATTAAAGAAAACGATCTAGATAAAAAATCTGATTCTGATTCTAGCCTCTTTTTCTTCTTAGACTCTATTTCTAACTAGTCTAACTTTCTATCTAGCCTAACTAATGCCTAGCTGACTAATATAACTAGGAACTAGCTGACTATTGACTAGTCTAACTAGAAACTGACATTGACGTTAAATGTACCATTTCATTATAAGTGAATTTCCTTTCTCATAATTTTAGAATGTTGGGTACTTGTACACAATTCCATTACATGTACTTATAAATAGACCTCCTGACCGTTTTCGTCGTGACGGAGATTAGCCATCCATGCGGGATATACGAGTATTATTATAGTGCACAAGTGTGAGCACAGACACAGTTGCACTCTCTGTTCCTTTTTTCTCATAGTCCTACGGGAGAATAATAATAATAATATAATCCAACACAGAGAGAGGTCAGGCGCAGGAACAAACGCTTAACGTAACGAAAGCCTACCTACTTACGAGAGCCTTAAAGAAAGTGGAAAGCATTTTACTTATTTTGAGGCATTTTGTCTCAATTCATAATTATATGGCGGATATCTTCGAGGTTGAGTTTTTAGTATCACTGTTATCTCGAGTGTTTTCTCAATGTTATCACTTATCAGATACACGTGTGCTATTTAGTTTATTGTTTCCTCTTTTGATTCATTGAGTAGGTAGTTTCTCGGTTAAGTATTGGATCTTCCTGCGATGCTTCCCAAAAGACGTGTGTGACATGAACTTAATATGTCAGGGTAATCAAATTAAAGGAGAAGATAACTTACCGGCAAATGCCGCCAAATATGGCATTCTATTATTCTGGCCTATTTTTTTACACTGACGTGTAAAAACTACTAAACACACAACTACACTACACTTCTTTACAGTACACTTATGACAAAAACGACACACAATTATTTATTTAACACTTCAATATCAACACTTGATCATAAAAAAACATTCTTGATCACACTCAAATCTTTCTATTTGTTCCAACATTTTTTATCGTGAAGATTTTTAGTTAACTCTGAACACGTTATCTTTATTTACAAATCATTACACGTGTTTCCTAGAATGGTTTTCTTTTTTCATATATGTATGTAGGTATTTTGTATTAACTATAGATTGGGATGAGGGCTAATTAATGTTGATGAGTTCATAGATATCTCTATCTATTTTATTCTACTCTATCTGTCGATTGAGTTATATTATAAAATAACGTAAGTTCAATGACAATTTATTATACTTTGGATATACCTGGCCGAGGTGAATCATCATGCTATCCCATAAGTTATATAAAAATAATGCTTCATAGTAAGACGTAACTTAGCAGTTATTCAACACACCTTTATTAACTGAAACCTGCTAAAGCCGACTTTTCATAATATCATATCGTTTATACCTGTAATTTATTGTTATTTAATGAAGGTTCACCAACAGTTGTGAAAAATAGGAACATTTAAGTAATTGTGTCTTAAATCTAACTGCACAACCAATTACAGGCAAACACCACATGCAAAATTATTATGTTAAAATCACTAATATCATGAAAATTTGTATTTAGCGTTTTGGTTTGTAATTAATGTATAAATGTTTTGGATTAATCATCCTAGTACAGAAATAATGATAATGCAGTGATAATAATTCAATTCAATTCATAAAAGTATGCAATTTTTCATCAATGTTTTCTTATGACATTATCATGTAAAATTATCGTCCGTAAACCGACTTTACAGACAACCGTTTTTTTTACTGACCAAATCTTGCAACTCAATTTTAAACCCTTCAACCGTTGAGCTGAAATTTTGCACACACCTTTGGTTCTGGTGACAATACATTTTTTGACAGACATAAATTTACTAATCGTCACGAGAAAAGTCCGACGATTTTAACGATTAACAGCACGGATACGACAATTTGTATACGTATTACATTTTTGATGAATAAACATAATATCTGTCGTTAAATGACCCTACAGCCAGGATCGTCATGTCACGAGGGAACTCAAAGGTAAGTAGCATGGTTACAAAAATTTGTTTGATAGAATAAAGGTGATTGCTATCATAACCTTAACCTGCAACCAGAATCGGGTTTTCAACGCGTAGAGAAATATGTTTCGTTAATATACTGTTGGTATTTAGTCGATTAAAATCGACTAAATACGATCGATTAAAAGCAAAAATTAATCTTTAATCTTTATACTGGCAACACTATGAGTACTGTCACTAAACAAATGTTATAAAAAGCGTTGGTTGCCTTTAGTCACCCTTACTTCTATCTACACTGTGCTAGGAGACAGATATTATAATCTTCCTTGTGAGTCTTTTAAATTTGAATAATAAACAAGTTAACGTATATTTAAATTCAAATAACTGCCGTTTTTCTTCTCGCCCATTTCATATAGGTTGTGGGCCTAGGACTGCTTTAATATTGTGCGTGCTTGTGTGTGTGTACTTTACTCTTACTGTGTGCAGATCAAATACGTAAGTGTTTTGATATCTTGTAAAAACACTACGTGGCACATCATGGACAAATTAAAGACCAAGCGAAATATAAAAACTTTCAATAGTGAGACATACAACGTTTGGAAGTTCTGAATTCATACGATTGCATCATAACTGCGATCGAGACGTTATTCGAAGATAGTTTAACTTTGGCCTTCGTTAAAACACGATTGGTGGATCAAGAGATAAAATTGAAAAATGTGGGTAGTGACACAATTGGTAAGATTCTACACGTCGAAAATAAAACTCAAAACTTCAACCGAAGAAAACACTACGAAACTGAGCCTAAATCAAACCAGCAAACGTTCAAGGCCCTCAAGAAATCTTCACGAAGTGTTACCATTGTGGATGCATGGGTCATATCAAAAACACTTGCTAATACTTCAAACAGATGCTTCAATCCAATCAACAAAAACCTGCAGATAGACCCAAATACAGTTAATGCAGTGGAGCTTACTCAAGATGCTTCAAGCTCAAATGAGGTTTCCGGGTTCGCATTTATGTCCGGAACCTATGAGGGTTGTGACCACATCATCATGAGACCACATCATTAACAGGGAAGTAACTTTTAAAATTTAATTTTACCTTTAAAAATTTCAGTTGCTAAACACTGTGAATTTATTACAGCTACCAAAAGAGAGACATTACAAGTAATCAGTAACACCGGCGCATTCATGGTACTCTGGAAGAAGTGTTGTACTGTCGAAAGGTACCGTACAACCTGTTTTTTGTCAGTAACCAAGATGCACCGTGCCGGATTGACAATCACCTTCGACCAGCACGGAACAAATATCAGTAAGGACGGTAAAATACTGATGCAAGGTATGGCAGTTAATAATTTAATTTATGTTAATTTTGAGGTTAAAGTTAATCAACCTGTTTCTCAAACATTCAACAGTGATGGTACTAATTACGATACGACTTTTGTTTACATATGGCATAACTGTTGATGCCACAATCAACAGTTATGCCATATGTAAACAAAAGTTATTAGAGCTGAAAAATAACTGTATGATTGATGATAAAAGCTTAATTTATTGATGGTATCACCTAATGATAAATTATGCGAAGCTTGCAGAAACGGAAAACAGGCACGATTACCATTTAACACTTCTAAAGATAAAAATTACATTAAACGACCTGATTGTTGTGCATACTGATGTGTGTGGGCCAAACACTCCTTCTACAGTCGATAATAAGAACTATTTTGTGTTATTTGTCGATCAATTTACTCACTATTGTGTTGTGTACCTAATAACATATAGAGCAGACGTGTTCTCTGCTTTTAAAGATTTTGTTGCAAAAAGTGAGGGTAAATTTAATTTAAAACTGGTTAATTTGTACTGTGACAATGGTCGGGAATACTTGTCTAATGAAATGAAAGATTACTGTGTTTTTAAAGGAATTTCATACCATTTTACTATTCCTAGAACACCACAGCAAAAATGGGGTTTTGGACCGTATGGTTACGACAAAAACAGAAAAAGCCTGCGCTATGATAAAGCGGTGCAAAATTGCCTGAGTGTTTGGTTTTTGGGGTGATGCAGTCTTAAATGCAGTATATTTAATAAATATTACACCTACCCGCGCTTTAAAAAAAACTCGAACTCCATTTGAGTTGTGGCACGATTAAAAAAAACCTGCAATTAAGTACCTAAAGGTTTTTGGTTCTACCGCATATGTGCATAATAAAACCAGTAAAACAAAATTTGATGAAAAATCGTGTATTCGTAGTTGGGTATGTGCCGAATGGCTAAATGGTGGGAATTGAGGTTAGTTTTCTCAAATGACGACATTATAATGTAGTGAAGGAAATTAAATTGAACATTCCCATGACAAAACTGGTGTTTCTGACGTGGTGTCAAAACCAGTGTCAATAAAATTGGTGGTAGTTGTAGTAGTAGATGAGGTTAATTTTCTACAATCCGCACGCCTAGCCAAGTTACAAACGTTTCGTATCGATCCTCTTTCTACAATCGTAAACGCCTCGGCGTAAGCGATTGTAGAAAGCGCTAAATTGGTAGCCAAGTTGACACGACTGAGTCGATCGCTCGTTCTCTAATGTCTGTAGAAAAAACCTACACTTTAGTCAATGGTGAGCGTTCCTACCAAAGAGTATAGCGATAAACATTGTAGAAACGATAACATTCTATTCTATCATTTTGAACGATGAAAACTTGTCTACGAATTTTCTATTCGTTTGTGTTAATCACGTGATTTAACGTTGAGATGATGTCATTCCCATTCATTTGATTAGTTTTCTACTAGCGTTAACGATTGTAGATTGTCAACTTGGCTTAGCCTGCTGGACGACTACTACTACTACTACAACAGCCCACAACGTCCACTGCTGGACATGAGCCTCTCCCATGATGGGAGGAATTTGCCGTAAACTCCACGCTTGGCAGGCGGATTGGAGATCGCAGTGATGAAAGACTAACAGAAAACGCTGCTGCCCATTCTCTGGTCTACGAAGGCGCAAAGTGTTCTGCCTCAGACATTAGTCGCCTTACACGACACCCGTAAGTGTAATGGGTTGGTTCTATTCTACTCTGCCGGATACCACACGGCTAACACGACGACGATGCTGGACGACATTACAATGTAATGAAAGAAATCAAATCTAACATTTCCATGACAACACTGGTGTTTCTGACGTGGTGTCAAAACCAGTGTCAATAAAACCTCATTGCTGTGACAGTCCTAAATCTGATATTTCCAAATCTGATGGTTTAAAATCAGATGAATCAAAATCCGATAATTCAATATTAAACGATCTGAAATCAGATGGTTCGAAATCTGATGAATCAGTTTCGTGTAGTAAAAGTCGAAAATTAAATGATTTCAACATACTAAAGCCAAATGAATAATTAATAAATGGTTTATTTAAAGCCAAATGATGACAAGACATGATTCTTGTCAATTGAGAAGAAGTGGATGATAGGATCAAAGGTCGTCCCCTTGTCTCATATCATGAAATTAATGATATTTTATTGTGTGCTGAATCAAGTAGTTGCAAAGTACCCACATCATATAACGAAATAAAAAATCGGGATGATAGGACTCTATGGGAAGGTGCTATAAAGGATGAATAAGATTTACTTTTAACTAATGATACCTGGACGTTAGTACCTAAACACACCTAGTAATAAGAATATAGTCGATTGTAAATGGAGTTTTAATATTAAAAAATGATGTTTGGCAATCCATTAAAATATTTATAAGTCACGTTTTGTTGCCAGAGGTTTTAGTCAATAGTATTTATCTGACTAAACCGAAACTTACGTTTGTAAATTAAATAAAGCTGTGGTTCTGTGTGGCTGTTGGTTCGAATTATTTGATCAGTGTCTTAAACAAAAGGGATTTGTAAATTCATCCGTTGAAATATGTATATATATTTTGGAAAAGGGCAACATTCATAAAAATATTTACGCTTTGCTTTATGTTGATGATTTAGTTTTGATATGTTTTAATCGGCAATCAATCGACCGACTTAAAAGTTAATTAACGAGCAAACTTAAAATGGTAGATTTAAATGGGGTTAAATTTTTCATAGGCATTCAAATTACTCGAAGTAATGACATAATAACTTTAGATCAAAGTTCTTATTTAAAAACCATTTTAGATAAATTTGGTGTGTCTGACTGTAATCCCATTAGTACACCTATAGAAAATAAACCTAATTACGAAGCTCTAAATGTATACAGTGAATACAATGCATCTTGCCGCAATCTTATTGGGTGTTACGTACGTTATGTTATACATTCAGTCAAAAAAGTATCGGGAATGGATGATTTGTTTATGGTTCCAAATTCAAATTTTTGTTTTTTTGTAGTTGTTAGATTGGCACAACTGTTTTCCATTTTGGCGCGGAGTTTGAGTTGCATCTGTTATTTATATTAAATACAGTGCTGGTTTTAGTAATATCATATATAGTGTGTATTGCGAATTTCATAATGGACAAAAATATCGAACAAAGAGTTTGTCTTAAATTTTGCATCGCCAATGGAATTTCGTGTTCGGAGTCACTGAAAATGTTACAGAAGGCTTACGGTGAATCGACTTTATCAAAAACTCGTGCTTATGAGTGGTTCAAAGCGTTCAAAAGCGGTCGAGATGTGATGGAAGATTTGCCTCGCTCTGGTAGGCCGTCAACGTCTGCAACTGAAGTTAACATCGCAAAAGTGAAGAAAATAGTGACTGAAAATCCCCATTCAACTCTGAGAGAGATAGCCGCTGAACTTTCTGTATCTCACGAGTCGATCCGTACCATTTTAACTAATCATTTGGGTATGAAACATGTTGCTGCTCGGCTAGTCCCAAAAGATCTGAATTTTCTCCAAAAACTCAATCGCATGAAAGTCGCTGAGGACATGCTAGAACGAGTCAGTTCGGACCCAACATTCATGAAACGCATTGTTACTGGTGACGAGACGTGGGTTTACGAGTTTGACATGCAAACTAGTCAACAAGCTTCGGAGTGGCGCCTTCCAACTGAACCGAAACCGAAAAAACCACGCCAAAGTCGATCAAAAGTCAAAGTCATGTTGACTGTTTTCTTTGACTATCGCGGTGTTGTGCACTCTGAATTCTTACTGGAAGGTCTAACGGTAAATAAAGAATATTATTTGAGCGTTATGCGGCGTTTAAGAGAGCAAATTCGACGAAAAAGGCCAGATTTGTGGAAAGAAAATTCTTGGATTTTGCACCACGACAATGCGCCTTCGCACAAGGCTATCATTGTGAACGTATTTTTGAACAAACACTCAACAAATACCATCCAGCAACCACCATATTCACCAGATATGGCTCCTGCTGACTTTTTTCTTTTTCCTAAACTCAAATTACCACTTCGTGGCACCCGTTTTCAATCGATAGAAGACATAAAGGAGAATTCGAGGCGAGAACTGAACTCAATTCCGGAAGCAGCGTTTAAAAAATGTTTTGATGAATGGATTATTCGTTGGCGCAAGTGTATCGTTTCTAAAGGAGCATACTTTGAAGGTGATAAAATAAATTTGGATGAATAACAGACATTTTGTGTATTATTGATCTTTTCCCGGTACTTTCTTGACAGAGTAGTACACACTCTGTTAGTATTAATATTTTGAGCATATACACAAAAATAACAGAGTTGTGGTTATGTCTCAAAAGAGTACTTAGGTATTTGAAGGGTACAGTGTGATGATTTTAATCATAATATTATGTGGGTATGTAGATTCAGTAGTAGTGGGTAGTAAAAAAAGTGGTCAATGATAGAAAAAGTACCACAGGTTATTTATTTAAATTATTCAATAACTGCACAATAACTTGGAATACAAAGAGGCAAATGTCTGTTGCGGCTTCGTTGATTGAGGCTGAATACATGGCTTTATTTTTTTCATTTTTTTTCGGATGGGATATCATCAAATGACTCCTCCCGCTCTGGGCGGAGCAGGAGGAGTCATTTCAGTGTTTTAGTCAGACCTTTACTGACTAAAACATGGGTTTTAGTCCGCGTTCCTTCATCGCCCTTTATATTCCGGGGCCGTGGTCCCGCACCGTGGTGCGGGACTGTTTGAAAGAGATCTTTCAAACAGTCCCGCAGCCCCGGCAGGCATCGGTCCTTGCGGACCCCTTCCTTTTGCTGACTCTCTTTGAGGCACGCGTGGAACACGAACGTGCCGTCGATACGGCCTGTCGTCATGAGACGGACGGACGGCGAGCTAGCCCATAGCCCACCGTCCACAGTCCCGCGCCTACGGTGGCCCCCGACGCTCGGGGCGTCTCCCGCGGCGGCTGCCCGGCCGGGACGTGAGGTTCTCTTCCTCTCACGTTCCGCCACCTCCTTCTCTAGCATGACTGCTTCGCAGAAGGAGGTGACTGCGTCCCATTCCGTCTCACTCCGGACCATGGCTTGAACCAGGGCCGGACGCGAGAGGTCGCCGCCGCCAATCGCCGCTTCAAGGACACGGCGCGGCGGTCTCCACCGTGTGCTCCAGCGTGTTCTCCGGTCGATCCTCGCAGTGGAAACATCCGGGCGTTTCCTCCCGCCCGAATCGGTGCAGAAACCTTCCAAAACAACCGTGTCCGGTGAGGAACTGCGTCAGGCGGAAGGTGAGGACGCCGTGGCATCTCTCAAGCCACTCCTCAAAGAGGGGACTCATCGCCACTATTGTGGCGTGCCCTGCACGGGGTTACGACAGTCGTTCTCTCCATGTCGCCATGAGATCCCGTCGGAAGTCTGTCCGCTGAGCGACAATTTGCCGCGGCAGCGGAGTTTCTCCCCGGCATAGCGCCTCCGCGCGCCATTCATGCAGGCGCGCGAGGACTATCGCCTGCAGATCCCATGGCGGCAATCCGGCAAAGAGGCCGCCGCCACGCGGGATATTGTGCGGTACCCACGGGCCAGCCTTACGGCAACGGTTCAGGTAGTGGGTGGCTCGCCGCCTCAAGGAAAGCGCCCACACCGGGGCCCCGTAAAGGGCCATGGACCGCATGACTCCCGTGTAGAGCCTCCTGCAGGAGGCGTTTAGCCCCCCAGGTTAGACAGGAGCCGCCTGAAGGACACCCCGGTACGTTCCGGTTTGGCGGCCAAACGTCGGAAATATTCCACGAAGTTCCATCGACTATCGAGGACAAGTCCCAGATACTTCAACGTCGACTCGAGACGCCGATGGATACCCCTCCTACCGTCAGTGAGGATTCCGGCGGTGGCGCATTCCGAGGCCCATGAAAGCACATGGCCTCGGACTTGTTTTATTTTATCGCAACCTCCCCTGTGCCAGCACCAGCGTGTCGTCAGCGTAGCAAACTACGCTGACACCGCTAGGGAGGTCGGCGCGCAGCACCCAATCGTACCCGATGTTCCACAAGGACGGCCCTAGAACCGATCACTGTACAACACGGCACGACATCTCGCGCCGGTTCCTTTCTTCGCAGCGACCGGGGTAGATGACGGCCCTGTCCGTCAAGCAGTCTCCAACCACACGACGGAGGTAGGTCGGCACCTGGTCATACCAGAGTGCCTTCCTAATGCAGCTCCAGGGCATGGAGTTGAAGGCGTTGGCGAAGTCTAGAGACACCGCCAAGACAACCCCACCCCGGGACACCGCTTCCCCCGTCGTGAGGGCTCTCACGCGCATGATGGCGTCAACCGTAGAGCGCCCCTTGCGGAAACGAAACTGGTGTTCCGCAAGATCCGGCCCCGTCCCCGCAAGGTCCTCGGCGAGGCGTTTTGCAATTACTCTTTCAAAAAGCTTGCCCACCTCGTCGAGCAGCACCACGGGCCGGTATGCGGACGGAGAGTCCGCAGGGCGTCCCGGCTTCCAAATGAGGACCAACTACCCCGTCTTCCAACGAAGCGGGAACTGGCGCAAAGTGACACCTTGTATACGAAAAATGCGAGTTGGTGTAGATGCATCTCGGGTTGCGGCTTTCGTACGCTGAAAAAAAAAAATCTGTACAAAATTATAGGAACATTTCTGTAATTTATTTTGGTACCTAGCTATTTCCATCGTAACATAAGTCAGAAAGAAGTTATCGCTATAAAACTGTTTTCCAATATGGCGGTGCGAGCGGCAAAGATACGAGGTGGCAAAGTGAAAATTCGAAAAAAGAACGTCAAAATCTATAAAACCACTAATTTTCAAAACTTTCGGAAAACTTTCCAGGTAACTCTTTTTGAGCCCTGAATTAACTTTTTATATGATAGTAATAAAATCGAAAGCATACACTAACATTTTTTATCTCGTGAATGTTTTGCTATCGCGATTCACTAGCATCCAAAACGCGGAAGAGGACACAAGAGTGTGACTTATCAAACTATTCTTCTAAAATATAAAGTGTGTCGTGAATTTGATGAAAAAGTAAAATTTTTTGATTATAATGCAGTTCTCATAATCATAATTAATTTATTTGCGTAAAACATGGAATATTAAGGTCTTACAGTATAAAATAGACCAGACATGTTTTGCCAAGATTAAACATAGTATGCAAATATTTGTAATAACAATTTCCTTATCAAAATTAATATTATATTACAACAACGCTTCTAGGAATTGTGTGTTCTAGGAGTTGTTCTGCATCAAGATGCAGGTTGTAATGTCTGGTTCATATTGATACGTGGTTTAGCCAAGTCTAATGTAAAGTTTTTTATTAGTGTTTTTTTTATAATTTGAGTGCACGAAAAATTGTGAGATGGCGGAAGGGAGACATGCTCAATATTTAGTGGCAGCTGCCGGTAAGTTCAATTATTTAGTTTTATATCACTGTTTTCTACTTTATTAATTCACTGTCACACTCCGTTCACACTGCATTATTTTGTACGTTTTTTTTTTATCAGATGGCAGTTTGTGTACTGTATTTCATTTAACCGTTTAGAACATTAGTTTGGTTATTGCTGTGTGATCCCAACTTTTTTACAGGACAGCGCCGTGCGAATGCATTGGTCTGAAAACATGAAATTTTGTGTTTCATAAAAAACAAAAGTGAGTACAAAGGAATCTGCTTGGCCAGTGTGGCATCGGTCAAACTCACATAAAGCCAGTAGACATTGGCCTAAATGAGACGTGTCGGATAATATCGGGGTGCTTAAAACCGACACCACTAGTAGGAATAGCACCACCTGCCGTACGAAGAAAAGACGCATGCGCGCTTGAAAAAAAGATCCAAGTATCATATTCCCTACTTCCCTTGTACTACGACTTTTAAGTCGTAATAGCTTCTTACGCTCCTCTACATAGCCCATCCAGGATAAACCATCGAATCTACTGCCCCTAGCTAAACTATCTAAAGTGAAATGTTTTTTTGTATTTCTTACTCGTAATTTGTTAATAATATATCATCAGATCGCGGTATGGTCGATAAATATTCAAGGGTGTTTTTTGTTTGGCACAGTGGGTAGGCCTCGCAAGGTGTTCTGACCAAACTGCAGGTCAGCGGAATCCATTGGATGCTGGCAGCGCTAGACATTAAACAATTTAACTGCCATGTTACCATCAACTCAACGTTTGTTTCTAGGCACAACCTTAAAAAAAAACAAACATGGCTGCAATGCATGTTTCCATTCTGTACAATGCCAGAACGCATGAGTGTGAAATTAGTCGCGTATAGATTGGAAATCACTTTTAATCAAGGTCTTCCAATCTATACTAGAGTAGTACGCAAATACTCGTGAATACTTTGTAGTGGCCTAAGTAGCTAGCTGTTCCACAATACAGTGCTAGCACGCATACAAACTAACCTATATCTATACTAGTATTATAAAGAGGAAAGATTTGTAATAAAGAAAGATTTTTATAGAGGAGGTTCTCAATTCGACTGTTTTTTTTTTTCTTTTTTTTGTGTTTGTTACTTCCGAACTTTCGACTGGGTGAACCGATTTTGATGATTCTTTTATTTGAAAGCTGGTGCGTTTAGTGTGGTCCCATCTCAATTTGGTTAAGATCTGATGCTGATCTTCGGAGATATACAATGGAACTCTTTAAATATAGACTGCAATTCTGCAGTGATTGCTGGAATCGTTTGGATGTTTATTGTTTATACAACACCATGACGTAACATCACGCCTGTATGCTCTGAGGGGGTACGCAGGTGTCTACAATATACCCAGATTTCGACAGGTTTAGGTATGTTAAGTTCCATTTATTGGGGATAAGCCTATCACCATGACATGTATTGTTATATTAAATAAATTCATAGCAAATATTTGTTTGGGAGCAACTAAAAATGGAAAAATAAAAAACTTTTTTGCAAAAAATAAAACCGACCGTTAACTTAAAAAACTACAGCTAGACCGATTTGAAAAATTCTTGCAGCAATAGATAGAGCTACATTATTAGCGAGTAACATAGGCTGTATTTTGTCCCCGTACTCCCATGAAACCTTTTTTTTTATTTTTTTTCTTCTTTATTTCGCGGGTGAAACCGCGTGACGTCCGTTAGTCTTATATAAGGCGTAGTCGACGGAGCCCCGCTAAGCGGTGCTTCTATTTCTGTCTGCAGGGTCCCGAGCTCATTTTGCTCGCTCTTGTATACTAAGTTGAGCCAAAACAAAAAGTTGAGTGGTGCTATTTTAACAAATAATCGTTTTCGTAACATGAGCTTACAAAAACGATTATTTTAGCAGTTTTCGGAAACTTTGTATTTTTTTTCGCAAACTTAGTATTGTTTTCGGTAGTTTGGTTTTTTTTTGGAAAAGTTTATTATTTTTCGGAGAATTGTGAACTAAATAAGCTCATGTTTGGTTGTTGCCTTTAAACATAGCATTACAGTCCGCGAGCAAATTTCTATGGTGGCGTTTTGGCCTTGTATAAATAGGAAAGATGCACGTCCACGTTACAAACTCTAAACGAGTAGTACGCAAAATTCGTGTATACATTACATCACAATGTATACGCAAGCAGATTCCTATGGTTGCGTTTTGGCCATGTACAGAATGGAAATACGCGGCTGCAATACCTGTACATTCGAAACGTAAAGAGGAGCTGATTTTTCTTGTAACTAACAAAGAATTGCAACCCAATTTGGTCTAACCGTGTACTGAATTTATTGCACTTTTCAGTGATCGTCTGTCAATGACACGATGACGGTGATGACTCTGATACTGTTTCTATTGTTTCAGTGGCACTGGCTGCTATAGTGGCAGGATTCTCACTTGCATGGAGCACCCCTGTAATACCGAAGTTCCACAACAATGAAACCGGCATCAATATTACTGATGTAAGGTTATTTCTTTCTAGGAAGTACGGTATTATCTTTATTGAATGACCACCTTTTTTAATGTCAATCAAATACATTTAAGTTTGTTTTCGTGTGGTTTGTGAAAACACTAAAGTGGCCAAAGGTTTTGGGGGACTGTCTCTAGTAAACTTTGACGTTCAAAAGGTGATTATCAGCCTAATTTGAGTAATTGACTTGATTTTTAAGAATAAATTATTTTGTTTCTGAGGCAATCTTCTGCGCTTTTCTGTCTTTATTGTTGATTCTGGCTCTCAGGAGCTGCAGTTGCTTAGGAACAGTGTAGCAGGTTTGCTGCAAAAATGTCAGAAGACCATACGGTGTGACTAAATACCATTTTAATAGCTGTCGACATCATTCACAGAAAGAGATATCATGGGTGGCAGCTCTATCATCTCCTGGCTTCATGACTGGCAGCCTAGTGACGAGGTACATATCTGATGGGTTCGGGAGACGAGCAGTTATTTTGAGCAGTGCTTTGCCTATCGCTATTGGAACGGTGAGTGAAGCAAATGGAATATTCTAATTAGACGCAAGGCCCTCACACTGTTAGGACCAAGAATATGTCTGGACCTTAAAAGGGATTGTGCGTTTGTTTCAGTATTTAGACTTACCTAGCTAAAGCTTAGTATATGCTGTTTTAATATAATCATTGTTTTTACTATTTTTATGTGCAAATGGCTCTCCACAAGCGTTAGTCAACAATCGTATTAAACAAATATGTACATTAACTCTCTCTTAGCTTGAGTTAAGTCAAAGATCACTGTATACAGGGTGTAAACAGACTCTTCACGAAGACGTCAACCAAGTATTCTGTACATCAAACATGAGTAACCCTACGCAAAAGTTTTTGCTGGGAAATGCCTTTTTTTGTGAAAAATCACGTTGTTCTGTATGACTCAATGTAACGTACTTAAAACATTGTGCTGATGGATGGATTGAATAGTACGGGGATCGTGAAGGTAAAAATCTTATCATGTAAATGAAAAAAAGTTGGATCTTTGACCCCCACTATCTCCGTAACTGTGTGCCTTTCGGCTTCGTTAAGAGGTTTTTTACACCCTTTATACGAAAAACGCGTGTTGGTGTAGATGTATCTGAAGTGAAACTATTGTATTTAAAAAAAAAATGTCTGTACGTAAAATATTAAATTTTTCTATAGGTTGTGTAACTATTTTCATTGTAAAATGAGTCGGAAAGAAGTTACCGTCAGAAAACTGTTTTTGGGCGCCATTTTTTCAATATAAATAAATATAAAATAAATAAATATTGCACACACGAAGCAACGAGGCTTGTGTCGTGGACACCAGATAGTTGATATACTACATAAATACTTTTTCTTTGTAAATATATACTTGCTCATCACACAAACATTTACTCCTACCGGGATTCGAACCCGGGACCCTAAGAACGTAAGGCAGCCTCACTAACGCTGCGCCACAGAACTGTTTATTGTAACTTAATAAAATGATTGCTTTCAGGTCATGGTTTTAAGCACTGCGTCAGCATGGTGTCTTTACATAACGCGTCTCCTATGGGGAACTGGCACCGGCATGATAGTAACCGTACGTAAATTACCAGTAGAAAATGCATCTTCAACATGGTCATAATTATCAATCACGAAACTCAAGTTGTGGTTACTAAACCACAACTTGAGTTTCGTCAGTTAGACCAAAGGCTTTCCATTTCCATTGTGCCATTCTTCTTTACGCCTATCAATTAATTCTCTTTACAGGTATCAGCCATGTACTTAGCAGAGGTATCAGACAAAGAGATTAGAGGTAAACTCACATCGTCCATTCGCTGCATGCAAAATTTTGGCGGTTTCATCATCATGTCTGTCGGAGGCTTTGTCTCGTATAACGCCATCAGCTACATGCTGCTGTTTCTGCTGATATGTTACTTTATCGCCTGCTGCTTCATACCTGAGAGTCCGTATTATCTCTTGAAAGAAGGAAAGGTGAAAGGAGCAAGAGCTTCACTCGTCAGGTTAAGCGCGAATAAGGATGAAAAGGTGAGAAAATTATAGCTGAATTTGAATATAGTTACCGGTTATGTGAACATATCTTTTGCCAACCAGTTTTATATTTCCATTAAATTTGAATATAGTTACCGGTTATGTGAACATATCTTTTGCCAACCAGTTTTATATTTCCATTAAATTTTAATATAGTTACCGGTTATGTGAACATATCTTTTGCCAACCAGTTTTATATTTCCATTAAATTCATCATCATCATCAACATCTTCACGCCCTTGTCCCATTCCACTAAGGTTCGGCGCAACACGTTTTTTTCTTCTATTCTCCACTGTCAGACGTTACAGCATCATTTACTCCTTACAAATTATAGTTTATTTTTAAATAATTTGACAATTAGGCTGTTAGCCTTAACAACATTATATAAAGCTTGATTAGCGGTATCCCCTTGCTCCAAAATATAGTTGTGAAACCTTGTTTTTGAGCAGGGGACGGGGTTCTGTTTTTGACATAGTATACTGATTTCACAAAAAGTTACTATTACTTCTACAGGTAATAGAGGATCGGCTAACATCAATGATGGTGGATGTTAAGAAGGAGACGCTTTGCTCGGGTTCTATCAAAGAGCTGTTTACTGGGAAGCAATACCGCAAGGCACTCATCATTTGTATAGGTTAGTATCTACAGATTGGTAGTAACACTAACGATATCAGCCTATTTTTCTTACTGATAGGCAAGAACACGTTCTTAAATGGCGAAGGCACGAGCATTTGTAGGCAACGCATGTTAATATTGTTTATAAATTAAATTAGCAATAACATTTTAGCAATTAAGCTAGTTGTAAGTTACTTTATTTCTGAACGTGTAACGCCATCTATTGGGTCATTTATAAATAAATAATTATACGCGTTGGTGGGTAGCTACTTTAATATTGGTACATTTTTCTATGCAAGTTTCGTGCACCCGCAGTAAGTAAAAAATGTTGTGTGTCCGCCGCGTTGAATCCTTTCGCTCGCACCAATGCCTTTTCCCTTTGTCTACATCAAAGTTGTCTAAATAAATTATCGCGTTTTCCTTACCCTATCACCTACAAGCATTCATCATCACGCTTGCTCAAGTCGGACTGGTGATTTCAGACTTATGGATGTTAATTATTATAAATCCTAGTTACTTCCCGGTGTTATTCTTAACCGGTGTATAAATTGAATAAGTCATTTGCCTGATTTTGAACCCACAACCTCGTGCATGAGAAACGAGGGCTCAAGATGATGAATCATTTTGCGAATTGGACATTTTGCGAATTGGATATTTTCCGGATTGGACATTTTGCAAATTGGACATTTTTCGACCGCTGGACATTTTGCGAATTGCGACATTCTGCGCCTAAACGTGAATGAATAGTAATAGCTAACATTAACTGTAACATTTCGTGTATATAATTGTAGCCAATTTTCACACGACACCGTCACACCGCTCGTTGTGCGAGTGTTAGGTATCAACAGATTCCATACAAGCCAATGCGACGTAAGATCCGCTTCACCGCCTGAACGCACGGACGAGCGGTTTCATGTGATAATCGCCTCATATAACGACATTATTCAAAGGTGTTGACACTAAAACGGGATATTTACCACGTTTGTTCATTTTGAGTTCCCAATATTCCGGTTCTGTTGCAAGCACCATGATCACGGATAAGCTCTATCATTTCTTAAATATATGGATGTAAGAGCTCAAACAGACGCCATGTATACAGACTTTAAAAAAGCTTTTGACCACGAAATATTAATAAACAAAATTGCATTCAATGGCATTAGAGGCAACTTGCTGCGATGGTTTCAGTCTTATATCAGTAACCGCAATCAAACTGTTGTGAGTAATGGTTATCATTCTGACACCTTTCTTGCTACCTCCGGGGTCCCTCAGGGATCAATTCTTGGCCCCTTATTTCGAAATAGTGAATTTTTGCCGTGTGCTGACGACCTTAAAATATTCAGGAAAACCTCAACAATCAATGATTGTCACCTCTTACAGGATGATCTGAATAGGTTATATGATTTTTGTAATTTAAATAAACTACACACATCAAAAGTATCTAGGGATCAACATATATTTTTGCAATAACTTTTCTCCTGATTGATATTAATTAAAATTTTCTTTAAGGATTCATCAAATAAAGTGTTTTCGTTTGTCACAGTAACGATAAACCAAGTCACCTTTGCATTAATAAAGAAATTTGCCATTTTCCTAATAAAGGGATTTTTGACATTTGAACCACTAACATTAAAGTTCGAAAAAAAGACTGAAATAACAGTTTTCTTTAAAATTTTATTGGGTAACTTAAACAATTAATAATCCGTGTTTCTACCGCGAACACTAACAACACAAGAACATCGGTTTGGCATACTCAAAATGAGTTCATCCAAATCACGCTGTGGAATGGCCGCCCATGTTCGTTGCAACAACAAAAAAAGGTCTTCTTGCGACTGGATACCCTCCATATTCGGCAGAGCTCTTCTCTGTAGCATATCCCATGCATGCTCAATCGGGTTCAAGTCTGGCGACTGAGCAGGCCAGGGCAGGACATTGATGTTAGCTGCGGCGAGAGTCTGTCTTACAACTCTTGCGGTGTGCGGTCGTGCATTATCATGCATTAACTGAAATAAGGGACCGATTTGCACTTGTAGAGGAACGATGACGTCTGATACAATCGTCTCAGCATAAATTTGAGCGTTGAGGTTGCCTCTGATCCAAATCAACTCAGTTCTTCCGCCGATCCAAATACCCGCCCATACCATGATGGTTCCACCACTATAAGGATGGACTTCCTGGCAGGATTTTAATCGCTGTTGGCGTCCAGGGGTTCTCCAGTGTCGTATACGTCTTGTATCCGGTCTCATACCAAAACGAGACTCATCAGAAAAGCACACGAAACGCCATTGTTCTTCTGCCCAATTTCTGTGTTCAAGAGCCCATTGATATCGAATCCTACGATTGTGCATTGCTATAGGTGGTACCCGTAGCGGTCTTCGGGAATGAAGGTTCACTTCATGCAAGCGGTTTCTGACTGTTTGGTCGCTAATTAAGTTCCCTGAAGAGTGATGAAGCCTCACGGCTAACATCATGGCGGTTATTGTTGGAGCTCTTCGAGTTAAGATTTGAATGTATCGGTCTTGTCTCCGTGTGGTGCAGCGATACCGTCCTCCATGGCGCTTAGCCACGGTACCAGTGCTTCGGTAACGTGTCCAAAGTCGACTGATAACACTCTGACTTGTATTCAGAGCTAAAGCTACAGTACGTTGCCGGGAACCAGCTTCTATCATTCCCACGGCTCTGAGCATTTCTTCCCTGCTTAAATGACGTCGCCGCTCCATAATAACGTTGGTTTTAATCAGTAGTAGGGAAACAGTAGCACTAATAATGTCTTCAATGCGTTGTATGTTTTTATAGGGAAAATATTGACAGCTTATTTTCATCTTTTACTCGAATTTGATTGAGAGTTCCTGATTCAAATTATGAAATGCACCAAAAAGGATCCATATAAATTTATAAAATCATAAATTTATTACAAAGCCACATCTCAATCTCAAGAAATCCGCATAAAAATGCTTGATCCCTAGACATTTTTGATGTGTGTATAACTAAGTGTAGCTAAGTGTACATGAGGACATGTACATGTACAGTACATGTGGACATGAGTATCAAAAAGAGTAAAAACATCGTTAGTTTTAATTATTCTGTATGCAACGAACTTCTTAGAGAGACTCAGATCAGTAACCTGGGTATCTTATTGGGCTGTAAACTCCACCTAAATCTACACATACATAAGATTATTGCCAAGGCTTTTCAAATGTATCTTCTTGTAATGAGATCATCGCTAGATTTCAAGCGACCAGCCACTTTCTTGTATTTATTTAATTCTTTAATCCGACCACAAATTGAGTATGCCTGTATGATATAGGACTCATAATACAATCTCGCCTTGGGAAAAGTTCATCGCAAGTTTTTAAGAGCAATGCAGTTTAAACGCTATATGGGACGGAGCTCATACATCGAGTCCTTGGATAGCTTTAGTCTTCTCACGTTGGAATCAAGGCGCTTCTTCTTCTTCTTTTGCTTCAAACCATGATGCTTCATGATCTGCTCCACAATAAAATTGATTGCTCCGAGATAGTTCATAATTTATTTTATGTTGTGCCCAGAACGTTATACGGCGAGAGGCACGCGTCTACCCGCTCTTTGCTACGACGCCTTGTCGTACAAACGCGGTATGCTTAGTGCGACTTTCCTTTACATATCGAGCGCGTTAACGTTTACGCAAATTTGTATGGCGCTGGGTAAGCGCCACCTAGCGTAAAACTTGAGAACTACATATTGTGAGTGTGCATCCATACTTGAGACTATAGCCCCATACTTAGCTTTAATTTTTAATTTGTGTGTAGACCAAGGAGTTTTCCCTGATCTAATGAAATACAGTAAAGTCATACCTCTTTTCAAATCCGGGGACAGTAAAGATTCTAATAATTATAGACCTGTATCCGTGTTGCCAGTTTTTAGCAAGGTGTTTGAAAAGGTAATGCTTAATCAAATGCTCAATCATTTTAACACCAACAAAATTTTACATGATCAACAGTATGGTTTCATCAAGGGACGTTGTACGACTGACGCCGGTGTAACCTTATTAAAGCACATATTTACTGCGTGGGAAGAGTCTCAAGAAGCCATAGGAATATTTTGTGACCTTTCCAAAGCATTTGATTGCGTAAATCACGACACATTACTTTTGAAACTTGAGCATTACGGATTAGGTCAACTTGCACTTAGTTTGGTAAAATCATATTTGAGTGATAGACAACAACGTGTTCAAATAAATGGTGTTAATTCACAAGGTTTAAAAGTAAAAATGGGGGTTCCACAAGGCTCAATATTGGGTCCTTTCCTCTTTCTCGTGTATATAAATGATCTACCCTATTTATTGAAAAACCAACCTCAAAATATGGTGTTGTTTGCTGATGATACTTCCCTTATTTTTAAGATAAATAGACGGGCCCAAAATCTAGATGACGTGAATGATGCCCTACTTCAGGTCCATAATTGGTTCACAGCAAACAATTTAGTATTAAATGAAAAAAAAAACTAAATGCATAAGATTTGCTTTACCCAATGTTAAAAGTAGTGATTGTGAAATAATATTAAATAAAGAGAAACTTGAATTCGTAGATAAAACGGTTTTCCTGGGGATTACGCTTGATTCAAGGCTACAATGGGGTTCTCATTTAACATCCCTTGCGGCGCGTCTAAGTTCAGCAGCATATGCTATTAGAAAAATTCGTCAATTTACTGATGTAGATACCGCTAGACTGGTCTATTTTAGTTACTTTCATAGTATAATGTCTTATGGCATTTTGCTATGGGGACGGGCTGCAGATATTGAGTCTATATTTATTCTGCAAAAAAGAGCCATCAGAGCCATATATAATCTTCGTAGGCGCGATTCTCTAAGGGAACTGTTTAAGGATATTGGCATCATGACGGTACATTGTCAGTACTTCTACGAAAACATAATGTACGTCAGAAAAAATCTGCATCTTTTTGGTAAAAGAGGTGATAGACATAATTACAGTACTAGAAATAGGGACCAACTAGTTCAGCCAGGCTTCAGACTCGCTAAAGTGGACTCATCTTTCATGGGGTACTGTTTGAGATGCTATAATAAAATTCCACAAAGTATTCTTGAACTGAATGAGACGAAATTTAAAACATGCATCAAACGCACACTATGTAAGCAAGCTTATTACAAGTTGGGCGATTATATCGCAGATAAAAATGCGTGGCTCAATGCTGGTCCTACTCCACATGGACAGGGGCGCATAAATTGATAGTATTAAATAAATAGAATTGTTGGAGCTGCTGAAGATTGTACAACTGTCTTTGCATTGTATAGAATCAATCTCTAGTATTATATAATCGCACAGCCCATATTGTGTGAGTACTATGTACTAGAAAGCTATCATTCACTGAAATCCTACGTCTTTTCTTGACTTGAATGTGCCCTGGCGGTTGAGAGTATGTCACGCTCACTCTAATGTCTCGCTGATGGTGGCGCGTGTGTCGGATCATTCAGTTCCCTTCAAAATGGTTGAGTTGAATGGTGCTGATCCATGCGTCATGTTCGTGAACGGGTGCTGTCAGTTGTGACTGGTCAACTCTTAGTTGCCATGGCTTATTTGTATGTTTATTTTTGAATTGTATTTTTTGTTTTTACTATGGACACTTTTAACGTGCACATCTTGCTACATTGTTCTCACATAATATACCATCTCAACATGAATGATGTAACCAAGATTTTGTAACAATATTTTGATTTAAAAGAGTGTCCATGGAGTTTCTTGCCCGTTCTTCTCCATAGAGATCTACGCTAGGGAATGGGCAACTACAGTACTTTCACAGTTTTTATGTCTTGTGACTGGGACTGTAGCTACATTTAACTTTGTTTCGACAATTCAAAAGTGCCTGTAACTGGCCTACTTGAAATAAATGCTTTGATTTTGATTTTGAGTGATATCTTGAAACGCATCGACTATCGTTAACTTGCGAGTGTGAGATCTAATAATACATTCATTCGTTTCGCGTTAATTCACCGTGAGAAGTGGCGCGTACATTAGTAACCGGCCAAAATAAATTGACATTTGTGTTCATAATAGAAGCGACTGCCTATTCAACTAGTGGTGGTTATACAACGAAGTTAGACGACATTACTTATCTGTGGTCAATGGTAATTATTTTGTTTGTGTTTACGAAAGTTTGTGCTGTGATTTGCTAGTTTTGAATATTATTGTTAAAAATAAAGACTAGCCCGTCCCAATTTGAAATGCTGGTGACATAAATGGAGCAGTTAGTGTAATTTATATCTTTTGGTGTGTAGTGAGTGACCTTGATTCATCTGTGAAGTTTGTAAAACTAAGTTTGTTACTTTTTAGGCATGGAGATAGATATAAGCAAATGATCTAATAATGCTCGAGCGGCTTGTAGTGGAGAACTCTATCTTTGTTTACGTGACCGTGTTTACGTTTTTGTGGCGTTAAATTACGCTTACCTACTCGTATCTTGTTCTTTTGCGGTCTTAAACATTCTCCAAATGAAAAAAAAAAACTTACAATGTAATCTCGTATTATTACGAGATTCCATTGTAAGTTTTATTCACAATATGAAATTAAATTAAAATACTTTGTTATTTCACCACTCTCATGATGCTCTTACCACAAAATCTTAATGCCCGTGCCAGATTGTTGTAAACAAGCCCTTCACACACCTCCACATCGGTCTCCACCGGCGGTTTACAACAGTGCCTCAACAGTGCATGCTGTTGGAGACCGCCGGTGGAGACCGATATGGAGGTGTGTGGAGGGCTTGTTTATAACAGTCCGGCCCACGCTTAAGTGTCAACTTTTCACGCTCGCAAGTGACTGCGTTTCGTATTCGAGCTGTCAACATTGTAACTTGCACTCGTGTTACACATGCAAACGTTAGCGATGTGCTCGCGAAATGGTCCTCACTTTCGAGAGGCACTCGATTGTCACTATGGACGCCGTAAACAAGATTTACGCAATCGAAACGTTACTCGAATTTTAGTATGACACTCGCACTAAGCATATGGGCGCCTCGCTCCGTAGGTTATTCAAAACTTATAGTGAACATTTTGTTAATATAGACATATTTGCTTTAGACCACCAAAAATTTAAGAAACTTTTAGTCAATAGTTTGCAATTGTGTATTGAGTAATGTTTGTGTGGCCATTTCTTTATTATTATTTTTTTATTTTTAGTCATAAATTTAGTTTATTCCTAAGCTAAGTTAAGGAATGTGCGTTTGCTTTTATCTCTTCGTGACATTATTCCATTATTGTTACTCTTTTGTCTTCTTAGTTATGTTATTATAATTTATAACATTTGAAATATTTGTTATTTTTGTTATTTGTTCAATTGTTATTGTCTACCCTGTATCTATAACCCAAGTTATATGTGGAAACGTCGTGGATTGTACATTAGCCTACTTCTAATACATTGTAATATTTACTGTACTTGTAACATACACACATCAAAAAAAGTCTAAGCAACATGTACGGTTTTGAACGATTTTTACTATAGTAATATATTTATATTTATTTTATAAATAGTAACTAAGCATTTTTTGATGCATTAGTGACTAAAGCAACAAAATGCTTCATTCAATTTATCATTTAATCACAATAGTTAGAAATGAAAATGTGTACCGTAACATACGTAGTATAAAATAAAGTTAAAACGAAATTAAAGGGCTTGGAAGATTTTTGTATGAAGCGTGGCTGGATTAACTTCCGCAATTTTGATTTTTTTCGAAAGTAGCAGCCACGCATAAGACCTATATTAATCGATAGCTGGTATCAATACAAACAAGTTTTCTATGAGGCAAAATATTCTAAACTGTCACGTTTCCGATCCCGAAAACGTGACAGTTTAGAATATTTTGCCAGTAGAATATAGAATATAGAATATTTTATATTTATATTTTTTTGTTTAGAATATTTTATCAGTGAATGGAATTAAACTTTGATAACTCATATCTATGAGTTATCAAAGTTTAAGTCCATTCACTGATAAATTAGAATACCGACATTTTTTTCTTTTTTGTAACTCAATACAAAGTGTGACCGCCACTGTTGTTTAAAACTTGTCGGCAACGATTTTTCATTGAATTTATAAGATTGTTTATTTGATCCTGTGGAAATCGCTCCCAATGGAATTATAACAAGTCTTTCAGTTGTTGGACTTTCGATGTCGCAACCAATTCGTATAATTATACGCCGTATTACATAACGGCGACGTTTTTCAATTCGGCGCGCATTATGTAATACGGCGTCCTCACGTTCAGCCAGATTGTGGTGGTGATACGTTCGACAAAGCGGCGTCCAACGTTTAGCCTTATTTTGTTTAGCCTCAGCAAGAAGAAACGACCTAATAAAAATGAAACCGACTTCAAAAAACACAAAAATGTGAAAAATAACTTTAGCTTCAGTAGTCGGTGACCTTTGTTTGATTCATTTAGTTTTTTTTTTTTGTCACCAACTTCTGAAGCTAAAGTTATTTTTCACTTTTTTGTGTTTTGTGTTTTTTGAAGTCGGTTTCATTTTTTTTTGCAAAAACGTTTTTTTATTTTTCCATTTTTTGTTGTAATATACTATACAAATATTTGCTATGCATTTATTTTACATTGTTAACAATACATGTCATGGTAATAGGATTATCCCCAATAAATGGAACTTAACATACCTAAACTGTCGAAATTTCGGTGTATTGTACATATCTGCGTACCCCTCAGAGCATACAGGCGTGATGTTACGTCATGATATTGTATAAACAATAAACATCCAAGCGATTGCAGCAATCACGACCGATTTACCGTCTAGTTTTGAAGAGTTCCATTGTATATATCTCCGAAGATCAGCAACAGATCTTCACCAAATTTAAATGCGACCATTTCAGGCGTATACTCCTTCAAATAAAATAAAAAATTGAGAATCGCTTAACAAATGGAGGAGAAATCGGTGAACATACATGAAATTATACCACACGACTGAAGTAAAAATGTTTATAAAATGAAAACTACTGGGCCAAACTATGTTAAAATTTTATGGGACCAAATGACAACTATTACGCATCGAACTAAAGAAAAATCACGTAAATCGGATCATACATCTCAGCGCAATCGGTGTACATACATAAAAAAAACCTCCTCCTTTTGGAAGTCCGTTAAAAATACTGAAAATTCCGCAAATAAAACGTAGTCTACGTAGTCCTGCTATGCGAGGCTCTTATTTCTGTCTGCAGGGTTTAAAGTAACCTAATCAAACCTTACGTCGGGTGCCCAAAGTACCGAGCTCGCTTCGCTCGCTTTCAAAGCGGCGCGCGGCGTATTGACGATGCGCCCGTTTGTATTTGGCCGCCACGTTTACGCCACTTTGACGAACGCTAAGTGCTCATTCAATGCGGCGTACTTTATTTCAGCCGAATTGTAATCCGGCTGAACGTGAAGACGCCGCAGTCGTCGAAAGCGTCTGCTTTTAAAATCAGCCAGTATATGTTTCCGATTACAAAAAGATTGTATACCAATCAAAAATAAAGTATCAATTAATGAAACATGCAGTTTCAGGTATTCTAGTGTAGTCTGTTATATTCAAGCATATTGTACAATTTTATTGTTTGTTTTTCTAAATTAATAAATAAATAGTAAATATGGTAAATTATATCGTTTTTAGTGTTGTGACCACGTCAGTTAAAAACTTATGTTTTCAACAGGTTTGAAAATAACTCAAATTATGTCGGGAACGATTGCCATCCAACATTACATCGGCCGCATTGTTCAAGAGAGCGCGACGAACGTCAATATTTCAACTGTACTAATAATATTTGGAGCAGTTAAATTCTTCGTTGGTAAGAAATTAAAAAGTTTTGATCGATATTGCGTAAAGTTATTATTAGCAGGAACTGCCTATAATGGAAATGATATAATTATGGTTAATTATATTTAATAGAATCTTTGAACATAATTTAAAATAAAACAAATATTATAGCATCTTGCACTATTGAAATTCCCAATTTATTTTGCAGGTATATTTTCATCGGCCATAGTGGACAAGGTTGGTCGTCGTCCCCTGCTCATTTTCTCCTACCTCTGCGCTGGCATAACCCTCATCGTTGTTGGGGCGTACTTCTTCATACAGCCCACTTCCTCCTCGTACTATAGTTACATCCCCTTCGTTGGCATCATCTTCACTAGCATGTTATCCATTCTAGGCTACGAGACGCTAGTCTTCGTTATCATTGCAGAAATATTCCCTCTGAACGTCAAATCAGTGGCGTTGACTGTGCAAAATATCCTGGGAGGGTTCCTAAACTTCTTTACAGTCAAATGGTATCAAAAAATGAAGGATGTGACTGGTCTGGCTGGAGTATTCTGGTTCTATGCCGGTGCATCTATCATCGGTGCTATTTTCTCGTATTTGATGGTGCCAGAAACAAAGGGGAAAAGTTTAAGGGAGATCCAGGTTGAGTTGCAAGGCGCTTTGTATGACGAAACTGATGAGAAATTGAAGACTGTGGTCGTGGATGCAGATCCTGAACTACCTGAGCTGAATGAGCTGAAACCTGAGCTCTCAAGCAACGGCCGGTGATACGAAGGAAGCTGATAAATGAAATCAAAGTAAAAGGTCCTAAGTAAATACTTAGGACCATTTTAACTTAGAAGTACTTACTTAAATAGTTTTTATAGAAGGTTCTGAAAACAGGATCTTAAATACACAAAATGTTATGTAGCTCACGAAAGCAAACTGAGACGATAGCTCTATTTATTTTTATTATAAACTTAAACACTAAATACTGTGTGTTATTTTCGGCTAAGCGACAGATCACTGAAGTTTTTCGTCTGGCACACCGACCTAAAAGTTCATTGACCTTTGGTTAGAGAGCCTTGTGATTTTTGGTTTAGAAACATGTGACGTAAATGGTGTCCGTAGGGATAGTCTTTTGAACAACATGAAAATATATTGATAAAATGATACGGGTGTTGGTAGGTTTATGGTCACAGGTTTCTCCAAGCCCGCCCGGGGGTTTGCATGGTACTCTCAGCTGGCTCAGCCCAGCGTGACGATGACCGTAGCGGTGTGCCACGCTGCAGACGCTAGATAGGCTGACGGTCGGTAGATTCTAGTCGCGGCCACGCAGGTAAAAAGGTACCCGATGCGGAGCCGCGGTTAACCGGTTGCCGGAAATTTGGATGTCAGCCGGAAGTTTGGATGACAGCCGGAACCTGGTATGTCAGCCGGAACCTTGGATGTCAGCCGGAACCTTGGATGTCAGCCGGTATCTTGGACCCCAGTATGGGGTTACGACGACACAGAATTTACGGAAAGAGTTAAAGTTAGGTTACTATTTTAAAATTAAAGCTGCCTGCTTATGCCCGAATATTCAAAAACACGCATAACGTACTTGAGAATTATTTAATCTGGTGAAACGCGTCTAATCTTCGGGAGCAGATTATTTCCAAAAAAAGGGTTCGTCATTTATTTATTTATTATAAGGCTTCTCAACAATGAGTACACTTACATTATAATTTGTACATTGCAAACTAAAGTCTAAGCGCCTCATCACTTACAGAAAAGGACAGCATGCACTACATTATGCGCAGACAACTAAACAATTAATAATTAACAAGAAATACTTAATTACTTAAATAAAAATAAATAACATAGATTAAATTAAATTTGAGTAGAATAAATTAAAATAGAATTGACTAAATTATTTTTTTATAGATTATATTTTTTGTATAAGATTAGGATTAGGTAAATATTTGACTAGAGATCCATTAAATGGCAAGGGCGACCTTTATTAGAGCACGTAACGAAGAGTTAAATAGATTAATGTCCCCTTTGTATGCAGCATACATCCTTGATAGTGGGCAGAATTGCCTCAAGTTGGTGTGTGGCATCTTGGCATACAGAAAAGTCTCCTATTAGAACTTCTTGGCAGATTACGTGGCACATGGAATAAGACCTGTTAATATGTGTGCGTGCTGCGCCACGCAAAAGGTCCTTTTACGAATAAACGTCAGTGCGTTATTAGCAGACTTGTGTATCACTCGTTCCTGTGTCCACCTATGTAACAAGACCCTACTGTGCAAATCGGGACAGTTCACAGAGCCCGTTACTAGCTTCTAGGTTTTCTTCTAGGTTTTCCTGAAAACCAAATCCAGCATCATCCTGCGTTTCTCCAGCGGTACCATCCCAAAATACTCCAGCCGCTCTTGGTACGAGTCATCGCGAATCCATGACATTTATACTGGCGTGTTTACGCATAGACAAGTCCTCACTCACTCGTTCGGATACACGTAACGCGCACACATCACTGGTAAAACAGGTAAATTTAGTCGCTTAGTAACAGAACGGCCTAATGAGTATGTATACTCTGTGGCGTTTGTTTTGACATTTAACTTAATTTAAGTGTTGAACCGGGTTATGTTTCTACAACGTTACACACACAAAATCTAGCAACTATGTGGCATACACGATTCGCAGAAATATAGTGCTCAATCTCATACTCATAGACCGTCCTATTTGTAAGCGGTATGATTCGCAGAATGTCCTTCTGTTAGTTCCCATGTAGATTGGACAGGTGACACGTTGTGTACACATCTGAAGGAAAAACAAATTCAATGGTATGGTTGGCGTAGTTACTGAGCGATTGGCTGCTGCCTTCGATCAAAATTTGTTGCTAATTGTTGATCGAAGGCTGCTGCGCTGCGTGCGTTTGATCCCCCGCACGGAACAAATATTTGTATGACTTTGTTGTGACAAAGTCATACAAATATTTGTTCCGTGCGGGGGCTCAAACGTAAACTTATTATTAACAAATAAAAAAAGGGTAAAAGTCTATTGAACAATTAATTTTATTGAGGGGAGGTAAGAAATACAGTTATTTATATATGAAAAAAAACCTACCTAACACGCACTCAATGGGAGGTAAATGAAGAACAAGATCAGGGCAGCTCCGAAGAATAGGCGTCCGAGCAGCTCCGCAGAACAGGCGTCAGGCCAGGCCAGCTCCGCAGTACAGGAGTCAGGGCAGTTCCGAAAACAATCGTCAGGGCAGCTCCACAGTATAAGAGTAGAGATCCCGTGCGAATCCGTTAGTAAGACCCCTTCGAAGTGTAGGGACGCGTCATAGCGTCGGCGACCGTTAGATAACATTTGTTCACTCTTAGTAGTAGTCAACTCCACGTATTTTGTTGGTTCTCTCTCGGAACCAAGTCGAAGTCTCTACACTAGACTCTACACTAGACTCTACACTAGACTCTACATTAGACTCTACTTTAGACTCTACACTAGACTTTACATTAGACTCTACACTAGACTCTACATTAGACTCTACATTAGACTCTACATTAGACTTTACATTAGACTCTACATTAGACTCTAAAGGATTAGGTTTTTTGTCACTAACTTTGATAATGAATTGATAGTGCCACATAGGTACTAAAACATTATTGAAGCAATTGCCAGTCCTTCGGCAAGTCATAACGTAAAATATGCCAGTCCATCGGCACCAGGGGCATTCCACGTAAAGCAGACAGGTAAAAAAATTTGATGTGTTCGATTTTAGTAATATTTGATTGAGTTGTACTTATATAAGTCCTCGACCCAGATATACAATATTTTTGCGGTACAATATATAGCTAACGAGTTAAAGGTCCTTGAACTTTTGACTAACTAGCAAGTATGCGCTACTTCAAGCCCGAGTACCAAGTGTTAAAAAGTTATATATAAACGGCTTCTAGGCCCATTATGAAACTTAGCATGGATTATCTTTACACTAATACCTATTTTGAGAAAAAAAAAAAAACTGGTCATACCTTGAAAAAAACAAGTTTGAAAAATAAAATCACATAATTTTAAATAAATAATAATTAAAAAAGAAAAAGAAAAACACATTCAGATAGCTTGTTAAGTCAAGTATACATTCCACTACTTTATTTATTTGATTATAACTTTTTAACACTTGGTACTCGGGCTTGAAGTAGCGCATACTTGCTAGTTAGTCAAAAGTTCAATGACCTTTAACTCGTTAACTATATATTGTACCGCAAAAATATTGTATATCTGGGTCGAGGACTTACAACTCAATCGAATAATACTAAAATCGGACACATCAAATTTTTTTACCTGTCCGCTTCACGTGGAATGCCCCACCAGCCAGTCCATCGGCACATGCGTAAAACTGTGAACCCATCGTCAGAATCTAACCATCACAGCCACGTAAGTGCTACTCCTCGCAAAGAGTATACTGCACAGAAAATGCAGTCAACGTGCACCTCTTACATGCTCCGGCGCTTTTGATGCGGCCACAACAATACCCAGTCCATCGGGTATTCAATTCATCGAAAGCATTGTACTTGTAAACAGTGAATCCATTAAAATCAGAACAATTATAATCATTATAGTAACGTACACAACTAACTTGAAATAGTGGCATTATCATCGTCGTCACATACAATATCTAATTCAGAGGGAACCTGTTGTTCAGGGATTTTTCTGATCCTAGCATGTGGGTATTTGTATGTATGACGTAAGTAACTTCAGCACATACCTGTCTCCATCTAACACCTCTATAACTTCCTCCTCCTTCCTCCTCCTCCTCCTTCCTTGGTCCTTTGAACTTTAGATCAAATTTCAATTGATTTCTCTCCTCTGTTTTTAGTAAAACATAAACACCTACTACACATCTCTGAATCTTAGCTTTTGTACTGTCAAACCGATTTTTGTCATAATTGGAACTTTCAACTATATACCGCGATGCCTGCTCTCTCATTGCAAAAAGTCCGATCAACATTGGAAACGGTCCGATCAAAAAGTTACAACACAGTAATTCTAACAATTCTGTTACTCTTTATCATAATTCATAAGCAATGCATACTCAACTCACAAAACTTTCATAAGCGTTCTGTGCACCAACACAGACAGAAATCGCACCTACGATTCCCTACAGACCCATCGCCACATGTTACTCATGAGGTGCGGTCTAACAGACCCATCGCCACGTGTTACTCACGAGGAGCGGTCTAACTGATAACAGACCCATTGCCATCATGTTACTCATGAGGTGCGGTCTAACAGTTTCGAGTATGAGTGTACAAGCCATTCTTAATCAGATTTGGTTTCACTACCACTGTCATCAACTATGACATCTAATTGTCGAGGAACTTGGTGATCGGAAATCTTTCTCACACAAGCTAAAATCTTCGAATTACCATTTACTGAACCTTGACTACACCAGTTATAGTAACGACGGCATAAATATGCTCAGCCTTAAGTCTAGACGAAACAGAATTAGCACTCTGCTCCAGAGTCATAACAAAATGAAAACGACTCACCAAAGTACTTTCGTATTCCGGTTCGACGATGCAAAGGTCGACTCGCTTCTCTACCAGTACAGCAGCACTGAATCTGCCTGCTGTACAGCGACTGGCAATGTAGCCCGGCGTGCCACACTTGAAGCACACCAGTAAGCTGCTGCTGGCCTGCGGTCGCCGCCCAACGCCTGTAGCAGCCGGCACAGGCAACAGCTTCTTGACGGCGGTCGTCTTCGTCGAAAAATCCACTTGTTTGTCCTTGTTTGCCGCATGCGCCACACTTGATTGGTGGTAAAGATGAAAACTTCCGACATATCACGTTCCCGGCGTCAGTGCGCAAATTTTTCTTTTGTTTGTCATTACTCAGGTTAATGACGTACGACGTACACGAATTTGGCACTGAACAATTCTTTAAACTGGTCCATATCGTAAGACCTACTAACTGACTACCTATATAGGTTACAGGCATGTAGTTGCTAAGATCTTCAACGCTTAAGCAAGGCGTTCCACTGCACTTACAACAAAAAACAAGTCGGCTATGACGCACCACAAGAACACATCGAACACGGTTTATCGGTATCGAGTTCCCGCAACACTATCTTGCCATTCACTGGCTAGGTTTTAAGAATTTGTAAACGATACAAAGTGTGTACGCGTGTAGTGGGATGGAACGAGCTTGTCAGAGAGGCTCACAGAAAGGCTCGGTTGAAGTTTTCTGAGTGGGTAGCGTGTGGTAGGCCTAGGTCTGGCATCATGTATGCGGAAATGTGTGAGACCAGAAGGGTGTTTAAATCACGATTGAAGGCATGTCAAGATCGTGAAGTACAGATTAGGATGGACATTCTTGCGAAGAAGCATTCCAGTGGTGACTTCCATGGGTTTTGGAAGCACACGAGCAAAGCAAACGGTAGGCCGAATCTTCCTGTGAGCGTCGATGGAGTTAGTGACCATAAGGGAATAGCGAATGTTTTTAGGGAGCATTTTTCTATACAGTCCCCTATGGGGTCGGCAGGTGCAGTGTTCAGTGCTGGGTTGCCTAATGAGGTTGTTGGGGTTCGATACTTGGCCAAAGAGGTGGCTTCAATTATCAAGAATATGACGAGAGGTAAATCCCCTGGGCATGACGGTCTCAGCATTGAACACCTGCAACATGCTGGCCCACATATTAATCGAGTCCTCGCGATGTTTTTCTCGCTGTGCGTGAGCCACTCTTACCTGCCCTCGGATCTTATGAGGTCTGTGGTGGTGCCTGTTGTGAAAAATAAAACCGGTGACCTTGCTGATAAAGCGAACTATAGGCCTATTTCGCTAGCCACCATCATAGCCAAAGTGTTTAACGGTTTGCTTAATACACAGTTGGGTAAGTATGTAAACCTGCATGATAACCAATTTGGTTTCAGACCACACCTGTCTACAGAGAGTGCCATACTGTGTCTTAAGCACACCGTCAGATACTATACAGACCGTAGGACTCCCGTATACGCGTGTTTCCTCGACTTATCCAAGGCTTTTGACCTGGTTGCGTATGATATCCTGTGGGATAAGCTCGCGAGCATTAATCTGCCGCGTGAACTTGTGGCTATCTTCAGGTATTGGTATGCGCATCAGGTCAACAGTGTCAGGTGGATGGAGGCAGTGTCGGAGCCGTATCGGTTGGAGTGTGGGGTGAGGCAGGGCGGCCTGACCTCGCCCACCCTTTTCAACCTCTACATGGATGCACTCATTGTCGCGCTCAGCAGTGAGCATGTCGGTTGTCATGTTGACGGTGTATGCGTCAACAATTTAAGCTATGCTGACGACATGGTCCTGTTGAGCGCGTCGGTCTGTGGTCTGAGGAGGTTGCTACGAATATGTGAGGATTATGCAGGTGAGCACGGTCTAAAATATAACGTCTCAAAAAGTCAATGCATGGTCTTTGCGTCTGGTGGTGCTAAGTGCCCTGAAACGGTGCCTCCGCTTTATCTGAATGGTTTACCTCTGGATAGAGTGGATCAATTTAAGTACCTTGGGCATTTAGTCACGTCTGATCTCAGGGATCATGCAGACATCGATCGGGAGCGGAGGGCTTTGTCGAAAAGAGCAAACATGCTCGCCCGCAGGTTTGCACGTTGTTCAAATCTAGTTAAAATCACCCTGTTCAAGGCGTACTGCACCTCTCTATACACGTGCAGTCTGTGGGCTCGCTACACACAAGCTAGCTACAACACCCTCCGCGTCCAGTATAACAATGCGTTCAGGGCAGTGTTGGGGCTGCCTCGTTTCTGCAGTGCCTCGGGCATGTTTGCGGAAGCGCGCACCGACTGTTTTCACGCCACCATGCGCAAGCGGTGCGCGTCCTTGGTGCGCAGGGTGCGAGCCAGCTCCAACACTGTCCTGGCGATGATTGCGGGGAGACTTGATTGTCCTTATATGAGGCACTGCTGTAACCGGCATGTTGCTTAGACCTAATGTTTACATATAATTATATACGATTGTTTTGACATATTTCTTTTAATTCCACGTATTGTATTATTTTGATAATTAATTTTGACGTTTAAATTTCTTGTAATTCCAAATTTTGTATTTGATAATTTATTTTGACATTTATTTATTTATTTCTTAATGTAATTCTGCAATTTTAATTATATGTGTTTGTATTTTTGTTTAATATGGGTCTCGGACCTGAAATAAATGATTTTATTTTATTTTATTATTAAAGTCTTTGTTTTGCATTTCAAAAAGTAACCGTCACTGATTGTCATTGACACTAAAAAACGGTGTGTTTTTTCACATGGTAAATAACACTCGTTTACTGTCTGTTTGGAGTTCCAATATTTTGGCGCTGTTGCAAGCACCACCCATGATCACGGATAAACTAAAGTTATTGCGGGTAGGTGTTTATGAGCATACGACTGTCTTGTCCGTTATTTTTCGCGAAGTTTTCGGCACTTTTTCCGTTTTTACACAGTTGATACTGATTGTTATTGACACTGTCCTCGCGTATGATTTCATTAGCACGATTTAATCCCACTTCTGAAATCGTGTTTGTCTGGATTTATTTCGCTAGGCTATGAGCTTATGTGGGCATAAAATGGGTTTCGTGCAATGAAAATACACAGGATGCGAAACACTAACTATCAAAGTATTTTATTTCACATAGGCCTAAAGGTGCACGGTTCGGGTTGGTTGTTTCCATATAGAAGAACCGGCAAGAAACACCATGGATACTCTTTTCAAACGGATACATTGAGTAAACTAACAAATTACTTGACATTACACCTTCACACAATAAAACTGGGCACAATGAATCGGGTACAGTTTCAAGACGTCTTAACTCCGCTGCGATCAGACCCAGAATGTCCGTCTCGCCGCGAGCTATTACCATCAGGACTCCGTAGAAGCCGCCATGGTGGGGTAGACTGGTAAGTAGGTCGCATGATGTCACCACTGGCGCGCTTTCGATTCATTCACCCCCGTCCGTACTCATGACCGGATCCGACATACACATCCTTACAAAATTACAGCTTTCTAGTATTAACCGTCTCATCAAAACCTCGGACAGACAAACAAACGGATATGACGAAACTATAAGCACTCCTTGTCAGGACTACGGAACCCTAAAAAAATTTGGACATAAGATCTTTCCTTATTGTATGTATTTTCTTGAAAATAAAACATTTTTGATTTGATTTGAATTGATGCTGCAATAAAATTGGTAAATTTCCATAAAATACTACTTTTTTTGTGATTGCTCATAGAACTCCTAAACGGATACTCCAACTCCCACAAAACCACCCTAAGGCGACAATCTGACCCATAATATGCCATTAAAAGCCTTATTTTGGGCCAGTGCGTAGTATGTTTATATTTTATTCTCTCCAAATGCGTAAAATAATCATGCTCTTTTCGTTTGCACAATTACCCACGCTAATTGTGTGCTTCTAGATAGTACACAAAAACATACCGAGGGGCTCGCAGTTTATTCCAATTATAAAAAAAAACGAAAAAGTACGAGTTGTACTCGCGCACCGCGGGTTCCGTATAAACTTGTAGGTATTTTGTTATTAAACTACATTATATTCAAATTCCATTCGATTCGATCGAAAATCGATCGATTGATCGATCGTCGAATCGATTCGATAGGTTTTTTGTTTTCAGATTGTTTCCTTGACATGTGCTTTTAGAATTGCTTCTTGCCAAATTTCTTGATTCTAGGTCAACGGGAAATACAGTATAAAATTTTGTTCCGTTGAGATCTTTTTTTGACGTTGACTTAGAAGTTTGATTTTTTCACGGCTTCAACAGGGACTGTAGACCTGAGTATTTAGTTATAATTTCAACTCGATACCTCCAACGCGTTCCTGAGATAAAAGGTCTTGACAGACAGACGAGCAGACGGAAAACAAAGTGATCCTATTAGGTTTCGTTTTTTCCTTTTGAGATGCGCACTTGCATAAGTGCGTGTGGTTTCGTTGCCGGGATGAGTATAATAATATACGCATGCACAAAATTTACTTAACCATTTCTTAGCGGTTCACCTTCCCTCGAATTTAAAGGGTCTATTTACACCCTTTATAATGCCAATAGTCACTGAGAAAAATTACTATTCGGATTGCACACGAATCCGTACTGTTGGACAAATGGACAGATGATGAAATTATAAGGGTTGCGTTTTAGCCATTTGGCTAGGGAATCCTAAAAACAAACTCAGTGTGGTTTCATGGACGCAGCGTAAATAAGTAAACTACTGTTCGCACACATTGAAGTAGTTAGATATCGTCTAAATTTTATATTTATATTCAGTATCTTATCTTACTTTTCCATCCCAATGTCTTATCTTTTAAGGAATGCCCTTCCTATTAAAGCAATCCTAAGTAATATTACAAATGCGAAAGTAAGTTTGTTTGTTATGTTTTCACACTTAAACTATTGCACCGATCATCCTGAAAGGTACAGAAATGGACATAGGCCTTTAGGCTACCTTTCATCCCGAAAAAAAGTACTGTTCCCGAGCAAAAAACAACAATAACGGTCTTAATTAGATGGCGCCACGTGTCTTTCGAAACATGATTGAATCACACAAGCAGAGTACAATCCGAATTGATTGTCAAATTCTAAAGCTAGTTTGTTCATAATGCTTCAACGATTTACAGTTTCACGAATACCAACAAGGCATGCACCCGAATTTTCAAAAATTAAGAACTTTTAAACATATTATTTAACGAGTAGATAGTAGATTTTCACTTTATGTTTTATCTTAGCTCTGTGTGCCTAGTTTTTGTGAAAATGGTCGCAAAACGCTGCCTACCAAGCATTTACCGAAGCATTTATTGTTGATTTCCGACAGACAAATGATGACGGATGATTTATGTTTTTCACTGAGAGTTACTTTTTATGATGATAGTAATAAATTCGACAGCATACGTTAACTTTTTTATCTCGTAAATGTTTTGATAACGTGATTCACTACCATCCGAAACGCGGAAGAGGAAACAAGTGTGATTTGCCAAACTATTCTTCTTAAATATAAAGTGTGTCTTGAATATGATGAAATAATAGAATTTTTTGGATAATAGTACAACTACACCGTGCACGTAAAATTGTGAGATGGCGGAAGGGAGACAAGCTCAATATTTAGTGGCAGCTGCCGGTAAGTTCAAATATTTTGTTTTATGTCACTGTTTTTCTACTTTACTAATTTACTGTCAGACCCCGTTCACATGACATTATTTTGTACGGAATTTTGCTGCAAAATTTTGGCATCACATGGCAGTTTAAACGGTTATGAACAAATGCAGTATTCTAATGGATACTGCATTTGTTCATAACCGTTTAGAACATTAGTTTGGTTATTGCTGTATGATCCCAACGTTTTACAGGACAGCGCCGTGCCAATGTATAGCCTAAATCGCTTGGTCTGAAAACATGAAATTTTGTGTTTCATAAAAGACAAAAGTGAGTAGGTACAAAGGAATCTGCATGGCCAGTGTGGCACCGGTCAAACTCACATAAAGCCAGTAGAAATTGGCCTAAAGGAGAGGTGTCGGATAATATCGGGGTGCTTAAAACCGACCCCACTAGTATATCGACCGCGAAGTGCCAATAACACCTAACTGACTTTTAAAAAACTGCTTTTTAAAGTTAGTTATGAGGTAATGCCATAAAATAAACACGTTGGTATAGTTAGGTATTTCTACATTTTAATTGAATGCTGTTGCAATTAAAATACTCATGAGAGATTTCACTAAAACATGCGAATAACTCCTTTAAAATCCAAAACGAAAAAAAAAAGTGAATTTCTCGAAAAATGTCAGTTAGGAGATATTGGCAATTCACCGTCGATATAGGAATAGCACAACCTGCTATACGAAGAAAAGTCGCATGCACCCTTAAATAACCGGCCAAGAGCGAGTCGGACTCGCGTACCGAAGGTTTTCTATATGAGTTCGAAATATTTTTTTACACAGATAAGTCTTTAATAACTAAGTTACTTAGGGACAGTCAAAATGTAAGAAGCAAAATGTGGGAAGAGAAGTGCCCTCCTCTTCCCGACTCCATCAAACCCAGGGAATATTTTCACGGACATGATTTGTAGTAATCTTATGTATATGGAAGGCACTCAATCGAATGCGCACCCTACTAGGACGCTGCAAACACATTTTGGCAAAATGAGGGATTAAAGATCCTACCGAGACTCAATGTGAAAGTGGTGCTCCCGAACCGACCATGGCCCACTTGCTGAAGTGTCCAATGCGTCCAATACACCAGCTCAAGAGAAGACTTCAAATATTTATTTATTTATTTGCTCTCATGCACATCACACATTTTACAATATTACTGTCAGTTTTTGTACATGAACCCTGTACAATGCTGGTTTGCTGTTGAGTTTTACTTTAGTAAAATAAATAAATTGAGTCAAAACTTATTTAAAAAATATAAAAACACGATAGATTACATTTCATTTATAGATATGTCTAAAAGTCGTTATGATGTCCAGTTAGCAGTAATAAACACTATACAATAATACACATAAGGTCATATATACTACTCTGTCAAGAAAGTACCGGGAAAAGATCAATAATACACAAAATGTCTGTTATTCATCCAAATTTATTTTATCACCTTCAAAGTATGCTCCTTTAGAAACGATACACTTGCGCCAACGAATAATCCATTCATCAAAACATTTTTTAAACGCTGCTTCCGGAATTGAGTTCAGTTCTCGCCGCGAATTCTCCTTTATGTCTTCTATCGATTGAAAACGGGTGCCACGAAGTGGTAATTTGAGTTTAGGAAAAAGAAAAAAGTCAGCAGGAGCCATATCTGGTGAATATGGTGGTTGCTGGATGGTATTTGTTGAGTGTTTGGTCAAAAATTGGTTCACAATGATAGCCTTGTGCGAAGGCGCATTGTCGTGGTGCAAAATTCAAGAATTTTCTTTCCACAAATCTGGCCGTTTTCGTCGAATTTGCTCTCTTAAACGCCGCATAACGCTCAAATAATATTCTTTATTTACCGTTAGACCTTCCGGTAAGAATTCAGAGTGCACAACACCGCGATAGTCAAAGAAAACAGTCAACATGACTTTGACTTTTGATCGACTTTGGCGTGGTTTTTTCGGTTTCGGTTCAGTTGGAAGGCGCCACTCCGAAGCTTGTTGACTAGTTTGCATGTCAAACTCGTAAACCCACGTCTCGTCACCAGTAACAATGCGTTTCATGAATGTTGGGTCCGAGCTGACTCGTTCTAGCATGTCCTCAGCGACTTTCATGCGATTGAGTTTTTGGAGAAAATTCAGATCTTTTGGGACTAGCCGAGCAGCAACATGTTTCATACCCAAATGATTAGTTAAAATGGTACGGATCGACTCGTGAGATACAGAAAGTTCGGCGGCTATCTCTCTCAGAGTTGAATGGGGATTTTCAGTCACTATTTTCTTCACTTTTGCGATGTTAACTTCAGTTGCAGACGTTGACGGCCTACCAGAGCGAGGCAAATCTTCCATCACATCTCGACCGCTTTTGAACGCTTTGAACCACTCATAAGCACGAGTTTTTGATAAAGTCGATTCACCATAAGCCTTCTGTAACATTTTCAGTGACTCCGAACACGAAATTCCATTGGCGATGCAAAATTTAAGACAAACTCTTTGTTCGATATTTTTGTCCATTATGAAATTCGCAATACACACTATATATGATATTACTAAGACCAGCACTGTATTTAATATAAATAACAGATGCAACTCAAACTCCGCGCCAAAATGGAAAACAGTTGTGCCAATCTAACAACTACAAAAAAACTAAAATTTGAATTTGGAACCATAAACAAATCATCCATTCCCGATACTTTTTTGACTGAATGTAAATCAGATTGAATGGAATATAGTAATAGGTAATAATTGCAATCATGTCATGTCAATCTATGCATATAATAAAACAGTAACGAAAGAAAAATTGTACATTGAGAATTTTCGAGAAAAATAAGTGGCTTTTGTTAGAAAAACGTAACTGATGACATAAAGTGACTTAGAATTTTTGTCTGTGTGTATGGTACGAGTACGGCTTCACGCCAAAACTACTCGATAGATTGAATTGAAATTCAGCAAAGGCTATAGGTTATCTAACATCACGCTACAACTAAAAGGAGCAGAGCAGCAATGATAAATGTTGCAAAAACAGGGAAAATGTACTTCTTTTGAGAGCTTCCGTTGCGAGCGCTGCATAAACGGCTAAAGTTACGCAACAATCATGTATGAGAGAATTGTTCCTCTTAAAACGTTCAAAAAAAAATCCCCGATAGCATATGTCTATCTTTTAAGGTTCAGTCACAGTCTCTCTAACCCTCTCTCTCTCTCATGTGACGCAGACGAAGTTGCGCGGGTCGCTAGTATCAAATAAATATCTTACAGACGCGCCGCTAATAACATGAACCTACTGGTCCCAAAAAAATGTATGAGAGTAAGTACCATCGCGATCGATACGAAAGGAGAAGAAAAAACACAAAGGAATAATATTTGAAAGTTCATCCTTCCTCCACTTTATTAAATAGAGTATGAAAGTTTGAATATATAAAAAAAAAAGTTTTTTCGTATTTCTTACCCGCCTTTTGTGAATAATTACTTATCATCAGATCACCTCACTCACATTTTGTTTGGCACTGTGGGTAGGCCTCACAAGGTGTTCTGACCAAACTCGAGGTCAGGGGACCCCATTGGATGCTGGTAGCGCTCGCGCTCTAAAGCGGTGGTTGTGGCGATGCTTGGGGAAAGTATGAACAGTGTAAGGGACATCCTTCAGGACATCAAACAATCAAAATTTTACCATGAATTCAACATTTGTTTCCAGACAGCCTAGAAACTAAAAAACATGGGTGCAATATCTTTACGGTCATAACGTAGAGCTGATTATTCTTATAACTGACAATGAATTTCAACCCTAGATGGGTCTAGAATCATATACTGAATTAATTGCAGCAGTTTCACCGTTTAAACGCAGGTACAACAGTGCACGTCTCTTTATGACATGATCATGGTGATGACGCTGATACTGTTTCTATTGTTTCAGTGTCACTGGCTGCTATGGTGGCAGGTTTCTCACTTGCGTGGAGCACCCCTGTAATACCGAAGTTCCACAACAATGAGACCGGCATCAATATTACAGATGTAAGGTTGCCTAAACGTACTATGTTGTTTCATTCGTGACCTCTTTGTTTTTAATTTTCGAGAAATGCCAGGAAACCATCTGGTGTGACTAAATACCACTATAATAGCTATCGACATCATTCACAGAAAGAGATATCATGGGTGGCAGCTCTGTCAGCCCCTGGCTTCATGACTGGCAGTCTGGTGACGAGGTTCATTTCCGATGGGTTCGGGAGACGAGCCGTTATTTTGAGCAGTTCTTTGCCCGTCGTTCTTGGAACGGTGAGTAAAACAAATGGAATATTTGAATCAGATGCATGGTGCTCACACGGTTCTCTATCGTGTTACCTAACTTTTTTACCCATAATCTAGTGCCATATTTGTTTTTGTTCTAATCATCATTTGTCCGAATGATAACTTACGCGAACCTTATATCACATAATATCACATGCCATAAAATTGAAATCCCTAATTACAATATGCCCTAAACCCGTTTGTCATAAATATTACAATCAATGATATACAAAAGACCTAAAACCGTTTTCCAATAATAGTTATAAATCCTAAATTCAAATTATTTAATGTTTTGATCCGAATAATATTTTTAAAAATATATTGTATTACTACTAAGCTTTTGCTATGAACTTCTCTCATCACAACACATTTTTATACAATATTGCACTAATGAAATTTGTAAGAATTAAAAAGTAGAACCATCATATCGCTGAAAGTTCACAGTTAGAATCTTCTTTTGGCATTCATTTCATTTCCATAGTCCCTCAAAGGCAGAAAATCAATCAATCAAAGCGTCCATCATTATAAAATAGTTGATTATGAACATTTATGTAGATTTTATTTCCCTGTAAGAAGCATGCAAAGTGTCAAGCATGCAGCAAGCATGCAGCACGCAAGCACGCATACAGTATTCAAGCAACCATGCAGCATGCAAGCGAGCAAGCAACATGGAGCAGGCATGGTTTCTGTCACGGCTCCGGCGCTGCGGGGCTTCGGCGGTCACACGTGAGCTTATCGTCGCAGATGTACAAGCACCTGCTCCTCAACTCGCGGGCCGCCTCACCCCTCCGCGCCTACGTGATTCTAAATTACACTCTAGGGGTAGGGCAGACAAGACTGCGTGGAGTTGGATTTACAGCGATTCGTTTCTGTCACAAAAACCTAACTTTTAGCAAATGTTTTAAGAGTAGCAATTTATAAATAAATTATTATTAATAATTAAAATTTCGGAATAATACACATTACATAATACAATACTTAGGAATTGGACATATGACTTTATGTCACGTAAAATTGGGAGATTCAAATATACGCTTATACGCTTTGGTACTCGCTATTATGCCAGAATAGTTTTAAAGTAAAGCTAATTATGTCAATTTTTTTGGGATTTTTTACATTATAATTACTGAAGTTTATAGCAAACATGATAAGATTAAAATGGTATAATGATTTTCGGACAATTTTTTTTAGGAGAAGTAAGGGAGTACCTGCTCACACAATTGGGACTAAGAAAGTCTGGATCTTTAAAGGGATTAGGACTTTGTTTCAGTGCTTCTTCTTAAGCAAAGATCTATAGAGCTAACTTAGATTTACTGTTTGTATTATTTATATGTGCTTATTTGCATAATTATTCAGTATTTTTCTCCACAAGCGACTGTCACCAAGCGTATTATATGAATATGAACTTTAACTTTATTCAGTTATAACCCATATTTGTATGAAACGCTACGACACTTAGCTTGAGTTAAGTCAAGATCAATGTATAGATCTCAGCCTGAGTAGTTATATAGGAAACACTGAACCAAGACCCTGACTTTGTAAACAAATGTCGTGTCAAATTATTTGTACTGACTTTATGTAATTAATCATATTATCAGGCATGTTTTGCCATATCTAGTGTAATTTTATCCTCTTTTGAAATTTTTTTGTATCGAAAACTAAACCTGCTTTGATTTCCGCTTGAAATTGACTTACTTCTTGAGAATGACTGTTTCTTGTGACAAAATTGATGAATATATTGTTTTCAGGTCATGGTTTTAAGCACTGCGTCAGCATGGTGGCTTTACATAACGCGTTTCCTATGGGGCATTGGCACCGGCATGATATCAACCGTGAGTTAATTATCAGTAGATAATGCATTATCAACAAGGTAAAAATTATTGTTATCTCTGAAAAAATCTTCTGATGACTCAGTACCACAATTTGAGATTTGTCAGTTACACTAAAGGCTTTCATTTCAATAACTTCTCTTTACAGGTATCAGCCATGTACATAGCAGAGGTATCAGACAAAGAGATCAGAGGTAAACTCACGTCGTCCATTCGGTACATGCAAAATTTTGGCGGTTTCATCATCATGTCTGTCGGCCCTTTCATCTCGTATCACGCCATCAGCTACATGCTGCTGGTTCTGCCGATATGTTACTTCATCGCCTGCTGCTTTATACCAGAAAGTCCGTATTACCTCTTAAAAGAAGGAAAGGTAAAAAGAGCGAGAGCTTCTCTCATCAGGTTAAGCGCGAACAAGGATGAAAAGGTGAGAGAAACCCGAATTGTTAGTAGAATTATAATTTGCTTTATCCTTGCTACTTAAAGGCAATTTTAATCAAGAAAAAAGAAAAAAATATATAAACCTATCTATCGCTGACCACCAGTACCAGATGTATATTTACACACAACAAGTGGTACATAAATATCCACCCAGATCCACCGCAAAAAGCTGGTATCCCAACCATCATTTGGTGTGAGGGTGGGGATGCCTATTTTCGACGTTTTTCATATACTGATTTCACAAATGTAAACTATAATTTTTACAGGTATTAGAGGATCGGCTAACATCAATGATGGTGGATGTTAAGAAGGAGACGCTTCGCTCAGGTTCTATCAAAGAGCTGTTTACTGGGAAGCAATACCGCAAGGCACTCATCATTTGTATAGGTTAGTATCTACAGACGAGTAGTAACACTAACGATACCAGACTATTAGTTCCACTGCAGGGCAAAACGCTGTTGAAGTTGGAATGGCGAATACAGACTTATAAATATGAATTATAATGAATCCTGGTTTCCTTCCGATGCTATTCTTCACTGATGTATAAATTGGATAAGCTTACCTGATTTTAGACCCACAACCTCGTGTATGAGAAACGAGAGCTCAAGGTGATAGATGAATAGTAATAGCTAACATTAATTGTAACAACTCGTGTATGTTAGGCATTAACGGATTCCATACAAGCTAATGCGACACAGATCCGCTTCAAGGTGGGGCACCTTGGGACCGTATGGTTTCATGTGATAATTTGCTTATATAATGACATTATTCAACAGTATCATAACCATTAAAAACTTGATATTTACCATGTTTACTATTAATTTTGAGTTCCCGATGTTTCGACGCTGTTGAAAGCACCATGATCTCGGATAAACTCTCTCTCAAAATGAGATTTTAGTTTGTTATTTTTTTAGTTAGTGACTATATCAGTATAAAAACTTATATTATTCAACAGGTTTAAAAATTACTCAAGCCATGTCGGGACCGATTGCCATCCAACAATACATTGGCCGAATTGTTCAAGAGAGCGAGACGAATGTCAATGTTTCAACTGTACTAATAATATTTGGAGCAGTGAAATTCTTTGTTGGTAAGAAATTATGAAGTTTTTGTTAATATTGTGTAGAGTAGATATTATATTCGTAGGAACTGCCCATAGTTGATACGATTCAATTATAGTTAATTATATCTAATAGAATCTTTGAACATAATAAAAAAATTATATCTAAAGCATTCTGCTGCTGCCACTATTCAATCTCTCATTTTTCTTTGCAGGTATCTTTTCATCAGCCATAGTGGACAAGGTTGGTCGTCGTCCCCTGTTCATCTTCTCCTACCTCAGCGCTGGCATAACCCTCATCGTTGTTGGGGCGTACTTCTTCATACAACCCACTTCCTCCTCGTACTATAGTTACATCCCCTTCGTTGGCATCATCTTCACTAGCATGCTATCTATTCTAGGCTACGATTCGCTGGTCTTCGTTCTCATTGCAGAAATATTCCCTCTGAACGTCAAATCAGTGGCCATGACTTTCCAAAATATTCTGGGAGGGTTCCTAAACTTCTTGTCAGTCAAAGGGTATCAAGAGATGAAGGATGTAGCTGGTCTGGCTGGAGTGTTCTGGTTCTACGCCGGTGCAAGTATCATCGGCGCTATTTTCTCGTACTTTATGGTGCCAGAAACAAAGGGGAAAAGTTTAAGAGAAATCCAGGTTGAGTTGCAAGGCTCTTTGTATGATGAAACTGTTGAGAAATTGAAGACTGTGGTCGTGGATGAAGATCCTGAACTAATTGAGCTGAATGAGGAAAAACGTGGGTACTTGAGCTCTCAAGCAATAGTCGGTGATGTGAAGGTAGCTGATAAATGAAATCAAAGTGATTTATAATAGTAATCTAAAGCAGTTGGGTATTTTAATACTTAGGACGATTTTAACCAAGAAGTACTTAATTGCATAGTTTTTATGGAAGGTTGTGAAAGCAGGATCTTAAATACACAAAATGTTATGTAGGTCTCTATTTATTTTTAATTATAATCTTAAACACTAAACACTTTGTTTTATTTTCGGACAAGTTTTATTAACTTCTTAGCGACGGGTTGCCGACGTTTATCGTCTGAAAAACCAAGCTAAAAGTTCATTGACCTTTGGTAAGAGAGCCTTGTGAATGTTGGTTTAAAAACACCCAAAATCTAGCAACTGTGTGGCATACCTGATTCGCAGAAATATAGCGCTCAATCTCATACTCATAGAACGTTTTATTTGTAAGCGGTATGATTCGCAGAATGTCCTTCTGTTAGTTTCCATGTAGGTTGGACAGGTCACAGGTTGTGTGTGTACACATCTGAAGGTATTGTATGACTTTGTCACATCTACTTATTCCTAACAAATAAAAAAAAGGTAAAAATAGACTGAACAATTAATTTTATTGAGAGGAGGTAAGAAATACAGTTATTTAAATGTAAAAAAAGACCTACCTAACACGCACTCAACGGGAGGTACGAGGGAGAAAGTTTTAGGTTTACAATACTTGAAGTGAGGAGAAGGCACTCCGAGTTCCTCGTCAGGGCAGCTCTGAAGAACAGGAGTCAGGGCAGCTCCGAAGAATAGGCGTCAGGGCAGCTTCGCAGTATAAGAGTAGAGATCCCGTGCGAATCCGTTAGTAAGACCCCTGGGAAGTGTAGGGACGCGTCAGAGCGTCGGCGACTCTAACACTTGTTCTTAATGTGCACGTCTTTCTACATCTTTCTCACATATTTTATTATGTATAATGTCAAAATTAATGATGTAACCAAGAATTTGTAAGAATATTTTGATTTAAAGAGTGTCCATGGAGTTTCTTGCCCGTTCTTCTCCATAGAGATCTACGCTAGGCAATAGGCAACTACAGTACTTTCTCAAGTTATTATGCCTTGTGACTGGGTAGGTACTGTAGCTTTGTTTTTTTTTTTTTGGATTTTTGACATTCAAAGGTGCCATAGTGGGCTAATTGAGATAAATGCTATGAGCTTGAGTTTTTTCACTCTTAGTAGTAGTCAACTCCATGTATTTTGTTATTTCTCTCGCGGAACCCAGTCGTAAAATACTGATAGCACTGCCTCTCCGGATCTGGACGTTTGAAATCTCCAAGTTTCTGTTCTATTCCAATTTTCCTTTTACGATTTAAGTTGTTTCAGCCAAATAATCATCTGACCTGCCAGGTGTAGTCGGCCAAGGCGTATAAAATCTGAGATGATAAAATCTGAGAGTGCGTTAAGAAACTTATAATTATAATTAAGAATTTCGTTATTCAGTAGACAAACGTAATTAAATAGAAAAACCAGATTTAGACCAGCCAAAACGATATAAATGATTTTTAGTAAATACAATCCTAATGCAACCTTCATTGAATAGGCTGGTATAGAAAATCTATGAGAAAAAAATAAGTAGACAACAGCTTGACACCTTTGACATTAAAGTCATTTCAGGAATAATTTATTATGTAAAATGATGATTTAAATAAAAAGAAAACGAAACTAGAGTGATACATATAATAAAATCGTTGAAACAAAAAAATCTGTACATTGAAGACTAAAAAAAAAACCGACCAGGGTGACTTAAGAGCGGCCAACCCGCCATACTTTTCGCGAGAATTTTGACACACGCTCGTGCGTGATTATGAAGTTGTTACACATATATCTTTAAATTTTTTGAACTGATAGGTATCTTGTGCACTATATCTAGGCTTCTATTGAAGCAAAAAATAAAAATTTGTAGGAACAAATTATAACAAGTATAACCCTCCAAAAATTGCTGTTTTTCTCAAATTTTACCTCAACTTTGGCCGTTCATAATGTACTTATAAATTGTAAAACTAAAGAAAATAGCCTGATAGAAGCCTTGCAAATATAGTGGAGATTTTAAATAACAAATATTTATTCCACAAACTTGTAAGACTTATTCAAAAACACATATTTCCTGGAACAAGTTTTATAAATTTTCGAACACTATGTCCTCGCGTTAGTCGGTATGAGGTGCGCGGGTGACGAGTAGTGCGGGGTCGGGGCTAGGTAAGACAGGGCAGTTGAAAAAATATCGCCGCGATGGCTCTGGATGAAACAACAAGGTTTTCCACCATGCTCGCGTTGACGATAGACGCGCCGGGAAGGGCCTCTAAAGCCGGAAACAGACTTACGTGTCGGGGCGTGGCGTGACGCTTGCTGTCGCGACGGTGACTGTGCACACTAATGTGTCGTGTCGTGGCGTGCTCTGGCGTTATTTCTGAACAGTACATATCGAAGATATCAAAATTACGGTTTTTTCCTACTCCTCCACTATACTTTACTGATTAATTTCGTTGCGGGATCCAAGACAGTTAAATTCATTCTCTGGGACTTCGTCGAGCTTCATTGTCTCGGCGCTTTTCTGGTGGTCGCCACTGTTGATTCTGGCTTTCAGGAGTTACAGTGGTTTGGAAATAGTGTGGCGGCCTTGTCCCATAAAAAAAAAAGTACATATCGAACCTTTGCAGCGTTCAAACGTGCATAATGTTTTCTTCTTTATAAATGCACTTATAAGAACAAAAGTAACCTTGGAGTAAATAAAAACGAAAAATAAAAGTTTGCATAAAACTTTTTGCGTGAATAGCCCAGAAAAGGCAACAGAAACTACAAGGTTTATTTTCTTCTTTTAAGTGTTTTTTTTTAATTTTTAGTTTTGTCGTAATCATTTCTGATTACGCATCATCTCTAAACGTTTTTACAAATCCGTGCTATTAACCGTGGATGACTTTCTTGAGAAGACGTTTCTTACGACTTTTTTCATGGGTTCATACCCACCTGCAGCCAGATATGTCTGATATGATAGAAACCATGTCTATACATCAAATATAGGTAAACGTGCAGTATAGAAAGTTTCATGTCCGCGCTAATTGAATAGTTCTGTTGTGAGGAGACGATCCTGATTTCAGAATTAGGTTTTGTCATAAAAATGTATTATCACCTGAACCAAAGGTGTGTGCAAAATTTCAGCTCAATCGGTTGGGGAAACTGGTTTGAAATTCAGTTGCAAGATTTGACCAAGGCAAGTTGAATGTGTCCACTCGCGCCACGACCCACGTGGTGTAGAAACACATTCACGCCTGTTGTGTCGTGTCGCGCCATAACCCCCACCACCACTCTGGCGCAATCGGCGGCGAGCAGTCAGCGCCACGACAGAACGCGTCAAGACACGACACGACCTACAAATATGTCTCTAACCATACTAAATGTATGAAATCGATATGCTTCTAGCGCGCCACGCCACGCCCCGACACGTAAGTGTGTTTCCGGCATTTAAAAGTAACTGAATCAAAGACATTCAAATATATGTATAGGTCTTTTTAAATTTCTTTGAACTGAACATATTAAAACCATTTTTACAATTTTTGTTTGTTTGTTTGACCGCGCATCACGTAAAAACTACTGAACGAATATTGTTGAAATATTCACAAATCCATTTAAATAAATTCAGAATACATAAATAGAAATTTTTGGATAATTTTGAAAAAAGGCGGTGAAAAGGGGGTGTAAAGTTTGTATGAAAAAAAAAAGTTAGATTGTTTTAGTTCTCAAAACTAGCAATTGACAAAAAGGTTCTCATGTTACAATGTTGTCCTAAAGCCAATCTGGACCTTTGGTATTGAACTATGGGGCACAGCATGTAGCACCAATATAACAATAATACAAAGGACGCAAAACTACATACTGAGGCAAATATCAAATGCGCCATGGTTCATCAAAACAAAGGAGATCCATGAAATTCTTAACCTGCCAATGGTTAAAGAAGTGATTGATTATTATGGCTCCAACTACAATTCACGACTACAAAAGCCCAAATTAGCTTGCAGGACAGCTTACTATCCCTGAAACAATTCGTCGACTGAAGAATCGACGAGATCTCTTTGACGACAATACTCGCTAAAGGTTGACTATATAAAACGAAGGGTGGGTTTCGCTGGTAGTACTCTAGCACCCTACACATCATTTCATCTACACCCTATCTGCTTATAGTCCACACGACTGATTGCAAGATTAGAAAAAAAAAACAAAAAGATTGTTTTAGAATCATGAAACTCAGAATACATACTTATTATTAAAAATAAAGAAATATCTGTTTTAGCATTTTTTTAAATCTCATCCATAGACGCAAAAGCGAGGGTTTTGTGTTTAAAATTAATTAACTTCATACACTTAAACAATGAAAACCAATGAAGTGTAACTTAAAGTTGCTATATATACTTCAAATCTTATACAGGTAAATATAATTTCTCAGTTTTTTTGAAATTTGAATTTTGTGGTGAATACGCACAAAATATAAAAAAAAAACGAATTATCGAAATCGGACTACTCTGTAAAAAGTTATGCGTGGTCATATATAAATAAAATATGCGCGTCGACTTGAGAAGCCTTTTTTATTCGTCGGTTAAAAATCGTGGATTCGAAATGTTTGTGCGTGCATCACGTCAAAACTACATAGATTCTGTTTAAATTTTGCACAAATATTCTTTACAGGCTACTTGCTTAAGGGGGTAAGCAATTTTGCATTATGTCGGTATTCTTCAATTGTTTGACGTTTCAGTCATGACGTACATGAGAACGGATATGAGACGGAAGGCAGTTACAGGAGGACCTCAAGAGTTTACAGCAGCTATATCGTATTTGGGCTCATTTCATGCATCTTGATGAGAACTTTAAACCTAACAAGAGTATGACTTTCATCGAAGGTCTGACGATGGAAACGGAAGGCGGTTGCAAGAAGTCCTCAAGAGTTTACAGCATCTTAATCGGGTTTGGGCTCATTTCATGCATCTTGATGAAGAGAGAAAAGAGATGAGAACTTCCGACCTAGCTGGAGTATGACTGTGATCTATGTCTATGGATGAAAACGGAAGGCTGTCGAGGGAAGCCCTTATTTGGAAAAACACAAGTAGAATGTTTAAGCGAGTAATGCAAATATTTCCGAAAAATTTAAATTGTTACGTACTTGAATCTATACTAATAATATAAGGCTGAAGTATTTGTTTGTTTGGTCGGTTGAACGCGCTAATTTCAGGAACTACTGGTTCGAGTCAAAAACACCTTTTAGTGTTGGATAGCCCATTTATCGTGGAAGGCTATACGTTATAACATCAAGCTGCAGAAAACCGGAAAAAAATATTCCTTTTGAGAGCTTCCGTTGCGTGCGCTGCGTAAACGGTTAATAGTTATGCAACAATCATGTATGCCATCATACATGATTGTTGCATAACTATTAACCGTTGTTTAATTGTTCCTCTTAAAAAGTTCTAAAAAAACGTTCGCGATAGCATAATTATGTCCATCTTTTAAAGTTGTCGCACACTCTCTCTAACCCTCTCTATCTTCTGTGACGGAGACGAAGTTGCGCGGGTCAGCTAGTATTCACAACATCTGTAATCTTACTGTTTGTAAGTTAAAACAGGTAATTGTTCCGGGTCTGGCTGTTTGTGTTTAAACGTTTGTAAACGAACCTACGATACAGGAGATATTTTTAGTTAAAAAATAAAATGAGAATTCATGTATTTTGTTATTCATACTCATTTTATTTTTAAGATTACTAAATGGATTGCACACGAATCCGTACTGATGGACAAATGGACAGAAGATAAAATTATAAGGGTTACGTTTTAGCCATTTGGCTAGGGAATCCTAAAAAACAAACTCAGTGTGGTTTCTAATAAATAACTACTGTTCGCACACATTGAAGTACTTAAATATCATCTACATTTTTCATTTATATTCAGTTCAGTATCTTATCTCACTTCTAGATCCCAATGTTTTATCTTTTAAGAAATGACCTTCATGAGAAAGCAATCCTAACTAATATTCCAAATGCGAAAGTAAGTTTGTTTGTTTGTAACCTTTTCGCGCTTAAACTACTGCATCGATCATTCTGAAAGGTACAGAAACGGACATAAGCCTTTAGGCTACCTTTCATCCCGAAAAAAGTACTGTTCCCGAGCAAAAAACAACAATAACGGTCTTAATTAGATGGCGCCACGTGTCTTTCGAATCATGATTGAATTATACAAGCAAAGTACAATCCAATTGATTTTCAAATTCTAAAGCTAGTTTGTTCATAATGCTTCAACGATTTACAGTTTCACGAATACCAACAAGGCATGCACCCGAATTTTCAAAAATGACGAACTTTTAAACATATTATTTACAAGTAGATAGTAGATTTTCACTTTATGTTTTATCTTAGCTCTGTGTGCCTAGTTTTTGTGAAAACGGTCGCAAACCGCTGCCTTTCAAACATTTACTGAAGCATTTATTGTTGATTTCCGACAGAAAATGATGACGGATGATTTATGTTTTTCACTGAGAATTATGTATGATGATAGTAATAAATTCGACAGCATTATCTCGTAAATGTTATGATAACGTGATTCACTAACATCCGAAACGCGAAAGAGTACACAAGAGTGTGACTTGTCAAATTATTATTCTTAAATGTATAGTGTGTCGTGAATTTGATGAAATAATATAATTTTTTGGATAATAGTACAACTACACCATCATGCAGGTTATAATCTCTGGTTCATATTGATCCTTGGTTTAGCCAGGTATAAGTTAAGTTTTTTTGTTAGGAATTTTATAATTTGAGTGCACGTAAAATTGTGAGATGGCGGAAGGGAGACAAGCTCAATATTTAGTGGCAGCTGCCGGTAAGTTCAATTATTTGGTTTTATATCACTGTTTTTCTACTTGACTAATTCACTGTCACACCCCGTTTATGTTCGATATAGTACTAGCTAAGTGGACGGAGTAAGTAACAACGCGGTGACTGACGCTTAAGGCCCTTCTAACCCTAAAATTAGCAACTCTATTTGTGGTGGTTCAAACTTCGTTTGAAATACTGTTAGAATAAAGTTCTAATCAGCTCGCACTACAAAGCGGTTGTTACGTCAGTCACTGAGGCCGAATAGTGCGAAATGAGTGTTTTTTTGCGATTTACAAAAAATCTATTGATTGGACTAAAAAAGTAAAACACATAAGACCTGCTTTATAGTTAGTTCAGTTAGTATGCAAAGTTTCATGATCTAATTTGAAGTACTTTTTGAATACCAGCGGTTTATTGTTCGATTTGGAGGTAACTTTAGAATTTTTTCTATCAAGAAAAGTTAATGGAATCGTGTTATCGTCACACATAGTACTTAGCATTAATCCTCAACTTTACCATATATTTATTTCAAAATTAATGCTTCAGTAATTTAGGCGTAACGGGGAATCATGCTAAGCTATTTGAGGGGGTATAGGTATATTGATTTATTGAATGAGTAGTTTCTCCTTATAGCTAGATTCTACACACACACATGTATACACGTATACCACATTATCCCCTCCTCTCCCTGTGAGTAATGCTACTTAAAAACTAAAATGAAACGATATAACAAAAAAGAAAACAAAAACTTAACGACCGCACTTTGAATACAGTAAAGCAAAACTATCCACTAAAAAGAAGTATTCATATTACCGCCACGAGGGCGTGTATTTACAAAATCATACTCTAAATCTGACCCTAGGCTCTGGTCAGCTGGACTTGGCATGTACTTCTGTCTTAAATCACTCGTGCTCTGTGCCTCCTCATAATATGGAGAAGACAGAGAAGAATATGGGTAGATGTCACGCGATCAGACCCTACGTGATCATAAGTGTGCCCCGAACTAGCCGAAGACATACCTTCAGTCTCACCCGTGCCGCTTTCATCAAATATTGGATCGTATCTAATAGCTGGAAATTTGAATATTTGATCAATGTGACTCCTGTGTTAGGTTCTCATTTTCATACTGAATTTCATACATAACATTTCCAATTCTGCTTATTACTTTCCCTTTTTCCGTAATTTCTTTATTGTTTCTCCACTTCTTAAACATCACCATATTTCCTACTCTTGTGTCTCTCTGCTTGCCTCCGAATGTATCTTTTTGTTTACATTGTTTGTCAATGACAACGCTTCTTGTACTGGGTCTCAGTAAATCCAAGCAAGATCTTAACCATTTCATTATGCGACTTCTGAGTCGTGCTTTGTTTAGAATTACCATAATTTAATAAAAACCTACTTATTGCAACGTCAACAGCGATTCCTTCGTGCGTGGCTTTCTTTAAAAAAAATTTTACCAAACCAACTGCATTTTCCGCGGCACCATTGCTCCTAGCATGTCGGGGTGAAATCAATTTGTGATCTATGCCGTTTTTCAACATAAAACCAGAAAATTTGTCGCTTATAAATGCGGGTCCATTGTCTGTGACGACGTCTTCATTGGGTAACCCAAATCGCGCAGATATATCTCGCAATTGCTATATCGTTATCTCCGCATTAGTTGAATTGACTTTGCATACTTCCATCCACTTTTTTAAGTACGCGCCAACGACTTCATTTTTACGATGCCTAAATGACTGCATAGCAGTTGTTGCAACGTTTTGCTCCATAAGCTGTTATCACTCGATAACCGAACAATAAACATCCATGCTCGGACGTGATGTAATCTTTCATATTGTAATATGTAATCTTTGCACTCATTAGGCATATCCTTACTAATGGGCCATCCATGCAACACATAACCATAAATTTTATTGAGAGTTATATCTTTTTTGTCTGCTCAGCAATGTCTTACTTAAAATCTACGGCTTTCGGGGCATCAATAAAGTTAATCATTGACTCGTTGAATTTTTTCTCCCTGCTACTACGCCAAACATCTTTTAGTGCTTTATCTAATTTAATTGTGGCCGCCCTCGACAAACAATCAGCAACACAGTTGTCCTCTGATTTCACGCATTTAATCGAGTAGTTGTACACGCTCAAAATTATTGACCAACGCTGTAATCTGCCGGCCATCATTAAGGGAATACCCGTTTTAGGTCCAATTATGGAACATAAAGGCTTACAATCACTGACCAGAATAAAATGTCTGCCATACACATATTCATGGAAACGTTGTACTCCAAAGATGATGGCCAAACCTTCCCTACATATCTGGCTACAGTTCTGCTCGGCAGGGGAGAGTGTCCTACTGGCGTGCGCTACAGCGCGTACCCGTCTGTCCGGCATCTCGTGCCCGAGCCACGCGCTCCCTCCGCGCGGTGATGCGTCGCATGATAACACCAAGAGGAGCTCGGGGTTGAAATGGACCAGCACATCCGATTTTTTTTAATAAATCTTTTTTTTTTAAATCCCGTTTCACATTCTCTGACCATAGCCATGTTTTATTTTTCTACAATAAAGCATACAAAGGTGCGATTATAGTGCTAAAATTATTAACAAACTTTGAGTAGTAATTTATGAGACCTAGAAACGCTCTCAGTTCGCCTATGTTACTGGGCCGTTCTGCTGCGATAACGGCATCTACCTTCTTTGTTTCCGTATGTAAACCTTCCGCATCAATTAAATGACCTAAATACGATACCTGCTTTTTGAAAAAACAACACTTTTCGTTACTGATTCGTAAAGCGCAATCATTTAATATTTTAAAAACTTTATCCAAGTTCTCTTTATGTTCTTGCCCTGTCTCCCCCGTGATAATCAAATCATCTAAAAATACGGTTACATGAGGTAACTTGAATAAAGAACCCATAATCCTTTGAAACTTGTTCGATGCGGTTTTTATTCCGAATGGTGGCCTGTCAAAAAGCCTGACAAAATTCCCCTTGTGCGTTACAATCTTCGATCAACAATGTTACAATAGTGCACAGCTTCTTGGAATCCTCGTCCAATAAAAAATGCTGATAGGCGCTTTTTAAATCGATTTTACTAAACGTCTGTCCCCCTCTCAAGGCAGAAAATAATTCCTCAATTCGCGGAAGAGGATACTTATCATCACGTAACACTGGATTCACCGTTACCTTAAAATCGCCACATTTTATGATGTCCTCCGACTGTTTTTTTACTGGTTCTATGGGCGTTCCCCAACCACCTACATCTTCCACCGGGCTTATAATGCCCTCGGCCTGCAGCCGCGCCAGCACAGTGTCAACAGCCGGCCGAAGTGCGTGCGGCACATACACTTAATTTAATGGTACCGCGACTGAAAGTACCTATACCTGGTTCGAATACATTTTTGTACTTGCACATTATTTCGTTCATAATGGCATTGCTCTCATCGCACGAAATGTTTGCCACGATTGGTAATGATATTTGTAATTCGCGCATCCATATTCTTCCTAGAATAGGAGGGCAATTACCGTTATCTATGACGTACAATTTGGAGGTAAACAGCTAATCGTTGTTAACGACGTTGACTGGCAAAATACCTACTGGCTTTATTTTTTCGCCGCTGTAAACGGTTAACACATTATCGGAATCGATCAGTTTGTTACTCGTAAAAGTATTTTTGGAAATTGCGCTTACCGAAGAACCGCTGTCGACCTGCATGTCCAAAATGACGCCTTCCTCTTTCAACTTACAATACCAGGCCCCATCTGACTCTTCTGAGTCACCTAACCGATACAGCGTAGGAGATTCGATTCTTCTTCCGACTCACTTCCGTCCACTTGGAACAGCCTCGACTGACCTTTTTTATTACGACACATATGACTTATGTGGCCCACTGTATCGCACTTATAACAGGTAGCACTTTTGTAACCGCACTTATCGGATGAATGCTGCCGCCAGCGCCAGCGCCACCAGCTCGCTGCATGCCGGCCCCGCCGCCGCCGCCTGCGCCGCGCGCGCCTGCCTGGCCTCCACGAGCGCTCCCGGCGGCGCCGCAGCCACGTGCTGCGAACACCCCGACGTGAGATGCCTCTCCGGTTCCAATGCTTTTGCTACCGCCTAGCTTTGCTTCCAGCTCCGCCGCCTCTAACGACGTAGCTATCGTCACCACCCTTGTGAAACTAAGCTCCCGCTCAGTTAATAATCGTAACCTGTACTTCTCGCTTCTCAACCCGTACGTGTATTGATCTGTAAGGATCTCTTTCCTCCAACGATTTTTGTCCTTTAAACTTACACGTCATCGCCAGTTTTTTTAGACGCAACAAGTATTCGCTCACTGTTTCACTTTGATTTTGTAAACACGCTCTTAACTTCATACGTTCTGACATATCACTAGCTTTCGGATTTACTTGGTTTTCCACGATGTCAACTAGCTCATCGAATGTTTTTTTTTTGGTTCTTCCGGGCTACACAGCACCGTCATGAGGTCGTATGTTTCATTTCCCACTAGTGTGATGAGAAACGATGTTTGAACCTCAACCTTTATGTCGTTCAGCAAGAAAAATGCTCGCACTCGCTTGATGTAACTCTTCCAAGTATCTGTATTCAAATCAAATTATTTTAAATTCCCGATTGCGCTTTCACGTGTATTCTCCACCATTTTGAACCTCCTCGTCGCCAATGTTTGATATGGTACTAGCTAAGTGGAGGGAGTAAGTAACAACGCGGTGACTGACGCTTAACAGATTTATTGAAACCGACTCCACTAAAAGGAATAGTACCACCTGGTGTACGAAGAAAAGTCGCATGCGCGCTTGAATAACCGGCCAAGAGCGAGTCGGACTCGCGCACCGAGGGTTCCGTACAAACGTTTTAAAAGACGAACTTAACTTTGCTGTTCGATCCCCAGAAACGGCTATTGCACCAACCGCAAATTATAAGTTTGTAATAGTAAAATCGCTTTTTTTTTTGTTACTAAACTACATATTTACGGTTTTCAGATTTTTTCCTTTACACGTGCTGTAAAACCTTGCGTTTTGCCTAATTTCGTGATTCTAGGTCAACGGGAACAACACAACAACCTCCTCGGGAAGGCTTAAAAGTCGTAGTAGCTTCTTTCTTACGCTCTACACAGGCCATCTAGGATAAACCATCGAATCGACTGCCCCCAGCTAAACTATCGAACGTGCTTACTTTACACGGCAACAATTTGAAGTTTATTTTATCGATAACTGTTATTAATGAATATCATGACGTTCGTGGGTTTCCAATATGAGTTCAAAATATTTTTCACACAGATTAGTCTTTAATAACTAAGTTACTTATGGACAGTCGAAATGTAAGAAGCAAAATGTGGGAAGAGTCCAAGAAGTGCCCACCTCTTCTCGACTCCGTCATACCCAGGGAATATTTCTATATCTATGTATATGGAAGGCACTCAATCGAATGCGCACCCTAGTAGGACGCTGCAAACACATTTTGGCAAAATGAGGGATTAAAGATCCTACCGAGACTTATTGTGAATGTGGTGCTCCTGAACCGACCATACTTAAGTGTCCAATGCGTCCATGAAGTCCTCAAAAGCGGACTTCAAATATCTTACCATCGCGATCGATACGAAAGGAGAAGAAGAAACACAAAGGAATAATATTTGAAAATTTGTCCCTTACCTTACTTTATTAAATAGAATATGAAAGTTTATATGGAAGCCCTTCATTTCTGCGAATGCGGAATCCCATTGCTTTGATTGGATTTCTCAAAACTTGACTTCTTGTGTATATTTTTTGTTGTTGTAAATGTTTTTTCGTATTTCTTACCCGCCGTCTTTTGTAAATAATTACTTATCATCAGATCGCGGTATGGTCGATAAATATTCAAGGGGGTTTTTTGTGTGGCACAGGGCTAGGCCTCGCAAGGTGTACCTACTGACGAAACTCGAGGTCAGGGGAACCCATTGGATGCTGGTTGCGCTAGACATTAAACAATCAAACTGTTACCATGAACTCAACGTTTGTTTCTAGGCACAACCTGGAAAAAAAAACAAACATGGCTGCAATATGATGTGGATGTGATGTGGATGTTTTGGTTTCAGATTTCTCAATGAAACTCCCGTTGAATGAGGTATCGGTGAATATAATCAGGATAAACAGTATTTTTACAATATTAATATGCGGAGCGAGAGGTTGCCGCTACGATAACAATTTGGATACAAAAAGTAAAAAATGTAGGTGGAAGAATAAAAAAGTCACAAAAATCTGTAGAATGTACGGAGCGCGCCTAGCCCTTTTGGATAGCAATGCGCGACACAAACACTGCACTGCACCACACTTAACGCAGGCGTAAACATCCTCCCCCCGTTGAAACTCCCGAAGTTTTAACCCTTCAGTAGTTCCTCTTCGGTTGGTAAGGGGTAGAGGCGAACCAGAGGGCGCCGTATAATTCCTCTATTGGTGTTGATGTCGGCCACACGTGAGACTCCATCTTGTCCTGGGAAGAGTCTTGCAATGCGTCCAAGTCTCCAACACAGGGGCGGAACGCCATCTTCTTGCAATAGGACCATGTCTCCGATTTTGACTGAGGCGGCGTTGGTCTTCCATTTACGGCGCAGTTGCAGCTCGGCAATGTATTGGCGTTGCCAGCGTTGCCAAAAATGTTGGTATATTTGCTGCAGCCTGGCATAGCGCTGCAAGTTCGTTGAGTGGCAATCTTCCACAGCTGGTTCAGGCAGAGCGGTGAGTGCCCGACCAATGAGAAAATGCCCAGGAGTAAGGCAATGGAAATCGTCAGGAGAGGCAGATAAGGGACAGAGAGGTCTACTATTTAAAACAGCTTCTACCTGAGCGAAAAGAGTTTGAAGTTCTTCATAACTCAAGTGGGAATTACCCATTACTCGTCTAACATGATATTTTGCTGAACGGATACCGGCCTCAAAAATGCCGCCAAAATGAGGAGCGTAAGCTGGTGAAAAGTGAAACTCAATGCCTTCCGAACATGCAAAATCAGATAAGTCGTTTGGTAAGTCTTAAAAAAATCGTTAAGTTCTTTTGCTTCCGCGACAAAGTTGCGTCCATTGTCGCAGAATACTTCCGCTGGCCTGCCTCTTCGTGACACAAACCTTCGGAATGTCATGATAAAAGCATCCTTTGATAGATCGCTTACGGCTTCGAGGTGAGAGATTTTATATCGAAGGCATATAAAAAAACAAAGATAGCACTTGATTAACGATGCACCACGGCCCTTTCTGTTTATAATTAGGAATGGGCCAGCGAAGTCAATTCCCACTGATCGAAATGGAAAGTTTGGCGTGACACGTTGTGAGGGCAAATTATTGGAGCAATAGTCTTGCCCTGCAAACGTCTGCACCTGGGGCAGTTACGGAAAATGCGCCTAGCTAAATTTCTGCCGTTAATCGGCCAAACGTATTCCCTAACAATGGCCAACAATAATTGCGGTCCAGCATGTAATCCGCGTTTATGTTCGTACTCGAAAATTAATTTGGTAAAATGATGCATGCAGGAGAACAGGGTGTTTTTTATAATAATTATAATCGGATGAGCCTAGTCGGCCACCAACTCGTATGACCTTGTCGTCACATAAAAACGGAGACAATGATAAAATATTTGATTTAGAATTTAAAGCCTTATTGCTACATAGTAAATTATATTCACAGAGAAATGATTCTTGCTGTGAGAGACGACACAAATGATGAAATGAATTATTTAATTCGTCAACAGTCAGATTGCCGAGAAATTTATCTTTATTCTTCTTTAAATTATTAATAAATCTTAGCACGTAAGCGAAAGTCCGTTTTATTTTAGTTATGCTAGAAAAATCTTAAAAATTAATTATGGGTTCATTTAGAGGAGGAGAGGTTTAGTTTCTGGTAAGTCATTATTATCAATTTTATTAGGTTTTAAGACAGGCCAATTACATTCAGACTCAATGAGGAATGAAGGGCCTGTCCACCACAGCTGGGTACCGCCAAGCTTATCTGGACTGATATCCTCTAGATATGAGGTCAGCAGGATTAACAGATGTGGGCACATAGCGCCACGAGGAAGCATCGGTTAGCTCACAGATCTCCGCAATCCTGTTAGCTACAAATTTATAAAACTGGTGTGGAGCCAGGCCAGCACTACTGACGAATCGCACCAGTGTACCTGGTGCTGGACTTCATATTGCAGTGACTGCCTGACAGCCTTGCATAATCTTGCTGCCAGTAGGGCTGCGCACAATTCTAGACGAGGGATAGTTGCACCTTTAATCGGAGCTACTTTGGACTTGGAACAAAGTAACTTGACTGTGACCTCATTCGCAGCATTAACTGAACGTAAATAAATGTAACTCTACAGATGTGGGTTCATCACAGAGAACGCGACGCGGAACTTCTAGAGCTAAAAGGGAAGGTAAAGACTGTATAAAATCGTTCCAATCTCTTTGAGCTTCAGGTGGAACTGGAGAGTCCCAAGTCAAATTATGCAGCCATAGTTGTTGTAATAACATTTTTAATTTTATTACACACAGACTTATCAGTCCCAAAGGGTCAAATATTTTAAACAAAGACGATAGAAATGATCTTTTAGTTAAATTATTATTAGAGGTAAATGGTTTGATAGGGAAATGTAACTGATCGGTTGATGGGTTCCATCCCATACCTAGGGTACTAGTCGACTCACTTACTAGAAGGTTATCATCAGTTTGAGTATTTGAATCGAACAGTGATGGTAAATTAGTCTTAAATTTACGAAGATTAAAGCATCCTTTCTTTAATTCTTCAGTTACAGATTTATGAATATAACGTAAGGTATCCTCGCTTTCGGAACCGGTAATGAGATCGTCCACAAAGAAATCATGTTGAATGATATCCTTAACTATGGGATCAGAAGATTCCTCACCAATCTGCCATAGACACCGAGTGCTCAGGTAGCTGGAACTTGCCATTCCGTAAGTCACAGTACCTAGCTGAAGCGTTCTGATGGGCAAGGACTCATCCTCTCTCCATAAAATAAGTTGAAGGTCGCGGTCCTCCTCATGTACACGGACTTGACGATACATTTTCTCGACGTCACCCGAGAGAAGGAACTTATGTTGTCGAGTTCTTATTAATATAGAGAATAGTGAGTCCTGCATATTAGGCCCAACCATGAGTATGTCATTCACAGACTGACCCGATGAAGTAGGAGCAAAGCCGTCGAATACGACTCTAATTTTCGTGGATTCACTACTGTCTTTGAAGACAGCGTGATGGCAAAGGAAGTAAGACGTAAATGGTATAGGTACAGCGGATTCTGAAAGGTGACCTAAGTCTGCGTACTCACGCATAAATTCTACGTATTGCGATTTCACATGAGGTTGTTTGCGAAATCGCTTTTCTAAATTTAAGAAGCGTTTTTTAGCTAGTGAATAAGATTCACCTAGACAATCAGGCGTATCCTTTAAAGGTAGACTGACTGAGAATCTACCGGTTTCTAAACGGAAGGTGTGCGATAAGAAATGTGTTTCGCATGCCTTCTCACTATGACTAATAAGTTGTTGAGTTTGGGGAACATTTTCTAAGTCCCAGAATTTTGTTAGTTCTTGATGTATTTCTTCAGTAGATGACACATAAGAAACGACTGAATGATCCGAATCTATATCAATTTCCTTTAAGTTATTGTTTTTGGGTAAATTAAAATACATAGGACCTGTTATTAACCAACCGAAATGGGAGCTTCTCAATACAGGTGAATTAAGACCGAGAGAGAGTTGATCGCGACCAATAATGTCCCAGAAAATATCGGCACCGATGACAACATCAACAGGTGCTGGTTGGTGGAAGTGAGGGTCCGCTAAAAAGTAATCACTCGAAATGTTAAGTTGTTTTACGTCAACGGGTATTCGAGGTATGTTACCGGTCAACACTGGCAATACCAGAAAAGAAGAGGTGACAGTGAAATGCTTCATCAAAGATTTCAACTGAACTACACAAGTTTCTGTAGCTTGAGTAGTAGTTTTATTGCCTATGCCAATTATATTGACATGCAATGTAGTGGTCGGTTCTAAAAGCAGTTTTGTTTTAAGAGATTGAGTAATAAATGATGACTGACTACCGCAATCCAAAAGAGCACGAACTTTCTGTGTTTGATTGGTCGTAGGATTAACTACCTCAATGTAAGCAGTAGATAGAAGAACTTGATGGTTATTTTGATTAGAAAAATTAACGAGAGTATCGTCAATGATGTCGGGTGAAATGGTGACGACACTAGAAATATTGTTGTTGCTTGATTGTTTATGCAAGAGTCTATTGTGTCTTGCATTGCACATGCGACACGGATGCATGCGACACTTGCGTGCAGAGTGGCCAGACCTTAAGCAGTTTTGACAAAGCTTCAATCTGCTTACTTCAATGATACGGTCATCCACACATTCAGCCAAAAAGGTGGGACAATCATAAAGGCGATGATTACCATTACAAACGTCGCATGATATCTCAGAAATATTATTGTCTTCATTGTTAGAAATGTAAGACTGATGAGATTTTATTTTATTATTAGAATCTAAAGGCCTTGACATTGTCTGAGTCTTGGGTTTAGAGTATGAATAGCTGCTATTTATTGACTCAAGTACAATAGCGCGATCAACAAGAAACTTGAAAAAATGCTGCAAACTAGGTGCATTGGTATCCAACGTGCCCCGGTACTCTTACCACTTGGCCTTAGTGCAGCTATCAAGCTTGGGAATCATTATATGAATGAGTAAAATATCCCAGTCACGTGAACCTATACCAAGACTAGTTAAAGCGCGTAAGTTTTTATTAACATGATCCACCAAGAATCGTAGTGATTTATCAGACTCGCTTGTGATTGGTTTCATGTATAATAATGAGTTTATGTGATGAGTTACTAATTGTCGGGTATTGTCATATCTGTCACATAATAATTTCCAAGCACACGCATAATTTGTGCTGGATACCTCCAAGTTAGCAATAATGCGCGCTGCATCGCCTGTGAAGTACGAAATAAGATAATGGAATTTATGAATGGGAGCGATGCGGTCGTTATTATGTACTATAGATAAGAATGTGTCACGAAATTCAAGCCAGCGAAAGCAAGATCCGTCGAACTTGGCAATTTGAATTTGAGGTAATTTAAAACCTATGTCATGATGATCATGATTACACGGACCTGTAGTTATCTGACTTGAATTTAAATCCTTATTATTAGCTTCATCATAACGGTTCGAGTTATATTGTTGTGTAACACTTTGAGCAATTGCTATGTTGGATATAAACAGTTGTTCGATAATATCGCGCTCATCAATCTCATTAGATAAATTAGCAGAGTGTAAAACTTCTATCTGATTTTGCAAGTCATCAAAACGGCTATAGATAGATTCAAATTTGTTTAGTTTTAATGTTAACTCAGCTAACTCAATCTGGGAAAGCGTTTCTTTAGAGGTAATATTTGATAAAAAGTTTCTGAATTTAGTTATTTGACCTTTTATGGAACTACGTTTCACTAAAAGATCCTGTAATTCACGAGGATCGTTTGTGCTAGTTTCACCTCCATAATCTTTACCCATTGTGAAATCAAAACATATAAAAAAAACGGATTTAATAAACTAAGCAAGTTGTTTCACAATATACAGACACAAACTAGTTGATGAGAATGTAAAAATTAAAAACTTAGCTCACGCTCCTCGCCTAACGTCACCTGAGGCCGGCCCTGTGCAGCGGTGGGGCTCCCGTTGTCACACGGTGACACGGCAGGCGGCGCACGAAAAGGTCAACCTGGAATGTTCGGCGATGTTGGTGAAATATATGCCTATAGTAACAGCTATAAGCCTGTGAGGAAACACTAATAAAGAACTACGATAATATCATAGGAGGACTGCCTATATTGTATTCCTATTGATAATTAAATCGTTTACTAATACAATAATGTGAATTTAATTAACTGCGTATGGTGTAATCATGTAATATTTTAGACACTACAATGACAACAGACACAAAGGCACTCGTAGAAGCTATTTCAAATACGTATTGGCTAGATTTATTAAGGATAAGGGGTATAAAGGTAAGGTTACAGGTATGTAACAGGGAATTCACAAGGAAAGATGGGCACTTAGCTGCATTGGCCGAGGCTGCGGTACGATGCTGAATGCTGATCGCTGACCGGCGGTGGCTGCAATGGCTGGTGCACCTCCAGGGAACCCAGGTGTGATTCTTGATTTGGTTGAAAGGTGGCTGCGGCGCAATGGCTACACCGGCAGCGCGTGGTCGGGTGCTCACGAACTTGTTTTCCGTGAAAAACGCAGGTCTGCATTGGCCGAGGCTGCGGTACGATGCTGAATGCTGATCGCTGACCGGCGGTGGCTGCAATGGCCGGTGCACCTCCAGGGAACCCAGGCATGGTTCTCGATTTGGATGAAAGGCGGCTGCGGCGCAATAGCTACACCAGCAGCGCGTGGTCGCGTGCTCACGAACTTGTTTTCCGTGAAAATGCAGGTCCTGTAACGGTCGCCAGATGTTGGGGCTTCAGATTTCTCAATGCAACTCCCGTTGAATGAGGTATCGGTGAATATAATCAGGATAAACGGTATTTTTACAATATTAATATGCGGAGCGAGAGGTTGCCGCTACGATAACAATTTGGATACAAAAAGTAAAAAATGTAGGTGGAAGAATAAAAAAGTCACAAAAATCTGTAGAATGTACGGAGCGCGCCTAGCCCTTTTGGATAGCAATGCGCGACACAAACACTGCACTGCACCACACTTAACGCAGGCGTAAACACCTGTACAGTCGAAACGTAAAGAAGAGCTGATTATTCTTACTCCCGTCCGTTATTAAAGCTCCAGGAGCTTTAGGTCAAATGTTTAACTATTGTGTCTACATTAGTTGTTTAAAGGTTTATCTGGCAAAGAATTTCAACCATAATGGGTCTTGAATCATATACTGAATTAATTGCAACAGTTTGTCTCTGACACCCTATAAACACAGGTACAACAGTGCACGTCTTTTTATGATAAGATGATGATGACGCTGATGATACTGTTTCTATTGTTTCAGTGGCACTGGCTGCTATGGTGGCAGGTTTTTCACTTGCGTGGAGCACCCCTGTAATACCGAAGTTCCACAACAATGAGACCGGCATTAATATTACAGATGTAAGGTTATTTAGAAGTACTATGTTGTTTCATCCGTGACCATCGTCTTTAATGGTATTTAGTCACACCAGATGGTCTCCTGTCATTTTTCGGAAATTAAAAACTCGAACAAATTATAATAACTATAGACATCATTCACAGAAACAGATATCATGGGTGGCAGCTTTATCATCCCCTGGCTTCATGACTGGCAGTCTGGTGACGAGGTTCATTTCTGATGGGTTTGGGAGACGAGCCGTCATTTTGAGCAGTGCTTTGCCCGTCGTTATTGGAACGGTGAGTGAAGCAAATGGAATATTTGAATTAGACGCAAGGTCCTCACGCAATTGGGACCAAGAATATGTCTGGATCTTAAATTTAATGGATTAGGACTTTGTTTCAGTACACTTTATATAATTAATCATACTATCAGGCACGTTTTGCCATACCTAGTGTAATTGTATCCTACTTTGAAATTCTTTTGTGTCGACATCCCGCTTTGATTTTCCCTTTAAATTGAATGACTTTTGAGACATGTTTCTTGTAACAAAATTAGTGAATATTATTGTTTTCAGGTCATGGTTTTAAGCACTGCATCAGCATGGTGGCTTTACATAACGCGCTTCCTATGGGGCACTAGCACCGGCATGATAGCAACCGTGAGTAAATTAATACCTGCAGATCACTTTCAACATGGTCAAAATTATCAACATTGTTATCCCTTAAAAAGTTCACTGATGAATCTGTAGGTAAACACATTTCGCATTTACGTCTAAAAGTACATGTTCGCTTCAGTTTAGACCAAAGTCTTTCATGTGCTATTTTCTTCGTTCTTCACGTCTATCAATTCTCTTTACAGGTTTAAAATCTCTTTACAGGTTTCAGCCATGTACTTAGCAGAGGTATCAGACAAAGAGATCAGAGGTAAACTCACATCGTCCATTCGGTACATGCAAAATTTTGGCGGTTTCATTATCATGACTGTCGGCCCCTTCGTCTCGTATCACGCCATCAGCTACATGCTGCTGGTTCTGCCGATATGTTACTTCATCGCCTGCTGCTTCATACCTGAGAGTCCGTACTATCTCTTAAAAGAAGGAAAGGTAAAAAGAGCGAGAGCTTCCCTCATCAGGTTAAGCGCGAACAAGGATGAAAAGGTGAGAGAAAACTGGATTGTTATTAGAATTATAAATTGCTTTCTTTTAAAGGCAATTTTAATCGAGAAAAAAATAAAATTTATCTAAGTTTATCTATCGCTGACCACCAGTACCAGTTGTATATTTGCACACAACAAGTAGTACATAATAGTACATTTTGATACAAGTGGAGAAAGTTTGTTATTGCATCCGAGGTGGAATTTACTCTCGAGCCGTAGGCGAGGGTGTTTTTGAACCGAAAACTGCAATAACAAATGTCCACGTGTATCAAACGACGTTTTTCAATACACTTTTGAAAAAATAAAATAAAAGAACGAAAAATATTTTTGTCACGAATGGGGAAGGCTGATCAAAGCTGATTGTAGATGGCGCGTCCATTGCTTAGACCGAATCTGACCAATGAGGTCAAACGATTTTGAAATATAAAATGACATTGACAGATTTTCAACCAATGACAATGTTTGCCACTCCACTATGAAACTATGATTTTAATTTACTTTTTTTTCCGCGCTTTGCTTCGCCAGGTTGAAGGAGAGGCAAAGGTATGAAGCCGATAAACAGCCTAATATAAAAAATAGATTTATTTTATATTTTTGAATACAGAACACAAATAAAATGTCAATTTGTTTATAAAAGTAAATATTAGTTTTAAATAATCATGTTTATCTATGATATTCTATTTATAAACACAATCTGAATAATCAAAAAAATATTAACGCCTTAAGAACGCATAGTGCTTTGCCGAAATTAAAAAAAAACATTCACCTCCGACTGTATTGAACCGATTTGAGCTTCGTATAAGTTTTAGTTTTTAGGGTTCCGTAGTCCTGACAAGGAACCCTTATAGTTTCGTCATGTCGGTCCGTCTGTCTGTCCGAGGTTTTGCTAAGAGACTTTTAATACTAGATAGCTGTAATTTTGTAGGGGTGTGCATATAAATCACACCGACAAAATTATAAAATATATTTTTTTTTAGGGTGACTTTGTGAAGTGGGATGATTTTTTTTTTCGTCGTCTACCCCATCGTGTGGGGTATCGTTGAATAGGTATTTTAAATGACCTCGGGGTTGATAATACTATTTTTCGATTTAATGCCCCATATACGAAATCTTAAACTATAACGCGTTTAGGGACGCTCTGAGCTTTTCAGCTAGAGCGTCAGCGGACGAGCCACTGGTTTCACCGGGGATCTCCAGCAACCGAGCCCCGGTTGCGGTGACTTTAAGCCGGAGGCCCCCGGTGATCCTGAGCTCCCCGAGATCCACCGTCTCCTTTGCTTTCGCCAGCAGGTTGCGGTAGGACACGCCCCTCTTTTCAGCTTCCGGCTGTAGTGTAATCACTGCAGCTGCGGTCTTCGGGGCGCGGAGCCTCGCGGGCCGCCTTTCGCCGCTTCCTCTTGTCCCCGACCACCTGCCATCCGGCTTCAGCCGTCGGAGGTGTAGGGGGCTGGGGGGGTGGTGGTCGCGGCTGCAACTGACGTGCCGCAGGCGGCACAGTCACCGCCTGTGCAACCGCCTTGCCCTTCCTCCGCGGAGGGCTGACTCGACGGCATCGGTCCGGGTGCCACAGCCACAGCAGCAGCAGCGTACGACACCGTGCTCGGGTCCGCGGCTGCCCTTTGCAGGGGGGGCGCAGGACAATTCCCTCCAGGATGGAGAACCGCTACTGGAAGGCAGCCAGCTCCTTCCGTACCAGGTTCAGGACCTGGTTCGCCACCGGTACGGGCTGACTAGGTCGCTGGGTCTAGCCCCTATCTTGAGAGCCTGGCTGGCAGGCCAGGTCTGCCCGGAGCTTCACATTCTCCTGTTGGAGAAGCTCGCCAAGTTGACCACCCCCTCCCGCAGTTTGGCCACTTTATCTCCCTCAAGTGAAGGAGGAGAAGGACCTGCAAAATTGGCCTCCGCTGCCGCCATTATGGAGGCAGAAGCCGCGGGTATGGCCCTGAGTTTCGATGAAGTCTTCATCATCAAGGCCACGCCCCTTATCGCTGCGTCTACCTCCTTCGCGAACCTGGCCTTACGCTCCGCTTTGGAGCCGCCAGGTGCACCTGCCTCGTCGCCAGACCCGGGAGCAGTATTGCCCGGGTGGCGACCCTCCTCGGCAAGCCTTGCCGACCTCACGGAGGCAGAGAGCCGTTCCGTTCCGTTCCGTTGCCGTTCTCCGCAGCAGTCCCGGCCCTCACGCGGCGGGAGCTACCTGAGCCTCCCGCGCTCACATCTCTGGATGCGACGTCGGACTCCGACCTCGCATCCCTCCTCACCACTTCCTCTGCCGTTGCCGGCGGTGTTGTTGGTGTTTTTGTTTACATTATCCATATTGTTCCCACGAGTATGGGAATTTAAGTTTCCATCTGGGCAGAGACCCCTGTACCCAAGATGAGCAGATTTTAAGTATTTATTACTCGCCAGGGGGTCTGCTGGTGCTCCTTGGCGAGGAGCGCACTAGCGATTGTTTTGTTCCATGGAACACCCGTCAGCCATACATCCCCTCGCGGTGCGTCGCCGCTTGGGATTCGGGGTAACTTTTTATTGAGGTTTTCTACAACGCGGTCCGGGTGGTTAAGCCAAGACCCTCGGTCAATATCAAAGCCGCGAGACGTGTTCCACAGCACTTCGATAATGGTATACAGAAAGAGAAGGATGCCTCCTTTTCCTGCTCGGAGGCAGGGTGAGTGCACACCAAGCCCGCCCTCACTCCTCTGCTATGCCCTTTGCTTTACAGAGGGACACGCAGAGGAACGCACCGTTGGTCCTGGTTGGACTCCAAGATTTTGCATGCCTTACGGTAGAAAAAATTGAAATATGTACATTTTAATAAGACCATTGTAACAGTGTTTTCGGCAAAAATAAATGATTTGATTTGTTTTTATTTGATTTAGAATAAATCCTTTAGCAACTACTTCATCTTAGTCCCTACTAAGATGAAGTAGTTGCTTGTATCGGGTAAAGAATTCTTGTATTGAAAAACAAAATCTAAAATATAACGGGCTCCTACGGAACCCTACACTGCACGTGGCCCGACACGCACTTGGCCGGTTTTTAAATACTGACTTCATAAATGTAAAATATAATTTTTACAGGTAATAGACGATCGGCTAACATCAATGATGGTGGATGTTAAGAAGGAGACGCTTCGCTCAGGTTCTATCAAAGAGCTGTTTACTGGGAAGCAATACCGCAAGGCACTCATCATTTGTATAGGTTAGTATCTACAGATAAGTATTAATAGGATATTGTCCCACAGCTGGGCAAAAGCCTATTCTCATAAGGCGAAGGCACGAGCATTCATCATCACGCTTGCATAAATCGGATTGACGATTACAAACTTTTGAATATGATTTTTATGAATCCTGGTTTCCTTCCGATGTTATTCTTCACTGATGAATAAATTGGATAAGGTTGTCTGATTTTGAACCCAGAACCTCGTGTATGAGACTCGTGTATGTTAGGCATCAACGGATTCCATACAAGCCAATGCGACACCGATCTGCTTTACCACCCCACAGCCACCGTGGGCCCGTACGGTTTCATGTGATAATTTTCTTATATAATGACATTATTTAACAGTATCATTAACATTAAAAAAGGGATATTTACCATGTTTACTATTCATTTCGAGTTCCTGATATTTCAACACGCTGTGGAAAGCACCGTGATCTCGGATAAACTCTCTCCCAAAATGAGATTTTAATTTGTTAATTTTTTAGTTAGTGACCATGGCAGTTTAAAAACTTATATAATTCAACAGGTTTAAAAATTACTCAAGTCATGTCGGGACCGCTTGCCATGCAACAATATATTGGCCGAATTGTTCAAGAGAGCGAGACGAACGTAAATATTTCTACTGTACTTATAATATTTGGAGCAGTGAAATTTTTTGTTGGTAAGAAATTGTGAAGTTTTTGTCGATATTGCGTAGAGTAATTATTGGTAGAAACTGCCCAAAGTTGATATGATATAAACATAATAAAAATAATAACTAAAGCATTCTGCTGCCACTATTAAAACTCCCATTTATTTTGCAGGTATATTTTCATCGGCCATAGTGGACAAGGTTGGTCGTCGTCCCCTGCTCATCTTGTCCTACCTCAGCGCTGGCATAACCCTCATCGTTGTTGGAGCGTACTTCTTCATACAGCCCACTTCTTCCTCATACTATAGTTACATCCCTTTCGTTGGCATCATCTTCACTAGCATGTTATCCATTCTAGGCTACGAGACGCTAGTCTTCGTGATCATTGCAGAAATATTCCCTCTGAACGTCAAATCAGTGGCCATGACTCTCCAAAATATTTTGGGAGGGTTCCTAAACTTCCTGTCAGTCAAAGGGTATCAAGAGATGAAGGATGTAGCTGGTCTGGCTGGAGTGTTCTGGTTCTATGCCGGTGCATCTATCATCGGTGCTATTTTCTCCTACTTTATGGTGCCAGAAACAAAGGGGAAAAGTTTAAGAGAGATTCAGGTTGAGTTGCAAGGCGCTTTGTATGACGAAACTGATGAGAAATTGAAGACTGTGGTCGTGGATGAAGATCCTGAACTAACTGAGCTGAATGAGCTGAAACTTGGGTACCTGAGCTCTCAAGCAACGGTCGGTGATACGAAGGAAGCTGATAAATGAAATCAAATACTTAGGACCATTTTAACTTTGAAGTACTTTTTATGGAAGGTACTAATTAGTTTTTATGGAAGGTTGTGAAAGCAGGATCTTGAATACACAAAATGTTATGTAGCTCACGAAAGCAAACTGAGACGGAAACTCTATTTATTTTAATTATAAACTGAAACACTAAATACTGTGTGTTATTTTTGGCTAAGCAACAGATCGCTGAAGTTTTTCGTCTGACACACCAACCTAAATGTTGATCGACCTTTGGTTAGAGAGCATTGTGAATTTTGGTTTAGAAACACACAAAATCTAGTAACTATATGGCATACCCGATTCGCAGAAATATAGCGCTCAATCTCGTACTCATAAAACGTCCTATTTGTAAGCGGTATGATTACGTAGTAGATGTAGATTGTCATTCTTACCATGTAGATTGGACAGGTCACAGGTTGTGTACACATCTGAAGGAAAAACAAATTCAATGGTATGGTTGGCGCAGTCGCTGAGCGATTGGCTGCCGCGCTACGCGCGAGTTTGGTCCCCGCACGAAACAAATATTTGTACGACTTTGTCACATCTTATTCCTAACAAATAAAAAACAGGTAAAAGTAGACTGAACAATTAATTTTATTGAGGGGAGGTAAGAAATACAGTTATTTATATGTTAATAGGGATGTGGATAAGGACATACCTAACACGCACTCAACGGGAGGTAAGAGTCCCTCACTTCAAGTATTGTAAACCTAAAACTTTCTCCAGGTTTACAATACTTGAAGTGAGGGGAAGGCACTCCGAGCTCCGCGTCAGGGCAGCTCTGAAGAACAGGAGTCAGGGTAGCTCCGAAGAATAGGCGTCAGGGCAGCTCCGAAGAATAGGCGTCAGAGCAGCTCCGTAGAACAGGCGTCAGGCCAGGCCAGCTTCGCAGTACAGGAATCAGGGCAGCTCCGAAAAACAGTAGTCAGGGCAGCTCCGCAGTATAAGATTAGAGATTCCGGGCGAATCCGTTAGTCAGACCCCTGGGAAGCGTAGGGACGCGTCAGAGCGCCGGCGACCGTTAGATAACACTTGTTCACTCTTAGTAGTAGTCAACTCCACGTATTTCGTTAGTTCTCTCTCGGAACCCTGTCGTAAAAAACTGATAGCACTGCTTGTCCGGCTCTGGACGTTTGAAATCTCCAAGTTTCTGTTCTGTTCCTATTCCTTTTACCATTTATGTTGTTTCAGCCATATAATCATCTGACTTGCCAGGTGTAGTCGGCCAAGACGTATAAAACCTCTTTGATAAAAAATCTAGAATTCCGTTTTTCAGTAAACAAACGTAATTAAATAGAAAAACCAGATTTAGACTAGCCAAAACGATATAAATGATTTTTAGTAAATGCATAATGCAACCTTCATTGAATAGGCTAGTATAGAAAATCTATGAGAAAAAACCGGCCTGGTCTAGATGAAGGCATTCTATTTCTTCTTCTAATGTTCTGAGAACGTCATCCATTACTATGGTGAATAGTCGTGGGGATAGCGGACATCCCTGTTTGCCTCCCTTGCCTTTGTGCGTCGATTCCGTTTGCTGTCCAAACCATTTTATGCAGGTGAATTCATTCATGCATGCCTTAATAATTCTATTCGTTAGATATCTGTTAGTTCTAGTAACTAAAATGTCTCTAAGAGAGTTTAAGTCCTGCGTTTCGAAGGCTTTTTCGATGTCTAACGCCAGCACATAGGTTTTTGACCCTGCTCTCCATTTCTCGTAAATAATTCTCCTAAGTGTGTACATATGGTCGTCGGTCGATCTATTGCGAAGAAAGGCTGCTTAGTAGTTTCCTAGTTCTTTTATTGAAGCATCCAGTTTTCTTAGAAGAAAGCTTGCACATATCCTATATCCCACGTTACACATAGATAACTTTCTGTAGTCATTAATTCCGTCTGACTTTGCTTTTTTAGGCACTGGAATTTGGATCGTTTTATTCCAAGACATTCGTATATCATTGCTTACCCATGCTGCCTGCATGTGTTTTATAAATTCCGATAGCATTTCTGTTGGTAAGATTTTGAATAGCTCGGACACCACCTTGTCAGTACCTGGTGCTTTGCCGTTGCTCATGCTTTTAATGATATCACTTATTTCCTCTTCCGATAGTTCTTCTTTTGCGTCTGATGGGTTTTCATTGGGTAGAAGTACTATGTGTGGGCCTACTGACTTTATTAAATCTTCTTCCCAGCTTGACATGGGTATAAAACGTTGTTTGTTGTTGTGCTTCATGTTGATCTTATGTCTCCTGTAAAAATCGTATGTGATTTTTTCACATAGGTTTTTCCGCTTAGGTTTCCAAAGAATATTTCGTATTTTTTCTCTTCTTCTTTATTTCGTATATTTTGCAGCTTGTGTCTTGCTTCCCTTAGTTGTTTGAATGCGAATGCTTCTCTGGGGTAACAGCTTTTTAGAATAAGAAACTCATGTCATCATCATCATCAGCCTATTAATGTTCCCACTGCTGGGACAGAGGCCTCTTCTCTATGAGAGTGAATGGGCTATAATCCACCACGCGGGCCTGGTGCGGGTTGGTAGATGTCACATGTCTTCGAATTTTTGGTTCTAGGACATGGGTTTCCTCACGATGTTTTTCTTCACCGTTTTGAGAGCAGTGGTGATGAAATAAATTACACAAAGTATTGCGCCTGCCTGGGTTCGAACCCACGACTTACCCCTTTATCCTGTACACAGTGATAAAATGTAGAACTTAGATGATTTGATTTGATTCAAACATATTTTGCAAAAATTATCAAATATTACCAAGATACACAATCGGATGTCAAAACATTAAATTGCAGTAATACTCGTAAAAATGTACAACTAATCAGGCATGTCAATCATTAAAAATTACTATTTTTTCGTCCAGAAAGTCACTTATTTGTAGTAGGATCTACTTAGCAGAAAATATACAAGTTCACAGATTGTCCTTTTGCAGAGAGCTGTTATAACTGCTGCCATGACGTTTGTATTTCTTCTTGTTATTTGAATTGTTATAGTCGTGTATTTTTTTACAAGAAGCGCGAGACAAGGCGTTCGGTAGAGCCACTTAGGTGCCAGGTGTAGTGTTTTGAGTTAAATAATCCGGTACTCAGGTTTGTTTACTGTAAGCATGCTATGTGTATCCCTTTATCTTTCAAAGTTTTGTCAGTGTTATTTTTCTTGGAATGTGTGGCAGTGCCTCTAACATCCCAGGTTGCGATTTTGACACTATTAATTTCTGTTACCTTCCTAGGGCAGGGTGGGGGTCTTAGTATTGTATATCCAGTGGCGTCAGGTTGTTCAGCAGGCGATAACGTTGCGCTTGTATTTGGCGTTTTGTGTGGTGTACATTCTGTTCCAGACTCTTGAGAATTAAGTGCGCTAAGAAGGCTGTCATAGTGATTATTGTGATATAGTAAGTTAATAGTGGCTACAGCTTGTTGTGGATCTCAGGGGCTGTATGTAATGGGAGCACTAGGCCCGGCTTGGTGCACTGTTACGTTAATGAAGTAGTACTCGACTGCTGCAATGATGATATCTTCACCCCCCCAGACGCCATCTTTGTATTGTTGTTCGATATATTTTTCCCTTTGCTCATCAGGAAAAATATGGCGTTTACTTGGTGCGCGATGGCCCTAAATAAACAGTTTCCATCTCCGATCATATGGGCTATTTCCATGCTTCAATTTGATGATAATGGGTCCTGTTTGCTATTATGCTGCACCGTTTTTGCTTTCATTGTCGTGGCTCCGCAAGGACTCATTATGTGTTGCTTTTTCCTTATAATAATGTAACATAATGTAGGTACCTTTGTAGCTCAGGCCTGCAGGAAAGGCCCATTATTGCTCCTGTGGACAATGTTGATTAGCGTTCCTGGAAACAGAGCTTATACGAGTAATAGTGTTTTGTTAGGACTTTTATTAATCTCGCGTTGTATTGGTTAACTTTAGCTCTGTATTAACGGTGGTTTAAGTGTGGTTTTGTTTGTTCGTTAATGGTCGAACTATGCAATCTGTTTTTGTTTCATGGGTAATAGGAGAAAGTAGGGTTCACTTTTGAGTTATTATTGGTCAGGCCGGTCACCATTGTTAGATTATTTGTATAGTGCTCGTTGGGCACGGAGTGAGGCAAAATAAATAAATAATAACCTATTGTTTTATGGCGAATTATGAAGGCTGAAGCCGGAGGATGCAAAGAAAACCAATTACTTTTAACTAATTTATTAGAAAATAAAATTACATAAATTGCTTAAGGCTAGATTTAGGTGATAATTGGTCGATGGTTGTACCAAGAATGACGGAACGAGTTGGGCGGTGTCGCAATTCGGTTCCACGTGTATTAAAAATGCTGCGTCGACGCCACGTGTAAGAAATTGCCGCGATGCAAAATATTGGTGTCAAGTAGTCAGTGGTCCGAGTGTTGCACCGAATCGTAATATCAGCATTTCTGCTGTTACACCGTCACGTAACACCTCCCCCCGTAGAACAGCAATTATTTGTTAACAGCTGTTAAAAATGTTGATGTAAAATCACTGAAGTCCATCTTTATTTCAGCTGGATGAATATTCCTTCTTGGTTCCACTTCAGAATATATGTACTGGGCCGCATCCATTTCTGTGGGTGTAGAGTCAACCTTCTTAGTTTTATTGTATGGTAATGGTTAGTAAACCTGCACTTAATAGTTAAATGTACAGGTATCGTGGTATGATAAATGCTTCCATTCACAGCTTCCATCGGATATCTTGGTTAAGTTTTACTGAGGGCTGCACTGAAACTTTATTGTAACTCGAAGGCTCTCGAGGTTAATTGAATTGAGCTGTACTAATGGTTTTTCAGCTTTTGATATAGTGTTCTGGTCCAGTGATGTCCAGTCTAGAGCCTGCTTGTGTAGAACGACTGGTGTTAATGTACAGGAGTTGAGATGCTGTTGAGTGATGAGCTGCTGTATTACACAATCTGGTTTGTTTGTAATTTTGTAGCCAATTTTCTCTTCGCAGAGGTACCCTGAGTTTAACTTCGGACATTCTGTCTCTATGTACATAGAATATGATTCCTGAATTGCTATGTAAGGTGAGGTGGGGATAAGGACCATGTTATTTTTGTTAGGAATTCTGGACAATTTGTATAGGGTTCTTGGTAAGGCAATTGGCACCTTTATAACTATTTTACTATCAATATAATAAATGATCCTAACTTTAAAATGGTATAATACTTCCGGAAATCGATGTCAATGATCTCGTTTTTTGAGTACAATAATCTTAATTACTTATCATATTTCTAAGATTACCTAAACTATACCTAAACTAATCAAAGAATTGGTGGTGCTAGATACACGCATAAAAGCTATGTCTGATAATGTATCTTTAATATCATTTAAAATTAGAAGGTGCTGTGCCAAATGTGCATTTGTAACTAAATCTGCCTGTGTGGACTTAATTCAGATAAGTTCTTTTTTTTTTTTTTTTAGCAATTATGTTCTGGTTGTCCTTCTAACATCCATTCTTTAGTTAAGCTTATGTGACAGTTTAGTTCTGTTTCTAGTTTATTTTCATCACCTTCGAGAACTTGGATGACATTACTATATTTAATTGCATCTGTGTAATCTAGGTTGCCTGATAATTATGCTTTTGATAACTGACCCTAATCCGTCAATGAGTCCTCGTTTAGCTCGACTAGGTTTAAAACTTTCTTACTGTAAGGATATCTTTTCAAGTTTGTCCCCGAGGTAACTAATATGGAGTTTAAGTAATATGTCCTCCACTCGGACCAGCTGTAACAATATCGTCAGTGGTATTCTGCAACAATTTTTTCGTGTTAAGTGTTCTTTGAAGACGTGATTTGGCAACGGGACCACGGTTCTTTTTCGTATATATGTGAATGGGCAGGTCTGCTAATACTGTGTCTTGTGTGTAACGGGGTGAAAGTTTTTGTCTGCTGGCTAATGGGTTCTTAACGAATACCTGTTGGTCTAGTGCGTATTCCTTTTGAGGCTCTCTATCTTTATTCCTATTTTCTATTAACTCTGTTCGATGGTGCGAAGATGTTTCGTTAATGGCTTCGTATACCCTAGACATCTTATCTCGATGTTCTTGCACGTATTGTTGAAGCAAGTGCACAGATAAATCTATGTCTGAGGGATCACGTGGGTCCGTATGACCGGTAACTACTTCAAGTGGTCTGCATTTCGTGAAACTGTGTATACTACTGTTATACGCCAGTATTGCGTATGTCATAAGATTAACAGCTGGTTCAGTACGATACTGTAATTTTAAAATTCTCAAATGTTCTAGCAAGGTGGAGTGTAAGCGCTCTATCATCCCATTATCATTGGGAGTATGGGCTACAGTTTTATGGTGTTGAATTCTATGAACACGGGTAAATTCAGTAAATAGTTGGTTGGTAAATTCGGGTCCTTGATCTGTAACTTTTGTTACCGGAACGCCGTGATGGGAGCAGAACTTTAGGAAAGCTTGAACTACGCTAACTGCTGTGCCATCTCTGATATGATATGCTTGAGCGTATTTAGAAAAAGCGTCGATAGTGGTCAGGTATTTCTCGTTTTGGGCCGTGAATAGGTCAAGATGAACGGTATCAAAAGGTTTTGACGGTGGTGGAACTATGCAAAATTTTTGTTTGATCGGTTTTCGGTCATATTTGGCCTGCCCACATATACTACATTCACTTATATATTTCGAAATTTGCTCTTTCATCTTTGGCCAATAGTATTTATCAGATAAGGCTAAGTAACACTCAGTTATACCGCGATGATTAGTTTTGCCTTCGTGGTATTTCTGAATGATCTCTTGCTGTCTTAGGTATTCTTTTACATTTTCCACTTCGATTTTTGTTAGGACAAGATTCATAGCAGAGCTTCTGAACTTTTCCTGGATTATTGGGACTATTTTATACATTGCTAGTGAGGGACGTATTATAATACCTGTCTTAACTTTCGGGTTTGCAAATTCTTTAATAGCGGTTATTATGTCTTGTTCTAGGTTAGATTCGGAGAGTTGGATAGAGGTGCGGGTATGAGTTTCGAATGGCTTGGAAACTGCCGGGCGTTTCTTTATATCGCCTACCACTGTAAAACATATTTGCCTGTTAAATTTATTCAAGGGCTCATCTGAAATTGGTATTTCTAGTATTGGGTTTTCGGCACTAGTATGAGCTGTGAGCGTAGAGGAGCCTACTAGAGAGGGTGGTTTCTCAGATACGTTAACTATGACAGAGCTTGTTTCTTCGTTATTAATTTCGATCCGGGACAAAGCATCTGCATTTGTATTGTTCTTGCCCTGCCTGTACACTACCGAATAATTATATTCACTGAGCTTGAGTCTCCAACGAGTTAATCTCGAACTGGGTTCTTTTAAACTCATAATCCATTGTAGTGGTTTATGATCCGTAATAACAATGTGGACAAAGTATCAGGATGTGGAGCCCGCTCGTTCAAAATGACCTTAAGAGAAGACTTAACTGTGCGGATCATCCTCTCCCAAGATCCACCCATTTCAGGAGCACCTGGAGGAATAAATCGCCATTCTACTCCACGTACTAAGCCATCTTCGCGAATCGCATTAGTGTTCAGATCAGCCAGACACCGCTTTAATTCTGCATCAGCACCTATAAGATTAGTTCCATTATCAGAATAGATAACAGTTGGTAAGCCTCGTCGAGCTGCCATTCTCCGAAGGGCCATGATGGTGGAGTCAGCAGACAAATCTTCAGTCAGCTCAATGTGGATTGCTCTCACAGTAAGGCAAGTAAACAGCATACCATACCTTTTCTGACGTCTGCGACCTACAGTGACCTCTAAAGGGCCAAAGAAATCCACGCCTGTGTAACTAAATGGACGTCTGTTATGTTGAAGTCTGGCTGCTGGCAAGTCAGCCATACGCTGTGGCTGGGACAAAACAAACAACGTGACGAGACTGACCTAACAGTTGGTCTGAGCCCACGTCTGAGCCTCAGAATCCAATAGTGTTGTCTCAAGTTGTTAACGACAAGTTCGTTAGCTCCGTGAAGTGCCTTTTTATGATAATATTCTACTAGTAAATGTGTAATTCTATGTTTACCATCTAAAATAGCTGGTCGGCATGTTGAGTGCTCAATACCGACAACTTTGTCAATACGACCACCAACACGCAAGATACCCATCTCGTCAAGATACGGTGACAACTGTAACAAACGACTATTACGAGGCAAAGCACATTTTAATTTTAAGCAAGATATTTCTGTAGCAAAACAATCTTGTTGACATTTTTTAATTAGTAAATCTTCTGCCTCCTTAATCATGAGAAGGTCAAGTTGTGTGGCTTTGCGTTGACATTTTCGAATAAATAGCGAAACTCTTGCGGTGGCGCGCACCAGTGTGATCCAACTCGAGATATTATCTTCATTAGGCAAAGATAATACAGAATTGTTAGCAACCACGACGTGAATGCTTCGTTCCTCACACACAACATCTTCGGACGGCTTGGTGAACTTACGGTCTTGCGGCCACTCCGCCTCCGGACGTCGTAAGTACGATGGGCCTTGGTACCAAACGTCCGAATATGCAAGTGTAGGAGCGTCCACTCTAGTAGCGACGTCAGCAGCATTCAGTCTTGACGGTATATAGCGCCACTCACAAGGTCTAGACAATTCGTCTATTTCACCCAGACGATGAGCAATAAACGGTTTGTAGTTACGAGGATCACTGCGTATCCATTGCAGAACTGTACTGGAATCACACCAATAAAAACGTTTGGTTGGTTGCAAATCCTTATGTTCCTTTTGAACAGTGCTGGCAAGCCTAGCCGCTAACAGTGCTCCCTGCAGTTCTAACCTCGGTATCGACACAGGGCGAAGAGGACTTACTCTGCTTTTACTGGCAACAAAACATACTAGCACACAACCATCAGAGCGCACAAGACGCCAATAGATAACAGCTGCGTACGCCTTTATTGAGGCATCACAAAATATGTGCATCTGTGTATCCACAATGTGACACTTACTTGAGTCCGTCATCCATTGCGCGCCTGAATAGCATGCTGTCCACTCGCCTGCATTCGAATAACAACGTGGAATACTCAGCGACGCCAACTGTTGCAAATCGTTTAACCAGTCCATCCATAAAGAGTGTTCGTCCTTTTGGATGCGGCAATTCCAGTCGATTCCGCTACGATGAACATTCTGAAATATTATTTTTCCTTTTATAATAAACGGAGTCAAATATCCATGCAAATCATACACTGACATAATGATACTTAGCATTTTAGCTTTAGTAGGTGGTTCAGAACCATTTAATATATTCTCTGGTATACGATCAAATGAAATTTTGAAACCAAATGAATCACTATTAGGATGCCACATCAACCCGAGCGTGCGCTCAGTTGTGTTCGTAGCTCCGAGTTTAAATTCCAACGCGGTAGGTGCGCGCGCGTCGGGCGCGATGCTTTGTAATACAGTTTTGCTATTGCTCGACCAACGCGTTATCTCGAACCCGCCCTTTTTATGAATGCTGGTTATGTCACGAATTAACTCGATAGCTTTTAGTTCTGTGTCGCATGAGTGTAAACAGTCATCCATGTAATGATTGTTTACAATCACATCAACAGCTTCAGGATACAAATCTTGATATTTTAATGCATTTTTATTGCATATGTATTGTGCAATAAAAGGAGAACATGTGGCACCAAAAATAAGACTTTGCATAACACATATCTTCAAAGGGGTGTCTACACTCTCTTGCCATAGAAATCGTAAAACATTTTGGTCTTCAGCGCGAATTTTTATTTGAAGAAACATATCCTTAATGTCTCCAATTAAAACAAACTTGTGTTCGCGAAATCGTAGCATTATACCAAGTAAAGAGCTATACAAGTCAGGTCCCGTGAGTAAATAATCATTTAGGCTCACTCCTTGGACCCTCCCTCCACCATCAAACACTAACCTCAATTTCCCGGGTTTGTTTGGGTTTTGCACTCCAAAATGCTACAGGTACCAAGTGTGGCTTGCTGAAAGTTCATTTACCTGCAGTTCTCGAGCGAAGCCCTGCTGAAAGAGCTTGTCCATCTCCCTCTTGTACCTCTTAGCATACTCACTATCTGCCTGAAATTTTTTCAATAAACCCTGTAGTCGTGACCGCGCGTAATTATAACTTTCGGGCATAACAAAATCGTCTTTTACAAAAGGTAAACCAACCTCCCACTGATTACCTACCACACGTGATGTTTCATCCAGTATACGTACAGCTCTCAGCTGTCCCGTATTTTCACGGTGTACAGCAGAAATTCCAATAGAATCTAGTTCAAATGACTGTTTTACTAAATCATTTAATTGTTCTGTGTTACTTACTTGTGTTTCAGAGTGAGCGAGATGTAATACGTGCCCATTGATGAGAGAGTGAGTGCGACCATAGCAACCATGAATGGACCATCCTAAACGGCATCTCGTAGCGTACAAGTCGTGTTTATTATTATTATGTAATATTTCTAAAGGTGCTATAAGAAAATAATTATCTTCACCTATCAGTAGGCGAGGCATGACACATTCCTTACATACATGTTGTTTTACGTTAGATAAATGTTCACAGTTAATACTATTTATGGATGACAAATTTTGAGTAGGTAGTTTCAAACTATCTACCTGACGGAAACAAACATCATATTGCTTATTATCAAGGCCACTTATCTTTGCAGATACTTTAGGAGCATCTGGTTGCAATACCTCAATGCCAAATGCATCAATTAATTTAATGGAAGTAGATTGTATGGTGCTGAGACCTAATTGTTGAACTAAATTTTTATCTACAATAGAAATAGATGCACCATCATCTAGTAATGCATAAGTGCTTACAGTACCGTTTGGTCCTTTGAGTTGCACCTTCACAACTTTTAGAGCGACAGAAGCTGGTGTCCCTGTGCTGTCATCATCAATGCAGCTGCTCTGTTGCTGACCCGTAGACGTCGCGATGTGCGCCACTGTAGATGCTTCACCCTCTTTTGCTTTATCGTTAGACTGTGTGGGCAATGCAGCAGGCTTGCTAAAATGCAAAAGTTTGTGATGGGGGAGTTTGCAATTATCTATATCTGGTGCCGGACATATTTGGTTGTCATGCCTCTTTAGCAAACAACAGAAACATAAAGAGTTGGTTTTCGCATATCTCCAACGGTCCTTCCTCATCGCTCGCTTGAAGACACGGCAGTCAGGTAATGGATGTGCAGACTTCTTACAGAAATTACATGTCTCTGTTTCAACTGAGGCAGTAAGTAATAATGACCTATGTTGTTGATGCTTCTTATCATATGACCACTTCCTTTGTTTGTCTGGTTCAGACTTTTTGAGTTCACGAGGCTGTGTGATACCGACAACTGCCATCATTTCTGCCTCCTGTTTGAGAAATCTGGCTAGTAATTCAAGCTTTGTCTTACCGGTGTCTAGGTTCTTGAAAGCATAATCCATCCATCGGCTTACTAACACACTCGGTAATTTTGAAACAACCGCTAACAATAGCTCCGGGCTTCTGAGGTAGTCATGTTGGTTAATGGCTCGAAAATTTAATCGTAATTTCTTAATTTGTTCAGTTAGCTTCATGATGACCATATCGGAACGACCAAAACTTAACTCCAAGGCAGCCAATACTTCATCTGGAGATGTATTGCCTATAAGTAGGTCTGTCACTGCCTCTTTGGCCTCACCTTTTAAGGCACGACGCAGTCTCCACAGATTTTCCACTTCTGTAAACTTGCATATTTGAGTTGATTCTTTATAAGCATTGAGGAAGTGAAGCCACTCCAAACAATCACCACTGAATGTAGGTAACTCTTTGGGAGCAGATAACCTTGTCAGTAGACGGTTCTCACTATTGTCATTTGCTTTGATTGTTGACGTTGACATAATATCTTTCAGTGCCTGAGCTAGCTGCACGATGCTGTCGACAGGCTGACCGAAGTTGGGTGCATGGCTTGTGGGAACATTAGCTGCCAGCGGTAGTTCCGGAACCGTCGCATGCTGCGGACAAGGATCAGGATGCGGGAGGTGGTTATTGTCCAACCATTCCTCTACTGCTGATTGTTGATAAAATTGTGACGGGTTATCTTCGTCATCAACGATGGCCAAGTCAGCTTCTAGCTTTTTGTCAATGAGTTCCATCTGTATCTTTGCCTTCGCCTCGGCGGCCTCGAATACCAGTTGCGCACGGCTTCGGATGATGTCTTAGATTTCGTTGATGGTGGTTTGTGAATAATCTCGACTTTAGTTGGTGGTGGCACATATAAGCTCTGCGCTTGTTCGTGTGCTTTATGAGCACGTGTTCCGACGCGCACTCCAAACGTTCATGAAGCTTATTTCGTTCCCGGCTGCGCAGGTTTTTATCGTAAGATGGTGATTTGAACATTGTAACTGGTCTATTACTAGATCCGCTCGATGGACCAACGATTATAAGCGATAAAAATTGAAACTCGGTGCAGAGGTGAAAAAAATGTCCGGTCGAGGGCTTACTAAAAAAATAACAGCGCGACCAAACGATTCACGAAAATAATTTAACATAGTAAATCTAAGTTTTATTTATACAAGATAAAAGAAATGAAACTGTGGCATGTGTCGCCTACACCGTCAAAATTAACATTATAATCATAAGAAAAATAAGATATAATTAAAATACATTCAAGAATTAAAATAATAAAACGTTCAAATTTAAATAAGATAAAAATAAAACATTCAAATTAAAATAAGATAAAAATAAAACATTCAAATTACTGCTTAAAATGCTAGTATAGATGTAAATTGATCTTTTAAATTTAATGTATTAAAAATAAATAAATTAACTGTTTTAGTAATAATTATTTTCTGTAGGAACCCCATTTTGGGTAAATTGTCTCTATCCTGTGCAATTTGTTTCCAGTTTGGTTCAGCTGCCCTTGTAATCTCTTCTTCCCAACGTGTCAATGGCCTTCCTCTCCTTCTTTTACCTTGAGGACCTTTCCAAAAAGTCACCATTAAAGTCCATCTATTATCTTTAAGCCTCGCGACATGTCCTGCCCATATCCACTTAAGTTTCTGTGCATAAGTCAGTGCGTTTGTTGCTTTAGTTTTTGACCTTACTTTTGTGTCGTATTTTGTCTAATTTCCTTATTTTCAGCATGCTGCGCTCTAGTCCCCGTTGACAAGTAATGATTTTATTTTTTAATTTAGAAGTCAATTTCCAAGTCTGACTTCCGTACCTTAAACACGGTAGGAGGCTGGAGTTCATAACTTTAGTTTTTATGGTTATAGGAAAGTTACTTTAAAAAAAAATCCTTTAAGCTCCAGTATATTACTCTTCTTTCCACTTCTAATTCGTTATTTTTCCTGTCAAAACTAATTCTCTTTTCTAGATATATGTACTTGTACAGACAAGTATATTCAAGTGGCGCTTCATTAATTGTTATTAATCTTTTACAGCTATTTGTCATTACCATAGTCTTAGAGAGATTCATTTCTAGTCCCACCTTAACACTAGCTAGATGCAGAGTTTCGACCATGTGCTGTAGCTGGGAGCTGGACTCTGATAACAACACTAGGGCATCTGCAAATATTAAGTGGCTTAAATACTCGCCCTTTTTGAACAGCCCTAGATAGCCTACAGGATGGCTATAAATATTTTTGGAGATAGTGGGTCGCCCTGTCTTACTCCTCTTTCTATAGGAAAACTAGGTCCGAGAGTTTCCAGCTTGATTCTACCGTTATTATTATTATATTTATGCTTTTGATGACATTTATATACACGTCTTCTACTCCCTGCTGTTTTAAGCTTTCCCATATACTTATGTGTGTGACCGTATCAAATGCTTTTTGATAGTCGATAAACGCAATGTATAGCGGTCTTTGTTGTTCTTGATACTTTTCTATAATTAGTTCGAGTGTGTGTATATGGTCAACTGTAGAGAATCCTTTTCTGAAGCCTGCTTGCTCTACCGGTTGTTTTAATTCCAATGTACTACTAATTCTTTTGTTTACAATGGTAGAGAAGAGTTTGTAGATGCTTGGTAACAAGCTTATCGGTCTATAGTTGCTAATATCTTTTGGGTCGCCCTTCTTGTAGATAAGTATAATATTTGATTCAGACCATTGTGAGGGTTTCTTCAGATTTCTGTAGTATTAAGTTAAATAATTCCGCTAATGGTCCAGCTAATATTGGGTGTGCTATTTTCAATAATTCATTTGTGATGTTGTCGGAGCCAGGGCTTTTTTTCTAATTTTAAACTCTTTATTAAAAGCCAAAATATACTATTAAAAGCCTTATGCCTTATATGGGCCAGTGCGTAGTATGTTTATATTTTATTCTCTCCGAATGCGTAAAATAATCATGCTCTTTTCGTTTGCACAATTACCCACGCTAATTGTGTGCTTCTAGATAGTACACAAAAACATACCAAGAGGCTCGCAGTTTATTATAATCATAAAAAAGCCGGAAAGGTACGAGTTGGACTCGCGCACCGCGGGTTCTGTATAAACTTGTAGTTATTTTGTTATTAAACTACATTTTTTTTTATTTAGGTCTTGACAGACAGATGAGCAGACGGAAAATAAAGTGATCCTATAAGGGTTTAGTTTTTTTCTGTTCCTCATCGGACAGACTTCCGGCGTAATCTCATTAAGAGAGCGACGGTCGCAACCCCGTGCAGGGCACGCCACGATAGTGGCGATAAGTCTCCTCTTTGAGGAGTGGCTTGAGAGACGTCACGGCGTCCTCACCTTCCGCCTGACGCAGGTCCTCACCGGACACGGTTGTTTCGGTAGGTTCCTGCACCGAATCGGGCGGGAGGAAACGCCCGGGTGTTTCCAAAGCGAGGATCGACCGGAGGACACGATGGAGCACACGGTGGAGGTGTGCCCCGCGTGGGTGGAACACCGCCGTATCCTCGTAGTGGCGATCGGCGGCGGCGACCTCTCGCGTCCGGCCCTAGTTCAATCAATGGTCCGGAGCGAGACGGAATGGGACGCCGTCACCTCTTTCTGCGAATCAGTAATGCTAGAGATGGAGGTGGCGGAACGTGAGAGGGAGAGAACCTCACGCCCCGCCGCCGCGGGAGACGACCACCCGGGCGTCGGGGGTCACGTGGTGGCCCCCGGCCACCGTAGGTGCGGGCCTGTGGACTGAGAGCTATGGGCTAGCTCGCCGTCCGTCCGTTTTATGACGACAGACCGTGTCGTTCCACGCGCGCGCCTTAATGAGAGTCAGCAAAAAGGAAGGAGTCCGCAAGGGCCGATGCCTGCCGGGGTTGCGGGACTGTTCGAAAGAGATACCGTGGCACCGGAACATAAAGGGCAATGAAGGAACATGGATGGGTTTTAGTCAGCAAAAGCCTGACACTCCCTCCTGCTCCGCCCAGAGCGGGAGGATTCATTTAATGATTTCCAATTCGAAAAAAAAAAAAAAAAAAAAAGGTGCGCACTTGTCCGGTTCTTTAGGGTTTCTCTAAAAAACATAAGTGTGTATTGGGCCACGCAAGTAAAGGGGTTTCGTTGCTGGGATGAATTTAATAATAAACGCATGCACTAAATTTACTAAACCATTTCTTAGCGGTTCACCTTCCTTCGAATATAAAAGGGTCTACTTACACCCTTTATAATGCCAATAGTCACTGAGCAAAATTACTATTCGGATTGCACACGAATTCGTACTGATGGGCAAATAGACAGATGATGAAATTATAAGGGTTGCGTTTTAACCTAGACTAGGGAATCCTAAAAAACAACGACGCAGCTAGTAAATAAGTTAACTACTGTTCGCACACATTGAAGTAGTTTAATATCATCAAAAAATTTTATTTATATTCAGTAGTTAACTTACTTCTTCATCCCAATGTTTAATCTTTTAAGGAATGCCTTTTCTATGAAAGCAATCTTAACTAATATTACAGATGCGAAAGTAAGTTTGTTTGTTTGTTTGTTACTTTTTAAGGCTTAAACTACTGAACTGATCATCCTGAAAGGTACAGAAATGGACATAGACCTTTAGGCTACCTTTCATCTCGAAAAAAAGTACTGTTCCCGAGCAAAAAACAACAATAACGGTCTTAATTAAACGCGAATCATGGTTGAATTATAAATTACAAACAGAGTACAATCCGAATTGATTGTCAAATTTTAAAGCCAGTCAGTAGAAATTCAAGGTCATTGCTCTTTACTCAATCTCTGCGTAGGTACCCCGACAATACATTATGAATCGTTTATTATTACTAGAAAAAGTCAAGGATCACGATGTAGTTGTTAAATGTAGTTTCGGGACAAGTTTATGTCATTATTTCTGTTTTCGGAATTATTTATTTGAATAAATGTTAATGACCTTTATTTCCTACTTATCTGTCGCAGACTATAGTTTGTTCACAATGCTTCAACGATTTACAGTTTCACGAACACCAACAAGGCATGCACCTGAATTTGCAAAAAATTACGAACTTTTAAAACATTTTATTTAGATAATAGATTTTTACCTTTGTTTAACCTTAGCTATGTGTGCCTAGTTTTTGTGAAAACGCTCACAAAGCTCTGCCTACCAAACATTATCGAAGCATTTATTGTTGATTTCCGACAGACAAATGATGACGAATGAATTATGTTTTTTACTGAGAATTAACTTTTTATAATGATAGTAATAAATTCGACACCATACGTTAATTTTTTTGATCTCGTAAATTTTATGAAAACGTGATTCATTTGCATCCGAAACGCGGAAGAGTACACAAGAGTGCGACTTGTCAAATTATTATTTTAAAATATAAAGTGTGTCGTGAATTAGATGAAATAATATATTTTTTTAGAAAATAGTACAACTACACCATCATGCAGGTTATAATCTCTGGTTCATATTGATCCTTGGTTTAGTCAGGTTTAAGTTAAGTTGGTTTTGTTAGGAATTTTACATAATTTGAGTGCACGTAAATTTGTGAGATGGCGGAAGGGAGACATGCTCAATATTTAGTGGCAGCTGCCGGTAAGTTCAATTATTTTGTTTTATATCACTGTTTTTCTACTTTACTAATTCACCGTCACACCCCGTTCACACGGCATTATTTTGTACGGTATTTTGTTCTAAAAAATTGGCATCACATGGCAGTTTATTCTGCATTAGTTGTTCATAACCGTTTAGAACATTAGTTTGGTTATTGCTGTGTGATCCCAACTTTTTACAGGACAGTGCCGTGCGAATGCATAGCCTAAATCGCTTATTCTGAAAACTTTAAATATTGAGTTTCATAAAAAACAAAAGTGGTTACAAAGGAATCTGCGTGGCCATTGTGGCACCCTTCTACTCACGTAAAGCCAGTAGACATTGGCCTAAATGAGACGTGTTGGATAATATCGGGGTGCTTAAAATTGACTCCATTAATAGGAATAGCACCACCTGCCGTACGAAGAAAAGTCGCATGCGGGCTTGAAAAAAGAGATCCAAGTATTTCTATTCCTGACCTCCCTTGGACGACTACACAACGACTTCGGGAAGGCTTAAAAATCGTAATAGCTTCTTACGCTCTACACAGGTCATCCAGGATAGATAAACCATCGAATCGACTGCCCCTAGCTAAACTATCGAACGTGAAAACAGTTAACTTTACACGGCAACAATTTGAAGTTTATTTTATCGATAACTGTTATTAATGACTATCATGACGTTCGTGGGTTTTCTATATGAGTTCGAAATATTATTTCTATAATAACTAAGTTAAGTAAGTAAGTAAGAATAGTCTTTAATAACTAAGTTACTAATGGACGGTCGAAATGTGGAAAGAAAGGTGCCCACCTCTTACCCGACTCCGTCAAACCTAGGGAATATTTTCCCGGACATGATTTGTAGTAATCTATGTATATGGAAGGCCCTCAATATCGAATACGCACCCTAGTAGGACGCTGCAAACACATTTTGCGGAAATGAGTCAATGCGGTGCTCTAGAAAAGAACATGACCCACTTGCTGAAGTGTCAAATGTGTCCAATACACCTGCTCATGAGAGGACTTTAAATATCTTACAGAGGCCGCTATTAACGTGGCCTACTGGGCCCAATAAATTTTATGAGCGTACCATCGCGATCGATACGAAAGGAGAAGAAGAAACACAAATAAATAATATCTAAAAACTAAAATTAATTCTTCAGTTTATTTAATAGAGTATGAAAGTTTGTATGGGACCCCGACATTTCTGCGAATGCGGAATCCCATCGCTTTGATTGGATTTCACATTAACAAAACTGCAAAAAAAACTTGGCTTCTTGCGTATATTTTTTTGTTGATGTAAATGTTTTTTCGTATTTCTTACCCGCCGTCTTTTGTAAATAATTACTTTACATCAGATCGCGGTATGGTCGATAAATATTCAAGGGGGTTTTTTGTGTGGCACAGCGGGTAGGCCTAGTATGAAAATTTGTATGGAAGCCCGTCATGTTTGCAAATGGGGAATCCCATCGCCTTGATGAACCTTGATTTTTGTTTATATGTATTTTTTTTTGTAAATGTTTTTTCATATTATTTCTTATATATTTATATTGAATAATTACTCATAATCAGATCGCAGTAGGTTCAAGGGTTTTTTTTGTATGATACAGTGGGTATATAGGCCTCACAAGGTGTGCTGACCAAAGTCGAGGTCACCGTAACCCAATGGATGCTGGTAGCGCTCGCGCTCTAAAGCGGTGTTTGTGGCGATGCTTGGGGAAGGGATGAACAGTGTAAAGGACATTAAGGCTGGGATATCTGCTAACGAGAGGTTTTCTTCTTTTTGATGAGTGAATATAAATGTGCAGAAAAAATACATGTTGCTTATTAGACTGTAAACTTTAATTGGTACAGTCAGCATCAAAAGTCGATGACCACATTCAGATTTTCAAAATCACTGTACACTATATCACCCATAAATCGCTCAACAAGATATGGCGCCAGTATTGAATGAACATCATTCAAGTTTAAAATTAACTGAACACTTCTCGTCAAAGGTCACTGAACACCATTTTGTCAAAAATTGCTGATCGTTATAATTTCCGAAAACATTTTAGCATTCAGTTTTACAAAAGTCACTGAACAATATAAAATACTTGTTTTGGTTATCTAGTGTAATCACGGCAACGTCCAAAAATAACTTAACATCCTAGATAACAAAAGTTACTGAACATTACTTTGTTTCGGATACGTAGCGTGTAAACGTTTATTACCAAAAGTAGCTGAACTGCAAACTAAAAAAGTGGCCGTTACTATCTTCAGAGTTATAAATCTAATCTTGTCCTATCCAAACTAAATCATATAAAAAAAAATTAAATGGATGTAAATTTCGAATTTAACTTTCCAAAATAATTTTGATTTTTTTTTCATAGTATCAATGAGAAATATTAGAAGTGGTTCAAGCGGTAAGCACATTTTTAAGCCTATTTTTCAAATTTATTCCGTCGACGTTATCTAAGCTTTCTATATTACGATTGAATTGTAACCTAATTCGTAAAGCAATAAAACTCATTTTCAAAATCACGCAGATTATGTTCAAATTCATACCGTCGACTTATTTTATGAATTTTATAGTACGATTGAATTAGAACCTAATCTATACAGATTAGGTTCTAATTCAATCGTACTATAAAATTGAGTCTTATATGTACACACATATAAGACTCATTTTCAAAATTCACACAATTTTTTTAATTCAATTCTTTGGGAAACAGTTGTGGGTATTTGAAAAACTGTTTACCCTTGAATGTAAAAAGAAGATTTCTATTTAATTCCATTCCCACCAAAGAGCCCGCCCGGACCTTTACCTCATTGAAAACTTATGGGGGCTTATGGTCCAGACTTGGGATGAAAGCACTCCTCGAACAAGGGAAAATCTACTAAATCACGCCATAGAAATCTGGGAATATTTTAGGGGACGAGATACTTGTCCAAATATGATAAACTCCATGCGAGAACGCCTCCAAAATGTCATCGTTGCCAATGGGGGACACACTAGGTTTTAATTCTAAGTAGTTTAAGCCTAATCATAATTGTAATTGATAAAAAAATAACTTTGTTTTTGTTTATAAAACATTGATTTGATTATGAAAGTTTAAATTTCTTGATTTTTAATTAAAACAAATAATAATTATTAACTGTAGGTATTTATTTATCGAACCATTTAATTTAATTTTGTTGATAATAAATAAAAGGGCGGTGATTTACATGTGCATGTGTCTACTTAATTTATATACCAAACATATATACCTACCGAAAAAAAATACACACACATATTAAACTCAAAAAACGTTTCATTTTGTTCAAGGACTTTAGAGATAAACGATGCTATGCTATTTTTGTCAAAAATTTGTTCAGAGACTTTAGAGACAAAGAATGTTATGCTTTTTTTACTATAACTTTGTTTAGCGACTTTTGAAAAGTGATGGACACCTACTTATGCCCTTTTATGATAATCATTCATTTCTGGCGCTTGTCAAGTTGAGCGATTTAGGTATAATACGGTGTACAGCGATTTTGAAAATCTAAATGTGCTCATCAACTTTTGATGCTGACTGTACAATTAAAATAATACTAACTTTGTTATTATTATAATTTGAAAAAAAAAAATTCAAAGTGAAGCATTTTTTTTTGAAATTTCGTAACTACTCATAAACGGCATTAAGTTTTAGTTTTTTTTTTCACACAAATATTTGACACTTTTTTCTTCAAAAAGTGTACAATTGGCATTTTGATGTAATGATTTATTAGGCTACAATTAAATTAAAACCACTCATTTCGCACTATTCGGCCCGCACTGACTGACGTAACAACCACTTTATAGTGCAAGCTGCACACTTTATTCTAAGCGCACTTTATTCTAACAGTATTTCAAACGAAGTTTGAACCACCACAAATAGAGTTGCTAATTTAGCAGATACCCCAGCCATAAACAATCAAATTCTTACCATGAATTCAACGTTAGATTCTAGACAACCTAGAAAAAAGAATTCACGGGTGCCTAAAATACCAAACGTAATATACAAAACGTAGTGCTGATTTTTCTTGTAACTGACAAAGAATTTCAACCCTAGGTATCATATACTAAATTAATTGCAGCAGTTTGTTACACCTTATAAACACAGGTACATGTCACAGTGCATGTCTCTTTATGACATGATCATGGTGATGACGCTGATACTGTTTCTATTGTTTTAGTGTCATTGGCTGCTATGGTGGCAGGTTTCTCACTTGCGTGGAGCACCCCTGTAATACCGAAGTTCCACAACAATGAGACCGGCATCAATATTACAGATGTAAGGTTACCTAAAAGTACTATATTGTTTCATTCGTGACCTCTTTGTTTTTAATTTTCGAAAAATATCAGGAAACCATCTGGTGTGACTAAATACCACTATAATAGCTGTAGACATCATTCACAGAAAGAGATATCATGGGTGGCAGCTCTGTCAGCCCCTGGCTTCATGACTGGCAGTCTGGTGACGAGGTTCATTTCCGATGGGTTCGGGAGACGAGCCGTTATTCTGAGCAGTTCTTTGCCCGTCGTTCTTGGAACGGTGAGTGAAGCAAATGGAATATTTGAATCAGATGCATGGTGCTCACACAATTGGGACCAAGAATATGTCTGTATGTATGTGTGTATATATATATGTGTGTTTGTATCTAAAAAGGGATTAGGACTTTGTTTCAGTGCTTCTTCTTAAGCAAAGATCTATAGAGCTAACTTAGACTTACTGTTTATATTATTTATATGTGCATAAATGCATAATTATTCAGTATTCTTCTCCTCAAGCGACTGTCACCAAGCGTATTACACGAATATGAACTTTAACTTTATTCAGTTATGACACATATTTGTATGAAACGCTACAACACTTAGCTTGAGTTAAGTCAAAGTTCAATGTATAGATCTCAGCCTGAGTAGTTATATAGGAAACACTGACCCAAGCTAGTTTTCTAAACAAATGTCGTGTCAAAGTATTTGTACTGACTTTATGTAATTAATCATATGATCTGGCATGTTTTGTCATATCTAGTGTAATTTTATCCTTCTTTGAAATTCTTTTGTATCAAAAACTAAACCTGCTTTGATTTCCGCTTGAAATTGACTTACTTCTTGAGAATGACTGTTGACTGTTGACTGTTGTGTCAAAATTGATGAATATATTGTTTTCAGGTCATGGTTTTAAGCACTGCGTCAGCATGGTGGCTTTACATAACGCGTTTCCTATGGGGCATTGGCACCGGCATGATAGCAACCGTGAGTAAATTACCAGTAGATGATGCATTTTCAACAAGGTAAAAATTATCAATATTGTTATCTCTGAAAAAGTTTTCTGATGATCCAGTATCACAACTTGAGTTTTGTCAGTTACACTAAAGGCTTTCATTTCAATAACTTCTCTTTACAGGTATCAGCCATGTACATAGCAGAGGTATCAGACAAAGAGATCAGAGGTAAACTCACGTCGTCCATTCGGTACATGCAAAATTTTGGCGGTTTCATCATCATGTCTGTCGGCCCTTTCATCTCGTATCACGCCATCAGCTACATGCTGCTGGTTCTGCCGATATGTTACTTCATCGCCTGCTGCTTTATACCAGAAAGTCCGTATTACCTCTTAAAAGAAGGAAAGGTAATAAGAGCGAGAGCTTCTCTCATCAGGTTAAGCGCGAACAAGGATCAAAAGGTGAGAGAAAACCGGATTGTTAGTAGAATTATAAATTGCTTTCTCCTTGCTACTTAAAGGCAATTTTAATCAAGAAAAAAATTATATAAACATATCTATCGCTGACCACCAGTACCAGATGTATATTTGCACACAACAAGTGCTACATAAATATCCACCCAGATCCAGCGCAAAAAGCTGGTCCCCCAACCATCATTTGGTGTGAGGGTGGGGGTGCCTATTTTCGACGTTTTTCATATACTGATTTCACAAATGTAAACTATAATTTTTACAGGTATTAGAGGATCGGCTAACATCAATGATGGTGGATGTTAAGAAGGAGACACTTCGCTCAGGTTCTATCAAAGAGCTGTTTACTGGGAAGCAATACCGCAAGGCACTCATCATTTGTATAGGTTAGTATCTACAGACGAGTAGTAACACTACGATACCAGACTATTAGTTCCACTGCAGGGCAAAACGCTGTTGAAGTTGGATTGGCGATTACAGACTTATAAATATGAATTATTATGAATCCTGGTTTCCTTCCGATGCTATTCTTCACTGATGTATAAATTTAAGCTTACCTGATTTTGAACCCACAACCTCGTGTATGAGAAACGAGGGCTCAAGGTGATAGATGAATAGTAATATTAATTGTAACAACTCGTGTATGTTAGGCATCAACGGATTCCATACAAGCCAATGCGACACAGATCCGCTTCACCGCCCCACCTTGGGACCGTACGGTTTCATGTGATAATTTGCTTATACATATAATGACATTATTCAACAGTATCATTAACATTAATAACGGGATATTTACCATGTTTACTATTAATTTTGAGTTCCCGATGTTTCGAAGCTGTTGAAAGCACCATGATCTCGAATAAAATCTCTCTCAAAACGAGATAGTTTGTTAATTTTTTAGTTAGTGACTGTAGCGACCGTACAGCGTCATCAGTTGCAAAGTAAGCACAAATATAGGAAATGTACAGGCGATATCAGATCAGCAAGCGGTGCAGTCGCGCCGCATCCGAGTCAGTACTATCGTGTAGTGAATTAACTGTATGTAAATTGACTGTACCTAATAATCAAGGTTATTGTGTAACTAGTGGTTAATCGAATAAAAAAACAAGTGAACTTTCTATCAGTATCTTTATTTACTCCTGAAACACAAGGAACACACCATACCTACATTGGTGACCCCGACGTGATCAGGCAGGAAAGGATATCGAGTTACACATAATTCAGCCGGGCGATTCAACTACCACGTGGCACGCACCTTGAATAATACCTAGAAAATCGTACAATGACGTCCGAGAAGGTCAATCAGGCATTGCGAGAGGAGCAGGAAATCGCCAGCGTCTCCGTGACAACGCGCATTCCAGATTTTTGGTGTGATGAACCCAAGCTATGATTCATACAAACTGAGGCGGCATTGAACCCGCAAAAGACATCCGACGAGGCCAGGTACCAGGTCGCAGTGTCCAAGCTAGGCAAGGCAGTGTTACCACAGGTCGCAGATATATTGACGGACCCACCTGCATCAGGAAAATAAGAAGCGATAAAAACGCGATTATGCAACGTTCATGCGCAACCCGAAGCCCGTCAAGTGCAAAAGCTGATGGGAGAAATGGAGTTAGGAGACCAGAAACCATCGCAGCTGCAGGGTTTCGCTGTCAATTAATCGTCGGCGGCTTAAGTCTATTAATAGCTTATAGTTTACAAGGAAATCCGCGCCTATTATTTTTTGCTTTACATCTGCTACAATAAATACCCATCTATAGTTGCGACGCAGCTTAAAATTTAGTTCTTTAATTGCCAGTCCATAAGTTTCTATTTGTGTGCCGTTTGCAGCGAACAATTTATACTTGTTGGGGTTACACTCTTTCGATGCACTTTTCACAAGATTCGCGGATATACCGATACGTTTGCACCACTGTGTATTATAATATTGAATACCTGTATTTACGTCCTAATGGACGTAAATACAGGTACAGGAACCACCGCCTAAGGCGGTGGTTCACTCTTGGGATGCAGATCTCCGCCACTTTCTGCTCCCCCACTAGTTTTCCGGCTTGTTCTCTCTTTGCTTGTTCCAGTTGCACGGGTCCACACATTTATTGGTGCGTGGTCCGAAGCGGAAGTGGTACACGCAAAGCCAATTTGGGTCTTGCAGGGCTCGTCGTCTGCTGGTGCTGTGGTCTTGCAGTCTCGATCTGTAATTGTGTCTTCCCCGGTTATAGTATCTTGGCCTCGAGTCACGGCTTTCCAATCCCTTGATACGTTCCTCTAGGCTTCTTATTTCAGCGATTATATCCGTCATCGCTTCCTTTGGTGCGTCTATTTTGCTGACGTCATCCTTCGTCGTGGTTGACTCCATTATTCTGTCTGCCACCGCTGCCAAGATCTCCATGTCTTTTGACTCTGTGGCTGCTAGCTGTGGCTCTGTGGCTCTACTCACTGAGGTGAGCAAGTGGTTTTTCCATAACACTGTTAGTGTGTCATCTGTGACTTTTCCTCGCGCCAGGTCTTTCATTTTCCTCAGCAGCTGCGATGGTTTCTGGTCTCCTAGCTCCATTTCTCTCATCAGCTTTTGCACTTGACGGGCTTCGGGTTACGCATGAACGTTGCATAATCGCGTTTTTATCGCTTCTTATTTTCCTGATGCAGGTGGGTCCGTCAATATATCTGCGACCTGTGGTAACACTGCCTTGCCTAGCTTGGACACTGCGACCTGGTACCTGGCCTCGTCGGATGTCTTTTGCGGGTTCAATGCCGCCTCAGTTTGTATGAATCATAGCTTGGGTTCATCACACCAAAAATATGGAATGCGCGTTGTCACGGAGACTGGCGATTTCCTGCTCCTCTCGCAATGCCTGATTGACCTTCTCGGACGTCATTGTACGATTTTCTAGGTATTATTCAAGGTGCGTGCCAGGTGATAGTTGAATCGCCCGGCTGAATTATGTGTAACTCGATATCCTTTCCTGCCTGATCACGTCGGGGTCACCAATGTAGGTATGGTGTGTTCCTTGTGTTTCAGGAGGAGTAAATAAAGATACTGATAGAAAGTTCACTTGTTATTTTATTCGATTAACCACTAGTTACACAATAACCTTGATTATTAGGTACAGTCAACCATGTCAGTTACCAGTTAGTAGTTGTGACCATGTCAGTTTAAAAACTTATATTATTCAACAGGTTTAAAAATTACTCAAATCATGTCGGGACCGATTGCCATCCAACAATACATTGGTCGGATTGTTCAAGAGAGCGAGACGAACGTTAATATTTCAACTGTACTAATAATATATGGAGCAGTAAAATTCTTTGTTGGTAAGAAATTATGAAGTTTTTGTCGATATTGCGTAGAGTAATTATTGGTAGGTAACTGCCCATAGTTGATATGATATAAACATAATAAAAATAATAACTAAAGCATTCTGCTGCCACTATTAAAACTCCCATTTATTTTGCAGGTATATTTTCATCGGCCATAGTGGACAAGGTTGGTCGGCGTCCCCTGTTCATCTTCTCCTACCTCAGTACTGGCATAACCCTCATCGTCATTGGAGCGTACTTCTTCATACAGCCCACTTCCTCCTCGTACTATAGTTACATCCCCTTCGTTGGCATCATCTTCACTAGCATGCTATCTATTCTAGGCTACGATTCGCTAGTCTTCGTTCTCATTGCAGAAATATTCCCTCTGAACGTCAAATCAGTGGCCATGACTTTCCAAAATATTCTGGGAGGGTTTCTAAGCTTCTTGTCAGTCAAAGGGTATCAAGAGATGAAGGATGTGGCTGGTCTGGCTGGAGTGTTCTGGTTCTATGCCGGCGGATCTATCATCGGGGCTATTTTCTCATACCTAATGGTGCCAGAAACAAAGGGAAAGAGTTTAAGAGAAATCCAGGTTGAGTTGCAAGGCGCTTTATATGACGAAGCTGTTGAGAAATTGAAGACTGTAGTCGTGGATGAAGATCCTGAACTATCTGAGCTGAATGATCTGAAACTTGGGTACCTGAGCTCTCAAGCAACGGTCGATGATACGAAGAAAGCTGATAAACGAAATCAAAGTGATTTATAACAGTAACCTAAAGCAGTTGGGTATTTTTAATACTTAGGACAATTTTAACCAAGAAGTAACCGTTGTTTTTATGGAAGGTTGTGAAAGCAGGATCTTATATACACAAAACGTTATGTAGATAACGAAAGCAAACTGAAACGGGAGTTTCCGTTTCAGTTTGCTTTCGTTATTTATTTTTAATTATAAACTGAAACACTAACTACTTTGTTTTATCTTCGGACAAGTTTTATTAACTTTTAAGCGACGGATTGCTTAAGTTTTTCGTCTCAAAAACCAAGCTAAAAGTTCAGTGACCTTTGGTTAGAGAACGTGGTGAATTCTGGTTCAAATACATACAAAATCTAGCTACTGTGTACCTGGCATACCTGATTCGCAGAACTGTAGCGATAAATCTCATCCTCGTAGAACGTCCTGTTTGTAAATTCGCAGAGTGTCCTTCTGTTAGTTCCACGTAGATTGGACAGGTCACTGGCTTTGTAAGTGTGTACACATCTGAATGGAAAACAAATTCGACGCCTATGCCGTTGGCGCACTGGCTGAGCGATTGGCTACTGCGCTGTTAGTTGCAGGTTCGATCCACGCACACGGAACAAATATTTGTATGGGCTACAGGTAGTTCCGGGTCTGGCTGTTTGTGAATGTGAGTTTAAATGTGTGTAAACGACCCACGATGCATGAGAAATTACTAATGGAGGGCTGAGTATTAAAAAATTGTGTATTCCAGACACAATATCAGAAAATAATAGGTCTGACCAACACTTACCATTCCACGTCCACATCTCTTTGATTGATCCCAACCAAAATGAATTATACCGCAAGTGCACAGCCCTCGTACGTCCAGAATTGATGACCTAATTAATTACCTTATCGAATAACTCGATTACGGTCCCGTTTATAAATTGTACGGCGAGTAATTTTTACGAACCCATTTATCCGATTAGGCTTTGTTGGGAGACAGACTCGATTAATGCGTATGAGATCGAGTTTGATGTAAAGGATATTGATGATGACGCAAGGATAGGTTGACAGTCTTTCACACTTGATCGACAGTCCGTTAATTGCTATTTTGAATGTGTAAACACCGATGTGTCACGGCTTATGTCCATTTATTTGGTAAGTGAAGAGATTAACTAGCCGTTCGTTGCTTTTGAGGTTGAATTGTAATTATGGATATGCCTTGAATCTTGTGTTTTGAGATGATAAATCCGACTAGGTTCTACCTGCGACTTCATCCGCGTGAAATACATATTCTGTGGCATTCGGCAATAGTGTAGCTCTCCATCAGTGAAAGAGTTTTTGAAATCGAATGAGTAGCTTCATGCCCGGGAATTGAACACAGGACCTCATGTTTAGCACTCGCGATTTAGACTACTAGACAAACGAGGCAGTTTAAGATATAAGATTTTATTTATTTATCAACATACATCTACCATAACATTTAACTAATGCGGTAAATGCGCCTTAATTAATGCTTAACTTAACTTAATTGTTACTTATGACTAATACCTATAACTAATTACAAACAAAGCATTCCTTGTGAACTCACTCAGAGAACAACAGAATAGGTCTGTTCCACACGCTATGAGGTTGGGCGTGCGGAGTGCACGCGTCAGCGGCGCCTCCTTCAAATGGTTGGTCCGAGCACGCGGTTCCACCAGCAGTCATGGCTGCTTAAGCTGATTAAGAACAAAATGTTACTTTCGCAAACTAAATCCCTTGCCAAGGAAAAAAACTTCCAGTATGTGTGGGTGAAACACATAAAGATTTTTGTAAAACGGGATGCCACCTCCAAGACTTTCATCGTGGCAACGGAACAGGACCTACAGAAAATGCATTAGTCTATTTCTACTACTGTGTCTATTGTTATTTAACGCCTAATTTCAATGCTGCTTGTGCATATCATAAGGTTAAATTCATTTCATCTTTGCTATGCCTTATAAACAATACTCTAAAACGTACACGATTGTTGAAAAGGTCACTAATTAGCAGTGTGCGAAACATTGAATGCGCCAACTCGCTTATCTCAGTCCAAAGTCCATTTGAACATACTCGCTTTGTTTCCGCTCCGATTTCTTTTGTGCCGAAATGTGTAATATATTACTATTATAGATATGTTTAATGCCTTGCTAACAATGTTTTGATAGGTGTTGAAATGTTTTCTGTTTATTTGAAATGCTTCTTGTTCAAGCTTTGTGTTTTGAGGTTTGGAGATAAATACTGACTGTCTTGGTATTTATATTATTATGAACATACATTTAAAGTTTTATTCTGAACTATCCCTAATAACGGGCACTTATGCATGTACCAATCTAAATACATAAAAGAAGAAACTGACTGACTGACTGACTCATCTATCAACGCACAGCCCAAACCGCTGGGTCTACAGATTCCAAATTTGGCAAGTAGGTTCCTTATGTGGTCTAGAGGTGCACTAAGAAAGGATTTTTCAAAATTCACCCCATAGGGGGTTAAACGGGGCTCCAAAGTCTATATGAGGAAACAAGATTAGTTAGACTATTTTATTCGAAACTTCTTCCTTTTGATAAATGAGTATAAACGGGTTTCAGGGTTTTTCAGAATTAAACCACTAAGAGGGGGAAATGGGGAGACAAAGTCAAAAAATCAATGCACAGCCTAAACCGCTGAGTCTAGAGATTCCAAATTTGGCACATATGTTCCTTAAGCGGTCTAGGGGTACACTAAGAAAAGGTTTTTCAAAAGTCACCTCCTAAGGGGGTGAAACGGGGCTCTAAAGTTTGTATGGGGAAACAAGATTAATTAGACTATTTTATTCAAAGCTTTACAGGAGTACTCCTATTGATAAATGAGTAGAAATGAGTTTCATGTTTTTTCTGAATTCAGCCCCTAAGAGGGGCAAATGGGGTGACAAAGTCTGAAAATCAACATCGATATTGTTTGTATGGTGTATCGGGTCGGGTGTGTTACAAAAACAACGATTTTAAGATTTAATGTGGCGGACCTGAAATACCATCATCATCCCCTGTTGGGGTGCGATGTGGTTAAAATGTCTAAAAACCAGTATGGGTGTCGATACCGAGATTAACAGGGGTGCTGCGATGGTGATAGCGATGGTGATGGTGATTGGGATAATGACGGTGATGGTGATAGTGATGGTGATTGTGAATGTGATTGTGATGGTGCTTGTGATGGTGATTGTGATGGTGATTGTGATGGTGATTGTGATGGTGATTGTGATTGTGATAGTAGCGGTGATTGTGATGGTTATTGTGATAGTGATAGTGATTGTGACTTTGATAGTGATGGTGATTGTGATAGTGATTGTGATGGTGATGGTGATTGTGACAGTGTTGGTGATTGTGATAATGATGATGATGATTGTGATAACGATAATGATAATTTGTGATAACGAGGATGGAGATTGTGATGATGATGATTGTGATTACGATGATAATGGTTGTGATTACGATGATAATGATGATGGTGATTGTGATGGTGATTGTGATAGTGATAGTGATTGTGATAATGATGGTGGTAGTGATATTGATGGTGATTGTGATAATGATGGTGATTGTGATAGTGATGGTGATTGTGATAATAATGGTGGTTGTGATGATAATAATTGTGATGATTATGAAATTTGGCACATAGATAGTTCATAACCTGGATTAACACGTAGGACACTATTTATCCCTTTAATATGATCCAGTGGGACGGTTACCGAACTTTACGTGGGCGAAGCCGCGGGCAACAGCTAGTAGTTTAATAAAATAAAACGTAAGTTATTCATATTGTTTATGTTTCTGGGCTGTAGTATGGAGCTTGGATTATTTATTATCTGTTGAGAATCGAACATCTTATTCGGATTTGTCATGCATTGTACTCACTTTTGTAATAAACTATTTATTTGTAAGTATTGCGTTCTATAATGTGTGAATTAAACATCTATCATCAGAATGTTCGAGGACTGCGGACGAAATCGAACAACTTTTACAGGAATTTAGCTAAGTGTAACTATGATATAATCACTTTAACTGAGACCTGAGACGCAGCCACAGAGCAGGCGCGTGGTGGCGGCGTGCTGGTAGCTGTTCGTCGTGAACTTGCTGTAGTTGAGAATGTGGGTTGGTAATCTAGTGCGGAAGACATCTGGATTTCTATTCAATTGAGAACCTGTGATATACGTACCTACCGACTTAACATATGTCTACTGTCATCTGTCTACTCTCTATCTGTGTGAACAGAATTAAGGCAATAGCTTTGCTAGTCAGTTACATGCTTATTTGGACAATCTTTCGGACGTAGTAAATAACTACCCTGCAGATAAATTTATTATTCTAGGAGACTTTAGTATGAGCTCGATAATTTGGGCGACTACAAATGATGGAATTAGATCTAACGTGCCCCAAACTAGCTTGTTTACCCATTTCGTTGATACCATTGATTTTTGTAGCTTACAGTAATTCTGCCGTGTCTGTTAATAATTTAATCTTATTATTAACAGACACGGCAGAATTCTAGACCTAGTCCTTGCAAATACTCCCGTCACTGTCTCAGCATGTTTAGAACCCCTAACTATCGAGGATTCATATCACCCTGCATTGCTACTCCAGTTTGTTATTGAATAACCTCTGTCGCGAAAGCGAAGTAATATAGCCTATGTAGTAAGTACCTACAAATATTAATTAGAAGACGTGGCGTGAGGTAAGAGGAGGGGGTTGCGCTCGGCGGTGGATGGCGCGCGCGCACCGCGGCAATTGGGCCTGAGGGTCGGAGCTAGCAGTACACGGGTGAGCAAACTTTGTATTATTCAGTGCATGTGTGTGTCTTCAGATTGACCAGATATACAGTTTATATTAATTTCCAATGTTGTTGTGTGTGTATTGTTTACCAGCGTTCAGATTCAGAAATGATACTAAATCATAAACCAGCTGCGAGGCTCGGGGTGGCTATAAGGGGAGGTTGGAGGCCACTTTGGGAGGAGAGGCCCAGAATATCATTGCGATGATAATTCAGTAACCGTTATTCAGTTGAAACCAGTTAACATGAATACAACGTTCGTTGGATTCAAATCATATCGTACCTGGGCTTATTTCAGAGACCTAAGGTACTTCAGGTTCAGATATTCGTCACTAAAGGGTACGTGGCGACATGGTGGAAACGCTGAGATTTTATTATTATAATTAAAAAATAATGTTTGGTTCAGTTTCAAACATAAAATTATGCGGGTAGATCGAAATTGTGTTCTGCGCTTAAAATAATTAGGTCAGCAGTTTAACAGTGTCCGAATACCCGCTATACTGACCAAATAAATTCCAAAATGGAACAGCCAGATCATTTGAGCGGTACATTATCAACAAAACACAAACTTGCATTGTTCTAAACTATTGTCATTGTTAATTAAATTTGTTCAGTGTCATTATTAAGTAGTTTATGACTGTTTTCTTAAATACATAATTAGTATGGTTTTGTAAACATTTATTTAGTAAATCCGAGTGCACAATCTACGAATGAAGTGTAATAAATAATTATTCTTTTTACGTTGCGTAATGACCAACGATATTAGTGCAGTTTATTAGTTAATTATATTATACGTTTGATATTAAATATTAGTATCAAATGAGTATTACTACTAAGTAAATAGACTTTATTTATTGAACCAAATAAAATGATTTTAGATTTAGTTTAAATAGTCTTTTACTTAAAGTAACAATAGTGTTTGATGAATTTAATTTACTTCTTTCATTGATGTGTGCAGTTTGTTGGTAGGTACCTAAATTGAATTTCATAAGAATCTCATACCAATTTATATTGTTTTAGATACTTACTCGGAAATCGGGATATTCATTTACTAATTGAATGATCCATGTCTATGATATTACATAGCTAGTACCAACTCTATTAATAATGGAAGACGCTATCCGATCTCGTTTGAAAATAATTTACGAAGCCCTCCAATCAAAGATTAGCTCTGCTCGGTGTGCCCTAACGGAATTATCAGAAGAAGATGCCAACTATAAAGGATTAGAAGTAATTGGTGCTAAACTAAAAGGTTCAAATGAGATGTTTGTGTCGGAAATTCGTAATTATTGTAAATTGATTAAAGAAATCAACGTTGAGGAAATTACTCAGTATACGGCCACACAGATTCAAGCCGAAGAATTGATAGCAGAAATAGATGTAAATATTAAACAGAATAGTCGAAACTGTGCACTTGTATTTACAAATAATGACAACAATGTTAACACAATTAGTAAGTTACCAAAAATGGAGTTAAGCAAGTTTGATGGGGATGTTCTTAAGTGGTACCAATTTTGGGATCAGTTTTCATCGAACGTTGATAAAAGAAATATTAATGATATCGATAAACTGTTGTACCTTCATTCGGTTTTTGAGGGTGACGCGAAACAGGCAATTGATGGGTTGGACACGACAGACAAAAATTATCGTATTGCTGTCGACACATTAAAGGAACGGTATGGCAAACCTAGCGTGATTATTGATGCTTATTAAACTTCAGTGATTCGCCCTTCGAGATTACACTGATTACTTGTAGTAGCACGGATATGTGCTGCCATCTTACAAAATTTTAGAGCAACAAAGAAACCATTCCCTGCGCCCGCTTGTGGGTATTTCATACACGTTTTGTGTGGCTACCATCGCGCACGTTATTATTTCTAATCAATAATTAATTTGAGTATATCTTGTGTTCGGATTTCTTAGTGTTATTTCAGTGATGGGAAAACGAAAACGCTACGACGAGGAGGAGTATATAGCTCGGAAAATGAGAAAACTAGAGAAAAAGATGTCTCGTGTTCGTCGTAAACAACGGAGATACCACAGTACTAGTAGTTCGGATTTTGAACAGAACCAGTATTCTGATCGTGATTATTATCAAGATGAATCATCGCAGGAGGCTCCGCAAAACGAAGGTCGGTAAAATTTTAAATTCCGAATCATAAAAATCTCGTTGGCCGGCGACGCCGCCGCCGGACCGCGCGACCTTGACCTACTTTTTCTAACAGAACATTTTGTTTGAATGATCTACTATTTTTATTTACTTGGTGCTTTAGTGCTTATGAGTTTAGTCTGTTAGACTAATACCGACCTATAATGTTCTTCAGTTCAACCTGTAAGGTTGATCGCTGTAAATTAGGTAGCACCAAAATTCTAGAACATAATTCGAGAAATTATGTCATGAATTTTTATTTACAATGATGTGGGTGAGCTAACAATAACTCAACAATGTTGTGAGTGACTTAATTCTAGAGTACAAACCGTGAGTTTGTATCAAGAATTTGTAAAGGTGGATTCTGGAACATAGTCTTGAAGATTATGTCATGAATTTATACCTTCTGTCAATGGATGTTCAATTCTAGAGTACAAACTGTGAGTTTGTATCACGAATTTATTCAAAACTATAGGTCTCTTATTTTCAGGAGCCCTATATGAAGCTAACATTCTATCCGATTCAACTTCACATCCAAAGCCCCCCGATGAACCGAAGTCCGCCCCGACAGTAACTTTAGCCTCCGCGCCTGAACGCGCTTGTGCCGTTGTACCCGAGGCTACTTCCACACCCACTTCCGCGGATACTCCGCCCCCAGAACAAGCTATGGAAAGTATCCAAGAGTTAGAGCCTGATATTTTGTGTTTACTTGGAGAAGAACCCGCACAGGAAGAGAAGTTTGATGAAAATATCCATAAAGACATTGCTAACAGGTGGTCTAATATTTTGGTCAATGGCTTAAAAGATGAAACAAAAAAGGATATATTGAAGAATTATAGTGTACCTTACAATTTGAAACTAGCCCAGGCTCCAACACTTAATCCTGAAATCAGAGCAGCGGTTAATGAAGGTGCTTTGAAGAGAGACAACATATTGGCTGACAAACAGAAGCTATTATCTTCTATCATATCCTGTATAGCCAACACAATCACTGCTGTCTTGCAAACTGGCTCTTGTGACGAGGAGATTAAATGTCAGACATTAAAATCCCTTAATGATGCCGGCAGACTTTTATGTCACACACATTACAGTGAGACACAAACAAGGAGAAACTTTTTGCTGTCCTGCCTTAACAAAGAAATTAAGGATAATGTAAAGGACCTTAAACGTGATCACTTATTATTTGGTAACGATCTCCAAGAAAATTTAAAATCTATGAAAGCCATAATAAGAGCAGGCACCGAGTTAAAACCTACAGCTGCCAAGCCGAAATTGCCAACCAAAAACCTTCAACCGAAGGAACATACCTCGAGGGCTTTAAACTGGAGGGGCCCGCCACCGCCGCAGTCGCAGCCACGTCGCATGCCACCGAGACAGACCGCGACGGCTGGTGGGCGAAAGCAACCACCAATGCACCGTGCGCGGATCGCCGTGTTCCACGGCAATACAACCAGACTCCACGCCGTTAGCCGAAGTGGACAATACCAACACTCAGGCGGGTAAATTAAAGTTTTTTCTCCATAATTGGTCGCGAATCACAAATGATCCTGTGGTGTTAAATTGGGTTGACGGTTTGCAAATTCTGATTTCGAACAATATATCCCAGCCTATATCTTATCCACAAAATAGTCCTAAGTCTAGTGTGGATGAACTGCTCATTACTAAAGAAATTAGTAATCTGCTTAGTATTGGTGCCATAAGTGTGTGTGAACCATGTGATGGTCAATTTTTATCAAATATTTTCCTCGTTAAGAAAAGTAGTGGGACAAATAGATTTATTTTAAATTTAAAATCCTTAAATAGATTTATCATTGCGCCACACTTTAAACTTGAAGATTACAGAACTGCTATGAGACTCATGTCAAAACATAGTTATATGTGTTCTATTGACCTTAAGGATGCATATTTCGCTATCAATGTTCACAGCGACTCTAGAAAGTTTCTGCGATTTTGTTGGTTGGGAAAGCTGTATGAATTTCAAGTTTTACCATTTGGTCTAAATATAGCACCATATGTTTTTACAAAAATTATGCGTCCAGTAATGCAATTCCTGCGTAATCAAGGCTTATTGTCCGTCATTTATTTAGACGATATTTTGTTGTTTGGAAATTCTTATATGGATTGTAAACATAATTTTGAAATTACCCAAGAATTTCTTCAATCATTAGGTTTTACAGTAAACCTGAAAAAGAGTGTTAGTATACCTAGCCGAACTGCAACATTTCTAGGTTTCGTTTTAAATTCCGAGAATCTTACGATTAGCATTCCAATAGAAAAGAAACGCAGAATCAAGGATGAACTTTTACACTTCTCTAACTTAAAAAGATGTAAGTTACGTAATTTTGCTCATTTGATAGGATTGCTGATATCAATTTGCCCAGCTACGCAGTACGGCTGGCTATACACAAAAAAATTCGAAAGAACTAAGTATCTTAGTTTAAAACAAAAAGATGATTACAATCAATATATTAATTTACCTGTTTCATTACGCGAAGACTTTGACTGGTGGCTTAGTAATATTGACAATTGCACCAGTCCTGTTCGCTCCAGCGATTATAAGCTGGAAATATACTCAGATGCGTCACGAATTGGTTGGGGTGCCAGCTGCGCAGGCCAGACGGCCAGCGGACAATGGTCTAGCAAGGAGTTAACTCAGCACATTAATTATTTAGAACTGACGGCAGCATTCTTTGGGTTGAAGATCTTTGCTAATGATTATCGTAACTGTGAAATACTTTTACGAATTGACAATGCCACTGCAAAGTGCAATCTCTTATATCAATAGGATGGGTGGCGTACAATTCCCCCATCTTAGTTCTGTTAGTCGTGACATTTGGCAGTGGTGCGAAGAGCGACGTTTGTTTGTCTTCGCTTCTTATATTAGTTCTAAGGATAACTATATCGCAGACGCGGAATCCCGCCGCATACATGCTGATGTTGAATGGGAGCTCGCTGACGATGCTTTTCAAGTTATTTGTAAAAAATTCAATCGGCCTGAAATTGATTTATTTGCGAGTCGATTAAATAAGAAATGTTCTAAATTTGTTTCTTGGCATAATGATCCAGAAGCATTTAGGGTAGATGCTTTCACCTTGAAATGGTCCTCCTATTTTTTCTACGCATTTCCTCCATTTTGTTTAATTTTAAAAGTTTTACAGAAAATTATTCTAGATAAGGCGGAGGGTATTGTTGTGGTCCCTCTCTGGCCAACACAGCCTTGGTATCCACTTTTTAGGAAGTTGCTATCTACTAGTCCAATTGAATTTACACCTAGTATAACATTATTATCATCTTACAGTGTGGAACACAAGTTTCAAGAGGGCCTTACCCTGGTTGCCGGAGTATTGTCAGGCAGGCATTTCTGATGCAGGGCTCCCCTCCAGATGCTGCAGATGTGATGTTGGCATCTTTAGCTGGTAGTACTTTAAAACAATATAACACTTGTTTTAAACGATGGTTTACCTTCTGCCAGGAAAAAAACTTAAATTTATTTCAAGCATCAGTTGCTAATGTGTTAGATTTCTTAGTTACCCTTTTTAACCAGGGTCAAAAGTATGGCTCAATTAATTGTGCTAAAGCAGCACTAACGCTTCTTTTAAAATCAGTGACTATGAATGACCCACAGGTCACGGGGTTTATGAAGGGAGTCTTCAAGTTGCGAACTCCAACCCCAAGATATAATTTTACTTGGGACCTGTCAATTGTTTTAGATTACTTGAGTAATTGGTACCCAAATGAAAGTCTTTCCTTTGAAAAACTATCAAAAAAATTGACTACACTTTTAGCTTTAGTAACTGCTCACCGAGTGCAAACATTGTCGTTGATTAAGGTGTCTAATATTAAAAAATATACGAATGAAAAGATCGTAATTAACATCACGGATTTAATCAAAACTTCAAACGTGCATCGTTCCGCACCAATATTGATACTTCCTTATTTCAACGAAAAACCTTCCATTTGTCCTGCCAGAACTTTAGAACAATATTTAAATGTATCGGCAGACAAGAGAAAACCTGAATGTAACTCTTTATTTATTAGTTTTAAGAAGCCTTTCAATAATGTAAGCTCACAATCTTTAAGCCGTTGGATCAAGGCCATCCTGAGTGAAAGCGGTATAGACACATGTGTCTTTAGCGCCCACAGCACTAGACATGCAGCTACGTCTGCCGCCAATAGACTCGGGGTTAGCATAGACAATATAAAAAGAACTGCGGGTTGGACCGGCAGATCAGAAACTTTTGCTAAATTCTACAATAGAGATGTAGCTGCAGACACCTCAGATGCTTTTGCCCGGTCTCTTTGTAGGATGGCCTCAATCAACGAATGATAATGATTATTTTGTCTCTATTATATGTATGAACCTATTTGATTTACTAACCTTGTGATTTGATTATATTTATGAGGTAATTTACCTTTGGGTTTATCTTTTTCCCCTAAATAATATGGTTCCCTCTTTACTATTTCGTGTGACTCTAAACATCTACAAGTAATCAGTGTAATCTCGAAGGGCGAATCACTGAAGTTTAATTAATAGAAAGTCAAACGAACTTACCTGTAAGTGACGTTCGATGACTATTAAACGATGTGATTCGCCCGAGAGATTACATCCGAAAAAAAAAACAAAAGACTTTTAAAAACTTCACCACAGTGACAGCGATGAGGAGAACAACATGGGGCGCCTAGGCGTAGAGCAACAGCGAGGCGGAAAGTGGTGTCGTCGAGCAACGTGCCTGTGCTCGACGACGGTAGTGCGCGAAGCCAATGACCCGACTCCCGTTCACCCACAGCCAGCAGGTGCGCACGCTTAGCAGTAGTAGCAGACGTGTTGTAGAAGATTGATCTGATTGTTTTTTTTTCAATAATGTTGATGTTAGGGCTATTGCATTATATTTAGAAATTGTCAGTTGTCTGTTGGTAGAGTCCGCTAAATACAGTTCGCATTTTGCAAGGTTTAGGTCAAGGCCAATGGAGTGAAGTTTATTTTTAATATAATAAATATTAAATTATATCATATTAACTGGAAACCAGTTTGCGAAAAAACTAGGTATAATTACCATCTTTAATCATATTTCAGCTAAAATGTTCGTGGTTTTAATTAAAATAACTCTTTATATGCTAGACGGGATAATAGACAATTATTATTCTTGTTAATTTATAAATTAGAAAAAACTCTATGAAGTTTTTTAACTTTTGATTAGTATGGATATTGGTATAGCTTATAATTAGTATAACTTACGTGGGTTTAAACTAAAATTAGAATTTGATCTGAATTTATTGTAACAATTTTTTACCATTTAGGTATGGTCTCTTGATTGATTAGCATCATGACTTACACGTGCAACACGTGAAATAAAATGTGCTTGTAAGCGATTACGAAGTTGACGATTGAGCACTCTCGCCCAAATAACCTTCACACTAGAGAATTGGAAACAGAGTCCCTGGCAACAACGCAAGACAGATGATTCAAACATTGTTAAAAATTTCGATGAACATATGAAAGTTTATTACTTTCATTCTATGATAATATTTTTTTTTTGCATAAACCGTCAAGTATATAGATTTTTGACAGTCGTTACAGGTGGTCAGTGACCCGAAAGTCTGCCAACCAGTCGATAGTATTACCAAGGGGTATCGTATTACCCAGTACTAACTGTGTCGTGGAGGTCAGAAAGGCAGTCGCTCCATGCACAATACTGGTATTTAGCTGCATCCAATATGGTTAGACTGGAAGCCGACCCTAACATAGTTGGGAAAAGGCTAGGCAGATGATGATGTCCACCAAGCCGAGACGATGCATAAATAACGTTATAATTAATTTCAATTTAGCCCAATACATTAAACACCCTTTAAACAAATAATGCCAGCTGCCAGACCTCGAAGCACTAGTGGTGTTCCGTGTCCCACAAATATTTATCGATAGTTTAACCACGAACGTGCACCGCTTAGCATTGCTGTCACGTCCCGTCGCATCGGGTATGCTATATTGTGCGAAACAATGCCTAGAATTGTGTAATGGGCGGATGAATAGAACTATTATGTACCTAGGTTTCGGGTGGTATTTACACAGCTTTAGAATATGTTTTTAAATGAATTTTAAAAAGAAGGATAGACAAAGAGATCGAGTGTCGCGTCGAAAATGCCTGGAGAAGTTACTGGTCTATGAAAGCTCTTGTATAAAGGACAAATCCGATCTCATTTAAGTGTAAGCTTGGCGACATGTGTATCCCGGCTATTCTAACCTATGGCGCTCAGTCTTGGTATTCGACGGAGGCTCATAAGCTCAAATTTAAGTTTTGCCAAAGAGCGTTGGAGCGTAGCACTTTAAATTTCAAACAAAACATAACGCAACAACATAATACGCTCCAAGACAGTCATCGCCGATGTTGGCGATAAGTCTGGGAGGTTAAAATGGACCGGGCCATCACATCGGTCTGGGCGGGTCACATTTCCAGGATGGGTCGGGACAGATGGGCCAGAATTGTCATTGGGTGCCTAAAAACGGTCCTCGTCACCGAGGTAGGCTTAATACACACTGGCGTGGCGACTTGGACTCATTTCTGGCTGATTGGCTGGAGAAGGCTAAAGACCGGGAGAATTAGAAAGGAATGGTGGAGGCCTTTACCCAGCAGTGGACCAGAATAAGGTAATTAAAAAAAGAAATATAAGTTTTAGAAGATTAGGGTATACTACGTTAATGATTGCTAACTTCGCATCCAAATCCTTCCTTTTTGTTTTTTTTTTCGGCTGGAAAAGTATCAAATGACTCCTCCCGCTCTGAGCGGAGCAGGAGGGAGTATCAGACTTTTACTGACTAAAACCCATCCATGTTCCTTCATCGCCCTATGTGTTCCGGGGCTACGGTATCTCTTTCGTACAGTCCCGCAGCCCCGGCAGGCATCGGCCCTTGCGGACCCCCTCCTTTTTGCTGACTCTCTTTGAGGCGCGCGTGGAACACTAACGCGCCGTTGACACGGCCTGTCGTCATGAGACGGATGGACGGCGAGCTAGCCCATAGCTCTCCGTCCACAGGCCCGCGCTTACGGTGGCCCCCGACGCCCGGGGCGTCTCCCGCGGCAGATCCAAATCCTTCCTTACTTCTCTATTAGTCATCATCTCTGTCAGTAGTCACCTCTTTCTAGCCATAGCATTGGTCTTCTACTCGTAAAGCCATCCACATTAATCCTCAAAACTTATACGTCATGTTTCTCATTCTTCGTTTCAAAAACATTAACCTAATAGGAACAAAAAAGCCATCAAAATACAAGAACCATATCAAACATCTAGCAATTCAAGATAAAACGAACGAAGATGGACACCTTCCCCTATGTTATTTCCCTCGTGCCCGTTCATCTGTTTTTTCGCAACAATGGGGAATATTTTTTCCTTCTGTTCTTTTTAGAATAAATGCTTGATAGGTAGCCAGATAAGACGCTTTGACAAATCACACTGTGCCGCCGGCGACGGAAAACGTGTGCCTGTAATTATCGAAACCGTTTACTACATTATGGAGTTCTACCTAGTTTAGATCATACTTCGTGTAATAATATTGGTCCTGACCGATTTGCGATCATGGCGGCCAATCTCAGCGGAGACTAGCCTAACAAAATTATTTTGAAAAAAAAAAACACCGGACATATGAAACTAAAAAGTGGAAAATAATTTGGTTTCGGAAAGAAAGAAAAGAAAGAAAATTGTGTTTATTTCGCATTAAAAACACCTGCAAATTTTTACTTAACAAACAAAACTAATAATACCAAAAGGGCCAACAACAACATGCCAGATGGCAACACAAGTTATACCACCTGACGCTGATTATCAGCTGCAGCCCATGAGTGCCATACGCTTGAAAACATAAACAAACACAATTTAAAATAAAAACAATGCTAAAAAAAATACGAACTAAAATAAAATAAAATGTTACATACAAACTTAAAAAAAAAAAACAATAGTATAAAATAATAATAATAGAATGTATAAAATTATTAACATTTCTAATAATGAATAACGTATAAATTTATAAAATACTGTGCCCATTAATAAATTAAGAATAAAAAGACTTATAGAATTGATAAAAATAATTAAATTGACGACATACACTAAGAAACAAAAATAAAAAGTAAAAATTATAGAATGCATACAATTAATAACATGGTAAAATTAAATAACGTATAAAATTTATAAAAAATAAAATTGTTAAAAAATTGATAACAATGCTAAAATTGAAAAATACATAAGATTGTAACAATGATATACTTGATTAAAATTCAAATTCGAATAGTTTATTGCGGATCATAGGTTCATAAGATGTTGTGTTAGATACAGGTACCCGCTATGTCCCGCCATTGAGGCATTAAAAATTGATATCACAAGTTCGGTAAAAAATACAATTAAATAAAATTGTTAAATTAAAATTAAATTTAGATTATATAACAATAAAATTAAAATACAAGACATCCAATTTGTCATGCAATATGTTATGATTAAATTATCAAAATTATAAAATACGTGTCAGATTTACAAATAATTATTCATTCAATGGATTTGCTTCAATGTATTGTCATCTAGAAATTCTCATATAGAGTAATAACATTTAACTATTGTAGTGTGTAAGTAACAGTAAGCATGTATGTAGACAGCCTTATTTAAAGTGCATCTTCAGCAATACTGATTTACAATAAATTGTAACTATTTTTAACACACATTAAACCCGACCATGAAACCAACCAGACGTATCATTTCAACTCTTCGACCCTAGCGACCTGATCACACTACATGGCGACCCTGCCAGTCCTCATGCCACTGTAATTATCATTCTGCAACGACCCTGCGAGTCCTCATGTCACTCTAACATACTGCAACGACTCTGCCAGTCCACGTGCCACTCAAATTACCGTACTGCAACGACCCTGCCAGTCCTCGTGTCACACAATAACAACCTTCAACCTTCATCTATTTTTGGAACGTCGCACCGAGCTTCGAGATATTAGAGACATCGAAAGACTATGGGAACTACGAAAAGCAAGGAGCAAGTGGTTATTGCGCAGTCTGCAGCTGGAAGCAACCACGCACAAGCGACGGCGGAACACCTTCAGGCTAACAACATTCTCCTGTCCATAATATGCGCCTGTATGCTGTTGGCGGTACTGATCGGATTCTTCTGCCTGTACAAGCGATGCCACACTAACTGGATGCAGAAGCAGCTGAGGAGTGATGCTTTGGAGCGAGTCCTGTCCCGTGTCAGCTACCGGCGTCGCAAGGAACTCAGAGAGCGCGAGAATCCAGAAACTAATGCGTAAGCAAGCGTGACCAACAAGTAAGTTGTAACTAATACCCACGCGCCGCGCGTCTTAATCTCTTTTATAAATATATTATTGAGTAAATTTACCAACTTGAATTGTGTAATTTTGGTGTAAAGTTGAGGAATCTAATATCTAATTATTGGATTGGATTATGAGTAGGTATAGAATTAGAATTATCAGATATTTAAAAGCATTTAAAACATTGTACGGATTCTATTTCTAAGTTAGGTCCTGCAAGAAGAGTGGGTAGTAATTATGAGAATAAGATTATAGAAGCTAAGAGCTTATATGTGTCGTTTATAAATATTTTAAGTAGTTTGCCTAAAGAAGTGTCTAAAGAATTATTATTTCTGTGTTCATGCATAAACAAATGCTATGATAAAATTGGAATCTGGCACGAGTAGTGGTCAAAGTGAAAATAAATTAGTAAAAATGCCAGTAACAGGTGAAAAGTTTAATTTAAAGACGGCTGTAAGCCTATTGCCAAAAATGACTGGTGATGAAGAGGTAACCAACGAATTAATGTCTGCGATTGAATTGTATGACTCAATGCTTGATGATGGTGATAAGGCGACTTTAATAAATTTTGTTTTAAAGAGTCGATTAACAAGTGGAGCAAAGATGCGGTTAGCTACTTCTTATACTTCTGTTGAGTTGCTTTTAGAAGATATGCGTAAATATTTACTTACTCGTAAGTCAGATACTGCTTTGCAGTCTAGGTTACAAAAAGCTAGGCAAGGTGAAAAGTCAGTTACAGAGTTTGGCCAAGAACTAGAAAAGTTGTTTGTAGATTTAACAATTTCCCAGGCCAATGGCGATGATAAAGCGTACGAAGTGTTGCGTCCACTCAATGAAAGGAACGCTATTAGATGTTTTTCAGAGGGTTTAAAAAGCCAAAAGATAGGGACAATTATTTCAGCACGAAATTTGACCTCATTAAAGGATGCCATTAGAGTAGCCGAAGATGAAACTAGCTCATCATCGGAGCGTCAGGCCGTAATGTCATATAATCGCCAGCCTACTCGAAACAATAAATTTGCTCATCTTGGATTTCGTAGTCGAAATACATTGAGATATTTTCGAGGTAGTAACCACAATGGTAGGCAACCACATGGTGCGCATCAAAATTCTGCTGCGCCAAGGAACACGTGGCGAGACAGCCGCGGCGCCCATGTACATCGCCGTGGAGCGTCAAGTTACGGTGCCAGGAATGTTCGCGGATATCGCGGCTATTGCGCAAACCATTCTAATAATAGAAATTTAAATCATTTTATTGCGAATGAACAACATGGTTTACCTACATCGCAAAATAGTCGTAATGATCTTTCTTCGGATCAGAATTTGGGACAATTTTTTCGTTCCTAATCAAGTTTTTACTTGTGATAGCATTAATTGGGTAAATTTAAGTTTAAATAAGATACAACTAGATTTTTTAGTAGATACAGGGGCCTCTTTATCATGTATTGATTATGAAATTTTAAATATAGCTAAGCTAGAGTTGCATAAATGCGATTTAACTATCCATGGTATCGGTGGAAGTTCAAAGTCTATAGGATTTGTTTACTTGACTCTAGAATCCAATAATATAATTTTTAAACATAAGTTTTACGTATTTAGGAAGTTACCATGTAAGTCGATAGGAATATTAGGTCAAGATTTTATAAAACTTTACTGTGGTGTTATAGATTATGACACAAATACTTTATCTCTAAAAGTAGGAGACTGTAAAGTTAAATTACCTTTACATTGTTATAACTATAATTTAACCATCGCACCGCGATGTGAAGTTATTAAATATATACCTACGCGTATTAATTATGATTGTGTAATTTATCCAAAGGAAATGATTCCAGGTATTTTTTTGGCTAGTATAGTAGCTAGACCAAAAAATGGAAAGATTCCAGTGAGACTTTTGAATACCACAGACGAGGAAGTGTCTCTATGTATGAATGAGATCGAGGTTGATACATTAGAAAACTACGAATTTTGTAATTTTGAGAGGCCAGATGTGAATGTGGAGAGAATTCGAACTTTATTTTCGTTACTTAATCTAGGTTCATACTTAAATAAGGAGGAAGAACTGTCTATCGAGAAAATTTGTGCCAAATATTCGGACATATTTCATTTACCAGGTGATAAATTAAGTGTTACTAACGTTTATGAGCAATCGATTCATTTGAAAGATAAAGCAACGCCTGTGTATAGAAAACAATACAGAATTCCGTTCATGCAGAAAGAAGAACTTAATAGGCAGATCGATGACATGTTACATGATGGTATTATAGAAAAAACTAGCAGTGAGAGGTCCAGCCCCTTGTTGCTAGTGCCTAAGAAGTTAGATAGGAGCGGTAAACGTCAATGGAGAGTAGTAATAGACTACAGACACTTAAATGAGAGAGTACAGGATGACAAATTTCTTCTCCCGAATATTACAGATATTTTAGAGTCTTTATCAGGTGCTTTTTATTTTAGTCATTGCGATTTAAGTCGTAGTTATTATCAGTGTAATTTATCAAAAGAATCTAGAAAGTATACTGCATTCACTACTGATAAAGGACAGTTCCAAATGTGTAGATTACCTATGGGATTAAAAATTAGTCCATCAGCATTTAGTAGATTAATGACAGTAGCAATGTCAGGTCTGAATTACGAAAAATGCATTATTTATTTGGATGATTTAATTATATTTGGTCGAAATTTAGCAGAACATAATAAAAATCTAATGTCAGTTTTTGAAAGATTACAAAAAGTTAAATTAAAGTTAAATCCTTCTAAATGTGAATTTTTAAAGCGACAAATTCTTTACTTAGGGCATGTAATATCATCCTCAGGTATTTTGCCTGACCCTGAAAAGATCCGAGTAATTGAAAGTTATCCGACACCGACATGTGCGGATGACGTCAAGCGTTTTGTTGCATTTAGTAATTACTATAGGAAATTTATTCGCAACTTTGCAGCAATTGTTTTACCACTAAACAAGTTATGTAGGAAGAAGGTTCAATTTGAATGGACAACAGAATGTCAGAATGCCTTTGGAACTCTTAAACAGTTACTTTCTAGTCCACCTGTCTTGGATTATCCAAATTTTGCAACAAAAAATGAGTTTATTTTACAAACAGATAGTTCAGGTTTCGCAATTGGCAGTGTTTTAAGTAATTCTAACGGAAAACCTGTCGCATACGCTAGTAGAGGTTTAAATAAAGCAGAGTTAAATTATGCAACAATAGAAAAGGAACTTCTGGCAATAGTTTGGTCAATAAAGTATTTTAGGCCATATCTATATGGAAAGAAATTTTTAATTAGAACAGATCATAGACCTTTACTTTATCTTTTTAACATGTCAAATCCATCTAGTCGTTTAACAAAATTTCGTCTTTTATTAGAGGAATACGACTTTAAAGTAGAATACGTCAGAGGAAAGGAAAATGTAGTTGCTGACGCCCTTTCTAGAGTTATTATAACTTCAGACGAGTTGAAACAAATGAGTAACAATTTGGTAAATGTAATGACTAGAGCGCAATTCAGAAAAGCTCAGGAATTATCTGATTTGACAACTAGTACTGAGACTTCGAACGATAACAATAGGTCTGATCAACCTAAAGTCGTTGAAGTACTAAAAAAATGTGATATGGATGTGGAATTAATTATTTTACCGGAAAGAAATCTGCGCAGATTACTAAAATCATTGAATAATAACGATTTGTTATTTTACTCAAGAAATAGGACTTTTGTTTATTGTAAAAGTAAAAATAATTTGTTTGCAAGTTCATCTTCTTTATCAGTAAACTCGCGAGACGATTTATTGGAAGAGATGGCATTATTTTGCAAAAAATTAAATATAGAAGAAATAATAATTATGAAAACGCGTACAAATAAAGAACTTATCGAAAGTATAGCTAAGTATATTGCTAAAAATAAATCGAGTGATTTTCCTCGAATATGTGTTGTAAAGGACGTCCAGAGAATTAATGATGATGACGAAAAAAAAGTAATAATGAATGACTTTCACTTATTACCTAGTAGTAGTCATGTAGGAGTTAGGAGAATGATAAGTAAAATTAAAAAATATTATTATTGGCCATCAATAGAAAAAGACGTTAGGGGCTATGTACAAAAATGCGGCAAGTGTCAAAAACAAAAATATACTAAGATCCATAAGGAACCATTAACAATTACATCAACAGCATCTTCATCCTTTGAGAAAATTTTCTTAGATATTGTAGGTCCATTAGATAGAGATGATTTAGGCTACAGTTACATTCTAACATTACAGTGCGAGCTCAGTAAATATGTTGAAGCATACCCTTTAAGAACAAAAACTACAACCGAAGTTGCTAAAGCATTCGCTGAAAACTTTATTTTACGATATGGAATTCCGACAGAAATAGCAACCGATAGAGGTACTGAATTTATTTCTAAATTAATGTCAGAATTATGCAAAATTTTAAATATAAAACAAACAATTGCGACTGCTTACCACCATCAAAGTATCGGGTCATTAGAAAATTCACATAAAGTGTTAGGTAGTTATTTGCGAATCCAAACAGATAATCATCCCTCAAGTTGGAGTTCATGGTTACAGTATTGGTGTTTTTCATATAACACTACTGTACACTCAGAGACCAAATATACACCTTACGAGTTAGTGTTTGTGTTTGTAATTATGATAAGTCAATAAATCCTATTATATACGAATCAGGTGATGCACTGTTGTTGAAAAATGAGATAGGAAATAAATTGGATACTTTGTACACCGGCCCATATATTGTTATAGAAGACCTTACACCTAATGTTAAAATAAATATTAATGGCAAAAATGTCATAGTTCATAAGAATAGAACAAAATTGTATACGGAACCATAGTTAAGTTAATTTTAAGAGGGTTGAATAAAAAAAAAAAAAAAAACAAAAAGAAAAAAAAAAAAATGTTTAATCTGTTCATTTTTTTTTTTTTTCAAATAACGGGGATGATGTAGTGTGTAAGTAACAGTAAGCATGTATGTAGACAGCCTTATTTAAAGTGCATCTTCAGCAATACTGATTTACAATAAATTGTAACTATTTTTAACACACATTAAACCCGACCATGAAACCAACCAGACGTATCATTTCAACTCTTCGACCCTAGCGACCTGATCACACTACACTATCAATAATTCGTGTAGTTTTTTTTTTAAGGTATTTATATCGCTCATAGTTCTGACATAATTATGGTGGTAGTTTATTAAAGATACGTGGGCCCATACATGCTTTGGTGCAAAAGCTTTGTTTTACTGGCTACGATACGCAGCTTGTCTTAGTGTCTGGCCCTAGTGCAAAATTCAAACAAATTTGGATTTGATTGTATGAACATTGTAGTTTCATAAATGTATACACAAGGGAGAGTTAATATTTTTAAATTTGTGAAATGTGGTATGCATGAATCCACTTGGTGTATATTGCACATCGATCTGATACACCGTTTTTGAGCTCTAAAAGCACGCCCTTTTTCTACAGAGTTGCCCCAGAATATGATGCCGTAGCGTATGATTGAAGCAACATATCCACTATACGCAGTTAGTAGTGCAGACTGACTGACAGTGTTCCTTAGTCTGTAAAGAGCATAAGAGCTTAATTGATCAAGATATACAAAATATGTTGTGTTTAAAATAGCTGACATGTCGGCTCGAACATCTTGAAATTCATTTTGATGATTTAATAAAAACAACTTTAATTTGATTTGGAAGGGAAGCGGGATATTGTTCCAACAATATCCCGCCTCCCCTCCAAATCAAAATTATTATTATTATTTTGTTTTATTTATATTTAAATGTTGGAACATTTAAAAGTAAATCAATAAATATCGCTGGACATTTCAGACAGCGCCATTTGGTAGCTCCTTAACGAAAACTGCCCCTAAAAGCCGCCGACTTATGCTGGGGAATGGAAAGCTGTTAGGAACATTTTCTTCCCTTACCGATTCTGTGTCCGATTCTACTAGTCCATGACGGCCTGTCGTATAGATAAGAAGGGGAGTGAAACTTGATAACTCCAAAAAGCAGGGTTGCCAGGTGCAGTTTACGTCTAGCTTTCATTTTAAGAATGGTATGCTCATTTAGGAAGGGTGTAACATGTCCCTAAAAGGAACTTTAAAGCAGAAGCGTGCACAGGCGTTTTGAAGTCTTTGTATTATTCTTTCGGTTTTTGACAGAAGTTGTTGACCACGCATTTCTTTGTTAAAATATGGACGGGCTTTGTATAATATCTTAAGTCTATAATACCGGTACGGAAACAATAAATAATACGGAAGTCGGTGACTTTAATTTGATTCATTGACTCATTTTGCCACCGAATTCCGAAAGTCAAGTAATTTTCCAAATATTTGGTTTATAAATCACCGGAGGTCTGAGGTAAAACCATAAAAAAAAATTGGTGGCATAGACAACCTCCTCCTTTTTTAGAAGTCGGTTAAAAATCAAACGAATTGAGAACCACCTACTTTCTTAAGTCGGTTAAAAATACACAAATTCCAGTTTTTGCATTGGCTTAGATAAATTCCAGTTTTTTCACTTGAATTGGCTCGTTATATTATTAATTTGTAAGTTAATCGTCAGTTTATATTCATAAATTAATCAAATTAGATGATTGCCCCATGCAATCATTGAACGTGTTCTTAGTTGTTAAATCCGGATTGATTTCTGCAGAAAAAAGTTAATTGCTAGACATGTACCTCTAAGTCGGCCTCAATGACTATAAATAAATCATCAAATTCCCGTTTCCACTTAACAATATTGAAAATCTGATCCAAACTTAATATCATAAATAAAATGCAAAAGTAACTCTGTCCGTCTGGCCGAGTGCAATAAGCCAAAAAAATCATAGGATTTTATATTTTCATGGGAATTTTTCATTGAGTTTCTAGATGCAAAAAAGTTAAAAAAATAAAAATAAAACCCGAATAAAAAAAACACCAAAAAAGTGAAAATAACTTTACCTTCAGAAGTTAGTGACAAAAAAACTGAACTAAACAAATAAAAGTCATCGACTTCTGTAAGTAAAGTAATTTGGTGTTTTTTGCAGTCGGTTTTATTTCTTCCAAAAAAGTTTTTAGGGTTTCGTAGCCAAATGGCAAAAATGGAACCCTTATGGATTTGTCATGTCTGTCTGTCCGTCCGTATGTCACAGCCACTTTTTTCCGAAACTATAAGAACTATGCTGTTGAAACTTGGTAAGTAGATGTATTCTGTGAACCGCATTAAGATTTTCACACAAAAATAGAAAAATAACCAATAAATTTTGGGGGTTCCCCATACTTAGAACTGAAACTCAAAAATTTTTATTCATCAAACCCATACGTGTGGGGTATCTATGGATAGGTCTTCAAAAATGATATTGAGGTTTCTATGATCATTTTTTTCTAAACTGAATAGTTTGCGCGAGAGACACTTCCAAAGTGATAAAATGTGTGACCTTCTAAGACAAGAGAATGATAAAACTAAAAAAAATATATGATGTACATTACTATGTAAACTTCCACCGAAAATTGGTTTGAACGAGATCTAGTAAGTAGTTTTTTTTAATACGTCATTAATCGTAAACCGCAATTTACCTTTCATTCAATAAAGTTTGTGCGGAACCCTCGGTGTGCGAGTCCGACTCGCTCTTGGCCGGTTTTTATTCTTCCATATTACTTGTCGCAATTCCAATTATAGTGAGTTGACATACGTTTTCGTGTTTAATCGCCTTAGAAGAAAAGTGCGAGCAAACCCGAGGGAAAAAAAATAGTGCTTAGGGTAGGCAATTATTCGATTGATTTGTTTTTTAAGGGTCACGGGTGTATCTTTTTAGCTAGAATGGCTGCTAACCAACTGTGCAACAGCTGGGGTTCGAACACATGACCAATAGGTCAGATTGGACAGGACTGCTCGATATACTGAGCAGCTGTACAATATAGTATTTATGCTATAGGTACTTACACTTTATATTCATCATTCATAATACTATATAACATACTTTTTATTTGTTTCTATGTTTACACTCAAAAAATCGATTTAGATACGATTCATTATCTTAAAAATAGCTGAAATAAAATATAATTAATTACTCATAATTTTCATGTTGTGACACTTACGTCAAATTGTCAAACTGTCAAGTGTTTTTGCATAAACTAAGGACATGGTTTATTTTTTATTATACCTTAAATTGTTACTTTGGTGAATGCAATTATATCAAAAAATGGAACTGGGACAATCCACCAAACTTGAATTTTAAAGCAATTTTTTTTCCTGATTATTTATAAACACATAAAACAACAAAAAATGTGGCCCTAGTTGCACCAAGTAACGTAGGTAGTTTACTCTAAATAAAAATAAGAAACATCCTATCATTTTACACCTTGATTCTCAACGTGGACGCGTAAAATTTGCTACTTTGATATTCTCCCATATGTCCTGGCCGACTACACTTGTCAGATGAGATGATGATGATGATGATGACAAACTAATATTTGAAAATTGGAAAGAAGACTACTTTGAAAACGAGCTTACGAACCGTTGGGAGCAGTCTACTATGGGATCTGATATGAGAAGCATTAGAAAACAGCTTGGTTTTTGCGGTCACATACTTAAACTACCCAGGGGATCCAGCTACAGATTCACCTGGGACTTCTACTCCCAATCTTCGTAAGCTATCTACGTGATCTGGGACCTCTACTCCCGATCTTCGGAAGCTATCTTCGTGCCTGGCTACCGCTTGTCTCGCAGAGCTACCCTGACGTCTGGCCCAAAGAACTACACTGGTGCCTTCCTACAGAGCTAACCAGGTGCGTGACTGAGAGACGCCCTTCCAGCAGAGGTTTCCTCAAACTCGATCCTTGAAGTTGTCCTGCTAACTGACCTGCAATGCTACCCTAACGCCTGTTCCTGTCTCTCCTACAGTGCTGAACTGATTTGTCGCCAACTAAGTGCGTGAACTATACTTAAAACTATCTTCTTCAAACTATCCTAGAGTGCGTAGTAGGTAAGTCTTTTATAATTAGCTGTATTTTTTATCTCACCTGTAAATATCTTTCCCTTACTTATTAAATTTTAATTGAACAAGTCTGGTTATATCCATTTATTTTGATAGGATCAAGTAGATTTGTTACAACAAATGTACATTTGGTACGAAAAATTATTAAAGATTTTGTTGAAAATGTAATAATGTGAACATGGCCAGAAATTGCACAGGATAGTGACGTTTGGAAGAAGGAAGTGCCTCCCCTTTCTTCTACCAAACATCGTTTGCCCAGCAGTGGGACATTCAAAAAGGATAACAAAAAAAACAAACATAGTGATATTACATTTTATTGAATCTTTTTTTTTTCCTTTCCATGATCATTGTTCCATTTTCGATCTTACTTTAGTGAGGCAAAATCAAATTAGCCCAAAATTTCCCCATATTGGTTGTAGTATGTAGATTCAACGTTCTCAGTCAAGACAATATCTTGCCTAATTGAATTCAATCCGCGCCGCGCTGGGACTGTCAAAATAATTCGATTACCTTCTAATTTACGTAGAAATTGGCTGTTATAATTATCAAAATTCGAACTTTAGGCTTTTCTCTTCAAATTAGAAAAGAAATATTTTTCGATGCTACTACAAGAAATCATTTAAATACAATTTACGAGTTATTACGGATGAGACTATGCCACCAACGTCATAATCTACTTATGAGAGCCAGCTGTGTGTTTCTAGCAATAGTGGTGCATGTCTTAAAAGTGTACAGTCATTTCACTCTCGGTTTACTTCTGACTGCAGCAACAAATAACAACCTTATGGACATGACAATCAAGATGACTAACTTGACAGACTTGTCAGTGCCAGCAAACAAACAGAAACCTTATTTGAATGAATGTAAAGATCACTGTCATTTTGACAGTAATGCCCAATCAGAAGTTTGTGTCATTTTGCTTTATTATCACGGGATATTTGCCTTTATCTATGGGATAAATCTCTTTTGTTTTTAAATAACGAATGGACCAAGAACCCATGAACGCCAGACCTACGTCATTTTATAAAAGCTACGAAGATACGTCATTTTGTTGGTACAAGTAAGTATAATTGCATATTATGGATTGCCCACTAGAACTTAAAAAATAAAAGTATCATAAATCCCTTTGATTGAAATCAATGTTAGGTGACTACAAGAACGAAAAACAAAATAAAGAAAACAAAAGATTTAAGTACGGATTTCATTTGTAGCTATTTCGCAGACAATAAAAAAAAAGAAACACGATAAAATAAAGAATTGAACAAGAAATCTTTTCAGTCACTTCTACAGGCTGTTCTCTCAATTACACAATGTTACAAATGATAATAAATCCGAGGAGTTTTTTTAAACTCGGTCCGTAATGAGTCTGTGTAAATCGGATCCTTCGAGAAAGGTCTTCCGTTCCTCATCGCACTTTTCGAAGCGAAAAATCTTATTTCGGTATCAAAGCATACCAGACATTCTTTCAAAGTAAGGTGTTAATGAAGTCTGAAATATTTTGGCTATTTTGCTACTAAATAATTAGGTAGCTGGTTTCTTCCCGGAAAATTCAGTAAGACCCGATTCACCAACAGTGATTTTTTTTTAATTACCGAAATATTATGAAATTTGAGCGGATAATTAATTTATGAATGTAAGAGTGGGAGGGCTCGGGGATCTCAAATGAAAACGATCAGACATCTTGTAAACACTTTTTATTACTCACAACCGCATATATAATTCACAAAACTTAGTTTTTTCCCAAGAGATACACACAGTTCGAAATACAAATGAATACAGGGCGTTCTGGAACAGGAAAATCGCTACGTCCCCGTATCAAATCGAACGTGGCAAGTGGTCTCGGGGCTTTGCCCCCTGGCCGCGGAAGCCATGCCTTGGCCTGTGAAAACAGGCCCGTCCTTGAGGTAGCCTAATTCGGCTGTGGCCTGATGGTGTGCGTTTAACAACGTCGCACGCCTGTGAGTGATTGCTATAAGTTTTTCAGTAGGCGCGCCTAAAGCGCTGTTAGTACAGCGCTGTTTTCTTCACGGCACTTCGGCGGTCTGTCCCCGCCAGGTGAGACCTCGAAGGGAGGCCCGGCGGAGGACGACCAGCGACGAAAGTACCGACTCCAACGCACCTACGGAGGATGTGGGGGCTCCCCCCCGCCCCGCGTTGCGGGCCGATAGCTCTCCGGTTTCAGGATGTTTTTCCCCGCCTTGGGCCGCATTATGACGCGCCCTTCCTTCCACAAGACGGGAAAGGCCCCGGTGCGCAGTATCACCGTGTACAGGCGCGCCAGTGCCGCTACCATACGGAATGGCAGGTGGCGCAGCGCTGTGTTGGTGATACCGTCGGCACCAGGGGCCTACCAAGGCCTCGTCCTCAGGATGGCGCGTCTGACTGCCCCAGGCGAGAAAAATATGGCATCTTCCTCGGGAGCTATCGGCGCGACGAAATAGTCCTCAAGGTGTTGCTCGACTGCTGCGATATTTTCGTGGTCGGTAATCGGATTCGGCTGGAACTGACGCTCCAGGTGCTCGGCGAAGACCTCCGCCCGGTCTTCCAACTAAACGTTCTGCGACTAGAGCGAGCCTATTTATACGTTTAAACAACTGTCAACTACCACACAGCAACGACTTCCGTTGACATTTGTTTTATAATTTAGATTGAATTTAGTAAAAATAATGTAATTGCGCACAATACTTGATTTGTAATTAATAACACTTTCAAATATTTTAAATCCTAAATTTAGTTAGGTTACAATCATTTTATTTGAATGAACTAACAGTAAAAATGTTCCAGTTTCCTTTTTTAGAGTTTTAAAATAAATTAAAGCTTAAAATTAACAATACCTAATTTAATATGATTGATACTGATAATATAATGCAAAATCACTTATTTATAATGCACTGATTATGGCACTAATTCATGTTTCCGTTACGTCATCAGCCGATATGACGTTTATCTTAGTCTGTGGTACTGTTTTTATTTTCCAGCGCTGTCATGAATGTGCTTATTTAATTACATAGTAGGTACTTAGTGGGAGTAATAAGAAAAGTGATGATATTAGTGTCTTATTAAAATATTGTCCTAATTAAATGATTGCTTTTACTTTCGTTTCTTATTAAGTACCTACTTACATGCTTTGTTGCTCACTTGACACTCGTTGCTCCTCATGAGCTAACGTGAGGACATCAACATAGAAAAAATAAACTAACTTTGGTTTGTTTTTTGCCTGACGTCTGAACAAAAGACAAAAAACAATACCCCTCGTTAACACTGGTATTTAGGAAAGTCTAAATACCAGTGTTAACGAGGGGTATTGTTTTACCAAGTTACTGGGTCGTGGAGGCTGACCCATTCCGTTTCGCTCCGGATCATGGATTGAACCAGGGCCGGAAGCGAGAGGTTGCCGCCGCCGATTGCCGGGGACACGGTTGAGCACAAGGTGGAGGTCTGCCCCGCGTGGGTAGAGCACCGCCGTGTCTCCGTGTCCGGTCGGTCCTCACAGTGGTAACACCCAGGCGCTTCCTCCCGCCCTATTCGGTGTAGGAACCTTCCGAAACATCCGTGTCCGGTGAAAACCTGCGGCAGGCGAAAGGTGAGGACGCCGTGGCGCCTCTCAAGCCACTCCTCAAAGAGGGGACTTATCGCTACTATTGTGGCGTGCCCTGCACGGGGTTGCGACAGTCGCTCTCTCCATGTCGCCATGAGATCACGCCGGAAGTCTGTCCGCTGAGCACCAATTTTCCGCGGCAGCGGAGTTTCCCCCCGGCGTAGAGCTTCCGCGCGCCATTCGTCCAGGCGCGCGGGTACTATCGCCTCCAGATCCCATGGCGGCAATCTGGCAAGGAGGCTGTGGAGGCTGACCTCCATTACACATAGAGCTATTGCCTATATGAATAGGAAATCGCTCTATGTGAAATGCAGCTATTCAGCTTTATCTGGTTAGGCTGGAAGGTGATCCCAACACAATGTAAAAAAGCTACCACAGACGATTTCTCCCTGCTTCTCTTGTTCCATATCCATGCTTGCACAGGTATTTTAGGCGAGCGGTGATGTTTACCATCTCTTCTACGAGTACCTACACACCTAGGACATACACTGGCCTTTTTGGTGAGGTTCTTCAGAAAGTTCAGGTGCGTAGTACTCGCAACCGGCGTGCGTGTATGACCAGATGTATGAACGTGGACAAGGTAAAAGGACTATTTAAAGATCGCCTACCCCTATGGGAAAAAGGCGTAAATTTATGTTGGTAAAACATACAACTGAGTTACCCACACAACAAAGAAGATTGTGAACAGAATATCTACCAGGTATTTCAGGTACAGAACAAACAGCGAAGAGGACAACAAAATACAGCGGATTTATAATAAAAAGACAACTAAAGCGTAAAGTGAAGTACAGTCGGGCAAAGCTCGGAAGCTAGTACTGTGCAATTGCCTATTCAAGCATTCAGAAACTTGTTCAGTGTCAGAACTTATTTTGTTTTTATTGTGTTCGTATGGAGTTTTGGGAAGCTGGGACACAGACGGGATTTAGACATCAGAAGTTTAAAGGATTGCGAAAACTATGCGACGTTTGGTGTAATTTTTATTTTAACTATATTTTTCTTTGTTTTTAAAGTTTTTAATTAAAATTACTACGTTGATATGCAACCACGACAAAGCCAAAGGTGGGTGTAATGACTGACTGTACTTTATCGGACCGTGAAGTACATCTTTACCCTCAGAAGTCATGAACTACTCGTTGTATTTTGACAAACTAGATCATTTTAATCATGCCATGAGCAGTCGCAGTAGTGCATGCTATGATATTTATGTCAAATAAATGAATTTGTGTAAGAAATAAGGTTTATTGACGACATTGAGAGAGAGAACCCCAAGTCTAGCTGCGAACGTCCCTTCTTTTTTTCTTTTTTTTTCTGATGGGAAATCATCAAATGACTTCTCCCGCTCTGGGCGGAGCAGGACGGAGTGTCAGACTACTTTTACGGACTACCCATCCATGTTCCTTCATCGCCCTTTGTGTTCCGGGGCCACGGTATCTCTTTCGAACAGTCCCGCAACCCCGGCCGGCCTCGGTCCTGGCGGACCCCTTCCTTTTTGCTGACTCTCTTTGAGGCGCGCGTGGAACACGTTCGCGCTGTCGACACGGCATGTCGTCATGAGACGGACGGACGGCGAGCTAGCCCATAGCCCACCGTCCACAGGCCCGCGGCGGCCGGGACGCTGTGAGGTTCTCTCCCTCTCACGTTCCGCCACCTCCTTCTCTAGCATTACTGCCTCGCAGAAGGAGGTGACGGCGTCCCATTCCGTCTCGCTCCGGACCATGGCTTGCACCAGGGCCGGATAGCTGCGAACGTCCCTCAAATGTGAATTTACTATTTATTAGGGGAACACAGGGGCTAAACGCGAGTTTTATAATGCAAAAAAGCATATGATTGACTGCAATAAACAAAACCAGAAAAATATGTCATATTCATCAGGATATATGCTAGTATGGTAGTGTTTTGAAATCAGATTACAACTAATTTTACTCGATAAAAAAAATCACGAACTTATCTCTAAAAATATCTTAAAAATTCACGAACTTTTCTCTATAACTTTCTTTTAACGAGTAAAAACCACACTAAAATATATGCGATCATTCTGATTTTTTAACAAATAATTCTACAAGCAACATATTAGCATGATAGTTATTTATTTTTTTAGTCCAATCAATAGATTTTTTGTAAATCGCAAAAAACCACTCACTTCGCACTATTGGGCCCGCAGTGACTGACGTAACAACCACTTTGTAGTGCAAGCTGATTAGAACTTTATTCTAACAGAATTTCAAACGAAATTTGAACTACCACAAATAGTTGCTAATTTAGCTCCTTTAGTCGCCTTAAGAAAACAATTTAGGAAAAACTGCCTTGTTGGCCTAGTGGTCGCAAGCGCGACTTCTGAGCATGAGGTCGTGGGTTTGATTCCTGGGTCGGGCAAAGTGTTTATGGGTTTTTCATTCAGGAATTTTTCAGTAGCTGCCACGGGGCTAGATTAGTGCCCGTTTGATGGCAATATGCTCGCCCCCTATTACATGGGACTAAAATTTAACTTCCGAAAAGTATAGGTGTATTCTTAGGTACACCTCTGCCTAACCGTTCGCGGATTACATGGCATGATGTTACGTTTTCTCAGAAGAATTACTGACATACTTAAAATATTCCCGACTCAGAAACTAATTTCAAAAGATAATTTACTCCCAAAGATAACTTTAGCTATCAAGACGTAGCTTCACGTCCAATATCTGCATTTATGTTAGAGTAGAGAAAATGAATTAATTGCCTCGCAAATGCACTTCCCGCGTAGAGGAGCGAACTTTTCATCTATTTATTAATGTCATAATAACAATCCCCACTCGGCGGTGAAATGGTCTTGCTTTAATGTCATTCATTTCTCCCACAAAAGATGCGAACCATCTCGTGAATGCGCAGATTAATTGCTTGATACAGAGACTGTGAGTAGTATTTAAAATATTGGAGCTGTTATATTAAGCGTTTTATTAAACTTGTATGTTTAAATTATTCTTCTCGCAAGCGCGATTGCTGAGCATGCGGAGTTCGATTCATGGGTCGGGCAAAGTGTTATTGGGTTTTTCCATCGAGAATCTCTCAGCAGCAGCTATTAGTCTGGATCTGTGCCCGGTTGATGGCAATAGACTCGACCCCTATTACATTGGACTGATCATAATTGGCGAGACCTCTGTCTAAACCTTCAGGGATTACAGGCGTGATGTTATGTTTCAATTATTTCAATTTTTGATGAAAGGCATAAATATTGCTCAACAATCAAGTTCAACTGACACCCATAAATCGTGAAAAATAAGGTCGACGAAAAGTGAACGAAAAGTGGTCTACAGTCAGTGAACGCGGTAGTAGATGTTTTCATTCTTTAGATACACTATCTTTGTTTTAGGTTTCCATTAATACATTTTGAGTCTTCTGTTTAGTGTTGTAGAACATATAATACATATTGAAATTGGGTTGTAATTTTCTGTGCAAAATCCCGAACAACAGTCAACCGTACCTCACAGATAACAAAAAGCGCTGTTAGAAGCCATCCGCATAAAAAGCGCTTAAAGTCACTGAAAAACAAGCGCCATATTTGTTGCAAAAAATGCAGATTAAGCTGTACACGAACGGACGAATGTAATAACGATGCCTTTCACAGAGTGATTGGGAAAATAGGATTACATAAGTCGTAGCGAGCTCAAAGAGAATTCAGTCATATGCGATACTTTTAGTTGGTACATGCGATGTTGTACTGAGTAAATAACATAGCTACTCCGAGTACGTCTTTTTTGAATTTTTTTTAATTTTATTCGATGTTCTATTTTTGAATGGTGAACTTTTGGCTATGACTTATACTTATGAGTGAACGATTTTTGTATTTGGAACAACGTTCGAGTGGAGGTGGAATAGTACATTACTGCAGAATCAGAAGAAAGGAAGGGACTCATTTTGAGCATTTGATAAATTGATTAATTTTGTATTAAAAATGTTAAAATTCATGGTCTTCCATTTATTTCTGACACTATGTTATTAAGTAAAAAATAATCCTTATGATGAAGCCTCTCGATCGGTATGATAAAGCTACAGGGTGATTATTTTTCTTGTGTAACGCGTTCGATTCCCGGCTCAACCATGTAATTATTTAAATATCTATGAATGCAGTTTAAATTGTTTTTTAAATTCAAATAATGTCTTCTTTCAGTAAAATGTTCCATCTGCAATATTCAAGGTACTTTCCCTCCATGTGGCATATCCGTGGGACGCCCTGTATAACAACAAGAAAAACACAAAGGTCATTTTCTGCTTCCTGAATAGCATGATGATTAAAATATGAGTACTTGTAACTTTATGCTTCTTGCAAAAGCAGATTATCTGAGAATATGCACATCTCCATACAACCGAATATACGAGTCACGATCTTCCCAATAAGTCTACTGGAGTTGTCATGTAAACCTTTTTTATTAAGACTTCATCGGATAGCAGCATTACATCAATCAGCAGCAAATTGCTACAACAAAAATGGTCAAAGCAGCGCAGAAGCGCTTCACAATTCCATTTAGATAACAACACAAGAAAAACTACGCAATCACTCACATTTCCATCAAACTACGAAAGTGCCTCCCAACTTAGAATACGTAATACGCCACTGTCTTCGAGTTCCAATCCGTCACGTCACTCAGAATAAGTCTGCGGCGAAAAGTGAGTGATGTTCGCTGCACTCCGAGTCGCAAAGAAAAGACGATTGTGAGGCAAAGGCAATAAAATACTATGCATATGTAACGCCAAAGAGGATTGTTCTGGCAGCATATTAGACCTCATTTTTAAAGTGTATCTACTGCGGCCAAGGTTTTGAGTATAAGTCATGTGCTCGATCGAAAAATTACGAATTTCCTTAGATACACACTCCTTTTCCCACTTTAGGGGACGAATTTTCAAAAATCGCTCACTTTCATAGACAAGGAACTTTCGTGCTTTCATGATCCAAATTTTTAGGCCGGACTGTCTGTCTGTGAATTAATGAATGTACTAATAACCTTTGCCAAGGACAGTGGCGAGTGTCCAGCACCAAGACAGTGACTGTTTACTCGCTAAATCGGAATCAAATATAACAGCTCACAACTTAGGACCCATTAATGTTAATATTTATCCGTGGTGCTAGGCAACTGGGCCTATCCCAGTTGTAAACGTCCCTTTGTGCCTATTGGCCTTGTTTCGTTCTGTCTCCTGCTGAAATGGAGGGAAGTGGAAATTACGGTTTTTCCCTACTCCTCCACTATACTTTTCTGATTAATTTCGTTGCGGGATCCAAGACAGTTAAATTCACTCTCTGGGACTTCGTCGAGCTTCATTGTCTCGGCGCTTTTCTGGTGGTCGCCACTGTTGATTCTGGCTTTCAGGAGTTACAGTGGTTTGGGAACAGTGTGGCGGGCTTGTCCCATTAAACTGTTGACTCGCTACTGTCCAATTACTAGTACAGTGTAATGTCTACTTCGCTAAACATTTGACCAATGTAAATTGAATGGTTGTTAAATGAAGTAAGAGGGTTGTATTGATGATATGATTATAATTCTGCACTAAAAGCATGTTACTTCTGGTAGTAGTAAAAGGCTGTATTAATATTTTATTGATTTTTTCTCTTATAATTTACATTTATAAAAACAAAAGTAATAAATAGGTAAAACTTTTGTATTTATACAGGTTGCATGATTATTATGTAATAGGGGTTAAAGTATGAAATGGGGAAGGCTGGTCAAAGCTGATTGTAGATGGCGCGTCCATAGCTTACCCAATCTGACCAATGTGGTCAAACTGTTTTTAAATATAAAATGACATTGACAGATTTTCAACCAATAACGATGTTTGGTTCATGCGATGCTAGCGCCATTAGTTCCACCAGTTGCCCACCCCATTGCCGTTGTAGTATTAGACACTTCGAATTGACATAAAATCTTCATGGTGTGAGATTTTTGTTTGAAACTTTTTCCACGTATGACACCTATGAGGTGTTTTCTTTAAAAAAATGTGCAACATTCGATTTTCGACTTCTAATTGTTTTTTTATTCAGCTTAGACGGAAAGATGGATACTTCGAAAATCCGAGTTATTTTTTAATACGAGTTCAGACGGAACTAACGCGGCAGAAACGGCTCGCAATATCAGTTTTGTTTGGAGAGGAGACTGCTAATGAACGCACCGTGCGTTTTTGCTTTAAACGCTTTCGTAATGGAAACTTCGACTTGAAGAACGAACTACGCGGTAGACCGCCCACACAGGTGAATAACGCTGAATTGAAGGAGATGGTAAAAGTCGATCCAAGTCAAACTACCCAGGAATTAGCGGATGGTTTAACGTTACCTACAATATTGACTCATTTGCATCAAATCAATAAGATAAAAAAAAATAAAAAAAGAGTGCCCCATGATTTGACTGATCTGCAGAAAGAAATGCGTGTTGAAACTTGTGTTGCCTTGTTAAATCGGTACAGAAATGAAGGAATATTGGATCGTATTGTGACATGTGACGAAAAGTGGATTGGTTACGATAATCGTAAGCGAAAAATGCAATGGCTGACCCCAGGTCAAACGCCGCAACAGTGCCCTAAAGCAAAGCTTACCTATAAAAAGGTAATGGTAACTGTTTGGTGGTCTCTTCATGGTGTTATTCACTATAGCTTTCTCAGGTCTGGTCAGGCAATAACAGCAGATGTTTACTGTGCCTAAGTTTGAACAATGATGGTGAAACTGGCAGTGAAACAGCCCCGACTCGTGAATCGATCTTTACCATTATTGCTCCATGATAACGCAAGACCTCACACTGCACGAGAAACCGTTGTAACTCTACAGGAGCTGCAGTTAGAAACTATACGTCATCCTCCGTACTCGCCAGACCTTGCTCCAACGGACTACCATTTTTTTCGTGATTTGGACAATTTTCTACGTGATAAAAAATTTTCTTCCCAGGAGGCAGTACAAAATGCTTTCACACAGTTGAATCTAGATCCTCAGAGTTCTATCGTAAAGGCATAAATGAACTTCCGTTAAGATAGCAGAAATGTATAGATATGTATAGATAATGAGGGTAAATATTTTGATTAAATAAATATGTTATATCTTAGAAAAAAAATAAGTTTCAATTTTTCAGTACCAATCGGTACCCCTAATATTTGAAGTGGTCGAGGAGTTGTCAACACTATACTAATTATATTAGATTGACAGACAGACAGACAACCGTATAACTCTGTTCCTTTTACATTTGAAATTGGCTTTCCCGCGAAAAGTCGCCTATCATATGCACATACGTACCGTCCATCCTGGGACCAATGTACTGAAAACCTTAAGATTAATTGCAAAATTAGACCTTAGCATACAAGATTATAGAAACTATTTTCCATCATTTTAGCATAGCATCTGCGTTAGCGATTTTTTATCGTGGTTGCGTAACCTTACGTACGGCAGATAACGAAGTGTATTTACCTTATTCTAGAAAATATTCTTTAATACTAGATATATTAACAGAGATAACTGTTGAATAAGAGAGAAAATATTTCTGCTAGAATAACGTCGAGGTCTACACTACAAGAGTCTTAGTATCGAGATCTTAGTATTTACGACGAGTAACTGATTATGCATAAAAAAATAAAGATGAAAAGTTTTACGTCATGCTCCCCAGACACCCCATCATCTATTTTGCTGTTTATAAATTCATATAACAATTGTACCCAATGTGTACCGAATTAGTGCATACTTAAAAAATATGTACCATAACGGATTATCAGGTACAGGCAACTGAATTATGACTTGCTGTAGAGCATCTCCCCAGCAACCCCCAAGTAAAATTTTAATAAGTTTACTTAGACACTTACTTATTAGGCAAACAAGTGTTTGATAAAAATTGTACCCTTATTTTTACCACTGGATGTGCTAGCTATGGCTACTTAAAACGTTTATTTTGAATTTGATTATAAGCGCCTGAGAAAAATAAATAGCAAAGTGTATTGTGTGCGTTTCGATGGCACGACCACGGCGTTTATTTAAAAAAAAAAAACTGTTCAGATTTGGAAAAAAAATTAAAAGTGGCTTCCTAAAAAAATTTGTCAAAGTTATGGTTAAAAAGTTAATACAAGGGTTTCAACGTGGCCACGCCATTGAAACGGCGAAGAACACGTTATCGGTGATATCTAGCTAAAAAAGCATCGCAGAGGTCTTGAAGTTTTTTGTAAAACGCAGATTTGAATTTGTCAAAATTTGTAAAAGTACACAAATAATCCTAGGTTTACATTTCAGGAGTTGTAAGGCTAAAACCCCATGGCCGCGCCATTGAAACGGTAAAAAACAAGTTATTGCCGATATCTCGCTGAAAAAGCATCGCAGAGGTCTGAAGTTTTTGTAAAACCTAGATTTGATATTGTAAAAATACACAAAAACTGCCAAAAATAGGCAAAAATTTTTTTTTTTTTAAATTAAATAATAAATATCGCTGGACATTAACACACAGCACCATCTAGTGCCACACTAAGCAACGAGGCTTGTGTCGTGGACACCAGATAGTTGATATACTACATAGATACTTTTTTGTTTGTAAATACATACTTATTATACATAAACATCCATGACTTGGAAACAAATGTCCATGCTCATCACACAAACATTTGCTCCAACCGGGATTCGAACCCGGGACCCTTAGAACGTAAGGCAGCCTCACTACCGCTACGCCATTCGGGTCGTCAAAATAAACTCTATCGAAACATTTATAACGTGTTATATAGGTTTTATATTATAAAATCTTAGATAGGTAATTACTGCTTATATCTAAGCGATACCGTATTAAAGCTCCTGAAATGCAAACCTAGGATTTCTTGTGTATTTTTACTAATTTTGACAAATTCAAATCTGTATTTTACAAAAAACTTCAGACCTCTGCGGTACTTTTTCAGCGAGATATCGCCGATAACGTGTTCTTCACCGTTTCAATGGCGCGGCCATGGGGGGTTTTAAGTCTTACAGCTAGTAAAATATAAACCCAGGATTTTTTCTATAATTTTATTTATATATAATATATATATATTTTTTTTTTTTATCTCCGCGGCCGCGCGGATCTCCGCGTTTCAATCGCGCGGCCACGTTCAAACCCTTATAACTTTGTAACCCTTAATCAAACGCGAGCCTGTGGAGGAGTTAACAAAAAACTATGATCCATTCCTGGGTAATTTTCGGCCGTAGAGTTAAAAAATAAACAGAAAAGAGGGGGAAATGGGGGGGAAGTACCCCTGTTTTGGTGGGAAGTATATATTCCGATATCTGTTCCAGCCCTGGTCCAAAGTGGTAAAAGTGGGAACTATAGCTCCCATTGTCCTGTATGATATAAAAATTTTATAACTTTAGCTAGTTGCCCTTGTTTCACTTGTGTAATAATTTTGACTCAAAATTGTATATAAATTGTGATTTTTTTAACAAAAGGAGGTAAAAAAGAAGAAAATAAAATTAATGTATTGAAACCCTTGTTGTACAATAAAATTATTTTATCATGAAATAACGAATAATAACTAATAAGTTGCACATAATTATCTAGTAATAATCTATATTTTGTCCAAGTTTATTCGGTCAACGAACACACGGATTTTATATGTATGTCGAGTTGTCAGGATTTATTTCGCTAGGGTCGAGCATTTTGTGGGTAGAAGACGGGTTTCGTGCTATGAAAACACACTGGATGCGATACATTATTTTATTTCACATTGCACGGTTCGGGTTGGTCGTTTACATGGAGAAGAACCGGCAAGAAACTCCATGGTTACTCTTTTCAAACAGATACACTGAGTAAACTAACAAATTTCTTGCCATTACACTTTCACACAATAACACTAGGCACAATGAATCGGGTACAGTTTCAAAACGTCTTAACCCCGCTGCGATCAGACCCAGAATTTCCGCCTCGCCGCGAGGTGTTAACATCAGGACTCTGTAAAAGCCGCCATGGTGGGGTAAACTGGTAAGTAGGTCGCGTGATGTCACCACTGGCGCGCTTTCGATCCATTCGCCCGTCCGTACTTATGATCGGATCCGACATGTAGATATTTTCAAATAATGAGAGCAGTAATGAACACTGGTACGATATCTTCCCACTAGTTCAGTCCAGTCTAACAAGCTGAAAACGAAAGATTCTGGGCAAGTTTTACGGTCCACACGACCGTAATATAGTGTAGTTTGCATAAGTAATACTCAAATCTGCTTACCTAATTTTATTTTCAGCACTACTCCAAAAAATGTAAAATAACGAAATATTACAATGCATTAGGTACTACTGTATAAAAATAAAATACGATTTTCTTCAATCTAGGAGGTGGGAGCGGTTGCTCCAAGCGTTTTATTATGGGTTAATCATAACTTTGACAATTTTTTTTAGGAATTAACTTTTTATTTTTTTCCAAATCTGGCGTTTTTTTTTTTAAGTTCCGTGGTCGCGCCATCAAAACGCACACAATACACTTTGCTATTTATTTTTCTCAGGCGCTTATAATCAAATTCAAAATAAACAATAATAATAATAATAATAACTTTATTTAAAGAAATCTTAGACATAATTTACAAAATGTTTAACAGGCTAATTTAGGTCAGTCTAAGTGGTGTAGTCATCGGTAGCCGAACTAGGCAGAGCCTGTATTTCGACTATCAGCGCCAAACCCCTCGAGTATTAAACATATAAAATTGCCAGTAACATTTAATTTGTTTCTTGTACAAAATCATTTTAACAATTTATACTATATTTACTTAAACTAATTTTTTTATTATTTTAAACAAAAAATTAAAAAGAAAAAACGTTTGTGTAGTGTTTGCATGCAGGGCCTCTTATTTGTGTGAGATGGGAATGTACGTGTCTGATGTGTAAGAGGATGTGTGTGGTATTGTCTAGTGTTCTGTTGTGAGTTGTGGTGTGAGTGAGTGTGCGCGCGTTTGTGTGTATGTTATGAGAGATGTATGTTACATTGTACGTATTACTATGATTTTTTTATTAGGATGCTATGTACAAAAGAAGTTCTGTCTGTTCGTAGGTAAGACTTTTCAGGTATTCGGTAAGTTTCTTCTTGCATTGCATTTTTGTTAACGGGTATATATTAAGAATACTGTTTAACTTATTGTAAATTAATGGACCAATGGAGTGGGCAAAGCGTTGGCAAAATTTAGTTCTAGACTGCTTAGTTCTATCGCATACAATGTCTTTTCTTCGTTTTTGGAGGAGTAGTGGGTTGTATTTTAATTTACTGTGTTGTAGGAGGGCAACGCTTAGTATGTATAATTGCCTCACGGTCATGACCTCCCATTTCTCATATAATGTTGTTGTAGAGAATCGGATAGGCTTAAAAAAACGTTTTAAGTAGCCATAGCTAGCACATCCAGTGGTAAAAATAAGGGTACAATTTTTATCAAACACTTGTTTGCCTAATAAGTAAGTGTCTAAGTAAAATTATTAAAATTTTACTTGGGGGTTGCTGGGGAGATGCTCTACAGCAAGTCATAATTCAGTTGCCTGTACCTGATAATCCGTTAAGGTACTTATTTTTTTAAGTATGCACTAATTCGGTACACATTGGGTACAATTGTTATATGAATTTATAAACAGCAAAATAGATGATGGGGTGTCTGGGGAGCATGACGTAAAGTTTTGTTTCCAATTGAAATGCACGCCTTTGATCACTAAGGCACCTGAAGATAAGTGATAATGCGGTTGAAAAAGTGAGGAATAGTTGATGTGAGGGCAAAGTGTGAGGTTTCTTTTGGAAAATAACAGACTGAAAAAAAAAACCGTAAACCTATCACGTTTGTTACGTCGAATATCGCAGAGCTTATAGAGCCTATGAGCTTTTCCTTCAGATATTACCCTCAAGAACTCCCTAGACAACTATATCAAACGAATCCCAAAAAAAAAGCAAACAGAAAAATCTCATCAAGAAAAATATTTACGCTATTTCCATGAAATCATTTTATATTTGAAGTAAATCGGTCGGCAACATTAAAAATTAGATTGGTTGGCCCAGTTAATGTATCTAACTGACGTCTCTCGGCTTAATCTTGGGCTTGCGAAGCTTGGTAAATAGTAATCTTTGCCGACGTTCATTGGGTCAAAGAGTTTGTTGGTGCAGAGTGGTTGGGGACAAGGTTTGTGCGTGTTTATGTTTTGATAAACACAGCTTGATGGGGAAGTTTTGAAATATTGTGTTGGTAATAAGGGGGCCTAGACATAGTGACATAACTCAGTGATAACCATGATGATAAGGTAAAAAAAATATTGGATTGACAAAAGTACCAAAAATATCAATCTTTTTGAAAATTGCTAAATAAATGCGACGAGACGCGTTAAAACGATTGCTTCTTGAATAAAATGAAGTTTATTTATCAGATGATTTGAAAGAATCTTAACTGTTTGCAAGCGTATTTGGGCTGAAACGTGTCGCCCTCCAAAAAAATGATCGGTTTTTAAGTGCATTATCTCCATCACTCATACCTCTGTGACATCCATCAAGAGTAACGTTTGGTCCAACTTTACACAACCCCAACACAATGTTACAAAACGAATTTCGAAAACCACGTCAACCCTACGAACCTACTCACCCAATTACAGTCAAATTACAAACAAAAACTAGATTCCATTACGTACCAGCCGGTTGTAGGCACAAAACGTGTCCGCAGAGCAATATCACATCTATCTCGTCATTTTCATCAAAGCGAATTGAACTCTATCCAGACTTATTTCCGGGGGCGTTCGTTTAGAATAAACAAACAGGCAAACAGACGACCGTCGAATATACATATAGAAGCAAATACTTGATTTTTTTCCATATTGAGCCTCCGATTTAATCGATGCCGTGAATAAATATATACGTGCCTATTTTTCGAATAAATATTTGTAATCTGTGATATTAGATTGGATTTCTACCGTCGATGGAAGACATATTTTGGCGGGGTCATGATATAAGGACTCGTTTAGACGATTATGACTTGAAAGCGTGCTTTAAACAGCATCGAATTAATTGATCAGGCCTAAATATACTTTCGTTTTTGCAAGTTTTACGTTCCTATGAATTTACCTCATCCTCTGCCTAGCCTTTTACCAACTATGTTGAGGTCGGATTCCAATCTAACCAGATGCAGCTGAATATCAGTATTTTACATGGAGCAACTGCCTATGTGACCTACACAGCCTAGTTAGAAAAACGATACTGGGTAATACGATACCGTACAAATTTTCGAATATGTTTATTTGTCCGCTTGAATTCCTGCTTACAAACATGTTCCAATAAGCATAGGTAACGATTGGAAATAATTGATCGAATATTTGAAAGAAGTGCTAAACTTAAGATTTTGCTTGTACCTGACGTACGTTATTTAAGGGGTATTTCACTGATATAGTTACCAATTACCAAGTCAAGCACCTTCTGAAAAAAAAACCTCTCTTCTCAAACCTTATCTAATTATCTTATTTTCTACTACTATTATAAATACGATGGATGGATGTATGATATGTGTATGATACTCTTTCACGCAAAAACTACTGAATGGATTTGGATGATATATTTAGAATACATGAGCGAGGCGAGAAAAGTGACCTACCTAAATGACGTTTATTTAGTATTGATCGTCGTATCGTTGAGCTTCTTGAGTTATAAGTCGAGCTAAAACTGCTTGCACTGACTTAACAGGTCAACTCAAATCTGTGTGGTTCTTTCTTTAAAATAATATCTAACACTAATCTACATAGTCTTTGTGTTTTGGGGCGCAGTGTGGTGTTGCGTATGATCGGTTAGTTATACGCCTAGAATATTGTGCTCCATCGCACGTTGGCAACCCTTGAGCTTGGACTTTTAAATGTTTGTCAAAGACCTAGTCTGGGATCCATAGGCCAATGTAAGAAGAATGCACATTAAAGAAAAAACAAATGGTTTCCTATTCACGTTGCCATTCTACTTAAACCAGGTCAATATCCTCACGCCATTAAACACACAGCGCTAATCCAGGCATTCAATAAACACTCTATCTAAGCTAGAACATTGTCCGATGAACGTGGCTAATCTTCAATTAGTTCCGATGTCAATTAAAGACACTGTACATACAGTATGTAATTATCTACACATTGAGGAGGAAATGATAGGATTTATCTTAATTAGTGAGGCGACCTTAATGAGGAGATTTTGGTTAAACAAAGGAGGTTTGAATGGAAAGGACGGGGGTCTTCTTGGATTAGAAGACAAGCGGATAATTAAATACTATTATGTAAGAACTGGTCGTAAGGTTTTCCATCACAATATATATTCTTCTTTGCGTGTCGATGGACCCAAATTATACCCGACCAGTATATGGCACAGCTCTTTCGTTGGCTTTGTTTAAATCCTGGAAGGTACAGGTGACTGTGCAGGATGGGCAAGAAAGGAAGTGGGGCATGTCCTGCAGAGGGGTTCTACACTGGCATTGTATTTGGGACGAGTCAATGATACTTGTCAGCGGCCAACCTGGGCCCGCAAACGGTTGCATTATGATTACGCATCTAATCTTACTATTATTATAAAAGCGAAAGTTTGTGAGCATGGATGGATAGATAGAGTATGGATTTTTCAAGCAAAAACTACTGAATAGATTTGGATGAATACGTAAGATAATTTTTATCCCGGTAGTTCGAGCCCGTGGGACAATTAGCGAACTCCTTGTGGGCTAAGCCACGGGCATAAGCTAGTTCTCCCTAATGATGATTGAGGTAAGTTTAATTCAATCAACTGAGCCTATTGTTGTTTGTTGCTGGACTTAGACGCCTCCCATTCTGCGTCACAACACTTTAACCAATTCTTTACCTTCCCTGATATTTTAATGATGATTTTTACCTTTCAATCGGATTGACGTTCGAAAATAAGAGAAAACTGAGAATCAATAGTGATGACCATTCGGTTCAAGAGACGTTCAAATCGATTGCTACCACAAAATAATTTCTCTATCTATGACAACCATTTTATTTATCCTAGAAGCATCTGCCCTTAACAAAATACCAACAGTTATTTATAATAAACGGTCACAGCTTCCCTGCGACTAATGTAAAGGGAGTTTCCCTAGAAATGTTTGTATTAGTACCAGGATATCAAAATGTATTCAATCGCGTTTATGTGCCAGATGTACCATGACGAATGTGTAAATAATAGACGGATATAATAATAATATTCGTGACGTAGGTCTAAGAGAAATTGATATACAGGCTGTGCGTTTATTTGGAAATAATCTTATGCGATATTTCTTTTGTTTTTATTGTTTTCTTGCGACAGTTGTCTCGTCCTAAAATTATGTATTACCTACTTTGGGTGACAGTACAGTGACATTCTCTTCACGATAATGATAACGGAAGATTGAAAAATCTATGGAACCAATATAAGTTATCCAAAAGCTTTGGTCAATCACATTGAAAGTCGTTGTAAGCTACGAAAAGCTTTGAAAGCTTGCCACTCGTCTAGGCTTTTTTGTTATTGATTTAGGTAATCATCATAAATCAAATCAAAATCATCATTACTTATTTCTTACCTATGTGTAAATTTTATTAGGCAATGTAAGATTGAATTAACAAGTAACATTTAAAAAAAAAACTGTGTTTATTTGCTAAAGTTCGGCCTTCCATTATTGAAATGTTATAAATGTATTTTTACGGCCATGCCTTATTTACAGCTTCGAATTAGCTTCAATCTGTTTAAGCCTCATTTTGTCTGATGCAGAATAAAACCCCAACCTGTATTTACACATATGAACCAATTTTATTTTCCGCTCGGTTAAATGTTGTATGTATAAATAAGGTTTTCAAATAAAGAGCTCTAGATTTATGAGGCATAAACTAGTTTATTCTAGTTTACTAGTTTATTAGGTTACATTTATCACAGGACATTGACATGTCTGGCTAGGACGGACGTGCTAGCGAATCCAGGCCTAAATCTTATTTAGGATTACTCAGACATTGAATAAAACCTGGTTAGGGATTTTTATTTTTGAAGAATGGGAACTACTTTCTAGGAATTTCTCCTATATCGTGGTTGCGTTTACTAACATTTAAACTCACATACACAAACAACCAGACACGGAACAACTATATGTTGGCCATACAAATATTTATTCCGTGCTGGAATCGAACCACCACCTCTTTTTTTTTTTTCTGATGGGTAATCATAAAATGATTTCTCCGGCTCTGGGCGGAGCAGGAGGGAGTGTCAGACTTTTACTGACTAAAACCCATCGCCATCGCCCTTTGTGTTCCGGGGTCACGGTATCTCTTTCGAACAGTCCCGCAACCCCGGCAGGCATCGGTCCTTGCGGACCCCTTCCTTTTTGCTGACTCTCTTTGAGGCGCGCGTGGAACACAAACGCGCCGTCGACACGGCCTGTCGTCATGAGACGGACGGATGGCGAGTTAGCCCATAGCCCACCATCCACAGGCCCGCGCCTACGGAGGCCGGGGGCCACGTGGTGGCCCCCGACACCCGGGGCGTCTCCCGCGGCGGCCGGGACGCTGTGAGGTTCTCTCCCTCTTACGTTCCGCCACCTCCTTCTCTAGCATTACTGCTTCGCAGAAGGAGGTGACGGCGTCCCATTCCGTCTCGCTCCGGACCATGGCTTGCACCACGGCCGGACGCGAGAGGTCGCCGCCGCCAATCGCCGCTTCGAGGACACGGCGGTGCTCCGCCCACGCGGGGCACACCGCCACCATGTGCCCACCGTGTGATGTGCTCCACCGTCTGTCGAACCACCACCTAGCCTAACATTAATGCCACGTCCTAACCACTCATTAAAAAGTTCGGCAACTCGAGACGCTAGGTCGATAGATCGTTTTTGTTTTCCGAACGAATGAGTGACGTAATATGAACAGGACGATCACGTTCTCGCACGACCAATCGCTTTGGTTACGATGTGGAGTTCAGTAAGGTTTGAGCTGGAGTACCTTACTCCACAAGGTCTTGGGTTCAGTCAGTGGTTCAAACCCTACCCGCTGTATTGATGTAAACCCCACCATGATCTTCCTGTCATATTCTACTTGGGGTCGACGCAAAACGTCTTCTTCTTCCATTCTCCCATTCTCCATTAATGAATGGGGGAAAATATAATGACCATCAAAAATAACTTTGTGACCACTAACATCTATCACCTGAAATATTAATTAATCACTGTACAATTACATCGCACATTAATGTAAATCGCTAGCATAAGCATTTTCAACTTATTGTTAAGTGAATATTGAATTATAATTGAGTACACTATCGCACGTTTTATTGTAAGCACCTCTGTTACAATTAATACATATTTTATGAAACAAATATGTTTTCTTCCATCGAAACTCTTCAAATGTATTAGCCAGCAAGGGCTCGTACAATCACCAAATTTAGTAAATTGAGCACCAAATTTTAATGAAGTGGTTGATAACAAACTAGTTTTGTTTGTCCGTGACATCACCATCTCAGGTCCAGTTGAAAACCAGCGTCGGGCACTAACTGGAGCTATTTGGCGCAGCCTTGTGACCCACAATATTATTTCTCTTAATTTTTTTCTGTTTAGTTATAAGTTTTATTTTGTTATTATGTAGTTTTAAGTTTCTTATTTTTTATTGTATTCTTATTTTGTTGTGTGCACTTGCGGCTAAAGCCAAATAAACACGTTTTCTTTCTTCTTTCTTTCTTTTTGCTTAGGCCGACTTGAGGCACCCCGTTATTTTTTATAAACCATTCAGAAGTAGGAGCCTCGCGAAGCGGGGCTCCGTCAACCGGGTCTCCCTCGACTCCGATGCAAGAGCATAAACAGTTCAATTTCTGGTGGGCATTAACTGAAAAAATAAATTTTTGGTTCTAATTTCACGATAAAATTGGGATTAATTTTGGTGATCATTTATTAAGTTTGGCAATCAAAAGTGATTTTTCTGCCGTTACATTTAGCTAAATTTGGTGGTTCGTTGCGTTTAATTGTATGCCTTAAATGCCTTAGTGAATTCTTCGCTTTGCCTCTCCCAATTCTAATTCACCAGGGATTAAGTACATATTCAAAAATCATTCTCTAAACAACCTCACTACGGCACTGTTGAACCTGGCAGCAGAAATAGCACAATAGACTCCCAACACGTCCGCTAATACACTTCTTTCCACTACCATTTATAGTTGACAATGAAAAGCTACTTGAAAAGCACATCCGTTCCATAAAACGAGCACTAACATAAGTAAGATTTAAGCATCTTCCTGCTTTAAACATAAGTTTGGAACAAAAGACGCTCGCGTAGCTAAAGTTTCTCTAAAAACCGCTACGACATTTAAGATGCAGTTACTGTACCAACTTTAGGAAGTCACCTGGTTTCCGAGTACATTAGGTACTTCACATTTATTATGATTCCATTGAAACTTTTGATGTGACTGGATGTAATTTGGCTTATACCAATTCAGTCACTGATTTAAAGGAGATTCATATCTCTCTCTCTCATTTTCTTGGTCTCTACTTTTCTATACTTAATGAAAGAAATCTCATAAATTTCTTCGTGCCGTGATGATACAAAAATATTAAAAGTAAACGGAATTTTATATCAAGTTGTATCTTGTTAACGTTTAGGGGGCGCCACTAATGAGAATTTAAATATTTCAGAGCAAAGCGGGTAGAAGGAAAAATCCGCTAATCCTGAATGAGAGCTGTGGCTATGTTATTTATGAAAGTTGTAGAAATAATTACATTTCCTTATTAAGTCTGATACTAATAATCTAATAAATGCAAAGGACTTGGTAAAAGGTTTTATGGATCTCATGAGTGATTACATAACATTTAATTATCATAGGTGGACATTTTCTTTAATAATAAAACTACAATATATACAAATACTTAGCTTAATAGCCATATTAGTATGTCATAACCCATCAAGGGTGCATTGAAGTGTGTCACGCAACTTTTTATCACATTCCGCAGGATTTTGAAGGAAGTCCTACCAACGTAACTTCATGCCAGCGTTCCCCGAAGGATAAGGCAGACATGTACCCATAGTACACTCATAAGTTGCCAGTAATGTTTAATTCTCATGTAAAAAGTGACGAGAATAACCGTCTTTAACACCCAAGAGATAAAGGTGACCAATTTTCCAGCACACAAAACAGCACTCCTTACCTACTTACATTTCTTTTCTCATTTACATAACATTTTTAATATCAGCAGCTCCGGGGCAGACGTTAACACGAACAATATGTATAAACAGTACACTTTCATTGCAGTAGGTACTCCGCGGGCGAAGTTAACGGTATCCAAACACACATACAGAAATGTTAGGCGTACCGTAACTGGAAGAGCCGGCCCACATGCAACGCAACGCTGCGTTTGTATGTTTCTGCCAAACTTCTGTTTTCATAAACACTAGGTAACACCTTGATGTAATGCCTAAATATAAACACGCATTGTTGAATTTTCATCGCTTCGCTTTACTTACTTCAATCAGTTCCTTTTAACGGCTCGGCTTAGGCCTGGCATTAAAAACTCATCAAACAACAGAGCTAATAGTTACGTAAGCATAAGTTAGGTGCATCTGGCGTTGATGGAACTCTGCGGAGTCGCTAATATGTCATTCTTTCTTGAAACAGCGGCGCAGAGTGGTGACCTAGTAATGGTGATTATAGTTTTAGTCTAGTGTCTGACAGTGACAGTGTAGTAACTCTATCAAATCAGAAACATTTACAATTAATATTCAAAAAGAAATTGTAGAATAAAAATAATAGAATTTAATTAAATATAACGAAATTACTAAGCCCCGTCGTGTCGCACTAATCATGTGGCATCCAATACCGCGAAGTTAATACGGCGTGACATCGCAACGCGTCGTGTGGCGAGGCTTTAAGGTTTTTGAGAATTAAGCCAAGCCACAAGGGAAAATGATGGCTATTTAAAGTCGCTCAGAAAATTCGCATAGAAGATAAGCCAGTAATTGCGGACGATCTTGTGGGAATGTCTGAAAAATTCCGCTGAGGCCGAATTTTATCAATACCTATCTGTCTTTGAAAGTAAAATAGTGGTATTTGAATTCTTTTGGTACCGTCGAGGTGAGTCATTATGGTTTATCGTGCGAGGTCTTGGAGGAGTCGTAGCTAATCGGTATTTTCTTTGTATGTTTCAGATCAGGGTATTTTAAATATTTTGATTGTTGTATGACGCTGATAGTAGTCTATTTTTCTCATTCAAAGGTTTATTGAAATTAATTGTGAAGGTGGCTGGGGGATGATGTACACGTAAAATATTGTATAGAATATTCGAATAAAAGTATCTTATCTTTATACACGTCTGCTTGTCCCTTCAGGCTTACAAGCGTAATGCCATGTTTTCCGACATTTTTCTCCGCAGAATACTGGCTTGTTCCACAATATACTTCGGCAAACTCTTCCCATTAGTCATGTTTGACGTCCAATTAGTGCGTTGTCAAGCCCACACATTAATTTTATTACTTTATACCGGTTGTCCACTGTCCGAGTGTCCGTATATCTCAGATACATAAGACATTACTACAGTGTGTGTCTGGAACGTGTGGTCATATTTGAGGGTAACTATTATCAACAGTTGATAATAGTTACTGTAAAATTCATTTGGGTCGATTTAGTATTAATAATAATAATAATCATTTTATTGTCAGGCAACTAAGGCCCATAGATAAAGAACACAAAATAATAATTAACAACAAAAATATACTAATACATAAATTTTAAACATAACACACATATTTTTTATTTTTGTATTGAAGTTGTATGGTACAGATGATAGCTTTTTCCGGTATGTCAATCCATATCTAATGAAATGTTTCTTAACAAGAAATGTGAAAAGCTGGGCGATCCGGGTAGCAACCGGCGTTTGCTTTCCGGGACTCCAGGTGTGAAGTTGGCTACCAGCTATGGGTATCAAATCTGTCATCAAGATTCGTCTGGCAGAATGTGCTCGCCATACAGCCAATGAGAGCAGCAATGGCCCAGTGGTGATTATATTATTACACGTCGTGATTTTACTCACGGTAACAAACAACTTTTACTATGGGACCAAACCGGAAATTGCTTAAAAGGAGTCCCCAAACACAACCACCCATTGTTGTAACAAATTTATTTAATAAAACATTTTTGTATTTTGTATAATCGCGGAAAAAAAAACTGCAGTTCAGTACATTTTGACCAGTTAGGCGAACCTACGTCACTGAACAGCAGTTTTTTTTTCGCTATTTCACGTTGGGTCCCATAGTAAAAGTTGTTTGTTATCGTGAGTACAATCACGACGTGTTTAGGTATCGGTCACTAATTACGAGTTACCCTATATAAATACCAAGTGATATTGTATCGGTACCTATACAAGGCCACGTTTCAAATGTCTGATAGTTTAGGTTAGGTTTATGTATCGGTCATTAATTACCAGTCAGCCTATATAAATACCAAGTGATATTGTATCGGTACCTATACAAGGCCACGTTTCAAATGTCTGTTAGCTTAGGTTAGGTTTATGTATCGGTCATTAATTACCAGTCACGCTATATAAATACCAAGTGATATTGTATCGGTACCTATACAAGGCCACGTTTCAAATGTCTGATAGTTTAGATTAGGTTTATGTATCGGTCATTAATTACCAGTCACCCTATATAAACAAATATAGTTTTTAAACTATATTTGAATTAAATTAGAGTCCTTGATTATTTATAAAGGAACCAGATTGCTATTAAAAATAAAAAAGCCTGTCTCTTATACACCGAATTTCATAGTATTTACTGATTGCTCACCTATTACTACTAAACACGTGACGACCCGAATGGCGCAGTGGTACTGAGGCTGCCTTACGTTCTTAGGGTCCTGGGTTCGAATCCCGGTAGAAGCATATGTTTGTGTGATGAGCATGGACATTTGTTTCCGAGTCATGGATGTTTATATGTATAATAAGTATGTATTTACAAACAAAAAGTATCTATGTAGTATATCAACTATCTGGCGTCCATGACACTAGCTTCGTTGCTTAGTGTGGCACTAGATGGCGCTGTGTGTAATGTCCAGCGATATTTATTATTTATTTATTAAACACAGGAAAGTTATAAAAACCGGCCAAGTGCGAGTCGGACTCGCGCATGAATGGTTTCGTACCATCGTAGTAGAGGAGCCCACTTTGATTTTTATTTTTTTTTATTTTTAAAAATACACATTCTGTAAAAATTTCAACTGTCTACCTATTACGGTTCATGAGGTACACTGACAGACAGACGGACGGACGGACGGACAGCGGAGGTTTAACAAAATGGGTCCTGTTGGTACGCAACACTTATGGGCTTCCCCCATGACACACTAGCGCCACTTTAGTAAAAAAAACAGAACTCGTTAAATACACAATTAATATAAAATCTGATTGACAAAATCAATGCTTTAGAGTTCTAGATTATTGACGTCTATTTAATTCATTAAAATATACTTCGCTGTAGTTACAGTTAGAACAATTACTAAAAACGGCTGTTTTTTCCATTTTGTATCTGTAACGACAGCGAGCTATGTTACAATGAGTTAAGCAGACGTAAATAATTAAGAAGACCAAATGATTGATTTTGTCAATCAGATTTTATATTAATTGTGTATTTAACGAGTTCTGATTTTTTTACTACAGTGGCGCTAGTGTGCATGGGGGAGCCCCTTAAAACTGTGTAAGTATGACCTACCTTTAAAATATCATGTAAAATGAGTTCCATAACACCTAAACATTAGACAAACCATTTTTGTAGAGCAGATAAAAGAAAGTAGGTACCTAAGGGATGTTTCAGAGAAGCCACGTCCCTGCCTCATTTGAATACTTTAGAAATAAATGTTATTGTTATCTGCGTGTTTAATTCGCAATGTTGATGCTGAATGCCGTCTCCTAGCATGTCTCCGGAAACCTTCGCTTTTATGTTATTATTCTCCTAGGCTTTCTATTTAATAAGAATGTTGCTATCGCTAATTTATGAACGTGGACGAGGCAAAAAGAGTATTTAAGGATCGTAGATGGTGTGTGGTTCGTTCTGTGGTTTCTGCCTACCCCCATTGAAAAAAGGCGTGAGTTCATGTATGCTGCTGTTATCTTGGTTTAAGGTTCACGGGCTTCTGCTGAGCGTTAGGTCCTGGGATTGATTCCTGGGCCAAACAAAATTAATTATTATTTTATTCACGAGGAATTTCTCTGTAGCAGCCTGAAGTTTTTATTTCTGCCCATTTAATGGCATTTGGCTTGTCCCGTATAATATGGTACTCACATAATAGTGAGTGTAGGTACTTACTATTTGTTTATTACATTTGGGAAAACAAACAGTAGTATTTACTATAATAAGGCACCGAGTTTCCTCCGTGCCTCGGAAAGCACGTTAAGTAGTTGGTGCCGGTTGTCCTTTTGTAGATCTTTGACAGTCGTTACAGGTAGTCAGTGACCCAAAAAGTCTGACAACTAGTCCTAACACGGGGTATCGTATTACCCAGTATTACCTAGGTTGTGGAGGTCAGATAGGCAGTCGCTCCATGTGAAATACTGGTATTCAGCTGCATCAGACTGGAAGCCGGCCTCAACATAGTTAGAAAAAAGCTAGGCAGATGATGATATGGCACCTCTTCTTACAGGTTCCTTTGGTTTCAGGCGTGATTTGTTTATTTGTTGAGAAATTCTTAATTTAATAACGAAATGTGAAACTGAGGTATTCGTGGTACGAATTTAATGTGTTACGTCACACCTCAACAAAAATAATTAGTGTTGGGAAATTGAATTCTAGGAAAATAAATTGTGTTTACATAACATTATTGTGCTTTGTTCTGTGATTTTGTTAATATTAAATGTGTTGGAATAAACCACGCTCATTATTTGGTTTAAATCAGAAAATGTTAGCAGCAAAGACTGAATTTTACATTTGCAATCATTGTTTCGTTAATTGGTCATTATTTTTGCAGAATGTATTTTTTTAAATTGATTATCTGGGCTATAATTTTTAATACTAAAGGAAGAAGGTACTTGTGGTGTGTGTCGATAATTTAATTTACATACAGAATTAATTTATTTTTACCCGACTACCGCGAAGCCAAAAAGGTTTTTTTTTTTTTTATTATGTCTACCAATATATGTTTACACTAATTTACAAACAAAAATAAAAACTGCGTTTCATCATCAGCCTATAATGTTCCCACTGCTGGGACACGGCCTTCTCTCAATGAGAGGTAATGGGCTATAATCCACCACGCGGGCCCAGTGCGGGTTGATAGATGTCACATGTCTTCGAATTTTTGGTTCTAGAATATGCCGGTTTCCTCACGATGTTTTCCTTCACCGTTTTGAGAGCAGTGGTGATGAAATAAATTACACAAAGTAATGCGCCTGTCTGGGTTCGAACCCACGACTTACTGTTCGTAAGTCGGGGCCGCCACCACTGGGCCACCGCTGCTCTCTACAAATTGCAACAATTACTTAAAGGTAAACACCACATAAACAAAAAAGGAAACAATAATAAGTAATTTCGTAAGCTACATATTATAAGCAATATATATATTTTAATATTTAGCATATGAGTCACTGATACATTAATTATGAATTTAGAGCAGTCTATGTAAATATGTATTCACGTATGTTCCTCCGTAGCGCCTCAAAACTCAAAACTCAAAGCATTTATTTCAATTAGACCATTACGGCACTTTTGAATGTCAAAAATTACAAATAAAAAACAAAGCTACAGTCCCAGTCACAAGGCATAATAACTTGAGAAAGTACTGTAGTTGCCTATTCCCTAACGTAGATCTCTATAGAGAAGAACGGGCAAGAAACTCCATGGGGACACTCTTTTGAATAAAAATATTGTTACAAAATCTTGGTTACATAATTAATTTTGAAATTATACATAATGTGAGAACGATGTAGAAAGACGTGCACATTAAAAGCGTCCAGAGTAGTAAAAGACAACAATTTAACAACAAACGAATTAAAATGAACCCTGGCAGCCAAGAGATGACCAGTCCCAACTGACAGCGCCCGCTCACGAACATGACGCGCGCATCGGCGCCATTCAACTCAACCATATTGAAGGGAATTAAATGACCCGACACACCCGCCACCATCAGCGAGACATTTGAGTGAGCATGACATTCTCTCAGCCACCAAGGCATATTCAAATCAATGAAAGATAACTAAATGTAAATGGTGGCTGAACAATACAAAGTACTCACACATGTACTATGCAATTATATAATACTAATATAAGAACTGGAATCTACACAATGCAAGTAGGTATATTTTTACAATCTTCTGCAGCTTCCACAATACATCAACATGGGAATCAACTGAACTATTCATCCGATTTGATGAATAAGGTGTCAATCGATTCGTTATTATGGCCCGGGTAACATAGGCTACATTTTAACCGACTTCAACAATAGGAGGAGTCTATTTTACCTTGTAAACCCCGAAGTAGTCAAGTTTGTTAGTTGTAGTATACCACACAATTTTTTGTAACTATGACTAGTTATACATAATTTATCAGGCATAATGGTCTGGCCAACGGAAAATGATTACAAGATTTATTTAGTTATACGAGAACACGTAATAGAACTGTTACCAACTGACAATGGTCAATAAATTACGTTTGTTGATGTAAGTCAATAGATTAAATGGAGTGCTATGATTGCTTTGTAAACATTTGACGATCAATTGGGATATTATGGAGCCAGCAGTAATCGAATTATAATATGATTACCTACTGTTGATATTATAGCTTATCGTGTTGTATTTAGGTAGGTACTTAATAGGTTATAATCTAGTCGAATGTGTTCTATATACCTATGTTTATGTAAAATTAGAACTGTGTTGTCTATTCTATACTAATATTATTCTTCGATGTAGGTACTTCTATATTAGGTTAAAGAGTTTGTTTGTAAGTTTGTATAAAGGGGGTAATCACCGGAACTAATGATCCAATTCAAAATATTCTTTCACTGGCAGAAAACTACATTATTTGTGTGTGAAAATAAAAATATTAATTAAAATAAGGTTAAAAATTTAAAGTGGCTACTAATACTCGTCATACGCGAGTTCAACTCGAACTTAGCTGGTTTTTAGGGTTCCGTACCTCAAAAGGAAAATAACGGAGCCCTTATAAGATCACTTTCTTGTCCGTCTGTCACCACCGATTTTCTCAGGAACGGGTGGACCTAGCAAGTTGAAATATATACCATATACTGAGGTCTTAGTCCCTATTAAGTGTATAAAAATCAAGGTCCTGAGTCAACACGATAAAAAGATATAGGCAAATTTAGATTTTCCCTATACTTGTGCTGTAAGACCTGGCTTTTAACCGACAATTCTAATTTCTAATTCTAATTTTTATTATTTTTTTTCTAATTTTTAATTGACAATTCTATGTCAACCGGACGTACCCTATAGGTTTTGGGTCGAAAACCTATATGGTAGTTCCTGTTGACCTTGAATCACGAAACTTGGCATGGTCTTACAGCACATGCAAAGGGAAAAGTCTGAAAACCGTAAATATGTAGTTCAATACCAAAAAAAAGAGGGATTTTACTATTACAAACTTATTATTTGCGGTTGGATTAATAGGCATTTCTAGGGATCGAACAGCAAAGTTAAGTTTGTCCTTTAAAAAGTTTGTACGGAACCCTCGGTGCGCGAGTCCGACTCGCTCTTGGCCGGTTTTTTATGTTATATTTTGTGAAGAAAAAAATGAGTTCAAGCATAGTTAACAAAAACGTTTTGTAAACAAAATCGTTGCAATCGAGGCACACTTTCTCCCGAAGTTACAATGAAAGGGGTTGCCAGTTCAGTAATCAAATATCCACTTTGTTTATATTTTGTCCGATATTTCTTTTGTTTTTCGCTCATTCTAATTGTCGTTTGATTTTTCTCTTTCTGTTACAACATCGTTGTTTAGTGAACCGGGATATAAATTTCTTTGAAATTTTGTCAAAATGATATTAATTAAGCGAATTGTTAAACAAGGTTTGCAAGTAACTAAAATAATGCTCTTTTAAATCATGAACTAAAGTGGGATGGGGCCATCCACCTTAGGCGATATTTGCCCAATAGTAATTGATTGTGAGGCCAGTAATCTATTTGCTTAGTCTAGTATCTAGAGGGATTTTCGTTTTAGCTCTTCCCTAGTCGCTGGATAGATGGCGCTGAAGTTGGTACGTTACTGCAAGGAACGGAACGTAAAAAAAAACTGATTTTAACAAAGCGAGAGAAAACTAGGTTATATTCGGAAGCATAAGAAAACGAAAGTGTTAGTAAACGAGCGTATGTGACGTGACGCAATGTTATTTTTTCCAAGCGTTTTGGCTTTGGCACCAAGTAACGTAGTCAGTTTAACGCTATCTAGAGAGTTCGTGGAAACTATTTTTTTTTAATCCCTCAAAAAGATTCTCATTGTTGAAAAAGGATTTATTATTAAAACACGTCTATGATGGAACATGTGACAGTACTATAATACTATTTCATTGAATTGGTTGTCTTAAAAATCTCGAGCTAAGTAATAACAGCCGCTCGGGCCGATCTTTAGGTTAAGCCGTGCTTGCCTAGGTTGGTCTGTGGATGGGTTACCACCCATTACATACCGAGTTTCCTCCGTGCCTCGAAAAGCATGTAAGCCGTTAGTCCCGGCCGTCCTTTGTGGATCTTTGACGGTCGTTACAGATAGTCAGTGGCCCAAAAAGTCTGACAACCAGTCTTACCAAGGGGTATCGTTTTTTTTTGCTTTCTTTTGCTTAGCCTATATTGTCCCACTGCTGGGCAAAAGCCTAACTGGGTTGTGGAGGTCAGATAGGCAGTTGCTCCATGAAAAATACTGGTATTCAGCTGCATCCGGTAAGACTGGAAGCCGACCCCAACGTAGTTGGGAAAAGGCTAGGATGATAATGATGGTTGTCTTAACAAAAAATAATGACTTCACTAACTTTGTGATTTATTTAATCTAATAAGTAGTGCCGCAAATAAAGTTTTCAAAAGTACCACGTCGTAGTACCAAGGGCTACATCGTCTACCGCTACGCCGTAACGCTACACTTATGGATTACCAACACTCCAATTCTCATTTTGCGAAACATTTGTAAACGTGATTTCAAAAGGAGCATCTTATCATGTAGTAACAGTTCAGATTCGAACATTAAATACGTGAGGCGAAGCGAGCATTACAGTGCGCAACCTGTTACGATACAATTTGTAACAATCGATTGTTTCTGTGCAAAACCAAATTTTGGAATGTTACATTACAGGTTCTAGTGAGGCAGCGCTTTTAAGTGTACCTGGTACACTGTCGAAATATCGGTACTTAAAAGTTCATCTTTGCCAAACGTTTAATTATTCTTTATTGCATCCTAATAACGATGTTGCATGAAAAACTACCTTACATTTTCATACTTATACGAAAGACAGTAAAATTTGCCTACCATTCACTAGTGGAAAATTCCAAGTCTGGCAACCCAGTACCTCTATGCTTCATCTCTAAATCACCTGAGGCGGATTTAATATTTTATTATAAGCAAGAAGCGGACGTCAAACGGGGCGTAAATTTTGCGCTTCGTGTGTAAACGGCTGGGCCCTAAGTTTTGTGTGGCCTCGTTTCCTATATTATAGCGAATGTGTTGTATTTGAGAATGGTCCGGAAGAGTAGTTTTGTAGTTATAAGCGCTTGTAAAGAAATCAATCTGAGCTTTTTTTTCTGTTTAAAATTTTACAAACTTATTAAATGAGCCAGTTATGGAAAACTAGCTGTACCACGACCCCATTCATGTTAAAATAACATCACGCCACTATTTGCCAAAAGGTTAGGCATAAGTGTTGTAATTACCTTATAGCGAGTCAGTTTAGTTTATGTATTAGAGGGCTGCTACTTAGAAATTCCTGATGAAAAACCCAATTTCACTTTTCCCGACCTTTGAATCGAACCCAGAACCACATACTTACCAGTCAGTTGTAACCACTTTCTAATACCTTTTTATGTGTAAATGCAGACAAACAAACGTGTTTTTTTAATAATGCCTATTTAATTATGACATAATAGACTGCCTCTTTTATTTGCGCCCGGTTGCTATTACATGGGATTTGAACATTACTAGCGAAATGTGGGTGTAGGTACTATTAGGTACTGTCTAAACTTTCGGTGATTACAGACGTGATGTTTTGTTCTGTTATGACCATTGATATATAAAAAACCCGTTATGACATAATATCAACAATAATTTTCTTCACAAAGGTCAGGTGCGTAGTACTCGCAACCGGCGTGCGTGTATGACCAGATGCATGAACGTGGACAAGGTTAAAGGAGTATTTAAAGATCGCCTACCTCTATGGAAAAAGACGTGAGTTTATGCTGGTAAAACATACAACTAACGACGGAGAAACAAAATGACGGACGAAGCAAAATGAGTTTGTAATGATCGTAGCAGGCAGCCGGGCGTCGGGGGCCACCGTAGGCGCCGGCTTGTGGACGGTGGGCTATGGGCTAGCTCGTCGTCCGTCCGTCTCATGACGACAGGCCGTGTCGACGGCGCGTTCGTGTTCCACGCGCGCCTCAAAGAGAGTCAGCAAAAAGGAAGGAGTCCTTGTTCGAAAGAGATACCGTGGCCCCGGAACACAAAGGGCGATGAAGGATCATGGATGGGTTTTAGTCAGTAAAAGTCTGACATTCCCTCCTGCTCCGCCCAGAGCGGGAGAAGTAATTTGATGATTTCCCATCCGAAAAAAAAAGAAAAAGTATCCTTGCAGGTGGCGTTCTGTGGTTTCTGACTAACCCCCATGTGAAAAAGGCGTGAGTTTATGTATGTATGTATCACCCTAACATGAACAACCTAACTGCGAAACACACACGACATATATCAAAGTGAGCACAATCCGAAATGGGACGGTAACTTTCAAACATGACGGCTCGCCCTGTAAGCCGAGGAAGATGTACGGCGATATTATTTGTTCAGCGCACCTGCGACACAATCGGATTGTCAAGTTAGTTGCATCTATTTCATGGGCTGCGGATCAGGTCATGCGACCAGGGCTGGCCTACAACTACGTACGGTTTCAGGAATACGTTATTTCAAATACCAAATAACAATATTAATAAGTACCGAAGTTAGATAGGATGCATATTAATAATATTGAATTAAAAGCAAAAGTAATATAGTAATATATAGCAATTATAACATAACATAAAAAAAAAACAAATATTATTAAGTAATATACTATTGGGAACAACCTGTATCATTTAAAACTTCCTCCACTACTTCTGATTCTTGTGAACGAACGGTCGGATTGGTCACCGAAGTTCGCTCGTTGGTATGTATTAGATATTATTTCGCCAAATACCCGTTGTAACTTTTGTAGTCGTTTCTTTATTTTTAACTAAGTACCCACACCTAAGTGGATCTAATTCTAAATTATGTAGTCGATGATCTTGGTGCACGGTAAAACTCTAATGAGTTTATGTTGGCACCAACTTAAATGTTTAAAATGTATGTTTACTACTGAATAAATAAATAAATAATAATAAATAATACACAATGTGAAAAATCACATTTTACGGTAGGACTCAATGTAACGCACTCAAAACATCGTGCTGATGGATGTATTGAATATTATGGGGGAGGTGGATGTGTTTAAAGTAAAGTTCATTTATTAAAAATATGTATTTAAAAAAAAAATTGAGATAACTTTTGAACTTTGACCCCCAATATCTCCGTAACTAGAATGTTTCCAGGTACAAAAATGATCGCAATGACGGGAAAAACAAGTGCGTTTTGGCTTTGCTAAGGGTCTTTTTACACCCTTTATAATAAGCGATATTTTTTACCGCCTTGAAGCGACTGCGGAAAACCAAATGAGAGAAGCTGTTATGAATATGCAACCAGTCACTGCGACACGACATACGGAGCAACGGTTCTCACGGAGGAAACCAGTGAAGAGCGCGCGTGTCGTTTGACTCAAGTCTATTTGCAATTCGCATCCCCTGAGGCCGTGGTTCCTTTTGAGCAATTTGAGGCGTTATCTTTTATATGAGGTACTAGTTATTCTAAAAAGGAATGTCCACAAAGTGAGCATTCGTTGCCGCGCATGAAGTTAGCTTTCATTGTTCAAACGATTGATTCGTTTGTCATGTAAACACAATCCTACAATCGCTTAAGTAACAGGTAGTGTTCGGGCTGGGGAAGTCTTCACGAAACACAAGCAGTAAATAGATAGCACAGAGTACAACAACAACAACAGCCCATAACGTCCACTGCTGGACATAAGCCTCTCCCATGATGGGAGGAATTTGCCGTAATCTCCACGCTTAGCAGGCGGATTGGAGATCGCAGTGATGAAAGACTAACAGAAAACGCTGCTGCCCATTCTCTGGTCTACGGAGGCGCAAGGTGTTCTGCCTCAGACATTAGTCGCCTTATACGACACCCATGAGTGTAATGGGTTGGTTCTATTCTACTCTGCCGGATACCACACTTAACAGAGTACAATCAGTAGGGTATTTCTTTAATTTCATGACCTTCACCTTCACCACAATCTTGCTACTATTAAAAATGCCAAAGTTTGACCAGATTGATGTTTGCTACTCAATCACGCCAGAACTGCTGAACGGATCTAGATAAAATTTGGTACAGAGAAAGATCATAGTCTGGAAAACACCTATGTTTTTTATCCTAGAAGTACGATCCCGTGGGCAATTCCCGAACTCCACGCGAAACGGCAAAGCCGTCTGCATAAGCTAGTATAGTAGTGTAGTAGTAGTAGCATTTTCTTTATAAGTCTGTAGATTCTGAAAACAAATTAACTGAAACAAAAAATAGAATTGATTATTTAGACGCGGCGTGCCCGGAAATAGTACATTTTGATACAAGTGGACAAAGTTTGTTATTGCATCCGAGGCGGAATTAACTCCCGAGCCGTAGGCGAGGGTGTTTTTGAGCCGAGAACTGAAATAACAAAATATGTCCACATGTATTCTAACGACGTTTTTCAATACACTTTTGAAGAAATAAAATAAAATAACGACAAATTTTTTTGTCATGAATAATTAGGAAACTATGATTTCAATTTTCTTTTTTTTTGCTTTTTGCTTTCGCCAGGTTGAAGGAGTAGCAAGGGTATGGAGCCGCTAAACAGCCTAATATTAAAAATAGAAAATTCAAATATTTTTGAGTTTAAAACACAAATAAATGTTAATTTGTTCATAAACGTTTATTTTATTTTAATAATTATGGTTTTTGATGATATTCTATTTATAAACATTAAAGACGCTTAACTCTTTGCCGAGATTAACAAAAAGTAAGTAGGTATAGGTATAATTATGCAATTTTTATTACCGCACACGTGATGGAAAATGAGAAAAAACGCACGTGTGTGATATACATTGCATGTTGAACCTAATCGTAGTGCGAAAAGAACCAGTTTTCGAGGAAGTCTATTGAAAAAAACTATTGATAATGTTTTGACACAAAGACAAACTTTGCCCACCCCTACCGTATCGTCCAGAGGGGTGTAGAGCTTAAAGTGTCACCCCCCGTTAGCGCTTACACAGGAAACCTTCCATGCATGGCTCACGGTACCAACTGCGACTCAAAGCCGATGTGTAATTGTCAACTGCACTGTGTACTGTCCACTTACTAAACTTGTCATGGCAAAAGTGAATTTTTACTTATCTGGGAATTATTTAAGTTGGACTAGCATTTGGGTTTTCCATCAGGTATTTCTCAGTAGCAGCCACGGAGACTGGATCTGTGACCGGTTGATGGCTATAGGCTCACCCCCTATTACATGGAACTTAAAAATAAATGTGGGCGTATTTTTAGGTAACCTCTGCCTAATTTTTCGGGCATTACAGGCGTGATGTTATGTTATGTATGGATTGGGTTTTGAATCGTTTTAAGCTGTTTTATACACAAGCAATGTCAATTTCTTCTTTGTTCGATTCCCAAGTCGGGCAAAGTGTTATTGTAATGATTACCTCATCTTTCTATTGGTCTGTGTTATATTATGTTGTGGTCTGCTTTTATGCCAAACGTTACTTTTTTTTTTTTCGGATTGGAAATCATCAAATGACTTCCACTCTGGGCGGAGCGAAAGGGAGTGTCAGACTTTTACTGACTAAAACCCATCCATGTTCCTTCATCGCCCTTTGTGTTCCAGGTGGCAACATAAGTTATACAATTATTTTTCGGATCTATAAATTCTGAAGACACTACACTAATGATATTGTAAAGTTACTTGTAAGCTTACTTCCCATCCCAGATGTTTAAAAAACGTTAAATAACTTACTCCCCTTACCGCACAAGAACTAGCAATTTATTTAATAACAAAGTATAATGACATTCCACAGAATACGTGGAAAATTATCCTACAAACTTCGAACAAGAAAACCTTAAAGAACATTTCTTTTCTAATCTAATAGTTACGGAGAAACTTGATAGTAATATTACCGTCATACATTAGAGCAGGGGTTCCCAAACTTATTTTGTCTACTGCCCACTTGAGATGAGAGAGAGAAAAAAAATTATAGCCCCCCCCTATTTTTTCACCTACTTAAAAAATACTTTAACATCAAATTAAATTAATTTTTGTGAGCTATATAAGCGGAGATTAAACATTAATTCTAAACGAGATTTACTATAAATAACCCGCAAGAGTTAAATTGAGACCTGAGCGCAGTAGGTAGTACACAACGGTGCTCAGGTCTCAAGTTAACTCTTACGGGCTACACCTGCCAATGAGAATGATTATTGAAACGCAACTTTATTGTATTCAGACAGAGTATCTTTTACTCAAAATAAAACAAACATAATCTATTCTTCTCACGATCTCGATCTCAGAATTAACATATTAGTTGATGTTCACATATTGTAGTCGTGAATCGAGATCTTAGTCCGTTACTAGAGTCCTCCAAGATGAAATTACAAATCGCCCCCTAAGCCTCTACACAACACCCTCATTTTTTTTCTGGGTCTCTTACTACCCCCTTTAGGCCTGCAGCGCCCACAAGGGGGCGTTGTCGCCCACTTTGGGAAAGGCTGCATTAAAGGCTGGATATTAAATATTGTCTCAAGTTAAAAGTTACAAGTCTAGGTTATGTGTTCCGGGCACAGATAGTAGGGAATAAAGTAGAAATAGTGGTCGTGCTATATCGCCAGGATATTCGTTAGAGTATTAGCAGGGAATATACGGTTAACACTTTTAAGTTTTACACGGGTTTATTAAGGAATATAAAAAAAAAAGTTTTTTTACTGCACACACGTAACTTTATAATGCTTTGAAGACCCGAATAGCGCAGCGGTACTGAGGCTGCCTTACGTTCAAAGGGTCCCGGGTTCGAATCCCGGTAGAAGCAAATGTTTGTGTGATGAGCATGGACATTTGTTTCCGAGTCATGGATGTTTTATGTATAATAAGTATGTATTTACAATCAAAAAGTATCTATGTAGTATATTAACTATCTGGTGTCCACGACACAAGCCTCGTTGCTTAGTGTGGCACTAGATGGCGCTGTGTGTAATGTCCAGCGATATTTAATTATTATTATTATCTTAGGCAAGTCAGACTACATGTTTTGTTTTTTCCTCTTTGGATCATCAACGTTAATTTTTTTTTTCTTAAAACTGTTTTACATAATTATATGTGAGACAGTTACTTTTTACTTACTTTTTAGTTTTTTTTAGTTGACAGATATACAAGCATAGTAGCTAAAGTTCCGATGTGTGTGTACCGTATAAGGTAGACCTCTGCCTAACCCTTTGGGAATAGCGGGCGTAATGATAACAGCGTTATAACAATTTATGTAAAATTCTCTAATAATATTGGCGAAAATATGTCAGTGTCCGATCCATTTCTAAGGATTTGTAGTAAAACGTTACCCTCCTGAGTCATTCGGGTAAAAAGTCCATTCATATTGAAAATAGAGCTTCACACATCATGTGTATACTTTTCTCCGTCAAACAAACGATTCAAAATGTAGTTAATGATCCCAGTTGACGACCATGACGAGAGATACTCGATAGCGTCCAAACAAATGGAGTGTGCTCGACGTTCGCGTCGAAGCGCACTCTTTATCTGACAGCTCGACGCTTACGTCAGTCCAAAGGGTAATGAGTGGGCATTTTTTATATCTCTGCTAGCTATTGGTGCTCTCACCCTACTTAAGTGGATTTAGATGAGTGAATTTAAGTTTGAAGAGTGTATTTATTTATGGTTCCGTTTCCTATAATCTTAAGTTGGTCGACAGACTATGAATGGAACTATAATTAATATATGTATAAACTGTTGTACACACGCCTCTTCCAAGGAGGATTACCATTTCAAAATGTGGAAATTCTTGTGAGAAAGCCAGTAAAGCAATCTGCATAAAATTCTGGAATCATTTAACTTTTTATCTTCTTAAGGGTGCACAAGTCGACGGCTCGAACTCGTTGGCGGGCGTGGCTAATATGTATGCTATTTAGTAAAGTTTTTAATTTATTTATTTTAATTTATTTAGTATCCATCTATCTAGTTTTTATTTATTTATTTAGTGAAATATACTACGATTAATAACGAAAATGAGCGCGTAAAAATTCATAAAATTGACCTTTAGGCCTATAGATATTATAGAAAAACTACTGGATGTATTTATTTATTTATTTAAACTTCATGTTTTAGGGTGGTACATAGGCGGACTTAATGCCACAAGGCATTCTCTACCAGTCAACCTTTGGGTCAAACAGGATAGCATTGTGATAGAGTACTACCAAAATAAATAAGAAAAATACAATTTTGCAAGCATCAATTAAAAACACCTAAATGGGTACCTACATATGATACTATTACATATAATACTATAGGTATATACGTACGTTTCGTACGTACGTACATTTCGTATATACTCTATGAATTGTGTGTATTTAAACTTTTGAATAAATTATCTATCCCTGTATGGTTTCACTTTTTCCATTTTCATACTACATAAGTTATTTATTTACGCCTAAAGATGAGTTTAAATTAATGATGAAATATGCAAGTTTCGACGCTCATAACTACTAAACCATTTTTTTTTTCCAATTCTCCTTCCATACAGGGCTAGATAATGACAATATACAATTTTTAGTTTTGAACCTACACCGTCAAACAGATGAGTAATCACCATATAAGTACTACGTTTGCATGGAAGAATGACCGACTTGCATGTAACCTTAAAGTCCGGACAGAGGGCTAAAATATCGAGCATATCCTCACAAATCCAGACGGATGGTAACCCACCTTCAAGCCAACAAATACCTATATAGAAAACTAATCAATGTGGGATATAAATGTCAAATACCACACAATTATCGATTTCCCCTAAACCGGAAGATTACTGTCTTCGAAGCAGTGATTAACATAGCAATATAATATGCTTGTTTACCGAGTAATCGCTTTGTTGCGCACATTCCGTGGTTAGGGGGTAATTTTCAATTCAAATGAGGATGATTCAGTAATCCCGTATGGATTATTATTAATAGTAAGAAGGGTTAGTTTCTGTGGTGTTGTTGGGAATTATAATGATTACGGCTTATAATAATAGATATTTAAATGTTATATTCTTGGAAAATACGCCTTCGTTTACAGGATCAATTGCATGAGCTGATTAGCGGTGGGGAAACTTAATTTATGTATCGTGGAATCGATCTACCACGGAACTAATTGCAGGTACAATATTTGTGCAGGTGGGATTGGAATTCCAAAGGCACAAGACTCCAAGTAGGTTTAAGACCTATATTATGTGTTTAGAAGTATAAAGGCGACCAATTTCTCATTCGCTACAGTAAAGGGATAATGATTATGGAGGATTGTGGGCCTTGGGTTGTTGCCGGATTTGTTTATTGCGCGGATAAGTCCGATATTGCAAAGTAACATACGACAATGTAGTTTGTAGGTGGTAATATAAATGTCGCTAGATGTCTAAAGTAAATGCAAAAAAAAAAAAAGATGTTGACTTCATTCTGAAAACCTTAGTGTTGCTACTAACACCCGTATCTCTGTAAGGGTGGATTTCACCAAATATGACTTTATTCGAGAATAGCTATCCACGGAATATATTTATTCTTATAGATAACTCTCGGATAACTTACACCATTCTACACTGGAGTAAATTTACTCTCGGATAGTTATTCTGTGACAAGGAGTGAATCCTAATGATTTAAATGAATGACTGTATAAGCCACCCAAATTGAATTGCTCGTTTCTCCTCTAATAAGTAAAGTGTATTGCGTATTATTCTATTCGCTAGGGTTATACCTATTTCAAAAGTGTCAAAACTAGTAACCTTATCAATATTTCGTGGTGTTTGTTTAGCCGTTTTTGAGATTTGTTTGTGTTTTTATAAATTGCAATAAGTATGTCACATATCGAGAAGCGAAAACGAAGCCCCAACTGGTTTGCTTCAGAAAATCATCTTTTGTTAGACATTATTAGAAAAGCACTTCAGTGTTATAGAAAATAATGCTCTCCAACGATCTGCCATTTTTAGACAATACGCAGGCTCATCTAAACTATTTTCACTTTTCACAAAAACAATACCTATTAATAGGTAGGTACTAATATTTTTATGCCAGCGCGCCAGTTAGCAAATCAGCTGTCAAAACAATGACACTCGGACGCCCTAATGAACTTATCTTTAGTATAAGCTCGCTGTTCCTTGAAAATCGGCGGAGTAGAGATTTACTCCAACATAAACGTTTACTCTTGGATTAACTCTATGGTGAAACGTAAAAACATGTTATACTAGGAGTAACTGCTCGCTTACTCTCGAGTAAGATTTACTCTAGTTTGGTGAAATCGACACTAACTATATCAAGTCAAAGTGATTCCTTGAGTAAAAGTCATTATTTATGATACGATTTTTATCCTGTAGTTTAGTAATTGCTTGAAGTTAGAACTGTCAAAAGTTAGAATTCTTAGATTTGCTTTCTTTGATGGTTCTTACTTTGTTTAAATTCACAAGTCAAAGTAATTACTCGGACTCAAGTAATTACTTTGACTTAACTATAGATCCCAGACTATAGGTGTTAGAGTTAGAACGTAATGTTAGTTACCCGTGTTGCCACTAGTCCTGAAACGGTCACAATATATTTCCCAAAGGATCAAAAGAAAGGTCATAAGTAATTAAACACCTATACATAAACCACACCTAATTTCTAGCTTGTTAAGCAATTCCTAGTTCTGCCAGCTAATGATAAGCAAAGGAAAGCATTGTGATTCCGAAACCGGTGTACATAGGACCGTACAATATCTATGTGGAGTCTTGTTCAAGTTACCGTTTGTTTAAGTAACATTTCGTCCATCGTGTGGGGGTAATATACAGTCCTAAACTAACAATCAAGTGTGTATAAGTGAGGAAATGCCCCCAACAACGCGCCAACAACGACAACAAGCCGTGTTTTGTTATTGTGCTCGCAATGAAGGAAATTATGTGTGTTTGGGAAGGTTTTGCTAACGGTACTGTTTATGTATGTAGATGATAAGGTGTCAGGTTTTTCTGTTGCGTGATTTTGGATTGCAGTTGGCGTATTACCTGGTAATTTGGTTGGGGAAGTCTGAAATCCAGTCGCTCCATGTAAAATATTGGTATTCAGCTGCATTCCTACGGTACTCTACGGTTCTTAATTTTGAGCTAAAACTAAACACAAAATACCTTATCGAAAACGTTTGAATGAAATAAAGTATTACTGGAAACACGTCACTGAAAATTGAATAAAGTTCAATCCTCTTTTTACTTGTATGAAGCACCTATCACTCACAAAAGCCGTAGCTTGATATTTAGACCACGAAATACAACGTTTAATGCTCGAATTCTTTTACCAACGAAAAAAAATAAATGACGTGTAGACTCCATGAGAGTTCGGAAGCAACGCACGACTGCCATGACAGCAGGAAATTAATTCTAATGCTTGAGTTACTTACTCACGCGTCGCCGCCGCGGTTTTGACAATTTGACACCGCACGCTCTTTGACATCTGCAGTCGAAGAGACGACGAAGTGTATAGTAGTTGGTAGAGGAAATAGGTACTTCAGTTTTGACTTTAAATAAATTATGAATGTATATTCTGTCATATGACTGTAAGTAATTGGATGTATAAGATGTTTTGGGGGTATGAAGAACAGGGTGTAAAGCTCTTCATCTCCCATAGAAAAGGGAGGGTCCTCCGACCAGACGGGTGTTATGTCTGGTGGGCCACTGCCCGACAGTTGTTGTCGGGTTCTCGCGAGAGTATCTATGTCTTAAGTCGCGGATATACTTTGCTTGCGCGATGTAGGATTTCTGTCATGTTTCGCTGTTAGTTCATCGTCCGTGTCATAGATGGCACTGTAGTACTTTTTGTTTTATGTTGCTGTAGTACTTTTTGTAGTGCCGCTACAATGTGTATGGATGTTTTTATTTGCTGTATGAATTTTTCGTTTCGAAATTGTGTAAAATTAATGTATTGAAACTGAAAACTGTTAATAGTATCATCATCATCATCATCATCATCAGCCTATAATGTTCCCACTGCTGGACACGGCCTCCTCTCAATGAGAGGGAATGGGCTGTAATCCCATCTCCCATCTCCACCACGCGGGCCAAGTGCGGATTGGTAGGTATCACATGTCTTCGAATTTTTGGTTCTAGAACATGCCACAACGTGGTTTCCTCACGATGTTTTCCTTCACCGTTTTGAGAGCAGTGGTGATGAAATAAATTACACAAAGTAATGCGCCTGTTGGGTTTGAACCCACGACTAAGGTCATGGCATGTTCGTAAGTCGGGGCCGCCACCACTGGGCCACTGATAGTATAATTATTTTCAATTTTCTAATCTCCGGTACATTTTATATAAGGACGAAACACTGTGACGACTTGTCGGAATCAACAATCGCAATTAACTTAAAACTAAGAATCAACTTGGTAATGATTTGAATTTATTAACTTTTTGAATGAATTCTGTAGAAACGTCGGAAAAAATTGCATGAAATGAAAGGTAATCCTAGTATCAAGTGTTCAAGAGAAGGAAACAAAATAGATATTTGTCCAAGTTATTAACTGAAATAATAAGCTAACCAGAATCATACTAACTGTAGCGAACAGAACTATAGCATTATTATTAAGGGCCTTAAATTATAACTTTAAGCAAAATTCGCTGGTTTTCGGCCGCGAATAAGTCACCTGATTAATTTAGATGGCCGTTCTTGCCGGAGTTTGGGGCTACATGCCCAATTTAATCCTGCAGCTTGGGACCTGAGCTCATTGGATTAGCGGAAATTCACTAAGAAGACCTGCCTAATTACACTTCTCTTTCAAATAATTATTACGAAGATTCTTACGTTTTTGGGAACTTGGTTTATCATCTGACACTAAGTTATCGTTACTAATGAGGAAAATGTCATGAGGAAAGTTTTGAGTATGAATGTGGATTGGTATAAGAGTAGAGAAAGACCAAATAAACGATGGACTGTTTAAAGGATGGAATGGCAAGACAGGAGGTGTCTGATGAAGTATGGAAGAAGAAGACATGCTGCGCCGACCCCGAATAAATTGGGATTCGGAAATTACGCATACGGCCAAAGTGTATTTAATCAGCGAAAAAGGCAAACGGAGCAGTAAAAATTGTGTTGGAGTACCATAATATGCTGCCTCTGAGAAATTCCTGATGGAAAAACTCAATAACACTTTGTCCGACCTGGGAATCGAACCTAGGACCCCATCTCAGCAGTCACGCTTCCGACCATTAGACCAACGACAACATTATTTTACAATAGTGACGTTATTTGTACAATTGATTGTATTAACGCCTAGACGAAGATCGGTGCTAGGTGACGTTGACATCTCGCACTCAGTTTCCAGGTTCAGGCAAAGACGACTACAACACTAATTAGGTGAGCAAGGAGATGGACCCAAGTACCACACAATTTATACCCGTATAATTAATCCATAATTACTTCCCTCGTTGTTCGTCTGAAGTAACGAATCAAAACGAAAATCATTAAGTTCGTTTGCAATTCAAATGATTCTTTACGAACTTAGTTCGAACAATCGTTAATTAAATTAGGTGAAATTCAAAGAACTTTAGCCATGTTTTGTGCGAGTGACGATAATTTGGGAGAATGGCAATGTTTCCTTTTATTTATCGTTATTGCGTATGTTCCCGCTACTTTTCTTTCGTATTATTTTTGGGTCTTGTTTTATCAGGTTTACTTGTGTTTTAATTGTATCTATAATTTAACAAAAAACGCGTCTAAAATGTTGTCCCGGCTTATTTTGTCAGAGCTTTAACCTTTTGAACACCATTGTCACATATACGTGACAAAAAAGCGCAAATATGTGACAAAATGGAAGGTGAAATTGGGGCTTGGCGTGGAGGGCACGCGCGGTTTATGCTCTGGCGGTCAAAAGAGTAACGATTTTAACCACGACTAAATGCAAATACTCTCTATATCTCAAACTCAACTAACTCAGTTTAAAGGAATTTAATAGACGCAGCTCGTTTACTCTCTAAACAAAGTTTAACGTTTCACAAACGGACTGTCACTACTAATGTTAACCTAAAGCGGCTAAACTCCACAAAGGAAGTTACTTGTACTCGGTCAACTATGAATATCATGACGCCAGTCTGTTCTGTTTAACAGTAGTTAAACTGGAGACGAAGAGACGGTTACCTTGTCGTCGTTAGCGTATGTGTTTAGGTTTTAACTAGGTGGTGGAGTTTGAAACATTGATTGGTGCAACCCGACCATGCCAATTTGCTTTGTTGCGGAGACGAAGTTTGATATACGTTGGTTAATTCGTAGGAATATGCAAGAGATTGGTCATGCTGTTTTAGTGTACCTATCGTGCCATATTTTACTTAGCTGGTATCTAATAGGATTATCATTGACAAAGAAAGTGCACAATGAAAAAAAGAGAACAAATAAATTTGGCACATGCCACAAGTGCATACAATCAAAAAAAAAAAAGCTTAAATTTGAACAAAAATAAAAAAAAAAACTTTTTAAAAACAAGTTTTTATTCAAATACGCTAAATTTTTATATTTATGATTCGGGATTTACTACGGCGTAATTCGTAGCGCGTTGCAACGTGTTACCGTAGCTCGTAGTAATTCGTAGGACGCAGAAAATGTGATGTTTTTAGCACACATTATCTTAATAAAAGAGAAAGAAAGAAACAAGTATTTATTAGACTCATCTTGGACCAAAATACTCATCAAGACGAATCAAACGAGCCCAAACTATATTAGATTATGTCGTTGTATTACGAATTTCCTATGGCCACCTTCCAGCTCCATCATGAGACCTTGGATACCATCTAGAGACAAAGTACTCGTCAAGACCAGGATTCGGTCGTGGTCCACCTACTTAGTTCACCTGGGTGAACCACGGGCACTTTTTCTTGCCGGTGGATCACCTAAATGATGAGGAATATGCAAATAAAAAATGTCTATTGGCCATGGTCCACCTAAAATTAATTCCACGAAAATAAAATCCTCTTCCTGATCTTGATCCTGTAATTTTACTACAATTGAAAAATTAATGCCGAAAGAACAAATGAAAATCAAAAAAACAAATTAATACGGAAAACAACTTTAATTAATAAAATCATTATTTTTCATTGAGACAATCAGCGTAACTTTTCTAAAGCAAGTCCTACAGAAATTTCTTTGTTTATCAATTCTAATTGTATTACGGTGACAACTCACCAGTTGTCTTCTCACGAAGGAACTCCTTAACGGTAAATAGCACAGATACGAACAATTTGTAGACGCGTTCATATTTGATAGATAAACATGATTTCTACCATGACCTGATCCTACAGCCAGGATTGTTTTCTCACGAGGGAACTCTTCAACGGTAAATAGCACGAATTTAATGATTACGACAAAAATAAAAAAATATACCTGATTATAAATCATTTTCGAAAATAAGCTTTTATAAAAATGCACTGAAAAGAAGAAAATAAACCTTTTAGTTATTGAAAACGAAAAGCTTTCATAAAAGCTCGTCCCGAGTCCAGACTTGAGGTCGACTTCCAGTCTAATCGGATGCAGCTGAATACTAGTATTTTTACCCACGACGGAACAGAGACGGTAAATGCGTTTAGGTTGTTTGTTTGTGCAAAATCCATGTTGCCATTTTTCTCCAAAACTACTAGTCCGATTTTGATGCTCTCTAAAAAGTTTTAAATAAAAAGCAAAATTAAAAATTTTGAAAAAACCCACGACGGTTAAAAAGTAACTGAAAAGGAATAAAATAATTAAAATAAAAAACCAACTAATTAAAAAACCCACGAATATACGTCGGGAGCTGCCATCACTATTTTAAATTTCACCGTAATTAAAAATAAGTAACATCATCAACTTCTAAAGGTCCCCACTGCACTGTAGGGGCATGTCCTATAACCATTAAGGGTGTAAATATAGCGCTAAAAAATCTCCAATTATTCAAGTTACTATAAAACTGCAAAACTAGTTCATTTCATGGCAGCCCCCGACGGATATTCGTGGGGTTTTAATAAGTTGGGTTTTTTTTAAATTATTTTATCCTTTTTCAATTACTTTTTTGTTCTGTTAAATCCATTACATGAATGAAAAATTGACGGTAAAGTCACAGCTCAATCAAAGTAATGTCATCTTACCAAGGAGGATAATAAATTATTCCTCTATTAACGTCTTGTTAATAGCTAAACAAAGTTCAAAAGGAAAGAGATTGCAATATTATTATAAAGGTGGACCACCGGCAAGAAAAAGTGCCCGTGGTCCACCTAGGTGGACTGAGGTGATCCACCGGCAAGAAAAAGTGCCCGTGGTCCACCTAGGTGGACTGAGGTGATCCACCGGCAAGAAAAAGTGCCCGTGGTCCACCTAGGTGGACTAAGCCCGGTCAAGACGAATCATACGAGCCTAAACTCGATGGGGTTATGTCGTTTCATTGCAGAGTTCCTATGGCTACCTTCCAGCTCCAGCATCAGATTAGCTCCATGTCATCATAATATGCATTTTCACGCGATATAAGTATGCGTGAATTTCAGCTCAATCGGTAACGGTAGGTGAAACTAAATAAAAGCTTGTAAAAAAGAGATAATAATTTGTGTATCTCACGGCTGCGCAAATAGGCCCAGTTCAGCAAACTGCCGAGCAGCTAGTGCCTGACGCTGGTTGTGAACTGGACCTGAGATGGTGATGCAAAGTGGATTATCATGATAGGAATCTAGTATGTCAACAATAATATTTCGATGAGTTTAGTGTTAATGTTAAGGTGGGCCACAATTCATAGATGAGTTCATCTTTGTGTTACGTCGATGGCCGCTGAAATCACATAGAAAATCGCTGCTTAGTACAAAATTCGGTTTTCTCGTCTTCCATTCCAGCATTGAATGTATATTGCTGCACCAAAAGACATAACTCGCAAACTCTAGCAAGATAAGAAGTGAGTAATTTAGCTCAGGAATGCTGCTCAACCAACTGGAATTCTAGCTTTTATCTGTTTGTTGAAGTTGGGCTGAGTCGACCTGTCTATTCTAGGTAAAATAGACGCTGTGGAAACTTGCATCGGACTTAGACAGGACTGCGTGTTTGACTTCTAGTAAGAAATTTGATACAGAAGTTAGAGTACAAAAACTGGATCTTTTGCGCTTGACTGACTTTGTCATGACGGCGTTGTTGCTAAACATTTTTTTTAATGTATTGAAATAAATATTATAGTAAAAAAAAACAGAAAACATACTTTCTCACAACACACCCTTTCATTTGATACTATGGGTATCAAATGAAAGGGTGTGTTGTGGACATGGGAATGCAAACAAAAATATCTAGGTCCGCCATCTTTGGAAATGGATGCATCTTTCCGAAAGGAGGTGACTGCGTAGATGACGAGTACCTAATGAATCATGGAAGGCAAAGACTTGCTACGCCGACCCCAAATAAATTGGAATAAGGGCAGGGCAATAATTACGCTGGATGATACCATACTGTACATAAGTCAGAACCAGACACAATGGTGTCGATTCTGTTGTTCACAAACTAAACTTAATTTAGGCTTTTGCTATCTTTTACTACAAGGCAGGGCGAGAAAAGTACTGCTATAGCTATGAACTAAGTTAAAGATGTCTAACTAGTGTTTTTAGTCGATATGTTTTTACGTGTACATACTTACCCTTAATTTGTATGGAAATATTAGTTCAATTTAATTTGACAGCTCTAAATTACGTCTGTCTCTTTCTCGTTTTATTATAGAGAAAGAGATAGCAATAGCCTAAATTAAGTTTAGTTTGTGCACAACAGAATCGACACCATTAACACTGTGACGGTATTTCCTAAAGCTCTTGTCTCATAATTTATGCCAGATACCTACTTACAGTTAGTGTAGCTACACTAATTGTGCACTTAATTAGCAAATATAACCTAACTGTTAAATAATCTACATATTTGTACAAAATTCAGTGATTAACACTCTTATTAAGTAAACACTAATTATGACCAAAATAACCACCTAATTACTACTCTGCTTTGCAAATATGGAACGTAAAGACATATACACAACCCTCTAAATGGCTTAATTAAAGAAAATTTCCCGCGTAAATCATGTAATGTAATGCTAAAAGGGAACTCCATATTTATTGAGTTTTTTTTTAACTTAAAATAAGATGTTACTGGTTTTACATTAAAGTCTTCAATTTTATTATGAAGCTTGTGTTGAAAGCTTTTTCTTTTTCGAGTCGTTAGTGACTATCCTGGTGACAAAATTTTTATGCCGCGCATGGGCCTCTGATTTGGCTTTACATGCCGACAAGAAATATCTCTCACTCATGCAGGTTTGGTTTAGGTACTCACAATGTTTTCCTTCACCGAAGCAAGTAATGATTATACAATATGCACATTAATCCGAAAAATCATAGGGGTTCGTCTTGGGTTAGAACTCGAGACCAATGACTTGGCAGTCTACCGAGGGTCATGGTGACTAGCTTTTCAGATTTGTCTTCATCATCATCCTACAATGGTTTCCTGCTGAGACCTCTTTGCGAGAGTGAGTGGGTCGTAATCTTCAACGTGGTCCCAGTGCGGGTCGGCGAAATGCCTTTGTTTTTAGGGTTCCGTACCTCAAAAGGAAAAAACGGAATCCTTATAAGATTACTTTTTTTTTAAAAAAACATCACGCCTGTTATCCCCGTAGGGTTAATCAGAGGTGTGCCTAACAGTACACCTACATTTTGCCAGTACCTAATGTTTAATAATATTAATATATCATTTAATTCAGGTAACAAAAGACCCTTAACATATACACCTTACAGACTAACATACATTTCACTGTTTAAATCCAGAGTGAAAGAGCATTACCTTTCCTCTCAACCATGATTTATTATATACATATTTATATTTATTAGTCTATATATCTTAGCATTATGTATTTATACAATGTGGGGATGACAATATGACTTTAAATGAAAACACTGGCAATACTGGTTTATAGAAACATTTGTAAACTATCAAATTAATCCGAACATTGAAATTAAAAAAACAATTTTTTCTAACAAACTAAATAGCTTAAAACTGCAAACAAAATAAAACACCATTTATAAAATTGGTACACTGACCTGCGATAAGAATGGCAACGCAGCTTGGTTTCATTCATGATAAAGCTACTTAGCTATTTAACTAAGTACCTATAATACGTTTATGTGTCCTGTCACTATTAAAACAAAGCGTCAAATTTCGCACAACACAACACAACAACAAAGATACGATAACACTCGCGCGGCGACTTCAAACGGGCGCGGGCGCAACCGAAATTCCAGAGAAAAACAAAACGCGTCACAGGCAGGAAGGAGGTCCAGTGACACACTGACCGCGTAACCTAGACACGTCGACAAGTGAGCAAAGTAGAAAAAAGCAAACTTACCTATCTCTTTCGCACATAGATATTTTGCGATTGACATGAGTGCGTAACAGGAAAGTAATAACTTTCGCATGCATTTTTTCTTATCTAGCTGTGATGACACGCTCTATGACTCCTAAGGCTCGGGCATAAAGTATAATTTGCATTGAGAAAATAAATTTGAAAGAAAAGGCGTAGGTTTTTAAAGTAGCGAACTGGCAACGTGTGTCGTTAACCTGTCGCGTGCTCATCTGTTTACAATACATCATGTAGAAAATACTTAAAATGAAAAATAATGTCCTGTGGCTAAACTACTGGATATATTCATTTGATTTTTTGTGTGACGGTTGGGAATATCATGACTTATACGAAGTTTCATTTATGATCATATTGTCCTCCCCACATTGTATAAGTATATATTAATATTTACTTATATGTGTATTTAGCCGTGTGGTATCCGGCAGAGTAGAATAGAACCAACCCATTACACTCACGGGTGTCGTATAAGACGACTAATGTCTGAGGCAGAACACCTTGCGCCTCCGTAGACCAGACAATAGCAGCAGCGTTTTCTGTTAGACTTTCATCACTGCGATCTCCAATCCGCCTGCTAAGCGTGGAGATTACGGCCAATTCCTCCCTTCATGGGAGAGGCTTATGTCCCAGCAGTGGACGTTATGGGCTGTTGTAGTAGTAGTAGTGTATTTATATATCTTAATAGGTTAAGTTAGGTAAGGCACATAATCTCTATTCTCTTCCTTTTCTCACACACTATTATTGTCTACATTTCTTATTCATTTCTCCTTTTGCAGGTCTGCTGGCAGAAATTTCTTAAGAAATAAGCAGTTCCTATGTACTGATATTTTTAATGTATTTGCCTGTGTTGTATACTGTGTGTACATAAATAGTAAAATAAATAAATACATATTTATATAAACCACTAAAACCAAACTATTGTACACGAATAGACCGCCTTCCGCGGTATCGCCGATACATGACATCTTTCGGCCAAAACTCTTATGGGAAAAAATATTCCCGCTCCTCCTACCAATTGGAGTTCCGATCGGAGGACAGGGAAAGACCCTCCTTGAGGAAGGTCTCAATATGATTAGTCGGAAACTCGCAGTACGAACGACTTAAAATTCGTGTTGTGGCGCGACTCCAACTACTCGACCCTCAAGGTCCAGCAGGTCTTTGCTCGGACATACTCCACGATCTCCTCAACCTTCGTGTTTAAGTCACGTTTATCGAACGAGCCTATTGCCATCCGGGCACGAATCTAGACTCCGCGGTTGCTACTGAGAAATACCATGGAAATCTATGGAAATACTCAATAACACTTTGTCCGACCCGGAAATCGTACCCAGGACGTCATGGTCAGCAGTCACGCTTGCGACATTTAGACCAACGAGGCAGACATTTTATTCCAGGTGATTTCGGTTTCCTCACGATGTCTCCCTTTGCGAAAGCAGTAGTGACTTACTAAAGACCTACGACCAGTCAGTCGACCGCGTTTTCTAGAACTTACTTACGTATAACTGTTAGTTAATATGCCTACGTCTCGTATCTATCGGTGTTTCTATAAACAAATTTAGCTTGGAATATCATATCCGCGTCACCTACCTGTCACTCGGAGGACTGTGATTCATAGAAAAAAAAAGAAATATTTTATGTGACGTTTTGTTTCTAACGGTCCGTAAGCTAAATGTCAAACATTTAGAGATAGCAACCTTCCGTTACCTTCCGGTAAGTTATTGAAAACTAGCTGATGCCCGCGGCTTTGCCCGCCCGCAAACTATTTTATACTAAAACCTTCCTCTTGAATCACTCTATCTATTAAAAAAACCCGCATCAAAATCCGTTGCGGAGTTTTAAAGATCTAAGCATACATAGGGACAGACGCGGCGGGCGACTTTGTTTTATAATGTGTAGTAATACTAATAGTGATAGTAAGACGTAAGACGGGGTCACTACATACATACCCTTCGTCCACTTTGGTAACTAAAGTTACCTAACCAGTTACAAGAGAAGATTTTTCTTTTGCTGTTTGGTAAATAGTTGTGAGAGAAGAATTATTGTTCCATATTCGTAGATCAAATTATTTCCATTTTTGTAACCAACCAGTTACAAGAGAATAATTTTCTTTCGCTGTTTGGTAACTAGTTGTGAGATAATTATATTTCTAGATTTTTTTTTTCTTGGACGAACAGTGTTTTTTCCGAGGATCTATCCCTACTGCTTTTAATGTACAATTGCAAACACTTTTGAAACATTTTATATTTAAACATTTGTTAAAAAGATAATATTAGCGTTTTATTGATACCTTTGGATTCTTACTCTACTCTACTCGGGCCAAACCTGCACATCGCGCAACATGACGCCTCTGAACTCTTGACTTGATTCCCAGGTGTTTCGTTTTTTTAAAAAGGCTGCGACAAAAGTAGTAAAAACTACCTTTTATTTGTGTATCTGGAAATGCTTCCTGGATGGCGTTTGTAGCTGATTTTTCAAAATCGACTAGCATTTTCGTTGGTTTCCAGGAAGGTACTTTAGCTTTGATTACGTCAAATAGGATTTCATAGGTCTTTTGTTTTTTGTCTTGGAGGAAGGCAAAGAACAATGGTACTATTGTTTTGGTAATAGTATTGTAGCCGTGAATGCTATATAATTGATTGAATGGAGGTACATACCATACCAGGACATACCAACGTACCATCTAGTAAAAAAAAAAACAAAATTACTTATTAACATGTCTATCTCAGGATGGCTAAAAACTAAAATTCTAATCAACATCTATGTAGTCAGCCAATAAAATATTCTTAATTTTTTTGGGTATTTCTACATCTTCTGGCCGTTGATAGTGTAGTTTGACCACATTCAAATGTTTGAAAGCATTATACAAACCACTCTTAATACTGCCGAATGTGGGCAGATTCGAAATTAAATGTGCACCGCTTTCCTTAAGTTCACACACTACTTGCTCATATTGTTTTTGAATCGGTTCATATTTGTTACAAATTTGTTGTCATCAAACCTTTTTGAAATTTGGCATTTGGCAAAATTTTGGTGGCAGTCGGGGTTGTGAGGGTTTTCTTTAACAACGGTGTCTTCACGGCTCGTTATACTCCCTTTGCAACTTGATTTGTTGCATAGCCAAAATTTATTGCCATTGACATACGTTTTCCGTAAATGGTATTCGCGACCGTCATATATCAGTTTCATGCCATCTCTTTTAGTTGGCAAAAAATCCATAGCTTTCTCCATGTTCCGTTTAAATAATAACTATTATAACAAAATTAACTATTACTTTTTTATTTATTGTCCGTTTGACACACACCACCAATCATCTATAACTTATTATTATTTTTCGTTACAAGTAGCCAGTGACTAACAAAGAGATTTCAAGTATGTGACTCATCCACGTTCATAACACTGGAGGAAATAGGACTTTGTCCTATTTCTTCAGTATTCATAACTAACAAAAATTGCAATAATGGAAAAATAATTCTTCTCTCACAACTAGTTACCAAACAACGAAAGAAAAATCTTCTCTTGTAACTGGTTATAAAAAGTTATAGGTATGGAAAAATAATTCTTTTCTCACAACTCGTTACCAAACAGCGAAAGAAAAATCTTCTCTTGTAACTGGTTAGGTAACTTTAGTTACCAAAGTGGACGAAGGGCATACATACAGCACCCCTAGCCAAGTTGACAATCTACAATCGTTAACGCTAGTAGAAAACTATTCAAATGAATGAGAATGACATCATCTCAACGTTAAATCACGTGATCAACACAAACGAATAGAAAATTCGTGGACAAGTTTACATCGTTCAAAATGATAGAATATAATGTTATCGTTTCTACAATGTTGATCGCTAAACTCTTTGGTAGGAACGCTCACCATAGACTAAAGTGTAGGTTTTTTCTACAGACATTAGAGAACGAGCGATCGACTCAGTCGTGCCAACTTGGCTACCAATTTAGCGCTTTCTACAATCGCTTACGATTGTAGAAAGAGAATCGATACGAAACGTTTGTAACTTGGCTAGGCCTGCAGGGCTATCACTACTCTATGAATTACATTTTCTAAAATATTATTACATTTTGTAAAAGTGGATCGAGGAGTAAAATTAACATTTACTCAACATAACATCCATGCCTGTGGTCTACGCAGTTGACAGATAAGTGTATCTATTATTGATTGCACCTACATTACCCAGTTCGACCAACGCATCGCTCAGTTTCATGACCGACGGTCCAGAATAAGGAAGAGAAATTGTTGCTATTATTATATCATGTATGTTGTTGTCGATTCTGTTGTGCACAAACTAAAAGTAAGTATTCCTTGCTAGTTCAGAAACCTCTTCCAGACTTTGTTTCGGTAAGCTGTTCTTGCAGTTCCACTTGATTTATAGTTAATCAAAAGTTATAACTTTATTAACGACATTCGCCAGAAACCTTAGTCCCATAAGAACTTTGCATGTCCATAGTCGTAGTTGGAATAAACCATGCTGTGAGTGTTTCCTGTGCATTCGTTACTAGAATGTATAAATTTATATTATATTGATACGTTTTAGATGTGTGCAGAAAACAGTTTTTTTCCGCATTTCTATTTTATTTATTAATAAAACTAGCGTATGCCCGCGGCTTTACCCGCGTGGAGTTCCAAAGTGTGACATCCTTTGTGTTAATCCAGGTTACAAACTATACGGCGAGAGATGTCGTGCAGTGTTCCACAGGGATCGGTTCTAGGGCCTTCCTTGTGGAACATCGGGTACGACTGGGTGCTGCGCGCCGACCTCCCTAGCGGCGACAGCGTGGTCTGCTATGCAGACGACACGCTGGTGCTGGCACAAGGGGGGTCGCACGAGGCGGCGGCTGAAATAATGACACGCGGGGTTGCGATAGTCGTCGAGAGGATCCGGCAACTGGGTCTCGAGGTGGCATTGCACAAGTCCGAGGCCATGTGTTTTCATGGGCCTCGGAATGCGCCACCTCCGGGATCCTCACTGACGGTAGGAGGGGTATCCGTCGGCGTCGAGTCGACGCTGAAGTACCTGGGACTCGTCCTCGACAGCCGATGGAACTTAGTGGAGCATTTCCGACGTTTGGCCCCCAAACTGGAACGGACCGGGGCTGCCTTCAGGCGGCTCCTGCCCAACCTGGGGGGGCCAAACGCCTCCAGCCGGAAGCTCTACGCTGGAGTCGTGCGGTCCATGGCCCTTTACGGGGCCCCGGTGTGGGCGCGTTCATTGAGGCGGCGAGCCGCCCACTACCTGAACGCGCCCCAAAAGGTGGTAGCCGTAAGGCTGGTCCGTGGGTACCGCACGATCTCCCGTGAGGAAGCGTGCCTCCTTGCCGGATTGCCGCCATGGGATCTGGAGGCAATAGTCCTCGCGCGCCTACACGAATGGCGCGCGGAGGTGCTACGCCGGGGGGAAACTCCGCTGCCGCGGCAAATCGTCGCGCAGCGGACAGACTTCCGGCATGATCTCATGGCAACATGGAGAGAGCGACTGTCGCAACCCCGTGCAGGGCACGCCACAATAGTGGCGGTAAGTCCCCTCTTTGAGGAGTGGCTTGAGAGACGCCACGGCGTCCTCACCTTCCGCCTGACGCAGGTCCTCACCGGACACGGTTGTTTCGGGAGGTTCCTGTACCGAATCGGGCGGGAGGAAACGCCTGGGTGTTTCCATTGCGAGGATCGACCGGAGGACACGGTAGAGCACACGGTGGAGGTGTTCCCCGAGTGGGCGGAGCACCGCCGTGTCCTCGAAGCGGCGATTGGCGGGGGCGACCTCTCGCGTCCGGCCCTGGTGCAAGCCATGGTCCGGAGCGAGACGGAATGGGACGCCGTCACCTCCTTCTGCGAAGCAGTAATGCTAGAGAAGGAGGTGGCGGAACGTGAGAGGGAGAGAACCTCACAGCGTCCCGGCCGCCGCGGGAGACACCACGGGCGTCGGGGGCCACCACGTGGCCCCCGGCCACCGTAGGCGCGGGCCTGTGGACGGTGGGCTATGGGCTAGCTCGCCGTCCGTCCGTCTCATGACGACAGGCCGTGTCGACGGCGCGTTCGTGTTCCACGCGCGCCTCAAAGAGAGTCAGCAAAAGGAAGGGGTCCGCAAGGACCGATGCCTGCCGGGGTTGCGAAAGAGATACCGTGGCTCCGGAACAAAAAGGGCGATAAAGGAACATGGATGGGTTTTAGTCAGTAAAAGTCTGACACTCCCTCCTGCTCCGCCCAGAGCGAGAGAAGTCATTTGATGATTTCCCATACGAAAAAAAAAAAAAATAAGTTTAAAAACTATCTGTTTGCCAAATTTCCGTAATAATCCGTTCAGTAGTTTTTCGTTGTTTGTTTTTCGTGAAAAAAGTTACAAACATCCATCCATCCATCCTCACAAACTTTCGCATTTTAATATTAGTAGGATTGAAGGTTACGTAACACGCCGCTAAAATTTTACTGAAAGCTGCAACGACGTCTAACTTCAACAACCGAGCTTCATAAATTTTTAGAAGGTACGCATAAACCAAACAAAGCTTAACCAGTTTAAACGAAACAAGTATTAGCGTTCAATATTAATAAATTGTAACCAATGGACCAGGGTTTCATGAATACCAAGCGGCGCCATTACATCGGGGACGATCCTAAGCAAACATGTATCGCCCAATAACGCACACACTATTGGTTTTATGACAATTCGCTTGTTAATTCAATAGAAAACTGACCCTTTTTATGTTGTTGGTAAAGCATTAATTGATTCTCAACGTGATGCGGGGTAATGCCCCTTTTGGGGACGGCGAACAATGACTGGATCAATGTTTTAAGTTTAATTACAAATGTGACCCCACATTTTGTTTTGTGTTTTGAATACTGATCAAGTAAAACCCGGATTTTAGAAATCAGATTTAACAGGACGTTAGCAGTACAGTGCAAATTTCAATAATTATTGTCACATGTGCCTCAAGAGAATCACACACATACTGCATCGGTGTTTATGATCAAGATCATGTAAAGATGTCGGTGGTTTTTGAACCCACCTACAAGTATAACTTCATACATTTAAGCCAGCTACACAAGTTTATTGCGGTTTTTATTGAAGGTGGTAAACAGGTAGGTGTCCACTAATGGGAATTGGCCATCGCCACCGCAGATGTTCGTAACATCTGCGGAGGTATAGTGAGGTGAGGTATAATGTGCGACTTCCACCCATAACTTTTAGTTGAAATCACAGAATTGCTTTATTATTAAGATTTCTGTGGTTGGAATATATCATATGCCTTCAATTACGTTTTCAAACCGGACTCAGGAAATTCTTCTTCTTGGCAGTATGTTCAAATCGATCTGTCTATATACCGCGGTTCTATTCAATTGGCTCCCTGAGCCACAGCAGGGAAACAGTGAAGAATGTTATGTCAGCAAAATACCAGTATTTAACACGAAGCGACTGCTTGTGTAACCTCCACATCCCAGTTAGTACTAGGTAATACGATACGCCTTGTTTTTTTTTTTTTAGTATGGGAAATCATTAAATGACTCCTCCCGCTCTGGGCGGAGCAGGGGGGACTGGGGGAGTGTCAAACTTTTACTGACTAAAACCCATCCATGTTCCTTCATCGCCCTTTCTGTTCCGGGGCCACGGTATCTCTTTCGAACAAGAATGTGTGGGAAGCCGTGCTCGCGGAAGTTACCGCGGTGTACGGCAAGTGTGTATCGGAGGGTGTGTTTCCTGATGTGTGGAAGGAGGGCCGGCTGCTTGTCCTGCCTAAGGGCAACGGCAAGCCGCTAACCGACCCCAAGGCCTACAGACCTATCACGCTGCTGCCTGTGCTCGGGAAAATTTTAGAGCGCGTAATGCTGAGATGCGCTTCCACGATCGGCAATCAGATCTCTGCCGCCCAGCACGGATTCTCTCGGGGTAAGTCAACCGTCACGGCGCTCAATGATATATGGGGTGTCCATCCAACATCTTTGAGATGCTGGCGGACTACTTCGCCCGCCGGCGAGTCGGGCTTTTCGTCGGAAACCGGGTGGAGTGGAAGGTGTCCACGATGGGTTGCCCACAGGGGTCTGTCCTGGGGCCAGCGTTGTGGAACCTGCTGATGGACGACTTGCTTCGGCTGCCGCTGCCTGCCGGCGTCCGCATGGTTGCGTATGCGGAGGACGTGACCATCCTGATCGAGTCCCAATCCCGAGTGGGGATCGAGGCAGCGGCCAAGGTAACTCTGGACTTGGTCGCGTCTTGGGGCGCCAGGAATAGGCTGGGGTTCTCCCCTGCGAAGTCATCCACGATGACAATCAGGGGAAAACTACAGCGGGCCCCCACTGTCAAGTTGGCCGGGGATTCGGTCAGGAGTGTCACTTCCGCTATGGTTTTGGGCGTGGTACTCGACGCAAGTCTGTCCTTCGCGCAGCATGCGACATCGATTGGGGAACGCGCGGCCAAGTGCTTCGGCAAGATGTCAAGAGTGTCGGCATCTTCCTGGGGCATTCGATATCCCGGATTGCGCTTCCTCTACAGGGGCACTTTCGTAGCCACGGTGACGTATGCTGCTGCTTGTTGGCACAAAAGAGCGGCACTCCACGTTGTTCTGATACTGCTGACGAAGGCGTACAGGTCTACCAGTACGGCTGCGCTGGCAGTGTTGGGTGGTGTTCTGCCGGCGGACTTGGAGGTGATCCGTGCGGGGCGGTACGATGAGGAGCGCCAGGCCGCGGCCGGGGCACAGGTAGAGCTAGGCCTGCGGCGGCGCGTGCTGGCCCAACGCAAGCGAGCGATATGGAACGAGGTGATGGATGTATGGCAGAAGAGATGGTCGAATGAGGAGAAAGGACGGGAGCTATTCCGTTTCTTCCCGCACGTGACCGATCGACTCAGGTCGCACTGGGTTGTGCCGGACCACCAGCTGTCCCAGATTCTCACGGGACACGGGTGCTTCCGGAAAAGGCTGCATGCGATGGCGCTATGTGAGGACAGTATGTGTGCATGTGGTATGAAAGAGGAGGACCTGCATCACGCACTGTGGGTCTGCCCCTTGTATGCGGAGGCGAGATGCAAGATGATGGATGGGATCAGTCGCGCGGAGTGCGGTCCGATCTACTACGGCGATCTCGTTAGTTCACCGGCGAACTTCGCAAGGCTGCGGGAATTCGCGCACACGTGGCACGCCGTCCGGAGGCAGCAGGAATATGAGCAAGCGACGACACAAGGACAGGCAACTGACTGAGGCAGAAGCATCAAGGCGCCACAGCGTAACAGCTGCTAGCAATTGGAGTCGACGGGCAGCGAAGTCAAGCATCGTGGTTTCGTTGTGTGCATACCCTATTAAGGGAGAAATGCTAAGGGGCACACATGGCTAATTTGTAAGGGATCAAGAAGCGCCTGCGGACGGTAAAATAAGATAGCCAAGGACGCTATGTCCGCAGCCGCCCCACGTTTCGGCCCGTATAACAAGTGTTAGAAGGGCCATGGGAAGGTTGGAGGGAGTCCCGCAACCCCGGCAGGCATCGGTCCTTACGGACCCCTTCCTTTTGGCTGACTCTCTTTGAGGCGCGTGTGGAACACGAACGCACCGTCGACACGGCCTGTCGTCATGAGACGGACGTACGGCGAGCTAGCCCATAGCCCACCGTCCACAGGCCCGCGCCTACGGTAGCCGGGGGCCACGTGGTGGCCCCCGACGCCCGGAGCGTCTCCCGCGGCGGCCGGGACGCTGTGAGGTTCTCTCCCTCTCACGTTCCGCCACCTCCTTCTCTAGCATTACTGCTTCGGAGAAGGAGGTGACGGCGTCCCATTCTGTCTCGCTCCGAACCATGGCTTGCACCAGGGCCGGACGCGAAAGGTCGCCGCCGCCAATACGATACCCCTTAAGATTGGTTGTCAGACTCAAGCCACAGACTTCGTATATAAAATGACAGCTGGGACTATTGACTCTATCCGAGGCACGGAGGAAATTCGGTATATAATGGATGGAAAGATCCTGTATTGTATAATAGTCGTGAAGAAGCTATCGATCCTACCAATTTGTAATTCCGTAGCTACCCTTTACAACGCCCACGTCAGGTGATAAAGTGCTTTATTCTTAGCTGCTGAGACCCTACGACAAATAACAATTAAACTATAATTAACTTAACCCCAATTTGGCAGGGAGTTTCTGTAATAGAGGACTATTAGGGTATCGTGCTGAATTTGTAACTTTTATAATGGTTTATGTCTTCGATGGTTATAATCTTTGAGAGTCGTTAGGTAGTAAGAGGCCCAAAAAGTCTGACAACCAGACTTACCGAGGGGTATCATCGTATTACCCGGTACTAACTGGGTTGTGGAGGTCAGATAGGCAGTCGCTCCATGTAAAATACATGGTATTCTGCTGCATCCAGTAAAACTGGAAGCCGAATAGTTGGGAAAAAGCTAGGCAGATAATAAACAATCATCACCGATGATTCAAGACTAGTTTGACTAGTATTATTATCATGCTTCTTCGTGTTGCTGACAGGACACAATTTCTTTTGGTGGCCCAAAACGTTTTCTTTTGGACTTCATGGTTTGGGGCTCGGGGCACAGGGAGGTGGAACATAGTTCACACTGTCATTGATTTTGGATGTACACAACAACCTACTACAATCTGTCAAATTACTTTAATAGATTTTTAACTTCATCGCTTAAGCATTAGGTTCTGAAATGATTGGGAAAATTTGACAGTTTCGGGTAGCTAGATGTGCTGGCGTCTGTACAAAAAAAAAACTAATTAGTCCGTCAGTTATCAGAAAATATTTGACCCGTGTTTTTTCTTTTATTACGTAAATCAAAATTGACGAAGATATGACGCTTTTAAAATTCTCAATACGTCACGCCTAGGTATAATTTTTAGCTAGTTCTGACGTCACGAGCCCCCACTCCCGAGTTTTGATGCGTTTTATCTTTGTCAATATTAATTGATTTACAAAAACAAAAAATACGTGTCCATTAATTTCCAATACTCTAACTGACGGACTAAATAGATTTGCAATTTTTGTTACTGTCGTCATGCCTATTGTACATTATACGATTGGGAATAATTCTTTAGTTTGACATGAAAGCTGCTGAAATAAACGCGTTAAGTTAATTTTATTATTTTCATTTGTTACTGTGCACAGTGTTCCAAAAACCTACGGGTAGGGGAGATTTTGGGACCAGGACCACAGTCCCGGATTCCCCCTAAATAAACTAGGTACATATTTTCATCTGAAATAAGTCACGTTGTTTTGGAACCCAAGGATGGCGAGAAGCATGTTCACAACTGTGCAAAGTTGCAGATAAAAGTAATTAAATGACTAGGCACTTTTACAATTATTAAAAAAAATCAGGCAAATATGATTTTTATTGCAAATTAAGTATTTCACGTGTCAATAGTAGTAAAATTAATAGTTAACTACAGTACAAGTTGATGCCAATATTTCATAGGGATGTGAATATAACGATATTTTATTTTTATTTTTTATTAGAATCATTTATTTCGGGCTACGCCCATAGTGTTAGTAACAATGGTCTTATATACTAGTGTTAGTAGACATACATGTTTTACTATGTGTGGAGTTTCATCTAATGTCGCAGCATTGTAGACTCCCATCTATCCGCGAATAAATATGGTGTAAAAATACTTAACAAAGCTGAAAGGCACTTGTTCTCCCCGTCATTGCGATTATTTTTTTGTTCCAGACCATACCTGGGAACCTTCAAGTTACGGAGATATTGGGAATCAAAGTTTCAACTTTTTCCCAAGGTCTTTATTTTAAATACATGTTTTTAATCCGATTGTGCAAGTTCTGTGCGCTTTTGGATCGTACTCACACCGAGCGTTCGCGCTTGTGCTTTTTTTGTTCTACATAATATTCGGTCAGGTGACTATAGGGCCTTTTACTTACTCATGTGGCCCGAGTGGCAATTGCTTTTATAACATTTCATGTTCTTTACAACGATTTTCAGCCAGATTTAAACTAGCTTGGAGCATGTAAGGATCGTAGATCTGTAATTTCTGCCGCATTGGAAAAAGGTGTGAATTTATGTATAAGATAATATTTTCAATAAAAAGTATCTCAGGTCTAGATCATCTAAACGCCTTCTGCCTGTAAAAGCTACACAGTACAAGAGATGCAATAGTAAGTTTTTCAGAACAATTTTTCAAACCATTTTTTGAATAAAAATTAAAACATAAGACATGTTGTGTTAATTTTTTGTGAATTTATTGACACTTGCAGGTGTCATTGAAACAACCGATACCTACCGAAGACTGCAAATAAAATAAAATGAAATGGCATAATGCTAATTAAACTAAATACCATCATGCATGTATAATTAGATAGGTATCACGAGTTCCTATATAACCGGAGAATATAGCATACTTATTTAATTGGGTGTCAACAATGTCTTCGAGGTGAGTTTCCAGCTTTTTTTAAATGTCTCTTAATTTATCTCCTTCTTCATCCTTTTGTTGCCTTTTCCCTCAGACCAAATAAAAACGTAAAGACGGAACTCTGCGAACAACAAAGTGAGGCCGTCAAATAACGTCTCGCCCTGTACACTCAGACAAAAAAAAAAAAGATATGACGGATCTCTGCGAACACAGAAGTGAGGCCTTTTTCATAAACATGTTGTGCATTTATTTAGGCGTAGTTTAATTGTAGTTTGATGTAAATGTGTCCCTGTGAGCGTGTATGAACAGAGCGATACGTAATTTGCGCTGGCCTAACTTTATTGTTCGTAGCACTGTCTTGGTTTTTTACTTGGTCTGAGCCTTTTCCCAACTATGTGGCGGTTAGCTTGTCGTCTAATCAAATGCAGCGAAATACCTTTATTTTGCCCTTCTGTCCTTTTCAACCCGGTTACGTTAATACGATACTCCTAAGTAAGAATAGAAGTTGGTTTTTGGGGCTTTTGACTACTCTTAAAGACTCTCAAAGACCTACGTATGACAACCAGGACCAACGGCTTAACGTGCTTTCCGAGGCATTGACGGTATTCTGAATAATGGTTGGTCACCGATCCACGGACCGACCTCGGCAAGCGCTGCTTAATCTTGAAGATCGACCCGTGTGGCTTTTCGGCTATTCAGCCACGAACCCCTCAGTACTCAAACGATATTAGCGAAATTATAAAGATGACGGTTGTTGCTAGTCACAATTAAACTGGGTCGTTTTGTTCATACTTTTAGCTTAGAAGCATGCTTAAGTTCAACTTTGGGTACGGCCGAGAGCTTCGCAGCGGCTGTACAGTACTTTGCGGCGGCACAGTGTCTCCTCTCTCGCCCCTTACTGCCTCATGCTGATGTCCACGGTGAGTGAAAATGTTTACAGTCGTTTCACATTAATTTTACCCAACAGCAACCCTTCAACAACCATATAATCCACATAACTTAGACCTCCAATCTGTGAGACGGAGCAGGTTGTAATCCACCATGCGGGCCTAGTGCGGGTTTGTAGACGTCACAATGTTTTTGAATATTTTGTATTACCCGCGACGACGTGGTTCACATTTAAAACTATCTTTCGTAAAAAAAAAAATGGAACTTTGACTATTAATGTCTTAGGTGCTTTATTACTCCGTTATAGCCCGCTTGAAACACCATCATCAACAAATTAAATGTTTTGGTAACAAACAACATAACACACCATATAACACACCTTTGCCTAATCCTCCTTTGTCAACAGGATGCGATGTTGTATCAAGAAGCTAATAATTCCCTTTGTTGTTTCAGACCTTGATAGTTTTGACTACATAGTGGTTGGTGGGGGTACAGCAGGGAGTATTGTAGCTAGCCGGCTAAGCGAAGTGGCGGATTGGAACGTATTGCTCATAGAAGCTGGCCCTGATCATCCAATAGAAGCTGATGTATGTTTTGTCTATTCGATTGCGCCAGTTTATTAGTGTTTCAAATAAAGCAGAATAGCTCATTTCAATGGATTGCCTTCGTTATTAAGAATTCTTCTGACAGATTTCGTGCTTCTAGAGTCATCATTAATGTTTTTATTGTTTAGGGAATAATACCTAAATATTTTAATTGCCTCTTTCAGATTCCTGGTAGAGAAACCTCTTTAATCAATACGGATTATGACTGGAAATATGCAACAGTAAACAACGGAATAACTAGCCAAGGACTCATTAACGGATCCGTAAACTGGATCAGAGGCAAGATGTTTGGCGGCTGTAGCAGCATTAATGCTATGATCTACGTTAAAGGAAATGCCCAAGATTATCAGGCTTGGTACGACGCAGGTAATAAGGAATGGAGTGTTGATGAGGTATGGAGATGTTTCAAAAAAGCTGAAAATCTTCAAAACATCGAGATGTTGAAAAATTCTACAATAAGTGAAAATTACGGCCATGATGGACCTTTAGTTATAAATAAATTCAACAACACATTCAAAAGCTATTTAGACAAAGTAATAGACTCATGGGATGAGATTGGTTTTAAAAAGGTTCTAGATTTAAATACAGAAAATGTCATGACTTCCGGATATATTACTGCATCAGCGGCTGAAGGCATGAGGCAAAGTACGGACACAGCATTTTTAATACCAGTAGCAGGCAGGTCGAATCTGAAAATATTGAAAAGTACACCAGTAACAAAAATTTTGATAGACGAGAAATTAACAGCATATGGAGTTGAAGTTGAAAAAGATGGCGAGAAAAAGACATATTTGGCGTCTCAGGAAGTAATTTTGAGTGCGGGCCCAATAGCTTCTCCACAACTTCTGATGTTGTCTGGTGTTGGTCCTAAAAAACATCTTGAAGAACACGGCATTCCATGTAAAGTAGATTCACCAATGGTAGGACAAAACCTTAACGATCATAGTTGTTTTACAATATTTGTTATGGCTGATGTGCCGAAGGAGCAACCTGACGAAGCTGACTCATATCTCAATTATATGAACTATCTTGGCAAACGTCAAGGCTCCTTATCGTACAGTGATTTTATATCAGACGCTGTGGCATTATATTCCACAGAGAGTAATCCTACTTATGCCAATTCTCAAAATCATGTTACAGTAATTCCGCCAAATACATCTATTCTGAAGGAAAATTTCATGAAAATATTCCGGCATAGCGAAAGCATTTTAGATCCTATTGTTGAACTGAACAAAAATCATGGATTATTTGCCTTTCATTATCATTACTTACATCATCGATCAAAAGGAAATATATCTTTGAGTTCTAACAATCCCAAAGATTTACCTCTCATATACTACAACTACTTCAGTGATTCGAGAGATTTACATGAAGCTGCGGTAGGAGTCAAAATGGCCTCAAGAATTGTCAACACCGAGTGGTTCAAATCAATGAATGCTTTCCTGCCAAGAATGAACGTGCCTGCATGTGATGAGTTTGAATTAGATAGCATTCCCTACTGGACATGTGCACTTGTTAATTTAGTAACTACGGTATTCCACCCTATAGGCACTTGTCAGATGGGAAGAGATATCGATATGTCTGTGGTAGATAGCCGGTTGCTAGTCCACGGACTAGAGAGGTTACGAGTGGTTGACTCTAGTATTATGCCCACTCCGATTAGCGGCAACACCAACGGTGCAACCATCATGGTTGGAGAACGAGGATCTGAACTCATAAAAGAAGATCATAATCAAGTGTAAAATATAAACAATGATGTGTTTTACTGCGCTGGTCCGAAACATCATTCTTTCTTTATTCTGTATTCAAGATTATAATAAATCAATTTTTTAAAATCATTAATAAAAAATTAAAGCAATGGTTTTGTATTTTTATTTGCAAAACTTACACGACTTTTATAACGCAAGTCAAACTAAAAGAACGAAGGTAAAAAAACAGAAGAAACTTTAGATTAATCGGCTAAACTTAGGTGAAGCCGCAAAACATTTAAAATGTTCATGATGACTTGAATATACGATTGACCAACTTGGATTTCACTTAGTACTGCGACCACCTTTCAGCTGGTTGGTAAAGGTTGTAACGTTACATTTTCCGGGTAGGAGCCAGAAAATTGTAAGGTCACACTGAGCACTCACCTACCTAACTTTCAGTCTGGAGGAGAGTACGGTTAAAATAAATAGTCAAGGGGACGAGTTAAGAAATTTATTATTAATGTACAACCTAACCTATATGGGCTGGAGCTATTGAACCCTAACTAGGCCAGACAAGCTGATGATGAAATGGTGAGATAGAGAGTCAAGGGTTGTCAGACATCAGCCTTGGCAGCGAAGGGCCGAGGGACATCTGTCTTGAGTCTTCACCGCAGAGGGCCAAGGGACATCAGTCTTCTGACATCGTAGCGGAGTGTCCAGGTTCTGAAGTCGCCGATCTCGGAGGGGTAAAATGGGCTAAGAACCAGCAGCCGTCGGAGTGTCGTTGCTTGCTGCCGATAATGATGTTTCTGTAACACGGTGATAATATGTATCAACGGGCTTGTGTCCACATGGCGTCAAGAGTTAAGACAGACGCCAGGGCTAGGCGTCGCCGGCTTGGCGACCCTCTGGAGACGTCCAGGGTGAAAACGACGCGTAGCTTTGCTTGCTATACCGACATAAATATGCGAAGAGGAGGGAACTGCCCACTATAAACCGATACTTAAAATCACCAGACTTCTTGCCGACACGAACACCAAAAGTAGACTGAAAATTCCACTACGGAAGGGAGTGTCAGATTTTTACTGACTAAAACGCATCCATGTTCCTACTTAGCCTTTTGTGTTTCAGGGCCGCAGTATCTCTTTCGAACACCGCAGCCCCGGCAGGCATCGGACGAACGCGCCAACTTAACATACCTAACTGTCGAAATCTGGGTGTATTGTACACAACTGCGTACCCTCTCAGAGCATACAGGCGTGATGTTACGTCGTAATGTTGTATAAATAATAAACATCCAAGCGATTGCAGCAATCACAGCAGATTTGCCGTCTATTGAAGAGTTCCGTTGTATATCTCCGAAGATCAGCATCAAATGTTGCCAAATTTAAATGGGATGGCACACGGGAAGCACCAGAATTCAAATAAAAAAAGAATCATCAAAATCGGTACACCCAATTGAAAGTTAACGGTAAAGTTGAGGTAACAAACAAAAAAAAAAACAACGGTTGAATTGAGAACCTCCTCTTTTTGGAAGTCGGTTGAAAAGTGACAGCAACGAAATAATAAAATGCGGAACACGCTGTAACTATAAAAAAAAATTGGCGTAGTCATCCAGCGATCATTGCTAAGCTGTTGAGGATGAAAAAAAAATCAAATTCACTTTAGACGTTGACAGAATGGTCGACATCGGCTTTATTGGCATTTTGTAATAAAAAAAAAACATTTTCATTTATTTTTACGTATTTATTACGGAAATTTCCTTTTTTTTTTTTATTAGCTATTAGAAATTTCTGGACGAATTAAAGTTATTCTTAAGGATTTTAATGAAGATAGATGCCCAGTAGAAGTTAGTTGGTCTAAGTGAATCTTTTAATTTCAGGTTACTTTAAATTTTGCAAAAATGAATGCTAGAGCTGTTTTTAAAGTTCCCTCGGAAGGTAAGTAAAGGAAGGAAAAAAATGTTGGACATTCAGGTAATTAAACTTTCTGAACGGGTTATTTTGATCTAAGATTTTAATGAAACTTGCTAAATAGCATTTATGTAGGCCACTCAGGCCTGCTTGATAACCTTGACGGGTGAACTCAGTGAAACCTCGACAATGACTTTAGAATAATGGTGGCAGTTGAAGGATATAGAAACCTGATTGTATGCACTCATGCAGAGACCAGCACCTGGAACACGCTAGACACGCGACTCTAAACGTGCTCGACTCTCGTTTAGTTTGTTCAAAAATTTGAGTTTAGTGTTTGGGCTACATTCTTGTTGGCTTTTATAAATATTATAGGCTTTCATGAATAATGTAATCTCAGGTTAATACAAATATTATATACGACTTATTTTATATTTAATATTTGTCTACACGGCGGACTTCCGGTAGAAAATAAATATTAATTCTATTTCCGTTTACAAAAAGGAAGTCTGTAGTATTTGTATTTAAATAAAATTATTTAGAAAATAGTTCCGGTAGTGACGTAAATTGCGCTCCCCACTTGGAGCGCCCCACTTTGATATGTCTTTGTTCGAATCAGTTTAAAAGGAGATGTAACGATGTTTAGAGTTAGTTAATTTTTATAAAATAAAGTGCTTAGTCGTTACACTGCTTGTTTTCTTCCTTGAGACCACACTGGTAATCTTATATCTGAAGTGGAATAAACCAAGAAAATTCGGTGGACTTATTTGTGAAAAAAATAGACGGTAAGGTGTTTCTGCAGTGAAGTGATCATAAAAGTGAAATTTTTCTTTAAACTGTACGGTGTGGTTGTGTTTGTGTGGACTTGCAAAGAAGTAAAACAAAAGTGTACGTACATTTTCTTTTTGATTTTTGAAACTATAAAACTGTGAACAGTGAAGTTTTCCGGTGTGGTGAACGATAAATTTAAATTATGCCGAGACGTAAACGCGATAAAAGCAGTGATTCTTCGACTAGTGATGCTGATGATTCGTATAAAGAGAGACTTGTGAGGCGACGCCACCATAAGGATGGAAAGCGACGTTCACGCTCAAAAAACCGGATGCGTTCCCACAGTAGACGCAAGGGCCAGAAGAACAAGAAATCGAACAGGTCGAAGCGAATAAGGGAAAGTAGGAGTGTGATGCTATCGACAGTAGACCTAGGTGAATCTACGTTGGATAATAGCAGCCCGCCCCAAACCCCTGGGACGGTTACCGAATATGTGACCCCGGTTATCAATGCAGAGGAAAGTACGAGGAATGTCTGCGAGGAATTGCGTGCAGGTACAAGTGGAAGCAGTCTAGTGGACGATGGACAAGGGAAGACGACACCAGGCTCATCGGGGGGTATGTAAAATAATTTTCTTAAAATGAATGTTCCAATGAATTTTCAGGATTTATTAAGTTTTATTTCTTCTTGTGTGAAACCTGATCATTCTATCAAATATAATTATGATAAAAATATTATTCCTGAATTTGACCCGTCTATTCAAAACCATAGAAATAACTGGTTAGTGAAAGTCAACGAATGCTCTCAAATCTATGGTTGGTCTGATCAACAAACAGCCCATTTTGCCCTGCCACGGCTTGTAGGTCACGCCAAAAAATGGTATGAGGGTTTAAAAACTATAAAATATACATAGTTAGAGTGGCAAGAACATCTTAAAAGAGCTTTTCCTACCGATACTAATTACGGAGCTTTGGTGAATGAGATGTTAGGGAAAAAGTATAGTGTACTCTCTTGACGAGTATTATTACAATAAAATGATTCTATTAAATGCATGTGACATATCAGGCAAGAAAGCTGTAGATTGCACCATATATGGGTTAGAAGATCGCACCTTAAGAGCTGGTGCATCTTCGGCCCGCTTTGCCCAACCAGAAGACTTATTAAAATATCTAAAGGATATGTGTCGGGAACAAAGAGATGTAGTACCTAAATTAAATATATTTAAATCTCCTTTACCAAATACTTCCACTCTGATTTGTAATAACTGTAACATGAAGGGCCATCGTGCTAGTCGGTGTCGTAAATCAACAAATAGTTCTGAGATGTTGTGTTTTAACTGCAAAGAGGCTGGTCATCGAATATTTCAATGTCCAAAACCAGTTATAAAATGTGAACATTGTCAAAGATATGGGCACAAATCAGATGACTGTTTTAGTAAAAAAAAGGGAAACCAAACAGATTTTAAAAAGGAAAATCAAAATAAACGGGTTATGTTGACAGCTACTTCAAAATCAAAAACATTACAAAATAAATATTATAAAAATGCTTTTATTAATAACAGTAATTCACCAATCCAATGTTTCATTGATTTTGGAAGCGAGTGCACTGTTATTAGTGACTCAATAGCAAACCAATATAATTTAACAATTAGTACTAATTCTTTACCGGTCATAAGTGGTGTTGGTGAGGCTCGCATTACAGTTTTAGGTGAAACTGGATTATTGTTATCCATAGATGGTGTTGAGGCTTTGATCAAATCAAATCAAATAATTTATTCGCATAATATGGGTAAATAGATGGTACATAAAATGTTACATTACATAATATAACAATAAGGATCCTCATATTAACCATTTCTGGTATACGAAATATAAAATAAAAGCTTTTAATAACAATTAAACGAAATGAGTGATATAACTATGCATAGGAACATAACTATCTATTATTGCACTAGATTAGGAACTTAGTGAGGTGTTATAATAATTTTCTATTCTTAAGACTAAGGTATTCCTGGATAGTATTGAAACATTTATTGACTAACCAGGCTTACAATTTTTTTCGGAATAAACTAATGGGTAGGTCTTTTAGCTCATTAGGTAATTTGGACATGGGGTAACAGTTTCTTCTATACAGATCAGTTTTTATGTTTGGCAAGGGAAAGCTATTGGGATTACGGGTATTAAAATTACAATATTCACCAAACGATTTGTATAGGTACTGATGGGTTTTAACGAAAATACAAGACTCAAATATATACATGGACGGTGCTGTTAAAAAATTTAGCTTTTGGAACAATGGTTTGCATGAAGTTAATGAATCTACATTACAAAGTGCGCGAACACACTGTTTTTGCTCCAGGAATACTCTGTTAAATTCTACTGAGCCACCCCATAATATAATACCATATCGCAGGTTGGAGGCTATATATCCATGATAGGCTTGTAAAGCTGTTTTTTGGCTGGATATACGTGTAAGACGCCAAAGAGCGTAAACATACCTGTTTATTTTGTTACAGATTTTATCTATGTGTAATTTCCATGAGAGCTGACTATCTAATGACATCCCAAGGAAAATTATACTATCGGATTGTGCTATGTAATTTTTTTTGTGTGAGTTAATTACTTTGTAATTATTTTGTTTTCTATTGTAAAATGGAATTATTCTGGTCTTGTCAATATTAACTTTTAAATTATTGGACTCTAGCCATTTTATAATGCTTTGAACAGCTTCGTTAACTTCTTTATTGTAGTCATCAAAAGTCGTATTAGGTTTTTGTGGAATTACTAACGATATATCGTCTGCAAAAAGGGTACAGTGATGATTGGTCACGTTAGGCAAATCGCTGATGTAGAGAAGGAATAGAAGTGGGCCTAATATACTACCTTGTGGGACACCGACTCTGTTATGTGTAAGATTAGATTTATAAGCGGATTCTATATTCTCGTAATTAATTTTGTTGATTTCTACATATTGTTGTCTATTTGTGAGGTAACTTTGTAACTATTTATGTGCTGTACCACGAATACCATATGCGTAGGCTTTTTGGAGCAAAATTTCATGATCAACAAAATCAAACGCCTTGCTCATATCGAAGAACACTGCACAGGTGTTAATACCTTTATCAACATTTTCCGAGACTTTTTTTATTAGTTTAAAGGCAGCTAGTGTGGTAGACTTTCCTTTCTGAAAACCATGTTGTCGGATTTGAGTATATTGAATTTATTAAGGAAAGATGTTAACCGTTTAAACATAACTTTTTCTATAATTTTGGTTAGTATAGGTATGAGGGAAATAGGTCTATAGTTGTTAGGTTCTGTTTTATCTCCTTTTTTATAAATCAGTTTTACAACTGATATGTTTAGTTTGTCTGGAAAAATACCTTGTGAGAATGATAGATTTATGAGATGACATAGTATTGGTGCTATTAAATGTGCAGATAGTTTTAGAATTTGAGTGGGTAAGTTATCATAACCTACCGATTTAGTGTTTTTTAAAGACAGTATAATTTGGTAGACTTCATATATAAGTAAGTTCTGTATTTTTTTACTATGAGGTGGTTGACTTTTTGTCAACCCAATGAAATAATTATTAAAGGCATTTGATATAAGTTCAGGATCTGTTATGGTTTTATTGTTTACATTAATTTTGTTTATTTGTTGTGTATTATATCGATTGCTTTCTTGACTTTTATTTATTTTCCAGGAATCCCTACAAATATTCTTAGATCTCATCAATAATCGATCATTGTTGAGTTTCTGTGCTAAGTTTATGCTTTTTTTTTAATATTTTGCTATAAGTGTGATATTTGGTTTTATAAGACTGACGTGAAGATTTACAACTGTATAGGTACCTAAGCTTTTTTTTTAGTATTGAAAGCCAATCTGAGGCCTTTGGTTATCTGGAACGGACTGGCGCTGCCTTCAGGCGGCTCCTGCCCAACCTGGGGGGGGCGAACGCCTCCTCCCGGAGGCTCTACGCGGGAGTCGTGCGCTCCATGGCCCTTTACGGGGCCCCGGTGTGGGCGCGTTCCTTGAGGCTGCGTGCAGCCCACTACCTGAACGCGCCCCAAAAGGTGGTAGCCGTAAGGCTGGCCCGTGGGTACCGCACGATCGCCCGCGAGGCGGCGTGCCTCCTTGCCGGATTGCCGCCATGGGATCTGGAGGCGATAGTCCTAGCGCGCCTGCATGAAGGCGCGCAGAGGCGCTTCGTCGGGGGGAAACTCCGCTGCCGCGACAAATTGTCGCTCAGCGGACAGACTTCCGGCGGGATCTCATGGCGACATGGAGAGAGCGACTGTCGCAACCCCGTGCAGGGCACGCCACGATAATGGCGATAAGTCCCCTCTTTGAGGAGTGGCTGGAGAGACGCCACGGCGTCCTCACCTTCCGCCTGACGCAGGTCCTCACCGGACACGGTGTTTACGGGAGGTTCCTGCACCGAATCGGGCGGGAGGAAACGCCCGGGTGTTTCCACTGCGAGGATCGACTGGAGGACACGGTGAAGTACACGGTGGAGGTGTGCCCCGCGTGGGCGGAGCACCGCCGTGTCTTCGAAGCGGCGATTGGCGGCGGCGACCTCTCGCGTCCGGCCCTGGTGCAAGCCATGGTCCGAAGCGAGAAGGAATGGGACGCCGTCACCTCCTTCTGCAAAGCAGTAATGCTAGAGAAGGAGGTGGCGGAACGTGAGAGGGAGAGAACCTCACAGCGTCCCGGCCGCCGCGGGAGACGCCCCGGGCGTTGGGGGCCACCACGTGGCCCCCGGCCACCGTAGGCGCGGGCCTGTGGATGGTGGGCTATGGGCTAGCTCGCCGTCCGTCCGTCTCATGACGACAGGCCGTGTCGACGGCGCGTTCGTGTTCCACGCGCGCCTCAAAGAGAGTCAGCAAAAAGGAAGGGGTCCGCAAGGACCGATGCCTGCCGGGGTTGCGGGACTGTTCTAAAGAGATACCGTGGCCCCGGAACACAAAGGGCGATGAAGGAACATGAATGGGTTTTAGTCAGTAAAAGTCTGACACTCCCTCCTGCTCCGCCCAGAGCGGGGAAATCATCAAATGACTTCCATTTGATGATTTCCCATCCGAAAAAAAAAAAAGGCCTTTGGTTATCCAAGGTTCATTCTTTAGTTTCTTATTAACTTTGATTTTTTTTACTGGAAAACATAGATTAAAGGACATTGTGAGGGTATCATGAAATATTTGAAAGGCATTGTTTAGATCAGGTTGATCATAGGCCTCTGTCCAAGAGAGATTATTGATGCATTCAATGAATTTAAGTATGTGGTCCGGCGAATAGTCCCGTTTTAGAACATACCATTGTAGTATAGGGGTTATTTTTTTGTTTACGGTGAGGGACAGTGTTTGACATGTATCGTGGTCTGATAAACCTGAAGGTATAACTTTGCCTACAGCAGTGGGTTCGTTGCTGATTATTTGGTCTAAGCATGATTCTCCTCTATGGATTTTAAAGTTGTAATTTTGAAGTAATCTCAGATAATCTTCACGTATTGTAGAGTGTTTAAGAACGTTAATGTTAAAATCACCCACTATCACAACTTTCTTTTTTGTTTTAGAACGGATTTTGTTTAATATTATCTCTAATTTTTCTAAAAATATCCGAGGGTTAGAATTTGGTATTCTATATATATTGTGGATTTATATTGTGGAAATTCAACACCACAGCACTCAAAAGTAAGTTCAGACGCAATGTCTTTAAGCCAGGTTATTTTATTACAAGTTACGTAGTCCTTACACATTATACAAACTCCGCCTCTCTTCTGTTTGACTCTGGAGTAACAACACGCCAGCTCATAGCCATTAATATGTACGTTATGTTCTTCTCCACATTTTAGGAATGTTTCGCAAATACAGATTATGTCTATGTCGTTTTGTTTAGTTCTAAATTCTGATAAAGCTATTTTTAATATATCTAATTTAGATAGCAGTCCTGCTATATTTTGATGTAGTAAAGTGACCGGATTTCTATTGCCGTTATTCTCGAAAAAACGTTAGATCAGTGATATTGACAGAGGAACCTGCGGGTTGCATTTGAGGTATCACAACATATGTTGTTTCATCTGAGCAATTACATGTTCCTATGCTAGTGGGACAGAATTTTACTGAATTAATTATCAGTTGGATCAGTTGAGCGGCAGTAAATACTATACTACCTTAGATGTGATGAGTGGCTACTACCAGGTACCTGATAAGGGAAGAATGCCGACATATCACAGCATTTGTCACCCCTGACGGCTTGTACCAATTTAAGAGGATGCTCTTTGGCTTAGCCAATGCGCTCTCAGTATTCCAGAGGACAATGGCTCGAGCCTTGAGTTTGAATCGTGCTCAAGAGTCTAGTGATAGTGAGGGTAAACCTGCTTTGGCTTATATAGACGATTTAATAATACATTCTAAAGATTTCGAGCAAGGTGTCCAAAAATTAGAAGATGCTTTTAATTTACTAAATGAGGCAAATTTAACGTTAAATGTCAAAAAATGTTATTTTTTTCAAACCTTCATAGATTACTTGGGTTACGAAATTACAAGCGAGGGAATTAACCCGGGTAAGGTTAAGATTGAGGCAGTAAGAAATTTTACCGTACCACGAACTGTACACGAAGTCAGGCAATTCATAGGCCTTGCCAGTTATTTTAGAAAATTTATTGATAAGTTTTCTATAATCGCTCGGCCGCTAACTGATCTAACAATAAAAAGCTGTCCATGGAGATGGGAAGATAAGCAGATAGTAGCTTTTGAAAACCTTAAATCTAAATTAATTGAACGCCCCTTATTAACCCTATACAATCCAAACTTTATCACAGAGTTGCATACTGATGCGAGCAAAATTTGACTGGCAGGTATACTTTTACAAAAAGAAAATGATCAAGCCCCCCTAAAACCCGTCGCATATTTTAGTAGAAAAACTAATGAACAAAAATTTCATGCGTATGATCTCGAAACATTAGCTGTTGTTGCTTCACTCCATCGCTTCCGTGTTTATTTACTAGGTCTAAAATGTACTATAATGACTGATTGTAATGCCCTAAGATCCACTTTTTCTAAGCGAGATCTTTTAATAGCCCGCTGGTGGCTGGCTTTACAGGAGTATGATTGTGATATTGTTTACCACCCTAATCATACTATGACCCATGTTGACGCATTGAGTAGGAACCCTATCGATATAAATGATTTAAATAGTGAAGTAGATTTAAGAGTCCTAAATATTGCTGAAGACGACTGGTTGCTAAGTGTACAATTATCAGATCCCAAATTATGTTTTATAAAAGAGATTTTGAACGACCCTAAATATAAAGATGTTATTGACATAAAACAAAATTTTGTTACAAAAGAGAACCGGTTATTTAGACGTGTTAAGGATGAATTAAAATGGGTAGTCCCAAAGGGGGCTAGGTGGCAAATATGTAAACAAAATCATGATGACATTGGTCATTTTTCCGTCGACAAAACGTTTAGTAAAATTGGCAAAGATTTTTGGTTTCCGAAAATGAAAAGATTTATTACTAAATATGTAAAGTCTTGCATTCATTGTGCTTATGGGAAAATGCCAGCTGGCAAGAAAGAAGGGTTTTTACATTCTATACCCAAAAATGACATTCCTTTTGAGACGGTCCATATTAACCACCTAGGCCCCTTCGTTAAGAGTTCCAAAGGTAATGTTTATTTACTTGTACTGGTTGCGTTTACCAAATTTTGCATAATCAAGCCATTGCGCACCTTAAAGTCAAGTCCGACTATTAGGGCACTCGAGGAAATTTTTACAACATTTGGCTATCCAAAACGTTTGATCTCCGATCCGGTTACCTCATTTACCTCTGATGAATTTCGTAGGTTTTGTGAAAAACACCATATTAGGCATATCTTGAATGCAGTTGCTTCACCTCGAGCCAATGGCCAGGTGGAGCGTTATAATCGGACAATTTTAGGGTCATTAACAACATACACAGACGAGTTAGGTGAAACAAAATGGGATACTGAATTAGGTAATATTCAATGGGGTTTAAATAATACATTAAACAAAGGCACGGGTAAAACCCCAGCAGAAGCATTGTTTGGTAGGAACTTAACTCATAGTAGCGAAAATGTTATGAATGAGATATTTGTAGATACTAGACCGATAGATAATAATATAGAAGAAATAAGGGCCGATGTAAGTCAACATATTTCACAGGACCAACATAAACAAAAAGATAGAACTCGTAAAGATGTCAGAAAATATGCGATTGGGGATTTAGTCAAAATTAAAAAACAAGTAGGTCATAATGAAGGTAAGAGTAAAAAAATGGTACCAGTGTACTCTGGTCCCTACAGGGTCTCAAAGGTTTTAGACAATGACAGGTATGAGGTATCAAGCATACCGGGTTCTAGAATTGGCAAAAAACACTATAGCAATGTCTGGGCAGTAGATCAGATACAACCATGGATTAGCAGAAGCATAAATGAACCTAGTACTGAATCTGAATCTGACGAAGAATTATCAGGTAGATAGGATGTAAAGAAATAAAAGAGAATTGATTAATAAAATATTGTATGTATCATATGGTCTGTTTTGTGTATAATTATGTGCAAGTAGAGTTGAAGTGAACTGACATTATTATAATATGTTAACTTATTAAATGTTGCATAATTTTAGTCTGTATGTATAATAATCAAAGTTTTTATGATGGATATAATGATGAATAATAGTATAGTAAAGATATGTTACTTACATGATGAGATAGAAGTTGTGGGGTGGTCGGTTTGGTTGGCGAAGTCCACGTTGCAACCAGTGGGTCTGGTTGGAAGACGTTGGGTGGTCAGCCTCCGGCGAAGTCTCACGGTGTGTCTCCCATTAAAAAACATAGGTCACCTATTGGAAGGCGTACAGTGGCCGCCAAGTAAAGGAACTTGGTCCGGTGAAGCTTGCGATGCAATGGGTGGCAGATGTATTAGAGTAGATTATTAAACTGAATACTGATTGAAGAATTTTGAGATAATTAGGTACCATTTAATTGTATTTTTTTTTCATTATCATTGTCAAAATTAGTTTGAGGACAAACTAAATGTCAGGAAGGCCGATTGTTGGCTTTTATAAATATTATAGGCTTTCATGAATAATGTAATCTCAGGTTAATACAAATATTATATACGACTTATTTTATATTTAATATTTGTCTACACGGCGGACTTCCGGTAGAAAATAAATATTAATTCTATTTCCGTTTACAAAAAGGAAGTCTGTAGTATTTGTATTTAAATAAAATTATTTAGAAAATTGTTCCGGTAGTGACGTAAATTGCGCTCCCCACTTGGAGCGCCCCACTTTGATATGTCTTTGTTCGAATCAGTTTAAAAGGAGATGTAACGATGTTTAGAGTTAGTTAATTTTTATAAAATAAAGTGCTTAGTCGTTACACTGCTTGTTTTCTTCCTTGAGACCACACTGGTAATCTTATATTCTGTGCCACTGAGTGTATTAAAGTGCTATATGAAATACCAATATATATACATTTTTAGCGCCCTTGAAAAACTTTTTTTTATACTGTTAATTTATTTCATACATGTCCCTTCAGATTGAATAGCTAGTCCATTTAACAGTATCTTTATAAAATCGTAAAAAAAAAACTGACCAGCAGCGGTAACTCGCCTTTTGCCACCGGTTACCGTTCTTATTTGTTATTACACTTAATAAAAATAATCATCGTTCATAAATATAAACTAGGCACGTTAGGTGCAGCTGCAATCACCTCAGAAAATGAACACATAATTGCAAAACAAAATAGACGTCTCTTTAGTCTTTAAGAATGACAGGAAATCTTTGGGAATCAAAAGGTTATTTAGAAAAACTTGATAATAATAATGCAATGGGTGAAGTAGTCTAAAAAACATATTTCTTATTCTTATATCAGAATTATAAAATCCAGCATCTATCAATTCATTGATGGCAACATGAAAGTTTTCTACAGATATTTGGTGACTATTTCTAATTGCGATGTTAAAGAACAATGGGCGTTTTTGTATGAACCATTTCCCTTCCCTTGTAGCCCTTGTATCTATGTATAAAATTAAAATAGGTACTTGAAAAGTGTATCATTTCAATGTATGACAGAAAACCTATGAAATTTTGGGGGAAAAAATTTATTGAGACTTAGAAATCAAAATACAAACGGGACACACACAATGTTATAAGGCTAATTTTCAACTTACCTCAACCAGCTTTGCCCAGTGGTTATGGCATGAGACTTTAGGGAGTTACGCCTGTTTAAAAATCATAAATGAAACTCTAACAATGCGGTCATACTATGGTTTTAATTACGATTTAAGTATTGAGATTAATGGTTATAGTTCTTCTTAACACTGCTGTTGAGAGCACAAAATTACAGGTTTGCACTTACTTTACATGTAACATTACCATGCCCTGTTTCATTGCAGGAAACACATTGTCGCACTCAGTATCGTCGCCCGCATGATGATGCTCAATGTGTCTTCACGTAAAGTGGCTGCAGGTCAGGGTTTATCCCAGTTTAGATGGAGCAGCATCCATACATGTAATCTCAAAACCGATGAACTTGCCTTCACTTCATGTCCTCATTATATGACCATTTTGATTTTTGTTATTTTATTAATTATAGTGATGTCATCACGTCGTAAGACAGTAGTACTAAAAGTACATTTGAGCCAGCTTAGATATTTGATGAGCTTTTGTTAGCAATGAACCATACGCTGGCTCTTCAACGTTATTTACACCACATATTGGTCTGCGATGGGTGTAAATAACTTTAATATTTAGTTTTTTAGCTCCTTCTTAGTTCTGCAAACTTTCCTCCCTAGGACGCCACGTAAAAGAAAGTGCTGCTATCCAAAAACTCAAGCCTCAATCTCCTTTTGACTGAAGGCCACACTGAAACCGGCCTTTTTATCCGCTGTCTAATTAAATTATTTTAATTTAACTTAATTGCAATTAAGTATTAATTTAGTATTTTATAAATAACAATATTGTTTTCCCAAAAATGAATCAATTCTATCGATTTGACATTAACGCCTTATAGACACATTTTTAGGAACGTACGATTCGATAAAGTCTTATAGTGTACGCAGGAGGTCACTACCTACCTCTAAACATGCAATGTTGTTTTTTAAGTGTTACAATGTTAGGTAGAATTCATGTATCTCTTCAATATAACTGAATTATTGTACACACATCAAAAGTATCTAGGGATCAACATATATTTTTGCAATAACTTTTCTCCTGATTGATATTAATTAAAATTTTCTTTAAGGATTCATCAAATAAAGTGTTTTCGTTTGTCACAGTAACGATAAACCAAGTCACCTTTGCATTAATAAAGAAATTTGCCATTTTCCTAATAAAGGGATTTTTGACATTTGAACCACTAACATTAAAGTTCGAAAAAAAGACTGAAATAACAGTTTTCTTTAAAATTTTATTGGGTAACTTAAACAATTAATAATCCGTGTTTCTACCGCGAACACTAACAACACAAGAACATCGGTTTGGCATACTCAAAATGAGTTCATCCAAATCACGCTGTGGAATGGCCGCCCATGTTCGTTGCAACAACAAAAAAAGGTCTTTTTGCGACTGGATACCCTCCATATTCGGCAGAGCTCTTCTCTGTAGCATATCCCATGCATGCTCAATCGGGTTCAAGTCTGGCGACTGAGCAGGCCAGGGCAGGACATTGATGTTAGCTGCGGCGAGAGTCTGTCTTACAACTCTTGCGGTGTGCGGTCGTGCATTATCATGCATTAACTGAAATAAGGGACCGATTTGCACTTGTAGAGGAACGATGACGTCTGATACAATCGTCTCAGCATAAATTTGAGCGTTGAGGTTGCCTCTGATCCAAATCAACTCAGTTCTTCCGCCGATCCAAATACCCGCCCATACCATGATGGTTCCACCACTATAAGGATGGACTTCCTGGCAGGATTTTAATCGCTGTTGGCGTCCAGGGGTTCTCCAGTGTCGTATACGTCTTGTATCCGGTCTCATACCAAAACGAGACTCATCAGAAAAGCACACGAAACGCCATTGTTCTTCTGCCCAATTTCTGTGTTCAAGAGCCCATTGATATCGAATCCTACGATTGTGCATTGCTATAGGTGGTACCCGTAGCGGTCTTCGGGAATGAAGGTTCACTTCATGCAAGCGGTTTCTGACTGTTTGGTCGCTAATTAAGTTCCCTGAAGAGTGATGAAGCCTCACGGCTAACATCATGGCGGTTATTGTTGGAGCTCTTCGAGTTAAGATTTGAATGTATCGGTCTTGTCTCCGTGTGGTGCAGCGATACCGTCCTCCATGGCGCTCAGCCACGGTACCAGTGCTTCGGTAACGTGTCCAAAGTCGACTGATAACACTCTGACTTGTATTCAGAGCTAAAGCTACAGTACGTTGCCGGGAACCAGCTTCTATCATTCCCACGGCTCTGAGCATTTCTTCCCTGCTTAAATGACGTCGCCGCTCCATAATAACGTTGGTTTTAATCAGTAGTAGGGAAACAGTAGCACTAATAATGTCTTCAATGCGTTGTATGTTTTTATAGGGAAAATATTGACAGCTTATTTTCATCTTTTACTCGAATTTGATTGAGAGTTCCTGATTCAAATTATGAAATGCACCAAAAAGGATCCGTATAAATTTATAAAATCATAAATTTATTACAAAGCCACATCTCAATCTCAAGAAATCCGCATAAAAATGCTTGATCCCTAGACATTTTTGATGTGTGTATTTAAACAAGACAGACTGATCATGTAATACCCGTCTGTGAGATACCGGTTCTACAAAAAAAAAAAAAAATTTTCAACACTACTACAACAGCCCATAACGTCCACTGCTGGACATAAGCCTCACCCATGATGGAAGGAATTTGCCGTAATCTCCACGCTTGGCAGGCGGATTGGAGATCGCAGTGATGAAAGACTAACAGAAAACGCTGCTGCCCATTCTCTGGTCTACGTAGGCGCAAGGTGTTCTGCCTCAGACATTAGTCGCCTTATACGACACCCGTAAGTGTAATGGGTTGGTTCTATTCTACTCTGCCGGATACCACACTGCTAATATGTATGTTATGCTGTATTTTCAACACACTTGCTCGTAAAGTGAGCCTTGTTACATCGTTCTTAGGGCCATAAACCGAACTATAGCTTACACGTGCATAATATTACACACTAGTGCATAATAGAATAGGCATGACGACAGTACCAAAAAATTGCAAATCTATTTAGTCCGTCAGTTAGATATTGGAAATTAATGGACACGTATTTTTTGTTTTTGTAAATCAATGAATATTGACAAAGATAAAACGCATCAAAACTCGGGAGTGGGGGCTCGTGACGTCAGAACTAGCTAAAAATTATACTTAGGCGTGACGTATTGAGAATTTTAAAAGCGTCATATCTTCGTCAATTTTGATTTACGAAACAAAAGAAAAAACACATTTCAAATATTTTCTGATAATCTAACTGACGGACTAATTAGTTTTTTTTTGTCGTCTTGCCTATTATCCCTACAAAGTTAAGCCTCGTGTATATTGAGCAACTTTGCCCACTTGTATCATAATATACTATTATCTGTGTTGTATCAGTTGTAGTGCTTATGCAAGAATAACACATTACGAGTTCTGACTCGAAGTACAGATCGCGAACACGCAACACATAGTTCACGTCTTCCTTCCAGTTCTATAGTAGTCGACTAATCCAATCGGTAAGGAACACAAAGATCCGTTGACTAGCTGAAGTTATTGAGGGAATGAATATCAAAATAAACACATAGATAAATAATAATATATATATATTTTTTGGTTTTGTTTTATAGCACCGGCATCTCATATACGGGTATTACCTGAACAGTCTGTCTTGTTTTCTTATATAATAATTCAGTTGTAGTGAAGAGATATATAAATTCTACCTAACATTATGTACCGTTTGTATTTTGATTTTTAAGTCTCAATAACTTTTTTCCCCATATTTTATAGGTTTGCTGTCATAAATTTAATTGATACACATTTTTTTAAGTACTTTAGTTTGATACATAGATTGGAGTGCTACAAGAGAAGGAACATCTTGTCCCTTGTTCGTTGTCTGTAGTAAAAACTAGTGATACAACAATTGTCAATTTTAGCTAACTGCAGGTTTTGAATATATAGGATCGGACCTAAAACAATACCCAGAAGTACTCATGGTTTAACTGGCCTTATTTTTGAGAATGCTCCTTTTTATAGTTTCCGGAACGCTCTGTAGGATATTATTTGAATTTACAAGAGAACAATTACATTCAGTCAAAAAAGTATCGGGAATGGATGATTTGTTGATGGTTCCAAATTCAAATTTTAGTTTTTTTGTAGTTGTCAGATTGGCACAACTGTTTTCCATTTTGGCGCGGAGTTTGAGTTGCATCTGTTATTTATATTAAATACAGTGCTGGTTTTAGTAATATCATATATAGTGTGTATTGCGAATTTCATAATGGACAAAAATATCGAACAAGTTCGAGTTTGTCTTAAATTTAGCATCGCCAATGGAATTTCGTGTTCGGAGTCACTGAAAATGTTACAGAAGGCTTACGGTGAATCGACTTTATCAAAAACTCGTGCTTATGAGTGGTTCAAAGCGTTCAAAAGCGGTCGAGATGTGATGGAAGATTTGCCTCGCTCTGGTAGGCCGTCAACGTCTGCAACTGAAGTTAACATCGCAAAAGTGAAGAAAATAGTGACTGAAAATACCCATTCAACTCTGAGAGAGATAGCCGCCGAACTTTCTGTATCTCACGAGTCGATCCGTACCATTTTAACTAATCATTTGGGTATGAAACATGTTGCTGCTCGGCTAGTCCCAAAAGATCTGAATTTTCTCCAAAAACTCAATCGCATGAAAGTCGCTGAGGACATGCTAGAACGAGTCAGTTCGGACCCAACATTCATGAAACGCATTGTTACTGGTGACGAGACGTGGGTTTACGAGTTTGACATGCAAACTAGTCAACAAGCTTCGGAGTGGCGCCTTCCAACTGAACCGAAACCGAAAAAACCACGCCAAAGTCGATCAAAAGTCAAAGTCATGTTGACTGTTTTCTTTGACTATCGCGGTGTTGTGGTGTGCGTGAACTTAGCAGATCATTTCCCAGCAGAGCATAAAAAAATGTGAGTTCTATTTGCATGCAGCATAGTTCTAGAGTTCCTGATACTTTTCAGAAATAGTTCTGCCCTTTTTCAGGAAAAAATGTCAAACGAAAATATGATCTGCTAACTTCCGGTAGCAGATCACTTTTTCCAAAAGAAAATTTTGAAAGTGTTTTAGGCACACAAAGATGAGTTCTATAGTTCCTAATACATTTTTGATATAGTTCTGTGACTATAAAATAAAAAAAATACAAAGATACAGTAACTTAAAAGCAGAAAAAAAGTCGATATTATACATACAAATGGCAATAAATTCATAAAACGTGGATTATCATAGATTTTTCTAGGCAATATCTGTAGTGTAGACGTCGAAAAAACAATTAAAATCTTATATGAAAAAAAAACTCGATCTGAAGTGTACCCAGAGCATGGCTGAAGCTTAAGATTAGCGAAAACAATGATAAAATTCTATGTTTGAATCATAAAGTACAAAATAAATTATGTATAGTATTCTAAACAGACAACTTTTCAGTTTTAAATACACCAATAACAGGGCTGTTAAAAACCATGGCAAGAACACCTAGAATTTGTACAAAAGTATTGCAGACCATGGTTGAAGATTAAGATTAGCAAAAAGTATGAAAATTTGTGTCCGCTTAAAAAAAAACAAAATTAATGATTACTTGCATTTAGAACCCAGAACTCTACGGTTTCTAATACTTTTATAAAAGTGCTACACAAAACCATTAAAAGAAAACTTAGAACTCACATTCAGAATAAAGCAGAGCATGGTTGAAGATATAGATTAGCAAAAATCATGAACAGATTTCGTGTTCGCATATAAAAATCAATAAATAATTACAAGTGACACTGAGGACGTAGAACTCCTCAGTTTCAAATACCTCAAAAGTAGTTCTATAAAAAGACATGAAAAGTAAACCTAGAACTCACAATCAGATATCCGCAGAGCATGGTTAAAAATTTAAACTTGCAGAAATCATGACCAATTTAGTGTTTGCAAAAAAAAAAAAAGATTTGTGGTTCAAAGGACCTAGAACTTCTCTGTTTCAGATATCTCAATAGTAGTTCTATAAAAAGACATGAAAAATAAACCTAGAACTCACACACAGTTATCAGCAGAGCATGGTTGAATATTTCGATTAGCAGAAATCATGAACAGATTTCGTGTTCGAATATAAAATTAAAAAAAACATATGTGTAGTTCAAAGTACCCAGAACTCCTTGGTTTCAGATACTACAATAGTAGTTCTATAAAATGACATAAAAAGTAAATCCGGAACTCACACTCTGGTATCAGCAGAGCATGGTTGAAAATTTCGATTTTGCAGTAATCATGAACAGATTTCGAGTTCGCATATAAAAATATTAAAAAAATATGTGTAGTTCAAAGGACACAGAACTCCTCGGTTTTAGATACCTCAATAGTTGTTCTATGAAACGACATGAAAAATAAACCTAGAACTCACACTCAGATATCAGCAGAGCATGGTTGAATATTTCGATTAGCTGAAATCATGAACAGATTTCGTGTTCGCATATAAAAAATCATATGTGTAGTTCAAAGTACCCAGAACTCCTCGGTTTCAGATACTACAATAGTAGTTCTATAAAATGACATCAAAAATTAAATCCGGAACTCACACTCTGGTATCAGCAGAGCATGGTTGAAAATTTCGATTTTGCAGAAACCATGTACAGATTTCGAGTTCGCATATAAAAATATTAAAAAAATATGTGTAGTTCAAAGGACACCGAACTCCTCGGTTTTAGATACCTCAATAGTTTTTCTATGAAACGACATGAAAAATAAACCTAGAACTCACACTCAGATATCAGCAGAGCATGGTTGAATATTTCGATTAGCTGAAATCATGAACAGATTTCGTGTTCGCATATAAAAAATCATATGTGTAGTTCAAAGGACCCAGAACTCTTCGGTTTCAAATACCTCAATAGTAGTTCTATTAAAGGACATGAAAAGTAAACCTAGAACTCACACTCAGATATCAGCAGAGCATGGTTGAATATTTCGATTAGCAGAAATCATGAACAGATTTCGTGTTCGCATATAAAAATCAATAAGTAATTACAAGTAGCACTGAGGACCTAGACCTCATCGGTTCCTGGTTAGTTATTATAAATGCTATAAAATGACCTGAAAAGTAACCCCAGAACTCACACTCAGATATCAGCAGAGCATGGTTGAATATTTCGATTAGCAGAAATCATGAACAGATTTCGTGTTCGCATATAAAAATCAATAAGTAATTACAAGAAGCACTGAGGACCTAGAACTCCTCGGTTCCTGGTAAGCTATTATAAATGCTATAAAATGACCTGAAAAGTAACCCCAGAACTCACACCCAGATATCAGCAGAGCATGGTTGAAGATTTCGATTTTGCAGAAATCATGAACAGATTTCGTGTTCGCATATAAAAATAAAAAAAACATATGTGTAGTTCAAAGGACCCAGAACTCCTTGGTTTCAAATACCACAATAGTAGTTCTATAAAATAACATGAAAACTAAACCCGGAACTCATACTCTGGTATCAGCAGAGCATTGTTGAAGATTTCCAATTTCAAAAATCATTAACAGATTTCATGTTCGCATATAAAAATATTAAAAATATATGTGTAGTTCAAACGACCCAGAACTCCTCGGTTTCAGATACCACAATAGTTGTTCTATAAAAGTACATGAAAAGAATATCCATAACTCACACTCAATAATCAGCAGAGCATGGTTGAAGATTTCGATTTTGCAGAAATCATGAACAGATTTCGTGTTCGAATATAAAATAAAAAAAAACATATGTGTAGTTCAAAGTACCCAGAACTCCTCGGTTTCAGATACTACAATAGTAGTTCTATAAAATGACATGAAAAGTAAATCCGGAACTCACACTCTGGAATCAGCAGAGCATGGTTGAATATTTCGATTAGCTGAAATCATGAACAGATTTCGTGTTCGCATATAAAAATATTAAAAAATATGTGTAGTTCAAAGGACACAGAACTCCTCGGTTTAAGATACCTCAATAGTTGTTCTATGAAACGACATGAAAAATAAACCTAGAACTCACACTCAGATATCAGCAGAGCATGGTTGAATATTTCGATTAGCTGAAATCATGAACAGATTTCGTGTTCGCATATAAAAATATTAAAAAATATGTGTAGTTCAAAGGACACAGAACTCCTCGGTTTTAGATACCTCAATAGTTGTTCTATGAAACGACATGAAAAAAAAAACCTAGAACTCACACTCAGATATCAGCAGAGCATGGTTGAATATTTCGATTAGCTGAAATCATGAACAGATTTCGTGTTCGCATATAAAAAATCATATGTGTAGTTCAAAGGACCTAGAACTCTTCGGTTTCAAATACCTCAATAGTAGTTCTATTAAATGACTTGAAAAGTAAACCTAGAACTCACACTCAGATATCAGCAGAGCATGGTTGAATATTTCGATTAGCAGAAATCATGAACAGATTTCGTGTTCGCATAAAAAAATCAATAAGTAATTACAAGAAGCACTGAGGACCTAGAACTCCTCGGTTCCTGGTAAGCTATTATAAATGCTATAAAATGACCTGAAAAGTAACCCCAGAACTCACACCCAGATATCAGCAGAGCATGGTTGAAGATTTCGATTTTGCAGAAATCATGAACAGATTTCGTGTTCGCATATAAAAATAAAAAAAACATATGTGTAGTTCAAAGGACCCAGAACTCCTTGGTTTCAAATACCACAATAGTAGTTCTATAAAATAACATGAAAACTAAACCCGGAACTCATACTCTGGTATCAGCAGAGCATTGTTGAAGATTTCCAATTTCAAAAATCATTAACAGATTTCATGTTCGCATATAAAAATATTAAAAATATATGTGTAGTTCAAACGACCCAGAACTCCTCGGTTTCAGATACCACAATAGTTGTTCTATAAAAGTACATGAAAAGAATATCCATAACTCACACTCAATAATCAGCAGAGCATGGTTGAAGATTTCGATTTTGCAGAAATCATGAACAGATTTCGTGTTCGAATATAAAATAAAAAAAAACATATGTGTAGTTCAAAGTACCCAGAACTCCTCGGTTTCAGATACTACAATAGTAGTTCTATAAAATGACATGAAAAGTAAATCCGGAACTCACACTCTGGAATCAGCAGAGCATGGTTGAAAATTTCGATTTTGCAGTAATCATGAACAGATTTCGAGTTCGCATATAAAAATATTAAAAAAATATGTGTAGTTCAAAGGACACAGAACTCCTCGGTTTAAGATACCTCAATAGTTGTTCTATGAAACGACATGAAAAATAAACCTAGAACTCACACTCAGATATCAGCAGAGCATGGTTGAATATTTCGATTAGCTGAAATCATGAACAGATTTCGTGTTCGCATATAAAAATATTAAAAAATATGTGTAGTTCAAAGGACACAGAACTCCTCGGTTTTAGATACCTCAATAGTTGTTCTATGAAACGACATGAAAAATAAACCTAGAACTCACACTCAGATATCAGCAGAGCATGGTTGAATATTTCGATTAGCTGAAATCATGAACAGATTTCGTGTTCGCATATAAAAAATCATATGTGTAGTTCAAAGGACCCAGAACTCTTCGGTTTCAAATACCTCAATAGAAGTTCTATTAAATGACTTGAAAAGTAAACCTAGAACTCACACTCAGATATCAGCAGAGCATGGTTGAATATTTCGATTAGCAGAAATCATGAACAGATTTCGTGTTCGCATAAAAAAATCAATAAGTAATTACAAGTAGCACTGAGGACCTAGAACTCCTCGGTTTCTGGTTAGTTATTACAAATGCTATAAAATGACCTGAAAAGTATCCCCAGAACTTACACTCAGATATCAGCAGAGCATGGTTGAAGATTTCGATTTTGCAGAAATCATGAACAGATTTCGTATTCGCATATAAAAATAAAAAAACATATGTGTAGTTCAAAGGACCCAGAACTCCTCGCTTTCAGATACCACAATAGTTGTTCTATAAAAGTACATGAAAAGAATATCCATAACTTACACTCAATAATCAGCAGAGCATGGTTGAAGATTTCGATTTTGCAGAAATCATGAACAGATTTCGTGTTCGAATATAAAATTAAAAAAAACATATGTGTAGTTCAAAGTACCCAGAACTCATCGGTTTTAGATACCTCAATAGTATTTCTATAAAATGACATGAAAAGTAAATCCGGAACTCACACTCTGGTATCAGCAGAGCATGGTTGAATATTTCGATTAGCAGAAATCATGAACAGATTTCGTGTTCGCATATAAAAATCAATAAGTAATTACAAGTAGCACTGAGGACCTAGAACTCCTCGGTTTCTGGTAAGTTATTATAAATGCTATAAAATGACGTAAAAAGTAACCCCAGAACTCACACCCAGATATCAGCAGAGCATGGTTGAAATCTTCAAACATGCTCTGCTGATACTTGAGTGTGAGTTATGGGTATTATTTTCGTGTCGTTTTGCAGAACAACTATTGTGGTATCTGAAACCGAGGAGTTCTGGGTCCTTTGAACTACACATATGTTTTATTTTATTTTATATGCGAACACGAAATCTGTTCATGATTTCTGCAAAATCTAAATCTTCAACCATGCTTTGCTGATAACTGATTGTAAGTTCCGGGGTTACTTTTCACGTCGTTTTATAGCATTTATAATATTTTACCAGGAACCGAGGAGTTCTAGGTCCTCAGTGCTACTTGTAATTACTTATTGATTTTTATATGCGTACACAAAATCTGTTCATGATTTCTGCTAATCGAAATATTCAACCATACTCTGCTGATATCTGAGTGTCGATTCTAGGTTTACTTTTAATGTCATTTTATTGAAATACTATTGAGGTATTTAAAACTGCTGAGTTTTGGGTCCTTTGAACTACACATATTTTTTTTATATTTTTATATGCGAACACGAAATCTGTTAATGATTTTTACAAATCGAAATCTTCAACAATGCTCTGCTGATACCAGAGTGTGAGTTCCGGGTTTACTTTAATGTCATTTTATAGAACTACTATTGTGGTATCTGAAACTGCGGAGTTCTGGGTCCTTTGAACTACACATATGTTTTTTTTTATTTTTATATGCTAACACGAAATCTGTTCATGATTTCTGCAAAATCGAAATCTTCAACCATGCTCTGCTGATACCTTAGTGTGAGTTCTGGGGTTACTTTTCAAACAACTTTATAGCATTTTTAATAAAGTACTAGAAACTGAAGAGTCCTAGGTCCTCAGTGCTACTTGTAATTACTTATTGATTTTTATATGCGAACACGAAATCTTTTCATGATTTCTGCTAAACGAAATATTCAACCATGCTCTGCGGATATCTGAATGTGAGTTCTAGCTTTACTTTTCATGCTATTTTATAGAAATACTATTGAGGTATTTGAAACCGAGGAGTTCTGGGTCTTTTGAATTACACATATGATTTTTTATATGCGAACACGAAATCTGTTCATGATTTCTGCAAAATTGAAATATTCAACCATGCTCTGCTGATACTTGAGTGTAAGTTATGGGTATTCTTTTTATGTTCTTTTATAGAACAACTATTGTGGTATCTGAAACCGATGAGTTCTGGGTCCTTTGAACTACACATATGTTTTATTTTATTTTATATGCGAACACGAAATCTGTTTATGATTTCTGCAAAATCGAAATCTTCAACCATGCTCTGCTGATATCTGAGTGTGAGTTCTAGGTTTACTTTTCATGTCGTTTAATAGAACTACTATTGAGGTATCTGAAACCGAGGAGTTCTGGGTCCTTTGAACTCCACATATGTTTTTTTTATTTTTATATGCGAACACGAAATCTGTTCATTATTTCTGCAAAATCGAAATCTTCAACCATGCTCTGCTGATATCTGAGTGTCAGTTCTAGGTTTACTTTTCATGCTGTTTAATAGAACTACTATTGAGGTATCTGAAACCGAGGAGTTCTGGGTCCTTTGAACTACACATATGTTTTTTTTATTTTTATATGCTAACACGAAATCTGTTCATGATTTCTGCAAAATCGAAATCTTCAACCATGCTCTGCTGATACCTTAGTGTGAGTTCTGGGGTTACTTTTCAAACAACTTTATAGCATTTTTAATAAAGTACTAGAAACCGAAGAGTCCTAGGTCCTCAGTGCTACTTGTAATTACTTATTGATTTTTATATGCGAACACGAAATCTTTTCATGATTTCTGCTAAACGAAATATTCAACCATGCTCTGCTGATATCTGAGTGTCAGTTCTAGGTTTACTTTTCATGTCGTTTAATAGAACTACTATTGAGGTGTCTGAAACTAAGGAGTTCTGGGTCCTTTGAAATACACATATGTTTTTTAATTCTTATATGTGAACACGAAATTTGTTCATGATTTCTGCAAATCGAAATCTTCAACCATGCTCTGCTGATACCAGAGTGTGAGTTTTGGGTTTTCTTTTCATGTCGTTTCATAGAACTACTATTGAGGTATCTGAAACCGAGGAGTTCTGGGTCCTTTGAACTCCACATATGTTTTTTTTATTTTTATATGCGAACTCGAAATCTGTTCATTATTTCTGCTAATCGAAATATTCAACCATGCTCTGCTGATATCTGAGTGTCAGTTCTAGGTTTACTTTTCATGTCGTTTAATAGAACTACTATTGAGGTATCTGAAACCGAGGAGTTCTGGGTCCTTTGAATACAAATATTTTTTTAATATTTTTATATGCGAACTCAAAATCTATTCATTATTTCTGCAAAATCGAAATCTTCAACCATGCTCTGCTGATATCTGGGTGTGAGTTCTGGGGTTAGTTTTCAAATCATTTTATAGCATTTATAATAAACTACTGGAAACCGAGGAGTTCTAGGTCCTCAGTGCTATTTGTAATTACTTTTTGATTTTTATATGCGAACACAAAATCTGTTCATGATTTCTGCAAAATCGAAATTTTCAACCATGCTCTGCTGATATCTGGGTGTGAGTTCTGGGGTTACTTTTTACATCATTTTATAGCCTTTATAATAAAGTAATTAAAACCGAGGAGTTCTAGGTCCTAGTGCTACTTGTAATTACTTATTGATTTTTATATGCGAACACGAAATCTGTTCATGATTTATGCTAATCGAAATATTCAACCATGCTCTGCTGATATCTGTGTGTGAGTTCTAGATTTTATTTTCATGTCGTTTTATAGAACTACTATTGAGGTATCTGAAACCGAGGAGTTTTGGGTCCTGTGAACTACACATTGTTTTTTTTTTTATATGCGAACACGAAATCTGTTCATGAGTTCTGCATATCGAAATCATTAATCATGCTCTGCTGATACCTGAGTGTGAGTTCCGGGTTTTCTTTTTCATGTTTTTTATAGCACTATTGATGATGTGCCAGAAACCGAAGAGTTCTAGGTCCTTTGTACTACTCATAATTAATAATAGATTTTTTCATGCGAACACTAAATCTGGTCTGGATTCTGCAAGTCTAAATTTTCAACCATGCTCTGCTGATATCTGAGTGTGAGTTTTAGGTTTACTTTTCATGTCGTTTAATAGAACTACTATTGAGGTGTCTGGAACCGAGGAGTTCTGGGTCCTTTTAGCTACACATATGTTTTTTTTATTTTTATATGCGAACACGAAATCTGTTCATGATTTCTGCAAAATCGAAATCTTCAACCATGCTCTGCTGATATCTGGGTGTGAGTTCTGGGGTTAGTTTTCACATCATTTTATAGCATTTATAATAAACTACTGGAAACCGAGGAGTTCTAGGTCCTCAGTGCTATTTGTAAATACTTTTTGATTTTTATATGCGAACACGAAATCTGTTCATGATTTCTGCAAAATCGAAATTTTCAACCATGCTCTGCTGATATCTGGGTGTGAGTTCTGGGGTTAATTTTTACATCATTTTATAGCCTTTATAATAAAGTAAATCAAACCGAGGAGTTCTACGTCCTCAGTGTTACTTGTAATTATTTATTGATTTTTATATGCGAACACGAAAGCTGTTCATGAGTTTTGCTAATCTATATCTTCAACCATGCTCTGCTTTAATCTGAATGTGAGTTCTAAGTTTTCTTTTAATGGTTTTGTGTAGCACTTTTATAAAAGTATTAGAAACCGTAGAGTTCTGGGTTCTAAATGCAACTAATCATTAATTTTGTTTTTTTTTTAAGCGGACACAAATTTTCATACTTTTTGCTAATCTTAATCTTCAACCATGGTCTGCAATACTTTTGTACAAATTCTAGGTGTTCTTGCCATGGTTTTTAACAGCCCTGTTATTGGTGTATTTAAAACTGAAAAGTTGTCTGTTTAGAATACTATACATAATTTATTTTGTACTTTATGATTCAAACATAGAATTTTATCATTATTTTCGCTAATCTTAAGCTTCAGCCATGCTCTGGGTACACTTCAGATCGAGTTTTTTTTTCATATAAGATTTTAATTGTTATTTCGACGTCTACACTACAGATATTGCCTAGAAAAATCTATGATAATCCACGTTTTATGAATTTATTGCCATTTGTATGTATAATATCGACTTTTTTTCTGCTTTTAAGTTACTGTTTCTTTGTATTTTTTTTATTTTATAGTCACAGAACTATATCAAAAATGTATTAGGAACTATAGAAGTCATCTTTGTGTGCCTAAAACACTTTCAAAATTTTAGTTTTGGAAAAAATGATCTGCTAACGGAAGTTAGCAGATCATATTTTCGTTTGACATTTTTTCCTGAAAAAGGGCAGAACTATTTCTGAAAAGTATCAGGAACTCTAGAACTATGCTGCTTGCAAATAGAACTCACATTTTTTTATGCTCTGCTGGGAGATGATCTGCTAAGTTCACCGACATAGTGTTGTGCACTCTGAATTCTTACCGGAAGGTCTAACGGTAAATAAAGAATATTATGAATATATGCGGCGTTTAAGAGAGCAAATTTGACGAAAAAGGCCAGATTTGTGGAAAGAAAATTCTTGGATTTTGCACCACGACAATGCGCCTTCGCACAAGGCTATCATTGTGAACGAATTTTTGACCAAACACTCAACAAATACCATCCAGCAACCACCATATTCACCAGATATGGCTCCTGCTGACTTTTTTCTTTTTCCTAAACTCAAATTACCACTTCATGGCACCCGTTTTCAATCGATAGAAGACATAAAGGAGAATTCGCGGCGAGAACTGAACTCAATTCCGGAAGCAGCGTTTAAAAAATGTTTTGATGAATGGATTATTCGTTGGCGCAAGTGTATCGTTTCTAAAGGAGCATACTTTGAAGGTGATAAAATAAATTTGGATGAATAACAGACATTTTGTGTATTATTGATCTTTTCCCGGTACTTTCTTGACAGAGTAGTATGTCGATATATAGATACCATGCTAAATTTTATCAAAGGCTTGTGCGAAATTAGGGAAGACGGTGCAGCACATTTTTGTTCCATTTAACGCCATTTCAATAGAAATCACCTGATTGATAATGGAATGTTTGTCTCTTATGTTGAGTTATTCCTGTAGGTATATCAGTCATCAGTAACAGCTTTTCAAATACGAATATTTTTTGAGTTGGAGACAAAAGATGAAAATATGTATTTGCACATGGCTAGCATTTTTTGGATAGAATTTGTACAACTGCGAATAATTCTTTTTGTTTTTTTTTTTTACGGATAACTTGCCACTCAGTTTTTGTTCAAGGTACATATAGTAATTTAAGTTCCGTATCAACAGGATTACAATGGTTTAGTATTTTATTTTCCATAATAGTCCCCACAATTATACGTTACTATGAGACAATCCTTTCACGCTGAAGAGATATTAGAAACTAGAGATACTAGATTAATTTTACTAGATCAATTTAGCATAATCATTACTTAAAACGCTCTCAAGACTACTTTTATTTTTACTTATAAATTGTTTATAATACGCTACAAGCCTGGATTTGGGCGCAGTTATAGGAGCGTTTATTTCTATAACTATCTTATAATCAACTTATTAAATGTTACTGAGCCCTATATAATATACTTGACGAAGCGCAATAGCCTCTATAATGATCTGAGACTAGACAATTACAAGTACAAACGCTCTTGTTAATATCTGACATAATACGAGTATCTTACTAAAGCAATCTTGTTTATAATGCACTAGTAACGTACTGAGTAAGCAGGATATAAGTTTTTTTTTTGTTCAGGTTGTTTTGTGGTAACAAACTGTTTTGTGGTAAATACTTAATAAAACATAAGTTTCTATTACTATCATTTTGTATTATTGTAGAATATTAATTATAAAATATATATCGTAAATATAGCGTATGAACTCGTGGGGAAGTCATTTTTACTGTAAATATGTACAGCAATTTAGTTAGTTTTTACAATCCCCTCCAAAAATGACATTAGTATATTGTAAAAAAATATATTTCATCAATTCTTATGAATATAAGAACACACACTTCTTTCTTCTTGGTTGACTGGTAGAGAATGCCTTGTGGCATTAAGTCCGCCTATGTACCACTATTGTACATGAAGTTGAAATAAATAAATAATACTCGCCATAATTGTAAATTGCTCTTCATTAAGTACTTTGTAGAATTTTATAAGTAAATTAGTACTTGTAGCAAGTAAGTAAGTACTTTATAGGTAAATTAGTACTTGTAGCAGTTTCACTCCAGATAACTCGCCCCCATTTTAAAACAAATTAGGGTTCCCTTGGAATATGTCTGCTAATGTTTGATTTAACATTTTTTAGGATTTAATAAACAAGATAGTTGTACTTTTTAAGTGGGGCAACAACAATCTTTTGTTCAAAATAGTAGATAGTTCGTCTAGGTTAGGTGAGGTATATTAAATTTTATAGCCCAGTATTGCATATCTTTAAGTAATTCAAGACTTTTTTTCATAGTCAGTGGTTTCTTCGATATGTAAATCGTATTCTTCTTCCCAATTTTCAACTTCTTCACTTTCTGAGTGGAGGGCTAGAAGTGAAAAAATATTTTTGGTCGCAGAACCCTCATTTACTTCACTTGCGTTCGCACTTGACGCGCTTGATTGATTTCCTGATCTTGTATGTTTACTAATAAAGTTATTGATCTAGTAGCTTTTAAGCTTTTTTGACCATGAAGCGCTCTTGTCAAATACTATTAGATTTAAAAGAGTCTTGAGCAACACTATAACGGCTTACAGTGATCTCAGCTAAGTATGTTATAATATCTTGTTCACTCACATAATCCAACAATAGAATCAACATGTTATTCTGGATTATTTAGTTTTATTGAAGACAATTATAAGAGACTTAGTCCTAAAAGTGTCCTATAAGATAATCTTGTAGCTAACTACAAGTGAGATATAAAAGCAGATGCACTTGAGAATATATCTACGCTTATGAAATGCTATTACTAGTAAAAGTGTCCTTTACATGTTTTATAGGAAAGTCTTGTATCTAACTATAAGACCTAGATATAAAAACTAATGCACTTGAGTATGTTAAGGCTTGGAAAATTCTATTATAAGTTAAATAGTCTGCCGCATTGCCTTTATAGGAACTTTATTAGTAATGATAGACTTAGTCTTTTTTATAGGATTACTTTGCCAGTTGGGTCATTAGTGTTCACGAGTTTAGTGGGCGACATTCGGGTGAGATGCGAGCACAAAACTAAGTATTCACTGTTTCACACAATTTCATGGCAATATCTCACGAGCCCATCTAGAATACTCTGAACCGATTGCAAAGTCACGTGGGCCGCTGCAGGTACAACTTACTTACTTACAGGACAATATTCCTTGGCAAAGTTTTAGGTGACATAATCGTTAATTCAAAGAACCTTAGAGAAATAAAGAGTACCTACCAGAAATTAACATTCTTGATATATAACTTATGTATTTAAATATCGAATCTAGGGATGGGGTAAATTACTTAATATCGATAGAAAATTGAAGATTAATATGATTAGATGATAAATTGTTACATCAAAACTCACTTAACTTTAGGTACGTAAGTTCGATAATGACGCAATACTACGAAATAATACGGTATTAGGTAAATGGGTTGATTTTATGTGTTTTTTTTTAATCATCAAAGTCAAGCGACGTGGTCGTAGCAAAGAATTGTCGCTGAACAAACCTACAGAAAAAAAAAATTGACGAATAGATAGACGAATGCATTGACATAGATTTCAAGAACCGTGGGAGATTCGGGTATTTAAAATTGAACTTTCTCCAATTCTCTCTGATTAGTACATAATCAGAGAGAATTGGTGAAGTATTTCTCAAAAAGTAGCTTAAAATTAACACTTCACTTCAAAGTGTAACGGTAAGTACATTAGTCACCAGAGAACATAAATTTTCATCATTTCAAACGAAAGACGTCCACTGCTAAACATAGGTCTCGGGACCAAGTGTCGCCACATTAACCGGTCCCGTGCGTCTCGCATCCAGCGGATCCCCGCAACTATCACCAGGTCATCGGCCCATCGCATCGGTCGGTGAAAAGCATCCACCTCACTCTATTCCAAAGAAAAAAAAACGTAATAATAATTACATAGAAGACGTTAATAATATAAAAAGAGTTGTTATGAACAAACGTTGCAATTGGAAAGCACAAGTAGATAACGTTTGTAAGAACATATAGAAATTTTTATTTGCACCTATGAGGATCAAAAATTTAATAGACATTCAAACAGCCTTATTGGTATGCCATAGCCATGTTTGTTCTGTTTAAAGGTATGGAATAACTAAATGGGTGAATTCAACAGATGCCCAGATGCAGAAGGGTAAGGTCAATTTTCAATCTCAAGTGAAGACTCCTGCAAAAGCTTTTTTTTTTCGGATGGGAAATCATCAAATGACTCCTCCCGCTCTGGGCGGAGCAGGAGGGAGTGTCAGACTTTTACTGACTAAAAACCCATTCATGTTCCTTCATCGCCCTTTGTGTTCCGGGGCCACGGTATCTCTTTCGAACAGTCCCGCAGCCCCGGCCCTTGCGGACTCCTTCCTTTTTGCTGACTCTCTTTGAAGCGCGCGTGAAACACGAACGCGCCCGCTTCACGGCCTGTCGTCATGAGACGGACGGACGGCGAGCTAGGTCACCGTCCACAGGCCCGCGCCTACGGTGGCCGGGGGCCACGTGGTGGCCCCGGACGCCCGGGGCGTCTCCCGCGGCGGCCGGGACGTGAGGTTCTCTCCCTCTCACGTTCCGCCACCTCTTTCTCTAGCATTACTGCTTCGCAGAAGGAGGCGACGGCGTCCTATTCCGTCTCGCTCCGGACCATGGAATGACCCAGGGCCGGACGCGAATGGTCGCCGCCGCCGATCGCCGCTTCGAGGACACGGCGGTGTTCCACCCACGCGGCGCACACCTCCACAGTGTGCTCCACTGTGTCCTCCGGTCGATCCTCGCAATGGAAGCACCCGGGCGTTTCCTCCCGCCCGATTCGGTGTAGGAACCTCCCGAAAGCAGCCATGTCCGGTGAGGACCTACATCAGGCGGAAGGTGAGGAGGCCGTGGCGCCTCTTTAGCCACTTCTCAAAGAGGGGACTTATCGCCACACTCCTACAAACCTGTATTTATTAAACAAAAGCTGCTTACCCTCCCGTCTCTATATATATAATAATTGAAACCAGACAAATTTAGAAGAAACAATTTTGAGTGTAAAATGTAAAACTGACTTACTATAATGAGGGATTTTCTTTTTTGCGTTTCCCTAGTCGCTGGATAGATGGCGCTGAACTTAGTATGTTAATGCAAGGACGGAACCTAAAAAAAATATTTTAACAAAGCGCGAGAAAACTAGGTTATATTCGGAAGGTTAAGCAAACTAAAGTGTCAGTCAACGAGCGTATGTGACGTGACGCAATGTTCTTTTTCCCAAGCCTTTTTGGCTTTGGCACCAACTATCGTAGTCAGTTCAACGCCATCTTTTTCTTGCCATAATTATATTCTTGTTGTTTTTTTTTAATACCTCAAAAATAAAACCTCTCATTATTATGACATATCTTTAATTGCCATTATTTAAATAATATTTAAATATTTTTCATTATTCTTGCTATTTTTTATTGATACGACATAATTCGACAACGATTTTCGATTTTCGAATTTTCCGATTATTTTTTCGGATTCATCAAATACTATTTTCATTGACATGACATAATTATTATTTATCGCTATTTTAAAATGTATAAATCATTATTTTAAATGAATTAAATTATATTTAATATTATTAATTGGTTTGTAATTTTAATTATGATAAGTATAAATAAATAAAGTATGTTATTGGTAATTACTAAATGTGTACTGCATGCTATTAGTTTACCAAGATGTAAAATCTCAATATTTATAAGGCCGAATATAGTGAAACCAATAGATATTGAGACTACCTATATTCTTGCAAATAAATGTATCATTCATTCAAAAGATTCATGAAAATCAGTTAACATTTTCCGAAGATATCAGTGAACATTCAGTCGAATTGATAACCTTCTTCTTTTCGAAATCGGTTAGTGAACTTACATCAGTGCCAGTATCGACATATCGATACGTGAAGTTGATATCGACTCGTGCGGACATTATGTAGGTTTACCCAAAATTACCTACCTAATTAAAATATTTAAAGGTATATAAACTGTATAGTAACATATTATGTGGCTTGATACGGTAGGTAGGTAAGTTTAGGCTAGTTGAGGACAAACGCCAGCCTATTTATTAAGTGCAAATACTGTGCAAATAGTGTGGTACTTGTTTGTTAACTATGTCATTGTGGTAAGTCTCCTGAATTTTTAATCTGTTTTAATTGATTTGGTCAACATTTATTACAATTTTTATTTAATATTTTTAAATATTTCTAGCTTCGCCACATCGCCATGCCTGTCTCTTTTGAGTGGTGCTGCAGCAACTTCTCCAAATACTTTAGCAGCGGTGTTTCAATGTTTCGCGGCAGCACAATGTCTTCTCAAGCAAGTCATTTTACCGGATGCTGGGACTTACGGTAAGAACAACAATAAATTAACTGATACCAACAAATTATCCAATGTAGTCTAATACTTTTAATTTTGATAAAATTACTTCTACTCACTACACATAAACCATTATTTTGCAAGCCATTAAACTATTAAAGCTTAATTCCTTAAATACTTCATCGAAACTTGTTTAATATTTCACATTCCTCAAAATAATTGGTCGAGATGAGTTATAGTATTTTGATTTTTAGATTCTGAAGAATTTGATTTTATAATAATCGGCGCGGGGTCGGCAGGAAGTGTAGTTGCAAACCGATTGAGCGAAGTAAAAGACTGGAACATTCTGCTTCTGGAGGCTGGAACTGATCCACCGATTACATCAGATGTATGTACCTTCATATTTAAATCTTGTCAAGAGCAACAACCTTAACGCGACATTTTAGTAATCGTGAAGCATTCATGCAACAATTTAACTTTTCCAATTAATTTGGAAACATAATTTATGTTACATGGCTCGTGGCTCAGTGCCTCGTAAGAGGTATTCCTCGAAGCGCTCCCGTTTTGAAACGCTCCCATCTAAGCGCTCACGTTTTGTTCCTCCAAGCGCTCCTTTTGGGAGCGCTTGGAGGAACAAGAGCGGAGGAACGTGAGCGCTTAAAAATAGGGAAAAGCATGAAGTAAACGTAATGAATTATATCGATAATTTTTAAAAACTCATGTGTGCATCATCGACATCGAAGTTGCTTAACCAAATTACGAAATTGAGAGAATAATATCTTTTTGCTTTCGGCACTCTTATGTACTCTTATATACTCAAAGAGGATGTTATAAATAAAACTTATTACCTTGTTATTATCGATAATTTCAGTTAGTATAGTCCCATCTCTATCCGAAAGTTAATCATGGGAGCGCTTGGAGGAACAAAACGGGAGCGCTTAGATGGGAGCGTTTCAAAACGGGAGCGCTTCGAGGAATACCTCCCTCGTAAATTGTGGTCCATGGTTGTCATTCGTAGATCTTTGGCCGTCGTAATGGGTATTCAGAAGCCTTGAAGTCTGATAACTAGTCTTAACAAGGGGTTTCGTGCTACCTAGTAACTGATAGTTGTTAAGCTTGAGTGAGCTGCGTTCGCTAAGACCAATAAGCTCAATAAGTCGATCTCACGACAATTGAGACAAGGCTAGGCAGATAATGATGATTTCAATAGGTACAAAATGTGCTTGATTTTATGTTAGTTCCTACATTGTAAGTACCTACCTAAATAAAAAACAACGATTGATAAAATCGGGTTTTCACAATATTCACACATCATAGGAAATGATTATGAATGTTACTTGTATTTTAACTTGTTTCAGATCCCAGCACTACAAACAACTCTTTACGGATCTAAACATGACTGGCACTATTTAACAGTTAACAACGGAGTTACAAGTCAAGGTCTTAAAGATGGTTCTGTAGGCTGGACCAAAGGAAAGATGCTTGGAGGTAGCAGTAGTATCAATGCTTTGGCTTATGTAACAGGAAATGACCAAGACTACCAGAGTTGGTACGATGCAGGTAACAAAGAGTGGAGTGTAGAACATGTGCAAAGATGTTTCAAGAAAGCCGAGAGTCTTCAGAATGCAGCAATGTTAGATGTCAGCCAGTCACAAGTCAGCCTAAATTATGGCCGTAACGGTCCTCTAATAATTAATTCATTTAACAATACTTACCGCGCTTACACAGATAAAATTATAGAATCGTGGGATACAATGGGATTTAAGAAAGTCCCGGACTTAAAAGGAGCTGGTTTTATGGGGTCTGGCTTATTATTGGGAACGGCTACTAATGGAGTAAGACAAAGTACAAACACAGCGTATTTACAAACAATTAGGAATCGACAAAACTTAAAAATAATGAAAAATACATTAGTTACAAAGATTTTGATAAACGAAAACTCAGTTGCCTATGGTGTTGAAGTTGAAAAGGGCGGCAAGAAAATGACTTTTTATTCATCTAAAGAAGTAATTTTAAGCGCTGGTTCCGTCAGCTCTCCACAACTGCTGATGTTGTCCGGTGTCGGTCCTAAGGAACATCTTCAGTCAAAACACATCCCATGCAAAGTTGATTCCCCTATGGTTGGACAAAATCTTCAAGATCATGCCTTAGTACCAATAACAATTTATGGAGATAGTCCTGCACAACTATCAATAGGTGAAATATTAGTTAATGTCAAAGATTATCTTTTTAAACGTGAAGGCATTTTGGCACAAAGTAGTTTGATAACAGACGCTGCAGCATTCTTCTCTACAATTGATAATGCCAGCTATCCGAACATTCAAAATCATGTTACAGTCGTAAATAAGAATAATATCTTGCTGAGAAGTAATTTAGGTATAACATTCCGATACAATGATACAGTACTTGACTCGATAGTAGATCTCAACAAAGACTACGCAGCATACGTTTTCGAATCCATTCTTTTGCATCCTTATTCGAGGGGAAATATAACTTTGAGTTCAAACAATCCTAAGGATCATCCTCTTATACATGCTAACTATTTCGAGGATTCCCGAGATTTAGATTTAGCAGTGGCGGGAATTAAAATGGCTACAAAAATCTTGGAAACTGATTATTTTGAATCAATTAATGGCTTCTTAGGGCGAATGGATGTGCCTGAGTGTAACCAATACGAATTAGATAGTGACGACTACTGGACCTGCATTTGTACAAATTTAGTAAGCTCAATATTTCACCCTGTAGGGACATGTCAGATGGGATCTGACATAAGTATATCAGTAGTGGATAGCAGGTTGAATGTCCATGGAGTGAAAGATCTACGAGTAATAGATGCTGGAGTGATGCCAACAACAATTAGTGGTAATATCAACGCGCCATGCATCATGATTGGAGAAAGAGGAGCGGAACTTATAAAAGAAGATTATAATCAAGTGTAAAATAAACACAATGATGTGTTTTACTACATAACAGTGATCCGAAACATCATTCTTTCTTTATTCTGTATTCAAGATTTTATCTCAATGTTTAAAATCATTAATAAAGAATTGAAGCAATGGTTTTGTATCTTTATTTGTGAAACTTACACGACTTTTATAACGTTTTACCAAGTCAAACTAAAAGAACGAAAGTAAAGAAACAGAAGAAACTTTAGATTAGCCGGCTAAACTTAGGTGCCGCAACTCCTTGGAAAAAAAATAAAATGTTCATGATGTAGCGCTCGCTCAGTACTACGACGACCTCGGCTCGGACAAGGTTGGTCACGGTTCTTACTTAGTTACAGTGTCGACCAAAAGTCCATAAGCAATCTCACAAAGCAATAGCTTGACGTTTAGTTTGACTTACGACCTTCTACTTTCAAGAAAGTAGACGTTGTCGTCTACAAGTAATTGTAGTTCATAATTTCAACGTTATGATATGAGACAAGATGGCCGAGCGGTTAGGCGCTTGCAGATAGATCTATGAGTGAATCAGAGTCGTGAGTTCGAATCTCACGTTGTTACTTTTAGACTTTTTGTAACTTTTTGCTCTATTGAAAGTAATGGGACAGAAAAATATTCTTTAACTTGTTCGCTTTGTTCACACATTTCGTAAAGTTAGAAGAAGGTAGATCATAGAAAAATAAGTCAAGAATTTAGATTTCCGTGAGATAGACATGAGTTTTATGAATATTTTACATGATCGGAATGAACGTGATTGTCGTTTGGTTGTATTGCGTTTGGGTAGTGACGTGTGGTTTAATAGATAGCGGTATTGTTGTTGGTATTTCTCAAAATGCAGGGAAATAATAGGTATAGCCCAGTCAAATTAGCTCAAAAAATAGGGGTAAGGTTACAATAGATAGAGCTACAAATTGGTATGAATATTGGGAACACCATTACAAATGAAATGTCAAAAGTCCCCATCGATTCGACCTTTGCAAAAAAATTCAGGGTCGCGTAAACATGTTTTTTGCATTTTTCAGCCAAACGGTAAGCTTTATCATAAAAATATTACAAATAAAATTGTAGACCGTGCAATTATCTATAATAACTGATTTTATACTTTTTCCTGAGGATCACCACTTCCGAGATATAGCTGTTCAAAAAGTTGAAAAAGTTGTGTTCTTCATAATAATGAAACGTTTCCACGGCACCGGTGAAGTGGTGTACCTGGCGTGTTTTTTAACGTGTTTACCCCGATGAGCCTTTTTCCTCAATCTATTGTGGTCATGTTTATAAAAAAAATATTGTATTTAATAAAATTGTACTATTGGAAATTGCGGTGAAAATTATGAGTAAAGAGTAGGTATATACCCGCGGCTTCATTCGCGTGGAGTTTGATAATTGTCCTACGGGTTCATACTACGGGGATAAAAAGTATTCTATGTATTAATCCAGGTCATAAACTATCTATGTGCAAAATTTCATCCAAATCCGTTCAGTTCAGTTTTTGCGTGAAATAGTAATAAACATACACACTTAAAAACTTTCGCCTTTATAATATTAGTGTGAAGTGTGATTGTAGAAAATGATTCGTCTGATTGATAAATAATTATCTATTGGAACTAAAAACGAGTGCAATCAGCTGGTCTTCCCACAACCTCTGCTTTTGCTTGGAAAATTAATTGACAATACATTGGAACCAATACAGACATACTCCAAAACGCACGATTAAGGAGTTTTTCGGATTTTTTATGCAATTTTAATAAAGTGCTAAATGCGGCTGCAACAAAGTTGGGTTGTTTTAATTATTAGCATATAATTATGCCGGTTGTTAGGGCCAGTCGTGCTCCAATGTTGAATCGCCTTTAAAAGACCAGCCAGAAGATATCTGATGTATCGATCGTAGAACAATTTACTTGTACTCAGCAGGAAGAAGATGAAGAAAAGAATAAGACATTACATTTGAAGTTCCATTAGATAATTTTATCAATCAGACGAATGATTTTATCCACTTAGGTACTCATAATTTACACTGCTTTCATAATTTCTAATTGTAGCGTTTTTTATTCGATACAATATTTTTATAGTTCCGTTTCCGAAGGGTAACCAACGGAACCCTAATACTAAGCCTCTGCTATCCGTTCGTCCGTCCGCTGTCCGTCAGCGGGCAGTTTCTCATGATCGTCCTGTAACAACATCATCTGCCTAGCCATTTCCCAACTATGTTGGGGTCGACTTCCAACCTAAACGGATGCAGCTGAATACCAGTAATTTACATGGAACGATTGCTTATATGACCTCCACAACCCAGTTAGTACTGGGTAATACGATATCCCTTGGTAAGACTGGATGTCAGAATTTTTGGGCCACCTGTAACCACTGTCAAAGATTTACAAATGACAGCTGGGACCAACTGCTTAACGTGCTTTCCGAGGCACGGAGGAAACTCAGTATGTACTCGTAATGGGTGGTCACCTATCCACAGACCAACCTAGGCAAGCACTGCTTAACCTAAATATCAACCCGAGTGGCTTTTATTATTTAGCCACGGGCTCCTCGTCCTTTAACAACAAATAATAAATTAAAGGCTCACCTACTGCGATGGTACGGAACCCTTCATGCGTGAGTCCGACTCCCACTTGGTCGGTATTTTAATTAAACAGGGCCACAATAGATCGTGGAATAGGCTCACCGTGATAACCACGTTAAAAAAACACGCCAGGTACACTACTTTACCGGTGGCGTGGAAACGTTTGATTATTATGAAGAACACAACTTTTTGCATCTTTTTACCCGACTGCGGCGAAGCCCAAAAGGAGGGTGTTTGACTTGTATGTATGTATGTCCGTTTCTTTGTTCCCTAACCCATCAACGGATAGAGGGATTTGGATAGATTATATGTTGTTAGATTATTCTTGATGGCGTGAGTGTCACTGGTCAAAAAACAAATAAAAATCGTGGATTTAGGGTGCCATATTGTCGGAGGACACGGTGGAGCACACGGTGGAGGTGTGCCCCGCGTGGGCGGAGCACCGCCGTGTCCTCGAAGCGGCGATTGGCGGCGGCGACCTCTCGCGTCCGGCCCTGGTGCATGCCATGGTCCGGAGCGAGACGGAATGGGACGCCGTCACCTCCTTCTGCGAAGCAGTAATGCTAGAGAAGGAGGTGGCGGAACGTGAAAGGGAGAGAACGACCTCACAGCGTCCCGGCCGCCGCGGGAGACGCCCCGGGCGTCGGGGGCCACCGTAGGCGCGGGCCTGTGGACGGTGGGCTATGGGTAGCTCGCCGTCCGTCCGTCTCATGACGACAGGCCGTGTCGACGGCGTGTTTGTGTTCCACGCGCGCCTCAAAGAGAGTCAGCAAAAGGAAGGGGTCCGCAAGGACCGATGCCTGCCGGGGTTGCGGGACTGTTCGAAAGAGATACCGTGGCCCCGGAACAAAAAAGGCGATGAAGGAACATGGATGGGTTTTAGTCAGTAAAAGTCTGCTCCACTCCACACACTCCCTCCTGCTCCGCCCAGAGCGGGAGAAGTCATTTGATGATTTCCCATACGAAAAAAAAAAAAAAGAAAAAAAAGGGTGCCATATTGTGGAGTTTCTTCCAATACCATCGAGTGGGGTATCAAAATGAATGGCTTTAAAAGGTGATAACAAAAATATAAGCAACTTATATGTTTGAATATAATTGGAAATGACAAATAATATAAAAGTAAAAAAAAAAACAAATATTTGGCTTGCTCTGCAGCCTGAGCGGCTAGATTGATTTTAGCTTGAGAGGTGTCGTTAGATTCGTATGCTACGGCTCCACCTGTGTCTTAATGCGTAAATTATCACGTTAATTTAGGCGTTACGTAAATGTGGCCAACGTTTTAATGTGTTAAATTACAAGCGTCATTACTAATGGTATTAAACGGTAAGCGATGTAAGCTCGGGTGTCGGTTTTTTTTGGCACATCAAAGGGTTTCGGCGTGTAGTTTAGCGCGCTAAGCGATGTTGGCTACATTAACGCCGTCTCATTCCGCGGGACGCGCGTGCACAGCAAGGACGCGTTGCCAGATGCCTTGAACCTTTTACTGTAGTGAACTGCTAAAATCTGTATGCTGTTTTAACATAGAATCATCGGATGCTTTTCTCAAAATGAAAAAAAATTATTACAACAAATTCGTTTAATTAATATTAAAGGTTACATTCATAATTATTATAAATAATAATAATAATTATACGATGTATAAAGGGTGTAAAACACCTCTTAACGAAGCCGAAACACACTTGTTCTCCTCGTCATTGCCTTCATTTTTTTGTTCTACACCATACCTGGGAACCTTCTAGTTACGGAGATATTGGCGGTCAAAGTTCCAACTTTTTGCCAAACGACATGCGATTGGGCGAACTCTGTGGCTGTGGTGTGCGTACTGTATAGAGACCACTTACACATACAGACGCACGGACGCTCGACCGTGCGTTCACAGCAATACAATCCTTAGGGTGCCTATGCACTTATGAACGCTTACTGTACCTTGAAGGTCACATGCATATATTTTTACACGCATCTTTAGCCGTAACATTTACCTACATATTCATTACGTTTACACCTTTTCATTAAATAAAGATTACTCTTTGCAAGTGCAAATGATACTTACTAGAGCGAAGATATTAAAAATAAAATTTATGTTATTGTTTCAAGAACACCTGCCGAACAATTTTTTTAGCGTTCCGTATCTCAGTCGGCAAAAACGGAAACCTTTTACAATCACTTTGTTGTCCGTCGGTCTGTCTGTCCGTCTGTTAAGACCCTTTCCCTCAGGAATGCGTGGAGGTATCAAGCTGATATTAAACTTAATTCAAGGTGTTGGGCTGCAGTGCGCGGGTCTGTGGACGGTGAGCTATGGGCTAGCTCGCCGTCCGTCCGTCTTATAACGGCAGGTCGTGTCGACGGCCCGTTCGTGTTCCACGCGCACCTCAAAGAGATGTCAGCAAAAGGAAAGGGTCGGTGCAAGGGCCGATGCCTGCCGGGGCTGCGGAACTGTTCGAAAGAGATACCGCGGCCCTGGAACACGAAGCGAAATTAAGGAACATGGATGGGTTTTAGTCAGTAAAAGTCAGACACTCCTTTCTGGTCCGCCCAGAGCGGGAGGGCTCAATGGATGATTTCCCATAAAAAAATGTGTTAGGCAGTTCTCACAGTCGCAACCTTCGAGCTTCCAAAAACCTAATTCTTTATATTTCCTCTCACCGTACTGGTTTTATGTCCTCTTCTTATGCTATCTCCCTCCACTATAAAGCTCTGGAATACCCCTTGGCATTAAAATAGCTAAAAGCAAATTGGCTTTCAAAAGAGCAGTTCGGAAGTTCTATTTAAAGTCAGTCTAAGTTGTTAGCTAACTAGTCATTACTAACGTAGAGTGGTAGTAATTATTATAAGGTCTCTCGTATTTCGGACTGTTTGTATGTATTTATATAATTTATAATACACACATCAAAAGTATCTAGGGATCAACATATATTTTTGCAATAACTTTTCTCCTGATTGATATTAATTAAAATTTTCTTTAAGGATTCATCAAATAAAGTGTTTTCGTTTGTCACAGTAACGATAAACCAAGTCACCTTTGCATTAATAAAGAAATTTGCCATTTTCCTAATAAAGGGATTTTTGACATTTGTACCACTAACATTAAAGTTCGAAAAAAAGACTGAAATAACAGTTTTCTTTAAAATTTTATTGGGTAACTTAAACAATTAATAATCCGTGTTTCTACCGCGAACACTAACAACACAAGAACATCGGTTTGGCATACTCAAAATGAGTTCATCCAAATCACGCTGTGGAATGGCCGCCCATGTTCGTTGCAACAACAAAAAAAGGTCTTCTTGCGACTGGATACCCTCCATATTCGGCAGAGCTCTTCTCTGTAGCATATCCCATGCATGCTCAATCGGGTTCAAGTCTGGCGACTGAGCAGGCCAGGGCAGGACATTGATGTTAGCTGCGGCGAGAGTCTGTCTTACAACTCTTGCGGTGTGCGGTCGTGCATTATCATGCATTAACTGAAATAAGGGACCGATTTGCACTTGTAGAGGAACGATGACGTCTGATACAATCGTCTCAGCATAAATTTGAGCGTTGAGGTTGCCTCTGATCCAAATCAACTCAGTTCTTCCGCCGATCCAAATACCCGCCCATACCATGATGGTTCCACCACTATAAGGATGGACTTCCTGGCAGGATTTTAATCGCTGTTGGCGTCCAGGGGTTCTCCAGTGTCGTATACGTCTTGTATCCGGTCTCATACCAAAACGAGACTCATCAGAAAAGCACACGAAACGCCATTGTTCTTCTGCCCAATTTCTGTGTTCAAGAGCCCATTGATATCGAATCCTACGATTGTGCATTGCTATAGGTGGTACCCGTAGCGGTCTTCGGGAATGAAGGTTCACGTCATGCAAGCGGTTTCTGACTGTTTGGTCGCTAATTAAGTTCCCTGAAGAGTGATGAAGCCTCACGGCTAACATCATGGCGGTTATTGTTGGAGCTCTTCGAGTTAAGATTTGAATGTATCGGTCTTGTCTCCGTGTGGTGCAGCGATACCGTCCTCCATGGCGCTCAGCCACGGTACCAGTGCTTCGGTAACGTGTCCAAAGTCGACTGATAACACTCTGACTTGTATTCAGAGCTAAAGCTACAGTACGTTGCCGGGAACCAGCTTCTATCATTCCCACGGCTCTGAGCATTTCTTCCCTGCTTAAATGACGTCGCCGCTCCATAATAACGTTGGTTTTAATCAGTAGTAGGGAAACAGTAGCACTAATAATGTCTTCAATGCGTTGTATGTTTTTATAGGGAAAATATTGACAGCTTATTTTCATCTTTTACTCGAATTCGATTGAGAGTTCCTGATTCAAATTATGAAATGCACCAAAAAGGATCCATATAAATTTATAAAATCATAAATTTATTACAAAGCCACATCTCAATCTCAAGAAATCCGCATAAAAATGCTTGATCCCTAGACATTTTTGATGTGGTTTATTTTATATACTTATTTATATGTATTAGTATGTAGGTACCCATTTATGTGTTTTAATTTATGCTTACAAAATGGTATTTTTCTCATTTATTTTTATTGTTTTTGTTTTTTTTATTGTATATAATGTATATAATGCTGTCCTATTTGACCCAAAGGTTGACTGGTAGAAAATGCCTTGTGGCATTAAGTCCGCTTATGTACCACTCTTGTACATGAAGTTTAAATAAATTAATTAATATCAAATCCTCAGGTCTACTATCCCTTTGAGCAAAAATCAAACTTTGTAAGTCAACGCGATCAAAAAGTTTTTTGCACAAAATAAAACCGACTTCAAAAACACAATAATAGTGAAAAATAACTTTAGATCCAGAAGTCGGTGACTTTTGTTTGTTAGATTCAGTTTTTTTGCCACCGACGAAGAAGTCAGTTTTATTTTTTGCAAAAAAAGTTTTTTATTTTTTACATTTTGAGGGAACTCTTTAATATGTATAATAGACAGCAAATGTCATAATTGCTGCAACATCATGACGTAACATCACGCCTTGGCGTGAGGTTATGTAATGATGTTGTGTAAACAATATACATTCAAGCGATTGCAACAATCACGACCTATTTGCCGTATATTATTGAAGAGTTCCCTTGTATATCTCCGAAAATCAGTATCAGATCTTAACCAAACTTCGGACCACCGCGAAATAATATTATTCCAGGCAAAAAAAGAACTATCAAAATCGGTTCACAATTGGCGAAGATATCGCTGAACATACATACAAAAAAAACAGACACAAATTGATAACCCCTCCTTTTGGAAGTCGGTTAAAAAGAAATGACCGTTTATCTCGCATATTTTGCGATTTCACAAGGGAATGAAAACCTTTAGGGTACTTCCTATTGACCTAGAATCATGGAATTAGGCAAGAAGAAATGTCTTACAGTAAAAAATCAAATCTGAAAAAAAGTAGTTTAATAACACACCTACAAGTTTATACGGAACCCAACTCGCACTTGTCTGGTTTTTCCAGAATAAGTAAGAACGTATCACGTTTTTTGACAGTGTTCGATAATTTAATAACAGAACTATTGTGCAAATAAGAATTAATTTTAGTTATTCATAATTAAACATTACTGACTGGTTGAAAATACATGGTGTAAACAGACCATTCACGAACCCATCAACCAAGCATTCCGTACAACCATCTCTACGCAAAAGTTATTGCTGGGTAACGACTTTTTTTTGGGGAGAACGAGTGCCTTTCGGCTTCCTTAACTGACTGATCTCTCTCATCTGACTAATAAAAGGTGTAAATAAACCTCGATTTACACCTATTAGTAGTCAGACACTGCTTTCTGGTTTTATAAGTAGGTATACTTTCAATAATGTCATGATAAGTTTGTAAATTTTATACGATACCCTAAATTAAACTAGTTATGTCTGTACCTTGGGTGTGTGAATATCATAAATGCAGTCAAACAGGTATAAAAAAAACAATCATAATTTCAAGTCAATATTTAGGGATTCGAAGTTTTTACGTTAGCTGAAGAGACGAAGTAGACAGAATTAATCTCTGAAATAAAACATGCTTTCCACTCATTATCATTTATTAATTCAAGATCAAAATCTCGCTACATATTTCAAATAATAAAATAGCTCCTGCCAACAGGTAAAGAAGCAGTTGGATTAAGTTTATAAATTCATTCATTCATTTATTCATAAACAATTTACATTGTGTTGAACATTACACACTAAATAAAATTGCCAAAAATTTTCCAGATCATTAAAAAGTTGACGTCTGCTAGCAATGTCATCGAGGTGAGTTTCAATAATTAATTAATTTTGGTTTTCATTAGATCATTTTGAATCGATTTAAAACAATAATGATGATTTTGACCTAAAGCTGTACCATATCGCTATTTTCACTATACACATAAATAAATGCCTATTTTATTATTTTACTGTTGGATATTTAACAGCTCAGCGCAGAAAGTGCGGTGCATTTTTTAAGGTTTCGTGAAATGTTGATATTCGAGGACAATTCTTACTAAGCGGGTATATATATATATTTAAATATTATACACAAAAAATCTCACCAGGCGCACGGATTGCACCTAAATAAGGTTGTTTTGTTCTTAATTTCAGCGTAGAAGCATGCTTGTCTCCCACTTTGGGTGCAGTTCCACAGACATTTGCAGCAGCTCTGCAGTACTTCGCAGCAGCTCAATGTCTTCTCACACGCCCTTTATTGCCAGAAGCTGATGTACTCGGTAAATTAAAATACCTTACCTACTTTAATACCTTTAGTTACCTTTTTAACAATCTACGGAAGGCAAACGTAATTTCAAAATCTATAAAGTTCATAAAATTATTATTAGCATCATTCAGCCCATAAACGTTAAATACTGAACAATCATATCCATCATCGTCACAAGGACTCTTTGGATTCCGATGACATTGATAGCTGTGCCTTCTGTTACAAGGTCACCAAGTTACGAGTATTGCAAATGTATTTTTAATGATTTCCACTTTTATTCCAGATTGCGAAACATTTGACTTCATAGTTGTTGGAGCGGGTTCTTCAGGGAGTGTAGTTGCTAACCGGCTAAGCGAAGTTGAGGATTGGAACGTATTGCTCATAGAAGCAGGCCCTGATGCACCACTAGAAGCTGACGTAGGTTCATTTTTTTTAATTATGATAGCGTTATTTGCTGTCAGACTCAAGCAAATTTAGTTTCAAAATGTAAACTAATATTTTTTTCAGATTCCCGGTACTGAAGGTGCCCTAATAAACACTGCTTATGACTGGCAATATTTAACAGTGAACAACAGAAAAACTGATCAAGGTCTTATAAACGGGTCCGTGGGGTGGCACAGAGGTAAAATGTTTGGATGCAGCAGTAGCATTAATGGTATGATTTACGTTAAAGGAAATGATCAAGACTACCAGAACTGGTACGATGCAGGCAATGAGGAATGGAGTATTGAAGAGGTTCGGAGATGTTTCAAAAAAGCTGAAAGTCTTCAAAACATCGACATGTTGAAAAATTCTACAATAAGTGAAAATTACGGCCACAAAGGACTGTTATTTATAAATAAATTCAACAACACATTCAAAAGCTATTTAGACAAAGTAATAAACTCATGGGATGAGATTGGTTTTAGAAAGGTTCTAGATTTAAATACAGAAAATGTCATGACTTCTGGATATATTCCTGTAACAGCAGCTAACGGAATAAGACAAAGTACAGACAGAGCGTATTTAATGCCAGTAGCAAGCAGACCGAATCTGAAAATATTGAAAAGTACTTTAGTAACAAAAGTTTTGATAGACGAGGATTTAACAGCATATGGAGTAGAAGTTGAAAAAGATGGCCTGAAGAAGACATTTTATGCGTCTCGGGAAGTAATTTTAAGCGCAGGTCCAATAGGTTCTCCACAACTTCTGATGTTGTCTGGCATTGGTCCCGAAAAACATCTTAAAGAACACAGCATTTCTTGTGTTCTAGATTCGCCAATGGTAGGGCAAAACCTCCGGGATCATAGTTTCGTACCAATATTTACGTTTGCTGATGTACCGGAGCAACCGAGAGAGGTTGACACATATCTTAGCGTTATAAACTATCTTGCTGACCGTCAAGGCTCATTGTCATTTAGTAATCTATTAACAGATGCTATAGCATTGTATTCCACAAAGAGTAACCCTACTTATGCCAATTGCCAAAACCATTTGTCAATAATTCCGAGAAATACCACGACACTTAAACAAAGTTTTATGGCAGCATTCCGATATAATGAGACCATCATGGATTCCATAGTTGAACTGAACAAATACCATGGCATTTTCTTTTTTCATTTTAATCTTTTACATCCCTTTTCAAAAGGAAATATATCTTTGAGTTCTAACAATCCTAAAGAAGCTCCTCTCGTCTATCCAAACTATTTTGAGGATCCAAGAGATTTAGAAACTGCTGCAAAAGGAATCAAAGTGGCTACAAAAATTCTTACTACCAAATATTTCAAATCTATTAATGCATTTTTGGGAAGAATGAACATACCTGCATGTGATGGTTTCGAATTAGATAGCATAGACTACTGGAAATGTATTGCTGTTAATTTAGTCACTACAATATTTCATCCTGTTAGCACTTGTCAGATGGGTAGGAATATCAGTATGTCGGTAGTAGACAGCAGATTAAAAGTCCACGGAGTGAAGAACTTGCGAGTGATTGATTCTGGTGTTATGCCCGGAACCATCAGTGGTAACACAAATGGTCCATCCATAATGATTGGAGAAAGGGGATCTGAACTAGTGAAAGAAGATTGTTTCAAAGTATATTGATGATATTAAGTAGAACTTTTGTTCGTAGATTAATTGATTTAGAAGGACGTGTCAATTTCTTGGTATTTTTTTTATCTCTACAAGAAATAAATCTATCATTTACAAGAAATAAAAATATGTTTGAGACGTTATTTTATGATTTGTGCACCTTTTTTTGTTAATTTATTAACTCTTTGATGATCATGGTTATTGTGGTGTCACTGCACATGAAAAGATTTTTGAATCCGAAGCCACTTAGCTAACTTCCAATGACAGGGCATCGAGCCACGAACGCCAGTAACGATTCTTCATAAAATTACAGGCTTAAAATATAATTCAAATTCACATGGCGCCACTGACTGACCTTGTGTAAAACAGCATACGATGAGTCATGAGTAACGACAATTCAAGTAAAGGAAGGTAACCAAGCTTATTAATTCAAATTGTAAACTCAAGTGTGTCGTAGATGTGAACCACACTCTTTGTTTGCATGCAAGTAAATGAAGACATCGCAAGCTAATGCGATTTCCAAATGTTTGTTGTAGTTTCGAAATTCCGTGAACCTGTACGACATAAAGTTTAATTCTTTGTATGAAATGCCTTTTTTTTCGGATGAGAAATCATCAAATGACTCCTCCCGCTCTGGGCGGGGCAGGGGGGAGGGTCAGACTTTTACTGACTAAAACCCATCCATGTTCCTTCATCGCCCTTTGTGTTCTGAGGCCACGGTATCTCTTTCGAACAGTCCTGCAGCCCCGGCAGGCATCGGCCCTTGCCGAGAGAGAGAGAGAGAATCAACAAAAAGAAAGGGGCCCTTCTTTTTGTTGATTCTCTTTGAGGCGCGCGTGTTGTATGAAATGCCTGAGTTCGGGTACTGCTAAGGAAATGAACTAGGAAACCTTTCATGCTACCTTTATTGTGTCGAAAATGAACAGGAAAATGTCAAAATGGGTATCACGTTTTCTTAACAGTGGTTGAATGTTTATTGTGCAAATAAAAATGTTTAAATGAAATTATTTATGCAAACTGGCGAATTTTATTTAGACACCGCGTAGGTGTGGTTTTGTGTTCTTTGGACAATGTAGTGGTAAGTTCTTTTAGTTTATCTCATGCAATAGACCTGATTTGACTGCCAGTTTTCTTTCTGAAAAATGTGAATATAAGATCCTCTTTCCAAATAGCTAAAACCAAAGTCGTGATTTGATAGAATCATTCAATTGCTTTAATTCCGTACCTACTGACGTAACAGGCAGTACCCGGTACTTTGGATTTTCAATCCCTCAATCCCTTTTTATATTTTGCATTATTTCACTGCTTTCTTTTACACACATGAAAGTTAAAAAATCTAGATATTTCATGAAAGTTTTATGTTTTGTGTGACTAAAATAACTTGTGTACAATGAGGAAGAATAAATAACGAAGCAATAACGAAGAATTGTCAAGCTTAAGTGGCAATAGGCAGGGCACTTTGCTCGCAGAACGAATGGCCGATGGGGCCGAACAGTTCTGAAGTGGCGACCGCGAACCGTTGCGCTGGAATGCCTCCCACTAGGTGGACCGATGAGGCGATGACCTGGTGAAAGTTGCGGGGATCCGCTGGATGCGAGTCACACGGGACAGGGCAATGTAGCAACAGTTGGAGTAGGCCTCAGTAGACGTCTTTCGGCTGAAATGATGATGATGATGATGAACAAGGAAGAAACTGATGTTGAATATTCCTATGCCATGAATGATTAAGGAAAGGAGGCCCACTTCAGGCTTTGTAGGGTGACGATTTTCATTGAATTGCCGAGAATCAAGATGTTTGTCGTGCGATTGGAGAGACCTTTGTCCAGTGAACTGCTGCAATGATGAATGATTGATTTCTAATTATTTTTTCAAATATTTTCTAGTAACGCCACCTCGTCTTGGCTGGCTAAATCGACAGGCGCTGCTCCCCAGACCTTCGCAGCAGCAGTGCAGTTATTTGCAGCATCGCAGTGCGTCCTGAACCATGATAAACTACCAGAAGTTGATGTGCCAAGTATGTATACCAGATCATGCCCTTCATCCGAGTAGATTGACATTGGCAGAAGTAGCTGCCAATCAATATTACGAGAATTTATGAATTTACAGTGGTACAGAAAACCTCAACGGGATTATGTATGTTTAATGAACAGAAATCTGTTGAAATAGAAATCACCTTTTAAAATACCCAAATCATGGGGTCTTGTGACTATATCACTGGTTCGTTTGGCACCTACATAGTTATGTGTTCATGAGCCAGGTAACAAAATACTCATGATTGAATAGAAGAAAGGACTTCATTAATCATTTTCAGATTTTGCGGTATTTGACTTCATAATAATTGGTGCGGGGTCAGCATAGACGCAGGAGATGATCTGCCTGTGGAGTCCTATATGAGTACCAAATAACTAATACCTAGACATCCAAAAAGAGCCTCATTATAAGTGTCCAATCTTTCTAAACGTGATCTTGTTCTCTTTATATTTTTTTTTTTTTTCAATTTCGCAAAAGTATTGAAAACCACCAATATTGTCTCGCAGGAAGTATTTATGAATAAAAGTTCATAAACAATTTCAGATTCCCGGGTTGGTGGGATCTTTATATAACACTAAATATGACTGGCAATATTTAACAGTTAATGATGGAGTAACAGATCAAGGCTTAATGAATGGCAGCGCAAGGCCAAGAGGAAAGGTTTTTGGCGGCAGCAGTAGTATTAACGTTATGCTTTACGTGCAAGGGAAAGACAATGACTTCCAGAACTGGTACGATGCTAGCAATAAAGAATGGAGTGTAGCCGACATAAGAAGATGCTCTATGAAGCTGAAAGTCTTCAAAATCAAGAAATGGTAAATGATCCTACGATCAGTGCACACTATGGTCAAAACGGTCCACTTGTTATAAACTTAACTAAACCTACGACACTTTATATCAGAAGGTAATCGAGTCATGGGATGAGATCGGTTTTAGAAAGGTTCCTGACTTAAAAGTGGCCAATTCCATGGGCTCTGGATCCATAACAGCGACAGCTGCAGATGGTACAAGACAAAGTACAAACAAAGCATACTTACTGCCGATCGCAATGCGAAAGAATTTAAAAATTATAAAGAGAGCATTCGCAACAATGATTCTGATTGATTAAATTCTATAGCTTGTGGCGTTGAAATTGAAAAAGATGGACAAAACTTGTCATTTTATGTATATAAAGAAGTTATATTAAGTGCTGGACAATTAGTTCTCCACAACTACTGATGCATGTATTGTTGATTCCCCACTAGTAGGGCAAAACCTTCAAGAGCATACCATAGTACCTATACCAATATGTGGTGACGTCCCTGAACAACAATCATCTGTTGACCAATATTTTGGTACTATAGACTACTCGCAAATAGCAAAGGCTATTTAACAGAAAACGCTATTTCATCAGGTGCCATGTCATTTTTCTCTACAAATGATACTGCTTCCGAATTGTGAAAATCAGCTTTCTATTATCCATAAAAACTTTTCCACTCTAAATGATTCTTTAGTATCGATATTCCGATACAATAAATAGCTCGTAATTCTATAATGGAACTATTATACAAGATTCAAGAGATTTAGATATAGCTGTTAAAGGAATTAAGATGGATACAAAAATTGTGAATACCACTTTATTTAAATCTATCAACGGCTTTTTGGGGAGAATTAGCCTTCCTGCTTGTGATGATTTTGAATTAGATAGTGAGGAGTATTGGAAATGTGTTTCCATTAACTTTGTAACGACGGGTTATAATCCTATTCGTACTTGTAAAATGGGAGCTGTCATAAGTACGTCCGTAGTGTACCACTGGTAACAATAATGCACCAACCATCATGATTGGAGAACGAGGGTCGGAACTGATTAAAGAAGATTATGGAAAAATGGATTTAAAATATTAGTAACTTCTAAAATAAACAAAATCTGTAGATTATTTGGTTTTAATAATTTAAACAAAATATTTTGACAGTATGTGTTGTTATAATATTTTGCAGAATCCACGCGATGGAAAGGTATTTAACGAGAAAAGGTTTTAACATATTCTTTGTGTAATCTGCATACATGTATATTTATAGTTAGTAGTTTAAACATTTGTTGATTTTTTATTCTGCCGGAATTGTCATTTTAGGGATAAAAAAGGCAAAGGCAGTTTAAGTAATAATCGACCAATCTGTTGGACCGTTTCAAATAAAGGGTGTAAAAAACCTCTTAACGAAGCCGCAAGGCATTTGTTTTCCCCGTCAATGCGATATTTTTTTTGTTCTACACCATACCTGGGAACCTTCTGGTTACGGAGATATTGGGGGTCAAAAAAAACTTGTCAAAAAGTTCCAACTTTTTGACAAGTTTTTTTTTTAATACAAGTTCTTAATGTAAAATTTTTACTTTAAACACCTCCACGACCCCTGTACTCATATTCAATCCATCCACCAGCACAATATTTTGAGTGCATTACATTGAGTTTTACCACAAAACATGATTTTTCTCCCCAAAAAAAAAGTCGTTTCCCAAGAATATTTTTTGCATAAAGTTACTTAGTTTGATGTACAGAATGCTTGGTTGACGGCTTCGTGATGAGGTTGTTTACACCCTGTATATAACTCAAAACGACAAATAAATTGTCGTTGTAGTAAATAAGTTGTCGTCCCTCTATTTCCTACAAGATCATCTGAGTAACTTTCAGTCTTATGTACACGAAGACTTATGGACCAATTCAGAAGTATAACAGCAGTTCAAAGTGCAGTTAAACCTAGTTTAATCTTGGAAAAAGTAAGCCAATGCAGTCAGTTAGTAAAATGGACGAGCAGGCAATAAAATTTTCCTCTACATTTGCTTTCACCGCATTCATGGAAGTTTTTGCTGTTTCCTGTACCTACTTCCTTTATATATATGATAGGATTGTTCGTTAATCTAATACAATTATTGACAGTGAAGTAATTAAGACAAATACATTTCTCCAATCCAACTATTCAAATCACCTTTGTTTGTCCAAACACTAACTTAACAAACAAAATCTTTTTATTTTGCAGCAAACGCTCCACTAAACGACCTGAAGCTACAAAACAACCAATTTATCTCCAAATTACCGACATGAAACAAAATATCCAGAGAATTACATATAAATAATGCAAAAACAGTCCGGTTTGGTTGTAAATCCGCTCTAATCGGTCCCGCAAGAGCTCTGACCCAAATTCCGCGGTACCATCGGCTATTTTCACATGATTACAGTACCGAAGATTATGTACGGCGATGTTTCGGGACCCATCGCTGAGTCAGGAACTACTGGTCCTAAGTAAACGGGTTGGTTAGCAGTAAATATTTTAACAATAGGGAATCGCGCCCACGTTGCCTAATTCCTGCAAACATTGAATGACAAACGTTTGTTTGGCGCAAAAGTTAATTTTTGGTTCGTTTGTTCTGCGATGTGGTCCGCAGATTTGGTACGGCGGTTATTATCTATTGCGGGGCTAGTTGTTGACGTAGCTTTGTTTTGACAACAGGTAAGAATAATAAATTACGTTTTAATAGAGCAGTGTGTGTTTTGTGGTGTTGTTTTAGTAAGTTGGCTACTAGCTTTATCATTAACTAGATGTGTTTGCAACTGTCTCCGTGGAAGTTGAAAATAATATGCCCATTGCCGTAGGTTATAAGGAACTATGGGTAATAGAGTTGAGAGTTGGCGGATGGAATAGAAGCAAAAAGCTTTACATTCATCTTTAATTCGATGGTAGTTAGTTAGGTTGACGATCACTGCCATGGATTAGTAAGTACAGGTCTACATGTCAGGTCGTAGGTATGAATAAGAGGAAGCCTAAGGACTTTGATGACTATTTCTAAGACAGAATTAAACACGTCCCTCAACCCCAGTCGATACCAAATCAGGTAAGACACACCACCCTACTCGACAAACTTCCGAACGAAGTAATTTACAACAAAACATGACCCTCAGAATATGCTGAATAAAGTTTAGATCACGGACGCGGTCACTCGCGACCGCACGTACCTAACGTAAGCGATACGTGGTTGGGTAACCCTTGTGGGACGCCGCAAATCTCTGAAGCTTACATCCACTCACGCGAATATCACATTAAATATGTTTTTAGTTTCAACTTTACAAGTTCCAGACTGTTTTTTTGTAACAGATGTTTGCGTATAATATGATGAACAAATTGAGGGTTGAGAACTCTAGGGTTTTCTAGGTCTCGAAAGAAGTGCATATTGTTTATGTAAAAGATACACTTAACGTGAGATGAACCCAAAATTCAGCACACACATGGTCTAAATAGCAAAAATAAAGTACCAAATACTGCATATATTTACATTCATAACCATATTTTGTATTTCAGCTACTAACACTAAAAATAAGTTATTTTGTTTTGCTTACGAGTACTAACACGATGGATCACTGTTGTCCGAAAAATAATAAATTATATTATTATTATTATAACACAAGATCCCCAAAGAGTTATGCAGAGTTGTACCTATTAGTACCATTTAATAGGGGGCGAGCCAATTGCCATCAACCGGGCACAAATACAGACTCCGTAGATGCTACTGAGAAATTCCTGATGGAAAAACCCAATAGACTTTGCCCGACCTGGGAATCGAATACAGGACCTCAAGCTCAGCAGACACGCTTGCAACCACTAGACTAACGAGACAGTCGGTACTGTATTTAGAAAGCAAATATAAAAAACCGGCTAAGTGCGAGTAGGACTCGCGCACGAAGGTTCTAATAGGTATCTATACAACATTAGACAAAACGGCAAAAAAATCACGTTTGTTGCATAAGAGCCCCCCTTAAATATTTATTTTATTTTAATTTAACTATTTATTTTTAAAGTGAATATACAACTAGATATTTTGTGAATATTTTAAGCGTCTACCTGTTGCCGTTAATAATATCAAGTTTGTTGTATGGGGGCCCCCCTTAAATATTTATTTAATTCTTTTTGTAGTATTTGTTGTTATAGCGGCAATCGAAATACATCATCTGTGAAAATTTCAACTGTCTAGCTATCACGGTTCATTTGATACAGCCTAGTGACAGACAGACGGACAGACGGACAGACTGATAGACGGAGAGACTGACAGACGGACAGACGGACAGTGGAGTCTTAGTAATAGGGTCCCGTTTTTACCCTTTGGGTACGGAACCCTAAAAATAATCTTCATGCCCAAACAGGGGTCAAAGTTATGATAACTACCGGGGTCATTCGGGACTACAGCCAACGTAAACGATAGACGATGGCTATTATACGATTTTGGGTCACTTTTGCGGGACACCTCAAATCTCGGAAGCTTTGGACTGATATTATGTCACAGTAACCTTTGCGCCTGTTTTGGTATTTTATTATTAAGTCTTGGTTAGTGTTACTGCTTGATTATGGAGCTATGCCAGCTAAATCATGGTGTTCACCTTATCAGTAGGAAAAGTGTAAATATTGTTCGAACTAATTTGCACGGTAACAGTCAAATCGGTGTCCTTGTACGAATGCACCAGACTGTCATTTAACAGAACCAGATGAGGCAAGTCACGACTAGATCTATAATTGGACACGTCCATCGTAACTACGACCGGGTGAAGTAAAAAAGTAGCTAAATATTCATTAAATAGTTATGTTATGTATATGTATAAATGATCCAGATTATCCCACAGTAGTTTAATACTTGGCTAATACGACTAAAGATAGTCTGAAATTGAACACAATTAGCTGTTAGAGCAAAATAATGAAGCAACTGATTCATACAATGCGTCTCTTAACAAACTGTAAGGCATTTTAACATTCCACAGATTTTTTCTCCAACACAATTTATGAGCGCTCACATGTTCCTCACAAAAACCCAGTACAAAACTTTCAATACTGTTCAACTTTACTTCGGGACAACGTTCGTGTATCCTCGTATATCTAATCTCGATTAATCTTCGGTATTCCTCGATATCTTAAGCATGTAGGAAAGTTGTTGTTCGTATCGCGGTTTGAATACACATAGCTTGTTGTCCAGGTGGACATACCACGTTAGTTATATAAAGCTGGGGCTCTTTTTGTTACTTATAACAATGCGGCTGAAGTGAGCAAATAGTTCCAGGGTTTTATCAAAATACACATTTTTGAGCCAGGTAAATAGACGCGTTGTGTGAAAGTTTTAACAAGCACGCGTGTAATCCCAGGAGGGTTAGGTACCTGTGGTATACCCACATCGGTGAATTGAGAGTTTTCCCAATTCCAATTAATATTGTACGTTAAGTCAAGGCAACAGGTTGAATACTTAATGTAGGCGCGTTACATCTTCGCTGTAGTTTGGTTTATTATATAGATCAACAAAATTCTAAGATTTTTTTACGAGGGCGAAATAACCCGAATATTTCATAATTTGGTATCAAACGCCTAATGTGAAAAACGTAGCAATCTCAATGAATACACTGTAATCTAGAATTCTTTTGCTTCAATAACAAATATAAATTATTGTACTGAAAAACGATGAAGTGTCAACGACCAATTTATTTATTGGTGTACTTTATCAAGACATCTAAGATCTCTCCTGCTTTGTATTCCATCCACGTTTGCTACGATATTGACTCAGGTCTGTCTCGGTGAATTCAGTCGAGCGCCGCATGAATTATGTTTAGCATAATGAAACTGTTGAAACAGATAGAAGATATCAAAATAATAATCTAAATTCTAGACTGTACGCTCATGTTTTCCTCTATTTGAGAAGCTGGTAGTCCACCACGCGAGCCTAGTGTGGTTTTTTGTGGATGTAACATGCCTTCGAATTAACTGTTCAAGGATGTGCCCGTGATAGAACGAAGAAAGAAAAAACAGTAATTTGCGATATCTAGTACTATTTGACTACGATACTTGTTTATCGACAAAACTCTTATAAAGGGTGTAAAACACCTCTTAACGAAGCCGAAAGGCACTTGTTCTCCCCGTCATTGCGATCATTTTTTTGTTCTGTACCTTCTGTTCAGGTATGCCTGGGAACCTTCTAGTTACGGAGATATTGGGGGTCAAAGTTCCAACTTTTTGACAAGTTTTTAATGTAAGATTTTTACTTTAAACACCTTCAAGACCCCCGCACTATTCAATCCATCCATCAGCACAATATTTTGAGTGCGTTACATTAAGTTCTACCACAAAAAAAATATATTTCACCCAAAAAAAAAAAAATTCCCAGCAATAATTTTTGCGTAAAGTTAATCGATGTTGATGTCAGAGTGTTGATGATCTTGACTTATTCTGCATGAGTGTCCCCGAACTAAAAAAAAATGTTATGTAAAAACTTCTTTAAAGATAACTGAGTGATGCTTACTACTTACATTATCTAGCCTGTACACTGTCTCTTGTGCTACCTTAATATTGTTAGTGAAAACTTTTGATTGGCCTTTTTACACTGTGTACTATCTGTATCGTAGCTGTAAGTTTTCTCAGGAAATTGGTGAAGGCTTTTTCAGGCAAGCAAGCTGATTGATGAGATGCAATAAATTTTCGAAGAATTGTTAGGTAAAATAAAAGATGCGTATAGTGCAAAAGCAAAATTGAATGTTATAATGATGTCGTGTCCAAGAGTCAAGGAGAGGGGTCATCGGGACCAATATTTTAACCAATTGCGCGAGTGAAAGGCGTGTGACGTGTTATGACGTAGATCGTTAGGTTTATTCTTGACACCGAGATGTCGCCCTCAGTCTTGAATGCATAAAATTAAAAATTATTTGGAACATGCCCCCGGCCTTGGAAGCAATGGCTTGTCTTCAGTAGCAGCATCCTGGTCTACGTCCTGTAGTAAGGGACAAATCTGGGCGAATGCGCGTCTCACCACACCCGATGACATCTGTATGTCGGCCACACGGGATATAGTACGAAGCGTTCCCGTTCCTGGGATAGTACGAAGGACACGGCCCAAATGCCACTTCAACGGCGGGAGGTTGTTATCCTTAATAACCACTAAGAAGTCTGGTTGAAGCTCGCCCTTATTCGCCGTCCATTTTGTCCGCACCTGCAGTTCAGAAATGTTTTCTTTCGCCCACCGATTCCAGAAGTGTTGGCGAAGTTGTTCCACCCTCTGGTAGCGCTGGAGACGACTGGCAGGCACATCACGTAGGTCATCACAGGCTGGCGCAGTCAGTGTTCGGCCAATTAAAAAATGGCCGGGAGTGAGCGGGGAAAATCCTGTGGATCGAGAGAGAGAGGAGACAGAGGTCGGGAATTCAGTACGGCTTCTATTTGTGCTAGTACTGTGCTGTACTCTTCAAAGGTAAGGTGGGCATTACCTATTACACGTCGAAGATGGTATTTACTTGACTTTACTCCTGCCTCCCACAGACCACCAAAATGCGGGGAATAAGGGGGAATGAAATGGAATTTAATATTTTGACTAATTGCAAACTCTAAAATATCTAAACTAAATTTGTTTAAAAAATTGGAAAAATCGTTTATTACACCTACGAAGTTGCGACCGTTATCAGAATAAATTTCTGTGAAGCAAATAAATAAACAGATGTAACCCTTGATAAGCCTGGCGCTCCTACCTTTGCGGTTCAGAATGAGCACTGGCCCAGCGTAATCCACCCCACACCGAACGAATGGAAGACTAGGTGTAACTCGCTCCATAGGTAAGTTACCCATCGTAGGGGTAAGCGTCTTACCGCGACTACGCGTACAGGTGACACAGCTATGTACTACCTGACGAGCTAAATTCCTGCCTCCTACAGGCCACCAAGATTCGCGTAGGTGAAACAGTAATGCCTGAGGAGCAGCGTGGAGAAGCTGGATGTGCTCATGACAAAACAACAAAATTGCAAAGTAATGTTTACTAGAAATTACAATGGGATGTTTTTTAACATAAATAAATTCATCTGAATTAACTAGACGACCACCCGCACGCAATATTTTATAGTCGTCTATAAATAAGTTCAATTTAGACAAACAACTTTTATTTTTAATAGTCCCATGATTAAACAGTGCCTTATATTCTATTGGATAAGATTCAATTTGGCAAAATCGAGCCAATGTTTTATCAGCAAAATCTAACTCGTCAAGACTAAGACTGCCTACATGTCTTTCTTTTATAATCTGATATTATAAATGAAACGCAACATAAAGGCCGCTGCACGCCTAATACGTTTGAATTGGGAAAACCGATGGAACTGAAACTATGACGATTCACAAGAATCTTGGGCTACAACCGTGGTGACAGATGACTTGACCACAGGTAACTCGACATGTTTGTATGAATCTGAAATTTTGTGATCGTCTATTGAAAAGTTAGGATTTCGAAGAAATTCAGGACCCTCCCATCATAGGGTAGAAGATGGAAGTTCTTCCAACCGGATGCCGCGCGACGCCAGATCAGCAGGATTGTTTTCACTCCTGACGTGACGCCACGGGACCACTAGTGTAAGGTCATGAATTTCCGCGACCCTGTTTTGGACGAACGTCTTCAGTTGGTTCGGCCTCATGTGTAGCCAACCTAAGACGATCGTGGAATCGGTTCAAAATACGATTTTATTGAACTTACAACGTAATGAGTCGCGTACCTTGTCATACAGACGGGCGCCTAACAAAGCCCCACAAAGTTCGAGACGAGGGACATTAATAGGTTTTAACGGCGCGACCTTAGATTTAGAAAATAATAATCTAACCGTTACCGTCAGATCAGAATTAACTGTGCGAACATAAATGCACGCGCCGTAAGCCGTTTGAGACGCATCGCTAAAAACATGAACATGAAGCTCGATATACATAGGCTGTGTACCTATAATATGACGAGGAATGTGACTTGTGTTTAGCGCTTGCAGTGAGATAACACGTGTGAGTCGACGTGTAATAGGTAATGCCCACCTTACCTTTGAAGAGTACAGCACAGTACTAGCACAAATAGAAGCCGTACTCAATTCCCGACCTCTGTCTCCTCTCTCTCCCGATCCACAGGATTTTCCCCGCTCACTCCCGGCCATTTTTTTATTGGCCGACCACTGACTGCGCCAGCCTGTGATGACCTACGTGATGTGCCTGCCAGTCGTCTCCAGCGGTACCAGAGGGTGGAACAACTTCGCCAGCACTTCTGGAATCGGTGGGCGAAAGAAAACATTTCTGAACTGCAGGTGCGGACAAAATGGACGGCGAATAAGGGCGAGCTTCAACCAGACTCCTTAGTGGTTATTAAGGATAACAACCTCCCGCCGTTGAAGTGGCATTTGGGCCGTGTCCTTCGTACTATCCCAGGAACGGGAACGCTTCGTACTATATCCCGTGTGGCCGACATACAGATGTCATCGGGTGTGGTGAGACGCGCATTCGCCCAGATTTGTCCCTTATTACAGGACGTAGACCAGGATGCTGCTACTGAAGACAAGCCATTGCTTCCAAGGCCGGGGGCATGTTCCAAATCATTTTTAATTTTATGCATTCAAGACTGAGGGCGACATCTCGGTGTCAAGGATAAACCTAACGATCTACGTCATAACACGTCACACGCCTTTCACTCGCGCAATTGGTTAAAATATTGTTCCCGATGACCCCTCTCCTTGGCTCTTGGACACGACATCATTATAACATTCAATTTTGCTTTTGCACTATACGCATCTTTTATTTTACCTAACAATTCTTCGAAAATTTATTGCATCTCATCAATCAGCTTGCTTGCCTGAAAAAACCTTCACCAATTTTCTAAGAAAACTTACAGCTACGATACAGATAGTACACAGTGTAAAAAGGCCAATTAAAAGTTTTCACTAACAATATTAAGGTAGCACAAGAGACAGTATACAGGCTAGATAATGTAAGTAGTAAGCATCACTCAGTTATCTTTAAAGAAGTTTTTACATAACATTTTTTTTTAGTTCGGGGACACTCATGCAGAATAAGTCAAGATCATCAACACTCTGACATCAACATCGAGTTGTATGCTTTGCTAGCTTTAAACAGGGTGTAAAAGATCTCATCACGAAGCCATCAACCAAGCATTCTGTACATCAAACTAAGTAACTTTACGCAAAAATTATTGCTTTTTTTGGGTTAAAAATATTTTTTTTTGTGGTAGAACTTAATGTAACGCACTCAAACTATTGTGCTGATGGATGGATTGAATAGTGCGGGGGTCTTGGAGGTGTTTAAAGTAAAAATCTTACATTAAAAACTTGTCAAAAAGTTGGAACTTTGACCCCCAATATCTCCGTAACTAGAAGGTTCCCAGGTATGGTGTAGAACAAAAAAATGATCGCAATGACGGGGAGAACAAGTGCCTTTCGGCTTCGTTAAGAGGTGTTTTACACCCTTTATAAGAGTTTTGTCGATAAACAAGTATCGTAGTCAAATAGTACTAGATATCGCAAATTACTGTTTTTTCTTTCTTCTTTCTATCACGGGCACATCCTTGAACAGTTAATTCGAAGGCATGTTACATCCACAAAAAACCACACTGGGCTCGCGTGGTGGACTACCAGCTTCTCAAATGGTCGCTCATTATGCCCATAGTGAGCGACCACGTTTCGGTCCCGTATGTAATCACTGGCAACACACACTGGTCATAGACTTTGGTCTTGAGACGCTGCGGTAAGTTGGACTAGAAGATACCGCGCAACTTCCTGAACGCTGCTCAGCCGAGTCGGATTCGACGATTGACCTCTTTCTCGAAGTTAGACCTACCTAACTATACCGTTTGTCCCAGGTAAACATAATCGTCTACAACTTCGAGTGGAGCCTGTTTAGTATATAAAAAATACCGATTCAACCCAGTTACAAATCCATAACCCTTTTTCACGTAAAAAACGGTCAGTCAACAATAAAGTCATTCATAAAAATAATAGAACGACATTACTCATCATTACCATAATAAACCACGTAGGGGAAGCAAATAAAAAAGGGGGGAAAAAGAAAAAATGGGGTAACGAAAAAATAGCGAAAGAAAAGCCATCGAGCAAACTTGAAAAAAAATTCAGATCATTTGTCTTTTACCCCTAGTGCGGTGATCGATGTCAAAGCGGAAAAAACACGGATGATTTTCGTTAGAGCTATGGACGGCAGATAAATATTCCTGCTTGTCAAGTCGAATGGAAATAATATACTTTACGCTTGACTGTTATTGTGATGTCTCGTTGTATTGGATCAATACAGGGTGTAAACGGGTCTTTTACGAAGCAATCTATCGAGCATTCTGTACTTCAAAGTAAGTAACACTGCAATTGTCGCTGGGAAACGACTTTTTTGTTAACATAATCATGGTTTAGGATAGCGCTCAATGTAACGCACTCAAAATATTGTGCTGATGGATGCATTGAATAGTAAAGGAGCTATGGATGTGTTAGTTCATAGTTCAATTAAAAAAAAAACACATTAAAAAAAAATTTGAGGAATAAAAGTTGTTGAACTTTAACCTTCAATATCTCCGTAAGTAGAAGCACGGTAATATTATAACACAGTAGTGTAACTCGGCCGCATGATAGAAATAAATGACAACAGCCGCGCGGTACGTAAACATGCGTTAGGGCTGCCCGTCTCCAGCATTTAAATTACATTTGCCTACTTTCTGTTTCTATTTAGTTTTGTGATTGTAAATATCCTTTTTACTATATATAAATAAATGAAATACTTTGTATATTGAATAGGAAGTGTTCAATAAAAATGCATGTTGTTTTTTGATTGGTAGATTTCATTAAAAAAACATGTTACTCTATTCGCTTTATTTATTAATCCAAACACTTATCCATTAAAAAGACACACATTATGTACCTACCTACTAGTAAGTAAAATTATTTTATAGTCTTACCTTTCAGAGTTTCTAGGTAATTTAAAAAAACTTATGTCTGGATGCGTTATTGACGAATTCATACAACCAAAAACAGCACAATATTTCCTACTCGTCATATTAACTGATTTTTAGAGAAAAAATCGCGCGGTTATTGTTAAAAAAACAACACACCGTCCGTTCGACACCGAGATCGAGGCGCGTAGGAATAGCTCGCGTTTCGTCCGTTTGTATGAAGTTGGAGTACTGTATTATAATATTTCCGTCGTAGAAGGTTCCCAGTTATGGTCCAGAATAAAAAATGATCACAATGAATAGAAAAATAAGTGCCCTTTCGGCTTCGTTATAGTTGTATTTATACACTTTTTATTAGAGGACCAAGAAAGACAAGTTTTAGCTTTTGTAGTATATGCTATTATTACAGGTTGCTATAATGGTAGGTATATCTCTCAAACAAGGTCCATCAGTACAATTTCCCTCATTCATTGAATTTGCAAATAACACAGTTACGATAGCAAAAACTATTTTTAACCGAATTCCAAAAGGAGGAGGTTATCAATTCGTCTGAATGTGATTTTTGACGCTACCGAATACAACTTGCAATGAGGGATTTTCTTTTTAGCTCTTCCCCAGTCGCTGGATAGATGGCGCTGAACTTGGTAAGTTACTGCAAGGAACGGAACGTAAAAAAACTGATTTTAACAAAGCGCGAGGCAACTAGGTGATAAGGGCGATATTCGGAAGCATAAGCAAACGAAAGTGTCAGTCAACGAGCGTATGTGACGTGACGCAATGTTTTTTTTCCAAGCGTTTTGGCTTTGGCACCAACTAACGTAGTCAGTTCAACGCCATCTAGAGAGTTCTTGGAAACTATTTTTTTTTTAATCCCTCAAAAAGAAAAACCTCTCATTTAGATTGCAAACATAATCACCGAATAATCAAAAATCGGAAAACTTCTATACTCTTAAATTGTCTTTATAATGCGAAAACATTTGTCCAAAACAGTATCGAGGAACATAAACTGCCGGACCGTAATCGCATAGTGTGTGGACGCGCCTTAAAGTTATCTCTTCAGTTTGTCTATGAATAAACTAGCACGAAACAACAACAGTAGTGAAATTTCTAGTGAAACTAGCGATTATGGTTTCATAGGGTTCAGTGACAGCTTGAGCCCGGGGCTAAATAATAACAGCCGCTCGGATTAATCTTCAGGTTCAGCCGCACTTTCCTTGGTTGTTCTGCGGATGGGTGATCACCCATTACATGCCAAGTTTCCTTCGTATAAGCCCTTGGTCCCAGCTGTCATTTGTAGATGTGTTTTTAGTGGCCCGAAAGTCTGACAACCAGTCTTGCCATATCGTATTACCCAGTACTAACTGGGTATACAGCTGCTTCCGCTTAGACTGGAAGCCGATAGTTGGAAAAGGCTAAAGGCAGAGGATGTGGGTTCAGTGACAGCTGAATAGAAAAACTGTAAGTCCATGTATTATTATTGTGTATGTATGTGTCCATGTGACGACCCGAATGGCGCAGCAGTAGTTAGGCTGCCTTACGTTCTTAGGGTCCCGGGTTCGAATCCCGGTTGGAGCAAAAATTTGTGTGATGAGCATGGACATTTGTTTCCGAGTCTTATTAGTTTATATGTATATTAAGTATGTATTTACAAACAAAAAGTATCTATGTAGTATATCAACTGTCTGGTGTCCACGACACTAGCCTCCTTGCTTAGTGTGGCACTAGATGGCGCTGTGTGTTAATGTCCAGCGATATTTATTATTATTATTTATTTGTAGATGTGTTTTTATTGGCCCGAAAGTCTGACAATCAGTCTTGCCATATCGTATTACCCAGTACTAACTGGGTTGTGAAAGTCAGATAAGTATTCGCTCCATGTTAAATACTGGTATACAGCTGCTTCCGCTTAGATTGGAAGCCGATAGTTGGAAAAGGCTAGAGGCAGAGGATGAGGGTTCAGTGACAGCTGAATAGAAAAACTGTAAGTCCATGTATTGAAATAGGACCAAAATTATTTTCAAAGGAAATAATTATTGACGGTACTATTTTGTGCATTTATGATATTTGCATTTGGAATTGTACATATTAACAAATATAATTGCGAGCTTAAACTTTTCTTTTTTAGTTTAGGATTTTGGTTCTCTACCAGGTTTGATTCTGAGTGCACTTTTTTTCTAGCCTTTTTGTTTTTTTTTTTCTAAACTAATTAAATAATAATTAATAAATAATTATTTTTCAATTGAAAAGTTTTTATACCAATAAGTAAATTGAGCCAAAACAAGGGGTTGCAAAAACATTATCACATTTTCTACGAAATAGTCCTGAAAAGCATGAATTACGTACATTTCTTCATACTTCCCAAAAAAAAAACGTTATTTTGAGGGTTCCTCGAACAAAGACTTGTAGTACGTACTTCAAGCTTTTGTTAGGAAAAATTAAAACGCAAACAATAATACAACAGCTGAACAAAAGTAATTTTTAGCCTTTCGTTCAGAAGGTGGAAGTTTAAAATTATTCATTGTAGGCATTTTATTATCGTAACAAACAATGTTGCAGGAATTCAAAGAAAAAACTTTTTAAATAATCTTAACAACATTTATTTTTGTATCTTAAATGTTTTCCTTATCCTAAGTACATACCTACCGTGTAATTATAGTGTGTGTTCATGTCCAGCGATATTTATTATTATTATTATTATAGTTTTGTAGTTTGAGAGCCGTTTTGCAAAATCTTGTAAACATTTACGCAAATCTTAAAATTATTCTGTTCGCGGACACACTAAAGCATCTTATAAATAAAAACTAAATCTTCCAAATTACTGTTACAAAATATCCTTTTATTCAAACAAGGGTTACCTCTTAAAAATACTATCAAAAATTGTTGAATTCTTCTTTTATAAACTCTGCTGCTCTTTCAGCTATCATGATACTTGGAGCATTTGTATTTCCACTTGTTATATCGGGCATTACACTTGCATCGACTACTCTTAGGTGCGTCACTCCATGGACCTTCAATCTGCTATCGACAACTGATGTCTTCGGATCAGGTCCCATCCTACAAGTGCCTACCAGATGATTCATTGAAGTAACCATATTACTACTAACACATTCCCAATATTTGTCACTATCTAGCTCAAAATGATCACAAGCAGGCCAGTTCATCCTTCCCAAAAATGCTCCAATATTTTTGAAAAATGTGGTTTTAGCTACTTTTGATGCTATCTTGATACCTTGAATTGCTACTTCCAGATCTCTTGGGTCGTTGAAGTAGTTTGTGAATATAAGAGGAGCATCTTCAGCGTTATTTGTGCTTAAGGACACATTGCCTGTTGAATATGGGTGCAAAAGGCTGATGCCGAAGAAATATAGTGAATGGATTTTGTTTAACTCTGCGATGGAGTCTACAATTGAGTCTTTGTATCTATACTGTGAATTTAGGAAGTGTTTTAAGTCCAATGTGTTCTTCGGTATTATTGAGAGATACAGTTGAAATTCTGGATGAGGATCATTCTTTGAGGAATAAAATGCTGTTATGTCTGTGAAAAGACTGCTTTCGGCTAAGCTTCCCGTACGGTCTAAGATATAGTTCATGACATCACGATAGTTTTCCTTCTCTGTTTTTTTCTCTGGTTCATTACCATACACAGTAATTGGGACAAGCAGATGGTCTTGTAAGTTTTGTCCTACCATTGGAGAATCAACTAAACATGTAATATTCTTCGTACGAAGATGTTCTTCAGGACCAATGCCTGACAACATCAGGACATGTGGAGTATTCACCGCTCCGGTGCTCAAAATGACCTCATGCGTTGAGTAAAAAGTCAGAATTCTACCATCTTTTTCTACTTCAACACCAAAAGCTAGTTTTGAATCTGGCGTTATCAATATCTTTCTCACGAAAGCGTTTTTAAGTATTGGCATGTTCAATTTGTTTTTGATAGGCTCTAAATATCCTGTATTAGTACTTTGTCTCACTCCATCGGCAGCTGAAGCTGTTACTATACCAGAACCCATAAGACCAGCAACGTTTAAGTCAGGAACATACTTGATTCCAATTTCATGCCACGCCTTTAATACTCTGTTAGTAAAATCTCTGTTTGTACTGTTAAATTTATTGATAACTATTGGTCCTTCTTTGCCATAGAATTTGTTAATGGTTGGATCTTTAAGTAATTTCTTACTTTGTAGGCTTTCAGCTTTCTTAAAGCAGCGGTGTACGTCATCTAAGGTCCAGTCTACGTTGCCAGCATCGAACCATTTTTGGAAATCGTTGTCGTGTCCCCGAATATAGTGCATTTCATTGAGACTGCTGCTTCCTCCGAACATTTTGCCTTTTGACAGTTTTATGGAGCCATTAACAATCGCCTGATCTATGATTCCATTGTTCGTTGATACATATTTCCAGTTGAATTCACTGTCAGACATAGCGTTGTCTAGGCCTGGTATCTGAAAGTATAAGAGGAATAATTCATGTGTTAAAATAAAAAGAGAAAAATTATATCACAATATTTTTATTTTGATCACAAATCGTTAATACCTGTCATGACTGTGAAAAAAAATCAACAGCAAGGGTAAATTGCATTTGAGTTATTGTAAATATTTATGAGCAACACTTTTTTGAAATAAAATCTCAGGCTCGATCATAATCGCGGGCCTGTGGACGTTGGGCTATGGGCTAGCTCGCCGTCCGTCCGTCTCATGACGACAGGCCGTGTCGACGGCGCGTTCGTGTTCCACGCGCGCCTCAAAGAGAGTCAGCAAACGGAAGGGGTCCGCAAGGACCGATGCCTGCCGTGGTTGCGGGACTGTTCGAAAGAGATACCGTGGCCCCGGTTTTTTTTAAATATGATCTATGTTATTTTATTTTATAATCTTTACATAATTAATTAAAAACTAAGTATTAATAGTTATTTATGCAACTGTTGTATAATGAGGGGTATTAAAACACGAATGTGGGTTTATCACACGAGGCGAAGCCGAGTGTGATAATAGTATCACATGAGTGTTTTAATACCTAATTATGTACAGTTGAATACAAGACTTTATCTACATCCATGATATGAATCCTCCATAAAAGGTTCTGAAACCATAGGTTGTTGTAGTGTTGTAAGAAGTCTATGTAAATTCATGGAAAGTTGAATTGCTGAGTATTTAATACAAACAAACCATGTATAGGTATAATATAATTATTTACATTTTGGATTGTACAATTATTCAAATACACAAAGCTTATATCACTCATTTTTGTAAACAACAAAGTAATGCAATACTATTATCGAACAAAAATGGCGGGATTCGACTTGAATTCGAATTAACCTATAAGTTTTTTTTAAATTACGGCGCTGTGGTAGTGAATCGCACGTGCTAGACAATGTTCTTTTTTTAAAACGAGTTGCATAATGAAATTTAGTACAACATTATAACACCCGTTTGGGTGTTATAATGATTATTATGACACTGGCTGTTTTAATGTTGGCCATAAGCTAACTGTTTCAGATACTTTTATAGAGGATTTATACCATGGGTGTAGATAAATAAACTAAAATAAATAAACTAACAAACGCCAATGCATTATGTTACTTGAAAACGAACGCCAAAATTTTTTGAAGGCATGTCCAAGGAATGTCCTCCGACCTGTGTCCTCTTAGGTACTTACATGAGATTCAACAGGCGAGTCGCCTCCTGCCTCTATGAGCAATATTTTCCACCCTTTAACTTCACTAAGTCGTTTCGCGACCACACTCCCTGCTGTTCCACCGCCGATTATTATGAAGTCGAAACTTTGAAAATCTGGAAAATAATTGTTCGTTTGTATAAAATGTTTAAATGTTTTATATATATATCTATCTATCAAATTAATGCTAATTTACAAAGTAATTTAAAAGTGCAGATACTGTAAAGCAGCAATACTTTTGCAATGAATTTGGAATTAATAAACAGGATTTAAGACTTCTTAAGACTTAAAACAAAAATCTGAAAACCTCGGCTAGGGCGTTGTCGATGTTTTGTCAACCATATAAAATTAAATGACAAGATGAAAGTCAGTATAATTTCAGCGGCGACTATATACTTCTAAGTATGGTACTAACTTCCAAAGAGAGTGCATTGTTTAGATTAGGAAAATGAGCATGTTGCAAGCAACACTGTAACATTACATGTGGCAACTAGATTTCAAGAGACCAGCATAATTACTTCAGCTGCATAATTATAGCGTAATATTGTATTTGACACAGAAACTGTAATGACGACGACTCTTTGAATTCAAAAACCATAAGATTTCTGTGGTTTGTTCAGAAGCATTACTTACTTAGAACATTAGATTCCGGCACGGACCCATGGTTCAGAAGACACTGTGCTGCTGCGAAGTACTGCAGCGTGGCTGCGAACATCTGAGGACCTGCTCCCGTTGTAGGCATCAGACATGATGCGTTATTTAGACTAAATAACAAAAACAAACAAATTCATTTAAAACAACTGTAGCCGAATGAAGCCGAGGTCAGAGTTAGTTATATTTTGTCGTGGACCACATCTTTTTTTTGACAGCAAGCGAGTTAATGGACAAACGAAAGCCAATCAATTATAAAAAGAGCTACTTTCAAGATTATAAGTGGTTATGCATAATGATAAAAGCGCCTATTTGAACAGGTTACCTTTTATTGATATTAAGATAAGACCCTGGCGCAGTTTTAATGCACGCTATTCGGATGCATATTAATGCGTCGTGATGCAAACGGTGAATTAATGGTGAATAAAAATACTCAAAAGGTTCTTTAATGATACATTAATGAAACATTTACAAATAAATAACATAACATCACGCCTGTTATACCCGAAGGGTTAGTTGGAGGTGTACCAAATATTCGCTAGTTATGTTTGAGTCCAATGAAATAGGGGGTGTCTCAGTCAATCGGGCACAAATCTAGTGCTACTGTCAAATTTCTGATGGAAAAACCCAATAACACTTAGCCCGACCTGGGAATCGAACCCAGGACCTCATACTCAGCAGTTGCGCTTGCTTAGATCAATAAGGCCTAAAACGAGACGAATGAAATAATAATTAATTAAAGGTTAAAAATAAAGATGTTTTTAAATCAACGAAGGAAAACATCGCCAAGCAACCGGTATGTCCTGGGCCGTAAAAACATTGTAAGATGTTACTTGTCTTCGTACATTTGGTTCGGGCTCGACAGAGATAACGACAAAATCGCTAACTTTTTATTGCTAATTACTAATGAATAAATTCGGTTGCAATAACAATGCTTGCAAGAATCGCTCCTTGCATGTAGAGACTTTCATTTCCCACAAGCATCATTATTGCAACCGAATTGATTCGTTAGTAAAGTAACCCTGGAACCAAATGTACGAAGACAAGTGACATGTTACAATGTTTTTCGGCTAATTAAAGTATAGGTACCTACCCCTTAGAAATTACGATCGAAATAAGGTTTTTCTTATGGAAAAATAAACGTTAAAAATTTCTCACCAAAACATTTTTACAAAGGTTTCCCACAGCCACAACCAGGCTTGAAGGATGCCCGAGTAGCAAATGAAACGCGATGAATTGATTGCGAACTTAAAAGAAATGGCTTACTTTATAAGTAAACATTCTTTGTTTAAGTGTTGTTGTTGTAAAAGACACATGTGCGATTTTAATTATGAAATCGCTTCACAACACTTAAATAAAAAAAGTTGCAAAATATTTGTATATATTTTTTTAAAACAATTTAAAACTGCATGTATCGGTGCACTAGTTAGTAAATACAAAACTGGTGTTTCGCCAATGCAAAGGGATTATTGTTGTTGTTTTGCTCAAAGTGACTGTCTGACCTTCGTTATCAAACGAGTTTTAATGTTATCGTGTGCGATTGTGATTCGGAGCCTGGCGTTCATGAAACCCTATGGCTTGGAGCAGAGCAGAGGTTTTTTGAAGACGTTGACTTCTTCATCATCTGCCTAGCCTTCCCCCTTTGTTGTAGTGGGTTTCCAGTCTAAAGGGATACTACAGCTGAAAACCAATATTTTACATGGAGCGACCGCCTTATGTGACTTGCCTATTTGTTGACATTGTTCAAAAACTGTATTATTAAGACGATTAAGAAGCTGTTTGACGTCCACTTCAATGTCTAAAGTACAATTTTGCGCTTTAAATCAGTAAACAGAAAGTTTATTCAATGTCATCGATAAAATGTCTGATCTGCTCTGCACTTTGGTCTTCGACACTTCTGCTTTTTGGTCGGTGCTCAGCTCCCAGTTGTACCAGTACAAGTGATTTGAGTACGGTGATAACAATAAGGTGTCAACAGAAAAGATAAAAGAGTCATAGAAGACATAAGATTAGAGAAAAATAAGAACATTTCACACTTATTTCTTTTTATTGCACAGTTTTTTTTAAATCACTGGTTCGCTTTTTGGCTGAAAGACTAAGTTCATCGCAAGCCTGGTAGTCTATTTAAATTACTTGGGTAAGTGAAAGAAAATACTACACTGACGTCAAAACTTCTAGAAGAATAAACTCCTAGAGCGTGTACAAAACTTAAATAAATATCGAGTTACAAGGTTACTTATATTAATCACATTAATATGTAAACAGTTAAATGCAAAACAAAATGTTATTAATGCAAACACACTTATAGAATTGGCAGGTGTGTACATAAACTTGATCGGCAGAGTAGTCTTACATTTAAATTTATAAAATAAGAGGTCACGTGACTGATTGGATATAAAACATTCCCGTAAAATATAAGAAGAATAACTAAAGTGGAGAAATTTCCATCAGACTAGTAGGTAATAATTTTATAATGACGGTCGATTATGCAGGAATATTTTTCTAAGATTTGTTTGCCAACATAAAGTACAAACTGGCCAATAGAAAAATCCCCTAATAGCACTCAGTAAACCGCGATGAATAAAAGTCACTGAAAGAACGCGACTTACAAAACAAACAAAGAAATAAATGGCAACATTAATTAATTAGTTCCCCTTTTAACAGGAAAATGTCTTTGAAAGAAAATATAAGTAACATACCAATATAATTATATTTTAAGGAAACATTCTTACTTACATTTCCTGAACATCAATCAATTCTTCCCTCGAAAATCCGGGAAGAAAAATTGTTTTGTCCGTAAAGCGAAGATAATAAAGGGGTTAAAAGTTATTACGGGAAAGACAAAAGGCTGAATAATGAACGAAACAAAGGCGACGTAGGCTAGCTGTAAATATGATTATGCGAGCCCAGCCTACCTGTGCACCATGGAGTGTAAAAAATGGAGATTTCACTCGTTTTTAGGGTTCCGTACCTCAAAAGGTAAAAAAAGGAACCCTTATAAGATCACTTTCTTGTCCGTATGTCCGTCTGTCACCACCTATTTTCTCAGGAACGGGTGGATCTAGCAAGTTGGTATATAAAAATCAAAGTCCTGAGTCAACATGATAAAAAGATATGGACAAATTTAGATGTTTGAGAAAACTTGTATTTTTAACTTTTTCTATTTTTCGGAATTTTGCCTTTACTTGTGCTGTAAGACCTTGCTTTTAACCAAAATTGACAATTCTAGGTCAATCGGAAGTACCCTATAGGTTTTTATGGTAGTTCCCTTTGACCTAGAATCACGAAATTTGGCAAAAAGCTACAGCACATGTGAAGGGAAAATCTGATAACCGTAAATATGTAGTTTAATAAGCAAATTTAACAATTACAAACTTATTATTTGCGGTTGGTGCAATAGCCGTTTTTAAGGATCGAACAGCAAAGTTAAGTTTGACCTTTAAAAAGTTTGTACGGAACCCTCGGTGCGCGAGACCCACTCACTCTAGGCCGGTTTTTTTTTGCAACAACTCACAAACATTAAAAAAACTGTCCCGGAAAGAGTATATGATGGGCTTTGTTACCGCAATTTGTTAATAGAAAACATGGTTTGATTGGCAATTATTCCTAGTCTTAGTTCGAATATGAAATTGAGAAAAGGTTTGGCTTTGGGACTAAACGCATATTCTACAAAACGTTTACGCTTCGATCACTGCACTGTTTGTCATCATAATTCTATGGAGTTGATCAAGTCTTTGAAAACATCATATTAGTTTGTAACAATAGTATAAATTACGTTCATGAATATTTTGCCCGATGAATGAACTTCGCCATTTTTTTTTTCAGTAAAATTTCCTAAAACATTTTCAACGAAGTTTACCAGCAAAGCGTCCCGAATTAAACATTAATCAAGCGTCAAAAGACTCTTTCAGCAATGTATATCACATAAGTCATTTGCAGAATATTTGATCGGCACAATAGGCTAGTTCATGAATCATTTTCTAGCGTCTGGTTTGTGAATTCTCGTCACCTCGGCGCCGAGATGCACTTTCTTTGCCATTAATTAGTCACTTTTTCTTTCACGTTGCATTTATATAATCTGACATTTATCGACTAAACCGTTTGTTGGTTTCTTGTTTTAACTCTATTGACAGCCCCAGTATAATATGAGTATGTTACACTTTCCCTGAACACTATCTGTTATGAATTGTTTGGTATTATTTTAATTATATAATAGGGTAATATATAATACTTATAAACTATACCAAAAAGGGCGGCAGCACTTAAAGGAAAACTCCAACGACTTTAAATAGGTTTATTAACAATTTTGTTACATTACACACTTGCACAGCAATAACAAATCGGCAACAGACTATCTTAATAATCGTCAATTGTCTTCGACGTTCAGCACCAGAATGCTCTACCTGCCCGCCCGGGCACCAGCTCCTGACTAAGAATCCCACCGTTGGCGCGAAAATCCAGCGCCCTGATTGGCTCACGACTTCACGCCACGTCAGTCTCGTGATCCAATCAGAGAACCGCTTCATTCTCGCGCCAAACATTTTACAAATCAAATGATAGAAATAATGCCATTCTTACGGAATTAATGTTACCAGTTTACATAATAAAATATAAAGCATTTAATATTTTACATTTTAAACAAAACTCTTTCTGAAAACATAGGAAATTGACTAGTAAAATCCGGAAACCTAACATACTATATAATAGTTGAATGTATGTAATTTTAATTAGATAATGTAGAATGTTATATGTTTTGATTTCTCTTCGATGACATATTGCCCCAAACAAATCACAGATTATATATTAATATGTATGTCTGCGCCCGCGTCTCTGTTCGTCAGTGTTGCCTGTGAAAATCATGGTGGTTACGTGGGGTGTAGATGTAATTATTATTTTCTTCATTTATTCTTCACATATTTGTATTATTTTTACGTTTACACTATATGTATTTATTATTTTATCCGTATCTGACAGTGGCATCACTCTGGGCCCTATCAGAATACCAGCGCTGTGACGTTTTTTTTAATGTTACAGCACCATGCTAAGATAGGGGCCTTTATTTTGCACCTTTTGGCCTAGTACAGGACCAATTTCATTTCATTTTTTTTTTTATTTTTTTTCTCTTTGTTTAATTTTTATCAGTTGTAGTGTTAGTTTAACCATTTTAATTGGTGTGTTTTGTCCTGTGCGGGCTAATAAATGCTTTTTCTTTCTAGTTTCCACCATCAATAATTTGCAAATCTATTTAGTCCGTCAGTTAGAGTATTGGAAAATAATGGACACGTATTTTTTGTTTTTGTAAATCAATGAATATTGACAAAGATAAAACGCATCAAAACTCGGGAATGGGGGCTCGTGACGTCACAACGCACTAAAAATTATAGCACGGCGTGACGTATTGAACATTTTAAAAGCGTCGTATCTTCGTCAATTTTGGTTTACGTAACAAAAGAAAAAATACGTGTCAAATATTTTTTGATAATCCAACTGACGGACTAATTAGATTTTTACCTATGCCTATTTATATGTATTGTCATTAAAAATGCTGTAGAATATAATCACATTTTAGCAAGAGGTGGCACTCCATCTATTCTTGCTCCATGTTCCCAACTGATAAATAATGATCGCCTACAACAGAAGGTACGAAGGTGTTGGTAATTATTAATTTCATTTTAAATTGTACAGCGCTATCACTTTATGGGGATATGGTTTAACTAAGTTACATCTAAAGGAACCTACATGTAATATGAATTTTATGTATCTGAGCCTACCTGTTTATTTAATCCGGTTTTGTGGTAACGATTGCTAAAAGTTTTGATGAAGTAAGGATATTTATAAATGTGGACATTCTTAAATTGGGCTGGTAAACTTTTAGCAATAATTTGTTTTAAAACATATCCTCTTGATAAACCAATCTGCACAAAAGTAACCTGAGAATTTAAATTTGTAAAGATTTGTGATGTAACTGGGCCAAGTTTCTCACGCATTGCAGGCAGAATGTATAGTGAAAGATATCAATACAAATAAATAAAATGAAGTGTCAGTTTGTAATTTCAAAATAATAGCTTTTTACTGAATGCATATGAAAGTATATTATGATACTTTTAGCATTTTTTTATTATGTCTGTTTGTTCCGGTTAATCTACGAAACGGCTGGATCGATTTTGACGGGACTTTTACTGGCAGATAGCTGATGTTATAATAAGAAGTTACTGAGGTTAATTTTATTTTATAGGATTAGAGTTCCATGCAAAAAAATTAAAACCCTTGAAATTGTTAGGGCAATAATATTTTTATAATAAATTCACGCTGACGGAGGTCGTTGGGCATAGCAAATCATTCATTCATAGTGTAACGTAAACATGCTAAAACTCTCATTCAACTCGACTTTCCACCAAATTAGCAAGCGACAAAAAACATGAATCTTTTTTAAACTTCAAAAAGAAAATCATCACATACCTAACCGTTCCTTTCAAAGGTGTTGCCATTTCATAAACAACCCTTGCTCGTAGTTTTTGAAATAGCTAGCTCGCTTCGTTCGCCATTTAGCGTTAGTCAACAAAGTACTATATTCATAGGCGGGACTCATTCCGTGTCTAAACGTTGTTAAAATCTATGTTTTAGCTCAGACTTTACTCAGGCAACGTTAACAGTCTATTTCATGAAAACAAGTTAAGGTGCGGCAACTTTACAGGCAGAGAGACAGACAGAAGTTGTGTTGTGGGAAACGAGGTAAAGTTATTACTTTACCTCTACCACTGTGCTACCACTATTTCATACGAATAAATTATTATTTATTCGTATGAAATAGTGGTAGCACATGAAACATGTTGCCTTAATAAACTCAATATTAAAATAAAAGATTGACGCACAACAAAAAGCCAAATATAAGTTGGCCATAATTCACGAGTTGTAAAAATATTAATACTCATATGACATTATTTTATTAAGAAATTTTAAGTACGAAACGAACTGTTTGTTCTCTTAGATAAAGATACGCATGTTTCTAGAAGGTGTATTTATATGATTCCAAGGTTGTTATGCTACCTTTGTAAAAACATTTCGTATTGCGCCATACTTGTCTTCTACCATTTAAGGTGGAAGCGTAAGATTTCTGCAATTTGCAGGTCAGTGTCAGGTTGTATGTTGATTATAATAAAATACAATTTGCGATCTGTTACAACCGTTACAAAAAAGTCCCAAATAATATATTAGCAGCTAATAAAAATAGTCGATCTCCTAGACTACGTTCACGATTTCGACCGTTGGCGTCACATCGCAGCAAGAGGTGTGTTCCGCACGGCAACCATTAGGTAATTGAATACTTACCTGATATTCACGTATTTCGCATTTGGTTGAAGTACATGCCTGTCGGTTGCTGTAGGTATCTGCTCTGTATATTTGTAGGTAGTTATTTTTATATTTTAATTAGAAGTCTGAAAGTTTTGCCGTTGACTGAAAAGTTGTGTAGTAATCGGTTATCAAGATGTGGACATGTCATGCGGAGAAATGAGGAAAATGTCGTCAGGAAAGTTTTGAGTGTGAATGTGGATGACTATAAGAGTAGAGGAAGACCAAAGAAACGATGGATGGACTGTGTGAAGGATGATATGGCTGAAAAGGAGGTGACTGCTGAGATGACGAGCAATAGAGAAGTATGGAAGAATACGACATGCTGCGACTCCAAATAAATTAGGATAAAGTCAGGAAGATGGTGACGATTTTCCTTATTTGATTTCAATGGCTTTTATAATAAATAAACCCAAAAAGCTTTATAACAAAAGCCAATTTAAGTTGACACGGTAACTGGAGACCGTGAGAAATTCAGGATAGTCTTTCACTTTTCTTGTTTCAAGTTAGTGCCTTATAACTATAGGACTTAGGTGCCATTTACACCTTTCAAGGGTGAGCTAACGATAAACTTGACCTTTTTGGTTGTTTATCAAGTCCAAAATATGCTGAACTTAGGTACGTGTGTTTATTTTCAAACATTGAAGAATGTTTTAGTCTAGACTTAGTAAGGTTAGTTTTGGGACTAAAGTAAACCCGTAAATATTAATTAATTCAATGTAATAACAGTGCCTTGGTATATAATATCTATATTTAAAAGCGCTATTGGAATTTCGGTGCTCTGCTACTGAAAGTTGATAATCCATTATTTTCTACTCCTTACAAAAAAAAGGCGCATTTATTTAGATAACGCTTTTTGTAAGTGCAGATGAGCGTAACTCTACTTTGGAAGCTATAGATCTGAAAACCTAAAAACTTTCATAACCTCAACTCTATCTGACTAGCCGTTTCCCAACTGTATTTGGGTTGGCTTCCAGTCTAACCGGATGCAGCTGAATACCAGTATTTTATATGGAGCGACTGCCCATCTGACCTCCACGACCCAGTTAGGCCACTGACTACCTGTAACGACTGTCGAAGATCTACAAATGACAGCCAGGACCAACGCAACGGCTAAACGTGCTCTCCGAGGGTATACCGCCGTTTACCCGAATTTTATTTGCCCTAATATCATTTGCCATAATAGTCAACAGCCCTAATATCATACGACATAATACTCATTTGCCCTACTCTCATTTGCCATATTAGTCACGTGCCAGAATCATTGTTTCCCATAAAGTCACTTACCATAACATGATTTGTCATAATCATTGTAAGCCCTAATTATCTCATGCCCTAATTATCACATGCCATAATTATGAAATGCCATAACATAATTTGCCATCGACATCGGGTGTGTAACGGTTGTTTATATCAAGACAATAGGATGCAATTGGGACTTTAGGGCACCCCGACTCGGACAGGTTAGGTTAGAAGGGGATGGCGGGGTCGTGTGAGCGAGCGAAGCGAGCGAATAGACCCCGCCATCCCCTTCGTGGTTATTTTTTTATAAACCACACAGAAGTAGGAGCTCCGCGAAGCGGGGCTCCGTCGACCTAACCCACCATCAACCATGCACAGAAAAAAAAACCATGCACAGAATAAATAAGTTTATTCTTATTATACCAAACATTGCGCACCCATCGACATCGACAGCCAGAAAGCTAATAAGTAGGTAGGTGTGTAGGTAGGTAGGTGGTTGTATTAGAATTAAAAACAAGTTTAATAATCAAACTATATAATTTTAATCACCTTTTGTTGTTTGAAATAACTGGCAAACATTATTTAAATCCATTTTAAAACACAAATACAACAGCGAACTACTTTAGACGCAGTTACGGTATTGTCAATAAAATATCGCTTACAAAATGTTCCGTGTACCCACCAATGTATTTATAACTAAAGTACATTTTAAAGCGCCTGTAGAAACATCATGAGTAAATGCGTCGCTTGGAAAAAGATTCGAAAACAATTTATTGTGGCGCTTAAATATAATGTCATCATGTGTAATGATTATTACGGGGCTTAAATATTTGTCTAATACTTGTTATGCCATTTAAATATTATGCCATTTAAATATTATGTCTAATAATTATTATGACACATAAAAATAAGGCAAACAATACTTATGGCATTCGTATCTTATGGTATCTAAAATTCGGGCAATTAAAAGTATGTCATATGTCTTTTAGGGCAAATGAAACATTCGGGCAAATGAAATTCGGGTAAATGAAATTCGGGAAAATGATGATTATGGCATATAATCTTCGGGCAAACAATAGACAACCCTCTCCGAGGCACGAATGAAACTCGGTATGTAATGGATGGTCAACCAGCCACCGATCAAAAGGCAAGCACGGCTTAACCTGAAGGTTGATCCAAGCGGCTGGTATTACACACATCAAAAATGTCTAGGGATCAAGCATTTTTATGCGGATTTCTTGAGATTGAGATGTGGCTTTGTAATAAATTTATGATTTTATAAATTTATATGGATCCTTTTTGGTGCATTTCATAATTTGAATCAGGAACTCTCAATCAAATTCGAGTAAAAGATGAAAATAAGCTGTCAATATTTTCCCTATAAAAACATACAACGCATTGAAGACATTATTAGTGCTACTGTTTCCCTACTACTGATTAAAACCAACGTTATTATGGAGCGGCGACGTCATTTAAGCAGGGAAGAAATGCTCAGAGCCGTGGGAATGATAGAAGCTGGTTCCCGGCAACGTACTGTAGCTTTAGCTCTGAATACAAGTCAGAGTGTTATCAGTCGACTTTGGACACGTTACCGAAGCACTGGTACCGTGGCTGAGCGCCATGGAGGACGGTATCGCTGCACCACACGGAGACAAGACCGATACATTCAAATCTTAACTCGAAGAGCTCCAACAATAACCGCCATGATGTTAGCCGTGAGGCTTCATCACTCTTCAGGGAACTTAATTAGCGACCAAACAGTCAGAAACCGCTTGCATGAAGTGAACCTTCATTCCCGAAGACCGCTACGGGTACCACCTATAGCAATGCACAATCGTAGGATTCGATATCAATGGGCTCTTGAACACAGAAATTGGGCAGAAGAACAATGGCGTTTCGTGTGCTTTTCTGATGAGTCTCGTTTTGGTATGAGACCGGATACAAGACGTATACGACACTGGAGAACCCCTGGACGCCAACAGCGATTAAAATCCTGCCAGGAAGTCCATCCTTATAGTGGTGGAACCATCATGGTATGGGCGGGTATTTGGATCGGCGGAAGAACTGAGTTGATTTGGATCAGAGGCAACCTCAACGCTCAAATTTATGCTGAGACGATTGTATCAGACGTCATCGTTCCTCTACAAGTGCAAATCGGTCCCTTATTTCAGTTAATGCATGATAATGCACGACCGCACACCGCAAGAGTTGTAAGACAGACTCTCGCCGCAGCTAACATCAATGTCCTGCCCTGGCCTGCTCAGTCGCCAGACTTGAACCCGATTGAGCATGCATGGGATATGCTACAGAGAAGAGCTCTGCCGAATATGGAGGGTATCCAGTCGCAAGAAGACCTTTTTTTGTTGTTGCAACGAACATGGGCGGCCATTCCACAGCGTGATTTGGATGAACTCATTTTGAGTATGCCAAACCGATGTTCTTGTGTTGTTAGTGTTCGCGGTAGAAACACGGATTATTAATTGTTTAAGTTACCCAATAAAATTTTAAAGAAAACTGTTATTTCAGTCTTTTTTTCGAACTTTAATGTTAGTGGTTCAAATGTCAAAAATCCCTTTATTAGGAAAATGGCAAATTTCTTTATTAATGCAAAGGTGACTTGGTTTATCGTTACTGTGACAAACGAAAACACTTTATTTGATGAATCCTTAAAGAAAATTTTAATTAATATCAATCAGGAGAAAAGTTATTGCAAAAATATATGTTGATCCCTAGATACTTTTGATGTGTGTATTTAGTAATCTCAACATACAATTAATTTTGTCAACAGTTTAGTTTGATCTTCGTTTGTTTAGTAGTCTTGAATTGATCTCGAAACCAAACAAAACTTGAACCAACAAAAATGGATAAAATCAATTTATTTTCACGTTATGTTGTTGTTAAACAGCCAAGCCAACCAAACCTTTAAAACAGCGCCTGTAACGACAGTTGGTCAACTTTTGAATGTAAACAACCTTTTTCTCAATTATTTCGTTTTACATAACCACACCGAGCTTTGAGTCAAAACATATAAGAGAGTTGTTAAAACACAAATTCAAAAGGTAAAGTTCGACGAAACTTAGGCGTGACTACGATGAATCTTACTCTAACATTCTTGGGGTCAACGGGACCAACAGACTACGTTTCACCGCAGTGCAGTTTATGCCGAGTTCACCTGAAAGCCTGAAACTTAGTTTGGTTATCTGGAAGGTGGTTTCAATTCGGGGGTACTGATTGCAGTGTTAGTGTTGCGCTGCGGGAGTGATAGACTCACTTGGAACTGTCGCTTTGTGTGATTGTCTGTACAAACTTGCAGGTGCGACTCTGATTGATATAGAACTGTTACCATTTTGCCAAAAAACTATCTAATGACTAAAGCGATGCCTAAATAATGGTACACGGTTTTTACTGTGTGCAACAGTACAAGATGAATTTTAGCATTATATTTTGTGGATATAGTCGGTACCTACATGTAAAATACGGTACGTAAGACCTCTACATTTTGGTGAAAGTCTAGGCAGATGATCATCGTGATTTAGGTGTAAACTAGTGTTAGTGAGGCCATTTGCTTTTAGTATGAGTTGAGTCAGAGTTGATTCATGATCTTACGAACTTATAAAAATATTTGTTCTATAGGTCATCCTACAGATAGTTTTTCCTAGCCAAGATGTGTGTACGAGTATTCACTATACTTCCAAAAAGTTATATATGAAAGCTAATAACATTGATGAACTCAACAATGATTTTTTTGCAGCAATTTATCTTTTTAACTGCCTCGTTGGTCTAGTGGTCGTAAGCTCGACTGCTGAGCATGAGGTCCTGGGTTCAATTTCCGGGTCTGACAAAGTGTCATTAGGTTTTTCTCTCAGGAATTTTTCAGTAGCAGCCACGGAGTCTGGATTTGCGCCCGGTTGATGGTAATAGACTCGCTCCCTATTACATGGGACTTAAACATAACTGGCAAAATGTGGGTGTACTATTAGACCTCTGCCTAACCCTTTGGGGATAGGCGTGATGTTATATACGAGTAAGTATGTATAGTCAAATTAAAATATCTTAAGTCCAAAATAACTACAATACTCTAAATCCGGTACGAAGATTTTATATTTTCAAAGCCTGTGACATTTACCGCAATGCAGTTAATAAGGTCTTCAGAATGGATAAAAAAGATAGCGTCTCAAGTGTCACTAACAGATATTCTAGCGACTGCGCGGAGAAAAATTTTAACGAAACAAACTAGGATTTATATTTTTACAATGTCAGTTTTCACGGAGAAAATTATTTTAAGTGTGATTTTTCGCTAAGGGATTTACTTAGCTTTTACAATTTTAATAAACGGGCACCTTTATGTTTGAATTATCGACACCTTAGTGGTTTGGTTTTGAGTTCATCATCAGCCTATAATGTTCCCACTGCTGGGACACGGCTTCCTCTCAATGAGAGGGAATGGGGATTAAATCCACCACGCGGGCCCAGTGCGGATTGGTAGATGTCACATGTCTTCGATTTTTTGGTTCTAGGATATGACGGTTTCCTCACGATGCTTTTCTTCACCGTTTTGAGAGCAGTGGTGATGAAATAAATTACACAAAGTAATGCGCCTGTCTGGGTTTGAAACCACGACTTACTGTTCGTAAGTCGGGGCCGCCACCACTGGGCCACCGCTTTATTCATTAATCATCATCATCATCATCTGCCTAGCCTTTTCCCAACTACATCATGTTGGGGTCCAGCCTAATCATCCAGTTTACATGAAGCGACTGCCTATTTGACCTCCACAACCGGCAGTTCCGGCTATACGGGGTTACCCCATAGTAAGACTGGTTGTCCGACTTTCGGGCCTGTAACGACTGTCAAAGTCACAAATGACAGCCAGGACGAACAGCTTAACGTGCTCTCTGAAGCAAGGAGGAAGCTCGGTATGTCTTAGGTGGTCCACAGACCAACCGATTTGAGCGGCTGTGATTATTTAGCCTAAAGCTATGTGGTATCCGGCAGAGTAGAATAGAACCAACCCACTACACTCACGGGTGTCGTATAAGGCGACTAATGTCTGAGGCAGAACACCTTGCGCCTCCGTAGACCAGAGAATGGGCAGCAGCGTTTTCTGTTAGTCTTTCATCACTGCGATCTCCAATCCGCCTGCCAAGCGTGGAGATTACGGCAAATTCCTCCCATCATGGGAGAGGCTTATGTCCAGCAGTGGACGTTATGGGCTGTTGTAGTAGTTGTAGTGTAGTAGATTATTTAGCCACGAGTTTCTCTTGTGCAACCATCATCAGTGCTCTCAAATTAGTGCAAAAAAATCTAATAACTGAACCTAGAACCAAAACTCCAAGACATGTGATATCAACCAACCATCAGTAGTAGGTACTTTTGAACGTTTTATAGGTTGGTCGATTTATTAAAGTAGATTGAAAATCGACATAAATCATTGATCATTCTAGAAGCCTAAGTATGTACCTGCAAACCTAGGTACCCAAAACTTGTAAATACATATTCATGTTTTAGCTAAGCGATGGGGAAGTTGGGCCAAGTTGTAACGAACTTTGTGTAACTCCACCGCTATTTGAAACACCTTTGCAAACTGCTTGACTTTTAGTTCAAATGGCAGCTTTCAAACCTAAGTGAAAAGAATTCAAAAGATACCAGTAGTTACGGTTAAACTTGTTCGTGGAAACCCGTATGTCTTTGTTGTTTGTAAGCTTACTTATTAGCACTCTGAAGTTTGAAACAGTTTAGTTATCATTATGTAAGGAAGTGTATGATATTTTTGTGCATAGTACCTACGTAGAGCGAGTAACATTGCGTCTGACAAATGATATTACAAAATGAGCTGTTGTTTTTAAATAATCCTAATAGCTACCCGGCATAATTTCTTTCTGACAAACTTAATTTGGCGTATTACGGATACGTCACATTAAGTTCGAATATAATAAGGACGAATTACGGGTGAGAAACTTAAAAAAAAAATTACCGAATAGAAGTTTAGTATTTTGAATTTGAATTTTATTTTATTTTGCCGATGTGTTAAAATTATATTCAAGTATCTTTATTGATCAATTAATATTATAATACTTGACCTATTTAAAGTAAAACTTAACCTAGATTAAATAGTATTGGCAACAAGTCTTAAAAACTGTATATAATAATGGGAAGGTATAAGGGATATAATCATTATATCATTAATCATAATTAGCTTTGTATGACTATTTAACGGATAAATCCTTGCCACCCATTGAAGTGGGTTCATCTGGGTTCATTTCCATCCTAATAATGTCACGTCCATTTCGCCAACACATAAAACTAAATAACACAGCAACAAAATGAATTCAGTGGTTCATTTCAATTCATAGCTTATTAAATACGCTATATAAATTGTAGTTTACGAGATGGATGCATAAAACACGGCACAATTTATAATCATCTTGCACCCGAGGGATGCAAGCGCGTGTTAATTTTATCCCGTCTCTCCTCCGGGAGCGAACCTGAATTTATCATAATTATATTGAATATTTTCCACTGGAATGATCAACATTTAAATAAATTAATATTTTGTTATTTTAACAGGTGGACATTCCATTTAATTTTAACGTAATTAAATTATCTTGATTGATTAATGAATTTAATTTTCTTGTTCGATTTAGAAATTGCCGATCGTAGTTTGTTTTTTAAACAGATCAAAGCGAGAGAAAGCTGCTGTTTGTCTTTACTTGCAGAGGAGTCTTGCGTCTTGGATTTGACGGCGTACTTATAGATCAGTCAAGAGGTCCTATGATTGGTTGTTTCCACCTTGTTGGTTTTACCAAGCCAAACTATGTAGAACTTGACAAACCATCATAGTATGACGTCAAAGACACGGTTCAAGCTCATTGTTTTTACTTTGGCAGACCGAGACAGACAAATAAGCCAGCGGGATTCAAAGTAAGAGTGAAGGTAATAATTAATTATTCAAATCATTTCATTTCATTTTCAAATATCTTGAATTACCATCAAATAACACTAACAAAATGCACTTACCCTAAGCTACATTAACACACTAAAATAAAGACACTATTAGGCTAGCAATTCGCCTTTCAAAGCTTACAAAAGATAGTTTAAACTGGTAATAACATATATAATATTAACACACAATAATATGGGTATATAATGACAAATGTGTAAATTACTTAGTTAATTTACTGCTTGCATGTAGGTAAGTCGAAAAATATTTTAATAGTTAACTGATCACGCAGACTACGTATGCAAACACAAGCAATCGCGCGACCAGTGAACTATCAGCGGACGGAGCCTCCCTGCTGCCCGCGCTCTTAAGTATTAGTGACCGAGGCTGGGATGGCCAGTGTGTAATTATTCAAATAACGTTATTCATTAGCACTACTTTGCCGCAGAATTTCATAAAGTTGACGTAGGACAATTAAATTAATGTTGAGCTAAAAGACGGGCAGTGAACTATCCACCTTGTAGTACACTCACGAGCACTACCTATGTATTTAAAGAAGTAAGAAAAACATTTATTTGTACTATATAATTATGAATGTATGACGTATGCAGTGGTATAAAACACACAATATACATAAACATGTGCTTGGCAAATAAACTTGTATAAGCAAGTTGGACGGGGAGGCGGTTTGGGCAGGGTTTCAGTGTAACGGGATAAACCGAAGATGAATAACGATTGTAACTTTGTCATAAGACCTATTTCATAATAGTAACATAAACACTTACACTCACACATACATGTTACATGTGTGTTGTTACATTACGCCTATAATTCCCGCAGGGTTTGGCAGTGGTGTATCTAATATTACACTCACATTTCGCCAGTTATGTTATTAAGTAGGTACCTTGTAATACCCGCCTATTGCCACCAACCGCAGGCACAAATTTAGACAAGAGAGAGATTCCTGATGGAAAAAACCAATAACACTGCCATAGGAATCGAAGCTCCCATACTCAGAAGTTGTGTTTGCGACCACTAGACCAACAAAGCAGTCATAATTTGTGGGTTTCAAAATACTATGTTCGTTACAAGTAATCAGGGCTTAGAAGATTTTCGTATGAAGACTGGCCGGCCTAACTTCCGCCATTTTAATTTTATTTCATTGTTGCGGCCACGTATAAAACCTACATTAATCGACAGCTGGTATCAATACAAACAAGTCTTATATGAGATGAAATGTTCTTAAGTGTCACGTTTTCGAGATATGTGCTATCCATAGGCCATAAAATTCAAACCCCTTTATAATCAATACAGAAAGCGAATATCACATGAAAATGTCTAAGTCGCAAATATTAGTGTCCGTGAATGTACATAATATAACAACTAACTATTTGTATAACTTGTAACTTGTATAACAGGCTGATGTCCACAACTCCACGTCAAGCGCGTATTTTGCGTATGGGCTATAATCCACCACGCGGGCCCAGTGCGGATTGGTGGATGTCACATGTCTTCAATTTTTGGTTCTAGGATATGCCGGTTTCCTCACGATGTTTTCCTTCACCGTTTTTGAGAGCAGTGGTGATGAAATTAATTACACAAAGTAATGCGCCTGTCTGTGTTCGAACCCACGACTTACTGTTCGTAAGTCGGGGCCGCCAACACTGGGCCACCGTTGCTCACTAACTAACTAACTATTTATTTTAATAATATTTTGTGACGCCACATGTGACTTAGGTGACATTCGAGTTCGTCGCCCTGAACGTATCGCGAGGCATGACTGGGACCTATTTAATTACAGTTTCTAGTCTGCTAGCGTAAGCAACGTTATATGGGTAAACTTAATACATTGACATAGGTACCTTTGATGTTAATCCTCTGTTGGATTTCTAGTCTAGTGCACGTAATTATGTCAGATACAGCTGATGTTCGCTGCAGAACAATGCCCTTTTTTTTGGATTCTGATAATAAAGATAGAATATTGGTTCAAGTTTGTTTTTTTAATGTTGAGAGGTTGAGTGAAAGGCGACTAATCAAAGGCCTATCCAAATATACAAGGCAGGTGTGAGTGGCAACGTCGGGAGGACACCCTAGAAGAACATATACTGATCTTATTGGTGATGTTATTCAGAAAGGTCATGGGTCTTCTTCTTTATCGTGTGGTTAGTGCCTAATCTGGTGTCAGAGTTTTAATGCCGCCTATGGCCTGCCGTCAATCTCTCAGGCATGCTGATTTCCTTACGATGTTTTCTTTCACCGAAGCAAGTGATAATTGTACAATAAGCACATGAATCCGAAAAATCAGATGATCGTGCTTTGGATTCGAACTCGAGACCTATGACTTGGCAGTCCGACGTTTACATCAATAGACTATCACTGTTACGTGCACATGTTATGTGCGTAGCACTCGCAACCGGCGTGGGTCTATGACCAGATGTATGAACGAGGCAAAAGAAGTATGTAAGGAACATAACAGGTCTTTAGTTTTTGCCAGCTACCATGGCAAGAATTCGTAGTTTATGTAAGTATGAAAGCCGTAAAGCGGTCATCTACATAAATCATTGGAAATTCTTGAAACCTAAGTACCTGTCTACTGATTTATACCCAAAACTTTGAAACAAATATTCATGTTAACTCTGCTTCTCGGTGGCTTCCTAGACTAACTTCAAAATCTCGACTATCCGAAATAAACATAAACTTGTTAGTACCAACAGTGTTTTACAATCTTGGAGAAAGATTGAGTACGTAACATTTATTTTAAAAGTAGCCAGTGTACAAGCACAGGGTGTTAACTTTTAACTAGTTGTAGCTCCGTTTACGAGCGGGTCCCAAAGGCTCTCGTTTTATATCGAGATATTCCTAGCGCTGAAAAGATTCAACGAAATGTAAAAGGAAGTTCCGTATTTTTAGGTCTTTGTTTTTAAAATATCGGAGAGGATGATGTTCTCGTGATGTTTCAGACTATTGGAAGGGATGATGTTTTATTATCTTGGATGGTGGATGGGTGACCACCCATACATACCGAGTTTCCGTGCCTCGGAAAACTCGTTAAGCTGTTAGTCCCGGTTGTCATTTGTAGATCTTGGACAGTCGTTACAGGTAGTCAGTGGCCTAAAAAGTCTGACAACAAGTCTTACCAAGTGGTATCGTATTACCCAGTACTAAATGGGTTGTGGAAGTCAGATAAGCAGTCGCTCCATGTAAAATACTGGTATTCAGCTGCATCCAGTTAGACTGGAAGCTGACCCTAACATAGTTGGGAAAAAGCTAGGCAGATGATGATGTTATTTTCTCTTGATGTTCAACACATGTGCACTGATATCTGCAATCAGACATTATGCCCTATTATTGCTAGGCCTATGCTGGGATACAAAAGGGAAGCGGTGTGGTGTTACGCGAATGGATAATAAAGAAATAAGTACATAAGAAAAAGTCTGAAAGAAGCGCCGGTGACTGAAAAGTTGTGTGATAATCGGTTGGATTAGTGTGGGCATGTGATGCGGAAAAATGAGGAAAATGTCGTGAGGAAAGTTTTGAGTATGAATATGAATGGGTACAAGAGTAAAGGAAGACCAATGAAACGATGGATGGACTTTGTGAAGGGTGATATTACGGCCGGAAAGGTGGTGTCTGATGAGATGACGAGTAAGAGAGAAGTATGGAAGAAGACATGCTGCGCCGACCCCAAATAAATTGGGATAAGGTTTATTTATGTTAAGGTAACTAGAGGCAGCTGAATACCGGTATTAAATGAACACGAGACCCCTTAAGGAACCCCGGTAAGACTGTAAGTTAGACTATCAGGCTTCTGACTACCCGTAACGAATTAATTAGCCAAGCCCTTCGTGGATTATCACTTTTAATAGTCAGTATTTCTATTTCGGTTCATTGGTTAAGAATTAAAACAGCTTGATTGATTTTAAAATGTCACTTAAGGGATATCTTCCGTGATTATAGTTGACATTTTAAGTTCAGTTATGAACCGTGATAGATTAAAACAGAGCTTGATTGATGTTTTAAACAGTATATATTCATAAAGAATATCTTCTAGAAAAGTATATCCTGTGGCCCACTGAACCCTAATGTTCAAGAGCTCTAAATAAATATTAACGAAAGTGCAGGAAGCTAGGTAACGCTATTAATTTATCGTCTCCACTGTGAGTATAAAACTAAATTATCCTGATGTTGTTAGTTTTCTGAGCTAAGTAAAAAGCTCGAAGAAAGCTTTAAAATATAGTGTAAATGAGTCACCATAACTTTGAAAATAGAATTTAGGGATTTTCGGTAAAGCAACTCATGTTTTGTTACAAACAAAGATACACTGAACTCTTCGAACTATGCAACATGGCAACACCTTTACTTTGACCCAAATATGAATAAACACATCCACATTTATTTACCCTACCCTGAACCAATACGTTATTTTATTCAAGAGAAGTAAAGCATCTAAGTATAAAGCACGGTAAGCGTAAAAAGCGATTTGTCACCGTCGGGTTTAAAGCGCAACTTTTTGCTCAGGGATTTCGGAGATCCCGGCGTGTTAACACAGATCGCGTCGGCTTGTGACGATATAACTTGCTGGATAGTTAAAACATTATTATTTTTAGTCTTTTTTGTTGGTGAAATTGTTTAGAGACAAATTATTATTTGGGTCTTTGGATAAGTCGCTAAAATAAGACTTTATTTTGGTCCTTTCATTGAACATAACATAACGCATGTAGTTCTCTGAAAAACTAGGTTTGCCTATACATTAACATTTGTATTATGTTTAAATCTCGGGCGGGACTCTAATGTCACTATAGGCTTACCCCCTATTGCATGAGACTAGTCCTTTCATATCCTTTCTAACCTACTAAAAACAGGGCTCTGAAAATTAAAATGTATGTTTTCATTGCCATTCAGGGTTGACACCAGGTATCTAATACATTATGGACATTAAGGTATTATACAAGATGGATATAATTTAGTCAGCTGAAGTAAACAGAAAATAAAATGCCTTCTTCCTCAAAGTCTTTCGGGAATTGTCCTAGTTTACTTCATTGACATGGAAAAGACAAAGGCAGGTACCTAGTATTTTATAGCATTTATGAAATGTCAATACTTTACGAAAAGGAGGGTAAGATTATTTCATAAGCTTTATTGCCTAAGGACGCTTCGTTAGAAAGTTGAACGTTTCACGGAACCTAAAACTCAAGTTGTTAATTTCGTAATATACCATCAGTATAGGTAGACTGATCACAGCCTAATGCACTAAAGATAGAAACATAGAACCCCCATACCCCGACACATGGGAACTAAACGTAACTGATGAAATGTGGGTGTGCTATAAGTAAAGGAGATTTTAAACACTGTTTTAAGCTTTTACGGTTTTTTTTTATGTCGGCTCCTAACAATTTATTTTCACGATCATGGCGCTTGCAACAGCGTCGAAATATCGAGAGCTCAAAATAATCCCCTACTTGAATTACACACGTGATTTTATAGAAATATGTAAAGATTTAAGTTTAGAGATGCACGAGTCGCTTCATGTAAAATACTGGTTTTCAGCTGCATCGAGTAGGACTGGAAGCCGACCCCAATAAAGTTGGGAAAAGGCTAGGTTGGCTAAGGTGATAAGGTGCACTGAGGAAACTATTTTCGAAAAAATAAACCATTAGGGCATAATTCCGTTTCGCGTTCAAAATACAAAAACCACGTGTACAAAATCACGAGCTAAAGCAAGTTAAATTATTTTTAACAACGGCTGCTGAAGTCAATCACACTGATAATTATCTCTCAACCCACTGAACATGAAACATCTAGTTTCCCATTAGTTTGTGAAAAAATATTCTACCCTGAAAGCCTGAAATATGACGTACGTCCAAATTACGTATGTGTGTAATATTTTTTTAAGTCTGGAGCGCCCACGGCAATGTGGGACTTGTAATTACTGCGAGGACATTGGTCTTCCATGTTATAATTGGATTTTTAAAACTAATATCCGGACCAGGTTTGACGTGGCTCTTAATCATTTTAGGGAAAATTTAGGTGGGTTTGTTAAATGTAATAATGGAGTAGTATTTTATCTTTGATCATTACGCTTAGAAAATATATGAGATAGCTTTTACCTAAGTATATGTTAAAATATCACAAAGATAAGTTTTTCAAACAATTAAAATTAACAAAATAACGTATTGAAAGTTTACCTTTGTGTTTTATTTAGTTATTTAACGCTTGTATCCTTGTGCTGGTAAAAAGAAAAGTTAAGTAAAACTTTACGTTGAAACCAAACGGCCCTTCCAAGAACTCGCACCTACTTAGTATCCTCGAAAAATATTATTCTTTTCTAAACTAATAGTAAACAATCGATTCAGCAAATCCCCAACAGATGGGACTTTACCGTATTTATATGAGCGAAAAAAACCCTATTATAAGTTTATACAATGTTTTGGAACACTCTTAAAGTTGCGAAAGGGGTCCCAAAGTTTCTTAAGGCCGCACGTCATTATTTATGAATAGTTGGACAAAAAATATGAGTGAAATGCCTGACAGTTTTGCTATTTTGTTGTTTTTGTACCAAATAGGCAAGTATGCTTCAATATTTACTTTATATTAATAGTTTAGTATCTGTTTACTTACGCCAATAATGTCTGTATAGCTTGTCTCTACTGAACCTAGGAATCTCCTTTATCGATGCAAATGAAGTTGGTTTTCAAGACTCCCCTAGTACGGTTATCCACACGTCGTAAAGTGTCAATTTGTCAGACTCGCTGCCTTAAATATCCCATGTTCAGTAAAAAGCTACAACATTACCAACCCTTTTTAAACCAAAACAGATACAAAAAAGTTACACCCGAGTGAGCACGAAACGAACATCACATGATCCCATCCCAACGTATCTAATAAATTCACATGGTTTACTTGACTACATCGCTTAATAAGGTCAATTTCATCGGCGGCCCAATTACGGAATCATTTCGCGTTGTACAAATAAAATGGCATAAAAAGCCACCCTTTTCATGCGGCATGGCTGAATAATTTGTTGTGACAAATTGTCGGCCTATTCAAAACAAGCGACCGTCAGTGCCTGAGTTACGTGGCTTTTGTGAGCCTCCCGCAATTCAGAAGACATTTTTCTGCGCTTATAAGCAGATACTGGGCTTTTTGTAGTTGTTTACGGTTAGATTTGTGGGGGAATTCTTTGTGATTTCGTTTCAGCGGTTTATCGGGTTGTGTGAGTTGATAGTGGGGTTTAAGAAGTTGTTGAGTGGAAAATATGTTACTTTTTGTGGTAAGAGATACTAATATATATTAGATAGACAGCCTACAGTTTTTGGGTTCGTATCATTCTCCTGCTCATAACCCAATTTATTTGGGTTCGGCGCAGTATGTCTTCTTCTTAGTTTCCTAGTTCTTCCAAACTTTTCTATTACTTGTCGTCTCTTCAGACCTGCTTTCTTTCTCCTTTTTTTTTTGGGATCGTAACCCCGGTCCGGTTTGGGTTGGGGACCGAAAATAGCCACAGCCCAAAGTTCCCTACCTACTTGAAATAAAATTGCGATCTCAATAAAAATAAGGTCATGTTGGATTATTAAACGTTCAAGAATTTAATCATCTTTATATAAAGCTTAAAGTCGAAGAAATTTCACGATATGTACTATTAATTAAAACTTAAAAATCTAAACACGACAGACTCGAAGTCTTAACCTTGTTCTTCAATGACGCGTCAACCTTTACAAGGTCATGTGGTTGAATAAGATTTTTATCAACACTAAAATAACTACACTAATATTATAAAGAGGTCAATTTGTACGTTTGTAAGTTTGAATGTAGGGGGTAATCTATGGAACTACTGATCCGATTGCGAAAAGTATTTCACTAGTGGGAAGCTACATTATCACCGAATGTCATAGGCTATTATTTAAACCGTTGTAGCGCGAATAATGGCTTATTCGTCAACTGGCGAGTGCGCGCGAGTTGGCTCCTTCCGATTTTAATTTATTTTTTGTCGTCAACTCGCTCGACCATGAAAATCTGACGTAAAATACGTCAGATGTACAGTCAGCTACAAAAACTTCTTATAAAATGTGTAAATTAGGTAGGTACCCATTTTAAATGTACTTGTACCTAAAATATACACACATCAAAAGTATCTAGGGATCAACATATATTTTTGCAATAACTTTTCTCCTGATTGATATTAATTAAAATTTTCTTTAAGGATTCATCAAATAAAGTGTTTTCGTTTGTCACAGTAACGATAAACCAAGTCAGCCCATTTGCCCTTTATTAGGAAAATGGCAAATTTCTTTATTAATAAAGAAATTTGCCATTTTCCTAATAAAGGGATTTTTGACATTTGAACCACTAACATTAAAGTTCGAAAAAAAGACTGAAATAACAGTTTTCTTTAAAATTTTATTGGGTAACTTAAACAATTAATAATCCGTGTTTCTACCGCGAACACTAACAACACAAGAACATCGGTTTGGCATACTCAAAATGAGTTCATCCAAAACACGCTGTGGAATGGCCGCCCATGTTCGTTGCAACAACAAAAAAAGGTCTTCTTGCGACTGGATACCCTCCATATTCGGCAGAGCTCTTCTCTGTAGCATATCCCATGCATGCTCAATCGGGTTCAAGTCTGGCGACTGAGCAGGCCAGGGCAGGACATTGATGTTAGCTGCGGCGAGAGTCTGTCTTACAACTCTTGCGGTGTGCGGTCGTGCATTATCATGCATTAACTGAAATAAGGGACCGATTTGCACTTGTAGAGGAACGATGACGTCTGATACAATCGTCTCAGCATAAATTTGAGCGTTGAGGTTGCCTCTGATCCAAATCAACTCAGTTCTTCCGCCGATCCAAATACCCGCCCATACCATGATGGTTCCACCACTATAAGGATGGACTTCCTGGCAGGATTTTAATCGCTGTTGGCGTCCAGGGGTTCTCCAGTGTCGTATACGTCTTGTATCTGGTCTCATACCAAAACGAGACTCATCAGAAAAGCACACGAAACGCCATTGTTCTTCTGCCCAATTTCTGTGTTCAAGAGCCCATTGATATCGAATCCTACGATTGTGCATTGCTATAGGTGGTACCCGTAGCGGTCTTCGGGAATGAAGGTTCACTTCATGCAAGCGGTTTCTGACTGTTTGGTCGCTAATTAAGTTCCCTGAAGAGTGATGAAGCCTCACGGCTAACATCATGGCGGTTATTGTTGGAGCTCTTCGAGTTAAGATTTGAATGTATCGGTCTTGTCTCCGTGTGGTGCAGCGATACCGTCCTCCATGGCGCTCAGCCACGGTACCAGTGCTTCGGTAACGTGTCCAAAGTCGACTGATAACACTCTGACTTGTATTCAGAGCTAAAGCTACAGTACGTTGCCGGGAACCAGCTTCTATCATTCCCACGGCTCTGAGCATTTCTTCCCTGCTTAAATGACGTCGCCGCTCCATAATAACGTTGGTTTTAATCAGTAGTAGGGAAACAGTAGCACTAATAATGTCTTCAATGCGTTGTATGTTTTTATAGGGAAAATATTGACAGCTTATTTTCATCTTTTACTCGAATTTGATTGAGAGTTCCTGATTCAAATTATGAAATGCACCAAAAAGGATCCATATAAATTTATAAAATCATAAATTTATTACAAAGCCACATCTCAATCTCAAGAAATTCGCATAAAAATGCTTGATCCCTAGACATTTTTGATGTGTGTATTTTAGACGACTTGACTTTATAACAAAAATCATAAAATATTTTTCATTTGAAAATATAAAAAAAATTATATAGATGAATAAGCCCTTTAATTTACAACCATAACGCGAGCGAAGCTGCAAGCAAAAGCTAGTCGTGAAAAAAGCAAATACTTTATTGCAAAATTAAATTCAAAATAGTAAGATTTATTGTTAAGGACAAGAAACACCATGCAGCATAAGCAGAAAGATCAAAACAGCAACTTTGTTTGTAAAGCCATAATTTGAAATAGCAAACGAAACTGGAAAGTTTGGAGATGCAAGCCTCTGCCAGATTGCTAATAAATTATATTGGATGCCCTCCAAAACGGCTACTCGACGTATATTTCAAATTTGTTGATGGTTTTGTGGGATCGATAAATTTGAATCGAGAGGACGGGTAGCTGCGTTCTTCTGTTCGAACAAACGGCAACCGTAACAAACGATCGCAAATCTGACCGTCAACTTTATGTTTAGTATTCCTACCGAAATGTCTCGTAAATCGTGATAGCAGATCTTCATCATCATCTTCATCATTGAGACTTAAATTAAGAAGTGTTAAATTGTTGTTTTTTAAATGTCTGTACCCAAAGGGTAACCAACGGAACCCAATTACTAAATTTCTGCTGTCTGTCCGTCCGTCCGTCCGTCTGTCTGTCAGCGGGCTGTATCTCATGATCCGGAATATGTAGACAGTTGTAATTTTCACAGAAAGTGTATTTCTCGCTCTCGCACTGCGCCGGTTTTTAACTCACAATACTCGTAATAACGTGTTTATATCGAACGTTAAATTCTTTTGAAGACTCGTGCATATTATGAACATACATAAACTCATGTCTTATTACCATACAATTCTTACTGCTAAACTTAAGGTAAATATAATAAGGTCGCTTAAGGTAAACTCAGGATTTAAACGAACGAAACGAAACGAAACGAACGAAAACGAAACGAACGAATAAACTAAACGAAACGAACGAACGAAACGAAACGGACGAACGAAACGAATTTAGTGCCAAATATTTGTTGCGACACAAATGTGCCTAAAGATATCCAGAATTCATCGATCAATCTGCCTTTTATTAGAAACAGTAATCCATTTCCAAGTAGAATTTCAATAAAACTAGTCTTTTCAACAAAAGAAAATCTTTTACACGGATAAAACGTTACCCAACGACTTGCATCTCTTCCTTTGGCAAAGACAAGACGCATTTACTAAAACCTTTGTTGCTAATGCATTCATCTTGCATTCGTCGGCATCGTGGGCATGTTTGTGTCGACTACAAGCTGTTCTAATTGAGATCTACGTTTACTCGTGTACTGTGTCGTAATTGCTGGGTATGGCTGTGTACTATTGTGTATTATTGTTGTGTGTATTCATGTGTTGCAGTGTCTTCTCAGAACAACAATTATTGTTGTTGTGGAGGAATGGTCGTTTGTTTGTTTGTTAGCTTGTATGTGTTTGGTGTCGAGTTTGGTTTATGGGAGTTATAATTATGTAGTTTCGAGTTGGTTGCATTAGGATAAGTGCTCAAAATGCCACTTTGGCGAATATTGGTAAAAGATTTTCTGATGTTTGTTTTTTAAACCTTGATAATAAGAATTCATAAAGGAGCGGACCTTTAGATCCTTCAAATGTGATTATTAAGAAGACCTACTTACCACGCTTCGTGAATAGGCTATGTTAATCTGCAGGACGAAAGCTTCAAGCTCAAAGCTTTTACTTCAAATAGTGGTCTATGGTTACTAGCATAATGTAGCTTACTAGTTAAAACAAAAAGCATGAAGCTACAGTCCATAATAACTACGAGTATGAAAGCACTGTAAGTAGTTGCCTAGAGAAGAATAGACTAGAAGCTCCATCAATACTCTTCTTAATACAAATATTGCTGCATCTTTACATGTGACAAATCTATTTGTTCAATAGGTACTGTAATGATAACAACTGTCGACTTTTATGTGGAGTCCAGCTCTGCTTCATTCACCCCAAAAAGTCGGTATTAAAAGCAAGGCGTTTATTTTTTGTATTAAATTAAATCTGCGTTTAAATTATCTTTTTACACTAGGCTTATTTCGTTATTAAACGTCCGAAGTCCTGAGTGATGTGCGTTGTTGGACATAAAACCGTTTAGTTTACGAGTTTGCCTCCGTATTAAAATTTCATCTTGTCTAGAAGATGTTCAGGTTTTGCGAAGTCGTATTGTAAGAGAAATGTACTTTTTTTCTGTCTCTTTAATTCAAAAGCGTGATTTAATTATAACATCAATAAATCTCACAAATTATGTTTCACTGGAAATAGGACTATTTCGTGAAAATAATTATGAGGATTTAATTTTTAATTTCCTGGAAATCGTCATATTTCAAAGTTCGAAATTATAATTTAAAGGGCTTTATTGATGTTTTAAATCGCTACAATTTGGCAATTATTGTATTATAATACCCGCATTTTAATTTTCATTAGCGCCAAAGCCTAACACCGCCGTAATTAACATTTCTCGGTTTTATTTTGTCCCTACTACGGACGCTGATTCTTCTTACAATAGTCGGTTTTTATCAGACAAACGTTTATTGCTACTTAATTTAAACAACTCCAACGGTTTTGCTCAATCTTACGAGATTAATTAATAAAATTTTATGGCCTTTTTCATTAATATTAAAGCGACACCCAAATGTATGCCTTAATATTATTGCAATCCTGGAATTCTAATTCGCGGTTCAACGCCGAGGATTGACATTCCATTATTGCAGAATTAACAGAGCGCTTTTATTTAGGAATCGCTTAGTAAAAATTAACAACAAAAACTTTTTTACAAAAAATATTACCGACTTCAAAAAACACAGAAAAGAGAAAAATAATTTCACATTCAGAAGTCAGTGGCAAAAAAAAACTGAATCAAACAAACAAGTCACCGACTTCTGAAGCTAAAGTTATTTTTCTCTTTTTTGAAGTCGGTTTTATTTTTTGCAAAAAAGTTTTTTATTTTTCCATTTTTAGTTCCCAAAATATTTGCTATAAATTTATTTTACATTATTAACAATACACGTCATGGTAATAGGCTTATCCCCAATAAATGGAACTTAACGACTGTCGAAATCTGGGTGTATTGTACACATCTGCCCCCCATCACCCCCTCAGAGCATACAGGCGTGATGTTACGTCATGATGTTGTATAAACAATAAACATCCAAGCGATTGCAGCAACCACTGCAGATTTGCCGTCTATTTTTGAAGAGTTCCATTGTATATCTCCAAAGATCAGCATCAGATCTTCACCAAATTAATAAAAAAAGAATCATCAAAATCGGTTCACCCAGTCTAAAGTTCTGAGGCTACAAACACAAAAAACAAACCGTTGAATTGAGAACCTCCTCCTTTTGAAAGTCGGTTGAACAAACGTGTTACTTTATTATTTTTCCATTTTCTTGCCTGACAGATGGCGTTTCTGTCACTTATCGAGGGTGTTTTTCGTAAGCATTATTTACTAGACTTTATCCATAAAAGTTTTTCGTCTAAAAAATTTCGAAAACAAATTCTTTACATAATATATCCTCGAGGTGGTGTGGTATGTCAGAGGGGTACCTAATAATTATAATACCGACATTTCGCCAGTTATGTTATGTCTCATATTCCATGTTTAAGGATAAAATCGAGCCTCGCACCTTCTGTTTAAAAAACCAGTGCATGCTCAGTAGTCGTACTTGCGACTACTGGACTAACAAGAAAACATATTCTTTTCACAACAAATAGTCCCCCTCCCTTCGAAAATCATACGAATTCACCATAACCACGGTAATGAGTTTCGCCAGCAAAATTGCTAGAATAAATCAAGCACACGGTATATTTAGCATAAGATAAGAGCAACATTAGATGACACCGTGAGATTGCATTATTGCAATAAATAACGAGTCTGCTATCTTAGAAGGGAAGACTTTGGAGCAGCCGGCAAGCTTGGGTCCAACAATAAATTTCACTTGAGGAAACTACTGCGAAATATGTACTAAGTTTGTAGTTTGTAACGCGCTAGGTAATATTTTGGAGATTTCTTGATGATATTGTTTGTAATATAGGATGTTGAGGTAGTTTTAGTTCGATGGTTTTTGCTATAAGTTGAATTACTTAATTAACCCAGCAAATGTCGCATGAACCAATGATGGTACTTATGTAAAATGTACTCGGAACGAAAATATTATTACATAATCGTTAAAACCGTGAAGGTCTTATAAAGAGATGGCGGATTGTAGGCAATCGGTTGACGGGTTAATTTAGAAATGCTATCGAAACATTTTCTTTACTTGTAAATGTGGATTAGTTTCAAGTCAATCTTTTTTTTAATTTTTACGACATGGCTTCAAGTCATGTCCATCTTCACATGCATTCATTTCAAGCGACTAAAATCCCTCTAGTTTTTCTTATTTGCTTTTAAGCACGCCATCTGTTAGGTGATTTGGATAGTCTCTTACATTTCAAGGACACTTTTTTCCAAGAATGCCTTCATAGAACTCTTCAAAGCTTAAGTAACAACAATATACTAAATCGTTTCTAAAGGTACAGATTTTCCGTGATATTTTAGCACAAACACCTTTTTAGTTTTCCGGAAACGGATCGTAAAGCATGTCTAACGACTTGCTAACGAGAGTATGAGAGAGAAAACGGAGAAAAACGGATCAACCCAGGATACAGATGAGTACAAAAGATTAAGGAAATAAATGTGATTTAACGCCCCCGACCCGAATGTAACGCCAGAAAGTTTTTACAATAGATAATTAGCAATTTATCTTGAAATATTTTTGGGTAATTTTCTTTGGTAAAAAATTTTGCTGGCTGAATTTTATTGTAAACATTGGAAAAAAAAAAGAGTCACGGATATTATCCCGTAAGTACTTTAAGTATAGGAAAACATCGTTTTATTCTCGTACCAATATCAACAATCTAAAAATAAGTTGTAATTTCTGCAATTATTGTGAGTAAGTAAAAATATTTTTGCTAGTTTCGGTTCAATGATGAAATAAGAACTCCTAATTTTATATTTAATTGGTACTAAATTCGGTTTGAGAGTGTTCTGAGATTTCCTTTCATACATAGGTACCTAACAACTCTCGGAATATTAATAATGATTGACTGAAGAAGGTAATTAGACACGCTTATTATAATAAGTTTTAGATTATTTTGAGATCAAAAGCGTTTGAAAATTTATTATATATTCCCAAATAAACAATCAAACCAACCTTTTCAAACACCCAAACTAGACATGCTTTTGCTGGTCGAATATATGTGTTTTTAGGACCATTTCTGTATAATAGACTTAACAAGAAACTAAACTTCTATAGTCTAAGTTATAGGAAATGTAGTTTTGTAATATCAGATTATTTAGCGATACATAATTACACGGACACAGAAAAACTTCTAGAAGTCCTAGTTTGATTATTGTTACTTAAGTTAGTTTTAATGTTTAATTTAATGTTTTTTTACCAATTTGATTTATGTTATAGTTGTTAATAGATTAATTTTATTTTAAAACTTTTACTGACCTAATTAAATTATCCAATGTAAAGTGATGGCCTGAAACACAGGTTTAAAAAAAACCTAGATCAGGCAGGTCGCTACCTAACATTTGAATTCGTCATTTTCGTTACTTGCAAATGTTAAATTATATATTGTAGTTATAGTTTACTTTTATGCACTAATTATACAATACTTTAAGAAATAACACTGCTGCACCTAAATGTACACTTTTGTAATATTTACTTTATAAATAAATTATTCTATTCTATTATTTTAGTGAAAAGTCAGAAAACTTTTCAAAATCCGAAACCTTATCTATTCAAGACCATTGTCAGCTTTCGTCAGCATCTGAGGGTTGTCAGAAAGTCCAGTTATATTGAAAAAGTTCGCATCCACGCCATTCTAGCGGTGATATATCAACGGGTCCTCAAACTTTTTTGACAGCTCAGCAATAGCTGAATTCCTATTCATTTTATTGGATTCCCCTTTTAGTATAAGTTTCGGCAGAGATGGCCAACCTTTTTACGCCTGGTTGACATTTTAATCAAAATAATATTATTATTAATAAAGGAATTATAAGTTAGAGAAAAACGCAGAAATGGAAGGGACCTTCAGTAGGACATCAGGCTGACAACAAATCATCTTCTTTTGGAGTCGATGGTACTCTTCAGATCAGTAATTCAGCCCCGTAAGTACCCATATCAATAGTAGCAGCAGTGTATTAAGTCCTCAAACGTACAGTTGTAGGCACGAACACGTAACATCACAGTAAATGGGTCATATCGCAATGTGTGTCGGACTGGTAAATAATGAATAGCAATAAAGTGGGTGTAACGTGTCACCAATGTCGGCAAAATGAGGAAGTTACTATTTTTATTACGGATAGTTTCACAAAAATAATTAAGAATCGTACTATTGACGTAGATATGTATGAAAAGGTTATAAAAAACAATATCACCCATGTGACTTTTAATATAGACATGCCTAGTTCTCGCATGCCACAGTTTACTCGTACCATAGTTTCGCAACCCCTGAGTTAGGGTTCTGTCAAAAATATTCGTACGTAGCGGAAATGTAATAAATCTAGGGTGTGTTCATTTACTTTATTGAGCCATTCGTGGTTTATGTGCGTGGAGTAACTCGTTTGTGTGAACCCTGAATACGCTAGTATTGTGGTCGGAGCTCAGGTTAATACTTGAATAGTTACTGTGTTGTAAATCAGAATATATAATGGTTGACTGAAACTGAATGTATGAAATCCGTACAAAAGCATAAAAGCAAATAGAATAGAAATTTCTATTCTATTTAGAGTCAGAATCACGTTTTGAGAGAGAAAGGGGAAGATATAAGAGTAGAGGAAGACGACAAAGAAACGATGGATGAACTGTGTAACGTGTGTTATGACAAGAAAGGAGGTGTCCGATGAGATGATGAGTAATAAAGAAGTGTAGCGTCTTCATTAATTATTTATTAATATTATAAGTATTACTCTAGTGAACGTAGTATTTTAAGTTAACTGTAAGTACCTCTAGCTTTAGGTTCCCACGGCAAGCCTTCAGATGTTTTATTGCAGGTTTTATGCAAGAATAATAATAGTTAATGGTAGGGCCTTGCCCAATTTGCTTATTGTTTTTATTAGCTTTAAGAATTTAGAGTAGACTTTGATATTTTTGTTGAGATGCCGACGGTTCTGTTTGTAATGTGTTTAATGTTTAACTGTGCTATTTTTATTGTGTTACCTAGTTAGAGAAACCTTTGTACAGTTTTTAGTTTGTAACGTACCGCTCCGACCGTATCCCAAGTTTTAGATAATTGTTCAAATGTAGAATTCATTCACTAACTTTTCGTCTCCGGGTTCGGTCGGTTGGCATTCTTGCTTCTTGTAATTTATTTTAATAAACTTACTCCATCACTAAGTAAATCAAGTACTTATTTTGCGATTCCTATAACGCCGACACTAGTTAACCGACCTACGTGCGCGAAAGAAGTATGGACGAAGAAGGTATGCTGCGCCGACCCCAAATAAATTGGGATTGTGCGCGTCCGCACCTAATAATTATAACCTACAATTATATAAAACATAGTAAAAAGACAATTTCCGTGCCTAAAGTGATATACCTAAAACTCTGTACTATCAATTTATATTTGTGTAAGACCGTGGTGGCATCACTAGGCCCTATCAGAATACCAGCGCTGTTTTTTTTTTTTAAATGTCACAGCACCTGGCTGAGATAGGAGCTTTTTGGCCTTGCACAGGACCATTTTGACTGTTTTTTAATTTTCTATTGTTTGCTCTTTGTTTCTGTTGTGTCCTGTGTAAGTTTATTATATACTTTTTTTTTCTTCTTTCTTTTTCTTAACTGTGTGTGTTCATGTGTTGTGAGCAAATAAACTGTGCCCCGCATTTGACTTTTCACTGTCTGAGGAAGACAACCAGCCCCTAGCTATCCTCGAGCAGCACTTAAAGCTCCATACAGCCTCACAGACCTCTTTTCCGTAAGAGGGAGTGGAACATCACCCACGCGGGCGTGTTGGTGGTTGGGATATTATTTTATTGTGACTTCTAGGACATTCAGGTGTTTTCCAAATGTTTACCTTCACCGGACTGACTCGTTGGTCGCGTGGTCACAAACGACTGCTAAGCTTGAGGTCCTGCGTTAGAATCCCGGGTCGGGCAAGGTGTTATTAGGTTTTTCCAACGAAAATTTCTTAGTAGCAGCCATGGAGTCCTAATTAGGCCCGGTTGATGGCAACAGGCTCGCCCATTATGACATGAAACTTAAAACGTGACTGGCAAAATGTGGTTAGATCAACGACGCAGTCACTAACCAACCGTCCTAACGTTCTATAAAAAATATTTATAGGTATTAAAGCTTGGTGCATGAGAGCCTGCTCGATTTAATTAGGGCGAGGCGTATAGATGTGCTCTATATATTGCAACCTGAAATTGACACACATTGTGTGGATAGATATCTGATTAAATATGCACCGTGGGACATTACCCTTGAAGCGTTGGATATTAATGGAACATTGAAAATGTTGGGCCACTGCTCCTACATGAACAATGGACGTTATAAAAAGGTCTACCCTTTGGTGTGTAAAACTGTAGAGGTTATGTTTGAGTAACCTAGTAAAACCACTTCCTCGAGTATCATATGGCGTAATAAACAGTAATACATAATTTTCGAATAACAAAGAAAAGACAGTCAGTAAGTTTTAAAGAAATAACTTTTTTTTCGGAACATCGTATATTAAACAACCTGTTTTTTTATATATCCCATAACTCTAGGGTTATCTGTAGGTAAAAATAATACTAAAACTCCTAAAATAGGTGGTCCAAAAATGCATATATCATCAATCATACTTATAAAATATTATATATCTAAGTTTTATTGATAAATACGAGTAATTCATTTTTATTCAAACCAATCATTCAGCTAAGAAAATGCAACGTTGTCATATTTCACGTAAGGGTGTTTTACGTTAATAATCGTGACTTTGCCAAATTATTTTGTATGAAAAATGAAAAAAAAGGATTATTGAAACATAATTCATATGCCAGTTGATTCTTTGATATGGTCTCAATCATACCCTAGAGTTATGGTATATAAAAAAAAAACAGGTTGTATGCCTTACCTACATTTTTTTCAATTCCACAAAGCTCAAGGAACTCAACAAAAAAGTCTTATGAAAATCCGACTATTATAAAGAACGTTGCACTTTTTTTAGGGTTCCCTACCTCAAAAGGAAAAAACGGAACCCTTATAAGATCACTTTCTTGTCCGTCTGTCTGTCCGTCTGTCACCACCGATTTTCTCAGGAACGGGTGGACCTAGCAAGTTGAAATTTATGCCAGATATCTATATAGGTCTATAGTCCTGTTAGGTGTATAAAAATCAAGGTCTTGAGTCAACACGATAAAAAGATACGGGCAAATTTAGATTTTCGCGAAAACTTGTAAGTACCAAAATTTAGCTTACTTTTCATTATTTTTTTATTTTTCCCTTTACTTGTGCTGTAAGATTTTGCTTTTAACCAAAATTGACAATTCTAGGTCAACCGGAAGTACCCTATAGGTTTTGGGTCGAAAACCGATATGGCAGTTCCCGTTTAATCACGAAATTTGGGAAAAAGCAAGGCTTACGGCACATGTAAAGGGAAAAATCTGAAAACCGTAAATATGTTGTTTAATAACAAAAAAAAAAACGATTTTTCTAATACAAACTTATTATTTGAGGTTGGAGCAATAGCCGTTTCATGGGTTCGAACAGCAAAGTTAAGTTTGTCCATTAAAAAGTTTGTACTGAACCCTCGGTGTGCGAGTCCGACTCGCTCTTGGCCGGTTTTTTTTTGTACTAATTGCATTCGGCAAAAAGTTTGTGCCACAAAGTCTCTGTTGGTTAGTTGCCATACCGCTGCACCCTGTACCAACGTAAGCCGCGGAATCCTATATTGACAAACATTTTAAATCGTTCCGTTCTTTTTCTTTTTTTTTGAAGTTTCATTCGGCCGCAAAAAGTTCAACGGTCGCAAAGCGGCCAATCCGCGGAATGCCCAATTCGCACGAGTGTCCAATTCGCACAACGTCCTTGTCGGTATTTTGTGGTCGAACATGTGGCGAAGTAGATTTGATTTTGTCTCGTTGTGACGCGGAAAACTTTGTCCAATACACCGTTAGACATGAGCTGTACCACAATTATTTGTTTTGAAAACAAATAACATAAAAGTATGAGTTGATACTTACATTATTTTTTCTACTTACTCTTTAAACCACTTATAGTTTAGTAAATATTTAGCAGCTTTTACCTTAACATAACATAAAATACATATAGACACCAGGTCTCTGCATATAAAATTATAATTTCTGAGCCACATAAAGCCCCGGTGTTAGACGGCACGGTTGGTGCAGTGGCTGAGCGATTGATTGCTGCGCTGCGTGTCGCGGCTTCAATCTACGCACGGAACAAATATTTGTGTGGCCTACAGATAAAAGTTTCGGGTTTGGCAGTTTGAGTATGTAAGTTTAAATGTTCGTAAACGCACTCAGAACACAGGAGCAATTCCTAGTGAGGGGAAACTTTTTTTTTTAAAGCACATGTCGAAGACTTCAGGCATCACCGGAAGAAACTGTTCGGATCACGACGCAGATTGTTGTAATGCGACTTTGCAACGCTTTCTTGTACGTCAGTTCTATATACGAACATGTTTAGCTGTAAAAAAAATACGAAGTGTGCAATTGGACTGATACAAAAATGTATAATTAATCTTTATTGCCAAAAAGATTCAAAAGAGTTTTTTATTCAATTAAGATACCTTTGATTTTATATTCGCTTTTCACAACCCAGTTAACCCAAAGTATCGTAACAATAAATCCATGCAGTCTCCAGTTTTATTTTTCTTTGTGTTTTTACCAGTTTTCCAAGTTTTTAATTATTAACAGAAGTCATAACAACAAACAGAGTGCGTAACCACTGAAATAAATGTCCCCAGACTATACACAGCGGAAATTAAACTTTGTAACAGCGTGACAGTTTAATTAAACTGTTTTCACGTAATATGCTCATACGAAATATTATAATGTGTAGGTTTACTTTGCGTTCAAAGGGTTTTCCGCTTTTTCTTCTTGATTAATTAAAAAATGAACTCTTACAAATGGAAACCTTACTGCAGGGGTTTTAAGAGTCAGTGAACAGAACAAGGATATTTACTGCGGTTTTTGTTGGCAAAAAATAGTTTTGGTCACAACAAGAAAATAAACTTACGCTGTCACTAACGAGATATCTTCCGTGATTTTCAAAACACTTGGTGATAATGTGAGTGAGTTTTGCCGTGACTTTATATCGAGTTCCAATAGTGCGTGGAGCAAAAGATAAGGAAAGAGGGTAGACAGATTTCTCTGCACCTAATAATTTATTTACCGCCTACCCACATTCTCGAGACATCCCGCGATCATGGCGCTTGCAACAGCGCCTAAATATCGGGAGCTCACAATAATAAGTTGTTATAAACCGTGAAAGTTGAAAGCTTACATTTGTGGTGATGATATTGTGGAACGAATTTTATGCAAAAAGGAACGTATGAAAAGGTGCGAGTGAAAGGTGCGGAAGTGTGAAAGAGAGAGGAAGATATAAAAAAATATAGTGAGACGGATACAGTACGACTTACGAAGAAAGACGTGTTTTTTTTATATTTCGAAAATATACTGTTTTTTTATGAAAAAATCTCTATTATTTCACCATACGATCCCACAATATTATGGCTAAAATCGTTACTAAGTTTTCGAGAACTTTATCCGTAATTGTTTTAATTATTACTTTAACTATTTCCCCAGTCTATTAAGAAACAAGGTTGGGTTTCTTGTCCATAAACATTATACTTTCCTTGCCGATGTCTTCTTAACCTACTCTAATAATATTCGTGAAAGCAAGGCTTTACGTCAAACCACCGGAGATTCCATCTGCCGCATAGTTTTCAAGATTAAACCAACCGTACAAACACACGCGGTCAGGAACTTTGACATCATAACTTATACAAGTCTCTACGTTATACAGGCTGTTACATTTTCACAACCAACAGCGTGTTATATAATAACAATAAACTTATTTCTCAAAAATCTTAGTAGTATTTTACAGAAAAATAGTTTGGCAGTATTAATTTCTAATAAGTGGATGTAGCCACTGCAACGGACTCACTGCAACTAGGCAATGCTTGTATTTCGATTTTCAGCACCTTTTCCCTCGATAATTCAACAATAAAATGCCAACAAAAGAAATATTGTTGATTGTACTACTAATTAAATTTTGAATGACTTAAAACTAACTCAAATGCTACATTGCTTAAGATTTTAAATTACCCATAATAAAATAAGCAAATGCAGGTCTGTACGTGACTGAGAAGTGTTTATGAGTGTGTGTGAACTAGTTGGTGATTTATGTGGAGTTTGAGTGATGTGGGTGCGTGCGTGCGTTGGTGGATGTGATTATGTGAGGGGGTGAATGTGTGTGAGTGTGTGTGATTGAAGTGTATGAGCATGATTATTATCTAAGATTATTTTAACTAATTCGAACCTAACATTCTAATTACTGTTCAACGCTTAGTAATAACTCCGTTTCTTCATAATGTAGTTGTTGCAAATATTCACTTACTATTTGTTTACATTTAGATTTAGTAATCGGGTAAATATTTAATTATTTATTCATTTTGCTTTGTATGAACGGACCAAGAAATTCATTAAATCTTTCACTAAATTTGGTTTTACAAGTGATCCGTTCCAAATATACTTTTTTATTTCTTCGGTTTTGCGCGAGTGCGTCTATAGATATAGATATTAACAATATTAGGGAATTTTTTTGTTAGAAAAACATTAAGAAACAGAGGTTTTCGTTGCGTGAGGTCTGCTAGACCACCATAGCTGACTATTTTGGTCTAGCAGACATCACGTTGGTACATAAGTTACTAAAATGGTACGTCGGTACTCAAAGGTTACCCTTTTTTTTTACTTTTTCCTTATGAGAAGAAGAAATTACAGAGTATCTGAAGCGTCTGCTTCTGTTTCATCTATGTATGTTGAAACAATATACGAACTAGTTTTTCCTAAAACTTAACAAAGCTTTTTTTCGTTTTAATAAAATCGACTTTGCATAAATTAATTATGTAGGCTATTCGAAACTCCTAACCACAAGGCTGACAGGTCCCAAAAACAAATTGCCACTTATGGAATTTTATCCCTAATCCTTTGGCGGTTACTGCGGTACAACTCTCTTTCAATTTAATTAAACATTGAAACTACGCGGCCAACTGCTAGAATAGTTTTACATGGAAATATTGACAATGGAACAGCTGGGAGTTGTAGGTAATAGTACATTTTGATACAAGTGGAGAAAGTTTGTTAATGCGTACGAGGCGGAAGTAACTCCCGAGCCGTAGGCGAGGGTGTTTTTGAGCCGAGAACTGCAATAAATAATGTCCACGTGTATCAAACGACGTTTTTCAATACACTTTTGAAGAAATAAATTATAAGATTGAAAAATATTTTTGTCATGAATTACTATGAAACTTTGATTTTAATTTTCTTTTTTTCCGCGCTTTACTTTCGCCGGGTGAAGGAGAAGCAAAGGTATTAAGCTGCTAAACAGCCTAATATATTTTTTTTTTTATTTAGAACACAAATAAGTGTTAATTTGTGTATAAAAGTAACTATTAGTTTTTAATAATCATGTTTATTTATGAAACTATTTATAAACACAATTTGACCACAACAACATATCCGGTTTCTATGTAATTCTATGAAAACGGTACAAGCGGGAGTGTCGCCATCACTGCGATTTATGCATGATTTTAAAATGAAAAAGTACTCAAGAATCTGAAAAATAGGTGAAGAAAGCTGTTATTATGATAAAAGTTCTCTTCTTAATTATTATTCAAATACAAGGTGTAAACGGACCCTTCCCGAAACATTCAACAAAGCATTCTACATTCATTCATTCATTCCAACTAAGTAACTATACAAAATGTTTTGCTGAGAAACGATTTTTTTAAGATGAAAAATCACGCACTCATAGCACCTACATGTGCTGGTGGATGCATTGAATAGTACAAAAAGTTGGAACTTTGACGTCCAATATCTCCGTAACTAGAAGGTTCCCAGGTATGGACCAGAACAAAAAAATGCCGCAATGACGGGAAAAACAAGCGCCTTTCGCCTTCGATACGGGGATTTTTACACCCTTGATTTAGCACATCTAGTGTAACTTATCCTGTGAAATATTTGGACAATTTGTTTACGTCAATAAAACCACGTAAGCAGAAAGTTCAGTTCTCCGTACTGAATTTTTATTTACCAACTTTTTATTTGGAAATATTTTATCAATTAAAGTACATACTTAGAAATATATTTTTACCTACTTAACTTTAGAATTGCACTGAAATTGAATTAAATATCGCTCCCAGGGCGATACTTGAAACTTTGTTAGGTGTAATTATTATTCATGATGGAATATTGCAGTGTTCCAAAATAATGCTGAGTTATTTTTCTAAATGTTTTGGAAGCAAAATATTAGTAAGAGACCAGATGGTATAACCATATTGCCATGGAAGTTGGGTAGGCCTTTGGTGTGGGACGCAACTTGCGTCGACACCCTTGCGCCATCCCATCTTCCTAGCACAGTGTGCTGTGCTGGGGCAGCTGCTGCAGGTGCTGAAAACCTCAAACGGCGCAAATACAATAATTTAATTGGTAATTATGTGTTTGAGCCGTTTGGGGTTGAAACACTAGGGCCATGGGGTCCGAGTGCCCACCTAGTATTTCGGAAAATCGCCAAACGGTTGGTCGACTCTTCACGTGACCAGAGGGCGGGCCTATTTTTTGGCCAAAGAATCAGCATTGCCATCCAACGTGGCAATGCTGCCAGCCTTCTTGGCACTTTTCCTGTTGACAGCGATGTGGACGAATTTTTCGACGCCCTGTAACCTTTTTTTTTTGATATTTGTAAAATATTTTTATTTCTTTTTATAGTGTTAGTGTGTAAATAAGAAAGTTTAAATTTATTTTACTCTAATAAATAATTAATATACAAATATTAGTAAGTGGAATTTTATTATTTTCAGCATTTTTTTTGTTTTCTGTGTTATGATAGTTTATTACTTTTATTACAAGAACATAATATGGCTAGAAAGGGGGTAATTATGACGACTAATTTAAGTATGGAATACGAAGGTACACTCACTGCACCGACCGAAAATGTATTGAAATACGAACATGAGAACAATGATAGCTCCATTTCGTACCGTTTAAACATAAGACCTTTTTCGAACATTATTTGAAATTATCTTTCTCCAAATCAAACGTTCAAAATTTTTAACAAAATGAGGCATAAATTACACAGGCCAACATGTACATTAATTCAATGAGTTTAGAGCCCACGTTGACTCTTCTATCATTGAATGATTGAACTAACTAATTCGTTAATAATGTTTGGCTTAAACTAAACTACACAAATCCAAAGTGAAAATTATACGAACAAGTAACATAATTATATTTCAGTTGTGTTTAGATAATAGAGAATGGACGATTCAAATTCAGCAAGTTTTTGTTTAACTTGCTTTGTTAGCCTGCGAAGTTTATCGATAAAGGGTTTTTTAACTTTGTTGATCGTACTTTGACCTAAAAATCATAATTTTCTTATGTTTACAACTCACTTCACTTCATTTTTTACTTAGAAATATTTACTTACTTCATTTTAATTAGAAAAAAATATTTACTAATTTATTTGGGGTCGGCGCAGCATGCCTTCTTTTTCAATACTTCTCTTTTACTTATTATCTCGGCAGTCTTTTCCTTTCTAGCCATAGAACTCTTTTCAGGTTATCTTTGTACTGTTATGCTTATTATATTGTGACTGAAGGCTGGTTTCTCTAGTGAAGTTGTGAAGTAATTCATTAATGTCTCCATTTTCTTCCCTTGTACACCCATTAACTAAACCGTAAAAAAAAACCGTATAAGTCGCTATGTAACTATTAAAAACCTTAAAATCATTCATTTATTATTAAACACAAGTTTCTAATGTTATAACTTTACTTTAAATACCTACATGACGTCTATACTATTCTATGCATCCCTCAGTACGATTATTTGGTTACATTTCGTCGTACCGTAAAACGTGATATTTCACTCCAAAAAGAAGTCGTTTCCCAGCAATATTTTTTGCGTGGAGTTACTTAAGGGGCGCTAGTGTGCCATGAGGGACCATGGCACACTAGCGCCACTTTAGTAAAAAAATCAGAACTCGTTAAATACACAATTAATATAAAATCTGATTGTCAAAATCAATGCTTTAGCCACCATCATAGCCAAAGTGTTTGACGGTTTGCTTAATACACAGTTGGGTAAGTATGTAAACCTGCATGATAACCAATTTGGTTTCAGACCACACCTGTCTACAGAGAGTGCCATACTGTGTCTTAAGCACACCGTCAGATACTATACAGACCGTAGGACTCCCGTATACGCGTGTTTCCTCGACTTATCCAAGGCTTTTGACCTGGTTGCGTATGATATCCTGTGGGATAAGCTCGCGAGCATTAATCTGCCGCGTGAACTTGTGGCTATCTTCAGGTATTGGTATGCGCATCAGGTCAACAGTGTCAGGTGGATGGAGGCAGTGTCGGAGCCGTATCGGTTGGAGTGTGGGGTGAGGCAGGGCGGCCTGACCTCGCCCACCCTTTTCAACCTCTACATGGATGCACTCATTGTCGCTCTCAGCAGTGAGCATGTCGGTTGTCATGTTGACGGTGTATGCGTCAACAATTTAAGCTATGCTGACGACATGGTCCTGTTGAGCGCGTCGGTCTGTGGTCTGAGGAGGTTGCTACGAATATGTGAGGATTATGCAGGTGAGCACGGTCTAAAATATAACGTCTCAAAAAGTCAATGCATGGTCTTTGCGTCTGGTGGTGCTAAGTGCCCTGAAACGGTGCCTCCGCTTTATCTGAATGGTTTACCTCTGGATAGAGTGGATCAATTTAAGTACCTTGGGCATTTAGTCACGTCTGATCTCAGGGATCATGCAGACATCGATCGGGAGCGGAGGGCTTTGTCGAAAAGAGCAAACATGCTCGCCCGCAGGTTTGCACGTTGTTCAAATCTAGTTAAAATCACCCTGTTCAAGGCGTACTGCACCTCTCTATACACGTGCAGTCTGTGGGCTCGCTACACACAAGCTAGCTACAACACCCTCCGCGTCCAGTATAACAATGCGTTCAGGGCAGTGTTGGGGCTGCCTCGTTTCTGCAGTGCCTCGGGCATGTTTGCGGAAGCGCGCACCGACTGTTTTCACGCCACCATGCGCAAGCGGTGCGCGTCCTTGGTGCGCAGGGTGCGAGCCAGCTCCAACACTGTCCTGGCGATGATTGCGGGGAGACTTGATTGTCCTTATATGAGGCACTGCTGTAACCGGCATGTTGCTTAGACCTAATGTTTACATATAATTATATACGATTGTTTTGACATATTTCTTTTAATTCCACGTATTGTATTATTTTGATAATTAATTTTGACATTTAAATTTCTTGTAATTCCAAATTTTGTATTTAATCATTTATTTTGACATTTATTTATTTATTTCTTAATGTAATTCTGCAATTTTAATTATATGTGTTTGTATTTTTGTTTAATATGGGTCTCGGACCTGAAATAAATGATTTTATTTATTTTTTTATTTATTTAGAGTTCTAGATTATTGACGTCTATTTAATTCATTAAAAAATACTTCACTGTAGTTACAGTTAGAAAAATTGCTAAAAACGGCCGTTTTTTTCCATTATGTATCTGTAACGACAGCGAGCTATGTTTCAATGAGTTAAGCAGACGTAAATAATTTAGAAGACCAAATGATTGATTTTGTCAATCAGATTTTATATTAATTGTGTATTTAACGAGTTTTGATTTTTTTACTAAAGTGGTGCTAGTATGCATGGGGGAGTCCCTTAATTTGATGTACAGAATGGTACGTTGTCAGTTTCGTGTAGGGTACCGTTTACATTTGTATAACGAAAGTAAGTACAAAAAGTCTTCTTTTTGTACTTACTTTCGTTATACAAATGTAAACGGTACCCTGTTTTGAAAAGTCACTCCCAAAAGTTACTAAAAAAGTATTAAAGTTTTTATGGAAGTCTCAAATTTAAATCCCATCAGGCAAACAACTTGTCCGAGCAAAAAAATCAAAACAAAACCCAAGACCTGAGCTAAAACGACCCAATATTTCCATGAATACATTAACAAGTATTTCAAAAAGATAACAAGTGTTAAGTGTCAGTTGATTTGCATTTCATCAACATAAAACGCTTGAGCGAGATTTTATAATTTATCGAAGGTATAGACGATCCTTTTGAAAGCCCTTAAATAATATATTATAAAGGGATAAAGGATGAAGCGAAATTAATATTTTATATTTTGTTTAAGTATTATGCGGGTAGGCCTTATGTTGGGTTGGGGACAGTTAAAAGATTGAGCTTAGTACGTGCGTGTTAATGGACTACAAGGTTTTTCGATTATTTAGGTCACTGGGTCAGGTGGAAGGTGATTAAAAGTTTATTACAAGAGGTGTGAGACAATTTCGATCAGTAGTATGTGATGAAACATTGACGAGGTTTTAATATATTAAAAAGTTACGATTGATGTCTCTTGTGAGCAAAATAGTTACGAAATGGGAATTTTATGATGCTATTTTGTTTAGTTGTCAAAATGGGAAAGTTACGAGATGGGCCGGAGCCCTTTATTTCTGTACACAAAAGGACCCTCAGTTAAAAAAAAAACTCAAAGCATTTATTTCAATTAGACCATTACGGCACTTTTGAATGTCAAAATTACAAATAAAAAACAAAGCTACAGTCCCAGTTAAAAGGCATAATAACTTGAGAAAGTACTGTAGTTGCCCATTTCCTAGCGTAGATCTCTATGGAGAAGAACGGGCAAGAAACTCCATGGACACTCTTTTGAATCAAAATATTGTTACAAAATCTTGGTTACATCATTAATTTTGAAATTATACATATATGTGAGAACGATGTAGAAAGACGTGCACATTAAGAGCGTCCAGAGTAGAAAAAGACAACAATTTAACAACAAACGAATTAAAATGAACCCTGGCAGCCAAGAGATGACTAGTCCCAACTGACAGCGCCCGCTCACGAACATGACGCGCGCATCGGCGCCATTCAACTCAACCATATTGAAGGGAATTAAATGATCCGACACACCCGCCACCATCAGCGAGACATTTGAGTGAGCATGACATTCTCTCAGTGCAGATTTGTTTCAGTATTATCTCACAAAAAAAGAATTACCGGGATAAAAGCATAAGTCAAATTCCTAACATAAGTCAGGTCTACTCGTCTACCAATTTTCATCGAAATTCGTGGATTCGTTGAAGACAACCACCAGAGAACCAAGGTTACCGACGTGGCCCGGAGAATTGTCAAACTTAAGTGGCAGTGGGCAGGGCACATTGCTCGCAGAACGGATGGCCGATGGGGCCGAAAAGTTCTAGAGTGGCGACCGCGAACCGGAAGACGTTGCGTTGGAAGGCCTCCCACTAGGTGGACCGATGACTTGGTGAAGGTTGCGGGAATCCGCTGTATGCGAGTCGCACGGGACCCAATGTGGCGACACTTGGGGGAGGCCTATGTCCAGCAGTGGACGTCTTTCGGCTGAAATGATGATGATGATGATCGTTGAAAAGGGTTTTTTTTTTTGAAAATCCAAATGTGCCTGTCTGAACTGGTCTCATCAACATTCTCCTGCCCTTATACCAATTTCCAAGACCTGTAACTGGTTTATTTGAAATATTTTTTATTTCAGTTTGAATAAGAATTTCTGCGTCCTGATTTTAACTACCAAATAGTATCCAAACAGATTCACACCCCATTGATCAGGCATGCCGTTCAGTAACTAATGAAATGTTAAATCAATCACACATAAGCTTGGCTACCTAAGTTATTTATTAGCCCACAACCGCACGCAGTGATTGAAACAGCAACATAAACCAAATCAAACGGTGTGCAATGAATTTAAGCATATTGTTAATTGAATTAGTTCGTCCCACTGTTTTTAAGTGTGTTTGACATTTTGGTTTAAATTTATAAATTATTACACTATACCAATTAGAGCTTTCAGCTAATTTGAAGTTTGTATTAGCTTAGTTTGAATTGAAACTTGATATTTTAAAAACGCATTTTTTTTCGAGTTACATTACGCATAATATCTTAATTCAATGATTTCAACAATTTTACCCCATCTGACAGCTGTCATATTAAGCACGTTAAGCAGTTGGTCCCGGCTGTCATTTGTAGATCTTTGACAGTCGTTACAGGTTGTCAGTGGCCCAAAAAGTCTGACAACCAGTCTTACCAGCAAGTAAAATACTGGTATTCAGCTGCATCTGTCTGGAAGCTGACCCCAACATAGTTGGAAAAAGGCTAGGCAGATGATGATGACAGCTGTCACATTTTAGCATTTCAAACTATGTGTAAAACAAAAATAATGTGAATGATAAATTAATATAGTACATTGTTCACCGAGAGGAGAAAGTGACCGATTACCGTCGAGGGTGTCGTTTGAAGCCCGAGCCGTAGGCGAGGGCTTTAAAACATCCGAGATCGGGAATCGCACTTTCTCTCGAGTGATACATAGTGCTTTATACTACACCTACGAGGAAAATAAAAAACGAAATCTTTACTTATTGAAATTGTTGCAGTTAGTGAAGCTTAATGTAACACTTTTTCCATTAATGTTTGTTTGAGATGTTTGCGACAATGTAGGAGGAATTTCACATGTTCTTTTTTCAAATTGTTATCCTGCCGCCGCAGGGTCGCACTGCCAGCCCGACACCATCCAACACACAGCTAGTGGCCAGTGTCATTTTGCGAACTTGGAGATAAAAACTCACTGTAAAACTTTTTGGCTTTTGATATTTAGGTTACCGGCGCATAGTCTTACCCAAAATTAAAAAAGAAAAACCACGTAAGAAATGGATTTTCATACACTTTTCTCTCCCGCTCAGATGCGTTTTCTCCCCGCATATTTGTTCGATATGCAATGACGTACTTTCTACCTTAAATTTGATAAAGTATCAAGGTACTTTCCAAGCAGGTGTAGTTTATAAATGTTTTCCACACGCCTCATATTACTATTATACCCGTTACTTGGGACTGGACAATACGATAGATATGACACCATATCACAATAATTCCAAGACACCAATCTCTAAAAAAAACTTTATTTTGGACCTAAAAATCCGATTTATTTTCAATTAACTGTAAAATTTAATTTTTAGTTGCTTTGAAATTAATAAATAGTTGAGTTATTGAGTTGACTAAACTGTGACGTCACAGTTTGCTATTGCCCTACAAAATCTATGAAAGAACCGCGTTTTGACAGCTCTTAAAAAGTATCTCAATTAATTGGTGTTTCATCTACCCTATTAGCAATTTATGACTTCTTTTGTTATCTTGGGTCTTACCTGTTAAAACAAATGTATGTATTAATGAATAAAAATAAATAAATATATATTTGACTTAAGTCAAACTTAGAATTGACTACTTTTTAGGAATTTTAACAAGCACCAACGGGCCAATTAAATACAAAAGTACTTCTCGAAATGGAAACTCTATAATAATTATAATCTTTTGTCCATAAAAATTACCAGCGAAAACAAACGACGGTATCTTATTTCGGTCAGACGCCAACGTCGGGACGGGGAGCGTTTCCTCGGCAAAAAATTGTAAAGTATTCACGAAAAGACACTGATAAATTACTCCGTGTTTTACAGACACATCTGACGATTTATTACGGCACCCACATACAAATATACCACCATACATACAAGATAAATACGTAAATATGTACGCTCACGCACTAGCCAATGATTCTTGGCAGCTTATGATGGCGTTGCTTGCTAAGGAAACTGTCAATGATATGTCAAATTCCATACATTTTGAACTTAGTCCCGTTTTTTTCCGTGTGTCAAGTAACAGTGGCCTTTGTAAGTAAACATATGCTTACATCGACGAGCGTAAAGGAAAGAAAGATCGATTGCTCTTTACAAGGCAAGGGAAACGTTTTATTCTGCCTTATTTTATTTTTCATTAGACGTGATTTTTTCGTGAAAATTTATTGGGGATATGTTTATGGTGATTGGGGATATAAAATAAAACAATTTTGTATGTTTTAACCTGTGTGGTAGGAACAAAAGAAACAATACGAGAAAAAATCAGTTTCGTAAAAAGTTGATGTTTATTAAAATATCACCTCACAAACTTCACCACAACAACCTTAAGTTTTGTACTTTTTTTTTAGTTAGCCCGTATTGTCCCACTCCTGGGCAAAGGCCTCCCCCATTCCTTCCACTTCTCACGATGATGGTGATGCACCATCTTCTTCTCGGTCTGCCTCGACCCCGTCTAGCCGTTTATAATATACTAGCCGGGACGTCACTCGGTTTCACCCGCGTAGTTCCCGTTCCCGTGGGAGTACGGGTAAACAATTTAGCCTATGTTACTCCGGGTGAATGTAGCTTTCTAATGGTGAAATAATTTTTGAAATCGGCGCAGTAGTTTTTAAGTTTATTCACTACAAACATACATACACACACACAAAAATACAAAAATACAACATACATTTCCTCTTTATAATATTATAATATTATATATAGTGTAGATATACGAAAAGAAAATTGCTGAAATAACTTATATAATATTTTCAATAAAATACTTACCAACCTTTTACCCAAAATTCTAAAGGCACACATTCACAACTCCACACCTAACATGTAGAAAAAGAAACATTCGTATTCTCAACGAGACTGGAAAACGGCAAAAACCTGCCGCCATTTTTCTCACTCATTTTCACATTTTCGCGGTCCAACTTAGTTCGCAAACAAAATACTTTGTTTGGGGGAGGAACAGCATCATCTGTCAAGGTCCCATCCACACTTAGGTCCGTACTAAACCCTTTATGTTTCGTTGTACCACAATGAATACACAGAATAGGTAGGTACAGAAGGCTGGCCATGCAACCAGCGGAAACGCACGCACACATACAGGTTTCTCTGATTTTTTTTCGGTTATTATGCTTACTCTTCTTTTTCGTAACGTGTCGAAGACAATTTAAATTGAGTCAGCTTATAATTTGGCGACGAGCTTGGCGCTTACAGTAGCGTCCATCAGATTCTGTGATGTGCAACCAACAAGGCACACAAGCGACAGGCAGGACATGATATCAAGTATCCCATCGATTGTGGCAGCTTACTCTTATTGGTACCCTTTACGTCGTTGGAGTGGAATTTTGCTAGATAATTTTACTGTGACCATAAAGACACGCTTCACGTACAGTCAGTACAAGCGTACTTGCGACTGGCATTTGTTAGAGATCTCTGTACGTACGCGTCTACAGACATACAGAGCTCCAATATTATGTTTGCTGACCAGAGGTTTGAACGATTCCCATGTAGTGTTTTTTTTACAGATACATCTTGTTAGCAGTTACTTAGTAGCTAGTGGTAATACTGTGAAAGGAAAGTAGTTATGTGTGCGTGCCCCTGTTTTCAGTTGTTGTAAGGAGTCGACCTACTGTATGAACCTATTCAGTGGCAAATAGTTACCGGTCCCTCTTTATGCTTGAAAAGAAAAATAACCAAACACAAAAAGGCCTTTTCTACACCCGGATGCGTCTGAATAATTTATTAAGAAGAATTCTCTAAACAAAGGAGGTTGAAGTGTTTTATGGGGCGTTAGCATAATAGGCTTATTATGTGTGTGTAATAATATAGTGTTTGTTTGGACAGTGTCATTACAATGGGGGCGTTAGTTAGGTAGTTAGTGCCAGTTTTGTCTCCAGTAAGCTAATTATGTAGGTTTGAAAATACTGAAGCATTATGGGATTGTTTTCAAACAAAAGTAGTACACATATAGAGACGGTAAGACTTTAATTATATTCAAAGGTTGATAAATAAAACGAGCGCATAAAAAAAGATGGCTTCTATTTCAAGATGACCCTTCAGGAAGACGTCAACCAAGCATTTTGTTGAACAAACTAAGTAACCCTACAAGTAACATTTTTTTTTTGGGGTGATAAATCACGTTTTACGGTAAAACTAAATGACGTATGCATTGCACAGTAAACGGGTCATGGAGTAAAGATATAGTTATCTATAACCTTAAAACTAGTAACTAGTGAAAAAGTTGGAACTTTGCCTGCTCCAGAACAAAAAAAATGTCAAAATGACAGGGAGAACGCCTTTTTGCTTAGTTAAGGGTTGTATTTGCAGCCTTCATAATGTTATTAATTGCTCGTATATAACGTTTGTCTCTGTGTCCCAAAAAATAAATATATCTTCATTCTTAATAGAGCACAACTAAATATTCTTAGTTTCAGAGTACGTAAGTTTTGTAACCTTAACATTAATTTGTAATGTGCATCGATATGATTACAAATACCTACACTTCCAAACCAAAATATAACTATTCAGTAGCAATAACCGGATCCCAACACAATACAATGTCAGTAGCCTAATGTATCGATAACGCCACAAACCAATACACGATTTAATGATCCAAATAATTATGGAACGTTGCGAAGTCAGCCTGAAGCAACAATTAGAAGCGTGCTGTATAATGAATGGATTATTGAGACGACCTGATTAATTGCATATCTATTGCTGAAACAATAAATAGGCATAGACCACGTATAACATCAAACCTGCCTCAGCCTGTAAACCCCTAAACGTTAGGCACAAACAAACGTTGGGTACATTTCGCCAGTTATGTTTAAGTCTCTAGGTGAGGTAAGCTTATTGGGGGTGCGATGTCAGAAGTCCTCCACGTGTGTCTGGCGGTTGCTGGTCCCTCTCGATACGTCTGGAGGGAAGAGCAGCTGCTGGGCCGGTGCACCCTGGGCGCGGCAGTATCCTTCTCCGGGGAATGAGAGGAAATGAGAATTTCCTTTTATCCCTCGGGGAGAGTTACTGCCGCGGCTAATTATTCTGACATGGGTGGGGTCCTGCCAGGACCACCGGTGCGTTCCTCTGCGAGACCCTCTGTACAGCAGAGGGCATAGCAGAGGAGTGAGGGCGGGCTCGGTGTGCACTCACCCTGCCTCCGAGCAGACAGAGTAGGATGCGTCCTTCTTTGCCACCGTCAGTCTCGTATTCCCACTGTCGAAGTGCTGTGGATCATGTCTCGCGGCTTCGATAGGGACCGAGGGTCTTGGCTTAACCGCCCGGACTGCGAGGTAGAAAACCTCTATAAAAAGTTACCCCGAATCCCAAGCGGCGGCGCACCGCGAGGGGATGTATGGCTGACGGGTGTTCCCATGGAACGAATCAGTCGCTAGTGCTCACCCTCGCCAGGGTACCTGCAGACCCTCTGGCGAGTAATAAATGCTAAAATCTGCTTATCTTGGGTACAGGGGTCTCTGCCCAGATTGACTTTTATTTCCCCCATACTCGTGGGTTCAAATATGGAAAAACAAAATAAAAACAAAACAACCACCGGTAACGGCATAGAAGAGGAGAGGAGGGATGCGAGATCGGAGTCCGATATCGCTTCCAGCGATGGGAGCGCGGGATGCTCAGGGAGCTCCCGCCGCGCGAGGGCCGGGACGCCCGCGGAGAACGGTAAGTTCTTCCGCAAGCGGCCCAGGCGGGACGGCGACCGGGGGTCGTCATCCGGAGAAGAGGAGGCCTCGGCCCGAAAAATCCCCACCAACAAGCGTGGTGGGATCTGGGGCAAGGGGAGAGGGCTCTCAGCCTCAGTGAGGTCGGTAAGGCTCGCCGAGGAGGGGCGTCACCCGGGCAATGCTGTACCCGGGTCTGGCGACGAAGCGGGTGCAACTGGCGGCTCCGAGGCGGAGCGTAAGGCCAGGTTTGCTAAGGAGGTGGAAGCCGCGATAAGGGGCGTGGCCTTGAAGATGAAAACTTCATCTAAACTCAAGGCCATACCCGTGGCTTCCGCCTCCATCATGGCGGCAGCGGAGGCCAACTTTGTGAGGCCTCTACCACCTCCTTCGCCGGAGGGAGATGTGGCCAAACTGCGGGAGGAGGTGGCCCGCCTGACGGCCGCCACGGAGCTTCTCCAGCAGGAGAATGCGAAGCTCCAAGCGGACCTGGCAAGTCTGCGTAAGCCAGGCTCCCGCGTGGCGCCTTCAAACGGGGGCCACCAGCACCAGCAGCAACGACAAGGCCAGCCCGTGCCGGTGGAGAACCAGGTCCTGAACCTGGTTCGACAGGAGTTGGCTTCCTTCCAGGCGCGGTTCGCCGTCCTGGAGGGAATTGTCCTGCGCCCTCCCCTGGCGCCAAGCAAGGCAGCCACGGGCCCGAAGGCGGCCTCCTACGCGGCTGCTGCGGCTAACGCACCCGGACCGAGGCCGTCCAGCCAGCCCTCCGGCAGGGTTGTGGCACCCCCCTCCCCCGAAAAGCCGGCTCCGGCGAAACCGGCACCGGCTAAAAAGGGGGGTAAAAAAGGTAAGGGCAAGGCGGCTGCACAGGTGGACACTGCGCCAACGCCAGTGCCTACGGCGAATGGACCAGTGCCTGCGGCACGGCAGCCGCCGCCGCCACCACCGCCCCACCAGCCCCCTACACCTCCCTCGGCTGAAGCTGGATGGCAGGTGGTCGGGGAGGAAAAGAAGGGGCGAAAGGCGGCCAAAAAGGCCCGAAAGGAGGAGCGGCAGCGCCAGCACAGGGCGCGAAAAATCGCGGCTAGGCTCCGCGCCCCGAAGACCGCGGCTGTAGTGATAACACTACAGCCGGAAGCGGAAAAGAGGGGCGTGTCCTACCGCGACCTGCTGGCGAAGGCGAAGGAGACGGTGGATCTCGGGGAGCTCGGGATCACCGGGGGCCTCCGGCTTAAAGTCACCGCGACGGGGCCACGCATGCTGGAGATCCCCGGTGAAACCAGCGGCTCGTCCGCTGACGCTCTGGCGGAAAAGCTCAGAGCGTCCCTAAACGCGGACGAGGCCCGAGTGTCCAGGCCCGTGAGATGCGCAGACCTGCGCATTCTGGGTCTGGACGACTCGGTGACCAAGGAGGAGGTGGTGGCCGCTGTCGCCAGGTCCGGTGGGTGTCCTGCTGAGCAGGTCAGGGCAGGCGCCCTACGCCCGGACCTCACGGGTATGCATACCGTTACGGTATGCTGCCCTGTGACGGCGGCCAAAGCTATAGTGGAGGGCCGTAGGCTACTGGTGGGCTGGGTTTCAGCGCAGGTAAAGCTGCTGGAGCCCAGACCTCTGAGGTGCTATCGCTGCCACGTGGGACACCACGCGTCAGTACAGTGCGCCTCGGAGGTTGACCGCAGCGGCCTCTGCTTCCGCTGCAGCCAGCCGGGTCACGTGTCCGCAGCTTGCTGCGCCACACCGCACTGCGGTGCATGTGCGGCGGCTGGCAAGCCGGCCGATCACCGGGCTGGGAGCAAGGCCTGCGCTCCACCCACCAAAGCAACCAGAGGCAAGGGTAGGCCCTCCGCCGCCTCCGCCGCAGCCGTAACTGCCGCCGCTGCCGCTGTCGCCGCCACAGTGGGGCCCTCACAAGGGGCCAGGGAGGAGGAAGCGGTAATGGAGTGCCAATAACGGCCCCATTACGCTTCCTCCAAGCGAATATCAACCACTGCGCCTGTGCTCAGGATCTGTTGCTCCAGAGCATGGCGCAGTGGTCGATTAATATCGCTGTGGTCGCTGAGCCGTATTTTGTCCTGCCCAGGGAAGACTGGGTGGCGGACCTTAGCGGCTCAGTGACCATAGTGTCGTCGGCCGCCGCCGGTACTCCGACCCTTGAAGGTGTCAGGAGGGGTCGGGGGTGCGTAGCAGCACGGTTCGGGGAGATTGTAGTGGTGGGAGTCTACTTCTCCCCGAGCCGAACTCTCGCCGAGTTCCACAACTCTCTCGCAGAGTTGAGTGTTGTCGTCGGAAACCATTCCCTTCCCGTGCTTGTCCTCGGGGACTTCAATGCCAAGAACTTGGCTTGGGGTTCTCGTTGCACAGACGTGCGGGGACGGATGGTGGAGGACTGGGCTCTGGAGAAGGGCCTGGTCGTCCTAAATCGGGGTTCTGTCGCTACGTGTGTGCGGATGCGGGGCGAGTCGGTGGTGGACATTTCGTTCGCTAGCCCCGCTCTGTCGCCGCGTGTCGTTGACTAGCGTGTCATGGAGGGGGTGGAGACCTATTCCGACCACCGGTACATCCGGTTCGACGTCTCCACCCAGACCTCAAGCGCGCCGGTCCAACAGGCCCCGAGTGGTCCGCGTTGGGCGCTGAAGCAGCTGGACCGGGAGCTCCTCCTGGAAGCCTCGATTGTGCAGGCCTGGGTGACATCACCGGACAGGCCTGCCGACATTAACAATGAGGCAGGGTGGTTCCAGGAGGCCATGTCCGACATCTGTGACGTGGCAATGCCCCGAGTCCGGCCAGGAAGCGCCCGGCGTCAGGTGTACTGGTGGTCGCGAGAGCTGACATCTCTGCGCGAGGCGTGCGTAGCTGCGCGACACCTGTAAGCCAGGCACCGCAGGCTCCGCATCCGTCCACCGGATGCGGCAGCCATTGAGGCGGAGCTATATGAGGGGTACAGAGCGGCGAAGACTGCCCTCCGCGAGGCTGTCCTGCGGGCCAGGGATCTGGCCCGCGAGGAGATGCTGGGGACTCTCGACAGAGATCCGTGGGGGCGCCCTTACAAGATGGTGCGGGATAAACTCCGCACCTGGGCCCCCCCACTGACGCAGAGTCTCCGGCCTGAGCTCGTAGAGGACGTAGTGAGCACTCTGTTCCCTACGCGGGGGGAACATCCCCCCCCGCCTATGGCTCCGCCACCTGCGGTGCTGGAAGCGGACCATCAGGACGACGACGACGACACTCCGGTAGTGACTGGGGTAGACCTGAGAGTGGCGGTACGCAGGCTCAGTGCCAAAAATACCGCCCCGGGACCCGACGGCTTGCCTGGCAAAGCCTGGGTCCTGGCCTCGGAGGCTCTCGGGCCCCGACTGGAGGGGCTTTTAAGCGCATGCTTGGAGAGAGGCCAGTTCCCGCTTCGTTGGAAGACGGGGAAGCTGGTCCTCATTCGGAAGCCGGGGCGCCCTGCGGACTCTCCGTCCGCATACCGGCCCATAGTGTTGCTCGACGAGGTGGGCAAGCTCTTTGAAAGAGTCATTGCAAACCGCCTCGCCGAGCACCTTGCGGGGACGGGGCCGGATCTTGCGGAACACCAGTTTGGTTTCCGCAAGGGGCGCTCTACGGTGGACGCCATCATGCGCGTGAGAGCCCTCACGACGGGGGATGCGGTGTCCCGGGGTGGGGTTGTCTTGGCGGTGTCTCTTGACATCGCCAACGCCTTCAACTCCATGCCCTGGAGCTGCATTAGGGAGGCACTACGGTACCACCGGGTGCCGACCTACCTTCGTCGTGTGGTCGGGGACTACCTAACGGATAGAGCCGTTATCTACCCCGGTCGCAGCGGAGAATGGAACCGGCGAGAGATGTCGTGCGGTGTTCCACAGGGATCGGTTCTAGGGCCTTCCTTATGGAACATCGGTTACGACTGGGTGCTGCGCGCCGACCTCCCTAGCGGTGTCAGCGTAGTTTGCTACGCTGACGACACGCTGGTGCTGGCACAGGGGGGGTCGCACGAGGCGGCGGCCGAAGCTATGACACGCGGGGTTGCGATAGTCGTTGAGAGGATCCGGCAACTGGGTCTCGAGGTGGCATTGCACAAGTCCGAGGCCATGTGCTTTCATGGGCCTCGGAATGCGCCACCTCCGGGATCCATACTCACGGTAGGAGGGGTATCCATCGGTGTCGAGTCGACTTTGAAGTACCTAGGACTCGTCCTCGACAGCCGGTGGAACTTCGTTGAGCACTTCCGACGTTTGGCCCCCAAACTGGAACGGACTGGGGCTGCCTTCAGGCGGCTCCTGCCCAACCTGGGGGGGCCGAACGCCTCCTGCCGGAGGCTCTACGCGGGAGTCGTGCGGTCCATGGCCCTTTACGGGGCCCCGGTGTGGGCGCGTTCCTTGAGGCTGCGTGCAGCCCACTATCTGAACGCGCCCCAAAAGGTGGTAGCCGTAAGGCTGGCCCGTGGGTACCGCACGATCGCCCGCGAGGCGGCGTGCCTCCTTGCCGGACTGCCGCCATGGGATCTTTAGGCGATAGTCCTCGCGCGCCTGCATGAATGGCGCGCGGAGGCGCTTCGCCGGGGGGAAACTCCACTGCCGCGACTAATTGTCGCTCAGCGGACAGACTTCCGGCGGGATCTCATGGCGACATGGAGAGAGCGACTGTCGCAACCCCGTGCAGGGCACGCCACGATAGTGGCGATAAGTCCCCTCTTTGAGGAGTGGCTGGAGAGACGCCACGGCGTCCTCACCTTCCGCCTGACGCAGGTCCTCACCGGACACGGTGTTTTCGGGAGGTTCCTGCACCGAATCGGGCGGGAGGAAACGCCCGGGTGTTTCCATTGCGAGGATCGACCGGAGGACACGGTGGAGCACACGGTGGAGGTGTGCCCCGCGTGGGCGGAGCACCGCCGTGTCTTCGAAGCGGCGATTGGCGGCGGCGACCTCTCGCGTCCGGCCCTGGTGCAAGCCATGGTCCGGAGCGAGACGGAATGGGACGCGGTCACCTCCTTCTGCGAAGCAGTAATGCTAGAGAAGGAGGTGGCGGAACGTGAGAGGGAGAGAACCTCACAGCGTCCCGGCCGCCGCGGGAGACGCCCCGGGCGTCGGGGGCCACCACGTGGCCCCCGGCAACCGTAGGCGCGAGCCTGTGGACGGTGGGCTATGGGCTAGCTCGCCGTCCGTCCGTCTCATGACGACAGGCCGTGTCGACGGCGCGTTCGTGTTCCACGCGCGCCTCAAAGAGAGTCAGCAATAGGAAGGGGTCCGCAAGGACCGATGCCTGCCGGGGTTGCGGGACTGTTCGAAAGAGATACCGTGGCCCCGGAACACAAAGGGCGATGAAGGAACATGGATGGGTTTTAGTCAGTAAAAGTCTGACACTCCCTCCTGCTCCGCCCAGAGCGGGAGAAGTCATTTGATGATTTCCCATCCGAAAAAAAAAAAAAAAAAAAAGGTAAGCTTATTGATATCTGCTGTTCACAAATCCAGATTTCGGGCTGCTACTGAGAAATTCCTGGTGGAGGCAGGGCCTCGACAAGATTGAGCGATAGTAAACGCTGAACGTTAGCCAAATACCGGATGAAAGGCTTAATACGTGTAGTGATTGTTTCAGCACTGTGGTTTTGATAAACAAATACTGCCGGAAAGAATGTACTCGTACTAACACGAACAAGAATGTAAAGCTGTACGTGATTTTTTGGCGCAGTGTGGCTTAAGTCGAAACTAATGCTAATTCTGTTTTTTTTTTTACTTTATTACAAAAAGAAAAGAGACTGCCTCGTTGGTTTAGTCGCGCTAGTATGAAGTCATGGGCTCGATTCCCGGGTCGGGCAAAGTGTTATTGGGTTATTATATCAGTAATCTCTCAGTACCACCCCCTATGACATGGGACTTAAACGTAACTGGCAAAATGTGGGTCTACTTATTCGGTACACCTCTGCCAAACACTTCGCGGATTACAAGTGATGTGATGTTATGTTACAAAAAGAAAAAAATCACAAATGTTCACCAAAAGATTCCAAATGTAAACGTCATTCATATGCCAAAAGATTCTTATATCACGGTAGCACCCCTTAGAAATGAAGGTTAGAAATCCCAGTGCTTAAGGGTTGTTCGTCGAGTAAGCTGCCTTAAGTAGGGTGGATCCACGCGATGACTTATTCATGCATGCCTACTGTCGCAAAACTGACCTGCTATTCTTTAAAAGCCAGTTTAGACGTATGTTACATTGCTGTCACGTAATCGGGGACTACCGTAAATGTCTGGTCTTTATGGTAAACTTGGCCTTGAAGTTTTTTTTGAACGTTTCTCTTTTTTAAGGCGGTATGCGTAGAAACTGTGTGAGGTTTTAGTTTTGGGTTTATTGGAGCAAACTTGTGATAATTGTGATTGAAGTCTTTGTTGGCTGCTGGGGTTTTTACAACTTTACACATACCGTTAAAACGCAGAAAGTAAGTAATAAGAGACTGGTTTGATCGAGCATTTATTGTGACATGACCTGCATTTACAATCAGAGCGACTAATGAAGGCAAGTCACTGGGAAGAACACGACAGTGTTGCTATCCATTAGTATAATGAACCAAACATACACACTACAGAAATTGAACTCGTGTCTCGAAGGCACAGCACCTATCACGTAACTTGGAACAGTAATGTATGTATGTATGCCTTGTGGCATTAAGTCCGCCTATGTACCACTATTGTACATGTAGTTTAAATAAATAAATAAATAATAAATATAATGTAGCATTTTACATGCCTAGTGAGTTTTATATTTTTTTGTTAGTTGAAGAGGTCATACTAACCACAATATAAAAGCAATATTTGAATAACTAATAACCTAAGATATTAATGAACATCGTGTATAAAGTCTACATCTCGATATACAAACTATTGAGTACAATAACTTATTTTTATGTTGCTACTCGTACCGTAACGTACAAGTAAATTGTCCTATCCATAGAAACAGAGCGTGCTGCCGAGCGCAACGTCAATGTAGCATTATCTGTTCTCTCTCTCTCTCGCTCTCTGGCAAATGACGGTTCTGAGCGACAGAAAAGGATAGGAGCATGGAAAAGTGCGATTTCGTGCTGTCAGATGAGGTTCAACAGTAAGTGTACATTTGACTTCGCTAAGCGTTCTACACTTCGACACTGCACCTGGTCCAAACTAGGTGCAGTGTCGAGAATACTCACTTATTAGACTACATTTCTTTGATGGCCTTGTGTTATTAATTGTTATGTTAGACTAGTTACAGAAGAAAAAGTCTGTTGGATGGGTTTTTAGATTAGAAAAAACATCTACCTATTTCGTTAACACCAAATCATTTTAAGAAGTTTGTAAGTGAACGATGTAAACTATCGTAGTCTTAGGTCGTAGACGTAGCCAAAGCTCGCACTACGCCGTAGCTAGTTTCCGTAGCAATAGGTAAGCATTAAGTGCGTAGCGTTTTTGATCTTGGCCTGTGTGCAATATTGCAATCAAAACACAAACAGGTACGCTGCATGCAGAGTGCACTGCCTGTGTGCTGTCTTCTTAAAGTATAAAAAGCGTACCCATTATACCCAAATCCGTATATATATAAACTAGTCAAAGTGATTACTTGAGTAAAAGTCATTACTATAGATACAATTTTTATTAAAAAAAAAAAAAAAAAAAAACTATTTATTTCCACATGCATTCCTAAATTTAATACAAAAACAATAACGCTCAATCATTCTACTGCAAGATTATGTGCGCTATCGATCAGTTATGTTCCTCGCTCACAGTCTTAGTCTGGTAGTGGTAGTGGGCCCACACATATGCCCCTACCCTGTTTTATACATTTCAACGGTGAAGTAGAATTTCAAGATCGAGAGATCGATCGGTAGATTTTTTCTGTAGTTTAGTAATTTCTTGAAGTTAGAACGTTCAATAGTTAGAATTTTTAGCTTTGCTTTCATTAACAGTTCTTCGATCTTCTGTTGTATAAGTAATTACTTCAACTTGACTATAAGTAGATGCAAGTGTAATATTGTTGGAATGGCATGCTCCATGAAAGGCTGTTACAATACTGAACCTTAACACTTTGAATCACGATCGAGTATTTTTTAACAAATACTAACCAACCACGAAAACTATATTCCCAGTACACTTATAGACTTCAAAAATTAAAAAGCAATTTCGTTGCGAAACGAAACTCGGCTCGAAGGACCAGTCTTTGGCGACAGCTAATCATAATAATGAAATAAGACTTTAATGGGCTGCCTATCTGGCCCCGAAGCTGCGGCCTAACAATACCAGTGTAACTTGACCTTAATGAAGTAGTAATTTTGAAGAAAAATAGAGGTCTTTTCTTTTGGCGTGATAGAAGTTATTTAAGAAGATTACGCAGTTTCATTGGCCCTATAAAACACTAATGTCCTGTCGCCTGTTTTGCAGATACTGGGAAAAATAATAAAGGAGCTATGGTCGTCTTTATAATGATGGTTGACGTTTTTTTTTGTACATAAAATGTTAAATTTATGCTTGACGTTTAATTACTTATTTTATGATCAAGCAATAAAGGGTTATCGGTTTTGACGAAGGCATGGGTGTATGGTGTACCTGCTTGGTAAGAAGTAAACTCATGCCAATTCGTATTATGAACATCAGGATATGAAGTAATTTTGTGTTTATCAGGACGCCTATTTTCTGTTTTGTCTTTTCGCTACATAAAACACGGAGTAATTTATCAGCGTCTTTTCGTGAATGCTTTACAATTTTTTGCTAAGGAAACGCTCTTATGAGACGTTATCGGAAAACATTTTATTAATTTAACATACACATTTTTTTTTGGTTTACACATCATTGAAAATGCTAAAATGTGACAGCCTATAACCTACTATGTTGGGGTCTGCTTCCAGACAGATGCAGTTGAATACCAGTATTTTACAAGGAGCGACTACCTATCTGACCTCCACAACCCAGTTAGTATTGGGTAATACGATATTGCTAAGACTGGTTATCAGACTTTCGAGCCACTGACTACCAAAGGGTAGTCAGTGACTCGAAGGGTAGTCTGGTCCCGGCTGTCATTTGTAGATCTTTGACAGTCGTTAAAGACTGACTTTCGAGCCACTGACTACCAAAGGGTAGTCAGTGGCTCGAAAGTCAGTCTTTAACGACAACGGCATAACGTGCTCTCCGAGACATGGATTAAACCCATCCACGGACCAACCTAGGCAAGCGTAGCTTACCTAAAGATTTCCCCGAGCGGCTGTTTTTATTTAGCCACGAGCTCCTGCGCAATCTTGATATTTCAACTAATTATATTTAGTACAAAGCCCTCATGAGCAGGCGGTAAATCTTAGAGAATAATTAACGGAACTCATTTAATAGAAACGCTAAGTAATATTTAGTGGAGGGCTCTTGAGTGTTGAATCAAAAGGAAAATGTTTACTTAGGGTCCTTTTATTACGAGAACAAAATAGGGACATAGGTAATTTTCGTGTATTCAATAATTAATGTAATGAGTAAGAAAAACAACTTGAAATCCAATAAAAACAGTACTTAACCAGTACGTTTTAAGTACGGTCGAACAAGCTATTTGGTTTACATTTTACAATGTAATTTGTTGGTTAAACTGTAAACCAAATAGCTTGTTCGACCGTACATGCTTTATGAAAACATGGTAATTAATATAATTTGGTAATAAGTAACCCAAATAAGATAATAGGAATATTTAATGTTTTGTTTTGTAACCCTTCTGAAAATACTTTTACCGATTTTTTTTATCTATGTGAACAAGGCTTACGAACTGGGTGTTCTGTGCGAGAATGGAAAATTGAACTTTTAAAATATAAACCTATAGCAATATATAATTTTTTTTTTTTTCGGATGGTCAATCATCAAATGTCTTCTCCCGCTCTGGGCGGAGCAGGAGGGAGTGTCAGACTTTTACTGACTAAAACCCATCCATGTTCCTTCATCGCCCTTTGTGTTCCGGGGCCACGGTATCTCTTTCGAACAGTCCCGCAACCCCGCCGTCAACACGGCCTGTCGTCATGAGACGGACGGACGGCGAGCTAGCCCACCGTCCACATAAGTTCGCCCCCAACATTACAATTTATTTATAACTTTACAGGCTATGTTGTTGACCTTTCACAATAATACAATAGGTACGTCTTATAAATTAACGGTCGTCGGTTTTTGATTTTCCTCGTTGTATTTTTTTAAAGCAATTCGCAAATTTGATGTGTTTTTTACCACCGTTTACAGAACTTATTCTTGGAGGTTTATGTGCTTAGGGGATTTATGAAGTGTGTAAAAAGACCCTTAACGACGCCGAAAGGCACTTGCTCTCTACGTCATAGCATTTTTTTTTGACAATACCTGAGAACCTTCTAGTTACGGAAATATTAAAAGTTCCAACTTTTACCAAGTTAAAAAAAGAAACAATTTTCTAAGGTTATAACATCACTTTAAATACCTCCATGATCCGTTTTTTTTTCGTTTACTATTCAGTACATCCATCAGCACAATGTTTTGAGTGCGTTAAATTGAGTTTTACCATAAAGCTTGATTTTTCACACCAAAAGAAGTCGTTTCCCAGCAATTTCTTTTGGGTAGAGTTACTTAGTTTGATGTACAGAATCCTTGGTTGACGGCTTCGTAAAGGATCCGTTTACACCTTGTATTATAGTAAATTGGCACTAATGTTTTCTCAAGTCTTAAAATTTATGCGAAACATAGGGCAGCTGGCCACTGTTATCTTACAAGTCTACTTACCTCTTTGGTATATTCCGTATGTGTGGTCTGGATACCAGGCATGCACCGTTAGTCTAATATACGGCCCTGGACGACATCCAGTTGGACGTAGCTCACGGATTCTACACTTTACGAGTATACAATATGGGCCGGTGACACGTTTGGTTGTGCTCCTATTCTGCATAACAATTACTTCTATTTAATGTGGAAATATACGTAGACCACGGATACGGTACTTAACTGTAGAGATGTAAACCTCTATGGTTATCTATGACTGGAATAGAGAAAAAGACTAATTTTGTAATTAGTATTGTAGTATATAAAACGGTGAAGGAAAACATCGTGAGGAAACCGGCATGTCCTAGATCCAAAAAATTCGAAGACATGTGACATCTACCAATCCGCACTGGGCCCGCGTGGTGGATTATAGCCCATTTCCCTCTCATAGAGAGGAGGCCTGTGTCCCAGCAGTGGGAACATTAATAGGCTGATGATGATGATGATGATATAAATAGTTTAGGATGGAGCCAGACGTCTGTCAGTGTATGACTTGTGTAAAAATAAAGTAATCATTTTATCTGTTTTGTATTGCCTAAAATTTCATGCCTAAGTACATGACCAAGCGATCTAAGGACACTCTTTTAAATTTTTGTCCCTACATCTTCTTTGAAGCTGCAACGTTCTCGTATAATGTCAATCCCTAATAATATCAGAGTTACACCACCCACGCTTCCCAAGGTTATACTACAAGGTTATCGCTATACTTGTTTTTTCTGAATATTGTTTTAAAGTTCTGTTGTTGTTCTCCAACACTTTTATATTACTTTCGAACCCCTATACCGAGCTGTCAGTGTAAATCTTTCATTACTTGCAGCAATGTTCAGCCTTTTCAGTCCGACGTTCGTTCAGCTTTGCCGTTCGTGTAACCGACCGTAGATTGCGCTGACATACACTTTCAAGCACCATCGAGCATGAGTTTAGGTGTATATTGTGCCTTTTTTTTTTTCCGGATCTGAAATCATCGAATGACTTCTCCCGCTCTGGGCGGACCAGGAGGGAGTGACAGATTTTTACTGACTAAAACCCATCCATGTTCTTTCATCGCCCTTTGTGTTCCGGGGCCACGGTATCTCTTTCGAACAGTCCCGTAGCCCCGGTGTATACTGTGCCTTGTCTTGTGTTATATTTTAATGGTATGTTAGAAATATTCCTATTTCATTTTATTTATTATTATCAGAGTTAGAGAGAATAGAGTTGTTGGAGGGCAAAGTGTCATTGGATTTTTCCATCAGGAATTTATCAGTAGCAGTCACGAAGTTTGAATTTGTGCCCGGATGAAAGCAGTTGGCTCTCCCCCTAATAGGTACATGGTGCTGGTGAGTCATGGAGTGTTTAAAGTAAAGTTATAAAGTTTGTCATTTTTACCTACTTGAAAAACAAAACGTGTGAAAAAGTTGGAACTTTGACCTTCAAATTCTCCTAAAAGGTATTTTGGCAATGACGGGCAGAACTTTGCAGAGCCTTTCGACTTCGTTAAGGAGGGGGTCTTTTTACACAATTTATGATATCATCATTTTGTGCCAGGTCCTTTTGCCCGAAACTTATCATAATTATAGTACATTACTGCAGCGGCCAGCAACAGAGGCATTGATGGACGAACGTGTACATAATTATGTAAGTCCATCAATGCCTAGTTGTGGCCAAGGCTTGCATAGTACTTTTCTCAAATATGCGAGGAAATTAAAACTGTTGCGTTGAAGAGTTCATTTGTTTTTTTTTCAACGCACTGCTTTCTATTTGCAATAAAACCTTTGATAAGTTAGTTATTTGCCTCCTTTGTTGCCATGTTTCAGAGTATCATATCGTTCCATTTTTAAAAACACGACAGATATGAGTTTACTACGTAATTTATTTGGCCGCTAAACACGACAGATATGGATTTTCATACAACTTTGCCGGCCGCTGATCGCATGTGTCTGGTCCGCTTCGGCCGTCAAGGAAACCGTGGGTTGGTTTCCTTGAAGGCTTTTTTATACGTCTACGTAACTGGTTTCCATGAAGGCTTTTTTTAAACGTCTACGTAACTGGTTTCCATGAAAGCTTTTTTATACTACTATGTAACTGATTTCCATGAAGGTTTAACTGTTACATAAACTCTTCCGTATGTCTGGCTACTTATCATTTCTGACGTCATCTATTAGATGATAAAGTTTCACTTGACGTTGATAGAATGTCAATAGTTAATTTTCTTGAATGTAAGCGTACTGAAAATGGATTTAAGGGATATTGAATTCATCTCAACGAGAAGAGGAGGCGTTGCTGCCCTACATGGAGGACACAAATATCATCGAAAAAAAAAGTACACGAATGGTAATACATTTTGGCTATGCTGTAATTATAATCGCGGATGACATGGCAGCATTACTTTAAATGAAAAAAACCAAGTCAACAGTTACAATTCGCATAGTGAGTGTTTGCCAAACAATGAACAGAATAAAGTTTTGAAAGAACTTGATAAACTAATACACGCAACAAGATCTAATTTTGAGTCGATTCAAAAACAGTACAGTGAAATGGTGTATAAATTGGAATGTGATGGAATACATTTGATGGCTGACATTCCTCCATACGAAAATAAGAAAACGGGTATTTTTAATAATCGAAATAAAGTCCTTGGAGTGTCTAAACTACGTTTTCCTACTTCTAGTGCCGTTATAGTTCCAAAATAATTTCAACAAACATTCCTTCTAGCTGATTACTTTAGTGAAGAAGATGACAAGCGAATTCTTATAATTCTGTAATAAAAATATCCGATACTTAGTAAAGTGCTTTAAACATATATTATGCGATAGCACATTCAAGTCCTGCCCAAAAGTTTTTAAGCAAATATACACAATACATGGCTATAATGAAGAAAATAAATCTGTAACTCCATTAATATATTGTCTACTCCCAAGTAATACCCAGAAAACGTACGAAATCCTATTTCGGCTTATTGAATCAAACTTTCGAGGTTGGATCCCGTCTAAAGTAGCAATGGACTTGCATGCTGTACGTCAAGTATATCCAGGAATCGAAGTCAAAGGTTGCTATTTCCATTACAACAGATGCTTATTCCGAAAGAGTAAACAGTTGAAAATTTCAACACCTGTCAAGAAACGAAAGGTGTCACGGTGTGCCGGAATAGCACGATTACCACCGGAATTTATTGCAAGTGGTATTGAGTATGTGATGCGTAGGAAACCCGCCGGGGAAGATATAAATAAATTCAATACTTATTTCAGAAACCAGTGGCTTAACAATACTGACTTTGAGAAAATTTGTTGCTGTAGCAAGGAACAGATCAGAACAACCAACAACTTAGAAGGCATAGCCAGATTAATCGGTTCATCGGGCACAAATATTTTTCTGCCCGATGAACCGACACAGTAGCCAATTTACTAAATATATTAATTAAGGAGACCAAAGTCAGTAATATTTTTAAAACTAACTGTAAGAAAAGTAAACGCTACCTAGAAATTGATAATGCTATAAACGATTTGCAAAACGGGCAAATAACTGTGGACCACTGCATTGAAATAATTTCACCATATGCATTTTTATTTTAATATTTTAAGTTTATATTTTAAATAAAATAAGATATAAATAGTACAACTATGTTTTCAATTTCATTCGATATTCATATCTTTTAGTTGTTAGAATGACAAAAAGAAAGTACCTACTAACTTTATTCGCTTTGTTCTTTCGTAGTCAGTTTTTTAGGTGGACTAAGGAACATTGAATAATTACTTCTTCGAAACCAGTTACATAGTAGTAAAAATAAATCCTTCATGGAAACCAGTTACGTAGACGTATAAAAAAAGCCTTCATGGAAACCAGTTACGAAACCCCAGTTTCCTTGACGGCCGAAGCGATCTGGTCAGAACAGCAATTTCGATTTATTTCGAAGAAGGTTGTCAAAATAATGCTCAAACTTCCAAGCATGTCTGAGAAAAATAATAAACATGTCTTATATTATCAGTTAAACTAAGTATATCCCATTAAAGGCTCTTTAAAAGGGTTTAGCTGTGCCGTACACTTAGGTTGGTGAAATTTGCCTTAAAACACCTTTAAAATTTCAAATCTACACCAACCGCGAAAAATTCAAAGCAGAGGGATTTATAATGACAGCGGTCGTAATTTTTGCAGTCAGTGAGCGACTAATTTACGTCTGCTGTTCTACCAAATGAGATGTTATTACGGTTCCTGTTGGCCTGGTCGGCGGCATACTGGGCACATAAGGTACATACATTGACGCTCGATTTAAGGCGATTACATGAGCTAAATAAGCAACTGTATTTATGTTAGTTCAAACTTCGTTTGAAATACTGTTAGAATAAAGTTCTAATGAGCTTGCACGACAAAGTGGTTGTTACGTCAGTCACTGCGGCCGAATAGTGCGAAATGAGTGGTTTCTGCGATTTACAAAAAATATATTGATTGGACTAAAAAAATAAAACACTATCATGCTAATATGTTGCTTGTAGAATTATTTGGCAAAAAATCAGAATGATCGCATATATTTTTAGTATGGTGTTTACTCGTTAAAAGAAATTTTTAGAGATAAGTTCGTGATTTTTTTCTATCGAATAAAATTTGTTGTATTATTTTTTCAAAACACTATCGTACTAGCATATATCCTGAAAAATATCATATATTTTTCTGGTTTTGTTTATTGCAGTGAATCATATGCTTTTTGTATTATAAAACTCGCGTTAAGCTCATGTAATCGCCTTAAAGGAGTAAAAAGGATTGACGGTTATGCGTTAGTCAAGATTATAGCAAGACTAGTAATTGAGCATCTGCTTAGCCTTTTCCCAACTATGCTGAGGTTGGTTTCCAGCCACTCAGAATCATCAGTAGGTGATTCCGGGCAGGCCTGTAGTAGGCCTCCCTTTTTTTCTGCACTTTTTTGGTGCACATAACTCAAACTCAAACTCAAACTCAAAGCATTTATTTCAATTAGACCATTATGGCACTTTTGAAAGTCAAAAATACAAAAAAAACAAAACAAAGCTACAGTCCCAGACACAAGACATAATAACTTGAGAAAGTACTGTAGTTGCCCATTCCCTAGCGTAGATCTCTATGGAGAAGAACGGGCAAGAAACTCCATGGACACTCTTTTAAATCAAAATATTGTTACAAAATCTTGGTTACATCATTCATGTTGAGATTATAGATATATGTGAGAACGATGTAGGAAGACGTGCACATTATGAGCGTCCAGAGTAAAACATTAGATCAACAAATTAAAAATAAAGTAATTAAAATGAACCGTGGCAGCTAAGAGATGACCAGTCCCAACTGACAGCGCCCGATCACGAACAAGACGCGTGTATCGGCGCCATTCAACTCAACCATATTGAAGGGAACTAAATGACCCGACACACCCGCCACCATCAGCGAGACATTTGAGTGAGCATGACTTTCTCTCATAATAAAGAAGATTCTACCTTTCTAATATATACTGTTCTCTACATTTTTTTCTAAATAAATAATCAATCAACTACATGACAACTGAGAAAATAAGCCTTGTCCACAACCCAGCAAATAACAGCTCAGAACTCAATACAAATTTGTCGTAACGACAAGAAGTATCATCAAAGTGACGTGAATTTTCCCGTAGTGGAGACAGGGTTCAACATTGTATAATTCGACGTGTCTCTCTATCCGGGTACATGGGGTCCATTACGTTAATTAGTATTCCATTAACGGACCCCCACTTTGCTTTATGGGAGAATGAAGCCCTGCTTATACGTTACACTTTCATTATGAAATTCAAGACCAATTATAACAATGACCTATCAAATTCACGAACAAGTTTATTTGGAGTTTATCTAAATGACGATAACACAGAGTTTCTAAACTAAATAAAATAACCGGCCAAGTGCGAGTAGGACTTGCGTGCCGAGAGTTCCAGATAACTTGTAGGTTTTCAGTTTTATTTTATTTTTTCCTTTACATGTGCTTTAAGACATTGCTTCTTGATTCATCAACGGGAAGTACCCTATAGGTTTTGATTTCCTTGTGAAATCGCAAAATATGACAAAACCAGTCATATCTTTGGATCGCAGCGACTTACCTACTTTTCACTGCTCCAGGGAACAGCAGACTTGAGTATTTGGTATTAATTTCAGATTGATTCCTCCACGCGTTCCTATAAAAAAGGGTCTTGACAGACGGACAAAAAAGTGGTCTTAGAAGGGTTCCGTTTTTGCCAACTGCGGTACGGAACCCTAAAAACATCATACTTTCAGAATGCCCTGCCATTCTACCAATTCAATAAAAGTTCTTGTCTGTACTATATACTGTCTGAAACAAAATGCATGTTGCATATTCGATGTTCAGTGATTCCATACAAATGAGTCTATTTATGTATAAACTGAAGCTCTCCAAACATATTGAATACACTTATCTGACTTGAAATAGCTTGCAGGCACCCAACTCTTTGCATAACATGGACGTTACAGAAAATCTCGCTGGTATGCCTCGAAGGGGTAGGCACAGGAAGGATAGTTAAAAACTGCCACATTTCACCATTATTGTAAGTGACTTCTATCTACTTATAGATTTGACGCTGTCGATTAATAATAGGTATATTAGGTGAATCACCATAGGTGAATTTATATACTGACAGTAATCATGCTCAAATCTTGCTTCAGGGCTCCTACTGAGAAATTTGTTTGAAAAAAAATCTGTAAAACTAAGGCTCCTCGATTAACTTCTATTTATTTGGCCTCTAGTCCAAAGAGGAAGTCTTTCAACTCTTTCTAAAGAGTGTAAAATGGTCATTAACGAAGCCGAAAGGCACTTGTTCTCCCCGTATTTGCGATCATTTTTTTGTTCTAGACCATACCTCGGAACCTTCTAGTTACGGAGATAATATTGGGGGTCAAAGTTCTAACTCTTCCAAAAGTTTTTTTTAAATACATGTTTTTAATGTAAGCTTTTTACTTTAAACACCTCCACAACTCCCGAACTACTCAATCCATCCATCCATCAGCACAATGTTTTGAGCGCGTTTCATTGATCTTTACCGTAAAACGTGATTGTTCACGCCAAAAAATAAAGTTGTTTTCCAGCAATAATTTATGCGTAAAGTTACTTAGTATGATGTACAGAATGCTTGTTTGACGGCTTCGTGAAGGGTCTATTTACACCCTTTGTACATTAAAAAAAGAGTGCCATAAATATCAACAAATAGAAATTAAACGCCTACATTTCCTTTTAAGACCAAGGAAATTCTCCGTTTGCTCCATCGTAAAAATACAACTATCAGATAATTTTAATGGTCCAAGTCCATTGTGAAATTTTCACAAAAAGTTCAAATAGATTTCCGAGCGAACGAGGCGCTCCGTGGCCGTTTTGCATTGTTAGATAAATTCCTCGGCGCCGATGCCTTAAGTTCCTTAGTTCTTCCCCGCCATTTCTTTTACTAATTATTGCTCCACAGAAGCGGTACTGCGGGAAATGGGCGTAATAAGATCTTTTGTAATCCCATTTATTAATTTTCGTCTCTCATTATTCTCTTCCTTTACAGCGGCGGTCGGTTCTAAACAAGTCTTTCGTGTTGGCTGTGTCGGCGAACGTAATTATATTTCGAAGAGATTTCTATGTCACCCGGATACGATGTTTCGTTTTAAAGCTGTGTTGTTTGTGAGGTAACAAATTGTTATTTCTTAAGACTGGTGTAGACGATCGAATAAGCTCTTCTGTTGTTTCAAACTTGGCGCAATTTTGTGTTGTTTAATTTTATGAACGAAACGAGTGCAACTTAGTAGGTACTGGCTCGTTAGGCATGTATAGACAGTAATGTTCTCATTTCATGTTCTATTTTAGATTGATTTAATCACTACCACTTAAATCTTAGCTAGACGCTAACGTGATTCGAATGTGCTCGCTTCGTTTAATTATATTGGTGGAATTTGTAATTAGTCTTTACGTTAGACTAACATCTTCATTATCCTTAACTATCTGTTTTAGTACCTACAGACACACTAAAACAGTAGTGCAAGTCCTATAAGTTCTCAAATCTGTCTCAAACTACTCAGACATTATTCGACCGTATCCAAATTCCATTACGACTAGACGCTCTGTAACTAAACTGAAACTTCAGATACAAAGCACAATCCACCGCTATCATTGTGAGCGACTAATTACGACTAAGTTCACCTATCTTATGTCGCACTAATCTACAGTATTCGCTACTTAAGGATCAAGACGGTGGGTTGTATCGTTGTATAGGTACGGAATGAACTTGATGCGATCGGTACTTTGGAGACTGTAATTAAGTTTGTTGGATGCTGATTTTGTTTTGGTGGAGTGTGACTTAATGTTGTTTTCTTTTCCTGTATTTTATTGTTGATGCCTCTGTTTGCAATTTAGAAAAGAATTCATGAGTTTAAGTTTATAAATTTCGAAAGTTTGTTAAAGTTGTTTTAGTAGTTTTGGTTATAAGTTCGAAAAGGCGCACCTACAACGAGTAGACCAGTCATATGAACTTGAACGATGAATGCTCTTAGAAATAATGTAGAATACTTAGAGGGATCTCTACTATAGTGCTTTTCTGTTCACTTTGGACGTCATTCATGTGACTGCACACAATACGAATGTGAATTGAATTCTTCTGGATTTTCTCGAAAGTGTTTTGCTAAAAGATTTCAGATTAGTTACAGTAGTGATATTCCTACTATTATTTAGATTGTCAAATGTCTGATGAGATGACAAGTAATAGAGAAGTATGGAAGAAGAATACATGCTGCGCCGACCCCAAATGAATTGGGATTAGGGCAAGAGAATGATGATGATATTTAGATTATCATAATATGTCGTGTGCGGCCTGTAAACAAGACATAAAAACGACAGATATACCAATTAAATGCTCTAATTGTGAGACTAACTACCACAAAATATGTGTTAACGCTTCATCGATCGATTCTAGCAAACAAATAGACATCTGGCTATGTGCTTCCTGTCGGGTGAAGACACCTCGCACTGATAACAGCAGCACTCCCGCTCGTCCAGCGAACACAAGCGCCGAGCTCGACGTCTCGAACATAAATACTCAATCGCGCGGCCACAAGCGCGTAGCTATTGGATCACCCGCTCGAGACTTCACTGACAAACCTTCTTTCACTGAACTCCTCTCTGAAATCAGGCTTATGCGATCGGACATGGATGAAGTTAAAACATCATTGAAATCATTGCTCGACGGTGTTATCAAATGCAACGCCCGACTGGACAGCTACGACGGTAGGATAAAATCCCTCGAGCAAAGTAATTCGCAAGTCGTTATTTTAAACGAAACAATTTGTAACTTGAAGGACCAACTAAACCATCAAACGCAGTCAGCAATGCGTAATGAGATTGAGATCATGGGCATCGAAGAATCCCCCTCCGAAAATCTTCAACACATTGTCTTACTAACCGCGTCTAAGCTCGGTGTCGCGGTGACTGTGGATGACATCGACTGGACAGCTCGGGCAGGCCTAAAAAAAAGTCCTGTGCGCGACTCAGACGCAAAGTTTCCCAGGCCAATTATCGTAAGATTATTAAGAAGGGCAAAAAGGGATGAGTTCATTAAGGCATCCAAAACTAGGCGCAATTTCTCCTCCAAGGACATTGACATTCAAGGACCTGTCCGTAAGATATTTGTCAATGAGCATCTTACCAAGGACAATCGCATCTTGTTTCGTGAGGCTCGGGCCCGTGCACAGAGTGCGGGCCACAAATACTGCTGGACGAACAACGGGCGCATACTTATCCGCAAGATTGAGGGGCAACCAGCCATCACGATCAAGAGCATCAAAGATCTCGATATTTATCTTGGAAAGCAAACGAATTCTCCTATACCGGCTTCCTCAACTCAGGAATAATATTGTTGTAATTTTAGTCTTTGTTATGCCTTCTTATAATTCAATAATTATTATTATGTGCAGGAACACAGACATTACATTTACAACACATAAACACAATAAAAATATAAACACACACCCCTCACGCAAACTCATACACACTCCTACTATTTTCCCCTCAGCAATCTCCATCGGTCGATTAGTGACATTCTATAAAAATATTTTTACTACAACATCAGTTTTTCGTACCTATACAGATGGCTTTATTTAACATAATACAAGATATTGATGAAAGTCTCCAAATTAATTGTCACTCTTACGATCTGATGGAAAGCTGCAGGGAACAGCTACTACATACTGACTTCAACTTTAAAATTCTCACATTTAATATTAGGAGTTACCAACGCAACTTTGAGAACTTTTACGCGGTTCTACAACGTCTTAATTGCGAATTCGATGTCATTGTCTTAACTGAGTGTTGGCTGAACGATGGGTCGTTGTTGGAACTATTACCAGGCTATACTGGCTCCAGGACGCACTCACAGTCAAATAAAAATGGTGGTGTAGTCGTTTATATAAAATCTTCTTGGAATTTTACCGTCAGTGAACCAACAATAGCAGACGCAGACAGTCTATTAATCAAAATTAACAGCGATATAGCCATTCTAGGTATCTATCGATCCCCATCCTATGCTAATCCGGACAACTTTACCACATCCTTAGATGCCACTCTGAACCATTTAATTAATTATGACAAAATATTTGTAACAGGAGATATAAATATCGACATATGTAATGAAATTAATAACAAAAATGCGGACTATCTACGGATGTTGGCTACACACGGTCTCCTTCCTGCAATTACCATTCCAACGAGAAACAGTACTTGTCTTGACCATATTTTTATTAAATCTAGAAATAAATCTACTGGTGCAGTTTCTAAATGCTCTGTCACTGATCATGACATAGCGATGGCTGCTACCAGCTTACAAAATAATAAATCCTGCTCCACCAGACCAAAATGGAAAATTAAAATTGACGAGGAAGCCGTTGTCGCCGAGTTAAATAATATTTCATGGACTGAAGTTCTGAACCAGCACTGCACCAACTCCGCCGTTAATACTTTTATTGACATCATCTCGACATCACTAAAAAAACACTCACGAAAAGTCAAAGTTAGCAGAAGTAATTATAACATCAGGCCCTGGATTACCCCAGGCTTAATAAGGTGCATACGCCACCGCGACAAACTGCACCTAGACTCACGTGCGCACAAAGATGATCAAACAAAAAGGTTAATCTACACCCGATACAGAAACTCTTGTAACAGCCTGCTACAAAAGTTAAAAACCAACTACCACAGCAATCTAATCGAAAATAGCCAAGCTGACCCGAAAAAACTTTGGAAGTCAATAAAATCTATATACAGCGATAACAAAAAGACGTCAAATGATTCCTATAAATTAGTTACCAATGAGAACCCAACAGAATCACTTAACAAATGCAATACTTACTTCACTGCACTGGGAAACAAATTGTCTGACATAATTCTCTCAAGACTCTCGGAAACACAAGCCTCTCTTGCCGATAAATATACCCCAAATATAACCTGTCCACACACATTCTTCTTACACCCCACAGACGAAACTGAAATAGAAAGCCTTATAACTCAACTCAACAACGACAGCGCTCCCGGGCCCGATAATCTCAATGTAAGACTAATAAAAAAAATCAAAACCGCCATTATTCATCCACTAACTCTTATATTTAACCTTAGCTTAGAATCTGGAATATTCCCGGACCGATGGAAAGTTGCAGCTGTCAGCCCAATTCACAAAAGTGGCGCAACAGATATCCCCGATAACTATAGACCTATCGCCCTATTGCCTATTCTATCTAAGTTGCTCGAAAAAGTTGTAAACAAACGACTTACGAGTTTTTTTGAGAAACACAACATTATTTCCAATAAGCAGTTCGGATTTAGGAGAGGTAGGTCAACTGAAGATGCAGCCAGGCTCCTAACAAATATTGTGTCGTCAACTATCGATAAAGGAGAACGCACTATGTGCGCTTTCCTAGACCTGGCTAAAGCTTTCGACACTATTTCAATAGATCTCCTTCTAAAGAAGCTAGAAGCAGCAGGTATACGCGGTACTCCCCTAGTTTGGCTTAAAAGCTATCTGTCCAATAGAAGGCAATTTGTTAAGCTCGGTGATATCTCTAGCAGCCTGCTTCCTATCAACTATGGAATCCCGCAAGGTAGTACGCTCGGCCCGACGCTTTTCTTGCTTTATATAAATGACATATTGAATATTTCACTCACTAGCGCTGAAATAATAGCTTATGCAGATGATACAGCGGTCATATTTCATGGCAAAAATTGGGACCAGGTGTACAGCATTGCCGAAGAGGGACTCCTCACAATAGCGAATGCTCTTAATAGGAGTTTACTAACCTTAAACGTTAAAAAGACCAAGATAATTACTTTCTACAAGACCAAGACATCAAAACCCCCAAAACATCTAACCCTCACAATTCATTCTTGCTCCCATAACCCTAACTCTCTAACTGCGGGCTGTTCGTGCACTGTGATTGAGCGTGTACAGTCCATGAAATATTTAGGAATTACATTAGATGAGAACTTATCCTTTAAACCACAAATACACACACTATCCGGCAGAGTCAGGAAACTTATCTACATCATGAAAAAACTACGTGACTGCACACCCACTCCTGTGCTGCGTACTGTTTACTTTGGTCTCTGCCAGTCCGTCCTCCAGTATGGTATCTCTGTCTGGGGTGGCGCAGGTAAGGCCACATTTATTGAAGCCGAGAGAGCACAAAGAGTGGTCCTCAAAGTTATGCTGAAAAAACCTTTATTGTATTCAACTGACCATCTCTATAAGGATTTCCCGGTCCTCCGTGTTCGACAGCTTTTTATCCTAGATGCAGTACTACAAACACACAAAAAATTAAAATCCAGACCAGACTACACAGAGATAACCTCCAAACGTATATTTAGCATACCCGTCCCGCGGGCAAACTCTCTTATGGCAAGACGCTCTCCAAACTATTTACATCCTCGCATTTACAACGAAGCTGTTAAGAACTGCAACATAATAGACCTCAAAATATCCCTGTGTAAAAAGATCATAAAGAACTGGCTCCTCACACTCTCTTACGACGAAACAGAAAGAATCATTTACAAATAGCTACTACACTAAACTGACAGCACTCCTAATTTCACTCAGATACACACACAGACACAAACACACACACACGCTCGCACACACAAATTAAATTGAATCTTGTTGGTATGAAATAATAATAATAATCATAATCATTTTATTGTCAGAAAGATTTGATTGATTTTATTGTATGAACATTGTTAGCAAGTTTTTGTTTCTAATTACTCGTAATTTCCTTGTTCTTACCTTGATTCACAAATTTTGTAAATAATCACATTTTGCATACTAATTTAAGTTATTTTTCAATGTTATTAATTATTATTTTTTTTCCTTTATTTTGTAATCAAATGTAATCAAATGTAAATGTAACCCACGATATTTTTCTTGCGCTAGCAGAACATTGTAATTTGTTTTAACTTGTGTTTTGTCTGGGTCACCAAGATACAGGCTGTGCCTAGTTTGGGACCCGCTGTTAATCCTGTCAGTATTCTGTTGCAAGCTAATAAAATGAATTTGAATTTGAATTTGAATTTGAATCAAAGTCTAGTGAAACCCATACAATTAGACTGAAACACAAAACATTCGATGATCTGCGTATAGAAACCTATAAAAATCTCTCTTTATCACCCTGATATGTTCAACCGTAACGAGATTTAAACGAACAATTTCGCATATCATTTCCTCTCCGCGACCAGAATGAAAGGAGAATGTTGAAACGCCCATACATAACCGTGAGTGCCAATTAATTCATGCGAGTAAAATGTAATGTACCTAATTATCTGGATTGTCTCGCGTTGCCTTGAACTGCCGCCTCAAATACGTGGGATTTGAGGTAAAATAAATAACAGGAATAAATCTGGATATATCTTTATGGAAGTAATGTAAACTTATTACATTTTGATTTGATCAATTTGTATTTTTTTTTCACGTGATAATGTTTTATGAATCGATGAACACCAGCTGCACACACGAGAAAGTGTCACGAATCTTGCGATCAACGCCCAGCCCAAACCCTTGGACCTAGAAAAATGAAATTTTGCACAGTGGTTTCCTTTATAATGTAAACAAGGAACAAAGAAGGGTTTTTCGAAATTAAAACCCTAAGGGAGTTAAATAACGGATGAAAGTTTGTATGAAAGTCCGTTAGTTTTAAAGTTTGGATCTTAAAGTTTTGTGTTTAGACTGACGATTAAAAATTAATTTATACGTGTAGGCGTTTTTGATAATTCCACCCCCAAAGGGTAAAAAAAGGTGATGAAGTTGTTTATGGAAAGTCCTCAATTTCCAGAGTAGTTTTTCGAGTTTTCACAAAATTTAATATCTAAGCGTATGGTTGAAAGCTAACGCAACGGTGTTTTTAGAATTTCAATCCTTAAGGGGGTGAAAAGTCGGCGATCGGCGGCGGCGACCTCTCGCGTCCGGCCCTGGTTCAAGCCATGGTCCGGAGCGGAATGGGACGCCATCACCTCCTTCTGCGAAGTAGTCATGCTAGAGAAGGAGGTGGCGGAACGTGAGAGGGAGAGAACCTCAGGTCCCGGCCGCCGCGGGAGACGCCCCGGGCGTTGGGGGCCACGTGGTGGCCCCCGGCCACAGTAGGCGCGGGCTTGTGGACGGTGGGCTCGCCGTCCGTCCGTCACATGACGACAGGCCGTGTCGACTGCGCGTTCGTGTTCCACGCGCGCCTCAAAGAGAGTCAGCAAAAAGGAAGGGGTCCGATGCCTGCCGGGGTTGCGGGACTGTTCGAAAGAGATACCGTGGCCCCGGAACACAAAGGGCGATGAAGGAACATGGATGGGTTTTAGTCAGTAAAAGTCTGACACTCCCTCCTGATCCACCCAAAGCGGGAGAAGTCATTTGATGATTTCCCATCCGAAAAAAAAGGGGGGGGAAAAGTGGGATGAAATTTTGTTTATTTAAGTTAAAATCACTAATTTCATTAAAAATGACGTTATCACGTGAAATTGTCGTCCGTAAACCGACTTTACAGACAACCCTTTTTTATTAACATACATAGGTTAGTTAATAAATTATAAAAAAAATTATAAAAAAGTTAATAAAGTTATAAAAAAGTAATACATAGGATATATATTACTTTTTGATAACATAGGATATATATTTTAGTCACATAAAATGTCTATTTTAATAATGAATTATTAAAATAGACATTGTATGTAACTAAAATATATATCTAGAAATATATCAGGTGAATCTCGGAATCGTATACATTTTCATAATAAGGTAAAGTCGAGTCATTCATGAAAACAATGTCATTCAGAGAAATTACAATAAAGAACAACTATTAGATTATTATTTGATCAACACTTTGCACGTCCCAATGTTACACAAACAAAATGTGCAGCAGACTGTATTGATTTCACTTTCTATTTTATCAGTCAGCCATTAAAGCTGACTGAAAACGCAAGAAACAAGCTCTCGAGACTAATACCTAATTATTACGTTGAATGAAATATTAAACCAGAACACACAAACATCAGATAGTGAACAAAAGAGACACGTGATGTGATGGAGAGCGGTCCTAAGAGTGGTCCCTGTGGAACACCGCATAACATCCCTTTACAATTTCATCCTTTTCAATCTGGAAAGATGTTTTGTACCGTCAAGTAGACTCCGATGGCAATACGTGGATACACATTATGATAACTACAATAGATGAGAAGACAAAAAACAACAAAAAAAAAACGGCATAAAGAAATAATGGCCTTGAAACGAAAATCTGCACTTAGAGTGATGGTGTCAAAGGCTTTGTAGAAAGACGAAGACGCCAAACTTTGCAGATGGACATGGCTAGGTCAAAATTTTCTCAAGTAAAATTGAACATCAGATTTTCCAACCTCCTCCACATTTTTACATTTTAAAGTTACCTCTGAAGTCAACCCTTTTCATATGAAAATTGCGCAATCTGATAGAAATCACTGTTGCGGTTAACTCAATTGCCATATGCTGAGCAGTAACTGTCCGGACCAACGTTTTAAAGTAACCTAATGTGTGCACGACATGTGGATGACAGGGTTGACCAACATTTGTAATTGGCTGAATATTATGCAATTTGACGGTCTAGATGGTTGTAGTAATTCCGACTTATGAATATGGAAACTTCGGAGACATGCGTGACAGAATTATTAACTGAGAGGACCCGGAAACAGCTGAATGGATTTGGATAAGGTTTAACACGTTTCCTTAATAATTTACTGCAATAAACAAAACCAGAAATATATAAGATATTCTTCAGGATATATGCTAGTATAAATAGTGTTTTGAAAACATAATACAGCTAATTATACTCGATAAAAAGAAATCACGAACTTATGTCTAAAAATTTCTTTAAACGAGTAAAAATCGAGTTCCTTCTATCTGGCAGAATCTTGATGCTCCGAAATTTATTTGGCATAACACACTTGGCATAATCTTCTTTAAAATTTAATATAGTTATTGTTTGGCCGAATGTTTGTATGTCCGAATTTACCATGGCATACTTTTAAGATGGCAGAATTTTATTTGGCATAATTACCTTTGGCAATGTTCAAATTTCGCATAATTTCGTTTAGAATACGGTTTATTTAGAGCGACGGTTATTTGGTATAATTTCACTTGGCATACTATGAAGATAGCAGAATTTCATTTGGCATAATTGCTATTTCTATAAAAAGGATTTTTAGCCTTAGATTAGAATTAAAATGTTGTCTTAAATAGACAATATGCTGCGCTTAAGTAAGTAACAGAAACGAATCGCTCCAAAACCGACTCCACGTGGTCTTGTCTGCCCTACCCCTAGAGTGTAATTTAAATTCGCGTAGGCGCGGAGGGGTGAGGTGGCCTGCGAGCTGAGGGGCAGGTGGTTTTAACGCTCGCCGCTCTCTACTCGTTTGCATGCTGCATGCTTGCTTGCATGCTGCATGCATGGTGTATGCTGGTTTGCATACTGTATGTTGTTTGCATACTGCATGCTTATTTGCACACTGCATGCTTGCTGCTTGCATGATGTATGCTTGTTTGCATGTTTGCCAACTTAGAGGGAAATAAAAACCACATGTTCCAAATGGTTACAATGTAACCTATTCATATCAAGTTGAAAATCTACTGTTTCTGGTTCAGTAATTGGTTGTTTCCCTCTTTTCTTATTTCTATGTATAATTTGCTTTAACTTTTTTTATTGTTGGTGCTGAAATCACTTCTGAAGTTGTAGATAAGCAATCGTTTATTACCTGACTTGGTTTTTTTCCAATGTTATGAATGAATTCTTTTTTAATCAAATTTACAATGTCAGCGACCTTTGACTTAATCAAATAAAAATTTTTTTTGCTTATCAATGTATTCATATTACTTTCTTTGTTATATATGGTCACAATACGTTACAAATATATGTTTTGTTCCGTCTCATATCACACAACCAATAGTATTTGGCACTTTGCACTTTATTTTTTTCGTAAATGAATCCATCCATTTCCAACTTAATTCCACCTTTACTTGTTTTAAACACTTAAATTACATTGTTCTGAATTTTCCATATTTAATATACTTTATCTTCGTTTTTATCAACACAACAAAACGATATGACAACTAATAATAATTACCTCCCACTACAGCAAAAGTAGAAATTATTTGATTAACGCCTGTTCAGAAATATGCAGCAATAAACATTATTGTCGTATGTTTGTGGCGATAAAAAATAATGTTCAATCAATTTTACTATTATGGTAAGAAACAAAATTATTCTAACTATGAATTTTCTGTAATGTGATAGATGAGTCTTTCCATTATTATGCATAATATTTATGTATGCCAAAAGATGATTCTAAGTGTAAACTTTCTGAGATATGATAGTTCTGCCTTTTGATGACTGTCAACATGAAATTTATGCCAAAAGATGATTCTGACTGTGAACTTTCTGGGATAAGATGGTTCTACTTTTAATTCTTATGCATATGAAATTTATTCATAATGATGATTCTGAGTTACATAATTATGAGTTTTGAATGTATGATAAATGAGCATCTGCCAAACGATGTTCTGCGAAATGAAGTTTATGCTATCCGCTGTTATGCAAAGTAATATTATGACATAAAAAGTTCTGATAAAAAGGGTAGACCCGTAAAAATCATACTAAAATACATGCGATCATTCTGATTTTTTGCCAAATAATTCTACAAGCAACATATTAGCATGATAGTGTTTTATTTTTTTAGTCCAATCAATAGATTTTTTGTAAATCGCAGAAAACCACTCATTGGCTGACGTTACAACCATTTTGTAGTGCAAGCTGATTAGAACTTTATTCTAACAGTATTTCAAACGAAGTTTGAACCACCACAAATAGAGTTGCTAATTTAGCTCCTGTAGTCTCCTTTTGGTGAAAGCTCTACGGTAGCCCACGAAATTCATTTTTTTTACGTTTTACCTTGTAATGTGATTAAATGACTACTTCATGAAAAAGTCATTAAATCAGGTTACATGAACTTAGAGGGTTGTATTGAGAGTTGGGTTGTATTGGGTTGTTTTTAGTATAATTCTGTAACTACATACATGTAACAGCCGCGAACCATATTTTAATCAACATACAACCTGACACTGACCTGCAAATTGCAAAAAACGTAAGAAAATTTGAATTTCGCGTGCAACCGTGGAGCTTTCACCTTAACATTGGATAAATTACTTCCTTGTAAAGGGCGTGTAGGTGGAAGGGATCCATAAGCTCAAGGTTTGGTTTCAAAAGAAAACCAGTAGACGACCCAATGTACTAACAATATTTTTTTTCTCATAATGCAAAGTCCACGTCAAATGTTTTATTTCAATTAGGCCATTTTTACAAGGAAAATACAGAACTGATTCTAGTTGCTCTATTGATTCAATAAGTTAAAGGATGACTAATAAAATCCTCCATGCAATACCTGTACCAAACAACAATAGAAATACAGCCGCCACAATAGTAATATATTTCGCCAACCCTGCATGTAATCGACCGAGCGGACGGAGACGTCAATTGGGTTTGGGTTCCCCGCTCGATATGCAGATGGCCCCTCGTTAGTTGCTCGCTCTTATATACCCACCTTTACAAAGTCGTGGCGCCTAATACATTTACTTAGAGCGAAATTGAAACATGCTGTATGTTACTGGCCTAAAAGTGACTGTGGACTGTGGCTAGTGCTTAATTATAGAATTTGAATTTGGAATAAGAATGTGGAATTGCTTTGGTCTTTGTCTGGTCGTTGCAGTAGGAGTATTTGCTAGCTTTGACATATTCAGCATTCATGATTTGGTTTTTTTGAGTTTTCTCCAGTCCTATCTGACTAAAATATTCTTCTGTTAATTCTACCTAAAAGGCAACTGCAATTGTTGCCTTTCACAACGCAAGGTCAAACCCTGTGTAACTTCTAGGTTGGTTAGTTTTTTATTGTTACCTATAGTTTAAAAGACAGTTTTACGTTTAAGATTTTCAATTTCTTAGTATGTAAGTAGAGGAAGATTCCATTCTGCAACATTAAGACGTAAAAAGGGGGCTTGATACGTAACGATAGCCACCTATCGACGACACGACCGCAGTTGAATCTCACCAACTGATAGAAAAAGTAGTGATTACAAAAACCAGTATTCTTGCTTCTTGAACCACAGCCAAAAGCTTTTGTCTGAGTCAGCGTTTATTCCGTAATTTTGTTTTGTTATTGGACATAAAACAATATAGTGTTTTTAATATAATTACCTCCGCCAGCTGAGAATATCTTCACTCCAACAACTTGCTTACAATGTTATCTGCTAAATACGTTTTCAGATTATTGTTGTTGAAGCAAGTCAATTTATTGTTTTAGAGTAGCAGGAACTTTGATGAATTGTTTTATTTTGTGGCTTGCTTCGGAAGACTTGGGTTTTGTTAATTGGCTGTTTGTTGAGAGGACTATTGAAATACTGTTTTCTTCTACAAAACCCACCTTGGATCACATCATTTTCAGAACGTTAATTTTAACCACGCGGGTGTCGAATATGCTCAATGAAATGTCAAACTTGGATAAAAATTATCTTATGTCCTAATCAATGGTTTACCTTTGTTATTCTTCTTTATCGTGTGGTTAGTAGTGCCTAACCTGGTGTCAGAGTTTTATTCCAACAATAGGCCTCCCACTTTGCTTTACATGTCATGACAAATATCATGAGAAATATCGCTTAGGCATTTTCACGCCGTCTTAAGACGACGGCTTTGAGATACCCTGGATGTTATCACGAAGTATCTTCCTGTGACACTTAGCTCCTCCTTATCCCAGACCCTTAGGCATGCTGGTTTGGTGTTTCCTCACGATGTTTTCCTTCACCGAAGCAAGTAGGTAATGATTATCCAATACGCAAACGAATCCGAATTTTTCGGATGGGAAATCATTCAATGACTTCTCCCGCTCTGGGCGGAGCAGGAGGGAGTGTCAGACTTTTACTGACTAAAACCCATCCATGTTCTTTCATCGCCCTTTGTGTTCCGGGGTCACAGTATCTCTTTCGAACAGTCCCGCAACCCCGGCAGGCATAGGTTCTTGCGGACCCCTTCCTATTGCTGACTCTCTTTGTGGCGCGCGTGGAACACGAACGTGCCGTCGACACGGCCTGTCGTCATGAGACGGACAGACGGCGAGCTAGCCCATAGCCCGCCGTCCACAGGCCCACGCCTACGGTGGCCGGGGGCCATGTGGTGGCCCCCGACGCCCGGGGCGTCTCCCGCGGCGGCTGGGGCGCTGTGAGGTTCCCCACCCTCTCACGTTCCGCCACCTCCTTCTCTAGCATTACTGCTTCGCAGAAGGAGGTGACGGCGTCCCATTCCTTCTCGCTTCGGACCATGGCTTGCACCAGGGCCGGACGCGAGAGGTCGCCGCCGCCAATCGCCGCTTCGAAGACACGGCGGTGCTTGACCTATGACTTGGCAGACCAACAGTCACACCACTATCACTGTTGCTAAATTACCTTTGCGCTAATCATCGCAATCTGTTACGGTGTGAAAGATCAGAAATAGAAAGCCAACGCATTTTAAAGTATGGATTAGTGATTGGGATTGCTCCTGAACTTGATTTCGCCTGGTAGAAACCGATACCTACATCGTTTATTTACATCCAGATCCTTCCTATTCACTCATTAACAAATTAATTTTCAGAAGTCCATAGGTTGTTAGTCGTTGTCCTAAATTGTCTCTTTAGAAAATTATTTTAAAAACAGCACCGTCCAATATGAACCTTCATTATTTGCTTCTTAACCCTTCAAAAGCTCACGCAAGAGCGGGATACCCACGTCACGCGATAAATCGGATAGTTCTGACACGCCATCAGCTGCGAACGAAATAAGCTCCTTTGTAACGACGGACGCTTAATCCCAAACACGTAACGGTAAGCGAAGTAAAATGAAAAACTAATGGCATCGATCGTGGGTTAATCTCATGGGTTTTAATGTTTTAAACCTTATAGGTGGTGAAATAGGACTGCCTCGTTGGGTTGTTCTAGTTTTATCAGATCCGTTGAAGTGTTATTGAGTTTTTGCATCAGGAATTTCTCAATAGCAGGCCAGTCTGAATTTGTACCCGGCTATGACAATAGGCTGCCCACAATAGCCGCTGATCTATCAGGTTTAAATAAAGAATGGATATGGCTTTCGCCCATTATATTCTCAAAGCGCGTCTAACTGCACTGTCTTATACTTGTAACTAAATTGCAATCCAAACTACTTATTCTCGTAGCGCAGTCTTGTTCGGAAACCTCCTCGACAATGCGGTTCAAATAGATTAAACATTCCTTGGTCGCATTCAGTTATAACGAACTATAGTGTTCGACTCTTAGTACTAAGAACAACGAACTATATTAATTAAAGCCTTATTTCGTTGGCAGAATATTTTCATTTGCAAACAGTTTTTGTGAAAATATGACTGTCAATAGCCATGCCGTGTCCTAACCAAAGCGAGCATCTCGCGAACACGCGATTGTCGCGTTCTTTTTGTGTTGGTGAACCTGAACGCGTGGTCGCACCGACAGCTGGCGTTTTCTGATTAACCGAACCAACCGCCACTGGACACTGGTGAGGACTCATCGCGTAAGGCACTTAAAACCGACAAAACACAATATGGTGGGCGGTAAAAAGGTACTTTGACTCACAAACAGTTACCAAAAATTCAGCATAATAACTATATCGACGCTTTCCGCTACAAAGGGCTTAAAGACCATTTTGGCCAAATTTACTTTTTGATGCAGTCTTACTTAGTTTTTCACGGTCTTTCTATCTGTATACTAAGAAACTAGACACAGAGTCCAAAAAATTGGTCGTCTCTTAAAAAAACAATGTTCCATACATTTTGACTGCGTTTGCTGTTTAAACTTACGTGATATCTTCCGTGATGATAAAATAAATGGAAAATGGAAAAAAAAATAAAAAAATAATGAGCTCCCGATATTTGGACGCTGTTACAAGCGCCATGATCGTGGCGCGTTTGGTTTAAATTTAATTTTATTAATTTAATTTAATATTTATTTCAGACTTGGTCGACAAATTTGTTAGTAATAATGTTCTTAACCTAGTGTTAGTAACAATACAAATCTAAAGTAGTTAGTAACAATGTTCTTAGCCTAGTGTTAGGCTTAAATTGAGCCTTAATAAAACTACAAAGTAGTCAGGCGCTGACTCCTTTGCAGGTCTCCACTGTGCCATCAGTACCGAGTCCCAGCGGCCGGCACACGCGGCCAGAATGGCACTGGGGCTGCCGCACCAGCATCGATGCACAGCGCTTACGCATGATGGCATGGAAGACGTCTACGTGCGCCTCTGCGAACATGCCATTTGCGCTACAGTAGCGCAGCAGCCCCATCAAAACCCTGAACGCGTTATTATACTGTACACGCAGGGCGTTGTACGTCCTCTGCGTGTATTTAGCCCACAAACTGCAAGTGTAGGAGGTCTGACAGAATTAATGTCTGACAAAGGTCTGTGAAAGGTCTGACAAACTAAAAAAAAACAACTAACTAAAACTAGAAACCGTGTTTGCGTTTGCTGGTTTTTTTACTAACCGACGAATGGGGTTTCTAGATTCATTTGCTGAATTCATGGACACTGCTTGTGCGGCGATGTTCCACCTTGTATAGAGTACATGTAGAGGATGTAGTAAACTGTACCTTACTATATCCTCTCGATATACCTGACTACCTAAACACGATAAATCAATGGGTATATGAATCATAATATTGGTCAATAGCATGATTAATATATCAGTAAACTGTCATAGCTCAAATCTATTCGTAGAAATACTAAATATATTGGTGCTGCGTGGAGTAAACAAGTGTTCACACAGACCAGTACGACCCTTGGGGAGGTCGCGTCAAAATCGGTTCTGTTTCAGAGTTTAGCCGGAACAAACAGACAGACAGAAAGACAATAAAAAAAATCATTCAGTAAAAACTTATTATTCTGAAATAACAAACAGACTCTCAAATTTTATTTATTTGTAGGGAAAACAATAGGTATAGTCTTTAGTAGCTATTAGTATTGCTTTTAAAAAAATGTAACTAAATATAAAACTATTTGCCTAATTCACTTTTTACTACTCTCTTCCTTGTTAGTATTGTCCTACTTTCAAATGAAACCGTGAGTGGAAAGTACCAACTTGACTAGTAACTAGTTTTTATCACGCAAAAGAGAAGTCAAATTGTTAATAAATCCACGGTGTTGGAGTTTTATCGTGTCAGTATATTAGACTTTTTATTTCCGTGTATGAAACTGGAACGATGAGTGTGTTTTATAGCTGCTATAATATAAATGTGGATTTACCTAGAAACAAATAAAGTACTGAAAGTTAAATGAAGTCATGGTTGAAACATATAGAAAAGAGAAAATGTTATTTTTAAAACGAGGCCGATTCAAAATCTCATTATCTTTGTTAAGGCGATTACATGAGCTAAATAAGCAACTGTATTTGTGTTGGTTCAAACTTCATTTGAAATACTGTTAAAATAAAGTTCTAATCAGCTTGAAACTCAAACTCAAACTCAAAGCATTTATTTCAATTAGACCATTACGGCACTTTTGAATGTCAAAATTACAAATAAAAAACAAAGCTACAGTCCCAGTCACAAGGCATAATAACTTGAGAAAGTACTGTAGTTGCCCATTCCCTAGCGTAGATCTCTACGGAGAAGAACGGGCAAGAAACTCCATGGACACTCTTGCACGATAAAGTGGTTGTTACGTCAATCACTGCAGCCGAATAGTGCGAAATAAATAAATAAATATAAATATCGCTGGACATTAACACACAGCGCCATCTAGTGCCACACTAAGCAACGAGGCTTGTGTCGTGGACACCAGATAGTTGATATACTACATATATACTTTTTGTTTGTAAATACATACTTATGAAATGAGTGGTTTTTGCGATTTACAAAAAAATCTATTGATTGTACTAAAAAAGTAAAACACTATGATACTAGTATTTTGCTTGTAGAGAATTATTTGCCGAAAAATCTGAATGATCAAAACCATACTAAAATATATGCATATTTTAGTATGGTTTTTACTCGTTAAAAAAAATGTTTAGAGATAAGTTCGTGATTTTTTTCTATCGAATAAAATTTGTTGTATTATGTTTTCAAAACACTATCGTACTAGCATATATCCTCTCATCTATCATATATTTTTCTGGTTTTGTTTATTGCTGTGAATCATATGCTTTTTTGCATTATAAAACTCGCGTTTAGCTCATGTAATCGCCTTAATATGATAACTGATTCCGAAAATTCTTTCACTAACTGTCACTAATACACTATCTCATAATGTCATAGGCTATATTTACGACGTTCCCTAAGCGAGCGAAAGTGCCGGCAACAGTTAGTTTTAAAATAAAACATGTGAGTTTAAAATATTTTAGTCTGTTTCGCAGACAGCAGACACAATATTCTAACTAGGAATGCTAGAAATTGGCACGACAGTCGACACGCTACGACGACGTACTCGTAGAACTACACAATACATTTGTTAGTTATTCTCTGTTTATTTGTAACGGTCTTGAAGTCATTGAATAGTTCTTTAAAAGTGTGCAATTGCAATGCACAATTAGTATTAATATTGAGCAAGACAAAAACAACCAATGGAAATATGATAAGACAGTGCATGCTGGTTGTTATGACTGTCTTTGTAACTGATTGTTAAAATGGGATGATCACAATACTACATTTTTTTTTTGAATGACGAATGGCGCACAGATAATAGTTGAAAAATATAGCAGGGCTGATGACGATGACAGGAAAATGTCGTGATGAAAGTTTTGGGTATGAATGTGGATGACTAAAAAAATAAAGGAAGACCAGATAAACGATCGATTGACTGGGATGGTATGGGGCAAGAAAGGAGGTGTCTGATAAGATGACGAGTAATAGAGAAGTATAGAAGAGGAAGACGAACTGAAAGAAATTGAGATAAGTTCAGGAGATGGAAAATGAGATTATGATTATGTTGATGATGATGATGATGATGATTGTGTGTGTGTGTGTGTGTTTACAAACAAAAAGTATCTATGTAGTATATCAACTATCTGCTGTCCACAACACAAGCCTCGTTGCTTAGTGTGGCGCTAGATGGCGCTGTGTGTAATGTCTAGCTATTTTTATTTATTTTTATTTTATAGCATCTCGCCTGTATCCCCCTTAAGGCTAGACAAAAGAGTTTAGCACCTTTACTGCAACAGCCACGCGCTTTCCCAGTTAAATGAATGCTTTATTATTTTATTAATAACTTAATAAATAATATTGTTAACATCATCTATTGCCTCCGAACAACGACAAAAACGTCGCTATTACGCACAAAATAAATACAATAAGAGGCTTATGAAACAAACAATACGTAAAAAGCAATATTTACGCGTAATCGCATTTAGGAGGGCACGCCGGAGGAGGTCACGGTACATAACGAGGATTGAGGCAGACAACGATAGGTACCTATGTTTAGCTATGTATGCGGTGCTCCCTTAAATTATATTAAAGAAGGGAACATGTTCTGAGACGCATTGTCACGGAATACTCTGATAGAAAGCTTTTGCCTCACACGTCAGAAATGCTTTGTGATAGTTGTAAATCTAAATGTGGAGTTAAAAAATAATATTTTGTTGGCCGCCAATGTTCTAGATTTTTAAAATAATTGGCAGCCCACATATTGAACCACGTTTACTAGACAACGAATAAAAATATGTGACGCAGCAGACTTTTTATTGCAATTTCTGGTTTAGTCTCATAGTATAAGTTTTTCAATAATTATAATGATGTACCATTTTGAAGTTTTCTATTACATCGTGTATTTTAATTGCAGCGCACTAAACAATATTTAAATGTAGACAAAAACCCAGTACTTGCTAATCATGTTTGCATACATGTACAGTACAATAGGCTAGTTCCACCATCAACAAATTGCAAATCTTTTCAATCCGTCAGAGCATTTGAAAATAGTGGACACGTATTTTTTTTTTGTAATACAATGAATATTGACAAAGTTAAAACGCACCAAAACTCGGGAGTGGGGGCTCTTAACGTCAGACAAAACGCACTAAAAATCATACCGCGGCGTGACGTATTGAGAACTTTAAAAGCGTCGTACCTTCGTCAATTTTGGTTTACGGTGGTTAACAAAAGAAAAATTACGGGTCAAATATTTTTTGATAATCCATCTGAAAGACAAATAAGATTTTACACAAGCCTATTCCTATAATATTTTTACACATTACTATAAGAGACACGGAACTTAGCGTTATTATGGCCAGCCACGCGTTAGTATGACAGCACAACACTGCGATCAAAAAACGATCTTGTGGCTAAACCCTTACTTGCCGTGTTTACGCACACGATATGCTCAAATTAGGGCGGACAGTCACATGATTTGTGCCCCAACTGAACGCGGAACGAAATTCCAATTTTTTGGTATATTTATAAAGTCGAAATTGGGGACGCCACCTTGCGTTTTGTTGCTCATAATTTGGAGGGGAAGACCTTTACCAGTTTTATATATTTTCGTTGAAACAAGAATATGAAAATGCAGTGTTTTTGCTGGTATTTATAAAGATAAGGTTGAATTCGTTTTCAGTTTTGGTTCAAATTTTATAATTTTAATTAGTTTTTTTTGTAGGTCATGCGTAATGACTGGGAAAAAGGTTATTTTTATCATGTAGGGTATCAACATAAAGGGAAATCTAGAGACAAACTTAGACACATTAAAAATAAAATAAATAAATAAATATCGCTGGACATTACACACACCGTCATCTAGTGCCACACTAAGCAACGAGGCTTGTGTCGTGGACACCAGATAGTTGACACAGTTACATTATACTTTCTTTTTGTGTGTAAATACATACTTATTATAAATATAAACATCCTTGACTCGGAAAATGTCCATGCTCATCACACAAACATTTGCTCCTACCGGGATTCGAACCCGGGTTCAGGTCGTCAATCTGATCTGAACATCAAAATGATGGGAAATAAAAATAACGATTTCAACGTCTGTGGTGTCATATATAAGAATAAACTTAAATGGTACCGGACTAATGGACTACTTGAATAAAAAACCTGTTTTAACTTTTTAGCAGTTGTCGAGTATTTGTTGTTGTTTTTTTTATTTGTATTTAAAATTCGAACGTTCTTATTTATTCCTCTTAATTATAGTGTAAATCATGATTGATTTCAGCTCGTCATAATTCAGTCCGGACCGGGGAAACCGATAATTCGTGTGAAGTGTCCTGAGAGTGACAGCCACGAATACTATTGACAACGACGGACGTAATACGATCGTAATTTGCTGACCGTATAGCTTAAATATTATTTAATTTGGCCACTAAAATTATTATCATGTTTCTTTTGTTAACTTAATTAGTATGTCTATACGTTAGCAATATTATATTTGCTAAATATGGTACTTATACGGAAAAAATGTAGAATGTTCAATTCGATAACAACATTTATTTTTTAATATCTGCACGGAACCGGAAAAGTCTGCTTTATAAATCATTTCACTTCTACAAAACATAGAATATCATCTTTCTGCCTTTGTCCCACTCCCATCCCATATTACTTGGAGTTGGTGAAACACTTTTTTTTTAAATCCCCTGAAAACCATCACGCTACAATATTCCTTTTTTTTCATATTATTCCTCGAATAAAAAAGTCAGCTTTCTGAATCACGTGGCTATAACACAACAGTCGCTGGAAAACCTAAGCTGGTATAATATATATATATATATTTTTAATAACGAACTGAAAATTGTACCGTACTGTACGTACGTGTACTGTAAATTGTTGTATGTGTTATGACAAAACCGTTGCTTCTTTGTGCCCGACGTATATTGACATACAGTTTCAAAAGGTATGCAGGGACAGAGGTTTTGGTATCAAAATGAAATACTGTAAAAATGTGAATTAAAATAGCTTTCACTTTGTTGGTTTTGTGATCGTAATTAAAACCATCGAGCGACGACCTCCGCATGGTGACTGGTAGGAACTGGATGAGAGTTGCCGATAATCGAGTTAAGGGGCGTGAGATTAAAGAGGCCTATGCCCAGCAGTGGACTACAGTAGGCTGATGATGATTTTGCTAGATTTGTCAGTGGCGGTAATTCAACAGCAACCTTATTTATATGTGAACAAAGGTCATATTGGCAGTGATGCAAGAGGTAAAATTACTATCAAAGGACTGTACACTCGCCGTACAGTCTGACTGTACTTCACTAATGTAAATGTTAATCAGTCTTTGGATCTCAGATTCTGTTCTCATGGCTGACACAACCTTGTTTTGACTATCTCGAGGCGAAAACACTAGAAATACAGGAAGAGTCTTTATTCAAGTCACACCTGCCATGAAGGACAGACAATGCAGGAGTCTTTAAATTAGGCACAATGGGGAATTTTCCAGTGCTTTTTATGAACAAACTAGATGGCGCTGATCAACCTTGGGAATAATAAAATGCCTCGTTTTTATGTCCACAAAGCCTTAACTGAAGTACGGAGGAACCTAAGCTCGACTCGACGCACCAGGAGTTTAGACGTAACGCAAAAACACTCAGAAAAACAATAGCAAAAACCATGCAAAAACTTGTAGTTCAGTTCAGTGATGCAAAAGAATAGAAAACTTTTTAGGTTAAAAAAGTTTGACAGAAAAAAGGTTTTTGCAGTTCTCACTGTATATACAACAATGAATAATAAATAAATTTTACTATACAATGAGTTCGACATGTGTCTAGGAGAGTTTTCTGTGCCCTGGTAAAAGATTTTACCATTGACCTATAATAGTAATAGTAATTATTTTTTCATTGGATTTTACTAGAACGTCGCTTAAAAAATATCTCCCAAGCTGATCAGCGCCATCTATTGATAAATACTGAAGCGTTGTAACAAACGTCATTGGAAAATTCCTTATTGGACGAAAAAACCAATAATCAATCATAATGAAAATCACTATTCATATTCATTAGTAAACACCACACTTTACTACCTGTATACCATATAATTATTTTATTTCAGTTTAAATAAGCCGACTGCGATATACATATATGTATTTTGTAGGTAAGTTGGTCCAACAATGTATGTCGGCCGTCATAAACATTCGTCCTCCGTATACACAAGTGGTGTGAGAACATAAGATAGTAGTATAATAATCCTGTTTTCTTTTATTTTCGTACTACTGAATGTTTGGTTTTCCTACCTTTATTTCTATCTTATATTTGGAGCCATTCATAAATACAACATGTTTCGTCAAGACATTTGGAAGATTTAGCACAACGAAAAATTGGGGTTTTTATATGCCCAAAAGTAATGAAAACGAATTGATCACTTCGAATTTATAACATAAATAAAGCTCCCAAATACGTGCCGAAAGCGTCGAGGCTGGCACCAACCGCCCGCGTAGTACAGTGCGAGCTACGCCGTAGCTTGTGCGTAGCGGAGTGAAAGTTCTTTATTTCATCATTTGCCTAGCCTTTTCCCAACTATGTTGGGGTCAGCTTCCAGTCTAACCGGATGCAGCTAAATACCAGTATTTTACATGGAGTGACAGCCTATCTGACCTCCACAACCTAGTTAGTACCCACCTACTGGGTAATACGATAGCCCTTGGTAAGACTGGTTGTCACACTTTCGGGCGACTGGCTACCTGTTTGTTTGTGTTTAAATCCTGGATTTATGTTTAGAATCAGTTTTTTAGTCCATAATATACCTGAACCTTCTTTAATGTTTCATAGTTTCAACTGAAATATCACTCAAATGAACGGCATGATGCTATAAACACAATTTCGTGACGCAGTGGACAGTATGGACACTCGACGTCAACATCCCTCTAACGTGCACCAAGGGCCTCATAGCACGGAATTCAACCACTGATAAGACTTACGACTTGTGTGTTTCTTTACTTGTATGGCTTCCATTCAGTTGCATTTGTGTATCAGAATTGGTTGATTCAGAGTTCTATCAATAAAATTCACCCAACGTTTCTTTCAATAAAAAAATACGCCTTTCCAAGACGCGAATTTGCTACGCTTTATTGAAGCACCCCAGTCTGTGACTACAATATCCTGATTTTTCTCTTGTTTGTCTCAGCGGAAATTGTAAAAAGGGCTTCAGTAAATATTTTGTTGATGCTGAAACAACAGATTTCGCCTTTTATTATGTAAATCTGTGTGTAGAGTTAAATTGCAGACAGGAATGTAGTCGCAACGTTCGATTGGAAAAAAGGCTGGTGATATTATGATAATAAAAGTTTTAGAATTCTTTTTACCCTACTACAACGAAGCTTAAAAGGAGGCAAATGTTTTAAGCCACCTCAGCAGCGAAAGCATCGTTTCTATGACCTTATTCGAAGGTCTCATGACATATTTTTAGCGTATTGATGGCAAAAAAGTTAAAATATGTTTAGCCCAAAATTCATCAACTGCGCAAGTGACAGGGTATTTGTCCGTGGGGAGAAGCGTCATATGCATTTGAAATCTGAGCCCTCCAAGACCACTCTGTTGTCTGTATTTGCTCCGGCCAACTTGGGTTCGAAGTCTGTTAGATTACCAACAGGTGTCGACGTGATTATCTAGCCATATTTTACCTTTGTCTCTGCGATGACACTGGAACTGCAGTTTACTGTACTGTTGGCTTCGTGGTCGCAAGTGTGAATGTGGAGCGGGAGACCCTGGCCCAAAGTGTAATTGAGTTTTTCTATTAAGAATATTCCCAGTAGCAGTTTGGAGTTTGAAAGTTGGCGCTGTAATATCCCCGTACCTCGGAAAGCACGTTAAGCTGTTGGTCCTGCGCCTGATCTCTCTTCGGTCGTGTCGGGTTGCCGTCCCATCGGGCAATGCGAGGGACGAGAGAGGGAAACGTGTTTGCGCACACACTTGTTCACTGTAATATAATATCTACTGCATCGATGGCTAATCTCTAAAACTCTGTCGATAGGACTATTACCAGGCGTGGACCGACTGCCTGATTGCCAACCAAAACATACAAAATACTCGTAAATTGATATTCTCATCACAACCCCCGCACCGGAGACTTCGACTTGACAACAAAAGCACTTAAATTGAAACCTTAGTTGCTTTTTAAGAGCCGTGAAATAATAGTTGTAAGTAAGTTTATAACTTTAATTATTGCGTAAAATGTTCCCGGTAATAAATGTGGGAACTTTAATATTTTACTTGCGAGTTCCAACGATCATCAGGGGATTACCGCGGGTTAATGAGTAGCGGGTTTCACTTGCTCGTTTATAATGTACATCATCTAATTTTGAACTATTTGAGTTGGATATTGTGGATAACGTTTTAAGTAATTATTATAATTGTAATTATAATATATAATAAGTTTGCGAATTGGTTAAGGATTTTTTGAGCAATCTCTATCTATCTTTGCAACGTCTCTAATCTGCAACGCTTGTCACTCATTACAAACAGATTCTTTGTGTTTCGGAAATCACGTTTAGACGTTGTTCCGTTGTTCCTAGCTGTTAACCAATCTTACCAAGGGGTTTCGTGGGACGTAGTATTCAGACAGTCGGTCGCTCCATTTTTAACCGACTTCAAAAACGTCTTGCATTCGACCCGTATTTTATGTAATGTATTTTTGGTATATGTTGGTCAATATTAATACTTGAATTGATAGCACTGATTTTAATCAGCTTGAACCAACTAAGTCTAGCAGATAGTTACGCGAAGGTTATTCTTAAAAATAGAAGGAAGCTGCTACCTATCCTTTTGATAAAAATACCACTTGATAAATATTTGAAACCCTAAAAGGTATCGTACCTTTTATAACAATAGATTTTTCAAAATAGACCCGACTCTACGAGTAACATTCTTTAATCCCGTTCTTTTTTTGGGCAAAAATACACACCCTAAAGGATACTTATTCTTTCTCGGAAACCACGCAGAATTCAATCATCTGTACAACCCACTCATCTGTGTACCTGATTGGGAGACTACAAAAGTAACGAGTGCTTAATCCCCGTTGGTCTCGTTATTTAAATCATCCATTTTCAGAAGTCAATATTTTCCTGAAATGTCTCCACTCTACCATCCACAACCAATCCACTTTTATATTTATTAGGCTTAAAATCAGACAAACATAAAGTGTTGACTGTTTTTGAGTTTACACGTTTTGTAACTATTTTGTATGTCCATTTGCCAGTCGGCAAAGGCGTACTCCAACCTTCTCCATTCCTGCCTCTCTCTATATCCACTTTTCTCTTTGACTTTATTCTTGGGTACCAGTGGGTAACTATTTTAAAAGGTGTTCATTCTGTTTCACTCTATTCTTGGTCAAGATAAAATAGCGAGACGCTTGAGGCGCTAACACGAGCGCGCCGTGTAAACGTAACGTAAATTCGTCGATTTAAAAAAATAAATAATATGTACAACGAGTATTATTTAATTTTTTAAATCGACAAATTTCAAATATAATATTTTCATATTTTAAAGAATTTATTCATGTCTACGGATGATACTGATTGTGCCTGTTTCAAGCAATTCAAACAAATTGCTTGTATTTTCGATTCTAAAATCGACGTATTTACGTTACTTTGGCACCGCGCGCTCGTGCTAGTATATTTACTTTATGATCGCAAAGAAAACAAGTTCAAAAAAAAAACTCCAAACGAGGAAAAGTTCCCACCACCATCTACATTTAAACACTCTTACATTCGACCACACATACAATTTGGACACGTTCAGAAGTGAGTTTTGGCTTTGAATAGAAGGGCGTGAACTACTTTTTGTTTGGCCTCACTTCGCCTGCATTGTTAACCGCTTTAATGCCAAAGAGAAACTGTATGACTTTTCTACCTTTTTAAGGTTAGAATGCAAAATGAACATGTACTTTTGACTGGCTTATGTTAGTATCTTTTTAGCTTTTGAGCGTATTGGAAATGCAACCGATGAACGGAATTTTGAAGATAAAACAATATTACCCATATCTGTATATGAATACTAGTTTATGCCCGCGGCTTCGCTCACGCTACAGAAATGATATCACATAATATATACACTCAGGGATAATGTAGCTTCCCATTTGTGAAAACAAATTCGGAATCGGCTCAGTAGTTTCGAAGATTACCCCCTACATACAAACTTTTACCTCTTTAAATTATTAGTATAGTATAATAAGAAAATCAAAAAGATTATTTTTTAAATAAAGTCGAGTCATACTAATCGGGACTAAGTACATTTTATTTGATTAACTTTTGCTCTTAGCAGAAACTACACAACCCGTGACTATCTGTCTATGCCTCGTCTGCCAGAGCGTAACTATCGAAGTTGACCGATTAGATAACTAAATACATTTTCTCTGCTGAATTGCTTGCTTTAGTTGTTCTCTGGACTGTATTCACTTGAATAGTCGAGAGTTTATTTGTCAGGTAGTTGTTAGTCTTTCAAGTAATGTATTGCTAACGTGTGCATCAAAATGGTTTAAAATACCGGCCAAGTGCGAGTCGGACTCGCGCACGAAGGGTTCCGTACCATTATCTATACAACATTAGACAAAACGGCAAAACAATCATGTTTGTTGTATGGGAGCCCCTTTAAATATTTATTTTATTCTGTTTTTAGTATTTGTTGTTATAGCGGCCACCGAAATACATCATCAAAAAAAAAAACAACTGTCAGCTATCACGGTTCATGAGATACAGCCTGGTGACTGACAGACGTCCGTCTGTCAGTCACCACAGACGGACAGTGGAGTCTTAGTATTAGGGTCCCGTTTTTACCCTTTGGGTACGGAACCCTAAAAAGATTAAAATAACTTAAGTAGTTCTGGTAACCATAACTAACATGGGACTTAAACATATAACTGGTCAAATGTGGGTGTACTATTAAGTATACCTCTGCCTAACCCTCCAGGGATAACAGGCGTGATGTTATGTTAAAGTAAATCTTTTTGCAAAAGTGTGTAGGTATGTTGTAAATTTAAATAAATTCCTTGTTACCATCTGACATATTTCTACGACCTGACTGCAACTGAAATGCTTCTATGCTCCAGTTATGGGTACAGACATTGAAATGAAAAGGTCATGGGACTATTCAACAATTATTATTGGCCAGACTAAGGAAACACCACACGGAACGATGTGAAACTGCATGCCGCAGCGGTACGCGCCACGTGGAGTTAGTGAATTTGTTAGGCATTCGAGAAGTTTGTAGACTTGTCCGATCAGAGCATTTTTTCTCACGAACAATTCTTGTATAGAAAAAAGACACTGATACTGATACTGTTAGCCTGCATCATCGCACTGCTGGGCAAAGGCCTCTCTCCATGACTTCCAGTTGTTTTTGTCCAGGGCTAATGTGGACAACCGGTCGTTGGTTTTGTCCAGCTCGTCCCACCATCTTCAATGAGGTCTGCCGCGACGCCTTCTGGCTGTGTCAGAGCTCCAGAAAGTGGCTATTTTGGCCCACAGCTTATTGGGCATGCGGCAGACGTGGCCAGTCCAGTCCCACTTCAGCTTAGCGGCTTTTTGAGCAACGTCAGTAATTTGTGTTTTGGAGCGCAGTTTGGTGTTGCGTACTCGGTCGGTTAGTTTGACGCCTAGAATGCTGAGCTCCATTGACAGGCCTTGAGTTTGACGTTTGAATGTTTGTCAAAGACCAAGTCTGGGGCCAAGTCAGGTCAAAATGGGAAAAATGCACATGTTCATGATTTTTCACTTTAGTGACAAAGGAAGGTTTCCCTTCAAAGCTCCTTCTAGACCAGTACCTCTTCCAGGCATTTTTGGTTCGCCTTGTTACATCCTTGGTCTTGTTTAGACTGGAAAGAAACTAACTGGCCCAAGTAGATGTATTCATGGACATAACCAGGACCAAAAGACACACTTCTTTTTTTTCCTATCATGCTCTGTCCCGCTCCTGGGCAAAGGCCTCCCTCCATAAAAGACAAAAGACACACTACCCATTAGTAAAAGTAATACCAACACCAGAAGCCCGTTAATATTAATTTGATGAAGTCGCCCCACATAAAGGGGAATGCCCACAGATTGCAGTAATGCGCAGCACTAACAGTTTGTTGCGAACGTTGCCAGCACTATGTAACCTATTTCCAGTTGATGGACGCTTAATATTTTTGTATTACCTAGTCAGCATGGCCGGGTTTAATTTTCATTCTACCAAAATTTTTAAATAGTTGTTTTTGTAATGGCTTGCATGATTTTTGACGCAGAAATTATTGTTGCAGAATTTGATTGAGTGTTTTAGTGTTAATTATTTAATTAATAAAGGCCACCAACAGCTTCTGTGTACATACAAAGTAAGAGGAAAAAGTTAACTTGGGCTTTAATTACAGGTTAACCAACATTCTCAAACACAAGTGAAACAGTCATAACAGATTTAATAAAAAAAAAAGGACGTAAGGGGCATCGTGACATATTTGCCTAGAAAGGATTCAGTATGTGATTATAAACTCACCGTTGATTTTCTATAAAACAGCAGATTTTTATTAGAACCAAAAAAAAAAAAACAATCGGGTCAGTCTTTGGGGACTGCTGATAGAAGTGAAAACAAAAAGTACACAGGATCCTCCCCAGTCGTAGCACTAGTTATGCCCCGCGCATGCCTATGTGGTGCTACGCCGCAGCGGATCGCCTACGAATGCTACGAAGCGTGACCGCACGTTACGTCAAGTGACGATGAGCTCAATGTTTTTCCTTCACCCAAAAAGTGCTTAACGCGTCTAAAGAAGTTTTCACTTCAAAAATTCACTGCCTTTTAGAATTAAATACTCTATAATAAAAGTCTGTGTCATAATGTTTCTTACACCGTGTTTTTAAACTTAGCAAAAATTCAAAAACCCCAAAAGATATACAGTTAACAAATTCTTTATATAACAGCCCTGAGTTCATGACCTAAGGTAAGCCAATATTTAAGATAATATAGTTACTGCTTGTAAGGCTGCAGAGGTAATATAAAAGTCACTTTGACTACGATTGGATTTATTTACAAACTTTTTGGAAACTGAAATTGAGTTGAGCGAAAAATACTGAGTACTTAAACAATCTAAAACTGTTGACTAGCAACAGACATGTAAATGATTCTAGGGTAAGGCTTTACCCTTATAACTAAACGCTTGTTTGGACCGAAGAGTTAGACAGAAATGTATCTTTCAAATAGTATACCCAAATTTCGCTTATGTGTCAGTCTCATGTCAAAGAGAGCGAGCCTATTGCTAATCCAAGTCCAGACTCCTGGCCGCCACTGAAAAATTGATGACTGGAAAACCCTAAATTATACTTTGTCTTACCAGGGAATCGAACTTAGGAGCTCACGCTCAGCAGACGCGGTTGCGTCCATTAGACCAATAAGTCAGGACAAAATCTCGGCAATATCCCTTCACCCATATCTGTGTCAAAAAACAAAAAAAATAACACAATTATGTAAAATTGAAGTCTAGGAAAATGATATAATATTATTATTATTTCAGCAGAATATGTAGATGTGCGGAATAGTCTTTCTAAATTCAATTACATAGTCATCCCTAAGGAGATAAAACGTGTTAGTACAAGAAAAAATATTGGCCTTTCTTTCTGTGTATTTAATCATACATTATTATTTTTTCTTTTGTTCTTATGGGAATACCTATATGAAAAGAATAATATTTTCGTGACATCCTATGTGACAAAAAACTTTTGACTTTGACATAATTATATTATATGTTGCCAAGAAGATAAATTACCATTTTTAAAACGAAGTTCCAACGAATACGAAATAAGTACAGACGTCGGCACACACGACGGACTGAGAAACCTAAACCATAACAAATGGAACAACATAGATGTCAGCACATGAAGTTACCCGAAACTGACAATCGACTAATCAACCTTGAACCTAATTCTTTAGCGTTAAAGTTAAAAATCTAATAAAGCTGGCGTCTGTACATTAATATGGCTAAAAAAAAGCAAAGATATTTGGAAGTCTAAGCTGCGATTGCCACGAGCAGTCTATAACATCTTGGTACATCGCCTTTACTTGGCCTGGAGAGAGTTTCCAAATGAAATCCAGAATGCGACATACTGACAACAACTCTACGTTCGAAAATCAGACAATCGGGCTAACATTGTTTACTGGTTTCGTCCGCTAACTGAATTCCAAGGGCAACGTAGCAGTCATTTTCTGTTATATTTTTTTAGCGTAATACAAGATGTAAACAGACCCTTCGCGAAGTCGTCAACCAAGCATTCTGTACATCAAATTAAGTAACTACGCAAAAATTATTGATGGGAAACGACTTTTTTTAAGGTGAAAAATCACGTTTTTCGACTCACTGTAACACACTCAAACCATTGTGCTGATGGATGCGTTGAATATTACGGGAGTTAGGAGTTCAAGTGTCTGTCGGTTTTGTTATAGGTATTCTTACATCCATTTTAAGCAAGATAGCATGTACTAAGACTACATTTGTTGCGATTAAACGTATCAACAATTAGTATTTTACCCAGTGCGTAAACAAGTTATCTAAGTGACTTTTGACAGTAACCTCAAACTTAGTTGATAAGGGTCTGATATGTAGCTGTTATTGAAGAAATTAATGTGATTAAAATAGGAATTAGATACCTAAACAGAACTAAGTAGTTAAACATTTTAACATACACCGTACAGACAAGTACATTTTATCAAATTTTGATGACGCTTTTCAACACTTACATTTTTAAACAAAAAAATATGTTACGTGTTACTAATATTTGTGAAAAGTGCGTGAAAATAAATAGCATATAACATTCTCAAACTAAAAGCAGTGCAAAAAAAAACACATTTCGAGAAAGGTTCCATCCTACCTACAAGTGTAAAGATAGAAAACTAAGAACCGTGTTAATGCCTCTTTTACCGCAACAAATAAAATCATGAACTGTGTCTACAGGTACACAGATCCCCATACAATTCCCCGTACAATTGTTCCCTATAAGCTTTTCACCCTCGCGCACAAAAGATTACGTCATATTACGTATGTTTAGGGTGGCTCGAGTCGTTAGGGCTTCTCTGAAGCACCGGAAAGACTCGAGCGTTGACTTGAGGAGTATTCAACCCTGTGAATATGATGCCTATCTGCTTAACGGGTCTCGATAAGGCAAAGGTTACTTGAGGCCTACTAAAAATTTAATAGTTTGGGATTTGTGTTTTTTTAAACCAAATATTTTTTGGTTATTTTAAAAGATGAGAATGAAGTCATTATAAATAATTATTAGCTTTTTCATAAAGATTCATAGTAACCTCAATATGAAATAGAGACACATCATTATTACTATGTTTATGTGAATAAAATGAAGCATTCCAAGAAGATAAAAATACACAGTTGCCCTCTTTATAAAATTTCCCATTCATTAAATTAAAGCCACAAGCGTATGCTTTATTCATTAGCGTTATTTATATTTACAATGCAAATAAAGATTTTCATATCAGACAAAAGGAAGCTTCGCCTGCGGCCACAAATGATACAAGTGTGGGTTTGCGGACTTTCAATGCCAGCTTCCCATTTTCGCGTATCTCCCTTTGCAAACACAAATTGATTTCTCATCATAAGCCATAGTTGGAACTTTCTTCTGTTTTGTTTGATTCCACGTGATTGGTAGCTGTACCACTTGGTAAGCGTGTATTCCATTGATGGCATCCCAGGTTCGCCATTTCTGATAAATAGGTATCGGTCTTTTGAATGGAGTAATGTAACATCATGTTTGCATTTTCAAAGAGAATAGAATTGTAGTATGACTACATTTCATTAATCATGGTATAAATTCCACATAGCGGAACTGTTGTCTGTGTTCAACATCACTGAGAATTTTCGTGTAGAAAACCCCATTTAATATATCTTACTCGGGGATTAACAATAAATATCTCATACGTGTTAGCGAAAATGATTATAAGAAAAGTTTTTTGCAATTTCTGACTTTTTTAGTACTCCAACGATGGTTGGTTCAATATAAGCTTTTTACCAGTTCTGGAGATAGGATCGATTGGCATCAATTAAAAATATTTTGAAATGGCATTTTCTTGCTAAATGTTAATTTTTAGGGTTCCGTACAATAAATGAAAAAAAAACGGAACCTTTATAGGATCACTCGTGCGTCTGTCTGTCTGTCACAGCCAATTTGCTCCAAATCTACTGGACCAAGTCAGGTGAAATTTGGTAGGATGGTGTAATCCTATGACCCAAACACAGATGTGCAAAGTAAATATATATATTTTTTTAATAAGCTTCATTTTCGGGGGACGAAATAAAAAATAAAAAGTTTTGCAAACCTTACTGTGTCACATATCAAATGAAGGGACTCGTTATGAGGATCTCAAATATAGTTTTGTTATTATTGTAAAATAAATAGTTTTGATTTTATTCATGGAAGAAGAAGAAAATTGACCATTCCCCCCGCCCCCCCCCCGTGATCTCCGAAACTACTGAGCCTATATACAAAATATAGTTCATTGCTTGTAGATTACAGGAAAACCTATAAGAATTCTATTACTTAATTGAAAATAAAGTGGTAAACTCAATATAAGACTTTGGCATGGAACCCTTTCCACGCGAGTTCAATTCTCACTTGGCCGGTTTTTTTTAATATGTGTGGGGATCAAATTATCACAAAAAATTATGGATAGTCTCCTAAGACTATGTGCGTGTAGCTGCAACGGTTAATATTGTTTCCCTTACTGCCCCACTCAAAGCTTCCACCCTGTATTTCCCAGTCAGAATTTTGTGTACTGTTTACATTAGTCCATTCGTACTTGATGCAAAAGTCCATAACTCTCTTAAAGGAAGATCGTTGGAAGTGATTGATAAGAGTATAAGAATTCTATTACTTAATTGAAAATAAAGTGGTAAACTCAATATAAGACTTTGGCATTGAACCCTTTCCACGCGAGTTCAATTCTCACTTGGCCGGTTTTTTTTTAATCTGGTTGGGGCTCAAAATATCACAAAAAATTATGGATAGTCTCCTAAGACTATTTGCGTGTAGCTGCAACGGTTAATATTGTTTCCCTTACTGCCCCACTCAAAGCTTCCACCCTGTATTTCCCAGTCAGAATTTTGTGTACTGTTTTCATTAGTCCATTCGTATTTGATGCAAAAGTCCATAACTCTCTTAAAGGAAAATCGTTGGAAGTGATTGCTGTCCATTTTCTTGGGATCTAGTTTGAAAACTTGTAAATGACAAACATTTAAAGCCAGCTAACGATCGACTCAACTTTCTTGCCTTGAAAAGAACAGTTTTAGTTATTCCAATCTTGTGCGTATTGTGAAAAGTTTCTTGTAATGCTTAAAAATATCTGCCATATTTTTCGCGATCAAGCTCAATTTGAACTTAATCCTATTTTTTGTTTGAATATTTCGTCAGTGATTATCATTTGCCTAACCTTTCCCAACTATATTGGGGTCGGCTTCCAGTCTAACCGGATGCAGCCAAATGTCAGCATTCTACATGGAGCGACTGCCTATCTGATCCACACAACTCAGTACTGGGTAATACGATACCCCATAGTAAGACTGGTTGTCAGACTTTCGGGCCACTGACTACCATCAGAATCCATATAGACTTATTTTGTTTTATTTAATTGCCTACATTGGGATATTGAAAATCTCTCCTCTTGTTACATGTATGAAACTTACATGCCTACCAAAACGTAGTTGAGCCATACACCTCTGCCCACCATCTGTTTGGTATTGATCATATACCCAGCTTAGATTTATTATACGATCCACGGAAATGTCGACACTATTCGATATTTATTGTCCCATGAAGGTTCAACATAAGCCGTAATATCCACATTTATGTCAACCCAAATATACAATACAAAAATAAACAAAACTTTCTTTTTTTACCATTCCTTACTTATAACACAAAACGGTGTTTACCGACATTTCCGTTTCATCTATGAAAAATGTAGGTGTGTATATGAAAAATATATTTTGATTTTAGTCAAGTAAATCCGTGTTTTATCGCTAGCCCTGTACAAAGTTAGAACGGATGATTAATGAGCTGTATAACAAGTCAGGTTCATATGTAGCAGAATCGATTACCCTTTGGCGAACTGGAAAAATTGCTTATACGTGCGATGTGGACGTTGTTTTATTACCTGGCAATTTTTTTCATCGAATGAAATCATTTGGATAGGTCATTCGTATTTTAAACTAGCTTATGCTTGTGGCTTCGCCAGCGTGGAGTTTGATAACTGTACCACGGGATCGTATTATCGAGATAAAACGTATCCTATGTGCAGCCAGGTTATACACTATCTATGTGCCTATCCAAATCCGTTACGTAGTTTTCGCGTTAAAGAGTAACAAACATTCATCCATCCGCAAAAACTATTGCATTTATAATAGTAGTAAGATTGGCAGTTTTCAAAGTCGCAGGAAACACCTGGATAAGGGACGCACAGAACCGGGAAGTGTGGCCGAAGAAATGGAAGGCCTATACCTACCCAGCAGTCGGTGATTCCGGACTGAAATGACGATGATGAGTTTTATCACTACATACATGCAGAATTACTTTTTTTTTGTATTTTGTATCAGTGATTTTCTTCAGAAGAGTCAGGTGCTTGCAACCGAAGTAAGATATTTGAACGCGGATGAAGCAAAAATATTGTGGAGCAGGTGTCGTTTTGGATAAAAAGCGTGAGTGTATATTATTATATGTACACACATCAAAAGTATCTAGGGATCAACATATATTTTTGCAATAACTTTTCTCCTGATTGATATTAATTAAAATTTTCTTTAAGGATTCATCAAATAAAGTGTTTTCGTTTGTCACAGTAACGATAAACCAAGTCACCTTTGCATTAATAAAGAAATTTGCCATTTTCCTAATAAAGGGATTTTTGACATTTGAACCACTAACATTAAAGTTCGAAAAAAAGACTGAAATAACAGTTTTCTTTAAAATTTTATTGGGTAACTTAAACAATTAATAATCCGTGTTTCTACCGCGAACACTAACAACACAAGAACATCGGTTTGGCATACTCAAAATGAGTTCATCCAAATCACGCTGTGGAATGGCCGCCCATGTTCGTTGCAACAACAAAAAAAGGTCTTCTTGCGACTGGATACCCTCCATATTCGGCAGAGCTCTTCTCTGTAGCATATCCCATGCATGCTCAATCGGGTTCAAGTCTGGCGACTGAGCAGGCCAGGGCAGGACATTGATGTTAGCTGCGGCGAGAGTCTGTCTTACAACTCTTGCGGTGTGCGGTCGTGCATTATCATGCATTAACTGAAATAAGGGACCGATTTGCACTTGTAGAGGAACGATGACGTCTGATACAATCGTCTCAGCATAAATTTGATCGTTGAGGTTGCCTCTGATCCAAATCAACTCAGTTCTTCCGCCGATCCAAATACCCGCCCATACCATGATGGTTCCACCACTATAAGGATGGACTTCCTGGCAGGATTTTAATCGCTGTTGGCGTCCAGGGGTTCTCCAGTGTCGTATACGTCTTGTATCCGGTCTCATACCAAAACGAGACTCATCAGAAAAGCACACGAAACGCCATTGTTCTTCTGCCCAATTTCTGTGTTCAAGAGCCCATTGATATCGAATCCTACGATTGTGCATTGCTATAGGTGGTACCCGTAGCGGTCTTCGGGAATGAAGGTTCACTTCATGCAAGCGGTTTCTGACTGTTTGGTCGCTAATTAAGTTCCCTGAAGAGTGATGAAGCCTCACGGCTAACATCATGGCGGTTATTGTTGGAGCTCTTCGAGTTAAGATTTGAATGTATCGGTCTTGTCTCCGTGTGGTGCAGCGATACCGTCCTCCATGGCGCTCAGCCACGGTACCAGTGCTTCGGTAACGTGTCCAAAGTCGACTGATAACACTCTGACTTGTATTCAGAGCTAAAGCTACAGTACGTTGCCGGGAACCAGCTTCTATCATTCCCACGGCTCTGAGCATTTCTTCCCTGCTTAAATGACGTCGCCGCTCCATAATAACGTTGGTTTTAATCAGTAGTAGGGAAACAGTAGCACTAATAATGTCTTCAATGCGTTGTATGTTTTTATAGGGAAAATATTGACAGCTTATTTTCATCTTTTACTCGAATTTGATTGAGAGTTCCTGATTCAAATTATGAAATGCACCAAAAAGGATCCATATAAATTTATAAAATCATAAATTTATTACAAAGCCACATCTCAATCTCAAGAAATCCGCATAAAAATGCTTGATCCCTAGACATTTTTGATGTGTGTATTTATATATTTTTTTTTTCAGTTTTTGTGAAGTATCACTATCATGAATAAAGTGCTCTGGCCGAGTACAAAACAAAGCTTACCCGGAAAATGTCCATCAAAAATTTCAGACAGAAAAGTTTGAACTATATTGTTGTTAAATAATTTATTGCACCATTTGGTGTGTAGCTATTGTGTATCTATTAAAGTGATAACAAAGTTCGACCCTGTTGAGGCGCTCCTTAAGTGCAGAACTTCTATATTTTCAATTGTACCCTGTAAATCGTACAAGTTTGTACTACTCAGGTCTTTAGGTGGTAACTTTGGACATTAGGTGTCACCTGTGGCTTTATTTACGCCTCTATACCTAAGAGGAGTTAGAACATAACACTTAGAAACATACTATATTTTTGGGAAGGGAATAGCTTTAATTGAAGAAGTGGAGAAAGGCCTTTGAACTGGTGGTCTACCATGTTGTACTAAAGCAGTATTGTTTAAATATTTCTTAAGCGTGGGAAAGAGATAGAGATAGACTTTCTGTATAGCTTAATCTCTTATCCACATTCAAGTTTAAAACAACACTGCAAAAAAAAAACTAGTTTGCTTTAACAATACTGCAGACTATGTTGTTTGAAAATCGTAAAAGCAGAACATAGACTAAAGTTTTTTTTATTAAATCTGTCTTTTGTTGCTTGGTTTCACTTCGATTTCCGCCTCTTTGATCGAAAGACAGAAAAGTGAATAAAATGCCGCTTCCGTCGTGCCAGGTTAGCCACCAGACTGGCATATCAATAATCTCTAGGAAATCTTACATTTTTCTCAAAAAAATAAAGTAGCTCAGTCCTGCTTCCTGAATAAAAATAAATTAAGGTAGGTCTAGATTTTTTTTTTCGGAAAAATAGTGCTGTTTTTAATTTTCATGTTACTGTAGAATAGATTAAACCCATACTATCTAATGTTAATAACTGTTTTCTTATAATATTATGATTAAGAATTTTAACTCATTTTTACATCGCATTGGCCTGTAGTTCCATTAACAAACTAAAAATAATATTAATTTTTCAACAATAATTATAAAATAATCCTTTTGAATATTACGACTACCAGTTTAATCCAGATAATTCATTTCAATTTACTTGCTCTCAATGTCTATTTACTTACAAACCTATTTTGTTTCCATTTTATATGCCTTCTCTATCAATCGAACCCGGGCTGTGCCTTAAGAACTCCCCAAAGTACGCCAAGTAATGGATTTGGTAAAATAATACGAGAATTTGTGTGTGCATTTTACTCAGAAAGGGTTTGGATAGGTACCCAAACCTATCTACATATACATATGTCTATCTCTTTAGGGTTGGTTTAAAGATGTTATTGTTTTTACAAGATTATGGTTTTAAGCAGAGTGCTTTTTGATTTTATTTTAATTCAAATTTACATTCTCTGAAGTAAGGATATAATTCATTAATTTGTCCTTCGATTCTTCGGTACATCGCACCGGTACGGTTCGTTATAGAAAAGTTTCTGAATAAGGAGGTCGACCCGGTAAATGAATTGTGGTTATTCGATAGTACGATGGGAATGCTTCTGTCCCTTTCAAGATATTATATGGGTTCGACAATTATGTCATGTTCATTTCTCCGTATCTAGTACGTAATATGTAAGAGAGACTGGATCCAATCTACCATGTCCATTTGTATACAAGATGTCAATAGCAATAGTTAGCTATCTATTTGTGTTCGTGACCCAACCATCCGAATTTGTAACCAAACTACTTGAAATATCAAACAGTATATACACGCAGTGGTCGTCACTGGCCTTAATTGATTGTCTATGTTCGTTTTTCAAAACAACATTCTTCACAGAGGTTTCATTAGATTTTTTTTAAAGAAAAATGGACTGTTGTTCTAATTAGTTCAGTTCATGAATTTTAAACAAGTTCTATGTGTACACGAATGTATGTAAAAAACAAACTCAAAGTCCATTTTCTTTTGTACGAATGCCCCAACATTTCCACTCGATGTGATATTATTATTTACGGCGCCTGCTCGCGTGTAAGGAATAATAATGTGCTGTTGTAATAATAATTTTCCGGACGACATATTTATCATAATATTATTTAGGTATCTAGCGACGATAATATAGCAATAAATACCTGTTTGGCGAAATTTTATAGCTTCATGTAAATTAATTAAATTTTTAATTGATAATGGGTAGTTTAATGAAGTATTTCGATCACATCATTATTATGTCAACTTAACAAGTTGTAAAGTAGTAGATTTGACACTTTAAATATTTTAACGCCATTTAAATTCCATCCCTTAAGTTCAATAAGGCCGATCTCATCGATAAACATTTTTAATTATAACAAGACTCCCTAATTTTACTCGAGGGAAAAGTAGGAAGGGTTTTCATTGAAACGTCAAGCAAAATTGATGGGCTCGCCGTGTGCCGTGACCAATAGTCGTGGGGCGTTTGTATCGTTGGGTCGCGTCAGTCGAACGTCCGGAGTCAGTGTGGCCACACGCTTGTTTACTGTGGACACGTCCTGTCACGCGGTCACCACGTGGGCACCGCACGTGACACAACAACTTTTTAAATCAAAAAAGTCGAACGCGTACCTGGCCTTCTTGTATCGAGTTTTTTTTTGATCTGTCAAATTTTGGCGCGAATTTTTAATCTGTCAAAGTGAAAATAGTGATGCAAACTTTTGTCATGAGGAAAATAGTGATAGTTTTGGAATTTGTTTATACTTTTTGAGTAATGGACAACATGTGTGGTATTTGGTACCTCGTTCTCTGCTTCCTGGCTCTCCCGGGTCCTTCCTGCAGTAACTCAGATAATTTAGGTTGGTGTTAAATTTATTACTAACATAATTACCGGTATATCCGTAGCTTGTGGGTAATGGCGCTTTGCTTAATACCACTCGTTGACAGCGTTTTAATGCTTTTAGATATGTAATATTTGTTTCGACTATTAGTGTTATCATGTTCTGTTAATTGGCTCATTCAACGAGCTTATTATTAGTAGTGATGTTTTTATTAGTTTAATGTGTTTGTTTTAAATTAATTTTAAAGTAATGGCATGCAATCAGTTTTAAATATTTACGCAATTAAAACGCTTTATTAGTTTAATTAATATGTATTGTTTTTAATTACCACTTATATCTTATTACATAGTAGATCATTAGTATGATTTGGTGCAATTATAGGTTTTATCCTCCTAACGATAAAAGTTATAATTGCTTGTTTGATTCGGTCTTTTAAAGTTTTGATGTGTGCCATAAACAAGATATGTTGTGTTAATGTTGTTATGTAGTATTTATTAAAGAGGAGTAAATGGTGTTAGGCAATCTTGGTGAAAATACTATTTACTTTAATGACCTAGTCTATATTATTGCTAAGATTCAAAAGCCGATTGAATTGCTTTTCTTTCTTCAATTTCTGATTCAACATTATAACTGCTGAATAATTAAAGTTTACTTTGTAAATGTTTTAGATATTCATTTACCGTAGACGTTGAAATGTTTTACATTTCAGTATCTTAAACTTGTATTTCAAATAACTACTCGTATTTGATGGATAATATTTTGTAGAACCGTATTCAGTTTATCATAGTAGAGAAGAAAAAGCGTGACTACACCCAGATCATAAATAAAACAAATAAGTGTTTTAATTAAAACAGCTTCCATAATTCTAGCAACCCTAGGCTAACATATGCTCCGCTATTTAGCTCAGTTAACAACGTGTTTTGGCAACAGAAATTACGCAAACAGCCTCACTCGCGGAATTAAAACGTTTGCCAGTAATTCGCAGCAAAGCCTTTGGATAATCACAACATCAGTCGCTGCGAATGTAGCGCTACGAGGCTACGAATCTTTACTACGCCGTAGCGTTCAATTGGGCGGCATGCGAGTTACGATCTTGCATAATACTCAAGTTCCATTAACTCAAGTGGAGTTCAAGTTTGGAACTCAATTAAACTTTTCTTCTATTATGTTAATGAAGCACGCATACAAAAAAGTGGCCAGTTCCCTCTTCAAAGTTAATAAATTATAAGATAAGACGTTTTATTCTCTTCCAATGCTAATTGTAAGGAATATGTTGCATTTTTATGAGCAGTGGAATAATGAGAGAATACCTTTGCCATTTAAAATTTTCTCGGGAAACATTCCTTTTTTGAATCAATCTTTCTTTGACGTGATTATATTAAAATTGATTGAATGATCAATTCGTTTCTTTGACTAGGAACGATATTATTATTCTTTTGAACGGAAGTAAGTAATAAACATCGATAGATAGGTGTCTGATATTTTTACGTGATATATAAACGAGACTGGAATTGAATCTTCTTATTTTCGGAAGCAATGGTGTTTTAAATTAAATGAATTATTTTATTATATTGTCAGTACTATTATTTATGTGATTTTTGATCTTATTCACAGTATGTGGATGGGTATACATATTTCTTACGGAAACTCAACCGAACCGTAGGTCAATGATTACAATTTGACATTGACAGCTCCATGTCGTAGCAGTAAGGTGGAATTTTGCAGTTTTTGTGTTACCCTGCCGTGAGGTGGGCTCTACACATACATACATAACTCACGCCTTTTTCCGATGGGGGTAGGCAGGAACCACAGAACGTCACCAGCAACGATCCTTACGCATCTTTCTTCAATTTTCAACCGTTTTCTTTGCTATGTCCACATTCATATATACATCGGTTCGTTTGGTTCTAGGTACATAAAATGATAATGGATATAATTGACATGACCACTATTATTGAACATTAATTTTAACAAGATTCCACTACGGTAAACGCAACTGATGAAAGCGGCGTTTCCTTTGAAATTGATAGGTTCTATAAAGTTGCGGGCAAGCTAGCCGCTAGTGTACGCTGTGGCAAACAAAGCTTTGATGTTGCCGACAAAATCAACATGTACGGTAGTTGTGAATACTCATGAATAGCCAATTAACGTTAGGAGCCGTTCTTTTGTTAACGAAACAATTGTTTTGCTGGTTAACTTAAGTGTTGGAATCAATTGTTGCTAAAAACATTGAAAATTTTGATGGAAATGATTGAATTTTGTTTTGTTGTTCCTATTGTGTGTTGCTCTTGAGGTGAACGCTAATTTAAATTGCTTTTTGGTTGTTTCTGTTGAAAGGTACTGGTTAGCTCTTGAAAGCTATTTGTATTGTTTAATTTCCGTTATTATACTGAAGCTATTGATTATTCAGGCCAGTTAGTCTACCATGGCTAAAATGGGCGTGCCTACGTTAACGGAAACATACTACGTTGGCTTGCTCATTTAAAATGACTACTAACAATATTTTTAGAAATCGTTAAATGAAGACGTTTTACAACAATTTTTTTTTCTCAATTTTTGATCTTTGGTGGAGATATTTACAGGAACAAATATTTGATCCGCGATATAAAACACAGCAAGCTTATCACTTAGTCACTACACTAAGAGTAGTGTAGTAGAATCCAGCGATAGCTACAGAGCTATCGCTGGATTCTACTTGTAGGTAACGAGGTACAGTCACGAGCAGCTTTATAAGTAGTTTTCTTCTACTGTGTTGATTGCAATTTCATGTTGTAATGAACATAGTATTTTGGAATCCATAATGAAATAGGTCTTATCTCAAAGTTGTAATCGTCATTCCATGAGAAAAATAAAATGTTTTTGAATTTAGGCAATGGCAGACATATTGGTGCTCGTGATTGTCGTCATCTGCCAAGCCTTTTTCTCAACTATGTTGGGGTTGGCTTCCAGTCTTACCGGATGCAGCTGAATACCAGTATTTTACATGAAGCAACTGCCTATCTGACCTCCACAACTCAGTTACTGTACTGTATTAAAGTTAAAATTGCAATATGTAAGTATAACTGACGTTGTAAGTTCATTGTTTAGAAGCTCTAAAGTTTCTTTTGGCTTTTAAAACTTTAGCGAGAAAATACACTTAAGATTTTCCTCTCATTCCAAGTTTCTGTTAAGTTCAGACGTAAACCCAAGTGGCCAGTAACATATCTTTGCATTTTACAGAGGTTTTCTTTTTGTTAACACACCTTATTTTTACTGGAAAATTGAATTTTCCATATTAAAATAACTTTTTCTTGTTCCTTTGTAGGTTCTAAAAATTTTTATCACCTGTATGACAAGGTTTCATGACAGGGTTTAGTAAAAGCTCTTAAAATTAATGAAATGCACTACAAAAAGTAAGATGGCATTGTTAGTGCTAATTTTAGCCATGCGGTAAGAGATCTTTGCAGGCGTAGAGAATATCCGCTAAGTACGTCAACAAATAATAATAAAATCTTACCTACCAGTAAGCCATTAAAATACCCCAGTTTCACCTCAATTTTAAAATTCGAACTTCCAACCGTACCGATTACTCTCACCCAAAACTGGATCAAACTAATAACGCCATAACACTATTTGTACAGCTAATTTCAGTTTACAATGATGAAAATGTAAATGTAAGTGCCCGCAGCACTAAAGCCACGTTAATTGATGAATTTCACATAAGCAGACAAAGGTTATGCGTGATACCGGGGCCTCACCCACTCGTAAATTAATTAAAAACGTGACAACCGCAAATTTAGCCCTTTTCATGCCGTGACGGAGTGGAGTAACGGAACAATGGCGGTTATGTTCAGAGGGCAAAGTTTTGCGCGATTTTAATGTTAATCATGTTCGATGTGTCAAAGGTGGAATTTTTAATGTTCCATTTCGCAAAATATGATATTTTGGGTTTTTGATTGTTTATTTATTTGATCCCTGTGTCATGTTTTTGATCTGGCGCGCAAAAACATTGAAGATCAAAAGTTTAATTGAAAATAAGAAAAATTGGACACCTAATATCGTAACTGGAACAGAGATTTAATTGTTTATTTATATATTTAACACTTCAAGCATAAAGTACAGCGGCGAAGTTGCCATGGCTGACCTGGAAGTCTTTAAATAGACTTCGGACACAGGTTGGCCGCAGCAAGGAAAAGCTGTTCGGGTGGAGATTCATAGTTGACTCTGCCCTGGAGACGTGGTACTGCCTCACAAAACGATGGGACACTTGATATTGTGTCCTGCCTGTCCCGTTGTTTGCACATCACAGGAGCTGATGGACGCTAAAGTGCCAAACTCGTCGCCAAATTCTGAGCTAACTCAATGTGAATTGTCATCGACCCGCTAAGAAGAAGAAGTGATAGAAATTCGGAGGTGTTCAAACTGGCACGAATATCCAAATGACTTCTATAACATTTCAACAAAAGACGCTTGCAATTGTGTGTTGTCAATAATGTGACCAGAGCGTGACGTAGCGATTTTTTGCCGCGTATCGTTGATACTTTATACAATTTCGATCAAACGTGCAAAAACAGTGAGGTCAATGGTTTCATGAATATTCATAGAGATACCTATCTTAATTATACAGATGCGTGCTATTTGTATTTGGTTTAATCCAATATCTGTATGTTTGTTTTGGACAATTTCGGAGCACACAATTTCAATATAGCCTACCTCCACCTGTGTTTGTCGAGGTCAAGCATTTTGCCCGGTGATCGACATTCGATTAAAGCTTTGCTAGGAAGCATACTCGTATAGGTAGCATGACTGTCTGTAGATCTTTGATCTTCTACAAACAAGGGGCTCAATAACTATTCAAACAATAGCAAAATGCTTCGTTCTCAGCATTAAAAAACAACAAGCCTAAAGAAACGCACAAAACGTTTCGTTTTACCAAAAAAACACGTACCTATCACTATCGCATTTTCCTTTCATGACTAAACAGATTCGAGAAAACGACCCGAAGCAAAAACTGTGATAAATCTCGTTCCATAAAGATGGTTCCGTAATGGACAGAGCGAGAATCAAACGAAATATCACGCATAAATTATTTGAACTTAAGATAAATTAGCATAAGTCTCATCTTTATGAGAAAACGGTGCTCGGCCCTTAACGTTAAATAAAACAAAATTTATCACAAGCTCATTTCTTGACATTCTACTTTAAATACGACACAGGCAAAGAAAATATAATTTCGTGAAAGAGCAAAATACGACGTGAGAAAAAACAAACACTTATGTATGAGAAACGTGACAATTTGATTACGAATATTGCGCTAACATTAGCTCGCATTACACAGGGTGTGATGTTACAAAAACATATTTATTTTTTATTTTACTTTAGACGAAATGTCTGAACACAACGCTCGTCAAATCTTAGAAATATTCTCGTGAGTTCGCCAAAAGTTTTATGTCACACGTCGTTTCTACGTTATTAGTAAAAATATTTTTGTTGTTTTTTAGTTTTTGTCATTCAAAATTTTATATATTTGTGAAATTATATTTCGTCTTGTTTATTTGGTGGGACGTCTAGTCTTGGTTTAATGACTTGCAGTCTTTGTACTTTAAATTAGAATAAAAGTACCTGAACTAATATGAGTACCTACATTAAAAGTATGGCCATAACTTTCTAACTTTTATGACTAAAATAAATGGAAGAAGTTTGTAACGAAGCTGAGTAGTTAAAAATTATGATGTTGTAAACACTAATGAGCAGGTTTGTATTATTCTTACCTGTGTATGTACGTAAGTTTTCACCCTTTAAAATGTTGTATGTAATGTAGTGTGTTTCATTTATTAACGTGGCACACCCTACGGCTTTTGCCGCGCCCTATATATTATGTATTTTTATTTTGAGCTAGTCTACACGTATATTTTTCCTTTACAGAACACATAATTAACGAGCAATTAGTGTTTAAAACTAATTAGCGTTGTCCACGAAATAGAATAAACGGATCGCTGAACTATTGTATTTTCAGGTCATTATTTCACTTGCTGCTCCCAGATAAAATGAATTATATCCAAGTCTGATATATTGGTAAACACAAAAAGAAAATATAACAAAAATTGAGGTAAAAACTTAGTGAGCGAAAAATTCCGGCCATTCTTTGCCGTCCATTGACGCTTGTTCGCATAATAAACAAGAGCTTTGCCATTCATTATTAGACTCTATTCCTTATTTGACAGAGTTGAAAATGTGAAAGCACAATAAATAAGCTTATAAAGGTCGGGACTGCGGTCCCGGGATTATAATACGATCACCAATCCACTGACTAAGCGCGGTGTTAATGGTGAAAATGCATCAGAAGTGGGGTAATCCTAAGACTAACATTGAAGAAAACTTTGACTTAGAAAAAGCACGAAAGTTTTATACGCTTTACACTTTGTTTCTTTGTTTTCACGAACATAGTTGGTTTTAATATATGTCTTTAAAGTAGGTACATATAACTATACCAATATTCTCATTATTATGTAATTTTATGTGGATCCTGCTAAAGCTTAGGTAATTTGAATTTCAACTGAAATAAATTTTAAACTATCCACCGTCAGCATTGAACATAATAAACAAAGATTTGGAAAATTGACACATTTCCAAAAAAAAACAAAATTGGAATGACAAACGCTACCTTCAAACGAGTACGAATAAAAAGAATCATGACACTACAAGTGACACGCAACCACTGAACTGTCGCATGTCGCTTAAAATCCAGCAAAACTGCACCATCTTGTACAAACACAGCTATGTACTTTAAAAGTTACGTGCAGAAATATTTTCTTTGTTTACCCCTGTGTGTATGTGCATATGACATGAAGTCCTTGGTTTAAACACATAATATTGACCGACCTACATTGCGCCGAGTGCCTTGTTAAATAGAAACTATTAATAAATAACTGTGTGACCTATATACATAATTATAAATAGCGGGTTTGCTAGTGTATTAGGAGGGAGTCGAGCAGTCGGGCTTTAAGCTGCAATGACCATTCTCTATATCGATCATGATAGAATCAGTTTTCGCTTAATATTGAAACCAGCTCAATGTTAAGTACGTGTTTAAGAACTGTGGGCATAGCGTTTAAATCAGAAGCTGATTTTGTAATTAAAATATTTCAAATTAAATAAGTAAAATTCCATATACATGATGGTATCGATATCTAAACATAATCAAGAAAAAAAAACATGGCCTATAACGTTTGTGGAGTGTTGCTGGATTATCTAATTTGATCTTATATTTTAACTGGCGACCCGCCCCGGCTTCGCACGAGTGCAACATATACATACAGGGTGTAAAAGACCTCAACACGAAGCCGTCAACTAAGCATTCTGTACATCAAACTAAGTAACTTTACGCAAAAATTATTGCTGGGAAACAACTTTTTTTTTTGGGGTGAAAAATCATGTTTTGTGGTAGAACTCAATGTAACGCACTTAACACATTGAGCTGATGGATGGATTGAACAGTACGGGGGTCGTGGAGATGTTTAAAGTAAAAATCTTACATTAAAAACTTGTATTTCAAAAAAAACTTGTCAAAAAGTTGGAACTTTGAGCCCCAATATCTCTGGAACTAGAAGGTTCCCAGGTATGGTGTAGAACAAAAAAATGAGCGCAATGATGGGGAGAACAAGTGCCTTTCGGCTTCGTTAAGAGGTGTTTTACACCCTTTATAAACCTTCTTCACGAATCAATCCATCTATTGCACAACTGTGAATAAAAATAATGTGAAAACTGCATTAAAATCCGTTGTGTAGTTTAAACGACCTAAGCGTACAGACAGCGACTTTGTTTTATTATTCTATTTAAAAATGAACAGATTAGTTTTTTTCGATGTAAAATAGCAAAAAAATTTCTTTCAATCATCAATCACAAAATGAACAGAGTATAGCAAACGTAATGTTGATTACAGTAGAGCTTGTTACTGCTAATTCATTTCGTTTATACCATACACTCTTGAATGATACCCGAGGGAATCAAAAGGAAAACAAAACGGGTGGGATTTTCCTTGTCGAATAACACACAAATGTACCTTAGAAAATTAAGTACATGTACAGAGGTACAGATACACTCACATACATGTATATTTAGAGCATTTTAAAAGAAAATTTCGCGATACGTTTGAAATGTGCCCTCTGATCCTACGATTCCCTCTGGGACAATAAAACCCGGCTAAAAGTAAATAGGTATTCTGTTCGGTCGGTATGTTAACATTCAGGAGCACCTTTGTATCCCTTGGGATAATACGTGAGGATAATGTCAGGCACTGTTATTATATAACAAGTATGATTCCGTTACGGACTGGCTTCGCGGAACTTTAGTGGTCGGCAAGGTAAACGAAATGTCATCTCTATAGTTTTTTGGGAAGTATTTCTTTGTGTTATTTATGAGTAGAACGTTATTTTTTTGGGAGTCTTTGGGTGAGTCCCTTAGTCATAGTGGCACATCTCACTTACCTACTCGTAAGTCCATTTGTATCATAGTCACTCACTCACTATCAAATGCGTTTTGTTATTATAGTTATTTTATGAAATCGTCTATATTTTGTCTGTAATTTGAAGATGACAGAAATGTTTTAAATATGTTTCGCATTTTTTCTTCAATTGTTTGAATAAAAAATAAACTTATTTGCAAAAAATAAAACACAACAAAGTGAAAAATAACTCTAGCTTCCGAAGTCGGTGACTTCTGTGTGTTTGATTCAGTTTCTTTGCCACCGACTTCTGATGCTAAAGTTATTTTTCACTTTATTGTGTTTTTGAAGTCGGTTTTATTTTTTGCACAAAAGTTTTTTATATTTCAATTTTTTGTTGTAATATCCTATACAAATATTAGCTGTACATTTATTTTAACACAACGTAACATCAGGCCTGTAATCGCCGAAGATTTGGGCTGAGGTGTACCCAATAGTACCTACACCCCCATTTCGCCACTTATGTTTAAGTAATGGGGCGAGCGCCGGCGCAAATCCAGAGTCCGTGGCTGCTACTGAGAAATTCTTTATAGAAAAACCCAATAACACTTTGCCCGACCTGGGAATCGAACCCAGGACCTCATGCTGAGTGGGCGCCATCACTGGACCAACGAGGCAGTCATTTATTTCATATTGTTAACAATACATGTCATGGTAATAGGCTTATCCCCAATAAAATGAAACCTAACATACTTAACTGTCGAAATGTGGGTGTACTGTACACATCTACATGTCCACTCAGAGCATACAGGCGTGATGATATGTTATGATGTTGTGAAAACAACAAACATCCAAGTGATTGCAGCAATCTCGGCTTGCCGATTTGCTGTCTATAATAATTGAAGAGTTCTATTGTATTTCTCCGAAGATCACCATCAGATCTTCACCAAATTAAACGGGATCACCGCGAAGTAATTTTCTTCCAAACAAAAAAAGAATCATCGAAATCGGTTCACAATTGGCGAAAAGAGGCTGAAAATACACAAAAAAAAAATACAGATGAATTGATAACCTCCTCTTTTTTGGAAGTCGGTTAAAAATGATCTCAAAGCCTTTGTTTTTCAATGAAATTAAGTTTAACTTGATGAATGGACATTTAAAGCCGATCTATGGCAAATCTCAAGTTGGGTATCCATTCTATTAATTCAATTTTACCTAAAATTGTAAAAAAAAGTCTGACAGAATTTGAGTAGGTACCATACATTATTTCAGGATATCAGTACTCGTTACTAGTAACCTTATCAACTTTTCATCGAGTGCAGATAAAATACTTTACGTATATTTTACGATCACTACGATGAAAATGAGTATATTTACGACAAGGTTCGATATTTGTAGTAAAATTCAAAACGACACGCATTGGCTACAAATTCCGTTTTTAAATCGATGATGAGTAAAACTCAGACCCAGAAAATTGATGGCTATTCAAAAACGATAAATTAAGCGGACTAACGAGGCCCTGTCGAATAATAATCTAGGGTTTTGTAAACCATTAAAAGGCTTTAGGATCCCATTACAAAGCTACCTGAAAAACCAGTTCATTCATAGCATGTAAAATAACAATGCTGGAATAAAGCCTTTTCATTCACACCAACAATCTTTGACCCGACCTTCGTTGACATAAGCCAGAGGTACAAACATTTACCTGTGTACAAAACCCAAATAAACCTGCCACCTAATACCTTTCCCTAACATATATTTGACTTCTTACAACCTAGACCTTATTAACACTAGGAAAACCAGCCAACATACCGCGAATAACAAACATTCTGATAAGGGCAAAACAGACCCAAATATAAAGTGTCCTTTAAACTTGGAATTCCGAGTCCCTCACCCAAATTCCACTCCAATTAACCCCTAAAAACTGTTAGTTGGCGCCGAAATCCTAATTTTATTTATATTTTTTGACCTTCAAAGTTTTAGAAGCCTTCTCGTGTAAACGAAAGGGAACTATAATGTATAGAGTAAACAAGGCATGGAAGGATTTGTTAAAGTAAATTGTAGGTATATCATGCTTATTGTGACAGTTTTAGGTGTCCTAACTAAACAATTTTATGTAAGTTAAAGTCCCTTTTGTTGTGTCAATTTGTTAAGTATCATTGTTTGTTCGGGAGCCTTGGAATTGGAGAAAAGAAAACATTGTTTATCACCTGTTTATTGTTCCGCTCCGGTTGTAAGATTTAATGAGGACGTTGAAAAGGGAATATTATTATCTTACTACAAACAAAATAATCATTATTTTTGTCTAGCTTTTAGAATTGACGGCTATTATCGTAAATATTTTGTTAATAGCACTAGCTTTTTGCGACATTCTTCCTACAAAACTTTGTTTATACCTACATACATTTTAAAAATCTTCGTTTACACGTTCCAAAAAAGAAAGTTTACTTCCTGAACACGGTTTCGTACCAATAATAGCTGACCTTTTCAGGTATTTCTACTAGAGACAGGGGTCTATAATCCGGCAGTCAGTTCCCGTCAATCACGCACGGGTCGGAAATCGAATAAGCACGTTGTTTGGTTGTTGTATCCGAATTGAACTTAGCTTTTGAGCGTTCTGAAAAAAGTCTACGGATTTCAATTACTTATGTTTGAGCAGTACTAAGTTTTTGCTTTTAGTGACTTAGGATATAATATAATGTCAGTTTATGATTAAGTCTGATTTCATCCGCCCTATGTTCCCCATTCCTTGGGAGCTTTGCAAAATCTGACTTTATTCCTGTCTTCAGTTACAGGTTCTGGACGTTGGTGAGTTAGTCATTAAATCCGGAATTTTCTGTTGTTAAAAAAAAATTAAGGTATAATAAACGGTATTTTATCAAAAAGGTGTCACCAATATAAAGATATCACCTCACTTTTCTGATACATGCTGTATAAAAATATGTATTGATTTGATGATACAGTAGGTTCTATAATCTATAACGATTTGATTATGAAGATGGTTGCCATTCGAAATGTCATATCACTCCCGCCATACACAAGTGGAGATTTTAAACTGTTAAAGATTTAAAAGACTTTTTCTACTATTTAACTACCAATTTTATATTTCAAATCGGAAATTTGCATAATTTTTGCATATAGTTTGCGCGTTAACGTAAACGCATATATCTTGTAAAAATCAACGATCCTTACTTTCCAATTGACCCAGAATCCAAACGTAATAAAATCTAATAAATATTTACAGAACCAATTCAATATCATAAAAAGTTCTTCGCAAATAAAATGGAGTCCCATTGAATCGAAAACTCTCATATCCTGCCTATTATATCGACAATAGGTATTTAATAAACAACACAATAGGTGTTAAATATCCATTTCGTTTTGTGTAGTGTTATTTCGTTCATAAATTTTCTTAAAAACCCATTCAAATGGGCATGGAGCGATGTGGATTTCGAAAACTGTTTGATTCAAGTCGTTTAATGTGTCGATAGTATTTTATGGGTTTAGTTTCTGTGTTTATGATGGTAAGTCATTATGGCTTATGTGGCGCTTTTCCCAAAATGGCCACCACCAAATTTTGTATTGCATTTGGTCAAAAATCGAAATATAGTTTTTGTAAAAGATTCCTCCTGTGCACATTGCACAGTGCTGAATGGAAATCTGATCAATAAAATAATCAACATGGCTCTTTTGTTAGGTTGTTAGTGAAATGACATTATACAAACTGACAGCTGTCAGTGCGGTCTGTGACAGAACTTGTGCGCTCAAAGGCCATTTTTATGTATGGAATCTCGCAGGAAGTTGTCATCAGCTTAACCGGACTATGCTGTGGGTGCCTGCGCTCAATGGTTTTTCGGCACCTCGCATTTCATTAGTAGGTATACTGTCGATACGATACTGCTACACTTAAAAAATAAGAATGTACCTACTCATCGGGGAAAACAGACGTGACGTTATGTTCTGCTTGGAAACCTGTTTCCGAAGTTCGTTTAGCTTTAACTATGGTACATGTAATGCTCGCTACTCATATCAGCCGACCTAAATGTCTGCGACGCTTCCGCATGGATGTCTGCGCATCTGATCTCAGGGTAATGGCGCCCAAGATACAGGAATGCTAATGTTTCTATGTTAACGCAAACTGAATCAATATGTTTGCTTCACTTTGTTTTTAATTATAAAAAATAGCAAACAATATAAGTTTTAAATTCTTAAATTTATTGGTTTTTTGTAAATAGTTAATCGTTATATTTAATCTAACTGATAAGTAGTAAGTAACATGATGACATTTAAATTTTAATATATCCTTTTTGTCAGACTAATATACGGGAGGATACTCACCACTGGTATCAAAACCCTTTTTAAATGAATATTATTTGAAAATATGACAATAATTTTTTAATTTGTCATCATCCAAACTAAGAATGGAACTACCGCACAATATTTGAAGTTAACTTTATTACAGCACAGTGGTGTAATTTTGTTTCCAATGATTTCATTTAGAACTCGCATTTAATTTTCATTATATTCTAAAATACGGTATCCATTCCCAAAATAATTTCAAAATAAAGTACACATCGGATCAACAAGCCATAATTTTATTTGCGTGTTTCAAGCAGCCAGTGCACATAGATCTCAATATGCCACGTAGACAAAATGCCTCATGCCTCGGCATGGAAACGAGGTATAAATATTCCAGTATATTAAACTGAACGGGGTCGGGAAACAACCCCCAAACAAAACAGTGGCTTGTAAAGAGACGAACACACAAATAAATAACGGCCCTTGTATTTTTAACCGACTTCAAAATAGATGGAGACCGGTTTTTGAGATAGAAAATGGAAGTCTTTTATCACACTTGAGCTTTATCTGCTAAATGTACCAAGCCACATCGAAGTTTATCCCATTTTGAAAAGTATTTATTTTTGATTTATTTATTTAGGTTATCCAACAATAGGCATGACGACAGTATCAAAAAATTGCAAATCTATTTAGTCCGTCAGTTAGAGTTTTGGAAATTAATGGACACGTATTTTTTGTTTTTGTAAATCAATGAATATTGACAAAGTTAAAACGCATCAAACTCGGGAGTGGGGGCTCGTGACGTCAGAACTAGGTAAAAATTATACCTAGGCGTGACGTATTGAGAATTTTAAAAGCGTCATATCTTCGTCAATTTTGGTTTACGTTTTTTTTTTTTTTTACAATATTGCTGCTCTTGACCTCGATCACGCCTGATGGAAAGCGATGGATGAGATCTATGATGGAACAAAAGAAAAAACACAGGTCAAATATTTTTTGATAATCTAATTGACGGACTTTTTTTTTTGTCGTCTCCCCTATTGTTTACACAGTACATTTGAAATTATACTTGCATAATAGTACTTTTATAGGTGCAACAATTACTTACAGGCTAACACAACATGCACCAATTATGGTTATCTTTATTACAATATTACAAAGCCAAAAAAGATACTTACAATTTGTAATTGTACAAGTAATTGTAATGATTTTGGATTTTCAACGCTAATAGCTTTCAAAACTGTTGTAAGCACACGTCTTGGATGTAGATGAAGCGCAGCCTTCAACTTGTTAGAAGAAAGGAGTGGTATTTTTCAAGGGATCTTCAAAATTAATTAGATCAATGAAGCACGCAGCTGACTGCAAGCCGTGATTGCAGTCCTAACTGTACCAAGCAATCATGTCAATTAGGAAGTTCAAAGGCGTTTTTTTTTCTGTAAGACAATATTCTTATTTTATGCATATCAATACATATAAATTACATTTTTAAATAATTATTATATTAAAAAAAAAAAAAACAAAAAAAAAAAAGTGTAGCCCACCGGTATCGGGAACAGGGTCCATGTTTCGGTGGTCAAGGCTCCAGAGAGAGGAACCTCCAAACAATACGAGCCGTGTCCAGGAGTACCGCTTTCTGAATCAAACCCTGAAGGTACCTTTATTTAAAACTGGTTCATACATTATTTTATAATTTTTAAGACGGTTTTTCATCTATCCAGCCTCAAATCTAATGGAGTATTACTTTTCAGGCTCAACGTTCTCGTAAAAATGGACGACTTTGTTATTTTGTACTCCTAAGTAAAATTAAATAGGCACTTTGTTTGAGTACTAAGCCTCAAATTATGCCTATGAATTTAAATGTGCGTTATTCTCTTTGTGAGATTATTTAATTTGACATTAGAGATACGTTGTTGTGTTATTTTTATTTTTGCGTAATTTGTAAAATTGGCTAGCTCAAGATTTAAGTAGATATGGATATCATGACCTGCAGCAGATAAAACAAAAAACCAATAAAAAAAAAATCAAGATTGTAAACCGCGGTACAAGTGCAAAAATTTAGACACGCGGGATCGGTCCTGTGATAAATAATTTTTCACAATCATACTTTTTTTTTTTCGGATGGGATATCCCATCCGAAAAAAAAAAAGTATGATTGTGTATATCAAATGACTTCTCCCGCTCTGGGCGGAGCCGGAGGGAGTGTCAGACTTTTACTGACTAAAACCCATCCATGTTCCTTCATCGCCCTTTGTGTTCCGGGGCCACGGTATCACTTTCGAACAGTCCCGCAACCCCGGTACACAATCATACTGAAGTTGTCAGTACCCTTGTGGATCAGATTGTCACCAGTTTTCAAACTCATTTACCAATCAGAGCCAAATTAGTGTAACTGATACTGTTAGTACCTGATCAGTGATTCCAATTTTCATATTTACACGACACCGCGTAAGGAATATTTCGCCTTTATTATAAAATAAACTGCGGTTATACTACCATACATTTTGAATGCTTAGGAACCTATTCTCTTTATTTCAGTTTCGTCGACGTCGTTATCATCTTCTTCGTTATTCAAAATCCTTGTGTTTTAGCAGGTTTTTTTAATGACCAACGAAGATTGCATTACAACTTTTTATCCTGGGACAATAATCAAACTACACGCGGGCGAAGCTGCTGGCAGAAGCTAGTACCGATTAAAGGCAAAACTGAACAGAAACTGAAGCTTCTGATATCAGATTAAATTACTGAAAGGTTTACTGTTACGTATTGTGTTATTAGGACTTTTTTGTATTAAATGTCGTGAGGAAAGTTTTGAGTATGAATGTGGATGGGTATAAGAGTAAAACCAAAGACACTATATATGGAATGTGTAAAGGATAATATGGCAGGAAAGGAGGTGTCTGATGAGATGACGAGTAATAGAGAAGTATGGTAGAAGAAGACATGCTGCGCCGACCGCAAATGAATTGGGATTAGGGCAAGAGAATGGTGATGACTTTATTTTGTTACCTTTAGAGGTTAAATTAATTAGGGGTAAAAGTATGAAATTGCCGATTGGTACTGAAAAATTGAAATTTCTTTTTTTCTAAGATATAACATATTTATTTAATCAAAATATTTACCCTCATTATCTATACACTGCTGCCATCTAAACGGAAGTTCATTTATGCCTTTACGATAGAACTCTGAGGATCTAGATTCGACAAACTGCCGATAAAGCATTTTGTACTGACTCCTGGGAATAATTTTTTTTATCACGTAGAAAATTGTCCGAATCACGAAAAAAATGGTAGTCCGTTGGAGCAAGGTCTGGCGAGTACGGAGGATGACGTATAGTTTTTAACTGCAGCTCCTGTAGAGTTACAACGGTTTCTCGTGCAGTTTGAGGTCTTGCGTTATCATGGAGCAATAATGGTGAAGATCGATTCACGAGTCGGGGCTGTATCACTGCCAGTTTCACCATCAGTGAATTAATTAATTAATGGAAAGACCAACAAACAGTTACCATTACCTTTTTATTGGTAAGCTTTGCTTTAGGGCACTGTTGCGGCGTTTGACCTGGGGTCAACCATTGCATTTTTCGCTTACAATTATTGTAAACAATCCACTTTTCGTCACATGTCACAATTCGATCCAATATTCCTTAATTTCTGTACCAATTCAACAAGGCAACACAACAACAAGTTTCAACACGCATTTCTTTCTGCAGATCAGTCAAATCATGGGGCACCCATTTTTCATTTTTTTTATCTTATTGATTTGATGCAAATGAGCTAATATTGTAGGTAGGGTAATGTTAAACCATGCCGCTAATTCCTGGGTAGTTTGACTCTGATCGGCTTGTACCGTCTCCTTCAATTCAGCGTTATTCACCTGTGCGGGCGTCTACCACGTTCTTCAATTCGAAGTTTCCACTACGAAAGCGTTTAAACCAAAAACGCACGGTGCGTTCATTAGCAGTCTCCTCTCCAAACGCATCTTTGAAATTGCGAGCCGTTTCTGCCGCGTTAGTTCCGCGTCTGAAATAATTCAAAAATAACTCGGATTTTCGAAGTATCCATCTTTACGTCTAAGCTGAATAAAAAAAACAATTGAAAGTTGAAAATCGAATGTTGCACATTTTTTAAAAGAAGAACCTCATAGGTGTCACGTGGAAAAAGTTTCACACAAAAATCTCACACCATGAAGATTTTATGTCAATTCGAAGTGTCTATTACTATACAACGGCAATAGGCATGACGACCGACAGTATCAAATAATTGCAAATCTATGTAGTCCGTCAGTTAGTTAGCTTTATCTGCTAAATGTACCAAGCCACATCGAAGTTTATCCCATTTTGAAAAGTATTTATTTATATTTATTTATTTATGTTAGCAAACAATAGGCATGACGACAGTATCAAAAAATTACAAATATATTTAGTCCGTCAGTTAGAGTACTGGAAAATAATGGACACGTATTTTTTGTTTTTGTGAATCAATGAAAATTGACAAAGATAAAACGCATCAAAACTCGGGAGTGGGGGCTCGTGACGTCAGAACTAGCTAAAAATTATACCTAGGCGTGACGTATTGAGAATTTAAAAAGCGTCATATCATCGTCAATTTTGGTTTACGTAACAAAAGAAAAAACACGCGTCAAATATTTTTTGATAATCTAATTGACGGTCTAATTAGTTTTTTTATGTAAAAAAAAAAAAAAAAAAAATTAAAAACTTTTTATTTCAAAAACATTACATACATTTAGGTTGAACTCACATCGCTTAATCTTAACCTTGAAAGATTATGTGCGAGTGAGGCGTCTCGCTTGTTTACTTTAACTTATATTGTTAGAGAAGTTCATGCTTTAATTATTTATTTACTTGTGAAAGATCAGGAGGGACTTTGTATTGATCCACTGTAAGGTAATATTTTATTAGTCGTTTTATTTGCAAAGTTGTCTTTGATTTTAATTTATTAGTTAGTTGTTTAGGGAGTTTATTCAACAAGTCAGGTAACAAGTACCTCCAGGTCCTTCTTCCATATTCATTGTTACATTTCGGCAGATGTGATGTCGTCTCGCCTATTTCATACTTTAACCCCTATTATTATTATCTTAGTTGTCATGGAGACCAGGAGACTAGCTTGTTGTAACGTTAGTAATCCTATTATGGGCTTTACTGAGTCTTAAGAATATGTAGGTTATGTGCGACATTACATATTATTTCGCGTCGTATTGTGTTTTATTTTTTTCCTTTTTCTTAACTTAACCTTGTTTTGCAGGCACATTATGGCAAGATAAAAATGAACATTTCTAGAATTTTGACGCAATGGCTGAGCGATTGGCAGCTCGCTTCGTGTTGCGGGTTCGATCCCAGCACGGAACAAATATTTGTATGGCCTTCAGATGTTTGATCCGGGTCTAGTGGTTTGTGTATGTGAGAGGAGAAATCTATCTTATTATTATTAATTATTTCGTTTTTATCAAACAAACAAAAAAATCAATTGAAAGTATTTAAAACCGTATATACGTAAAAGTACTCTACTTAATATTAAAAAGAAATGCATTTCTGTTGTCCGTTTTTATTAACACTAAGCAAAACTCAGTTCAGCGCTGAGAGTTCAAATTCCAACAGTGCGCAGTTAGGCGTTCCGCGTTCAACTAGATGTCACTATTAGTGTATGTAAAACCAAACATCAGTGTGAGTGGGTGTGAGTGTATGTGTTGTTTTATTAATATAAAACAACACATGGCTATACTTTGTCCGACCATGATCCGACCCAGCCTGCTGTCCCTTGCTGCCCTCTTATCAATGACGCACTAAGCCGAGGCCCGGACCCCACAGGGGGTGCCCTTATTGACTGTTCATTTAATTTAAATCCTTAGTTTGTAAGCCCTGGCTGGGGGCCTTAAAGTAATTTTTGCCCACCACAGGATTGTCCGGTTAAGCAGTAAAGCAACCTTAGCGCGTTGCAACTGCGAGTGGTCCTTCCTAAAAAAAAAAAAAAAAACTTTGTCCGACCATGCTATGTACTAGGATAAACGTAAATGTAGACGACGATAAAGACCAATGAGGCAATAATTACCTATCTGTTAACAATGGTATCTCTCAGCTGATTCTAAAATTACTTTTTTTTTTTTTTTTTTTTTTTTTAGGTGGGACCACTCGCAGTTGCAACGCGCTAAGGTTGCTTAACTGCTTAACCGGACAATCCTGTGGTGGCCAAAAATTACTTTAAGGCCCCCAGCCAGGGCTTACAAACTAAGGATTTAAATTAAATGAACGGTCACTAAGGGCACCCCCTGTGGGGTTCGGGCCTCGGCTTAGTGCGTCATTGATGAGAGGGCAGCAAGGGACAACAGGCTGGGTCGGATCATTAATTGGGGAATCGGTCGTTACATGCTCAGCGTCGCGGGCTGGCTCGTCGAGCAAGGGTCGGGCAGTGATGTTACTGGGGGGTCGCGGAGGGCCTCGGCGGCGGGGCCGGATTCGCGGTTTGTAACGGTTCTTGTGTCTGTTTTTGTGTAATGTGCTGGTTTCCCTACAACTTTCTTGGAGAAGGGTGATGGGATCATCGGGTGTGGCAAGAGTGAGCCTAGGACGGCGAATTCTAGATATCTTGGAGAGGGCGTAATTGGCTGCTGAGGAAATCAGGGGGTTTGGGTGTTTTTCGGCCTTATCGAAAAAACCTTTTGTTAGGCGTTTCATGAATTGGGCTATGGTGGGGATCTTGAGGTCAACATGGAGTTGCTCATTCCTAACGTACCATGGGGCTCCCGTGGCCTTTCGTAAGAATCGGTTTTGGAGGGTCTGCATCTTATGGAGGTGATAGGGTTTGGTATGCGCGAAAACGGGACATGCGTAAGTCATGATAGGCCTAATGCACGCGGTGTAAATACGCAATTTGCACCTAAGTGACAATTTGCTACGTGCGTTCAGGACAGAGTGAAGCCTACCGAGAGCGAAGGCGGCACGCGAACGCACCGTCTTAATGTGCTCACTGAAGTTTAGGCGCTGGTCTAAGATAACTCCTAGGTACTTGGCTTGCTTTTCCCAAGGGATCGGCTTGCCAAACATGGAGATCGGTTGAGGGGTGGGGGGGAGTTGGCGGGGTTTAGAGAAAAGTACCGCCTGGCTCTTGTCGGGATTGACCTCGATTCTCCATTTCCGGAACCAATCGCCTAAGGCGTTTGCGGATTTTTGGAGAATGCGCGTAATGCAGGGGGCTAGTTGAGTTGAGTTGTTTCTGGGGATATCGCTGGTATATAGCGTGAAGGCTAATGGGGATATCACGGATCCCTGAGGGACTCCTGCGCGAATCGGATGTGGGGTTGATAGCGCACCATCGATGCGGTATCGGAATGTGCGGTTTGACAGAAAGTCACGAAGGATGAGCACGAGACGATCAGGCACACCGAGCTGGTATAGCTTGTATATCAGCCCGTTGTGCCAGACCTTGTCGAATGCTTTCGCGATATCGAAAAACTCTAAAATTACTCTATGTACTTGACGATATATAGACGATCACATGCCTTACACTCCACATAGGGTTGTACCACCACATAAAAATATTGAGTTTTAATAGAAACTCATCTTTGTTTAGCGTCGGTGTTACTCTGACTTATACCTGTTTGACAGTCCCTTTCTTAAACTTATTGCATCTGATTTCCCGCCGGTGCTACCCACGTAATATCCTGCCAACATAACGCCCGAAATTTTGTTTTATAACCACGGTAACAGCCCGTAGCCCGTCCACTGATGAACTCGGAGCACCTAATTGAAATGAACGGCAGTGCAGCCGGTGCATATCCCCCATGTTGCAATCATCTCTTGTTTGACTAGATTGGGGAGCAAGAAAACATAGTACTGTTCAATACTGTTCTATTTGAGTTAATATGGCTTTGGACTGTATTGTCTTTACCGGTGAAATTAGAGCCATAGGGTGCTGTATTCCCCGAAGAGATAGGCAGAGGTGTACTCAAACAGCATACCCATATGTTTTAAGTCCCGTGTAATGGGGGCAAGCCTATTGCTATCAACCGGGAACAAATCCAGACTCTGTGGTTGCTATTGAGAAATTCCTGATGAAAAAACCCAATAACCGGGCAAAGTGTTATTGCGTTTTTTCCATGAGGAATTTCTCAATAGCAACCACAGAGTCTGGATTTGTTCCCGGATTTGTTTATACTAGAATCGAACCCAGGACCTCAAGTTCAGCAGTTGTGCGACCATTCGAGCAACGAGGTAGTGCTTAGTAAATATATTATATACCCTAAATTGCGTAAAATTTATCTTATTATAAGACTTTACAATAATGGTTGACAGAAGCCTGAATGTTTGTCAACCAATGTGTCTTGCTAAGTATCATAAATCATGTCACCCAATAAACTAGTTTGCGCAGGACAGGTAGGTAAATCCAAATGAAATACTGGTATTCAGCTGCTTACGGTTAGACTGGAAGTCCTCCTCCAACACAGTCAGGAAAAAAATAAGGTTATGATGAACCCACTATATAAACATAAAGTCTGTTTGATGTTAATGAAATCATACTAAACCACAATTTAAGTTAATCAACGTTTACGAGTCTCTAACCAAGTCTTTAAACAAGGAAAAAAGGGAACTGAGGAAAACATTACTCACTCTTTTGCTTTTATTATTGCCACCTATTTTCTGCTAGAGAAATGTCTATTCTGTTAACTTTTCCAAATCTTTCGATTTCTAACCAGGTCTACCCAGAAAATACCCATTCATTTCACATTAACTATTTAATTAAATAATAAACGAGTCCACAAACCCTAACCTCGTAACCCTAACATAGTAAACGTCTAACAAATAAACAAAATGGCGTCTCTACATGCAAGTTTATAACAGTAATTTCCGTAAACATGCTACCCGTAATTATTTCCATGCCGTTTATTCGCGATGCATTAAAATGGCGGAGTCGTGTTAATTTAAGCTGTATCATTGCCTTATATTTTGTTGAGGAAATTATTTTGGGTGCTAATTACTGTGACTACTTTGTAGTATTTTTGTTACGATGTTTAAAGTTATTTAGAAACGTTTGAGAATCATGAACGTTGTTTTTGTGATAAATGTGAGGCTATTTGTTTCAAAATTCGAGAAAAATACGCTTTTTTTTGTTGATAATATTCATCTGTCTAAAACTGAAAGCGATACATACGTCATGAGTATGATAAAATAATGTTGCGCTGTTCTATACGATATTTATTTACATCTAAATACCATCGACTACATTACATGTGGCTAAAACATGTGACATGTGGATATACACCCTACTTACATCCTTTCGAGATTAAAAGGCGTGTTATTTTGATAAGTTCATCGCCCACACGCCATCTTTAAATAACATTAAAGTTTAAACTATTTGCAAAATTATTGGTAGCTTTACACGCTTCAGCAATTAAAAGTGAAAAACGTGCCACAATCATCTATTTTTAAATCTGCAAGCTAGCTTTACAAATTAATTTATTTTAATTACAGCTCTCCTATTACAAGACTTGAATAGCGAAAAAAAGGATCAAAGAGAAACTGTGAAAAATTATGTTTAAATGCTACGAAAAGTCTCAGATGTTGTAGTTAATAAGATTTTCTTCTATTGACTAGTTACTGACTAGGCTATGCCATTAAATAATATTAATTCATATCAAAAACTTAGCTGAGAATTTTCTCTCAGCAAAATTAAAAAGCGAATATCAAAACGATAGAAAATATCTTACATTTACACATCATCGTAGGAATGTGATCGTAGAATACCTACTACGTAACTCATTCCTACGATTTGCAACTCGAATGAAATTGCAAATCGTTTTCAATATTTTCTATGATATTTTAAAGGCTGTGGTTTAGTTTGAAAGCTGTTCAATAGATAGGTACATGTGATAATGACTAGTGATTGGTTATGCCGTCCTCAGTCATTGCCAAAACCATGCTTGAAACCGCATTAGGCTGAATTTTAGCTCTTCATATTGATGCCAAAATTGGCATCAATATGAAGAGCTAAAATTCAGTGGAATAATCTAACAAAGTTTGTGTGTGTAACTGGCCCATTACAGGTCACACATTAGACTAAAAACTAAAAAACTATCAACATTTAAAGTCATTTGTCTTCCAGAAACGTACATCAACTTCTAGCGCTTAGCTTTGAAGAAGAAGTGGTGGAACCAACTCCTCATCAACACATTATGGTGTCTGTTAGGTTAAAAGAACCAGATATTATACAATAGTATCCACAAATAGAGTGTGACACCCGGACTAACTTACAATCCTTTACTGATTTTATTGGGTTTCAACCAGTCCTTAAACGTAACTTAATTATGCAGGCCAAGCTGTGCTACACAGGGTATAAATGACACGGATGTGTGGCAAGTTGATCGGCCGACCGTTCGTCGATTACGGACATTTAACCCGCCGATGTCGCCGTTAATCGAGGCCTGGACTTGGAACCTCGTTAGATAATTATTAATGAACCTGCGATGCCCCAGGGCGTTGTGTCGTGGACTTGTGGTCGATGTTAATCTTTGATTATTAAACGGTCGGTTATTTGATGGTGGAGGTTTTCGTTTTACGTGATTTTGTTAATAACGAAATTCTTACAGTAAAGTTGGATAGAAATAAACAAGTTTAGTATTGTTTTTATTTAGTTTAGTTATTAGTTTAGTTTTGTCTCTTAGTCCCTTTACGTGGTTAGAGACAAACTAAACTACTACTAAACTTGTTTATTTATCGTATATTGTTTATAGAGTGATAAACAATTTAAGCATTATTAGGCTCTGCATTTTTTTATAAATAAGTGCAAATTATCCATTTTTTTTTTTTTTTTGGATGGGATATCATCAAATGACTTCTCCCGCTCTAGGCGGAGCAGGAGGGAGTGTCAGACTTTTACTGACTAAAACCCATCCATGTTCCTTCATCGCCCTTTGTGTTCCGGGGTCACGGTATCTCTTTCGAACAGTCCCGCAACCCCGGCAGGCATCGGTCCTTGCGGACCCCTTCCTTTTTGCTGACTCTCTTTGAGGCGCGCGTGGAACACGAACGCGCCGTCGACACGGCCTGTCGTCATGAGACGGACGGACGGCGAGCTAGCCCATAGCCCACCGTCCACAGAAAATCATCCCTCAATCATCCCTCAGAATAGAAATTTATTAATCAAAACTGCAGGTTTCAGTATTTTAATATCAAAAGATAAGTAAAGTGTTTCTTAACCTAATTGAAAGTTTAGAACGAAGATCATTCAACGGATTTTTTAAGGTATTTATGATCTTGTCTGATCTGAAGTATTAAAGGTTTTTGTTGTTTTAAATTGAAGTCTAAGTAATTTTAACGACATTGCTATTTCTATAGCTTAAAACGACTTTTATTTTAGAGTTTTTTAAATCAGTGCTATTTTTAAGTGCAGAAAGCTTTAAGTCTTTTCTTTTCAGATTTTTATTTAAGTTTCTACTTATAATTATAAATATAATATAAACAAGAATTATAAGATTTAACCTTCAACGCAAAATATTCAACTGCGTTTACAAGAAGGACGGTTTAGAGTTGGGCCCTATATAATTTACTCAATTTGTTATCCCAAAATAAGTTTTAAAAAAAAAACTTTAACAAAGAAAAAGTATCTTATTGAAAGTAACTAGTCAACACCGAGATCCTTCACTAAATAGAATATTTTACAGTCGTCGTTTAAGCGTGTATTAGTAGATGTATGAACGTGGACGTAAAACGCAAAACGTGTATGTAATTATCGTAGCATGTGACTCTCTGTAGTTTCTGCCTATCCCATGGGAAATGGGAGTTTATGTAATACATACCTTATTACTACTGTTATAAATTCCAAAGTTTGTATGGATGGACGTCTGGCACTAAATCACTTAAGAACGGCCGAACGGAATAGATTTGCACGTATAACACATAATTATGATACTTTTGTATTGTATTGTATTGTATAACGGGCTGGTGTCCGCCACTCCACGTCAAAGCGCGTATTTTGCGTATGGGCTATAATTAGTGTTGGGCAATGATAATAATCCGGTTAAATATAATTTGGCTAATAATCGATTAAAAGCAGTTAGTAGCCATAAATAGCAATTATGGATGATAACCCCGCTGTTAATGTTATTTTAGTGATTCCCTTATGGTTTTCAGGCTTAGGACCGTCAGATTAGACTTCACTTTCATCATCTTTCTTTGTAGTAAATAAATGTGCAATTTAAAACTAATCTGGCCCATTTAAAAAAATTTAATCAGCTATTTACATTGATTTTTGAAAATTAGTTTTTTTTTTAATTCTTATTCGGTCATGTATTTGGGATATTTTTTTGGGAATTTTTATTTTCGTTTTTAGTTGTTTTTTTTTGTTTGTTGCTCAAAAATAATTTTCAGCCTAATTACTGCTACAAACACATCCAGTGTTTTCTTCAAAATCTCCTAAGTTTGGTACATCGATTGGATGGGACGCTAATGGATCTATTTCTGGTGCATTAAGAAGTACAGGTTCATTACAGTCACAGGATATTTCATCGATTTCTGATGTTGGAGAGAAAGGTGCCGAATCCATGTAGAAATCACTTTCCGTATCTACTCAACTCAAAGCATTTATTTACATTAGACCATTACGGCACTATTGAATGTCAAAATTACAAATAAAAAACAAAGCTACAGTCCCAGTCACAAGGCATAATAACTTGAGAAAGTACTCTAGTTGCCCATTCCCTAGCGTAGATCTCTATGGAGAAGAACGGGCAAGAAACTCCATGGACACTCTTTTGAATCAAAATATTGTTACAAAATCTTGGTTTCATTATTAATTTTGAAATTATACATATATGTGAGAACGATGTAGAAAGACGTGCACATTAAGAGCGTCCAGAGTAGAAAAAGACAACAATTTAACAACAAACGAATTAAAATGAACCCTGGCAGCCAAGAGATGACCAGTCCCAACTGACAGCGCCCGCTCACGAACATGACGCGCGCATCGGCGCCATTTAACTCAACCATATTGAAGGGAATTAAATGACCCGACACACCCGCCACCATCAGCGAGACATTTGAGTGAGCATGACATTCTCTCAGCCACCAAGGCATATTCAAGTCAATGAAAGATAACTAAATGTAAATGGTGGCTGAACAATACAAAGTACTCACACATGTGCTATGCAATTATATAATACTAAGAACTGGAATCTACACAATGCAAGTAGGTATATTTTTACAATCTTCTGCAGCTTCCACAATACAACTCTGTCAAGAAAGTACCGGGAAAAGATCAATAAAACACAAAATATTAGTTATTTATCCAAATTTATTTTATCACCTTCAAAGTATGCTCCTTCAGATTCGACACACTTACGCCAACTAATAATCCAATCATAAAAATATTTTTTAAATGCTTATTCCAGAATTGAGTTCAGTTCTCGCCGCGAATTCTCCTTTATGTCTTCTACTGAATGAAAACGGGTGCCACGAAGTGGTAATTTGAGTTTAGGAAAAATAAAGAAGTCGGCTGGAGCCATATCTGGTGAATAAGGTGGTTGCTCGATAGTATTTGTTGAGTTTTGGTCAAAAAATCGTTCACAACTGTGCGAAGGCGCATTATCGTGGTGCAAAATCCAAGAATTTTCTTTCCACAAATCTGGCCCTTTTATCTAATTTGCTCTCTTAAACGCTGCATAACGTCCGAATAATATTTTTTATTTACCGTTTGACCTTCCGGCAAGATTGTCAGTCACTATTTCCTTCACTTTTGCGATGTTAACTTCAGTTGCAGACGTTGATGGCCTACCAGAACGAGGCAAATCTTCCATCACACCTTGACTGCTTTTGAACGCTTTGTACCACTCATAAGCGCGTGTTTTTGATAAAGTCGATTCACTGTAAGCCTTCTGTAACATTTTCAGAGACTCCGAACTCGAAATTCCATTGGCGATGCAAAATTTAAGACAAACTTTTTGTCCGATATTTTTGTCCATTAAGAAATTCGCAATACACACTAGATATGATATAACTAAAATCAGTACTGTATTTAATCTAATTAACAGATGTAACTCAAACTCCGCGCCAAAATGGAAAACAGTTGTGCTAATCTAACAACAACAAAAAAAAACAAAATAAAATGTGGAACCATAAACAAATCATCCATTCCCGATACTTTTTTGACTGAATGTACATCAACATGGGAATCAATTCTTCTTCTTCTTCTTTGCGTGTCGATAGACTCAAATAATGCCCGACCAGTACAATCAATTAGTTTGCCCCTATGGTTGTGCAGCAGGACCAGCATTTAGCCAAGCATTTTTATCATCAATGTAATCCCCCAACTTATAATATGCTTGCCTACATAGTGTGCGTTTTATACAAGATTTAAATTTCATCTCGTTCAGTTGAAGAATGTGGAGAGGTATTTTATTGTAACATTTCAAACAGTACCCCATGAAAGATGAATCTACTTTAGCAAGCCTGAAACCTGGCTGAACTAGTTGGTCCCTATTTCTAGTGTTATAGTGGTGTCTGTCACCTCTTCTACTGAATAAACGCCGATTTTTCCTAACGCACATGATGTTTTCATAGATGTATTGACAAGGTACTGTTATGATATTAATTTCCTTAAACAGTTCTCTTAGAGAATCGCGTCTACGTAATTCATAAATGGCTCTGATGGCTCTTTTCTGCAGAATAAATATAGACTCGATGTTTGCAGCCCGTCCCCATAGTAAAATACCGTATGACATAATACTATGAAAATAACTAAAATAGACTATTTGATATATATATAGGTAAGTTATTTTTCCTGCTCGTTCGGTTGAGTACTAAAGGTCCTTTCCGTAACTGCTGACGTGTAAGGAGCTGATAAAATAGAAACTGTAATTTTATGAAGTTTAGTAGAACTGCAAATACCCTTCCACCAGCTAAAGGCGTCTGTTTCTTCGATTTGAGACCAAATAAAGCGATTCTTCCAAAACTTGTCTTTTGCTTTGTAATCGGCTTATTCTTTCATGACGTTTATTTTTAAATGTTTGCCCAGTTCTTATATATATATTGCATTGCTTTTATATCTTCTTCTGGATCTTGTTCTATTCCATGTGAAGCAGGGTTTGAGCAAATAAGCAGCTAAATATATTGGTTCAAAAGCCATTGCAGTCCGATTATCTTTTTCACATACAAAAAGTGAAAATAAATAAAAATAATAACAATACATTGAATCACACTGCGTAGACGCACCCAATTTATGTTCACACCCACAGATTTTACAATAAAACAAAAAAAAAGCATTTATTTTTTTAACAATACAATAATAGCAGGGTTATCATCAATTGCAAGGCTATTAATGGACACTTATGGATTATAATCGATAATAACTCAAAGCATCCGGCTATTAACCCAACACTAGCTATAATCCACCACGCGGGCCCAGTGCGGATTGGTAGATGTCACATGTCTTCGAATTTTTGGCTCTAGGACATGCCGGTTTCCTCACGATGTTTTCCTTCACCGTTTTGAGAGCAGTGGTGAAGAAATAAATTACACAAAGTAATGCGCCCGTCTGTTTATGATACTTTTATTCCGGTGTTAAGATCCCGCAGGACAATTACCGAACTCCACGCAGACAACGCCACGGCCATAACCTAGTACATACATAAACTCACATCTTCACTTCACTCTGACTCTGATTAAGCGAAAACACTGCGAACCTTATCAATTCCTTTTGTTATCCGAGTCTACGATCACGTGGGACGGGTAGCAGAATAAAAATATTATTTATTTTGATTTTTCAAATGGGCCGTAGGAATGTGGGACGAGTTGATGAATTACACTCATTACTTAGTGATTCTCACATAGTGTCTTTTGTTTATATTATCACTAGGATTTACTAGCGGCTTTCCCCTTGTGAAAGTTGAAAATTTATCATCATAAACAGCCCGACTTTACCCACAGCTAGGCCTCTCTCTGTTTGTACTAAGCTCCACGCTCTTGTGCCAACCTTATCCAGGTTATTACCGCAATGGCAAGCCTAATGGACCAAAGGCTTTCCATTGGGTTAAGTTGGAAATTAATCCAATGGAAAGTCTCGCCAGGGTTTGTTACATTATAGGCTGATGACAAATGATGTATTTACAAACAAAAAGTATCTATGTAGTATATCAACTGACTGGTGTCTACGACACAAGCCTCGTTGCTTAGTGTGGCACTAGATGGTGATGTGTGTAATGTCCAGCGATATTTATAATATTTATTTATTTATTATTTCTCGACGGCATTTAATTTTAAAGCCAAGCTAGAGGCACATAAGTGGCATAAAAACTCTGACACCAGGTTGGGAACTAACCACACGATAATGTTACCAAACATTCAAACTCACAAACTTACAGACTTTCACATTTATTGTAATAATATAATTAGGATGTGGTTTCGTGAAGCGAAAAACAATGTAGTGCCTTTATTCTTATCCTTTGGGATTCGCAAACACCTTTTATGCGTATTATTCGTAACATCTGGCCGACTATTGTGTAGCACAATTTCGCACTGACATGACGTGTGAGTGTGACGGGCGGTCCTTTGTCTCTATCACACTTAATGGGCTTTTTGATAGTTTTAAAGGGAAATGTGTGTCTCGCATTTAAGGCCACCTCACGTGGTTCTGGACAAAGTGTGTTTGGTGGTTAAAAGTTTTACAAAGTGATTGTTGCGTTACTGTAGACTGTAGAAAATAACTAATTTTTAGTCTATATTGTAAGAAAGTGTATAATTTTTCTTAGTTTCTTTAGTTGTTGTTTACTTGGAAAATATATGTACTTCCCTTTTTACTGGTTATATACTTGGTTGATCTAAAGATACAGCCAAAAGACTTTTCGGGATTAAAATGTAGATGTCATCGTTCTTATTTTTTTTCTGTTTTATTCAACACCTGTTACATTTTGTGTTGGTGTTTTTCTGAAGGCTGTGTGTTTATAGCTACGCGTAAAGAAGGGTTTGATACGGTTAAGACGTTAGGTCGACATAAATCATGGTCAGCATGAGATAAAAACCAAACAGCAACGACCATCTGATGTTAGATAATTATCAATAAAATCTAAACGTGAAAGGAAAAACTGTTTGATAGACAATATATAATTATATCATATTATAGTATTATTATTCTGAAATAATAATAATATGAAATAACAAAATCTGTTGTAGTAACTTGACTGATCAAATCTGGCAACAATTAAACACTAAAACCAATAAAATAAGTTAACGTTTTTGAGGATTATGAAAATTAGAATTATTAAAATGTTTTTATACCTTCATAATGACTATCTACATAAAAGATGATAAAACTCCTCTACGAGTCCCAAATTTTAATACATCTCGCGGTACAGCTCATGAAGACAAATTGATGTCGGCATGTCCTATGTCCCAATTAATAGGGTTGACCGTAACGTCTATCACGGCCTAATGTCCAATGCCACACGTCCTAATGACGTTAGAGAGAACCCTGCGGTTTGTACTTCTGAGCCTATTCATTTTCCTAATTGTTATTGAGCGATTCGACTTTAGTGCTCGATTGAGCGTTGGCGCACTCACTCTCGTTACTCGAGTTAAGTTAAATTAAGGGCTCTGTTGGAAGCGTTTGAAGTTACTTTCGAATGACAGGAACACGATGGGGTTTTGACTGCGTTTTTGAGAGTTTTAATGAGTATTAAAACTGTCAAAAACGCTGTCCCAGCTATAGTCTGAAACTCTGATAGTCTGCATCGAAATGTCAAACTTGGTACATTTATTTTAGTTCTGTGTTTTCCCGCCTGCACAGGTAAGTCGGTTTAAGTGCAAAAGATTTTTGGTGCTTGATTGACATTGAAAAAAAAAAGATCGCGAATTTTTTTTCAATTTGGCCCACGCACAAAAATGATCCTTGTAGAAAAAGATCCTTGATGCAATAGTTTAGTCTGTCGTAAAAAAAAATTGTCGTGTGCACTTTTTCAATGGTCTTTTAAACATAAGACTTTTTTGCACTTAAGATGGCTTTCTTAGACTTGAAAACTAAAAGTAGAAGTAGACAACCCCAAAATGAATAGGTACCTAACCAGTTAGAAGCTAGAATCCTGCTTTCATCACACCCACCATCTTCCAGCCGTTGTCCCATTCTACTTGAGGTCGGCGCAGCACGTTTTCTTCTTTCATTCTCTCCTGTCAGACGTTACGGCATTATTTACTCAATTTTCTTTCATAAAATTGGAAATCACGCGACCCAAAAAGGCTGTGCTTGGCACCAAAAGTGGGTGAAAAAAGTATCATCCTCTTAGTCTCGATTAAGTAACAAACATTTACAGGGTGTTGTGATTCGACAGTTTGCGTCCTACTCGTGCAGATAAGGGTATTCAAACAGTACATTGAACAAAATACTGATTACAGGAAAATTACTTTCGGGAGCTCTTTTCCGGGATACGGATATGACCTTAATAGACTTACTCGTTTTATAATATTCAAGTGGGGCGGTGTGTTTGTTAATAATAATCATTGTAAATGGATCACTTGAAGGCGAAAATCCCTTGTCATAAAGGGGAAAAACGAGTATTAATCACACTTGACGTTTTAGGCATTTGAGACTGAAGTCCAAAGTGCCTAAGCAAAGTGACGTCAATCTGTCAGCGTCAACCATGATGAAAAAGTCAAAAATGTATGACACTGACATAAGCTACCACATAAAATAACAACATTTTGTTATACCCGAAGGGCTAGGCAGGGGTGTAGGTACTTAGCAGTACACCCACATTTCACCAATTGTGTTTGAGTTCCATGTAATTGGACGCGAGTCTATTGCCATTAAACTGAGAAATTCCTGATGAAAAAACCTTAAACATAAGCTTTCGAAAAGTTAAATTCAATCTTGTTGAAAGAGGTTGTAGAAATATGAAACTCTTTGAAAGCATTTACCATTTGTCCACACAACGGTACGAAAAGGGAAGTGGCACTAAAAAAGTTTAATATGAACAGTGAACTACACAGCCTATATGGTATGAGATTGAGCTTTTACAGTTACAGTGTAAGTAGGTCTTCCACCACTTACGTCGCCTGTTTTATAATTAACACCTGAATCTTTCTATAATCATTGAAACCCGTAATATAACGCTCTATTGTGGGTTTCATTGATCGCAAGTTGACTTTAATATGATTTCATCTAATTGTGGTTTCAGCTTTTACTATTTATAAGGAAAATCATTTTCAGTAAAGTTAATGGTTGAAGGGTACTTTTTCTCAGTAAGTAATTTGGTAACGGAGCAAAATTTGAATCCTTTGACTTGTCTATACGACCTTTTCAACAATTAGGGTATTCAAGCGTTTTATTTTAATAGTTTTAATGTTTCTCAGTTTTATGTATCTTCTTATTTAGGTACCTACTGGGTGTCATAAACTTTGAGTGATGAGGTGTTTATTTAAAAAGTTTTCAAATAACTTATTGTTTGACTGTATATGAATTTTCGTTTAGATGTTTTTGATAAATGTGTTTATTTGTGTGACTGGTAACGAACCAGTCTAGTGGTAGCAAGCGTGACTGCTGACCATGAGGTCCTGGGTTCGATTTCAAGGTTGGGCTGAGTCTCATTGTGTTTTTCGGTTGATGGCAATAGGTTCGCCCCCTATTACAAGGGATTTAAAAATAAGTGATGAAATGTGTGTGTACTATTAGTACACCTCTGCGATTACAGGCGTGATGATAGGGTAAGTGTGTATTTCGTTGTCAAAAAACTCCAAAGAATAAAACACTGACTTCTTCGTTGTTTCAGAGCTAGAACATATTACGCTTATTGGATAGAATTTAATAGAGAACCAGATGTATGTTAAGATAGGCATCGTCAAAAGGGCATAGGCTTAATTTCCCAAAGGGGCAACCGAAAGTAGTTTTGAATAGATCTCGGTAAAGACTTTTCTTTTTTTTACTTGGATTTCGAGTATCCGTTCCTTGGATGTTTTAAAGGTAAGCTCTATTACCATACCTTGATATTGCTTTCAATTAACCAAATTTTTTCGTTGGGCTTTCTTTAAAAGAGAAAAACTTCTTTATTTTAAACTCTTAATTCCACCGTTTCGCCTGGTTGAAAATGTAGCATTTGTTGCAGACTTTCTAAATACTTTAACAACAAAATATGAGTATGTATACAGTTTATTTCTTGTAGAAAAAACAGGGGAACGTTTGCTTTCTAATTATTTCAATCTCAATCTATCAAAATTATCTTTACTTTTACCGTCATTTTCCGACCGACTTCAAAAAAAGAAGGAGGTTATGTATTCGATCAGTATCTTATTTTTTTAAATGTATGTACAGGTACACTGATTTCTCTATGGTTTCTGCCCAGAAACCACCCCTCCCCTCCCTCTCTACCGAACGAAAAAAGAATCATGTCTGCCCGGACATGATTTTTTTTTCGTTCGGTAGAGGAAGCTCGCGTGGTGGTCCCGTATAAATTTTATTGACGTTCTTTGTCGCTTAAATTAGGGAATTGACCGTCTGGTGACTAGATAATATCGCACGACATTATAATGAATAAACTCAATTGTTATGAGTCACTCACATGTAACTATTTTATTTGCAGAAATATCTCACACATTCTTGAGTCAGTCAATCAACTCAAGACGTCATGACCAAAAGATTATTTTTATCACACTATAATTAATTATTTTCGTCGTGGCCCTCATGCTCGAGTTTTATAACAAATCCGGGCAAGTACCAATGTGACTTTCGTAATTCAAATGTACTTTCATTTTACCTTTTTATATTTTATCTTGGTAGTACATCCCGAACTTGCCCTGGGTTAAGTTTTTGTTTTAATCTAGTAATCAATATGGTATAAAATCGTCCATCTGCCCTGAACAAACGAATTTATGCTTGTGCCTCCTCTGTTTGTTTGCTTTTACCCAGCAGTAGGACAATACCGGGCTGATCTAATTTTATTTCCGTTATTCAGGTCTTTATCACCTACATATTTAGAACATAATTATTTAACATAACTACGTTTGGAATGGGCAACTACATTACTTAAACAGTTATTATGCCCTGTGACTGGGACTGTAGCATCATTTTATTGTTGTCTTAAAAGTGCCTGTAACTGACCTACTTGAAATAAATGCTTTGATTTTGATAACATACAAAATTATGGTCCATCAACATCAGGAACAAAGCACAGGCTTCCGGTGGTCAGAGCTCTAGAGAGAGAAACCTCGTCACTATGTGTGCCGTGTTCAGTATTATTTATTTAAACTTTATGCAGAAGTAAAAAAACTGCACAAAGGCGAACTTAATGCAAGTAATGAAAAAATGTAACGTAGCATCACTACTTTCTGAATCAAGCGTGTGACCCAGCCGCGCAATGAGAGCCTGCTGAGGAGAATTGTTACTAGTATTTTCTTTACTAAACTTTCACATGTTCTATCTACGATCATAGTTGATTATAGTGACATTAACATGCATCTTGAGGTTCCCTCAAAGTGAACAGGTAATGTAAGTTTTGGAGACGTGTCGTACGTGGAATATGAGACGAAGTAAATGTAGCCAGAACGTAGGTTTAACTAACATTGATCTTTATCTTATTACCTGGTATAAAATAAGTGGGAATGGAATTATGTATGAGAAATTGGAAGACTAATAAAGACAAGAAAAGTAATGTCAAACAAAAAAAGGAGTGTTTTTTACACGTTTGGCACGGACTCTAGATTTATACTCGGTTGATGTCAATAGGCAAAAAAAAGGGGTTTTGTCAAGACGACGAGAAAAAGAGAAGTATGGAAGAAGAATACCTGCTGCGCCGATCCCAAATAAATTGGGATTAGGGCAATAGAATGATGATAACAATAGCCTCGCCCCCTATTACATGTAACTTAAACATAACTGTCGAAAAGTGGATGAACTGTTAGGTACACCTCTGTCCAACCCGAGATTACAAACGTGATTACATGTTTAAAACTAAAATCGTTTCGAACATGTTATAGTCTTCACTATAGTTAGAGAGCCAGTGGCGATACTTTGTCCGACCATGCTATGTACTGGGATAAACGTAAATGCAGACGACGATAAAGACTAATGAGGCAATAATTCCCTATCTCTAACAATGGTATCTCTCAGCTGATTCTAAAATTACTCTATGCACTTGACGATAATATAGACGATCACATGCCTTACACTTCACATAGGGGTGTGCCACCACATAAAAATGAAGTCCAAATATCTATTAAAACTTTACCAAAACTTTTCTAATAAAGTCATAAATATTAATCATATGTAAAGAAGCATCTTTCATTGTTAATTATGATTCCGAGAGTGTTAAAGTTTTGAGTAGGTTCACAAAGTTCTCTTAGGCTTAAAGTTTCAGCATCTTTCTTGAAGTTTTAGAATTTTCAAGCCTCGAGTCCCAGACGGTTCTAGTACACTTTCTGTTTTTTTTTTGTTTTATTTATAGTACAGTACTTCATAGTTTTCAGCCTTATTCTTCAAGTGTTTGTTTCATAAATAAAGATTGGATTATGGGTTTGAAAAAATTTACTTTTAGATGAAGACTGAAAAAATGCTTTTTTGTTTTCACCTTTTAATTAAAGAGATGATACAAAATGAAATAACATTTTTGAAGTCCTCGTCTAAAAATGAAGAAAGCCACTTGATATTTAAACGTAACTGACCAATTAAGACATTCTGAATTAAGCTCACCTTTGTAGGTACACCTACACAATCCGCGTGACATCTGTTTTAATTTAATGCAATAGAGCAAAACTAAATAATAACAGCCGCTCGGGTCGATCTTTGGGTTAAGCCGTGCTTGCCTAGGTTGGTCTGTGGACGTGGATGACCACCCATTACATACCGGGTTTCCTCCGTGCCTCGGAAAGCACGTCAAGCCGTTGGTTCCGGGTGTCATTTGCAGATCTTTCACAGTCGTTACAGGTAGTCAGTGGCCCAAAAAGTCTGGCAACCAGTCTTACCAAGGTGTATCGTATTATCCAGTACTAACTGGGTTGTGGAGGTCAGATAGGCAGTCACTCCATGTAAAATACAGGTATTCAGCTGCATCCGGTTACACTGGAAGCCGACTCCAACATAGTTGGGAATAGGCTAGGCAGATGACGTAAGAAAAACGAAAATAAACAGGTCTTCACTTTCAACACCCTCTTAAACCAAATTTAGAAGAACCTTTAAACTGTACAGGAAAAACATTTTATCGAAAGCCACGCGATAATAATAGCTTCTAAAGCGCATGGAAGTACCTAAGATCGCCGATAGGGGCGCTCCCTGTCACGAAGTACATAAACTACCGGTAACGTCGATACATCGAGGTCTCGACACTCGATTAAACAGCTGGCGCATGTAATGTAACAACAACTATTACATACGATTAAATATACCGGAGGTTGTTGAAAAGAGTCATAACACAAGATGTAACATAATACACGAAGCTCATGAAATTGAACAACTCTTGTTCTATGATTTTTAGAAATTAATAGCTTTTTAGGGTTCCGCACCTGCCGTGCACTTGCACTAAAAATGAGTTTATAACAAAGATAAAAACTCATTTTGTCGAGAATAACTGTCAGATTTATCGAATTGATTCCTACGTACTTGCACTGCTGAAAAGAAAAAAACAGAACCGTTATAAGATCACTTTGTTGTCCGTGTGTCTGTCTGTCACCACCGATTTTCTCAGGAACGGGTGGACGTAGCAAGTTGAAATTTATACCAAATACAGAGGTTTATAGTCCCTATTAGGTGTATAAAAATCAAGGTCCTGAGTCAACACGATAAAAAGATATGGCCAAATTTTGAATTTCGCAGAAACTTGTCAGTACCAAAATTTACCTTAATTTTCAACTTTTGTTATTTTTCGGACTTTTCCCTTTACTTGTGCTGTAAGACCAAGGTCTTACAGCACTTTTAACCAAAATTGACAATTACAACCGGAAGTACCCTATAGGTTTTGGGTTAAGAACCTATATGGTAGTTCCCGTATACCTAGAATCACGAAATTTAACAAAAAGCAAGGTCTTACATGTAAAGGAAAAAATCTGAACACCGTAAAAATTTTGTTTAATAACAAAAAAAAAGCGATTTTAGTTTACAAACTTATTATTTGCGGTTGGTGCAATAGCCGTTTCTAGGGATCGAACAGCAAAGTTAAGTTTGTCCGGAACCCTCGGTGCGCGAGTCCGACTCGCTCTACTTGGTCGGGGTTTTTTTGTTTTATGATACTGTAGCGGAATATTCCACCTCACAGATATAATACAGCACGTAGGGTATCTCGACAATTTTGTGTTCAAACTAACTTTTATATGTACCCACTATGCATTAATTTTTATTAGCAGATTTTGTATATAAGGGACCATTTTTTCGAAATAAATTCATTCCATTATTCAACCTCACCACGAGTCTCATTTTCATACCCTGCGTATCTAACAATACAATACAATACATGGTGACCTTTGTTTGATTGATTTAGTGTTTTTGTCACCGACTTCTGAAGCTTGACCTTTGTTTGATTGATTTGGTGTTTTTGTCACCAGCTTCTGAAGCTAAAGTTAACTTTATTGTTTTTTTTTTTGTTTTTTTTTTAAGTCGGTTTTATTTTTTGCAAACAGTTTTTATAGCTAGTTTTTGGTCTGTTATTACTTTTGAAATAACAGTTTATTTAGTTTTTTTCTAATTTTAGAACTCTCAATGCCTATCAAACAACGACAAACAGTCCCAGATCTTTTAAACTTCAAACCCTACCAATAGACGTGTGTCTTGAAAAAATCTATGTAATTCGTCAATATTTGACACGTATGTTTTCTTTTGTAACGTAAACCAAAATTTAGTGCGTTGTGACGTCAAGAGCCCCCACTCTCGAGTTATGATGCGTTTTATCTTTGTCAATACTCATTGATTTACAAAAACAGAATGTCCATTATTTTCCAATAGTCTAACCAACGAACTAAATAGATTTGCAATTTATTGATGGTGGAAACTAGCCTATTGCGATCCCCAGTGATTAGAGAGCGCACTACCGACGATGTAGCGTCAGCAAAGCAAGTGTGGTGGGATATTTAAGCTGATAATGCTCTTGGCACTTAAGCTGACGCAAATCAGACTTACGCTGATGTGGCCTGCCATACTTGTCATATTAGCACGGCCATTTGGATTAAGGGGCTGACAACACCCAATTTGTTGAAATTTATGTTATTTAAGCAGTTTTTTAAGAAAACCTATTTGTTCTAGCACATCAAAAAAATATAATTATGTTAATATTCATCATATTTCAAAGACCTTGGACGGACTCGATACTTAATTGGACAAAATCGGCACGATAGAAAATAATTGCAAAGATTGGTCTTGAAATCATCATTAACGGATCTGTGTCTTTATTTTTTTGACGTATCGGTCTGCAATTAAAAACGTGAAGGCAACATATTCATACCGAAACCACTAACGAGTCATATTTCACAAATAATCCACACTTTTTTTTTATTTCAATATTAATTCATTATTTTCTTCTAAAACCTGGCCTCCTAGTTATAGTGACGTCTCGTTTACTCCCATACAAATAGACAGTGTGCGCGATTTTGGTGTTGACAGCGCCTTTAACGTAAAAGCAATAAGCTGCATCTATGGCAAATGACAACTCGTTAAGGTAGAAACACACTATGTGTCGTGTAGTGTCGTGTCGTATCGCGTCAGAAGAATATCCGTTTCATACATTTAAAATGGTTAGAAACATATTATGTATTACCACAGTATACTGTGGTATTACTATGTGTTGCACATGTTAAGCATGTTTACGTGTTATTTATCGAGTTACGCGACCAATAGTGTATGTAGCGGCTGATATTTTTCGCAGAGTTTTTTTTTTAATACAAGTTAATGTGTGACCATATATTCTCCTTTTAGGTTTACTTCTGTTTTCCTAAAAGAGGTGGGACGGTAAAATAGGTACCTACTCGTACTATGTAAATTGTGTGTGGTGGTAATTGGGTAGTATAATATAATACCCACACATATACCTATAACATTAGGCCTGTAATCCCCGTAGAGTTTGGAATAGGTGAACAATATAGACATACACCTACATTTCGCCAGTTATCTTTAAGTCCCATGTAATAGGGGGTGATTCTATTGCCATCAAACGAGCACAAACCTAGACTTGGTGGCTGCTACTGAGAAATTCCTATTTGAAAAACCCAATAGCACTTTGCCCGACCCGGAAATCGTACCTAAATCGTACCGTATGCTCAGCAGCCGCGCCTGTGACCTCGACCAACGAGACATTCTTACACAGATGGCCAGTAATAACCAGCCAGCAAAATCAACGACTGAATATTTTTCAGATTATTTAATTAATAATATCACTTTTAGTATTTTTTTATCTAGAACAATATCAAAAGTATTTTATTAAATAAATTCGATTTAAACTTTGATAAAATACAGATGTAACGTCTAAAATAAACCTTCTCTTTACCCAAATAAAACAAATACGCCTTTTAGTAGCCAATAAATTGTGCCTAAATAAAGCATTACACTTTTCACACCTAAGGAATTTACTTTAGGGGTCCAGTCTAGCAAATAAATGTTGGCAATACATTAACTATGTATTGGGTACTGTCTGGTAGGCTTCAGTATTATTCTATTTCCAGTATTTACTTTTTCTGATGTTACGTGCTTTTATTTTGGCAACCATTTTGTGAAAACATTCTGACACGTGCCACTATCAATTTTATTAGAAACTTTGGACATATAACGAAATATTTATCCAGCTTCGTTTCTCCGTTTCTCAGTTTCAAACTGTGGTTCGCCTAGACCAAAACGAAGTGTATTCTTTTACATTTTCATTATTCAGACTGAACATTTTTTACGTGATAACGTCTTATAAAACGATAAACAGGCTGCACGCACGAAAAATTGACACACCGTCACGCGCGCCGCGATCAACGCCCAGCCTAAACCCTTGGACCTAGAAAACTGAAATTTTGCACTGTGGTTCCCTTTATAATGTAGACAAGGGATAAGGAAGGATTTTTCGAAATTCTACCTCTAAGGTAGTTAAATAGGGGATGAAAGTTTGTATGAAAGTCCGTCAATTTTAAAGTTAGGATCATAAAATTTTGTGTTTAGGCTGACGATTGAAAATTAATTTATACGTATTTCAGCGTTTTTCATAATTATTTTTTCAAAAAAATGGGATTAAATTATGTATGTAAAGTCCTTAATTTCCGAAGTTAAAATTACAAAATTGATTATTTTATTTATTATCTAGGTAGGCGTATGGTTGGAAGCTAACACAACGGTGTTGTTAGAATTTTAATCCTTGAGGGGGTGAAAATGGGGATGAAATTTAGTTTTTTAAGTTAAAATCATTAGTATCATGAAAAATTACGTTATAACGTAATTTAATAAATAAATAACGTAATTATCATCCGTAAACCGACTTTACAGACAGTCAGTTTTTTTCTTCTTTAAAATTGAAGCGTAATTTTCTTACAATGGGCCAACATTAGAAAGAATTTTGCTTCGGTCGGTGTTTAGGTACGAAATACCGTTACGTTTTTGTACATTGGAGATAATTATGTTAACATAAAGAAACGAAGGTGTGTCGCATATATAATTTTTAGTATAAATTTTAAGTCTATCCTATTTCTATATATGTCTGTCCTATTTTACGCCTACGGTAAACACGCAAGCTTTTAACATGAAAAGTGTCATCATAGAAAGCGAACCTATTCAATGTTAACCTAATTAGGTTTTTTCCTTGATACTTGGTAAAGGAAAGGTTTGTGAAAAGTGCTAAGAATATAGGTCAAAGAGTCAGGCCCGTACCTACCTGCTCTAGAAAAAGCCTCAGCCTCATGACTACTAAAAATACTAGGCTCCAATTTCAAATCCAGATTTATATCTAGATTTAAAACTTGATTGGAGTCTAGTATTGAAATCGAAATTTAAAACCAAACACTATTTGCAGATTCAGGTTAAAATTAAGTGCCACTAAGCAACGAAATTTCTGGTTAACTCTCCACTACTAAACGAAAATTTGGAACATTATGGTTGTAGAATTTACTTTTGAATATCTTAATGTGCCTTTATCGAATTGCCTTTCATAGAGAGGAGGTTTGTCTCCCAGCATACATTAAAGCCTGATTCTGATATGCTATGTTTATCGCAAACTGAAGTTACAAAATACTTTTGTCGTAGACCTTTAAAGTTGTAGTTTCGTAAGCATTGTTGTCTGTGAGAAAGATAGTCAAAGGGTAAAAACATTAACCTTCACACTTGATTATCCTCTGAAATTGCTTTCCCGAATAATAAAACGTACGCGACAATAACCGAGCAACTTATAAGCATCAAAACTTGAACAGTGAAAGTTCCGAAGTTAATCGGAACAAAACATATGTCATTAGGGTATCAACGTCTTCTCTTCGCGAGTGTGACGCAATCAGCTTCTTGAATGTTCTTATTTGTTGTCTCTTGTTTACGAAGACGATGATTATTACTGTTATTTGTGAATCACGTGTTTATTTTTCCACGTGTTTCTGTCGCAGGATTATTGGAAGGACCGTTTTTTTTTCGAAAGGCCTAGGATTTTTATGAAGGACAGGATTGGAAGGTAAGAATGGTTTTCGTGATAGTACCAGCGATCAGTTTGTACAAAAAAAACAGTCTGGTTAGGACGATAGGAACATTAATGCCGATCGACATACTCATAAAAAAATTGTGTTCTGATTACAGAACGAAACTCGAATTATAGCTGTTAACCAATTAGCGTAGCATATAATAATATCTAGGTATATTTATAATATATATACAACCTGTTTTTTTATATCCCATAACTCGAGGGTATGATTGAGACCATATCAAAGAATCAACTGGCATAAGAATTATGTTTCAATCATCCTTTTTGTTTTTTTTCATGCAAAATAATTCGGCAAAGTCACGATTATTAACGTAAAACACCCTTACGTGAAATATGACAACGTCGCATTTTCTTAGCTTTAAATATGAATGATTGGTTTGAATTAAAATGAATTACTCGTATTTATCAACGAAACTTAGATACATATTTTATAATTATGATTGATGATATCTCCGAAACTATGCATTTTTGGACCACCTATTCTAGGAGTTTTAGTATTATTTTTACCTACAGAATATAACCCTAGAGTTATGGGATATAAAAAAAACAGGTTGTATATACTACTCTGTCAAGAAAATACCGGGAAAAGATCAATAAAACACAAAATATTAGTTATTCATCCAAATTTATTTTATCACCTTCAAAGTACCTATACTCCTTCAGAAACGACACACTTACGCCAACTAATAATCTAATCATAAAAACATTTTTTAAATGCTTATTCCAGAATTGAGTTCAGTTCTCGCCGCGAATTTTCCTTTATGTCTTCTACTGAATGAAAACGGGTGCCACGAAGTGGTAGTTTGAGTTTAGGAAAAATAAAGAAGTCGGCTGGAGCCATATCTGGTGAATAAGGTGGTTGCTCGATGGTATTTGTTGAGTTTTGGTCAAAAAATCGTTCACAATTGTGCGAAGGCACATTATTGTGGTGCAAAATCCAAGAATTTTCTTTCCACAAATCTGGCTTTTTTCATCTAATTTGCTCTCTTAAAAGCCGCATAACGCCCGATTAATATTCTTTATTTACCGTTTGACCTTCCGGCAAGATTGTCAGTCACTATGTCCTTCACTTTTGCGATGTTAACTTCAGTTGCAGACGTTGATGGCCTACCAGAGCGAGGCAAATCTTCTATCACACCTCGACCGCTTTTGAACGCTTTGTACCACTCATAAGCGCGTGTTTTTGATAAAGTCGATTCACCGTAAGCCTTCTGTAACATTTTCAGTGGCTCCAAACACCAAATTCCATTGGCGATGCAAAATTTAGGACAAACTCTTTGTTCGATGTTTTTGTCCATTATGGAATTCGCAATACACACTAGATATGATATAATTAAAAACAGCACTGTATTTAATCTAATTAACAGATGTAACTCAAACTCCGCGCCAAAATGGAAAACAGTTGTGCTAATCTAACAACAACAAAAAAAAATTTGGAACCATAAACAAATCATCCATTCCCGATACTTTTTTGACTGAATGTATATAATACCATACCATTATTGTACGTAAACCTAAGAAAAGCTGATTATATTAGATTTTTCCATTTACCCTGCGACATATCCACGAGTATACTTACACATCGAGCCTACTCTACAAGGTCGTGTTGTACTGCTCTAATTTGCTGACATAAATTGTATAAGTCTTGGATTTCTGGATTATACCCAGTTTTGTTTGCCCTTCTTTATGAAGTGAACACCTGAACTATATTAAGATTTGTGAGAATTGTTTCTGGGGTTGCCAGTTATACTTCCAATTACAGGTGTTGTTGGAGTTTTTCGCTTTCCAGGTAATTTTGGTATATGTAACGTTCAGACTCATCCCACGCATGTTTCTAAGAATACACTTTTATTTTCCGAATTTCTTGATGCTATAAAAGATTATCATTCACTTGGGTTCCGTAATGTAAAACGATATTTGATTAATTCAATGGAAAAGAAAGAAGGAAAAAAATAAAATAAATATCGCTGGACATTAACACACAGCGCCATCTAGTGCCACACTAAACAACTTGTGTCGTCTACACCAGACAGTTGATATACTACATAGATACTTTTTGTTTGTAAATACATACTTAATAAACATATAAACATTCATGACTCGGAAACAAATGTAAATTATACTCATCACACAAACATTTGCTCCAACCGGGATTCGAACCCGGGACCCTAAGAACGTAAGGCAGCCTAACTACTGCTGCGCCATTCGGGTCGTCAGAGGAAGAATGAAGAATTATACCAAGAGTTTAGAGAAATTCCCTAATTGCCATATTTGTCGTGTGCAATTTGTCATAAAAATATAAATTTACACGAAAGAGACTCCTATTCGCTAGAATACAAATTGAATTCGCGATTAATCCATCGCGAATATCCAAAAGACGGCAACCTCGGAAATCGTGAGCCTGAAGTAAAATCTTAGGCAAGGCTTTGAAACTCTTAGTCAAAAACTTTCTTCAATTTGTTACAGCACTCCTCCTGGACACTCTCAAGGTCATACAGCGGTCAGTCTGCAACGACGAGACAGTAGCCCTAGCTTGTCCTAGAGGTACCACCATCAGCATACAGGTGGCACAGTACGGGAAGGCTGGAGCAGAACAGGGATGTCCTGCCTTGAGCAATGAAGAAGTAGAAGCGAGCAAGAACTGTAGGAGACCTAATGCTATGCAGGTTGGCAATGCATCAATAGTATTATGTGTGGCGGTTTACATAATTGTTTACATAACTGTTACATAATTAAGGTTCAAATATTAGGTTTCATCATCATCATCAGCCTGTAATGTTCCCACTGCTGGGACATGGCCTCCTCTCAATGAGAGGGAATGGGCTATAATCCACCAAGTGGGCCCGTAGATGTCACATGTCTTTGAATTTTTGGTTCTAGGACATGCCGGTTTCCTCACGATGTTTTCCTTCACCGTTTTGAGAGCAGTGGTGATGAAATAAATTACACAAAGTAATGCGCCTGTCTGGGTTCGAACCCACGACTTACTGTTCGTAAGTCACTACTAGGCCACCGCTGCTCTCCTCTAAAATCTTAAATAAAATTAAATCTTAGGTTTGAAAGCTGTCTATTATTTGTTTTAAATAAATACCGCACCTTTTACTTTCAACACACTATCGATAACAATTTGGGAAGATATTCCACATTTCTGCTGCGTTACATAAAATCATGAGGAGCATTTTTTGATGTTTTATTTTAGGTTATTTCTTGTTCATAGAAAGATAGTTAAGAGTTTTCATTATTTGAATTATTAGAATAAATAAAGATAAATATTGTATCCAAGTAATCTAGTAGTTGTTTTATCAGAGCAATTCAGAGATTCCATTCAGTTATCAAGTACAAACCCTTTATTGAAACATTAGGATTCGATTACACTCTCCGTTCGCATTGTAGCTGGCGCACAATTCATTGGCTCGGTCATATAACGCATTCTGATTGGCTGGTGTAGCCTGAATTCTAATTAGGTAATGTATAGTGTCAGCTTGCATGCGGTGTGTATGCGGACAGCAAACTAATGTGTCGTCCCCTTTATGTTTAATTGTATTTGAAGTATTAAATTTATGTGTGATTAGAATTTTGTTTTTTAAAGGCTGAACATTTAAAAGTGTTAACAAAACTCACGATTACAAGCAACAGGAATTGGTATTATGACAACAACCAAGTTTCCGGGATGTTTACCAACAAAATCTTTCAATTAAAAATGATCAATATGTATTTTAGAAAGATCAGGTGCGTTGTACTCGCTTCCGAGCGTCTGAGTATGAATGACCAGGGTGGGCTAAAGTGGCCGCCTTAGCAGAAAGGATACTATTACTAGGATACTATAAGATACAGGTTGTAGACTCTTCACGAAGCCGTCAACCATGCACTCTGTACATCAAAGTAACTAACTCTATGCACATTTTTTTTTTTAAATCACGTTTTACAGTACAACTCAATGTAACGCTCTAAAAACATTGTGCTTATGTGCGCAATTTCGGCTTCGTTAATGGTCTATGTACACCCGTTATGTGTATCTTTTAGAAACCATGAGTAATTTATCATTGCAAGTCTCAAGCAGAAGTAACGCATGGTTTTAAAAGACGTTTTTATATACATACAACCTAAGCAAACTGCCAAAAAATAAGAAGATGTTTAGACGTTAATAACTCACTTCTAAATAGGCTAGACACCTAAGAATATTAATACTGCTTCTAAACTTAATGTACTCGACCCTAGACTTCCATAAAAAGTGTCTTAAAAATTCGGGGAGAGTCTACTCTTAAAACCTTATTTGCAAAAGGTGCCGAAATTGCGGATGTCGACAAGCACTTAACATCAGGTGGGCCAATGGCCCGTTTGTCATACTATGACATAAAAAAAGAAAGATGACTTTAATAGGAAACATTAGATCCTCTTTGGCACTTAAACCGATATTTTTCTTAGGGATACCTCCTAAAGTTGTTGATGTATGTCTTTTTGTAAGGGAAAGGATAATTTATTGAGTTTGAATATTTTCTTCTAGATTTATTGTTTGTTGGTTCGATGATTCTTCAATATTAAATAGTTGACTTACTTGCAATTTTATTGTAAGAGACAATGGCCAATGAAACTTCTGATGCGTGGACATTATAAGATTTTATACTGCCATCTTCTTTTCTAGGGTTCCGTACCCGAACGGTAACTAATGGGACCCTATTACTAAGCCTCCGCTGTCCGTCTGTCAGCGGGCTGTATATCATGATCCGTATTAAGTAAACAGTTGAAATTTTCACAGAATTTGAATTTTTGTTGCCACTATAACAAAAAATAATACTGCTACGATAGTACGGAACCCTTCATGGGCGAGTACGACTCGTAGTTGGCCAGTTTTTTAATTCATTTCACAAATCAGTTGCAGAAATCTCCCTGTCAACATCATTCTAGCGAAAAATTATATTTGCAGCAATATAACAAAATGATCTTCACCTTAGAAGTCTGAACAAAAGTTGTAACATTTTTTTTGTCCTCATTAATTTATATTTCTCAGTGATTATTGCTAATTAACCTAAAAACCGACTCAATACCAATCACCCATACTGCGGCAAAACTAATACGTGATTAAAATCTAGAGCACATTTAAATCATTCAAATAAATTGATTAACTAAAACCCCTTTCTTCTAGTATTCATTACTGCAGACGGTGGTGGAAGCTTGCCAAAAGAAGCCTCAGTGCAAGTTCAGTACCCTGCCAATGCCAGGGCTCGTGGACCCCTGCCCGACGCAGAGCAAGTACGTCGAGGTTGCGTATAAGTGCCGCCCGTGTGAGTATAACATTTATTTCTAAGTGACGCTTGAACAATTTTTCCTTCTTATATTCACCCTATCTAAAGTAATAACTAGTCTTAGGAACTTACCACGACTACGACTAGTCGCATGATCTACCGTTATTTTGAAGAAAACAACTCGGACGCCTGGTTGTGTGACCAAACTTTCTTCCGGGTCGAAATTTCCGCGGCCAAAAACCGTGGGAGTGGCCGCGTAGTGCGCGAGTTCCTTTACCAACAACAACAACAACAGCCCATAACGTCCACTGCTGGACATAAGCCTCTCCCATGATGGGAGGAATTTGCCGTAATCTCCACGCTTGGCAGGCGGATTGGACATCGCAGTGATGAAAGAATAACAGAAAACGCTGCTGCCCATTCTCTGGTCTACGGAGGCGCAAGGTGTTCTGCCTCAGACATTAGTCGCCTTATACGACACCCGTGAGTGTAATGGGTTGGTCTCCTTTACCAAGAGGTATCGTATTACCCAGTACCAACTTGGTTGTAGAGGTTAGGTAGGCAGTCGCTCCATGTTAAATACTGATATTCATCTGGTTAGACTTGAAGCCGACATTAACATAGTTGGGAAAAAGCTAGGCAGATGATGATTTACCTTATCTTAAGCTTAACTGTCTTGGTGCATACGTCCGTACTTGACTAGAACTGTTTTGTGAGTTGTTGTGCTTGTTTAAAGATGTAGGTTCCCGGTACAATGCGCACCTTTCTTTGTGCGAGTGCGTATAGAAAGTATTAGAAAGTATATGACTATTTTACCCGCACCTACCTGTCAAGACAAAACGCGTCGGTGTTCTGACTTGCCCGTACCATGAACCTATATCTTTATGGAAGTTTCTTATGTGACTGAGTCTAACCGGTGCAACTTTGCTTTTATCATGATATTTGATCTCTGTAAGTATGGAAGGTTTAGAAAAAGATATGGAAAATATGGAACAGAAATAGAACCACAGTTATTTTTGGTTTTATTTTATCAAATAGAACCAATGATTGCTAGTGATTTTGGTAGCAATTTTATTGCTAGTACCTAATTTTATCAAATTACTGGCAATTCAATAAACAGCGCCTAACAAGAATTATTGGTATTAGCCCCTTCAAGAGAATCAAAGGGTCATTGTCAAAATGGGGCATAATTATGTCCAAAAGAATTGAAACATATCTCAAATCAAAAAATAGAATGAAGAGCTCCAATCTAAATATATAAAAGAAGAAACTGACTGACTCACATATCAACGCACAGCCCAAACCGCTGGGTCTACAGATTCCAAATTTGGCAAGTAGGTTCCTTATATGGTCTAGGGGTGCACTAAGAAAGGATTGTTCAAAATTTACTCCCTAAGGGGGTGAAACGAGAGTTGAAAGTTTGTATGGGGAAACAAGATTAGTTAGACTGTTTTATTTGAACCTTCACAAGAGCACTCCTATCGATAAATAAGTTAACGTTTGTGTTTCAGGTTTTTTCAGAATTCAACCCCTAAAGGGGGAAATGGGGTGACAAAGTCTGAAAATCAACATGGTTATTGTTTGTATGGTGTATTGGGTCGGGTGGATTATAAAAACAACGATTTTAAGATTTAATGTGGCGGACCTGAAATACATCGACATCGACACCCATATTGATTGTGATAATGATGATGATGATTGTGATTACGATGATAATGATTGTGATGACGATGATGATGATTGTGATAACGATGATGAAGATTGTGATAGTGATGGTGATTGTGATGTTGATAGTGATTGTTATTATGATATTGATTGTGATAGTGATTGTGATAGTGATTGTGATTGTGATTGTGATAGTGATTGTGATAGTAATAGTAATAGTGATTGTGATAGTGATTGTGATAGTGATTGAGACAATGATTGTGATAGTGATTGTGGTAGTGATTGGAATAGTGAATGTGATAGTGATTGTAATAATGATTGTGATAGTGATAGTAATAGTGATTGTGATAGTGATAGTGATAGTGATAGTGATAGTGATAGTGATAGTGATAGTGATAGTGATAGTGATAGTGATAGTGATAGTGATAGTGATAGTGATAGTGATAGTGATAGTGATAGTGATAGTGATAGTGATTGTGATTGTGATTGTGATTGTGATTGTGATTGTGATTGTGATTGTGATTGTGATTGTGATTGTGATTGTGATTGTGATTGTGATTGTGATTGTGATTGTGATTGTGATTGTGATTGTGATTGTGATTGTGATTGTGATTGTGATTGTGATTGTGATTGTGATTGTGATTGTGATTGTGATTGTGATTGTGATTGTGATTGTGATTGTGATTGTGATTGTGATTGTGATTGTGATTGTGATTGTGATTGTGATTGTGATTGTGATTGTGATTGTGATTGTGATTGTGATTGTGATTGTGATTGTGATTGTGATTGTGATTGTGATTGTGATTGTGATTGTGATTGTGATTGTGATTGTGATTGTGATTGTGATTGTGATTGTGATTGTGATTGTGATTGTGATTGTGATTGTGATTGTGATTGTGATTGTGATTGTGATTGTGATTGTGATTGTGATTGTGATTGTGATTGTGATTGTGATTGTGATTGTGATTGTGATTGTGATTGTGATTGTGATTGTGATTGTGATTGTGATTGTGATTGTGATTGTGATTGTGATTGTAATAATGATGGTGATGGTGATTGTGATATTGATCGTGATTAGGATAGTGATGGTGATTGTGATAATGATGTTGATTGTGATAGTGATGGTGATTGTGTTGATTATGAAATTTGGCACATATATAGTTTCTAACCTGGATTAAAATGTAGAAAACTATTTATCCCTTTAGTATGATCCCATAGGACAAATACCGAACTTGACGCGGGCGAAGCCGCGGACAACAGCTATTTCATTATATTGCGACAGGTGCTTAAATCACCGGAGACAAGAGCCATAAAAATAAAAGAGGATGTCCATTGATACTGTTCTTGTCGAATTTTCTTGTATTTTCTCGAAGATTTGACTATAGCAGTCATGCAGTCATTTGGTTTAAGCAGATGTGGAAAACATTGTGGTAGAGCGAAACACGCAGTAATTAGTCCAAACTATCTAATATAATCAGCTGAGAACGATTAACGGCTGTGTAACGGGACCCGTTTATTAAATTAGGTTTATGTTTTATATTAGTTTGTATATTAGGTCAAACCTTTCGCAAAATATAATAAAAAGGCAACCTTATTTCAGATGGCTCTATCTTTGTTCTCCGGCAACTTAGGTCCTGTTACTTGTTGTACTAGGTACTAAACCTATGATATAAAGTTCTAATTATAAGCTACTATTTGAGATATACTTTAATTTTGTTTGTCCAGCTTTCATAGAAAATTGCCCAACAACAAACAACAACAACAACAGCCCATAACGTCCACTGCTGGACATAAGCCTCTCCCATGATGGGAGGAATTTGCCGTAATCTCCACGCTTGGCAGGCGGATTGGAGATCGCAGTGATGAAAGACTAACAGAAAACGCTGCTGCCCATTCTCTGGTCTACGGAGGCGCAAGGTGTTCTGCCTCAGACATTAGTCGCCTCATACGACACCCGTGAGTGTAATGGGTTGGTTCTATTCTACTCTGCCGGATACCACACGGCTTAAAAAAATTGCCCATGGTCCCTTAAAAATGTATCTCAGTTGGAGGGGTCAATTTACTAAAAGTGGGGACCGCGTCAATTTAGTAATGAAAGCGTTTGAACTCATGACCTCATCGCATACGAGTCGCACTTCCTAAGGTGCTTGGTTATTACCGTTTCAAATTCGATAATTAGACCGGGCAGAAATGGTTTATGGGCATTTGAAAATATGAATTGAATAATGTGTGCATAGTGCCATGCAGTGACAAAGATTGAAATTTGCGATGTCATAAAATACCAATAAAGATTGTCTGTTTACTGTAGGAATTCTTTTTCAGCTGTGGAATAAACTTGAATCCAAGAATGAGGCAAATTGATGTAAATCTGTCAGAAGTAGGGGTTAACACAAACCGAAAAATATTAAGCTCAACAAGGGTATCTTTATGGAAAAATTCTATTCGGAGAGTCGAGTTCAAAGTCATTCAAATATTTACGAGCGATAAACGTTACAAGACCAAGAAAATCGTAATCCAATACTTGTTACTACTTAGTAACAAATCGTTCTGTCGAGTGTCATATATGATTGACAGGTAGCATTGCATTCGTGTTTCAAAATCGAAAATGTTTGTATAAAATATTCCCAATGTCCGCTCTATTAGTCTTTTAAATCTTTTTGGCTGAGTTACTGTTTTCTAAATTCATAGACATGTCCCAGTTCCTAAAACTAACAAGTAACTGAATGCATTTAAAGCTGAACATTTTTAGAAAATTGTTTCTGTTAATCCTTTGTACATGACTGAGACAAAACAATGATTTAAATCGCATGATTTGTGAAGCTAAAGGACCTAAATATTACAAATCAATTTCTTTTTCTACATTAGAATCAATTTCTATTTCTCTCCGAATATTTTGTTGCAGAAAGCTTCTTTCGTTAAAATAAAGATAAGTTCGTTGAAACAGAATTGGCCAAGTTTTGAAATTATTAATCGAGTTCTGGCGTTCGTTATACGCTTAATGAATTAAAGTTTTAGCTGAGCTAATCATTCCGTGAATGTTGATAGAAAAATTACGATATAGTTTAAACAACAAATATCTGACAATTGTGTAGTTAAAACTAGTAAATACTTGCTTGGAAAATATTTATTCTGTATCTAATATTTTGTAAAGCATTTTACTTTTTAGAAAAAAAAGAAGAATACAGATAATTATAATAATCTTTTATAAATAACTACAACAGCGGATCCAGTATCTATTTTAAAGAAACAACAAAATACAAGTACCTTGTGTAAAGGATAACGAAAGCCGTTTGTGTTTTAGGTGTCTGAAAAATAAAATGAAAAATGCACTGGAATAGTTTAAACAGTGCAGCATTTAAATTCTCTTCTCATTCTTTAGTATTCCCTTCAATATCTAGTAAAAAGGTACAAGTCTTTATTACAACGACGACGTGACAACCTAGCAACTAATTTTTGACCGCGACTTTGCCTGGGTGGTAGAATGAAATTGTCCCGTGTTATTGGGTTTTTCCTTCAGGAATATCTCAGTAGCAGCCACGGAGACTGAATTTGTGCCCGGTTGATGGCAATAGGCTCGCCCCCTTTTACTTAAAACATAACTGGCAAAATGTGGTTGTACTATTAGGTACACCTCTGCCTAACCCTTCGGGTATTACAGGCGTAATGTTATGTGATGTTACTAGCAAAAAAAAGTAGCTTGAAAGTAACAGACAGACAGATATAGGACAGAGTTACTGTAGCATTTTTATTATTAGAATGGAAGTAAGGACTGACTGAGTCTTGAACTTACTTCGATTTTTCCATTTCCCCTCCATCAGGGTCGTAATTATTCAGTAAAGACCGTGACGTATTCTAACGAGCACTTCTAAAATTAATGAGTTTGCTTTACCGGAGGGAGTCCCGGTTTTTCCTTTTGGTCAAGTCAAAAATTAATCGGTTTACTAGAGCAATCGATTTTGATGGATTGGTGTTGAAATAGAAATTAGAAATACAAAAAAATATACCTATAACAATTTATTTTTGGTATCTGTGTAAAAAAATCTTAAAATACTCGCCGACAGACAACGAATATACCCATTAGTTAATACTAATTGATTTGATAATTTCGTTCTATAAAAGGCTATTTTGTTTTTTTTTTTTTCATGTAACTTTACTTTAAATACCTCTACGACCCCCGTACTATTCAATGCAACCATCTGCATGTTGTTTTGAGTGCGTTTCATTGATCGCTATCGTAAACTCTGACTTTTCACACCAAAAAAAAAGTCAGCAATAATTTTTGCGCAGTTTTACTTAGTTTGAAGTAAGTACAGAATGCTTGGTTGATTCATAAAGGACCCGTATATAAAATTTACCTGTATGAAATTGTATGCAAGCTTGTAATTAGCGAAATGAAAAAAATGTGAAATCCCATCATCATGTCAAATAATAAAAGATAAAGGAATTTTTCTTTTTCAACGACGCCATATACAGTTTGGCCGCTGAGAGAATGCGTTCCTGACAGGTTGCGAGTATTAGTATTATTGGTGATGTTAAATAACTTATAGCTTATTTAACTTACTTAAACAAATAACTTTATTAAAATCGATATCATTAAATCAATTATCAATAAATGTTATAAATTCGCGCTAAATTTATGTACCAACTGACAGACGTCAGGAACGCATTCTCTCAGCGGCCAAACCGTAGTTGAGTTCTACTTTCGGAAAAAAATAAAAGAAAGTTTTCCTAAAAATAACCACAAATGAATCTATCCATTACCAAAATTGGTTCGCCCACAAAAAAAAAGAGACATGGGGCATCCCACTGATAACATGACCCTCTAAAACAAAAAAGAGGGTAGTAGAATCACCGATCGCGTGACGTAAGTTTTTTACTCCTGGAAGTGTATTGAAGTGATTTATGTCCAGTTAATAAATTCCTGGATGGGGTGAACGGCCGAAGGTAAGGGCGTGTACAGGAGTGCCGCCATAGGTGTGCCTCATGCACATAAAAACGGTGTAGACGGGCGTTCCGAACGCTCGGTGTTGTGTTTGTGGTTCACATACGCAGTAGTGTAGCATACGTTATAGTGTTGCGTTTTTTTTCTTGGTTTGGTTAGTGGTGTTATGACAATAAAATATTTATTAGGTATTATAAGTTTAGATTTCTTAGTAGTTTCTGAGTATTAAAAGTACTTAATAATAATAGCGTTACCTAGATGAGGTTCTAAAAGAGCATCTGCTTCAATAAAAAACCCCATGTTTATTATCCCCGGATTTTTTGTTTTATAGACAAAATCCTAGTTAAAATTTCATCAGGATAATATTCTTGTCAAAACTGTATTTTTGTTTTACAAAAAGTAAATGGTAGCGTGACGATTGACAGGGGAGAATGGAAGAAAAAAACGTGTTGCGCCGACTGCAAATAACATGGGACACCGTACTTCTAGATAAACGATTCATGAAACACGTTTTTCCAAAAAGTTGTCAGAATTTGAAGTCATTTATTTATCCTGAAATACATTCTAAGCTAAAAGATTTTATCATAAGCGGTTACACAGTAAACACGCTTTTTCTCGATACTAGTTTTTAAAATAATACAACGCTACTGTTTGTACAGCCAACAAAATAACACAAATGTTTTATTTACATTTGTGACAGTAATTTTTAGAAAGAAAAATTTAAGTATCTATTTGTAATGCTATTATTTAAAGCGAAAAAAAGTGCTGGCGGGATTCAATGACATCATTAGTTCTACCGCGTTATCCTGTTATTTTTATATAAACTTGAGAACACTTTGTAGCGGTGTTGTTACGAAAAATACTCTTGTTTCATCTCTGATTAATAATAATTAAACGTAATTAGTTATGATTCTGAACCGCTGGCTGTTTTAAACCGTGTTTCGAATTGAAAATAAATTGTTGATGTAATTTGAAAAAGATATAAACTACATCACTTTATAGGGCATAAAATGTGAGTAAAAAGTACCTATGTCAATTTATAAAGACGTGCCTTTTTTCCCACAGGGTCTGGCAGAAATTACAGAACATATGTAGATGTTATATTATGTCCTGTGTTTTTATACACAGCTGTTATTTTTTTTATTTCAATAGCTTTTATGAACCACCTTGGTTTTCTTTTATAAGTATTCTTATTTTAATCAATGCATAGTAAGGTGTTGAATCTGAAATGAAGCCGAAAAAGCAATTATGAGAATTTAAAGAACAAATTGTTTAATAAAAAGTTAAATCAAATTCCAATTTCAGTACAGTTTTGCCAATCATTCTTCAGTTTTAGTCAAAACAAAAGAACTTTTAATAGCACACCAAAATAATTACAATGAAAGATGAAAACAAAGCTTTGCTTGATTAATTACTTTTATTTTTGGAAATGCTTTGATCTAGACAAAGGTTGAAAGTTTTATTTTAAACTATTTCTGTATAGGCACACTTTTTTATAAATTTACTTTTAAAACCATTATAACTACAAGTAACTACAAGGCAACTACAGTACTTTCTCAAGTTATTATGCCTTGTGACTGGGACTGTAGCTTTGTATTTTATTTGTAATTTTGACATTCAAAAGTGCCGTAATGGTCTAATTGAAATAAATGCTTTGAGTTTGAGTTTTGAGTTATATACCAAAACATTGCGTCTGTAATTTCCGGGCGGTTAGGCAGTGGTGCTAACGGTCCACATTTCCTCACATGTGTTACATTTAAAAATCAATCAATGAATTTTAAGATTTTTATTTGATTCTTTTTTGTCTAAACAGCCGCTCCATATAAAATACTGATGTTCAGCGGCATTTGATTAAACTGGAATCCGACCTCAACATAGTTGTGAAAAGGCTGGACAGATAATGATGTTGATGTAAACTATTACGCTATTTTATGAGAACAATATTTTCAAGCTAAAATACAAATCGAGAATCAAAAATTCAAAACAAAAGGTACCTAATATTTACAACTTAAAATTCATAGCACAAACCCTTATTTAAATCGCGAACAATGTTTCTCCTTTATTTTTTTACGAGGCCATTCCGTGCCCTTCGTATGAGGTTAGGTACTATCGTTTTAGCATAATTTGGTATCATGACGTTGCATTTAAATCGGTTACGGCCACTTAGATCCCTCGCCCACAGAACCGCAAGGGTTTTTTAGGTGACGAATTACATATTATTATCTAGGATTTATTAAAATATTACAGATGTTTTATAGATCTCCTGATGGACTAGAATAAAATAGATTTATTATAATGTAACGTAAATATGTCTATTTTTCAATCAAAAATACAATTATCCTATAGCATTTTAGTTAAATGGTTTACATCAAGCAGAATCAATATCTTCGATAGAATATGAATAAATTCTTAAAATGATTTAAATACTAAATATGAAACGAGTTATCATTCAAAAATCATCAATCATTAGTCATTTAAAAATCGACGTATTTACGTTACGTTTACATCCCGCGCTCATGCTCTGTTGGTCGTTTTTCGGAAGCCACGCAAAAAATGTTGTGTATTAAAATCCGACAGACACCTATATCCACGAAGCGGGTGGACGCCGAGCCTAACAAGGAAGTGACGTTTTACCCGCTCGTCTGGCCAAGTCATTAATATTAGTTATAGCTTCCTTACCTAAGCGTAAAACACTCGGACACTCCACTAATTGATACACGAACACTTACCGAAGCTTTTATCGTATTGGCGGTTTTATATTACAAACTAATGGATGCGAAAGGGGTGGAACTTGAAACAAAGGGTAGCTAAGTATGCCGATATCGATAAAAAAAAATAAACTATATAGTGTTATCATCACTAATTGTCGCGAAAGTGATACTTAATTATCATAATTAATTTTCCATCGAGTCGAACGCTCTTCCGAATTTAGTTGGGATTAATATTTGTATTTTAAAGTGAAATTTGCTTCGATGTTGTAAACGCTTGAAATCGTTATGTTCAGATCCGTTGATTTTCAATTTCGTGATGTTTAGATTTTAGTAGTATTAGTTGGTGATATTTATTTTTGTTGTGATTTAGTTTGTGACTGTTTAGTTTTTGGTATTGACGCGCAAAATGCTACCTTGACCCTTGTTGTTTGTTTATTTTTTTTTTATCTTTTTTTAATAATAATAAACGGTTTCGACATGAATCAGCTGTTCTATTTTAACGGTATAGGTATTGTATAATATTTGCCTAGCCTTTTCCCAACTATGTTAGGGTCGGCTTCCAGTCTTACCGGATTCAGCTGAATACCAGTATTTACATGGAGCGACTGGCTATCTGACCTCCACAACCCAGATAGTACTGGGTAGGTAATACGGATACTCCAAATCAAATCGGCTACTTCCCATTTGGTAAACTTCCCATTTCGTAAACCTCAAACTGTACCTACTAAAAAGTTGCGTTTGGTAAACATTTCGTTACTTCATACATTTAATCCCATTTGGTAAACTTTGTTAGTATTGTTATTTTTGTACGGTACAGTCAGTGTCAAATTAGTATTAAATTAGAGATGTATATATTTTTAAATGCTTCAGTCTTGAGATAGTATCTCGACCATCAAAAAGAATGGCTGATCAAGAAGAAGTAAAAAAAACGTATTAAAGTCTGTAAAAATACCACGATGCTACTAAAAATACCACGTGCTTTTCCCGCAAAAGAAGCACCGAGCGGGTTCTCAGGTAGGGATTTATTGTCCTAACCATCGTTTTAAACAAAAGGTGTGAATGAGATAGACATAAGTAAGTATACGTAAATTATATCTATTACCGGGTTTAACTTATCAGTTCACTCGTTTTATGCATAGTGCAAGGTCGTTGCAATGTCGGGTGAGGGATCTTCTAGTGGTGCAGTGAATTTAAAAATTATTAATAGTACACGAGGCGGTGAAATTTTATTACGCGCTGGGCATCAATATTATAAACAGAAAAATAATAAGGACTCAAGTTGGTGGCGCTGTGTTAATAGAAAAGATGGATGTTCAGCAAGTGTAACTTTGAATTCAAATCGAAGCCATGTATTAAGAGAAAATGCTCACTGCAGTTCTTGTATTCCGAATTTTGAAAAAAATGAAGTGAAAGTAGCCATCGAAAAATGTAAACAAACTATATGTGAAGATCTGAAGCCGATTCCAGCTACATACAGGAAATGTACTAAAAAGCTGAAAGATAATGGTTATGAAATTATTAAAGAATTACCAAATTTTGACAAAGTTAAAAGCAGTTTGTATAGACACAGAAATAGACAACTAGGAATCACAAAATCTCAGCACTCTAACTCTACAGAAATCGTGATTCCTGACCGTTTTAAAGACAATTTATTGTTTGATGAGATTGACGGTGAAAATAGAATGATTGTGTTTGGTTCAAAGAGTGCAATTGCACATTTAAATGACGTCCGTCACTACTTTGCGGACGGAACGTTCAAATGTTGTGCAAAGCCGTTTCTTCAACTATACGTTGTACACGGAGACATAGGAAGTACAGAAACTGGGACAAATATTGTACCATTTTTTTATGCAGTGTTGACAAACAAAGAAGAAACTACATATGAAAGACTGTTTTACAAACTAAAATTTCATTTACCAGAGTGGACAGCCGATATTATTACCTTGGATTTCGAAAAAGCTCCAATAAATGCAATTAAAAAGACATTTCCAAACATAATTGCTAAGGGGTGTTTTGTTCACTTTGGCAGAGCGCTATTAAGAAAGGCAAAATCTCTTGGCTTATTACAACATGAAGAATCTCACTATCACGTCAAACTATGTATGGCTCTGGCACATTTACCAAAAGAAGACATAAACGATGGATGGCTATACGTTATGAGTCAAAGGTAAATTAATTTTGCAGTATTGAAATGAACGCGTTTAGTTCTGGATATTTCTTCTACCGCCATTTTCTACAACCATTTTTATGCGTTAGAAACTAGGTAATATATGGTTTTTCGTATCATAATCTTCAACGAATTAATTCTGTTACAGTTTTGAAGAAAAAGCTATAACTGAATTCAATGATTACTTTGTGGATCAGTGGTTGGAAAATGAAGATATGATGAATATTTGGTGCTGCTACGCACAAAGACACCGCACTACAAACCTCATGGAATCTTGGAATTGGAGTTTCAATAGTGAAATTGGAAAAAGGCCATCAATTCTTTTATTTTTCGAAACGATATCAGGCAATATTAAACATTATGAAAATCTTCTGAAAAGGTACATATTTTTGTTTCAATGACCTGTATTTTTAGGCGACACATATGATAAAAATTATACATTATTACTTTAATTAATCATAACAATTTTTTACAGCTTTTATAATAATGGAGAAAGTATATCAAAACGAAGAAAAAAATCTATCCAAAATGATATACGAATTAACAATATTCTCGGCGATTACAAAAGTGGAAAAATATCATTGGAAAATTGTTTGAACGAATTATCAAGAATTGCTTGTATCACTTTATAATTTATTTATTGATTTTTAACTTTGTAGTGTAGGTAGTAAATTTTTTATGTTAATATTCCAAATCTGTGATTATATTTTATAGTTGATTTTGTGTGTAATTTTTAATGTTAATGTACCAAATCTGTGATTATTATTTGTTTTTATATTTAAAAGTTGATTTTGCATGTATTTTTTATGTTATTGTACCAAATCTGTGATTATTATTGTTTTTATATTTTATAGTTGATTTAGTATGTATTTTTTTACGTTAACGTACCAAATCAGTGACTGTTTATTTTTATATTTTATAAGTAGTTGATTTCGTATGTATTTTTTTATGTTAATGTACATTAACATAAAAAGATAGTACCAAATCTGTGATTATTGTTTTTTTATATAAGTTGATTTCGCATCTAGATTGACTTATGTTATTAAAAAAATAAAACTTGTCATCGAAATAGTCAAATCGAACTGTGATTTTTCTTAAATTTTTTGAAAGTTATTTGTACACCCCACTTTTTATTTCTGTTTTTAAATATCAATATGTGTAAATGGCATACGTACACATAATCCGACTATTGTACCTGTGATTAAAAATATTTAACAAAATAAATGACAATGTTATCATTAGTTTCGTTTTTCTTTTTTTACTTGACTGTACCCATTTCATCTGAAAGTTTACCAAATGGGATATAACACAAAAAAATATTGAAATGTTTTCGAAATGGGACTAAATGTATGAAATGTATAATGTTTACCAAACGCAACTTTTTAGTAGGTACAGTTTGAGGTTTACGAAATGGGAAGTTTACCAAATGGGAAGTAGCCTCCAAATCAAATCAAATCATTTATTTTTGCAAACATGGGTAATTGGTACATAGATGTTATCTTATATTATATAGTCCTCCATATTCTACCGTCGCATAGGCATGCAAATATTCAATTCTAAAATCAAAGAATTGTATTGATACCGAAGAAATTAAGATGTCAGTGTATTGTAATTCTAATGATTCAGATCATTAGAATTACAATACAAATTACAAGACCCCTTGGTAAGACTGATTGTTAAACTTTCGAGCCACTGACTACTTGTAACGACTACAGTCGCCTACTGAATGTATGTTAACAGTTTGCGGGTCGATACAATACAAATCCTGTACAATTTTCAAAAATGTTCAAATCGTCACGTGGTTGAACTGTAACTACTAGGAATGGTTCTGAGTTTTTCTCGATAGTTTCAATGCTTTCGTAAGACAGCACGTTACATCTATCTTTCACACATGTCAGTCTTTTCCCTATAATTAACCCACTAACCATGATACCTATATTTTCTCTAAGCCTAACAATAGCAATACTCCTGCAGATGAGTTTCGAAGTCGGACCGGCTGCGTGGGCGATGTCATCAAGCTGAGCTGCAATCCTCACTCCCGGATCGCCATCTTTGATGCTCAGTACGGCAGGGTTCCCTTCGAAGCTTTCACGTGTCCACAGGCGCAGGGTGTGCCGGATGAAAGTAAGTATAACTGGATTAACTTTAATATCATGTCAAAGATGTTTTTGTGTATACAAGGTACAACATAATAAACGCACTACTCGTGTGGTATCTCGGACCACGAAACTGAACAACTGTTATTCAAAGAGTTTTTGAAATTGCAAAAAAAAACTTGGACTTTTTGACGCGATCAGCTGATTAACATGGTAAAACTAAAAAAAAAGGAAAGAATTTCCGCAAGTCATAGACAAAAAAAGTTTAGGATTATAGTCTGAGTCACCACAGATCATAATACTGAACTAGAGGTTGTGCGTTTATTACGTTACATTTGTATTCTGAAGCGGCCAATAAAACCGACAGGCGACAGGTGGCACTTGAGAATAGGGTAGTAGACACCATTTACCAATAATTCCAAGAAACTACTTCAAATAAACACTGTAAAAACTGGGTCTAAACAAAATGATATTTTGCGGTGTCAGCGAATACGAAGATGGAAAATTCAACAATGGATTGAATTGACTTAGGGTATCGAAAAGTTCATGTCAGCACCCCTAGCCAAGTTGACAATCTACAATCGTTAACGCTAGTAGAAAACTATTCAAATGAATGGGAATGACATCATTTCAACGTTCAATCACGTGATCAACACAAACTAATAGAAAATTCGTAGACAAGTTTACATCGTTCACAATGATAGAATAGAATGTTATCGTTTCTACAATGTTGATCGCTAAACTCTTTCGTAGGAACGCTCACCATAGACTAAAGTGTAGGTTTTTTCTACAGACATTAGAGAACGAGCGATCGACTCAGTCGTGTCAACTTGGTTACCAATTTAGCGCTTTCTACAATCGCTTACGCCGAGGCGTTTACGATTGTAGAAAGAGATATGAAACGTTTGTAACTTGGCTAGGCCTGCAGGTTAGTCTTGTTGAAATACGAAACGCTACGGAAGCGATCGTCGCTTGTCTAGGCCCTGACGTTTTTTCATAGCATTATTGCTTCTTAATAGCCTGTCGTAAAAATGTGAACATTTTCGTATTTTTCTGACTAAAATGTCTCATTATAAGTTTTATTAAATAGGCCTCAGGTTGTTTAAATTTTTACTTACTTATGTATCTCTGAAAGTGATAGCAAATTCTTTATGATGACAAGAAAGAAATAGGCACTTTTCTTGACTACGTTGTCATAACACAAGAAAAGTTATGATTTCATCAATGTAGGAGGATAAAAAGGCAGTATATTTCATTGCCTTATCAAGAACTTAGCTGGAAGACAAGTTTGTTAGGTAGGTACATATAATTTGTTGACAGAAGCTCTTAGTTAATATAATAATGAGAAGGGCTGGTTTTTCTAATAGATCGAAAGATTAATTTTACGACCTCTTCGTGAAAAATAAAAAATAATTCCTGATAATATTGTAGACCGTACGTTAATATAGCTTTTAGTATCGCCTTTAATATTTACGTTATTGCTATAAACGTTACTTGAGTAACTGCTAACCTAATTTTTGCCAACCAAAATTAGTCCCTAAGTACCTACTCAATTTTCAATTTCCAGTACCAAATTTAGTCTTCAAGTCTTGTAGAAAATGGCCGGTAACGACTTTCTAGAAATGGGAATATTAAACTGTTTTGAGGCTCACAAAGAACATAATCATTTGGAGAAAATAAGGCAAAAGAAAGTCTCCCAAGTTCTTAACGATTCTGGAGACAAAAACTAAACGAGGCTCTTTTGATGAAGTAGACTAACAAACTGACGAGTAATCAAATTAGTTTTTGTTGTTACCCTTGACCTTAACATTAAGAAGAGCTTCTTTTTCGGAATAGCCCTTAACCTTTTTAACGCCATAGTCACATATACGTGACAAGTTAGCGCGTGCCCTGTCGCCAAACGACACAAATATGTGACAAAATAAAAAATAAATAAATATCGCTGGACATTAACACACAGCGCCATCTAGTGCCACACTAAGCAACGAGGCTTGTGTCGTGGACACCAGATAGTTGATATACTACATAGAAATAGGTGGTAGGTGAAATTGTGGTTTGGCGTGAAAGGCACGCGCGTGCGTTTATGCTCTGGCGGTCAAAAGGTTAATATTTGAGGCTTGACACATTAGGATTATTTTCAGAACTAGGGTTTATTTAGATTTAGGAGCCTACTTTAATTTTATTCGCCACTACCGAAAATAACATTAAAGTATACGTGTTAAATTAAATTTGCTGACAAAAATAATAGTTCGAAGAAGTGAAACCGAATTCGTGGAATACGAGTACGTGCGATATGCTCCAAAAATGTGTTAATTTCATTTGTCATCCCTAATGGCAGACGGGTGCGGCAGTGTCCTACATTACATAGTGTGTAACGCTAGCATTCGTAATTTGTTTTGACAGACACGAAATTAGTTAAATTATGTTGTTCACGAAAAATAAAAGATATGTCAAATGAACACGGTATTTTTGGCGTACATAATATGACACGGGGATACAAAAAATCAGGCTAATATGTGGCAAATAATTATGTGTGTGTTATGTGGCTAATATGTGTGTGTAGAAATAGTGTACGAAATACTTTCAGAGCCTTAATAATTCACGTACGAAAAGTGGGCTAGGAATGTATTTATGAAGCTAATTAATTACTCCGCGTACTCATAAGGTACGCAGGCTCTTCAAGCATTTTTATTCTTGGTCTTAGCCTCGCTAATATAATTAGTACCAAGTTTCGTACTCAAGAACGTATTCACAACGACTACCATCATTTATAATTTAGTAAACGACACTATGTTACTTACAAAAAGTAAATTACTTGCAAGCAATTGTTTTTATTTGCTAGCAGCTAGCTGCCTTTTAACATTAGTATTTCTTGCGATACTTGACGCCGGTGACTGAAAAGTTGTGTGGTAATCGATTGTCGTGGTATGGGCATGTGATGCGGAGGAATGAGGAAAATGTCGAGAAGAAAGTTTTGAGTATGGATGTGGATGCAGGGTAGATGAGAAGAGGAAGACCAAAGAAACGATGGATGGACAGTGTTAAGAATGATATGGCAAGAAAAGAAGTGTCTGATGAGATGATAGAGAATTGTGGAGGAAGAAGAGATTCTGCGCCGACCCCAAATGAATTGGGATAAGGGCAAGAGAATGATGATGATGATTTCTTGCGATACTTGCAAGGCCTTTGTCGGAACGATTGCTTAACACTATAACTTTTTAATAAGGGCGTTTTATAAGATAGACTTAAACTTATACTGTCACTTACGGGATTTCTTCCGTGAAAATCCGGGTGGATGGAAACATTGAACAATTCATTGTTCCCATCCACCCGCATTTTCCAACCCACGATTATGGCGCTTGCAACAGCGTCAAAATATCGGGAACTCAAAACAATGAACAATCACGGAAGATTTCCCGTAAGTGACAGTATAATTAAGTTTAGTTTTAACCCGTGAAAGTTTAAAACAATGTTTGAAGATAGGCTTAAGTTCAACTGGTTTACAGATTGGTGGATTTATTAATATTTCGTAATCTATAGCTTTGTCAACAGCATGCGTGACTCCTCACGCAGTGAAGACAGTCATCCAGCTGTGCCTCGGGAAGCGGCGGTGTCAGATAGCGGCCAACAACAGGACCTTCAACTCGTCCTGCAACAATTTTTCGAGCCCGTATCTTAAAGTCGTCTATGCTTGCGGTAAGACTTCAAAATATACACTTTTCATCCTAATAAGACCATAATTAAGCAGTAGGGTTCTCCAAATATGTATTTTTTTAAATTGATTATTTTATATTTATTCATAATAATGCTAAAATACATAATTTGTACACCTTAAACTAATGCAAAAAGGGATACTCTACCTAGCAAATTGGACTTGAAAAAGCGTGTTGCGAAGAAAACGGATGTTTTTTTAAAAAAACGTGTTTCCACAATCTGTTTTTTCTAATAATTCATCCCCTTAAAATCAGACAGTCCTCAATTATAAGGTCTGAGATAGTTCGTAGGCAGAAAAGAAATGTTTCCATTCCAAGCCAGTAAAAATGTGTGTATAAAATTGTAAAATTTCGAAAACGAGCTGACAGGAACCGTGTTAAATAATCTCTTTGCTACGGTTACTCAGTCAAAGTAAATAAAAGGAAACATTATTTCAGCTACATATTTACACAGTTTTTATTTTAAAATTCCCCTTTGCGCTACTTTTGCCAAAATATTTTTGCAGCTTTCAATTTATTTTCGCATATATTCTTCATTGTACATCCTCATTTACAATGTTAACATGAAAACCTCGAAGTAATAATAATTGTTACAAGTCCCAACTTTGCTTTTCCTCAATACACTTTTGTGTCACTATGGTCTGAAGGACCTTCGTCAAATTGGTTAACTTTAAACTCAGTAAAGTTGAACACTAATCAGTAGATTGCTTTATTCCAACATCACCTCAATCTCGTGTAACCTCGAACTGCTCCAGAAACGCTCCAGTCCGTAATTGCGCAACTTGTTCAAGTCTTGAACTCCCGTATTCTGGTGCATCTTGTAAGTTTTAACAATACAAATCTCTATTTTACCTTGCAACTTTGCTCTTTACTCCATTGTTCGGTGTGATGCACATGCAATCTATGGTAACATTCATCGTTGTGTTTTCTGTTTATTGTAACTGAATTTGTTTTACCTTATCGTTTAAAATAATAAGGTATGTTGCTCGTGGCTAAATAATAACAGCCGCTTGGGTTGATCTTCAGGTTAACCGGCGCTTACCTAGGTTGATCCGTGGATGGGTGACTACCCATTACATACCGAGTTTCCTCCGTGCCTCGAAAAGAACGTTAAGCCACGTTGGTCCCGGCTGTCTTTTGTAGATCTTTGACAACCGTTACAAGTAGTCAGTGCCCCGAAAGTCAAACAAATGTTTTACAAGCAATGTAGTATTTCCGAGTGCTAACTGGGTTGTGGAGGTTATATAGGCAGTCGCTCCATGCAAAGTACTGGTATTCAGCTGCATCCGGTTAGACATCCAGTTGATGATGAGTAAAATGTTGTGATAACGCTGCCAACGCTGACACTTAATTATTGTGATGACGTGAAACTTTTCGTAGGATCTCTATGTTGTTATATTCTTCAATAACATTCATTCTTAAAATAACGAATGTGTTTTAAGTAATTCATAACAAGGGATACTTGATCTCTTGTTATGAATTAGTTAAAACACATTCACACATTACAGTGTACAAACTAACTCAAATTTTTTTTTGTTACAGTACCATTAGGTGTCCTCTCCGAAAAATATGAGAGTGCGCCTGAGAGAGATGAAGATTCTACCAGTTTTGACCATAGCAAAGCACTTTTTGATGAATCAGGTGAATATTGTGAACATCTAAATATAATTACTGCAATTTAAAACCTATCTGACCACCAAAAGGTAGGCGGTTAGATTGGAAGCTGACTCCAACTTAACTGGGAACTGCAGATGACGATCAGTATAATGCAACTTACAAAAGATGAAAGATAATATTTTCTAATTAATATTTTATTTTGTTAGAAGAAGCCGGTGAGAAGTGGGGGGAATCGAATGTTGATCGTGCTCTGCTGCCATCAATAACTGAAAACAATGTCGCACCAACTGGATCAGAAGGTGAAATAACAACTGTTCTTCAAACGAAAAAGAATCTAGACGGGAATGAAGGTAAACCAGGTAATTTTGTTCGAGATAGATGAACTCAAGCCATTCCAGATTTAATACTTAGTCAGTTACATTAAATAACGACCAAGTTGAAGCACCAATTGAGCCAAATTCAAGTATTTGAGTGTAATGTCACAACTTTTAGAAAAATTGAAACCATAAAATATAAACGTATCCCAAATTCACTTTCTACTCCCTTCATATTTCATGCTCAAACGTGATCCATGAATTTCGAGTACACCAATTAAACTCCAACAAACATAATACATCAATGTATTTGGCCGAAACTAGAACGCATTAGTTAATTTCGTACAAATATTCGTCGCTGGTATTAGAAAATATTTGTTTGTTTCAGAGCCACAACACGGTAACTCGATATTACTGTTATCTGTTAGCATAGGACTGCTAATATTCATTGTCATAATTGGAACAATAATTGCTGTCAGGTGTTATATTAATCGGAAGAAAGAACATTCGAAAAACGGAGATATGTATACCACTGAAGCTCCTAACGTCTTCAATGATGCATTTTCTGATATTGACAATGACGCAGATATCAGTCATATTTCAGGAACATTCCATGACCCCATGCATCCAGACATGATTCTGTACAAGAACGTTCCTGGTAGCAGAGGAACTCTTCGAGCAATGAAACCTTTATGTACAATTTATCCTTCTAATGCAGAAGCAAATATGTACGGTAACGTAGACTATGTGCCTTCACATACGAGAGAAATAGCGCCTAGATTTACTAGAAGCAGAAGTAATGAAGAAGAAATGGAACCAAATGTTATGACTAGTCCTAGGAGTTTAGGTGCGCATTCTAGTAATTATTACTACGGCTGACGGCACGAAGACGGGGGCAGACAAGATGCCTCTCGGACATATTGCTTTTAGAGTAATCTCGAACAAGTGCACAAATAAACAGAAGGCTTATAAAGCAAAGGATTGTGTAAAAATGTTGGTTAAAGTATATGGAACTGTTAAAGACTATGGATTTGTTTGTGAGATTTTTAATTGTTACATCATAATTATTAGTTTAAGAATATTGATTGTTCTGTAAATTCTCCTACTCATTATTCAATCTGTCACGCTCATTAGAGATGCACCTATGTATCTACTTTTGCATATCGTCAACTCAGCACTTTTGTATTTCAAACTATTACTACGATCCCATCTGTGATGGTTTATATTATCCTCTACGAGTTTAAATATAGAAACGATTATTTCTATAGAAACTGAAGCTTCATTTATGACATTTTCGCCCTATACATGTAGAGAAATGTAAATCCTTTTATATATTTTTTTAAATAAAAATGCGGAAAATCTGTGTTTCATTTAACGGCAGCGGCAGAAAGATGTACAACAAAAATAATGGGTGAGTCATTAAGCACAGTTATGCGATATTTTTTCTTGTTAAAATGCGATATAATGGTCGCGTGGCTGATGTCATTATTCATGGAAATTAAGGGGAGATCCCGGTTGCTATCACTCAAGAAGCCAAATAGGGGAGAAGGATAATGGAAGGTCGGGTAACAACGAAGTTATGCATATGAAAAATAACAGCAATACATTATGAAAATTGACATGCCGTTTAGGTCACGAACATACAATTTTGGAGCAGAATGCAATTTATGATGGCACGAAAAATGTGGTTTTATAATCACGGAGTATAAATTAATACTGTGTTTGCTACCACACTACATACAGTTTTTTAATAAATTGCACACCGCCGGCAAAAACAATTCTGATCATTACTTAACTATCAACAAAACGAATAGTTGTTGTGTACTAAGTACTTATTTACAAAATCACTGAGCTACAAAACTTATTAAAACTAAACCAGTCATTTCTTCAAACATTATATAATCCGATCTCAAAACGAGTAAAAATTCAATACCCAAGCAATATTGATTGTGAAGTTTCATTACAAGTACCACAGGCGATAAAATTTTTATTGAAGCAAGAAAACGGCTCACTCGCTCATCTCTTGAATTCCGAAGAGGAATCTACATAATTTTACAACTGTAATTCAAAGGCTCACAACTTTGGCGCCGTATCAATAGTTAAGAATTAGTTTCTCTCGTAATCTGTATAATAATTCTCATTGATTATGCTACGGACCAGGAGGTGGGACATTGAACTGAACTTTATGATTTATCTGTTAATTAGGTACGATGGGTTCAGTTAATTGGTTATTGTGGTTTTGATATTGGTGACTAAGTTAAAATAACGCTAAGATGTTGTAGGAGAGCTGACTCAGTGGTGGTGGCCCTGACTTATGAGCGGTAAGTTGTGGGTACGAACATGCACATTACTTTGTATAATTTATTTCATCACCACTACTCTCAAAACGGTGAAGAAAAATATTGTGAGGAAACGGGAGAACTAGAACCAAAGTCGAAGACATGTAACAGCTACAACCCGTATTGGGCCCGCGTAGTGGACCCCCTCTCATAGCGAGGAGCCCTGTGTCCCAGCAGTGGGAATATTATAGGCTGATTATGCATAAAAAGGTTTTAGTTGTACCCATAGATTAAAATAAGGTTGTACCTGAATGGATCCCTATCGCCGATTTAGAATTTTTATAAAATTTCCACGGTCAATAAATTTCAGAAATGTTTACTAACAGTGCCCTCCGGTCAATGTCATACAAGCACCAAAATGTCCATGCAGAACTATAGAAAGAACCCGTACATCAACATATTATTTATTCTGTGAAAAGGCTCTGTGAAAACAGTAAACTCACATAAAAAGTAAACACGAAAAAAGATAAAAACACAAAGTGGAAAAGCCATGTGTAAAATAAAGAAAAAAAACAATGCACCGAAATAAAAATGGAGTTCATAACTCTAGGTGTTCAGATTTTCACACAAACAACTTTTAAATTACACTGCAACTTAATAAATACATTTGTAAGCTACGAAGCCATAACTGTTTAAAATATTCTCACGATTCAGCTTTAAAATGAAACACGAACTGCGTCGAATTGACTGCGCCAAAGTTCTATACCAACATAAATCGTTTGCAATAAAAACTATAAAGTGAGAAAAGCGCGGGAAGTTTATTCCGAGGTTCGTGAAGCGCGCCACGTTCTACAGGAGCCCAGTCGTGCGGCAAAACTTCATTATTCAGAAGCTCGGCCCGATTAGTTCAGGCTGCGATCGTTAGATGGCGTTAAACATAATTTTGCAAAGAGTGGAAATGCGATGTTATTTTTTTTGTAGTGATTTTAGTGTTAAGTGAAATAAGTTTTTTAAGAATGTTTTTTCAATGAAAATGATTAAAAATAGAAAACTGAACATTTTAGTATAGCCATTATAATAGAACAGACAAAGTGATTCGAGTTCACGGGTTCGATTCCCGTTTGACAACAACGAAAGATTATTTTCACGTTCCAACCCATAACAAAAAGGAATAAATAAATCATACCAAGAATGTGGGTAGCACAATTTTATTATGAACATAATACAAAAAAGGATGTTTTTAACTCTTCAGGTTGGCATGGCGATTGCTGCTTAGTCTATTTTTTTTCCTGAAAAGCCATAACTGGCTGAAAATAGTATATTTCATTACAAGTAGACAGTCAGAACAAGTTGCAATGACGGTTCCGCAGGTGTACTGAACGACTATTTTTAATACAGTTGCGAAAAAATAAAGCAATTTAATAAAATAATAAAAACACAATAAACTCAACTAACTAATCATTTATTTCTTATAAAAGTTATAGTACACATGTACATTGAATATTTTCTGGAAAATGGCGCCAACCGTAGAATATAAGCAGAGTTTTTTTTTCTTCACCCATTTTGGTAGGCAAAGGGAAACTATCCACACAGCTTAGTCTTCAGTAGATTTTTTTTATTGATATGAAATGAAAATGAAATTTAATGAGATGAAATGAAATGAAACCTAACCTAACTCATTCAATTAAATCATTAAATCTGATAATGAAATAAATTAGTAGCTTCTTTTTAGAAATATACGTATTTGTATGAATCACAAAAACTCTTTAATAAAAACTTCATGGTTGGTTTTTCTTTTTAATAGACAGAGTTTAGAATTGACAGTTGGGGAAGAGAACGCACGAGTTCGGGAAAGGTAAAAAAAAAGCACTAGTATGTAATAGCCTACATCCCGAACGCTATACGTCCCTGCAATACTGGTGTATTGCAGGAACCACTCCTTACTCCTTTTACAGTTGCTCTTAGAGTGGTCTCTAAGAGCAACTGTAAAAGGAGTAATTGATAGCGTAGCTAAAAATGGAAGAAAAAAACGTGTTGCACCGGCCTCAAGAAGGTAACATTAATTATGATAAGAACAAGAAGATAATGAAGCTTCGTTGATTGAAGTTTGAGTCATGGTGTTCCTTACACGGTATTATACAACATTATATTTTGAAGATGATTGCTGCAAAACCGGACTGGCCTGTCCAGAGACACTGGGACGATGATACGAGCTTATAGTTATTCGAGATTTTGATGCATCGAGGTAGTGAACTGTCGAGCTCTTAATTTATCGATTTCAAGTACTATCGAGTTAACGTTTTCGAACAAGTGTTATTCGATCTAACGTCATTCGATTTTAAGTAGGGAACCCGGGTCCGACAGTCATAGATTTAAATAAATAATTTTATTAAGTTGTTTACAACTTGATAAAAAACAATAAAATTATATAAAATTTATGTGTTAGTAACAATGGTGCATATGTAATTAGGTAATTACTTAAGCACCATTGTTACTAACACTTAAATACTAACAAAACTATCGACTTTAGTCAGAAAAAAATTAAATAAAGTTTTATTTATTTATTAATAAGTAATAATAATCCTTTATTTTCAGGCTACTTTGGCCCATAGATAAATACCTTACATACACATACATATCACAATACTACAAAGTGTGTTAGTGTATAAACTTAAAGTGTGTTAGTGTATAAAAACTATGTTACACTAAACTACTACCACTTGTTGTTAAACTATGTTGTTTGTTGCTATGTTTATTTATTAAACCTTTGCCATCTGAAACAGACTTATAGTGGTTGGCTAAATATCGCAGTAAAACGCACAAAAACGAGTTGTCTAGTAAGGTGCTTAGCACCACTTCATGTCATAGTGACTATAATAAATATACTTTACAAGTTAGCAACTCGATCGCGAGATATCAAGCCATCGTTCAACTTTGCCGACTGAACTCACTAATTCAATAATAGTTTGATTTAAGATACAAATGGGGCGTTTGAGTTGAACTTTTTGTCCTTTCTTTGGTATTGTTCGTCGTTTCGTTGAGCTCCTTGAGTTATAAGTCGAGCTACACGATAACTGACAAATGCTTGCACTGACTGGACAGGTCCACTCAAATCTGTGTGGTTCTTTCTTCAAAAGACCATCTCAGACACTATTCTGCATAGTCCTCATGTGAATTGAGCAAAATTATGTCTGGACTTCAAAAGAGACTATGACCTCTGAGTTTGTTTCGGCTGTTTCTTCTCAGAGTAGTCAGGTACGAAACACCGGCCCCATCTAGTTTTAAAAAAAAAATGACGTGTAAAAGTGTTTGTAAAAACCTACTTGCAAAATAAACATCATTTATCATTTATCATTAACTTTTGAGTGAATTCTGTCTTTAGGAGTATTTCTCTTTATTTCTTAGGAGTAGTCTTTACACTTTTGACATAGGTACTTGAACGATACCAAATCGTTCTCCTTCTTTTATTATAGACGATGTATGTTTAGTACACCCACTGTTTGGGTCCAACTACTGCAGTTCTACAGAGTGTATTGGAGAGATATAGTCATATTTGAGGGAGTGTTTTAGAACATCAAACTGAATAACTTTCTATAAGGAACCAACATCTTAATCGTACAAAAATTATCGACAGTCCCATACAAAACTATATCGCACTCTTATATACGACCATATTTTTCTCATACATGCAAAATACTGATCAATCAACAACCTACTATTGGATTAGAAACACATTTAGGTACATACCGGCAAACTATATCTTGCATTTTATTTCTTGATGAGAAAATACAAAATCGTAAAATATTTTCTCCCTTGTTAATGATGATCATGTAGGTTGACAGCAGATTTATAGAATACAAATAATACCAGCTTATTACTGTCCCACTGCTGGGCAAAGGCATCTTCTCATACAGAGAACGCACGAGCATTGATCAACACGTTTGCTCAAGACGGGTTGGCGCTATCAGAATTACTTTAATTATAAGTCCTGGCTTCCTCACGGTGTTTTCCTTCACCGATGTCAGTGATGTCCAAAATAAACGTAGAACGTACATGATGAATTGAAAAAGCCGCAATGATACTTGTCCGAATTTGAATGCAGAACCTCGTGCTGCATGAGAAGCGAGGCCTTAACCTCTGGGCCATCTGAACTGATTTATAATTGCGTGATAAAAAAAAGGTTAGTTGGTGAGTATATATTAATGTCAGCCTAACTATATAGATAGGACAAGTATGTGTAGTCTAAAAACTGCTCGATCACTTCTCTCACAAAAAAGAGGCGATGAAAAAACCGTAACACTAGGAGAATGATCCAAAGGGTAACAGGTGAAATGAACAGATCTAATAATCTTTAATGGATTCTAATGCTTAAAGGAAGCCTATATCCAGGAGTTAAGTCTTTTAGCTGAAACGAAGATCAAGGTGCATTTCTTTTGGATCTAGTGCCAGACTAGACTGCTGAGCATGAGGTCCTGGGTTCGATTCCCGGGTCGGGCAAAGTGAAAGGCAACCACGGTCAGTAGCAATCTGGATTTGTGCCAGGTTGATGACAATAGGCTCCCTATTACATGGGTCTTACACAACTGGTGAAATATGGGTGTGCTATTAGTTACATCTCTGCCTAACTCTTCGGGGATAACTGGCGGGAGATGTCATATGTTTTTAAAAAAACGGCACCTACTCTCTTATTGCAAAACTTTCAATAATACTACAAACCTTAGTATCCTCTGACACCCAAACAAAACGCCGAACTGTAGCTCAGTGAAACGTTTCCTATCTAAGCAATATCTTCAAAACACGGTCCGTTTGTACCCCATGTCGTTACGCAGCTGATTTATTATTATAGGCCCCATTTGTTTCTTTAGTATGCATGTAAATCCCACAAAGGATTACTTATACCAATAGAAATCGCTACGTGCCGCGAATTCTGCCTTTTTTTGTATTTTGTTGAAGATTGTCACGGTATGCGTTTAATGTTGTCAATTTTGAGGTTTCATAATTATGTTTAAGGTCGCAGTGGGCTACCTTGGCAGCGATTACTATGTGCTTTCCAACGAATGACGATCCGCGCCCACCTTTCCGGGTGCATTCCAGCTACGTGGACCTTATATTATATATAAGGTCGCAGTGGACTACCTTGGCAGCAATTTCTATCTGCTTTCCAGTGAATGACCGTACGCGCCCACCTTTCCGGGTGCATTCCAGCTACGTGGCCAGCCCATTCCCACTTTAGATTGGATGTATTTTCTCCAAAATCGGAAGACAGGTGGTGTGATGATCTGATTTTGTTTGCGGAGCGAAACAGGGCCAGAGATCGCAAAAGATATAGTGAGAAATAAACAGGAGGCTTTTGCCTAGCAATGTAACACTGGAAAAGCTAACAATAAATTAATAGATATCGAATAACAATAGTTCCATAGTGTTGTTCTTTTCACATCCATACTCAAATTATAAATACGAAAGTAACTGTTAGTCTGTCTGTTTCCCATTCACGCATCTGAACGGATTTTTATGAAACACACAAGTAAACTATGGGCTAAGACAAGCTTACAATTAAGCTTGGTACTAACCATATCAAAACAAACAGTGAGTATTTAAATTCTAATAAAAAATGTATAGGGTTTTATTTAACCAGTAAATAAGATTATGGTCTTATTGGAAAGGAAATATAATCCAGTTTATTTTGATTTAAAAAATATAAAAAAAATATATAGTTTTTCGTCAAATTAATATTTTAATTGCGAAATATCCGTTTTCATCGCTGTTTTTGAAGTTTTAAATTTTTTTTAGTATCAAATTAAAATTATATATACAAATTTTTTGGTTAAATTGATTCCTTATCTATTCAGCCATTTACTGTCTTTATTTTGCTATAACTCTTGTAGTATGCGATCGTCAAGTGTTTTTATCTAAGGTGTTTATTTAAATGCGAATAATCACGAATATTTCGCCAATATTCCGCGCTTAAGGGCATCAAATTGGAGGTTGGCCGCGCGGCGAAGTGGCTAGGATAATTTTCATCCCGGTTGTACATAGGATAAGTTCCAACCTCCACGCGAGGTGAAACCGCTGGCAAAAGATAGTAATTAATACTATAATTGACAAAGAAAGTGCAGAGACATGTTTTATAATTTAAGTTAGTAAAATACTTACATAATATAAATATAAAAAACGTCGACCACTTTGAAAATTGGACCCTTTTAAAAAACTGAAGAAAGTTCTAAAAATGGCACTTTATTTAAATTGCCATTTTAAAAAATCTTCAAAAGTACTGCTGTCTATTAATCCGAACTAAGAAAAAACATTTTCAATTTCTTTTTATGGCTTGTAAAGTTCACCGTCGACCAAATGCAACCTCTGATCGTCTAAGAATAGATACGTCAATAAAGTGAGGTCGTGTGACTAGTCTAGGTTTAAACATTATTTTCAATTCTTTTGAATTCTTCAGACTATCAATATAAGTTAATTATCTTGTTTACCAGATTGGCAGATTAAGATCTATTCAAAGTTCGAGTGAATCGGTTTCTTCTAGACCGTATCATTGCTTCACATCAGGCGATTTGCGGCCAAACGCAAGTCTATTTAGTATAAAAAGAGTTTTAGTAAGGATAGCAGTGCAAGAAGCTAAACACGCTCGAATGACGTTGACAAAAGGGCGCTATTGGTCAGCATTTGTCCAATTCTTTTGTGAAGAGTACTGAACAAGCAAGTTAACAGTGTTAGTTACGATTTTAACACAGTTTGACAGATCATTTGAGCTAGCAACACCCGTGTAAATCTAAAAATCACTGACAGCCTAAACATAACTTAACCGATGGGTAAGCTTGGAGCATGAAACTTTACTCAAGTGTTCCTTATGCAATGAAGATCAGCACACTGAGCACTGAAGAAGGATTAATGGAAATTAATCCGCTACAAGTACCGTACGGTATGTAGAATTACTCTTGAACGATATAATTGTCTACAGAAAGTATGGTTCACCTTTGAACGGTAATACGAAAAAACAATTAGGTAGTCGGTACCATTATTTAGTGACAGCACGTTTCACCGAATAGCGGTACTAAAAACTATGAGGTTTTCCTAATGTGGCGAAAAGCGTGTTTAAACAAGTGAAAATCACTTATAATACAGTCAACAAAGGATCAGAATATTCAAAATAAAAAAACACTTGAAGTAACATAATTTGAAACTACAAGTGTCTAGAACTAAATATTTCGATTGCTTAGCAATGGTTTAGGTACTGGCAACCAAAACTCTGCGCGAATAGCCTTACCACTAGGGATGTGCACCGTTTTAGCATAGTCATGTAGAAACAGTCTAGCACGTTAATCAGTTGGTCCCGGCTGTCATTTGTGATCTTTGACAGTCGTTACAGGTAGTCAGTGGCCCAAAAAGTCTGACAACCAGTATTACTAAGGGGGTTATCGTATTACCCAGTACTAACTGGGTTGTGGAGCTCAGATAGGCAGTCGCTCCATGTAAAATACTGGTGTACAGCTGCATCCGGTTAGACTGGAAGCCGACCACAACATAGTTGGAAAAAGGCTAGGCAGATGATGATAATGGTCGCAAGCGACTGCTGAGTATGAGGTCCTGGGTTCCAGGTCGGGTAAAGTGTTATTGGGTTTTTCCATCAAGAATTTCTCAGTAGCAGCCACGAAGTCTGGATGTGCGCCCAGTTGATCGCTATACACTCGCTCTCTTTTACATGGGACTAAACATAACTGGTTAAATGTGGGTGTACTAGTTGAGTCAGTCAGTTTCCCTCACATCAAATTTCATTCATTCATTTCATTCATTTCTTCATTTCAAATGTATTTATCGAAAAATGATTAGGTCTAAATTACTACTACAAAATTCAGCAGCAATTTTAGATATTGCACTACTGATAAGTAAATACAGTCGAATTGAACATTTTCATTATAGATTCCAAGAAATCTAGAACAAGAAACCAAGTTCGAACAATATGAAACCTTCAAGAAAATATATTGAGAGAGAAATTTTCGAAAACACTATTTAAACAAACACTTTAGTAACTCCGAACGTCTGTAAAACAAACACAATATATTTTGTTTTGACTAGAACATTCTGAAAACTTTCACTCGTATTGAAAATGTGCGCCATATTGGATATATCTGAATGTATTATGCAAAACAAGTTATGTACGCTCTTATAAATTCTCTGTTTTTCTTTGTGAGTTCAATGCCACTGGTTTTCTGTTCAATTTAAGTAGTGTTTTGAATACAATCTATAATGACTGTAAAAATACCCTTAACGAAGCTGAAAAACACTTACCTATTCTCCTCGTAATTGCAATATTTTTTTTTGTTCTGGACCATACCTGGAAACCTTCTAGTTACGGAGATATTGGGGGTCAAAGTTCCAACTTTTTCTCATTTTTTTTTAATACATTTTTTTATGTTAAATTTTTCATTGTTCTACCTTTTTTCATCAATTCAATGCATCCATCAGCACAATGTTTTCAATGCATCACATTGAGTCCTACCGTAAAACGTGATTTTTCACAAAATTAGTTCCAAAAAAGTCGTTTCCCAGCAATAATTGTATAGTTACTTAATTTGATGTACAGAATGCCTGGTTGATGACTTCGTGCAGAGTCCGTTTACACCTTGTATTTTATTAGCCAAGAAGGTGAATGGGTATTATTAAAAATATTTTTAAATCTAATTTGTTTCCATTTATAAAGTAGACATTGTTTTATAGATACCGTAAACAGCAAAACTTTTAGTTTTCAACAACCCAAACTGCTAAAGTTTGATTTAAAAGTGTGAAAAAAAGATGAAAAACTTAAAGTTTTATAGAATCTTTTTAGTGTTCGATAACAGTGGCAAAATGTAGAATACCAAAAACGTTGAAGTTTAAACCAGGTCACATTAAAACCAGCTAACAAAAACTGCCTTTTCATGAAAGACTCGTACAAAATAACAGTTTAAAAGAATTAGTCGACGACTTAAGTCTGATGTTAAAGATAGTATTTTCCTAAGATTGCCATTTTCGTGAGGTTGCCTGAAGACGCGACGCAAGACCGTTGAGTTTGGAAACTTTGACGGGGCTTATGACTTTGTTACCGGGGACGTGGTGCGAATAGAGAATGGCGAGCTTTGATATAAGTGCCTCTAAAGCTTCAACACTTGTCTAGAACTAAAAGGTTATTGTAAACATGTATAAAATCATAAACAGGGATATTGTAACATAAGAAAATTATGTCCTGACACAACTACCTGCGTACCTGGAGAAAGTGGCTATAACAATGATAGAAAAAATGTAATGAATAAACGTCAAAAATGTAATAAAGTGACATAATCGATTTTGTACCGCATTAGGGATGTTCGCCGAGTCGCAAGTAGACTGTTTCTACATCATCATCTGCCTAGCCTTTTCCAAGTTTTATTAGGGTCAGCTTTCAGTCTAAACGGATGCAGCTGAATACCAGTATTTTACATGGAGCGACTGCCTATCTGACCTCCACAACCTAGTTAGTACTGGGTAAAACAATAAACCCCTTAGTAAGACTGGTCGTCAGACTTTTTGGGCCACTGACTACCTGTAACGACTGTCAAAGATCACAAATGACAGCCGGGACCAACTGATTAACGTGCTAGACTGTTTCTACTTGATTATGCTAAAACAGTGCACATCCCTAGTGGTAAGGCTATTCGCGCAGAGTTTTGGTTGCCAGTACCTAAACCATTGCTGAAAAATGAAATATTTAGTTTTAGGCACTTGTAGTTTCAAATTATGTTACTTCAAGTGTTATTTTATTTTGAATATTCTGATCCTTTGTTGACTAAAATAAAAGTGATTATCACTTGTTTAAACACGATTGTCGCCACATTAGGAAAACCTCATAGTTTTTAGTACCGCTATTCGGCGAAACGTGCTTTCGCTAAATAATGGTACCGACTACCTAATAGTTTTTTTCGTATTACCGTTCAAAGGTGACCCATTATAATATAATAATAATACTTTCTGTAGACAATTATATCGTGCAAGAGTAATTCTACATACCGTACGGGACTTGTAGCGGATTGCGAGTTGCGAGCGAGTGTATAGCCATCAACCGGGCGCACATCCAGACTCCGTGGCTGCTACTGAGAAATTCCTGATGGAAAAACCCAATAACACTTTGCCCGACCTGGGAATCGAACCCAGGACCTCATACTCAGCAGTCGCTTGCGACCATTATCATCATCTGCCTAGCCTTTTACCAACTATGTTGTGGTCGGCTTCCAGTCTAACCGGATGCAGCTGAACACCAGTATTTTACATGGAGCGACTGCCTATCTGACCTACACAACCCAGTTAGTACCTACTGGGTAATACGATACCCCTTGGTAAGACTGGTTGTCAGACTTTTTGGGCCACTGACTACCTGTAACGACTGTCAAAGATCTACAAAATTACAGCCGGGAACAACAGCTTAACGTGCATTCCGAGGCACGGAGGAAACTGGTATGTAAGGGTGGTCACCCATCCACAGACCAACCTAGGCAAGCACGGCTTAACCTAAAGATCGACCCGAAGGCTGTTATTATTTAGCCACGAGCTAAACTAGAGATTAAAGAGATAGCATATTTAAGAGAAATCTATCAATCAATTAGCGTTGGGGTGGACGTGTTCGGTTAAAGCATAAGGTAGGACGCCAACAGGCTAGGTGGCGCAGGGTGACTGGTAGCAGCTCCATGGGAGTTGCCAAAAATCGAGTTGAATGGTTTGAGAATAGAGATAATGCCTATGGGCCCCAGCAGTGGACTACCGTAAGCTGACGATCATAATGAAGGAAAATTATCTAAGTATACTAAAATAACAAACACTGAATTTCAAGTCTCAGACTATTTTGGAACTAACAAAGTTATTTCTAACCCTAAATTCACACAGCCTCCAATTACAGCCACAGAAAATATTTACTTTACAAAAATAACATCGCAAGAAAACGAAAGCCTTTTCATGCGATCACGTACGAACAGTCCAAATTGTTCGTAAGCCTCTCGTGGCCGTGACTGGTTCGGGAGACACGTGTGCCACCTAATCAACATCTTAATGAGCACTAAATGTACGCGGCGTGTAATTATCTTCAATTTTCGTAGCAATTTTACTAAGAGCGGGCTGGTGTGTGTTTTTATTACAATCATGAGGTGCTACAGATTCTGATATTGGGTGAGCAGTCTTACAGACTGGATGGTTTCAGTCACGTGTTTCGAGAAAGTTTTGAATATTATTATCTTCTTTATCGTGTGGTTAGAGCTGAACCTGGAGTCAGACTTTTTATGCCGCGGAAATATCTCTCAGGCATGATTGTTTTCTCACGATATTATAATCTTAAGGCAGATGTAAGAGGGGCCGTGTTAGAAGGACATACACTGACCTTTTTGGTAATGTTCTTTAGTAAGGTCAGGTGTAAAGTACTCGCCGGCGGCGTGCTAGTATGACCAGATGTATGAAGTGGGAAAAGTCCAGATTACGGAGTTTGTGAGGATCGTAGCCAGTGGCTTTCTGGAGTTTGTTCCTTCGAGGTCAAGCGTAAATTTTTGTAAACAGATGTCATTTGTTTCACGAGTCGACATGGCAAGATTTGACATAGAAGGAATAATTCCTACTCACATGGGGAAAAGGCATAAGATTATATTCGTTAACATTTATTATGATAAACTCTATACAGCCTACAGGTTTCCTTTATCACATCATGGATGGTGTTAGTGGTAAGTAACCGAAGGGAAGGAATAATGTGCTTAAAACTTTAAGCACATTATTCCTTCGCTTCGGTTTATTCCCATCTACCACCCCGGTGGTTGATTGTTATTACCGTTGTACTGGACTTTATCAATAATATTGATTTTTGATTTTAAGTCAAATAATAGCAAATTTAAAACAGTAAATAATTACTAACTGGGTTGTGGAGCTCAGACAGGCAGTCGCTCCATGTAAAATATTGGTATTCAGCGGCATCCGGTTAGACTGATGGCCGGTTAGAAGCCAACCCTAATAGGGTTGACTTCCAGTCAGCAGTTGTTGAGAAAAGGTTAGGCAGATCAGATGATGAGGTTGATTTTTTACTTAAACAGAATACCAGCACCTACTAAAAGCACATTACTCTATGAATATAACTGATTCCATTAAAACAATACATCGCCCCATAACATAATTCATATCTACTTTAACATAAAATCAGATTGAAGCGTCACAGAGAACAATAAAGTGCACTTTACCATGTTTTCTTTTTGTTAATGATAATGCATTCTACTTTGTTAAAATGAACTACGTAAATACATTAGCTACGTTATAAAAATGCTTTTAAATACTTAGTAACGTAGATTTACTTTAGAACTGAGTCGGCTGTTCGCTCTTGGAAAGTGTTGTTAGTTCACTGTAGAATACGCATGTCCTAAAATGAATGTAGGAAGGCAGACGTATAATAAAAAAATTGATCAAACTTAATTTTTGAAAGAAAAAAAAGAGCATTGCTGGTGGATCTACTTGTGCATTGTTTGAGAAAAATTGGTCGTTCTATACTGCAATGTTGACGATGACATAACTTAACATCACGCCTGTAATCCCCACAGGGTTAGGCAGAGGTGTACCTAATAGCACACCCACATTTCACCGAGTCTATTGCCATCAACCAGGCACAAATCCAGACTGCGTGGCTGCTACTGGGAAATTCCTGATGGCAAAACCCAATATCAATTTGCCCGACCCGGGAATCGGATCCAGGACCTCATTCTCAGCAGTCGCGTTTGTGACCACAAGACCAACGATACAATCTCAGTGAAGACAGTGATGATGAACCAAAAGCTGAGCCATCTTGTTTCAGAGGTTACCAGTCGAATGTTTAGAATGACAAGCACATAAGAGGCCTTCATTAATTACGTAAGGATGTTTTTGGCAATTTTTGACCCCCCCCCTACCCCTATGTAAGGGTAGGTTGGTAAGATTTTTCAAACGCCTCCCCCCTATTCTTACGTAAAATTCACTTTTGTTTAAATGTTGTTAAAAAGGATCCGCTAAACTAAAACTCCCAGTTTGACGTAAATCTAAGATTTCATATTTTCCAACAGATAAGTTATATTGTTTTATTGCTGTCAACTACAGATTACCATTATATTATTAGATACATATTTAGTTTTTGAAAATGTTACCCCCAAGTAAGATTAAGAAGAGAATTTTTCAACCCCCCCCCCCCTCCCTCGGAACCCTTACGTAATTAGTGAAAACTCATTCAAAAACTTCATCGATAAAGAGCGGAATTTAATTGTGAAGAAAAACACTTTTGAAACAGGTAGCATTTTCTCAGAAAGCAAACCTACACTAAACATTCTTAAAGAAATAGAGACTCCTAACTCATTTAAATACACTACACAACTTAAAACAAAAATCTCAGGGATTCTCTGAAACGTTAGTCGCAAATACGCTAGCTATAAGCTAAAGCGAAACAAAGTACTAACTTATTTTACTAAAGCCTGGTCATAGAATAAATAGGTTCAGAAGGCCCACTGGTCCGTTGTTCATGGATTTGCAAGTGCTACTGCTGAACATGAGGTTTTGGGTTCAATAATTCCGGTCAGGCTAAGTGCAGTTGTTGAGTTTTATCAGGAATTTCTCAGTAGCAGTCTTTATTGTCCAGTTGATGTCAATGGGCTCGCCCCCTACAATGTACATGGGTCTTAAAAACATACTTGTCGTAATGTTTGTGGGAAAGCAAAATACTATAAAAACTTGAACCATTTTAATTCCATCGTATTTACGTCTTCACAGCCTCAAAGTCAATTTATCATCCACTTCGCCATCTATACTACGTCCTCCTTCTCTCACACACGCTCGCTCTTGTTCACTTGGTACTGTCATCCCCACATTCAAGTGTACTATATAGTCAGCTCTGCCTATTATACAAAAATGCGTAATGTTATTTTGTTTACAATGTCCAATGGCGAAAACGGACGCACGTACGACCGCGACGGTCTCAAACAAATGACTGTTCAAACCGTGCTTGCACTTGGTATGAGCCGTATCAAGGTGCGAGTGTTTTCACCTATTTTAAGTAGACCTTCTTTATTCTATGTATTCTACGTCTTGAATCCAGTACTGAGAGATAGTGCTCCCAATGTAAATGGAAGTGGTCGCTGGCGGGTAGTCTCGTCGTAAGTTCTGTTTTAACCTACTTTTTCTTTCCTACTGTCTGTTTATATGTTTGTAAGTGTGTTTATAAAATTATGTTCTGTCTGTCTTTATTTTATTGTTTTAAAAGTCAAGTTAGAATTCCTTTGTTTGAAATATTCACAACGTTAACAAGGTGGTTTTAAAACTCTGCTTATGTAATCTTTTCTGTTTCTTCAATTGCGGTTTTTACTATATTAGGTTAGGTAGAGGATCTTAGGCTAAGTGGCAAACTGCGGTGTTGTCGGTTTGGAAAATACTTAGTTTATCTAAGTGATGTTTATTTTAGTTAAATAATCAGTTAAATGGTGAAAAGTATCTTTTCTTCCTACATATTGTCATATGTTGGAATTTTGCTTACCCAATCGGAACATAACTATTATTATCTTGCCCATTTCCTTATTTATTTGGGGTCGGTATCGCAGTTTTAGAAGACATGCGGTGACCACCACGATTGCGATGAATTAGTAATCACATGACAGTAGTAACCCCCTTCTAGCTCCTTCCATCTCTCACACAGTCCATCAATATTTTTTTGGTGTGTATATTTCATTGGCTTCAAGAATAGCATTTATTTCAAGTAGGCCAGTTACAGGCACTTTTGAATTGTCGAAACAAAGATGAAAATTGAATGTAGCTACAGTCCCAGTCACAAGACATAAAAACTGTGAAAGTACTGTAGTTGCCCATTCCCTAGCGTAGCCTATGGAGAAAAACGGGCAAGAAATTCCATGGACACTCTTTTGAATCAAAATATTGTTACAAAATCTTGGTTACATCATTCATGTTGAGATGGTATATTATGTGAGAACAATGTAGCAAGATGTGCACGTTAAAAGTGTCCATAGTAAAAACAAAAAATACAATTCAAAAATAATTTATTAAAATAAGCCATGGCAACTAAGACAACTACACAAACTACACTAAAACAAGGCACTATTCTTAAAGCCATCGAAACAAAACCCATCATCAATATGAATACCAAACAACGGCAGACCACCACCAAAGTCACTTATACGAAGTGTCAAATGGAAAGCCTTCCTTGATACCGTGTTGTGCGATCGGAACGTGCATCGGACCCTTGTATTTACAGTTTACTACCCCACTGCGCGTCTGTAGTCAAACTTGTGGAAATATCTCGATTGCATTGCTGGCATGGAATATAACCTTTATTTTCCTTATCTTTACTTATATTTTTAGTTTCCTGCCAAGTTTGGTTGCCAAGTATAGTCATATTTTTGAAGAGTTGGTATTTCTAGTGTACGAGGGGCAAACGTGTGTAACCTGAAGTTTTCGGTCGTCGAAAGGAGTTGCCAAACTGAGCTGTATTTGGTTTCAAATAAATCCGCCTGATACCTAGGCCCATTTTTGGCGATGCATGCCATACTTAAGGCGGGATCTATAAACGTCACTTGGCAGATATTGGCTAAGCGTTGTTGCTGTCAATATTGCAGAAAAAAAGTAAAACTACTGGTGCAAGACCAAAACAAACGTATTTGTCTAAACCAAAGCTCGTACCGTGTAAATGAAATGCTTACTAGGATCAGGCTCATGCACATTTTTTTTAGTCTCTTTTACAAGTTTTTATTTAATTTCATTAAAACCAAGTTTATAAAAGTCTTAATTACCCCCGATTATTGAAACGTCACTCAAGATTTAAGGGCTGCTTAACATTTGAGCAGCTCCTAAACTTTAAATTTCGTATGGCCAAACGTCACTTTTGAGTATCTGTTAAATATAAGTACTACTTAAATTTTGAGTGACGTTTCAGTATTCGGGGGTTAGCCTAAGAACTACGTCCCACAAAAACCTTTTCACGGTTGACGGGTTTCACGGGTTTGCCTGTGTTTATTTAGTATCATAAAGTATACGCTTAACACAATCAGTTTCAAAAATAGAACCTCAAAAAAGAAAAAGGAATCACTAAGCGGGAAAACAAAAGTGAATTCACAAAATGGCGATGAAACGTTCGGATAGTCACCTAGCTAATCAGGAATCGAGATGGAATCGAACAAAAGTAATATAACTTTCCTTATTGAGTATATTAAGTAAAATCGGACTCGGTCATACGTATAATTAAGGAACCTCAAAGTTTGTTTGATATAATCGTCGGCTCTACCGATTGTCGGAGACTTCTAAGGCTTGAGAAACTTGGCCTATAGATTATCTAGTATAGGGATTTTAGGGCTTAATAGAAACGTATTATAATAAAGGGCTATCTACTAGATTGGTTTTACTTAGAAAAAATGCAGAAAATACTGCGTGGCTACGTCATACGTCACCTTCTTTGTCTTCTACGTCACCTATGAAGTAAAAAAACCTGTGACACCCGTTCACATGGCGATGATCAGAACTATTTCACGGTACGATATTTCACATTAAAACTTTGAAATCACACGTTAGAATCTCACTGTTCTACTGTTACTAAGGTTAAAACCAATACATATGAACTTGCTAGAAAGTGCTTTCATAACTACAGTTAAATATAATACTGATAGCCGAGTGAACGATTATTGAGTACCCCTCTACTTTTCAAAAATAAAAATAACACGAAAAATAATCCGACAATTTGCTGCTAAAATATAAGAAAAATACTTGGACCAAAACGCCTGTAAAAATAAAATAAATTGTCATTGAAGAGTAAACGAGAATAATATCATAAATCATCTGTCAGTGATGTTTATATGAGTTAATTTGATTTAGATGCGTATTTGAAACGGGATATTAACGGCTTTTTGTGCGTACCTTTTCGTTTCTGCAGATCATTCGGGAAGTAAATACAAATTTTGGTTAAATTATGATGGAAGTTTTTCGGTATTTTGCGACAATAATAAAAAGTTAAAATATTTAATACACTAGAGTAATTATACAATGAAATGATGAAGAAACAATGTGATTTGATGTCTTAGTGAAGCTTTAATAAAAATAAAAAATTGCTAAGTTTGACTCTTAACACTAGTTTATCGAACAATGTAAATAAATAGGTATATTTTTTTTCTTTATTTCTTTTGTCTATGGTTAGGGTCGGTTAGGTCTTGCAATAAAGATTTTGGTCGCGTTGTCTCTTCTTTCGTAACTTTGGGTCTACGTTAGTACCTTGAATCAAATTTTAAAATACGTTTTTTAGACTAATCCGAGATCCAAGTCAAATGTCGTGGCACTTTCCACAAGTAGATCGCTTTAGACTGATAAGTTAGATATCCCTATCATTATCATCATCTGCCTAGCCTTTTCCCAAGTTTTATTGGGGTCGGCTTCCAGTCTAACCGGATGCAGCTGAATACCAGTATTTTACATGGAGCGACTGCCTATCTGATAGCCAAATCCAACCACATGTAAGATATCCTACCGTCTGTATTGTCTATCAATTTTGCCTGAAATTCGAAGAGCTTTGCGGTCATCCCAGCTTCCCTCCGACGTGACTATTAAATCTGACATCACAATTCGAAGCTAAAATTCGGCCAAAACCAAGCCAGTACAAATCTATTGCTAATGTTTTGGTGTTCCGATACACTATTGGATTGAACTATCGCTTATCGTTTCGGGAGGATATCCAAACACAAACCTGGCCTCAGGATAATTCCCACTATTAATATTAAAATGAGAAGATTTGTTCTAGCAAAACAAATAACTGTAAACTTCGAAACTGTATACTTCTTTGGTGTTGGCATGAAATAGCAAGATCCCAGGGCCACCAGACATTACTTATTTTCTGACTAACAAAATGTGTCGCATCGAGTAGTGTTAGAATGTACTGTGATCGTATGCATACCTCTCACTCAGGTTTTAAGAAAAGTTACTATTATTTTTACGCAACTTTAGCACCATGAAGTTAGCAGGGACTGTATTCGATTGGCTAATCCTTTCACCACGATGGCAAATATAAATTGAAGCGCCTAAAGAACCATTTCATTCAGCACAGAACTTCAGCACGGATTTAGTTCTTGTTTATCACAACATAGATATTATACGTATTATAAACTACAGTTTCGTTCAACAGCCAGGTTGCAGAATTAAAACCCACCGTACCGCATGCACCATTGAATTTTTTTAAATAGATTATGTGCATAATATATTACAAGCTTAAGGAAAACAATGTGGTGGAAGCTACTCGCCCTCAATAATATTTGACGTGTAAGATGCATGAGGTAGCCGGCGTATCGCCATTTATACCTGACTGAGTAGATAAATGGAAGAGTTATGTTTCTGAAATCCTGTGGCTTTTAATCATAATTTATTGTGACCTGAGAAACCAGTCTTATAAAAGGAGCTTTGTTTCTGTAAACACCAAGATTTATTTACTAAAGTCAGCATGGTAGCGTGTACAACTGCACAGTATTTTTATATGTCTATGAATCAGTTCTTTTAGTTTAATTTACTTGTCCACTATTACGGGGTCAAGACTACTTACAAATACAAGTACATCCAGCCATGGTTGATATCCTGCCAAGGTAATTCAAGATTCGTATCCCGACAAGCTAGGAGTGCTATATATCTTAAAATTAAATAAACAGAACTACTGCTTCGTTGTTGTTGTGGTCGCAAGCGCGATTGCTGAACATGAGGTCCTGGGTTCGATTCCCGGGTCGGGCAAAGTTATATTGGAGTTTTCCATCAGGAATTTAGGTAACAGCCAAGGATCTGGATTTGTGCCCGGTTGATGGCAATAGGCTCGCCCCCTATTACATGAATGGGACTTAAACATAACTGGCAAAATATGGGTGTACTATTTGGTACACCTCTGCCTATACCTTCGCGAATTACAGCCGTGGTGACTGTGATGTTACGAGTTAAATAAAAAAAAGGGATAGCGCAAGTTTTAACGCAAGATTTTCGCTTCTATATCCCCAAAGCACTGGATTTTTAAACTGCAGTTTAATAACCAATCCGTCAACTTTCAGACACCTATCTCCGGCAAGACTTACGTCCCATCTATTACCTCTGCATACTTAAATACCTCATCTTATTCACTTCGCACTATGTTAATGGCTAGAAGATCCTTAACGCCATAAATTCAGATATAAAACGAACGTTAGTACTATTTTATGGTCTTAGAACGAAGGATACACTCTACAGTGTATCCTTCGTTCTACCCAACGTTATGGGTTGTTAGCCATCCTGGAATTTATAACGTGTTCCAATTATGGCGTTTGGGTAGTGCTTGGAAACCCATAATTTTCTTGTGATTAAACATTTTGATGGTTTGGAACTGAATGTCGTCCTGTTGGTTTTAGATAACTTCGCATTTTGCCTATAAAGACGTATTTTGGTTTATAGTCCGGTGACAAAAGACGGGTTTACTTTCTAATAGATCAAACTGATGTGAAGTACTCAATTACTACAGCAATATAACAAACAATACTTAATGCTGAGATTAATTATGATAACCAACTTCATCATCATCATTTCAGCCGCAAAACGTCCACTGCTGGACATAGGCAAGTGTCGCCACATTGACTGGTCCCGTGCGACTCGCATCCAGCGGATTCCCACAACCTTCACCAGGTCATCGGTCCACCTAGTGGGAGGCCTTCCAACGCAACGTCTTCCAGTTCGCGGTCAACTTCATAATCATAAACATTATTAGAAACTTAAAACTATAAAACATTTTCACAGATTACCTCATTGGTGTAGTGGTCGTAAACGCGACTGCTGAGTATGAGGACCTGGGTTTGATTCCCAGGTCGGGCAAAGCATTTTTGGTTTTTTCCATCAGGAATTACTCGGTAGCACCCACAGACTCGGGATTTACGCCCGTTTAATGGCATTAGCCTCACCCCCATTGATGATGGTGCCATCCAGCCGATTTCGGCCACAGCGACTGCATTCGATGGCTTTCTAGTGTAATTGTAGAGAGCGTCGGTGTGCTGCTCTTTCATGTGCTCTCAAGTGGCTAGTATCTCCAACTTTGGCCGAAAAACTCCGAGCACAAAGCGGACATGTCAGAACACCATTGACAAAATTGTAGCGTATAGCTGTAGGTGGTTTAGCTTTAAGGTCATCACGCTTTAAGTCCAGCTGCGACCTACTTCTCTCTTCAAAGGCGTTGACGTGCCAATGCACACGACGTCTTCACTCGAAACTTTGTGCCTGCTTTTCCCACACTAAGGGGTCAATTTTGCATCTTTTGAAGTGTCTATTCTGAACATCCTTAAAACGTATAAACCTGACCACCACGTTTCCGTTTTCCATCCTGGAGTTCAGAATAGAAGATGCTTTGCATTTCATTCTTCACACACCCTCCATTACATGGGACTTAAACATAACTGACGAAATGTGAATGAACTATTAAGTACCTACCTACACCTCGGGGATTACAGGCGATATGTTATAAAACATTTTCAGTAATAATGTTATCTCGTTATTCAAGGCCCTAAAACTTCCACAACAAAACAACCATGAAAGAATATTGCCACTCTAGTTGGACCAGCAAAGTCCAAAAAAATACGGAAATTTTTCGGGCAGTAAATTTATAACTTCCCTTTGCAGATTACCGTAGTCAGCCTAAATGAAATTTAATGCAACATCCAAAAGGGATTTTCGGAGCAATGTACTAATTGAACCAAATGTTTACTTAGGATGTTTTGAGCTCCGTGTAATTAAAATTAAAGTTCCCATATTATTTTTGGTAAATGGAACAGTTTTTATTAAAATCGAAATTATGAAAAAGGTTTTAAATAATTTAGTTTATGTTGTGAGTTGCTTTAATTATTGTTATTACATTTCGTATTTCTGACAAAGATTTGGTTAAGATTTGATAATTAAAATAATTTCTGATCAGTGTGGCTATCTGGCTTACATTGCCTGATTATGTAATCCAATGATCAAAACCAGCTTAGAAAGAATTCAGGCTGGTGATAAACAGAACATATATAATGTATTACAAGAAACAAACTACAGATAGGGAAGTTTTTTAGGAAGTCATTTGACATGCACAACCTCAAGCTCACTAAAATGCGATGAAAAAAAACATTAAGGATGAGGCCAAACGAGCGTAATCATGTGAGTTGCGTAAATTCGGTTTCATACATAGTTGGGCGCATTTTACGTCGTGACGACGCGATGACGTAAAATATGTATGAAACAGAAATTGAAATTACGCGACTCAAAAAATTACGCTCGTTAGCCTTTTCCCCATGCGGGTAGCAACCACAGGACGATACTTATATTTTTTTTGTTAGTTGAAAACATACATCATCATCATCATTATCATCAGCCTATAATGTTCCCACTGCTGGGACACGGCCTCCTCTCAATGAGAGGGAATGGGCCACGCGGGCCCAGTGCGGATTGGTAGATGTCACATGTCTTTGAATTTTTGGTTCTAGGACATGCCGGTTTCCTCACGATGTTTACCTTCACCGTTTTGAGAGCAGTGGTGATGAAATAAATTACGCAAAGTAATGCGCCTGACTGGATTCGAACCCACGACTTACTGTTCGTAAGTCGGGGCCGCCACCACTGGGCCACCGCTGCTCAAACATACAATAGTGATCTATTATATCTTGAAGAATATCCAAGTACTATGTAGTACAAAGACCAGTTTAATGAACTATACTTAAGCTACATCAGACAAGTCCATTACAGAACACTGTCACGTCAAATCTAAACCACCGCTTACTTATCTTAGGTCCCTAAATTACAATTTACGAGGTAGGTACCCAGTATCAGCCATTGACCTTTGCCATTCATCAACCCCCAAACGGAAAAGTGTAAAACGTAGATGTAAGGATTTTAGTATTATGAAGTGGCTCGGTTCAAATCAACCAGTCTCACCAAGGGGTACCGTATTATCCAGTACTAACTGGCTTGTGGGGGTCAGATAGGCAGTCGCTCCATGTAAAAACTGGTATTCAGCTGCATCTGGTTAGACTGGAAGCCGACCCCAACATAGTTGGGAAAAGGCTAGGCAGATGATGCAGTGGGTCGGTTGAGCGCACTTGGTAAGGATCGAGCAAAGTTATTACTTGGAATTTGAATAAAGGGTGTAAAAAGACTGTTTACTCTAGTTCTCCCCGTCTTAGCGATATTTTTTTTTCTACTACACCATTCCTTGGAACCTTCTAGTTACGGAGATATTGGGGGTCAAAGTTACAACTTTTCCACTACTTTTTTTTTTTAAATACCTACATGTTTTTAATTTAATGTAAGATTTTTACTTCAAACACCTCCACAGCCCCCGTACTATTCAATCCATCCACCAGCTCAATGTTTTGAGTGCAGTACGTTACCGTAAAATATGATGATTCACACCAAAAAAAAGAAGTCGTTTCAAAGCAATCATTTTTGCGTAATGTTTACTTATTATGATGTAGGTACCTACAGAATGCTTGGTTGACGACTTCGTGATGAGTTTGTTTACACCCTGTAGTTTACTTGGTAGTGGATCTTCTAGCTAAAGTATACAGCATTTACCAGAAAGGTGCGGTCATATTTCAGATGGTGATTCAGACCATCAAATTGAACAACTTTCTTGATAGGACTAAATAGAGATCGTGAAAAAAAAATCTATTCACGAATCGCATAAAAGCGTATCTTTGGAAAAGTTATTAAATAAGACAGGTAAGCTCCGGATACAGGTAACTTCACTACCCAGTATAATAAGTGGATCCGTGTGAAATTGTGTGTTTAGATGGTCTATGACTCTATGTGTTAGTCATGACTCATTAATTTCAACTTTATTCAACTTTACTCTTTCTTTCTAACAACTTTATTCCCGGCCCCCAAGATACAGGCGCAGCCTAGTTTGGGGACCTCTGTTTTCAAAATATTAATGTTAAAATTTTACTCGTTACGATTTTGTTAAAGTGCTAAGTTAGTTTAAGAAAATGATTGTAACAATGATTCAAAAATTATTCTTATTTATTAGTTTTATTTACAGTCTAGTAGTTATCATTGTATCATGTTTAATAAAAAAAAAGTATTATCCTTGCCAGATCCAGAATAATATGAATTCTCAGCCATCACAGTACGTACGCCTGTCACGTTTTTTATATGAATTTAGCGCAAAGGGAGTTTGTGTCCTCCATTTTCCTTGTCGGTAGATCTCGACATGTTGGATTTATGTATTTTGTACGTCATGAGCGTTTTGACTAGTGTTAGCAAATCGCACGTGTTTTATTTAGGAAATCTGAAAATGATCGTAAATTATTTCGTTCAGGCATCTATTCATTCACAGACGTGAAGACGCTGAAAAGGCGATGGACCATTTGGAATAACCAATTGATGAAATAACGAAGAGGCTACCAATAGACAGGCAGAACAGGACCGGTTATTTTTGTCTAGCGGACAGATAGCTAGGCCATCGTTTGTTCAGCGCATAAATATGCAAATTTTTTTTTTTTTTTTTTATTAATTATTATTGCACATATTTTCCGGACTATATTTTAGCAGGCTTTCATTTAAACTGACAACAAATAGAAACATTGTTGTTTTGTTTGTAGAAGTTCTGATCATCCACTCTACTTCTGTGAATGTTTCCATATAATTTGCCAACGACTGTAAACCGCCAGCATGTGCATCTCGCTTTAAAGCTGGTATCGAAAACTGCAAGGCACACACACACGTCAAGTATCGTGGTAGTAAATCCTATCCTAACTTCCTAACTTAAAATTATAAATGCGAAATTTTATATATTTGTTACCTTTTCACGCCTAAACCACTGAACCGGTCATCCAAAATTTCATTTTGCATAATTATACGTTGTCGGGTGTACAGAAACGGACATAAGGTACCTTTCATCCCGAAAAAAAGTACAGTTCCCGAAAAAAACAATAACGTTCTTTTAATAATAGATGGCGCCACGTGTCTTTCGAATCATGATTGAATTATATTATTGCAAGCAGAGTACAACCCGAATGGATTGTCAAATTTTAAATAATCGCAAGCTGCGAGCAAATGCTAGTAAAATTAATAAGTATAACAGCTTTCACACGTGCCTCTTGCTATAACCTAGTAAACCCATACATTTGCCATCAACTATTCACCTACCCTACCAGCATGGGATGAGTTAACAACTAGCTTACCAACTTCTAACAACTGCAACTTTATGTTAGAACTGACAATAGTTGTAATTGTCGTCCTACGAACCCCATTAAGGCACGGGTAACTTTGTTTTTAAATTCGAAGCTGCCTGGATTGTTTTAGAAAATTTTGTCGTGCACTAGGCTTTCCCTTTTATCGATGGAGTGAATTATGTTTTGGCGGTCGGGATTTTCGTTAAAAAAATATATTTATTACAATATTAATTTAATATAAAATACAGGATATTAAGCCGGTGGCTGATGCAAGACTGAATACAATGCAAAAGAAAAATAATTCTATTGAATTTCCGATAAATGCGGAGTTGCAATACGACGCACGTTGACTGTGACTGCATGCTCAGCGTAAACGCGTTACGATGATTTAACTAGTGTTTGCAGATAAAAATCTCAGACTGTCTGACACCATGATAGAAAACCTTTGTTTTTGTTTAACATAAAAGTCCTCAAGGGTGTCAGTACTCATCAATATGAAAAACTTTTATTAAAGGATCAACACTCGAATCGCAAAAAATTAATAGGTGTTACCTACATTTCATGTACTATGACACGTGACTAACACATGTTTCACTCTCTACTTTAACTTGTACTTTTATATTATTGTGCCACAGCGACAGGAATAACCGTTTAGTCAAAGTATGTGCTAAAGTATATTATAAGTGCTAAGAAATATTGTGTAGCCAATCATTCAATTGCTTACTTATTAACAGAACCATCGCTATTGGTTGTATAATTATGTTACCGGCCAAACCCGGTTCCAGACTAAACTTATTTATCCTAAGCCAAATACCGGCCGAACCCTACATCAAGTCTAACTAGTTTTCTAAGCGAAAGAGCGAGCGGAGCGAATCCGGGACTTAGGGCACCCCGACTCGGACAAGTTAGGTTCGGAATTTGGGAGCGAACTAAGACCCCGCCATTCCCTTTGTGTTTAACATAAATAGGAGCCCAATAGGCTACGTCAAATACGCCAGTAAACCGGTTTGGCCTAGGTCAAACTAATGTGGCCTGAAATCGGGTTTGGCCAGTAACATGTACAAAATATGGTGATTGCTTACGAATAACTTCCTGTCTTTAAAAACGTCATAATTATCTTTTTGCTTGGGCTATTTTCTCCGGGTTACCAATTATGTTTTGATCAAATTATTGTGTACTAATAATAAATTAATGAAGCCCCACGTCAATCAGCGTGATATTGTGGTTAGTGAGAGATCGGTTATGCTTATGGAATATTGGTAATTTGGCAATGACAGCTGCTCTTGAACGCGGTTTAGATAATAATGATCGAAGTTCACTGGCGAATTCGAACTCAATAAAGGGCGGAATGGGACATTGACGCTCAGATGACTAACACGTGTTATTACGTCGGCGAAATATGTGCAAAAAATACGACACGCCAAAAGCATTGAGCTATTTCTACTACGTATAGAGAAGACACCGCGAACAAAATCTGTGCTCCGTTCAATTGCTGTCAGCTGGCTGCAATTCACTCAGTCGCTTGCTCGCCACAGCATTATTTAAACGGGGTTAGCAGCCGCGCCCTGCTCTACGCACAGTTTTAGTTTGCGCTGTCCTCTCTATACGTAGTAGTGATAGCTCAATGGCCAAGTCGACAATCGACAATCGACAATCGACCAAGACCGTAAGTAAATATATGAAAGGAAAAAGGATCGGCTGAGAGCGAAAGTCGGCAGATACTGAATATACTATCATTCCGAACCGGCGTTCCATAAATTTTATTAATTAGACTTTTGTAAAAAATTGCTTTTAAAAAAAAAAACAAATTGGGGTCTGCGTCTGCGTCTGAATGCGGGTCTTTGCCGCCCTCGGAAACGTCGATATACGACACCCTTCGGCCAAAAGTCCTCCTTCATGCAGGTCTGTAGATGGTGGGTTGGACCTCGTACCACGATTGATTTAAAGTTGATGTTGTGGCGCGATTCCAACCTTTCGACCCTCAGAGTCCAGTTGGTCTTCACTTTCAAATACTGCACCACTTCTTCAGTTGTAGTGGAGTGATGCAGACGTGAAATGTACAGCTGCGTCGTAGGCTCAGCAGGACGCAGCAGCATGTTGAACATGTGGTAACCGTTTGTGCGGCGATGTCACTTCCATCCTATATTGAAGGAATCACTCATGAACAGACATAATTTTACTGTTACATATCCGAAGATTACCAGGCACGTTACTTCTTATATCAAGAACTCTATATGTGAAGAAAAGCCTTGCAGGATCTATTACATATTTATTTTTAAGGAACAGTGTTCAGAAATCACATAAAAAATAACCACGCATTTTTTTTAGCCTGGGCAAAGGCCTACCCTATTCCTTCCACTTCTTTCGATGTAACGCTTCGCCAAATAATAACAAAACCATTAAAGACGTCCGCTATCTTCCCCTCGGACTAGTGCGACTTCGTCTAGTTGTCATAAAGCTGCAAAACTAAAATGGGACTGGGCAAACATGCACCCTGACCTCTGATGCACCCTACTCCACAGTCCGACCTCTAAAGCCCTAAAAGTCACCCAAGACTCCATCGTACCATAACAAATCATTACTAATTATTTCAAGCCATTAGTTATTTTCCAAACAATTTACGTAGCATGTCTAGCAGACCGCGCCTAATCACACAATGTATTGAAATTGACGGCTCTGTAACTAAATTATACGGCTAATAGAAACTATCATCCAATATTGTGAATTATGATTACACAATTATTTGCCAACATTGATTGGTCTAGAACTCTAGACGTTATTGAAACGGAAGAACTTTTCCTGGACCTTAGATTGGCCGCACATTGGCTACTAACTACTTTTCTAGATATTGTAAAGGTGCCGCAGACGAACGCAACTTAAGGCTGATGTAACCTTCGGAACTGAACACAATCGGTACAAGTGAACCGCGTTCATAAGCAAGTAAACGCGTCTAAAATGTTGCCGATGAATATAAGATTATGGTCCATTTATTTGTTTTTTTTTTTTTTCAAAGTAAAACAAACAATTGTGTGAAGAGACAGAATCGTACCTTGCGTAACCTTTCAACCTCTGGGCAATTGCGTACACAATAACTGCACTGCTACCGAGATCTTTTTCAGGGCGTTTGAATTACATTTACAAGGTGGATGTTATGGGTATTAACAATCAAGGTGGCGGCATTGGGTCCAAATTTGGCCACGCTCCAAAATATCCATAGACAAGAAACTATAAAATGTAACGTGTCCGTAGGTTTGTCGTAAGCAAATTTAATGCAACGGCGGTAGCCAATCTGCGGCCAGTCTAAATGTGGTTTATAAAACTTATTTGTTATTATTAATCTAGATGTTATTGGAAGTTGATTTTCGGTTTCAGTATCTATTTAGGTAAGATGCGATCAACAGTCTTCTAAAAGATAGGTATAATAATGAAAGGAAAAGACATCTCGAGACTAAAAATAATAAGTGAAAAATATACTACAGTCGGGAATATTTTATATTAAGTCCACGTGTTTCAACTCACAGAGGACTGCTCGTCCAAGTACGCCATAGTGGCCAGAGTCGTACTTTCGCTCAATATGGTAATGTATCCAAATACGGTTTCTCTTAGTCACAGGTACAGTAGAGAGCTTTGAGCCAAATAGTTTTTAGTTTTACTGTAGCGCTTTTAAAAGTAGAAAGCCGAGTTGTTGTTTAAGAATGGGGTCAAAATCAAAATACAAGATGGTGGTTGCCAAAATTTTCGGCATCAGCACCCTCAATCATGAAGATGACAATTTTGCAATGGTCATAGTCTTTTATAGGGTGTAAAATACACTTGTTCTCCCCGTCATTGCGATCATTTTTTGTTCTACACCATACCTGGGAACCTTCTAGTTAAGTTTTTTTTTAAATACAAGTTTTTAATGTAATATTTTTAAACACCTCCTCGACCCCTGTACTGTTTAATTCATCCATCAGCACAATGTTTTGAGTGCGTAAAATTGAGTTCTACCACAAAACAACCCAGCAATAATTTTTGCGTAAAGTTACTTAGTTTTATGTACAGAATGCTTGGTTGACGGCTTCGTGATGAGGTAGTTTACACCCTGTATTTTAATTTCTACCTCATATTTTGTATAAGCACTCCGAATAATATAAAAATTACCAATAAAAATATTTGAAATTGGTAATAATATAATAAAACTTCCTTGCTTGCATTGCTGAACCACCGTATTTTTTTCACAGAACTTTTTCCGTAGTTTCTTTAGTTGAATATGTAAACTACATCCAGTTCATTTAAACTGTTGCCGCTCGATACTGCGTTCCAATCCGTATCATTATTTATCGTTATTGTTTCCATTCCACGTCCACTACTTTCGGTCCAGACTCTAGATTGTGGGTCCGTTGTTTATTTTACTTAAGCTATGGATATCTGACATTTATTCGAAGGGACCAGTCGAATTTCTCGCCTTATTGTGAGTAATATCGAGCCATTATTGGGTCTATTGAGTCTTGCTGGATGATATACTGATATTACTGTCGTAAAGTTTTTGGTAAAGGATCGGCACGTCATCTGTGGATAAAGTTGTCTTTATGTTTTAAATTGTCTTGTTTATTTGATGAAAATAATGTTTGGTAGGCACAAACATTTACTATCGTCATCAACATACTCCTAAATATAATTGATACAAAAATATAAGTGTTTTACCTCTAGTATGTTTCCACCCCTAACAAATTCTACAAACCTAAAATAATACTGTGGAATTAGTGTTAAAAAAATTCAACATTAGTTCCATTATTTTCAGATTCTTTCAAAATGGAACTTGTGATTAACAAAAACAACAGTAGTACCATCATGGAACTGTTAATCTTGCTAGTGGAACTAGTGATAAAAAAAAATCAACACTAGTTCCACTATTTTCAGATACTTTCAAAATGGAACTAGTAATTATAAAAAACAACACTAGTTCCATCATGGAACTGTTAATGGTACTAGTGACAATGAAGGATTTATTTGGTGTCAGCGCAGCATGTCTTCTTTTTCCATACTTCTCTATTATTCGTCATTCCCTTTCTATTCATATTATCTTTCGGCCATTCATCGTTACTTTGGTCATCTTCTGCCAAGTCTTTTCCCAACTATGTTGGGGCGGCTTCCAGTCTAACCGGATGCAGCTGAATACCAGTATTTTACTTGGAGTGACTGCCTATCTGAACTCCACAACCCAGTTCGTACTGGGTAATACGATACCCCTTGGTAAGACTGGTTGTCAGACTTGGGCCACTAACTACCTGTAACGACTGTCAAAGATCTACAAATGACAGCCGGGACCAACGGCTTACCGTGCTTTCTGAGGCACGGAGGAAACTCGGTATGTAATGGGTGGTCACCCATCCACAGACCATGCTAGGCAAGCACGGCTTAACCTAAAGATCGACCCGAGCGGCTGTTATTATTTAGCCACGAGGTTACGTTGGTGTTCCTTAAAGTATTTTATTAAATATAAAGGTAGGTGGTTTAAGTAAGTAGCAAGTAAATAAGTAGTTTGTTGAAAGCTAATTAACATTCAACGTTATCAAAAACTAGTTTACTAGTTTTAGTTAATTTTGGTAAATACAAGTCCTTTAAATGTTCGACAAAGACAATAAGTAGTACCTAAAGAGAATTTTGATTTCGTAAACAGTCCAAAAGCAATCTGTAAGCAGTCTATAATTATGCTGTTGCTAAATAAACAATATTCAGTTTAATATCGCCTAAAATGTGTTTAATCATTATACTGATACACTTAAAAAGGCCTCTCCCCATGACCTTCAGCTGTTTTGATCCAGGGTTAATGTGGACCACCGGTCGTTGTTTTGTCCAGCTCGTCCCGTCATCTTCTACGAGGTCTGACGCTTTATGCCTATGTCAGGGCTCCAGAAATTTGTTATTTTGGCCCACAGCTCATTGGGCATGCGGCAGACGTGTCCAGTCAAGTCCCACTTCAGCTTAGCGGCTTTTCGAACAACGTCAGTAGTTTGTGTTTTGAAGCGTAGTGTGGTGTTGCATACATAGGCGGTTAGTTTGACGCCTAGAATGCTGCGCTCCAATCAATCAATTAATCATGTTGTATTTTAAAACATTACTTAGAGAAAAATCGACCAGTTTCTAATTCACTTGCATCAACTGACTCTCTGACTCTGACTGACTTTTTGAAGTTTTTTTTAGTGCATTAATGGCACCGTGGTAATGGCCGTAAACAACGAGTTGTAAGTTCTAGGTTCAAACCCAGCACTATACTTTCTGATATTTTTTCATCACCACAGCTGCTCTGCTTGTAAAGGAAGTATGTCTTAGAACCACTTGATATGGGCAGGCGGCGTGGTGAATTATGGCCAACATAGAGCAGAGGTGTGTCCCAGCTCCCTGTAGCAGCAGGGACCATAAGACCTGGTTATGTTTAACGACCAATCATACAGTCAGGTACCTAGTGCGTGCTAAAATATTCTTAATGTAATTTTTTTTTCTATCTTAGAAATAAAACTCGTGCTGAAACATTCTTGATCAAAAACACATCACACATCGCCTCTCCTAAATTCATCATGAAAATAAGACATTGAAAGCTCAGAGGTAGTCAAGAAGCTTGGACGTGAGCCGTAATCAATCATTAGAGCGATGATCCAGCATCACTCCGCTTGATACGCCACATCATCAATCAAACAGGAACTATCCTGGAAGTTGGAAATCTAGATGAGACATTAGATAATGTGACATTTTCATCAACAATAACTACTGAAAAAGTAAAACTGAATCGGATTGACTAAGGTGATACTTACACGAAACAACTCTTCCGCCCGGTCAGGCGGAGTTGGAAAAGCGGATATATTGGCTGTGCGCCGCGCGAAGAGTCAGTGAGCGAACTTTTTAATTCGGCAGTTTTTTTTTTTTTTTTTTTTTTTCTTGATTTTTTCCCTTCCAGGGACTAAAGGACTGGGACTACGGGCAAAACCCTATATTATTGACTCACTCTTTGTCATCTGATCACGAAACTCTTCATAGCCAACCCAACGTATCTATGCCTGCCCTATGATAAAAATAGTTAACCAAATCTGCAACCAGAAGTCTTTCATTAAAATCATCCCAAAAAGAGATTTTCCTATTCAATTGATACCCTACGATATAATATTCCAATATAACCTTGACAAAAACCCTTAGCAATATATTTCGAATCCGATCAAACAGTTCAGTGTATTTAGTGAACCAGAAACGTTCTGATGTATGGAATGGTCTTCCAGTTAATTAGGCAAAGGGTGCTCTATGTGGAATCAGGCGAGATTGAGGACGCTGTTGATTTAGTCAACATCCTGTATTTATTGGGAAATGTGGTTTGTGTTGATGGATAATAGCTATTTGAATAGATAAGCGATTTAGATTGAAAGTAATTTCAATGAGGAAGAAAACTAACTATGTACATTATTAAATAAAAACTATTAAACGAAAATAAATAAACTAACAACAACACTTAGCCTCTGGCCAAGGTTAAAGGCAGCCCTTAGGTCACGGGAAGCGTTAACTAGGTGTTTTAAAACTTCCTAAATAAGCTATGAGAACTCGGACCCCATAGCCCCAGAATTTCAAACCCTAAACGGTTCGGAAATATAGTTCTCACAAAGGTTACTTACTATATTTACGCCGCTTGAGGTTCACTGTAGCCATAGCGGCAGAGCCAACACAGCACGATGACCTTGGAAGATGTGATGTATGACACCATGTTGCGTCCCACACTAACCTACCAACGGCAAACAAAGACATGCCGTCCGGTCTCATTGTGCTCTAAAACAGCTGGAACGCCGACGGTGACACGGTGTTCGCGTGCCGTGCAAAATGGCCCGTACTTCGCGTGCATGGCAGGCCGTGGTGACCGAGGTTGTTGACATTTCAATAATATTGTAGAAGTTACATATTAATAGTTGTTTGAGTGTCGTGGACAGACAAATTGAAGAAAAGCCCCTCACTCTGATTCCAGTTTTGTAATAAATAAATAGATTAAACACTGTTTTAAGCTTTCCATAATAATCACGGTAGATATCCCGTAAGTGACAATATAAGTTTAAATAGATTATGAAAATACTATAGGTACCCAGCCATATCCAGCAACTCTCAATATCCACGTAAAAGGCGGTAGTGACGTACAATCTGATGATCGCGACGTGTTCAAACTGCACGTGAAAGCTATGGTCGGCAATAGGATGCCTAATTAGCCCGTCTACTTATGTATGTGTCTTTATGGTTTCATATATGTACGGTTGAAAGCCGTAGGGATGAAGGTTAGGAAGATACCTTCATACTACTGACTTTCTACGTCGTGGTTTTAGAAAATGTTATATTTTTCTACATTTGCAAGCCTGATTGGATTAAATATTTCGCATGTCGCGGTCGGTACGAGCAATGACTAAGTATTTTTTGCTTCGATTAGAAAATAGCCGGGTTATTTAGCTAGTTTTTTTTTGGCGTCCCGGTTGGCGGTTGGCTGAGCGATTGACTGCTGCGCTGTGTTTCGGGTTCGATCCTCTGCACGTAACAATTATATTTGTATGGCCTATAAATAGTTGTTCCGGGACTAGCTGTTTGTGTATGTGAGTTTAAATATTTATAAACGCACCCACGATACATTTACGTACCTACATGGTAATAATGCGAATGGAATTATGGGTATAACCCTGAAGCTAAATTAACACTATTCTGTACATCCATCTACTCACCCTTTCAGGGATCAGAACCTCATGAATATCTTGTTGGTAGATCTTAAATGTAGAAGTGGGATCACGGTATAAATTAGGTGCAAACTTGGTTAGATATACGCTTTATCAACTTTATAGTTCGCAAAGATTCATGCAGCTGACCTGAATCCGCTTGAATAATGTTTTTAAAACTTCTAGAAAACTTGCTCGATAAAAAAAGATTGCAAGACTTCTTATTTCCATTCGAGTTGTGAATTATCCACCGGGGGACGTTAGATGGTTTCCAATTTAGGTTAGTATGACTGTCTTTATGTATGCTTAAATAATAACGGTTGAGTTGGCGATATTAGGAAAACCACAGGAAGGAATTGCGAGATGAATAATTATCGTTCATGTTGATGAACGGAGGCGAATGCTCGACATTTGAAATCATTGTATCCTTGAGAGGGAAAGCAAGCGGCGTTTAGTCCATAAAAACATATTCCTATGTTTGGTCTCTAGAAAATAAAAGTAGAGTTGATTTTTTCCGACCTCCTACCAGACAGGTTTTGTGTCAGTTATTGTCGGGCTATTGCAAATAAGGAGAGGCACTACCGAAATATTTGTCAGAAATCCTTCGCAGTTAGATCTCTCTACTACTACTGGCTGTCAAAATACTATTTTCACCGCATGATTGAGCTATTCTGAAAATGCTCATGAGTGCTGAAAAAAAAATTAAGGGTCCCACCTTAATTTTTTTTTAGATAGGTTTATAGTTAAACCATTTATTTAGTGCACACAAAAGACATAACACAACACACAGAAGTACAATTAAATGATACAATTTACCTGATTATAAAAACAAGGTGCCAATATTATACAAAACGAAAAACATATTTACGAAATAAGTATAGTAACACCATGGCATACTTCAAATACAATTTTCAGCAGCACAATGCGTCATGTTTTATGTTGAACATAGCATGATTTGCGACCGTAACAAATATGGCTTTACTGAGTTATAATAATTAAAATTATCATTGTAATCCTCTAATTATTTCTCAATCAATGTTTTTTTCATGAAATAGTTATTCAATAGAATTTCCGCCTTGATGTAACAATTATAAAGTAAATTATTGACGTTTTGAAATCACTTGTTAAAATTTACTTGGGCAAATTATTTCAAATAACTAAACAGAAACAAATCAGAGAAAATCTAAGACCTGAACTATTGAAACACTATCTGATTTATATGAACTATTCGTACAATCGAAATATAAGTCTGTATTTCGATTTAATACATAATTTAGAGGCAGATAAAGGGTCAGACATGGCATTAGAACGTTTTGATTGGAACATGCAAAGGTCGCAGGTGGCCCATGACCTTTGGGGCTAGTTTTCAGGATTGAAAAAGAAAACGACGGTCAGAAAGCACTTAAGGATGCCATAAAATCGACCTCTTTTAACCCGAATAGTCGAGAACGGTAGTTTTTCGTGTGAATTTGATGTCTCGCAAAATTATGTGATTGGGCTTCATGGTAACATTTTTAGGTACTCTGAGTTTTCGGTGTTTCGTCACACAATAATACGGTTTAAGAAATTTATTTCGCTCAAATATAATACAATTATTCACTTCTATGAGGAAACACTATAATAATTAAGATACAATAAGCGACGGTTTTGCTTGGTAATAAACTAAAATCATAATTGAATAATACTTTAATTATTTTATTTTGAGTAGTAATCAGATTTAAAACATCTACCTTCATCATTATTTGTCTAGCTTTTTCCCAACTATGATTTGTCCCGCCTGTGTGGGACCAATTGACCAAAGAGCCATACGACACCCCTTGGTAAAACTGGCTGTCAGACTTTCGGGTCACTGACTACCTGTAACGACTGCCAAAGATCTACAAATGACAGCCGGGAGCAACGGCTTAGCGTGCTTTTCGAGGTATGGCAGGAACTGGTAATCCATAGACCGACCTTGGCAAGAAGGGCTTCACCTTGAAGATCGACACGTGCAGCTGTTACTGTCTAGCCACGAGCTCTTGGAAAAAGATGACAATGAAAGGATAAAGGTAAGCATTATTTTTTATTAATGTGTGTTTGGTGGCCACTATGACTTCTTCAACCTAACGTAAATTAACTATGATCTCTTTAGTAATGTAGTAGTTAATATAAAACCTGTCGACAAAAACTTTTACACTAAAAACGGACAAAACCCTTATTAGGATATGTTGTGACAGTTAATTCTTACACTGTCGACGTAGGTCCATATGACTGGGATTTGAATTTAAAATATGTAGATTTTGGGATGTTAGGTGAGGCTAGATTTCGACCGGAAATTATGCTGAAGTAGATAGTACAAGTACTACCTGGATAGGAGTTGTGGTTCTAAACCACCTAGCTTGGTGTTAAGGTACATAACATAAATAGTAATAATATGTTGAAGTATTCTAAGCGGAAAAGTCAAAAATTTCGTCCACGTCGCTGTCAATGGGAAAAGAGCCCAGATCACTTTTGTCACGTTAGTTGGCACGCTGATTCTTTGCACACGATACAGGCCAGCTCTTTGGTCACGTGAGGAGTCGATCAACCGCCTAATTGACCAAATGACTAGAAACCCATGGTCTTAGTGTTTCAACTTCAAACGGAATTACTAATTAGGCTTTTGTATTTGCGCCCTTTTTTAGTTTTTCAGGTTCTCAGCACCTGCAGCAACCGCACCAGCCCAGCCCACCAGCCTCGATGTTGTAGGCAGAATTCCACGAGATTACACACGTTCTCTGTCCGTATTTTCCCCTGACACACTCCGCTATTCTTTTTTGATAAATTTCGTTTTAGGATCCAAATTAAATTGTTTTTCTGGGACTTCGTCGAGCTTCATTGTCTTTTCATCACTTTTCTGGTGGTCACCACTGTTGATTCTGGCTTTCAGTAGTTACAGTGGCTTGGGAACAGACTGGTGGGCTTGTCCCTAAAAATAAAACTCCTTAATTATACTTATACGTAGCATTCTATAACCGGCCCTTGACATTTTGCAGGTAACATTGAATCAAAATACTCCCAGAACTCCCTAGAAAAACCTAAATTCAACAAATTACAATGAATTCAGGTTTACAAGGTAGGAGATACTTGCAAACCTGATTGGAATGTAATTGGTTCTACTAGACTATTGGGTATTCAGGCAATAGTTAACGCCATATTAAGCAGCGGTTTGCGGCGACGTGCGTGCTGACCGGAACGTTACGCACGTTACTGTTAATAGATATTGAACGGTCAAGTGGTTTGTGGTTATAATAATTTGACATAACATTATCCCTACGCATATGACGTATATACTACGTACTTTTACTACAGTAGGTTTATGTTTGTCAGCAGCAATCCAATAACAACATTATTGCTATAAAAAATAAAGATCATTGTTCTTTGATAGACTCGTCTGTGGCTGAAACAATTACCTCATATTATTTTTAGATAGATTGATGACATAGTTTTATCTGATTGTACAAGCAGTGATGGCCAAGCGGTGTGCATAAGACAAGACAAGACACGCACCTCTGGTTTTTCGGATTCATGTGCGTATTTTATAAATATCTCCATCTTGCTCCGGACAACGGATTGAACCAGGGCCGGACGCGAGAGGTCGTCGCCGCCGATCGCCGCTACGAGGACACGACGGTGCTCCGCCCACGCGGGGGAGACCTCCGCCGTGTGCTCCATCGTGTCCGTGTCGTGGCGTGTAAGACGCCCTTGGGTGGCATAAAACTCTGACACCAGGTTAGGCACTAACCACACGATAAAGAAAGAAGATCTGATTGTATATTATTCATTATAGACATAATAATTATCTGTAAATAACATTGATACATTATTAATCATTATTCACTGGTATTTGTTTATTATTGTGTATTTTATCTAAGGGCTTTAGTGATCCCGCTCATTTGGGTCCCGCGGGATCAGATTACTAAAGATGCCTGATAATAAAATGATTAATTGATTGATTCATTAAACAAAAACAAAGTAGGAAATAAGGAGATAAGGAAAATCAGGTCGTACTATTACCAGCAGATTCACACCAACGCTAGCTGAGTTCATATTTTTCTTTAAAGAAAATGTTAAAATATTAATTTTACAAAAATGGGGAACCCTATTGTTTCCATGGGTTGTTTCAACTTACTTAATCCCCTTATTTACCGCACTGGTATGATCCAATCCTTACGTAGCCTGGCTGACATGTATGACAAAAAGTTTCCGGAGCGGCAAACGTGATAGCTGCAAGTGCAGCAAGCACCACAAAGATGACGAGGTACAGCTTCATGTTGATACGAGTTCACTTGGCACGAGAATGTGCTGAGATGCGACATGGACTCCTTTGAATACCATTTACGTGCCAAAAATACATAATAGTTTATCTTACCTTGACTATATTGCTGTCAATTGTCGCAGACCGGGCTTATGAGCCCAGTCTGCGACAATTGACAGCCCGTTTATGAATTAAAGTTATTTTTGTGAAAAATAATATGTTATTTTTAATATGTATTTAGTTAAAGTTATTCAGCCATTCATATTCAGCGAGTTAACTTGAGACTTGAGTAGATTGGAGACTGTATAGTTTCCATGAAGACGTGTCACGTGAGTTAATAAGTATTTCAAAAGTTTTATATGAATTTGATACCCATTTTTAATAATGCCGCGGTGATTCGATCCAGGTAATTGGGTTGGGTTGACGGCAAGTTGACAATGGCAGTGGACCTTCAAGATGAATCACTAACTTCCATAACTTCGTCAAAAAAATACCGAAGCATGGTAAGGATTAAACCAAAACTTCTAAATCTCACCCAATAATTTATTCAACAAAATAATTACTGAACCAAGAACTTAATAACTCAATTACAAAACTTTTAAATTGATAGATAATTACGTTGCTCACAAAATTAATGTTACAATTTTGGCCAGCATTCCTTCAACATGGGCACTTTACGACAAATATTCGGTGAGCTATACCTCTTAGTAATCAAGCCAGGCCGACTTGAGCAAGATTAATTAAACCAACAGAGCATCAATCATTGGGCCGGATTCCCCATCGTAGTGGCAGACGTTTCACCAGTTCAGCTCGTAGGTTACTTAGATTGTTTCTACTTTGTAGCGTACCAACTAGGAGCATTTGACGCTGATTAAACGGGCCGTTTGACTTCTATATAAGGTGTATCTATTCATACACGAAATCTCTTAAGGGGTCCTAGTACTCATCATTATGAACAACTTTTACTATAGGACCAAATCCTGAATCGCGAAACAAAAATCTGCTGTTCCATACATTTTGACGAGTTATGCGAACATATTGTAGGGTATAAGAACGAGTATTATGCTATACTTACACTTTATATTCATCATTTAAAATACTATTTATCATCATTTTTATTTGTTTATATGTTTACACTCAGCAAGTCGATCTAAATACGATTCATTAACATAATATAGCTGAAATAAAATATTAACTCATAATTTTCATGTTGTGACACTTACGTCAAACTGTCAAACTGTCAGTTATTTTATATTTCTCTTTCTGCTTAGTCTATGGATGGTTACTTTTTGGTTCATAATTAAATTTAAATTATTTTTATCAATATGTTTAGCTATTATATTTTAAAAGATTATTACGATTGTTTACTAAATATTTTAAGTGATTAGTTTAAGTGTCACAACATGAAAATTTAATAATACTAATCGCGAAAAAAAATTTTACACGTAAACATCTACATTATCATTTGCTTTTTTGCTCTGCTAAATATAGCCTGAATACTGATTCGCTGGTCTATTAGTGATCGCAAGTGCAACTGCTAAGCATGAGCTCCCAAGTTCGATTCCCAGGTCCGGCAAAGTGTTATTTTCCGTCAATAATTTCCCAATAGCAGCCATGGAGTTTGAATTTGTGCACAGTTGATGGCAATAGGCTCGTCCACGGGACACGGGACTTAATATATCTAGCAATATGTGTGTGTACGGGGATTACATTAAGCGTCATGTTATGTTAAGTGAATATATGCCTGCTCCCTTTTGAGTCATGCTTCCCTAGTCTGCGCTAGTCTCCAGGTCTAACCCACGTTCTTCTGAATGTCATCCACGGCTGATTTCTATAACTGGTACAAAAATGTTATAAGATTTTTTCTATAGTCTGTCTAGGCCCACCAACGATAATAAACCTTCTGATGATAAGGCATTTTTAGGGCTTGTTACAATAAACAGACGCTGTTTTAAGCTTTCACGGTTTATAACTAAACTTAAACTAGCACCCGTGTTTCCCCTGTGTGTAACTGTCACTGTTTGTTTTTATTTCCATCCAACCGCTTTCTCCAGTCAACCCGCAATCATGGCGCTTGCAACAGCGTCGAAATATCGGGAGCTCAAATTAAAGAAAAATTACGGAAGATGTCCCGTGACAGTTTAAGTTTAATAAACAGACGGCATCAATGTGTTTTAGCCGTCAACAAGTCTGGAGAATCGTCCATATTGAAAAACACATAAAATGATTTAGATTTTTTTTCATATTGCTGATAATAAAATGATTGATTGATTGAAAACAATAATTACAAACTAAAAATCCATATTCAATTCATGACTGGCGTTTCAACCGCAACATTTCTTTAGCGTAGTGCGTGGAGTAAATGATTGCGCGCGTATTACGTCAATCGTTCTCAACCCATATGATGTTGGTATATTTTCGGATAAAGATGTGTTAAAAATTAGTGCTTAGATTGTATTAAATTGGGATTTCTTTACTTCGTTATTAAAGTGTGTGTTGACACACATATACATACGTTATTTGTGACTTTACACATTATTTAGTAAAAAAGGCGCGTCTGCTGGGTGGCTCGGAAGCTTTTACTTGTGACTTCACTCGCTTGATTTCGGAAACCCCAGGGTACTCTCCTGTCCTTATATCTATAAGGCCAGGAGAGTCTACCTGAGTCCATTCACCAATCACCTAAGACGTAAAAAGGTAACCTTCAGAGAGCTAGGCAGAGTTTCTTTCTCACTCACAATAAACTGTTATAAATACATAGGTACATATATAAAACTCACGCTTTTTTCCCGTGGAGGTACGCAGAAATCACAGAACGCCACCTGATCTGCTACGATCCTTAAATACTCCTTTTGCCTTGTCCATGTTCATACACGCACGCCGGTTGCGAGTACTACGCACCTGACCTTTCTGAAGAACCCCCCGAATAAGGTCAGTGTATGACCTTCTAGGGCGTTCCAGCGTTGCCTCTTACATGTTAATCCCTAAATAATTTATTAGTATAAATATGGATTAAAAGTATCTAATAAAACGAAAAACAATACAGTTTAATAAGTTCAATATGCCAGAAAACAAACTTACACGAATCCGACGTCTATTAATTTGATTATACGACACTTTTTATTAAATTAACCAAGCCAATGAAAGGAAAACGTGATTTATTAACCGGATAATAAAGCCATTGTTTGTCTAACGTCTTAGTTAGATTAGAGAATTCAATAAACGGAAGTTCATTGTACACTTTATCATAAGATTCTTTGTTTATTTCGGAAGATTTTGACAGAATCGTGATGGAGTTGGTTCATTGAAACAGATGATCAACGACAAGACGCCAGGGGGTAATGAATATTATGAATTTAATATGGCTCATCGCATTCTGTAGTTTTCTGCAAACAAACAAGAATTAATTGTTTAAATTACTTCGGTTTTTCTCATGCATGAGGTCATAACGGGTGCGTTTCATAACATACTAGCGGACGTCACGCGGTTTCACCCACGTAGTTCCCGTTCCCACGGGAGTACGGGGATAAAATATAGCCTATGTTACTCAGGGTGACTGTAGCTTTCTAATGCTGAAAGAATTTTTGAAATTGGTGCAGTAGTATTTGAGTTTATTCATTACAAACATAAAAAAATACAAATCTTTCCTCTATAAAATATTATTATAGTGTCGATGTAGATAGAATTAAAAAGAAAAAAAAAAAAAAAAAACAAAATTAAAATCGAAAAAATTGAAAAAAAAAAATTGGAAATGGAATTGTAAATTGGAATTGGATTGGAATTTAAAATCGTTTATAAAAACGATATTAAATTCAATTCAGGTTATGCCTATACAAATCAGTAAATTTAAAATGATATCAATCGTTTATAAACTGATAAAATTTTAGATTCAGTTGTTATGTCTTGTAAATATTAGAGATTTTGTAATTATATCATATATTACTTACCCTATCATAACAGGAGCTAGAGATTAAATAATGACAGTCGCTCAGGTCGATCTTCAGGTTAGGTTGGTCTGTTGATGGGTGACCACCCATTACAAACAGAGTTTCCTCCGTGCCTCTAAAAGCACATTAAGCCGTTGATCCGGGCTGTCAATTTTAGATCTTTTACAGTCGTCACAGTAAGTCATGCAGGGGCAGGAAAATCTGACTACCAGTCTTACCAAGGGGTATCGCATTACCGATTACTAACTGGGTGGTGCAGGTCAGATAAGCAAAATAGGCTCCATGTAAAATAATCCATTATTTATCGGATTTCGCTGAATCCGGTAAGTTTGATAGCTGTCTCCAACATAGTTTGTAAGAGTCTAGGCTGTCTATAACTTCACGCCCAAATGGTTTGCCTGAAGTACGAGTACAGTACACCCACATTATGTTATACACGCCCGTTATGTTAGAGCTTCGTGTATGGGGCGGGCCTAATAGAAAGAAAGAAGAAAGAAAGAAAACGTATTGGCTTTAGCCGCAAGTGCACACAACAAAATAATAATAAAATAAAAAACTAGGTACACAATAAAAAAACTTAAAAATAAACGATTAAAAAGAAGTGAAATAATATTGTGTTTCTCACGGCTACGCCTAATAGGCCCAGTTCAGCAAACTGCCGAGCAACTAGTGCCCGACGCTGGTTTTCAACTGGACCTGAGATGGTTATATTACGGACATAAAACAGTTTTATGCTGTGTGTATTCTAATTATATATGTATTTGTATGAAAAGATACTTAAATAAAATAAATGTGTGTACAATATTAGCAAATAAACTAGATGTAATTGAAAGAAACCGATAAAAGTGCAAGACAAAACAAACAACCTAAGTACATGGATAAATAAAACGGACGCATAGGAACATAAACCTGTTTCGCACGTTCCCAACTTGTAAACACTTAATATTATTTCATGAATCCGTCTGCTGCATCGCTCAATACGCTGCAAGCAACCGACCGTGATGGAATAAACAATAATAAACATATGCCGCCAACCAGGTAAAAGTCCAGACTTCGGGCTACTACTGACAAATTCCGGATGGAAAAATCAATAACTAGTAATCACCACATTTCATCTATGTGACGTAGAGCCATTTCAGCCAATCATAAAAAAACTATAACAAAAAAAACCGGCAAAGTGCGAGTCGGACTCGCGCACGAAGGGTTCCGTACCAAGACAAAACGCCAAAAAAATTTTTGTTTGTTTGTTGTATGAGAGCCCCACTGAAATACCGGATGCCTTTTTTTTTTTTTTTTTTTAATAGGTTATATTAGGTGAACAGAGTAGAAGCTTATGGCATACCTAGTATTTTTTCCTTGTTCCACAGCTTAGAAAAAAATTGATCCATCATCAAAAAACGCTACAAATTTCAAGTAAACTTTTAATATTAAAACAGAGAATGACAAATTTTGATAAAAAATGAAAACTATTAAATTTCAAATCATACGCAATACGCGTATGATATGAATTTCCAAACTTTTTGAACTTTTTTGTTTGAAAAAAAAATAAAAAATAAACTAAGTATGCCATTTGCTTCTACTCCGTTCACCTATTATACCCATTTTTTTTGGAAAGTGATAAAAAAGTCATCCTGTATATATTTTATTCTGTTTTTAGTATTTGTTGTTATAGCGGCAACAGAAATACATCATCTGTGAAAATTTCAACTGTCTAGCTATCACGATTCATGAGATACAGCCTGGGACAGACAGACAGACAGACAGACGGACAGTGGAGTCTTAGTAATAGGGTCCCGTTTTTACCCTTTGGGTACGGAACCCTAAAAATTACAAAATTGGATCGCTAAATAAACATTTTTTGGAGGTTTTCTGGAGTACCATGAGATGTTTGTAAAAGGATCGTCTTTATAAGTGTTTACCTTCTCACGAACGACGAACGATCAGTACCTAAATCAATTTAATTTAATTTCTAACAAGAACTCGGTGACTGACTTCAGACACTGAGACCTATATTAAAATAACTGAAATTGTCTTAACTGCACCTAGGAGGTAGAAAGCCTGTAATTTAAACCACGCCCACTTGGGAGAACCCCTGTAGAAAATGCAGTTGTGATGTGACGTTATGGCTTAATGATTATTACAAGTTTGTTTGTTTGTTATCTTTTCACGCCTAAACCACTGAACCGATCGTCCAGAAATCCTGAAATTTTGCATATAAAATGTCGGGAGTATAGAAACGGATATTACCTTTCATCCCGGAAAAAAGTACTGTTCCCAAGGAAAAAAACAATAACGTTCTAAAGATAATAGATGGCGCCACGTGTCTTTCAAATCATGATTGAATTATATTATTACAAGCGAGTACAACCCGAATTGACTGTCAAATTCTAAATGAACGTGAGCAAAGCCGCGGGCAAATGCTAGTCGTGTATACTATTGAGTTAATTTTAACAAAGAACACATTCATTGGCAGAATAAACGTTTATCCTAATTCAAGGTTGTAGAATCCACAATATAATTAAAACGATTACTGAGACTTTATATTATGGGATCAATCTTTTTGCATAATGTTCTTTTTCCTAATATACTTTGGCATAACTGTTTTGGCATAATTTGTTTTGCCATAATAATACCTTGCCAAATTTTTTTTACCCAGTTTATCTTGGCATAATCATCTTAAACGCTAATTTGTTTTGGCATAAATTGAATTCGCATAATGTTACTAGGGATTGTGACTATTAGCATAATAGTATTAAGGGGTACAATTAATAGAAATACCGGAGTCAAATTCGAGTTATTTTTACGTATTTATTTTGAATTAAAATTTCATTAGGTTGTGCTACAAAAGTTAGTGACAGAAACGAATCGCTGAAAAACCGACTGCACGTAGTCTTGTCTGCCCTACCCCTTCTTTTTTTTTTTTTTTTTTTACGGATGGGAAATCATCAAATGACTTCTCCCGCTCTGGGCGGAGCAGTAGGGAGTGTCAGACTTTTACTGACTAAAACCCATCCATGTTCCTTCATCGCCCTTTGTGTTCCGGGGCCACGGTATCTCTTTCAAATAGTCCCGCAACCCTGGCAGGCATCGGTCCTTTCGGACCCCTTCCTTTTTGCTGACTCTCTTTGAGGCGCGCGTGGAACACGAACGCGCCGTCGACACGGCCTGTCGTCATGAGACGGACGGACGGCGAGCTAGCCCATAGCCCACCGTCCACAGGCCCGCGCCTACGGTGGCCCCCGACGCCCGGGGCGTCTCCCGCGGCGGCCGGGACGCTGTGAGGTTCTCTCCCTCTCACGTTCCGCCACCTCCTTCTCTAGCATTACTGCTTCGCAGAAGGAGGTGACGGCGTCCCATTCCGTCTCGCTCCGGACCATGGCTTGCACCAGGGCCGGACACGAGAGGTCGCCGCCGCCAATCGCCGCTTCGAGGACACGGCGGTGCTCCGCCCACGTGGGGCACACCTCCACCGTGTGCTCCACCGTGTCCTCCGGTCGATCCTCGCAGTGGAAACACCCGGGCGTTTCCTCCCGCCCGATTCGGTGCAGGAACCTCCCGAAAACACCGTGTCCGGTGAGGACCTGCGTCAGGCGGAAGGTGAGGACGCCGTGGCGTCTCTCCAGCCACTCCTCAAAGAGGGGACTTATCGCCACTATCGTGGCGTGCCCTGCACGGGGTTGCGACAGTCGCTCTCTCCATGTCGCCATGAGATCCCGCCGGAAGTCTGTCCGCTGAGCGACAATTTGTCGCGGCAGCGGAGTTTCCCCCCGGCGAAGCGCCTCCGCGCGCCAATCATGCAGGCGCGCGAGGACTATCGCCTCCAGATCCCATGGCGGCAATCCGGCAAGGAGGCACGCCGCCTCGCGGGCGATCGTGCGGTACCCACGGGCCAGCCTTACGGCTACCACCTTTTGGGGCGCGTTCAGGTAGTGGGCTGCACGCAGCCTCAAGGAACGCGCCTACACCGGGGCCCCGTAAAGGGCCATGGACCGCACGACTCCCGCGTGGAGCCTCCGGCAGGAGGCGTTCGGCCCCCCCAGGTTGGGCAGGAGCCGCCTGAAGGCAGCCCCAGTCCGTTCCAGTTTGGGGGCCAAACGTCGGAAGTGCTCCACGAAGTTCCACCGGCTGTCGAGGACGAGTCCTAGGTACTTCAAAGTCGACTCGACACCGATGGATACCCCTCCTACCGTGAGTAAGGATCCCGGAGGTGGTGCATTCCGAGGCCCATGAAAGCACATGGCTTCGGACTTGTGCAATGCCACCTCGAGACCCAGTTGCCGGATCCTCTCAACGACTATCGCAACCCCGCGTGTCATGATTTCGGCCGCCGCCTCGTGCGACCCCCCCTGTGCCAGCACCAGCGTGTCGTCTGCATAGCAAACCACGCTGACGCCGCTAGGGAGGTGCGCGCGCAGCACCCAGTCGTAACCGATGTTCCACAAGGACGGCCCTAGGACCGATCCCTGCGGAACACCGCACGACATCTCTCGCCGGTACCATTCTCCGCTGCGACCGGGGTAGATGACGGCTCTATCCGTCAGGTAGTCCCCGACCACACGACGAAGGTAGGTCGGCACCCGGTGATACCGGAGTGCCTCCCTAATGCAGCTCCAGGGCATGGTGTTGAAGGCATTGGCGATGTCGAGAGACACCGCCAAGACAACCCTACCCCGGGACACTGCATCCCCCGTCGTGAGGGCTCTCACGCGCATGATGGCGTCCACCGTAGAGCGCCCCTTGCGGAAACCAAACTGGTGTTTCGCAAGATCCGGCCCCGTCCCCGCAAGGTGCTCGGCGAGGCGGTTTGCAATGACTCTTTCAAAGAGCTTGCCCACCTCGTCGAGCAACACTATGGGCCGGTATGTGGACGGAGAGTCCGCAGGGCGCCCCGGCTTCCGAATGAGGACCAGATTCCCCGTCTTCCAACGAAGCGGGAACTGGCCTCTCTCCAAGCATGCGCTTAAGAGCCCCTCCAGTCGGGGCCCGAGAGCCTCCGAGGCCAGGACCCAGGCTTTGCCAGGCAAGCCGTCGGGTCCCGGGGCGGTATTTTTGGCACTGAGCCTGCGTACCGCCACTCTCAGGTCTACCCCAGTCACTACCGGAGTGTCGTCGTCGTAGGGAACAGAGTGCTCACTACGTACTCCACGAGCTCAGGCCGGAGACTCTGCGTCAGTGGGGGGGCCCAGGTGCGGAGTTTATCCCGCACCATCTTGTAAGGTCGCCCCCACGGATCTCTGTCGAGAGTCCCCAGCAATTCCTCGCGGGCCTGATCTCTGGCCCGCAGGACAGCTTCGCGGAGGGCGGTCTTCGCCGCTCTGTACCCCTCATATAGCTCCGCCTCAATGGCTGCCGCATCCGGTGGGCGGATGCGGAGCCTGCGATGCCTGGCGTACAGGTGCCGCGCAGCCACGCACGCCTCACGCAGAGACGTCAGCTCTCGCGACCACCAGTACACCTGACGTCGGGCGCTTCCTGGCCGGACTCGGGGCATTGCCACGTCGCATATATCGGACATGGCCTCCTGGAACCACCCTGCCTCATTGTTAATGTCGCCAGGCCTGTCCGGTGATGTCACCCAGGCCTGCACGATTGAGGCTTCCAGGAGGAGCTCCCGGTCCAGCTGCTTTAGCGCCCAACGCGGACCATTCGGGGCCTGTTGGACCGGCGCGCTTGAGGTCTGGGTGGAGACGTCGAACCGGATGTACCGGTGGTCGGAATAGGTCTCCACCCCTTCCATGACACGCCAGTCAATGACACGCGGCGACAGAGCGGGGCTAGCGAACGAGATGTCCACCACCGACTCGCCCCGCATCCGCACACACGTGGGGACAGAACCCCGATTTAGGACGACCAGGCCCTTCTCCAGGGCCCAGTCCTCCACCATTCTTCCCCGCACGTCTGTGCAACGGGAACCCCAAGCCAAGTTCTTGGCGTTGAAGTCCCCGAGGACAAGTACGGGGAGGGAATGGTTTCCGACGACGACACTCAACTCCGCAAGGGAGTTGTGGAACTCGGCGAAAGTTCGGCTCGGGGAGAAGTAGACTCCCACCACAACAATCTCCCCGAACCGTGCTGCTACGCACCCCCGACCCCTCCTGACACTTTCAAGGGTCGGGGTGCCGGCGGCGGCCGACGACACTATGGTCACTGAGCCGCTAAGGTCCGCCACCCAGTCATCCCTGGGCTGGACGAAATACGGCCACAGCGATGTTTATCGACCACTGCGCCATGCTCTGGAGCAACAGATCCTGAGCGCAGGCGCAGTGGTTGATATTCGCTTGGAGGAAGCGTAATGGAGCCGTTATTGGCATTCCATTACCGCTTCCTCCACTCGGGCCCCCTGTGAGGGCCCTCTGCAGGTGCAACTGTCGCGACGGCGGTGGCGGCGACAGCGGCAGCGGCGGTGGTTGCGGCTGCGGTGGTGGCGACGGTGACGGTGGTGGTGGCGGTGGAGGGCCCTCCCCTGCCTCTGGCCTTGGCCTTGGCGGGTGCAGCGCAGGCCTTGCTGCCAGCCCGGTGATCAGCCGATGCAGCGCAGTGCGGCGTGGCGCAGCAAGTCGCGGATGTGTGACCGGGCTGACTGCAACGGAAGCAGAGGCCGCTGCGGTCGATCTCCGAGGCGCATTGCACCGACACATGGTGTCCCACATGGCAGCGGTAGCACCTCAGAGGTCTGGGCTCCAGCAGCTTCACCTGCGCTGACACCCAGCCCACCAGTAGCCTACGGCCCTCCACAATTGCCTTGGCCGCCGTCACAGGGGCAGCTTACCGTAACGGTTCGCATGCCCATGGAGTCCGGACGAAGGGCGCCTGCCCTGACCTGATCGACAGGGCACCCTCCGGACCTGGCAACGGCGGCCACCACCTCCTCCTCGGTCACTGAGTCGTCCAGACCCAGGACGCGCAGGTCTGCGCACCTAACGGGCCTGGAAACTCGGGCGTCGTCCGCGTTTAGGGACGCTCTGAGCTTTTCAGCCAGAGCGTCAGCGGACGAGCCACTGGTTTCACCGGGGATCTCCAGCAACCGAGCTCCCGTCGCGGTGACTTTAAGCCGGAGGCCCCCGGTGATCCCGAGCTCCCCGAGATCCACCGTCTCCTTTGCCTTCGCCAGCAGGTCGCGGTAGGACACGCCCCTCTTTTCCGCGTCCGGCTGTAGTGTAATCACTACAGCTGGGGTCTTCGGGGCGCGGAGCCTAGCCGCAATCTTTCGCGCCCTGTGCTGGCGCTGCCGCTCCTCATTTCGGGCCTTTTTGGCCGCCTTTTGCCCCTTCCGCTTCTCCCCGACCACCTGCCATCCGGCTTCAGCCGCGGGAGGGGTAGGGGGCTGGGGGGGCCGTGGTGGCGGCGGCAAATGACATGCTGCAGGCGCTGGCCCACTCACCGCTGGCACTGGCGCCGGCGCCTGGGCAGCTGCCTTGCCTTTCCCCCTCTTGTGGGCCTTCTTGGCCGGCGCCGGTTTCTCTGGAGCCGGCATTTCGGGGGAGGTCTGCCCTACCCCTAGAGTGTAATCTAAGCCCGCGTAGGCGCGGACGATAAGCTCGCGTGGTACCGCCAGAGCCCCGACAGAAACCATGCCTGCTGCATGCTTGCTTGCTGCATGCTTCATGTTTGCTGCATGCATGGTGTATTATTGTTTGCATGCTTCATGCTTGCTGCATGCATGGTGTATGCTTGTTTGCATGCTTCTTGCAGGGAAAAAATCACATAATTATGTTAACAATCAACGGTGTTCAAAGCAAATATGTAATGTATTACCTACTTTAGGAGATATGGTTTTTTTTCCAATCGTCAAAATAAATTGGTATATCCAATTAGGATAAGTCTAACATTTTAGGAGTTAATTATTATGCTTCTTTGTTATGCCTCTATATTTTTTTTAATATTATTAGGCGTAAATAAATGTATGCATAAGAATGTTATGCTTAATCATTATTATAATTAGATAAATTATGCGTAAGCTGTTTTGCGGAAATAATGTTATGCGAAAATATAATTAAGAGTAACTAAAGTATGCCATGTTATAATTAGGTCTTAAAATTTTATGCAAATGGATAGGGAACCGTTGACAAGTTGCTACTTTATTACGATACAGGTTACCGGCTGTTTGAGCCAGACCTGGAAAATAATTTTAAAAATCCGGAGGAGTTCGATTCTGGCTCGCGCATTGAGGGTTCCGTATGTACCAGTCGCCGGAAATCAAGCCTTTTTTTTCGGATGGGAAATCATCAAATGACATCTCCCACTCTGGGCGTATAGGCGGGGAGTGATAGACTTGTACTGACTAAAACCCATCCATGTTCCTTCTTAGCCCTTTGTGTTCTAGGGGCTTTGTGCTTTTTGGAACAGTCCCGCAGCCCCGGTAGGTATCGGCCCTTGAGAGAAAAGCTTGTTTGTTGTTTACCCAACAGCGTGCTGTAACTAACCGACTTCTAAAAGGGAAGAGGTTCTCAATTCAGCAGTTCTTTTTTATGTCTCATCTCATAAACTCCGTTATTATACTGGTCCGTTTTAAGTGTTTTTTTTTATTTGGCAGAAGAAGCTTGTGCGGGGGCTACCATAGAAATGTTATTTAAATTGCATAAGTAGTCTATGAGTTTTCTTCTATAATTTATATTTTCCGTCTACGTCTATGTGAATGATTTGCTAATAACCTTTAGCTAATTAAATAACTACCTAGCTCGACAAGAATTTGTGTAAGATACCATCATGTCACAACTGAAAACGCTGAAATAAAATTTCTTGAACAACGACAAAAAATTATTAACTGGGATTCAAAAACATAACGGCACGCTTAAACAGTATACTCATATTTCGCTATTTATGATCAAGTCCCATGTAATAGAGGGCAAGCCTGTTGACGTCATCCGGCCACGAATCCAGATCCTGTGACTGCTAGTGAGAAATTCCTGATGGTAAACCCAATACCACTATGCCTGAACTGGGAATCGAACCCAGGAAATCATGCACAAAAGCGATGAATGATTCAATAAAAATAGTTTCACACCAACTTTCCAAACCAGCTTTCTGAATTTCGACTCTGTATTAATCTGAACTTTCGAGATACGAAGATACAAGGATATAGTTGATCCCTAACCTTGATTTTCTTAATCCCGGTTCGAGACGAAACTAGCAAATCGTTCGGAATCCGAGCCTTAAACTACGGTAGGCTCAGAAGATTAAAGTAAATATTTACAGATATTGTAATTTACCTACCATTAGAATTAATGTGAATTTGTGTGTACGACTCACGTTTTTAGAATATTTAGAAATTCGTAACGTTTTTCGAATGCTTAGGAATTCGTATTGTTAATGTTTTAAATAGGGTATCTTAGGCTTGTCAACTGAAAAAATCTAATTAGTCCGTCAGTTAGCATAGCAAAAAATAAATGACCCGTATTTTTTATTTCGTTACGTAAACCAAAATTGATGAAGAGACGACGCTTTTAAAATTCTCAATACGTCACGCCGTGGTATAACTTTTAGTGCGTTCCGACGTCACCAGCCCGCACTCTCGAGTTTTGATACGTTTTATGTTTGTCAATATTCACTGATTTACAAAAACAAAAAATACGTGTCCATTATTTTCCAATACTCTGACGGACTACATAGATTTGCAATTTATTGATGGTGGAAACTAGTCTATTTTTGTTGAGTTGCCAGCGCTATTTCAGGTCGGGCAAAGTGGTTGTTTTTTGTGCCAGGTTTATAGCAAAGGTTTATATGCGCTATCAAAATGCCGAATTGCACAGTCATAAAGCTAGTTATTATTCGAGTTAACGTTTATTTTTACATTATAATAATACGACTCGCCCCGGCTTCGCACGGGTGCAATGTAGATATAAACTTCCCCTGGAATCACTCGATCTATTGCTAAAAAATGCATTAAAATCCGTTATGTAGTTTAAAAGATCTAAGCGTACAGACAGCGGGAGCGACTTTATTTTATACTATGTAAAGATAAAGATAATCGGTTGTAATTCTTGAGACACTACACAATTAAATTTTATTCTAGATTTTCTAGAGCACTTAGTGAACTTTCTCACTTTATATTTGTAGATCCACGTCAATGACGGTGCGAACATATACCGTAAAATGTAAGAAAAAAAACTCCTTCTCAAAGCAGCTGTCAACTACTAATGTCCCCAAGAGACGGTAGCTAGCATTGCCACGTTGTATGGCAGCGCTAACCTCTGGCCAAGGTAAAAGCCAGCCGTTGGGTCACTGGAAGTATCAACTATAAGCGTTTTGAAATTTCCTTGAAAAGGAACAATAAGTGAGCACTTGGCCCCACGGTCCTAGAGTTTCAACCTCAAACGGCTCGAAAATATAGTTAACAATAAGGTCATTAGTTTTAATTAAGTTCCACGTAAAAGCGGGGGGGCCTTTTGTCATTAACTGTTAAAGTCTAGTTCCGGGCCGTTAATGAGAAATTTTTGATGAAAAAACCCAATACTAATCTGGATATCAAACCCAGGACCTGATGTTCAGCTAAACTATTATATTTTCTAATCCTTCCTAAATATGAATATAATAAATATTAATAATGCAAAAGTAAGTTTGTTTGTTACCTTTTCACGCCTACCACTGAACCGATCATCCTGAAATTTTGCATATACGTTGTTAAGTGTACAGAAACGAACATGGGGTTTCATCCCAAAAAAAAATACAGTTCCCGACGAGAACAGCAATAACGTTCATATGATAATAGATGGCGGTACGTCTTTCAAATCAATTATAGAAACTTTAGTAGTCTGTTAAGAGTTTAATTGTCAAATTCTAAATTAACGCGAGCGAAGCTAGTATTCAATAAACACTTGTGATAATTTAACCTTTTGAATTCTTGTTGCAGTGTCTGCATTTTCAGTAAACAAACTAGTATGTGTGGAGTATTAAGTGTAGATACTATTAATTATGTGTGATATTATTAGAGAGTCCATGTTGCATCTCAGCACATTCTCGTGCCAAGTGAACTCGTACCAACATGAAGCTGTACCTCGTCATCTTTGTGGTGCTTGCTGCACTTGCAAACTTCACGTTTGGCACTCCAAGTGTATTAAGAAGTAATCCTTGTCCACGTGGACGTACTGTAGCTGGTGGGATTTGCATTCTAGAAGAAAAAGTAAGTAAATAACCTTTAACCCTGATGGGTTAAAGGTTACTTACTTACTTTTTCTACTTCTTTTCTTTTTTTTTCTTTCTCTTCTTTTTCTTACTTTTTTTTTAGTTAATGATTTAACTATTTCATCATCAGCCTATTAATGTTCCCACTACTGGGACAGGGCCTCCTCTCAATGAGAGGGAATGGGCTATAATCCACAACGCGGGCCCTGTGCGGATTGGTAGATTCACATGTTTTCGAATTTTTGGTTCTAGGACATGCCGGTTTCCTCACGATGTTTTCCTTAATCGTTTTGAGAGCAGTGGTGATGAAATGAATTACACAAAGTAATGTGCCTGTCTGGGTTCGAACCCACGACTTACTGTTCGTAAGTCGGGGCAGCCACCACTGGGCCACCACTGCTCTCATTAACTATTTAATAAATATAAATTAATGGCTTAAGACATTTGTGTGAGATTGGCCGGAGATTGCCATAGCCACACATATACAGAAATGGAAAGCTTTGGGGGTTTTTAACTAAAACTATTGACCACTTTTCATTGGGTTGGTCTGATTAAACTTTAACTGATTAAACTTTCTGCCTAACTGCGGTGGATGGCGCACGACACGCGGGGTATTACTGTACCTATACGTTTCGATTGCTATAATGATGAGCAGAGAACAAGATTACAATACTATTAAAATTAATAATATTATACCCGCAAAAAAACAACGTATGTCGTATATTAAATAGTGCCCATTATCGTTCATAGTTATCGAATGTAGAACGATCGTTTTCAAGTAATTATAGTACATTATGGTACAAGTGTGTAATGTTGGTGATTACCGGTGAGGCGCGATTGAGAACCGAGCCGTCAGACGAGGGTCTTAAGAGAGCCGAGGACGGTAATCATCAATACACACGTGTGTCATACGACGTTTTCCAACACACTTGTAAAGAAAATAACACAATAAATCATTTAGATAAAACGTTTATTTAGAGAAACAATTAGTAAACGTGCATAGTAAAATTATAATTAACTGTTTTTGATTGCATAGGGGTCTCATCAGATAGATTATTTACTGAAATACTTTCATGTTGTATTGTTATTTGAGATGGTTCATTGTTCGTGTAGGTAGGTGAAATCCAATGATTGGATGTACTTGGTGTTTAGCCAGTTGGACACGCCTCAGAATCAAGTTTAATTCTTTTTGTGATTTTTGCACAAATTTATTTCTTGTTTTGTATGGAATCTTCTACGTATGATTCTGCTACATTGTTAGATCGCCATCCACCATGACGCTTCAGTCATTATATCAGCTCCTGAATTAGCCAGCAATGTAGCTGAAGTTCTTCTGAAACTATGTCCAGTGTAGCTCTCAGCATCTGCTAAATCTAAAAACGTAGCGATTTCTTTAGGCATAGAAACAAATTTTTTTTATACCTATAGGCTGACAGGTACATTTCACATTCTGGTAATTTAGAAAGAAACGGTCCTTTTTTGCTTTTGGTGAACGCAAACTTTCATATTTCTTAACAATTCTATAGAATGGACCGTGTATGGTGAATGACCTCGGTATTTTATTTTTCGTGATAGGTATCTTCACTAAAAGCATCTGGCCATGGTTCTCTATGTCTTTTACAGTTATATTTGTTAATTCTTATATCCTACATGCACCAGTTACACCAAATATTAAAGCAACCTGAAAAAAAGAAACAATAATTAAGTTCAACACACAACACAGGCTGAAGTCGCGTAGATATTTAAAATTAATTTAACTAACCTTAGTAGCCAGATATTGGTTATCTGGAGCTTCTTTTATACATTTTTCAATATTGTTAGATATTGTTTGATTTCTTGCTTCTAAATCCATCTGATAGTCTCTTTAGATAAGCTGACAAATTAGGGTATGTTTTTAAGTCCACTGCATTCTTTGTTCGGACTGTACTTTTTAACATTGAGTATATACAACACAAAGAGCTAGGTTTGTACTTAGAAGATAATTCTTTAAAGAACGCCATGAACACATTTTCTGAAAAAGACTGCGTATCCTTGTTGTTATGCCATTGTATGAAATTTTGGTACGCTAATAGATATTTGTCCTTGGAGTTTTCAGGTAGTAAATTTTCCATAACGTTAAGGGCTTCACATCTTATATCGGGCGGTGTACAACATAAATCATTTTCTTCATAACTAGTACTTGTAGACATTTTTTATTCCTAAATAACTATAATTTCAACAGTGAAAACGAGTAATGAAAAGTTTTTCGCAATGGCGGGAAAATTTAATCAGTTTTCCTATGCGCGCGCATCTAACAATGGCGATCGGCCATAGACTAAAATAATGAGGTTTGTTTTTTTGGCTTTTCGCGGATAGCGAATCCACGTACAAAATGGGGAATTCAAAGTTTTCTTTATTACAGAGAAAACAAAAGTTACATTTCAGTGAAATGAGCAAGCAATAGGTACATTAATTTATTTGTACTATTGAACACGATTTATTTTATATAGAAACTTTTGTAGGAACAAAGCAACAAGCACCTCAACCAAAAAAAAACCCTATAACTCACTTATGAATAATAGTAATGAAAAAGTCACAGTTTGATTATAGGTGTCATTTTGTTGAAATATATTTTAATCAGTATATGGCTCAATCGTTCTGTGGTACTTATTATGACGTATATTTTCACACTTTTGTTGCATATTTCGAGCATTTATGATCCATTTTTGCTTGAGGACTCCGGCAAAAAAATCGGAGCCTGTATTTGTGCCCGGTTGATGGCAATAGGTTCGCCCTTTACTACATGGGATTAAACATAACTGAAATGGCGAAATGTGGGTGTATTTGTTAGGCACACCTCTGGCTAACCGTTCGGGTATTACAAGCCGTGATCTTTTGTTTATCATAAAAATTGGTTGATTCATTTAAGTCACAAGGGAGAGCCAATTACCACATGCCATTAAATCCAGTTCTGGGCCGCTACTGAGATATTCTTGATGGAAAAACGCTACACTGCTTGCTTAATCTGGTTATTAAACCCAGAAACTCATACTCAGCAATGCTAGTTTGTAGATTTGCTAATAATATTTTATTAATATCAGTGATACTTTAACCTTAATGAGGACGTATTTTTTTATCTCTGCATTTTCCGCATACAAACTGGTTTAAGTGGTATTTTAAGTTTATTAATCGTAATAAGTATTTATAATGATGACATTCTTATTTAAAATAATAAGTGTATGTAGATATATAAAGCAGTCCATATCTTAAAAACTAAATTATATCTTTAAAAACTACATTAGTATTATAATATCTAATTCAGTCTCTCGCCGACCGGTCGACACTTCGCGTGACCAGAGGGCTGGCTCTTTCTTTAGCCAAAGAATTACCAATGCCATTCAACATGGCAATGCTGCCAGTCTTCTGGATGACATCGATGTGAAAGAGTTATTGTGTCCTATTGTCGTAGTTATAGGTATGTAGGTAGAAACTTACTTTCAGTCCTATTTTTATAATAATTTTAGTTCTATTTGTAGTCTGTGTATAATGTTCTTAGGTAAATAATTATGTATATTCATTAAATTAATTTCTTAACATAATACTCTAATTGAAACCACTTTTCGTTGAAATTTCTTTTTACGATCCACAAACCCACAAACGTTTTCTGGTTTAGTATTATTTTACTTTAAAAATAAGAGGACACATTGTTTACGTCTTCAGAAGCGACTTGACTTAAGAAAAAAATGTATTGTAGGAACCTTGATAATATTTTGCCGTGTTACTATGTATGTATATGTTTCTAAACCTGTAATGTCAAGATCAAATTACATAAATAATTAATGAATCATGGACCACCTGGTAGGTATATAAAGGATTCCATCTGGTATCTAAGTACATTCTCGTACCAAGTGAACTCGTATCAACATGAAGCTGTACCTCGTCATATTTGTGGTGCTTGCTGCACTTGCAGCAATCACGTTTGCAACTCCCTCTAGCCCGGAAGGTGATTATTGTCCTGAAGGTCATGTTAGATTAGGAGGTGTCTGCCATAGCGAAAATGACGTGAGTATATACTTCTACACTTAATAATAATATTATGAAGAGAAAAGATTTGTATATTTGTAACGAATAAACTCAAAAACTACTGGACCGATTTTAACTTTTTTTTCACCAATAGAAAGTTAAATTATCAGGAAGTAATATCAGCTATAAATTATATATTATTTTTTACATATACATATATACATATATTTTTTATTCCTTGCCGAGTAACCACAATTTTTGCGGACGAAGTGGCGGATGAAGTGCTAGTCTTTAATAAATGGAGATGCAGGGTATAAGAGTAGAGGAACACCAAAGAAACGATGAATGGACTGTGTGAAGATGACACGGCAGGAAAGCCGGTATCTGATGAGATGAAAAGTAATAGAGAAGTATGGAAGAAGAAGACATGCTGCGCCGACTCCGAATAAATAGGGTATATGCATGATTTTTTTGCGTATTAAATCAGAAATAACAAAGTGTAATTTTATTTTTTTAATATCTATAAAAAACACTAGGTTATAAGCATTTGAAACTGCTGATTAGACAGAGAGATCCGATACAGCGAATGACGTCATTCGCTGCATCGACGTACAAAATCCATACTAAATTCCGTTTATCTAGAAAGAGATAGAAACAAAAGTTTAAATGGTTATAACTTTTGTGTTGTTTGACCGATTTATGTCTTGTTTTCGTTTTTTGTCATTATTTTTACAGTTTAACATTCCGTATCGAAATAAAAAAAAAGTAAATGCATGCATATTACCTATTGGGATAAGGGCAGAAAAATAATAATGAGTAGATAATATAATATGTAGGAGGCCATCATTCTAGTATTTCAGTACGAACATGAAGCTGTTCTTCATTATATTTGCGGTACTTGCTTGTTAAATCCTGTGCAGCCTTATTCTAAGTAGGTTAAAGTTTGATTTTGTATCCTAATTTTAGGTTCGCCTTAATTACATGGAAATTACAAAATAACTCTTCTAACATAAAATATGTATGTAGGTAAGTACCGCTCCAGGAACACCTGCCATTTTGTTAGACGAAGCAGGAAAGAAAACGTCTTTGTCAAAAATAGATTTGTTAGTCAAGTTACAAAATATACATAGTATAAGATTTTGTAAATAAAAAGTTGAAGTAGGTCCATGTCGTATTCTCGTGCCAAGTGAACTCTTGGTAAAACCCAATCCTAAACCTGATTTGGTTAACGAACCTAGGCTCTCATGTTCAGCTGTGTTAGATTTTCTAATATTCAATAAATACTTGTGATAATTTAACTTTGTGAATTGTTGATGCAGTGTTTGCATTTTCCGTATACAAACTAGTTTATGTGGCGTATTAAGTGTAGATACTATTAACTATGTGTGATATGATTAGACTAAAATTTACTATTTAAAGGAGTCCAAGTCGTATCACAGCACATTCTCGTGCCAAGTGAACTTGTATCAACTTGAAGCTGTACCTCGTCATCTTTGTGGTGCTTGCTGCACTTGCAGCCATCATGTTTGCCGCTCCTATTGGCATCACGGGTCACTGTTCAGAAAGTCAAACTAGATTAGGATCTCAGTGCTTACCAATCGATGTAAGTTATTAAGTTTTGGGAACAGTCATCATCTGCCTAGCCTTTACCGAACTATGTTAGGGTCGGCAGCTGAATACTAGTATTTTACATGAAGCGACTGCCTATCTGACCTCCACAACCCAGTTAGTACTGGGGAATACGATACCTTTTGGTAAGACTGGTTGTCAGACTTTTTGTAAGGGAAAATTAGCTTTTTCATTATAAACTATTTTTTTTGTTTTTTTACAGAATTAGCTGCGATAGAGTGTGACCGCCTACGATGAACCGAAACGATCCGTGATTTATTGATTGAAACTGATAAAGAGGACAAGAAGCTAGCAGTAACCTAGGCTATACGTAAAAAAAACAACTGTTCCATACATTTTGACCGTGTAGGTATTGCATTTTTGTAGGTAACTGCTGTTTTTATCTTAGTAACCCATGAAAAACTTCTATGTAAAGGGGCTCAGAATGATGTGCGGTCGAACAAGCTATTTGGTTTACATTTTACGATGTAATTTGTGGTTTAAACTGTAAACCAAATTGCTTGTTTGACCGTACTGAATATGTGGTAACCGGTTTTCCGGTTTGTCGGTGTCCCTTGCACACGGATATTCATATAAATAAAAATTTAAAATAAATAATGAGTTCCTCACTTTTTTTATTTATTTAAACGGATTTATTCGTTTCTGAGCCGAAATGACTGACGATGTTGAAAGTTTTCCTGAATATTTATTTTATTTTATTTATTTATTTATAAAAGGTAGCTTCACAGATTACAGTACATTAACATAAAAAAATAATCGAACATTACGCCAATTACGAAGTACACAGAAAAAACATTTGATTAGCCGAGATGACTCGAATTAATTGGCATTTTAATTTGTGGTGTGTGCCTGTGTGCATAACTGTACGGTGTTTGTGAATGTGTGTGATGATGTGTGTTTATATATTTATGACTAACTGGCACTAGTGGCGGCACTGAGTATCCCGCGTTTGACCCAGGATTATAATAGGCGAGACGACAAAAAAAAACTAATTAGTCCGTCAGTTAGATTTTCAAAAAAAAAATTGAAAAGTGTTTTTTCTTTTGTCACGTAAACCAAAATTGACGAAGATATGACGCTTTTAAAATTCTCAATACGTCACGCCTAGGTATAATTTTTAGCTAGTTCTGACGTCACGAGCCCCCACTCCCGAGTTTTGATGCGTTTTATCTTTGTCAATAGTCATTGATTTATAATAATAATTTCCAATACTCCAACTGACGGACTAAATAGATTAGCAATTTATTGATACTGTCGTCATGCCTATTATCTCTTTTTTAAGACGGTTCCGTGTGGTATTAAAGGGGTCGAGTGTTGGGAACTTGTCGTTGTATAATGTGGGTAAACGTAGAAAGGCGACATCTTCATATAATTAGTGGAGGCCAAAGGAACTGATAGCTGAGAGGTATGTCTGGTACCTCTGAGTGGGTCGTTAAAGTATATTTTGCCGAGTAATTGTGGACAGTCAAATTTATTATTAAGTAGGTCGTACAATAACACCATGTCATTCATCTGCCGTCTCTCTTCCGGAGTATTTAAGTTATGGTAGCGACAAGAGTCCGGAAAAATTACGGTGTCAGCTTTTGTTTTAAAATTCAGGTACTTCATAAATTTACGTTGGATGGATTCGATTAGGTCAATATATTTCTTATAAAAAGATCTCCATACTACACTTGCGGATTCTAGTATGCTCCTTACATAACAGTAGTATAACGTTTTTAAACATAGTGGACTGTTAAACTGCTGGCTGTTACGTATGACAAATCCTAGGGACTTGTATGCTTTACTGGTGATGTGATCAATGTGTGCCTCGAACGTGAATTTTTCGTCCAGAATCACAACCAAATCCCTGACCTGTGATGTTCGCGGTACAATATCGTCACTGATGCTTTAATTGTAAATAATATTGTTGCGTTTTCTAGAAAAGGTTATTATTTGGCATTTCTTAGTATTTACCTTTATATTGTTTAACGCGTAGTAGTCACTAAGTCTATCTAAGTCAGATTGGATCAATTGACAGTCATTGGTGTTATGTATTTATAGGTATTTATGTAGATAACATAATTTTTAGCTAGTTGGTAGTACTTCAAATCAATTCTGTTTTGTCCCATACCTTCCTGATTCACTATGCTGACCATTGCCGACCACCTTGTTTTTGTGCTGGTACTATACTTCATGGTAAGTATTTTTCTATTCATCTAAGAAACTAGAATCGTAACTAGAAATTTTATTTTAGAGCTAAATTGCTCATAAATTTTAGAATAAAAACTTAGTTTAAGGAAAACGTTCTAAACTACTACTAAACCACAATAAAAAATATGTAAACATTTTAGACTGCACAAGTACAGTGTATATAATATAACAATGTATGTAAACTGCATAAGTATTAGGCTAGGCGTATGCTGAGACCCAGGTGACGCAGCGCAGCACAGTACAGATTTAGCAGCGCAGGGCAGGCGAGACAGACATAGTCCATAAGCGTATGCTGTGGCGCAGTTAACATACGCACGCATTCGCGTCCTAGCTGGTACATGATCTCGCACGCGTCGCGCAGGAATCTGTTCCGGCACTACAACGAGGCCCAGAGCAGGGCAGACATATGTCTGCGTCGCACGTGCCTGCGCTGCAACGTACGCAGCACTCGGTATTTTCATGCATTACAAAATCTGCTCTGCCCTGCACTGCGTGGATCTGCGTCGCCTGCGTCCCAGCATACGCCTAGCTTAGTTTCGTAAATGTAAAACGCCAGCACATCAAACTACCCGAAACTGTCATTTATTTTCCTAATCAACCTTGAACTTATTAATGCTTTAGCTTTAAAGTTGAAAATCTGAAATCTTACGATGCATACGCTTACTTGTTTTTTTTTAATTGATTGCGTCAATACTGCGAAGCTTGCTTATAATTTGTGGTTTTAGGGCTCTAACACACTGACGGTTTGTTTCTAGTGAGGCGATCGGCAATCTCAGTCGCCGATACAAATTAAATCACGTATACTACGTGATTTAATTTGTATCGGCGACTGTATTTTAAAAAGAGCGGAGCTACGAGTACATCGACGTGTGACCTGTACCATGACTTCAGTTCAAATCGAAATTTTCGTAGGTTATAAAAAAAACGAATAAATCCTTTCTATTATATGTGCGAAATGTACGGAAAAAAACAATTACTATAATAGTAAACATACTGGTATACTATGATTTTTTTTTTTTTTTTTTTTTTTTTTTTTTTTTTTTTTTTAGGTGGGACCACTCGCAGTTGCAACGCGCTAAGGTTGCTTAACTGCTTAACCGGACAATCCTGTGGTGGCCAAAAATTACTTTAAGGCCCCCAGCCAGGGCTTACAAACTAAGGATTTAAATTAAATGAACGGTCACTAAGGGCACCCCCTGTGGGGTTCGGGCCTCGGCTTAGTGCGTCATTGATGAGAGGGCAGCAAGGGACAACAGGCTGGGTCGGATCATTAATTGGGGAATCGGTCGTTACATGCTCAGCGTCGCGGGTTGGCTCGTCGAGCAAGGGTCGGGCAGTGATGTTACTGGGGGGTCGCGGAGGGCCTCGGCGGCGGGGCCGGATTCGCGGTTTGTAACGGTTCTTGTGTCTGTTTTTGTGTAATGTGCTGGTTTCCCTACAACTTTCTTGGAGAAGGGTGATGGGATCATCGGGTGTGGCAAGAGTGAGCCTAGGACGGCGAATTCTAGATATCTTGGAGAGGGCGTAATTGGCTGCTGAGGAAATCAGGGGGTTTGGGTGTTTTTCGGCCTTATCGAAAAAACCCTTTGTTAGTCGTTTCATGAATTGGGCTATGGTGGGGATCTTGAGGTCAACATGGAGTTGCTCATTCCTAACGTACCATGGGGCTCCCGTGGCCTTTCGTAAGAATCGGTTTTGGAGGGTCTGCATCTTATGGAGGTGATAGGGTTTGGTATGCGCGAAAACGGGACATGCGTAAGTCATGATAGGCCTAATGCACGCGGTGTAAATACGCAATTTGCACCTAAGTGACAATTTGCTACGTGCGTTCAGGACAGAGTGAAGCCTACCGAGAGCGAAGGCGGCGCGCGAACGCACCGTCTTAATGTGCTCACTGAAGTTTAAGCGCTGGTCTAAGATAACTCCTAGGTACTTGGCTTGCTTTTCCCAAGGGATCGGCTTGCCAAACATGGAGATCGGTTGAGGGGTGGGGGGGAGTTGGCGGGGTTTAGAGAAAAGTACCGCCTGGCTCTTGTCGGGATTGACCTCGATTCTCCATTTCCGGAACCAATCGCCTAAGGCGTTTGCGGATTTTTGGAGAATGCGCGTAATGCAGGGATAGCTTCTACCAGAATAATAGATGGCCGTATCGTCGGCAAAGAGGGCTAGTTGGGTTGAATTATTTCTGGGGATATCGCTGGTATATAGCGTGAAGGCTAATGGGGATATCACGGATCCCTGAGGGACTCCTGCGCGAATCGGATGTGGGGTTGATAGCGCACCATCGATGCGGTATCGGAATGTGCGGTTTGACAGAAAGTCACGAAGGATGAGCACGAGACGATCAGGCACACCGAGCTGGTATAGCTTGTATATCAGCCCGTTGTGCCAGACCTTGTCGAATGCTTTCGCGATATCGAAGAACAAGGCACCGGTCACCATGCCTCGCTGAAGGCGGGCGCTGATGTGCTCGACTATGCGGTGCACTTGTTGAACACAAGAGTGTTGGGATCTAAATCCAAACTGTTCTTTGGGAATTAAGCTCTTTGCTTCGGCGTAGTCTTTGAGACGCTTATAAATAAGCCTCTCGTAGATTTTGCCTAGGACATTGAGGAGACTAATGGGACGGTAACTACTCGGGGAAGAGGCGGGTTTACCCGGTTTGGGGATTCCTATTACTGTGGCTTGTTTCCACGACTGAGGGAACATGTTGTTTGCCATGGCGCTATTGAAGATAGCGGTCATTAGCACTATGAGGGCGGGAGAAAAGAGTTTGAACACCCTATTGGTGATTCCGTCTGAGCCAGGGGCTTTTCTGTGCTTAAGGCCTTTTATGATATCCTCAACTTCCTCAGGGGTGACTGAGGGTAGAGGATCGTCTGGGTCTTCTACTGGGGGAAGGGAGGTACGACGTTCAACTTCAGCATCCACCATCGCAAGGTGAGCTGGGTCTACTGGTTGGGTACTGGGGGAGCATTGAGTCTCTAGGCTGTCGGCCAGGCATTCGGCTTTGTCGTCATCGTCAAAAGCGACGGTCTGATCGGGACGGATGAGAGGGGGTACAGAGGCGACCTCAGAGGAGCGTAGTTTCCTCTGTAGGTCCCAGAAAGCCTGATGGGTTGGTTCTAATTCACCGAGCATCTTGTCCCAGCTCTCTTCACGCAGTTTTTGGATGCATCTGCTTACTTTGCGTTGTAAGCGACGCATGAAAACTTTGTTGCTGGAGCAGGGAAAAGAACTGTAGGCACGGACGGCCGCGTTCTTCTCGGTCACAAGATCACGCACATCATCCGGGAGTTTCCAGCGGTGATCATCCGCCGGAACTTCCCTTGAACAATCGTTCAGGATTGATTGTACGTGTTCTGTGAACGAGCTGATCGCGGCCTCCGTGTCGGCTACAGTCTCGATGTTGTCGGGGATCCTGTCTAAGTGCGGGGATTCGGTGGATTTCAGCATATCGCTTACTTTCCCCCAGTCCGTGATCACTTTAGTGGAGGGAGTTTGAGTGGGATCAAAGGGTCCTATTCTAGGGGCGAATTCAAAGATTACCGGTCTATGGTCAGAGTTGAGTTCGTCGATCGTTTCTACAGAATGCAATCGCAAGTTTACATTCTTCAGAAGCGCGACGTCTAGCACATCAGGGCTATGATTGGGGTTATTAGGGAAATGAGTGTGATGCATTGGGCCAATGACATCGAAGTTGAGGGGAGAGCAGAGGTTGAATAAGTCTCTACCTCTCCTATTTGAAAGACGACTATTCCACGCGGGGTGCTTTGCGTTAAGATCCCCCGCCAGAAGGACGGAGTCACTTAGATTAAAGAGGACTGTGAGGTCATCTTTGAAAGGGGTGACGAAATCGGGGTTGGAGTCAGCGGGCGGAAGGTATGCCGAGATAATAGTGATTGGTTGATGACCTGTCATGCCCAGTCGACAGACAGAGACTTCAATTTTGGAGAGAGGGGGAGGGTCCATAGGGATGCAGTACAGACTGGACTTGTAGTAAATGAGAGTACCTCCTCTGTGGCAGCGAGTCCTGTCATTGCGAACTAGCCGGTAGTTGGCAATGTTCGGGTTTCGCTGATGGGGTTTTAAGAAGGTCTCTTGGACTAATAAGATATCTAAGTGATGATCGCGGAGGAAGGTGGCGAACTCATCACGTTGGCCATTCATGCCTTCGGCGTTAAAGGTCCCTATCTTTAGGGATTTCGGTTTTAATCTACTGGGGGGGTTTCTATCCATTACGAACAAAGTTATGGGGAAGGGTCCTAAGGGCTTGCGTAATGTCGGGATACGCGTTATAAACTTGGATGAGCGCGAGCCAGTCACCGTTGCAGGCGATGGTGTCACGCGTCATTTGTAGAGCTCGCGGGGTGTAAAAAATCGCGAATGTGCTACCTAAGACTCTTACGGGGTCAAACGGGTCTAATTCGTATGCCGCGGGAGGGGGAGGGGGGGCCACGAAGGTAGAGGGTGCTGAAGGCAACCTTGCTGGAGGCGGTGGGCGGCGAGGATCTGCGGGTGCAAGGGGACGAGGCGCTACGGGAGCCGGGGGAAGAGGCGCTGAGGGCGCAGGAGGGCGAGGCGCTGAGGGCGCTGGAGGGCGAGGCGCTGATGGCGCTGGAGGGGTGGACGCTAGAGGAGCGGCCTTTTGTGCAGCGGGTTTTGGGGGCGACATGACTGGCAGTGTCATTAAGGGAGGGATAGCCTGAGGGGCGGGTGCTTGGGTGGGCCTCAGAGCCGGGAAGTGCGCCTGGTGGTTTAGAGTATTCCACGGGCTGGGGCGCTGGGGTCTTAGGGAGTCGGGGAGTTTATTATTAAGAGAGGGACATTCTCTCTGTTGCCTATTAATGGCACGTTGGGCTAGCTTGGGGGCTGAAGATTTTGGAGCCTTGGGGCATCCACGGTAGTTGGCGGGGTGACCAGACTCGCCGCACAGTACACAGCTCGGAGGCTCTGTGCACAATGTGCGGTCCTTGGGGCGAGAGCACTCGGCGGTGCCGTGGTCCCCCAGACACTTAACGCATCTGGGTTGTCCGAAACAATTCCTTTGTGCGTGGCCATAAAGCTGGCAACGATGGCATTGCGTTAAAACGCCAGTTTTTAAGGGCTTCTCTATGCGGAGGCCTGAGAGGCCACAGATCTTTGATATCTGATGGATGGGGTGGTGACCTTCGACACGGTCACAGACTATGAGCACCATGTTGTATGGTGAGGAATTGGAGCGGCCTCCAACCCTACGGTGCATGCGGTGGACTTCCGCTACGGGGACATTCTGGGAAAGAAGGTCCTCTTTAATCTCCTGAGGGGAGATTTCTACGGGGATGTTTTTAACCACTACCCTGGTCGGGATTTCGTCCTGGGGGGTATGGGTGTGGTAACGGATATTTCTAACTCTGAGGAGCTTGGTGAGCTCGCGGTAGTCGTTCGGTGTCGACGTCATGACTTTGATGCCCTGCTCAACAGCACGGGCATTGGTATAAATGATGTGACGCTCGTTACACGTCTTGGAGACCTCCGTCCATTTTCCCTTATCGTGGATGAATAAGGGTGGGGGACGGAGTTTTTTAGGGAGAGTGGCCGAGGTGGCGGATTGGGATGTGGCGTCAGCCGGAGTGGCTATGGCCATGGGGCTTGGAGAGCGGCTCTGTGAAGGGCCAGCAGCCGTCTGGGACTGGGGTAAGGGAGTTAGCGAGCTTTGGACAGCTGCTTTCTTTGATGTCGAATTGGAGGGGGATTTACCCTTCTTCCTCTTCCCTTTCCCGACGATTTGATAATCGTCTTCGGAGGAGGAGGAGGGAGAGGAGTCCGACTCTGAGGCGGAGGTCAAATTGGTGCGGTCTTCCGAGTTGGGAATATCCATCTCGGTTTCGTCCTGGGACGGAGAGGAACCTATTTCGGGATGTATTGGGGAGGCTTCCATAGGGACTGGTGCCTGTGAGGAGGGGATGATGGGTGATTCCAGCGCATCGCTGAAATCATTAAGCGCGGACTGAGGTGCAACCTCTGTGTCGCAAGCGCTGTTCTGGGCCTTGTATTGCCAGTCGTCTCTGAAGGGCTCTAAGAGCTCCTCGTATTTACCCCTAACGTGGGGATTCTCATCGGACATTAACTCATTTAAGAGTATCCTCAATTTGGCCTCAAGGACCTTTTTTATGGGGGGGGCCATTATTGGCGAAATGACCTACTAGGGGGACCTAGGGTTCATTACCTATCCTAATCCCGAGGAGATACGTAGAAACGTAAACCCCCCGGGCAGACAGCTCTCTTAAAAACGAACCCACCCTTGAGTTTTTCCTAGTGTTATGCTGGGCGAGAAGAAAAACACAAACAAACTCGCCAGCTACACTGCTGTCTGATTGGCCAGAGGGGCCTGTAGACCTAACTAAAGCCTAAACCTAGCTCCCCAGGTGGGATAACCCGGGGATGAGTTCACTCCCTGTCGGTGTCACAGGGAGGTGTGTGCTAAGGTGTGCCCTAAGCTTGTAAACCTGCCGCCAATCTTAATGTGCGGCAGGGCCCTATGGGTCTTGCGACCGATCCGGGCCGCTGGGGTAGAGACACCCAGACGTCCCGGGTGCAGCTGTAAACAAACGGGGTTATGTGCTACCAGACTGCGACTAGGGAAGCCCCCAAGGCCGCAGTCAGAGCCCGTCCGACTGTGTGCCTAACCCTGAAGGGGCTCGGCGGGTGTGTCGGGTCAACACCCTCTGGACTTCGTTATCACCGTAAGGTTTCCGTCCAGAACCACAAAACCGTGGATTTTCCCTGAGGGGGCAAAACACGTTGACGTGATGACCGTTAAGGAGAGAGTTGTCTTGAAAAAGACAGTTTTCGTATCGAACCAACTACGAGTAGTTGATTCTCTACGGCGCAGTACCACTAAGTCCGAGCGCAAGGCAAAGACTGTAGTAGTACTACGACTTGGCGGGCGGAGCTCGGCGAGACGGCGGCGCTACGTAGTAGCACGGCGGCGGGACCGAGTCGGGGGGCGCGGGGTGCGCGGGGGCAGACGACAGAGCGGAGCGTACGTGTGCACGCTACGGCAGCCGAACGTCGAATGAGGTATACTATGATAGCATTTCGTTTCTTATATTCAAATTTCATGAAGGTATTAAAGTGTACAATGACGAAAAAACGCTGCCAGCAGGTTCAAAACAATCTTACTGTAAACACTTCAACACACACACTCACACACACACTCACACACACAAACCTCCTTGTGACCTCTACGTGTAACACTTCTATCTTCTTCTTTTAGAATTCAATTTGTGATGAGGAAAATAAGTATTAAACAACTTATCGTATAAATTCCGTTCGAGCAAAGATCCAACATCATTAATTAGATTTACAACTGTTGATTGTGAAGAAACGTCGTATCAAAATGAAGCTGTACTAGTGGCTTTGAGTTTTGCCAACCCTGCTATATGGAGATATGAGCATGTTTGTCCTGATGGTACTCCAAGAAACTGTTCATGTGTTGGTCACGAAGAAGAAGTAAGTGGAATCAGAGGCACAGTGACTTATTCCACCAGTTGGATCTAAAAGTTTCCTTACCATCATCCTGTCTAACCTTTTCTCAACTAAGCTGGGGTCGGCTTCCAGTCTAACCGGATGCAGCTGAATACCAGTATTAGAGCAACGGCCTATCTGACCTCCCTAACCTAGTTAGAACTGGGTAATACTTTTAATGAGCCCTTTGGTAAGACTGGCTGTCAGACTCGGGCCACTGACTACTTGTAACGACTGTCAAAGATCTACAAATTACAGCCGGGACCAACGGCTTAAGTTGCTTTCCGATTCACGAAGGAACAAGTTTCCAAGGTATGTAATGGGTGATCACCCATCCACGGACCAACTTAGGCAAGCATGGCTTAACCTAAAGATCGACCCGAGCGGCTGTTATTATTTAGCCACGAGCTCCTCGTAAAAGTTTGCTGACCAATAAGTTATCATTAAGTTTTTGCTTCCAAGAAAAAAAAGAATAATTTATTTAACAAAAAAATATTACAAAAGTGTACATTTAGGTGCAGTAGTTATAAGTTGGGGGATTACATTGATGATAAAAATGCTTGGCTAAATGCTGGTCCTGCTCCACAACCATAGGGGGCGGGGGGGGGGGCAAATTAATTGATTGTTCGGGTCGGGCATTATTTGAGTCCGTCGACATGTAAAGAAGAAAATGAAGAATTGATTCCCATGTTAATGTATTGTGGAAGCTGCAGAAGATTGTAAAAATATACTTGCATTATATAGATTCCAGTTCTTAGTATTATATAATTGCATAGCACATGTGTGAGTACTTTATACTGTTCAGCCACCATTTACATTTATTTATCTTTCATTGACTTGAATATGCCTTGGTGGCTGAGAGAATGTCATGCTCACTTAAATGTCTCGCTGATGGTGGCGGGTGTGTCGGGTCATTTAGTTCCCTTCAATATGGTTGAGTTGAATGGCGCCGGTACATGCGTCATATTTGTGAACGGGCGCTGTCAGTTGGGACTGGTCATCTCTTAGCTGCCAAGGTTCATTTTAATTACTTTATTCGCGCTCTTAGTGTGCACGTCTTTCTACATCGTTCTCACATATATGTATAATCTCAAAATTATTGATGTAACCAAGATTTTGTAACAATATTTTGATTTTAAAAGAGTGTCCATGGAGTTTCTTGCCCGTTCTTCTCCATAGAGATCTACGCTAGGGAATGGGCAACTACAGTACTTTCTCAAGTTGTTATGCCTTGTGACTGGGACTGTAGCTTTGATTTTCTTTTTTGTATTTTTGACATTCAAAAGTGCCGTAATGGTCTAATTGAAATAAATGCTTTGAGTTTGAGTTTGAGTTTGAGTAGTGTTATTTCTCAAACATTGTTATAAATAATGCATAAAAGTAAACTATAAATAAAATATATTTACCAAGGGTCGTGATAGGACATAAACTAATAGCTTCACGTGCAAACCCAATGAAATTAGTAGCGAGCCCGCTAATCGGTTCTGTGGTTAGGTTAGTAGAGCTAAAATGGTGTGCATTGCATTTAGCATTAAGTTTTTTTTCCATCTGTCCTAATGGATAATGGAAATTAGATAAAACCGGTACAGTGTTAATTGATTGGATAGATTTTTCTGGATAATGTTACGCTTGTTTTAGCTGATTAGTTTTTGAATAGAATGATACGGGACGATTACACAAATTGTGATAATTACGATAAAATAATACAGCAGCGGTAGCCCAGTGGTGGCGGCCCCGACTTACGAACAGTAAGCCGTGGGTTCGAACCCAGACGCATAACTTTGTGTAATTTATTTCATCACCGCTGCTCTCAAAACGATGAAGGAAAACATCGTGAGAAAACCGGTATGTCATAAAAACAAAAATTCTAAGATATGTGACATTTACCAATCCGCACTGGGCCCGCGTGGTGGATTTTAGCCCATTCCCTCTCATAGAGAGGAGGCTTGTGTCCCAGCAGTGGGAACATTAATAGGCTGATGATGATAATGATGATGAATACATCATACTGGGTAAGGGCGCACAAACGGTTACCATGCATTCAGTAAATTAACAAGGGGTACCGAAATAAATAAATACATTTGGGGAAAGGCTAGGCAGATGATACCGAACACCCTGAAATAGAAATGTTTTCATCAGTAATAAAATAAAAAAATATTGCAATTTTGTAGGACACTAGGTACTGCTTTTTTAAAAATGTCTGGATTAAAAAAAAAAATACCGATGAATTTCAACTGTGGGGAATGGTGTTCAGAATTATGTATTTGAAAACGTGGTAATCATTTGTGCGTTGATGTTCCTAGGTACATACATACAAATTATAAATGTAGCTGACAAAACATTTTGAAAGTAAAATTAGAAAGCAGTGCTTTATTTATGTCATGAAAGCGAGAAACAAATATTTGAAAAGGGTTTGGTAACCTACAACGTTGTCTTCGGAGTGAATCGAGGCGCGCTTCCTCTCACAAACTGTATCCTAGCACTGGGATCATAAAAGGTTGTTTGCTTATTCTATGTACCTAAAGATCGATTTGGCATATCAACTGAACGAAACCGAACGAAAGTTGCCGACATTGGTGCTGGCCTTGGTGCGTAGACGACTAACAGCTATTTGATACTAGACGAAATTGATCTTTAGGCCTTGGTGTGTAGGCTCTATTAAGATTACATGCCCATTGACTCTACAAAAAAATGTGTATCAACGATAACATTCAAGACATTCTTACCTACTAAAAGAATTTTGATTAGACAATTCTTTCACGGAAATATCCTATAAATGTACGCATCGCTAAAATATAAAGTGTTTCAATTGATTATTTGGGCCGGTCGTAAAAGTTTACTAAGGAAAAAGGGTTTCTATGGCGTTGCTTTGAAATAAATAAGTATTTATGTTGCGATTTGGACCTTTAAACGCCTTGGGAATGGCGTCCGAGAATGTTGGCTTATTTGGGGATGTCTGTCTTCAGTCCCACGGATGTTTTTCTTTATGATGCGTGCTGAGTTACAAATTGACTTCTTTTGGTTTTCCAACTCCTCCGCTATACTTTTCTGAATAATTTCGTTGCGAGATCCAAGACAGTTAAATTGTTTCTTTAGGAATTCGTCGAGCTTCATTGTCTCGGCGGTTTTCTGGTGGTCGCCACTGTTGATGTGATGGTGTGTAATGTGTGGCGAGCTTGTCCCAATAAAAAAATGGTTTTAAGCTACAGACGTTTCTACAGCGTTCTGTACAATAACTGAGAATATTAATGTTGTTGAATAATTATGTACCTAGAATGTGTTTTAAAATATTTTTAACATTGGGTTATTTTTGTACTTCAGCATTTTCGAAGACATCAAATCGTACTAGAAGATTTATTTTTAAAATCGAATGATGATAGACTTTGAAAAGGTGCCATTCCAAGACCGGCTGCACACTGCAACCGCAGGCGACATGCTTGGCTGCGGATAGCGGCTGCGGTTGGATCGCAGTGCGGCCTGTGGTCGCGGCTGCCTCTATGCCAAGCGTGGCGGCATGCCGTAGCTGCACTATGCATAGAACCATACTTCTCTTTGTCATCTTGCAAAAAGTCAACATTTTTTACGTGTGTACTCTCTGCGGTTCGCGACACCACTGGGCACTGCAGTCTGCGGTCTCTGCGCGCCGCGGCCGCAGGCCGCATTGTCTCCGTACTCGGAATCAAATTCATAGAGGTTCATAGAAACAAGTGGTGTCGCTTGCAGTTTGCGGTCTGCAGCCAGTCTCGAAATGGCACCTTTAGTGTCTGTGGTTAGTAACAGTTTCGGCAATGAAGAACATATTAAAAAAACGATGATTTTTTGTTATGGCAGCAGAAATACACATTCTGTGAAAATTTCGACTGTCTACCTATTACGGGTCATGAGATACAGCTCGCTGACAGACGCAGGCGGACGGACGGATGGACAGTGATGGCTTAGTAATAGGGTCCCGCTGGTTACGGAATCCTAAAAAGGGAAGATCCTCAAAAAATCTTTAAGTTGCGTCGCTACACCAGTCAATCTATCTAACACATACATGGAGCAATTGAGGTTATTCCAACACCCTTATGTGCGCGACAACCAACAAGTGCCACGAACCTTGGTCCTAAGCTAACAGAGCGGCTATCTCCAATCAGTAACTGAAGTGGTTAACTCATAGATAAACGGTTATCCACTGGGATGAAAGTTTGTGATGTCGCGACGACGGGGTTTCTGAATACATACCTACCTCTAGATATATCTACTTGAGGGAAATGAGATTCGTATCTTCGGATGAATTAAATATTTGGATAATCTCAGCTAAGGATTATTTTTTAACAACTAAATTACGATTTATTTATTTCTCAGTAGCAGCCGCGGAGTCTCGGTCTGTGTTCGGTTGGTGGCAATAGGCTTACCCCTTATTACATGGGACTATAACATAACTGGCGAAATGTGGATGTTAACACATAGAATATTTTTTCCTTTTCGTGGGACAATTAGATACCGACTTACGCGGGTGAAGCTGCGAGAATGAGCTAGTAATATAATAGAATTGGAAGCAATAACACACAGTTTTCAACACATATTACAGGACCAACCACTCAACTTCAACTTCCATCTTCCTTACAAGTTCCATTGAAAAGCCTTCTCCTGAAGGATTTAACTGGAAACCAGTACAAAATTCGTTTCACACGCTAGTTTCCAAGAATTTCAGGACAGTGCAACGTTGCAGAAATTAAAGGTGTTTGTTTTACGCCCTGACGACGTTCATAACACGTTAGGCAATGATATTCTAATAAAATAGAAGAATAATAATTAATAATTTTATTAGAATATCATTGACGGTACGTAAATACAAGAAAAGATTGACAAGCAAATTCACTTGGTTATCACTTTCAGACACCAGTTTTAATAAAACTTGCCAATATCTGCAACTTAACCCTCAAGAAAAAAAATCTCAAATCGTTTATATCCTTAATGTACACATTCAGGTGGTAAATAAAAAAATAATATAAACAATTATGGTCCCTGTGGGGCACAGCATACTTAAGTAGAGAGAGGAAGAGTGCTTTATTACTTTTTAACCGACTTCCAAAAAGAGGAGGTTATCAATTCATCTGTTTTTTATTTTATTTTATTTTTTTGTGTGTATGTTCAGCCCTTTTTTCGCCAAATGTGAACCGATTTCGATGACTCTTTTTTTGTTTGGAAGAAAATTACTTCACGGTGGTCGCGTTTAAATTTAGTGAAGATCTGATGGTGATCTTCGGAGATATACAATGGAACTCTTTAACTATAGACAGCAAATCGGTCGTAATTGCTGCAATCACTTGGATGTTTGTTGTTTTCAGAATATCATAACATAACATCACGCCTGTATGCTCTGAGGGGGTATGCAGATGTGTACAGTACACCCACATTTCGACAGTTAGGTATCTTAGGTTCCATTTTATTGGGGATAAGCCTATTACCCTTACATGCATTGTTAACAATATGAAATTAATGACTGCCTTGTTGGTCTAGTGGTGGCGACTACTCAGCATGAGGTCCTGGGTTCGATTCCCAGGTCGGGCAAAGTGTTATTGGGTTTTTCCATCAGGAATTTCTCAGTAGCAGCCACGGAGTCTGGATTTGCGCCGGCGGGCGCTCGCCATCTATTACATGGGCCTGAAACATAACTGTCAAAATGTGGGTGTAGGTACTATTGGGTAAACCTCAGCCCAACTCTTCGGGGATTACCGGCGTCATGTTATGTTATGTTAAAATAAATGTATAGCTAAGATTTGTATAGGATATTACAACAAAAAATTGAAAATTAAAAAACTTTTTGCAAAAAAAAACCGACTTCAAAAACACAACAAAGTGAAAAATATCTTTAACTTTAGCAAAGAAACTGAATCAAACACAGAAGTCACCGACTTCTGAAGCTAAAGTTATTTTTCACTTTGTTGTGTTTTTGAAGTCGGTTTTATGTTTTGCAAAAAAGTTTTTATTAAGTTAGTTAGTTTATTAAGTTGAATTATTTTGTATCCTATAAAGTATTTATATTTCCATTCATTTACTTATTCTATTAATATTTTATGTACAAGCCATTGCTTATTTGTTTACTCGCTAAATACATTCTATGGGACTTGATAATAGTGTATCTTTCCATCTGTGAAACATTTTTTTATTCGGATGTGGTTTTAGAGATTACCTCCTACATTTAAACTTACAGCCAGTACCTTACCACCAAATTAGCGTCTTGCAGATATGCCTATAAATATGATTGTCGACATAAGCCCATTGGTGAAGTATAGTGCAGTATTTTTCTTCTGGCAATAGAATGGTATTGCCAGGCGCTGTTGATAAATATTTTGATAAATTATTTTGTCAAAATTGTATTAAAAAATCAAGATGGCGACGTTGGTTACAAATATGGCCTCCAGTCAATAGAACTTGCAACACTATACTTAAGTTTTGTAGCTTTGTTCTTTTGTGTGCACTAAATAAATGGTTTTTCTTTTTCTATCTTTAATGTTAATACTAATAAGGGACAAGGGACTCACCCCGCTGTCCATGGCTAAAGAGAACTAGCACAAACCTGAAGTGGTTACCACCGATGACCGCAAGGAAGTGTGGCAAGGCAAAGAGCTTCACGGGCGCTTCTACCGGGTTCTTCATGGGCCCGATGTAGATTTTCTAGCGTCCGTGTCCTGGTTACGTTTCGGTGACCTCTTTGGGGAAACTGAAGGTTTTGTCTGTGCGATTATGGACATAGTTATGTTGACGAACAACTACCGGAAATATATTATGAAGGACGGGATGGTTGACGTGTGTCGGGCATGCCACCTTCCGGGTGAGTCCATCAGAAATATTATTTCTGGTTGTTCTCGTCTGGCTAACGGTGAGTACTTGCTTACAGGCTCAGCCAAGTAGCCAGGGTTATACACCAGTAACTTGCCTTGAAATATAAACTTGTGGAATCTGAGGTACCGTACTACAAGTATGTGCCCGACCCAGTTCTCGAAAAAGACCATGTCACGCTGTACTGGGATCGTCTATCATTACTGACAAGACTATTGTCGCCAATAAGCCTGACATAGTGATGATAGACCGATCAGCGCACCGCGTAATGATAATCGATGTTACCATTCCGCATGACGAGAACCTAGTGAAAGTTGAGAAAGAGAGACAAATAAAATATCTCGACTTGGCGCACGAGGTTGGCGACATGTGTAATATGAACTCGGTTATCATTGTGCCGATTGTCGTGACGGCCAATGGCCTCATAGCCAAGAGCCTCGATGACCATCTATCGAAGCTCTCTTTAGGCGGTTGGATCAAGGGCCTGATTCAAAAGGCAGTACTCTTCGATACGGCTCGCATTGTGAGGAGGTTCCTGTCTCTGCAGCCCTAACCACCGCGGCACCGGTGGCTTGGACCCTGCTCCCGACATCGGCGGACTACTATTTTTTTATATTTTTAATGTTTTTTTTTTTTTTTAAGAAATATTTAAAAATGTAAATAATAAGATCTTAAGATGAGGAGATAATAATAAATCGCTTAATTGCCAAGAGCCTCGATCAATACCTGAGGAGGCTCTCGTTAGGCAGCTGGATCAAGGGCGTGATTCAGAAAGCGGTAAGTACTCCTGGACACGGCTCGTATTGTTAGGAAGTTTCTCTCACTGGAGCCCTGACCTTGCTTGCCTGAGCTTGGACCTTGTTCCCGATACCGGTGGGCTACAATTTTTTATATTTTTAAATGTTTTTTTTATATTTTTTATTTGTAAGGAATTTTAAAAATGTAATTAATTTGTAAAGAAATAAATAAAGGAGATAATAATAATAATAGTTTATTTCCAAACAACTTAGTACTATTTTACAATAGCAATGTGGCAACAATATTTATATATACAACAAAATATCTATCTTTGTCTGTTCTATAAATAAAGCATTCGAGTCCTAACCTTGATCACATACGTCAGCTCCCTACTTCCAAATAAAGCAAAAAAGCTGATATAAAAAAAGAGAAATAAGTTATTTTTTTACCCTTGTTATTTTTGTAACATACATTGGGATAAATCTTCTTTATTTTTTCATTGAATATAATACGAGAGCCCACAATGAGTAGGCTCATAATTTGATGGGGTTCTATTTGTTATTTTGCGCACATATACGACCTTTTATATGACAAATCAGTTTAAGTCTGACTTTTGTAAATGTATTGTGAGCTGTTTTGCAGGAACGGTTACATATTTTTCTATCTGCAATATAATTAATGATCATACAATGAGGCCGTATTAATTTGTTTCTATCCAATACCAAATCATTTGTTTCTCTAAATTTTCATACATTAAAGCATAATCAGGCATTCCCACAGCTGGGACAGACCTCCCTTTGGGCAGTAATCCAAGACGGTGGCTGCTACATGTCTTTAAAGTTTTTGTTCTAGGATATAAACCCCGAAGGGATAGGCAGAGGCGTAATTGTTAGTACACCCCACAATTCACCAGTTATGTTTAAGTTTGATGCAATAGAGGGCGAGCCTATTGGCATCAAACGGGCACAAATCTCGAATCTGTGACTGCTACTGAGAAATTCCTGATAGAAAAACCCAAAAACCATTTTCCAACCCGGGAAATCAAAACCAGGATCTCATTTATTTTTATGAAAAGTACCACTGTTTGCTAGATCAGAAATTCCAAATAAGCTCATGTAACATTATAAGGTTTTATTAACAACAATTTGGTATGTAATATTGTACCTAAGCGTTTCTTACACAATACAGTGTCTTGCTAAACATAATTTAGATATCCTGTTCCCCCTCAAGGGAATGTTATTATTAGCACCAGCATTCCTTTAAGGTATTACATTTAATTACGCTGCATGTTCGTAATTTAATATAACACTGTATGATACCATCTTAAACTTACTTGTATAAGTTTATTATGTAAGCAGTTCTTTAACGTCGCAGTCTGCTCTCTCTGGAGTTTGTTGATCTTTAGAAATCTGCAAGCAAAGCCAGCTGTATGCATTTTAGAGGTTGTTTCTGGTTAATTAATTTGACATGACATGAAAGAGTTGTTAAAAATAACGAGAAGATGTAAACAAGCGAGCAATATAATATAAAACCTAGACAGAACTGCTGTAAAGGCGTTCCCATAGCTGGTACCAATGATATTTTTTACTTTTTTTTTATTACGTGTATGAAAAATATTAGACATTTTTGGCCAGGATTAAAAAACTCGAACAGTATTTTTTTTTTCTCCTTCTTTTTGAACTCAAATTATGTTAGACCAGTATGTAGCCATCTGCACAGCTGTAACATTAGCTTCGATTACATCTTGAAAGGTGCAAGTGTTTCTGCAGAATGTTCAGGACAGGTGGTGGAGCATACCCTGCGGACGGGCTCCACACTGGTAATCTGTTTGGGATGGATCCAGGATACCCCCATTTGTCCAGATTATATCTACAGCGGTCAACCTGGGCTCACAATCGGTTTAGAGATTTCCAGATTGGTCACTGTTGAAATTTTGAAGGATGGGATGTTTGACTCAAACTCAATATAGTGTCAGGATATTATTAGATTTTTTTTTTGGTTGACTGTAGTCTGCTGGTGTACCTTTAATATACAGACAACATACTCAGAAGTGCAATCCCACTCGCAAAGTATTACTTAGATACGTTACCGAGTTCAATTTTTTTTTCCACAACAGTACTTACCCTCCTAATATATTCTGCAACTTACCTAAACCCCCATAGCACATTAGTCACACACAATTAACGCCACCGAAGAGACGACACGTTTTTGCATAAGTTAGCTCGCTGTTTGACCAACTTCACGCTTCAAGCGACCAACTTTGATTGAGATCCGCGCCCCATACCTGGAATTTAAACGAGGGCTCTACTAAGTTATTAGAAAACTTTTCAATGGCTCCCAATTTTATAATAATAAAGGATAAATGTTCATAGACGAGAATACCGAGTCGACGACAACGATATGGTTTTATTAAGGAATTCAAACTTTTCTATCCGATTAACCCGTGGACGTATCTCTTGTAATTCGTCGAGAATTAGATTTGGCAGCCATTTTCGTTTCTTCTGTTTTATCTCTGAGACTCTGAAATTCGTTTTCATCAGTAATATTTGATATTTGGCTCAGTTGAGAGGTATTGTCTGGATTTTCTGTTTTATGAATTCTGAATTATATCTATTATGAATCTTTGTGAAGCAATATTGCCAAAAAGACTGCCTCGTTCGTCTAGTGGTCGCATGCACGATTGCTGGCCCTGGCTTCGATTGCCGGGTCGGGAAAAGTTTTTCCATTAGAAATTTCTCAGTAGCAGCCACGGAGTCTGGATTTGCGACCGGTTGATGGCAATAGGCTCGTCGTCTATTATATACATGGAACTTAAACATAACTGGAGAAATGTTGGTGTACTATTAGGAACACCTTTGCCTAACCCTTCAGGAATTCCTAGCGTGATGTTATGTTATGTTTATACACACATCAAAAGTATCTAGGGATCAACATATATTTTTGCAATAACTTTTCTCCTGATTGATATTAATTAAAATTTTCTTTAAGGATTCATCAAATAAAGTCTTTTCGTTTGTCACAGTAACGATAAACCAAGTCACCTTTGCATTAATAAAGAAATTTGCCATTTTCCTAATAAAAGGATTTTTGACATTTGAACCACTAACATTAAAGTTCGAAAAAAAGACTGAAATAACAGTTTTCTTTAAAATTTTATTGGGTAACTTAAACAATTAATAATCCGTGTTTCTACCGCGAACACTAACAACACAAGAACATCGGTTTGGCATACTCAAAATGAGTTCATCCAAATCACGCTGTGGAATGGCCGCCCATGTTCGTTGCAACAACAAAAAAAGGTCTTCTTGCGACTGGATACCCTCCATATTCGGCAGAGCTCTTCTCTGTAGCATATCCCATGCATGCTCAATCGGGTTCAAGTCTGGCGACTGAGCAGGCCAGGGCAGGACATTGATGTTAGCTGCGGCGAGAGTCTGTCTTACAACTCTTGCGGTGTGCGGTCGTGCATTATCATGCATTAACTGAAATAAGGGACCGATTTGCACTTGTAGAGGAACGATGACGTCTGATACAATCGTCTCAGCATAAATTTGAGCGTTGAGGTTGCCTCTGATCCAAATCAACTCAGTTCTTCCGCCGATCCAAATACCCGCCCATACCATGATGGTTCCACCACTATAAGGATGGACTTCCTGGCAGGATTTTAATCGCTGTTGGCGTCCAGGGGTTCTCCAGTGTCGTATACGTCTTGTATCCGGTCTCATACCAAAACGAGACTCATCAGAAAAGCACACGAAACGCCATTGTTCTTCTGCCCAATTTCTGTGTTCAAGAGCCCATTGATATCGAATCCTACGATTGTGCATTGCTATAGGTGGTACCCGTAGCGGTCTTCGGGAATGAAGGTTCACTTCATGCAAGCGGTTTCTGACTGTTTGGTCGCTAATTAAGTTCCCTGAAGAGTGATGAAGCCTCACGGCTAACATCATGGCGGTTATTGTTGGAGCTCTTCGAGTTAAGATTTGAATGTATCGGTCTTGTCTCCGTGTGGTGCAGCGATACCGTCCTCCATGGCGCTCAGCCACGGTACCAGTGCTTCGGTAACGTGTCCAAAGTCGACTGATAACACTCTGACTTGTATTCAGAGATAAAGCTACAGTACGTTGCCGGGAACCAGCTTCTATCATTCCCACGGCTCTGAGCATTTCTTCCCTGCTTAAATGACGTCGCCGCTCCATAATAACGTTGGTTTTAATCAGTAGTAGGGAAACAGTAGCACTAATAATGTCTTCAATGCGTTGTATGTTTTTATAGGGAAAATATTGACAGCTTATTTTCATCTTTTACTCGAATTTGATTGAGAGTTCCTGATTCAAATTATGAAATGCACCAAAAAGGATCCATATAAATTTATAAAATCATAAATTTATTACAAAGCCACATCTCAATCTCAAGAAATCCGCATAAAAATGCTTGATCCCTAGACATTTTTGATGTGTGTATTACTTACAGTATTCGACTTAAATAATGGCATGACTTTAAAAAAAGTTTGATTAAAATGAGGGCGTCGTTTCTGTCGGCAGAGGCAGCTGTGTGACAGACCATAATGGTATGTTCCTAAACTCGATATGTCAATAACGCCCGGGTACCTACTGGTACAGTATGGCCACTTCAAGTTTGCAGTTAAAGGTGGCGTTGTCAAGACAAAATGCACCAATATGTCAATCATGGTACATTTATTTTAGTTCTGTTTACCCGCCTGCACAGATAAATTGGTTGACGTGTATAGTCCTAACATAGGCTCGTTATTTTACCTTCGCCATTGAAAATCTGTCAGAATCATAGAGCACTTGTTACTATCATAGACAAATCTGTCAAAATTACAGTAAGCTTTATTTTAATAGTCATAGGGTTGCTATTGAATCGCAGCTTTAAGGTTTAATATTACTGCGAAAATAAGTGAGGATACCTAAACAGAGGTATGACATTAGTCTTGGCATCAGAAACCAGAACTTTCCAACTTCCATAAAGCAAATTTTCAACCCACTAATCATCGTAAAAGATGGAAGACATTATGGAGTTCCTATAATTAATTCAATGGTTTTTTTACGATGGCAATTTACCCATTTTGAATATAAAATTTTATAATCACTTTTTTATTGACTCATCAGTTTGATGATGTTTGAGAAAGACTGATTGGTTTTATGCTTTGTTTTTACTGATAGATATTATAGGTGTTCCTCCCATCATGGGAGAGGCTTATGTCCAGCAGTGGACGTTATGGGCTGTTGTTGTTGTTGTTGTTATTATAGGTGTTTAGTAAACTGGTCCCACACAGGTGGATCCCGCGGGATCAGTCGACCTAATGAATTTTGGAATTGGTCAATATTACCCGTCCTGAAAAGACTAAAAGAAAGAAAGAAAATATTTGTTTATTTTACACAGTAACGTACACGCAAGGTTAGGTCCGGATTGGTAAACGGATTCTTACAGACTTTCTAGATAATTGGCTACAGTTAAATACCACCAAATAAAGAAGTATACCAGCACTGCTTTGTCAGTTTGAGGATTAAAGCCTAAGCTTATAAAAACCCAATAGTTCTGTAGCTTAAAAAAATGGATTTATAACCACCTCCTTTTCGAAGTCGGTTAAAAGTAAGCTCACTTTTTTCATAAACCATTTTGAATTAAACGGAATTCATTAATAGCTGATAATTTTGTTACCTGTTACAAAAAACTCCTGCTAATTCGTTTATCCTCCAGACCAATAAGGTAAATTTATTACTGAGCAAATTGTTCTAAATTCGGTACAAACCAAAAATAAACCAAGCGAAATCGAGTCAACTTAATAAACATAAATTACTCCGTAAAATCCCAATTGTATGGATTACACGTACAAATTCGGCCCACGATCAATGTTGTGGAACATTTGCTTGTACTACATGCATGTATTAGGACAAAATTTGGGTTAAAATCGAGAGTTATAATTTGCATTATTCGGAGACTAAAATCTAACATTATGTGGAATTCGTGGTTTAATTATAACAACCTCATAGGTCAATTTTCAGGGTAAGCCGAGCTTGTCAAGAGTGGTCCGTGTATTGGTGACCCGTACCTCGGTTCCTTATGCCATAGGAAGCACTGCAGATTTTTAGAGATCTTTGGCAGTCGTTACCTACTGTTACAGGTAGTCAGTGGCCCGAAAGTCTGACAACTAGTCTTATCAAGGGGTATCGTGTTACCACTAGGTAAAGACTAAAAGAAAGCTTTTAGTATTTTAAGCCCAGTTTACTAACTGGGCTTAAAATACTAAAAGCTTTCTTTTCTTTTCTAACTTACTGGGTTTAAAATACTAAAAGGCTAAGCAAATGACTTATATCTGTGAGGCAGCTCGGTGCTATGGTTGGAAAAAATAAGATTCTTTCACTGTTGCTCGATGATAACAATGATTTAAAGACAGCACAGGGTTACAACAATCTTTCAACGCTTTAATGACACTGGCAAAGGGCTTTTAGGTATCCTTTTGTAAAACAGTTTTGTGAAAAATGAATGAATAAAAAAAGATGTCTATAAAGGTCGTCTCCACCAGCGTTCTTAACGTGGTTCTATGCAGTAGTAACTCTCTGACTGACGCACAATTAATATCATGTTAGAGCGGTAGCCCAGTGGTGGCGGCCCCGACTTACGAACAGTAAGTCGTGGGTTCAAACCCAGACAGACGCATTACTTTGTGTAATTTATTTCATCACCACTGCTCTTAAAACGGTGAAGGGAAACATCGTGAGGAAACCGGCATGTCCTAGAACCAAAAATTCGAAGACATGTGACATCTACCAATCCGCACTGGGCCCGCGTGGTGCAATGGATTATAGCTCATTCTCTCTCATTGAGAGGAGGCCGAGTCCCAGCAGTGGGAACATTATACCAATCAATCAATCAATCTGTAGTTCAAAATTAAGCTACTTTAGTAACCGAGGATTAAACCTCGATCGATCCACATTATTGTTGTTTCTCCAGACACAAACCCTCAAGGAATAAAGATATATATGTGGTGAAATTAAACTATTTCACTAGACAAACGCACTTGTATTTAATCCTCAGGAAATTGGGACGCAGAAGATAGACTACCTCGCTTTAGTGATGCGTGGTCCGATCCTACTATTTGCAGTATCGATACAATAATATGCGATACTCTGTTATTTTGTATCGATACAAATGTATACGATAAATGCGTATACGCAATATGTAAGAATAGATCTTATTATCTTGCCACCTTGTATTAAAATTCATGATCAGTCAATGCGGGTGACTGTATTTTCAAGCCGTTTGGGGTTGCAATCCTGGTTCCGAGGGGCCCAGTGCTTATAGCCTTTTTTAAATATAATTATGTCAAAACGGTGAGCAGTTGGCGCTTCCCGTGACCCAACGGCTAGCTTTTACTTTGACCAGAGACTTAGCATTGCCATACAACGTGGCTTACCTAATATGCCGCCAGTCCCTTGGTCACATTACTGGTTGACAGCGTTGAAAAGGTATTTTTTGACGCTATATTTTAGTTACTGGTTAGTACATTTTTTTTAAGGCATTATAAAAGAATTCACTCGGATATTAAGTATGATACAATAAATATCACTGGACATTACACACAGCGCCATCTAGTGTCACACGAAGCAACGGGGCTTGTGTCGTGGACACCAGATAGTTGATATTATACTACATATACATTTTTTGTTTGTAAATAAATTCTTATTATACATATAAACATCCATGACTCGGAAACAAATTGCTTCCACCGGGATTCGAACCCGGGACATTAAGAACGTAAGGCGGCCTCACTACCGCTGTGTCATTCGGGTCGTAGAACAACAATACTTACATTGGTGTGGACGATACGATACGACTCGATTTTAAGAGACAGGCAGATCCAAACCATTCGATGGGACCCTAGAATCGTATCACTTAGGTGCGAAAATCCGTATCGATTCACAGTATCGATACACAAATGCAAGTATCGTGCATCTCTACCTCGCCCACTTAACGGAAGGTTAAGTTATTCGCCGATTACACAAATCTGATTCTATTAATTACAATTCAGCTTAAGTGTTCCAGTTGACTATAGTAATTACACCCTAGTTAATTATCCGGTTTAATTAACTGTAGCAGTAACGGTAAATAGGAAATTAATTGTGTTTATCTTCTTACTTAGATGTTTTTGGTTAATTTTTCGTTTATGTAAGAACATTAGGTTAATTACTTTTATATTTTTTGTAAGTCGTAGTCGTGATTTGTGGTGGTTTTTAATAGATGTTAAAAGCCTGCCTCCGTACATGTCTTATTTGGTAAACAAATACCTGGTATATTGGATTCCGATTTAGAGAAAATTAATTAGATGGAGTCGTCAATTCAAAGCACTTGATAGTGAATATGCTCAAAGTTAGTAAAATTATTAAGGTACTAATGATGAATAAAATTAAAACCTGCTAATTACCAAGAAATATAAATTTTAAGTATGTAATTGATACAAAAGCGTTTTAAGTTATCAAAATAAACTTGTATGGAAACAAACTCTGTACCTATAGGTTTCAAAGTTACAGTCGGTTTTCAGAAATCCATAGAGAAGTTTACTGTATACCGCAGTTTTCTCGTTAAGTAAACAGTTACCTAACATATTTCAGAATTACAAACCTGGTTATGAATACGTTGTTCCCGAAGTATGTTAAGTTCCTGCAAAATTTTCCCATTCAACTCCAGAGGTCGTGAGGAGTTTTAATCAAAGTTTTGTTCTGTTGACATTTTTGGGTGAGCTCCTTTAATAATAAAATACCCACATGTTTAACGTTGCTGTGGATATGGATGTGGATGTCTCCTTTGTTAAAGTTCACGAATGTTATAAGTTTTTAGCAGTTATTAAGGTGCGTTTAGTGCTAACGGCTTTTTCGGTGTCTTTTTCGTTGATTTATTTAGCTGTCCTACAGGTTCCTTGAGGTAATAAGGTCCTTTAGGTTAGCATACATATATCATTCCTCTGTTCGGCAAAGGCCTTTCCCCATGACTTCCATTTCTTCTGATCCAAGGCTAATACGGCCCACTGGTCATTGGTCCAAAACGACGAATCGTGCAAAGTATGCACCATATTTCATGAATCCTCACTCATATTGATAAGATCAAATAATTATTAATTATTGAAATAATAAGTAATAGTAAGTACTGCGAACAAATACCTAAATATACACAAATATTTGTTTAGTTTTGTGTCAACTTTTTTTGTTAAATGAGCTTTTACTTTCAAGTTTGCGTAGCTCCCTTTATGTTACCTGCCAACGATGTTTCTGTAAACAAATTGCAAGTTTTTCAGCAACGTGCACCTGCTCTTGAAAAACAATTTAACTCAATGAACTATTCCCATTTAAACAATTACAAGAGATCTTAAACAATTGCGAAGTCCATCCAACTAGTGACTGTGAGGAAGTTTCGTCGAATCGCGTTGACCGAGTTCGGTCTCTGAGTTATGACTAACTTTGAGTTCGTTGACAAGGCTGCCGTCTAATGACTTTCAGAGCTCGCCGTCCTTGAGATTTTCTTTCAAGTTTGGCAACGATGTTCACTAGTGGAACTTTGGAGTTTATGAAGTACTGCAAGTTATGCTGCAGGTATAAACCGTATCTAACCGGTAGTAAACCATATTATTAACTGAGAATTGTGTTGAGTACAGTGTGAAGGTCTCGATGATGGTGATGATAAATAAGTGGGCTGGTACAAACTGAATTTATTTACTGAAACCGACATATGTATATACAACGCGGTGGCCCGTGGAGAAGTGTTCTGTGTGGCGCGAGTGCGCGACGCCGGCCGTACCGCGCCGCCCGTCGCCCGCGCAGCCCGTCGCCTGCGTCCCCCGCGCCGCCCGCTCCGCGCACCGCACCGCCTGGCTCAGCGGCTCGCGCCCGAAGCTGTCGAGGTTCGATTCTCGACAATTGCATGACACACTTTCTAGTTTGAAAGAATTTGCAAAATTAAATACATTTCTTCCCTCAGTTTGCATACTTTGATACAATAAAGATTCTTGTACTGTTATTTTTAACTATGACATTATTTTCATCGTGTATTATGTAATGCAAGGCAAGCCATTTTTTTCTTGATCCATTAGACGGGATGGAATCATGATTTTTGTACTAATTTGAACAGATAAAATTACTCAAGTGTCCTTGACATAGTTTTTAATAGAAATGCAAATGAAGAATTCTTATTCCAGCATATTGATCGGGGCTGCGGGACTGTTCGACGGGGCTACGGGACTGTCCGAAAGAGATACCGTGGCCCCGGAACACAAAGGGCGATGAAGGAACATGGATGGGTTTTAGTCAGTTAAAGTAAAAAAAACAAAAAAGAATATTGAACGTTTTGTCCCTATAATGTAACATTAAGTTCCCGAAGCATTATTATACTTTTTTAAACTTGGTAGAAAAGTAATAAAGGGAATTGCGTTTCTGCCTAATTTGGTAACTTAATTGCATTTTTAATGTTTTTTAAATGACTTTCGTTGGATGTAATTCACTGGTTACGTACCGCGGGATCTTTTAAGTAATTATGGTTCAAGATTGGGGAGAGCCTGGACTGGGAACCGAGCGCTGCTGAGACATCAGTTAGGAAAGGCTTAAATCCAGCAGTAGGAATAAACCCTCTGTTGGATTGTGAACTTCAGCAGTGCAATAATATTTAGACATTAAATTGGGAGTTTTGCTTCATGTTAGAGAAAACAGATGATTTAGAGATTCTATTAAAAAAACTTGACTAGGTAGTATTTTTGAAGTTATTGATACCTACATGAAAACTAACTTATGAACTCTCATTTCAATAGAGTTTTCAGTATGTAAATTACTGTTTCAAATTTTCTCGAGACGGTTTTAATTTCATTCTGTTTTGTCACGCAGATGATACATTTTCGTACCAACTTTGACTGAGAATAAGAATTCGAAACATATTCAATGAGCCAAGTTTGTTGATAAGCCACAAAGCGATGACGTCATCGAAATAAGAAATACCAAAGTTTACGCATATTCAGCTTCTCATCAGACTATTCTGTATTATTCAGAAGAACAAATTTCCATAATGATGTAGGAATAAAAGAAAATTTACATAGTTACATCTACACACATACGTAGATCATGGCAAGGTCATTGATCCTGAAGAACTGAGCAGAACTTATGACGCCTGTATTTTTCGAAGGTTTAGGCAGAAGTGGGCACTCTCCACATTTCTCCACCTACGTTACTTGTTTTGAAGTCTTATAAAATAATGGGACATTACCTTTATCTGCGCATAGATTCAGACTCCAATACTACTTGAAAGACAGAAGACGCTGGATACTTCTGTAAATAGTGCTGCTCCGTGCGTAACGGTACTTTCATTCAAGCTTGGCTTGTCCTTATAACCAAGTACTCTTCATGATGTTCGGGTTTTTAAACAGTCAGCTCATCTTTGCATGCATCTTTTTAGTTTGCATAGTTGATTTATTTTTCTTTTTGCATCTCTGAATCAATAGCAGGTTTCTAGATGGCCAGAATCATATCGATTCCGACTAGACGAAATTCCTTATTCAAAATTTCATAACTGACAACCAAAGCAATTAAGGCTGTCCACCATTTCGTTTAATTCCTCCACCATTAACCTTGTCTGTTCCTAGACAATCTTCCAAGTAAGGGAATTAAGAGAAAACTGTTTCTGATGCCCTAGCACAAGCGCGCGATGGAAACGTAACGTAAATACGTCGATTTTTTAATCGAAAATACAATAAGTAAGTAATAAGTAACATTCATAGATATGGTACTTCCTTAAAATTATGAAAATAGTGAAGCACCCATTTTTTATTTTAGAATCATTCTCACGTTACGTTTGTACCGCGCGCTCGTGCAACGTCCTCCGAATACAATTCTATACTCTTAATAGGCAGAATTTCGATTAGGACTGACAATTAGCGGGGAACAGTTAGAATGGTCATCTAACTTGAGAAATTGAACTATAAATTACGGTGGCACCAGTTTCTTGACAGTATTACTTGGCATAGATTGATGTGCCACGGAATACGAGAAATATCGTACGCCATTTGAATTTATAGGGGGCCTTATAAACAGATGGTGAGAATAGAGAATTTATGAGTATGCGTGTAGTTGGAAGTTCGTTAATGTTCTTGATGAGTGAAAAATCTTCTTTAAAAATCTTTGTTAAAATAATTCGTCTCTTCTAAGCAATAGATATTTTTCAATCAGCTGTCGAAAAACGGATTTGTTAATTACTTGGCAAAATGGTCAACTGCGGCAGAGACATCACAGATGAATTTAATCGCATGGATGATTCAGCTAACTAGACTGCATGCGTACAAATTTTACAACTTGACTGACAAAACATCGTGATTTCTTTACTATATTTAAGCTTGATATTATTTTATGAATGTGTTATACATAAATCTTACGAAACAAATTTTCTAAATGAAGAAGAAAACCTCATTACTTATATATTTTTGTCATTTTGTATGCACGTCGTATCCCTCTGCCAAACAATTTTTTTTCTTTCTTTCATCAAACTTCGTTGCGTTATAGTTTAGAATAGCAACTTTTGTAGAGCGTAAAGATGTTATATTCATGACTTTACGTAAATAACTAAATATTTCTTCTAAAACTAGCCTTGTTTTGACCGCGATGTCAATTACATTGTCAATCTTCAATAAAAGCGACTATTTTTGGACACAATTGCCGTTTTTATAGGCGGCCTTGATAAAAGCTTTGGCGGGAAACTCATTGTCCAAAAAAATGGCTGTTCCCTAAGCCTGTTATTATGGTCGTAAGTAAATCGTAAATACATTAAGGATCTTTGTAAAAATCCTTAAGATGTTGCCGGATTTTATTATCTTCTTGTCACTTCTGTTAAAATGCTTTGTATTGGGGCTGATTTACATTGATTCAGTATTTAAATCCAGTTTATCAGAACTGGATTAAAACCTTCGTTTTAACATACCGTTTTTCTCACGATGTGTCCGTAAAGGAATCGGAAGGTAGAATATATTCTAGAACCAAAACTTCAAAGACATGTGACTCCACACTGGGCCCACGACCGTGGTCTGACAGCTGGGACACCTCGTCTATATGAGATGGAATGGGCTATATAGTCCACCACGCAGGCTTAGTGCGGGTTGGTTGATGTCACGTCTTCGAATTTTAGTTCCAGGACATGCCGGTTTCCTTACGATGTTTTCCTTCACGGTTTTGAGAGCAGTGGTGATGAAATAAATTACACAATGCAATGCAAATGGTTGGGTTCGAACCCATGACTTATCAGTCTATGTCGGGCCGTTACCTGGGCCACCAAAGCTCTGAGATTTGTGTGATGGCACATTAATCTAAATAAAATCTTAATGTGAGCGAGGAGCTCGTGGCTAAATAATAACAGCCGCTCGGATCAAACTTTAGGTTAAGCTTCGCTTGCTTAGGTTGGTCTGTGGATGGGTGACCACCAATTACATATCGAGTTTTCTCCGTGCCTCGGAAAGCACGTTAAGCCGTTCGTCGTTTCAGGTAGTCAATGGCCCTATAGTCTGACAACCTGTCTTACCAAAGGTATCGTATTAGGTACCCAGTGCTAACTAGGTGGTTGAGGTCAGATATGCAGTCCCTTCTTGTAAATACTGATATTTGCTGCATCTGGTTAGACAGGAAGCCGACCCCAACTTAGGGTCAGCCTAATGGTGAGCTTATCGGAACAAAATCTCTAAATGATGGTGAAAATCTCACCTCGTTCAAAAACTGCTTGTTATCAGCTTAAAAAAAAATACTTTCTTCCTACCAGTATTTTCTGAATCGTTCTTATCAGACTATTTTTTAAATTCTCAGAACGATGTTTTTAAAAAGAGGTTTACCTAGTAAACAGGTAAGTAGATATTAGTTTCTTTAGTATCTGTCTAATGAAAACGTATTTCTTTTTATAAGAATTCAAACAAATATTCTGTAGGCTACCTACGAAATATTGATATAAGAGTATTTATTTGTTTTCCTAACTGAAAATTATCAGTTTATTAGTGATTATTTAAGTGAAGTTTATTTATAGAGGATTAATTTGTTTTCCTAAGATAAATTTTTCACTATATAAGTATCTAATTAAGTGAAGTTTAAAGTTACTCATCACCATTAATTAAATTCGATAGACATATAGCCGTTCTTTGAAAAGCAAAGCCTTCATTTAAAATTTTAATGAGTTCATATTGTCTTTTATCGCATTATTTGCCTACTATTTGACTATCGCATTATTTGCCTACTATCTGTCTATCGCATTATTTGCCTACTATCTGATTTTCTTGACGTCATGATCTTCCTAGCCTTTTCCCAACTACGTAAGGGTTGGCTTTCAGTCTAACTGGATGCAGCTGAATTCCAGTATTATACATGGAGCGACTGCACTTCCACCACCCAATAAGAACTGGGTAATACTGTTCCCCTCCTGTTGTTTGGTAAAGAAAGAATGAAGAAATATTTTTGTCGCAAGCAAATAACATTCATACAATAGGTATTAAGAAAAACAAACAATAGACATACAACGTATTTAGACAAAACACAAACATTAAGTGCTCGGCCAGACTGGCAGCGCGGTGCGGGGTGCGGTGCGGGTGCGGCAATGCACGCGGTTTGCCTGGCCAGACTGGCAGTACGGTGCGGCGAGCGGCGCGGTATCGGAGATCCCAGCTCCCGCTAGGGTTACCAACTTAGGGGTTTCCCCCCAAATTTAGGGGTAAATAAGAGGGATGTGATTTAATCAAATAAATGGCCGGGGTCCACCACGTGGCCACCGTAGGCGCGGGCCTGTGGACGGGGAGCGATGGGCTAACTCGCCGTCCGTCCGTCCGTCTTATGACGACAAGCTGTGTCGACGGTGCGTTCGTGTTCCACGCGCGCCTCAAAGAGATGTCAGCAAAATTCCCATGCGAAAAAAAAGGGGGATTTTCAAGTAATTGTGGAAATTTTGACTTAGCTTGAGGGGTAAATATTTTTGGGAGTTGGTAACCCTGGCTCCCGCACTTGCCGCCCGCGCCCTCACTGCGGCCACTTGTATGAACGAGCTATGGCTTGAGCTGCCCGCGCGCGATTCGCGTGCGGCCCGCGCCAACTAGCCCGCGCCCGCGTGCCCACTATGGACACTCTAATGAAGTTCATATGTTTGAGCTCGTCGCACCGCGCCCGCACCGCACCCGCGTTTGCAGTCTGACCGAGCACTAAGATACAACAGAACCACATTATAATAAAATTGCAAGACAGAACGGAACAACAACCAAAAAAAAATAGAATAAAATTTGCACGTCGTGAGTGCGACCAACAGGTTACCAATCAGCATGAATTGAAGAACAATGCATGAATGGTAAGATTATAGTTGTCAGACTTTCGGGCCACCTACGGGACCTTTCGGGACTACCTGTAACATCTGTCAAAGATCTACAAACGACGCCGGGACCAACGGCTTAACGTGCTTTCCGAGGCACGGAGGAAACTCGGTATGTAATAGGTGGTAACCCATCCACGGACCAACCCAGGCAAGCGCGGCTTAACCTGAAGATCGACCCATTTGGTTATTCTCTTTAGCCATCAACTCCTCAAATCTCGATTAATTCTAAACTTACAAAAGCCATGTTTAAAAACATTAAAGAATTTAATCCGTAAATACCCGAACACAACAGCATTATCCGGATTATTTATAGCTTAATATGGATCTACTCCTGTAATGACATAATTAAAGCCAACATTACAGGGATTGCCATAAAAAGTAGGTCTATAGCATCCGGCTTAAAACGTGCCGTGTCCAATAAAGTAGCGCGACTTTGTAGGATTATCCCTCTTTACCTTACGTCGCACATTATTTAATATGCCACTTCACTGTCTACCCTCATCCGTGTCTTTATAAGAAAAATGTTTATCCCTCATATAGGTGTTGGGATATAAAGCTTTATGTTAATATTGAATAATAAAAAAGGTTATTTGGATTTCCCATTCGTGTTGATTAATTTTGTTTGGCCGTAAATGTTTATCTTTACTTTTGACTTCGAGCTAGCTAGACGTTCAAACGACACGCTTCTTGCAACAGACACTGCGTAGAAGACAAATTAATAATGATGCCACAAGTCATTGCGATGCGACCAGTACAGTGATCTTCTTCTTCTTCTTATCGTATCGATTTTCGTTGCAATCTATCGCGTGTTAATTTGCCACTAGAGGCGCTTGTGTAGACTAAGGTCCTCCAAAATGTCAGATGTCATAGAGTGTTCACGCGTTGCGTGCTTTTTTATGACGTATTTATACTAATGCTCACGATTGTGTTCTAGAATGAGCCATTCCTGATTAATTATGACTTGAAGATTCTAAGTAGCAACTTAGAATAATAATATTGTTAGTACTTGGAGGTAGAATGATTTTTAAATGTTTCATGCTTGCTATTTTTAGGAAGAATATTGTAAATATATTTCTAAAGCTTCCACTATGTTGTTATACATAATAAAATAAACTTTTATATGAAGTTATTAATGCTTTAAAGTATTAAATAAAATAACTGACAGGACCTTACTCGACAGTGCGCCATCTGGTAGCTCAAAAACGATAGCCCCCATTACACAGTGTGGGCCCAGTAGGTGGCCACGTTTATTCCAGCGGTAGTGGCGCTGTACAGGTCGTCAAGAGTGCATGTAGACGGACACCTGGGACACACAGTGATGGAAACAGCTGAAGCGCGCGCAGTCGCTTGATGCAAATGGCTTCGTTGTAGGCGTACAAATCATAAAATTGGTCAACGGGATCAATTGACCAATTAAAAAATTCATTAGGTCGACTGATCCCGCGGGATCCACCTGTGTGGGACCAGTTTACTAAACACCCCCATGGACGTGGCCTAATATTCCAAGGTTCGTACAATGACATAAAAAAAAAATTTACTACTACTAAAATGGGTACAGTAAATCTCCTTAAATACAAATTTGGTCAAATATGATAAGCATTTAGGTGTCAAAGGAGTGCAGTGGCACTCGTACTAGTGTTAGCCTGTATCACGAAAATGATCCGCTGGTTTCTAGATTAAACTGTCATCGCTGTTATAATTCCCAGTAATTATACCAAGAACAGACATCTCAGCGACACCAAAAACAAAGGGGATTTACAAAATCTATTAACCATTTCTCCTTTTACACTGAAAACCTCTCAAACAAGTCGCGAAGAAACCACCTTTGTAAAACACAAATCAAACTCCCTCGATTCCATTACGTCTTAGATTCGTTTCCCTGTTTTAATAATAAGTACCGATACCCCTGTACGGCCGATACCTTAGTACCGATACCAATGTCACAGAATAAATAAGTACAGAAGTGTCGCTGCGTACAAGGTGCGAAAATACACGCACACATAGACACACTTCAAGTACAGCGAGTGTTAGCGTATTGACGACTGGCATTTGTTTTCCCATTTTGACCTGAAATCACCGTTCATCTACGGTCTTGTACAGAGCTACAACAAGGTTCGTTTAGCTCTGGAATAAAATTGACAGAAGGGCGTTGGTAACCATTTCAGAAATTGTTTTGCAAAAACAAGATAGCTGCATTAACTCCATTCTTTGCCACGTGTTTAAAGATTCTTGAGACATAGTTAGCCTTGCTAGTTATCGGAGAGACCTATAAGTGGCCAGCTTATAATGGTTTTGTCCCAACTGACGTACGGCCTTCACTGTACGTAATAAAAGCATTGGGCTTACCACCACTTCTTACAGCAGTATTGTTTTACGGTTTAAAGATAGATAGATTATAAAAGAAAACAAAGCACTGTCATCGGATGCGGTGAACAGGACTTTAATTACAATGTGTGCGTGCGTCTTTGCTCGTAGCATGGGAGCTAGCTTTCTGTACCTATTTTATTCCATGTCCAAGTACTATATGGCCCATTCAAATAAGAGTGGGGCTCATTCAATATTCACAATGCGATGGCGTTGACGTTGGCATCGTTAGGCGCCGCTTCAATGTTCCCGCTTGTTTTGCACCTCTGAAACAGGAAATTTCGTGAGTAATCCCGAGGGAACTTCGCGGTTGTGATGTGCATTAGGTACTTTGTGGAATTAATTCTGCATATTTTGGAATTTTAAAGTAAGTAGCAGTACTTTCTGCGGAGGAGTCTTGTTAATACTTTAGCGGAAGACTGAAGGAGATGCGTTGCTCTATTCTTGTGAGAATGATGTGGCTTAAAATAAATTGGGCAGGTGATGTTTTGTTAAAATAAAGGATACGTAGCTATTCAAAAATGTCCAGATACCCTTGTTCGTATAGAGGTCGTATCTGTGACTAATGAATTAGGGTCTTCTATTTTCCTGTTTTTGATGAGGAAAAGCAAATAATAATATTATGTACTGAATCACCATGGTGATTTAAAAGTCCATGTTGTTGAAAGTGTTTAAAACGAAACGGTATGAAAGCGATTCCACTTGTCTTGGCATTCGGTTCGGGTAAAATAAATGTTTACCTGTAATTTCTCAGTGCCAGCCCAGGATGTTCAACTGACGTCTATTACCAATTCATAAAATTGTAATCTTTCTAATAATTCATATTAAAAGTTGTTCATCGTTAATGAGCTGTATAATTGGTTCGTGCGACCGACGTTAAATCTTGATATCGTTGGAAACTTATAATTCCTCGGATATAAATAAAAGTTTTCGAATTAAATTCCGTCAACCTGAAATTTTGGCAGAAATTTCATTTAAATTAATTAGGTCAGATTAAATTAATTAGTTATTAATGTCACGCATTGAAGGAAAGTTTCTCGTAATAATAAATATTTTCATCGTAACATGTAAAAATAGGTTAATCATAGCTGCCTAGTTACTAATTATTTTTGAACTATAAACATAACACCTAACTTACAGTTCAATGATGTCAATATAAAATTTTACATATATTACATTTCGTCTTGTCGACTTTGGCGACGAGTTTGGCATCAAAATGTTGGCATTGTGCTACCCATTACTTTAAGGTCCAAAAAAGTAGTCGTAGTGCGAAAGTAGGCATTGTGCTACGAAATTTTTCAGCAGCGTCCATCAGCTTCTGTGATGTGCAAGCAACAGGTCAGACACGGCACGATATCAAGTATTTCATCGTTTGTGCGGCAACGCCACATTTACAGTCCAAGGCAGAGACATTTACACTAATAACTCAAATCCACATAATAAAAATCTTAAAATTGCTGTCAGACATCGCACGGCCTAAAGCGCTTGGTTTTCAAGGACGAAATTTGCTCATCATGCCGCAGCATCAGCATTAACGAAAAAAGACTCTTGTAAATGCATTAAGAAGGGGATAACATTTTAAAAGGAATTCAGTATACAGTATTGGGTGATCACCGATCCACAGACCAACCTAGGCAAGCGCGGGTTAACCTAAAGATTAATCCGAGGGGCTGTTGTTATTTAGCAAGTTCCTCTATCATCCAACTACATAAACTAAAATCTTCTCGCAACACAAAACAAAGATGGCGTCCAAATACAGGTACACAGGTCCCTGTGTCGTGGCCATTACGAGTACATTTACATAAGCACTTCGTACACTGGAGGTGACCGCATCAGCTAGTATGCGAGAATTCAATTTGCCACAGAAAGCAATACAAGAATGCTACAGAATATTCGTCCAACTTTAACGTTGCACCACTATTCACTCTTTTGAGGAAGTTGAGGTTAAATTTATGTGCATTTTTCACGAGGAGAGTGCAAATTACCATCTATTGGTGAGAAAATGTCCTTGGGAATACCTTCGTACAGATATGATGGTATTTTCACATAGATACTTAGGCGACATTCGACACACGTCGCATTGGCAATGACGTCCAATCGTAGATAAGCAATTTATTTTGTGTGACTCCAGACGTAAGTGGGTTTTCCTTATGTTGACCATTGTTCAACATACCGTACCTACAAAGACATTGATGTTAGAACTTTTGACGAGGTAGATATACCTATATTATAATTAAACAAAACTTGCATGCTTTAAATATGAGATCTATAAACGTAACTTAGACTGTGGAGTGGTTTAGACGTGCTCCGGTGTCTATGTTATGCACTTGAAGTATGATAGTAACAGAATCACTCATGCTTTAACCACTTAATAACTTAATAAACAAACATCGTTTAGATGTGGTGTAAGTCTTGACCTTTTTTTTTTTGTTTTTTTTTGAGACTTTTACTGACTAAAACCCATAATAACATCCATATTCCTTCATCGCCCTTTGTGTTCCGGGGCCACGGTATCTCTTTCGAACAGTCCCGGAACCCCGGCAGGTATCGGTCCTTGCCGACCCATTCCTTTTTGCTGACTCTCTTTGAGGCACGCGTGGAACACAAACGCGCCGTCGACACGGCCTGTCGTCATGAGTCAGACGGACGGCGAGCTAGCCCATAGCCCACCGTCCACAGGCCCGCGCCTATGGTGGCCGGGGGCCACGTGGTGGCCCCCGACGCCCGGGGCGTCTCCCGCGGCGACCGGGACGCTGTGAGGTTCTCTCCCTCTCACGTTCCACCACCTACTTCTCTAGCATTACTGCTTCGCAGAAGGAGGGGACGGCGTCCCATTCCGCCTCGCTCCGGGCCATGGCTTGCACCAGGGCCGGACGTGAGAGGTTGCCGCCGCCAATCGCCGCTTCGAGGACACGGCGGTGCTCCGCCCACGCGGGGCACACCTCCACCGTGTGCTCCACCGTGTCCTCCGGTCGATCCTCGCAGTGGAAACACCCGGGCGTTTCCTCCCGCCCGATTCGGTGCAGGAACCTCCCAAAAACACCGTGTCCGGTGAGGATCTGCGTCAGGCGGAAGGTGAGGACGCCGTGGCGTCTCTCAAGCCACTCCTCAAAGAGGGGACTTATCGCCACTATTGTGGCGTGCCCTGTAAGTCTTGGCCTTAAAGTAATTTATACGAAAACCCTTCTCTTTCCAATTACATTTTAACAAGTAATACATGAATCGTAAAGCAAGTACTTCGTTACTAGTTAGATGAATCGTTTTACTTAGTTGAAAGAGAAAAACCTTCGTTACCTACAGCTCTATCTAAACAAACGTCTGCTAATTGGGGAACGTTTTGAGATCACAGCCCCTGTACCAGTTACAAATGTTCCTGCTGATTAACCAGGAGCACGCGTACGTGCAAAAGAACTGTTGCAGGATGTCGGCAGGGATGTCTCTTGTGTGCAATTACAGATTTAAAATGTGCACTTATATTTATGAAATTCGTCACAGCAGGAATTTGACAAATCAAATCTCTAATTATTTGTGAAGTTAAAATCGCAAATAAACACAGAAATGAAATATTTTACAATCTCCAAATAGGTTTGGGGTAATTTTTCTGTCATTTTTATTTTATCTGTTGGATTTCTTATCCGGAGTGGAAATTTAGGAAAAGCCTAACATCACACCTGTAATCCCTGATCCTTAAAATAACTTTTCGGGGGTTATGCAGAGGTGTACCTAGTAGTATATCTACCCATATTACGCCGGTTAAGTTTAAATCCCAGTAACAAGGGGCGAGCCTATTACCAACAACTGGGCGTAAATTCAGACTCTGTAGCTGCTACTGAGAAATTTCTGATGGAAAAATCCCAAAAACACTTTGTCTGACCTGGGAATCGACCAACGATGCAGCCTGTAAAAATAATGTTCATTTATTTTTTCTTTCTTATGAAACATTTTGTTATGTATATTATGCACCTATTTAAAAATCAAACAAACACAGTGACAAATGGTTCTTTTGACAATGTACATAAATCCTTTTAAGTGGTAACCCTACTGCACCCATTTACAGTTGATTTAATTGCAGTTACTTCGTCCTAGGAATAAACTTTTCGTGGTTAACGAATTTGATTGAAACTTTCTCAACTTGTATCTTACAAGGGTACATTTAAGAGCCCTCACCTATCTCGACTTATTGCAGCGATACAAAGGCAATATGGCCGCGATACACTTGCGTTGCTGTCGCTGGATGTTTAACTTCAGAGAACCACGAATCTGTATCCAACTAAATGCGAAAGTTTGTGAGGATGGATGTATAGATGGATGGATGTATGATACTCTTTCACGCAAAAACCATTGACTGGATTTGTATGAAATTTGGCACACAGATAGTTTATAGCCTGGATTAACACATAGGATAAGCTTGTGACAACTATCGCGATGCTGTTGCGCTTAGTTGCGCATTTGCATTGTTTTTTGGCCGCGTATTCCAAATGCGACTAAGGGCATAACTCATCTGGCAGCACGAAGCCGCGCTTTTCCATGCTCCTAGCCTTTTCTATCGCTCAGAACTGTCATTTGCTGGAGCGATAAAGAGAGAGGGAATGCTATCGCACGCGGCAGCATCGACGATGCGATCGGCAGCGAGAGAAGGTCAGAAGGATCTGATGATCCTTCTGACCTTCTCTCGCTGCCGATGATGATTCATATCAGCCCAAAATCACCCTCTACTGGGTATAGGCCTCCCGTTTTTCCTGCCACAGTTCCCGGTTCTGTGCGTCCCTTATCTAGGTGTTTCCCGCGACTTTGACGATGTTGTCGACCCAACGAGCTTTAGGACGGCTTATTCCCTGGAGAGCATGAAAAAGTGCGATTCAATGCTTCCAGTCGAGATTCAACCCTAAAGCGTGACAGCAGCGATGCTGTCGCTTCAACAATTCGCCGTGAACAAAGGCGCATAAGATACTTACCATAAAATTCACAGGTACTGTTACACTAGTAGTAGTTAGCCGTGTGGTATCCGGCAGAGTAGAATAGAACCAACCCATTACACTTACGGGTGTCGTATAAGGCGACTAATGTCTGAGGCAGAACACCTTGCGCCTCCGTAGACCAGAGAATGGGCAGCAGTGTTTTCTGTTAGTATTTCATCACTGCGATCTAAAATCCGCCTGCCAAGCGTGGAGATTACGGCAAATTCCTCCCATCATGGGAGAGGCTTATGTCCAGCAGTGGACGTTATGGGCTGTTGTTGTTGTTGTTGTTGTTACACTAGTTACTTTGTTAAGACCCTTCGTCTGTGCAATAATTGTGCAGTAAAGAAAGCGATGCACGTATCCGATGGATACTTGAAGACTTAAGTTTTTGGATTTCGTAAGATATTTCGATACGACAGGTAGACAGATTAAATTAGCTCAAGATACGATGCAGACGTGATGGTTATCTAAACCTTATAATACAATAAAACAACTTGATGAAATAATGAAAAAATATTGGAGCCAATGATCGTATGTTGTAGTCTATATATTGTATGTGTATGTCAGTAGTCTATATATTGATTAAATATCATTATTCTGTGTCTAGCCTTTTTTCAACTAGTTGATAACAGCGTCATGTCAACCTGTCTATCTGACCTCCACAACTCACTTTTTGAATTTGATTTTGACTAATTTGGGTACATCGGATATAATGTTATTGGGATTTTCTATCAGAAATGACATATAAGTGGACAAAATCTAAACCGTCGCTCAAAAAACAACAAGAAGTTACGTATCATACCTATTTGATACGCGAAAATCAATTTTATTCAACTTTCCATAAACGAACGGGTAATGCCGATGTGTCGGAAGCAATAAAATTTTCCAGCGATATTGTAATGAACGTTGGAAGTTAAGGGACCAATCACAGGGCTCATTACCGCCGCACGAACTTTTTATTTACTTTACGCTCAAAGTTTTTAAGTAGATGTTTATTACGCTTAGATTCAACTTTTTTTCTGACTGTTGTTGCTGTTATGTTGTTGTCAAAGTTGGATTTTTTATTCCTAAGGCCGCGTTCCATTTTGTGGTGACGACAGATAATTTAATCGTGTAGTTTTAAGTGTCGTGGTTTGTGTATTTAAATGGAGTTTTTCACATATCGGACGACGCGATTACTGTCATCCACGACTTTTGCCAACTAAAAACCAACGATAAATTTAATCGTCACGACATAGTGGGAACGCGGTCTAACACATTATGTATTAGGAGACAATATATTTTAAACAGTCATCATCTAACCAGGAGCAGTGATGACAGGTGGAGTTTACCTGCGGCCGTGTCGTCCACGGACTATTGTATTGTATTGTATTGTATAACGGGCTGGTGTCCGCAACTCCACGTCAAAGCGCGTATTTTGTGTGCGGGTGGGAAACTATTCTATCCATCCCAATTCCCTGAGAAAGGCCAGTAACGCCCCAATGTTGCTGACTATCTCTCGGAGAGTACCTGGGTTACCAAAGTACTTTGCCCTGTATGTTGCAACCACTGGGCAGTGCACGTGGGCTGCTGTCTCGTCTTCCTCCATGCAGGCACGGCACAGGGGGCTGTCTGACTCCTAAGACAAAGAGGTGTTTATTAAAAGAGCCGTGTCCGGTAATGGCGGCTGTAACTGTGCGCATCTGTGGTTTAGTCAACCGCAGCGCGCGTTTGGTGAAGCGGCCATCGATAGCAGGAAGCGCTTCCTTGGCCTGCCTACACTCGCCGTGGTCCCGCCACAGCTTGTGGTGTTGTACGCTAGTTCGTTTCCTTACCAGTGTGCGTAGGTATCCGAAAGGGAGCGGTACGATAGGTTCGGGTCCCACCGCTGCCGTGCTCGATCCCCTTCTAGCGAGTTCATCCGCCGCATCATTACCACGGGAATCGCTGTGTCCTTTGATCCATTGGATAGTTATATTATTGAGATTACCAACCTGGTTCAGGCGTTGGTAACACTCGTGTATTAACCCAGAGTTCACTGTGTGGTTGTCCAGTGCTAGCAGTACAGCCATGCTGTCTGAGAGTATTCGAATTGAGTGGTCCACAACCTTCCTGGCTAAGATGGCAGATGCCGCCAGAGAAATGCCCATGCATTCTGCCTGAAATACCGTGTTGTGGGCCCCCAGAGGTTTGGCTATGTGGATGTTGAGATCCTCCGAGAAGACCACGGACTAGGGCCGACGACATTCTTGATCGAGGGAAAAACTTAGATAAGGCCAGCCGTATCCAGGTTTTTTCTCCGATCCATTTTATTCCAGCACAGGAATTGGTATATAAATCAGAAGCCTATACAGGGTGTAAACAACCTCATCACGAAGCCATCAACCAAGCATTCTGTACATTAAACTTTACGCAAAAATAATTGCTAGGAAATGACTTTTATTTTTGTTGTGAAAAATCATGATTTGTGGTAGAACTCAATGTAACGTACTTAAAACATTGTGATGATGGATAGATTGAATAGTACAGGGGTCGTGAAGGTATTTAAAGTAAAAATCTAACATTAAAAACTTGTATTTAAAAAAAAAACTTTTAAAAAAGTTGGAACTTTGACCCCCAATATCTCCTTAACTTGAAGGTTCCCAGGTATGGTGCAGAACAAAAAAATTATCGTAATGACGGAGAAAACAAGTGCCTTTTGACTTTTTCCAACTTCTTAACAACTTTTTTTTTAAATACATGTTTTTATTGTAAGATTTTTAAACACCTCCACGACCTCCGTACTAATCAATCTATTAATCAACACAATGTTTTGAGTACGTTACATTGAGTTCTACCACAAAACATGATTTTTCACCCCAAAAAAAAAGCTGTTTCCTAGCAATAATTTTTGCGTAAAGTTACTTGGTTTTATGTACCTACAGAATGCTTGGTTGACGGCTTCGTGATGAAGTTGTTTACACCCTGTATACTTAACAGCGGGTGCAATTAATTCAGGCTTTGGATGATGATGCTACATGAGCTGACTAGCTATAATTTTAAACAGTGCTTGTTTGAAAAACAACCGTCTTGTTATGGGACACAATAGTCATTTTCCTTTAACGGGGATCCGTTAAGGTTACGCAAAATTAATTACTTACGTTTTATTCAATTTAATTTTTGGTTTTCGTCGCTGTTTTACGTTATACGTTAATTAAGATTCAATTCGCGGATTTCAAACACCACCGCAAATAATACCATTTCCGTGAATTATAACGATTTCGAGAGATTTTTGATCCTTTTAAATGGTTATATTTTAATATCAGTAATTGCGCAAAATTAATTTTTATCCATAAAATAATGCAAAAACGTAATTAATTTTGAATTTCGCGAGATAAAATATTATTAAATGTAGCTTGAGCTGAAGGCCTGAATTGAATCCCTGCTATGCTGATGTTGGTCGCGTACGGTCGGTCCCGTACGTCAGCGAGAAAAACAGTAGCAAGTAGCAGTCGCAGTATGGCGCTATATAGAACACAATGTATACTCGTTCGCGCGACCGACGTACGCGACCGACGTACGCGACTGACATCAGCGTAGCAAGAATTCAGGCCTTAAGGTTCCATGTCGACTAGTCCTCACTTATTCCAGTCAGCGATTGCACGCACCCTCAAAGTAATTCATCTATTTACTGAAAATTTGGGGTTTTTATTCTAAACCCTGACTAGTGTTTGAATTGAACACCACATTAATGAAAAGACCTATCCCGAAATCTTTATATTACTTCCGCAAACACAAAGAACAGCTTCTTATAGTTATTTTTAACGTACACCATAGGAACTTACTTGATAATAATCTACTTAAGCCACCCCCATCAACGTCAGTTGTGTAACCCGATCCTAATAATAAGCTCATTGTAAAGATAACATGGAAAAACAAAGACAAGCTTAGGGAGAGATTACATTAATATTGTGTTAGTAGTTCAAGCTGGGATTTTAATTAATTAAATATGCTTTGTTGGTCAGATAGATAAGGTATTGAGAATAGTTTGGTAGTTATAGATCTTCCGGTCCGGGTACGATTTAAAAACAGAAAACAGTAATTGTTTTTCTTTACGTTAGAGATTTCTTGAGTTAATAGTTGAAATAAATAACATTTATATATATACACTGGTCTACAAAACTAAGAAGAATAAAATTAAAATAAAAGCTTTTAAAATTTCTTTTTTTCTAAACTATACAAGTTAGAGCTTTGCGAGATTGCATTTTTTATCAGCTTTATTAGTTTTTATGTACAAAAACTCTTTTTCGAGTCCGTTTTGTTTCGAAAGTATATCTTGTGTAGGTACATAAAGTTATTGCAATTTTAAAAGTGTGGTACTTAGTTTTGCAGGCCAGTGTAGTTCTCCTGACCGTTTTCGGTCACGGCGGCCAATCTTAAAGAGATTAGCCATCGGCGCGGCAGATATTATAGTGCACAAGTGTACAAGTGTGCAAGTGTAAGTGTGTGTGTGTTGTATTAAACTAGTCTGATCCCTCCTATTCCTTCCACTTCTCTCAGATAGCCATCCAAGGCATCCAAAATTAATATAAAAAAAATAACGCATAGACAGTTTTGTCTTGCTGGACTACCTATACGGTATACCTAACTTGAAGGATGATTTTTCCTCATGGTAGTTTCCTTATACAAGGCTTTTTACGAATCCATAAGTAACAAGAGCGCAGTTTTGAAAGACATGTTGCAAGATTATCCTGATAGATATTTTATCTTACACACACACACATACACACACATGACATTTGACATATATTTATGAAAAACTGTAAACGTTTAGTTTATATTTTTGAATAAATTTAATTATAATACAGGGTATAAAATACCTCATCACGAAGCCATCAACCAAGCATTCTGTACATCAAACTAAGTAACTTTACGCAGAAATTATTGCTGGGAAACAACTTTTTTTTTTGGGGTGACAAATCATGTATTGTGGTAGAACTCAATGTAACGCACTCAAAACACTGTGCTGATGGATGGATTGAATAGTACTGGGTCGTGGAGGTGTTTAAAGAGTTAATTTTGTTAAAATTTTTACATTAAAAACTTGTATTAAAAAAAAAAATTGTCAAAAACTTGGAACTTTATTTTTTTTATTTATTTATTTGGTACACCAACAGCAATACATACTAAGAATTAATGTGAAACAATGAAAATAACATAAAAGTGCTGGTATGTATGCCTATTATAGGTATACGCAGCATTCACCATAAGACAACAAAATAATTATAATTTTTCAAATCTTAATAATAAAATTTGAATACAATATAAAATAAAATTTACTTAATACTAAATGAAGTGATTTAATTATGATGATATACATATGCATTATGAGTGTAATTTGTAAAGATTTACATTTTTGTTAAATGGTTGCGCAGTTGCAAATGTATTGAGTTGACAGAAATTAGTTATTTAAAGGTAAATTTATGCTCTCCCGTACCTCAGAAACTGATCACCGGGGAAACACCGAATAAATCGGTTTCCAGTGATGTGTGGGAGCTGTTATAGTTTCTACATATTCTGAGCAAAGGAGCATTGAGACCAAGGTTTGATTTGCGAAACGGGATATGAAACAGTCTGGTGATGGTATATCTGGGAGGTTTTGAAGGGACTGAATACGAAATTCGCTGAACTAAATCACTGCATTTTATGATTCTGTTGACAATTTTGTATAGAAAAATAAGTCTCGCAGCGTCTTTATGTTGAAAAAATGTAGGCGTTGCTCGTACGGACAGCGATGGCTTATTTTTCTAGATAAAAAGGCAAGATGCTTTGTGAAGACTCGTTGAATTCTTTAAATTCTTTGCGAATGAACAGCGTAGAACGGATTCCATGCAACGCTTGCATATTCTAACCGACTACGCACAAGAGTGTTGAACAAAAGTATTCTGGTCTTTGGAAATTGAAAACCCCGAGTATTGCGTTTAACGAAACCCATCATCTGTGCGGATTTCTTGACGACATCGCTGATGAGAGGTTTAAAACTCAGCTCATCGTCGACTAGAACCCCGAGGTCACGTATTTGACATATTTTTAACAGTGGAGAATTGTATAGTGTGTAAGAGGTGGGAAAAGACTTTTTTCTAGAAAAACGGACGAAGAAGCATTTTTTTTGTGTTTAGGGCCATGTTGTTTGCTATACACCATTTTTCAATATTTTTTAGGTCACTTTGTACAAGCCTACTGTCAGCAGGTCCCGTAATCTTTCTATAATTTTTTAAATCATCGGCGAACAGCAAGGCTTTACAATGTTTTATTTGGCTTGTGATGTCGTCTATAAATAACAAAAACAGAACTGGGCCAAGATGGGAGCCTTGTGGGACTCCAGATCGTGTGTGAAACTCATAAGAGACATAACCATTAACGGCAACGAACTGAGAGCGATTAATAAGATAGGATGCGAACCATCTTAACAACGATCCGTGGACACCTTTGGTGTAGAACAAGAAAATGATCGCAATGACGGGGAGAACAAGTGCCTTTCGGCTTCGTTAAGAGGTGTTTTATACCCTTTATATTATATCTTTTACATTTTTTTGGCTTCTTGTTTTTCACAGTCCTGTTATATTGGCTACACTGCTACTTTTTCCGTTTTTGCCACCAATACCAACAGATCAACAGCCTGTAAAGATCCTAACAGGAAGTGACAGAGTATCTTATTTATATCCAAGGACACACACAACAAGGGAATCCTTTTAAGGCGCTTTGTCTTACACTGTTTGGTAGGTACCTACGATATTGGGTAACATTCATTTGATATGATACAAACAGTGGATACTGGCGTTATCTAATAATACCCGTAATATACGATATCAACAGGGGAAGTAAATTATTATTATATTTAAATAAAGATATTTACATTTACAGTATACAAACTAGAGTTTCAACCCCAAAAGGCTCAAACACATAATTACCAATTAAATTATTGTATTTGCGCCGTTTGAGGTTTTCACTGTGCTAGGAATATGGGAAGGCGCAAGGGTGTTGACGCAACTTGCGTCCCACACCATGGCATTATGGTCATACCATCTGGTCTCTTCCCATCGACGCGTGCCAAGCCAGTGGGTTCTAATACAGCTGGCACCCCGGCGGTGGCAAGAGCACGACGGATGAGATCATTAATGCTAGCGTGCCGCGCTATCCGACCTGCACTCTTACAGCAAGAAAGGCCATGGTGTCCGAGGCAGTCGACTGCTTCACCACATAGACAGCGATGTGGAGCGGAGCGCCCAAACGTAAACATGTAGCGAGCCGGAAGGTTGTGTCACCTAACATAGTGTCTTATAAATTAGATGACGGTAGTTCCTGAAAAGCCAGAAGCGCGACACCCAGTCACCCACAGCCAGCAGGCGGGCACGCTCAGCAGTATTGGTAGACGTATTAATAAGTTTATTCCGTACAAACCTGCAGAGTGGCTTATCCCACTGTCTCTGGAAAAACAGGTTCTCAGGCCGATCCGTATCCGGGTAAGCCACAGGGGAAGTGATGTTATAATCAATGTTTTGGTAACTCTCTAGTTTAGGACGTTTCTTCGTATTTATGCATAACATAACAATAACATCACGTCTGTAATCCTCGAAGGGTCAGGCAGAGATGTACCTAATAGAACAAATGTTACATTTCACCAGTTACAGTACAAATGTAATAGCGGGTGAGTCTATTGCCATTACCCGGGCACAAATCCAGACTCCGTGGCTGCTTTTGAGGATTTCCTAATGGAAAACCCAATAACACTTTGCCCGACCTGGGAATCGAACCCAGGACCTCATACTCAGCATTGTGCTTCCAGAACACATAACACATGTTAAAGAAGGACACATGTTATGTGTACAACATTAGTAAATAATAAATTTTACCTAAAATACAGCTTTGTAATATTTTTTAAAATAAATTATTCTTATTTGAAGGTAATTCTTGTAACACTAACTGGTTTCAAAGGTCAAGGATTTGCCAGCTGTAATTTAACAGGAAAACCAAAATAACACTTCTATGTTTGACAGTCATGTGACCTATTTAGGTTACCAACTTTGTACTGGCAAAAACGACAGATAAAAAAAAAAAAAAAAACTTGACGCATGGGTAGAGCCACAGGATCTAACTAGTAAGTCTTAATTAAAGAATGGGTATTTTACCTGCAAGTACCAATCAAAAGTAAAATAGATTAAAGAGCTCCATCAAACGGCAAGAGCTTTGAAAATTTCATTCGCAAAGAGTGTGTGCATTACCAGTAATTTAACTTGGCCCGTTAAACTGTGTTTAAATTACGATTAAGGCCTCGTGGTTTCATCTTAAGCTCTTAGCTTAAGCTGGCTGTTCCAGGCGTAATAGTGTTAAAAACTAAAATTGAATCTAGGTTAGCGAGTGGTTACATCATTTAACTTATGACTTACTTGGCTTAATTAGCTTACTTTACTTTTTGTCCAGAGCCAATGCTTACCTTTAATTTGACAATCGAACGAAACTTGTCGACTATTCAATTTTTTATTTAAAATGTAGTATTAGTATTTTTTATTAATCTCATCCGTCGTGCTTCGTCGTCTTGCAACCGCCGGGGTGCCAGCTGTATTAGAACCCATTGGCTTGGCACGTGTCGATGGCAAGAGACCATATGGTATGCCATGGAAGTTGGGTAGGCCTTTGGTGTGGGACGCAACTTGCATCGACACCCTTGCGCCATCCGATCTTCCTAGCACAGTGTGGTGCGCTGGGGCGGCTGCTGCAGGTGCTGAAAACCTCAAACGGCGCAAATACAATAATTTAATTGGTAATTATGTGTTTGAGACGTTTGGGGTTGAAACACTAGGGCCATGGGGTCCGAGTGCCCACCTAGTATTTCGGGAAATCGCAAAACAGTTGGTCGACTCTTCACGTGACCAGAGGGCGGGCCTATTTAGGGCACGCCACAATAGTGGCGGTAAGTCCCCTCTTTGAGGAGTGGCTTGAGAGACGCCACGGCGTCCTCACCTTCCACCTGACGCAGGTCCTCACCGGACACGGTTGTTTCGGGAGGTTCCTGCACCAAATCGGGCGGGAGGAAACGCCCGGGTGTTTCCATTGCGAGGATCGACCGGAGGACACGATGGAGCACACGGTGGAGGTGTGCCCCGCGTGGGCGGAGCACCGCCGTGTCAACGAAGCGGTGATTGGCAGCGGCGACCTCTCGCGTCCGGCCCTGGTGCAAGCCATGGTCCGGAGCGAGACGGAATGGGACGCCGTCACCTCCTTCTGCGAAGCAGTAATGCTAGAGATGGAGGTGGCGGAACGTGAGAGGGAGAGAACCTCACAGCGTCCCGGCCGCTGCGGGAGACGCCCCGGGCGTCGGGGGCCACCACGTGGCCCCCGGCCACCGTAGGCGCGGTCCTGTGGACGGTGGGCTATGGGCTAGCTCGCCGTCCTTCCGTCTCATGACGACAGGCCGTGTCGACGGCGCGTTCGTGTTCCACGCGCGCCTCAAAGAGAGTCAGCAATAGGAAGGGGTCCGCAAGGACCGATGCCTGCCGGGGTTGCGGGACTGTTCGAAAGAGATACCGTGAAGGGAGGAAGTGGCAATGCTGCCAGCCTTCTGGGCAGTTTTCCTGTTGACAGCGATGTGGACGAATTTTTCGACGCCCTGTAACCTTTTTTGATACTTGTAAAATATTTTTATTTCTTTTCTATAGTTAGTGTGTAAATAATGTAAATATTATTAGTCTGTGTTTAATAAAGTTATGTAAGATTCAAATGTAGTTGGAACTTTAGGTTTTCAATGTTGAAAATGTATAAATTAAATTATACATTTTTATAAGTTTAATTTATTTATACAACTTCAATAAACATTACATCAATATGGTCTCAACTCCTGAACTAGGACATCCTGTATGGCACGGTTGAGATAATTTCATAGCTTTTAAATATATAGGGTATATAGGGTGTCATCGTATCTATAGTTTTCAAGCCAAACTAATATTTTCTTTTTTAACCGACTTCCAAAAGGAGGCGGTTTTCAATTCGTCTGAATTTTCTCACATAGTCTAAAGTGGCTAATTTTGAAATAGAGACTTGGCGCTAAGCTGATATAGTGCTTTCTGGTAAACTTGCTCCTTCCCCGTGGTACAGCGTTCCTGTCTGATCTTTTATTATTTTCTGGCAAGTAGGGGACCGTAAGTCGGTGACATCACTATAGACACTCGTATATAAATATTTTTCTTACACTCAGCTTGCTCACACACACCAAGGGTTCTGAAGTTGCGAAAAAAAAATAAGAATTTCGTGTAGCTTTTGCTCTTGTTTTTAAAAACGTTCATTTCCTGGAGTAGAATATCATAACCTGGCTTCGTTTTAAAACTATTCCCGCATAGGTCCATTAATAGATTTAACTTTAAGTAATAGTACTTATGTGAATAACTATTACACATTCCAAAAGCTATTACAGCAGAATCCAAATTTCGAAGATCTTTAAATATATTTTATATATCAGGAATCTTTTGGCGCGTGGGAAAAATTAACTAACTTATCGAAATTAACATCGCCTATTTGATAGTTCAATATGTTTCACAAAATATTTACCACTTATCACTCGCTTCCCACACACTACTACAGTACTTTCTCAAGTTATTATGCCTTGTGACAGTGACTGTAGTTTTGACTTTTTTGTATATTTGACTTTCTAAAGTGCCTTAATGTTCTAATTGAAATAAATGATTTGAGTTTGAGTTTGAGTTTGCTTCCCTAACAATATCATTCAACCTTAAAAAAAAAACTCTTTAAAATGCAACATAAAACACCCGAATATTAAACTAATCTGTACCCATGTTAAATACTTTACGACCTAATTTCTTCACGAGAAACATGATATCAATCTATCATCAGGAACATTCTGGAAGATCTACGGAAGGAAATATATGTCCCTAATAAACTAAATGATTTACATACAAGCAGTTAAATCGCGTACATTAAAATATCCATCGCAGGTGTTTTGCCTCATTAAGGAACATTTTAGAAATTCCAGCAAGATTACACAGGGTGTAAACTTTATGACTTTGTGAAATTTGATGGAGGATGGATTTTACGTTAAAATTATGGTTAAAAAGAGAGGTGTTGTAGTGCAGCTGCTATCTTAAGTGACAAATAAAATTGAACTATAGTGACTTCGGACAAGGAAGGTTTTTGTTTCTTTTCATTAATTTCCATGTATTCATGTACCATTTAAATTACGCTTGCAATCAAAATCTGTTTAACAAAGTGACTTTTTAAAGAAATAAGTTTTTTTTTTTTAATAAAGAAATATAAGTCTTACATTAGTTATGTATATCAGTATACAAAACTACTGAGGCAGACTCAATGATAAAGGCATTTTCTAGCAGACTACCTGTGTGTGATACTGAAACAAACAGTGTTTGGTTTTGGGGGTACTGAAGAACAGGGTGTAAAAATGTTCATTCCCATAGAAAAGGCACGATCTTCCGACCAGACGGGTGTTATGTCTGGTGAGCTATCTGCCCGACAGTTGTTTTCGGGATTTTCTAAATATCTTATGTCGCTGATAATTTTTAGAGCTTGTGCTGTGTGCACTCAATTGTTGGCTGCAAAGCCTAGCGTTGAAAATTGCAGCGAATTCGCCGCGAATTCGCCGCGAATTCACTGCGCGCCCGCTCCGCTTTGAATCCGATCGCAATCCGCTAGTGGAGGCTCTTACTGCGTGATTTATTAATTTGATGTTAGTTCTTCAAATGTGTCATAGATGGCGCTGTAGTAGTTTGTGTCCTATGTTTATACTGTAGTACTTTTTGTAGTGCCGCAAGATGGGCACAATTTTGAATATTGAGGAATCAAAATCACCATGCTATCTGGTTACTTTACAATAAAAACCGTTCAAAACTTGAACAGCTATAAATACCCCACCCTGTATACTATTACATGTCGCAGTGATTTTCGTCAGTCAACGGCTCGTGTTTTATTACACCCGGCTTCGTCTCCCTTAATTATTTATTTTCGTTTTGTAAGAAAAAATAACTTGACGCGTTTAAGAGTCAGATTTTGAGTTAAAAATAGATTCCCCTCCCTTGTTTTTTATTCAGTTCAGGATTATAATTAACGCTTGCTTCGATGAAAAGCAGTTTTTAGTTCTAGATTTGTATGCATTGAAAATTGATTACCGAGTTGAAAATTGTTTGTTTCTGCAGGTGTTGTTTGTTTTCAGTATTTACTGCATATCGATGAGGTATTAGAATTTTACTTTATATGAATTCTTTATTTACACTATTTTCAAACTACAGTTTACAGATTTATAATGAAATACAAGGTGTCAACGGACCTCATCACGAAGCCGTCAACCAAGCATTCTGTACATCAAACAAAGTAATTACGCAAAAATTATTGCTGGGAAACGACTTTTTTTTTGGACTAAGTCATCACGTTTTACGGTAAAACTCAATGTAACGCACTGAAAATATTATGCTGAAGGATGCATTGACTAGTAAACGGGTCATGAAGGTATTTGAAGTAAAGCACAACCTTAAAAAACTAGAATAAAAAAAAAAACTTCTGAAAAAGTTGAAACTTCGACATCCAATATCTCCGTAACTAGAAGGTTCCCAGGTATGGTATGAAACAAAAAAAAAACCACGTATTATTATTCCATTGTACAACTGAGTTCACTGACGGTCGAACACTTTTCAACCTTTATTACTTAGAACATAAGGGTGAAATGTGGCAGTCCGTCCCGTCAGTGAACTCGGTAGTACCTACTTACCTTTAAGGCCGCAAACTACTACACAGGCCCAGTGCAGATTGGTGGGTGAAACAAATGTCTACAGATTTATCGCTTTGAAAGTGGTGATGAAATAATTAACATAAAGTGGTTCAACATAATTATTTCAAAAAACGACATCAGTCGCCGAGAGACTGTCCGTTGTTTTTCATACATTCTCTCAGCCCAGGGCTGCCAGCTCGACAATACGTTTGACGTGAACACCTAAATCTAGAACTAAAAAAAAATCTGTACTAACACTTTGGTCTCTATCGCTCTATCGCAATCAATTCGTTATTTCTACACATCTTTTGTCAGAAAACTTTCATCGAATCCTTTGACGTAGGTGCGATAAAAAACGCATACTTACGGTTATTTTATCGCCTCAGTAAGTCTATACCGGCACAGTAGACGCATTAGTATTAAAAACAGTATTTCAACTTGGAATAAATGGTCGAACTTGGATCACACACATAATTATTGAAGGCGTTTAGGTATAAGACTTTTAAGCACCTTTCACTGAGTTCTCTCTTCCTCGTGAGTAAGTCGAGGCAGTTACATCGAGAGAGGTGATATTGTATGTCATGTGTGTGTAGTGCAATTAGGGCATGAAGTACCGGCACTTTCCCCAGTTTCGGTTTTTTTTTCGGTTCCGGCCGGGTACCGGGAATTCCCGGAAAATTTTAAAAATTTCGGTAATTTATGAACTGCCAAGCGAATTGAGAATTATCACATTCGATATATTTTTAAGGGCGTTGTTGCAAAATTCCGGAATTTCCCGGTACTTTCGAGACCGGGATTTCCCGGAATTATGCCGTAAGTACAATATAACAATCAGTTTATTTGACACAAAAGGGTTTGGCCTAGTTGGTTTACCCATTACAATAATACTATGATATCGATAACATGATTACGCCTTGTCACGACAAATAAACGAATGACTTTGACATGTCAACGACGTGTCGATAAATGAAAACGGCTCTATAGAATATTGTGCGCTTTCACATCGGTATCGGTATCAAGAACTGAGGATTGTTTTGTCATGTTTGTGTTTTTATATAAGAGAGATTCAACGTGTAGAAGAGAATATGGTCGTATTTTAGTTTTTATTTGTTGCCTGTTGCTTTAATGTTTTATTTTTTTAATATTTTCGAAACGCTTCAGTTAAATGCAGATTAAATGTAAGTTCTTATACAGTACCATATTTGTAATATCAATAAGTATTAAAAGCAAAAGCAAAAAAGCAATGCAAAAGTAGGTATTAGAAGCAAATAATAAAGCGATTTAAAAAAAAAACGATATCCTCTTCCGTTTTTTGCGTATTGATACTAAACAGGGTAAAAAATTATGTCACTCAACAGAAGGTGTACAAATATCAAAGCTATGAAAATACATCTAGAGCGTCTAGCCAAGTCAGACTTTAGGCTTCAATATATATCCCTAAGGTATAAGAAGAAATGGTATTTTAAATTGTTATAACATATTTTATGTTGTTATGTATGTATAAGTAAATTTCAAGACTGACCATTGAACTTGGCTGCCATTTTACATCTCACTTCTGTTGTCGTTAGAGTAACATAAATAAAAAAAAAATACGATTACTACGGGGATTACTCCCCGACGGGTTAAGCACCACCCACAGAATTGTTTAAGTCTGTAGGGGGTGAGCTTATTGCCACCAACCGTGCACAAATCCAGACTCCATGGCTGCTACTGAGAAATTCCTGATGAAAAAATCCAATAACACGCCCGACCCGGGAATCGAACCTAGGACCTCACACAGCCAACCAAAGAGGCAGTCACCAAACCAACGAGGCAGTCATGAATTAAAAGTAGATTATTATTTATTAATCGCGTTTCCTACATCCCTTAAACGTAAAAGCACTCGTAAGCACGTATTCAAGGGATATCCCTAATAATTCAACAGGGTTCCAATACTTAACACCTGCGTAAGGCTATAACAGGCCCTTTTGGTGTCATTTATCCAATGTTGGTACACTTATTGGTCCCAATGATTTATTGGTTATTGGCTCATGGCGTGTTTTGTTTTTTTGGAGGTTTAATAACCTTCATATTGTTTTCTGTAATGTAGGTAACGGGTAAATGTTTGTTTATGATGGGTTTATGACATTAGACATATAATCGATTTCTAAAACGAAAATTCAACTATCCCATGGTATTTTGGTTTTTCTGCAACAAACTCAATCAGTATTGTCCATAGATATGAATAAATTCTTAAAATTATGAAAATATTTAATGTAAAAAGAGTATTTTTTTGAGCGCTCGTGGTACGGATAATTTGAGGTCGAGATCAGTGACCGATTTTTCATACCAGTGGCATTTATAGTAGCTGATTATGAGTTTATGACACACTAAATACAGAAAAGAAAGGAACAGAAAAATAGGTACAAAGGTGATGTTTATTTCTAAAGACATCTCTTCCAGCACACCTGCAAAGGGTCCACGTAGGCAGGCATTTTGCAGTTTTATTTAAATATGTTCAACTTACTACGACAAAGTGAAATAATTTTAGTTATAAACTTTTTCAAAACCATTTTCAACCTTTTATCATAAAACATTAACTACTTGTGTAATAATAGTATTTTCATCATAATTTACTATTAGTTAAAAAACCATTTCTGTAATCCATTGCTGTGAAAATAAGTCAAAGACAAAACATTTATTGCGAACCAAGTGTAAAAAATAAACCAATAAGCCGTGTTGGTGGTATAAACTTTCATTATGTACTAACTAATGTTAACTGGGGCGCGCGTCACACCGTAGAGTATCGTAACGTTGAACTTAATTACGAAAATACTTCTGCGTTGCGATAAAAGTAGTGAAGAGGTTTTTTCATAATTAATTTGATGATCGACTCACAAACGGCTACCACGTGTTCATCATACCGAACCCTAAAATTTTCATCGGTAATTAAAATTAAAAACCGCTGTTTGCTACAAAAGTGCAATACCCATACGGTCAAAACGGTTCACTAAAGTTTCACCAAAACTCCATTAACAAATTTTCATTTTACAACCAACGTTTCGTATACTATTTATTTCGCAAACAACTTATTCCGCAAATGTTTTATTTTAAAAACACTCGTTTTAAAAACATTTATTTGGCAATCACTTCTTTTATCAAATGCATCTGATGATATTTAATCATATAGACATTTTTCATTTCTTAATTAGATACATTTGGATAAATTACGTTTCTACAAAATAATTTACAGGCTAGTATTTTTTTTATTACACTTTTTTAAGAAAAAGTTTAGGAAATGCATAGTTTTTTCACAACATGCAAACAAGCATACTCCATGCATGCAGCAAGCAAGCAGCAAATATGCAGCAAGCAAGCAGCAAGCAAGCAGCAAATATGCAGCAAGCAAGCAGCAAGCAAGCAGCAAGCAAGAGCAAGCAAGCAGCAAGCAAGCAGTAAGCAAGCAGCAAGCAAGCAGCAAGCAAGCAGCTCCTTGGAAACTAATTTCTGTGAAAAACACTATACTTACTTTTATAACTGCGAAAGTTTTTGGGGATGGATGGATGGTTGATGATACATAAGAATAGAATAGCATATAATCTACATCTACACTAATCTATCTAAATATATAAAAGAAGAAACTGACTGACTGACTGACTGACTGACTGGCTCATCTATCAACGCACAGCCCAAACCGCTGGGTCTACAAATTCCAAATTTGGCAAGTAGGTTCCTTATGTGGTCTAGGGGTGCACTAAGAAAGGATTTTTCAAAATTCACCCCCTAAGGGGGTTAAACGGAGCTCCAAAGTTTCTATGGGGAAACAAGATTAGTTAGACTATTTTATTCGAAACTTCACAGGAGTACTCCTATCGATAAATGAGTTAACATTTGTGTTTCAGGTTTTTTCCGAATTCAACCCCTAAAGAGGGGTAACAAAGTCTGAAAACCAACATCGGTATTGTTTGTACGGTGTATCGGGTCGGGTGTGTTACAAAAAAAACAACGATTTTAAGATATAATGTGGCGTACCTAAAATACCATCATCATAACCCCTGTTGGGTTGCGATGGGGTTGAAATGTCTAAAAATCAGTATGGGTGTCGATACAGAGATTACCAGGGGTGCTGATTACGAATATGGCATTTATTTTGAGATCTAGAAGACGACGGATTCGATTGTGGCAAAGATGATAATGATTGTGATGGCGATTGTGATAACGGTGATGATGATTGTGATACTGATGATAATGATTGTGCTAACAGTGATGGTGATTGTGATAACAGTGATGGTGATAGTGATTGTGATAGTAATGGTGATGGTGATTGTGACTGTGATAGTGATGGTGATGGTGATTGTGACTGTGAAAGTGATTGTGACAGTGATAGCGTTTGTGATAATGATGATGATGATTGTGATTACGATGATAATGATTGTGATTACGATGATGATGATTGTGATAACGATGATGGTGATTGTGAAAGTGATTGTGATGGTGATTGTGATAGTGACGGTGATTGTGATGGTTATAGCGATGGTGATGGTTATTGTGATGGTGACTGTGATAGTGATGGTGATTGTGATAGTGATTGTGATTGTGATGGTGATTGTGACAGTGATGATGCGTGTGATAACGATAATGATCTTTTGATAACGAGGATGGATATTGTGATGATGATGATTGTGATTACGATGATAACGGTTGTGACCACGATGACAACAATTGTGATAATGATGATAGTGATTGTGATGGTGATTGTGATAGTGATTGTGATGGTGATTGTGATGATAATGGTTGTGATTACGATGATTACGATTGTTATAATGATGATAGTGATTGTGCTAACGATGATGGTGATTGTGATTGTGATAGTGATATTGATAGTGATAGTGATAGCGTTGGTGATTGTGATAGTGATGGTATATGGAATGGTGATTGTGATAGTGATTGTGATGGTGATTGTTATTAGCATGATAATGAGTGTGATAACGATGATGGTGATTGTGATGAAAATGATTGTGATTACGATGATAATCATTATGATTACGATGATTAAGATTAGGATAACGGTAATGTTGATTGTGATAGTGATTGTGACTTTGATAGTGATTGTGATTGTGATACTGATTGTGATGGTGATTGTGATGGTGATTGTGACAGTGATGATGATTGTGATAATGATGATGATGATTGTGATAACGATAATGATGATTTCGATAACGAGGATGGAGATAATGATGATGAGGATTGTGATTACGATGATAATGGTTGTGATTACGATGATAATGATGATGGTGATTGTGATGGTGATTGTGATGGTGATTGTGATGGTGATTGTGATAGTGATAATGATTGTGATAATGACGATGGTTATGATAGTGATGGTGATTGTGATGGTGATTGTGATAATGATGGTGATTGTGATAGTGATGGTGATTGTGATAATAATGGTGGTTGTGATGACAGTAATTGTGATAATTATGAAATTTGGCAACCGTTCATAACCTGGATTAACACGTAGGACACTATTTATCCCTTTAATATGATCCAGTAGGACGGTTACCGAACTTTACGCGGGCGAAGCCGCGGGCAACAGCTAGTAATATTATAAAGAGGAAAGATTTGTATTTTTGTATGTTTGTAATGAATAATCTCAAAAACTGCTGCGCCGATTTCAAAAACTCTTTTACCATTAGAAAGCTACATTCACCTTGAGTAACATACCTATATTTTATCCCCGTACTCCCACGGGAACGGGAACTACGCGGGTGAAACCGCGTGACGTCCGCTAGTAATTGACGGAACATAATTTCAGTAAGACAAACTTCAAAAACTGCTCTAAACGAGTATGCTTTATACCATAAATACATTTAACGTAGTTTGATACACAACGGTGTGACATACAGCATTCTAGTCTCACAACGACATGTTTCAGTGACGTTTTTCGCTTGGGGGACATAATCTCCGAACGAGCGGGTCCATTAGTGGACTTTCCCCTTTTAATAAATGCGTGGTTTCGTGACGACGAAGTTCCGGGTATATTGTTATAGTGCTCAAAATTATGAGGCCAATTTAAACTTAAGGTGTTGAAGATTTATGAAAAGTGAAATTTTCCCTTGGGTTTACATTTTTCTTTTTTGCTTGAAAAATTATTCGAGGAAGTCGAGGTTTTTTTACGTGTTACAACAATGTTTTCAAGGTTTTACCTCGTAAACAATCAGTCAACAAGAATATTACAGTTTGTAAATGAGTTTTATTTTTTGGTTATTAAGTTTGAATGTTTAACTTGGTAACTTGGACTTGAATTAAAGTCCATACATAATGTATAGCGAAGTTTGATAAAATTCTACGAAATAGATCGCTTACGTTTTTGTAATTCTTGTACATAACCGAGTTAAAGTTTACGCAACTTTAACAAAAAGTCGTAAATAGTGGTAGGTAATATTATGTTGAAACTTTTTTAATACGGGTTTTTAATGTGGGTTTTTTTATGTTTAGTCAAATTGTGTTTAAAACATGGCCTACAACAATCATTCACGAGGAAAGATTCTTAGACAGTCAATTTCTTTAAAATACACCTTTACGTTATCATACATAACGTTACGCCTGCAGTCCCCGAAAGATTAGCCCGAGGCCCAAATTTGGCTAGTTATGTTTTTACGTCCCATGTAATAGGGAACGAGCCTGTTGCCATCAACTGGGCACAAAACCAAACTCCGTGGTTGCTACTGAAAAATTCCTGACGGAAAAAACCCAAAGCACTGCCCGACCCGGGTATCAAACCCAGGACCTCATTATGCTCAGCGGTCGCCCTTGCAACGACTAGATTGATTTTACGTTATCATATTAGATCATTACCGAGAACCACAATTTTATGTTCTTCCTCTACCAAATTATGAAAAGATATCAAATTCATACATTTATTCTCAAATAATGTAGCATACAACACATGTGACCTAAAATGATCAAATCTTCTGATATTGAAGGCTTGATATTTATGATATTCAATATCAGATGTCTGAAACATGAATTCAGGAGTAATATGAATGAAAATAATATCAGATGCCGAAGCATCAGTGTTCAGTTGTGTATCGTTCGTTTCTGCAAAACGATCTGCAGATAAGCGTGAATGAAGGTCCAATATGTTGGTTTCTACCAGTTAGAACTGTTTTTGATTTGTAGTGATGATATAATATTAAAGATGGTCTCTAGTATCATTTATTATGTACACTATCTAAATATATAAAAGAAGAAACTGACTGACTGACTGACTGACTGACTGACTCATCTATCAACGCACAGCCCAAACCGCTGGGTCTACAGATTCCAAATTTGGCAAGTAGGTTCCTTATGTGGTCAAGGGGTGCACTAAGAAAGGATTTTTCAAAATTCACCCCCTAAGGGGGTTAAACGGGGCTCCAAAGTTTGTATGGGGAAGCAAGATTAGTTAGACTATTTTATTCGAAACTTCACAATATTGTTCCTTTTGATAAATGAGTAGAAACGGGTTTCAAGGTTTTTCAGAATTCAACCCCTAAGAGGGGGAAATGAGGTGACAAAGTCTAAAAATCAATGCACAGCCTGTACCGCTGAGTCTAGAGATCCCAAATTTAGCACATATGTTCCTGAAGTGGTCTAGGGGTACACTAAGAAAGGGTTTTTCAAAAATCACCCCCTAAGGGGGTGAAACGGGGCTCTAAAGTTTGTATGGAGAAACAAGATTAATTAGACTATTTTATTAAAAACTTCACAGGAGTACTCCTATTGATAAATGAGTAGACATGAGTTTCAGTTTTTTCAAAATTCAACCCCTAAGAGGGGGAAATGGGGTGACAAAGTCTAAAAATCAATGCACAGCCTATACCGCTGAGTCTAGAGATCCCAAATTTAGCACATAATGTTCCTGAAGTGGTCTAGAAGTACACTAAGAAAGGGTTATTGTGGCGGACCTGAAACACCTTCATTCTCTGTTGGGGTGCGATGGGGTTGAAATGTCTAAAAATCAATATGGGTGTCGATACCGAGATTATCAGGGGTGCAGATTACGAAAATGGCATTTATTTTTAGATCCAAAAGATGGCGGATTCGACATCTATACAAGGTTATTGTTGATTTATTGTGATGATTGTGATAACGATGATGGTGATTGTGATAATGATGATGATGGTGATGATTGTGATTACGATGATAATGATTGTGATTACGATGATGATCATTGTGATTACAATGAAAATGATTGTGACAACGTTGATGATGATTGTGATAAAGTTGATGATTATTGTGATACCGATGATGATGAATGTGATAACAGTGATGGTGATTGTGATGGTGATAGTGATTGTGATAGTAATGGTGATGGTGATTGTGATAGTGATTGTGATGGTGATTGCGATGGTGATTGTGATAATGACGGTGATGGCGATAGTGATAGTGATTGTGATAATGATTGTGATATGGTGATCGTGATAGTGATTGTGACAGTGATGGTGGTGGTGATAGTGATGGTGATGTTGATAGTGATTGTGATAGTGATGGTGATTGTGATGGTGATTGTGATGGTGATTGTGATGGTGATTGTGATGGTGATTGTGATGGTGATTGTGATGGTGATTGTGATGGTGATTGTGACTGTGATAGTTATGGTGATTGTGATACTATGATAGTGATTGTGATTGTGATTGTGATTGTGACAGTGATGGTGAACGTGATAATGATGTTGATGATTGTGATAACGATAATGATGATTGTGATAAATATGATGGTGATTGTGATTGTGATTGTGGTTGCGATTGTGATTGTGATACTGATAGTGATAGTGACGGTGATTGTGATGGTGATTGTGACTGTGATGGTGATTGTGATTGTGATTGTGACTGTGACTGTGATTGTGATAATGATGATGATGATTGTGATTACGATGATAATGATTGTAATTACGATGATGATGATTGTGATAACGGTATGAAGATGATTGTGATGGTGACGGTGATTGTGATGGTTATAGCGATGGTGATCGTGATCGTGATTGTGACTGTGATATTGATGGTGATTGTGACAGTGATGGTGTTTGTGGTAATGATGATGATGCGTGTGATAACGATAATTATAATTTTGATTACGAGGATGGATATTGTGATGATGATGATTGTGATAACGATGATAATGATTGTGATAATGATGATAGTGATTGTGATAACAATGATGGTGATTGTGATAGTGATTGTGATGGTGAAGGTGATTGTGATAGTGATTGTGATGGTGATTGTGATGGTGATGGTTGTGATTACGATAATAATGATTGTGATAATGATGATAGTGATTGTGCTAACGATGATGGTGATTGTGATTGTGATGGTGATAGTGATTGTGATGGTGATAGTGATTGTGACTGTGAAAGTGATGGTGATTGTGATGGTGATTGTGATAGTGATGGTGAATGTGATGGTGATTGTGATTGTGATTGTAATTGTGATAATGATGATGATGGTTGTAATTACGATGATAATCATTATGATTACGATGATTAAGATTATGATAACGATAATGGTGATTGTGATGGTGATTGTGATAGTGGCGATGATTGTGATGGTGATAGCGATGGTGATGGTTATTGTGATGGTGATAGTGATTGTGCCTTTGATAGTGATTGTGATTGTGATACCGAGGATGGAGATTGTGATGATGATGATTGTGGATACGATGATAATAGTTTTGATTACGATGATAATGATGATGGTGACAGTGATGGTGATTGTGATGGTGATAGTGATGGTGATTGTGATTGTGATTGTGATTGTGATTGTGATTGTGATTGTGATGGTGATTGTGATAGTGATGGTGATAGTGATGATTGTGATAATGATGGTGGTTGTAATAGTGATGGTGATTGTGATGATTATGAAATCTGGCACATAGATAGTTCATAACCTGGATTAACACGTAGGACACTATTTATCCCTTTAATATGATCCAGTGGCACGGTTACCGAACTTAACGCGGGCGAAGCCGCGGGCTACAGCTAGTAATATTATAAATAGGAAAGATTTGTATTTTTGTATGTTTGTAATGATTAAACTCAAAAACTACAGCGCCGATTTCAAAAATCTGTCACCATAAGAAAGCTACATTCACCCTGAGTAACATAGGCTGCTATTTTATCCCCGTTTTCCACGGGAACGGGAACTACGCGGGTGAAACCGCGTGACGTCCACTAGTTATGTATAAAGGGTGTAAAAAGACTCTTAACGAAGCCGAAAGGCACTGGTACTCCCTATCTTTGCGATGCGATGCGATTTTTAGGGTTCCGTACCTCAAAACGAAAAATCGGAACCCTAATAAGATCACTTTCTTGTCCGTCTGTCCGTCTGTCACCACCGATTTTCTCAGGAACGGGTAGACCTAGCAAGTTGAAATTTATACCATATACTGAGGTCTATAGTGCCTATTCATCATCATCATCATTTCAGCAGAAAGACGTCCACTGCTGGACATAGGCCTCCCCCAAGTGTCACCACATTGACCGGTCCCGTGCGACTCGCATCCAGCGGATTCCCGCAACCTTCACCAGGTCATCGGTCCACCTAGTGGGAGGCCTTCCAACGTAACGTCTTCTGGTACGCGGTCGCCACTCCAGAACTTTTCGGCCCCATCGGCCATCCGTTCTGCGAGCAATGTGCCCTGCCCACTGCCACTTAAGTTTGGCAATTCTTCGGGCTACGTCGGTAACCCTGGTTCTCTTGCGGATGTCTTCATTTCTGATTCGATCACGCAAGAAAACTCCGAGCATAGCCCTCTCCATTGCCCTTTGGGTGACTTTAAGCCTTCTGATGAGGCCCATTGTGAGCGACCACGTTTCGGTCCCGTATGTAATCACTGGCAACACACACTGGTCATAGACTTTCGTCTTGAGACACTGTGGTAAGTTGGACGAGAAGATACCGCGCAACTTCCCGAACGCTGCCCAGCCGAGTCGGATTCGACGATTGACCTCTTTCTCGAAGTTAGACCTACCTAACTGGACCGTTTGTCCGAGGTACACATAATCGTATACAACTTCGAGTGTAGAGTCTCCGATCTTGATAGGAATGGGTGTGACATGGGCATTCAACATGACTTTGGTTTTGTCCATGTTCATTTTAAGACCCACTCTTCCGGAAACTCTACTGAGGTCATCGAGCATTGTACTGAGGTCCTCCATGGTTTCAGCCATGACCACTATATCGTCGGCAAACCGAAGGTGGGTGAAGTACTCGCCAATGACGTTAATGCCTAGCCCTCTCCAGTCCAGAACCTTGAAGACATCCTCCAGTGCAGCGGTGATCAGTTTCGGAGATATGACGTCTCCCTGTCTCACACCTCGCTGCAGGAGGATAGGTTCCGAGGCTTGGTCCTGAAGTCGGACTGACATGGTGGCGTTTTTGTACAAACACTTCAACACCTCGATGTACCGATAGTCGATTTGGCACCGTTGGAGAGACTGCAGTACAGCCCAGGTCTCGATCGAATCGAAGGCTTTCTCGTAGTTCACAAACGCTAAACAGAGGGGTAGGTTATACTCTTCGGTCTTCTGTATAACCTGCCGCAGCGTATGTATGTGGTCCACGGTGCTAAAGCCTTTCCGGAAACCGGCTTGTTCGAGAGGCTGGAAATCGTCAAACCTGCGCGCGAGACGATTCGTGATGACTCTTGAAAACAACTTGTAGACATGGCTTAGAAGTGAGATGGGCCTATAATTCTTTAACCGGGCATTGTCGCCCTTCTTGAAGAAGAGTACCACCACACCCCTGCATCATGCCTGTGGCGTTTTTCGGTCAAGTATGACGGAATTAAACAGCTTCTGAAGGGCCTTAAGTACCGGTTTTCCACCCGCCTTCAGGAGTTCGGCCGTAATTCCGTCATCACCCGGTGCCTTGTTGTTTTTGAGCTGCTTCAGAGCCATCCTAATCTCGTACAGGCTGACGTCCGGGATGTCTTCGGTATAGTGTCGGGTCAGTCTAGCTCTTGGGTTGTTTGCTAGATCTACGACGGGTTGACTGGTTGACGTGTACGACTGTCCATAAAAGCTCTCGATCTCCCTCAGAAGCTCCGGTTTGGCGGATAAGATCCTACCATCGTCGGTCTTCAGTTTCGTGAGCTGGCTTTGCCCAATAGCCAGATCTCTTGCAAATACCTTGGAGCCTTTATTCCGCTCAATCGCGTCTTTAATACGCTCGGTATTAAAGCGGCGGAGGTCGCTCTTCAAGGATTTAGAGATCCGTCTATTGAGCTGCCGGTATTTACACGCCTCGTCTGAACACTGTAGGATCATCTCACGCCGCTCCTTCATGAGCTTTAGAGTGTGATCGGAGAGTCTCTTGTTCTGATCTGTACGACGTGCCTTGAAGAACTTAGACCCGGTCGTATGGACAGGTTCCACGAACCCATCGTTATATTCGTCCACTGAGCTTCCTAGGCATTCGAAACGGTTCTGGAGTTCAAGCTGAAAGCTTTCGGGGTTTTGGATTTGGATCTGTGCTGGACGGAGCGTAGACTTCATCAGTCGATACCTTTCAAGCTTGATATTGATGTTCAATGTGCCTCTTACCATGCGGTGATCGCTCCCGGTTTTCACCGAATTGATCACCAAGACATCATTGAACATTTGCTTCTTGGTTGACATGATGAAGTCAATCTCATTTCTAGTTGCACCATCGGGGCTCTGCCAGGTCCACTTCCTGTGTTCACGCTTTCTGAAGAAGGAGTTCATCATATAGAGGCCCTCCTTCTCCATAAAACTAGCCAGTTGGTGGCCCCGGCGATTCCGACGTCCCACTCCAAATTGCCCCACCTGCAGCTCATCCCCGTCTCGTTTGCCCAGTTTCGCGTTGAAGTCCCCCATGACAACGGTGAATTGAGTTTTGAAACCATGCATGGCTTTAGAAATATCCTCATACATGGTCTCCACTTCGTCGTCGGGGTGTGCCGAGGTCGGGGCGTAGACCTGTATGACCTTCAGCAAATATCTTGAGGATATTCTGAGTATAAGGTACGCACCCTGGTCGACACACTCTCGATCTTCACCACGTTGTTCACAAGGGACTTGTGGACGATAAACCCAACACCACCCTGGGACTGCCGGTCACCCTCACAGAAATAGAGCAGGCTGCCGGATTTCAGGATTATCGTGTCCTCCCCCTCTCTTCGGACTTCAGATAATCCCACAATACTCCATCGCAGCCTGCTCAATTCCTCTTCGAGTTCCGTTATCTTCTCGTCGGTCCGGAGTGTGCGCGTTTTGTATGTTGCCAGGTCCATTCGTTGGTATTGGCAGCCGGATCCCTTCCGTAGATTCTTCGCACCCCTTGCCACGCCATAGCCTCGACCGCTGCCGTAGTCGAGGGTAGACGGGCTGCCGGGCACTAGGGGCCATTTCTTTAATGCGCTATTCATTGGGGGGTTTTGCCATTATCGCCACGCTTGGCAGGCGGGTTGGCGATCGCAGTACGGCTGTTACAAAAGCATAGAGAACGCTGCTGCCCATTCTCTGGTAAGTCCCTTAGTCGCCTCTTACGACACCCACGGGAAGATATGGGATGGTGCTATTCTTTACGTCCGACACCATACAGAACAAGTACCTATTAGGTGCCTATTAGGTGTATATAATCAAGGTCCTGAGTCGATACGATAAAAAGATATGGCCAAATTTAGATTTTCGCGAAAACTTGTAAGTAACAACATCACCATCAACTTTTTTTTATTTTTCGGACTTTTTCCTTTACTTGTACAGTAAGACCTTGCTTTTAACCAAAAATTGACAATTCTAGGTCAACCAGAAGTATAGTTCCCGTTGACCTAGAATCACGAAATTATTCAAAAAGCAAGGTCTGAAAACCGTCAAAATGTAGTTTAATAACAAAAAAATGTGATTTTAATAGTACAAACTTATTATTTGCGGTTGGTGTAATAGCCGTTTCTAGGGATCGAAAAGATCGCAAAGTTAAGTTTGTCCTATAAAAAGTTTGTACGGAACCCTCAGGGCGCGAGTCCGACTCGCTATTGGGCAGTTTTTTTTTGTTCTAGACCATACCTGGGAACCTTCTAGTTACGGAGATGGAGATATTGGGGTTCAAAGTTCCAACTTTTCTACAAGTTTTATGCAAGGCAAAGGGTGTCTCAGTGAACATTGCTCGTTTGTGCAATCCATCCACCAGCACAATGTTTTGAGTGCGGTACATTGAGTTTTACCGTAAAACGTGATTTTTCACCCCAAAAAAATGTCGTTTCACAGCAATATTTTTTGCGTAAAGTTACTTACGATGTACAGAATGCTTGGTTGACGGCTTCGTGATGAGTCTGTTTACAAACTGTATTTTCTTCTACAAAATATGAAAGTAACATAACATCACGCCATCACGCGTAGTACTTACATCTACATTTTGCCAATTATGTTTAAGGGGCTCCCCCATGCACACTAGCGCCACTTTAGTAAAAAAATCAGAACTCGTTAAATACACAATTAATATAAAATCTGATTGACAAAATCAATGCAATCGAGGGACGACTTTTTTCAAGCTCAAAGTCATTCCTCGACCTTTATGAACTTGGAGGGTTGTATTGACGATTTTGATGATTATAATTCTGTAACTACATACGTCTTACAGTCGCGAACAATATTTTAATCAACATAGGTACAACCTAGCACTGGCCTGCAAATTGCAAAAAAAATTAAGAAAATTTTAATTTCGCGGGCTACCCTGGAGCATCCACCTTAAGTCCCATTGTATGTAATAGGGGGTGAGTCTATTGCATAGAAATATAAAAAAAACAGGAGAAGTGGCACGGGGGCGTGTCGGTGTCCCCGTGACATGCTCTACAGGCCATGTCATAAGCTAATGGTCGTCTCCGCGAACTAGTGTGCTTTCGACCGCGATCGTGACAACGTATAGCAATGCCGTGTTGTTCAGTGGTTTTTTTTTAAAAACCGTAGCACAAACCAAAACTTTGTTGATCACGGAATTACTTTTCACATGTAAGTACAAGTATTTTACTATGTTTGTCTTTATAATCGTGAAAAACCACAAAACGTAAAATATTTCTTGCTTTTACTAAGTTATTGTTGTTTTCAAATATCACAGCGACTGTACTATTTTTGCAATAAAAACATTGCTCTTTAGTCAATAGCTAAGTTTGTCGTTAAGTGACTGGACAAGCAATGTGAAAATCACAAAACGATACTTCATTAAGCGGATGCATCGCGTAGTACGGCCGCTGCTTCTTGCGACAAGTTAGTGATGTGCTTGTGCAGATCCACTGGCGTAGGCTGTCGACAATGTCGACTGACGAATGAAATATTGCTATTATACATAGTTTATTTTTCAATTTGTCAACCGTTTTAACCCGGTTGGAAGATCGATTTGTAACAATGTTTTTACGTATTTTGATTATTTTACAGTATAGTAGAGAAACGCGTAACCAACTTTCGTAAAGTAAGTTAATTAAATTTCAGGTTAAATCGGTGGAGTGTTTTTGGCTTTGAATTATCGTATATTATGCCCTATCCTCGTGCTACTAACTACTGTTTCAAAAGGCTATGACAGCCTAAACCAACGTAACCGGATATTTTATTGTTTTAAATACTAAATAATATATTTTTTAGCTACACTACAAAAATAAACAATATGTTTATTTTTATTATAATATTGGACATTAGTTTTTATTAAATTTTTTTCAGGACCCCAAAAAAATTTTTGTACAATAATAAATGGAATATTCGATAACTTTCCGATTTAGTCAATCACTGGCGTACCTATGCTTTTCACAGCACAACGATAGCGACCGATGTTTTCAACCGACTTCCAAAAAGAGGAGGTTCTCAATTCGACTGTTTTTTTTTTTTTATTGTGTTTTTTACCTCAGAACTTTCGACTGGGTGAACCGATTTTGCTGATTCATTTTTTATTTGAAAGCTGGTGCTTCCCGTGTGGTCCCATTTCAAGTGCTGGTGAAGATCTGAAGCTGATCTTCGGAGATCTATGGAACTCTTCAAAAATAGACGGCAAATCTGCAGTGATTGCTGGAATCACTTGGATGTTTATTGTTTATACAACATCATGACGTAACATCACGCCTGTATGCTCTGAGGGGGTACGCAGTAGGGTGTACAATACACCCAGATTTCGAAAAATATTCGGTTTCAGCATCGTACTTTGATCCCGTAGCATTAATTTATATTTCATTTATTTTATTTTATTTTATTTTTTTATTTTATTTATTTATATTTAATGTAAAATAAATTCATGGCAAATATTTGTTTGGGAACAACTAAAAAGGGAAAAATAAAAACTTTATGCAAAATAAAAACCGACTTCAAAAAACACAAAAAAAAAATGAAAAATAACTTTAGCTTTAGAAGTCGGTGACAAAAAAACCAAATCAATCAAACAAACAATCGGTTTTATTATTAGCAAAAAAGTTTTTGTGTGGGTAAGTTGTACGGCGCATAGTAAATACACGCTGTGTTCGATGGCATAAGGTTTATAATTGATTGTGTAGTACGTTCAGTTTTAAGAAATGCGGGGGGTGTAGGCGCGACTGCGTATCTATTGCTTTTACTGAACTGCATGTGTAGTAGTAGCCGTCTGGTAGGGGCAAAGTGGAGACACAGGGTTACGATACATTTTCGGCTAGCGGGCGAATCTCCTTCGTTATTATATCTATGGTCTATTGCTATCGACCAGGCTTACATCCAGAATCCGTGGCTACTGAGAAATTCCTGTGTGCGTTTACGACCATTGGACCTGCGAGGTAGTTTAGCATTACTATTCCTTAGCAGAATCCAATGAAGCCGTTTCAGTCGTTTGAGTTTTTTTTGAGTTTTTTTGAGTTTTTGAGTTAAAAAAAAAATCCAAAATATTGTATAGCCTTTATGTTTTTTTTTTTTTTGGGATGGGAATTCATCAAATGACCCCTCCCGCTCTGGACGGAGCAGGAGGGAGTGTCAGACTTATACTGACTAAAACCCATCCATGTTCCTTCATCGCCCTTTGTGTTCCGGGGCCACGGTATCTCTTTCGAACAGTCCCGCAACCCCGGATATTGTATAGCCTTGATTGTTGTTTTATTATACTAATTAGTCCTAAAAAAGGTCCGTAATTACAGCAAAAACTAACTCGGATGAAAGATAGAAAGAACAAAAAGGAAACCGTTCGGATCAAATGACTTTAAAATCGTATTTTGTCTCGCTTTTTGACAAAAGATAAACATAATGTTAAGAAACTCTACAATATTGAATTATACACTGGTATTATTGAATTCTGTTTTTGTTTTAACTATTTGTGAAGATTTTTACTATTCATATTGTGTGTAGAAACATCTTTCATAAAGGGTGTCTGGTAATTAGTGACCCATACATAAACACGTGATTGTACTCATGATAACAAACAACTTTTACTATGGTACCAAACCTGAAATCGCGAAAAAAAATCTGCTTTTCAGTACATTTTGACCAGTTTTCAGGTTTGGTCCATTATAAAATCCATATATTAAAAGTTTTTTGTTATCATGAGTACAAGCACATGTTTAAGTATCGGTCACAAGTAGACTTGTGTACTGAAAAAATCTAATTAGTCCGTCAGTTAGATTATCAAAAAATATTTGATCCGTATTTTTTCTTTTGTTACGTAAACCAAAATTGACGAAGATACGACGCTTTTAAAATTCTCAATACGTCACGCCGTGGTATAATTTTAAGTGCGTTGTGACGTCCCGAGTTTTGATGCGTTTTATCTTTGTCAATATTCATTGATTTACAAAAACAAAAAATACGTATCCATTATTTTCCAATACTCTAACTGACGGACTAAATAGATTTTTATAATACATTAATACCACCATAATAATATATTGATGGTGGAAACTAGCTTATTACCAGTTACTCTATATACATAGTTAACTAAACACCTAGTATAACATAACATCGCGTCTGTAATTCCCGAAGGGTAAGGCAGAAGTGTGTGTGAAATGTGGGTGGACCTATATTATAGTACACTCACATTTCACCAGTTATGTTTAAATCCCATGTAATAAGGACAAGCCTAGTGAAAAATTCCTGATGGAAAAACCTAATTACACTTTTCCCGACCTGGGAATTGAACCCAAGACCTTATGCTTAGCAGTTACGTTTGCGACCGTCAGACCAACGAGGCACCTAGTATAATTATTAAATTTTGATTTCAGGAGGCATTTGATTGCTTGATCACTACTAACATAAATATGAAAAAACATGGCCACCTAATTTAAGGACCCAGCTTTGGTAACACTATTTCCTGCCTAATAAATATCCTGTCATCTGCCTAGCCTTTTCCCAACTATGTTGGGGTCAGCTTCAAGTTTTCCGGATTCAGTTGAATACTAGTACTTTATATGGAGCGACTGCCTATCTGACGTCCACAACCCTGTTAGTACCGGGTAATACGACACCTTTTGGTAAGACTGGTTGTCAGACTTTTTGGGCTTCTGACTACCTAACGACTGATAAGGATCTAGAAATGACAGTCGGGACCAACGGCTTAACGTGCCTTCCGAGGCGCGGAGGAAACTCGGTATGTAATGGGTGGTCACTCATTCACAGACCAACCTAGGCAAGCACGGCTTAACCTAACGCCCCAAATTTGCCCCATATTACCCCGCGTGTTATTTTCGCCCCATATTTATTTGTAACTATTTATGTATACATTTTGTTTGAAACTGTTTTCCGTTACTTACCTAGCCCCTCAAGGTTCATTGGAAGACCAGCGTCAGACAACATCACCTGTCTGGCATGAATGCCGAAATGGACCTTTTTGGTGCAGCCGTGGGGCACACAGCACATACTATGTTTTCCTCCATAATTTGTATATTTTTTTAAAAGAAAGAAAAAAGATATTTATTCGACGTCAGTTATTAAAGCACACACACATATATAAATATGTGTGTGTGCTTTAATAACTGACGTCGAATAAATATTTTTTTTCTTTCTTTCTTTCTAACGATCGATCCGAGCGGCTGTTATTATTTAGCCACGAGCTCCTCTAATAAATATCCTGTACTAATTCAAAATTCCTTTGTTCTCATCAAAACAACCACATTCCACTTCACTTTCCATATTAGCCGATCCTACAAAAATCGTGACAGGAGCAAATAAAAAACTAGCGTTTCAATGGCCGAAGGAAACAGGAGTAATCCTTAAAGGGACTGAAGTAAATTTATGACCACCTACAAGAATTTACGGGCGCGAAGCGTGAAAATGGGTCATTTGTCTTTTGGTTAATATCCGACCGCCGAGTTTTGCGCTAATTGAATTAGCTGGCTATTATTCTGTTGGAATGGAGACAAATATGCTTAGGACAGCGCTGATGCAAATCTGAGTCAACGTTTTTTTTTTTAAAATTATGATGTTTATTATATGTTTTATGGCACGATTTTGCATTGTTATCAGTGGGCTTAGCACGAATGCTCAAGGTAAAACGTAACATAAATTAGGTCGAATTTTTATATTACCATACAGTTTTTTTTATGCGGCAAACACAAAACATTATGTGCAAAATGAGTATTTTCAAATCTAAGGAATCTACTTTACGTTTAATTTCCGCACTAGGCCGTCAGAACGCCAAGGGCAATGCCATGCAGCAGCTTAATTGCTGGCCCTTTGGAAAAACAGGTACTATATTACGTAGGTAAGCCTTAGGACTAGCTGTAAATGACAGCAATGAAACAATCGTAGGTTTCACGTTAAATTGGTACAGTTTTTTAAAACCTAATAAATTCCTACAAATATCCAAATTTCAATCTCTAAAACTGGGACAGCCATCTCTTACTTTAAGTATTCAGTTAATTATGAAGCATTAAGTTAGACAGTAATTATTCTAAATTACAGTCTAACAGGAATGATAAATGACTGAAGTACCTAATGCTATTGTCAGTCCATTAATTTAATTGTTCTACTATTCGAGATAGCTATCATGTCTCTCAGTTGCCAAATACTACGACTTATCTTAGCCAAGTTACATTCAATGGGGTATTTTAATCATGTTTTGAAACCAATTTCAACCCTAGACTACCGGATATAATTATCACTTTGCAACGGCAATTTCTTTGTGTAGCTGAAGGTTGAGATATCTTTGATACTTAATTTGCAAAATCTGCATAGTACTAGGGCGTTATGTATGGTCAAACAAGCTTTTTGGTTTACAGTTTAACCCACAAATTACATTGTAAAATGTAAACCAAATAGCTTGTTCGACCGTATTTAATTATGTAAGTGGCGACATATCCGTAGATATTATTATCTCTCTTGGGGCCAGATAGGCCTTTTAGCACAAACAATCTCCATTGCTACAGTATGCGGGGGCAGAATTCAATTTTGATAGAAGCTCGTCTTTGTCTCACAAGTACCTACTGGATATATTATTGTGTGTAAAATATAGAATTAATAAATATTCAAGAAGGAAAGTCATCACCACTCTCCTGCCCTTATCCCAATTTATTTATGGTCGGCGCAGCATGACTTGTTCTTCCATACTTCTCTATTACTCGTCATGTCGGCAGTCACCTCCTTTCAAGCCATATCAGCCTTAACACAGTCTATCAATCGTTTCTTTAGTCTTCCTCTACTCTTATAGCCATTTAGATTCATACTCAAAACTTTCCTCACTACATTTTCCTCATCCCTCCGCATCACATGCCCATACCACTACAACCGATTACCACACAACTTTTCCGTCACCGGCGCCACTTTCACACTTCCTTATAAGTACTCATTCCGTATCGTACCAATTCACTTTACACTACACATCCCTCTTAACATCTCATCTGAATTAATACTTCCACACCCTAGGAATCACTGACAGTCCCCTGTGCAGAGCATGCATGGAGGCGTAGGAAACGGTGGCGCATGTGATCCTTGAGTGCACAGGCGCGGGCGTTACCAAGATTCGCGAGGAGACCCTGGGATCACCAAGATCCCTTGCGGATGCCCTGAGGAGACCGGGAAGTTTAATCTGCTTCTGGAGGGAGGTGGGCTGGTTAGAGTAATCGGCCACCATGGCTCACGAACAATAGTCCACTTCAAGGACTAAGTGCGAAACCTATACCTCATGACAGATAGAACATTCTCATCTCAGCCACATACTAATTAATGCCTTTCAAAACAGGAACGTCATAACATTAAAAAACTAAATGTGAATTCATACATACCATACACCACCACATTATTGATAAACTGCCCCGTTGATCTCGTGGCCGCAAGCGCGGCTGCTGAGCGTGGGGTTCTGGGTTCTAATGAGAGTAAAGGAACAGAGAGTGCACCTGTTCCTGCGCACACACTTGAGCACTAACATATTTCCCACGCCGTTGGCTAATCTCTGATAAGATTGGCCGCCGTGACCGAAAACGATCAGGAGGACTATTATTATTTTTGATAAAACTTCTTAAAAATGTGTCATTGTATTGTTTTATAGGTCTGGTATCCGCAACACCAAGCTGATTTGAGCATATTTTGCGTACAGTAGTCTCTCGATACAAAATAAAATGATCATGAGCTTAATTAACCAAATTAAATGTGTTCCTGCTAATTAACGATTCGAAATTAATTACCGGAAGTGTTAACACAACAAATACGGAAATGACGTCAGTATTGATAATGTAAACAAAATGCAGCGTTGATTGTTAATTATATTACTTTGGTATTGGTTTTACTGATAAATTTTGCAAGTAGTTTAAATTATTATAAATATAATGAATTGTCAGATCTTATAAAATAGCTTGTTTATGACTATTCCAAAGAATGAAATATAATTCGATATTTATGATAAATCAAACATTTAATAGGCACAAAGTTGCACTAGAGATTTGAATAAAAATCAGAATTCACGCAGTTGTTTATATACTTTCATGATCTAAGTTCGAGAAGTTTAAAGGAATACTGAAGCATAAAATGGAAAAGCCCCGTTGCGTTTAATTTGATTGGAATTTTGAGATACCTTATAGCCTGGACGGTGGCACACGAGAGTCGAAATATCTTACTTCATACCACTTATACAAAAGTTAATGTTCGGGAGGATATATGGATGGATGTTACTCTTGCGCACCATAATTACTGACTGTATTTAGATGTTTGGCACACACAAAGTATAGTTGTTGCAAGCGCAACTGCTGAGCGAGAGGTCCCGGGTTCGATTCCCAGGCCGGGCAGTGTTATCGGGTTTTTCTATCAGGAATTTCTCTGTAGTCTGGATTTTGGCCCAGTAGATGGTAATTGGCTCGCTCGTATGACGTGGGACTTAAACATAACTGGCGAATGTGTGTGTTCTATTTGGTACACCTCTGCCAAACCCTTCAGGGATTATGGGCGCGATATTATGTACGTGTATGTATTTAATTTCACAATTTTTTACCACCAGCGTCCCTTCAGACAACGCCAGACAGAACCATGTTGCTCTGTATAGTGAATACAAATCACATTCATAAAAATGTAATTCAAAGAAGATGTTATTTTGTTGGTTCTTATTGTTATAAGAACCAACAAAATACATCATCATACATCATTGAACAAGGTAAAGAGAACTCTGCAAACACGTCCCATGCATCAAATAAAACAAAATCAAGGAGAAAAACACATAGGTGGTATACAACAGACTCCGTAGGCTCTAGCACGAGTGTGCGGTGTTAACGTAACGTCAATATGAGCGATTTTAAAAGAAAACTCTGTAAGTACTTGTTTTACATCTAATTTTATGAATGTGTTCATATCTATACAAAGTATAAACGGATACTCCACGAAACCATCAACCAATCATTCTGTACGTATCAAACTAAGTAACTCAACAAAAATATTGCTGGGAAACGACTTTCTTTTTTAAGGTAAAATTTTTTTTTGGCTTTGTGTTTTTCATGGTTTACTGTAAGACTCAATGTATTGCATTCAACACATTGTGCTGATGGACGCAATGAATAAAACAGGGGTTTGGAGGTTTTTAAAGTAACGGTATAAAATTAAAGTCTTGTTTTAAAAAAAACTGGTAAAACAGTCGAAACTTTGACCTCCAATATCTGCATAACTAGAAGGTTCTCGGCATGGTCCAGAACAAAAAATGATAGCAATGACGAGGAGAACAAGTGCCTTTCGGCTTCGTTAAGGATCTTTTTACATCCATTAGATAGTTGATAGTAACTGTCGCAAGAAAACAAAAATACTTAATAAACTATTATTATTTACAAGTTAATATGAGAACCTCGTCTTTTCTTTTTCGTCGGTTAAAAATGACTTAAGTTTTATTTTCGATTCTACGTTACGTTTCCACCGCGCATTTGTACTAGGTTCTTTTATTTTTTTATTCATCTGTATACGTGTGTTCAGAGTTTCAGACTCGAGTTTATTTTATTACGCAGATGCGATCTCCGCATTCATGAATCCAAATGTTCGTTTCTATTATTGCCGACGATTTTCCGTACATTGCTGTGTTGTTCCTGGTTTTAGAAATAAAAAACTGGGGATCCGGGTTTGGAATTTTTGCTTACTTTTTAGCTGGCTGATTTAAATAGTTGGAGTAGATTTTTCGCTTTGGGTTGTAGAGGAAAACATCGTTATGAAATATAGCTGAGATTACGGCTGTGGTTTTTAATGTTGGAAAATCCCGTTTCCACCAAATTATTGTAGTACTAGCTTATGCCCGCAGTTTCGCCCGCATTGAGTTTGATAGTGTGTAGATAAGTATCCTATGTGTTAATCCAGGTTATAAACTATCTATTCGTTAAATTTCATCTAAATCTGTTTATTGGTTTTTGCATGGAAGAGTAACAAACATCTATACATCCGGACTTTCTCTCAAACTATCGCATTTATAGTATTAGTCGGATTATTTTGGTCTCAGCCACTGCTTGCCATTCATGCAGATTAAGCCTTTGTTCAGATCGTCGTTTGGAGCGGTTTTGGATCGGTGAACAGTGCCGAAACAAGAATACTGGTTTTTGCAACCCATGCAGATGGTGTCAGCGACATTGTGACATTAAAACTAATTCCATATTCATATTCATTTATTTTGCATTCCATATTGTATAAGAGTTCTTACAAAGGGCTTAAAGCTAGGTACATAAATATGGACCCTGTAAGGGCACAGCAAAGTAGGAGAGAGAAAGAGAGCTTTAATTTTTCCAATTAGTTGGTGATACAATAGCTACAATACTTAAAATAAAAAATATGTGTTTTATGTAATTTAAAATTTGTCATTTAGATATTCATTAATAATAATAATAAATTTATTCAAAAATATAAGGTAAACGTTTACAGTTTTTCTTAAATCTATGTCAAGTTCACCCAAGCTGTGAGCCTGAACTAGGTAATCCTGTGTTTCAGGCGATTTGAGGTAACATTAATAAATTGATTAAATAATCACATACATATTAATAATAGTGGTACCAATTTAAAAAGGTATATAAAAATTACACTATCTTAACTTAGCTAACTAATTTAAAATATAATAATAATAATTTACAATAATATGAACAATATTTACTTTAGCACAAGTAATAACTTCTTTGTATCTTCATAGGACATAGTTTGAAGAGCTTTCTTAAGGATTTTCTTGCAGTTATTGTGATTTAAGGAGTAGATGCTTCTTTTTTCATTTAGCCTGTTGCTGTGATCCGTGGCTAACGTGATCTGATACTGTGATCGGTGGAGACAAACCCTTATATAGTAGCGGTCCGAGGTACATTTTTGACGGCAAACTATATCTTTCCGTCTTTTTTTAGTAAATTCAGTGCTGTATGGACGTGCTGCGTGTTGTTTTAGTACAGTGCTCATAATAAATAACTGTCGAACTGTTAGTCCACAAGATTTATACAGGAGGTTAGTGGAGAAAAAGAAAGGGCGGCAAGTAGCCACCTTGAGAAAAGCTCTTTGAGCTCTTTCAATGGGCAATAACAGAGTTTTACTCATCCCACCCCATGAAGTAATACAGTAAGTCAGAATTGACTGACAAAGAGCAAAATATACTTGCCTGATTATTTTTGGATCTGTTATAAAACGTAGCTTTTTGAATACGGATATCAGCTTACGAATTCTATTATTTAGAGCTTCCATATGTTGTTTAAAGGAAAGGGTTTCATCTATTATAATACCCAGGTATTTTATTTTATCAGTCTTCCTAATATTGGGACATTTACACTGGCTATCTGCAGGGACTGGGCAACAATGAGCATGCAACGCTGAGGGGATATTGGATTTATGCTTACGCATCGAAAACTTAATGTAATTTATCTTCTATGCATTTAGAATTAGTGAGTTATTTTGTAGACATTTATTTACAATATTAAATCCGTGTTGCGCAAGCTTCCTCCCATCATGGGAGAGGCTTATGTCCAGCAGTGGACGTTATGTGCTGTTGTAGTAGCGCAAGCTTGTAGACTTTTCTGAATTATTATTATTATACTATTCTCTCATTCATAGTATAATAGCATTTATATAATAAAAATTGTTGTAATTTATTTATGAATGAATTAAATTTTTGTTCCTTTTTAATTATTTCAGGCAATTTATTATAATTTTTCATTGACATGACCTCATCACGTGTCATCATGGATTCACTAGGTACATGATTTTTCGATGGTGTCCCCTTTACACCGTGTTGTAAAAATGTTCATAATTATCTTACTGCATATAAATTACGAGAGACTGAGAGCAGCGGTGGCCAAGTAGTGGCCGCCCCGACTTACGAACAGTAAGTCGTGGGTTCAAACCCAGGCAGGCGCATTACTTTGTATAATTTATTTCATCACTACTGCTCCTAAAACGGTGAAGGACAATATCGTGAGAAAACCGGCATGTCCTAGAACCAAAAATTCGAACACATGTGACATCTACCAATCCGCACTGGGCCCGCGTGGTGGATTATAGCCCATTCCCTCTCATTGAGAGGAGGCCTGTGTCCCAGCAGTGGGAACATTAATAGGCTGATGATGATGATGATGATATAAATTACGTACGAGTATGTCCAACCTTTCATGTGCTACTAACACATTACTTACGTTCCTCAAAATATCTTTTATCCCAATTCATCATCTGGGGGTCGGCTTCCAGTCTAACTGTCAAAGATCTACAAATGACAGCCGGGACCAACTGCTTAACGTGCTTTCCGAGGCACGGAGGAAACTCAGTATGTAATGGGTGGCCACCCATCCACAGACCAAAGACCTAAAGATCGACCCGAGCGGCTGTTATTATTTTAACCACGAGCTCCTCCACGGGCTTTTATCCCAATTAGACAATATAACATAATTATTACCATTCGATCAGCAGAAGCATTTGCCCATAATCGTCCTAAAGTTCGATAATGTACCCGTTTGTGCCCAAAACAGGCCGTCTAGTAAATTAACCCGAATTAATCACCCATTCTAACACATTAAGTTAATCTATGGAGATAAAGTTAAGACTAGAATTAACATCAGATGTGCACAGTTGAATTAGGTTTGAAAGCGAAGCGTAAGCAATAGATGAGGATGACTTTAGTCTAGTTTGGAAGTATACCATTAGGCTGTGTGCAGACTTCATTCAAGATTGTCTTTAAAGACCGCAGCCGCAGTCTGCTGCATTATTAAAAAAAAAAAAAAAAAAAACCGACTGCGTAAAAAATAACTAATAACTTTAAATAAAAACTGAAAAGAAAAAAACGAGTTCTGGAAACAGGACATATTGACTGCAACAGTCGGGACCCCTATTGGATGTAATGATTTTAGTCTAGATTATTTATTGGGTCCCGACTGTTGTGTTTTATTTTACTGTTGTATTTATGTATGTGATTGTCAGTCTTACCAAGGGGTATCGTATTACCCAGTACTAACTGGGTTGTGGAGGTCAGATAGGCAGTCGCTCCATGTAAAATACAGATATTCAGCTGCATCCGGTTAGACTGGAAGCCGACCCCAACATAGCTAGGAAAAGGCTAGGCAGATGATGATGATTTATGTTTGTGACTGTACAAAAAAGTGGTCAAAGTTGCCTCTAAGTACATAACTGACACAGGAGAAAACTGCTCGGGCTACAATGTTTACAACAGACAACAGTTTATTTATCTGCCATTTGTAGTAAAAATAACGAAAAATGTGTATATGTCGCATTATAATTGAAAAATATATCAAGATACGATCCAGCATCTTATTACGAAAATCTTTGTTAGTTTCCAATAATCCAGTCCTCAGCAAAATTCCTAGGATTTTTGCATTCAAAGTTATTTAAAACCCAAGAAGCCCGCGAATAGTTGGAACTTTTTTTTTAAATATTGAATTACTATTCTGAATTGTTTCTACTTTTGACTCACAAGCAGTTCTTTCAACAATTGTAAACTCCCCCAACATTGACCTAATACAACCAAAGCTTGGCTCGATATCTGTATAGAAGTGTAATTAGGATTCCCTGTAAAAGATATGTACTTGGCTGTAAGCCCAAGATTGGTACTGCGGCTGATAAACGGCGATAGGATTCGCTATCACATTGGGACTTAATATCGGAAATACGCGAATGGTTCAAAGATGTGACGGGAATACGAAGTAGGTTTGGCAGGTAAGTAGGTGTGATCTACTGGAAATTCCACAGCTTTTTCACGCATGCTGATAACCAAAGGGATTTTGTCCTTATTCAATTCATGTTTTTAGGGTTCCATTGTCCTGACAAGGAACCCTTATAGTTTCGTCATGTCCGTCTGTCCGAGGTTTTGCTAAGATACCATTAGTACTAGAAAACTATAATTTTGCAGGAGTGTGTAGATGTATCAATTACGCCAACAAAGTGGTAAAAAAATTTTTTGGAAAATATTTTTTTAGGGTAGGTTGTGGTGTCACATTTCGTCGACTTCCTCATCCTGTGGGGTATCGTTTAATAGGTCTTTTAAAATGACATGGGATAATAGTACTTTTCGATTTCATCCATCCATTTACGAAATATTAAACTTTAAAGTGCAATTTTTTGTTCCAGTAACCCTACTGGAACAAAAAATTGCACTTTAAAGTTTAATATTTTAAACCCCCCCTCTAAAATCTAAACTGCGGGCTTAAAAAATCTGGAAAAATTCATGATTTCATGAAATTTAAAGGGAAATTATAGCGGTTAAGATAACTTTATTAGTTAAATAGTAATAGTCGTTAAACTATGGTGTTGGATAATTTTGTACCAAATACTAAATCCTTAGACAAAATCGTTCTATATTGTGATAACGGGCTACTACGGAACCCTTTACTGCGCATGGCCGGTTTTTTTATTCAATGTGTAAGGCGCAGCGGTCGCTCAATATTACAGACAGAGTTCCCTGTGGTATTAAATCTACAAGTTGTGTAATTAGTTCTTCACCAAACTTAAAATGTCACTTACGGGATATCTTCCGTATTTTCCCTAGTTCTTCACCGCTGACAACGCAACGGTGAAGGACAACATGGTGCCGGAAAACATGTCCTAGAACCAATTATTCTCCATGTACCCCTCCAATTATTCTCATTTTTCCTCATACAGTGGAGGCCTGTTTCCCAGCACTGGACACGTTTAAGTCTAATTTTGCTATAACTTCGCATAAATCCTTCGAAGTTTACTATTCTTTTTCTGCGTTCGTACTACATTTTTCTTTCAAAAATATTTTTATGTTTAATTCGCTTTACAAGTTAGTTTGTAACTTAGTTGCTAAATATCTTTTTGTCCCAGTTTCATGTAGACTTGTATCGTATCTTGAGTATATCTAAATATTAAGTTTACTAAGGTTTTGTGTCGCAAACATTTTAAGTAAAGGTTGCTTTATAATAAAGCTATGATATCGCTAAATACCTTTTAAATTCCACTCACAAAGCCTATTTATTGTGTCTCTCGGAATCTCATTGTGATTATTAAGAAAATGACTGCTTAGTTCAAAACTCATCAATCCTTACAAAGTAAGAAGGAGTGGGCATCCTATTAATTTTATTACAGCGATAAAATAATAATTCAGAACGATAGCATGACCGGAAATAATATCTCGGAGCATTAAACAAAAGGTAAGTAACGGCTGGTCGTTCTTTTGGCAATATTGGGGAATTTGCCGAGGTGCGGCTCCTATTATGAGATTGGGATCCGCGGCCATAATTCTATTATGCGCCCGAATTAAATTAGCAGACGATTTTATTTTTAATCAAGTGAAGTAGCTCGCTTTACACATTGACCGCATTATCTTCCCCTATCCTCCCAAATTCTTTATAATCAACCTTATGTTAAACTTTACAAAGGAGATAATCCAATGCTTCGTTCGACTGGACATCTAAGTCAAGTTAATTGTAATAAAATTCCAGTAGCGTTTTTGTAATGGTTAATTTTAGAGGCTTTGAGACGGACTTTGACCCAGAAATGGTGTCGGATAAAATAGCACGTGTTTTCTTCTGGTCGATACCTACCAATATTATGAGTGCTAGAAACTCGATACAATAATGGTAAATCACTTCTTGTAGTTAAGTATCCAGTGAAAATTATAATTTAATGTGCTTTGTTTGTGAGTCTATTTTTTAAATAGATGAGCATTTTCTGGTATAAAAATACTTCTACCAGTTCATAGTTAGTGCCTTTGGGAGTCAGTTCTTAGCTGATAACTTTCTGTTCTTATTTGAAAGCTATTAAGACTCAATTTTAAGAAACCGCTAGTTTCTTAAAATATCTTCTTAACGTGTCGATGCCGATCTAAATCTATTTAGCCCAAAACGAGGAGCCCGTGGAACTAAATAACAACAGCCGCTCGGGTCGACCTTTAGGTTAAGCCGTGCTTGCCTGGGTTGGTCTGTGGATGGGCGACCACCCTTTACATACCGGGTTTCCTCCGTGCGTCAAAAAGCACGGTAATCAGTTGGTCCTGGCTGTCATTTGCAGATCTTTGACAGTCGTTACAGGTAGGTAGTGGCCCAAAAAGTCTGACCAGCAGTCTTACCAAGGGGTATCATATTACCCAGTACTATCTGGGTTGTGGAGGTCAGATAGGCAGTCGCTCCATGTAAAATACAGGTATTAAGCTGCATCCGGTTAGACTGGAAGCCAACCCCAACATAGTTGGGAAAAGGCTAGAAGATGATGATGTTAGCATTCTCCTTTGGGGACGAGATTGGCACTTTTAGTAAGAAAAGAAAGAACGAAAAAAAAAAAATTCGTCGCAAGGACATGATGTGCATACATTAGGTATTAGGAAAGAGAAACAACAGAAATACAACGCATTTAGACAAACAAAAATATTAAGAATAGAACAGAACTACATTATAATAAAGTTGAAAGACAGAACGGAACAAAACCAAAAAAATAGAATAAAAGTTGCACGTCGTGAGTGCGACAAACAGGTAGTACCTACGCCCACCAGCTCCTCTTTTATGCAAACAATAAACCTTGAGTTAAGTTTTAAAAGTAGTTTTCTCAGTTTCTCTTCTCGTTTATAACTTAATAACTAGATCCACGTGAAACAAATCTATCCACTTCTTAAAACTAATCGACTCAAACATTTAACTTAAAAGGACGCAATCCGACTGATGATCCGACTCGATATGGTACGACGTAGAAAAGTGCAGAAGGTCATCAAGCTATTACTACTACGAATAGAGAAGATAGCGCGAACAAAATCTGTGCAACAAGCTCGGCAGTGCGGGGCGCGCGGGGGGCGGCTAACCCCGTATATACCATCCACCATGAATGATGTAACCAAGATTTTGTAACAGTATTCTGATTTAAAAGAGTGTCCATGGAGTTTCTTGCCCGTTTTTCTCCATAGAGATCTACGCTAGGGAATGGGCAACTACAGTACTTTCACAGTTTTTATGTCTTGTGACTGGAACTGTAGCTACATTTAATTTTCATCTTTGTTTCGACAATTCAAAAGTGCCTGTAACTGGCTTACTCGAAATAAATGCTTTGATTTTGATTTTGATTTTATACAGGGTGGAATTTTGTAATGCCACCTGGAGGGAAAGTACTCTTAATACTGCAGATAGAAAATTTTACTCAAAGGAAACATTCCTTTATTTTTGAATAGAAAGCAAACTGCATTCAAAGATTTTCGAAAATTCTCTTCTCCCACACCCGGGAATCGAACCGGCTAAAATCTGATAAAATTATACCCTGTACTTTTATTGCATCAATCGTTAGGGTCAATTATAAGGATGAAATCTCTCTAACAAACATGATCAATTAAATTAAAGGATAACCAGGAAATATTAAATTAATTTAATTATTTACAATAAATGGTAAACTAACTAATTAGTTGCGCCGAAATGGGCTCCATTCTCTTGGATACACAAATTTATTCTTTTAATGAATTCATTTCTAGTAACCTTTAATAAAGTGTTATGGTGAATATTATAAATCGTATTTTGAACTTCAACTCTCAACTCGTTGTTATTCGCATAAGATTTCATGTAAATTTGATTTTTTACATATCCCCACAAAAAAAAATCTAATGGGGTGAGATCTGGCGATCTCGCAGGCCATCTGATTGTGTCGTTTGTACCAATCCAGGTATTAAAATGGTTATTAATGTAGGCAGTAGTGATTCTGCTGTTATGTGCTGGAGCACCATCTCGCTGTAGAATTATTTGGTTTCGCTCTTCCTCGGGGAAACCATTTAACTCGTTTCTTAAGAGATCCAGTGTTTCAATATACTTGACAGTGTTTAAATGATCTTCGTACACGTGGACTAACACTACATTATTTCTCATAATTCCGCACCAAACGTTGAAAGAAAATCTTACTTGATTGTTAGTTCCATGAACACGAACAGGATTCACTCGATACCAATAATGGTTATTGCGGCGATTGTATATGTCATTATTGCTAAAGTTGGTTTCGTCAGACCATACAATGTTACTAAAAAAATTAGGGTTTCGGTCAATTTCTCCAAGCATGTTTTCACAAAATTGTAATCGTCTCTCACGATCCCCAATATGCAATTTTTGCACCAACCGACCTTCACGATAGCATTTATACTTATACTTTTTCAGCACTTTAAGTACGCGAGTGTGGGTTGTTCCTAATTAATCGACAGCATCTCTACTTGAAGCCTTCGGAATTGATTCAAAGTATGTTAAAACATCTAGTTCAAAATCGAAATAGTTTTGCTGAATAGTTTGCCGTCTTTTCTTGAAACCACCCGTATTCTTTAAATTTTCTACCATTCTTTTCAATACGAACCGAGTTGGTGCCTGTCAGTCTTGATATCTCTCTCCATACCACCGCAGAGCTAGATTCACGTTTTTGTTATTTAAAAAATAAGCTTCCTTTAAATCAAACTGTTCTTGATAAGCCATTTTCACCGTGAGACAAAATGTGAAATGAGTTGTAAAAACAATCAAATGTGAATAACAATTGTGACAATCTAAAGACAATCCTTTTTTGTGTTATGACGATATGGTTTTGATACTGAGGAACGTCTATCAAAATCGGGATTGAAACCAAATACCTACTATGACGCCCAAATCTCAGTTTGACTTAACTGCGAGACGCAAGAGTCTTGCAGGCTTAGTCTTGTTCTTGATCAAATCTTGCAGGGTTCAATCTTGGTCTTGGTTTTGCTACAATAAGTCGGTCTTGGTTTTGGTCTTGGTCTTGCAAAAATGCAAGAACAAGACCAAGACTGCAAGACCAAGACAGATTTTGGGCAACACTACTGCAGAGAGGGATTCTATCACAATATTCGGGTCGGCATGACATGGTATAGTCGTGCGGCAAAATTGATGAACATGTTTACTTTCGGGAAAAAGCCACTTGGCTTAAATCGAATAATGGCGATACAAGCTGCATGAAACACAAAATGTGAGACATTGCTTCGGGTCGGCTTTTTTTGTTCGACAAGTGAAGCCTCTCGCCATAGCTAGAGCATGCATTCGACTGAGATAGACTGTTAAATTTTTAGACTTTACTGAATGTGCGTGTCTTACAATCATGTACGTGTGCCAGTTTTCCCTCACTGTATGGGAGCGGGTCTTCTGCAATATTTATTCTGTGTCTACGGTTTATCCTTGAAACAATCAAATGCGAAAAATAATGGCGACCTTGTCAAAAACAACGGAAGGGGAATTATTTTATCTACTTTTCTGTTTTGCGATTCAAAGCTGAGAGAGAAAAACATTTCCTTCCATTGAGTGGTTGGGAACGTTTTTTTTATTACGCGTCAGATTTGAGAAGTTTGAGATCCTATATGAATATAAATGTGGAAAATTTAGTTTTCATTGACCTTTGGCAGTGTAGAAAACAATGTTGACGACTACAACTTCCAAACACAGACTTACGGAGCCTCATCATCTGCCTAGCCGTTTTTCGCAATTCGTTAGGGTTAGCTTCTATTCTATTCAAAAGCAACTGAATACCAGTATTTTAGATATAGCTGCATTATCTGACCTCTTCTTTTTCTTCTTTCGAGTCGGTGGTACCACTTGTTTAAATTTTTTGAGCCCAGTGTGTAGCCACGTTAATCGTGGCGTATTTAGGTTCTCGTAAAGTGCAGGTGTTGGGACACTTCGGACACTCCAGGAAGTGGGATATCGTCTGGTCGGGAGCACCGCATTCACACTGTGTGTCGGAAGGATCTTGAATACCCTTTTTTTGCGAACTTTTGTTTATAGCGGTTTACTCGGATGCACATTCTGTTTTATAAGTGCTTTCGATACAGTTCACTGCGCAGATCACGTCCTGACCTCTATATTTAAATAACACCATAGTCCTTGGAAGATTGGTTATCAGACTTTATACCAATGTCAGCCGGGACAAACGGCTTAACATAGTTTTCCAAGGCACGAAGAATACACGGTATGCTTTGGATGTTCACCTATCCACGGACCAACCTTGGTAGCTGACGAGCTCCACTCAAACAAAGACTTTTTTTAAATATGCTGAGTCGTAGTCGAATAAACACGAACACAAATCTTTCTCAAATTATTATCCTATTGTGACGTCAAACTACCATCAGAAGATACAACGAAACTCTTCCAAACCGCAACTCATAAAATATCCTTTATTCCTTACTTCCTAGGTTCATTCCCCGTATAATATATTACCAGAATAAGAAATACAATGATGCACGCTTCACGATACATTCCTTTAGTTGTCGTGGCTGATGAACCCTTTCCGCGCGGCGTAAAAGCAATAAATTATACGATAATGAAGGCAGGGGACCCTACTAAGGGTTTTGGTGATTGATTTCTAATATAATTTATATTTTATATAAAATATGAAAAGAGAAAAAAAATAGAAATATGCAAAGGTCAATGTTGGATAAGCAGTGATACCCTAGTGGTGTGACCTGGTGGACTACCAAGTCATGGTCTCAAGTTCGAACCTAAGACCCGCACTTCTGATTTTTCAGATTCATGTCTTGCTTCGGTGAAGGGAAACATCGTGAGCCAAGCCAAGTCAGCCATGGGCACCATAAAAACTCTGCAACCAGGTTAGGCAATAACTATGTTGGATTGAATAGAAAAGAATAAGATACGCGATGAGTCATTGATGCAATGCTCCCTTAACCTCGTATATCATACAAACTAAGGCTTAATCAAGTCTCTGCTATGTAAACTTAGCTGCTTGTCCTTGTTAGCCGTGATTGGTTGACTGAAATACAAAACAATAAATTACATAAACGATCAAAAGATTGAATTGGCGACCTTGATTAAAATACCCACAACTTCTCTATATGAGAATGCTTTATTTAAACTTTATTTCATTAACAGCTTAATAGCAAAGGCTAAAAGGCAGTTTGGCTTGAAAAATACATTATCCATCTATGTAACCTCATTGCTTGGCAGTTTATTGTGCAAAATTAAAATATGAGCTGTAAACTTGCCAAGTGTTAAGTAAGTTAATGTGCGTCCACAAACGACATTTTTAACGCCAGGAGTCTCACAAAACAATTAGGGTTATAACTAGGGTTATTTTATTTGAATATTGATTTGTATTTAATCCTACTACTACCTTTGAAAAAAACGTTTGCAAAATGTCGCATCGGCTGACGCAATTAGTGTGAACGCTATTTTTTTATTTCGACCCATGCTCTTTCTTCTTTTTCGTGTGGTTATTGTCTAACCTGGTAACAGAGTTTTTATGCCGCCCATGAGCCTCTGACTTGGCACTACATGCCATCGAGAAATACCTCTCAGGCATGCTGGTTTCCTCACGATGTTTTCCGTCACCGGAACAAGTGATAATTTATTTATTTATTATTTATAGTTAATTAAAACGGTAAACACCAATTACATTAATTAACAAAACAATGGATTGAATTACGAAAACTAATACTAACACGGAACAGTGGACACTCTTGCATACTTTCTCTCACAGAACATCAGACATATTCGCCTATCCTAATGTTAATGTAACGCGTCGTAGACATTATTTTCGTTATGTGAAAGTTTCTCGCATGGACAAAAAATAACATCTCACTCACTAAAATACATTTTCATCTTTATCTTATAGTAGGGGACGAAAAACTCTTAGCACAGCTCGCTGGCGTGAACCATTCGGATGATGGATGACCGCCAATGAGGCTCAAGTAGTGAATATTAAGAATTATTTATCAAAACTGTTCCGATAAGGAAAATATACCCTTTTCATTGAAACGAATATAGGACAGCGAGATATTTATGTGTATTCAGAGAGATTATTGACACCTTTTAGGAAATACATTTTTATTTTCCTGTAAATCTTCCTTATAAGATTTTGCTACATAAGCACCTTACCCTAGGTACAGCAAAACTGAGCTTTGAAGATTGTAGAAAAGGAAGAGAAACTAAGCGGACAAGAGAAGTGGATATAAAGAAATTCTATTTGTGGTTAAAAAACCTCTCCTCTCGTCTGTTCTCCACTTTGGTGGGTTCCGGGCTCAACGATGGAAACATACAACTAACTAAGCCTGACGTGATTAATATTCTGTTATTATTGATTTTTATTTTCTAATGCCATGGAACCACGGGTAATTAAAATTACCCATGGACCAGGTAATGGGTCGACCCACCGGGACCACGGAAAATTGTATAGTAGTTTTATTAGCACAACTATTTATTTATTTATTTAAACTTCATGTACAATAGTGGTACATAGGCGGACTTAATGCCACAAGGCATTCTCTACCAGTCAACCTTTGGGTTAAATAGGAAAACATAGCAACCAACAACAACAACTATGTCTAAAGCAGGTATTTAATCTCCGCATTTTGACTTCGTAAAAACATTAAATTAACTTTTTGTGTCGTACACTGCGGCCAACGTACTTGGTCACGTGACAGTACTATCAATCATTACCTAACTCATTTCTGAGGTCCCGATTGCCTTAGCTTAGTTATTGCGACCAAAATCGAAAAACGGATAGAAATTTTCAGACAGTCAATAATTTAATTCAACTTAACATAAATACATTGTCATGTTCATAAATACAGTTTGAAAAAATCCAAAAAATTAGTGCAGTATTTCCACCTGTTCATAATCAGAGTAGCGTCCTCAACACAGGTATTTTATCGCCGAACTGACCTTTGTTATCGTGAAATTTCAAAGCCCTGTCTATCTGCCATTCCCTCAACGTTTTAACCTGAGTTCCAGGAATAATCTTGTTATCCACATACTTGGATTTAAACAGCTCACTTCTGAAAACTTTCAGTTGGTCTTTCAAATATTCTAAAGGGACTTTAGTTATAGCCAGTATTTTAGGCTTGTAGTTCTCATTGTCAGGCACATTCTTCACTTCATATAGTTCGTATACAAGGTACTTGTCGTGAGGGTTTGGAGTACGCAGGAATATGGCGTAGTCATTGCCGACGTGGAGGAATCCGAGGTGTTTGTATTCTGCTTTGAACCCGTCGATGAATTGGAAAATCTTGTGCAAACGAACAGCATTAGTTTCGTGGAAGAAGAACAGGCATATTGTTGTTATTATTAGGCTCTGGAAATGAAAAAAAGGTATGAGTATTACTGTATAATCACCTGATCAGAAAATTAATGTCTTTTTTTGGGTTCTGTACCTCAAAAGGTAAAAAAGGAACCCTTATAAGATCACTTTCTTGTCCGTCTGTTCGTCTGTCCGTCCTCCTGTCACCAGCGATTTTCTCAGGAACGGGTAGACCTAGGAAGCAAAATTTATACCAGATACTGAGGTCTATAGTCCCTAGTAAGTGTATAAAAATCAAAGTCCTGAGTCAACATGTTAATGGGCAAATTTAGATTTTCGCGAAAACTTGTAAGTACCAAAATTTACTTTTTAATTTTTAAGAATTTTCCCTTTACTTGTGCTGTAAGACCTTACTTTTAACCAAAATTGTCAATTCTAGGTCAACCGGAAGTACCCTATAGGTTTTGGGTCAAAAACCTATAAGGTAGTCCCCGTTGACCTAGAATCACAAAATTTGGCGAGAAGCAATGTCTTACAGCACATCATGTAAATGGAAAACTGTAAATATGTAGTTTAATAATTAAAAAAAGCGATTTTACTATTACAAACTTATTATTTGCGGTTGGTGCAACGCCGTTTCATGGGATCGAACAGAAAAGTTAGGTAAGTTTTCCCTTTAAAAAGTTTGTACGGAGCCCTCGGTGGGCGAGTTCGACTCGTTCTTGGTCGGTTTTTTTTATACTATACCGTCTTACTACGTACACTACTGTCTTATTTATTTAACAAGCCCACCACTGCACTATTTTAAACCACTGCAATTCCTGGAATCAACAGTGGCGACCACCAGAAAAGCACCGAGGCATTGCAACTTAATGAGTTCCGGAGAAACGATTCAACTGTCTGTCTGTGACATATTCACGCTTTAATGGATGCACAGGTATCGAAATGGTAACTGGGTGAGGACTGTATAGTATACTATTATACTGGTAGGTCGTTCCCGTGCCTGACCTCTACGCAAGCGAAGCCGCTGGCAAAAGCTAGCTCTTCAAGTCATTTTCCTGCGAATTCTTATTTTTAAAGGTCAATCTTGATAAACGGGCATTAAGATTTCAAGAGGTTTTTCTAGAAATTAGAATAAAAAGCCTCCTCAACATCAAAGAAGGTTTTAATTTATATAGTTCGAACGTTTCTCCTCTTGGGACACAGCATACTTTCTTTATAGGAGGAGTGGGCCCAGTGCGGCTTGATGGAAATTGGAAACGCTGGGCTACCTTCACAAATTATAATAATGGCAAAATTTTCCATAGATGGAGAAACAAAACAGCCCACCATTTTTTTTTCCTTAATAAAATATAATGTTGCGGTTGAGTTACGATGACAAAGATGCATTTGAAGATTAAATTTCGCTTTGTTCTAGTTACAAGTGTTTTAAAAATTCGCGAAGTTTATTTTATAAGTGAGAATATGACACCTTATTTGTCGACTTTGTCTCATTTTAAAAAGGTGTAGAGTTTTTATGGACTTCCATTTTAAAAGTTAGAAGTATTATGGTAATTTAAGGAAATAAGTCTATTGTCCTGTGTTTTGTCTGCAAAGGAAAGTTAATGGAAAGACGACTTAAGTAACGTCTTTTATCAAAATGCTCTTTTTAGGAACACTAAGTGGTACTTAAATTGATGTCTAAATATTATTGTATTGTTAGGAGTGCCTCGTTGGTCGAGTGGTCGCAAGCGCACGAGGTTCTGGGTTTGATTCCCGGGTCAGGCAACGTGTTATTGCGTTTTTTCATGAGGAATTTTATGAATAGCAGCCTCGGAGTCTGTATTTGTGCCCAGTTGATGGCAAAAGGCTCAATAGGGCGAGCTAATCAAGCAATCTTCCCTTTGTGCCTATTGACTTTGTTTCGTTCTGTCTCCTTCTGATATGGAGGGAAGTGGAAATTATGGTTTTCCTACACCTCCGCTATACTTTTCTACAAGGGACTTTCTTACTTGTAATATAATTGGGTGATGTGATGTCATGTTATGTGATGTTGTAATTTCAACTCTCACCGCTGAACCGAGCCTTGAGAATGCAATAGTGCGCGTTTATTGAGGCATTCGTTTAGGTGCTTTTAGTAAAAATGAGCATCTGGGGATCGTTTCTGACAGCAATGTGTTAGTAAGTCGAAAAAAAGACTTGAATAAAACAAAAACTTACCAATATCATGTTTAAGAAAAAAACAATAAACACTAAAATAAACTTCGTTTCAGTGATCGATATACATCATAACAATACGAAAAAAATTACTGTAAACCGATATAAAATCCGAATATTTTACGACGCTTTAAAATTTTAATACAATACCATTTTTTAATATTTTACACTGCAACCGAATGAATGCGTAACATTTGTTTAAAAAAGTACATTTTGTTTTTATTATTTTTAACGATGTGCCTGCGTGAAGGATTAAACAAGTGCTTTCAAGTTTGAATATGTACAAATGCAATGTGAAGAGAAAAAACTGGCCAAGTGCGAGTCCTTTAATTTTTAATTTATTTTTATTATTTTGTGGTTTAAGCGGCAACAGAAATACACATTCGTGAAAATATCAACTGTCTACCTATTACGGATCATGAGATATAGCCCACTGACAGACAGACAGATGGACGTACGGACGGACGTCCAGCTGAGGCTTGGTAATAAGGTCCCGTTGATTGCCTTTCGGGTAAGGAACCCTAAAAATGAATTAAGTTGCACAATGCAGCCTTAGGTTTCAGAAAGAAAGGATAACTTTTACAAAATTTAGCAAAACAGATGGAACAACCAATCTAGGTAAAGGAACATCTTAAGGATGCAGTAAACGATTTTTTAAGGACAATTTGTTATAACAAAAATATTTCGATGACTTCTAATATTATTAGGAATCGGTATCTGTAAAGTTATTAAATCATACTGTATTGCCTATTGTGATAGCACAAATAAAATTTCTGCATTTCAAAATCAAACTACTTAAAGATGTATTATTGTAAATGATAAATGATAAATGATGTTTATTTTGCAAGTAGGTTAGGTGTTTCGTACCTGACTACTCTGAGAAGAAACAGCCGAAACAAACTCAGAGGTCATAGTCTCTTTTGAAGTCTAGACAATCTTGCTCAATTCACATGAGGACTATGCAGATCAGTGTCTGAGATGGTCTTTTGAAGAAAGAACAGATTTGAGTGGACCTGTCCAGTTAGTGCAAGCATTTGTCGGTTATCGTGTAGCTCGACTTATAACTCAAGGAGCTGACACGGTTGTTTCGGGAGGTTCCTGCACCGAATCGGGCGAAAGGAAACGCCCGGGTGTTTCCATTGCGAGGATCGACCGGAGGACACGGTGGAGCACACGGTGGAGGTGTGCCCCGCGGTGGAGGTGGGCGGAGCACCACCGTGTCCTCGAAGCGGCGATTGGCGGCGGCGACCTCTCGCATCCGGCCCTGGTGCAAGCCATGGTCCGGAGCGAGATGGAATGGGACGCCGTCACGTAATGCTAGAGAAGGAGGTGGTGGAACGTGAGAGGGAGAGAACCTCACAGCGTCCCGGCAGCCGCGGGAGACGCCCCGGGCGTCGGGGGCCACGTGGTGGCCACGTGGTGGCCTCCAGCCACCGTAGGCGCGAACCTGTGGACGGTGGGCTATGGGCTAGCTCGCCGTCCGTCCGTCTCATGACGACAGGCCGTGTCGACGGCGCGTTCGTGTTCCACGCGCGCCTCAAAGAGAGTCAGCAAAAGCAAAGCAAAGAAAGAAAAACCATTTATAAGCCAGCACAGAACAATACAGGAAGGGGTCCGCAAGGACCGATGCCTGCCGGGGTTGCGGGACTGTTCGAAAGGGATACCGTGACCCCGGAACACAAAGGGTGATGAAGGAACATGGATGGGTTTTAGTCAGTAAAAGTCTGACACTCCCTCCTGCTCTGCCCAGGACAGGAGATTGACTAAGATTTGCTCCTTTTCATAATAAATGAACTTTATTGTATCACAAACTTTCAATACAAAATAATCTGTGGGTAATTTTAGTACTGTAAAATGATTGATTATTTGAATCGGCATCCTGTCTATTCGTTGGTCGCTCTTTGGCTCTTTCTCAGTTTGCAAAGTTTTTATCGTCATGGCTTTATCAGTACCTTCTGTGATGTCTTCTTCCTCGCTCTTGTAACCGTTGTCTTCTAGAATCTGCAAAATCATTTCAGATTTTTCTCCATCTCGTCTTACTAAGGAAGTAAGTTGAAAACTGCTTTTCCTTACGCCCCTTATTTTATTCTGATTAAGTTTGTTGCAAACTCCAACACAGTTTATCTTTTACCGAGACACTTTTAGTTCCTCGCTTTTGTTTCTGAGGATGTGTGTGAAAAGACTTTAAATTACAAGAAATACCTGCATTTGCAAAAATATATACAAGTCGTATTCTATTGACTAACGTTCAAGATATTATCATTTTAAAGTAGTAATAATAACGAATCTTTTAATAAAACAACCTCTCTTTGTAATTTAAAATAAAAATAATTAATATTAGCTAAGCATAAAATACTTTTTGTTATAACACAAAAAGTATTTTATGCATAATTTTAAAAAATATAAGTTTTTATGGTTCTGTACCTCAAAAGGAAAAAACGGAACCCTTATAAGATCACTTTCTTGTCCGTCTGTCCGTCTGTCTGTCCGTCTGTCACCACCGATTTTCTCAGGAACAGGTGGACCTAGCAAGTTGAAATTTATACCAGATACTGAGGTCTATAGTCTATAATAGGTGTATAGGTCGGGGTCAAGATATGAGCAAATTTAGATTTTCGCGAAAACTTGTAAGTACCAAAATTTACCTTAATTTTCAACTTTTTTTTTTTTCGGACTTTTCCCTTTACTTTTGCTATAAGACCTTGCTTTTAACCAAAAGCGACAGTTCTAGGTCAACCGGAAGTACCATTGTAGGTTTTGAGTCGAAAACCTATAATGGTTGTTCCCGTTGACCTAGAATCACGAAATTTGGCGAGAAGCAATGTCTTACAGCACATGTAAAGGGACAAATCTGAAAACCGTAAATATGTACTTTAATAACAAAAAAAAAACGATTTTACTATTACAAACTTATTATTTGCGGTTGGTGCAATAGCCGTTTCATGGGATTGAACAGCAACGTTAAGTTTGTCCTTTAAAAAGTTTGTACGGAATCCTCGGTGCGCGAGTCCGACTTGCTCTTATTGTTTTATGAAGACGTTCCCGCGTCACACCCTATATATTGTGTGTGCAAATAGGTGCTGATCTGCGTATTTACTTTTTCTCTTTTCTCGTTTCACGGTGAGAGAAAACCCACCACGCGAGCCCAGTGTGAATTGGTAGATGTGACAAAGTCTCCGAATTTTCAGTTTTGGGACATGCTGGTTTCATCACGCTGATTTCCTTCATTGTTTTGATATCAGTGCTGTTAAATAATTTAGATAAATTTAACGGTCTGCCTGAGTTCATCCTTACGACCTAAACTCGTAACAGTTGGCCTGTTTTTACACTAAATAGGCTTGTCTTTGGCCGCAACTCGCCTATGTGAATCGATGATAGCGGCCTAGAATGGAACATGCTTGCTTAGAAGAAACCGATTCACTCGAACTTTGAAGAGATCCAGATTAAAATGATCGAGAAACAGAAGACGGCAGTAAATTCCGCACACCGTTATTACTGGGCCACCACGGCTCCTAAAAGATGATTAGTTAGGTACATAATAATTACAGAAATCCAACGCGTACACAAGGATTAATTACATTCGTGTACTAAACAAACACAAAAGAGTAAGGGGAAAGATACACACAGGAGAAGAGAAAACAAAGAAAATGTAACGTAAACGTTATGTAAAATATTGAAGCTGCTATTTTCAAACAATTTCGACATATTGTTTTATCTACAAAGCCGGATAGAATTTATTTATTTAAACTTCATGTACAATAGTGGTACATAGGCGGACTTAAAGTTCTTATAGACTTAGAGTTCCGTGTAAAGAGTTTATCTTGGATGTACTTTAGTAAATATCTTTTATTCTGTGGAACAGTTGCAGTTTGTTGATTCTCTGTCGCAAGATTTATGGATTTTTGTTTATCGTAAAAACTAGGGTTTTGATGAAACAAATCATAAAATGACGACTGTCCCTGCGAAGGGTTGAGTAGAAACAATTAAGTTTCGAAATTAAAGGAACGGCTGATGTTTTAGCAGAGTGGGTTTAGAAACGTGTTCTTGAATCTTTTGTAAGACGGTATAAAAGGGCCTGCGGTGCACCTTGGACAGTCAGTCTCTCTACCAATTTCATGACTAGCTTATGCTTTGATGAGCATGAGCAGCTATTTCTAATGGAGTAAAATATAAAAAAAAAAAAAAAAAACAATCAAATCGCAATGACGGGATAAACAACCTTTCGGCTTCGGTAAGGGTATTTTTACATGCATTATAGCATTGAGTTAAATATTCTAGAGATGCAAACCTCAATCAAATGTGTCAAAAAAAGTGTAACCACTTTTCAAACGCGACGAACGTAGCTTTGAAACCACAAACATTTAAAAGTAAAACTTTTGTCTGTCTCGCTTACACAAGTCGCAAGAACAATACCGTCGCTTTGATTAGACAACAATTAAAATCAATATTAAAATCACTTATTTCATCAATTACAAAACTCTCCCACAAATGTGGGAAACTAAAACAAGTTTTTATGGTATCACTGAACCTAATTGTCAAAATTCAAAATTTCATTGAATTCATTGTGGAAAAAAAAAGCGGGAAACTTCGGTTGCGCGCGGTTGGTTCAAATTCTTGAAATTTAATTTTTGTTGTAAAACGGATCAGTTGAGTCTTATCTTTGTATATAATCTTGTATAATAATTGTATATATTTATAGTAGTATTCGTAGGTGAATATTTGGTAAGTTTTTTTATTGTATGATTAGTCCCTAAGTCCGGGTCGTATGAACGAACCCCTTTTTTTTTTTTTTTGTTTTTTTTTTCGGATGGGAAATCATCAAATGACTTCTCCCGCTCTGGGCGGAGCGGGAGGGAGTGTCAGACTTTTACTGACTAAAACCCATCCATGTTCCTTCATCGCCCTTTGTGTTCCGGGGCCACGGTATCTCTTTCGAACAGTCCCGCAACCCCGGCAGGCATCGGTCCTTGCGGACCCCTTCCTTTTTGCTGACTCTCTTTGAGGCGCGCGTGGAACACGAACGCGCCGTCGACACGGCCTGTCGTCATGAGACGGACGGACGGCGAGCTAGCCCATAGCCCACCGTCCACAGGCCCGCGATGAACGACCCCCCTAATAACTTGCAGGGGGATTTAGGCGGCGGCCTAAATGGATGGATAATGGATGGATGGAGGATGTCGCAAACTATGTGACTATCATGTCACGAAATGATAATATTGTAGATAAAAGTGGTATGGACACTGATGGTTCAGTGGCCTGGCCACTGACAGTAGCGAAAAATCTTCTAGAAAACGCAGGAGAATCTGTAAAACATGTAAAATACGCAAACGCAGCAGAAAAGGTCATGGCCAGAATGAACTCGGTATCACGGATTGTAACTGTAATCACCAAGAGACTGTTCTTGAAAATACCCATGGTAACCAAGCGTCGTCCCAACTTGAGTCACAGACTCACAGTCAAAGCCTAGTCAAGCAAGTTTTGAGCCAGTTGGTAGGAAGGAGTACATACATACCGATGTATCTCCTTATTTGATACATGTACAGCGCATCACCGACTTACCTAATAATGGAACTGTATTATATCCGATTGCGTTTGGAAACTTTATGAAACGGGGAGGATTTAAAAATATAATAAATGGAAGCATTAAAAGGATAGGCCGCAATAATTCGGAGGTTAAATTATAAAGTGTAGATTAACGGTAGTCCAGTTTGGAAACCTTCAGAATCCATTGTTATAACTTTTGATGGACAGATTCTACCAAAGAGAATATTCATGTGCTATAATGCATTAAATGTGTACCCCACCATTCAGTGTTTCAGATGCTGTAGGTACGGACATACAAAATTACAATGTAGGGCTGCAGAGCCAAGATGTTTTAAATGCGGACAAAATCATTCAGCTGAATCTTGTAGCATTGAGGAGGATTGTGCATCTTGTATAAATTGTTCTGGTTTTCACTTTGCTATAAATAAAGCATGCCCTGAGTTTAAGAGACAAAGAGATATCAAAAACACTATGGCTCATTCATGTATTTCTTATTTGGAGGGTAATAAGTTGCATCCATCTTCCTCTATGTCTTATGCAGATAAAGTTGTTTCAGGTAGTAAAATTTCTCAATCAGATTCCAAATCCACATACTTCCACACTAATAATAATGTGAATAATGGTCCTAGGACAACTTCATATAAAAAAAAACAGTATTTAAAAAACCACGTTCGCCTCCTAAATCTGCGTCTGGATATGACAGAGCAGCACACAATGCATTAATAAATGAGTTCAGTTTACCAAGTCCCAGTAATGGGTGTGCACTACAGAATAAACCCGAACAAAAAGAAGATCATGAACAGATTATGGATCTAATTAACAGTCTTATTAAGATGTTACAAAATAAAAAAATACTTAAAACCGAACAACGCTGACCTGATTTGTAAATTACTGACTGACAAATACGATAATGGATTTGATTATTCAATGGAACGTCAGGTCAGTGACTAATAAAAAAACTGATATTTTCTATTTAATTAACAAGTATAAACCACTTATTGTTGCATTGAGTGAAACATGGCTTAAACACGAGCTTGCCGAGTGCTGTGGACTTGTCGATTTGTTCCCCTAGTTTGGCCTTATCACTCACTTGGTCGGTCTTCTCTTCTTCTACACTAGGCAGTGATCATTTTCCCCTAGTAATAGCATCCCCCGACAAATATCCCATCAGTGAAAAGCGTCCCCCTCGATTAAAGTACAGATTAGGTAAAGCTGTTGGGAAAAATTTAAACAGGTCCTTGAAGTTAAAATGTCACAGTTACCTGAAATACTTCATGGAGGAGAAGATGATTGCTCTCGAGCCTTAGCTCTTTGCATGCTTGAAGTAGCGGATGAGATTTTCCCTGTAAAAAGTTCCCGCACAAACAATTTACCGAAACTGAACGGAAAGAGAGTATAGTGAGGATATGTCGGAAGAAAATTTAAATAAACTGACTGGTATAATTAATGAGACTAGAGATTTTTTGAGGGAAAGGAAATTTGAGGGATGGAGATCATTTTGTGCCTCCCTTTCTCCTAGAACTTGTCCTTCGGAGGTCTGGAGTAACATAAAGCGTTTTAAAAATGCTTTTAATCAAAACCGTTGTGGTGTTCAGTTGTCTCCTGCTTTAGCTGACGATTTTCTTGAAAGATTGGCCCCTGCAACTGCTCCCGAAACAAATTCTTTGATGCCTTGTTGCGCATTATATCCTGGATTAAAAGAATCGAATAGTTTAAACTTGCCTTTTTCTTTATACGAGCTTAAAGGGGTATTGTCGAGTGTTAAAGATTCTTGACCTGGAGAAGATGGAATACCCTAAGCTTTCTTTTCAAATATGGGAGATTCCTCACTTTTATATTATTTAGAAATAATTAATTCCGTAATGATTTCTGGGAACATTCCTACCTCTTGGAGAACTCAAGAAATAGTTCCTATACTAAAGCCTAAAAAATCTCCAGATGAACCGGCTGCTTATCTTATCGACCTATAGCCTTATCTTTGGTTATTGCTAAAATTGCAGAACACCTGGTTAAGAACCGTCTTGAATGGCATATCGAAAGAAATAATTTGCTTTCGATTTCTCAATACGGCTTTCGTAAATCTAAAAGTACCATGGACAGTTTAAGTATCTTTACAACAGACATCAATTTGGCCTTTTCTAATAATTTATCGGTGGTTGCTGCATTTTTAGACGTTTCGGCAGCCTATGACAATGTAAACATATCAGTGCTCAAAAATAAACTAATGAAATTGCAGGTGCCGTCAATTTTAGTTAATTTTATTATTAATATCTTATCTGTTCGCTTTATATTTGTAATAACAAACCAAGGTTCAAGACTTTAACGAACTATTTATAAGGGATTACCTCAAGGGTCTGTACTTAGCCCGTTACTTTACAACATTTATACACATGATCTTGAGGCGTCCTTATATGGTATCGTTAATGTTTTACAATACGCTGACGACCTACATATTTATTCAATAAACATGTCTATCCCAACTGCATGTAATTCATTAACAGAATCCCTCCCGCCATTAAAGGTTTGGCTTGATAATAATAGACTGGATTTATCAGCTAACAAAAGTTCTGTAGTAGTTTTTTCTAGAAAACGGGATTTTCCGCCACCTAAAGTTTCTTATTGCAATCATACTCTAAATGTTGGGGAGGAAGCTAAATTCTTGGGTTTAATTTTGGATAAGAAAATGACAGGTAAATCTCACTTAAGCTACACACATCAAAAGTATCTAGGGATCAACATATATTTTTGCAATAACTTTTCTCCTGATTGATATTAATTAAAATTTTCTTTAAGGATTCATCAAATAAAGTGTTTTCGTTTGTCACAGTAACGATAAACCAAGTCACCTTTGCATTTATAAAGAAAATTGCCATTTTCCTAATAAAGGGATTTTTGACATTTGAACCACTAACATTAAAGTTCGAAAAAAAGACTGAAATAACAGTTTTCTTTAAAATTTTATTGGGTAACTTAAACAATTAATAATCCGTGTTTCTACCGCGAACACTAACAACACAAGAACATCGGTTTGGCATACTCAAAATGAGTTCATCCAAATCACGCTGTGGAATGGCCGCCCATGTTCGTTGCAACAACAAAAAAAGGTCTTCTTGCGACTGGATACCCTCCATATTCGGCAGAGCTCTTCTCTGTAGCATATCCCATGCATGCTCAATCGGGTTCAAGTCTGGCGACTGAGCAGGCCAGGGCAGGACATTGATGTTAGCTGCGGCGAGAGTCTGTCTTACAACTCTTGCGGTGTGCGGTCGTGCATTATCATGCATTAACTGAAATAAGGGACCGATTTGCACTTGTAGAGGAACGATGACGTCTGATACAATCGTCTCAGCATAAATTTGAGCGTTGAGGTTGCCTCTGATCCAAATCAACTCAGTTCTTCCGCCGATCCAAATAGCCGCCCATACCATGATGGTTCCACCACTATAAGGATGGACTTCCTGGCAGGATTTTAATCGCTGTTGGCGTCCAGGGGTTCTCCAGTGTCGTATACGTCTTGTATCCGGTCTCATACCAAAACGAGACTCATCAGAAAAGCACACGAAACGCCATTGTTCTTCTGCCCAATTTCTGTGTTCAAGAGCCCATTGATATCGAATCCTACGATTGTGCATTGCTATAGGTGGTACCCGTAGCGGTCTTCGGGAATGAAGGTTCACTTCATGCAAGCGGTTTCTGACTGTTTGGTCGCTAATTAAGTTCCCTGAAGAGTGATGAAGCCTCACGGCTAACATCATGGCGGTTATTGTTGGAGCTCTTCGAGTTAAGATTTGAATGTATCGGTCTTGTCTCCGTGTGGTGCAGCGATACCGTCCTCCATGGCGCTCAGCCACGGTACCAGTGCTTCGGTAACGTGTCCAAAGTCGACTGATAACACTCTGACTTGTATTCAGAGCTAAAGCTACAGTACGTTGCCGGGAACCAGCTTCTATCATTCCCACGGCTCTGAGCATTTCTTCCCTGCTTAAATGACGTCGCCGCTCCATAATAACGTTGGTTTTAATCAGTAGTAGGGAAACAGTAGCACTAATAATGTCTTCAATGCGTTGTATGTTTTTATAGGGAAAATATTGACAGCTTATTTTCATCTTTTACTCGAATTTGATTGAGAGTTCCTGATTCAAATTATGAAATGCACCAAAAAGGATCCATATAAATTTATAAAATCATAAATTTATTACAAAGCCACATCTCAATCTCAAGAAATCCGCATAAAAATGCTTGATCCCTAGACATTTTTGATGTGTGTATTTATTGGATAGATGTGAAAAACAGTTGAATATTATAATATGCCTCTCGGGTGTGTGGTGGGGTGCTCACCCTTTTAACCAGAAATTGTTATACAATGCTATAATTCGTAGTATTTTGGATTATGGTACCTTTTTATTAGAAGTAAAAAATGGTTCAAAAGTTAGACAATATTCAGTCTAAAGCCCTCAGAATCATTTCGGGTGTAATGCGTTCGAGTTCTTTAAATGCGTTGCAAGTAGAGTGTGGTGAACCTCCTCTATATTTAAGAAGACAACTGTTAGCTGATAGGTTTGTATTTAAAATCATGCAATTTTCCAACCATCCATTTATCATTAGGCTAGATAATCTAAATTCTTTGATTGAAAGCTCCAACTATTGGAGATGCAAATCTGTTCCTTGTTTAATTACTAGTTACAGGAAGTTTAGGCTACTTGAATCGTCTGTGCATAATGCACCAAAGCTAGCAATATTTAATGATAACGTTTTTGACTCTCCACTTTTAGAGCCTGAAATAACATATGATATGGGTATCGTCAAAACTGATTCTGAAGCGAATTCAAAATTTATCAGTAATATTGATGATAAATGGAAAGACTGGCACTTAATATTTACAGATTCTTCTAAAACGCTGGATAGTAATTGTGTAGGTGTAGGAGTTTATCATACACAGTATAAGCTTATTCAAAATATAAAACTTCCTCCGGAGTCTTCCGTTTTTACAGGGGAGTGCTTCTAGAATATGTTTTGTTTGCTAAGTTAAAAAATACTGTTATATTTTCCGACTCTAAGAGTGCGTTACAGGCAATTAAGAAGTTCCCATTTAAAATGAAGGCTTTCTATCCTGTTGTATTTGATATTAAAAATGTATTATATAAACTAAGGTTGAAGGGCCAATCTGTACATTTTGTTTGGATTCCTAGTCACTGTGGCATAAAGGGAAATGACAAGGCGGATGGTTTAGCCAAGGAGGCTGTCAATGATGGAGACACTTTTCCTTATATAAACTTTTCCCATGATATCATGAATTTACTTATGTCATACCTTCGCGATGCCTGGAATATATCATGGGGAGAGAGTGCACAAACAAAAGGAAAATATGATTACTTTATTCAACCTCATGTTCCTATTAAGCCGTGGTTTTTCAAGGCTAAGTGCTCCAAATTGGTTGTTAGTCAAATCATTCGTATGCGTTTGGGTCATGTATGTACTCCTTACCATCTTGCCAAGCTCCGTATTGTAGAGGATAACATGTGTGAATGTGGGGAAGATGTTGGTACCTTGGACCATATATTTTTTTCATGTTCTCGTCATGACCGTTCTGATTTCCTTAATTCCCTTATTAGTTTAAAAACCCCTTTCCCCACTCGTATGATTTGTTTATTACGTAACCCAATAATTTATTATGATATAATTGCCTCCTTTCTGTATATAAATGATATTAAACTTTAGTTTATATATTATATTGTACATAATATATTATATTAATGACTTGCCTGATCCATATTTCCTATCATTGTAATCCTTTCCGTTCCGTTTTTTAATTCCCTGTTTCCCAAAATTTTACCTGAAAATGGCAAAAAGTATAATTAGAGACACACCAAAAAAAAAAAAACATTGTGTTTTTACGGTGATATAAACCAATATATAAACACAGAAACAATAAAATTACGTGTGGAAAGTTATTCCGATTAGTTTGTTATGTTTTTGTGATTTTGAATCGCACTCTTTCACTGCGTATTTGCCCATATTTTGTCGCGTGTCACTTCGGTACTGCGTCAAACAGAACACTGAACTGATATAAGCTAAGCGTATGACCGTGGTCATATGCCCGTGGCAACGCCTTGGCGCGGTAATTGCAAATCTAGTGTAACATATATATCTATGCATTATAGCCCATGCTAATACGAACCTCTTGTCAATTTCCAACTATCACCTTGACCTCTAGTGTCGCGACCTCCGTTTTGTCTTCTTTAAGTAATATTATGCATTAAAAAGGTTGACGTGAAAATCTTATCAAAGACAAGAATCCTTCATCCCTACAAACAAATCCTTGACACCAAAATATGTTTTTCAAGCAACATATTTCCGCACTCGTGTTCAAAATAGAAGATATGGGTATTCTCCTCGTTAAATTTATATTCTACGTAAAAATGGTGGGTAATAGAAACCTTGAATTTCCTGGGATCGAAGTATTAGGTGGCGACAGGCGACATTGACTTATTATTTTAATATATTTTTCTGTTTGTGCCGACTTTTCTTCTTGTCTGTTGAAGGAGTTTTTCGAGAGGGGCTAATAGAAAAGTTTTTTTAGTAAAACTAATGTGTGTTGTGTTTACTACAAATTTGAAGCCGAGAAAATGATAACAATTTTCAAGAATGATTTACTAATTCATGATACCTACCACGGCAGAAGTGAACCGCTAATGGAAATGTCAAAAGCGATTGACATCAGCTATTGCAGAAATTCGTAACGTTTTGCAAGCAGTTGCTACCTGTCTAGGCTCACTAAAATTGACTTTCTCAAGATTGATTGCGAAATGTAGATAGATTATTGAATAACGTCGTTATTCCAGACGTTCCGGTCGTTTTCACCTATGCTGTTTCGAAATGGAAATTGTTATTTACGCCACTTGGACCGATAAAGTATACAATAAATAAACAATGCTTACTTTTGAAGGAGCACAGCTTTTTAATAGAATACCCTCTAGTATAAGAAATCTGCACTCTTTCAATGCATTCAAAACTCAACTAAGTCAGTATATTATGGCGGATCAAGCACTTCTAGAGAAATGAAGGCATTGAATGCGTGCAGTCTAGTTTGTAACTGATGGCGACGAACCTTATGTAATTTTAAAGTCTAGTATTGTTCTCACTTTTGTCTTTATTGAGAATAAACTTTCTTTAAACCTATACAAGCCAATCACAATGACGATAACAATGATGCTGTACAAATAATTGCAATTGATTTTGTAAATCATAAATTCATACTATGTAAAACTGGTGACCTGCCCGTGCTTCACACGGTGCCACATATCGGATCGAAAACTCTATCTAATATCATAAGATGATATCATTATCATCTGCCTAGCCTTTTCCCAACTATGTTGGGGTCAGCTTCCAGTCTAACCGGATGCAGCTGAATACCAGTATTTTACATGGAGCGACTGTCTATCTGACCTCTACAACCCAGCCAGTACTGGGTAATACGAAAGCCCTTAGTAAGACTGTTGTCAGACTTTCGGGCCACTGACTACCTGTAACGACTGTCAAAGATCTACAAATGACAGCCGGGCACAACTGTTTCACGTGCTTACCGAGGCATTGAGGAAACTGGTGTACAGTATCTTAAGATCATATTTTAGGTAGGTATAAATAGGCCAAACCAGACTGAAGTATTACGGAACCGCTAAAAATAATCGTTGAATAAACCAAACGCCAAAAACCCAATAAATAACTTCTAACTTCCACATCATTCTCAAAGATTAGACAACTATACAGCCATCGTAAATATGGTTAGTTTGATAGAAAGACGAAATATACCCGTATACTCTGCCTCGAAATTACCTTATCGTGCCTCCTTCCGCTTGAACTGGCTTCATTACTGACCCGCCCCTTATCTGTGGGGGTTACAAATTTTGTAAACGACTAACAGATATTTTGGGACAGCGATTGATGTGATCTGAACGATGCTTCGGTTTTATTTGTGCTGGATCTATTTCGGTAGTTCCGTCAAAATGAAGGCTGTGTGATTTTGGAATGTGATTGGATAGTTTATTTTGGTCTGTGTTTTGTTGAATTCTGTGCCTAAATAAACATGGGAATGTACTCTAATTTCTCAGAACTCTGTTCAAAAATACCAGATGTAGATGTCATCAAAATTCTGTTGATTAATAGATCTAAAAATAAATTCTTGAAACTTGTCAAGGGTCACGTGGGAGTAGATTATTTAGCAAAAGTAAATTAATTGATATGTGGGTGTTTTATCAGGTGTACCTATCCAACCCTTCTGGGATTGTAGGCGTGTTTTTATTTTATTTTACCAACGTACTAATTTAAATAAACTTTTAAATATCACGTCCCGTGCGGTAGGTTGCACGTGTAATAAAACCAGTGTAAGTAGGCGTCAAAATATTGATCAGTGACTTAAAGGTCGCAGTTTCGAACCCTCTGAATTTAGGCCCTTTATCAACATCATCATCTGCCTAGACTTTGGCCAGCTATGTTGGGGTCAGCTTCCAATCTACCCAGATGGAGCTGAATACCAGCATTTTACGTGGAGCGACTGCCTATCTGAATTTAGGCAATTCTTTGTACAAACTTCTTCACCATTGCTCTCATAGCATTAAGCGAAAATATCGGAAGAAAAATAAGAAGAAGACTTATGACATCCAATAACCTCCACCGGGCCCACCTGGTGGATAGTGGGATATTTACCCACCGAAGTCAGTGTATTGAAAATCAAACAGTACAATTTTACAATTGCCAATCGTATTGAAATCTGCACAAAATGGTATGACGCCAATAAAGGGTGAAATCGTGAGTAAATTAAACCATTCATATCAACAAAAATATTGTGTTGTGTCAATAGAGGTGTTTTTGGGACTACATACGAAATACGTAGGGCTGTCACGAGAGCTTTTTGAAAAAATACGTTTTACTCCATGGGCAGATACCTATGTCCCATGGGAAGCAAGTTAAAGCAGTGTCCTGCTTGAGTGACGAATACGAAGCGACGCGACACGATGCAATGCGACGCTATGCTACACGCGACAAATGTCCTATACGTGATTTTGGTCATTTCTTCTCGAATCATGGAGAAATACACTGTGGTTCGTAGTTCGTGGTGTCGCGTCTGGTCGCCCGCCCTCAAAACACTTACACGTGACGTCACGTCTCGCCGCAGCACGTCTGCCATTGGTCTCGGCTGTCATTTGAAAATCTAAGACAGTTGTTACGGGTAGCCGGCAAAGTCTGACTACAAGTCTTACCAAGAGTTATCGTATAACCCAGTCACGTGGCTCTTGAGCTCAGATTGGTACGAGGCTTGAGTCCAGCAGTGGACTTCTTTCGGCAGGCATGATGACGATTGATAAGCTGGAAGGTATTTCTGTTTACCATTCAGACTACAGTATCGCTGGCCAGTTCCATACCGAAGTCACAAAGACAGATACTCCTGACTTAGTTATATTATGTCATTAAGGTAGACGTTTATTATATTCAATGTAATATGTTTCACTTTATTAAAATGAAAATAACTTACTCAAGCAACATTTAATTATAGCGTTAATAAACAGTAAAATTTTACGAAAAAATGCAGTTGGAATGCTGTGGCATTAAACGCGTTATAAAACTCAAGGATTTGCGGTACGGTTATAAAAAATATCAACACAATAGAATTGGGAATTTCCCAAGCCCTGAACAAAAGCCCATCCCTGAAAAACATTTCCTAATTGAAAGATGGGAATTGGAATTATTTTTTTGAAATGAACCCATTAAATGATTATGTGCCGATTAATATCCGTTGTACGAGTCAAACCCGTTTTTTTTTATTTGCAAAAGTAACAGCACTTCCGATTGGAAAAGTTCCGTTGAATAAAATATTGATCGGTGTAAGACCGGGCAAACGATATGAGTGTACGGTATTAGGTATGGCAGGGGTATGTCTAACTAGCTTGCTTTTGCCCGCGACTTCACTCGCGTTGTGGTTGCAAATGATCCCACGGGAATGATTTAAATATAGCCTATGACACTCCGGGAAAATGTGGTTTCTTGAAAGACTTTTCGGAAACGGACTAGTAGTTCAGAAGATTTCCCCCTACATCCAAACTTACAAATACCTCTAAATCTATACTAAAATTATAAGGATGAAGAGTTTGTTTGTTTGTTTGGTTGAACGCGCTAATCTCAAATAACTACTGGTTGGAATTGAAAAAATCTTTTTGTGTTGGATAGTCCATTTATCGAGGGATGTTAAAAGCTATATTATGTGACGCAGACGAAGTTGCGCGGGTCAGCTAGTAATGTTTATTTTTTCAATTTTAAATGGGCTTACTCTTGACCTCAATCTTGTCCTAAGGACCGAGATTAAGTCGACGATGGAATGTGCTAGCCCAAAAGAAGCCTAGTTACTCGCGACTATTTATTATAAGATGAATTATTCACGATTTTAAGGTCATCGACGAGAAATATAGAGATTATCACAGTAGTCTAGCTCAACTGAAGTCCCAACCGACCTGACCTACCTACCTACCCGTGTAACCTAAATCTAAGACAGCTCGTTTAATTAAAAACGGTGTAAATTTTTTGTTACGTTCTTTTTTCTCTCTTTTTTCTTTCTTCTTTCATTTTTTTTTTCTTTTTTTTTTCTTTTTTTTTTTTTGGTTTGGTAACTCTAGCACAAAAAATGTGACAAACGCCATGGTAACGCGATATGCGGGTTGAGTGGGCTCAAACATTGATACTTTTTCTTGCGACATCAGTACGGTAAGGTTAAAGGTTTAACTTATATTGAATTCGGACATCATTTGCAGTAACAAGAAGTGCTGAGTGTAGAAAATCGTATTCCAGAGAGATTCGTACAAACCCTTGTTCTAATAAAAAAATATTTTGTGTTGTGTGTGTTGGTATTTGTTTTCCGCTGTAGGTAGGTACATATTTGATTAGTTACAAATCAAACTGAAAGAGTAGCATGAAAAAATATGTCCCAATTGTTGGAAGCATACATTTTTCATTTATTTGGTAATTGAATGTTTGACATTGGTCAGTTTGAAACGTTAGTTGAATCGAGTGATGCAAATATTTTTTTATATACTGAAAATATTTTTACAGTTCAGCGATTCTTTTTTGACATAGCTACTGCAAAACAGAAAAGTCACTGCAAAATCTTGAAGTCTCTTACACTCTTTATTGTATTTGTACTCGCCACAACAGGTACAACGTTAGTCATTTTGATTGAACAAAAGTTGGTTTCATTTTCTATAACTAGAATATAATAATGAGCTATCTACCTCTTTCTATGTGGGCTGTTATACTCATAAGAAGGTTCTTCGAAATTTTTATATAACTCTAAACAAAAGCGTATTAACTTCAGAAATAGCAAAGTGAAATTATTTTTTAAATATTTATAAAACACAAGCTACATTTGAAACTGCTGATTAGACAGAGAATTCCGAAACAAAGAAATCCGCACTAAATTCCGTTTATCTAGAAAGAGATAGTTTGTTATAACTTTTGTGTTGTTTGGTCGATTTTGGTCTTGTTTTCACTTTTTGTATTATTTTATAGTATTTTTACATTCCGTATCGAAATAAAATAATAAAATACTGCAAGATTTAAAAAAAGAAACTAAAGCTTTATAGGTTTCATCTTGCCTCTTCAGAAAAAAAAACGTTTAGATAACACCAGTCTTTTTTAATGAAAACGAAAGGTGACAGGCGACAATCCGACACTTCGACTACTTCAGAAGTCTTTTTTATTTTTTACAATTTTAGCTTTGCTTTATTTTACGACTAGCGTTTGCCGGCGGCTTCACTTGCGTTCTGGTCGGAAATTATCCCATGTAAATAGTCTATGACACTTGGGAATAATGTAGCTTCACGTTAGTGAAAGAATTTTCGGAATTGGATCAGTGATTCCACAAATTACCCCCAACATTCAAACTTAGAAACTTTATCTCTTGATATGATCAGTGTAGACTAATCAGCACCTGTCTTGAAAATATGCCAATTTTCTTGTTTTAAAACAGGCGTGTAACTTCGCTCCCATCCTGAATATGGGTCGAGTAGGTATTGAAATTCTCTATGGGTCTGCTGATAATGTTGAAGGTAAGGTCATATATTAAAAGGGTACAGTTATATACTATCACACTGAAGAACTTTTTTCATGGAACCAACATAATAATCGTGAATAAAATAATCAGCTTTTCCATACAAAACATCAATATCTACTCGACGACGTTGGTCCCATGGTGAAAGTTGTTCAGTTTGATGGTCTGTAGCACATCCGATAGTATGCCTCTACACCCTTTCTGTTACACGCTGTATAAACATGTCACATTGTCAGTTATCAAATAGACCCAAGCACCGTTCGCAAATCAGATTCAGATCAAACCCAATCGTAAGTACGAACTTAACGTAATCAAACTCTACTGGAGGAGGTGTGCGATTGAAAGAACCTTTGAAAGCCAAATCGAGACGTGTAGTGGAGCCAACGAACTGCGAAGCATGTGTTTATTGCTAAAGAAATCAAATATTTTTCCTTTGATACTGTAGCTTCGGGTTTTCGTTGAATTTCCGTGCGATTTTGCAGCGAACGAAAAATATGCGAGCAATATTTTTCGCTGGTGTGCACCTTCGTAGGAAGGTGGTTGGGGCTTTAATATTTTTTGTTTAGGAGATAATAATATATCCAGCGGTGAGTTTATAAAAGAATAACGGATAAAGTTTCAGATAGTTATCTGATATTTAATGCTATCTACCTTTATCTTACTTATAATAACTTTTAATTTTTATAATATTTTCTAATTTATATTAATTTATTTTCAATGATATGCTTTTTTGTCTCTGCTAACGATGCCAGAAGGTTTGTTTCTTCTTGAGTGAAATTAACACTTCTTTTACGCTTTGGTTTTTCTATTTCTAATTAATAAAGGTAGAAAATATGAAAACGAAACATAATTTTATAAATAGAGGTATTTGATTTTTTACTTAATAGTCCGTTGTAGTTTTTATATCACATTCTATTAACGATAGGATGTCGAAATCAATTCCTAAAATCTTGGTCGTCAAGTGATTCAAAATAATTAGGTCTAGGGTTAATTACTTGATTCCTTAGAGGTCGCGTAATTACGTTCGAAATATTCATCGATTTCGTCTTCTAAAAATTCAAATAACACTCCCTGTTAGAATTTTTGTGACACTTGTAACTGCAATCGACGCAAAGCACGCAATAATGCTCTATACCTAAAACTATTTTCACTACCGCTAATTGAAACTTTTTTTTATCTTTCAGATAACATCCATATCAGCCACTTGATTCGGCTGATAACTTAACTAATACTTTATCTGCTAGATATTTCTATCCGAGACCTGTGAAACCAAAAGTTGTAGTTTATCTGGCAGATAAGTTCCTAATAGGCTATCGGGGACTTTATCAGCAAGTGGTGAAACTGGCTCTAAGTGTACCTGACGCCCGATTACGTTTGGAATAGGTCTTAAGGCTATAGTCGCCTTGTGCAAAACTCAGAAATTCACAGGAAAAAACAAAAACAAATCGTGTGTGCGGCTACTCCCCTTTGGACACCTAGTCGTATTAAATTATTTGATATGATACTAAAGCTGCTCTACCTGCGTATTAACCCACCTAAAAGGTGAGAAGAGAAAGAGGTTATCAATTCGACCCTTATATACATATTTATACATATTTCCAAGAACCACCATACACTAAGATAATAAAAAATATATTTTTGTAAATTGTCATTATTGAAATAATTCATGATCACTAGTTTTCGAACATTTTGTTTTGATTTTGAACTTGACTTCAACATTTTATCATTTGCAGAAATTTAACAGTTGATGAGATAAGAGATACGCTGGCATCTGTACCTTGGCCAGCGACACAGTGCTTTAAGCAGATTCTAATGATATACAAACTGAATTACATCTATTTGTATAACAGAATATAAGGAACAATGTTCAAGGTAGGTATGTCGGTCGTCGACCTTATCACATTCTGACGTCGTTGTACTTTTCTATTCATAAAAAGTATATTCAACTTATCCCAAGTCTAAAAAGTACATTATAGGTGTTATATTCATTGAAGCGTTACTTAGAGAAAAGTATCGGGTTTCAATATACAATATAAAAAATAAGCACCTGAAATAATACAATGTACGAGTAGGAGCAGGTCGTTGACTTGTGAAGGTCTATGTTTCACAGAGCTTAGATTAAGGAACTCCTAATTGATATTTGATACGATATAGGACTGTTTCAGGGAACTCTTAATTACAGCTTCATTAGTACTGTGGCCATAAGCCGACAGTCTATTCTTGGTTGGTAACGGTTATCCTTACGTCAGGCGCAGAGGTTTTGTTTCCAGTTAATGACGATTTTCATTTGTTTTCAAGAAACTGCACAAGCATTGCCACTCTTACACTGTTTAAGCTTTCGCGGTTTAAAACTAAACTTATATTGTCACTTACGGGATATCTCCACGTTACGGGATATCATGGCATGATCTGGTCAACCCGCGATCATGGCGCTTGCGACAGCGTCGAACTATCGGGAGCTCAAAACTATTAACAATCACGGAAGATATCACGTAAGTGACAATTTAAGTTTATTGCCACTCTTGTTGCAGCAACTGATACAGAAAAACAAAAAAAATACATACTGATTTAACTATGGTTGTTCTGTCTGCGGAGCGTCCTTAGGCTCTATCCATCGAATAGCTTGTACTTCTGTGCTTGATTAAGGAATAAAATAGTTATTTGTGCAACAAGAGAGCAAAGTGGGTTTTTACTGCGAGTGTTAATTTTTGAATCCCGAGTAAGCGAAGGATTCTATAGTTGAATCACGAACGTAGCGAGTGATTCTATGTTAGAATCCTGAGCGTAGCGAGGAATTCAAAGACACGAGATGCAAATAACTTTGGTCTCGTGTAACACACACAACTTTTCACCTCAGCAGCGAGAACATAAAGGTAAAAAAAACAACATGGTAAAAATTAAACCACCACACTACCATATTTTTAATGTTAGCGGGCGAAAATATTATGGACTTTTTGGATTTGTGCCCTACTGACATTCTTTTCAAAAATGAAATAAGTTTGGGATAGGCTTAATTCCGCATTTTTTACATTATGCTTTAAATCTTTGGGTGTTAAATAGCAGAAATTGTCACTGGACTCACTCATATTTATTTATTATTATTACTTTTTTATCCAAATGTTATTGTACTTTGTAGCTAGCGTACATTGACCTAATTATTGCTAGCGTAACAGAGAAGAAAACAATAAATCCCGCTATTTTTAAAATGCGTTCTGAAACTACACTCGCGGTATTCTGTCTCAATTTTAAAGATTGTTAAAACTATAAATAAACAACATGATAAAATTCGTATTTTGTTCTTCAAAATTCTTCATCTTGATTTAATTATAAAATGTAATTCGATTATTCGAAATATAACAATTTTTCATATAAAACCTAAACACGATTTACAATATCGGTATCCGAACGTTTTATTGTTTGTTTCTATTTTAGGCCTTCTAGATATGAAATTTGAAAATCGAATTTCGAATCGACTTGTTTCTATCCGTCGCTTTTACGTATCGAAGTGAAAGTGACAGAACAAAGTGAAGTTGAAATCTTTCGAATTTTGTGAGTAGACCTGCACAGTTCTCGGTATTTAAAAATAATTATTAAAAAGTTACTTTGTCTCACGCTCGCAGCAAAATCGAATATTGCTTACTGTCTGTAAACAGCAAAACCTGCTTGTTTGAGGTGCTGAGGTGAAAATATTTTTTTTTTGTACTAAAAATACATTCTTAAACTCACGCCTTTTTGGATAGGCAGAAACTACACAACACGACTTCACGACCCTTTGACCTTGTCCACATTCCTACATCTAGTCATATAAACAAACCATTTAATATGTTTAGTTATGTTCGTCAAATAAAAATGTGAGAACAACATTTAAACATGTGTGGGGGGGGGGGGGCACATACGGTGAAAATCACAATTATTCAGACAGCACATACGGCGAAAATTACATTTTTTTTTTCAAGTTCTCCTATACTATTCACAACACACCGGTTGTATTAACTACCTAAATGAGACAGATGGCGCTGCCTACAGACCTTAATTGAACAATTCGGAATTAATTAATGTAAGTTAATTGAACAATTAATTGTATATCCACGTAGGTGTATTGAAATAAATGTTCGATGATGATTGCAAACACACTGTTATATTTTCGCATAATATTTACAGATTCTAGTTTTTTTTTTTTTTGGATGGAAAATCATTAAATTACTGGCCCTCTCGCTCTGGGTGGACTGACTTAACTGACTGATTACCTTACGATGCCTTTTTTTTTTTTTTTTTCGGATGGGAAATCATCAAATGACTTCTCCCGCTCTGGGCAGAGCAGGAGGGAGTGTCAGACTTTTACTGACTAAAACCCATCCATGTTCCTTCATCGCCCTTTGTGTTCCGGGGCCACGGTATCTCTTTCGAACAGTCCCGCAACCCCGGACCTTACGATGCCTTACGTTATAACATTTTGTAACCTATGTCCAATAGACGATAATCTTATCTAAATTATTGACAAAAATGCATTATAAAAATATTGTTTCACTGCTGAGCATAGTTTTCCCCCACAGCTTTCTACCGCTCCCTGTGTGTAGCAATATCCAACCGATCTCCCACAAATGCCTCAAGTAAGACTGGTTGGCAGACTTTTTGCCCACTGACTACCTGTAACGACTGTCAAAGATCTACAAATGAAAGCCGAGACCAACAGCTTAACGTGCTTTCCGAGGCATGGAGGAAACTCGGTATGTACTGGGTGGTCAACACATCCAAAGACCAACCTAGGGAAGCACGGTTTAACCTAGATGCAAAAAAATAATAATAGGTGTTCAAATACTACCCGTCCTTCTTTGCACGGGTGCAATGTAGGCGACAATGTTCAAACATCAAGATTTCTGTGTCCTACACTGTGTACTATGATAAATACTCAAACGTGTTCCATACATTGTATAGCTTGCTTTTATGGCTGTGATGACATTAGAAACTATACAATAAAATGTTGTACTGTATTACTACACTACTACTACAACAGCCCATAACGTCCACTACTGGACATAAGCCTCTCCCATGATGGGAGGAATTTGCCGTAATCTCCACGCTTGGCAGGCGGATTGGAGATCGCAGTGATGAAAGACTAATAGAAAACGCTGCTGCCCATTCTCTGGTCTACGGAGGCGCAAGGTATTCTGCCTCAGACATTAGTCGCCTTATACGACACCCGTCAGTGTAATGGGTTGGTTCTATTCTACTCTGCCGGATACCACACGGCTAACTGTTTTGGAAAAAGCTAAAAGCAAAAAAATTGCTCATCCACCAAGCGCGTTTGCTATTATTGTGATGTCTTGTCATTACCTTTGAAAAATATGAGTCACATCTTAACATAACCTAACATTATGCCTGTAATTCACATTTCGCCAGTCATGTTTAAACCCATGTAATAGGGTGCGAGCCTATTGCTGTCAACTGGGTACAAATCCAGAATCTGGGCTGCTACTGAGAAAGTCCAGATGGAAAAACCTAATAACACTTTGTTCGACCTGGAAGTCATACCCAAGACCTCGTACTCCTTTGCATTTATTGGACCAATAAGGAAAGAAAGAAAGAAAAAGCATTTATTAGCCTGCACGGGACAAAACACACAAATAAACGTGGTTAAACTAACACTACAACTAATAAAAATTAGACAAAGAGAAAAATAATAAAAAAATAAATTAAATTAAATTTGTTTTGTACTAGGCCAAAAGGCTATCGCTATCTCAGCATGGTGCAGTAACATTAAAAAAAAACGTCACAGCGCTGGTATTCTGATAGGGCCCAGAGTGATGCCACGGTCAGATACGGATATAATAATAAATACATAAAGTGTAAACGAAAAAATAATACAAATAAGTGAAGAATAAATGAAGAAAATAATAATTACATCTACACACCACGTAACCACCATGACTTTCACAGGCAACACTGGCGAACAGAGACGCGGGCGCAGACATACATTTGAAAGTTTAGGTTGGAAGTTGAAAGTTCATATTTCACTAGCTTATGCCCGCTGCTTTGCCCGTGCGGAGTTCGGTAATCGTTCCACGGGATCGTACTACCTTGATAAAAAGTATCTTACGTAATCATCCAGGTTATAAACTACATAGATATTTAAGTGCCAAATTTCATCAAAATGCGTTCTGTAGTTTTTGCGTAAAAGAGTGACAAACATCCATGCATTCTCACTAACATTCGCATTTATATTAGTAGTGAGATTAACTCAATTAACTATCAGTTTCTGATACTTAAACGTATGAATCCAAACATTGTCTGTTTTTATGGCTGTAAAGACAGAGCAGTAAAATTTTGTGTAGTAGGCATTGGATAGAGCTAATCCGAATGAAATTCGCGTACGGCCAGTATGTTTACTTGTAATTGTCACGTTCTTTTCGTTAAATAATGTTGCTGGAATTAAATAAAAAGTTAGCAGTGATAAGTCTAGTGGTGTGACCATCGGACTGCTAAGTCTTGAGGTCTAAGGTCTCGAGTTCGAATACAAGACACGCACCTCGGATTTTTCGGATAAATGTGCGCATTGTATAATTATTATCACTTTCTTCGGTGTAGGAAAACATCGTGAGGAAACCAGCATGCCTGAGAGATATTTCTCGACGGCATGTAAAGCCAAGTTCAAAAGAGGCCCATGGGCGGCATAAACACTCTGACATCAGGTTAGGCACTAACCTGTGTGTCTGACTTTGGAAGCTCAAAAATGATACCTGTAAAACACTTTTTCTTTCATATATTCGCATCTTTAAACCCAAACGGCACGAACAACAAAAGAACATGTTATTTGTTCTTACTTCAAAATTCTACAATTTTCCGATAACACAGTTTGCAACAGATTTTCCCTCCAATTTTGCTCAAACATTGTTCGTTCTTTCAAAAGGAAACATCGGAAACCGTATGGCTACACACAATCTCAGGTTGCACCGGGATTTCAAGGTAAACAGAGAAGGGAATCGAGGTTTGCACCCGTTGTAAATAACAGTGTATTGGGTATCCTACTAATTCCACTACATGAACAGTTTGGTCATATTTAAGGGTATGGTAAATACTATCAAACTAAACAAGTTTCTCATGCTGTACCTATTATCCTTATTAATTGAAATGTGCAAGTTTTTGAAAATGCAAGTAGGTAACTTCATTGCACATCCTGACTAAGATCAAGTTTATCAGTTTTGAACAGACATGGTCAGTAACATTATCATTAACACTAGAAACAGCATACCTATTTACCATGTTCACTGTTTATCCGTGATCATGGTTCTTGTAACAGCGTGAAAATATCGGGAACTCAAAACGAACAGTAAAGCTTGTAAATATCCTGTTCCTATAGTGTTAATGATTACTACGATCAAGTTTGTTTAGTAAACAACCCCTGTTTAATTTAAAATTTTACGCAATCTTCCACTAACTAAATGAAGTTACTACCAAATCTGAGGTATTCCATCCTGCCTGCCGGGGTTGCGGGAATGTTCGAAAGAGATACCGTGGCCCCGGAACACAAAGGGCGATGAAGGAATATGGATGGGTTTTAGTCAGTAAAAGTCTGATACTCCCTCCTGCTCCGCTCAGAGCGGGAGAAGTCATTTGATGATTTCACATCCAAAAAAAAAAAAGGTATTCCATCCTGTGTACCAAAGATGTACACATCATGGTTGCATTGGTAATTGTAGTTGCAGAGGCAAACATCGATAGAAAAATAAACATCTTTGTTCGTCACAAACTACAAAATAAATTGTGATTAAACTACAGATAGGCCCACAAATAGAAAAGTTTTTTTATTAAGATCACGATTGTAAATATTTGCATGTAGCTGCACAGATAGATACTGAATAAACAATTTACTACTTTAAATCCGGGTACGTATCTGGAATAGTTTCTCCACAAAATAAACCACAGACAACAGCCAGTAAATCATAGTACCACCTTTTATAAGATTAACAAAAGATGAAAGACTGTCAGTGAAAATGCCGGAAGCAACCGCCATAGACCGACATAAAGCTAAACCAATCTCATTGGTGAAATCCTTTGTCGGATTTGTAGCCTCGCAACTGATGCGAGAGTATGATGAGATAGATTAAAAAAATTGGACGACTCAAAAGGAGTATAATACAGGTATGTATGTGTGGTTTGTGCCACGTGGAGGACTTGTACAGACGCCATCACATCAAGCTGCTACAATCTGTCAAATTTCTTCAATAGATTTTCAACTTTATCGCTGAAACATTAAGTTCAAGGTTGATGGGAACATTTGACAGTAGTTTTGTCTGTAGTTGCAAGCAGAGCTGCTGCATGGGATCCAGGGTGCCATGGTAGGTTAAAGTTACAGAGGGGTATTGGGATTTTTCTATTACGAATTTCTCAAATGCCTGAATTTGTAGTTGTCGCTTCGTATCATTAAGGGCTCATTTACGGAGACGCGGCGCGTCGCGCGTAGCGTCGGGCGGCGCGAGCCGCTTAAAATTCAAACATATGGCAATGCATGACAGTGTTTACGGAGAAGCGTTTTAACGCGCGTTTGCTTCAGATGCAGCGTCGAACGCCGCGGCGGGTAACGCGGCGGGCGACCAAAGACTACTTGATGCTCTGTGCTGTAAAAAATATTTTTTTACAGACAAATGACAATACTGAGACTTCCACGACATCAAAGGAGTTTGCATAGATGACGTGGATGATTCCGAGTTGATTTTATCGAATCAGAGAGCCGGGCCTCCAACACGTTTGCGCTCACTATATCGCGCGCTTTAATTTTGACGCCATGGCAGCGTGGGTGGTGTTTTCTCCACTTATCTCTGGAATATTATATATTTAGATATTTGCGAGGAAGTCCTGGTCACGGTCGTTTATGTCGTTTAACTGGTTTATAAGGTCCACATTCGACGATTGCGACACTTGGGTTTGAGCCAGTTGGTCTCCATAATAACTATCCTTTCCTCCAAGTTACTCATTCTATCGTAGGTTAACTTAACAGATGACCTTAGCTCCAACAGGTCATCGCGTAGCTGCTGGAACTTCAGAACTTCAAATAAACACCATAGGTAGAGCACAGCAACGGAGTATAAGACCGCACACGTTAAGTCACAAGTTGGTTTTCCGTTCCCCAAATAATTAACTTCTATAAACTGTGGGTTTCGGGTACTTGTATGGGTATTGATGGGGTTTACTAAAAAGTTGTTTACAGTTTTTAATTTTTAATATTGAAACTGCACATAAACACTAGAGAACAAGGTTTTTCGTAAGTTGCACTGACAAAAGTATTTATTCAATAAACTTATACGAATTAGACTGGTATATTTATTTATTCGCGAGAAGAAGAACACAAAGAGCTTATGGCTGTTTGACATCCGTGACGTGACAAGATGACATAACGCCGCGTGCACCGCCGCAGGCAACGCGCAGCAGCACGCGCCGCGTCTCCTTACGGTGAATGCTCCAACTAGCCCGCGAAATTAAAATTTTCTTACGTTTTTTGAAATTTCAGTCCAGTGCTAGGTTGTATTTTGATTCAAATATTATTCGCGGCTGTAAAACGTATGTAGTTACAGAATTATAATCATCAAAATCATCAATACAACCCTCCAAGTTCTTAGAGGTGTAGGAACAAAAAAAAACAGAAACAGCATTGATGATTTTGATGATTACAATTCTGTAACTACATACGTCTTACAGCCGCGAATAATATTTTAATCAACATACACCCTAGCACTGTCCTGCAAATTGCAAAAAACGCAAGACAATTTAAATTTCTCGGGTTGGTTGGAGCATTCAGCTTAAACAACATCGTACTTTGACATATGTTTGTGTTTGGGCGTGATATAACGCGGGGCGCTGCACGCGCCGCCTCTCCGTAAACGGAAAAAACGCGACGCATCGTCGTCGCGCGACACGCCGCGCAACGCGCCGCCCGACGCGCCGCGTCTCCAGAAATGAGCACTTAGTTAAGCAATTTATAGCATGGGACTTGAACAGAACCGACGAAATATAAATGTAATTTATCGCACATACACAATAATATAAGTGTTAAGGAGATGCAGTTTCGAATTGGACTCTTACCTTAAAGGGGCCACCTCCACGAGCGAGCGAATCGCGGCGAATTCAACGTATTTCTTATATGAAAATGTCGCCGCGATTCTCTAGCTCGTGGAGACGGCCCAAAAGAGAGTGTATAGAAAAACGTGGCAAGGACGATAATATCGCCACAATTGTCTCGCTCGTGGAGGCGGCCACTAAGGATTAGGCCCTAATAACAGACCCAGCAGTGCAGAGCTGGAGCTGGAGTGGGACACACCAGGCTCATAATAATATATATATATATATATATATATATATATTATATGACTTTGGATTAAAATATTAAAAAATGAAATAAATGTGTCAAAAAAAAAAAAAACTGTAGGTAACGATAAAGTTCTTCTTCATTTGTGATTCCTCATACTACTATCTACTCTTCGACAGTTTTGGTGCAGTATTGGCACTTAACATGGCAAATATTGTGCCAATAGGTGATCAAAAGTTTGTGCTTAGCAAAAAGCTAACAAGTTAAAAAAAATGTAACTAACACGTGGACCTTTGTTGTCTGAACAAATAAATGTATATATGTATTATATTTATATAAAGCATTTACAAGAAAAATATCAAAAAAAAAAACCTTGAACGTTTAGTTTTTAAAATACAAAATACTTTAAATTAAAGCAAAGATTTTCGTGAAATTCAGGAGTTACATGTAATATTTTAAGTAATGCCCTAGCTTTGGCTTTTAGCCTTTGCAAATGAACAAATCTCATGTGTATCTCATTTATCCATTGAGCCAAATAATTAAACATTAATGAGCTCAACCAATCAGTTATAATAAGCTTTGTGTATTAGTATCAATCTAAACTCAGGTTAACAAAAAGTTTTTTTTAAGACATTACTTTATACTAATTTGTTTTCCTATTTAAACCAAAGATTGACTGGTAGAGAATGCCTTAAGGCCGCCTATGTACCACTATTGTACATGAAGTTTAAATAAATAAATAAGCAACAACATCATAATTTCACCAAACATCAACGCTATAACGAATCTATTAATTAATGAATAAAGGGGCCATATCGCTGACTATCGGATATAAGCCGGTGACAGGATTCCGATAGCTGTTCTGAGCCTTTCATAGCCAGACGAAAGCCAGGAAATCTGATTTATAACCTATATTTACCTATGGAAAGTTCAATTCGCATTGGCGATGACATGTAGAAGGGGGCTGCTTCAGGGGAAGTTGGAAGCGAGAAAGTCGATTCATGTAAAATACTGGTATTAAGCTGCATCCAGTTAGACTAGAAGTCGTTCAACATAGTTGGGAAAAGTGAGTTAATAGGTGGTGCTGATAATTATAGTTGTAGAGGGTGATAATTGATACTTAGTAGATTTGTATGCAAGATAAAGGTGTCTTAGTGAATACAGCTCGTTTGTGCACTGTGTTAATGATTAAAGTAATTAAGAGGATATAGTCAAGGTAGATTAGATATCTACTGGTTTTTTTTCTCAGAACATCGTGTTCCTTCGTACCTCAAACATAAGGTTCATTTCATAGCTTCAAAAAAAAAAATTCTAAGACTTCCATATGTAAAATACGTAAATAAAATGTTCACAGTATACACACTCTTGCCTTTTCCATTAAATTGATCATTTTCTTGGAAAGCGAAACCGCCATGTCGAGAAATAATCTTGTTTGGTATACCTACCGAAAAAATAATTTACCATATTCACGTCTATCAGATTATGCAAAAAGGTTAAGGGCAGTCATTTAAATTAATCATTCGAAGGGGAAAGATTCAACCTTGTATATTGAAACTCTTGCATCTGTTTATGTCATAGTTTTGTCGGATGGATGCCGTCTATGGGCGCGTACTACCTAATGAGTGTGGTAAATTAAGGATTAACCCGTGACCTACAAACGTTACTGCTTAGCACGAACTTCGGCTAAGCGTTAGGGCCGGACTCCACCAAAGCGGAGACGAGACGAGAAGAGAGATGTGTTGTAAGCCACCAATAGAATTTCGTTATTAACACTTCTCGCCTGCACTTAGTTTTAGCGGAAACAGTTGCACCGAGAGGAGACGAGATGATTGTTAATTGTAGGTATTTTTTTTTTAAGTGTGAGTTAATTGCTTTTCTAATTGTTTGTTTTTATACGCGAGTTAGCGGTATGTGTATCTTGGTAGTAACATAGCATTGGCGTCATAGCTGTTAAGGTGTTATTTACGTAATTTTGAATAAATAAATAAATAAATAAAAAATGTCTCGTTATTATTAAGGCAAGCGGATACGAGAATAGACGTGAGCGGTGGTATTGGCGTGGCGCTTTGCACATCTCCTATACTCTCCGTTTTGCACATCTCCGCACAGCTTCTGGTGGACACACTAGCTTTTACGCATTTCTTCTCCGCTCCGCTTCGCACATCCCCGCTCGTTTCCGCTTTGATTGAGTCCGGGCCTTATTCCTGTCACTGTCGTACAAGTATCAAAGTACGAGTGCTAGAAAGAAACGGTAAAATGTCACAGCCAAAGTACGCGCTAGGTAACGTCCATAGATCTCGGCGTAAGAAAACAGGCAGCCATGATTTCTTTGCTATGTTTGCCAAATGTAGTAATATCATCTTTAATTGTTCATAATGGCGGTCATTAGCAGGTTCATGACCTATGATAATGAGAAAACAGATTCTTTCAAATTCTCAATGGTATTTTTCAGGGACTACAAATCCTCTATTCTACGGCTATTTTTGACCTGAATTTCTAATTACTTGAGTTGGCTTTTTCATGCTGAAATAGAACTAAATCTGGCTTTTGCGTACGTCAAACTTGAACGCGAAGCACTTAGGTATTGGACAACAAAGCTTTGAAAACTAACACAGAGCGATATAGTCCATTTGCAAGGATACTAGTTTTGCAAATTAGTCTGGTCCAGTTCCCAGAAGCCTATAACCGTGGCGAAAGTATTTGTTTTGTTGCGCGCTCTTTTTTTAAATGATGTGTGAGCTGCAATAGATTTAACAGAAAAATGATTTGAAACTTATTTAATCAGTAACAACTACTAGCACTCTAAACTGCATATTAAAAGCTCGTTATATAGGTAAAGGTTGGCAGATAGCCTAGACTAACAAACTGAGATAGCCTAGCGGTGTGATCGTCGGACTGATAAGTGATATATTTTATGTTCAAACCCAAGATTATGCACCTCGGTGAAGGAAAAAATCGTGAGAAAACCAGCATATCTGGGAGATATTTCTCGACGGCATGTACCTACTCGTAAAGCCAAGTCAGAGGCCCATGGGTGGCAAAAAAAAAACTCTCTAAAGCACCAACGAACTGAAAAGAAAGCAGTCTGAACCAGCATGCCTGGGAGATATTTCTCGACGGCATGTACCTACTCGTAAAGCCAAGTCAGAGGCCCATGGGTGGCAAAAAAAATCTCCGTAAAGCACTAACGAACTGAAGAAGAAAGCAGTCTGAAAACTTACATACATATGCTTATTCATATAAGTACTTAAATTGTAAAGTTCCATATAAATCTTCCTTCCCATTTAATACACTAATGTTTTTTATTGTGGGTCCCGTATTTAAATCTATACTTTCAAAACCACAATCTTTTACAAAACTTTTTAGCCGCCTTTATATAATTCATGTTCTTTTATTTAATTTTATAATGCAACACCCAGGTTAGAACGTCAAAAGCCAGAGTTTAGCTTTCTAGACTTCGTGATGAATAGAATCTGAACAAATAGTTTTAATTAAACAAAACACATGGGTAAGTAAGTAAGCACAGTTCGCTATTCGCTGTTCCGACAGCGCAAGAGTTAGTGAATTTGAAATACGGTGAATTATTTAGTTTCAACAAAGGCTGACTGTGGCTTGCTTTTCTGAATGATGAAGTACGTCATGAGTTGAGGAGATTATTGAACTGAAAGTAGGTAAATAATTATAGAGCAAGATACAACAAAAGAACAAGAGCCGCTAGACATTATTTATTTTCTCATGAACAAAATGTTTGGCATCAAGTAGTGTTAGTGTGTAATGTGAACGTATGCATACCTGCTAACTTGTGCCAACGGTCATCATCATCAACATCATCAGCCTATTAATGTTCCCACTGCTGGGACGCAGGCCTCCTCTCTATGAGAGGGAACGGGCTATAATCCACCACGCGGGCCCAGTACGGGTTGGTAGATGTCACATGTCTTCAAATTTTTGGGTTCTAGGACATGCCGGTTTCCTCACGATGTTTTCCTTCACCGTTTTGAGAGCCACTGCTCTCAAAACGGTGAAGGAAACCACTGGTGATGAAATAAATTACACAAAGTAATGCGTAATGCGCCTGTCTGGGTTCGAACCCACGACTTACTAAATAATGTAATTTTGCCGTGCGGCTGCCGACGGTCAATTTTTAGATGTCAGGTGCTAAAGCTGAGTAAAAATAATATTTATTTTTCTTAAAGGCCGAGTGCTGATTTTTTTATATGTTGTAAAGAATATTGTTAAAAAATATTATCAACACTTCCAAATGCTTCAGGTAGGCAGAAATTTCTGCCAGGCACTTCGAAACACGGAAAAAATATGTGATTTTACCGCTAGTCTGTCATTTTTATATTTGACAATCAGGAAATCCTTTCAGCCAGACCAAACATAGTTGGGCCAATAGCCTAAATTAAGTTTAGTTTGTGCACAACAGAATCGACACCAATATCTAAAATATGGCGTCGGCATAAGTTAGCACGTATGCATATGTTCACAGTACATACTCGTACTAATACTAATTGATGCCACACATTTTGTTCATAAGAAAATAAGGTCTGGCAGTTTTGGGATCTTGGACCATTTGGTTAAATCATGATGTATGAATAACAGAAGCAAACCAAATTGATTTTGCTTCACCGTATTGAAGATTTGTTAATTTGTGTTGGATGACTCAGCCACGTGTAATAAAAAGTCACTATAAGAAATTAAATATGTTTGAATGGTACATAATTATTCTACATACTTGGTTCATTGCCGAATGTACATTCGATCTACGGTTTTTAAATCTCTGCCGATAGCACAGTTGCTTAGCAATAACTGAGAACACGTAACCATGCAGTAAAAAACGGCAAAAGTTGCGTTAAAGTTGCTTCGAGTTACGAAAAAATTACAGTCTACAACTTCACGATGTGGTGTCTAGGCATGGATTAACGTTTCAATTTTTCTAACGATGTTCAAGCTTAAGCCTCCTTCTCAACCATCAACACAATTAAACGTTTCAGAGCGTGACATGAAAAAACTGACTACGTAGCTAGCCGGTTAGCAATTTGCAAGATTCACAAATATTTCAATCGAAATACAATGAAATTTTACCAGGATTTTGAGTAAAACAAGATTTCTGTCGAGATTTCTACAGGGATCGTGTTTGTACAAACTTTCAAGACAGACATAACAAAAGCATGTGTAATACATGCGAACTTACTTAGTAATGTAAAACAATTTCGTTTCAGTCTAGTAGTTTTCATGCAATAACAAAACTTACGCTTTCACTAATATAAATATATCATAAAAATCCTTCTTAACGCTTCTCCACATGTTAATTCTGGCAATTGGTTTAAATTAGCACTGTACTATTTAACTAATAGATGTACTGAATGACCGATATTAGAACACCATAAAATATCCCTTGGTTGCGCCTCTGCGCAGTTTTGCCGCGTTGATTCTCGCTGAAACATCCAAGAGTGTCAGTCGCCCGCGCGTTCCCGTTGACGTCGCACGCATCCCGTATCCCGTCATACTGGATGAATCAACCGCGTATTTTACGTGAACGTATTTTAAACTTCAGTGTTAAAATGTGAAACTTTAAATACGTGATTTGTTTGAAAATGTGCCCCGTTGATTAGTGCGGTGTGATTCCCCATGAATTTTGGTTTTGAATGGAAATTAATTAAAGACTGGCTGGATTTCCGTAATTAATTTCTGTGGTGGAAGGTACGTTGATTGTGTATTAAGCGAATATTTGGTTAATATATTAGCGTTAATTACAATGTAACTGATTTTGGAATAAATTAAATTCTCTCGTTGTAACTGTGCTGGCTTATCTGATGGTAAGCCTAACGTGAGGGACTAAAGCGCCCTTTGCCTTTGAATCAAAGAGACCCGAGCTATTTTTAGGAAACGTCATCTGCCCATTGTAGATGAAGTTTCCTGGTAATTATAAAAGCAATCAGTCAAATCTAAAATGAGATAATGAGGTCGGAAATACCATAAAGTTATCATCTTCTGCAAAATAATTATTTCTGAGGCAAAATTAAGATTAACGTGAATAAATTAAGATTAAGATTAACGTGAAATCTAAATAGAAGCATGTGATCATAATTACGTTAATAGCACCGCCTCACATATATTCCTATTTATAATTTTCATCAAATTAGGAAGGACCCTTTTAAGAATTCCGGTGCGCTTCAGCGCACAATTGTTCGGTCAGAGTCGAGGCTAAAAATTTTGCGTAACTTGTCAGCCGTGTTAAATTGGCGGATACATAAAACGTAGCTTTATTTACATGCAAATACACACGTAGAAGCTCGTTCAATGTTTTATCTAGCGTATTTTTTGTGAGAAAATAATGTTCTATTTTAGTTCGTCGCCCAGTACTGACGAGAGGTTGCTTCGGGCTGGGGGTGTTAATTAACATGAGTTGGATTTTAGGATTCGAGGTGTTGTTTGAGAATATTATTCGAAAATATCGTTTAAAAAAAACTTAAGTTTAGAATTTAAATTTTAGAACGAAGGAACGTTTTTTAAAACGATGTTCGATGATCAAATCTTTACTCTGAACGAGATTTGAGAAGTATTGACCATTTCGAATCAGAATTTAGTTATTGACATTAATAATGAATTTATTTTGATTCGAATGGAGATTATTGGATTAATAGAGATACATTCAAAACTTTCGAATCGATGTTCCTGAATCGTTTAAACTTTCTTTTTGATTTTTCTAAGAAAATTTAAATTAAAGTTTTGTTTTTTTGTTAAGAAAAAAAGTCAGTTTTCTTTCTTAGGTTTTACTTGGAAGCTTCATTTAGCTACCAGGTCAATTTTAATTTAAAAAAACTTTCTTGATGAAATACTACGAGTTTGAAAATGCGGATACTAATTGCTGTACCTAAATAGGTACCTGGGTACAACAATTACTACGGCAAATGTCGTTTGCGGCCAAGATGCTTAGCGAGGGTTTTATTAAACTGCTTTTATCTGAACTCGTAAGATACCGTTCGAATATAGATAATTATATAGCATTGGTAGAGCCGGATAGAGCTGGTTGGGGTAAATAGGAATATTATTAATATGACGGCAGATAGAAGAAGGAAGTATTGTGCGCTGACTTAAATATAATCAATTGAGTGAGATCTTCTTTACCGTGTGGTTAGTGCCTAACCTGGTGTCAGAGTTTTTATGCCGCACATTGACTTGGATTTACATGCCGTCGAGAAATATCTCTCAGGCATGCTGGTTTCCTTACAATGTTTTCCTTCACCGAAGCAACTGATATGACAAAACGCACATGAATCCGAAAAATCAGAGGTTTCTGGTTAATGTGAAATACGCACATAAATCCGAAAAATCTTGAGACCTTTGAGACTATCATTGAGTGAAGTAAGTTCAGAAGGTTCATGATGATGATAAATTATGATAGAATGGTAGGTTTTGTCAGGTAAGGTACCTACTGCTATATTATTTTTTAACGTCCAGCAAGACAGGCAAAATCATAGTGACGCAAGTGTTTTGAACATCAGCCTATAACGTTGCCACGGCTGGTACACAAGTCTCCTTTCTTCGAGAGGGAGTGTGCCCGTTACGGGTTGGTTGATCTCATATGTGCTTAAATTTTTCGTTCTTATTTAGGAGTGGCAAATGACTTAATAACCACATAAACGGCCTAGTGATCGCAAGTACAACTGCTGAGCATGAGAGGATTCGATTCCTAGGCAAAGTGTTTTTCCATCAGGAATTTCTCAGTAGCGCCAACGAGTCTGGATTTGTGCCCGGTTGATGGCAGGGTCGCCCCCTATTACATGCGGACTTAAACATTACTGGGTGGGTCGGGTACAAACACCTACTCCTAACTCTTCGGGGATTACAGGCGGGATGTTTATAAAACACATTATTTTGTGCATAAAGGGTGAAAAAAGACTAACGAAGCCGAATGGCATTTGTTCTCCCCGTCATTGCGATAATTTTTTTGTTCCACACCATACCTGCGAACCTTCTAGTTACGGAGATAGATAGTTGGGGGCCAAGGTTCCAACTTTTTCAAAGGTTTTTTTTTAAATGCTTGTTTTTAATGTAAGATTTTTACTTTAAACACCTTTACGACCCCCGTACTATTCAATTTAACATTGAGTCCTACCAAAAAGTGTGATATTTCACCCCAAAAAAAAACGATTCCCAGCAAATTTTATTTTTTGCGTAGTTACTTTGTGTGACGTACGAAATGCTTGGTTGACCAGCGTGAGGAACTGAAATTTTCATAACGAGCCTTTTCCACAAATTACTTAAAGACTAAAGTCATGATCTGCCTTGCCATTCCCCACTATGTTGGAGCCGGCTTCCAGTCTAAACGGATGCAGCTTAAATATTAGTATTTTACATGGGGTGACTGTCTATCCTCCAAAACCTTCTTCAAAACCTCTTGGCAAGACTGGCTGTCAGACGTTAAAGCCACTACCTGTAACGAATATCAACCATATCTACAAATGACAGCCGGGACCAGCGGCTTAACGGAACTTTCCTATAAACTTGTAAGAGAAAACCGACTCTCAAAAGATAAAAAGAGATCAAGGGGCAATTAAAATAATGGCGAAATCCTTGATCTGAATTCTCAACTCGACTTGTTTTTAGAGTTCCGTACCTCAAAAGGTAAAAAAACGGTTGAAGATATTTATTTCTCAAAAGAATTACAAATTCACTTATAGAGAAAAACAAAATTGGGTTTACAATGTTACGAGTATCTGCCAGTAAGCGTAGATAAAAACAAATACAAATATGCATCTTAAAACTACGTTACAATAATACTTCGACTTATCATTCATCGTTTTGGCATAACAAGTACAAAATTAACAAATCAGAAGAAGGTAGGTTTCCCACAAGAAACAAGAAAGAACACAAAAGTTTTGGGCGATGAGGGTAGGGTGCAGTTTAATAGTTGAAAAAAAGGAACCTTTATAAGATCACTCTCTTGTCCGTCTTTCCGTCTGTTGGTCCGTGTGTCATCACCGATTTTCTCAGGAACGGGTGGACCTAGCAAGTTGACATTTATACCAGATACTGAGGTCTATAGTCCCTATTAGGTGTATAAAATCAAGGTCCTACGTACCTTAATTTTAAACATTTTTTTTTATCGGAATTTCCCCTTTACTTGTGCTGTTACACAACATTGCTTTTAACCAAAATTGACAATTCTAGGTCAAAACCTATATGGTAGTTCCCGTTGATCTAGAATCATGTTTGGCGAGAAGCAATGTCTTACAGCACATGTAAAGGGAAAGATCTGAAAACCGTAAATATGTAGTTAAATAACAAAATACCTACAAGATTATACGGAACCCTCGGTGTTCGAGTACTCGCACTTGGCTATTTTTTTTACAACTGACATTCAGAATGTCTTCATTACAGCAAAAAAGTGAAAATTTAATCCAATTGTTTTATCTTCCCATACATTTTTATTTGAGCGACACAATAAAAGTCAGCGTCACCTGAAAGAAGTTATTTCTCTGTTTTATTTCACTTTTTACTACTCCTTTATAATTTCGTATCACACGAGCCTGCAGGGCTGTCTCGTCATGGAAATTATCCGTTATCTTACGAGACACGAGAAATGGGAGAGGTGGAATTTTATACTTCATAAAGGCGTAGTAGTATGGAATTATTTATTTACGAGTAGAAGGGTAAGCAGTATGCAATGACACATTACATTGAAAATAATTATTTACCTAAATGATACTGATATTGATACTGTTAGCCTGCGTCATCCCACTGCTGGGCAAAGGCCTCTCCCCATGACTTCCTAGTTCCTTCCTAGTTTTTTCTATCCAGAGCTAATGTGGACCACTGGCCGTTGGTTTTATCCAGCTCGTCCCGCCATCTTCTACGAGGTCTGCCGCGACACCTTCTGGCTGTGTCAGGGCTCCAGAAAGTGGCTATTTTGGCCCACAGCGCATTGGGCATGCGGCAGACGTGGCCAGTCCAGTTCCACTTCAGCTTAGCGGCTTTTTGAGCAACGTCAGTAATTTGTGTTTTGGAGTGTGGTGCTGCGTACACGGTAAACGTATTTGTTACCGAAATGATAAAAATGTATTAAAAACTAGCTTTTGCTCGCAGCTTCGCTCCCGTTATGTACGCAATTTAGCTTCCCGTTAGTGAAAGAATTATCGGAATCGGATCAGTAGTTCCTAAAATTATACCCTAATATACAAACTTACAAACAAATTTTATCCCTAAAATACTAGTATAGATAAAACTAACATGACAACAGTGTCAGTACCGTGTAACGGGTGTTTGGTAGCGGACCGACAGATTTTTTTAAGGATTGCGGATGTCATTCGTCATTATTAAATCTTAAAATTTGTGTTTCAATTACCTTAAAATTGAAAACACAGGTTCTGTGGGTGAAAACCAAGATTATCCAAAATGTCGGTCCATGATCAAAACAACCTGTATACGTATTTTCAGGAAAACGACCATAGAGACTTTGCGCACCACGACTTGTGGCATGATAGGGCGCTATCTTGAACAAAACCGGTCGGACGGTCTGTTGTACGACAAAATTTTCTTCCTGGTCGAAGGTTCTGAGGCCAAAAGTCGTTGTCCTGCTGAAGTGGACAAGTTTTCTGTTATCAGGCTGGTTTCATAATATTAAATTTTTGTTTAACGCCTTGCCAGCCTTTGTCTCCAGAAACCCTTGAGTACCTATCATATTATTGTCATACTTGTTTCAGTGGTGACAATATTATATGAGGAAATAACTCAAGTATATTACCCTCACATCCTCATCATTTTCGATAAACGACAGGTTTTGGTAGACATTGTGCTCGTAATAATATACGATGTCAATATAGTGAGAAAATTATATTATTCACACTGTTTAGAACTTAGTCATAGAACTATTAAAGTATCGATAACAAGTTTCTTAGATTGTCCCTTTGCTGAAAATTTGATCGTTGCAAAATTGTTGCTTCAGATTGTACCACGTAATAATTTAAGCAACTTGCAAATGGAGTCATAAAGTCGCGTACTTGCGTAGTTTACAGTGTTAATGGGGCTCTTTGATAAATATTCTGAGACGAACCGATTGAACTTTCCAATGTTCAATTTAGGTAAAAGGCAAATTACCCAACGATTCACTTCAGTTGATTCACTCAAAACGTTGGCTCCAGAGTGACAAATAAAAAGAGCTCTTCACTCATTTGTTTTTCGATGTCCAATCACTTAAAAGCTTTGGGAACAATACTTCTGAATTAAACAATCTGTAACTGGATCGAGATATACTCGTATCTGGAGGATCGAGTTTAATCGTGGATTTGTTCAGTGAAGTGTGGTTAAGTTTGACAGTAACTCGGGCTTGTAATTGGATGGGTGGTTTGTGGTTTCCCGTCTTATTACGTGCGAGAAGATTCCACATTTTCTACACTTAATATTTTCTCGGAACTGAATTATTGCGGAATTCGTGACATTCGAAATAAAACGAAGCCAATAAATAAGTCAGTTATCAATTGATTCATGACATTGAGATTTGAATCTAACTGAAATAATTTATTTGCTACGCCTGAAAATTTCCGAATTAAAGTTATTACCTGAGACACTAGACCTTTACCTGCTTTGAATACTAAATAATGAGTCAAGACAACGCTTTGGAAAATTTCGACCAGTGAAACCTTAGCTATTTAATTCTTTCAGAGGCTGAAGTCAAGTCTATTAGAGCGTAGAGATTGAATATAAGCTTATTAAAATCAGATAAAAGCGTTCGTTTTTATATTTGACAATGAGGTATTTGGTATAATCAGGACCTCGGTTGTATGATCAAAGGAGCACCGTATAGAGGACGTATTTGTAGCACCTGGTTGGAGAATCCAATCAGATGAAACAAACATTGTTCACTGACGGGGACTGAAGCGGTATGATAAGACAATGAACTCACAATGACCGATGACTGCTTTTTGGAAACCTTATCGTCAGTTCCCACCGAGACGCGAAGACGCGGTACTGGAAGAGGCCGGTGCCGGCGCACGCAACGCAACGGCGGTGCATCGTAAAATCGTTTGAAGCACAACGCAGCGAGACGGTTCATTGGTTACATACGAACTTACAATCAAACTTTACCTCTTTATGAAATTAGTACAGTTGAATGTTTTTGGCAATATTTTAGTACTAGTCATGGATATCAGTCTAAAAGTGGGCTAGTACTTATTACTTTTACTACAAATCTCTTCTTATCTAGACTAGGTTTTGCTAAGTTAGATAGCAAATGCCACACACTCTAGTATTAATGTATATGTATATATACTCGAGAGCTCCTTATGGAAGCTGAATTGGCAACGTTTCTGACAAGTGTAGGTGTTAGAGTAATATATATGTTGTTTTGCTATGTTATGTAGTTCAGTAGTGTGAAGGAAGCGGTTTTCGTGACGTGAAATATAAACGGTTTTGGGAGCAATAGTTATTGTCTACGTTGGCAATCAAGCTGTTGAACTTATAAATAAACTCATTTTGTGAAAAATAAATGGCATTTTTTTTCGTTAAAAATCGTTTTTTGTTTCGATGAAAATGGTATGATCTAGCGATAGCATTGCGTAAGGTCCTAGGTTTAATTATCAGGTTAAGCTAAGTGTTATCGTTTTTCGATCTGAACTTTCTCAGTAGCAGTCCAGAGTCTGGACTTGTGAGTGGTTGATGGTAAAAGCTCGCCCCTTTTTACATGGGACTTAAACATGACTGACAAAATGTAGGTGTACTATAAGGACACCTTTGCTTTTCCCTTTGGAGAGCAAATACGTAATTTTGTCTTATATCATCATCATCATCAGCCTATAATGTTCCCACTGCTGGGACACGGCCTCCTCTCTATGAGGGGGAATGGGCGACTACGCGGGCCCAGTGTGGATTGGCAAATGTCACATGTCGAATTTTTGGTTCTAGGACATGCCGGTTTCCTCACGATGTTTTCCTTCACCGTTTTGAGAGCAGTGGTGGTAATTACACAAAGTAATGCGCCTGTCTGGGTTCAAACCCACGACTTACTGTTCGTAAGTCGGGGCCGCCATCTCATCGTTATCTTATGTAAAACCCTTTAAATCCACCAAGCTTGTTATAACTCCGTACGTCCTTATCCACTACTCTACTAGGTAAGATCAGAATCATAAATATAACGTAACTAACATCACGCTGCCATCCCCGAAGAGTTAGGCAGAGGTGTACCGAATCCAACGCTCACATTTAGCCTGTATTTTGTATTTAAGTCACATGTAATAGGGGGCAAGCCTTTTGCCATCAACCGAGCGAATCCAGACGCGGTGGCTGCTTCTGAGAAATTCCTGATAGAAAAACCCAATAACACTTTGCCCGACCTGGGAATCGAACCATTGCCTCATGATCAGCATTCGCGCTTGCTACCACTCAACTAACGAGACAGTCTAAATATTTATAGTACACAGTATCATGCCATGTACAATTGCAGCAGTAATAAGGTTTATTTAAACTCTCCATCGAACGACCCGAGAATCAATGCCTCAGCCATATTTCATGAGGACGCTGGCTCTAAACGTTTCGCTAGATTTTATGGATCAGAAACTATAAATTTCAATGAAGCTGGTTTAAAGGATTATTTTACAATTTGTAGAATGTTTATACGGGACACTGACCAAGAGTCATGAATGGCGAATTTTGTTAATGAAATTGAACGCGATCAACAAACGGATCTAAGTAAATGAATACTCTATATTATGTACACAAACAAATTACAAGTATAACAAAAAAGTAGAGGTTTTACATAGTGTGTCACTATGGGCAAAATTAACAGGTGGATCTTCAGGTTAAGCCGCGCTTGCCTAGGTGGATCCATGGATGGGTACCCAGTAACCCAGTACTAACTGGGTAGGTAGACGTCAGATAGCCAGTCGCTCTGTTCAATATTGGTAGTCAGCTACATTTCATTGGACTGGAAGCCGACCCCAACGAAGTTGGAAAAGGCTTGGCAGATAATGATACTAATTAAGAATTATGAGGCAGCTTTTAAGGAGGATGAGAAGGATGAGGTTTTGGACGTGCTGATCACAATCTTTGGTGAAATTCGCCTAAAGTTACTAAACATACAAACGGTTAAACTATGTGGAGAAAAACATTGTATATCAGAACAGAAAATTTTTCTACATATAACAAGTTATTTGATACCAGGAACTCTCTAAAGAAAGAACAATATGAATTTAATCCAGCAAATAACTAGTAGAATAAGTAAGAACATAATTATCATTCTACGAGTATTAGAAACTTCGTTATTAAAATGAATATTCCAACTAAAGCTTTATTAATGTAATGCAGTAATGGGGTGCTTCGCCTCATGTCTTGAGGACTACTGCGGTGGCGCTTTTTTTTTCAGCTGGCGAATTTGCGTGCCCCGTGTGGAGCCGTTCAGCCCATGCAAAGTTAGTGGATACAGCTCTGATTGAAACGTGCCGGATCTTCACTGGTTGCCTTAAACCGACCCCGGTACCCACTGTACCCACGGTATCTTCTGGCATGAATAGCGCCACCAGAAGTTCGCAGAACAGTGGCAAGCTCTAGCGAAAGAACAAAAATGGTTTCAGACACTCGATACCCTTTACACCTGTATACCCTCGTGTGGCAAAGGCTGAAAAGCCGAAACAGCTTTCTAAAGTGTGTCACCCCTCTCAATGGCGAACGCTCAACGGAAACACTAAAGCTGTGGCGAGGTAGTGCATCCTTACCAATCCCATTCGTTCCACCTGCTGTGAAATCTCCCACCTGGACATGAGTTGCCATCGCTGACCTGGAAGTCTTTAAATAGACTCCGGATCCAGGTTGGCCGCAGCAAGGAAAACTTTCGATTCATTAATGAGTCTGCCCTGGAGTCTAAATGTGGTGTTGTTCCACAAACGATAGGGCACTTAATATCGTGTCCTACGTGTCCTGTTGTTTGTTCACTACAGGAACTGATGGATGCTACCAAGAGCACCAAACTAGTAGCTCAGTTCTTGACCGACACAATTTAGATTGCCATCGACACGCTAAGAAGAGAAGAATGTTCTGCTAATGGAATATAAGTACCTATATACAGGAAATGAAAGTGTGTTTCAGAAGCACTAGTATACTTTAATGTATAATTTAATTGGTTTAGACAAACAACAAGTTTCTATGATACAGTATTCGCTAGCTAGCAGTATTTGCTTTTGTTTTCGTATTCGTTTAAGTCTCCCCCATGCACACTAGCGCTACTTTAGTAAAAAAATCAGAACTCGTTAAATACACAATTAATATAAAATCTGATTGACAAAATCAATCATTTGGTCTTCTAAATTATTTACGTCTGCTTAACTCGTTGAAACATAGCTCGCTGTCGTTACAGATACAAAATGGAAAAAAAACGGCCGTTTTTAGCAATTTTTCTAACTGTAACTACAGTGAAGTATGTTCTAATGATTAAATAGACGTCAATAATCTAGAACTCTAAAGCATTGATTTTGTCAATCAGATTTTATATTAATTGTGTATTTAACGAATTCTGATTTTTTTACTAAAGTGGCGCTAGTGTGCATGGGGGAGCTCCTTAAGGTGCTTCGTTGGTCTAGTGGTCGAAAGTGCATACTGAGTATGATGCCCTGGTTTCGATTTCCATACCAGGCAGAGTGTTATTGACTTTGTATATCGTGATTTTCTCATTGACAGCCACGGAGTCCTGATTTATAGTCTCGTCTCTTATAACATGACAACAAACAACAACAACAACAGCCCATAAGGTCCACTGCTGGACATAAGCCTCTCCCATGATGGGAGGAATTTGCCGTAATCTGAATCTGTATAACATGACACTGAAACCTAATGGGTAAATGTACGTGCGCTTGCCTATGACCTCGGGGATAACAGGCGTGATTATATATTATGTTTGTGTGTGAAACAGTATTAATGCTATATTATTGTGCTGTATTCTATAAAAAAATATGTTGCGTAGTAGACTCTAAACTTTAATTGGTACAGAACTTTATTCTAACAGCATTTCAAACGAAGTTTGAACCACCACCAATAGAGTTGCTAATTTAGCAGATACCCCAGCCTTAATAACAAATTATTTCTCATAATGTCGACGATCGGATAAATACGAATATGATTAAGCTTTTATTTATCTTATCTTGTTAGATTTTATTAAATTAAAATCTTTTATCATTTTCATTTTTTAGAAAGCCATGAAATAATTTATAGAGTAAGTTTTGAACTGGCTTTTGTTCTCACAGCACAACAGTATACTTTTATAAACTAAATCGGAATCATAAAATACTTGGAACTTAATTGTTTTTATTTCACAAAAACTGAATTTTTCAAACTGCTCGTAACAAAATCCACAACAAACACACTCATTCTTTTATACGCTACATTTATTCTGGATCTGGTTAAGTTTGTTTCTAAAAAATCTTTTTATCCTACTGTTTTCATGCATTTTGTTCATGCATTCCGCATACAGGAACTCCTAACTTCCGCTAGTCTTTTGTTCCAGTCAGTTCAATCTCGGTCTCTTTAGCCATTCCAACGGGGAATAAGGGGAATTGCAAATATCTACCTACCCTGTATCCCGGTTTCCGAAAAATATGGAATGAATCGCGGTACTGGTCTCAAATATTTGATCCGAGATCAAAGCTGTTATGAAGATTGGACTTTTAAAATAGCTATTGACGTCATCTATATTTTGAAAAAAGAATATGTGCACGTCTCGAGAAGTGGAATGTTGTTACAGCTCTTTTACCAAGAAATGCATGGTAATGAGGCACTTGAAAATATCTCAAGGAAGATTTGCATGTTACCTTGCAAGAATTGATAGTCAAATGAGAACAATGCTTTTCTCGAGACTTGGACCGTCTATTTCTTTCTTTGTACGTTAAGTATTGACATTTACGGTTAAAATTCTTAACTGCAACATAACAGAACATGACGCCTGTAATCCTCGAGGGGTTATGCAGAGGTGTACCTAATAGTACACCCACATTGCGCCAGTTATGTTTGAAGTCCCATGTAATAAGGGGCAAGCCTTTTGCTATCAACTGGGCACAAATCGAGACTCCGTGACTGCTGCTGAGAAATTCCTGATGGAAAACCCTATTGCACTTTGCCCGACCCGGGAATCGAACTCAGCACCTCATGCTCAGCGGTCGCGCTTGCGATCACTTGACCAACGAGGCAGTTACTTTACTTAAGCTACTTTTGTATTTAAAATACACTGATTAACTGCATGCTAGTAATTTCAGAATATTACATCAAAGCAAGCACCTATAAGCTTTTAATATTCCCCTTATTAAAATTCACAAGGGGGAACTTAACATTAAAATGTGAACGTGCAGTATCAAAAAACTTAACCCTTCCACAACTTTCCTTATTTTTCCCTCCATGAATAATGCTGGACATTTCGGCGACAAAGAACTTCAGTGCTAAGTCAATTAATTCATATTCTTTTGTTTTTACTGCACCCGTGTTTAATTCTCGTGCATAAAAAAACAAAAATCACGATCCTCAGAAAAGAGTCATTAAATTCTTCTTTGCCAGAAAAAAGGAATAAAAGAATATACGCATGTTTCAGGGTTCTGTCAGCGAATTCAAGTACGATTCGATTTCTGGATGACTTCTTCATAAAATACGGTTAAAATATATTTTCATTTTGGTTCGTTTGAAATAATACGCCGATGTTTATATACATTGACGTGGGGAGTTGGATATGGGAATATAAACATTGATTTCAGTCTGTTATTTCTTTACTTTGTGTGGTTTGGAAGTAAGTTGAATAGACTATAGATATTATTATGAAAACTACGCAAAGTATATTGCAGTTACTTAGTTAGTTAGTTACTTTTATAATAAGGCTTGATTTTACATTTAACGCTAGGTGATGACAGCCTACATCTGAAATGATTTTAAATAAAATAATGAATATTCATCATAAATGACTATGTAAAAAGTATAGTATGCCAGATGTCAAACCAGCTTAGGCTAGCATTTACTTCTATTGAAACTCCGTATTATGATCGACCAGTCTATGGTCAATCGACACTTGGTAGAATGTACCTATCAAACTACTCACGCAGAGAAAAAAATTGAGTAACGTATTTGAGTCATGCAAATCCCACGTTTCCATCCAATCCAACATTTTTATTTTTTCAACTTAATAAGTATCAGTTTCAACTTGAGGTATACATTTCCAACTAAAACTCATTTTTAACTTGTTGATTTTCTCTATCGCAAAAATATGCGCTGCAAAAGAATTTCTGCAAAATCAACTCATTTAGTCTACGAGTAGTACCGCGGAATTCTACCAACTGAAGGGCCACAAAAAACAGAGCCAAGTTAAATAAACATCCAAAAATACACCGAACACTTACTGAATACGGAACCCGCTGTGTTTACGAAACACACTCCTCCTATAAAAGTCATCAGAATAAATGAAGGCAATCGCAGGAGCGACTCACTTTACGAACGAAATGGTTTAACGTTGGTCACAATGAATGACTTTTTATATAAAAGGGAATTGGGTTTAATTTAAGGGCACGACGTTTATGTTGTTGTTTTTTTTTATTTTTAAAGATATTTAATGAATTAATAAAAACAGACATCGGTGAAGGAAACATCGTGAGGCAACATGGACTTACAATTAATATAAGTCTGAAGTTGCCAACCCGTTTGAACAAGCGTGGTGATCAACGTGGCTTCTCTGTATGAGAAGAGGCTTTTGCCCAGCAGTGGGACAGTAACAGGCTGGTTTTATTTTTAGTATTTATCTTTTTACTGAATTAGAACTAGCTTGCACTGTTGGGGAAAGGCCCGCCCTCATCAATTGGGGTGGAAATTGGCAAGAAAAAGCCCAGAATTGTGACATGAAAATCTTATTCGCTCCGGATAACTAAAATACACATAGTACGCAATAGCGATTTATAAGACCAAAAAATAACACTGTTTTCAATTTAAATACTCTGTTCAGAAATCTGGCTATTACATTCCTTCTCTTTTTTATCTACTTTCGCATTTGCGAAAGGAGAGTATTGTCTTCTAGCATACCTTTGTTAGAAGAAATTTCTTTAGAAACAAGCATCACCTTTGTACCTATATTTCTGTTTCTTTCTTCTTTTCTGTACTTAGTTTGCACATAAACTGTTAATTAAATGAATAAAACTTTTATTTACCTTAAAAAAAGAAAGTTATGAAGCAAAATGAACCAGAGCCGATAAATATAGTCGCACTACAATAACAATGTTACACACAAGGGAACACATTATGTACCAAGAAATCGGGACTTGAACTTAAGGCCTCTTAGCCTTTGTTTTGTTTATATTAAAGTTTATGCCCTGTTTATACTGTCGGGGAGTGTGTATAGTGGTTCGCAAGACGTGTCCTGAATAATAAGTGCTATATCAATTAGAAAATGTTGTTGGCTTAAGGGTTCCGTTTTGTGTGGGATTAGTTGTCCAAGTAGATGTGTTTGTCCTGTTGCTGGGGGAAGATATTGTATATGGTCGTAGTAAAATGTATAAACCCTTGTTATTATTTAACATTAAAAAAAAAATCTTAGGGTGAAGTAGAGTACACCACATTTTTTTAGTTACGTTTAAGCCCCATGTAACAACGCGCCTATTGCCATCAAATAGACATAATTGAAGATATTTTTAATTTCTTTAAAGCACTTTTGTGCTACTTGGGTTGTTATAATAGGTATCATTTTTCAAAGCTGTAAAATACTAAAATTTTAAATGAAAATCAATTTTTATTTGCCCTGTTCTCTTTTTGTTAAAGTTATAGCCACGAATTCTCATCTCGAAATAAAATTTCATACTATCTAATGCGTTTCTTAATAAATTCTTTACGTCACCAGCCCGCGTGATAAAATTAATAATTAACCCCACATTATCTACCCTTGCCCCTCTAATCTACCTTAATTAATGAATTTTATTTTCATTGGATTTTATACATTACGGGATGAGGGTGCATAAATAACTAAGATTGCCGAAGTACTTCGGAAACTCCGACAGAGTCGCTGGAAACTGTGGAAAGTAATCTAATATGTATAGGTATTGCCAATTGAGAATTTGGTGGAGTTCCCTTTTTGAAGCCACGTAGTATGGTGAGGCAGAGAATTTTGATTTTTTGGTAATTAGGTTTTAGTAACGTAATAATTTGGGTTGGAAATCATTAAAGAAACTGCGTACTAGGTTATGATATTATCTTTGTTTTATGCAGCCCCATACAAACCAAAAATCTGCTGTCCCTTACAAAACTTCATACAAATGTATGGGACAAATGATTTTTTTCGCGATTATGTTGATTCCATCTAGAAAGTTTTCAGTTTATTTATTTTCGATTTATATAAAAACACTAAAACTACTACTACTAGTGCAGTCTAAAATTATAGATGGCATGAACTGCCTTCTTTATGTTCAATTTAGTATTGTGAGCAAAATTTTTATCAATTCGCCATAGTACTTTAAACTTAAAACAGCTAAGAGTGAAGATTAAACACATTCATTTGAAATACTGCCTATCCCAAATTTTCTACATCAAGAACCTTACTAAAGACGTAATAAAATTAGCATAAAAGTATTCCAGGTCTGTTTAAAACTAGGCTAGGTCCATTCAAGACTACAACTTTCTGGAAACATCTGTGAAGTTAACTGTCGGAAACCGAATCGTTCTTTTAATACTCTGCAGAATCACCCTCTTTTGTTCTTACACTAAACCAGATAAGTATACACACAGACGAAATTGGGAGCATGTGTAACGGAAAATATTAGGGGCATTCTGCAAAATTTCGTTTTGAATATTTTTATATCCATATCATGTTGTGTAGAATTGTAAAGCGTCTGTTTTGCCTTGCGACTTTAAAAGGCTGTTGTGATGAAATAAAAGGTTTTCGTAGTCAGTTGATCTATAGGTGCATACAAATAAATGTGATTCTGTAAAAGTGTGTCTGTGATTTCAAAATGCCAAATTTTAACCGAATGCATGAAAGTAAACGCGGTACTTACAAGAAAAAAAACCTTTAGTTACTTTAATTTTTGTGTCTGTCTGTTTGTTTTACCTGATCTCCGAAACGGCGGGACCGATTTTAACGGGACTTTGACGTGCAGATAACTGATGAGTTCCGTGCAAAAAAAACCCTTGATATTGTTAAAAATTCAAATAGGAAAGTATTTATTAAAATAATTTCACGTGGACGAAGGTTGCGAGCAACAGCTAGTCGTCAATATTTTCTCTATGGACACATAATGAATTTAAACTACTCATTATTCTCATCATCTGCCTAGCCTTTTCCCAAGTTTTTATAGGGGTCGGCTTCCAGTCTAACCGGATGCAGCTGAATACCAGTATTTTACATGGAGCGACTGCCTATCTGACCTCCACAACCCAGTTAGTACTGGGTAATACGATACCCCTTCGTAAGACTGGTTGTCAGACTTTTTGGGCCACTGACTACCTGTAACGACTGTCAAAGATCACAAATGACAGCCGGGACCAACTGCTTAACGTGTTTTCCGAGACACGGAGGAAAATCGGTATGTAATGGGTAATAAATACCTAGGCAAGCACGGCTTAACCTAAACATCGACCCGAGCGGCTTCTCATTATTCTACGAATGAAAAATATTTTTTTTAATTCTATAGGATCACCAAAAGACCTTAATTGTAGAAATATACCTATCGAGAATCTTTCGGTCTTTGAAAACGGCAACTTTTGCTCCATAAAAGACAGGGTAAATCGCAGCGATGAAAATTTTCATATTATTAAAAAAAGGTAGATATTTTTAATTCTAGCCCGAAAAGTCCAGTGCCAAAAATAGTCTTACTCCTTGCAACAACCATTGTAACTAACGAGACTATCGCAAACCTGGACACAATAATGTAGGTACCGTATTAACAGAATTACATTTATAAAACATAATTATTTATATTCCTACTTCCAACGTTTTGCCTCCACTTTATCGAGTTTCCCGTAGCAGTGCAACTGGACTGTATTGTGATCGGTATCTGGTTTTTAAATCTCCATTCTTGCCTGCAGCTGCCAAGAACTGTTAGATTCTCTTAGCTATGTACTGTGTTTTATCTGTAAATACAACTTTGTAGAATAAAATCGTTGTTTTATTTGTTTAGGCTTTATATGCTGTTGGTATTAGATTTGTACACTTCTTCCGAGTAGGTGATGGGATTTACAGGGTGTAAGGAACAGGAACAATGACGATGAACGACGGATGGATTCTGTGAAGGATGATTTGGCTAGAAGGGAGGTGACTTCTGGGATGACGAGTAATAGAGAAGTATGGAAGAAGAAGACATGCTGCGCCGACCACAAATAAATTACGATAAGGGTAGGATAATGATGAAGGGAATCTGAAGAGCAAACGGATACAAAAACAGCAATTCCATACATGTTGACCGTGTACCTAGGTATTGCATTGACGACCCAAATGGCGCAGCGGTATTGAGGCCTGCATGCCTGGACTGCCTTACGTTCTTAGGGTCCCGAGTTCGGGGCTGCGGGACTGTTCGAAAGAGATACCGCGGCCCCGGAACACAAAGGGCGATGAAGGAACATGGATGGGTTTTAGTCAGTAAAAGTCGGACACTCCCTTCTGCTCCGCCCGCGGGAGAAGTCATTTGATGATTTCCCATCCAAAAAAAAGGGTCCCGAGTTCGAATCCCGTTAGGAGTACATTTTTGTGTAATGAGCATTGACATTAATTGTTTCCTGTAATCTCAACCGAGTCATGGATGTTTATATGTATAATAAGTAAGTATTTACAAACAAAAATTATCTGTTTTATATCAACTATTGGTGTGGCACTAGACGGCACTGTGTGTAATGTCCAGTGATATTTATTTATTATTTATATTGCAGGAAAATTGTAGAAAACAGCTCTTCATTTTTTGTTTACGTGAAAAACGAAAAAATATGTGTCCAATATGACAGACTCATTAGATTTTTTGTTGTCATCTACCCTATTGCAGCTAAGTAGGAAATACACTGATAGTTTTCAAAATAAACTGACTTAATAAAACATGTTCTACACGATCGCAATATTACAGAAAATATATCCGCATGACATAACTTCAGCAAGAGTTACTCACAAAAACTGTATGAATCAAATATAACAAATTCTTCCGAAGGTATCTGTTGAAAGTAGTTACAGTTACAAAACTCGGGATACCTATTCCAGGGAAGAGATATAATATATTATTTGAAACGATGCCAAAATAAGAAGTAGGAATAATCATGACAGATTATACAAGTTTTTGTTAGTAATGAGCTTCGAAATTTAGGTCCGAATAAATTGAAAGCGGGATGTAGTAAGACATGAAAAAAAAAATAGATAAGCCATTAGTATCTAGCCAGCAACAAAGATTACTGGCATTCTTTGGCGGAGGCTTTTACTTGAAGGGGGTCGTACAAATTACGTAATATTTTAAACTACACTGGCCTGCAAAACTAAGTACTACACTTTTGAAATTTCAATTTTTTCTAAACTATAGAAGTTTGAGATTTAAAATTGAAAATGGTTTTGTTTCGAAAGTATATCTTGCGTAACTTAAAAAGTTATTGCAATTTTAAAAGTGTTATAATTATTTTTACAGGCCAGTGTATATTAGAATAGAATAGAATAGAATACTCTTTATCATGTACACCATTAAAATTACAGATACAAAATAAAGTAAAACATACAAGGGGTGACACAATGGGCGGTCTTATCGCTAAAAGCGATCTTTTAAAGACAACCTTACCTATTAGAAAAACTTGAAACTTTATTATACTTATCCTTTACTCTCTTTTTTTTTAGTTGTATGTGATTAGATTATAATATGTCAAACTCAAACCATTTATTTCAAATAGACCAATAAAGCACTTTGGAATGTCAAAAAAAAAAGAAGCTACAGTAACAGTCAAAAAGCATAATAACTTGAGAAAGAACTGTAGTTGCTTATCCAAAGCGTAGATCTCTATGGAGAAGAATGGGCAAGAAACTCCATGGACACTCTTTTAAAATCACAATATTGTTACAAAATCTTGGTTACATCATTCATGTTGAGATTATACATAATATTATATATGTGAGAACGATGTAGATAGACGTGCACATTAAGAGCATCGAGAGTAAAAGATTAAATCAACAATTTAAAAATAAAGAAATCAAATTGAGCCATGGCAGCTAAGAAATGACCAGTCCCGACTGACAGCGCCCGTTCACCAACATGATGCATGGATCAGCATCATTCAACTCAACATTGAAGGAAACTAAATGACCCGACACATCCACCACCATCGTGACCGTGCACCATCACCAGCGTGACATTTGAGTGAGCATGACATACTCTCAGCCACCAAGGCTTATTCAAGTCAATGAAAGTTAACTAAACGCAAATAGAAGCTTTACAGTACATAGTATTCACACATGTGCTATGCAGTTATCACTACATATTATAGTCCTAAAGTCCTCCGCCGCGTCTGTCTGTCTGTCTGTCTGTCTGTTCACGATAAACTCAAAAACTACAGCACCGATTTTCATGCTGTTTTTACCAACGGATAGAGTGGTTCTCGAGGAAGGTTTTAGTATATAATTTTTCAAATGTTTGTATACATTGGCCAAAATAATGATATTTGTTGGAGGTGTCGGAAACAAAATAAGCCGTTACTTTTGGTCGCAATAACCGACATCCACGCAGAAGAAGCCGCGGGCATCAGCTAGTATAATACAAAAAAAAATGGGATCTATACAATGCAAGAATATTTTTACAATCTTCTGCAGCTTCCACAATAACTTGACATGGGAATCAATTGGTTTGTAGTCTTGTTAATAAAAGTCCATATTATTACCTTATACATTTTGTGTTAGGTGTCCTTGTTTCTTTTGTAAACTAACCTAGTTTCCAGCCATTACAGGTTTCCGTAACTTGATATTTTAGGTATACGATACCCGCGGTAATGGATCATTAATTTTCGCTTGTGAAACAGCAAAAGGTAGGCAGAAATATTAAATAAAATGAATTCCCAATGTCACAATACAAAGTGGAAGAAAGGACACTATGCTAAAACGTTAAACGTACCAGTTACCACGTATTAAGGATGACTCACGCTAGACCGGGTCTTTCTTTTTGAGGTGAAATATCATGTTTTTGGTAGAACTCAATGTAACGCACTCAAAACATTTTACTGATGGATGGATTGAATAGTACCGGGGTCTTGGAGGTGTTTAAAGTAAAAATCTAACATTTAAAACTTGTATTTTAAAAAAAGTTGTCAAAATGATAGAACTTTGACTCCCAATATCTCCGTAACTAGAAGGATCCCAGGTATGGTGTAAAACAAAAAAAAATGCGCACTGACAGGGAGAACAAATGCCTTTCAGCTTCGTTAAGAGCTTTATTACACCCTTTATTTTGTATGAACAGACTCACGTTCCATAGTATTTATGCTATACTTAGACTTTATATTCATCACTCATAATACTATTTAACATTCTTTTTTTATTTGTTTCTGTTTACACTCAGCAAATCGATCTAAATACAATTCATTAAATAAATAGCTAAAATAAAATATTGTTACTCATAATTTTCATGTGACACTTACGTCAAACTGTCAGTAACTTTTTTATTTTTCTTTGTTATGGTTACTTTTTGGTTTAGATAATTAAAATATTTTTATCAATAAGTTTAGCTGAAATATTGTATTTTATAGATTATTACGATTGTTTAGTAAATAACTTAATTTTAAATTATATTTATAAAATTCTTTACGCACTCATGGCCAACTACGCTTGTCAAATGAGATGATGGCCGCAAGAAGAAAAACTAATATTTGAAAATTGGAAAAGAAGACTACTTGGAAAACGAGCTTACGAACCTCCGGGAGTGGTCTACAATGGATCTCAGATAAGAGGCTTGAGAAAGCAGCTTGGTTTTTGCTGTCACGTACATATACTTCCCAGGGGATCCAACTAACGATTCACCTAGGTCCGATCTTCGGAAGCGGTCTTCGTGCCTGCCACTAGCGCTTGTCTCGCAGAGCTACCCTGACATCTGGCCCTAAGAACTACCCTGGTGCCTTCCTACAGAGCTGGCAGAGTTTTCCCTGAAACTTGATCCTGTTCCTGTCTCTCCTACAGTGCTGAACTGATTTATCACCATCTAAGTGCGTGATCTATAAACTTCCACCTTCATACTTTCCATAGTGCGTGCTAGGTAGGTCTTTTTATAATTAGCTGTATTATTTTATCTCATCTGTAAATTATTCAACTCTTTCACTTATTAAATTTCTATTGTACAAGTCTGCTTTAATCCTTTTATTTTGATAGGATCAAGTAGATTTGTTACAATACCGAGCGGCAACAGAGTGACGGACGAGCAACGGACAATACGATACAATACGGCCGACACTTGGCTCGGACCCGACACGGTCTAGCGTAAGTCAAGCTTTATTCAGTAGGTACATTATTCTGAAACCCAAAAAAATATTTGCGTTGGTTATTTAAAAAAAAACGGCTGTATTCTTCAGAACTGCACTAACTGCAGTGTCAATTGCAGTTGATGAATAGAACGGTTGTTTTTTTTATTACCGACTCAACTTTTCTATGTGGGGGTTATAGAACGATGTACTGAATACGTGGTAACCATATAAGCGGCAGTGTTCCTACCACACTGTATGTCTTAAGTCAAGTGGCTACCATCTTACCCCGCGTTCTAACTAAAGCGATCAGTCGCGCGAGTACGCATCTTGTTCGTAATTTTATGTCACTCATTTGTTAAAATAAATGAAAAAACGAGAGTGCTGCGAGTGTGCTGTGCTTTTTCTTGCTTTTTTCTTTCAAAACGCGACCATGCATAACGACGGCCACGTGTTTATGCGACATTCGCATTGATTAGCACGCAGGATGCATGCTAATCAATGCTCAATATTGAATCAATATTGATTTTTTATTCTAGCAGCCCGTAGTCTGAATTTATTTATCTGCATAGTTAATGGCAAAATGCATGATCATTATAACAGGAAACTGAAACAATAAATCTTTATTATTAAATACATTTCAACCAATTCCCTTTAAATACCTCAGACTAGACTAGGTATTCTAAACTAACTTATTTAAAACTTCTCAGTAAATTTAGTCAATTCTAAATAGGCACCGAAACTGAAGCCTCGGTTTTAAACCCAAGTCTGTTAAATATTCGGCGTGCAAATTGAGATATGATTTTAATATTAAATACATAGTACACCAAAGAAAACTATTGGGAGAAGATCTGGAGAAAATATTATTCCCAAACGTACAAATGATTTTAACTTGTTCATAGAGAAGATCGAGATTTAATATTAGATTGAATAAGGAAAATAGTAAGATTTACCGCTCTGAGCGAAATGCTGATATCATTTTCGCATTTATTTTCCGCTAGGGGGGACCTTCCGGATGTTTTCTCTATACTTATGGCCTACTTTCAAGATTTATTTTGTGTTTAATGAGTGAAGGCCCATTTACACTTCCGAAAGTAAATGATGAGAGTCAACCCGTGTGCGTATAGAAAGCGTTCGTCGCGAGAATACGCGATCATCGCGATCTTTTGTCCAAGCGATCGACGCGTGAACGAACAGCTTGTTCGTGGGGACGCATTGTATTTTTGTATCACTAGCTTATGTATTTAGGACACGGCCTCACTACAACCTTTTTTTTTTTTTTTTTTTTTTTTTTTTTTCGGATGGGAAATCATCAAATGACTTCTCCCGCTCTGGGCGGAGCAGGAGGGAGTGTCAGACTTTTACTGACTAAAACCCATCCATGTTCCTTCACTTCATCGCCCTTTGTGTTCCGGGGCCACGGTATCTCTTTCGAATAGTCCCGCAACCCCGGCAGGCATCGGTCCTTTCGGACCCCTTCCTTTTGCTGACTCTCTTTGAGGCGCGCATGGAACACGAACGCGCCGTCGACACGGCCTGTCGTCATGAGACGGACGGACGGTGAGCTAGCCCATAGCCCACCGTCCACAGGCCCGCGCCTACGGTGGCCGGGGGCCACGTGGTGGCCCCCGACGCCCTGGGCGTCTCCCACGGCGGCCGGGACGCTGTGAGGTTCTCTCCCTCTCACGTTCCGCCACCTCCTTCTCTAGCATTACTGCTTCGCAGAAGGAGGTGACGGCGTCCCATTCCGTCTCGCTCCGGACCATGGCTTGCACCAGGGCCGGACGCGAGAGGTCGCCGCCGCCAATCGCCGCTTCGAGGACACGGCGGTGCTCCGCCCACGCGGGGCACACCTCCACCGTGTGCTCCACCGTGTCCTCCGGTCGATCCTCGCAGTGGAAACACCCGGGCGTTTCCTCCCGCCCGATTCGGTGCAGGAACCTCCCGAAAACACCGTGTCCGGTGAGGACCTGCGTCAGGCGGAAGGTGAGGACGCCGTGGCGTCTCTCAAGCCACTCCTCAAAGAGGGGACTTACCGCCACTATTGTGGCATGCCCTGCACGGGGTTGCGACAGTCGCTCTCTCCATGTCGCCATGAGATCACGGCCTCACTACAACCTCAGTTCGTTATTTGCGAGGTAAATAGTGTTAATATTGAATTTGGGTAGTTTTATGAAACGCGGAAATTTTAAATGCTATTCAGTAAAAGTCTTTACAACAAAAGTGTCAAAATCATAACCGTACAAGAAAGGGAAGGATAATGTTTTCCCTGTATATCGCCATCTCTTTCCCTCAGCAAAGTAAGATTAAAATACTCCCTTAATAAGAGATGGTGGTGTCTCTTTACTGCGTATTTACATAGCTAATTGGGCTTTACATCAGATTTCATTTGCAAACGAACACCCGCCTACATTATCACGCCGGATTATATAAATTTCCCTAGAGGTGCTACAAAGGCATAAATTGTACTATTATAAAGTAATGTAATCGATCAATTACCGCATCAACTTAAACGCTTAGTAAGAATTAAATCACGTATTAAATCACCACTAAATACCAAAACTACGTTACCCATGGAACTTACTGAATCTCAGATTTATGCAACTGCGCTTAAATTTATAAAACAATTATCGCGTAGTTGCGTGGCCCCATTAACATGCGATTTACATAGTGAAGCAGTCTTTAAGCATTTATGAGGGATAACTTGGCCTTATTTCCCGGTTTCTCGGGAACGGGAACGGGACCCGACATATCATTGCGGGACATTTAACTTAATTTACATAGTGTTGACGAGGTTCAAAGTAGGTGACTAGTAGTAATTATGGCACTTAACACATTTTACTAGTTTTAAACGACATAAGAGTTAATTTGAACTTTGTTTCTTTTATGAAGAGTTTTTCTATTAGTTAGGTTTATGTAGGTAAAGTTTCTAAAACATTCATGGTGGCTTTACTTTGCCCAGCAGTGGTACAGTTTGGGCAATTATTTTTGTGAGTTTAGACGTAGCGGTAATCTTCGAACTACAGTTTGGCCGCTGAGAGAATGCGTTCCTGACGTCTGTCCGTTGGTACATAAATTTAGCGCGAAATTATAACATTTATTGTTACTTGATTTAATGCTATCGTTTTTAATAATATTTTTTGTTGATAGGGCAAAAAGGGTAATAATAGGTAAGTTAAATAAGCTATAAGTTATATAACATCACCAATAATACTAATACTCGCGACGTGTCAGGAACGCATTCTCTCAGCGGCCAAACTGTACTGTACCCGATTCTTTCACTAATGGAAATAAGGAAACTGTAACGAGTATACTTAGAGATCAACACTCTCTTGCCTTTATCCCAATTCAGTCGGAGTTGGCGCCGCATGTCTTCTTCTGCCATACCTCTCTATAACTCGCCATGAATTGTTTCTTTGGTCTTCCTCTACTCATATAGGCGTACTCGTTGATAGGCAACGAGTTGGTACGCCGAGACAGTTAGGTCATTTTGAGAGGATGAATAAATATAAAAAATATCGCTGAACAATACACACAGCGCCATCTAGTGCCACACTAAGCAACGAGGCTTGTGTCGTGGACACCAGATAGTTGATATTATACACATAAACGTCCATAACTCGGATACAAATGCATATGTTCATCACACAAACAGTTGCTCCTACCGGGATTCGAACCTGGGACCCTAAGAACGTAAGGCAGCCTCACTACTGCTGCGTCATTCGGGTCGTGAAATAAAAGGGGACTAATTACTTAAAGGCAGACGTGAGTTGAAACGTCGAGAGCAGACACCGTAGCCTTCTAGGGCGCGACATTTTTTTATTAGCCTATATTGTCCCACTGCTGGGCAAAGGCCTCCCCCATAGCATTCCACTCCTCGCTCCGTGCGGCTTTGTCTGGCCAATCTCTAACAAACGCCTCTAAGTCGTCACTCCAGCGTTTTCTAGGCCTTCCTCGGCGACGAAGCCCGTCTTCTGGCACCCACTGAGTGACGACTCGGGTCCATCGGTTCTGATGGTCCGCGACATACACTGACCTTATTGGCGATGTTCTTGAGAAAGGTCAGGTGCGACTATATCCCTGGATGTAGCAAAAACCAGTCTGTAACAATTGTTGTTTGAATAATGACAACTGTTTAAAAAAGGTTTACGCTTGACATCGAGGTTGGAAAGGTACACTTACAACAAAAATTAAAGGCTTTATGTGTTCTATATTTTCTGCCTACCTGAATAGGAAAAATGCGTGTGTTTATGAATGTTCGTAGGAAATATAATATGATTTTAGAAAAAAAAAAAACCACAACAAGATTCTTTTCATACAAAAAAAGAGCACGCATTGATCAACACGCTAGCTCACTACGTGTTGGCAATTTGAAACCATTAGTCTAGGTTTCCTTGCGATATTTTTCTGTGCCGTAAGTTAAATGGATGTCTTAGAATAACTTATAAGGTCAAAATTGGGTTCTGAAAATGTTCATTGGTAAAAAGTAAATTTTTGATAGATGTATTCAAGGTGTAAAAGACCTTATCACGAAGCCGTCAACCAAGCATTCTGTACATCAAACTAAGTAACTTTACGCAAAATTATTGCTGGGAAACGACTTTTTTTTTGGGTGAAAAATCATGTTTTGTGGTAGAATTCAATGTAACGCACTCAAAACATTGTGCTGATGGATGGATTGAATAGTACGGGGGTCGTGGAGGTGTTTAAAGAATAAAAAAATCTTACATTCAAAAATTGTATTAAAAAAAAAACTTGTCAAAAAGTTGGAACTTTGACCCCCAATCTCTCCGTAACTTGAAGGTTCCCAGGTATGCTGTAGAACAAAAAAAATATCGCAATGACGAGAAGAACAAGTGCCTTTTGGCTTCGTTAAGAGGTGTTTTACACCCTTCATTATGGCCAACCGACCATTGGTTGGTGGCTTATGGGTATGAAGAACGGGATGTAAAGTTCTTCATGGGGGATCCCATATAAAAGGGAGGATCCTCCGACCAGACGGGTGTTGTGACAGTGGTTGTCGAGTTTTTATATATGATCTTAAGTCTCAGATAACTTTTAGGAATACCATTAGGAATTTGATGTTAATTCTGCATTTGAAGCGTAGATTGCGCTGCAGTACGTTTTGTACTATGTTGATTGTTGCTGTAGTGGTGTTTTGTTGTGCCGCAACGCCTAGACTGAACTAGGTTTGCGTGGCGATAGCACTACTTTTCCCATCTGACCATATGTGGAACAAAAGCACTGGGACGGATGGGAATAAGTCGGACAAAGTTTCAACAGAATAAGTGGCTAGCTTAAACTGCTTTTTGATAACACTGGCATGTGGCCTTCTGTATCTACCTACTCATGGTATGATATGATATCATCAACCTCGTTACTGTGGGCATCTTACGTAACGTCTAAAAACCCAAGTCTAATTCCAGATTTTCTTTGTTCTCAGGTCCAGTGGAACACCGCTTGAGCCTTCCAAAATCACCACCTTCCAAAGACAGTGCAATCATGGCGTTCAAAACCGAAACTTCATCAAAAATTGACTCAGATGTGCGAAACTGACAGTGTGTGCAAAATGGAGAGAAGAACAGGCCTTTTGGTGGTGTTATGGGTGGCCATATTCCCCCTATATCGAGCCGATAATCTCGGTAAGTTCACCTCTAAGGGTACATACGGATTTAGTAACATGTAACAAAACTTTTTTTATACATGTCCACATTATGTCCAACAATTTCGATTTCTGTTAAACAATCATGGTTTTATAGCATGTTATGTTGTATAATGTGGGCGCACTCTAAGTTTTCTTTAGGTAATGTACAAGCTTTCCTGCGAACTTCAACTAAGTTAAATTGAACCCACAGTACCGTACTTCGCATAGTAAGTTTTTTAGGGTTCCGTACCTCAAGCGGCTAAAACGGAATCCTTATAGGACCACTTTGATTGTCTTTCTGTCTGCCCGTCTGTCAAGACCCTTTTTCTCAGAAAAACGTGGCGGTATCAAGCTGAAATTAATGTAAAATACTCGAACCTCCCCCGATCCCTTGGAGCAGTGAATTATCTAAGTCAACGCACTCCAAAGATCTTTGGATCCGTTTATGTCGCATATTTTGTTATTTCACAAAGGAAACAGAACCTATAGGGTACTTCCCGTTGACCTAGAATCATGAAAGGAAAAAAGCAATGTCTTACAGCACATGTAAAGGAAAAAAATCTGAAAGCTGTAAATATGTTGTTTAATAACAAAATACCTACAAGTGTATACGGAACTCTCGTTGTGCTAGTCCAACTCGCACTTGGCCAGAGAATGTAATTTCTTTTCTTTAATTAATGTAATATTGCATCGGTTTTGCTTCAAGTTTATTGCATTCCGATATCAAGCAAGGATGCTAGGGAAAGTTTGAAAATGAAACAAAAATACAGAGAGAAATACGTCTAGATTATTCCAATTTCTCTAAAGTATCTTTGGTATTAAATTAAATAACGGAAAATATTTTGCTTCAGAGCGCCTAATTTTATAGTTAAAGTTAATACAGAAACAGTCCTATTAACAGTGATATCAAAAAATTGCGAGGGGAAAAATCCCCTCGCACTGTTCACTGTTTGGTGGAAACGGACCCATAAGGTGACTAACGTATTTTGACTTTGACTTTACAATTTTACATTGACTATTGGATGTAATTCATTTTAATTAGTTAATCATACAAGATTAAAGTTTCTTAATTCCAACAAAAACGTCTGATAGTTAGATTTTATCCGAATTCATTATCCTTTCAATAGGTTTCGTCTACAATTCTTTGATGACGACCGAAAATAATAATTATTCGGTCGCTTTATAAGAGAAAAGTGAAGTTTATTCATGAATTATTTCATGAATAAACCCATCTATCACGTGCTTAATTAAGAACACCTACAGAATATTGATGATTAAATCTTGTGTTTGAGAAGCCTAAAGCAATATTTTTGTATGGAACAGTAATTTCATAATGTTGATTTAGGATCATTCTTTAGATTACGTTTATGAGAATTTAATTTAGACTTAGGATAATGGTAGCCCGTATTTTGTAATATCTTATTTTAAGCTTCATAAAATGGACTCTATTTTATGTAAGCGTAGAAAGATATTATCCTGTAGTGCCTATGTAATAGCTAAGAGGAGCTCGTGGCTAAATAGTAACAGCCGTTCGAGTCGATCTTCAAGCAAGCTGCGTTTGCCTAGGTTGGTCCGTGGATGGGTGACAACCCACAACATACCGCTTTTCCTCGGTATCTCGGAAATCACGTTAAACCGTTGGCCCCGGAATGAAACGGGACCCGTTCCGTTTTGACAGTCGTTAAGTAGTCAGTGCCCGAAAGTCTGACAACAAATCTTACCAGGGGTATTGATTACCCAGTACTAACTGTGTTGTGGAGGTCAGATAGGCAATCGATCCATAAAAAATACTGGTATTCAGCTGCATCGACCTCAACATAGTTGGGAAAAGACTAGGCAAATGAATGATGACCTACGTAGTAACTGAAACAAAGAAAACTTTTTGAGGTTCAACTTATTCCATGTTGAACCTTTTGATCGCCATAGTCACAGATATGTGATAAGCAAGCGCGTGCCCTGTACGCCAAACGACACAAATATGTGACAAAAAGATAGGTAAAATTGTGGCTTGGCGTGGAGGGCACGCACATGCGTTTATGCTTTGGCGGGCAAAAGGTTAACAGCCCCGTCTATAATCCCAACGGGCCTACCAAGTACCTACTACACACTTCTTTTGACGTAAGTGTACTTCACGAATGAGACTAATGCTCCTTTTGTTCTGATACTAGATGACACCTCACTGAAGCTTTTAAACTGACATGGTGACTGACACTACGAATAACACTTGAGGTGGTAGCGGCAGGGTAACCCGCGAAATCCAATTAATTAAAGTTTTGTCCAATTTGCTGGTCGTGGTTTACTAATGTTTGCCATCATTTAAAATGCAATAATTTTATTTACCATACTTGTATTTGCCATTATTTCATTAGAACTAACGCTTCAGTTGCCATAATCGTGAAATTACATAAAATCATTTTCACTAATTTCATTGGTCATAATCGATCTTGATCGATTATGACCAATGAAATTAGTGAAAAAAAAAATATAAAAAAATATAGCAAATAAATTTATAGATTGAAATTGATAAGACACAATAGTGTCTTATCAATTTCAATCTATTTAATTTTAATCTATAAATTTATTTGCTATATTTTTAATTTTAAATAATGTCGTTTTCCATAAAGTTTATTCACCATAACATTCATTTGTCCATACTAGCACATCAATGCTAGTTCAGTGCAAGCGCAATGAAAATTCACAATTCGAATCTTTTGGCACATATTTCACATTGATAGTCATTAAAAGGGAGAAAAATCAATCAACCAAAGCGTCAATCATTATAAAACAGTTGATAATAAACGTATGTGGTTGTTATTTCCCCGTATGAAACATGCAAACATGCAGCAAGCATGAAGCAAGCATGCAGCAAACATGCACCAAGCATGCACCAAGCATGTCGCAAGCATGCAGCAAGCATGCAGCAAGCATGCAGCAAGCATGCAGTATGCAAGCAAGCAAGCCGCATGCAAGCGAGCAAGCAACATGCAGCAGGCATGGTTTCTGTCATGGCTCCGGCGATGCGGGGCTCTGGCGGTTCCACGCGCGCTCATCGTCGCAGATATATCTAACGCTCACCACCTGCTCCTCAATTCCGGGCCGCCTTGCCCCTCCGCGCCTACGCAATTCTAAATTACACTCTAGGGGTAGGGCAGACAAGACTGCGTGGAGTCGGATTTATAGCGATTCGTTTCTGTCACTACAACCTAACTTATAGAAAATGTTTTAGGACGAACAATGTATAAATGAAAGTTTGGAATAATACTTATAATGTAATACAATACTTACAGAACTTATGACTATAAGGCGATTACATGAGCTAAATAAGCAACTGTATTTGTGTTGGTTCAAACTTCGTTTGAAATACTGTTAGAATAAAGTTCTAATCAGCTTGCACGACAAAGTAGTTGTTACGTCAGTCACTGCGGCCGAATAGTGCGAAATGAGTGGTTTTTTGCAATTTACAAAAAAATCTATTGATTGGACTAAAAAAGTAAAACACTATGATATGTCACTAAAAATCACTGACTATGCCAAAAAATCAGAATGATCGCATATATTTTAGTATGGTTTTTACTCGTTAAAATCAATTTTTAGAGATAAGTTCGTGATTTTTTTCTATCGAATAAAATTTCTTGTATTATGTTTTCAAAACACTATCGTACTAGCATATATCCTGAAGAATATCATATATTTTTCTGGTTTTGTTTATTGCAGTGAATCGTATGCTTTTTTGCATTATAAAACTCGCGTTTACCTCATGTAATCGCCATAAGTCATGTAAAATTAAAAGATTCAATTATCATAGTACTAAAATCATCAAAAGTACTAAAGTTTGTTTGCTGCGTTCCGCCAGAGCCCCACAGCACCGGAGCAATAACAGAAACCATGCTTGCTGCATGTTGCTTGCTCACTTGCATGCTGCATGCTTGCATCCTTGCTTGCATGCTGCATGCTTGCATCCTTGCTTGCATGCTGCATGCTTGCATCCTTGCTTGCATGCTGCATGCTTACTGCATGCTTGTTTCATGCTTGCTGCATGCATGGTGTATGCTTGTTTGCATGTTTTCATTTATAACGGGAAAATAACAACCACATAAATTCTTAATCAACGGTTTTATAATGATTGACGGTTTGGTTGATTGATTTTCTGCCTTTTAATGACTATCGATGTGAAATGTATGCCAGAAGATTCGGACTGTGAATTTGCATTGCGCTTGTACTGAACTAGCTTTGTTGTGCTAGTATGGGCAAATTAATATTATGGTGAATAAATGTAAGTAAAGGAAAACGACATTATTGAAAATAAAAAATATAGCAAATAAATTTATGGATTAAAATTATTATGACACTTGATCGATTATGACCAATGAAATTAGTGAAAATTATTTTATGTAATTTCACGACCATAGCAACTGAAGCGTTATTTCTAATGAAATTATGGCAAATACAAGTATAGTTTATACAATAATTGCATTTTAAATTATGGCAAACATTAGTAAACCGTCTACTACTCTATCAGAATAATTTAGCTTTCAAGTGCCAAAGAACTAAAATTACATTTGAAATAATTAGTCTTAGTTACTTGTTACTTTTATTTAATAAATTAGTTTGCAAAGAGTTTACAACTTGTAAATAAATTGAATAGAGTACATTTACAGCTTACCAAGTTATGTAGGTACCGATACAAGAAATGGTTAAAATGTATTTTTATTAATTCTTTTACTAGCTTTTATCAACTTGCTTTATCAGGCTATCTATTTATTTATTTTTACTATTTATGTACACAGTATAGAACACAGGAAAATACATACACAACAAATATAAAACATACATACGTGCTATCTATCTGTCTTATAACAATCTGAGGCCCTCGCACGAGCGAAGTAACGTAAATACGAAGATTTTTGAATCGAAAATACAATCATTCAATTTAGTTAAATCGTTTGCAACAAACAAGCACCATCGATATCATTTAAAGATAGGAATAAATTCTTAAAATGATGAAAATTTTATATTTTATCTAGTATTTTTATTTTTTTTATATCGACATATTAACACAGCGTACTCGAGCTAGGGCCCCGGTTCAGTTATTTGCTGTCTATAGGAGACAGTCAAACAGATGGAGGGATTCTTATTTTAGCTTGTTGTTAGCGCACAGTTTTTACTACTTGACAAAACGTCTGGATTTCTTTAATGTAAAGATTATCACTTCTGGAAGAAACGAGGCATCTAAATAGTGATGGAACCCATACGGAATCCGTTGCGTAGTTTTAAACAATAACGCGGTCACTCAGGCAGACAGGAAAAATGAGTTTATCATATAAAATGTGTACATAAATATTGTGCATAGATTTAGATGTACAGTCGCCAGCACATCAAGTCGCCACAAACTGTCAAATATTTCCAAATGATTTTAAACCATAAATTGTTGACGGTTAAGTTCAAAATAGAATAAGAAAATTGGATAGATGGGACACGTGTCGATATTTCTGCCCAAAAAATGTTGGACCTAGATTTACGTAACAAAATGTTGTCCTCTAACATTTAAGTCTTCCCAAACTTTTACAAACAAATCAGACTTCGGAAACAAATTCCTAGAAGTTATATTAAACCTAGGAATATGTCTGTTTTATTACTCACACCTTTATTGTAAACGATATTAGTTTTACGTTCTCACCTGAGCATATTGCATCAAAAGTTTTCTTGTCTTTGCGCCAACATATGGCACCATATTATGTTGGTGCGATTACGCCTTGTCTACGGCTACGACAGCTGAAGCTGCGGTGGTGAGCGTAAAACACATCTGCGACGATAAGCTTGCGTGGAACCGCCGGAGCCCCGCAGCGCCGGAGCCGTGACAGAAACCATGCCTGCTGCATGTTGCATACTGCATGCTTGCTTGCTGCATGCTTGCTTGCATTCTGCATGCTTGCTGCATGCATGGTGTATGCTTGTTTACATGTTTGCATGCTGAATGCTTGCTGCATGCATGGTGTATGCTTGTTTGCATGCTTTTTACAGGAAAAAAACTCACAAATGTTCACAATCAATAAAATATTGTTATGCTAAAATATAATTAGGAGTAAAATTAAGAGTAACAAAAGTATGCCAAGTTACATTACGTCTTAAAATTTTATGCAAATGGATAGGAAACCATATTAAACCGACTTTAAAAAAAAAGAGGTTGAGTTGGATATTGTCGGAATTATTCGTTTATTATGTTAGTTAATATGTCATTATGCTTCACATACGTAGACCCACATGACGTGACCTTTGTAAGTATGATAAATTTTTATGACTCCGTCTCAGACAAGACGGTTGTATTTATTTGCAAAACAGTTTGGTGTCACAGCGTCGCTTATCAAGTTATTCAACTAAATGACAATACAGTAAATGTAAATGTAACAATCAATAGGAATGGACACTTCGCAAACTCTTTGGCGACTATAAAAGATCCCATTTTAATACAAATGGTCTAATATCCATTGTGACTAATGGTGCGTAAAGTCTGGGTTTTCGCATCGCTATCTAACTTGCCGACCATTAAGGCTAGGATCTGAAGCTTCCTTTCAGTAGGGGCTTACGTTCGATAGTGCGTTGAATTTAAGGGGCTAAGTTAAATAGTATGGACCCTATCCCTGCTTTGGGGACTATTAACATACCACTTTATCGTTAAAGATAAGTTACTGTACCAAAGGTCAATGAACACTTCAGTTTTATAAAACTTTATTACTGAGAAATTAAATTTAAATAAAATCGGGAATGTATTGGAGAAGTAAAAAGGGAGAAGAAAAATAAGCGGATTTATAATTCTTAGCTGTTACAAATATGAAATTAATTTAAACTTAAAAAAAAAATAGTATTCATTATTAAAAATTTGTATTAGCAGTTTTGAAGATGGATAAAAGTGACAGTCTTAATTGACAGTACTGAACGCATTTTTACCAAAATTTTTGTAAATACGTACAAAATGAGGGTCACTACAGAAGTATAGATATACCAACCGACCGATCTAATGAGGGACTCCCGATTTCAATCAAACCCAGCTAAACAATAAAAGCCCACCCCTTTACCAATTCATGTTATATTATAAATTCTTGCTCCTAAAGCAGAAACCCACTCCACGGCCGCTTAAAATTTAAAGGTTGCAGAAAATTACTTTTCACATTCTCAGACCCTTTTTAAGGCACGTTATTAAACATGGACAACGCTTGTCAGAATTTGAAGTACAAGTATAAACCTTTTACTGTGTGAAGAAGATAATCACGATGTCAAAATTTTCCTTTATCACGTATTTCCTGGTAGCTTGGGAGCTAAAGTGTCAGTACTGACAAGTACTGTCTTTGAAAATCTTGTTCGTGACAGAGAAATGATAATCCCAATTCGGGCTGACTCCTTTGGGAATGGTGAGGAATGCCCACGTATGGCTTGAAGTGTAAATGTGGATTTGTTATTTGTGGATCTGTGCTGAGCGAGAAAGGAGGTCAGTTGATATGAATTGACAAATTTAGACTGGAGACTTATTTTATTTTTATTTTTGATGTATGAACACGGACCAGGCAAAAGGAGTACCTACGTAAGGATCGTAGCACGTGGCGTTCTGTGGTTTGTGCCTACCCCCATAGGAAAAAGGTGTGAGTTTAAGTATGTATATGTGAGTAGTACTTGAAGGAATTTTGAAAATACATACGGTGAAGTTATTAGTAAAATGATTGAGAAGAAGATCAATATTCAAAACAATAAAATTGCCTACGTCACTCTGCCCTACAAAACATTTAAACCTAGTCTTAAGAAAAAAAACTGTTCAAAATCACCTTTATTTTCAAGAGTTAATTTTGGAATTAACTTGTGAACATATAAAATTTTATACAGGAAAGGTAAATCACCGAATTTTCCTTACCATTACAAATAAATCTTATTACGCAGTCTACACAAATATTCCGATAAACACACCACAGAGTAGGTAATGAATAGAGTACTTATGCTCGTCCATGCCAGAGATGTGAGGACAAAATAAGCGAATACGCGAAAACACGTGTCACCTCACGTCCCAACAATACATCAATTCGATTTGTCAATATCGTTTGTATAACGCTCACAGAATGTAATACATACTTAGTGGGTAACCTTTTTGGAAAACAGATTTATTACACTTATGCTTGGCTAAAAAAAAATAGAAAAGAAAAAATTGTTACGTTGAATTAAAAATGGCGCTAATTTGAATATTTGAGAGACATTTCCCGGACATTTTCCGATGACCTGGTGAAGGTTGCGAGAATCTGCTGGATGCGAGTCACACGGGACCGGTCAATGTGGCGACACTTGGGGGAGGCCTATGTCCAGTAGTGGACGTCTTTCGGCAGAAATGATGATGATGATGATTTCCCGGAAAGCTGCTATTCTTTTTTAAAATTGCCGCCGTAGGTTCCACATTAAGCTACAACATCATCTGCCTAGCCTTTTCCCAACTGTGTTAGGGTCGGCTTCCAATCTAACCGGATGTAGCTGAATACCAGTATTTTACATGGAGCGACTGCCTATCTGACCTCCACAACCCAGTTCATCATCAGCCTATTAATGTTCCCACTGCCGGGACACAGCCCTCCTCTCTATGAGAGGGAATGGGCTATAATCCACGACGCGGGCCCAGTGCGAAATGGTAGATGTCACATGTCTTCGATTTTTTTGGTTCTAGGACATGCCGGTTTCCTCATGATGTTTTCCTTCACCGTTTTGAGAGCAGTGGTTATGTAATAAATTACTCAAAGTAATGCGCCTGCCTGGGTTCGAACCCGCGACTTCGTAAGTCGGGACCACCAACACTGTGCCACTGCTGCTGCACACAGCAGGATATTGTATAACCCAGTTAGTACCGGGTAATACGATACCCCTTGGTAAGACTGGTTGTCAGACTTTTTGGGCCTCTGACTACCTAACGACTGACAAAGATCTACAAATGACAGCTGGGACCAACGGCTTTTAACGTGCTTTCCGAGGCACGGAGAAAACTCGGTATGTAATGGGTGGTCACCCATCCACAGACCAACCTAGGCAAGCACGGCTTAACCTGAAGATCGTCCCAAGCGGCTGTTATTATTTAGCCACGAGCACACATTAAGCACATTAAGCCACTACAATAACTCAAATTTCTTTAATACATTTCCAACTTTATCGCTAAAGGCTATATAAGGTTCGAGGTTGATTGGGAAAATTTTTCAGTTTCTGATAGCTTGATGTGCTGGCGTCTGTACATACATTTTATGTAAAAAGAAAAAAAAAAAAAACACCAAAAGGAAAAATTACAAACCATATTACCTACATTCGTCTCAGCGTAATTCGAATGAATAATGAACAGAGCAATGTACTTTTTTTTCATTTCTTTGTATCGGATCTGGTAAACAGGAAAATTGATTTTTATACACAATGTCATGTTTATTATAGAGATTTTGTGAATAACATTGTAATTTGGGCTTGATTTTTTCTTCGTGATATAAAAGAAAATCTTTTAAACCTTTAAGTATATTTTATGATCATAAAAACCCATAGATTACTAGATAGGTAAAATCAGGGAAATTATCTTTTAAACAAATTGACGAACCTACTCAAAACAAAACTGTAATTTTTCTGACAATATTAGAAAAAGACTTCAACACGGCATGTTGACCTATTGTTTCTCTGACTGTTCTATAGTTGCTGCCAGTTAAGATCGCAGTAGCGGTCATTGATCCACCTATATTTATTAAAGTTCTTAACTTTGAAATCCAAAAACAAGCCTGTTTAAGTCTTGAATCGTCATCTATCTTCAACATTTTTTCTAATGAAAAGCGATACATGGTTAATTTGTTTTGGTTCGTACGAAGAGATATTAGGGAAAGGGCAATGACCGCTATTGTGATCTTAACTGGCAGCAACTATAGGTCACTTAATAAGACTTACGTGTATTTAAACGAAACAACAACCCGTATACAATATTAAAAATCCTCGTCATCACGTATCCAAGACTACAATCATAAATATACATACCTACAAACACGCAAAATTAGGAACGCAAATTGGAATTACAATTTCCCGCTCCCAAATTCATGCCGAACCTAATTAAAACCAATGATGACTATAATTTAGAAACTGATTGGGTCCAATGCTAAACAGGAGCGATATTAAATAGGCTTCACAAAATACATTACATTGCAACAGATATTATTAATTTTACCTTCGCTGTAAGAGAAAGTTAATTAACTTTCTAAAATTACAATTTAATTATGGAATAGCTGAGTTTGTTTTGATCTGAAAACGCCAAAATGCCAGTCGTTATGAAATAAATAATGTGGGTGGCTGTGAAAAGGGCAATAAAAAATTAACGAGTATGTTTTTGCAACTATTTCAAAAGAAGAAACAATTCTAAGTAAAAATTTAAAATTTTCAAAGGTAATAAAAGGACACATTTTGAATTTCGATCAATTTTCGAACAGCTAATACTGCGAATATTAAAATAATAGCTCGAAAATTTAACATGATGTATGTATCCAATGTTAGCTTAGTAATGAAATTTGCTTGAGGACATAGCCTCTTTTACTTGGTCGGACCATCGTGTTGGCGACCGGCCTCGAGCTCTCTTGCCTTCGGTATTACCAACAATGACCGCTTCAAGGCTATCTCCTCTTCGCATTATGTGGCCGAAATAATTCAAAATACGCTGAAGGCAAACTGTAGACAATCGGGTCTTGATATCAAGTTGGGAAAGGATAGACACATTTGTGCGTTTGGCTGTCCATGGAATTCGGAGCATCCGCCGCCAGCATTTTTCCAGATGTTTTGAAGGCGTGTCATAGCATCTTTAGCCATGGCTATCCGCCGTTTTATTTCTGGGACGCAGCTACCTTCATTATTTATATTAGATCTTAGATAAACGAAACTGTCCACAGTATCGATGTCTTGGATGTTATATGCGCCCGATAGCTTTCCCGCACGATCTATCACCATAAGCTTTGTTTTCTGCCTATTTATTGCAAGCCCTAATTTGCCACTTTCCACCTCCATCTGTGCAGTATCTCTTTCATGTCGCCAAATGTTGTAGCAAGGAGAACGGTGTCGTCAGCGTACCTCAGATTGGAAATGCGCTTTTCACCGACAGCAAACCCCTTGTTCCAACCCTCAAGAGTCTTGCGAATGATTATACTCTCCGTACACATTGAAGAGCAGAGGTGAGAGCATGCATCCCTGCCTAACTCCTTTCTTGATGGAACAATGAAATTTTCGAAAGTATTAGAAGTACCATCTCAGACACTAATAGTCCTCTTCTGAATTGAACAAGATTATGTCTGGACTTCAAAAGAGACCTCTGAGTTTGTTTCGGCTATTTCTTCTCAGAGTAGTCGGGTACGAAACACCGGCCCCATCTAGTTTAAAAAAATGACGTGAAAAAGTGTTTGTAAAAACCTACTTGCAAAATAAACATCATTTATCATTTAGTACACATTTTAAGCTCAGGTAAATTTTTGGACTGGAAACACTGCGAATATGAATATAATAGCTCGAAAATTTAACAATATGTATCCAACGATAGCTTAGTAATATAATAAATTTGTCAGTTGCCCAACTTCCATATAACACGAGTGGAAATTGCTACTAGAAAAGACCGTTTTCATCAAAGGGAACTGACAAGCTAATCTGATGATGTAAATGTGATTGCAATTTCATCTGAAATATTAATCACGGGACTAGCCGGAAATACCATTACGTTTTCGTCAGTCTAATTTTTCAATTTCAAAATTGGAATATTCATCGCGTAGAACTTGACTAGATTTGTTAGTTTCCAATTAGAGAAATACGGGATGGCACGTTTGAAGACATTTATGGTGACTGCTTTCAAGAATGGATTAAAGATATAGATATAAAGAATTAAAGATTTGATTTTGGTTTTTTAGATCTACACATCTTCCTAGCCTAACTATCTCCCAAATATATTGAAGTTGGCTTCCATTCTAAGTGGATCTAGCTGGATACCACTATTTCATATGGAGTGAATGCCTATCTGACCTCTACAACCTGGCTTTTGATCAACACCTAGCAGATAATAACCAAAGTTACCTACTTGCCTAACCTTAATGATAACTATATATCTGTGTAACTGTGTATATACACACATCAAAAGTATCTAGGGATCAACATATATTTTTGCAATAACTTTTCTCCTGATTGATATTAATTAAAATTTTCTTTAAGGATTCATCAAATAAAGTGTTTTCGTTTGTCACAGTAACGATAAACCAAGTCACCTTTGCATTAATAAAGAAATTTGCCATTTTCCTAATAAAGGGATTTTTGACATTTGAACCACTAACATTAAAGTTCGAAAAAAAGACTGAAATAACAGTTTTCTTTAAAATTTTATTGGGTAACTTAAACAATTAATAATCCGTGTTTCTACCGCGAACACTAACAACACAAGAACATCGGTTTGGCATACTCAAAATGAGTTCATCCAAATCACGCTGTGGAATGGCCGCCCATGTTCGTTGCAACCACAAAAAAAGGTCTTCTTGCGACTGGATACCCTCCATATTCGGCAGAGCTCTTCTCTGTAGCATATCCCATGCATGCTCAATCGGGTTCAAGTCTGGCGACTGAGCAGGCCAGGGCAGGACATTGATGTTAGCTGCGGCGAGAGTCTGTCTTACAACTCTTGCGGTGTGCGGTCGTGCATTATCATGCATTAACTGAAATAAGGGACCGATTTGCACTTGTAGAGGAACGATGACGTCTGATACAATCGTCTCAGCATAAATTTGAGCGTTGAGGTTGCCTCTGATCCAAATCAACTCAGTTCTTCCGCCGATCCAAATACCCGCCCATACCATGATGGTTCCACCACTATAAGGATGGACTTCCTGGCAGGATTTTAATCGCTGTTGGCGTCCAGGGGTTCTCCAGTGTCGTATACGTCTTGTATCCGGTCTCATACCAAAACGAGACTCATCAGAAAAGCACACGAAACGCCATTGTTCTTCTGCCCAATTTCTGTGTTCAAGAGCCCATTGATATCGAATCCTACGATTGTGCATTGCTATAGGTGGTACCCGTAGCGGTCTTCGGGAATGAAGGTTCACTTCATGCAAGCGGTTTCTGACTGTTTGGTCGCTAATTAAGTTCCCTGAAGAGTGATGAAGCCTCACGGCTAACATCATGGCGGTTATTGTTGGAGCTCTTCGAGTTAAGATTTGAATGTATCGGTCTTGTCTCCGTGTGGTGCAGCGATACCGTCCTCCATGGCGCTCAGCCACGGTACCAGTGCTTCGGTAACGTGTCCAAAGTCGACTGATAACACTCTGACTTGTATTCAGAGCTAAAGCTACAGTACGTTGCCGGGAACCAGCTTCTATCATTCCCACGGCTCTGAGCATTTCTTCCCTGCTTAAATGACGTCGCCGCTCCATAATAACGTTGGTTTTAATCAGTAGTAGGGAAACAGTAGCACTAATAATGTCTTCAATGCGTTGTATGTTTTTATAGGGAAAATATTGACAGCTTATTTTCATCTTTTACTCGAATTTGATTGAGAGTTCCTGATTCAAATTATGAAATGCACCAAAAAGGATCCATATAAATTTATAAAATCATAAATTTATTACAAAGCCACATCTCAATCTCAAGAAATCCGCATAAAAATGCTTGATCCCTAGACATTTTTGATGTGTGTATTAACGACCCGAATGGTGCAGCGGTACTGAGGCTGCCTTACGTTCTTAGGGTCCCGAGTGCGAATCCCGGTAGAAGCAAATGTTTGTGTGATGAGCATGGACATTTGTTTCCGAATCATGGATGTTTATATGTATAATAAGTATGTTTTTACAAACAAAAAGTATCTATGTAGTATATCAACTATCTGGTGTCCACGACACCAGCCTCGCTGCTTAGTGTGGCACTAGATGGCGCTGTGTGTAATGTAGTTTATAGCAATAGAGGAAATAAAGCATAATAACAGCCCTATACAAGTTACTACCTGAATATCACAAGCATAAATTCAACCAAAGCCACGTTCTCCAATAAAATACAAATGCGGGAATCCCAGGTGTAACAACACCCCGTATTAAGCTACCAACTTATGATTTAACTTGCCACTTAGTTTTAATTACTAAGTTAAGGCTAGTAATTAAAACCATCTGCTAGGTTGAGCAAGTTAGTGTTGTAAGTTTATAGTGAAAGGTTGTGGGGTGATCTTCAGGGTGTAAACAGACTATTCATGAAGCCGTCAACCAACCATTCTGTACATCAAACTAATTTTTGCTGGGAAATGCCTTTTTTTTTGGGGTGAAAAATCACGTTTTTCGGTGGGTTGGTCCACTCCACCGATCACAGTGTCAGATCACGTTAGCCACGGATCACGGCAAGTTGTTAGGACTCAATGTAACGCACTTATAACATTGTGCTGATGGATGGATTGAATAATACGGGGGTCGAGAAGGTGTTTAAAGTAAAAATCGTACAGTGAAATAAAAAAAAGCCTATTAAAAAAAATAAACTTGTGAAAAATTTGGAACTTTGACCCCCAATACCTCCGTAACTAGAAGGTTCCCAGGTATGGTGTAGAACAAAAAATGTTCGTAATGACGGGGAAAACAAGTGCCTTTCGGCTTCGTTAAGTCTTTTTGCACCCTTTATATGTATTGCTCTACCGATTTTTGGAACTTCTTTCAAGAGGCAAAAGTGCTTGCTTTCAGTTCTGATCAATGTTGGGAAGTGAAGCTGATAGTTAGACTTGTTTTTCGTTTACGAAGACTGTGAGGTTTTCAATAAAGATGTTTACTAATAAGGTGTTTCTTGACCTTTTGTTTGATATTATTTATCAGGAATCAATTTCCCAATTTTTCCATTTTTAAGTTTTAATAAAATCATCATGGATCCCTGTTTCTGGTGGAGTGACCATAACGATTTTTTATGATGACATTGAAGAGAAAAAAAAAATTAAGAACTTAGCTCTGCGAATTAAGACAGCCGCATTATTGTGCGACATAAGTCTGACAACAAGTTCTACCAAGGGGTCAGATATCAGATTCAGCTGCCTCCGGTTAGACTGGAAGCCAACCCCAACACAGTTGGGAAAAATCTAGGCGGATGATGGTCCACGCTTGAATATGTATGAGTACAAAAAAAAATACATTCTAGTTTCATGACACTACGTTTTATGATACACGCGGTATAACCTAATCTAGTTCATACTAGGAACCCAAAAAAATGGCTATACACCGTACGCTGTTTGAGTTTTCCCGCGGTGAAGTCGACAGGGCTATCAGACCAACCATTATTTATTTTTTATAGCCGCCCGCAATGTTGCTTTTGTATATGATGATAAAACATAAATTGCGGAACATCCACTCTAGAGGCAATTGTTTTAAGGCCTTGCTTTGTTATGAGATCCTGAAATTAAGGTATTAGGTCTTCCGCCGGTTTAGAGATTTTTTTCAGAAAAACAATTTCATTCTAAGTAGTAAATGAAACGCGGGATTTCATTCAATACTAGCTTTAACCCGCAGGTTCGCTGCGTTATTGTCGGTTTTTTTCCAAATAAAGACTATGTAGTAGTTTTAATTGGTGAAGGAATTTTCGGAATTAGAGAAGCAGGTCCATCCAAACTGACAAACTTTAGCACGTTTACGTGTTCGCAGGGTGTAAAAGACCTCATCACGAAGCCGTCAACCAAGCATTCTGTACATCAAACTAAGTAACTTTACGCAAAAGTTATTGCTGGGAAACGACTTTTTATTTTGGGATGAAAAATCATGTTTTGTGGTAGAATTTAATGTAACGCACTCAAAACATTGTGCTGATGAATGGATTGAATAGTACGGGGTTCGTGGAGGTGTTTAAAGTAAAAATCCTACATTAAAACTTTTGTATTTAAAAAAAAACTTGTCAAAATGTTGTATCTTTGACCCCCAATATCTCCGTAATTATAAGGTTCCTAGGTATGGTGTAGAACAAAAAAATGATCGCAATCACGGGGAGAACAAGTGCCTTTCGGCTTCGTTAAGAGGTATTTTACACCCTTTATTGTCATACTACGCGATACTTAAAATTATTATTGTAGTTTATTTAGAACATGAGTATGCACTTTTTAAACAACTGTTTCGTGATCATCCATCTAGCTTATTGCTTGACACTCTTGACAGAATTTTCTGACCTTAATGTGGGAAATATAAAAGAACTGAGTTTCATGTACCAATTATTTTGCCTTATACTGCAGATTAGATATGAAAAAATAGAGAGGAATATACGCTTATTTCATACATAATCATTGATACTTTAGGTGTTAATAAATTGTATTTTTGATAAACAGTATTCAAATCAGACAAACCAGTACCTATTAGTAGAATCTGTCCCGAACTGGGGTACAGCTTAAAGTTGCTGATTTTATAGTACAACTTTGAATTTTAGACCATAATTGTAGCTAAATTAGTAAGCTCTCCAATGCTTTTGTAGAACAGTTTCGTTTCTTAGCCAGCACGAAAACGGTCACTTTATGAGAACGATAAACGACATGAATAAATATAGCAGATTTTCGGCAAAGATGACCAAAATCTCAATCTCAAAATTGAGAACTATCTGTGATTTGATCTTACTTATAAACAGTTAGGTCGTAAACCCCAAGTCTTAAAACCCCAAAGAAACAGGGAACAAGGCGAGATGATAAATGAACACACAGTTTGAATTATTGTACAGGCTACTTACATCTTTGACGACCCGAATGGCCCAGCGGTAGTGAGGCTGCCTTACGTTCTTAAGGTCTCGGGTTCGAATCCCGATCGGAGCAAATGTTTGTGTGATGAGCATGGACATTTGTTTCCGAGTCATGGATGTTTATATACAAGTAGTAGTAAGTATATAAGTATGTATTTACAAACAAAAAATGTATCTAAGTAGTATATCAACTATCTGGTGTCCACGACACAAGCCTCGTTGCTTAGTGTGGAACTAGATGGCGCTGTGTGTAATGTCCAGCGATATTTATTTATTTATTTTATTTTATCTGCCCCTTTTTTGGCAATGGCCTGTGTCTTACAATGCAATTTACCGTATTCTACTTTGAATAACTCGCATAATTTAAAATAGTAAAGTGCTGGTGAGGAAGTTTCTACCAGGTATGGAAAATAAGCTCCTAATAAATAACACAAATGAATCATTAATTTCCTGAATGCGTTTAGTCGCCCACAAAATTGTTGCAGCGAAAAATACGCAGAATAAACGTCCAAGTTCGCAACGAAACGCGATTTCGATTTAAACTTTTTCGAGTGTTTTGTTCACCGGTTTGTGAATAGGGTCAGGTTTTTAAGTGAAAACCTCAAGGTTTGTGTTATTCGAACGGTTAGAATATTTTTCAGTCTTTATTTTTCCAGTCAAACTGATTTTGATTTAACACCTTCAGTAAAAAGAAACATTTTAATAATATGTGGTTTATGAGTAAGATTTTTCTTTATTGTTTTAAGGATTATTGAAAAATTATACTTTATAAGGGTAATATACATAGGTCCGTCATCTTGATGGCCTACCAGGCCGTACGGCATTTAAGTCAAAGATGTTTTTTTTTTCCTTTTTACCGGAAACCCCTGCCCATTGTTGCTGATTTTATGTCAACGTTTTATATAAATTATTCATTTCCACACATTTATTAATGTCACGTCCATGGGTCCGCATGTTCTGTTCAAGGTTCAGCTTTGACACGGAATCTCGGGAAATGATTGATCGAAAGGGCGGTCAATAGGGATGTGTAACATTAGGGTAAGTTTACATACCAAGCGGTTGACGCAAGCGTTATAAGTTATGCCGATACATAATATCGTTTATAAGGCCGTCACATGCCACTGTATGTTATTAGGGAAAGTGTAAACGTGCGTTAAAGTTTGTTATATGAGTTTGGCTTTATAGTTTTCGGAGGTAGGTTTTGTTTTTGAAAATGGGAAAGCGGTGACGGAAGGGTTTTGATTGGCTGTGAGTGGACGCCATGCCACTGGTTTATTGTAGGTATAACGTTGAAATCTAACATTGGTATTTTCATCCAATAGAAGATTTTTTATCCGTTTCGAAATCAATAATTTTACAATCCATTTTGTTTTCGAATGTGGGGTTGATAGATTAGTCTTTTTTGTTGTTGTTTGACTTTTAGTAGGTATGTTCGGATCACTTCTGTCTGTATAAACAACTTAGAAATCTGACAATACCGAGCAGCAATCAAAACGAACCAAGAAATCGATTATACTTAAACGAATCCCAACAGAACTGAGGATTAAGATAATTACTTTTAAAACAAGCCAAAATTTCTCCTGAATAACTTTCATTTATACGGCTGACAGTTTGAAAAGCGTCCGAGTACCTAATACCCATGAAGATGACAGCTTGAAACGGGTTTCGTAGCGGAAACAAAATGAAATAACTTGTCAAACACACCCGTTAATAGTTGTTTATTTTTTCTTGTCACTCAAATAAAGTTTCATCCCTTTTTTCGCGGAGCGGGACGAAGAACAATTGGGTCGGTTTTGGAAGGGTTAAGAAATTGAGTTTTTTGAAGATAAATTAGTTTTTTTAGAGTTTTTTTTTTTAAACCTAGATTGTTTTTTTTTAACGTAGTTTAAGCATTTTTCTTTCGTCAGGCGTCCAGTGAGTGACGATATTTGCCCACCTCTTCGGGTGCATTTGCGCTACGTGGCCAGCCCACTCCCACTTTAGCTTGGTTGATTTTTCTTCGACATCTACAACCTTAGTTAGCGAACGTAGGGTGGTGTTTCTTACGCGATCTGTACGCCTCACACCTATTATGCTGCGTTCCATTGCCGTATGGCAAATCTTGAGTTTGTACTTCTGTTGTTCAGTAAGTGACCAACTTTGCTAATCTTGTTTGCGGGGCGAACATGGCCAGATATCGCACAAGATAGAGAGGTTTGGAAGGAGAAAGTGGAGGCCTTTGCCTAGCAGTGGGACACATGAGAGGCTAAAAAAATTTAAAAAAACCATTTTTAGTGAAAATAACAAAAATGGCCACACACTTGGAATCTCCTGAATCGTGGATAGTCAAGTCAATATTGTTCGTTCTTCTGGTAGTAAAGAAAAATGTAACGATTATACAAAATAGTTTCACGCTGCTAACTGTTTGATGAATCCATTACATTAAATTTAATGAGATGTTAATTTAACAATATTACACGTACAAAAACGTAAATAATTATTGAAAATATCCCCAATAGTGTCAAGCGCTATTGCTGAGTATAAAGTCCTAGGTTTGATTACCAGGCCAGCCAAAGTGTTATTGGATTTTTTCATCAAGAATTTCTCGAGATCTCGTGCCCTATAACATTGTAGAAATGTGTGTGTGCTATCGTACTCCTTTGCCTGACCCTTCGGGGCATTACATACGTGATAGTATGTTATACTAGCTTATGCCCGCGGCTTCGCCCGCGTGGAGTAAAAAGTATCCTATGTGTTAATCCAGGTTATAAACTATCTGTCTTCCAAATTTCATCCAAATCCTGTCAGTAGTTTTTGCGTGAAAGAGAAACAAACATCCATCCAAACATCCTAACAAAATTCAATCGAGTTACATGAACTTGGAGGTTTGTATTGATGATTTTGATGATTATAATTCTGTAACTACTTACTTCTTAAGTATGAAATTGCCGATTGGCACTGAAAAATTTAAACTTATTTATTACTTGCGTTATCATGGAGCAAAAATGGTGAAGATCGATTCACGAGTCGGGGCTGTTTCACTGTCAGTTTCACCATCATTGTTCGAAGTTCGGCACAGTAAACATCTGCTGTTATTGCCTGACCAGACCTGAGAAAGCTATAGTGAACAACACCATAAAGAAACCAAACAGTTACCATTACCTTTTTATTAGTAAGCTTTGCTTTAGGGCACTGTTGCGCCGTTTGACCTGGGGTCAGCCATTGCATTTTTCACTTACGATTATCGTCCTAATTCACGTTTCGTTTCGTTAATCCACTTTTCGTCACATGTCACAATTCGCTCCAATATTCCCACATTTCTGTACCGATTCAACAAGGCAATATAAGTTTCAACACGCATTTCTTTCTGCAGATTAGTCAAATCATGGGGCACCCATTTTTCATATTTTTTTATCTTATTGATTTGATGCAAATTAATCAATATTGTAGGTAGGGTAACGGTAATCCATGCCGCTTTCCAGGGTAGTTTGACTCGGATCGGTTTCTACCATCTCCTTCAATTCAGCGTTATTCACCTGTGCGGGCCACCACGTGGTTCGCTCTTCAAGTCGAAGTTTCCATTACGAAGGCGTTTAAACCAAAAACGCACGGTGCGTTCATTAGCAGTCTCCTCTCCAAACGCAATGTTGATATTGCGAGCCGTTTTTACCGCGTTAGTTCCGCGTCTGAACTTGTATTCAAAAATAACTCGGATTTTCAAAGTACCCATCTTTGCGTCTAAGCTGAATAAAAAAAACAATTGAAAGTCGAAAATCGAATGTTGCACATTTTTTTAAAAGAAGAACCTCATAGGTCTCACGTGAAAAAAGTTTCAAACAAAAATCACACACCATGAAGATTTTATGTCAATTCGAAGTGTCTATTACTATACAACGGCAATTTCATACTTTAACCCCTATTATTAGTAGGATTAGTAGGAAGTAGGATTATCCTCGTTCATTATACAAACGTTCAAGTAAAAGCTATACATTATGTTAGCATTGCAATCAGTTTTTAAACAAGCACTAGTAAAGCCAGGCTTATACGCTATGCTATCAAACATGAAGTCTACAATAAACCTGTAATTTATCATAATTAACTACTTAGCTACTAGGTACTACGTGTTTATTACTGACGTATAAATTTATTTCCCAGTTTTTTTTAACAATAATGTTTACATGGCTGGTTCATAAATATTCGCATAAGCTCCGTATTTTCTGCCTATTTCATTTCATGTTATTTAGATTTCGAATCTACTTTGTTATTAATTGGTCTACTAAATACAAATCTTAAAATCCTTGATTCATCGTCAGACAAGGAGCAGCCTAAACTTGGCGCTTTCAAATTATGGATCAAAGTTGTCTGAATAGATAAATAAAAAAAATCTACAAGCATTCCATAGTATGCCGCCGCTAACGAATGTGTTTTAATAATGAATGCTCTTGGGTAAAATGTAATGAAAGATGGAAGTATGGAACTTTTTCTTTTTTGTCGAATAAATCCCCTTGAACACACGGCTTGTTTATCAAGAAATTAAGCCATTTTTCACTCGCTTCAGGAATCTTTTAATCCAAGGATTTAAAACAAGTGAACTCGAGGTATGACGGGTGGCGTGTGAGCAATCGTGCGTTTCAATCGAAGGTTTCCTGGCACTACGGGGTAAGTAGGCAATAAATACCACTTCAGCGCTACTTAATCGAGCTTCAGTGAAAAAATAGCAACGTTTTATTGCGTATATTCATTTTGGATTCATCGAAGAGGAAAATATATTTGTTATTCGATTTTTTTATTACTTTTCGTTTCGTTTCTTTTAGTTTTGTTGGCGTTCTGTGAATTCGAGGTGAGTTGTTTCTTCTATTGTCCGAGATAGATGGAAAAATTAGGTAAACATACAGGGTGTAAACATACTCATCACGAAGCCATCAACCAAGCATTATATACATCATACTTACTTTACGCTAAAATTATTGATGGGAAACGACTATTTTTTTGGGGTAAAAAATCACGTTTTGAGGGTAAAATTCAATGTACTACACTCAAAACATTGTGCTGGTGGATAGATTGAATAGTACCCCCGTACTATTCAATCACACCTCGCACCTTTAAACACAAAACCCACCTTTAAAGTAAAATCTTACACTAAAACATGTATTTAAAAAAAAACTTGTGGAAAAGTTGGAACTTTGACCCCCTGGAACCTTCTAGCCCTATATGTCCGTAACTAGAAGGTTCCCAGGTATGGTCTAGAATAAAAAAACGATCGCAAAGACGGGGAGAACAAGTGCCTTCGGCTTCGTTAAGTCTTTTTACACCCTTTATACACACAAACATGATGTTACGATTATATTCCCCAAAAGCTAAGATACTGCTGTGAATTTTGGATGCGGGCGAAAAAATCTGTCTAATATTTGATCCTAATATCCCTGGGGCCCATTAGGATAAAATGACAGCCAGGTTAATTGTACTCATTACAAACTGCCATAGCAACTGCGTTATTTGTTTGACAAAAATAATTACCTCGCAACAGCTCCACATAGAGCTCGCCTAAAATTAAAAAAATCTATCGTAACCAGATCAGACCTGAAATAAAATGTATTCTTTTTCTTATTGCTACTCAAGAAAACTTAACCAGATGAAATACGAGAAAACCCTCCAAAATACAGGCTGTGTACAAAACTATTCGAAAGCCTGATAAATCAGCACCTGTCATCCTAAACGCTTTACTAGTTTACGAGAACAAATAAAAGTCACAAAAATCTTCAAGGCAGACCCGTATAAGATTTATGTTTTTATTTACAAAGATGTTCAAAAGAAATGAATCCATTTGGAGAACTTCAAAGGAGGTTCATTTTCTCGTAGATAGGGATCGCTTTGCAAACAAAATGTTAAAAGTCATATAATTAAGTCTTTACTTAATTACTTATAATGAAATTCTGAAGCTTTTTCGTCTAGGCTACCTAGGCTATTAATACATGGTCTCAAACTATGCATTTATAGCTTCTTTAATGTACGTAAACGAACACGGTCATAATACACGGCTGTAGGTAGAAACTGTAACGTAACTGGGTCGCGAAATGTTACAACCTGTATACGCAAATGTATTATTCTTTATTCCAGCTTTCCAGGTTTTCAAGTAGGGGACTTTTATCTTTTATGATAAAGTACAACAGTTTTGAAGTGATACTGTTGTGGTTTTGTGCGAAGGTCAAGGTTTTTATGGGTATTTATAGACCCGAAACTCTGTGAGGTCATAATTTTAGATACGGGATAACTTTCAGTGAATTATTATCAAAGATCTAGTGATGGGCTTTCCACGTAATAGCTTCATCATTTATTTGGAGTCGGCGCAGCATGTCTTCTTCTTCCATACTTCTCTATTACTCGTCATCTCAGCAGTCACCTCCTTTCTAGCCATTTCATCCTCCACACAGTCCATCCATTGTTTCTTTCTGTCATCTGTCTTCCTCTGCTCTTATAGCCATCTAAATTCATACTCAACATTTTCCTCATTCCACCGCATCACATGTCCATACCATTATAACCTATTTATTAGTGACGGGCTTTCCTCGTAATAAGAAAATATTATTATTATCTTGATATACAGAAATCATAGCTCTAACATAGATGAATAAAGCGTACAACGAAAATAATCACAATAAAAACACAGAAAGAAAATCATCATGTATAAACAATGCTATCATCTATCAAAGGTGCCAAACTCGTCGCCTACACTAAACTATGGACTTTAGTCTAAAATAAAGTTTAATAAATTTTATTTATTTATTAGCATTTTGAATTTTTGTGGCGTTTCAATTCACTACTGGTCAGCCGTTTGTGCTATTGTAAAATATTAGTGTTTAGTTTTAGTAACGTAGTTTAGTTCGTTATATTGATGGAAAAGTACCTAGAGTAGTGGTAACATAAAAGCAGAATGTTTTATATGGGAGCTACATCTGCCAACAAACTGCTTTACAGTTTGGCAGAAGTAACATTTTATGTATTAATACGATGTCACCACGAATAAACGCTTTTTCATTTTTTTTTTTTTCTTTCCTTATTTGATGATTCGGACTGATTCTCATTGACACGCTAAGAAGAAGAAATTCAAACAAAACATGCGTAACCATTTCCAAGAACCGTCAAAGCCTTCATTATAATCTCATTACAAATACTCGTTCATAACAGGCCAAACATGAAATAAGAAAACGGGAACATCCGAAGACAAATGAATGAATTTGTTCGTTTGCAAATCCCTGACAATCAAGTACTTTGGGCCCAGAGAGTTTGATTGAGTTCCGAGTTTCTAAGTTGATCTCGACAATACCCATGTGTTCTTGGCTCAATATACACAACCAACTGAGGTAACTAAGTTCGGGGAGAACCGTAATTGTGCTAAGTTAAGTTTTCTTCGGTATACGTACTCGGGTCGCGGCAATTAATGTAATGTATTTCAGGCTGAATTGAACTTTGAGTAGACTGGTAAATCTCGTAGTGCGTTAATTGATTTTCTTACTTGGTTTAGATTTTATTTTTATGGATTTACATTCCAGAGATATTGTTGTGTCGTAGTTACTCAGGTCTATATCTATCGTTGAGGTCAGGCAGACAAAATTACTGTTATGCTGGCTGTAGCTGCATCCGTTTTGAGTTTACATTTTCCGTGGTAATCATACCCAGTCTTCACTTGTGAGTGTTCTTAAAACCACTCGTGGTCACTAACAAGTTGGGGGCTGGGGTACTTCACGACGGCTGCAGGACAATATCTTGTGGTCGTTTATACAAAACTAAACATTTACGTAAAACTTTAAACATTACTTCATTTAGTTTTGATTTGTCGCCAGGTTCTGACCGAAAAATGTAAATTTTCCGCGCATTTTAAGCTCACCCCAACATAGTCTGAAACACGGGATCAACCTATGTTTCAGGTTCAGGCAAATAAGCAACTGTGCTCTATTTTAATTGATAACATATCGAATTGTAAATGTGTTGTTAAGTAAATGATTATATTTATAGTTTGAAGGCTAGGCAAAACATTTATGACGACGAAATTTTCACAAAAAGAAATATAATAATAGCAAATAAATAAATATGAGTTAGGTTCGATTATTGCGTATAACGCCGGCCTGTCACCAAATACATTGTAGGCCGAGGGTAATACATCAAACTACGAACATTCGTCAGGATTACTGCCAAGCCATTCGGGGATAAACGCCCAGAAATACAAAATTATATAAAAGCTTCTTTGAACCCCCATTCCTACATCCTCGCGCTATCATAACAGTCCCATTTCTTTGCCTTAGTTCTTGCCCCTAATCGCACTTTTGCTGAAATCTCTTCGCCTAGGATGAAATTACTATAGATTTTGTACTTTATTTTATGTTAGCTAGGTTTGAGAATGGCTTAGCCCGGATATGTTTGAAACTAAAATAATAATCCAAATCGATGTCTGCAAAGTATAAACAAAGTTGCTCTTCGTGTATAACCACTTAGATCTTTTAAACTACAAGATGGATTTTGATGCAGTTTTACCATAATGTAGAACATTTATTATCATGTTAACAATTACGTACCTACACACTAAATTTAAAACAGAAAAAAGGAACAGAAAATAGTGCAAAGATGATGCTTATTTCTAAAAAGAAAAGAGGTATTAAAACAGAGAAAAACAATTAATATAAAAGATTTGTGTACAAAATAAATAAATGTCTCTTTGGCAAAACTACATAGAATATTAAAACAGATAAATATAAGAGTCCATCAAAAAATCCAAAATATTACCAAAGAAATGAATAAACAGATGGATGAGAAAGTTGATGTAATTCCTTGCGATCTGTCTACATGTTTTTGATGACCTCTATCCTTGAAGGTCACGTCTTACGATCTTCATTAGTCGTTCTGATTGAACAAATATATAAAAAATATAAGAAAATTAACTTAATTTGGTCGGTGACTTAATCAATGCCTGTATTAGTAGATAAAAATCCGAGTATTTTCTGAGAACAATTTGCTGATATAGCTTTTTTTATATGGCTGGGCCGCCAAGAACCAATAATATTTTTGATTATAAGTAAATTGCCAATAATATGTAACCCGAATCACGAAGTTATATCTGAGTATTCGCCCAGACGTTCTAGTATCAAAAAATGTACAGAATCAAGTTTGATCACGAAACTATACAAACTTAAAAAAAAAAAATATAGCACCAGCTCTTTCTTCATCTTATAAAGCCATAATTCTACACATCTCTATTTATAGTGCTATTGTAAATGCAAAAGTTGTATGTTTGTTTGTTCCTCTTTCACGTAAAAACGGTTAAAAGATTTGGGTGTTATTTGGCACACATTCTTTAGAACCTGAATTGACATATAGAATACGTTTTATCCTTTTAGTACGATCCAGTGGGATAATTATCGAACTCGCCGCGGGCGAAGCCGCCGCGTATAAGCTAGTATATTTTATAATGGTCACTGTTTAATTACTTAATACATCACTCTTCTGCCCTCATCATCATCATCAGCCTATTCATTGTTCCCACTGCTGGGACACAGGCCTCCTCTCTATAAGAGGGAATGGGCTATAATCCACCACGCGGGCCCAGTGCGGATTGGTAGATGTCACGTCTTCGAATTTTTTGGTTGTAGGACATGCCAGTTTCCTCACGATGTTTTCCTTTACCGTTTTGAGAGCAGTGGTGATGAAATAAATTACACAAAGTAATGCGCCTGTCTGGGTTCGAACCCACGACTTACTGTTCGTAAGTCGGGGCCGCCACCACTGGGCCACCGCTGCTCCTCTGCCCTAAACTATCTCAATTTATTTTAGGTCGGGCGCGGCGTGTCTTCTTCCATACCTGTTTATTACTGGTTTTTTCATAAGTCACCCCCTGAATAACGAATATAATATTTCACACAGATATTGAATAAATAACTAATTGGTCGAGAAAATAAGAACCGTTAAATAAAAATAAATAAACAAAAACCAATTGCCTAACTTACAAACATCATTAGTCACTTTGTAAACCTGAATTCTCCTCATAAAACACAAAATTAAACGAAGTAAATAAATTATTTCCAGCCAATCCAATTATTGAGTGTAAAGTAATATAATAATAACACAGGACGAAGGTTCTCCGCCTGCAATTACGAAAAATTTGAAAGAACTATTATTAAGGCTCAAAATATTCGAGACAAAGAATTTTTTTGCTCACTGAAACGAAAAAAGGATCAAGATTTCAATGGATCAAATGTTGACGTAATGAATCACATTGACTTTTATATTTTGTATGGTTCATCAAATATAGTGGAAAGGTTGAAATGTCACGATACTTGGTAAATTATTGAGCAATTTTCTGTTTTTGTGCACAATCCCTTGAGAAATCATAGGATATTGGTCCAGATTGAACTTGAACTTTGAAACTTCATCATCTTCTCGGCCTTCAAGATTTTTTAATTCAATTCTCTCCTTTCAACTGTCTTGCTTTAATCGACTCCTTTTTCCCATCTGATCAACCCTTAAGAAATCCATAATTTTCATATACATATTAAAACCCCAAATAGATATCACATATACAAAAGCTATGTCCAATAACGCAGACATCAAAACCATCAGACCAAGATAATTTCGGGTTCGTATTTTGCGAAGATTATTCACGGCTGGCTTCTCTCACCCAACTGAATAGCTTTGTGGTTAGAGGTACACATGTAAGGTCCTCGAAGGGTGCTGAGGGGACAAAGCCAGAGGTAAGCCAAAACAGGGCATTACACTGTAAGTTTATTATCAACAGTTACATCACGTCTGCCTCGTGTTTTGATGTTTACATCTTTGGGATGTTTATGATCTGATTATTTCATCCCAATGACAAAAACACGTCCATTTTATAGTGTTGTATGTTTTTTTTAGCGTCGCCATCTTGTTTATTTTTTTTTAATACTCTTACCACAGACAATTTAACTAATATTTACCAATTCCTCGCGCTTTCAATTCATGACTGTCGAATGACATCCAAGCGCCAAAAGAACTATGCAGAACTATTTATTATCTTTTTTCCAGTTAAAAACCACAGCTGTGACGAGTATACAGTGTTGGGTTTTGGTGCGGTTTATTTTTATAACGCTCAAGCTGTAAAAAGTTGTGGCGAGGCCTGAATTCGGCGATAGTGTAAACTGTTTTCATTGTCTCTGGTGCCAACTGTCATCGAAAAGATAAAGATTAGCCGCTTCGTGGAATGGGGGCTATCGCGCATGAATTCGCCGCTAGAGGCGTTCGTGTAGAGTAAGGTCTTCCGAAATGTCAGATGTCATACAGTGTTGGCGCGTTGCGTTCTTTTTTATCACGTATTTATACTAATACTCACGATTGTGTTTTAGACTGAGCCATTCCTGATTAAATCTGACTTGAAAATTTTAAGTAGCAACTTAGGATCTTATTTGTTAATACTTGGAGGTAGAATGACTTTTAAATGTTTTATGCTTGCTAATTTTAGGGAGAATATTGCAAATATGTTTCTGAAGTTTAAACTATGTTGTTATACGTAATAAAACAAACTATTTCATAAAGTTATTGGTACTCTAAAGTATTAAATAGAATTATTGACAGGACTTTACTAGACAGTGGCGCCATCTGGTGAGCTCAAAAACGATAGCCAACTCAAGTAAGCATTGAATTTCTTCAATATTCGTATCATTCAGTAAGCAACAGATAAGAAAAAAAAACAAAAAACGCGGTTTCGACTCGTACTCGATCATTTCTAAAATGTTTTAAACTTTAATCTTTTAAACTCTATGAAGAACTTCGAAAAGAGCCTAGTGTGAAACCAATTAAAAACATTTTCATTATGTTATAGTTTTTTTTTTTTTTCAGTTGCCATCTGTTATTAATTTATAAGTTCTTACCATGATTGTTACATCAATAGAACACGCATGAACGTTAATAGGCCCCCAAGAAGCAACATTAAATTGTTTAAAGCAACATTATAAAACTTGAACGTCCCATTAACCGCTAAATATGTCTGCAGCTGTTTTCTTTATGTTTTTCAACGGAAACGTTATAAATCAGTCGTTGGGGGCAGTTCTACTATTGGCCATGTAAGTCGTAAAACGTTTTGATGGCCCGCGGAGCATGGGTCCATACATTCCAAACACATAAATGTCCATCCATGTCGCACAGCTTTTTTCCCTTCCTTAATCGTAAAACTATCTCTTTGAGTCATTTCTCCGAATGGCTGACTTCAAAAGGACATGTATTTGATTTTAACGGATCCTTTTGAAGCTCTCTGATGGTTTGTTTGTCGCGAGCAAAGAATTTAATTGTTCGGAAAACATCTCCAAAAATGTTTGTAAAACAATCACAATCCTTTAAATGTTTATGCATAATGAGGTGGGAAGTGAAAAAGGGAACAAATGAAAAAAAGTCCAGGTTCATTTGCTGTAAATTATGTAACTGGCAGGAATGTAGTTAGGTACTTACATCTTTTTTTTTCCTCAACTTGAAACGGTTTCGCAAGGGGTTCCCACAATCTGAGATTAATTATTAGGAAAATTAAGATTTTCGCAATGAAACGTCGACTTTACATTGTGGAAAAGTTTTTTTTTATTATGGCGTACCCTGGGGACTTTTTTCGTAACATTATTTTACCTTGTAACCGAAAGTTGAATCGGGGTAAGTTTTAATGTACAATTTAATTTATTATGCAGCTTAATTGTTCAAATTTTTTTCTAAGTCCTAGAACTCAAATATTTCACTACTGTAATACTAACCTTATCAATATACCAAGTTGTTTTATTTATTTTACACACACCCCAACATTTGTTTCAGGCAACTTTGGCCCATATATACCTTACAGACTAACATAAATTATGGTAAAATACTTATTGTGTTAATAAATAGAACCTCGAAGTGCTTGCATACTGCAAGCACTTCATATTAAATCGTTCATTAATTTTAAAAAACTGATTATTATTTTATAACCTTCAACTGGACTTCACCATTAATTTGTACACTACAACTAAGAAAACTTACATAGAATCCGACCTCTTTTTAGAAAATGTATCCCCTCGAAATGAATTCCAATATACAAATAAACAACGCCGACTTCAAACAAATACGATCACACGCGCCGCCATACCCAAGAGAATAAAGGCGTAACATAGTTTTATGCTAGTGCATACGTCACACCTAGAACCTAGATAGTGTCAGCGTCGACACTTGCCTGACCCATTTCGCTCGGCTGATTCCTGCGACTTCTGTAAGTACTCATGTAGCTGTGTGTTACCTAGGCTGATCAGTGAGCTCTCATCTCTATATCCGCTCGGTAAAAGTTTTTATTTTTATTTCCCTATAAATAGATAATCGAAACGAAATAAGCTCGAAATAAAACTCTTTTAGAAGAAGAAAAAGAATTTGAGGCTAAAATAACGATTGTATTTCACCTGTTAAAGTTGTCCAAACTTTGACCCTAAAAGGTTTCGGGCAGAATAAGAATAGAAATAACTGACTGAAGTATAACGAATGAATGAGTGTTGAATGGAGCATAATGGCATTGGGCCGGCCATAATAAGCCGTAGAACCGATGGCCGTTGGGGTAGACGTGTTCTTGAGTGGAAACGGCAAATCTGCAAGCGTAAGGTGGGACGCCCTCAGGTTCGAACTATTTCCGCAGGGTGACTGCAACTGGATGAGAGTTGCCTTGAATCGAGTTGAGTGGCGTGCGATTGAAGAGGCCTATGTCCAGCAATGTTGTAGGCTGATGATGATGGGATTTATCAGCAAAAAACTGTGGTAGAAAGACCTACTATGGCGAGGGCACTGTTCGTAATTGTACTTCTGTGTGTTGTGCTATGTCTTCTGTGTGCATTAAATAAATGATTTATCTGTCTATCTATATATGGTAGAACCGTCTACTAGAAATAAATAAAGCAATGTTTCTCTCCGCAACAGGGTAGTCACCGCATTTTAAAGGGCACTGAAGAAAAACTTCTGCCATTGGCTAAATCCCGTCGTCGAGTCGAGTTCGTGGCCTATTTCCGATTAGGGACACATGCAGTGGTTGTAGAGACTTTTTAGTTCACATTCACCCTACTTAAGACTCGGAGAGCATTTCGCCAACTTTAACCACCATTTACAATATGAAGTTAGACAACTTTAATTACAAACAATTTAATTACAGACGTAATTGGTCCTTTTGTTCTTCAATTCGAATCTTCTTGACGGCACAGTTGGCGCAGTGGCTAAACGATTGGCTGATGCACAGTTCCTCGCACAGAACAAATATTTGATATGACCTACAGGTACTGCTGTTCCGGGTCTGGTTGTTTGTGTATGTGAGTTTAAATATTTGTAAACGCACCCACGATACAGGAGAATTTTTAAGTGAAGGGCAAGGTTAAAAAAAAACCATGCCATACTCATATCATACTCGGTCTGTCTGTTATATTTTCACGCCTAAACGGCTCAACGGCTCAACGTAGTTTGCGGCTACGGTTTAGGACAAAGATCATCCCGGTAGATACGTTCCCTTAAAAATTCACGTTCTGCAAAAGTTAGCTCCCCACAATTATCTCCCTAATGATCATATTAAACAATCTTGAAATAAAAATAGATTCCAATTCAATAGAAAACTCATCTGGTGTTAGAATTAAGAGTAAGTACAAAGAGAATCGTGTTTACGGATCGGATGCCACAAAGAGACGTTTGAGAGCGTAAAAATAAAAACTGTGTGAAGATAGAAGATCTGAGTGAGCTTTTAAACATTAATTAGTGTGAATTGGGTAGTTCTTTCGAATGTTTTCTTGAGAAATATTATTTTTGGACAAAGTATTGTAAGCATTGACTATAACTGTGAGTTTTCTGTGTGTAGTGTGTGTTTACTTTGACTGTTACTTTGTTTATTGAATGTTCATTATGACCGCCCATCCGCCCGCTGCTTCATTGAGGGTTTCGTAAGACTACATTATTACAGGCCCCTTTGCCCATGTATGTATATTATCCATATCTCTATATAATGTGTACATTAAGAACTATGAGTATGAAGTCTGATACTTTAACATTTTTCTAGGGTCTCAAGGTTTCTTTAAGGTCTTGTCATGACAAAGCAACATTGTAGAGAAATCGAATCACTTTGATGTGGGTTACCTACAATGGCTACCTACCTACTCAAGTTAAGTGCTAGACTTTTTTTTGCATCATTAGAGATAAACTCCAGATCATTTGTTCAGTTGTAAAATGTGTATAATCCATAAAATTGTACAGACCCCAGCCCACATCAAGCTACTCGAAACTGTCAAATTTTCCCAATCAACCTTGAACCTAATGCTTTAGAGGTAAAGTTGAACATCTATTAAAAAAAATTGACAGATTGTAGTAGCTTGATGTCTGTACATTTAATTTGAATCGTAAAGTGATACTTCTGAGAACATTACCTACCCATTCTTTCGTTAAAAAGAAAATTGAGTGGGTAATCAAAATCATTCCGCGTAAAAGAATTTAATGGTTTCCTGCAAATGAAACCAAAAAGGTTGCCAGACTAATTAAAGCAAATTTCACTAACAATAATTTCAAGGTGTCTATTAATTAGTCCTAATTTCTCTTTTCCCTTTATTTTCTTTTGGCCTGACATTTTATTGGGCTTTGGAGGCGGACCCTCATCTATGGCCTTTTGAAGGCCTTGGCGGCAGGGCCCTTTATATCGGCACGCACTTTTTAAATATTAATAATTTTACTTTTCCGTCATACAGTGCTTTATATAAGATGGAAAACTCGTCTTTCGTTTTTTAACGTTGAAAAATAAACTAATGAAATCACAAAAAAAAACCAAGTTTTGAATGTGTTTTTCGTGCTGACAAATTTCCTTTCTACCTATAGGCTTTTAATTATTATTTTTTGACTAACCACAGCTTTTAATAACACGACACGAGAGGAAATTAGGTTTGATATTTAAAAGGCTGTATTACATGAAAACACGTATCTGTTTAAAGTTATTTCTTAAAAGCTCGAATTAATAACATGATATATATTTTAAACAGAGAGTACCTATTATTAAAGTAGAATTATGTTTATTTATAACTGATTATTTGCAGCATCTAAACCTAAAAAGTCACCATAATCTATCATACAAAATGATTCGAAACCAACATCAAAATTCTCTCCCCACCGAATATCACACTACATTACCAGGTACAAGAAAACCAAAAATAAGCATATTTCTCGTAAACTACGATGTCGCATACCGCTTTGGTTGCCATCCAACATTATACTGACAAAGATTGATGGGCTCCTAACTGTGTCTTCATCAAGTTCATCTCTCATTAAGTAGGTATAGTCCTTTCACATCGTAATTTTATCTCTGACATCTGCAACCCAATATCAACCTTATAACAGCGACAACAAAGATGATTATTTATTTGACAGATTTGTCGGTGAGGTTGTTAACCTAACATGGACCTTATTGCCACGTGCATACACACTGATTTTAACAGCGATGCGGCGGCGGAGGTAGAATAGGTAACAGTTAAGAGACTGTACGGACATACGCCCTTTAAGCACATGCCAACCAGAACAGATGCGCCCTGTTCTATATTTAAAACATAATGCTGGCCGTACAGAAATAATGAGATAAGTGGCCTTTTTGAAGCTTTATTTTTAAAAGAATTAATCTTGGCTTTGGAGTCTGATTCTTTTTTTTGGTTTTCGAGTGTGTTTTGTTTTGAAATTAATGAATGTGTTAATAGAGTTGGATGGGGACGCAAAGAACTAAAATAATTAATGACACTGCTCATAGGTAAATCTTTTTTTTAAGATTAAGTAAATATATTTTTAAAAGTGATGACAGACTAAAAAGGGCAACCCTAAATCTTAGTACTAGAAACGTGTTTAGGGTTACCAAGAACTTTTTCATGACTGACAACACTAGGATGGGACTTGAGTTTTATAAGCGTTAAAATCAACAGACGCAGTTGTTCAGTCTGTTAAATATTTTAACTGACTTTTTACCTATGCCTCAAATAGATATATTTTGTACTTACATTTGAATTTGGATGTTTGTTACTCAATCATGCTAAAACACGTGAACGGATAGTAAAACGAATCGTATGTGCAGGTGTATTGTTACTGCACGTAACATGATACGTTTTATCCCGGTAAAGGTTACGGGACAGACGAAGTCGCGGTCAGGAGCTAATATTGTATAAATTTAATATAGTTGTGGTGTCTGTACATCAAATTTTGTTGAGTCCGTGCAGCTGAGCATTGCATTGTGCTACCGAGTTGACTGACTTTCGGCTATCTTATTACTAAGTGCATAAGGCTTGGCAGACCGTCAGTGACCTCGGTAGTACACTTCGTAAATCCTAGTGACTTTGCATCACTAGGAAAATTCCATTGATCTTTATTTTCATAACGATAAGGTTGCTGTTGCTACTGTCAGAGTAATATAAATGTGTACAAGGACAGTGGCTGAGTATTGCATTGTAGTCCGAGCTCGTCCATTCCGTTTATCTGACAGTTCTACCATGTGTACGGCATTACGGCTCGCGTCGGGGATGAAAGACACGGTTATTCAGCCTCTATGGCACGGCTTCTTAATTAAAAACATAATTTTCGTTGCGTTTTAATTTATTTTGTTATGGGTAAACAAGATTGTAACATTTAATTTATTCAATGCACTTATTACGTCACTATTGAAAAATAAATTAAGGCAGTATTAAAATTTTGTGTGTTATAGTGGTTTTGCTCATCTTTTGTTTATTCCAAAAGAAATGAAATGCAGAGAACTGTATTCTTATAAACTTTTATTTAAATTGCCTTGTTAGATAGTATGGATTGATCAAATTTTGCAACTTTTCAAACCAGTTTTCCCTAATAGATTGAGCTGAAATTTTGCACACACCTTTGGTTCTGGTGACAAAACATTTTTATGACAAACATAACATTATACACCTTGGGTCCTAAAATGTAGGTAACCTATTCATTAGGTCGACTGATCCCGTGGGGTCCGCCTATGTGGGACCAGTTTACTAAAGAGCCAAATAGTCATACTTAGATTTAAACAAATTGTTTGAAACAAAAAAAGTCATCGTCAGTTTAGCTACTATACTCTCCCTTACTCCTTATTTTGTACACCCAAAATACATTTATTTCCCTTAATGAGAAAAGATCATTTTTTTCATAAATGTCTCCCTCGTTCATCGTGCCCACCGTCAAGCGCCTCCCATTCGTCCACGACGGTCGCCACGTGCGACGTATTACGCCTCTCATCAAGTATGAAATATGACATTATTTACACTTCTAAAAATAAAACATTGTCCCAATGATCTGATTTGGAGTGTCTCGTCGTCTGTCGAGTCGAGTTGTCTGTCTCGTAACAAGAATAAATTCGAGAGAGAACTTGTTTTTGGAATTTTATTTATAAAAATATCAAACAAAGTATTTAAAAACCTCGTTTTCGTTGCTCGCGTTCGTCTAGTGGTCGAAAGCGTGACTGCTGAACATGAGGTCCCGGGTTCAATTCCCAAGTCGGGCTAAGTTGGATTTTTCTATCGGATTTTTTTTCAGTAGCAGCCACGGAGTCTCGATTTGTGCCCGGTTGATGGCAATACGCTCATCCCCTATTACATGAGACTTAAACATAGCTAGCGAAATGTTGTGACAGGGTGTACTATTAGGTACTCCCTTCGGGTATTAGAGGCGTCATCTTATGTATTTCAAAAAAACTTGAAACATTATTGGCAAAGCAATTATGTATTTTACTATGTTGTGCCTATTAAGATTGCATAGAGCTGTACCAGAATCTAATCTCACGGGGCCGAAATTGGAAGAAACGCAGGCATTTTGTTGTTTCTGTACATTTTACAAAACATGCCTTCCTGTTGGGAACATGCGATTATTGAGCGCTACCTAAAAAATCTACTAAAGGTAGATTTTTTAAGGTAGCGCTCGCGATAGCGATTACCTCTTATTAAAATACCAATCTTCTCAATGTTGCTGTTCTTATTTTTCATCATCATCACGCCAAATATCCTCGTCCCCGAAAACTACAAAATAAATAAATAAATATCGCTGGACATTACACACAGCGTCATCTAGTGCCACACTAAGCAACGAGGCTTGTATCGTGTACACCAGATAGTTGATATACTAAATAGATACTTTTTTGTTTGTAAATACATAACAACACACAGACAAACAAAAAATCAAATCTTTCCTCTTTTTAATATTAGTATAGATATAGATAACATCCTCATTGTAACTAAAACAGCCCTAACTTATTCCGTCAGTTCTTCCTGTCAACTTGACAGGCACCACGTGCATGCTTCTCATCGAGTATGAAACACGAGCTGAATCCCTATAAATAGACCACATCCCCTTAATGTTCTGTTGTTTAGATACCTCGGGTATTACACCGACCAATATTGAACAGTTGGTAGCTTTTAAGCTCGCTAGATTAGTAAGATTTGTATGAGGTTTTGGCTAAGCTTGAGTTATTGAAAAAGCTTTGTTGGGAACACAAGGTGTATTGAAATTAATATTCATATGTTATTCATTGATGGTGAAGGAATTAAAAAATGCAATCGGAATATTGCACGAGATTAACGTGCTGTTATTAAGAAGTACATTGTTCGATTCCCATTCAACGTTCACAATCTAGTCGCAATCTTATTTCAGCGACAATCAATGTGCAGTACTGGTCATTTAATCCTTTAAAAGAAGATATCTCTGATTTACATCCTCCCCCTCCACCTCCCATCACCTCGTCCCAATCCCCATCCCCGTCCATCCATCCATCTCCTCATCCTCTCATCGCCCCCTCCTGGTAAATCATAATTTCTTTGAAAGATTTTACGAACGCTGTCGGCGTTGCTTGTCAAGAAAATTTACATCGAAATGTAAAACTTGGTACATTCATTTATTTTAGTTTTGTGTTGTTTATGTTGGTTGAAGTGTGCGAAAAAATACCCTAAGATTTCATTAATTTTCTACATAATCTATCCATTTTAAGCACTTGTTGTTTCCAATGTATATTGTTATTTTTTGAATAAAATAGTCCCAATCGTTCCAAGTTCGATGATCGAGTTTATGGCTTTCGGTTCCAGAACGATCTAAAATAATGGTTTATAACTGTAGAGCTGTCGAATCTTCGATCCTATCAGACAAGTATTAATTTTGTTGTTTCATGCGCCAATCAGACCAGCAGTAAAATTCGAACTCACCCCTTTGAGCAGCTTTCGTCCTTAAGTCCCAGATAACATTCCGTATAATTGCGCTAAAAGTATTCATAACCAAAAATATTTATTCTACTTCCAAAAGCTTGCCATCGAATGACCACAACCTTCCAACTACCATAACGACAGCCCTAAAGCCTTGTATCAGCGATCCTTTTCCATACATTTTACAGAAGAAGTCGAACGAACGGACCAAAAGTCATAAAATATAATCTGGAAGCTTTATTATCTGCACGTGTGGGTTCATAAAGATAAGGTAAACAGTACTTTAGATTTATTGGACATTATAAATTAGTATTAAGTATGAATACACGTTTGATAGGCCGTTATTATTTATTATATTAGAAGAGGTCGTTAGGTTTTATTTGATGGGATCTGTTCGGTGTTGTTTGGGCAAAGAACGGAGGATGTAATGTTAGAAGTTATGGTTGTGTGCTAAAGGAGGTATTTTTAGATTATTTGAATGTTGCTGTAACTTTTGTGATACAAACATGAATCGCCTCTTAGGCTCGTTTTAGTCAAGTAAAAATAAATGCCAATAGGATCTTTGAATGTATAAAAAGAGCGTCTGTAAAGAAACTAAAAAAAAAAGTAAGTAGTCGAGAGCTTTTCAACCTTCCTTTTAAAAAAAACTTCCTAAGAGACATCTATAAGCTCGGAATCACGTATTTCCAAGGACCTGTCCTTTTCTGTCGCTAAGAACCGTCATTTGATAGAGCGAGAAACAGAGCGTGCTGCCAAGCGTATCGTCGATGCTGCTACGAGCAACAGCTCTCCCGCTCTGTTGACGTTCAACCCTTTTAAATTATTATTTAGTGAATTACATGAAGACCAAGATAGTAGAGCAGAAGACAAGAACGTTGTTGTAGAAAAAACCGAACGTCTATCTACGATGAACCTGACTGACGCGTCAATAAGTTACCCTATACAATCCCGGATCAGCTAACGTCACTCACAAAAACAAAAGAAGCTCGAATCATCTTGAAAAAATAATATCATGCTCCTTCCTTATAACGCCACGATCTTTTTCTTAACAACCAAACTAATATGAGGTCACACTACTCAAACCATAACAGCATGGTTGGTCATAACGAGGCTCGTTACGAGTCGTTGAGAAGCTCTAAGACCTCCTTGTGAGCTCCAACATAGTCCTGAAATTGTTATGTCACTAATAAAAACCCAATTAGCGTTATTACTATCCGAAATGATAGTGGAATGTTGGCTTTCTGACTCTAATTGGTAACGTTGAATATTATGTACTTGTAATTGTATCCTTAAGAAGGAAAATAAAGAAAGAAAACCATTTAAGTATTGTTGTAATGACAAGCCTTAAATGTTTACCTTTTTATAGCACCTATAAAAAAACACACAAAATAAGACTTAATTTACCCTTTTTTATCCTTAGCGTAGGTTCAGTGAACTATTATAATTTAGCCAAGTCTTAGTAAACGTGTCAAATACTGTAATTAAATGTCAAGAACAAGCTTGAATAAACCTGAAATAGTGCTAACATCTAACACTTTAAACTTAATTAAGGACTTGGTCTAAGAAGCGACAAGAAAAAAAAATTAAACAATTTTAGTTTAAAAAACCTAAACAAAACAACTTTGCATTCACAAACTTGATCACAGCAATATGTCTGAAAACAACAAAACTGTCAAAAGAGAAAATGAGTACATTATCGTCTGCCCAACGCAAACAAAATTTGAAAACCAACTCCAGAGGGTAGAATGAAGATTGATAAATCGTTGTTGGGCCCATGTAACGTCCTTGGGGGACCCCTGTGGTATTTTTCATTTTACTTTTCAATACACAGCTGAGCTCTGAGGTAAATAGACCTGTCGTGTAAACCTCAGGTTGTGTTTTATAGAAGAAATTGTCCGGACATTTTACATCAGAAAGCGTTCTGTTGGTGATAATATGTTGCACAGTTTATTAAATGGATTCCCCTTTGTGTTATTTGTGTTGTCTTGAGTGAGATTCTGATGGTTGTTCAATATAAGCTGTTTTATGTCAACAGTTGTTTGTATGTAAACCCAATCAAAGTATTGAAGATTCCTGGAATCAATATATGTTTATGCGTTCATCTCTATTAAAAGTTATGTTCTATGTCAATCAACTGTGATGATTGATGATTGTGAGTAGGTTTCGCTCACACCTTTTCTATTCGATGTTAAATATAATTTGTTTTTATTATGTAACTTTCTTTTTTGACATTAATATTAATTTCAATTTCAGTTAATGAAACTGCTGGTTCCTACCAACAGCTATAATTATTTTAGATAATACAGCCAATTGCTGGTTCTCTTTAATTTCAATGAATATAGTAATAGTCACAACTAGGTAATTACAAGGTTCCAGAGACCTCTAACCACTAATGATAATTGCTTACCTAAATTAATTTAGGCGATTAGCTTTATTTCTGGAACTGAGCCTCGTTATGACCTAAGTAAGTTTAGCAACGGTGTAAATACCATCTGTGGCAAATATTATGAGTTCAATTACGAGGGACAAGATGGACCTTTTATTGTTTGTGGTATCTTCTTTTGGCATTATTCTTGAATGTTGACTTTTTTCACTATTCTCTTACTGTATCCCATATTTTGTTTAAACCTTTATCTGGCTGGAATATCATCATATGTTCAGTTACTATTAAGCCATACCTGGACACAAATCTCTAAAAAAAAACTCAGCGAAACTAGTCATGTGACTAAAGTTGTAAAGTTAAAATTTAACCACGTAAACTGATGAAAGCATCTTTTAACCGTACATTTTCATATTGTCCACAGAACTGCTTCTGGGCACTCTTCGCACCCACCAGAAGGCTGCCTGTGATGAAGAGATGGTGACACTCATCTGTCCTCGAGGGACCACCATCAGCATCCAAGTGGCCCAGTATGGGGCTTCAGCAACCCAAGGGTCCTGTGCATCAGACCTGGCGGAGTACCAGCCAGTTGCTGTTGAAGTTGTTGGAGATACATCATGTATATGGCCTAGTGCTTTACAGGTTAGATGAATTTTAGAAAGAGTTACTTTAATAAAAAATCTACTCTTTATCAAATAAAATGTTGTCGACGCAAAGGAGAAAAGTAAAATAAAAACATTCAAAGTTTTAGAGAAACTTCAGAAAAGTGAATTTCTCTTTGACACTAACTGAGACACCTATTAGGTCCTGCGCAGCTGAAAACGGCAAAGGAAAACATCGTGAGGAAACCGGCATGTCCTAGAACCAAAAAAATCGTTGTGGGTTACAACCCATTCCCCCTCATAGAGTCCTCTCTACACAGGTCTCCTGACCTGTGTCCCAACAGTGGGCACACTATAGGCTGATTATGCTTTCTACGTTTTGCTCTACTCAAAACCACACTTTTTTGTGCAATTTGACGTCACAAATAGCCAGAAATCCAAATGATGGCTGCGACAAGTACGCTCTTCTATTACTCGATAGTGAACAAATACACTGGCAGTGTACTGGCTCATTTTGAGAGCTTCTCCATATTCAATGCGCTGCGATTTGTGTGGAACAAAACTGATATTATCAATACATGATTAACTACAAATATCCAATAAATAGGCAGGCAGGATATAGCCTGTTCCACTGATTAAATAATTTCACGACCGCTAAATTATGGCTCGATAATATTCGCATTTACCTATTCATTTTACGTGATTGTAATCCTTTCAAACTGGGCCAGAATTTCCAATAGAGCATTAGCAATTATGTTTGATCAGTAGTGATTTAGTAGTAGGAGTGTTATAACCGGGAAATACTGCTTTAGTTAGTTGTTCAAATCAAGGTTTACGTGCGCCTGAAGGCATACTCTGTTTCATACAATGTAGGTACAATATTATGTTTAAATTGATGAAGTTGATATTACTAAAAAATTTCTTTGTTAGTATAACTGTCTCGTTAGTTTAGTGGTCGCAGGCGCGACCGCCGAGAATGAGGTCCTGTGTTCGATTTCCAGGTCGGGTAAAGTGTTATTTGGTTTTCCTATCAGGAATTTCTTAGTCGCAGCCACGGAGTTTGGATTTCGGCCCAATAAACTCGTCCCCTGTTACGTAGGTTTAACTTAACTGGTGAAATGTGGGTGTACGATTAGGTAAGCCTTTGGCTAACCCTTCGGGTATTAATAACACTACTACTACTACAACAGCCTGTAACGTCCACTGCTGTACATAAGACTCTCCCATGATGGAAGGAATTTGCCGTAATCTCCACGCTTGGCAGGCGGATTGGAGATCGCAGTGATGAAAGACTAACAGAAAACGCTGCTGCCCATTCTCTGGTCAACGGAAGCGCAAGGTGTGGCCTCAGACATTAGTCGCCTTATACGACACCCGTGAGTGTAATGGGTTGGTTCTATTCTACTCTGCCGGATACCACACCGCTTAATAACACTACTTATTGTTATAATAATATGCTTCATTGTCGCATGACTTGTATAATTTATGTTGGAGTAAAATAAAAAAAATAAAAAAATATTGAATCATCTCTACTTAAATTGATACGACGCTGCCCATCTTTCTTATAATCCTTTAATCGCATCTTACAAGATCGACAGGAAGTGATGGGGTGGTCTATAATAACAAAGACCACACTGAACTATTAAATTAAGAATACTTTTGGGGAGACCTGTGTACCAGCAGTGGGAACATTATGGCCCGATGGGTACGTTCCATTTGGTATTAAAGCAATCACTGTTTTATTTTTAAATAAATATATCTCGAAAATCTTGTATGTAGTCTTCTAGGTGAGTAGTTTCATGGTACAAGACACCACACGAGAGGTTGAGAGTTTATTATGTTACACCTTGTATGGTACTTAAGCCGTTGGTCCCGGCTGTCATTTGTAGATGCCTTCGAAGTCGAAGTACTTAAACAAGGTCATCATCACTTATAACGACTGTCAAAGTAGTAGTTCGATTAGAGTTAGAAGTTAGAGTTAGAAGTACTTCGATTTATTTTTGCCTTAATGCTTTCAGTAGTCATTTCAGCTTTTAAGGCAACTAAGGGCCTAAGCACACGACGCGCAGATGCGGCGCGTATACGCGCAGAAACAGCGATACAGACGTGCTATAGTTGCTCGTAGCTTCTGCGTTTTGGTCATAGACTCCTCGTCAGTTGTACAATAGCGTCGGTTGAGACAACACTGCTTACGCTGGCTTTGACCCTTTGTACGCGCTTCAAACGAGTATGGCGTTTTACGCGCGTTTGATTCTATAAAAACGCAAAAATTGGCCTATAAAGCGCAGAAAACGCGTGTTCCTGAAACGCGCCGTCTATGCGTTTAAAATACGCCGTGTGCTATTATATGGCTCCGTCACACAGTTTACTACAGCCGCTACAAAATTTTGATTCTGGTTGATCAAAAGCTCGCCTTCAATTTTATTTTGTCATTCATGGAATACTGTTTATCAAGTGTAAGTTTTTGACACTGAACTGACATGGTCACTAACACTATCATTAACACGCGATATTTACCATGTTCATATCATCATTCATCATTGACCGGTCCCGTGCGACTCGCATCCAGCGGAATCCTCCAACCGTCACCAGGTCATCGGTCCACCTAGTAGGAGGCCTGTCAACGCAACGTCTTCCGGTTCGCGGTCGCCACTCCAGAACTTTTCGGCCCCATCGGCCATCCGTTTTGCGAACAATGTGTCCTGCCCACTGCCACGTTTATGTTTATGTTATGTATATGTTCATATCATTCATGTTTAACTCAAAACAATAGTAAACATGGTAATTATCCCGTTTTCCGTGTTAATGATAATGTTTAACAAGTAAATATTATAATGTAGAATAAATATCAGATTTCTCAATATTCAGCACATAAATACAGTACATAAATATTCAGTCGAAACAAAACAGCAACGATTCAGTCGAATGTAAATATTGATATTAGAATAAAATACTCCAATCAATTCAATCCTACCAATTCAAATCAAATCAAATAATTTACTCGCATTCATACCTACATAGCTGCATCATTCAAATTGTATTCCTTTTCAAACATCCAATATAAGTGAGTTTTAATTGTATTTTATTTATTTAGGGACAAAAAACAGTTACACGTTACAATGTATCTAACGGAGCTAAATATGTTCATTTAATAAACGTATAACCTACACTATTGTCCACGTATTAAAAAAAAATACTAAAAAGAGAAAAGGACGGACGGTCGCATATTTAAATTATTAATGAAAATAAGAAAGGAAAAGAAAAGTAAATTATGAAAGGTTGTTGGTAAGTATGGCTATAGCCATTTTTTTTAAATCGTGCAGGAGATAACGCAAAAATAGCGGTATCAGTAAAGTGTGTGTTACTCGTATAAGTTACTAGAAAGCGACGGAGAGGTGCCCGCTCACCGGCGTTTGTTTTACACTTTTCAGTGTGAAACAGACGAGGAACGCGCACCTCCCGCCGTATAATACTTCTAGGTACTACGTAACATAACTTATTGGTAAGTTCATTACAATCAAGCTAATTATTATTACAAATGCCATGCAGCATCATGACCATGAGGAGCGTACGCCTGGACTCCAAACTCAAGAGATTGTGCTGTTTGAGTAGTTCTAAATCAGAAATTCTTGAGCGATAAAATTTATACTGCACATTACGTAGGATTTTTTTTTGAACCATTTCAAGTCTATGTGAGTATTTGTCATAGAAAGGACTCCAAATAGGAACAGCATGTTCTAACTGAGAGCGAATCAGGGTCTTTTATAAAAATAAGAAAGTAATTTTTTTTAAAGTCCTTGGAAGATCTCATAACGAAACCGTTACATACATCCGAAAGGCTTTATTAATAACATTATCGATATAAATATCGAAGTGTAATTTGGAATCCAGCATTATTCCAAGGTCTCGTGTGGACTCAACTATTTTCAAAGGAATGCCATGCAGGGTATATGTGAAATGAATTGTATTTTTATTTTTGGTAAATGATATAGAATTACATTTAGGTATGCTGAGTTGTAACTTGTTATCTAGGCAATATTGAGAGGGTCTATGGAGATCCTCTGGAAGCAGTAGGCAGTCATGAATATTCAAACAGGATTTATAAATTTTTATATCGTCGGCATACATTATGAAGGCTGAGTTAATAAAGCAGGATTTAATATCATTAATGAATAGAATAAAGGGGAGTGGGCCCAACACAGATCCCTGGGGCACACCAGATTCCACGACAACATAGTCTGACTCGTACCCGTTTATAACAACTTTTTGAGTTCTATTAACTACATAAGACGCAAACCACCTAAGCAAACTACCTCTGATGCCGTTGAAAGCAATTTTATCCAAAAGCATTTAATGGTCCACCTTGTCAAAAGCCTTTTGAAAATCTATGTACACAGCATCAACTTGGATGCGGTTGTCCATCTTCTAAAATAAGTAATTTGTGAAATTCATAAGATTTGTGGTGGTTGATCGACATTTAACGAAACCGTGCTGTTCTGGAATGATAAGATTACGCAGATAAGGAAATAGCGAGCTATGCACAAGACCCTCAAAAAACCTGTCCTGTTTAATGTCTGTCTTATCGCCACTCTTATACACAGGCGTGATGAAGGCTCTCTTCTATACATTAGGGAAACATCCTTCGGTTAAGCATTGATTATAAATTATATGTAGTGGCAAGTCGATGGTATTCGCAGTATTTGTAAAGAAGACGGGCGGCAGACCATCTGGACTAGGTCCTTTGGTTTGTTCTAAAGCTTTAAGCGCTCTATGTACTTCATCCTTGCTTAGATAAATATTAGGGACGGATATAGATTTATCAGCAAAGTTTTTGGGTGGTTGCCAATTTTCGGGGACAAAATCTGAGGGCTCATAAACAGATTTAATAAAAGTTGAAAAAAGATTACATATTTCAGTAGGATTACTGGAAGAAAAATTATTGAAGTGCATAGTAGCCGGAATACCCGTCCTACCTTTGCGGTTGGATATATATAACCAGAAGTGTTTGACATTGTAAGGTATACTGTCTTCGACCGAGTTTATGTACCGTTTAAAACACTCATCGTAACCCAATTTAAAACGTTTACGATTATTGAGCAGGTTTCATAATCAGACAAGTTAGAGTTTTTTTTCCATCTTATCCAAGCACGTTCCTTTTTCTTAAAGATATTAATAAGCGATGGGCTAAACCAGGAGGGAAAACGAGAAGTTTTCGCTTGTATTTGAGGAACATGGTTAACCCATATAACCCATATACCCATATGGTATTAACCCATATATAGTCATAAAACTTAGAGACTGCCGTCAGGTGAGAAAGTAATTCATCCCAGTTTAGTTTTAAAAGTTCACAATTAATACTTTCATAGTTGGCCTTATAGTAATTATATTTCGTGGTAGTATGACGCTCCATTGGTGTAAATTGAGATTCAAGAGAACTCAAAAGGGAAAATGGGGGATGGTAACTATCTTGCTGTAATAATTCCACATCCAATTGTAATTGCCAGCCTTTTTTTTTTTCGGATGGGAATTCGTCAAATGACTTCTCCCGCTCTGGGCGGAGCAGGAGGGAGTGTCAGACTTTTACTGAATAAAACCTATCCATGTTCCTTCATCGCTCTTTGTGTTCCGGGGCCACGGTATCTCTTTCGAACAGTCCCGCAACCCCGGCAGGCATCGCTCCTTGCTTTTGCTGACTCTCTTTGAGGCGCGCGTGGAACACGAACGCGCCGTCGACACGGCCTGTCGTCATGAGACGGATGGACGGCGAGCTAGCCCATAGCCCACCGTCCACAGGCCCGCGCCTACGGTGGCCGGGGGCCACGTGGTGGACCCCGACGCCCGGGGCGTCTCCCGCGGCGGCCGGGACGCTGTGAGGTACTCTCCCTCTCACGTTCCACCACCTCCTTCTCTAGCATTACTGCTTCGCAGAAGGAGGTGACGGCGTCCCATTCCGTCTCGCTCCGGACCATGGCTTGCACCACTGCCGGACGCGAGAGGTCGCCGCCGCCAATCGCCGCTTCGAGGACACGGTGGTGCTCCGCCCACAACACCTCCGCCGTGTGCTCCACCGTGTCCTCCGGTCGATCCTCGCAGTGGAAACACCCGGGCGTTTCCTTCCGCCCGATTCGGTGCAGGAACCTCCCGAAAACACCGTGTCCGGTGAGGACCTGCGTCAGGCGGAAGGTGAGGACGCCGTGGCGTCTCTCAAGCCACTCCTCAAAGAGGGGACTTATCGCCACTATCGTGGCGTGCCCTGTAATTGCCAGCCTACGTTAGAATTAAATAAATCCAGTGTTCTTCCTCGATTATTTTTAAGTGTGTTATATTGTGTAGCATTGATGGTGGACATAAAATTAAATAAATGATGGTTTGCGGTATTCGTTGGCCTCGGAAGTGTTGAATTGTCGCGGTCTAGCCACTCAATATCTGGCAAGTTATAATCACCCGCTATTTGAAACGATTCGGTACTGGTGTCGATAAGAATGTCCTGCAACATATCTAAGTGGCAACCGTACACATCGTCAGGAGACCGCGGTGGTATGTACGCAGCACTTATAATGTGGCGGGTGTTGGCCTGCGACGCAGGCAGCTGGATCATAACATGTTCGATGCTCGCGTGAGCGGGATGTGTCATTATTCTCATCGGTCGGAGCTCACGTCGCACTGCTATGAGAACCCCCCCACCCTCTCGCTTGTTTGTTGCAACACGATTACGATCATCTCTAAATACTAAATATCTGTCATCAATAAACTCGCTATCAGCAATGCTAGGTGTAAGCCAGGTTTCGGATAGTATGATATCGTCAAAAGAATACGACAAAATATTCATGAACAATGTGTGTAATTTGGTTCGAATTCCTCTGCAGTTCTGATAGAACGATATACTGTTATTGTGCATCATAATAATTAGTTAAAATACAAAACGTGTAAACACACCACCTTGCACCTTGTATGGGTACTTCGCAAATTATAAATCTGTTTCGTAATCTATTTTTGCCTTGTATTGCCTCAGCTCAAAAAAATCTCTTTAGGCAACAGAACTAATTGAAACAGTTCACCATATAGTTGGTTATTGGGTTACTAGAGGAATAGAGAAAAAACATAAAAAAAAAAAATTCACCGCTCGCGACTTTTTTTTTTTTAAATTTCCTTTGAAATATTTTTTTTTCGTTAATGAATAACTTCAAATTCAACGAATTCATACTGTAGCGTAATAGTGTGACCGACGTGCATCCATTAAACGCTAATTTGATCTGTTTCTTTGTTCATGGTTGTCGATGTAATGTATATTTCAAGTATTTTTTTTAATATTCCTATTTTCTGCAATTATTTTAAAATATCGAATTTGAAGACTAAAATTTCTTAAGAAATTGGTAACTGATGCTTTTTCAGAGATACCTGGACCAGAAAGTATTAATAAAGACCACTTTCATGAGTGTAGTGCCTTAAAATTCATTCGGAAATGTCAGAAAATCGTCTATGTTAATAAAGGAATTTTTGTTTCCAAATACTGCTATGAAACTTAATGTGCAAATTATTGTCTAAATAATCCTCATTTCATTAAATCCTCATTTTATTAGCTATCTAACGAGATATAATAACTAGCAAAATATTTAAGGATACTTGTTAAATATTGGTTACTGCTTAAAAAGTAAAACATGACAAAAGGCCTCCATTGCTAAGAAGTGGGAGTGGTATCGGTATCGGTATTGATATTAACTTGCGCACAGAGACCCAAGCTTGCAACTATTTTAGAAATCGTGAGAAATGGTTTCGTTATAATCACAATATTTTTTGTAAATTTACCACCATTCCACCTTCGTCAGCAATAATCAACATTTAACGAGTACCACCATTTTTTTTTTTTTTTTGTTATCTGTGGATAACAGATATAGTAAGGATATATTCAGGATAATATTTACGTTAACTGGCATATAAATATTTTAAGAAAAATGGCCTTCTATAACTTTTATATAGACGATTTCCCGATAATTGTGAATATATTTTTAGGCACTTTACTAGTAAACATAATTTTCTTGAATATTTTGACATCTGTGAAAAAGTATCAGTTACCAATTTTAAATAAATCTTGGTCTAAAAATTCGAAATTTAAAAAATAATTGCAGAAAATAGGAAATTTTCAAAAAATACTTGAAATATTGCATTACATCGACAACAATGAACAAAGAAACAGACCAAATTTGCATTTAATGGATGCACGCAGGTCACACTATTACGCTACAATATGAATTCGTCGAATTTCAAGTTAGTCATAAACGAAAAAAATATTTACCAAAGAAAACCAAAAAAAAAAGTCGAGCGTCGAATTTTTTTTTTTAATTTTCCTATCACTCCTCCAGGAACTCAATAAAAAAGTCCCATGAAAATCCGACCACTATGAACATCGTTCCACCTTTTGAATATTTTTTGTCTAATTGTACTTGGCTACATCCATTACAAATGGAATGCCAAACAGTAAAGTGTTCCTTTTTCAAACAATTTTATTACTCATTCTGATATGTTTAGGCAATAACTCGGCTTTACGAGCAGCTGCCAATACTGTCATCCCCTCATAATATTCCTACATTGAACGCGAGATTTCTCTCATTTCGCATTTTCACTATATTTTCTTACGCACAACTTCGTCTTACGAAAATACAGGCATGATTTTGTTTTTGTATTTTTTTATTATTAGAGTAAATGTTCCATCGAGAAATTTTGTATTTTCTCGAACATATTCGGCCACATAAAAATATCATAGATTTTGTTGAATATAATATAGCAGTCATTCTATCGTTTCGTTTAATGTTTTAACATAACCCGCGATGAAATAAGAATATAATTTTATTCGCCAGTAAAATGTGATTTCGATTCAAAAAGGATTGCTTCAATAAATTGTTTGGGAATGTGTAATTTTGTCCTTGTAATGCTTTTGGATTGATTAATATGTATTTCAAATTAAATCGGTCGCTGATCAGAAAATTGGCGATTCAATATTATTTGTTCGTTATGTAATTATTTGTCAGTTCAATTATTTATCGATAAGAATTAGAAATATTTTTATAATCTAAGTTTAAATAATATTCTCCGACTAGCTCATTGGTCGAGTGGTCGCAAATGCGACGGCTGAGCATGAAGTCCTAGGGTCATTCCTGGGTTGAACAAAGTGCTATTTCGTTTCCAATCAGGAAATTCTCAGTTGCAGCCATGGACGGAGACTGGATTCGTGCCCGGTTCATGGCAATAGGCCATGAACCGGGACCATGTTCCCTATTATGTGGGACTTAAACATAACTGGCGAATTGTGGGTTTACTACTAGCTAAACCTCTGCCTAACTCTTCGGGGATTACAGGCATGATGTTATGTTACTGTCCATATCATCCACAGTTCTATTCAAACGGTGTTTCCGTTTCTATTTTCAAATAATCCTAAGCGTTGGAGTTTTTTCAAAATAATTTTATGACACCTTTCCAAGTTCTAAAAATAGACTGAAATGTTATCATACAACCTACGCGTTTGTAACGTATCTGCTAATTAGAATATCTCTAGAATGTGTTTCTACGTAATAAAATTGACTAGATTCTAATATTATTAGACCTACAGTCATAATATTATGCTTTGATGACCTTAAATACTTCAGCAAAATCTGTCCACCACTTATCTAGGCCTGAAAATAGTCTGAAATAACATTGTCCAACCAATTTGTTCGAAACTTTTCTGTTTATCAACAGTTAAGAAACTTTCAAAGTCTGAAACTCTTTAGGGCCATAGCAACTTATCTTTAACCAAAGTTCCGACGGAATAGGCATACTAACTAATTTTCGTAGTACTCCTTGTTGCAGACCGTGGTGGAAGCATGTCAGAAGAAGCGACAGTGTAAGTTCCACACAAGCCCTAAGGCCTTCGGAGTCGACCCATGTCCGGGTTCCAGAAGATTCGTCGAAGTCGCCTACAAATGCCGTCCTTGTAAGTATCCTTTAACATGTCGTTATCTTAGGAATTCAGAGAGTAAACACATTGGAGTTATAGTTTTATGTTGTTGTGAGTGTGCAAGCAAACTTTTATCATTATCTATCTAGTCTTTTTCGAATTACTAAGCTGTTGGTGAACCCATATAAATATATAAAAAATAAATAAACAAATAAATAAACTACATTTTAATCGACTGATTGACAGACTTTAGGGAAGCCTACCCCAAACGACAAAAAAAAATGTCAGTTTAAAGTTACTAAAGTTATTTAGGTGTGAGTAGCACAGATTGCAGCTCAAACTTGTAAAATGCATTACGGAGTATTTACTGTCAGATAACCGTGTAAATAAGTAATGGAGCATAGAACGGTATCGAAAATATTTTTCACATCTGCGACATGAATTTATTGAGCCAACTATATTATTAATGGTCTGATTAAAATCTTTTTCAAAATACATTTTAAAAACGTTCTTGATGACAAATTCCTTCTCGATAGAAATGTGAAACGCGATTTGAATTCGAATTGATTTATTTCGAATCTTGTCGACTCTTTTTTTCAGAAGAAGATGGCTTTTTCTTATTTTTACTTGTATTTTCAACGCCATATTTACATGATGCAAGTTACATTGGCAGAATCACCATAATCGTTTTTGTTAACAGATGAGTTTCGAAGCAAAGTTGGTTGTGAGAATGACGTCCTTCACCTCAGCTGCAATCCTCACTCCAGGGTGGCAATCTACTCAGCTCAGTATGGCCGTACAGAGTATGATTCCATCCAGTGTCCACAACCTAGAGGAATGAAAGAAGAAAGTAAGTAATAGATTTAGACATTTGGATTAATCTTTATTAAATACACTTGTACAAGCTGTACTCCATTTAGATACCAAATATAAATATACAGGGTGTAAACAACCTCATCACGAAGCCGTTAGCCAAGCATTCTGTACATCAAACTAAGTAGCTCTACGCAAAAATTATTGCTGGGAAACGACTTTGTTTTTTGGGGGTGAAAAATCATGTTTTGTGGTAGAACTCAATGTAACGCACTAAAAACATTGTGCTGGTGGATGGATTCAATAGTACGGGGGTCGTGGAGGTGTTTTAAGTAAAAATCTCACATTAAAAACTTATATAAAAAAAAAAAACTTGTCAAAAAGTTGGACTTTTGACCCCCAATTTCTCCGTAACTAGGTGCCCAGGTATGGTGTAGAACAAAAAATGTTCACAATGATGGGGAGAATAAGTGCCTTTCGGCTTCGTTAAGAGGTATTTTACACCCTTTATAATAATTTTGTATAGGTGAAATAATTGGTGGTGTTATCATAATTATACACTGAAAACGTGATATTTACCATGAGTCTATTATTTATTTTTATTGATTGTGCAACAGTGCCGAATTATCTGGAACTCAAAACAAATAATAAACATGGTAAATAGCCCGTTATTATCGTGCTAATACGATCGTGTATGTTAGTTTCCATGTCAGAGTAAAAACTTTTAATTGGTGGTGTTATCGCTAAAAGTAATATTTAAACAGTAGTAGTAAGTAGTTAATTGCAAAAACATCATCAGAACTCCGAGATAAACTTGATTTGATAGAATATTACTTCGTAAAACTACATCAATACGTGGTAAATCCAATAATCTAGTAGTAATCTAATACGTCTTGGCTACCCAACGAAAATAATTTGATTCCGACCTCATCTCACGAAAAGACACGAACAAGGCGTTTAGCAACAATGTGAGTGACCCCAAACGACGCGCAAACGCCCTTTTTCATCCATTATCTACTTTTCCTTTTCGTCACCGTACCATTCACCTGGAAAACTCATCACGTTGTTTCTAATCTGTTTTGTTTTGTTGTTCCACCATTTTTGTCGCGGTATTTTTGTTTCATTTTCACCAGTCTCAGAATGATGGATGAAGTGTCATCACACTCATCGCACATCGATTCTATTTGATGTTTTACCTGGCAATTGATCAAAGCATCTATGAGTGCTGTTATTTGAATTCTGCAATCTCGATTGTTGAAAGCATCAATAATGGGATATGAAGAACATTAGGTTTAATCAGAGATTCACTGACGGTGCATTTGTGAATCAATTGGAAAGACCGATCGCTCATCTCAGCTGTCATTTAGCTGTCATCTGTTTTCAAAGCTGTCAAATATTACTAATCCGCTACTGAAAGGACGAGTAAAACGAAATTACCTCGCCGCATTTGCATGTATAAATCGAGATGAAATGTTCTCGAAATGTAGCAATACAAGATAACGGCGAACAATAGACGTTGATAGAAAATTAATAAGCACACTTTAGTACTTTTATCATCTCAAATTCATTCTGAAGGAAACCTAATTTCAAAATGAAAGCGTTCCTCGGTCGGAATCGCTAATTTAATTTTAACGTGTAAATTCAGCCCATTGAAGCCTGTTTATTGAATAAATTATTTGGATTCTTACGTTTTAGAAACGTAGGGATGAGTGGGTTAGAATAATACTCCAATTGCTTACAATTTATTGTATCCCATTGTAATACTTTAAACTTTTATGATGCAGTTTAAAAAATAATGTTCTGCAAGTAAGTTTAGAAAATAATGTGCAATTTAAATAGTAGGTGATTTTATGACTTGAGATTGGCTTGATAGTTGTTTTTGAAAATTTGAAGTCTTGTCAAGAAATTATATTCTCAGTAGAACAAGGGAAGGAAAACTAGGCCTCGCTCAGATGACCGACTTTACTGTTTTATTGTGTTTGGCCCACTTACTACCTATTTGCGGCCAACACAATATCGAAGTTGAGTCGGTTGTGAGCACTAGTATTGAAGCCATTCAACCGCAAGCAGAAACAACGGTATTAATTGGTCAAAACTTATTTGCACTCACAATTGAATAAACACTGACCGTTTTACTTTTAAATTGAGAAGTAAACAAAAACAAATCTATGGTTGTGTCATCTCAATGACATGGCAATTTGAACATTTGAAATTCGAATCGTTAAAACGAAACTGGGTTTGGAATAATAAATCAAATTATCGGTTCGGATATTCATACAAACCCATCGTTCGATTGTTCATTCTAAAAGCGTCTCTCTAATTTTAGTTGCGCTAACGGCTCCCCATACTTCGTAAAAGTGGGCATTATTCAACCCTAAGTGAGCAGTAAACGGGGGCTGGAAAACATCAAATCGATAATGGGCCTCATACTGCCGATCTTATGTAACTGAAGCATTTTTGTTGTGTTCGGATATTTCCTACTGTGCTAGTGTTGTATGTTAGTTGAGAAGAGATAATTATTTTCGGCATCAGTCTAAGCTTACTCTTTATGTAGTACTTCTTAAGATGCAGTCAACCAGAAATTTATTTTTCAGCAGATTACGATAAAAATATCTGACAAAAAAAAAACAGTTGATGAACAAACATTTTCTTCCACAAGAATAACAGTGTTGACACGTTGAATAATGCTCACAATCATCGTCGCAATTATTTTGATATGAAACTAAATGCGCGTCGTAATCACGGATGTATTTGCTTTTAAGGGGCTCCCCCATGCACACTAGCGCCACTTTTGTAAAAAAATCAGAACTCGTTAAATACACAATCCATATAAAATCTGATTCACAAAATCAATGCTTTAGAGTTCTAGATTATTGACGTATAATATATAAAATATACTTCACTGTAGTCACAGTTAGAAAAATTGCTAAAAACGCCCGTTTTTTCCATTTTGTATCTGTAACGACAGCGAGCTATGTTTCAATGAGTTAAGCAGACGTAAATAATTTAGAAGACCAAAAGATTGATTTTGTCAATCAGATTTTACATCAATTGTGTATTTAACGAGTTCTGATTTTTTTACTAAAGTGGCGCTAGTGTGCATGGGGGAGCCCCTTAAATTGCGCGATGTCGGTTTCCTTTTCAACGTTTTAAATAATTATTATTTTTTACATTTCATCAGGTTCAGTCACCAACTTGATAAATTTTTTATTGTGTGTATGTTGACCACTTAAGAAGAAACAAGCACCTAAGAAAGGGCCGTTTTCCATACAAACGTAATCTCCTGTTTCCTCCCTGGATAATGCCAGAAGAGCAATATTTTTTCCAAATAATCTATGGCCACGATTGGCATGTCCCTGTTTTCCTTTTTTTCCATAAATAAATAATTAAAAGAGATATGAACCTAAGAAAGAATTGACCTGATTTTCCGCTGTTTTCAAACATCCAGAAAACCAATTTGACAAGATTATATAAAAAAACATATGAACACGGCCAAAACCTTCTTTAATTTTTAAAGAAAAATGTAGTTAAATCGGTCAAACTTTGGACAAGTAATCAGGGTTACGAAACGTTGATTTTGTGTTCTTTTAATAAGTATTTACGTTTCAAGGTGCAGTTGTCTCTTTCGCGCTCTGCGTGCGGTTGTGCGGGCACTGCGTGACAGCAATACATTTTACAAATCTCTATTTTTCAATTCTCTAGCCCTCAGTGTTTCCTCTTATGCCATCAGTTTTGCAAAACCTTAATCTTACTTAATATAATGAATGCGAAAGTTTGTGAGGATGTTTAGTACTCTCTCACACAAAAAACTACTGAACGGATTTAAAAGAAATTTGGCTCACACCTGGATTAACACATAGTATACTTTTTATCACGATAATACGATCCAGTGGGACAATTACCGAACTCCAAGTGGCTTTAACCACGGGCATGATAGCTCATGCCCGCGGCTGTATGGCATATTGCGTAACACAATTTCAATCACAAGTTGAAGAATTTTGAAGAAAATTCCATTGAGCTATTACTACTTCGTATAGAGAAGACAGCGCGAACAAAATCTGTGCAACGAGCGCGGCGGTGCGGGGCGCGCGGGGGGCGGCTAACCCCGTATATATAGATGCTCTGTGGGGAGCAAGCACCTGAGTGAACTGCGGCCAGCCGACCGCAGTTGAACGGAGCACTGAGTGATGGAGTGTCTTCTCTATACGTAGTAGTAATAGCCCAATGGAAAATTCTTAATCCATTTCTTCATGATTATGTTTGAAAACTTAAATGACTTAGTAAAAGTGTTTCACTTATCAAAATGAATGGCATGGTTCTTATAACTACGATTACCAGCAGTTAAATTTCATGTGGAAATCGGCTTTAAACTTCACATTGGCTAAAGTATATTCATAAAAGATCGTTTTAAAATTCTCCGCAAAGTGCAGCACTGCTTGGTAAATCAGGAGTTCCACTTTTATTCTTACAGAATAAACTCACTTACAAATAAAATTGATGTTAACAGTCATATACATTTAAAGTTTTTGTTAGAAAACTTAAAAAAAGTGGCTTTACAATTTTATTTATTCTGAAGGACTTTTATGGCGTATTAGCTTGTTTTTTTGTTATCACTCTAAACAAAGCTAATAACATCAGAAATAACAAAGTGAAATTATTTTTTTAATTTCAAAAAAAAATACTAAGTTATAATAAGCATTTGAAACTGGTGATTAGACATACTAAATTCCGTTTATCTAGAAAGAGATAGAAACGAAAGTTTAAATGGTTATAACTTTTGTGTTGTTTGGCCGATTTTTGTCTTGTTTTCGCTTTTTGTCATTATTTTTATAGTATTTTAACATTCCGTATCGAAATAAAAAAAAGAAAACTTATGCATGTTCCCTATTGTCAATCTTTTGAAGATGTCAGAGACAGAATCATGTTTTTAAATGTTTTAAGTGCGTTTAGTGAGTTGTGATTAGAGAGTTAACAAAAAACCCACTGTAATCACACCCCATTTAAATTGATTGAGTTTTCAAGATTTTTATTAATACGAGATATGGTGTAATCATCACCATTATGTCAGCCCGGAATCACCCACTGTTGGGTAATAGGCCTTCGCTTTCTTCTGCCATTCTTCTCTGTTCTGTGAACCCTCTCATCCATCTAGCTAGGACAAGCTGTTTACAAATGATCTAATTTTATGTGTTTACAAATCGGGAACTTTTCATTATATTTTTTTAGCTTATTGATCTAATTTTATTCGTTTAAATCGGGATTTTTTCACATTGCTTATATCGCTTTTTATATACATTTAAACATATTTTTTTAGCTTATTTTTGAGTTTAATTTAATGATTTATATGGTTTAATTTCGAAGTAGGTGCAGGTCCGTTAAAATACAATGATCGACTTACATTTAAATTAAGAATCCAAATAATTACACCAAAGCATTTGTTAGGGTTTTTTTTTCCAAAAGAAAGTAGCAAGTGACTATTGTATTCTTCCATTTGAAATAAGAATCTAAATATTTACCCCAAAGAGTTTAATGGCTAATAAAAACTTTTTTTTCTCAGCCTGTTTGGAGCCATATGCGACGGAGACGGCTATGAGGGAGTGCCATGGCAAAAGAAGATGTGTTCTGTCCGCAGACAGCAACATGTTCGGGAAGCCTTGCCGCGCCGGGAGCCGAACCTACCTCAAAGTTGTTTACACTTGTGGTAAGTCCGTGAGAATGTTTTAAAACTCGTAAGTTTGGCAATTAAGTCGTAAAATGCTTTTAAACAACGTGCAGCTTTAATGGACGTTTTATATTTTGGTTCTTTTTTATGGACGAAAGTGTAATGTGTACGATTAAGTACGCCTCTGATGGAAGGTGGAGTGTAAACGGTTTTTTGTGGTAAATTGGTATCGCCCAATTAATTAAATCAACTTCACATGATAACACAAACTTAACATTTTTTTTCTTTGACTGAATTGGAGGTTTTCTCTTTGTCCATTTTTTTGTTTCTTAACTGAGGTTTTCTTCGTTTCGTCTAGTCTATTTTTAGTCCATTTATTTTTATTTCATAGGACTGGAAGCCTCAAGAGCCTTAATTGTTAAAAATAAAAACAGTGCGGCCGACAGTTTCATTTAAAAAATCCAAAAACTACAACAAAAACAATTCCTATTTCGAAAAACAAGCTGCAAACCACATCAATATCGTGTGCCAGTGACAAGTTGTATGTAATCCTTCCTTGGCTGAAAAAAAAACAACAATTTGTATTAAAATAAATCCACAAAATTCAGACAAAAGAATGTCTTGAATTTTACTTTATTTTATTTAGAGAGGCGGCAAACAATTTCTTCCCAAGACAACCAATAATAGATTTACGTCATCATTCTGATTGAACAGTTACGTTCAGTGGTCTATACTTTTATACTTAAAGATACGTATACGTTCGGGTACACTTAGTCAGAGGAGACAAAGGGATTACACCAGGAGGACGACGACCAATTTGTCTGCCAAGCGTAATACCAATATCGCTTTAGGACTGTTTGTTGCTTTAATCTATGGTGCCCGTCTGTGCTCTAAAGACTTTACGGAGATCTGCGCTGATTTAATACTTATTGGAAAAGGGTTACCTTTATATGTGGTACAAAATGCTCTATTGTCGAACAAAAAACAATTGCACGTGTTCAAAATTATGTATGAATTTGGATGACTATAAGAGTAGGTGAAGACCAAAGAAACGATGGATGGACGGTGTGAAAGATTATATTGCTAGAAAGGGCCTGACTCATGGGATGACAACCAATAGAGAAGTATGGAAGACATGCTGCAATATTATGGGATAAGAACAGAAGAATAATGACGTGGCCAAAATTTGAACTAGCTTCGTCATCTTGTTTTTTCAGAACACGTTCATAAAAAATTAACGCCAATGAAGTGCCGAAAGATCTTTGTAGAGTTCTCACCATGGTTAGCCTTACTTATCAAGTTACTCTAAATCCAAAATTGTGTTTCCAGCAGTAGAGATTGCATAATATCTAAATAAATAATGGTTCAGCATCATATTCAAACACTGTTTTAAGCTGTCACGGATCGCGGGTTAACCGGCGATCATGGTGCTTGCAACAGTTTCGAAATATCGGGAGCTCAAAAATAAACATTAATCACGGAAGATATCCCGTAAGTGACATTTGAAGATCATCATATTCATTTGTAGATTAAGCAGTAAACTATTCAAACAAAACTACTAACTGTTAGTGTCATAGCCAATAAACTAGTCTACAACAGTGTTAACAGCCAGTACCACAAGCTAAGCAAGTACGGTCTGAAATTCTGGGAATCCTAGTAATCTGTACTGAAAACGTGAAAGATATATATCTTGCAACAATGGAGTAAGTTGCAAACAACGAAGGCGGTCTAGCAAAACGGATAGCTTTAGAACCTCTTACATTATTGTCACTCGGGACCACTAAAATGTACAAGCAAACAGCGCCACAGGGCCAATCCTAGTTAGTTATTAATATTTATGAACATCTGCCGACATTATTTCAATCCGAGATCTCCATTTTGTACACAGATATTGCCTCTGTAAGATATGAAACGATTTGGAAGTAAATACGGTTAAGAATTTCGAATTTGATCACAAAACAATCTATTTTTTGTTGGCGAAAAGAAACAGAGCCTCTGTTTACAGTTAAGGAAGTTATTTCTCGTCGATCAGTCAAAAAGTTTTGTTCTTTATTTTTACTCTTGTTTTTTTTTTTTTAATATATTTTTCTTTGTTTTCCTCTGTTGTTTCCTTGTCAAATGTTTATTTATTGAAGGTCAGCTGGCGGAACCGTTTCTAATAGCGGGTTTCCAATGGAACCGCGGTTGCGTGAATCACGATTGGCGTTGCTACATTATTTTTCGACGAAAATAGTCATTGTGTTTTTTTTTGGGGCAATTTTAATATTTCGTAAGCGAAACCTATTTAATCCGGTACCTATCCGCATCCGGCTCGATAAATTTTAATATTCTGTTAATAAAATATGAATTATAGAACGAGTCACGTAGGTAATATTTTCACGAAAATAGTTATGTATATGAAAAAGATATATATATATATATATATATATATATATATATATATATATATATATATATATATATATATAAGTAAAGCCGTATGTGGCTGTTGCCGTGGTAACGAGATTTTCAGCTACAATGTAATTTCACAAGTCGAGGGACGTATTTCAGCGAAACATACATTTCTAAAGACTTTCAGTGTCATGTAGTACTTTTAACCGACTTCTAAAAAATCTTGGCTATGTATTCCAACAACATCTTTTTATTTGGAACTTTGACCCCAAATATTTCCGTAACTAGAAAGTTCCCAGGTATGGCCTGCAACAAAAACTGATCGCAATAACGTGGAGAACAAGACAGTGCCTTTCGGCTTCGTTGAGAGTATTTTTATATCCATTATTCTTCAAAAGTATTCATTGAAGCTTTCATTTTCACAAGATAAGACTACTTATAAGCCTTCTACTATGTCACTCTCCATTAAATTCACAAATTAATGAAAACAATGTTCTTGAAAGTAAGGTAAGTGAAGACATACTTTGCCTAATTTCCGCCTCATAAAATATTCAGGACAAGAGGCACACTTGCGAAGATACCTGACACTTTTCTATCGCCCATTTTTGCTTTAGAGGTGTCTTTAATGGATTTCTTGCTTATATCCGCTTAAAAGTTAGGAAGGCTTAGTTATGTATTGGTATTTGATAATGTTATATTGCTAATAACCAAAATAGGACAATGACTTCTCCTTTCCTTATATTTGACATCATACATTATCATTTCAGCCGAAAGACGTCTTCTGCTGGCCAAATTGACTAATCCCGGCCGACATAATTCAATCGAAGTGAAACGATTCAACCCAAAATGAACTAAAAGTGAATCGTCTGATTTCAATGATAGCAAAATTCTGAAACCGCTTTCATCCTCAATCATAATATGAGTTTCATGTACATCGTAATCAATTTGGTCCGACAAAACTATCTGAGAACGGGGCAAAAAAAAACAGAACTAACAATACAATGGACTGAAAGATGTCAGATCCAGTTACTGTCAGTAATTTTACCTCTGATTTGGCAGTAAAGTAACCTTTAGTTTCGTCGGTTTATGACAGAGGATTATAATTACGTAGTTCATACAAACGTAATACCAAAATAAAAAAAATAAAAAAAATAAAAAAATCAAACAAATTCTTGATGATTCTAGTATTTATTTCGATTGGATTACAGAATATATAATATGTTGCCAAATATATATTTTGAAAGGACAATGATATAAAGACGAGTTAGGAGGAATGTAAAACACTACGCTTTTTTTCTTTTTTTTTCGGATGGGAAATCATCAAATGACTCCTCCCGCTCTGGGCGGAGCAGGAGGGAGTGTCAGACTTTTAATGACTGAAACCCATCCATGTTCTTTCATCGCCCTTTATGTTCCGGGTCTACGGTTTCTCTTTCGAACAGTCCCGCAACCCCGGGATGGACACACTACCCTAAGAATATGTTTGCTTAACAAATTATTTTGGTATTTTGTTTGTATGAACTACGCATCCATCGCCGGCCTCTTAATAGGTCTATCTTTCACAGCCTTGTCAGACTATAATACCGTCGTTGTGGCTGTTGTGGATACATATCTTACTTAATCCATATTTATATATTCTATGTTTAATTAATAATCATCAGCCTACCACTGCCAGGCCTCTCCAATCGCACTGCATTCAACACTTGTAATGTAAGTAGATCTTTCAAAAAACTCAATTAAATCCCAACAATTTTAAAGTTTGCTCTATTTCGTGGCATCACACCACTCACCATCCATAAGGCTATGTCTAGCCTGTGGCATGTTGTATACGCCGGCTACAATCTCGTGTATCTTGAAGCTTATGGCCTCAACTCACACTTAAGCCTCAATTTCCCAGGGTTGCGGTTAACGGTACATGGACCCTCTGTTGCAATTATGATTGTTATACCTACCTATGTAGGCAGAGCTCCGTAATGTCGAGCTTTTGTTGTTGTTTTTTTGTTTCATGAAATGGTTTGAATGTAAGTGTACTTTCTGCAGTCATCATTTATACATACCTACTACAAATTGAAGTGCTTTTAGTACCGGGGTGTGCCCGCGTTGTTTTTGAAATTACGCAACAGATTTTGTTGGGATTCAGTGAATCAAGCAAAGCCAACTGAAATTCTCTCTCTTTAACACAGGTTATTCTGTAACCTAGCTAGGAGTGCTTCACCCACTCGATTGTAGACTACATAGCATATTCTGTAAGAACTTTTCTATAACCATGTACCTATACCTAGTACAATCTGTCTGAGTAAAATTTAAATTTATTAACTAAAATTCTCAAACACGGCTCTGATTGTTATAACAGATCGTCATTTTTTTTAGTTGGGACAAGCTTGCCCCATTATTTCCAACCACTGCAACTCGTAAAAGCCAGAATCAACAGTGGCGACCACCAGAAAACGCTGAAACAATGAATGTCCCAAAGAAACAATTAAAGCGACCCTATTGAGTCTGAAAATACATAACTGGTACTAACGTACGCAACCGATATATCGAATAGACAGCGAAATATTCAGTAAAATATGTTTCGTTTAAGAAAACAATACAGTTTACTAAGCCAGTGACCACGCATACAAAGAAATTGTTAGCGTCTATCTACATATTTTCTCAGAAACGGCCATTGCATTTGGCAACGGAAAAAGAATCGTTCATGCGGAAAAGATGCTTATTGTTCTTGGAATAAAAATGTATTCTTTTTGAAAATAGGAGATGACTGAACATCTACATAGAAGATAAATAAGCTATGGAAAGCCTGAGTCGAGTAAGTGCGAGTTGAACTCGTGCACCGATGGTTCCGTATAAACTTGTAGATAATAATTTGTTATTAAACTACATATTTACGTTTTTCAGTTTTTTTTTCCTTTACATTTATTTGCTGTAAGATATTGATTCTTGCCAAATTGTATGATTCTAGGGCAACGGGAAGTATTCTATGGGTTTTGATTCCCTTGTGAAATCGCAAAATATCTAATCTAATAATACCTATAAATGAGCAATTTTCATGAAATTTAGTATGAAGGGGGTTTCGGGGGCGATAAATCGATCTAGCTAGGTTTCATTTTTAGAAAAAAATTTCCAAAAAAAAAAACCGAGAAAAGCTTACTCTCTGCTTCAAGGGACCAAGCAGACCTGAATATTTGATATCAATTTCAGCTTCATACCTCGCGTTCCTGAGAAAGAAAGCTCTTAACAAACGGACAACAAAGTGATCGGATAAGGATTCCGTTTTTGCCAACTGAGGTAAGGAACCCTAAAAAGGAAAAGTACAGTGAAACTATAAGCTTAGTCGGTATACATGTAAATAGCATAATACTGTATGATAAAACGTGGTTTGGCATGGATGATAAATTTGTACGTATATTTTGTATTTGCATAAGACTGCCAGACCTTCTTATTTACCAACGATTTACTTGAGACGCATTGTATTTCCTTTTTTCTTGGAGAGGAAACTAATATTCTTGATATACTTACAATGATGAACTGCATTGATCCTTATTGAAAATTTGGTTTCATATCGCCTTTCGTACCATCCTTCGTCGAGTCTGCCACCACTGCTGGAGGATTCCACTAATTTAAATGTAATCTGCCACCGGTGGCAGAATTCGGGGCAAATGCGACTCCACCGACGCAACGACTACCAGTGATAGTAGATGTGACAACAAACAACAACAACAGCTCATAACGTCCACTGCTGGACATAAGCCTCTCCCATGATGGGAGTAATTTGCCGTAATCTCCACGCTTGGCAGGCGGATTGGAGATCGCAGTGATGAAAGACTAACAGAAAACGCTGCTGCCCATTCTCTGGTCTACGGAGGCGCAAGGTGTTCTGCCTCAGACATTAGTCGCCTTGTATGACACCCGTGAGTGTAATGGGTTGGTCCTATTCTACTCTGCCGGATACCACGCGGCTGATGTGACAAATAGTTGCAACTGCCACCAGTGGTGGCGGAACGGTGGTGGCAGACGGGAACAAAGGGAAATGATGCAGCAATAATACAGATGAGTGGAAAACTAAATAACTGTTTTCCTTAAAGTCGTAGTTACCTACCTACAAACTCAAATAAAGATCAAAAACCAGTTTCAGTACATTAAAATGTAGTTCAAGATGCATTAGCCACTTTATATAGGAGAGCTCAAAATATTGACATTTACCCATATGTATTTGAGTTTCTAAGCTATGCAGTAATGGACTGCGTAAAGTACTACTTCAATGTTGGGTAATAGTTTATTGATGTATGTAAGTGTCGTTATTGTATTTGAAGTAAAAAGAAATTGTACCTGCCCGGATTTGAACCCCCGACAACCTCCTTTAGGAAAGGCACCGCCCTAACGAGATCATCGAGACATTGTAAAATACATTATCCATTTTTTTGTAAGAAGAAAAAATTACAAACGTATTTATGTTATGTGTCGCACCAGCAACTAAAAACCAAATTTATTCATTGTCGAAAGAAGCAACAACAACTTTGCTATTACAGCGGACTAAAACAGCTACAATAACACAAAACTAACAGAATAAAAACAAAACAAGTTTACCTATTTAGGATTCCACGAGACGCGTGTAACTTAAGACAAGACTCCTTATAATGCCTAACCTTGTTTATGCTCCAAGTTAACATAGATCCTCATTACGTGTCCCGCGACTTCGCCATCACAGATATATAGTCAAGAGAACGGCTCCCACAGCTTTTATTAATCGTAAAAGAGTTATAGATGCGAATTCAGGCGATAAGTTCCAACTGGTTAACTGTCGATCAGAAGGACCAAAATTTCCTACATCTTTATGAGCCTAATGAAATTCGTCTCCAAAGTCATAAATACTAACATTCTTAGAGATTCTTCTTAGATCCCTTCGGATAGTAAAAGGTAAATTAGAAAAGAAATAAAATCCAAAGATTTGTCAGGAGTTGATTCAGCTCGTTTCGAAATTTTCGCTCCGGGCGAGTCGTTTGTAGGATTAAGACTATGAAAAAGCATTTAGGAGATTTGTCTTTCCCGTTAATAAATATCTTGTAAAGTTATATCACGGAAATACAAGACGTTTGCTTCATTTCTCACCGATGACATTTCAACTTGTTGAGGACAAAATGTAATTTCTATCGCTAACTGAATCTTTTAGGCCGTTTAGCCTGAAGCAATTGGAATTTGATATTATGGACCAGTTCATCCAGAAAATGAGATCTTAAAGATTCTTACAACCAAATAATGTTATGTCTAGTCACGATAGGATTAATTATATTAGAGGTTAGACAAGGAGCACGGAATATCAAAAACGTTGTTTTCAGAAAAGAACTTCGTCTTAAATATTGTTGGTAAACCTAGAAAATAATAGAAGCACGATATGGATACTTGTTTGAAATCAGGTACGGGATCTTTTCGAAAATAATCTAACACTGCAAGTTCTATAGTATTGAAGTGTTCTGGATCTAAAAAAAGTTCGTCGTACTAACGACAAACTTTTTTTAGATCCAGTTAGTAGTAGTAGTAGTAGTTCTCTATTCTAGACTACTAGAATAGAGAACGATGTTTTTTACTTATAGCTAAATACGTACTTATCTATTGAACGGTTCAGTTTGGCCAATTCTCACATCGGCAATGAATAAAAATAAATATAATTGAGATAACCTATTCATCTCTGTACTTAGTTCATTTCTATAATAAATCTATTTTCTAATCCTACCAGAACCTAATACGATTTCACGTTCGCAATTAGATAAATCTATTCCTCATTAATCTTAATGATTAGACCAGATAGGATTGTTAGCTGTAAGGTTTATTTTACAATGTTCTTTCTTTATCGTGTGGTTAGTGCCTATCCTGGTGTCAAAATTTTTATGCCACCCATGGGCCTCAGACTTGGCTTTACATGCCGTGAAAAAATATCTCTGCGTTGTAATTATACAATACGGAACACATTTTATAAATATTTTCTATTTTGTTTTCTGTTATTGCACCTACTGTGTATTGTCTCTGCATCACCCTAAGGTAGACTTGTAGAAAATGCCGAAAATGTTTTTACTTGTGCATAATGTTTTAATGAATAAATAAATAAATTATTACATAAAAATTTGAGGTGCATGTCTTGGGTTCGAATTCGAGGCCTATGACTTGGCAGTCCGACAGTCACACCACTAGGTGTCTATAAAATAAAACAAACTAAAATTAAATTGAAAATCTTCTAGGCGCAAGCTCACAAATAAACCAATAGACACCTGCTTAGTGCATATTCCGACGGATGAACTCAATTTCCATTCGCTCTTCACGGAAGCGACTCTAAAAGCCATTAGTTGGACGATGCATTACCGAAGTTTATCCGAAATTTAGCACACTATAGTGTACGATTATGGAACAAAATTGTTCAAAATTAAAGTGAAACGCAATTTTCGACGACGGTTTTGGTGTGAAAACGAAAGTTTCTGTATTCTTTGTCTGACACTGTTGCAGAATAATTGGCATGCAGTTAATAAAAAAAAACGTTATAATGGCTATGAAACACTTGGGACTTATTTAACGAAGTCTTTATTCCTTTTTTGTAACCGCTTCGCCGTAAATGCAGAGGACCAAAATTTTAAAGGTGAAACTGCAAGGACCAATTTTTGAATCTTTGGTCTTTGTGGCATCATTGACATGCATAGCTGTTGGCACGACAGCAATTTTACATAAATACTACTTTCATTGATCGAGTTATATGCTCAAAGCGCTTCCAGTTATTATAGCTTCAAGACCCGCTTCGCTAGCAATAAACCCAAGTTATAAAAATGCGAAGCAAACGCGGACAGTCGAAACTCCTTCCATCTTTTATTATCTGGTAGTATAGTGGATGCCTTTCAGCGGTCATAGAAGACAAGCCCTTTTTATCATAATGTGCAAGTTTCCTTACAATCATTTTTGTTTCCGAGATGTTTATTTCGTAATGAAATGTTGACTTACATTTATTTGGTTGGTTTGTTATAATAGAGGTATCGCATAAATTGGTCGTCGTCCCTTAAAAGTGTGCTTATTATTTTTTATTTTCTTGTGGGATGTTGTTTTTCTGAGTTTGTCTTGTGTATGGTTAGGGGTTTTAGGCGAAAAGTACACACCATGACATTAATATTTTGGTTTGTTAGTTTAGAGATACTTTCTTTGTAAAACACACCCTTTATATGGAATGCAAAGTCAGAAGAAAGTTGAACAGGCGATTCGAGATAGTTTTAAAATTGCGATTATTTCCTTTAACGTGTCTTTTTGAACTTTAGATATTATTTTAATCTCAGTTTCATTTTAAACTTACTAATATGTTTTAAAGCAAATAACGTTCTTGAAAATATGTAAATGAAAATGCCTTCGAGTCGACAATAAAACAGACCTATGGAGTTTAACGATAAAGTTGTGTACAGAATGTAGTTTGCAACATTAGTGCAGGTGCCTGCGACACTTAATTGCCCATATATTTGCACACTTCTACCCATAAGTTAACAAAGTATGAAAAATTATTTCAATGGTATTTTACCAACCAGAGTAATAAAATTAGTCGAGTACTTTGGTATGCTTATTGAAATGGAGAGTCAAAGTTTATGATATATACAAAAGAGAGGCTGAGAGAAGAACTGTCGTACAAAAAAATGTGATACTATGTATATCACAGTACCGCCTTGAAGCGAGTTGACATAAGTAACTGCCGAATTTGGCACGTCACATTCCAACTAGACGAGCGATCAATTGCCAGTTAGGCTCTTGCAAGTACATAACCATTTTGATGGCGCTGATCCTATCGTAAGTATTTTTGTGGAGACTATGATTTTAACAAAACTTTGGTAAATTGTAGTTCAGGGTTTTTTTTTTCAAAAAGTACACTGACCTTCTTCGGTTTGTCTTACGTTTTATTACAAAATGTTACGTGTACATGTGACATGAATTGCACCCAAGCGACAATACATGCTACAATGGCCGCATAGAAATTCTCGTTTGCTTCGAACATTTGTATACCGTGAAGAACTTTGAAAACTCCGAACTGCTCAAGTTGGAATCCCTATCTTAAATAGTACATATTATGAATTTAAACAAAATCAATAAACTTACAAGTTTGGCGCGCGAAACAGCGTAGTGGTTTTTTGATTCGGAGGGTACCTTATACCTGTACACATGGATCTTTTGGCGATCGAATAACGTTAACAGGAACCCGCAATTGATGAACACTTGTGAACTTGTTCTGTGAAATATATTGAAAAATAGATGATAATGCTACTTCCATTTTTGTTCAAGCGAGAAGATCCTTGTTTAGCCGTGCCGATTGTCCACAGGGCGATACATCAAGCTATACATTTCCATAATATGGTCTCGCTTTGTAAAGATTTTCCGTTCAATGAGGGATCTGCTTAAACTGATTATGTGTGCATACTTAGTGCTTCCATTGTGCCAATATAATATCAGACACGTATGTTTGATAGTTCAGCTTTGTCTATATAGCACACAGGTGATGCACGTTAGAGGAACATAAAAGCAAAAAAAAAATTAAGTACAACTTTTTCCCCCTCTTTATAAGAAGGCAAGAGCTCATGAATGAACTATAAATTATTAATAGGTACAGATACGTAGAAAAGGACTTCCCCTAACATTATTCAACGTTAATAAGTTATTTGTAGCAGGCCGTTTACATTCGCAGAAACAGTTTTAACATTGTTAGGCTAATGTTCTGCCGCTGGCAATTTGCCAATCTTCTACCTACACCTATGTATTTTGTTGTTAGTGTACAGCATTGTGTTATTTAATTAGTAATCTTGATAAATGTTTAATTAATTGCATTTATATAATGCTTGTTTTAGACCCAGATTTTCAATTTGACGGATGGGTCCGTATTTCGAAGATACAGAACAATTGTCGTTACGCGTAGCCAGATGTCTGAAACTCTGACAATCAGACTTTCCAAAGAATATCGTCCAATCCCAGAACCTGACTGATTTCAGAGTAATACTTTGATAAGATTTTACCCATTTCTTTTCTTTATCGTTTTACTTTAAACGAAAAAACAGAGAAGCTGAAGTGGGAGTCGACAGACAGGCCACGTAGCACAAATGCGCTCGGAGAGATGGGTAACGATCGTTACTCGCTCGTCTGATCTTGTTTGCGGGGCGAACATGGCCAGATAATGCACAGGATAGAGAGGTTTGGAAGGAGAAAGGGGAGGCCTTTGCCCAGCATTGGGACACTCAAATAGGCTAAAAAAAACATTAAAGTAAAAAGTAGTAAGAGAGAGAGAGGAGAGGAGAGTAGCTGTAGTAGGCGGAGAGTAGTAGTTAAAGGTTTAGGTAAAATATTGAGTTATGTAGTCAAAGTTATCTATTTAAGTAAAAAATAATGAAAGGTTTAAATATGTGAATACAAGAATGGAAGGTCTCTTCCTACATATAATAAATTCTTTCAGTAAAAATAAACCGAGCAAAAATTCAAACAAAGACACGAAAACAACTGAACCATCCAAAAAATTCTCCGTATCCTTTTGTACCGAAGGCCGAAATAAATTTGCATCCCAGGACCAATATTGTCTATTTCCGTCACAATTCTGTTTGCTAATCGGACCGTTGATAATGCAAAATACCTTTGGTACTGCCGTTCCCGTTTCGTAAAATAAGTATTTGTAGGTAAGTACGGTTGGTACGGTCAATGAAAAGAAACATAACATAACATCACGCCTATAATCCTCGAACGGTTAGGCAGAGGTGTACCTACACACACATTTCGCCAGTTATGTTTAAGTCCCCTGTAATATAGCTAGCCTATTACCATCAACCGGGCGCAAATCTAGACTCCGTGGTTGCTACTGAGAAATTATTGATGGAAATACCCAATAACACTTTGCCCAACCTGGGAATCGAACCCAGGACCTCATGATCAGCAGTCGTGATTACAACCACTGGAACAGCGAAAGGTAAGGAGAGAATGTCTTTGAGTGGAAGTACACTTTGGGAATGTAGTAGTGTTTTCACCAATGATAACGAACATGGTGTGTCATGGCTCTCCAAAAATGATTACCGCATTTACAGTTAGCTCGTTTTGAATTGTGGCCAAACATGGGTACCTAGTTAGTTTGGAAAATATCTTGAGGAAAGTTTTAAGTATGAATGTGGATGGGTATAAAAGCAGAGTAAGACCAAAGAGACGATGGATGAAGTGGCAAGAAAGGTGGTGTCTGTTGAGAAGAAGTTAGTATGGAAGAAGACGTGCTGATATGGTGCGCCGACCCCAAATAAACTGGGGAATGATAATGAAATGGGTAGTTCGAGTTCGAAGTTACGAGTTCAGTCTGAATTTTAGTTTTACTATCTTTTGGCTTGGAGGCTTGGAGGTTGATCATTATTCCACGGGAATGTACTTCCTGCATAAAAAGTACGTTATGTTCATAACTCTGGTCATGATCATCCGTTCCGCCGATAGCGCTTGAAAAGGTGACAGACATACAGAGTGTTTTCACAATAATAATTTATATACCGGATGAGTTTTTTATCACTTTCCAAAAAAAATGAGTATATTAGGTGATCGGAGTAGAAGCTTATGGCATACCTAGTTCTTTTTTTTTTCTTTTTTCCACAGCTTAGAAAAAAATTGATCCATCATCAAAAAACGCTACAAATTTCAAGTAAACTTTTTATATTAGAACAAAGAAAGAGATTTTTTTTTAAATAAATGAAAAATATCGAATTTCAAATCATACAAAATACGCGTATGATTAAAATTCCGATTTTTTTTTCAGTTTTTCTTTTTTCCAAAAAATTAAATAAATAAACAAAGTATGCCATTTGCTTCTACTCCGTTCACCTATTTACCCATTGTACCCATTTTTTTTGGAAAGTGATAAAAAAGTCATCCTGTATGAATAACTGAATAGAGCTCTCGAAACTATCTGGAAAATAAATAAATACTTGGCCAACTAGTCCGTAAATTCTACTTGAAAAGATTTTTTTACTTGAAAGAATCGCGTTCTATGTTCGACATTTCATCAATATTAAATCACTTTCAACGGTGACTGTGTAAAGTAATGCTAAACGAGCACTTATTTAAATACTATCGTAACAAATTAATTCAGCAAATCTGAATTGACAAATCGCACATTTTAAATGTAAATCATTGAGTCGTTTGTCCAAATTGTAGTAAGTAATTTTAATCTCGTTTCGATAAAATCAAAAACCTTTTTCGCACAAAAGCGTAGCGGCTTCACAAAAATATTTTCCAAGTAACAGCGAAACACAATTCTCTGTTCACCATCCCTTTGGCGTTTTATCTATTCAAATACTTCTTTTACAACTACGTAAGTATCAAATATAGACGAGAACGCAAACGAATATAAAGCTGTCAAACCTCCGTCTACAAAACTCAATAAGATTCCAAAATAAAAATCTTGAGACAGTATAATATAAAATGGCGGGGATTTAGTGAATAGATAAGTGTCGTCAATATCAGGTCACGTTTCACCGAAGCCGCTTGTTCAGCCAAATAAAAACTCTGACGTACTTGAAAAACGAAAATACTCTAAAACATGGAGCACCCTAAAAGTCTAAAATTAACATCCCCTCAATGAACACAACACCCATACCTAAAACGAGCTTTGCCTCACTATTCACAAAGTTTATTTTTCTCCGTAGTTCCACGTACGGTGTTAAAGGAGAGGTACGAGAGTGCCCCTGAAGAGGACGAGGTTGCTCATGACGTGTCCGATCTTGAGCACGATGAAGTTGGTAAGTGCTTTTTATTTTTTCAGACCTATTAAGCCACCAGATGCCTGGTACTTGGCAGGAGAAGCTGTTCAGATAGCTATATTTAGATAGCAGTTGTTAAAAGGGCTTATGTCAAGTGAATACGACCTATTTTTATCCATCCACTTTTAGGACTAGAAAAAATAGTACTTCATCATCATCATATGGGCTATAATCCACCACGCGGGCCCAGTGCGGATTGGTAGATGTCACATTTCTTCGAATTTTTGGTTCTAGAACCTCACGATGTTTTCCTTCACCGTTTTGAGAGCAGTGGTGATGAAATAAATTACACAAAGTAATGCGGCTGTCTAGGTTCGAACCCACGACTTACTGTTCGTAAGTCGGGGCCGCCACCACAGGGTCACCGCTGCTCGAGAAAAAATTGTACTTATCTTCAAAATATTCTACATGAATTGTTTTGTAGTGATGATAAAGTACGAACACAAACCTTAGTGTTAATATTTTCAACGTAATGAATGGACAGAAACATGGTTAGTTGTGAATTTCGCTGATAACTTTAACGATGGACCTCGTCTGGCAGACTAAGATAGCAAACTATTACTCGACACTAAGTACCAAGACTTAGGTGACGCGTCTCTTTTGGTCCTTTAGTCCTAAAAATATAACGAAGAAACATAAACTTAAATCTTTAATCTAAAATAGTCTCGTGTGATTTTATAAACGAGTGCCCAACAAATCATGTTCAGAAAAGAGAAATATGATATAATTGTGTATGATTAGTTTCTCAAACGGCTGGATGAGTCTACACTAAGAATAAATACCTATTTGTTTTTATTTAAAATTATAAAACTGCTATATAAACAATATTATGAGACAGAAATCGTGGGCAAAACCTTTTAAAAGATTTTTGTTCCTCTTTATTTGCAATCGACTTTTAGCCATAATCAGTAATAATAAATAATCTGTAGCGTAACGAAGGTTGAGTGGGTGAGGCATAACTCAGGGGGGATGACCAGCAAACTTTAGGGTTATGTTAAAAAATCAGGTTTTTTTTTTTTTTTTTTATTGAATTAGTTTTTAGAATGTTTTAGGGGTTCTTAAGGGTTCTCAAAATATTTAAAAGATTTTACATAATTTACACAATCTTTTTATGACTCTAATGGATTTTCCAATTCATTTAAGGATTCTTATGGATTCTCAAAATTTTATAAGGGTAGGGAATACTTCTCAAAAACACGACGAAACCGCGAGCTGCGCGAGTTTTTAAATTATAATACGGCTATACAATATTATGAGAAAGAAATCTTGGGCAAAACATTTTAAAAGATTGTTGTTCCTCTTTATTTGCAATCGACTTTTAGCCATAATCAGATTTTTTTGGAATTATTTTGGATTGGGTGCGATTCCATTAAACGGCATGTTATGAGTTAGTAGAGGCTAAAATAATGGTTAGTGGTGTCGATCCTGTTGTCCACAAACTAAGGCTATTGCTATATTTTAATAAAAGGCAGTGCGAGAAAAGTACGGACATAGCTATGAACTAAGTTTGAGATGTCAAACTAGTTTATGACTTGCGCTTCACCGTGTTTTTAGTCGATATGTTTTTTTGGGCACCCTTATTTAGTATGGAAATATTTGTTCCATTAATTTGAGAGCTCTAAACTACGTCCGTCTCTTTCTCGTTATAATAGAGAGAAAAAGATAGCAATAGCCTAAATTAAATTTAGTTTGTGCACAACAGAATCGACACCATTGTCTCTTGTCTAGGTCGTATCGCCATCTTTTTAGGTGAGTTCCTTTTACTTTTTAAAAGTTAAAATACGAACTATTGAAGCGAATCATCGCCGTATAGTCAATACGTTTAAATCATTAACAAAACTATGTTCCAACTAACCCGTGGGTACTAAATCCGCAATCACAAACATGATTTAACTAACAACGACCATCAACATAGCTAAACAACAAACCTTCATATGTGGAACACTTAAACAAATGACGATCGTAAGGGTTTCAGGGCTGTCTATGAACTGCTTGTAGAGAAAAACTAAGGTCCAATAATGGTCAGTTCCATCCTTGAGGTCAACCGTGTGCTATTGCGGCCTCAAGTGAAAGAAGAAAGACAGGAAATTAGCATGTATTAGAAAATGTTCTTTACCTTTATTCTGTAAAAATAATTAGGTATAGTAAATATTACAAGATACGCCAATACAGTGATCTAATGTTCAAGAAAATACTTAAGAATGAACAGACACCAGTTTATCGAGTTACTACAAATTCAAGACGGTTATATTCAACAAGAAGCCACCAGAAACATTATTTTTACAGAAGAAAGGCTAACAAAAATGTACTAAAAAGTGCATCTTTCGTTAAAATAATAAGTGCATGTTACTTCACTATGCAAAAATTACGTGCGCGTGTCACGATAGTGGCGCTGCAACTGCGCTGTTAGATATTGGTGTCGATTCTGTTTTGCACAAACTAAACTCAATTTATGCTATTGCTATCTTTTATTATAAGGCAGTGCGAGAAAAGGACGGCTATAGCTAGGAACTAAGTTAGAGATGTCAAACTAGTTTATGCCTTACGCTTCCCCGTGTTTTTAGTCGACATGTTTTTACGTGCACCCTTCATTTGTATGGAAATGTTATTTCCAATTAAATTTGACAGCTCTGAAACAGCAGCATTGATGATTGATTGATTGGCAACTCTATTTGTCCGTCTCTTTCTCGTTTTATTAGAGAGATAGCAATAGTCTAAATTAAGTTCAGTTTGTGCACAACAGAATCGACACCAATGTATGAAAATTAGTAGTAATCTGTCTAACGCGCACTAGCGCCACTGCAGCGCTTCTTCACGCCTCTAATTTGAAGGTGCCCTAAAGTTCGATGTTCCCAACTACCGGCGACCCCTTAAATAGCCCGAAGGTGTAAGCTGTTTATTGCCGGCCCATAAAGGTGTTGTGCTATAAAGTTTGTAAGGATAACACACAGTGTAAGGTAATCTAAGCTGGAGTATAAATTCTCGCTATCGTTGTTCACGGTTTTAAGTTTTGAGCTACCGAAGCGAGCTGTCGTTTGGTTGTAACATATAAAGTTTGGAGTGTGTTTCTATCGGTGGAAGTGTTAAAAACTTTAAGTTACAGTTAAGAGGATAGGTCAAATTTATTTAGGTCTGAGACAGTTTACGAAAATTGTGTCAGCCCTAAGTAAAAACACTTTTAAATAAAATCAAACTCAAAATCAAAATACGACACGACACGACACGACAACGTCAAAAAAAAAAAAACTACCCAACCGCGACCCTGGAACACAAGGGCTACGAAGGAACATGGATAGGTTTTAGTCAGTAAAAGTCTGACAATACCTTCCGCTCCGCCCAGAGCGGCGGGAGGGGTCATTTGATGATTTCCCATCCGAAAAAATAAAGAGTTAATATCCGCTGACATTGAAAATATTTTATAGGAGCAATCGTCAACCGAAGATATGAAACAGTCTTAGTTAGGCAGTACTTTTTATCATTAAATTACAAGGTAAAAGATAAAATAAAGAATTTTAAGACGAAGAAAACCGACTAACAGTTTAATCATTTTAACTTTACAAACTCTAGACGAAATAAAGTCTGTCTGTAAAGCTCAAAGTCGGAATTTTATTACCCAACAACATTTTGTCCTGTTTATTTTAAACCCTAAGAAAATGTTTGACAAAATAAAGGAGTACCTTACAGGCCAAACATGCCGCTAAAATGAAAAATGTGTTTAAAAACTTTGTTTTTAGCTACTGGAGAGTCACACTTAATAAATAAAAGATAAAGCAATTTTGAATGTTGTTTTAAGCTTCAAGGAAGTTGGGGTTTTTGCTAGTAAACGGTTTGAGTGGGAGGATTATGAGCGTCTTGAAGATTCTTAAAAGAGAATAGTTGATCAGGCAAAGCGTGTACCTTCTCCTGTTATCAGCACAAATTTGTGTCCGTGACTTCGGCCGCGCGAAGAATTTTTTCTATTAATTTATTTTAAGTAGTTATTGGTTGCGGACCGCGGTTTGTAATTTATGTCTACTTAATATTGTTTAACACAGATGATTCTCTTGAAGTAAGAAATTTCAATAAAATACGAGGCAAGCTTAAATACTAACTGATTTCATAACCTCTGACGAGTGGTCTACCGTACAAAAAAACAAGTTCTGCCCATCTCAGAAGAAGTTATTTAACAAAATTCGCTGGAACTGAAAATAAATAATTAAAATGTCAGCCATCTTTTGCTTCATTTTCCTAGTTAGCGCAAGAAGAAATACTTATTCATTACCACAGTCGTTTAACACTTAAAATTGTTTAAGTACTTGCCTTTAAGGCTCTCATATACCCTCGAAACTTTATAGCTAATTAATTTTGCTGAGCTACTGTGAATAGGACGATTTATTTCAGCTCAAACAAGATATTGTATAGCGGAATAAACATTAATATAGGTACTCGTATAAACCTAGTCTGGTAAATAGTTGGGAATTCTAGTGAAATGATTATGCAGATAATAATTGTGTATATCCCCAGAGAAGGTGCAATTATAAAGTAAAATACAAAATTGTTGAATAACGTTGTGAATTTCAGCCGTGTGGTATCCGGCAGAGTAGAATAGAACCAACCCATTACACTTACGGGTGTCGTATAAGGCGACTAATGTCCGAGGCAGAACACCTTGCGCCTCCGTAGACCAGAGAATGGGCAGCAGCGTTTTCTGTTAGTCTTTTATCACTGCGATCTCCAATCCGCCTGCAAAAGCGTGGAGATTACGGCAAATTCCTCCCATCATGGGAGAGGCTTATGTCCAGCAGTGGACGTTATGGGCTGTTGTTGTTGTTGTTGTTGTGAATTTCGTCGTAATTGCTTTGCTGAAAATTGCCGGAAAACTATTGTTTGGAGATACCTATTCTGAAAAAAGAACGATGAGTAATCATCACAGTATGGTTAAATTTATATTCTCCGATAGCATGAACTCAAGCATGTCAAGTCAATCTATCATAGTCCATAGCTGGACGAAGGCCTCTCCCAACATGCAAAGTCATTTGTCATGAACTATAAATTGTACCTCTGTAAAAATAACTCAAACCGTGGCAAAAATAATTAGCCATTGAGAAGAAAATGAAAGCTCCTCTTACTAACTCCTCTATATAAATCTATCAACTCCTAACAAGAATTATGAGGCAAGCGTAAGATTACAATCAAAATCATCCTCGCTAAGTGTATTATCCGACATTCAAAGTGTATGAGATGAGACACAAACGAAGAAATTTGCTTAATCCTCTCTTAATTTGAAGTCTTGCAATCCACGAGGATTTGTTTGGCTCTCGACAGGGCGCTTCTTTGCTTTGTCAGTGTGAAAACGGATTATGGGATAAAAGCTTCCTCGAGACGAGGAGCTCGTGACGACTCATATTCTAACTCTATTAGAAATTTTGTTAGTACGATTTCGAAAAATGAGTTAGTATGTTTTCTACGATCGGTTTCTTGTATTCTTTTTACTGTTCCGTTTTTATTTCGAGGGGAGCTACATAATAATAGACGCTCGGATCAATCTTCAGGTTAAGTCGCGTTTGCCGCCTGTCTGTGAATGGGTGACCACGAATTACATACCGGGTTTCTTCCGTACCTCGGAAAGCACGTTAAGCCGTTGGTCCCGGCTGCCATTTGTAGATCTTTGACAGTCGTTACAGGTAGTCAATGGCAAATGAAAGTCTGACAACCAGAACCAAAGGGTATGGTATAACCTAGTACTTACTGGGTTTTGGAGGTCAGATAGGCTGTCACTCCATGTAAAATACAGGAATTCAGCTGCATCCGGTTAGACTGGAAGCCAACCCCAACATAGTTGGGAAATGGCTAGGCAGATGATGATGTTCCGTTTTATTTTTTTTTAACAGAAAACACAGTTTTGTGTTGTACCATGTAATTTGGGTGAAAACATTAGAGATGAGACGTCCTTTGTCATGTCTCAGGAAACTAGATTATGGTTTCGTCTTATAATTTGGGTGGCTGCTCTGTCTTCAAATTTTACACCAACAATGTCGTCTTCATATTAATTAATATGTTCATTTGTTAGTCATAAGTACGATAAACAACTTTAAATAACCATACAAACAAAATATTTTCAAAAAAACCGGCCAAGAGCGAGTCTTTCCTACAAACTTTTTAAAGGGCAAACTTAACTTTGCTGTTCGATCCCTAAAAACAGCTATTGCACCACCGCAAATAATAAGTTTGTAATAGTAAAATTGCTTTTTTTGTTATTAAACCACTTAGTTACGGTTTTTAGATTTTTCCCTTTATATGTGCTGTAAAACATTGCTTCTTCTCAAATTTTGTGATTCTAGGTCAACGAGAACTACCACATAGGTTTTAGATCTAAAACCTATAGGGTACTTCCGGTTGACCTAGAACGGTAAATTTTGGTTAAAAGCAAGGTAAAGGCACAAGCACAAGTAAAGGAAAAAGTCAGAAAAACAAAAAGACTGGAATATTAAGGTAAATTTTGGTACTTACAAGTTTTCGCGACAATCTAAATTTGCCCATATCTTTTTATGATGTTGACTCAGGACCTTGATTTTTATACACCAAATAGGGACTATTATATAGACTTCAGTATCTGGTATAAATTTCAACTTGCTAGGTCCACCCGTTCCTGAGAAAATCGGTGGTGACAGACGGACGGACAGACGAACAAGAAAGTTATCTTATAAGGGTTTTTTACCTTTTGAGGTACGGAACCCTAAAAAGGACTAAATCTAACGACATCTAAGTGGGATACCCACTAAGACGTCAATGTACTCCTCCGCATCGCTGTCATCTAGGAACGTGCCCCGAAGACTGGCAGCATTCCCTCGTAGAATGGCAATACTAATTCTTTGGCCATCTTAATTTATATTTATTTCTCCACCAACCCTTATTACTTGCAAAGATGCCTCGCGGCAACGACTTAAAACTTCCCTGCATTTTCCTTCAAGATCAAAATGGAAATTTTAATATTGTCGGTAAAATTACCAGTATCTCTTCAAGGTGCGGCGTTCCGAGTTTAACTTAGTGCGGGAGGCAATTGCTTTTCTTCCTCCATTGAAATGTTCAACTTGCTGTCTTGAATCGACGTTTATTAAGTTTGGTCTGACAAGAAAAGTTGAGCAAAGTAGCTGAAGCAATCGTATTATGTTTTGAACTTCACATTTTATGTTATCGAACTGGTATCCTGATTTAAGCGATGTTTTTAGTAGGTAAGACGTGTTTTTAGTGGATTTCAAGTTTGAGTTATAAATGTAGTCTTCTTAATCTTACCGGTTTTGAAAGTTTAGTCTAGTTTCGCGTTAGTTTTCGCTCTGAGTTGTTGGTAGTACTCACATCGCATGCACTATGCACACATACTCATGGATATGTTTATATTCAAGTCTTATAGAACACCTATGAACAAGATAAGGTGGTAAACCAAATGAGTTTATGTACTAATCTTATCTTCTCAAGAAACTTAATGAGCGCCTCTAGATATTACATCGTATATTAAACTTTATATCTCTTTGCAGTATTATGAACAAAAGCGTCTCATTGCTCAGAAATTCAAAGGCTCATACACGCATACGTGAATTGAGTTTTGCATCCATTCCTGACCCTTCTGCATTTCCATTGACTGAATGATATCTCCATATTTCATTCTGTATCAATCTCGTTCACTGTTTCTCAATATTGCAATTTATTTTTCGTTTCTTTGAAGAACCCGTCGCGATGGTAAAAACCTTTTGAGGATAGTTTCGTCTTTTATATTTGTGAGTGGAAGAAAATATTGGGTTTACTCTACAAAAGTTGTTTCGCAAATCGTATTCTGATTTCGTGTTTTTTGGAAGTTAAATTTTTAACTTTGCATGGATTATATTGAAAAAATATTAAGAAAAAGTAGCACGTTGTTTCACTTGGTGAAATACTGAACAGGCTTTAGTCATCGTTATCAGCTGAGTCTTCTCCTATCTATGTGGAAGTCGGCTACCAGTCTAGTTGGATGCAGCTAAATACTAGTATTTTACATAGACCCGCTGCCTTTTACCTCCACACAACACAATAATTAACCACTTAAGATACCACTTGGATAGGCCCCGCAAGGCTTTTGTGAATTAGAGATATCTGCATATCAAATCTTTCGGTAGTCTTTTTGAACTGATCCTTAACCCCAAGAACACAACCAAGCAATCCAATCTACCAATGTGATATTCATCAGAACACCCCTTTCAGATGAAACCAACGACCGCTGGTGGGGAGAGTCAGCGGTGCCTCCCGCGCCAGCCGTGGCAGCAGTCCCACCGCAGCGACCTTCCATGGCCACCAGCCTGAACATCACTAGCATCAACAGAGACGAGCCTTCAGCGTCGCCACCAAGGCATCATCTACCAAAAGAAGGTAAGGAACAACTACATACAATATTACATGAACTGCCTATAACGTTCCCACTGCTGGAAAACAGGCCTTCTCTCCTTGAGAGCAATGGGCTGTAATACATCACGTGCTTTCCCAGTGCTGGTTGATAAGAAAAAGTCCATAGAATTTATTTACTTCATGATCTCTAAACTCGTGGCTTAATGCTTAACAAAAAAGGCCGCCCCAAAGGCAAAGAAAGCTACGCTTGCCGAGGTCCGTCTCAGGGATGGGTGACCATCCATTACATATCAACACCTCTCCGTATTATCAACCGAACGTTCACTGCTTGACTAAAGCTACTCTCATAGATTTTTACAACGTCCTGTTTTGGTCCACTTTATCATCAGTCAAAAATGTATTTGGATAAATTTAAACTCCCAGCGGAGATGAATCAACTAAGTAATTGAAATAATTTTCAGATTGTATCTGCCGACGCGTATCAATTTCTATGATTACTTACTCCCGTGTTAATTAATTTCAAGATTGCGAAATATTTTACTTACTGAATATTTTCGCTTCATTGAATGTAAATTCAGTGAAACAGCTTCGTGCAGTTTTGACAACTACATGAATAAGTCTTGACAAATTATTTATCGATCTTAGGGTCGGGGGTTCGAATCCCGTTAGTTGCAAATGTTTGTGTGATGAGCATGGACATTTGTTTGCGAGTCATGGATGTTTATATGTATAATAAGTATGTATTTACAAAAAAAAAGTAAAGTTTGGGCTGTGCATTGTTTTTTAGACTTTGTCACCCCATTTCCCCCTCTTAGGGGTTGAATTCTAAAAAAACCTGAAACCTGTTTCTACTCATTTATCAATAGGAGTACTCTTGTGAAGTTTTTAATAAATAGCCTAACTAATCTTGTTTTCCATACAAAGTTTGGAGCCCCGTTAACCCCCTTAAGGGGTAAATTTTGAAAAATCCTTTCTTAGTGCACCCCTAGACCACATAAGGAACCTACTTGCCAAATTTGGAATCTGTAGACCCAGCGGTTTGGGCTGTGCGTTGATAGATGAGTCAGTCAGTCAGTCAGTCAGTTTCTGAGTAGCGCGTAGCTGTCACGTTGAACACAAGTGAAACGAGTACTGTGATTAAAAATTCTATAATGGGAAAAAAAAAACAATTTAATGAATAAGTGAAATATACTGTGGTGTGCTTCTTAAAACTATCCAAGTGATTGTGAAATCAGAACTAAAAAATAATTAGTGGGAGTCAAGTTATTCCTAAAAACAAATCTACAATTTTTAAATAACGAACTATAAAGAAAAACACAGTGTCGCGTAACTGGAAAGGACCGCGTTCTGTGTCGTTCTGTGTCTCACCGTGTCATCGGCGACCGCAGCGATAACCCCCGCCCACCAACACTGTGACGCACAGTGAACCGCTGCTGGAAAGGATCGAGTTCCGTGTCGATCTGTGCCGATCCTACGACCTACAACGGAGTGAGTCACGTCGTATTTACCATGTCAAACAACTCTGACTTACAATTGTTTTCACTAGAAACTGATAACGTAACCATCAGAAAACAGCAAAGCAAATTAACCATCAGCACAGAAAATTCTTTTGCATCGTTGTCAGTTGACGATGTCAACGAATACTCATCTATTACGTCTTACGACAAACATAACTTAAGTTGCCCACAACTACAACTTAATGAAAATGAAACAATAACTGAATTAGGCGCATTAGTTAACACCTTGAGGAGGCAATTGGCATCTGCGGATAGTGAAATCGAAAACTTAATAACAGAGAATACTTCACTTAAAAATACCCTAATGAACAACGAGAAAATTATAAACAACCTGAAAAAAATATGTAATAGTACACCTAAAAGAGTTTCATCCGTATCTAAGAGGAAAAGTATAAATAAAGGCAAACTAAATCTTTCCCATGAAGACGATTACTTGTTTCAAAAACAAAATAAAGCCGAAAACCAAAGCAGAAACACAACACCTAAATCTGAAATAAAAACAAAGAAGCTATGCAACAAACGGACCACAACAGAAAAACAACAAACAAATACTTTATGCACCGAAAACACCAAACAAATTAAAACAACTCAAACTCCGAAAATAGAGGATAATGTGAAATCTACCAGGAATAGGTTGTGCATTGTTAGTGCTAATAAAACAAATAATATTCTGTCTATCGCAGAAGAGACTTTCCAAAACTTACAGATCTGTCATTATGTGTCGCCGAAATGCGGACTGCTACAACTCATAGGCAATTTGCATCAAAAAGTTGTAGATTATACGTTTAGCGATTACTGTGTAATTTTAATTGGAGAAGAAGATTTTCAAAACACCAAAAACTATGTAGAAATCACAATAAGATTAAGGGAAACACTGGAAAAAATTCAGCATACAAATATTATTTTGTGCCTACCTACATTTAAACTAAGCGATTATTCAACGTTATTCAACTGGCGTATCGAAACTTTTAACAACTTACTTCAATTAGATTTATTGACACATAATTATGTAACAGTACTAGACTCTAATTTAAACTTATTCTACGATTTTACTATGTTTTCAAAATATAATAGAAAATTAAATAACCAAGGAATGAGAAATATTTTTCAAAATTTGCTGTTACTTATAAATAATAATCTCTCAATGGCACCCCTTGAACTTGATCCTGATCTGATAAATAATGTAAACACGAATGCAGTCACAAATACCGAGTTTTTTCTTTGATCACATGTATGTTATGCATCAGAATATTGCCGGACTCATAAATAAATCTGATCTATTAACCGTGCACATTCAGGACCTATTAAGCAAGCAAATAATTGTAGATGTCATATGCATAACCGAGCATTTTATAATGTCGGGCCAGGAACATCTTCTTCATATCCCTAACTATAGGCTCGCTGCATGTTATGCAAGAGGCAACATAAAACGCGGGGGAGCCTGTATTTTAGTCAAAAAGGGTCATGAGTTTCAAGAATTACCCGACATAATGAAACACTCGGTTTCCGGTATAATTGAATGTTGTGGCATTAAAATGAAACAACATAATTTAATTATATTATGTATCTATAGACCACCTAAGCTGTCCAACTTAAGTAAATTTTATGAAAATTTTGATACTATTCTAAAAAAAATATGTACTAATCATCACACTAAAATAATTATATGTGGCGATTTTAATATAGACATTCTAAAAAATAATAGAATAACTTTGGAATTTAAATGCTTTCTTCAAAGTTACAATCTCAATTTAGAAATTAATGAAGCGACACGTCCTACTAGTAATACCTGTTTAGATAACATTGCACACAATACCAGACAAAAATCCCAGTGTCAATTAATTGACTTCGGGCTTTCAGATCATACAGCTCAAATAATTAAGATAAAAGTAAATAAATCGTGTATTATTAAAACATGGAGAACTAAGATTCGAGATACTTGTGAAGAAAATCTCATTAAATTTAATAATTATCTGCAAAAACTATCGTTTTCTGACGTATATAACACAGAGGATTCGAACAAAGCGTATGATAATTTCTTTGAAATATTTAAGCTCTTATATGACTTATGCTTTCCCTATAAGCTAGTGAAAATAAAATCAGAAAAACCAATTAAGTGGATATCGCGTGGCATAAGATTATGCAGTAAAAGGCAACGAAATTTACTTTGGAAACATAGACTAAGGCCGTCACCAGAAAATAAAAACGCTTTCGTTACTTACTCTAAGAGGTTTAAAAAAATAATCAAATTAACTCAGAAAGCCCAAAACAATTACTTGATTAAGAACTCAAAGAATAAATCAAAAACCTCATGGCAAATAATTAATAACAGCAAAATGAATAGGGAACCAATTTCACAGATAAGAAAAAATAATCAGACAATAACAGATCCGAAAGAAATAGCAGAGTCTTTCAATAATTTTCTAATAGACCAAATTACTAGTATACCCAATAACCCAATGCGCGACGTTAAGAAAATAGACCATAACCCAAACTCAATATTTATCCCACCAGTCGTACCTCAAGATGTGATGAGAATAATTAAATCACTAAAAAACAAAAAGAGCTTTGGTTATGACGGGATTTCCACTCAAGTCATAAAATTTGTTGCCAATAGTATAGCTGGCCCTTTAACCCATATTATCAACGTTAGCATATCGTCAGGAATATTTCCTGATAACTTAAAAACTGTAATTGTAAAACCAATTCATAAAAAGAACAGTAAAGATGATATGTCGAACTATAGGCCGATCTCTTTAATTCCTGTTTTTTCTAAAATAATTGAAAAAGTCATATATGAAGCAATATCATCTTTCTTAACTAAATTTAATATCCTTTGCCATGAACAATACGGGTTCAGGAAAAATAAGAATATAAACATGGCAATTTTTGACCTGCTGAATAATATTATGTCGAATGTTGATACTAAAACGCCTATATGTGCCATTTATACGGATATGTCGAAAGCTTTCGATTTTGTCAACCATAACATACTACTTCAAAAACTAAACTCCTATGGCATTCGAGGTAATATCCTCAACCTAATAAAAACATACTTATCCGGCCGAAAACAGATGACAGAAATTTACAAAATATGTGCCAAGTCTAAATTAGAACAAAAATACGTGTCTTCCAATAGAGAAATTAAATTCGGTGTACCACAGGGAAGCGTCCTTGGGCCATTGTTATTTTTAATTTATATTAACGACCTCCCACGCCAAATCCCTCATCCCATGGTACTGTTTGCCGACGATAGCACAGCACTCTTAAAATACGACAACAATGAAAATTATGAAAACAATATAAACGACACTATTAAAATTATAATAAATTGGCTAAATCGTAACAACTTACAAATAAATATACTAAAAACAAAGATAATGCATTTTTACCAAAGACTCCGCATCGATGATCTAAATATTAATTATAATGGTCAAAATGTAGACAGAGTAGATGTGACAAAATTTTTAGGAATTTTAATTGACAGTCAACTGACATGGAAGGCACAGGCCGAAGCAATCTGTAAAAAACTTAGCGCATCCGCATATGCACTTTATAATCTTAAAAAAAAAGTTAATATCAAAACAGTATTACTAGCATATCATAGTCTTGTCGTTTCCATTTTAAGGTTTGGTATTATATTTTGGGGCAACTGTACCGAAAGAGAGAGTATTTTTAAAGCCCAAAAACGCTGCTTACGGGCAATATTTGGCTTGAAAGTTACAGACAGCTGTGTTCCAATGTTTAGAAGTCATAACTTATTGACATTTCCTTGTCTTTACATTTTAGAAATTGCTCTTTTTGTTAAATGTAATCGGCAGCTATTCATAATTTTATCGGAAAGCAGATACCGAGATGTAACTTTGCGATCTCAATACCAAAATTTGTTACGCACAGGTAGCTATAAGACTGCTTTGTTGAGGAAAAGTATTTTTGGTATGGCACCAGCTATTTTTAACCACATTCCGAATAACATAAAAGAGGAACCCGTAAAAATGTTCAAAAAAAAGCTAACTGAACTTTTATTAAATAAATGTTATTACTCCGTATCGGATTTCCTAGCTGATAAATTTTAGTTGTGTGTCAATGTCCGTATTGGATTTCCTAGCTGATCAATTTTAGTTGTGTGTCAATGTCCGTATCGGATTTCCGAGCTAATACATTTTAGTTGTGTGTCAATCAATTGTATGTTTGATAATGAACTGCATCAATGTTTGCATGCCAAAATGGTAGAATGTACAAGGTTTCTGTAACATTATTGTAACCATCTTATGCTAATTACCTACATTCTGAGCAAATAAATGACTATTCTATTCTATTCTATTCTATTCTATTCTTCTTTTATATATTTAGATAAGTATGTATTTACAAACAAAAAATATCTATGTAGTATATCAACTATCTGGTGTCCACGACACAAGCCTCATTGCTTAGTGTGGCACTAGATGGCGCTGTGTGTAATTTTTAGCGATGTTTATTTATCGAAGCAGTAAAAAAAACCGTTCTCATATTATTTGTCAAAACATTTATTAGTCAATAGACACTGTCGTACAAGTTATTTGGTTTTGTCACAATCATCACACTCATCATCATGGTATTAGCTAAAATAAATTCAAGCGTCGGCACGTCTCCCAGTCCCATTCTTCTCTCAGTAACCAGTCATTAATTAGTCACCAGGTCATTGGTCCATCAAAATTATATTATTTATTTATATAATAAACTGACTTGGTTGCGCGATGTTCATCATCAGCCTATTAATGTTCCCACTGCTGGGACACAGGCCTCCTCTCTATGAGAGGGAATGGGCTATAATCCACCACGCGGGCCCAGTGCGGGTTGGTAGATGTCACATGTCTTCGATTTTTTTGGTTCTAGGACATGCCGGTTTCCTCACGAGGTTTTCCTTCACCGTTTTGAGAGCAGTGGTGATGAAATAAATTACACAAAGTAATGCGCCTGTCTGGGTTCGAACCCACGACTTACTATTTGTAAGTCAGAGCCGCCACCACTGGGCCACGGCAGCTCCTGCTCCGCTCGCGATGTTAGCAGAATTAAAACTAGGGCTTCATCATACGTCTTGTTGGCCGAATCCCACAAAACTGCTGCATTTCGTGGAAGCTTTAACTTCGCTGCTTCCCGCTGCTGGAACGACTTGCCACCGCCGTTCCGTGCTATAAGAACAGTGGGTACCTTTAGATATAAATATAAACAACACTTGCTACAATTACAAAAAGAAGCCAATCACTAATTTTACTTACCCTAAGACTGCATGAAGTTAGTACTGGTATCGTAACGGAGTTCTTGCCTGGATCACTACCACACAACACCAACACCGACGCATTTTATTATTTTTTATTAATTATATTTACACCCTATGGCCCAGCGCACACCGCTGGAGGCGCAGCGGAGCGCATTTGCAGACAACAATTTAATATAAACCTTAACTACCTTGATATACGGTCGCGCGCATGCTCTTGTAGTAGCTTGAGGGCGCTCCGAGTACCGTTTGCGAATTTATTCTTATATTGACCGTATATCAAGGTACTTAAGGTTTATATTAAATTGTTGCTGCGCCTCCAGTGGTGTGCGCTGGGCCTATGATGACCCACTGACTACCTTTTTTGTCATAACTTAGTATATACGCTTGGCTCTTGAAGTATTATGTACTCATTCCTTATTTGTTGTACTTTATTGTTTCGGAAGTTTTTCTTGTTGTTTTCCTAAGTTGTTTCTCTAAAAGCACGACATTGGCAGCCAGTTGCCAAAATGCCAATGTATCGTCTGCGCTCGCGTCCCTTCGCTTGTCATGGACTATAGACAATAGTCTGTAGCGTTGACAAGCAAAGTCGGAACATTCGGTGCGGCCGAGCCGATTATTATTAATATTTTCATTTATAGTTTTGTTTGTATACCTAAAGTGTTTATTTTATTATGTGAGTATTATGTTTTATTTTTTGTGTAAAAGTATTTTGTGTCGGTAGGTGTGACCGTGACATCACAGTGGGCCCTACTCGTATCAGAATACCAGCGCTGCGGTATTTGTTTTTCATTTATCGCAGCATCATGCTGAGATAGGAGCCTTTTTGGCCTCGCACAGGTCTTCTTTTTCAGGTCTTTTTATCATTTAGTTTTAGATTCTTTTTTATTATTATTAATGGAACATGAGATCGAATAAATAATAATAAATAAAATAATATTTTAAGTTTTTTTTGCGAGAAAATAAATGTACCTACGAGTAGATATGGTTACTTAAATCTATTTATTAACTTTTGCCAAAAATTCAAGAACTGATGTCAGTCTAAAAATCAAATTAAATTGAGACTTAGTTTATGGGATTAAGATTTTTAGTCGTAGTTCCTGTGCTTGTCCCAATTTTTTTTTTTTCTCTCTTTCTTCTTTCTTTCTTGTATAAGACGCCTTTTACCGCTATTCGGTATACAGGCAATTAGTCTCGCTGATCTCGCTCAAAACGGGTCTGTTTTCCCACACAACCAACCACAAAACATAGTTAATACACATCAACCATTATTGTCTACATTTCCGCTTTCAAATAGTCTCTTGTCTATTTTATTACTTAACTACAAAGTAATGCTCTCTTAAGCTCCTCTAAAACCTACCATTGTCACGTTTACTACCAATTTCGGGTTTTAGTAGTGTTTAATCTTCATTATTCAATCTATTGTGAATCTTAATCCCATAAACTAAGTATCAATTTAATTTGATTTTTAAACTGACATCAGTTCTTGAATGTTTGGCAAAAGTTACTAAATAGATTTAAATAACCATATCTACTCGTACCTTTATTTTCTCGCAAAAAAAACTTAAAAATAGATACCCTTATTCGATCTCATGTTCCATTAATATTTGCAAACCAGAAACCTGGTAGAATACAGCCAACCGAACCCTAATATAGTAATTATAATACCAGCCCATTATTGTCCCACTGCTGGGCAAATGCCTCTTCTCATACAAAGAAGCCATAAGCTGGTTGGCGATTTTGGACTTATATTAATTTATAAATCCAGGTTTCAATAATGGCGGAGGCACTTCGCCGGGGGGAAACTCCGCTGCCGCGACAAATTGTCGCTCAGCGGACAGACTTTCGGCGGGATCTCATGGCGACATGGAGAGAGCGACTGTCGCAACCCCGAGCAGGGCACGCCACGATAGTGGCGATAAGTCCCCTCTTTGAGGAGTGGCTGGAGAGACGCCACGGCGTCCTCGCCTTCCGCCTGACGCAGGTCCTCACCGGACACGGTGTTTTCGGGAGGTTCCTGCACCGAATCGGGCAGGAGGAAACGCCCGGGTGTTTCCACTGCGAGGATCGACCGGAGGACACGGTGGAGCACACGGTGGAGGTGTGCCCCGCGTGGGCGGAGCACCGCCGTGTCCTCGAAGCGGCGATTGGCGGCGGCGACCTCTCGCGTCCGGCCGTGGTGCAAGCCATGGTCCGGAGCGAGACGGAATGGGACGCCGTCACCTCCTTCTGCGAAGCAGTAATGCTAGAGCCCCCGGCCACCGTACTTACGGGCCTGTGGACGGTGGGCTATGGGCTAGCTTGCCGTCCGTCCGTCTCATGACGACAGGCCGTGTCGACGGCGCGTTCGTGTTCCACGCGCGCCTCAAAGAGAGTCAGCAAAAAGGAAGGGGTCCGCAAGGACCGATGCCTGCCGGGGTTGCGGGACTGTTCGAAAGAAATACCGTGGCCCCGGAACACAAAGGGCGATGAAGGAACATGGATGGGTTTTAGTCAGTAAAAGTCTGACACTCCCTCCTGCTCCGCCCAGAGCGGGAGAAGTCATTTGATGATTTCCCATCAGAAAAAAAAAAAAAAAAGGTTTCAATAATGGTTGTAATTTTATTTTGTTAAATGTATACATAGAATAGTTTCTTAGCCTTTATTTACTTTAGCCGATACACCATTTTGTTTAAAAATCTTGTGGAAGTAATAGTGAAACCACATCAGCGGTGTTTCATCACATATAAAATTGGTATTGATTCCCAAGTTAAAAACTTTCTCCCCCTCGTCACAGTCCAGCACTCCAGTCGTCTCCCAACCGTCCTACCGTGCACATGTACCTTGCACTCGTGTCTTTTTATTGATTTTCAAATTAGACGGTTGATGTCGGACTGCTACAGTCCGGTTATCGTACTGCGTACGTGCGGTTGTGATTTTTCATACAAAACAACCGTGCGGCAGCAGCCCGACACCGTACCGTCTAATTTAAAAGCGCCCGACGGTTGATGTTGATGTTCGGTGGTCGGCTTCCAGTCTAACCGGATGCATCTAATACCAGTATTTTACTTAAAGCGACTGCCTATCTGACCTCCACAAAGAGGGTTGTGAAGTACTGGGCAATACGATACCTCTTTGTCAGTCAACGTCAATCACTTGTATACTAATTTAGAACAATCCCACTGCTGGAACACAATGTGTTCCAGCAGTGGGATTGTTCGTGAGTCATGACAGGCCATCTCTCTGTGTCTACTCCCTCCTCGGGTTGGTGGATATCTTCAAATTATTAGTTCTAGAATATGCCTTACAGCAATTTTTCATTGTAATGTGCTTAACTGTTAAACGTCCCAATAAAGTAAAATAAAAACTCCATGTACAAAGGCAACGCTAACACAAAGTAGTTTCCAGCTCAACACACGCCAAGCATTATATTGCTCCATAATTTATGGCGCTTCCCAACCCTGTGAATTATTTCAAGGCCCTATTGAGTACCGCAGTTTGCTTCTCCAAGTTTACATACAGGACTCGGCAATATGCATAATTACTTACCTTGTCTAAATAAAGATAAGTGTTGAGCCAATATTACATTGTTTAGGAAATATTCTACAGGCTCAAGATCAGCATAAAACAGGTTTAATAAGCCTTTTAAAACAACAATTTATTAATATTTATATCATAATGTTTGCATTAAATCCGCGTTAATAATTCTAATTAGGAATTGTGCTGTATGTGTATATTAAAAGCATTATTAAAAGCAAAACAATCAAGCCTAATTTCTTATCATGAAAAATAATTATTATTTGCATTAACCCGTTATACAAAGCTAGTATTGCCCAAATTAATTATAATAATGCTTCTTTTGTAGCCTCTGTGACCTTTTGCAAAGCTATGTAAATAGAATAGGTAGCGTTTGTAAGCCTCTAATTTATTTGGCTGAAATGATCTCCCATTTACTTTAGCGGTGATGACCCTATTAATCTCTAGTTGGAATTCGGGCCTTTTCTGACTTAGGGTCGCGATTTTCAAACATATGGCAATGGATGAGCGTTTACGGAGAAGCCTTTTTACACGCTTTTGCTTGAGATGCACCGTCGAACGCCGCGTCGGACGCGGCGGTGCACGCGGCGTCCAGCGCGGTGTCCACCGCGGCGGGCAACGCGGCGGGCATAAATACATAAACACTAGATAACAATGTTATTCGTCAGTTGCACTGATAGAAGTATTTATTCAGTAAATTTATACGAATTAGACTGGTATTTTAATTTTTTCACGAGAAGATGATCACAAAGAGCTTATGGCTGTTTGACATCGGTGACGTGACATGATGACATAACGCCGCGTGCACAGCCGCGGGCATCGCGCCGCAGAACGCGCCGCGTTTCCGCCGATAACATCGTACTTTGCCATATGTTTGTGTTTGGGCGTGGGATAACGCGGGCCGCTGCACGCGCCGCCTCTCCGTAAACGGAAAAAAACGCACAACGCGTAGCACGACGCGCCGCACAACGCGCCGCCCGACGCGCCGCGTCTCCAGAAATAAGCACTAAATAGTAAAGATAATAATTATGAGAGAACAAAAAATAAATCAATCAGAAAGTAGAGCTGAACAAGACCAGCGACAGTATCACTATCAGAAAATAGATCTGAATTGTCACAACAGAAACGTTTCTGAGAACTAACGGCTTACCTATGTACTTTGTATGTTTGCGTTTAAAACTTGATAAATTGTTAAAATAGCTTAGAAGTTATATTAGTTTACTGGAGTGCACTAACATGAAATTGATACCTGTGTCTCTTTCACAGATCAATTCGACATCATGTACGTCTACATCATAGCCGGCGTCGCTGGAAGCCTTCTCCTCTGCATCATCTTGGGCATCATACGCTGCGTCATGACCAAACAAACATCCGACCAGCCAAAAGGCCCGGACGTATCAGCCACCACGGAAATACCCAACGGATTCAACGACAGCATATCGGAAGTTGACAACGATATTAATATAACTAGTCTATCTGGACCCGTCGACACAGTTGATTCGGGAATGAAGCAAGATATACAATACTCCAATGTGGCTCTAAGTCCCAAAATCAATAAGTATGTGGGCCGACCAGTACCCAATACGTACCCACATGTGAGCACTAATATGTACGGACAGGTGGCCGAATTCCCCATAGAAATGCCTCTCCGAACTATGCCACATGGCACGTTAGGGCGCGGAGTTGCGGTCAAAACTCTGCCAAGAGTTCAAATACAAACTGAAACGGACCCTAATACAAGGAGTTTATATCGATATTCGAACGCCCAGTACTACTTCGGGTGACAACAAGACAAAAGCCAGTGTTCGGACGTATCCAGAACTTACTGTTTCTAGTTGAATCGTGTAGTGGTGTGTATATAGTTCACGGACTAACTAGTGAAGTTTGTAATGTTCTACTTTTAAATAAGGAAACTGTGATATTAATTGAAAACTTTCCTATTGTACTGCGAGCAGTTTTCCAACTGTAGACACAGAAAGACAGTGTGGCTATTCCTCCGTTGTGAATTAAGAGATGGATCGTTGTTAGCAGAACTTTGTTATACTGTGTTGACCTTTGATAACTAAGCATTGTTTTGTATGTCGAACAAATCAATGTGTTCATTTATGTATTCACATTGTTTCTCGAGGGAGCTGGGTGTAGTTTGGAGCTATTGTATTATTAATCTGTGTGTTCAGTTATATGAATTCCTGCATAATTATCACACTTTATGGCCAGCCTAGCTGGGGTACAGTAGTTTGGTTTCATGCCAGCTCCTGTCAGAATGATGCTAAAAAGTCAAAAAATCTTTATTTGTTTGTTTAATATGCTGTATATGTTTATTTCTCGTGCGAATTGCTTTGGTAGCACAAAATGTTCCCTTTATGTCTTTTGTTTCAACATGCTACTCATAACTATTTGTAAATTCAAGTATGTAATAAATACTATTTATATCCTTTGTTTGTATGTCACTCATTGCTAGATATACCTAGTAACTGTATTAACTATACGTTCATAGTTTTAATTATTTGTGCCATTTCGTCAATCAAATAGGTAATTATGGTAGGTGGCAGATGTGCAAAAAATTTATGAGGTTAATTATAAAATTAAATTTTCGTTTTATATCAAATACTGTTTGTTGATTCGTATTATTGGTAATTGCTTTTTGTGTCTACTAGTTACGGAATAAAATAAGAGTTGAAAAAGTTGTGAAAATAATTTATAATTGGTTGGTAAATAGTGTTATAGTTTTTGTTTGATTTTATAATTAAAACTCGACTGTGCTAAATGGGTTAATTATGGAAATCAGTGTTATTGATACAAATTACACAATTAACATTAAATCGCATATTGGGGCACAGTTAATGAGGGTCAAAGATTTCAAGTAGACTTCAGAAGTCAATATCGGAATGAGATTCTATACCTTAGTCATACCAGACTAAAAGTCGTTACTCACAAATCCCTTGGTCCCAAATATGTATACAAGCATACTAGTCATAGCAGACACAGAAGACAGAACTCTAACAAACAAATCAATGCAAATTCAATCACTTATACAAGTAGATACAAGCAATACAATGATGAAATCGCAAACCCAGAATTTAGCGATGCAAATACAAACTCGGAAAATGAGGCTAGCTAATTGCTCGTCGGATATGGCACAGTACTCACTAAATCCCAAAAGTGCAAGAATCCCAGACATAAAGAAGATGACTTTAATACACAAACAATGACTCACAGTAAATTAGGGCAGTACAATAACGAAATCACAAACATGGAATTCAACGATGCAAATACAAACTCGGGCAATAAGGCTAGTAGTTCATTAAATATGATGCTGCAAGGAGCTTACAAAGCCCCAAATACCAAATGCACAAGTATCTCAGACGTAATAGAATACTAGCAATAAATTACAATATTAGCAAAGCAATCAATACATCAAAGAGATACTATTTCAAGTACATCTCGAACAATACAATGATGAAATCACAAACCTAGAACTCAACGATGCAAATACAAACTGGGGAAATAAGGCTAGTTAATTGCTCTTTGAATATGATACTGCAAGGAACTCACAAAGCTCCAAATGCATAATTATCTCAGATGTAATAGAAGATGACAATATTAGCAAAGCAATCAATACATACATCAAATAGATACTATTTCAAGTAAGTACATCTCGAACAATACAATGATGAAATCACAAACCTATAGAACTCAACAATGCAAATACAAACTGGGGAAATAAGTCTTGTTAATTGCACTTTGAATATGATACTGCAAGGAACTCACAAAGCTCCAAATGCATAAGTATCTCAGATGTAATAGAAGATGACAATATTATCAAAGCAATCAATACATACATCAAATAGATACTATTTCAAGTACATCTCGAACAATACAATGATGAAATCAGAAATCTAGAACTCAACGATGCAAATATAAACTGGGGAAATAAGGCTAGGTAATTGCTCTTTGAATATGATACTGCAAGGAACTCACAAAGCTCCAAATGCATAAGTATCTCAGATGTAATAGAAGATGACAATATTATCAAAGCAATCAATACATACATCAAATAGAAACTATTTCAAGTACATCTCGAACAATACAATGATGAAATCACAAACCTATAGAACTCAACGATGCAAATACAAACTCTGGCAATAAGGCTAGTTAATTGCTCCTCGGATATGGCACAGTTAGCTGCTCTGACAACGAGCTGTAAATTCGAATTGTGAGGGGGAGAAATTTATGATAATATGTCTAATTGTCCAGTTACATTAGCCCTGTCACGGCTTTGGTTTGCATTGGCGGGAAAGCTAAGCTTAACACGACATTTATAGTTGTTAATGAGTCATTATTTTATGATTTATGAGTGGTTTGATTTGGGGAACAAACTTGAAATTATGGTCAGTGCGAAAATGGTAACAAATTCGGTACACTTTTTGTTTTTATATTCGTGTTCGTCTTGTCAATGCTTTTGAATAATATAGTGGCATAATGAATAGAATAGAATACTCTTTATTATGCACACCATAAAAATTACAGACACAAATGTAAAACAGTTTACAAGGGGTGACACAATGAACACGAAGGTTATTAAATAGGATATCAACTATTTCGTACTATTTTCGTACAAAACAATAAACGATAACATTTATAGCTAAATCTCTGAGCACCAAACAACTATAGTCATTCCTTTTTATGCTTTGTTGCTCAATTATCGGATTGATTATCGGATTATCTTCGCAAGAAACATGGATACATTTCCCATTACTTTAACATTATAATGCTCTCATCTCTCCGATGTATAGTCAACTAAGTATATTTAGTGCAAATGAAACGTTGTAACACGTATCCTTTCGATGTGCTAAAGATATCAACTACAATGTGTAAAGGATGTCTGGCTACACAATATTCCAATTCTATCCTAACCAAGCGCTAACGAGATTTGACTTGTGAAACATATCTATGTACAATCGAGGACAAACAGAGACGTTGACATTAGATAATATTGAATGAATTTCAGTCATTTGATATTTAGTTGTCAGATCCAACTATCTTCCACTTCTCACAAGTTCTAAAATATCCCAGCAACATGACGTAATTTATCTCTCTGATGTTTTTCGTCCGTATTGTCTAAGAATAATATGTACTTTGAACAACAGTCAATAGTTATTGACGGTAACAACAAACAATAAACATTTTTTTATGGCAAATATAACGTCAAAAAAAACGAATGAAGAAATATACCAACCACTCTTAGCTTTTCAGTTTGTACCAATTAAAAATAAAAATTCATAGCAAAATCAAGATGTCTCATGATGTCTAAAGACAGGTTAAATGATACTTCAGTACTATTCTAACCAAGCGCTAACGAGAACTGACTAGTGAAACATATCTGTGCACAATTACGGACATGCACCAGTGTACGTTTGGATTTAATTTGAGTTGAGAGATGCCATTTGTGTTTGAATTGCAGTCATTTGATATTTAGTTCTAGAATATATCTTGGAACCACAATGTTACATGTACCTATGCCTCTGCAACATGTTCGACATTTATTTTTAAAATAAACGTAGAACTAAAAAAATAAACTAAAATATAACAAATTTTGTGTTGGAATACTCAGTTAATAGCTATTGATTGTAATAATAAAAGTACATTAAAAATATACAACAAAGGCAAAATTAACGTAAAGAATTCGAACCCGAATTAACTCAACCCCTACTTTTTATAATCTTGCATTTGTATTATCCGTTTCAGTTAAAAATAACTAGCTCAAATATAGCCAACTTTCAATTACGAACAGCTCAAAGCAAAACGTTCACTAAAAAGTAAAAAAATAAAATCCGTCTTTATAATTTCTCATGTAACACCTTTTTACCCATAAAACTCCAATAAAAAACTCGTAAATTGCAACTATAGTTCCGACGACTAGTTTTGACGTCACGTCACAAATTAAGCGACTCCGATTCTCTCTTGTCCTCGTAACGTGCAAGACTTGAACGTGTTCGTGGACCAATTAATGTTCTCCGTGACTCTATCGACGCCGATGTACCGAATAACTGGATTATTTCTAAGCGGAGATTTGCTACCGTACCAATTGTTGGGTACCAGGAAACTGCCTTAGCACTAGCTACTTCAGCTAGAAATAGATTTTATCGGCGCTGAGATTTAGGTTTTCGAGCTTTATTTTGCTCGTGTGCTTAATTAGTTTAAAGGGTTCAAGTGAATTTGTTGGCTTTGGGATCTTGTATCGGGTTAGGTTCGTGATTGGGTTTCGGTGTCAATAACTTTACCACTTAGGAAGTTTTATCATATTGATATGATTTATCATATTGACATGAAACGTCGTACCTATAAATCCTATTCTCATGGTATTGCTGCGTTCAGCCGGTACCATATTATGTCTGGGGTGCACCATAAGCAATCGCGCACCTTTTAAAACTGCATGACTTATTTTGAGAAAAATTGTCACATTAATTTTATACTAATTGTAAAAGTGATTATAGTTTATTTCCGAATTTATGTGAATAATTTTAAATGAATGCTATTTGTAATAATAATTTGTGAATAATAATTACCGCCCAAATTAACACAGTCGAGTGAAAACAATATTTTCCAAACGACTGACTGTAAAGCCTATCCAGATCACGTTAGTTAATATTTTTAATTGTAAAACTAATAAATATCTGTGTACAGATAACTTTTTATGTCGTACATCGATTTAATATTAAAGTAATGCACATTATAAAGTCTGTTTTATTTATTGTCTTTTATCACCCTACGACGAATCAAAGATAGAGACGTAAGATCAACATAATCCATCAATTAGCCTATCGTAGACCACTGTGTGTGTGCCTTTGTCTAGACAAAGGCACAGACATCTCCCAAACTGTGTAACAATACTCTATCTTCTGCTTTCTGCATCCGAGAGACGACAAGACTACGAGTATGCAAGGCAAAGTCGATCTTGAGTCTTACATGACTGGTTTAATAACGGCATAAGACAACAAGAGTAAAACAGCTGAACTGACGCTTATTTACACACACATTACATTTACTAAACCACAAAAGTAAGTATTGAAACAAGACAAGACAACACAAAACAAGAGTTAAATAAATCCAAAATAATAGCAAACAAAACTAATTTTGACGTTGAGCTATAAACGACAAATGCACGTTGAGCTGTAGCATCTAGTTACGATGCTCCATTTGGTACACATGACAGTATTTCTATACAAGATACGAGAAGGGCGAACTGCAAGTCTGATCCGGTGTTCAACGATGAGGTCGATAAACGAGTTATGACCCATAACTTTGTCTCGGAACTGTTCAGCACCAAATAGGTAGATGTAGAAGGCCAGTTGGATTCAGCAATGAGCGAAAATACAGGCATACACATTACATATATAGATGCGTACAAACGACTTCAAATAAATGTCAGTATCGTTTCTTGCGAGTGCACTACAAATTGAGTTTCACTAAAAATAAATTATGTTTCAAAATTAGATGAAATTGGTATTTTTCATCCGACTTTGAGAAGCAACACCGAATTAATGGATGGTCTTTTGAGGAAAGAACCACACACAGATTTGAGTGAACCTGTCCAGCTCACACTGTACAGTCTTATCAAAGTAACTTTATATTTGACAGCCACACGCAGCAATTAGTAACTCTATTGCAACGAGAATAAAAATCACAGTTACAGTTAACCAAAATCAGAATGAAAATCTGTGAAAATATAACGCGAAGAGTCTCTACGTTTGCATGCGTTTCTATTGTGTCGGAGCCGATCTTCTGTGTCTATCTATTCTGTGACTGCAGTATGTGCAATATCAGAGATGGTTTGTGTCTTAGAGAGAATTTGGAAACAGGAGACATTTGCTTTGTATGTTATAAAATACTTTGTGAGATCAGATATTGTAAAAATCGAATACTGCATTGTTTTAGCTAAGAAGAAGTTTCCTTGAATTTAAAGGTAAAAGTTAGTACCGATATTATATGACGTAGTGAGTGCTACAGTTATTTTACGTCGAATGTTGAATCTTTATAAAAATTAAAGTTATCTTATCTAATTGTGATAAAGTTGCTGTTGGGTTACTACCAGAGATAAAATTACTGTGAAAAGACTGTACATTGTAGCAGATAACGGCATGTGATATTTCTGCCTAAGACTTCCTAATATTCAAAATGGTTCAAGCCAGCGGTTGAATGATTTTGTCAGGTTAGTAAGATCCTGATATAGACACAATCGAAGAAATATAGGTAGAACATAATCAGTAAGAAAAAACCTAGGAAGTTAAGTCCAAATAATACGAGTAGGTATACTACATTTTGAATATTTTAGATTGTTAGTTTCATAAAATGAATTTGCATGTCGGAATTTGTGACATACAAACTGACTCAACATTTTGCGGAAATTGTTGGCACTTACATTCGTTTCCTCAACTTTTGCCAGTATTTTTAGACTGAGTTTGTTCCACTTTGAAAAGCCAAGAGGTATATTCTGATCAATTAACATCGGACGTGGTTCAAGCGAGCCGTTTCCTCTCGTTCCGAACAGTTCTTAAATCTGCATGACCTACATTCTTTGTTCCAGGCCAGTAGTAATAACCAAGGAAATAACACTTTAGGAAGTTTATACTTGAACCCTTGTAGCTTTAGCTAAAACTGACCTGTTTTTAATAATTTGATTTTTTTGAATTTAGAAGCAAATTTATAGATTCTATGTAAATGTATTTTAAGAACATACCTTAGGAACTACTTTTTTAAATTAAGTAGGCAGTTTGAATGAAAATGAAATTGACGTAATTTAAAAAGTAAGTAGTTATCTTATTTCACTCAGTTCTAGGATTGTGTGTATTTGTCTGGAAAGAGGGTGACAACTGATAAGACGGCCAAAGGTGATACGATACCTAAATGAAATAAAAAAGACATGCTGTATTGCTACTTCGATTTTAAAAAAGTTTGGGATGACGTAGAAAAAGACAGAAAATAACATCACGCCAGTAATCCTTGGAGGATTAGGCAACTCGACCCAAAACAATTGCCTTTCAATTCTCAGCAAATCTCTCTAAATACATACATAGGTAGAGGTGTATCTGATAGTACACCGACATTTCGCCAGTTATTTTTAAGTCCCATGTAATAGGGTGCGAGTCTATTTCCATCAACCGGGCACAAATCCAGACTTCGTGCCTGCTACTGAGAAATTCCTGATGGAAAAACCCAATAACAATTTGCCCGTCCCGGGAATCGAACTCAGGACCTTATGCTCAGCAGTCGCGATTGCGACCACTGGTTCAACGAGGCAGTCAGCAGAAGATGATAATGATAATAAGCAAGTGATTCAGTCGAGTTTTCTCTAGCGTGTTCTTAACATAATAACTTCAAAAGAAAAGAAACTTGCAATTTTATAATTTATCTACGTCCTTCACAACGCCTTACTCATATTGACAAGATGGCACAACAGACTCTTTGTCCTGGCTACGAGAAACAGTTAGCAATATAATCCATAAATGGTTCAGAAGATAAGATCCAAACAATCAGTGAAAACACACGCAGCCATATTAAATTCCAGATTCTGATTTTAGTCAAACCACATCTATGTTTTAAATGTCGAGTGCTACATTGCATTGAAGAAAAAAAAATTCTCAACAAAAGAAAATCATCTAGATTGTATGCTGCGACACTTTGCAAGTTTGTGCTAAGGGGCGCCTATGGTGCTGTGCTTTGATAGGCCTGCTTTTAACTTGGAAACGCCGCACGCAGGGGGCTCTACTGTGGTGTAGTATTGTAATACAGCAGTATGTAATCAGCATTTAGTTGTTTAATTTCTATTAAAGTCCCGACCTTATATGCAATCTCGCATAGAGCTATTTTAGAAGAATTGGGAAGGTACTCTCAGAATATTTTGGCTTAGTAGGTGATCACGTCAATGCCAGCACCAGTGGTGTTCATTCGGTTGGCAAAAGTGCATTTGTATGGACACATATGACAGTTCAGTAAGTGGGTTATGTTTTAGGCAGCACCACATGCGCTTTGTGTGTCAATGTTACTTCAAAAGTCGGCCAACAAAATTAAACTTGTCGTCTAGATCGAGCATAACTTAATAAACATGTTTTACACCTAAGTCGTAAGTCGATTCACCGAGAAGTTATTCAACCACAAAATATCTAAGAACACCCAGTTTGGGTTATATAAATTTTTGGAGACGCTATTTAAAATCTGTTTGTTTTTTGCTTTCCAGTTGGTTTTACGCAGTATTTTTTTTTTAAGTTTTTATTTATTCGTTTCTTGTAATGAGTCGATTTTCTGTACAAATCTTTTTAGTGTCTAAAGCTTCCTCCACACTCATAAATCACTTGGTCACCGCTATCTTAATTTATAGCTGCATTTTGCAAGCGTGAAATTAAAATTAAGCAAACATTTTGTTCTCGATTTTTGGGCTTAATATCTGTCTTTGTGATTTATTAACTGTGACGGGTTTGGTATGCGTTGAGGGTTGAATGTGTGTTTAGATGGTCAGTATGAAACTGGTTTACTTATTTTGGGTTGATGAATAAACAAGGCAGAAAATTAATGCGTATTGTGATGGATTGTTTTCTTTAATATCTAGACATACATCATCATAATCTGCCTAGCCTTTTCCCAACATGTTGAGGTTGGCTTCCAGTCTTACCGAATGCAGCTGAATACCAGTATTTTATATGGAGCGACTGCCAATCTGACCTCCACAACCCAGTTAGTACCAGCTTATACGATTCGTTCTTTAATATCTATACAAATAAATTAAATTAAATTGTTTGTTTGTAATTTAAAAAATAACGGTTTTTACTGAATGCACATGAAAGTTTATACAGTATCTTTAACATGTTTTTTTCTTTTTGACTGTCGTCTGTATGTCTATCTTTCTAGGCCGATTTTGACGGGATTCTTACTACTTTTATTTTAGAAGAACGATTTGGGATCTGTGCAAAAATGTTAAAACCCATATAATTGTTAACAAAATCCGATTCAATAAAGTAATAATTTCACGAGGACGAAATTCGCGGACAACAGCTAGCTGATCAATATGTGCTTACAAATTAACAATATTTATAACATTATTTACACATAGATAATCTGATAATGTCATGTTTGTATGTAGATATAAACAATCCTTGGAATGTCCTATATTGTGCATGTATTGGCCTGTCAAGTTATTTCCTACCTCTTGACATTAAAGTCGTTGAAAATGTATTTAAATTCAAACCGACATTGTTTTAAAAAAACGAAGTGATTTTAATTCAAACGCGTTGTTGCGAGGAACTTGTGTGAAAAAATTCATAAACTTTTTCTTCTTAAAATATATTCATCGACTGAGTTCGAAGATAATGTGCTCTTAAAGAAAATTTGCTCCTTCCTCAAATGTTTTTTTTTTATTTATTATCCTTCCTGCTTCACGTAAACCCCAAACCTGGTGGTTTTGTGTTTTTATCATCCGATTCTTGTTCAAGTAATTTGAATACGATATACCTTTAAGACGATGGAAAAAATATAAGCCTATTTAACTTGGTAACCTACTTTCAAAACTGTGTTGGTATTTTTATAGAACAGATTTCTGTGGGTTGTGGAGGTCAGATAGGCAGTCGCTCTATGTAAAATACTGGTATTCAGCTGCATCCGGTTAGACTAGAAGCCGACCCCAATAAAACTTGGGAAAAGGCTAGGCAGATGATGAGATTTCTGTGTGATTTTTTTCTGAATAAATAACATAACATAACATCACGCCTGTAATCCCCGAAGGGATAGGCATAGGTGTACCTAATAGTACACCCACATTTCGCCAGTTGTGTTTTAAGCCCCATCTAATAGGGGGTGAGCCTAATGCCGTCGATCGGGCACAAATCCAGACTCCATGGCTGCTACTGAGAAATTCCTGATGGGAATACCCAATAACGATTTGCCCGACCTTGGAATCGAACCCAGGACCTCATGCTCAGCAATCGTGCTTTCGACTACTAGAGCTAGGCTTCATCATCATCATTTCAGCCGAAAGACGTCCACTGCTGGACATGGGCCTCCCCCAAAGGAGGGTTTTTGCCATAATCGCCACGCTTGGCAGGCGGGTTGGCGATCGCAGTACGGTTGTTACAAAAGGACAGAGAACGCTGCTGCCCATTCTCTGGTAAGTCCCTTAGTCGCCTCTTACGACACCCTCGGGAAGATATGGGATGGTGCTATTTTTTACGTCCGACACCATACAGAACAGAGCTAGGCTTGCTTGTTTCATATATGTAAAATAATTGGACAATAATAAGTTAAATCTGTAAAAATTGTTCTTATTTACATTACGCCATATTTTTTCATAGCCATGAATATAAGATTGTCTCTGCTCTACTTCCAACTGTCCATCCAGAAAAATAAAGAAAGACAACGGAAATTGCTTATTCCAAAATGTTCTACGTTACACCTACACATTTTAAATTACGTAATATCGCGTAAAATAACGCAACATTCACCAATGGGGTAGGCCGGTGAAAGCTGAAAGCAGATGGCGCTAGCATAGTTTGTTCCCAATCTAACCAATAAGGTCAAGCCATTTTGAAATATAAAATGACATCACCAAACTTTCTACCAATGACGATGCTTGTAACAAACTATGCTAGCGCGATTAGTTCCACAGTTGCCATGCCCATTAGGTAACTCGTCTAACGTCATACTTTATAGAATGCAATTAGTGAAAAATATAATCAATGCTTGTGTCGTGCGTCCTGTTTATCTCCATCAAGTCGAGGATGCCACGGAATTTAATAATAATTTACGAAGTTGCCCGTATTTTACTAGATGAAGTTATAAAGGTGGCTGCACATTTAGTGCTCCTATACAAGGTGCAAACGGATCCTTTACAAAGCCGTCCAACCGTAGCGGAAGCCGTTTCAATTTTATTATGTTTCATCTTGGAAAAACTCGCAGTTATAAGTGATATCAATCATAAATCACGGTAGGTATCCTCATCTGCCTAATCTTTTCCCAACTAAGTAGAGTTCGGCTTCCTGTCTTACCGGATTAAGCTGAAAACCAGTACAGAGCGACTGCCTATCTGACCTTTACAACCCAGTTAGTACTGCATAATATAGATAGTATGGACTCCTTGGTAAGACTGGTTGACAGATTTTCGAGCCACTGACTTACCTGTAACGACTGTCAAAGATCTTTCATATTACAACTGGGACCAACGCTTTAACGTGCTTTTCAAGGCACTAAGGAAACTCGGTATGTAATGGGAAACATATCCACGGACCTACCAAGGGCAAGCGCGGTTTAACCTGAAGATCGACCCGATGAGCGGCTGGTATTTTTTAGCCACGGGGTCCTACATGGTTGGTATACTTTACTGTAGTGTTAGATAGTTTCTTTCGCCATAGAGTTATTTTATCGATTTGTCCACCTGTTACTTACCTAACGTTCTACTTCGGATACATAACAAAAGGTTTTTTTCATCAAGCAAACAGAAAAGCACTGATTGCGCATTTAACAGTTTTATTTATGGACTAACCTACCTAGCTTCGCTCGGTGACGGATTTTCATTAAACTTTTAAACCCCTATTTCACAAGCTTAGGGGTTGAATTTTCCAAAGTCCTTTCTTAGCGAATGCCCACGTATACATATAATCTGTATGTCAATTTTAGCTCGACACTATTGGTTTGAACTGTGCGTGTGCGTGTGAGTCAGGACAAAGGATTCCAAAAACATAGATAAGATAATTAACAATTTTATTTTCACATAAAGATAACTATAGGAATGTTTGAAATATTCAATTTATCACTTTCTGTTCACACGTATGTAAAATACTTAGCTCGCATTTTTGCAGTTTTTTTGCGATAAAAACAAATAGTTCTGTGATAATCCTGAAAGAAAAAGCCATATATAATGGTGAATTTAAGGTTAACGATTAAAGGAATTATAGAACTCGACAATAATGGTCACATCGTGTGCAATCTTTGCTGTTTTGCTGCTCGCACTGGCAGCCTACGGCAAAAAACTGGACCCGTTCTCTGATGAATTCATTGATTTGATCAATTCCAAGCAAAACTCTTGGAAAGCTGGCAGAAACTTTCCAGTGAATACACCTTTGTCGTTCATCAAAAATCGACTGGGTGCCATCAAGGACAAAAACTTTGCGGAAATACCAACAGTGAAACATGACGCCGAGCTGATTGCAAGTCTTCCAGAGAGCTTCGACCCGAGGGAACAATGGCCGAACTGTCCCTCCTTAAACGAAATAAGAGACCAAGGCTTATGCGGCAGTTGCTGGGCGTTCGGCGCTGTCGAAGCGATGACCGACCGGTACTGTATACACTCCAACGGACAGAATTTCCATTTCTCTGCAGAAGATCTTTTGAGCTGTTCAAACTGTGGTGATTGTGAGTTGGGAGGGATACCGATATGTGCCTGGTCTTACTGGAAGTCCACAGGTATTGTGTCAGGAGGAAACTACAACACGAGTCAAGGATGTAGACCATACACGATAGCTGGTTGTGAACACTTTGTGGTTGGCAAATTACCGCCTTGTACAAAGGGAGAAATACATCCTACCCCGAAATGCGTCAAGTCCTGTGAGTCGGGCTACAACGTTGATTATGATAAAGATTTGCGGCGCGGCAAAACATATTATAGCTTATCTGCAGATGAAGACTTAATAAAAGCTGAACTGTTTAAGAATGGACCCGTAGAGGCTGCCTTTAAGGTATATGACGATTTTCCACATTATAAAGAAGGGGTATACAAACATGTGGAAGGCGATGTACTTGGTGGACATGCTGTTAAAATGTTAGGTTGGGGAGTAGAGAACGGTGAAAAGTACTGGCTTATGGCAAACTCTTGGAACGCAGAATGGGGCGATAAGGGTTTCTTCAAAATACTACGTGGTGAAGACCACTGTGGTATAGAGAGCGATATCATAACTGGTATACCACTAATAGAATAAATTACTTGTAATGTTTGACTTTAAGGACATTGTTTCGGTTTTTAAATTATGTTTGATTGTTTTTAAGACACTATTCATCTAAGTTTGTGTCCGTATGTCTTGTTAGAGTAGTCGAATAAGAGGCACCTTTAGCTTTGGCGAGTAAAAGTGGTTTGTACAAGTAATTAAAAGAAATAAATATTATTTTTCAACACTTATCATTTAAGTTTTTTTATGAAATTTTAATTTAAGGCCACCGTGTGAGTTTAGTTACTGAAGTTTATATACCCTTCGGTTTTCCAGTGCCTCGGCTGGCTGGTTATAACTGGCACAATGGGGGTGAACTATACAGAAACAATTGCTTTCTTTTCTGGGAAAAGAATTGTGATATTATGTAGGAATTTTAAGTACTACGGCGTGTTCGCCCCAGCGGTAGCTAGGTCATAATTATTGTCATATTGACGAATTGAAACTGACGGCTTTGAATCAGATTTTTTTTTTTTTTTTTTAAATTTGTAGCTTAGCAAGGTCTTTGAATGCAGACTATTCAAAGACCTTGCTAAGCTACAAATTTTAATAGTGATGCCGTCTCATGACACTGCATGTTGGCGGGGCGAGTTTGATCCCCTGTGCTTAGGGTCTCGTAATCTCGTTATAATCCCTTACGACAAATCAAATCTAGTCAAATCAGTATATTACAAACATGTTGTACAGAGGTTGGCATAAGATTAAAAGTATCATAAGGTGGGTACATGATTGATACTTATAGGTTAATTAAGACCCTTTTAATCTCATAAACAACCTCCGCACAAAGAGGTGTGGAGATAACCTGAGTTTCTTGCGACCGTAGGGAAAGTTTTCTTTCTTCAACGTTTTTTTTTATAATCAAAAGCCCCAATTTTGTATAGTTGAGCATAAATACGTATAATGTATAATACTATTTTAAAAAGTTACATTAATAATTAACTAAATTCTAGAAAATGTATATAGGTAGAGAGTCAACTCCTCAATTCTAATGAAAACATGATCCTTATTCCGTAAAACGAGCCGAAAGCAATTTGTTTAACTGTATAGTAGTTAGACCACTGTTACTAAAACCCACCACCAGCTAGCGACTTTGAAATAACATTATATAACAGTCTTTTTAAAATTCATGGCAACTGATGTTCGTAGAAAAGGCCAGAATTTTGCTGCTAGCGAGTAATTCTGGAATCCCTGGTTATAGTTTTTAAAAACTCAAACTCAAAGCATTTATTTCAATTAGACCATTACGGCACTTTTGAATGTCAAAAATACAAAAAAAAACAAAGCTACAGTCCCAGACACAAGACATAATAACTTGAAAAAGTACTCTAGTTGCCTACTCCCTAGCGTAGATCTCTATGGAGAAGAACGGGAAAGAAACTCCATGACACTCTTTTAAATCAAAATATTGTTACAAAATCTTGCTTACATCATTCATGTTGAGATTATAGATATATGTGAGAACGATGTAGAAAGACGTGCATATTATGAGCGTCCAGAGTAAAATATTAAATCAACAAATTAAAAATAAAGTAATTAAAATGAACCGTGGCAGCTAAGAGATGACAAGTCCGAATTGACAGCGCCCGCTCACGAACATGACGCGTGTATCGGCGCCATTCAACCTAACCATATTGAAGGGAACTAAATGTTCCAACACACCCGCCACCATTAGCGAGAAATTTGAGTGAGCATGAACTTCTCTCAGCCACCAAGGCATATTCAAGTCAATGAAAGATAACTAAATGCAAATGGTAGCTTTACAATACATGGTACTCACACATGTGTTATGCAATTATACAATACTGGGAGATGGAATCTGTACAAAGCAAAGATACTTTTACAATCTTCTGCAGCTAGCACAACAATTAGCCCAATTAGTTTTCCCCTATGGTTGTGGAGCAGGACCAGCATTGAGCCAAGCATTTTTATCATCAATGTAATCCACCATCTTATAATATGTTTGCCTATATAGTGTGCGTTTTATACAAGATTTAAATTTCGTCTCATTCAGTTGTAGAATGTGGGGAGATATTTTATTGTAACATTTTAAACAGTACCCCATGAAAGATGAATCTACTTTAGCAAGCCTGAAACCTGGCTGAACTAGTTGGTCCCTATTTCTAGTGTTATAGTGGTGTCTGTCACCTCGTTTACTGAATAAATGCAGATTTTTCCTAACGTACATGATATTTTCATAGATGTATTGACAAGGTACTGTCATGATATTAATTTCCTTAAACAGTTCTCTTAGAGAATCGCGTCTACGTAATTCATATATGGCTCTGATGGCCATTTTCTGCAGTATAAATATAGACTCGATGTCTGCAGCCCGTCCCCATAGTAAAATACCGTATGACATAATACTATAATAACTAAAATAGACTAGCCTCGTCGTATCAACATCAGTAAATTGACGGATTTTTCTAACAGCCTAAGCTACTGAGCTCAGCCTACTGCAAGAGATGTTAAATGAGGACCCCATTGTAGCCTTGAGTCGAGCGTAATTCCCAAGAAAATCGTTTTATCGACAAATTCTAGTTTCTCTTGATTCAATACTACGTCACAATCACTACTTTTGACATTTGGTAAAGCAAATCTAATGCACTTTGTTTTTTTCCCATTTAGTACTAAATTATTAGCGGTAAACCAATTATGAACCTGCAGTAGGGCGTTATTTACGTCGTCAAGATTTGTGGCACGTCTGTTTATCCTAATATTAAAGAAGTATCGTCAAACAACACCAATTGCGGGTAGTTGTCAAAAAAATTGGGTAGGTCATTTATGTACACTAAAAAGAGGAAGGTACCCAATATCGAACCTTGTGGTACACCCATTTTTACTTTTAAGCGCATTGAATTTACACAATTTACTTGTACATGCTACTGTCTATCATTCAAATACGATTTTACTAAACTGAGCGCAAGTTTACCTAAACCGTAATGCTCAAGTTTAAAGATCAGGGTTTCGTGATTTATGCAATCAAATGCCTTCGAAAGGTCACAGAAGATTCCTATGGCATCTTGTGCCTCTTCCCACGCAGTAAATATGTGTTTTAATAAAGTGACACCGGCGTCAGTCGTACAACGTCCTTTGGTGAAACCGTACTGTTGCTCGTGTAAGATTTTTTTGGTGTTTAAATGGTAAAGCATTTGATTGAGCATCATCTTTTCAAACACCTTGCTGAAACAAGGATACGGGTATAGTTTTTGGCATCTTTAGTGTCCCCGGATTTAAAAAGAGGTATCATCATTCATCATTTCAGCCGAAAGACGTCCACTGCTGGACATAGGCCTCCCCAAAAGGGGGGTTTTTGCCATAATCGCCACGCTTGGCAGGCGGGTTGGCGATCGCAGTACGGTTGTTACAAAGGCACAGAGAACGCTGCTGCCCATTCTCTGGTCCCTTAGTCGCCTCTTACGACACCCATGGGAAGATATGGGATGGTGCTATTCTTTACGTCCGACACCATACAGACCAGACTACAAGAGGTATTACTTTACTTAATTTCATTAGATCCGGGAAGACCCCTTGATCCACGCACAAATTAAATATCAAGGCTAAATACGGTAGGGCACGCCACGATAGTGGCGATAAGTCCCCTCTTTGAGGAGTGGCTGGAGAGACGCCACGGCGTCCTCACCTTCCACCTGACGCAGGTCCTCACCGGACACGGTGTTTTCGGGAGGTTCCTGCACCGAATCGGGCGGTAGGAAACGCCCGGGTGTTTCCACTGCGAGGATCGACCGGAGGACACGGTGGATAACACGGTGGAGGTGTGCCCCGCGTGGGCGGAGCACCGCCGTGTCCTCCGGAATGGGACGCCGTCACCTCCTTCTGCGAAGCAGTAATGCTTGAGAAGAAGGTGGCGGAACGTGAGAGAGAGAGAACCTCACAGCGTCCCGGCCGCCGCGGGAGACGCCCCGGGCGTCGGGGGCCACCACGTGGCCCCCGGCCACCGTAGGCGCGGGCCTGTGGACGGTGTGCTATGGGCTAGCTCGCCGTCCGTCCGTCTCATGACGACAGGCCGTGTCGACGGCGCGTTCGTGTTCCACGCGTGCCTCAAAGAGAATCAGCAAAAAGGGACCCCTTCCTTTTTGCAAGGACCGATGCCTGCCGGGGCTGCGGGACTATTCGAAAGAGATACCGTGGCCCCGGAACACAAAGGGCGATGAAGGAACATGGATGGGTTTTAGTCAGTAAAAGTCTGACACTCCCTCCTGCTCCGCCCAGAGCGGGAGAAGTAATTTGATGATTTCCCATCCGAAAAAAAAAAAAAAAGAAAATGCTAAATACGGTGCTACAGTCTCAGTAATTGTGTTACAAGCTTTGATAGACATACCCCATAGATCTTCGGTTAATTTTAATCTTGATTTGCTTAAAAGCTTTTATGATTGTTATGGGGTTTATATGCTGAAATTTAAATTCATTTGAACTGGCTGGAACGTTCGCTTTCAATACATCAATAGAGAGCAAGAGAAAGGAATTTAAGGTTTCTGTAGTTTTAAGTGGGATACTGGTAAAGAAATTTACAAATTCTTGAGCAACTTCATTATTAGAGTTCACGAGGCCTCGTGAGGTCTCTAGTGTTATGTCATTAAATTGTTTTTTATTCCTATTTGTTTCACTGTTGATAATTTTCCAAACTGTCTTAATTTTGTTATCAGCTGATTTAATCTTGTTGTTTAAAAAGAGGGATTTAGCTACCTTGCAACAGTTTTTAAAAATTTTCGAGTAAGTAGCAACATATTTACGAAAAGTTTCTGTGTTAATGTAAGGCTTAAGGCCGTACAGCTCAAACAAACGTTCCCTACTTTTCCTAATACCCTGTGTTGCCCAGTCACTAAAAATAAACTTTGGGCCAATAGTTTTTTTTTTTTTTTTAAGTATTATTGAACTCGGCGTGCACTACCGAAAAGAATTCTTCATACAATTCATTTACATTGTTTCTAATGTGGCCTGGTATATTTAGCCTGCTAATTAAATTATTATTAAACTGCTATTGCCTATATGTGCTATTTGTCTAATTAGAATCTGAGTTCTTTGCAATTGTTCTTGGACGCGAAAGCATGTGATCTGAAGGAAGGTAATTTACAATGGATTTATCTAAGTAGTCGCAGCAACAAAATACATTATCAATACATGTAGCAGTATTTGTAGTAATTCGGGTTGGTTTTGAAAAAACATTTGACAAATTAAATGATTTAAAGAGACTTAAAAATCTACTGCTGTTTAAATTATTCTCTAAGATATTAACATTTAAGGCACCACAGATAATTATTCGTGTATTACCAGTTACAAGCTTTGCTAGAGCATCTTCCATTACTGACTCAAAGTTAAAATAGTTCAGGTAATTAGGGGGTCTGTAAACGCACACTATTACATGCTTATCTAGCTCAACACAAGACAATTCGATGCTACGAGTATGTTCAACCGATAGCTCGACAATATCATTACGAGGCTTAAATTTAATACAATTTTTAACTAAGATTAATGAACCTCCACGCATCTTAGATTTCCGGTTAAAGCAACTGCCCACACTATATCTATATTATATATTATAGATCTAATTACCAAGTGGGACCAAGCCCCGCTACTGGGCATGAGGCGAACCAAGGACCAAGAGTCCTTGGTTCGATTACCGTGCTGGGGACAACAAAGTGTTATAGGGCTATACATTAGAAATTTCTCGATAGACTTAAACACAGTTGTTGAAACGGGGTATAGTTCAGTTCTGCCTAACCTCTTTAAGAAAAACGGGCCTAATGTTAAGTTATGGAATACAGTTAAAAGGCGCTTCATATTCATTCTTTACCGTTGCTTTATTTGTTGCTGGATACAGGACTTACAAATTACATGTCCGTCAGTTTGGCTCTTGGCAACTCTCATCATATTCAGAGCTAGACAAAATCAGTCAGTGTTTGAAAAAGAGGGGTTAATGCAGGGCACTGTACCTTTAATATCAAATTATTGCTATAAAGAGATAAAGTTTGTGTGTTTGTAAGTTAGTGTGAATGTAGGGGGTAATCTTTGGAACTATTGATCCGATTCCGAAAATTCCTTCAGTATTAGTATCATAGGCTGTTTACAACGTTTCTGTGGGATAAATCCGAACATAACGGAAGCAAAGTTGCGGGCAAAAGCTAGTATATATAGGTTCATCGAGTTAGTTAAACTGATGTGACAAACGGGCATATCTTAGAATCTGAGTTCTATATTTTGTTCACTTTTCGTTTTTGATGTGAAACATCTAGGTATAGGCGCGGGTAAACAAAACCTTAATTAAAACGCATTTCGTGGCAAAACAAATGAAAATCGCGTGTTTGAAGCAGCATAAGATCTACATATTCAACACTGTGTACAATAAGCTGGTATCGGGGCACACAGCGCTGGGTTATAATCTCGTGACTTCAAGTTCGATTCCAGCATAAGGACTTTCTTTTTGTGCATCGAGTCATTTTGTTTTATGTGTTTGTTTTTTTATATTGACTTTTTTAAAAAACATATTACTTGTACAAAATTATTGCAATGTTTCACATCTGCCAGGCGTCCCACGACGCCTCACTTTTTTTGACATAAAACCACTATTTTAAGGAATACTGGTTGAAACCAACAAGGAGGTACTACTAATAAGTTTAGTGTTAATACGTTTATCCGTAAGTAGTTTTACAGTTAATCTACAAAATAAATTCCATGTACTAAATCAGTTGATAAAACCTAGTTTAATATTAAAAATCCTTACCTTACTACCTAGAAAATAATCAAAACACGTAACATGAAAGTAACGCAAACACGTGGGACTAGACATTAATTATGGAGAGAGCCCGGCCGCTCCAAAACACTCGTTTTAAATACACTCAGTAACCAGACTTTATTTTGATTCCGTTTAAAATATACAGACACAGTAGGTTTTTAAGATTTTTGACGAAAAGTGGCATTTCACATTTCATGCATTACACAATTTAGACAAAAACAATTGCGGCCTGCTAGAATTTTTGAAGAACGCTTTTTTTAAATCAAACAACGTCTCTAAATTTTGTAAAATAAACAACTTGAGCTATAGGAATTAATAAAATTGACACCCAGTTTTTAAATAAAGAATTCCCTATTATTTGTGTGGTTAGTGCCTAACCTGCATGAATGAGTCTCTGACTTAGCTCTACATGCCGCCGAGAAATATCTGCCTGGCATGCTGGTTTGGGTGGCGTGATTACTTCAGATATTTTTTTCAAAAGAATCAATTTTCAAGGGGTCAGTTAATTTAATAAACGATTGATATAATTTTAAAGTTACTAATTTTTATAAGCATAACCTACATTAAATATAAAATCGTTTGATATACCACTCAGAAGACATAAAACTTATTTAGTCTAATAAGATAAAACGCGTGGGTTTTTATTTCCCTGTAAAAAACATGCAAACAAGCATACACCATGCATGCAGCAGGCATGCAATCAAGCATGCAGCATGCAAGCAAGCAAGCAGCAGGCATGGTTTCTGTCACGGCTCCGGCGCTGCAGGGCTCCGACGGTCCCATGCGAGCTTATCGTCGCAGATGTGGTTCAGGCTCACCAGTGAGTGTTAGAACCACCTGCTCTCAGCTCGCGGGCCGCCTTACCCCACCGCGCCTACGCGATTTTAAATAACACTCTAGTGGTAGGGCAGACCAGACTACGTCGGTCGATTTGCAGCGATTCGTTTCTGTCACGATTTTCGCATCCAATAACTTTATACGACATAAGTTTTAGAGTATATAAATGTTATATCTGAAGAAATTATATCAACAGTTGGTATAACTCACGTTTACTATATCTTGTGAACGTTATTGAAATGAAAATATACCTAATAACTTTATATATTATGAGACGCACCCATTTTCTAGGCACTGCAGTATGAGAGTCATTAAATTGTATGGTGGGTCTTCAGTTGACTTTTACTTCATCATCTGCTAAAGGAAACTGATAATTATAGTGGCGACTGTTATAGAGACTAACACTTTTCATGGCTCATAATAATATATAATAATTACTTGATAATTACTAAGATCTACGCTAGGGAATGGGCAATTACAGTACTTTCACAGTTATTATGTCTTGTGACTGGGACTGCAGCTACGTTTACTTTTCATCTTGGTTTCGACAATTCAAAAGTGCCTGTAACTGGCCTACTTGAAATAAATGCTTTGATTTTGATTGATTTTGATTTACTTTTTGTTGAGTTTGCTACCGTTATTACCATTTTTTTTTTTTTTTAAATATACCTTAAGCATTTAGGTGATGGGATTTGTTAGGTCGAAACTAAACAGGCTTTACTTCTTTTCTTTCTTTTATATAATTAGTCTTTGCTGTCTCACTGCTGGGAAATGACCTTCCCAAGATCTTCCAAGTACTATTTTCCCGCGCTATCTCGAACCAGCCCTTATTATAAGCGTCTAATCAATCGAGTCACCTCTTTCATGACCAGCTTCGAGGTCGCCTTCCATCGCCAGGATCCCAGGTTTTAACTGATAAACTTAGGTATATCGAAAGTGGAAGTGAGCGGGCCAAATATGCCTGGATAAATAAATATGGATGGATGACGGGAGAGAAAATGCTGGAGTGGAGACCTTGGTCGTGATGGAGGAATGTGGGAAGATAATCGAATAGGTGGGATATACGATCTTATTAAAGTGGCCGGAAGAAACTGGAGAGCATAACCGCCAAAAGATGAAAATTTTTGAAGAAACCTACACTCACCTCCACTCACCAGGTGACCAAAGGTAGAAGAAAAGTTAGATATAGGTACTAATCATAGGTTTAACTATACCTGGACATACGACTCTGCAATTATGTACCATTAAACTCTATACTCGGCCAATAAATAACAAACACGAACCCTGAAATCCTCGAAAATTCCATTCAAACACAGATTTCCGAAAATACATCTATTATTATTATTTTACATCGTTATAACGTGAATGTTAGCTTCGATAAATGTTTGTTCGGCCAACATTTACGATCTCTCCATATAATAGATTGGATCTAATCTAAATTAAGTGCTTAAATACATATTTAAGCGTTTTCCACGAAGGAGGTTATTCACAAAATCTGATCAAAATGCTACACAAATTCATAGAAACTGTAATCGAACCAAATAGTTTAAAACCGTTTTAATTTACATAGAACCTAGAACAATTCCCACGCTTAAAATACCAGCCGTCTCTATTCAATTAAACCAACGATCGCCAAAGAATGGAATAGAAATCGCAAATGCCCACTTAACTACACCATTACCTCGAAATTGAATGCATACTGCCAAAAGCAGGCGAGCGTTAGAATAGAAACACTATACAATGGCCGCTCCAAATTAAACATTTGACCGCTCATGGGTCGTAATTTTCAATGTCCCACGTTACGTAATAAACGTTCAATAATGTGATTGTACGTGACCCGGTTGGTCAGGTAAATTTTCCTGTCCCTCTCAGGAAAGGCGGACCAATAAAAATCATTAAATTGCGGGTTTCGCTTGACCGGTATACCCGGGACGTGGAACGCAATATGCTAGGACGAACCAGAATCTTTAATGTCGGATCGCATAAAATACTTTTTGCGAATTCCTCATTATTTTCGAGGACATCCTGGGTAGTTCTACGAACCGTGTAAGGTTTGAGGTCCAAAAACTTATATAAATGCTCATAAGGAAGTTAAAAATTAAAGGAGGTCACATTAAGAGGCGTGTTTTTTTTTTCGGAATTCTTCTTAAGCGAACTCGCTCTTGGCCTGTTTTTCGTTCTGTTGCGTTTCAGCGCCTCAAAGCAATATCTTTCATGGCCCCATGCAATGTTTGTGTGGTCATGCCATTAAAGTGAGACATGCAACATTTTTGATTGAACGGTAATTGGTAGTTATTTCATTTACTTATATCCAGTAAAAGCTACGAGGGTGTTCTGTCAGGATTAACAGGAAATTATAAAAATAACAAAATGCGTCTTTCACGTTCATGTATACACGCACATATCCTTGACGTTTTCTGTTGATTATGTTTGAAAAATATTGACATTTAAGTGATAACAGTGAACGTGTGTTTACGGAAAATTTCCTTTCGTTTTACTGGAACTGGAGGTCCATTGATGTTACAGGAAAAAATAATCTCTTTTGAACTAAAATAATTCTGAGAAAAATTGATAAGCTTACGCTGAAGCAGCTTTTATTTTTTGGGCGAATTGAGTTCATTTATTCAGATAGCTTAGATGAGGGACAAGTTTTTTTGTCTTTCTCATTTTATATTTGAAAATAGTTTGACCTAATTGGTCAGATTGGTTCTAAGCTATGGACGCGCCATATACAATCAGCCTTCCCCTTTAGACCGTTTTTTGCTTTATACCAGTTTGTGCTTAGACCAGCTGCTTTTTAGACTGCTTGCTAATTAGACGATTTTTGCTTTAGACCAGTTTGTACTTAGACCAGCTATTTTTAGACCACTTACTAATTAGACTAGCTGCTTTTTTAGACGAAATGATACTAACCCTTTTGTACTTAAGTAAACGTATCTCCCGATTTTATTAAGTGATCCCGATTCGAGGCAAAATTCTGACAACCAGTCTTACTCAGGGGTATCACATTACCTAGTACTAACTAAGTTGTGGAGGTCAGATAAACAGTAACTTCATGTAAAATACTGGAATTCAGCTGCATCCTGTTAGACCAGTAGCCGAACCCAACATTTTTGAGTAAAGGCTAAGCAGATGATGATGATCCCAATTCAAGGCGATGCGGTTTTGATGCCTAATAAGAGTGTCCGGTATAAAGTTACATTAAAGAATTATATATATATTACTCATCACTGGTGGTGGTGGTCACTTCATTTATGTGAATCAACCCAATATATTCTTAAATTTTGTCTTCGAATGCTGCAGAAAGACTGCACTGTCAAGTAATTTGTTAACAGCTGCGCTGATGTGTTCATTAAGTGCAACCAGCCGGCGTTTATACTCTTTTAGTTTGATTTATTGACATCCAATTATGAGGGTAGTAGACAAAACATAAACGCAGCAGATTTGGCTCGCGGCTTTGCTCATTCGGTCGAAAATTATCTCATAGGAACGTAGGTACAACCGGGATAAAAAGTACTTTTTGAACTAACCCAGATATCATGTTCCATCCGTGTGCCTTTCTATTTTATCCAAAACAGCCGGACAGAAATTATTATCGCATTTTTGTACCTTTTAGTAAGGATGTATCACTAGCTAGTAATAGATGTCCACGCAAAGAAATTCAAAGGATAACTCACATCATAAAAGTATCAATAGACACAGTGCTTTGAAAAGCTTGCTCATTCAGCGCTTTTATATTCAAGCAAAAACATCTTCAAGCACCCGACTAATTCGGGGGCATGCTTGTTAGCACGGAGGGGAATTAGTGCAGTCGCCTTTAGTCCCCTTACGACATAATGGTGTGCATGGCACTTCCAGCCTTTTTGTCTAGTGTAAAGCTTTAGACCGTGCTCACGGTCTAGGGCATTCCATCATTTGCCAACTATGTTGGGGTCGGCCTTTTCCCAACTATGTTGGGGTCGGCTTCCAGTTTTACCGGATGCAACTGAATACCAGTATTTTACATGGAGCGACTGCCTATCTGACCTCCACAACCCAGTTAGTACCGGGTAATACGATACCCCTTGGTAAGACTGGTTGTCAGACTTTTTCGGCCTCTGACTACCTAAAGACTCTCAAAGATCTACAAATGACAGCCGGGACCAACGGCTTAACGTGCTTTCCGAGGCACGAAGAAAACTTGGTATGTAGTGGGCGGTCCACAGACCAACCTAGGCAAGCACGGCTGAACCTAACGATCGACCCGAGCTTGATCAGTCGTCGTGCGTACAAGAGTGGTCACAGGCTGTGTGACATTCCGCAAAGAACTTCTTTGATTTGTTTGTCAGCAGTCGATGTTGCAAGACGTGCGTCGCGTGAGCGAGTTGTTTGCGGCCAAGAGATTACATGTTTGAAGACATGATTCTGTTCAAATATGCAATGTGAAATGCAGAGTAGGGGGGGGGGGGGGGGACATTGCTAGAGTTACTTAAAAACACAAGAACACAAGAATATTATTACGGACTGTTAAAGGTTAGTGTTGTTCTTCAGCGGCCGTGTCCTAAAGTGGCCGCTTTAGCAGAATCATAGAACGAATCACGTTAAAAAAATAATATTAAAATGGACTTTATGCTCATGAACATAAAGTCCATTTTTTTCTGCTAAACCAGCCATTTTAGACCCCCTGTACGTTTCTTTCACTATCATCATCATCATTTCAGCCGAAAGACGTCCACTGCTGGACATAGGCTTCCCCCAAGTGTCGCGAAATTTACCGGTCCCGTGCGACTCGCATCCAGCGGATTCTCGCAACCGTCACCAGGTCATCGGTCCACCTAGTGGGAGGCCTGCCAACGCAACGTCTTCCGGTTCGCGTTCGCCACTCCAGAACTATTCGGCCCCGTCGGCCATCCGTTCTGCGAGCAATGTGCCCTGCCCACTGCCACTTAAGAGCGGCCAACCCGCCATACATTTCGCGAGCGTTTGTCAAAATTCACAAACGCTCGTGCGTGATTATGCCGTTGTTACACATAAATCTTTATTTTTTTGCACTGATAGGTATCTTGTGCACTATATCTAGGCTTCTATCGAAGCAAAAAATAAAAATTTGTAGAAACAAATTCGGTATAAGCCTCCAAAAATTGATGTTTTGCACAAATTTTACCTCAACTTTGGCCATTCATAAAGTACTCATAAATTGTAAAAGTAAAGAAAATATCCAAAACTTTATATCAAAAACTTCTAAGACTTATTCAAAAACACATATTTCCTAGAACAAGTTTTATAAATTTTCGAACACTATTTTGCGTTCAATCCCAACAAGCAAAATAATCCTGGAATGCGATTTGATAATGCTACGTGGACTTATAAAGCTCCGATGATGGTTTTGGTGGTTGCTACTGCGCTTTTAACAGCATAAATACATGCTGTTTTTACTTAAGTACGTTTAATCCTATAATTTGTACTTATATCGGTATTTGGGATCATATTTCGTGGCAAATATAGGATCAAGACTCCTATAAAAACATGAAACAAGAGTAATTGCACTGAAGAGTAATTACTCCGGTAATTCGGACTTATATGCGCCTATAAGATAACATCTACGGACCATTTAAATCTTAATACTCCTGTAGGAGCATGTACCAGGAATATATGCACTGAAGAGCAATTACTCTTGTTACTTTTACTTATAATTTCATATAAGCTAATATTTTAAAAGCCAATATAAGTAAATTAAAGTTAAATTACTGTAAATCATTTATGGTTTGGTTTTACATAAGCTTAAAAATAAGTATTAAATTAATTTTATATCCATGTTTTTTAAACAATAAATCACCAAGACTATAACAGCACTCGGTAGGATAAAATGTTCTCCAGGTATATCGATTTATAGTATGCCGTTTTAAACCTATACATATTTATATGTGCATTCCACAGTAGTCTTATTGTCCAAGTAAGTAATCTCAAACAATCCTGGTTAAAACTCCATTTGCTTGTAACGACGAGTACAGGTGAAGACACGCTTTAGGTATATAGTTTTGCAAATTCTATTGTAGGATTTGACATCAGCCATTTTTCTTCGGTTTTGAGATAACCCAATATAGAAACAATATTCTTATATTGGTACTATGTCACACTTGGAAATGCTAAAAATACTTATTTTAGCACTATGTCATACTTAGAAATGCTAACCAAGAAAATGGCAGCTGCCTTCTTAATATTTATTAAATATTAATTAATACTAAATTGTAAATAAGCAAATTTCAAGAGGCGCTTTAAAATATTGATCAAAACCATGATAGATTTCACAGAAAAATCACGTTTCCCTACGAATAAGCTATAAGACTAACAATTTGACAAAAATAAGGTTTTTGTTTTTCTACAATAGTTGACATGGGTAAATTCTGATTCTTATAAATACTTAGAAGTTAAAAATATTTTTTTACAGAGCATAACAATGCGCGATACACTCACTTTGACAGTTCACAATATATGAGCCTAAAGAAGCATTTTTAGGCGCTTAATAATCTGATTTTTTACTATAACTTACTTATATTGAGATTTACAGGAGTAATTGCATTGACGTAATTCCATTACAGGAGCAATATAAGCGTATAATGGCATCTTAGCGGTCTAATATAAATAGGTTATAAGTAAAAGTAGACTTATAAAGGATATGCGGATATAAGTTTCATATAGTCCTCGATAAATGATGGTTCTAGGATAGTTTAAAAACCACTTTTTGCTAATTGGGATGTCCTCGCGTTAGGCGGTATAAGGTGCGCGGGTGACGAGTAGTGCGGGATCGGGGCTAGGTAAGACAGGGGAGTTGAAAAAATACCACCGCTGTGGCTCTGGATGAAAGAACAAGCTTTTCGACCATGCTCGCGTTGACGATAGGCGAGCCGGGAAGGGCGCCCTCTTAAGTTTAGCAATTCTTTGGGCTACGTCGGTAACCCTGGTTCTCTTGCAACGCAAGGAAACTCCGAGCATAGCCCTCTCCATTGCTCATTGTTTCTTTTATGAAACAATATTAATAGTAGTAGAATTTGTTTACTCAAACTGATGTGCATTGTGTAATATAAAACAATGAAAACAAAATGGTGCTTTAGCTATTCGTAGAAATACAAAAATAAAAAATTATGAAACATGATAATACAAATTGAATAGCTGTTTTAAAAGCTATACAATAATAGAATCACAATGTTTTATCGAAAGTACTGAGTGTTTCATATTTTAGTTTTTATTCACATTAAATTAAATCTTTATTTTCTGATGAAATGAAAGAATTAGGGCTTTATGTACCGTTATGTAAGTGAGAATTTTATGATACCTTTGGTACAGATTTTGACGCTATTATAGTATCTCTGGAATAGTTAAGTTTAATTTGATCTGCTGTTTACAGTTAACAGAAACTGATGGATGCTACTGAAGGCGACGAACTCGTAGCCCAATTCCAGGCCAACTCAATGATTAAGTCTGCCATCGACGACTAAGAATATTAACATTACAAAATTTGCAAATACAATCGACGTTACAAAGGCTCAGATAAGTAGTATCGCTTTTCTTTTCTTATTTTTTATACCTTGGCTTTTTTAAACAGAAATTAAATTAACTTTTCGGTAGAGTCCAGCCTTTACTATGTTTTGGTCGGTTTCCAGTCTAACTGGATGCAGCTGAATACCTGCTTTCACTTGAAGCAACTGCTTATCTGACCTCCACAAACCAGATAGTACTGGTTAATACGTCCCTTGGTAGGATAAGGTCAGACTTGCGGGCCACTGACTACCCGTAACGACTGTCAAAGATTTACAAATGTCAGCCGGGACCAACGGCTTAACATGCTTTTCGAGGAAACTCGGTATATAATAGGTGGTCACTTATTGGTGGTACAATACAATAAGGAATACATTTTTTACTTTTCCAGTATCGCTGTCAGACACAGAGGCAATAACTTTATAGGCCCTCAGAACAGCAGTATTTTATTCTGAATGTCATTTTGATCACCTTACAGATATCCAAAAATCCACCACACAAACAAAAAGACACACAGCCATTTCTTCAAGCATATCAGTAATTTGGTATTCTCCTCACGTACTAAAGGTGGCTGAACTACAAGACCTTATTCATGAGTGTCGTCGTTCCGCTGACCTCTGCGGCAAGATTTGGCAATAAACAGGGACCCTAGTATAATTTGAATGTTTACTGCTTCTATGTGTGTACCTTAATTTTAATGTTTATGGTGTGGGTCAGACAAGTCATGTACTCATGTCCAAGTTTTGAGTTAACGGGAAGTGTGAAACGTGCTTGTTTTGAAAGAGGGTGTTAACGATTTATGGTTACGTCCGGTTAAGTATTGTATTTATGGGTGAATTTCATGGGTTGCGCTTGATTTGAATATATTATTAGATCGCATAACTGTCATGTATGTTTATAGTCTATGGTTTGCTTCAGGTTCAGGAACCGGTTCTTCTGGGTGACTGTCTTGTCGTCAGTCTGACTGTAATTATAATATGTCACAATAAATGGTCAAAACTTTCTTCTTAATTGTATAAATTACCTAACATGGTGTCAGAAGTGTGAAAGAAAGGACAAAAATAAGTGAAGGGCGCATCATGAGCTTTCGTATGACATACGTTTGATAAGTTATATAACGGTTTATGCGTTTCTCGCAAGCATCGTTATTGCAACTGAATTTATTCATAAGTAATTAGCAATCAAACGTTTGCGATTTTGTCGTTATCTCTGTCGAGACTTAAACTTACTTAGACTTTTGCCCAGTCAAAAACGCAAATGTTGAAGAACGCTTGGTCATTGTTTGCATCATTATCATATGCCTAGCCTTTTCCCAACTATGTTGGGGTCGGCTTCCAGTCTAACCAGATGCAGCTAAATACCAGTATTTTAAATGGAGCGACTGGCTATTTAGTCCAAAAGGACATACGTTTATCTTCATCAAAATAATATTTGAGGGTTAATGGATTCTTAAAGTGTCCAAGTCTTTTCAATGTTATAATACTTGGCAGTGACAAACAAACGATAAAGGAAGGAACAGCTTTTTCGTTGTACGAGAAAAGACCCTTAATCGCCCAATCTTAAGTAAACTTCGGTAATTTCTAACATGCAAGGAGCAAGCATCAATCAATCCACCAAGGTTCTTTTCTTCCTTATTTGAGAGAGAACATAATCCATCTTTTGACGAAGACCTTGACCGAGTTAGTAATAGTAACATGTGATTGTAACTACGAACTATTAATTATACCAGTAGCGTTCAATTATATTCTAATAAACAGATATGTTGTGAGCGCGCAATCGTGAAGACTAGAAAACGGGCCAATGGGGACTATCGCGCATGAATTCGCCGCTAGAGGCGTTCGTGTAGACTAAGGTCTTCCGAAATGTCAGATGTCATACAGTGTTCGCGAGTTGCGTGCTTTATCAATTATTTATACTAATACTCACGATTGTGTTCTAGACTGAGCTATTCCTGATTAATTATGACTTGAAGATTTTAAGTAGCAACTTATGATCCTAATTGTTAGTACTTGGAGGTAGAATGATTTTTAAATGTTTCATGCTGGCTAATTTTAGGGAGAATATTGTAAATATGTATCTAAAGTTTCCACTATGTTGTTATACGTAAAAAAATGAACTTTTTATGACGTTATTGGTACTTTAAATTATAAAATAGAATTATTGACAAGACGTTACTCGACAGTGACGCCATCTGGTGAGCTAAAAAACGACAGCCCCATTGGCTCGTTTTGCCTTTATTCTGCGTCACTGCGTGTATGTGAGCTGGCTCTGCCCCGCGGAACACTTTTTTCGGTGGTTTTGTAGGTGTATAACATATCTGTTTATTAGAATATCATTGAGTACCGTTATTTTGATTAGGTAGATGCCAAACTCAGTTGCTAATAATTCATCATTCTCCTGCCATTATCCCATTTTATTTGGGGCCACCGCTGCATGTGTCTTTTACTCCAATATTTCTTCATTAGTTGTCATCCCAGAAGGCTCTGAGATTTCTCCTTTTCGCTTTGTACAGGACCAATTTCGTTTTCTTTTTATTTTCTTTTCTTTTTTTTATGTTTTCTTTTTATTAGTTGATAATTTCACCATTTTATTTTATGTGTTTTGTCCTGTGCTGAATAATAAATGCTTTTTCTTTCTTTCTTTTAGCCATATCATCTTTTACAATATTAATAATTGTGTCATGTCATGAAAACTTTCTATGACAATGTTCAAAGAAAATGCATGTTGGGGTAGGTACATCAAAAAACTCATTATGCAATTCTATTTGCGGTAAAAACTACTCGGCAGCCATTTGTCACCGTCCCCTCGCCTCTAAATTCTTTTTAATTTTATCACCCACTTTAACACCGTCCGCAAACAATTAAAATGACGAATTAAGAATTAAAATGACTGTAGTAAAAGTTTTGTCCAAAAGAGCACTTGTATTTCTAGCCGAGGTGTTAACTTATGCTTTTTAATTTAAGGGTCTACCTCAGCAATTCTTTGGCTCTGGTTATTAAGTGAATTGTCCATTTTAAGAAGACACCTGCGTTCGGCTTTTGGCTGTGTGCCCAAACTAGGCGAGGTATTGTAGTTTTTTCTTCCGAAGATGTAAAAGCCGTTTGTGGGATGTAAGCTGCTGGTAGTGTGTTTGTTAATTCATAATCATTTTGAATGCATTGTTTCTTGTTGTCCTACTTTTTGTTTTTCTATTCTTTTGTTTCTGACTGCATACGACGCCTGTGCATAGATATTCAAAGACAATTGTTTTTGTTTATATTCAGAGCATCATACAGAGTCCAACAGAAGGAATTTTTTATCACTCTTTTCTATCTTTGCACTACAATGTCCCATGGATTCTAAAGTTCGTTTCAAACTACGAAAAGCACAATCTTCAACACTCTACTATAAACATTTGATCAATATTCGAGCCAAAAGTGCACCAAACTTCACCAAAAGAAAACCTGTCATCAAACTTTGTTGAAGCATTCTCCACTCGGTTATTCAACATGTCATTGTGCTTTTTATAAGGAAATGGGGTCGCGTTACGATCCAGCACCACCTGACATTTCCTCTAAACTTATTCCTCTGAAGGAATTTTCAAAGAGCCTCGAATGCTTGTGACATGTGGTTTTTAGCCGTCGAGGTCTGCGACAAGTTAAAATGAATTTAATGCTCCTAAATATATGGGTTCTGCAGGTTTTTAGAACTCTGAAAACGGTTTTGAGGTATTATGCAAATTCTGTCGGGTTTCATATAACATGATGTTGGGAAAGGATTAGACGCATTTAGTTTTCGTGTTTTTCCATGAAGGATTTTTTCTTAACGAAGTTTTCAGTTAATTGGCTTGCGATTAGTACCGCACGGGTCGATCTTCAAGTTTAAGCAACGCTCTAACGCAACGGTTGTAGATAAGTGACCGATAATAACATAACGAGATATTTTTTCGCTTTGGAAAGCATGCCAACGTAACGAAAGTCCAAGAACCAGGCTCACCAAGGGTATCAATATCGTGTCACTATTCTGGGTTGTGGAATCGGATAGGCAGTCGCTCCATGTGAAATACTGGTATTCAGCTGCTTCCAGTAATACTGGAAGCCGACTCCAACACAGTTAGGAAAAGCCTATCCAGATGATTATCTACCGAAAGAGACACAATACCTACACCTCTCAAAAATATTACCTTAAACCCAATTCACACCAATCTGTATCCCAATACGAAAATATTTACACACAAATTCAACTTCTTAGCCAAGCTGAGAATAACACGTTACCTCGATAAAATATCAGCTTTAGAAATTGGATGCCTACCTCCAAATATCACGTAGTACGTGGGGCTCTCGGAAACACCTCTGGCCCTCAGGGACTTAGTGGATTGAGATTTAGTCAGCAAACATCAATTTTCTTGACATTCAAAAGGTTTACTCCGAATTAGGTTTCGAATTTTATGACTATTGGGATAGGTGGTTTAGATTTGTTTGGAATGTTTTAATACAGAGATTTGCTGGGAATTGAAAGAAAAGTGACTGCTTCGTTGGTCTAGCGGTCGCAAGTACGACTGCTGAGCAAGAGGTCCTGGGATTGATTCCCAGGTTGGATAAAGTGTTATTGGGTTTTTCTATCAGGAATTTCTCAGTTTCAGTCACGGAGGCTGTATTTGTGCCTGGTTGATGGCAATAGGCTCGCCTCCTATTCATGGGACTTAAAATAACTGGCGAAATGTCTGTTTACTATTAGATACACCTCTACCTATGTATTGTATTCAGAGAGATTTGCTGAGAATTGAAAGGCAATTGTTTTGGGTCGAGTTGCTATGGATACTTTGTATCTAATCATTTTTATTCGTGCCTGACTTTCATTTAAAAGGCTGAGAACCGTGCCTAACTTCCGCCATTTTATTTTATAGCTCGGGAACGTGATTATGAAAGGCAGCATATTTTGATGTTGATAATAAAAATATTTTTCAAATAAATTCAACTTAGAAATAAAGTAGATTTTCTTGCCATTTTATGTTAAACCGGTCGTGTGAGAAATGCCTATTATACATTTTTTATGTTGTTTAACTTTTATCTGCATAATTATCTAGCCCATACACGTGGAGCAAATATATCAAATGTACATTTTACATGTATTTTAAAATTGAAAATACTGTTTTTTTTTTCACTTTTTTGATGTATTTGAGTGAGACTTATTGTGCTTGTTGCAAAAAACTGTAAGATAATATTGTATTTTTAATTATAAACTCTTTCGAATTTACGTTACGTTTACGTAGAGGGTTTTTAATAGAGCCTCCGGTGACATGATAAAAATTCGCGATTTACTCGTAATAATAATATATAATAATAATAATAAATATCGCTGGACATTAACACACAGCGCCATCTAGTGCCACACTAAGCAACGAGGCTTATGTCGTGGACACCAGACAGTTGATACATACATAGATACTTTTTGTTTGTAAATACATACTTATTATACATATAACATCCATGACTCGGAAACAAATGTCCATGCTCATCACACAAAGATTTGCTCCAACCGGGATTCGAACCCGGGACCCTAAGAACGTAAGGCAGCCTGACCACCGCTGCGCCATTCGGGTAGTCATATAATACATTATAATAAGCAAGGACTGCCCCGGTGGTTTAGTCGTCGCAATCGCGACTGCTGAGAATAGGGGCCTGGGTTCGATTCCCGGGTCGGGCAAATTTATATTGGGTTTTTCCATCAGGAACTTCTCAGTAGCAGCCGCGGAGTATTTATTTGTGACCGGTTGATGGCAATAGGCTCGCCCTTAAACATGGGACTTAAACATAACTGGCGAACTGTGGGTGTACTTTAAGATACACCTGCTTACCCCTTTGGGGATTACGGGCGTGATGTAAGGTTGCATCATATTCAGCAAATAACGAAATATCCTTTTGAAAAAAGTACAAATTGTTCCTTTCAAGTAATTATCGGTATCTACATATAAAAATATACAGTTCTGAATAAGCCCCCCTATTTGGCTAACTGCCATGATCATACAAAACTGTCAGTCTTGACTGCCCGTGTATAGGCTATTGAATGCCGTGACGTCATAACGAAGGTCGGACATTACTGCGGTTATGGATAAGAATTATCATAAAACTTGGATAATACTCTCATTTTACTTTCTTTTACGTCTGATTGTTGAGGTGTATTGCGGATAGACGACACAATGGCTAAGGTTGTATTGTACTCGTGTTAACACTCATACGTATCTAACTACTCAATTAAGTGTAGGTAAATCAGCTGGTCTCTGGCTGGAACAGCTCGTGGTTAAATAATAACAGCCGTTAGGAACAATCTTCAGGTTATGCCGCGCTTGCCTATGTTGGTCTGTGGATGGGTGACCACCGAGATACCGGGATACCGAGTTTCCTCCGTGCCTCGGAAAGCACACTAAGCCGTTGACCCCGACTGTCATTTGTAGATCTTTGGCAGTCGTTACATGTGGTTAGTGGCCCGTAAGTCTGACCACCTAGGGATATCGTATTATTAAGTAATATCTGGGTTGTGGAGCTGAAGCCAACCCCAACATAGTTGGGAAAAGGCCAGAAAGATGAAATCAGCTGGTCTTTCGCTTTCTTTTTCTATTATCAGTCACTTGCATTTTTTTTTTCGGATGGGAAATCATCAAATGACTTCTCCCGCTCTGGGCGGAGCAGGAGGGAGTGTCAGACTTTTACTGACTAAAACCCATCCATGTTCCTTCATCGCCCTTTGTGTTCCGGGGTCACGGTATCTCTTTCGAACAGTCCCGCAACCCCGGCAGGCATCGGTCCTTGCGGACCCCTTCCTTTTGCTGACTCTCTTTGAGGCGCGCGTGGAACACAAACGCGCCGTCGACACGGCCTGTCGTCATGAGACGAACGGACGGCGAGCTAGCCCATAGCCCACCGTCCACAGGCCCGCGCCTACGGTGGCCGGGGGCCACGTGGTGGCCGGGGGCCACGTGGTGGACCCCGGCGCCCGGGGCGTCTCCCGCGGCGGCCGGGACGCTGTGAGGTTCTCTCCCTCTCACGTTCCGCCACCTCCTTCTCTAGCATTACTGTTTCGCAGAAGGAGGTGACGGCGTCCCATTCCGTCTCGCTCCGGACCATGGCTTGCACCAGGGCCAGACGCGAGAGGTCGCCGCCGCCAATCGCCGCTTCGAGGACACGGCGGTGCTCCGCCCACGCGGGGCACACCTCCACCGTGTGCTCCACCGTGTCCTCCGGTCGATCCTCGCAATGGAAACACCCGGGCGTTTCCTCCCGCCCGATTCGGTGCAGGAGTCACTTGCATCAATTGATCTTTTATTAGGGAATATGCATATTTTTTTGAATTTTTTATTTCGATAAGGAATGTTAAAGTACCATAAAAACAATGACAAAAAGCGAAAACAAGACATAAATCGGCCAAGCAACACAAAAGTTAGAACCATTTAAACTTTTGTTCCTATCTCTTTCTAAATAAACAGAATTTAGTATGGATTTTGTACGTCGATGCAGCGACTGACGTCATTCGCTGTATCGGATCTCTCTTGCCTAATCAGCAGTTTTAAATGCTTATGACTTAGTATTTTTTATAGATATTAAATTTCACTTTGCTATTTCCGATGTTAATACTCGTACGTTTTGTTTAGAGTGATAAAAACAAACATGCATATACCCTATTCAGCATAACACAGTCCACTGCAAGACATCAGCCCTCCCAAACTGCGCCACAACATCCAGACCTTCGCCTTCGGTAACCATCTGCCCCAGCCACCTTTTGAGACCACTTCAGAGTCAATCTAGCCGGACATCCCATGCTACGCTCACCAATACTATCTATTCGCCAGGGCTCAGTAGCTTAAACAGCCATCGGTCCTTCAACAAATGATGGCCAGCCAACACTTCGCTCGCTCAGCTCGCTCTGCAAGTAACTCCGGGTAATTCTAGTTAATCTGCCTAGCCATTTCCAAATTTAATATCGTGAGCTTCCAGTGTTACTGGATGTATCTGAATACCAGTATTTTACTTGGAGCAATTGCCAATCTGACTGTAATATGGTACTCCTTGGTAAGAGTGGTGGTCCAGACTTTCGGGCCACTGACTACCTGTGACGACTGTCTGACAGCCGGGATCAACGGTTTAACGTGCTTTCCGAGGCACAGAGGAATCTCGGTATCTAATGATGGTCACCCATCCAGTGACCGACATTGGCAAGCGCGGCTTACTCTTGAAATTGCCTTGCTGTTATTATTTAGCCACGAGCTCCTGGTAATACCAATTCTTTTTCGGATAATTTAACCCAAAATAAGAGCTGGAATTTGGATCTTACGCCTAAAGGAAACTCTTGAAAATAAAATAAAATATCCGTGATATTTAGTGCCTTAATAAAATGCGTTACAAGACCGCTTCTTTAAAAATATTTCTCTATTACGAGACTCATATAAGCTGTTATGAATTTTCAGGTGGAAATATTATCTTTATGAGTATTACAGGAACTTTTGACCAATGTAAGTAATTTTATGTAGACTTCGATTTAGTGAATTCAGTTCTTAAAGTTTATTTTAGCCAAGGGCATAAGATTGTCCTACATACTCGTAATTTACTTACCAGAGAATATGCCTCACGTTCTGTACCTAAATAAAATGTGTAGAATTCTTCAAATAATACAACATTGTTCCACCGACTTAACATTGAGTTAATATCTTAAAATTTCATTTGGCGCCTTTACTTCAACCGGTCCTAATAAAAGTAAATGGGTGCGTGCGTAATGTTGGCACCATGCGAAGGTCTGGAGGTTGACTTCACGCTTTATTGTGAGTTGGGTCTTAGTAGACATAGTGGTGTTAAGATGTTGGGTGGATTTTCGCTTTTTTACGTGTGGAATTTACCTGAAAAAGCACCACTGAAGAAAAAATCACATATACCTAGGTATATATTTTACATTACATTTTTTTCTTTTAACTGTGCAATAGCTTAGATTTTTCTGTTAGGTTGCACACATTTTCTCAAATAAGTAAATAGAGATAAGTAATAAAACAGAGTTGAATGTTCATTATTCCTTATGGTCACTGGTCACATAATATAAAACTAAGCAAGATTGAAGTTATATGGACATAAATCTGTTTACAAAGTAAGGACTCTAGTACGTTTCAGGCTTTTGCAAGACATAGTATCAAGATTTTATTCCTGCCTCCTAACAACACTAAAATAAAACTCAACGTTCTGGTCTCATTTGGGATCATAAAAGGATTTTAAAATGGCAAAGTTGTTTGTCAAAAAGACTTTGCTTAAAGACAGCTTAAATCCTCTCAAGAATGCTGAAATATACATTTAATTTGACTCGTTTTAAAATATAAAATTTTGGAAACTTTTGGAACAAAACTAATACAGAGAAGGGTACTTACATTTTTAAATTGGTTAATTAAAATGTAAATCTTATGCGAACAGAGATTAAAATGAAAAGTAATTTCAAAAGAAAACTAAATAATTAATAAAGAAAGTTAAAATTTAAACGAAACACTTATTTTTCTTTCATTAGGGATAGGGTTAAAGTAAATACATAGTCTTGAATTTTTTGTTGAAAATAAAACTTTATCATTTCATCAAAGAAAAAGGTTAGAAATAAATTCAAGCGAGCAGTTTATTAATTAATCCATTTATTTTCAGATCATTAAAATCCATTCTATGCATTAAATTAAAATCAATTTGCACACTTATAACACAAACACAATTACATAAAACTAAATTAAAATCTATTTGTACAATGTCATATAACACAAAAAAAAAAAAAAAAACAACAAACAACAACAAATATCAGGCGTATTATTTCATAAGAACGATTCAAAGGTTTGATTTCCACGAACTCATGTTATTGAGTTAAACTTAAAAAGATTGGATAAGAAGAATGTGTTGAAGCTAACGTAGCATGCATAATGGACGACTATCCATGCCCTTGGAATAATCTAATAATCCTTACACAACTAATTCGAAAACATCGTGAGGAAACCGGCATGCGGAACCAAAAAATCGAAGACATGTGACATCTACCAATCCGCACTGAGCCCGCGTGGTGGATTATAGCCCATTCCCTCTCATAGAGAGGAGGCCTGCGTCCCAGCAGTGGGAACATTAATAGGCTGATGATGATGATGAACTAATTCTTACATCGAAAATTCAAAAAGTGTGCCATATCTTTAATTGGCACGTAGCGCACGCAAAGCCCAACTTTTTGAAATAGGCATGACGACAGTATCAAAAAATTGCAAATCTATTTAGTCCGTCAGTTAGAGTATTGGAAATTAATGGACACGTATTTTTTGTTTTTGTAAATCAATGAATATTGACAAAGATAAAACGCATCAAAACTCGGGAGTGGGGGCTCGTTACGTCAGAACTAGCTAAAAATTATACCTAGGCGTGACGTATTGAGAATTTAAAAGCGTCATATCTTAGTCAATTTTGATTTACGTAACAAACGAAAAAACACGGGTCAAATATTTTCTGATAATCTAACTGACGGACTAATTAGTTTTTATTTGTCGTCTCGCCTATTCTCTACAACATCCCAAAAAAAAATTATACTTTCTGGGCAATCAGCAATTATAACTTTTCTTACAGGAAAACAATGTTTACAGGAAATGACGTCATAAAGAAATTTATAAAATTCACAGGTTTATGTAATAAATATTTTTTTACAATGTCGTAAGCTAACTATGTTCCTTAAATATGTTTCTACAATGTTCGGAAACCGTCGCCATTTTTATGCAAACACTAAAGAGATCATTGGAGCTTAATTGCTGCTCGAAAACATACCAAAACCTCACGGCTTGACGGGTTAGACAAAGAAGTCTCTCTAGAACATCCACATTTCACTCATGTAATTGGAGACGAGCCTATTACCATCAACCTCGCAAAATTCCTAACTCCTCCCAGCTTTATAAACTCCACATTATATCACAACTAAAAACTTGCAACAATGAACTCAAATTCTAATAACCAAACAACCCGTCTTTGATCAAGCAAACTTCTAAAACGGACCGGAAAACACTTGGGATCAAAGACTTAACCTATAAAACAGCACCTTGCCAAGGAAATCCGGAACCGATACATAAATAGCTAGAGTAAAAGTAATAAGTAACTGTTGGGCTCTGAGAAGAGTCAGAGCAAGGCACTAACAGTTTCCGTCGTCAGTCGAACTTACATTGTCAGGGTGGGCACAATAGGAGGACGTAATTTTGGGACTGTGAGTACAGGTGCACTTGGAGGATGAAAAGGTTAGTTTCTTAAACTGAAAAGTTGTGTCGTTATTGGTTGTTGTGGTTTGGGATGCGTAGAAATGAGAATAAGAGTAGTGGAAGACCAAATAAACGATGGATGGACTGTGTGAAGGATGATATGGCTAGAAAAGAAGTGTCTAATGAGATAACGAGTGACAGAGAAGTAAGGAAGAAAAAGACATGCTGCGCCGACCACAAGTAAATAGTAATACACAAACAACACACACACACAAACATAATAAAGAGTATTCTATTCTAATAAGGGCAGAAGAATGATAATTATGAAATGAATTCTTTAGCAGACACATGTTACATTTTCGAAGTGTCACGTACCTAACATTGACTGAGAGAATTTAAAAGTTGTGAAGAAAACCTTAATTCTTGTGAACGGAGTTCGCGCCGCTGAATTTTGGGCAAAACATATTTGAACTTTTTGCGATCAATATCCTAAAAAGAAGATTATTCCATAGTAGGTATAGTCCTAATGTAAGTAGTAAATATTTAAAATGTCTTTATTAAAATCATAAGTGCTTGGGAGCAAGAACAGACTACATGTTTTTCTTTGTGAAACACTTTAATCTTCAACTAAGATGTTAAACATTACCTAAGATTGTATTATTATTTAAGTACTTATTTAGTTTCTAAGAATATTCTTTTACACTTAAAATGTACACGTTTCTTTTTTTGAGATCGGTCTTAAACTATTTATTTTTTAAGATGAATTCAAACAAAACCTAGATTTATGGTCATCCGAGTCTGAAAGGTGATCGGCACTAATAAATCGCTAGCTAACAGCTAAAACGAAACTTAGGAACAGAACGCAAGTTCACATACAATACCCTTTATTTCTTTTTAAAAATGGCAACACATGAATAAGAATGAATTTATTTTAATGTTTTGTATTTTATTGTGCCACAAAGATTTAATTCGAGGAGCTCGTGGCTAAATAGTAACAGCCGCTTCGGTCGATCTTCAGGTTAAGCCGAGTTTCGCTTAGGTTGGTCCGTGGATGGGTGATCAACCATTACGTACCGAGTTTCCTCCGTGCCTCAGAAAGCATCATCATTTGTAGATCGTTGACAGCGGTTACAGGTAGTCAGTGGTCCGAAAGTCTGACAACCTGTCTTACGGGGGATTGATTGATTACCGAAAGATTTACAAAAGGCAATTACCCGGCTAAGCGAACCAATCAATGTGTTAATATATAACATCCTACAGATATATCTTAGAATTGGCGAAAAGGCAAATTATTTAAGGTGTAACCCCACTAAATGTGTGGAGGTTTCGGTAATGACCGCTATTCGTTTGATCGGCTATCCTGATACAAATCCGGGCCAGACCGGAACGCGGGAATGGTAAGCGCCGTACTTTGCGGTACGTCTGCGGGTTTTAAGTACAAGGAGTTGCTAATGTACAGAAATAAAGTAGTTCGTATAAACTATTACCATACTTAAAAGCACTGAGGCGTACCGCCATCACCTCACCTCGCTTTACTTATTGATCGCAGTACGAGGTGTTGCCACTTCAGTGGTAATGAATGTATTGCAGTATGGATGAAAAACAGCGGAATCGTCATCATCATCTGCCTAGACTTTTCCAAATATGTTGGGGTCGGTTTCCAGTCTAACCAGATGTAGCTGAATACCAGTATTTTACATGGAGCAACTGCCTATCTGCCCTCCGCTACCCAGTTAGTACTGGGTAATACAATACCCCTTGGTAAGAATGGTTGACAGACTTTCGGGCTGCTGACAACCTGTAACGACCACAAAAAAGAAAAGCTGCAGAATAAGCTTTGGTATTGTTTTGCTCCATTGGTGTAATTGCTATGTAGCATTCCAGTAAGAGGATAAACGAATAAATAAATGGAGTTTTATAGAGAGAATCCCGAATGGCTCGAATTAAGGCGATGCTGCACCCATGCAGAACTTTTAAATATATCTTGATCTTTATTTGTAAAAATGTTAATGTGTAAAGCAGCAAAAAGAGCATACTGGTAGAGTGTGGCTGTAATCTATTGGCATTCAAATAGTTTAGTTTAGTTTATTTATTAAAAAATATCATGAATTACTGGTCAGTTTCATAATAAAAGTGAAAACACAAATCATTGAACATTAAAAAGAGCATCAAACACAAAATTACAATAGAAGGATTGTCGTCCGGCGGCAAGATTGGTGGATGATAACTCATCACAGGGCTAGGGTCTGCTACTGAGAAATTCGTCATGAAATCGATCCAGGTATCGAACCCAGCCCCCAGCCCCCAGCCCCCAGCCTCTAGCTCCTAGCCCTAGTCCTACCTCATGTGCAGCAACGTATGATTAATTACTTGTACGAAAATGTAATAATGGCATATTTTTCACTGATTTTATTTATAACTAGCTTCTGCCAGCGGCTTCGCCCTCGTGAAGTTTGATAATTGTCCAATGGGATCTTACTAACGGGATAAAAAGTATTTTATGTGTTAATCCAGGCTATAAACTGTCTGTGTGCAAAATTTCATCCAATACGTTCAGTAGTTTTTGCGTAAAAGAGTAACAAATCTATACATCCTGCATACTCACAAAATTTCGCAAATTTGAATTACGGCTGTTTTCTATAACTTACTTACATATAACTGTTGGTTAATGTGCCTTCTTCCGTAGCTATCAGTGTTTATATAAACAAAGAATATCCTATCCGTGTCACCTACCTGTCACTTGATTCATAGAAAAATCAAAGAAAACTTTTCTGTGACGTTTTGTTTCTAACCGTCCAGTAAGCAAAATGTCAAAGAGACAGAGATAGCAACCTACCGAAACCGAACAGTAAGTTATTAAAAATGGCCGTTAGTAGGATAGATCGACCGAGGGATAGCTCCGAAACTTCGGTTACCGACTCATCTTAATAAAATGCTCATCATGTCGCTGTTCAGAATAGTTTAAATTCAAGCCGGGATTGTCTTTTAAATACGTCGTAAATGTGTAGTTTCATAAGGATACGACTACATACGGTTAGGATGCTCTGAAAACCCGACGATTTGACTGTTTTATTTTAGTTATTTGTTCGAATAAGGTTTTTAAGGATGAAAAATTTGAAAATGTACCCGTAAAACAGCACGGTTGGCGTAGTGGCTGTGCGATTAGCTGATGTGCTGCGTGTCGCGGGTTCGATTCCCGCACGGAACAAATGTATGGGAGTTTAAACGTTTGTAATATGAGATGTTTATATCGTATCTAGGGCATGTTACAAACCTTTCAGGTCACCTTTATAAAATAAATAATATATTGTTAGTAAGAAATGGAGTTTTACGCAACACATATTGTTACTTCTTTGGAAAGGAGTGACAGACACGAGAGACTCTTGTTGGGAATATCGCTCGAAGGGCTGTTAGATTTATATTTTCCTATTTTGTGTACTTACCTCGCTATTTTTCCAAACAATTACGTGTTAATGTTGTGACCTCATGCTATTGGAAGCTAACGAAAGCTCGATTCAGGACTTTATTATATTATATAATATTTATTAATTATTTACATAGGTAACTAATTAAAAACTAATAAGCTAAAATAAATAAACTAACAACAAACTCCTCCTCGACGCTGTCAGCTGGTAATGTGCCCAAGAGACTGTCGGCGTTGCCACGTTGTATGGCAACCCTTAGCCTCTGACCAAGGTAAAAGCCAGCTCTTGAAAGTTTTTTAAACATGCTATGGGCACTCGGACCCCACGGCCTGAGAGTTTCAACCCCAAACGGATCGAAAATATAGTTACCACAAAGGTATATATATTTACGCCGTTTGAGGTTCTCTGCAGCCGCAGCGGCAGCGCCAGCACAGCACGACGAACTTAGAAGATGAGAAGGTGCAAGAGTATCAACGCAAGTTGCGTTCCATACTAAATGCCTACCCATCTTCCAAGGAAACAAAGACATGCCGTCCGGTCTCTTGCCATCGTCGCGTGCCAAGCCATTATTAGGTTCTAAAACAGCTGGAACGATGACGGTGACAAGAGCTCGTCGGAAAATGTCGTTTAGGTTCGCGTGCCGAGCAAAACGGCCCGCACTTCGGCTGCACGACAGGCCGTGGTGACCGAGGCTGTTGACGACTTCACCACAGTGACAGCGATGAGGAGAACAGCAAGCGGCACCAAGGCATAAGGCAGCAGCGTGTTAATTTAATTTGTTATGATTTGTGGCGGTTTAGGTTAGTTTCATTGGTTGATATTTAGTTCCAAGTTAGAATAAACGGTTGTTATCATTAATTTGAGAACCTCGTTGTCTTTTTTTATACGTCTTTGCTTCTGTTTGCTTAAAATATCATGTGTCAAATCTGCAACCATACTTTTGTCTTTTTGATCTTCACGATATTTTTCTAGGTTTCAAATATACATTCTGATTACCCTTTCTTTTTTATTTTTTTCGGATGGGATCATCAAATGACTTCTCTCTGGGCGGAGCAGGAGGGAGTGTCAGACTTTTACTGACTAAAACCCATCCATGTTCCTTTATCGCCCTTTGAGTTCCGGGGCCACGGTATCTTTTTCGAACAGTCCCGCAACCCCGGCATTCTTTCATTTCCCTTACAAACATACAGACATTAGTAGGATTAGTAATACTTCGAAATGAACCTTACTGCTAAGAAGCAGTGAAATGAACCTTTCATTTCATTAAAGACGCTATCGATGTCAAATTGTGACTGATGTACGATTGAATACAGTTACTAAAGGTTTTCAAAGGGCTTCAGTATGAATGTAAAAGGACATCGTTTCCCAATAACAAATATTTACTCATAATACAATTTCCATTGCGCCCCGATAAAAGAAATTCTGGGAATAAACAATGAGGACAAATATCAAATAATACTTACTTCTGAACTACAAGTCAACAAGCACTCATATAATTTTCCCTTTGATGACTATGTTTTCCGCATTGCTCAGCTTTCGATTATTTATTATTGTTTGCTTTGTAATCGATTTCTTTGTCTGAAAAGTTATTTTTTCGATACGGTGCTTCGCTGCTACGCATGGTGAAAACTATACCTTTCGCGCTGGTGCCGAACGATTATCTTCGGAATTTGTAGAACTTCGACAGAGAAAAATATACATGTCCTTTCTTTGATATTGTTCGTCGTTTCGTTGAGCTCCTTGAGTTATAAGTCGAGCTACACGATAACTGACAAATGCTTGCACTGACTGGACAGGTCCACTCAAATCTGTGTGGTTCTTTCTTCAAAAGACCATCTCAGACAATAATCTGCATAGTCCTCATCTGAATTGAACAAGATTATGTCTGGACTTCAAAAGAGACTATGACCTCTGAGTTTGTTTCGGCTGTTTCTTCTCAAAGTAGTCAGGTACGAAACACCGGCCCCATACTTTTTGACCTAACACCTCCCCAAATTTTGGGGAGGTGTTAGGTCAAAAAGGACTGATACGTACTGTCGAAAAGGTGGATGCGCGATGAAAGTTTATTCATCCATCTCCATGACATAAACCTTATGCAATGACGGTGTCTTAGGTTCACCTATGCCTAACCTTTCGATTGCGATTAAAAGCGTGATGATAAACTTGAAAGTGTTCCAACAAGTTGTTCCAACTTAGCAACCCTGTATCCCATTTAAGTTAGTCACAACAATGCGTAATGTTCACTGGAACGAGCTCCAAATGCAGGCGTTCTCAGAAACCGTACGAGGCTACGAGGCTTACTCACTTTAACAAATAAACTCATTACTTCAACCTTTTTCTCTTTTGTTTCTTAGTATATTTTTCTTACTGTCTGTACTTTTTGACAGGCATACTGGTGACGAATCGGCAAAGTTAAAAATTCATTTGTTTTCTTATGATGACGAGTCGGGAAATCTTGTATGGAAATAAATTTGGTGACCAATCGGAACCGTGTCGAATCGGGCATAACTCTATCTCTTTGTTGTTGTTTTATTTCTAAATACGGGGATAATGATGTGTTTTCACGAAATGCATCATGCATTTTGTAGTGACGAGTGTGTCATGGCAGGGTTGATTTATCAACTTTGGTTGTACCTACATCGAAATTTTCTAAACAAAAGCTCGTGTTTTACACAATATAATGAACTTAGAATGTTCCCGATGGGTAACACACACTCGCAGTGCTCGTTTCCGTAAGTGGGAGTGAGCTATTGTATAACAAACAAGTGCGGGTTGGTGAAGCCAGACGTTATCGAATTTTGCGCGACTGAGCATCAAGACCTGAGTTTGATTCCTAGTTCGGGAAAAGTGTTTGCCAACAGCTTTTTAGGGTTCCGTAGTCCAGACAAGGAACCCTTATAGTTTCATCATATCCGTTTGTCTGTCTGTCTGTCTGTCTGGCCGAGGTTTTGCTATAGACCGTTAGTACTAGAAAGCTGTAAGTTTTTAGAGGTGTGTATATCAATAACACCAACAAAGTGGTAAAATAAAATTTTGGAAAATATTTTTTTTAGGGTAGGCTTCCCCTACATGTGAAGTGGGGATGAATTTTTTTTCGTCGTCTACCCCTTCGTGTCCCCACACGAAGGGGTAGACGACGAAAAAAAATTCATCATGACCCGAAATTCATCCCATATATCGTTGAATAGGTCTTTTAAAATGACTTCAGGGGTTGCTGTTACTACTTTTCGATTTAATGCTCCATTTACGATATATTAAACTTTAAAGCAAATTGCAATTTTTTTAGCCCCCCCCACCTCTAAAAGCTAAACTGGTGGATTGAAAAATCTGGAAAAATTCATAATGATAGTGCATTTTATGAACTATAAGAAAAACTATAGCAGTTTAGATAACTTCATTAGTTTAGCAGTAACAGTCGTTGAACTTGGGTGTTGGATAATTTTGTACCAAATACAAAATCCTTAGAGCACAACCTTTAAAGTGACTAAGATGGAGTAGTTGCTTGTTTATAACGGGTAAAGACTTGCATTAAAAAACAAAATCTAAATAAAACATAACGGTCTCCTTCACTGCGCGTAGCCCGACACGCACTTGGCCGGTTTTTATATAAAAGAGGCAACATCATTTTTTTTTTATGTAGTTGCAATATTTGGCCTAAACAAACATAAAAACATTGCAAGTTAAAAAAAACTTTCAATATTATGTTCTACATTCATTAAATATACATACTACTATCATTTAAATTTCACGTTAATCAACTCAACAGCTAGCGGTAAATAATTTATAAAAACGACTGAACAGAAACATTGTTTTCTTTAAATAGACATACACGATTACGATACGGTTTTCAGGTCAGTATTGTTGAACTGAAAGTAAAAAATAATTAAACTGTTCCTGCCAAAATTAACTCTAAACTCAACGTACTAGAGTTTGAAATCCATTACTTCCACCCCCTTATTGCACAAGAAAGGTAAATGCATTGGACATTTGATATTAAAATGTAAACAGATAAATGTCTTCAGTAATTTACATTTTTAGAACGTTTTAGCTAGATAAATGAAAACGAAGCCACAATGCGATATTGTTTTCCTTCTTACTGTCAGATCTTATTTTCAATTACAACAGTTAATAGAAGACAAGAAAATATAACGGTAAAGGTGTCTTAGATTCTTCAATTAAACGCCGAATTTCTTGACATGAACTTTAATTTAATGATCGGAGTATACATATTTGTTACACAGGTACAATTATTGGTTTTCGTGTCGTCCTTTTAGGTCACAGAGATCGTCTCGCTAAGATGGCGGAGAGTATCGACTAAAACTATATTTTTCCCAACAAACTAGCGCCATCTCGTGGCGTCTAGTGAAACTATTACAGGCGACATCTGGGTCGCAACGCTTGAACTATTTAGAACAAAAGGAAAAACAAATACCTATTCTATCTCATGAATGTACTTAATTTTTAATGTACTTAATACTTTTTTTTTTAAAACATTTTGGACTTAGCCAGTCAGTTAAATACGTCAAACTAATCCAAGAATCTTAACGTTATTTATACTATGCAGTATAGGCAATAGTTTGTAAGGATGGATGGATGGATTTCCGTTAAGGCGTTGTGGCGTGAAAGAGTAACAATCCTTTTTAACGCCACAACTCCTTAACGGATTTGGATGAAATTTGGCACACAGATAGTTTATAACCTAGATCCTAAACGTATGCTTAGAAAAGATTTTAACTATCCAAAATCATTAGATTAATCCGGAAAAGTATTTCCAGTACTTTGATTTCACGTGAATCTACGTTTCGGCAAAACTACACTCAATTTCAAAAATAGAAATATCAGTTTGTTAAAATTGTTGAAAATAAGATTAGAGAATATAATTATCTCGGGAGTGATGTAACAAAAGATAATTAATTACGGATCGTCTCATTATTAGTCATGAGTTCATGACTTGACAGATTATAGAAGCTGATATCTGGTTCGCAGTCGATCGATCTATGCTTACAGCTATGGACAGTGGGTAGGGAAGTATATAAAATTAAATGAGTTTCATCAGACCGCCTTGGTGATCTAGTACTCGTAGCAGTCGCATAACTACTGAACATAAGGTCCTAACTACGATTCCCAGGTTGGAAAAAGAAGTGTTATTGGGATCTGCATCAGATTTTTCACCAGTCTCCGGGTATTTGTGTCCAGCTGATACATGGAACTTAAACTTATGTGACGAAATAAATGTAAAATGAGGTTCACCCTGCCAGACACTTTTGGGATTATAGGCGTGTCTACAGTTCATCAGAAAACATTAAAACGAGATCAACAGCGGTATAGTCGTTTAACTAAAAACTAAAGCAGTTTCGTGAGACGCTTCAAAGAATAGGGACATAAATGGTGACAAGCCAACAGAGACCGTGTCCTAGAGACCGAAGTACACCTATCAATGAACCAACCTTGGCAAATGTTACGTATCCTTAACTGTTTAGCCACGAGAAGAAAATATTATGTAAACAAGTCTGAACATTTAAATTGCTTCCAAACTCACTCCCTGATTAGATTTCTTTCCCTATTGACAAAAATAGCAAAAAAGGACGAATAATTTAAATCTCTGAATAAGGAAGGGACCGTTTTGGACCACAAATAAGATATTTACTAAATCGTCTGACCCTACTTATCTTCAGATTTACCTGCCGTGAAGGTAATCAAATCGAGACGACTGGACCTTTTGCACACAAACGGTTTTTCTAATTTTGTATTGAACCCTTTAAGGAAGGAAAATCTATTAGCTTCGTACAACTAAAGCTGAAGTGGAATTAGGACAAACTATTTAGTTGGTATAACAATATCTGTTTTTGCCAAACATCCTTATCATAATTATCAGCTGAAACACGTCCATTGCTGGACATAAGTACCAAGGCAAAGAGGCCAGAGGAACTATTGTAGTAGATAAGTCAACTGAAACGCCACCGGTTTCTGCACTTAAAATAAGGAATCTCGCTCACGACGCGGCCAGAACCACGACTTTTGGCCTCAGAAGCTTCAACCAGGAAGAAAATTTGGTCACACAACCGGGTGTCCGACCAGTTTTGTTCAAGCGGCAGGTCGTACAACCAATCGTGGTCAATATGGTCATGGCCGTGTAGTGTGCGAAGGGAATATTTTAATAAGGGATTATTAAAGGGTGTAAAAAAACCTCTTAACGAAGCCGAAAGGCAATTGTTCTCCCCGTCATTGCGATAATTTTTTTGTCAAACACTATACCTGGGAACCTTCTAATTACAGAGATATTGGGGGTCAAAGTTCCATCTTTTGACAAGTTTTTTATACAAGTTTTTAATGTAAGATTTTTACTTTAAACACCTCCACGATCCCCGCACTATTCAATCCATCCCACAGCACAATGTTTTGAGTGCGTTACATTGAGTTCTACCACAAAACATGATTTTTCACCCCAAAAAAGAAGTCGTTTCCCAGCAATAATTTTGCGTAAAGTTCTTAGTTTGATGTACAGAATGCTTGGTTGACGGTTTCGTGATGAGGTTGTTTACACCCTATATAATGAAAGTGAATGATTTCAGAAGTAAAAAAAATTGTATGTTTTATGATGTTATGTTTAGAAGCAATTATAGCCTTTTGTACAAATAATTCTTTAATGCAATGGCGGGTACATGTTTTGCTCAACGTTTAATGTAAATATATATTTTTATCGAAAATTATCTTAGTAACCCAGCCTTTAAAAAAAACTGAAACTATATAAGCCACTGGTCCATAGACCTGTAATTTCACAAAAACCAGATAATAATAATAATAATAATAATATTTTTATTTCACCACAAAAATTTAAACAATTACATATTATTTGACTTGATAGGCTTAGTTTACAACTTTTTAATATGGAATCCTCTGTTGCCGAACTAGGACGGATCCTGTATCTCGGCAAACAGCGCCATCCCCTAACAGACTTCACTACAATGATTAAGCCAAACTAGACATACAGGTTTCATCGACTTAGGATAATAATTTCAAAAATTAAATTCTATTCTAACTCACAAAACATTCAATAAAAACAATAATTTATATAAATAAGTAAAATTGGAATTAATAATAATCTAAACAAATAAATAAAATTGGAATTAATAATAATCTAAACAAATAAATAAAATTGGAATTAGCTTAAAACCTAATGAAAGAAATAAGTACCGCATATGTTTAAGGGTGTGTTTGTGTATCTGCGTGTGTGTGTGTGTGTATCTGTGTGTGTGTTTGTGTAGTGTTTATTTGTGCGTGTAGTACCGAAAAACAAAAATAATGTTTGTGAAGCGTCTACTAATTTTGAATTTTTAAGAGTTCTTCAGTTTCCTCATAAGAAAGACTAAGGAGATAGTGATGAATTTTCTTCTTACAATGCAATTTATTCAGTGGATAGATGTTTAAAATTTTGTTTATTTTATTGTACACGAGGGGGGCAATAAAAGTAAAGAATCTTTTAATGAATGCTGTTTTGGGTTTGAACGACCGGGAGCACACTTCATGTTTTCTACGCTTGTTTATTTTACTAGGATCGTATACTAGAGAGCAGTGTTGCCTAAGGAGGATTGTTTCTACGAACATTTGTCTTACGGTTGTCACTTGACAGTACTGATACAGTTCTCTTGTTGAAAACAGTTTAGGCTTAAAAGTAGAGATTTTTAGAATGGCACGTTGTGCGATTTCTAAACTCTTTAAAATAGTTTTTGGGGCGCCCCCCCATGAGGAGATACAGTAAGAGATGATAGATTGACACATTGCATAGTAAATTTGTTTTAAGAGACTTGCATCTGTTATGTGTCTTAGGTTTTTAAATATGTAAATGAGTTTGCGAACCCTGGATGATAGCAATTTTATGTGTTGCTTAAAACTGAGATGACTATCCACTGTAATACCAAGGTATTTTATAGTCTTCACGCCTTCCAGCGGTTCACAACTGCAGCTATTTCTACTGACACATTTATGAGGAATTATTTGAAGTGAAGCGTCAATATTCACGTTGTTTCGAATAGAAAAAGTTATATATTTGGTTTTCTCAGTGTTTAAAGTCAAAACATTTTCAAACAGCCAGTTTTGTACTACATCAAAACCATTTTGTGCAGCATGAAAGACCTCATTCCAAGTATCAGCAGAGAATAGTAGAGCGGTGTCATCAGCGTAGGAAATCACTTCACAATTTGGTATACTTAAGTTTGTGAGGCCATTAATGTATACGAGAAACAAGGTAGGTCCTAAAATACTGCCCTGTGGAATTCCAAATGATACAGGGAGTTCATTGCTGCAATAGTTATCGACTCGTACACACTGGTAACGCTCGGACAGGTAACCTTCAAAAAGCTTAAGCTGTGTACCACGTACACCAAGGTTTTCTAGCTTTTGTATTAGAATCGGAACGGAAATAGTGTCGAAGGCTTTTGCGAGGTCTAAAAAGACCGATAGACACTTCTGTCCCTTATCTAATTTTGTGCTAATATGAGTTGTAAGTTTGAGTACCGCCTGATCAGTTGATTTGCCCGCGCGAAAACCAAATTGATTTTCTGAGAGAAGGTTGTTCCTCTCGAGATAGTTGACAAGTCTCGTGTTAATAATCTTTTCTAGAATTTTGGACAAAGATGGCAGGATTGATATGGGTCTATAATTGCTGAACCTTTTTTTATCACCACCTTTGTCTATCGGACGGACAACAGATTTTTTAAGAGCTTGAGGAAAGGTGCCCGTCTCAAGACATAGGTTAAAAATAAATGTTAGTGGCGGGACAATGAAGCCTTTAAATTGCTTTAATAGTTTGTTAGAGACGTTGTCCCAGCCAACCGAACATTCAGTCCCAAGGTTATTTATGTGACGAGCTACCTCTTCCTCTGTAGTTTTTCTTAAATAGAAAGAGTGTAAGGGGGATTTACTTTCTGGATTACCAACCATGTGCTTGTCATCGTCGCAACTGTGTAAATTTATAATATTTTCAGCCAGTGACCGTCCTACGCCTATGAAGTACTCATTCATTTCATTTACGGTCAATTGGGGAGAGGAACAGACTCTTAATAACTCGGTTGGAGAACTGTTATCTTTTTTAGTATTAGTGACGCTCTTTATCACATTCCATAATTTTTTTGGGTCGTTTCTAGCCATTTCAACTTGAGTTTTATCGTAAGCTCTTTTTAATTTTTTTAGGAGTTGGTTACAAAAATTTCTGTAACGTGTATATGTAACTTTTAAGGTCTCGTTACTCGGCGACTTTTTGCATTTTTGATGTAACCTATCCCGATGTTTTATGCATCTCAGTAAGCCCGGCGTGATCCAAGGTTTTATAATTTTTTTACGTCTTGGTTGAGTTATTATGTTCGTGTTCTTTTGTAACGCTGATTGTATGTTAGTTACAAGGTAATTTAAAGCAATTTCTGGGTCTTGTGCTTGAAATACTGGGTCTAGATCAATACTAAGGATGTCTCTATTTAGGTTGTCTGCATTTATCTTTTTTATAGTTGAAGGGGTGTAACGACGTGGTTGCTTTAGATCCATGTGTATAAGAACTGGATGGTGATCTGTTAGATTAGTTTGTGGTACAAGAGTTGTACATGAATTTTTGGTTTTAAGTAGAATGTGATCAATACATGTGCCACTTGCATCACGAGTGACCTCAGTGTGTGCCGGCAAGAGACCATGAGAAGCAGCCAAAGTTAGATATTTTTCTCCCTGAAGCTCAATTTTATTAGCGTTGATTGCGATATTCATGTCACCAATTACAATTATGTTATTAAACGATTTTATATCTGTCAAAGTATTATTCAGTGAATCCAGAAAAGTGTCTATATTTTTGTATGAAGGAGATCGATATAAAGAAACAATGGCTAAGTTATCATCTTTTTTAAGCACAACACAGTTACCCTCGTCGAAGTTAGGCTCTTCCACAACAAACGTTAGTTGTTCTCTGTAATATACGACAACACCATCGTTTTGTTTAAGGTTTCTCATAGTAGCCACTGATCGGTAACCTGTTATTACAGGTACAGAGCTAACATTTTGAAGCCAGCACTCTGTAAGCACAAGCACGTCGCATTGAACCTTTAGACTTTGTAACATTGCCTCCAAACCCAAAAAATTGCAACTTATGCTGCGGATGTTCTGTGTCAAGATGGTGAACCCATTCTTTGTTGCTGTTAATATTTCATAACAATTGTCTAGATCACAAGATAGAGCCTTTGAGACAGTCAAATTATCAATATTTTTTGCTAAGTCAATCCGATTATCGAATTTTCAATAATAGTAAATATATGTCAAAGTAACTAGATCTAATTTTTTTAAAGCTGTGGAATGGAAGAAACAACGAAGTAAAGTTTCCGGCAAGTACAAGTGTGTGTTGTTTGTGTAAAATATTTGCTATTGTGTAATTTAGTGTGATTATGTGTGTGTATGAAAAAAGTACAAATGGTTTTCTATGCGGTTTTAACATGCAAGCCAGATTATTCTGACACAAGTAATTATTATAGACAAGTAAGGTAGTTTTAAAAATATTAAGTAGGTACACATGCAAAATTAACAGTATGATCGAGTTTTTACTAATACAATAAAAAAATAGTCATGAGGCATTTCTCAGTTTTTCCAAGTCACTCTCAGTGTTTATACGGATTTGGGCAAATTCTACAGATTTACGGAGATATATTATCCCGTGAGAAGTCCAACAAAAATCGTATCCATGTCCCTTTTGAAACTGTCTTGCTAAAAAATATATCCGTTGAGCCCTATATGTCAATGTTTCCGAGACAAAAACTGGTTGTGGAGGGGATTGTAGACCAAAATGGGTGGTGTTAAGCTTTTCCTTCTTATCTTTAGTTTTATTGAATTTTTTAACTCCTTTTATTATTTTATCCTTCACAATTACTGTATTTAGGTCAATTATGATCGGATTTGAGCTATCCTTAGACTTCGTTCTATATATGTCTCTAATATCCGATAGTCCTATGTTAATATCAAGGGTCTTTCCCATGTTTACCACCATATCACAGAGTTGATCCTTTGTCTCGTCATTTATTTTAGGCACATTTCGGATCTCTATGCCGGTTGCTCGGGATTTGCGCTCCAGATATACGACTTTTTCCTCCAACTGGGATATGGTTCTTTTATCTTCTTTCCGTTCCAACTCAAGGCTAGAGATACGCGACAGGAACTCGTCATATTTGTTGGACATTACTTCCACGCTATTCTTAAGTTCAATATTTTGTTCTAGTATGTTATTTATTTTGTAGATTAGGTCTTCAAATCGACCTTCTTGTTGTTTTAAAAACTCCGAGAAGACACTCATCGTAACTGTGCCTATATTATTGTCACCGCCATCTAGTTTTCGTTTCTTACTAGAAATTACCGACAATTCTGGTGTTGATGAACATTGGGACAGTTGAGACTCACCAGCCGTTAGCTGTGTAGGCGTTTCATTCGAGCGTTTACCGTCTGTCGGCACCGGTAGCGGAGAGGCGGGGGGTGTGCGTTCGGTGCGCATCTTCGCTGGTTAGGTTGTTAACTGCAAGGTACCACACAGTCACAGAAACAACGATTTATGTTATGGATAAATACTTGCGATTGTCTCGTTTAAATTAGTTGCGAGTGAAAGGTGTGCTATGAACTCCCAAAAAGTTTTGCACGTCGTGGGGCTCGAACTCGAGTCGTCGCGTCGTTCAATGCGGGCGCACGGCTTACACCTCTAGACCACCGGTGCTGTTACTTTTGTTGCGAATTAGGCGATGTGTTACCAATTGTACTCAGGTACTGGACGAGTGTCATTGGCCCGTCCAAAGGTCAGTCACCTCGACACTGAGACAAAGAGATTTATAACGAACACTTTAAAAACTTTGCAAATGTTTTTGTTTGTATCTGCGTTAATAGTTTATACACTACGTTCGTTTTTTCACTGATTGTTCCTTTTTTTGTGGTGCACGAATTGGTGTAACTTTTACACTATTTACTGCATTTAAAACTATTTTGTCAAAATAAATTGATGGCAACGACTTTACTTATTTTGTTTAAAACATAATTAGGTATCCTAGGTATACGTTACATACGCTCCAAGATAAATGTTCCAAAAATACCAATTCACTAAAAGAACTCAAATAATGTCGCAATGCAGATACGACAGCATCCATCTGTAAGTGAATGTGGGCTAAATAAATATACAGCCTAAAGTAATCCCCAGTTTAGACGAGACCTAATTTGTTAAGCTAATAAAACTGCCTAAATTCTACACAAGGAGACACTTTCACAGACTTTTACTGGAGATTCCCAACATTTCCAAGTAGTATCATTATTTCAAAAGTGTCAATAATAAAGCGTTCTCGTGTCTATATAAAAAGCGTCATTTTATTTTCTACCAGGACATTTACTTCATTAAATCCTCGCTATATAGGGCTGTATATTTTTTTATTTTATGACTACACTCGGCCGTAAAAGTGAAATGAAGCCTTTTTGACCTTTCACTGCATTCCTGAATCCTGAACAACGATGGGTTTCGATTTCAACTCTTCTAAATTAAAAAAGGCATTTTATTTGTTATCAAGCCCGGAAAAGAGTTTGTGTTTTTTGGTACTCGCAATATACCCACTATCTCTATGACGGGGTTGGCTTTCAGTCTTTCTAGGACATTGTCATCTACCCAGCCTTTTCCCAACTTTGTATAACTAAGCTTCTAATCTTACCGGATGCAACTGAATACCAGTCGTACTAGGTACATATATTTCTAAATATTTTTTGTATATGATGCGACTGTTACTACTCGCTCGATTACTGGACCATACCTGGTGTTATGAGGTATCAAAACACTTGCGCGAAAGACATTTGCGCGAAAGACACTTGCGCGAAAAAAGATAATTATGCACGCATGGACTTTTGCGCGCTTGGACACTTCGCGAATGGACTGTTGCGCGACTTTTTCATCATGGGTGTCGTTTTCATGGTTTTCGGGGTCGCTGATAACGAAAACGAGGTCAAAATGAAATTCCAAAATGGTGCCTAGGAAAATTCTTCTTAATTCTAGGAAAAAAGACCTCATTTTCGTAATCAACGGTCCCGAAAACCATGAAAACGACACTCATGATGAAAAAGTCGCGCAAATATCCATTCGTGCAAGTGTCCTTTCGAGCAAAAGTCTATTCGCGCAAGTGTCATGACTCGCAAAAGTCCACTCGCGCAAGTGTCCATGCGCGCATGTTTCCGTTCGCGCAAAAGTCCCAGATCCGTGTTATGAATGATTTTCAGTTTTTTTTTTCAAGTAGAAACTGAATGCAACGATACATAAAATACACACACAGTGGTCTGTTGGAGAGTGGTGCTGATAGGTATCTTGAGTGGCTCCGATATTAGGTCACACCACCGGGTAGCTTTATGCTTCTGTATATTACATACGTCCTGGCTGTCAGTCTGACCATGCGTTTAGGTTCACTGAACAAAATGAAAGTAACCCCCAACGATCGCTTTGGTCAGGACACGGCCTTATTTTTCAAACATTGCCCTATTTTAAGAAATCAATTAAACGGATCGGAAGTAATAAAAAAACATCAACCGAAGATTTAAAGAAACTCAAATGGAATAAAAAATCGTTCTTTCAAAGTAAAAATTAATTCAATTTTATTTTACGTTGGCAGAAAGCCGATTATAAGTTAATTAGGTTTCTCGGTGGAATGACATGTTCCTATAAAGAAATAATAGACAGTATTAAAAGGAAATCAACTTTTATTTTATTCCCCGAAGTTATAATTACAGGTATTAATGAAGTTCCTTAAAACGTGATTGGCAGGAATAACTGAGTACAAAATAATTTTTGTTTTTAATTTTGAGAAACCTAACATCACGCCCTGAAGAGTCCCCAATAACACCTATCTGCTCGACTTGTAAATCAAGCCAAAAAGCTGTAGTGCTTATGACCATGAGACCAAGGATGCAGTCGCAAGTTGTAGATACGAGTATGTATGCCTGCAGGTTTTTACCCGACTACCGAAAAGCCAAAAGAAAGGGTCTTGATTTTTATTATTTTGAATCCTAAGCAGCATGTTTTAGGGTTCGTATGTTCTTACCGTTTTATAGATGCATGTAAATCATAGTGGCCGTAAAAACAGCGGTTAAAGGAACGCATCGAAAATATTTGATTCGTTACATTTTATTGGCTAAAATAAAAATCGAGTAAGTATGGTTGTACTCGTAAAACGAACAGTTTGTAAGTTAAACTCAGTCATAACTTGAAAACGTTTTGTATCTACATGTATATTTTTGTATTTTATAAATCAAAACATGGATCATAATTTACGGCGAATGCTCCAACCAGCCCGCGAAATTCAAATTTTCTTACGTTTTTTGCAATTTGTACCCTCCAAATTCATAAAGGTGCAGGAATGACTTTGACCTTGAAAAACTGATTTTTCCATCTTCATGAACTTTAAAGGTTGTATTGATGATTCTGATGAATATAATTCTGTAACTACATACGTTTTACAGCCGCAAATAATATTCTTATCAACATACAACCTAGCACTGGACTGCAAATTGCAAAAAAAATAAGAAAATTTTAATTTCGCGGGCTACCCGAAAATACCATTCACTTTAATAAAGAACATTAATTAACGATTTCCAAATTTTTTTTGGAGAAAAGCGTTGTCCTACTGTACAAAGGGTCTTGGTCAAAATAAGTGTAAGTCCAACAGAATCGAAATACATTAATCTAGTCTTATATTTCATAGGAAAATGCCCATGGTCCTTTTCCTATGAAGTGTAGGCAATATCAGTATAATTATCCTATCTTTTCCACCGATAGGTGTAATTAAAACTTAAATTTCAGACCTCATATTTAGTATTCACCTAAATTCTACTATCCAGCTGTTGTATCAATGGTTATTCTATTATTAAACACATAGTATTTTGTTATGGTACAAAACCTGGCTCCTGCCTATCATTATCTGCCTACCCTTTTCCCAACTATGTTGGGGTCGGATTCAAGTCTAACCAGATGCAGCTGAATACCAGTATTTTACATGAAAAGACTGACTATCTGACCTCCACAACCCACTTACTACTGGGTATTACGATACCTCTTGGTAAGACTGGTTGTCAGACTTTTTGGGCCACTGACTACCTGTAACGACTGTCAAAGATCTACAAATGACAGCCGAGACCAACTGCTTAACGTGCTTTCCAAGGCACGGAGGAAACTCGGTATGTTATGAGTGGTCACCCATCCACAGCCCAACCTAGGCAAGCACGGCTTAACCTAAAGATCGACCCGAGCGGCTGTTAATATTTAGCCACGAGCTCCTCCTATACCTGGCCTGCCTATACTATACTTTATTCACAGTACACTCAAGACAACAATACGGGTAGTTTTATATTGGAGAGGAACCTAGAAAATTCCTACTGTGTTTATGTTTATCGCGGTAGACAAAGTAAGCATGCATTTTTGACAACAGTTTACTGTCGACTTTGTCTACAACGGTTTTCAGAATGTTACTGAAAACTTTACAGGTAGACAGCCATGCAGAAAAGATAGGAAAATCATTGACCAAATAAAAACATTGTTTTTTTACTATTTATTTTTTGCTTGCGTTTGGTCGCAACTCGCCTGATGTGAAGCGATAATGCCGCCTAGGGTGGAGCATGCTTCCCTAGAAGAAACCGATTCACACGAACTTTGAATAGATTCAGATTATAATGATCAAGAGACCGAGAAACTGGCAGTGAATTGCACAGACTGGCGGTTCGTACAATAAATGTGGAAGCATAGCGCTTAGTTTAGGCCCATGGAATTTCAACCTTATAACGGAGACGCTTCGTCGTATTTCTGCTCGCCCGAAGATAGAATGGGGATGGAGAAATTAGATTATAAAATAAATAAATATCGCTGGACATTACATACACCGCCATCTAGCGCCACACTAAGCAACGAAGCTTGTGTCGTGGACACCAGATGGTTGATATATTACATAGATACTTTTTGTTTGTAAATTCATACTTATTAAACTTATTATACTTATCACACAAACATTTGCTCCTACCGGGATTCGAACTCAGGACCCTAAGAACGCAAGGCAGCCTCACTACCACTGCGCCATTCGGATCGTCAATCGAAAAGTTTGATCTTCAATCCTGTAATCCCCGAAGCAATAGGTAGAGGTGTACCTAATAGTACACACATATTTCGCCAGTTATGTTTAAGTCCCGTGCAATAGGGGGCGAGCCTATTGCCATCAACCGGGTGCAAATCCAGACTATGTGACTGCTACTGAGAAATTCCTGATGAAACAACTCAATGACACTTTGCCCGACCCGGGAATCGAATCTAGGACTTCATGCTCAACAGTCATGCTTGCAACCACCAGACCAACGAAGCACTCAAAATGAATAATTATTCAAAATCAATGCAACATTGCTGTTCGGGAACTCATAAAACACATTTGTATGACTTCGAACGTAGCTTGTGTAGTATCAAGGAGAATTTTGATTGCCAGAGATTTAATTAACAATTATTCAAAATCAATGTAGACCTATTTCTCACTCCAGGCCTCTCTAACAAAAGATTGTTGATGTTGGAGCGCTCATAAAATACATTTGTATGGCTTCAAACGTAGCTTGTGTAGTATCAAGGAGAATTTTGATTGCCAGAGATTTAATTTCGTCTTATGTTGCCTATTAAAAGTTAAACTGTTGGTTTAAGAACGTTAATAGGTATCGTTTGCGTATTCTCGAAATATCCAGTTTATAACAAAAGTTGATTATGCGGTTTCAGCCACTAAGTGACTTGGGTTACAGGCCATAATCGCTCACAACTGGTTTGACCGACTTACGACTGGGTACCTACCAGATTTTTTTTAACGTATTTTCTTTATTTGCGCCAATACTTTCCATTCTTTAGAAAAAGGGGAACACGTCGTGTTTATAGTGCCATTAAAACAGCATAAACCAAACCGTGGTATTTAGTAGTTTAGATTTTATTATACATCTAAGTCCAGTTGCATTAGCACGTGTGCTTTTATTTTTCCATAATATATTACATTTATTTAGACTGGAATGCATGGTCCACTTTTTCTTAGCGTGTTATTATACTTTTTTATGTTTATTTATTTTATGCTTTTCGGGAAACTTACAGCTTATACCCAAATATAAACTGTTTCCGCAGATAAACACTTCAAACACTCGAAACAAAAAACAACAAAAATAAAGGAAGACACACAACAGGTGACACTTTCTTATAATTATTGTATTCCCTAACTAAGAGAGAAAGATAAGAAAAAAAAGGGGAAATCGGGGGGAGGGGTGGTTGGGTACCTACTCGTGCTTTTGTGCAGAACATCTAAAAGGAAAAAAACTTACATCCAGAAGAATGCATATGCCTCTAACCGATCGTCGAAAAAAAAAAGACCCGCCTGTTGTATCTTGAACCAGATTATTATTAATTAAATAAAACGTCCATGTGCAAAGTAGTTTTGTTTAATATTCAACTATCCAAGACCACACCCAAAGTACACCACAGATAATCATCATGCTCTATATCTAAGTCAACACAGATAATCAATATAGGGCTTTACAGTCAATAGAATTAATAAGACATTAACTTAAGAACTACCATACAACACCGCCTATCGAATGACTATCATCATTCTTCATCATCATCATTCTCCTGCCTTAGTCCCAGTTTATTTGTCTATGTCTTCTTCTTTCATACTTCTCTATTACTCGTCATCTCATCTCCTTTCTTGTCATATCATATCATCCTTTATACAGTCCATCCACCGTTTTCTTTTTTGGTGGAATCACTAATACCTCAGTTATTACAAATGTATAATATCAAAATACACTGGTAAATACCAGTATTCAGATAAGTGTAGCAAAAACTCCTTAGTAAATATACAACGGTAAATAAAATAATATGCGTTTCCTGGTAATTATGCGGAACGTTCTCGGAAGCGAATACCAATTTGCCGCTACATGTATCTTACATTATCTGATTTAATAGTAGAAGGCGCTTAAATATTCTATTATTATGGAGTAAATTTTACTCCATAATGTACAATTTCGCATAAAATTACTGTTCTTGCTAAAAACCAAGCGAAGAAAATTAACCTGATCTTTTTCCTAACGCAGGGAAAATTAAACAAAGCCTGAACTCGTTTAAATGTGATTCAATTAATACACCTTTCTAGATGGGTACCACATAGCCGCCTGCTGCAATTTTCTAGATGGTACCACATAGCCGCCTGCTGCCATTTTCTAGATGGTACCACATCGCCGCCTGCTGCCATTTTCTAGATGGTACCACATAGCCACCTACTGCCATTTTCTAGATGGTACCACATAGCCGCCTGCTGCCATTTTCTAGATGGTACCACACAGCTGCTTGCTGCCATTTTCTAGATGGTAGCACATAGCCGCCTGCTGCCATTTTCTAGATGGTACCACATAGCCGCCTGCTGCCATTTTCTAGATGGTACCACACAGCTGCTTGCTGCCATTTTCTAGATGGTACCACATAGCCGCCTGCTGCCATTTTCTAGATGGTACCACATAGCCGCCTGCTGCCATTTTCTAGCTGGTACCACATAGCCGCCTGCTGCAATTTTCTAGATGGTACCACATAGCCGCCTGCTGCCATTTTCTAGATGGTACCACATAGCCGCCTGCTGCAATTTTCTAGCTGGTACCACATAGCCGCCTGCTGCAATTTTCTAGATGGTACCACATAGCTGCCTGCTGCCATTTTCTAGATGGTACCACATAGCCGCCTGCTGCAATTTTCTAGATGGTACCACATAGCCGCCTGCTGCAATTTTCTAGCTGGTACCACATAGCCGCCTGCTGCAATTTTCTAGATGGTACCACATAGCTGCCTGCTGCCATTTTCTAGATGGTACCACATAGCCGCCTGCCGCAATTTTCTAGATGGTACCACATAGCTGCCTGCTGCCATTTTTATGGAGTTACATAGTCCAGTGGAATTACCTACTGCAATCTGATAGTACCAAAGATCGAAATAGATTATTTGTCTAACCTTTTTTTTTTTTTTTTTTTTCGGATGGGAAATCATCAAATGACTTCTCCCGCTCTGGGCGGAGCAGGAGGGAGTGTCAGACTTTTACTGACTAAAACCCATCCATGTTCCTTCATCGCCCTTTGTGTTCCGGGGCCACGGTATCTCTTTCGAATAGTCCCGCAACCCCGGCAGGCATCGGTCCTTTCGGACCCCTTCCTTTTTGCTGACTCTCTTTGAGGCGCGCGTGGAACACGAACGCACCGTCGACACGGCCTGTCATCATGAGACGAACGGACGGCGAGCTAGCCCATAGCCCACCGTCTACAGGCCCGCGCCTACGGTGGCCGGGGGCCACGTGGTGGCCCCCGACGCCCGGGGCGTCTCCCGCGGCGGCCGGGACGCTGTGAGGTTCTCTCCCTCTCACGTTCCGCCACCTCCTTCTCTAGCATTACTGCTTCGCAGAAGGAGGTGACGGCGTCCCATTCCGTCTCGCTCCGGACCATGGCTTGCACCAGGGCCAGACGCGAGAGGTCGCCGCCGCCAATCGCCGCTTCGAGGACACGGCGGTGCTCCGCCCACGTGGGGCACACCTCCACCGTGTGCTCCACCGTGTCCTCCGGTCAAACACCCGGGCGTTTCCTCCCGCCCGATTCGGTGCAGGAACCTCCCGAAAACACCGTGTCCGGTGAGGACCTGCTTCAGGCGGAAGGTGAGGACGCCGTGGCGTCTCACAAGCCACTCCTCAAAGAGGGGACTTACCGCCACTATTGTGGCGTGCCCTGCACGGGGTTGCGACAGTCGCTCTCTCCATGTCGTCATGAGATCACGCCGGAAGTCTGTCCGCTGCGCGACAATTTGTCGCGGCAGTTTCCCCCCGGCGTAGCACCTCCGCGCGCCATTCATGCAGGCGCGCGAGGACTATCGCCTCCAGATCCCATGGCGGCAATCCGACAAGGAGGCACGCCGCCTCACGGGAGATCGTGCGGTACCCACGGGCTACCACCTTTTGGGGCGCGTTGAGGTAGTGGGCTGCACGCAGCCTCAAGGAACGCGCCCACACCGGGGCCCCGTAAAGGGCCATGGACCGCACGACCCCCGCGTAGAGCTTCCGGCAGGAGACGTTTGGCCCCCCCAGGTTGGGCAGGAGCCGCCTGAAGGCAGCCCCGGTCCGTTCCAGTTTGGGGGCCAAACGTCGGAAATGCTCCACGAAGTTCCATCGGCTGTCGAGGACGAGTCCCAGGTACTTAAGCGTCGACTCGACGCCGATGGATACCCCTCCCACCGTCAGTGTGGATCCCGGAGGTGGCGCATTCCGAGGCCCATGAAAGCACATGGCCTCGGACTTGTGCAATGCCACCTCGAGACCCAGTTGCCGGATCCTCTCAACGACTATCGCAACCCCGCGTGTCATAGCTTCGGCCGCCGCCTCGTGCGACCCCCCCTGTGCCAGTACCAGCGTGTCGTCAGCGTAGCAAACTACGCTGACACCGCTAGGGAGGTCGGCGCGCAGCACCCAGTCGTACCCGATGTTCCACAAGGATGGCCCTAGAACCGATCCCTGCGGAACACCGCACGACATCTCTCGCCGGTTCCATTCTCCACTGCGACCCAAGTAAATGACTGCCCTGTCCGTCACGTAGTCCCCGACCACTCGACGGAGGTAGGTCGGCACCCGGTGATACCGGAGTGCCTCCCTGCAATTACTCTTTCAAAGAGCTTGCCCACCTCGTCGAGCAGCACCACGGGCCGGTATGCGGACGGAGAGTCCGCAGGGCTCCGGTTTCGGGAAGCTGGTCCTCATCCGGCTTCCGGATGAGGACCAGCTTCCCCGTCTTCCAACGAAGCGGGAACTGGCCTCTCTCCAAGCATGCGCTTAGGAGCCCCTCCAGTCGGGGCCCGAGAGCCTCCGAGGCCAGGACCCAGGCTTTGCCAGGCAAGCCGTCGGGTCCCGGGGCGGTATTTTTGGCACTGAGCCTGCGTACCGCCACTCTCAGGTCTACCCCAGTCACTTTTGGAGCGTTGTCGTCGTCGTCCTGTTGGTCCGCTTCCAGCATCGCAGGCGGCGGAGCCATAGGCGGGGGTGGATGTTCCCCTCGCGAAGGGAACAGAGTGCTCACCACGTCCTCCACGAGCTCAGGCCGGAGACTCTGCGTCAGTGGGGGGGCCCAGGCGCGGAGCTTATCCCGCACCATCTTGTAAGGGCGCCCCCACGGATCTCTGTCTAGAGTCCCCAGCATCTCCTCGCGGGCCAGATCCCTGGCCCGCAAGACAGCCTCGCGGAGGGCGGTCTTCGCCGCTCTGTACCCCTCATAAAGCTCCGCCTCAATGGCTGCCGCATCCGGTGGGCGGATGCGGAGCCTGCGATGCCTGACGTACAGGTGTCGCGCAGCCACGCACGCCTCGCGCAAAGACGTCAGCTCTCGCGACCACCAGTACACCTGACGCCGGGCGCTTCTTGGCCGAACACGGGGCATTGCCACGTCGCAGATGTCGGACATGGCCTCCTGGAACCACCCTGCCTCATTGTTAATGTCGGCAGGCCTGTCCGGTGATGTCACCCAGGCCTGCACGATCGAGGCTTCCAGGAGGAGCTCCCGGTCCAGCTGCTTCAGCGCCCAACGCGGACCGCTCGGGGCCTTTTGGACCGGCGCGCTTGAGGTCTGGGTGGAGACGTCGAACCGGATGTACCGGTGGTCGGAATAGGTCTCCACCCCCTCCATGACACGCCAGTCAACAACACGCGGCGACAGAGCGGGGCTAGCGAACGAAATGTCCACCACCGACTCGCCCCGCATCCGCACACACGTGGGAACATAACCCCGATTTAGGACGACCAGGCCCTTCTCCAGAGCCCAGTCCTCCACCATCCTTCCCCGCACATCTGTGCAACGAGAACCCCAAGCCAAGTTCTTGGCATTGAAGTCCCCGAGGACAAGCACGGGGAGGGAAAGGTTTCCGACGACAACACTCAACTCTGCGAGAGAGTTGTGGAACTCGGCGAGAGTTCGGCTCGGGGAGAAGTAGACTCCCACCACCATGATCTCCCCGAACCGTGCTGCTACGCACCCCCGACCCCTCCTGACACCTTCAAGGGTCGGGGTACCGGCGGCGGCCGATGACACTATGGTCACTGAGCCGTTAAGGTCCGCCACCCAGTCTTCCCTGGGCAGGACAAAATACGGCTCAGCGACCACAGCAATATTAATCGACCACTGCGCTATGCTCTGGAGCAACAGATCCTGAGCACAGGCGCAGTGGTTGATATTCGCTTGGAGGAAGCGTAATGGGGCCGTTATTGGCACTCCATTACCGCTTCCTCCTCCCTAGCCCATTGTGAGGGCCCCACTGTGGCGGCGACAGTGGCAGCGGCGGCAGTTGCGGCTGCGGCGGAGGCGACGGTGGCGGTGGCGGTGGAGGGCCTACCTTTCCCTCTGATGGCCTTGGTGGGTGGAGCGCAGGCCTTGCTCCCAGCCCGGTGATCGGCCGGCTTGCCAGCCGCCGCACATGCACCGCAGTGCGGCGTGGCGCAGCAAGCTGCGGACACATGACCCGGCTGGCTGCAGCGGAAACAGAGGCCGCTGCGGTCAACCTCCGAGGCGCACTGTACTGACACGTGGTGTCCCACGTGGCAGCGATAGCACCTCAGAGGTCTGGGCTCCAGCAGCTTCACCTGCGCTGAAACCCAGCCCACCAGTAGTCTTCGGCCCTCCACAATAGTTTTGGCCGCCGTCACAGGGCAGCATACCGTAACGGTATGCATACCTGTGAGGTCCGGGCGTAGGGCGCCTGCCCTGACCTGCTCAGCAGGACACCCACCGGACCTGGCAACGGCGGCCACCACCTCCTCCTTAGTCACCGAGTCGTCCAGACCCAGGATGCGCAGGTCTGCGCATCTGACGGGCCTGGACACTCGGGCCTCGTCCGCGTTTAGGGACGCTCTGAGCTTTTCCGCCAGAGCGTCAGCGGACGAGCCGCTGGTTTCGCCGGGGATCTCCAGCATGCGTGCCCCCGTCGCGGTGACCTTAAGCCGGAGGCCCCCGGTGATCCCGAGCTCTCCGAGATCCACCGTCTCCTTCGCCTTCGCCAGCAAGTCGCGGTAAGACACGCCCCTCTTTTCCGCTTCCGGCTGTAGTGTTATTACTACAGCCGCGGTCTTCGGGGCGCGGAGCCTAGCCGCGATCTTTCGCGCCTTGTGATGGCGTTGCCGCTCCTCATTTCGGGCCTTTTTGGCCGCCTTTCGCCCCTTCTTTTTCTCCCCGACCACCTGCCATCCGGCTTCAGCCGAGGGAGGTGTAGGGGGCTGGGAGGGCGGTGGTGGCGGCGGCGGCTGCTGTACCGCAGGCACTGGCCCATTCGCCGTAGGCACTGGCGTTGGCACAGTGTCCACCTGTGCAGCTGCCTTGCCCTTCCCTTTTTTGGCCGCCTTTTTAGCCGGCGCCGGTTTCGCCGGAGCCGGCTGGACGGGCGCCACAACCCTGCCGGAGGGCTGGCTGGACGGCCCCGGTCCGGGTGCGGTAGCCGCAGCAGCCGCGTATGAGGCAGCCTTCGGGCCCGTGGCTGCCTTGCTTACCGCCAGAGGGGAGCGCAGGACAATTCCCTCCAGGACGGAGAACCGCGCCTGGAAGGAAGCCAGCTCCTGCCGAACCAGGTTCAGGACCTGGTTCTCCACCGGCGCAGGCTGGCTCTGTCGCTGCTGCCGGCCCGCATTATTAGGCGCCACGCGGGAGCCAGCCTCACGCAGACTGGCCAGGTCTGCGTGGAGCTTGGCGTTCTCCTTTCGGAGATCCTCCGTGGCGGCCGTCAGGCGGGCCACCTCCGCCCGCAGCTTGGCCAACTCCTCTCCGCCTATCGGAGGAGGAGGAAGGGGTGGAGGCCCTGCGAAGTTGGCCTCTGCTGCCGCCAAGATGGAGGCGGAAGCCGCGGGTATGGCCTTGAGTTTTGAAGATGTCTTCACCTTCAAGGCCACGCCCCTTATCGCGGCTTCCACCGCCTTTGCAAACCTGGTCTTACGCTCCGCCTCGGAGCCGCCAGGTGCGCCCGCCTCGTCGCCTGACCCGGGAGCAATGTTGCCCGGGTGGCGCCCCTCCTCGGCCAGCTTTGCTGACCTTTCTGGCCTCACGGAGGCAGAGAGCCCCCTCCCCTTGCCCCGGATCCCACCACGCTTGTTGGTGGGGATTTTTCGGGCCGAGGCCTCCTCATCTCCGGATGACGACCCCCGGTCGCCATCCCGCCTGGGCCGCTTGCGGAAGAACTTGCTGTTCTCCGCGGTCGTCCCGGCCCTCGCGCGGCGGGAGCTCCCTGAGCCTCCCGCGCTCGCATCACTGGATGCGACGTCGGATTCCGACGCCGCATCCCTCCTCTCCTCTACTATGCCGTTGGCGGCGGTGTTGGTTTTTGTTTTTAAAAAATCTTCCATAACTGTTCCCACGAGTGTGGGGGAAATAAGGCTCAATCTAGGCAGAGACCCCTGTACCTAGAAGGGCAGATTTTGAATATTTATTACTCACCAGGGGGTCTGCAGGTACCCTGGCGAGGAGCGCACTAACGACTGATTTGTTCTAAGGAACACCCGTCAGCCATACATCCCCTCGCGGTGCGTCGCCGCTTGGGATTTGGGGTAACTTTTTATAGAGGTTTTCTACCTCGCGGTCCGGGCGGTTAAGCCAAGACCCTCGGTCCCTATCGAAGCTGCGAGACGTGATCCACAGCACTTCGAAAGTGGGATTACGAGACTGACGGTGACAGAGAAGGACGCATCCCTCTCTGTCTGCTCGGAGGCAGAGTGAGTGCACACCGAGCCCGCCCTCACTCCTCTGCTATGCTCTCTGCTGAACAGAGGGTCACGCAGAGGAACGCACCGGTGGTCCTGGCAGGACCCCACCCATGTCAGAATAATTAGCCGCGGCAGTAACACTCCCCGAGGGATAAAAGGAAATTCTCATTTCCTCTCATTCCCCGGAGAAGGATACTGCCGCGCCCAGGGTGCACCGGCCCAGCAGCTGCTCTTCCCTCCAGACGTATCGAGAGGGACCAGCAACCGCCAGACACACGTGGAGGACTTCTGACATCGCACCCCTTATTTGTCTAACCTTCAAGGAAGTAAGTTACTAGATAACACATAACATAACATCACGCCTGTAATCCCCGAAGGGTCAGGCAGAGGTATACCCAATGGTACACCCACATTTCGCTTGCTATGTTAAGTCCCATGTAATAAGGGGTGAGCCTGTCATCAAATCCAGACTCCGTGACTGCTACTGAGAAGTTATTTATGGAAAACCCAATAACAATTTTCGCGACTCGGGATTCGAACCCAGGACCTCATGCTTAGCAGTTGCGATTGCCACCACTAGACCGACACGACAGTAGATAATACCTCCCTTAAAATCCCGGAATGATTTTTAATTTCCAAATAAAACTGTTAAAAAATGCGATCACCCAGGCACATTATCTTTTTGTCACCAAAAAAAAGCAAACATTGATGGATATCAAACATACTATCCTCAAATTATTATGTAAGTTCGTTTTCTCCCGTGATATTTCCTTAACTGTTAGTCACTGACTTTTTAAGAAACTTCCCACAATTTCACAAAGGTCAAATAAGATAGGTCTCTATGACCTTTACATGGATAATTATTTTCTTTCCTTTGTATGTAGGTACTTACATTTTATATTCGAGCTGAAGACCAATCTCTATAAAAATAGAAGCATAAATAATTATGTATGTAGGAAATTTTCCATCCCACCCAAATACTCAGCCCATTCTCACAAATCCTCAGCTTGTTAGAAAAACATTTTATCCAACTACAGAAACGACATCAAAAGGGAATTCCCACAATACTTTCTCCCATATTTCTTCATGTACTCTATTTTATTGACTTCAACAATTCCATTGAGCGATCAATTTTAATAACGTAGGAATACCGTGTGGGCCGCCATCATGAAATCGCTGCACGTACGTAAGTGTAAACGAATAAATTGTATGTTCCTATTTCGCAAGTCACCGAATCCGTTTACAGATTCCACTAGAACTGAACTAAATACGGCTTTCTCGCTAAATCTTCCACCACTGCGGTTTGTGTTCGTAGCAAGTTTCGATGGAACGGTACGAAGTACGCAATGGAATCTAAAAATAGGATCATTGTTTTGTAACGCTTTGTGTCGTGGTAGGTCAGTTTCTTTGAGGTGCCAAAATAAAGCCCAGCTAAATATAGAAATGGGAAGAAACGTGATTTTAGACTTGGGGTTACTTGCTATTGGAATTTTCTAATACAAAGCTTTGACAAGTAAAACAAAAACAAGAGACTTTTTAAGGGTTGCAAAGCTAACTGGCTTTATATTTGAAAGGCTGTGCTTACAAAATATGTGGGTAACCCATAATTTACGATTAATTACTCCATTATTTTTATGTAAGAAAACTTATTATTAAATTGGTTTTATAGCTCGTTGCGTTAAAATACAAGACATTTACGAATACAAAAGGTCTCTAAGGACAAACGAAGCTCGTTCTGTACATCTATAATGAAAATTGTTATTACGTTTACTTAATGGTGTACTGTACAATCATCTGAACGTAATATTTGATCGATTTTTAGATTGGAGCCGAGATACAAGAACTTATTTACGTTGACAGCCCTAGGAGATGTAAGAGCTGTTTTATTTTGAGCCTTATTATTTTAGGATAAGGTCTTCTTGAGACGTAGGGTTGTCAGTTTGAGAGTTGGGAGAGTAAATTAAGTTTTGTAAGGCAAAGAGTCAAGGCTAACATTTATTTGCAAATAATTTCCGACCGAGGGAGGCGTCGCTCGTCATTAAAATTTGGCATCGTGCCGAATTCAGTTCGGAGTTGTTCATTTTCTCATGTCAATAGTTCATGCCTCATAGCTTCTGCGTTATTACGTGGCTTTGTTCGTGCAAAATGTTTTTGTAAGAGCTATTGTGTTTAGCACTTGTTAGTTTTATGCTTATAAAGCGGTAAATTGTTTTTGTTGTTTGATTTCTTAATTTAAAATGTTGTGGTTTTCATTTTGCTGTTACTGCAGATGTTATGGCAATAATTGCCAAGCCATGAATTTCCTTTGCAAAGTATTATTTTGATGTCTTCAAAATAATACTTTGCAAAGGAAATTCATGGCTTGGCGTGCAGGAAAATTCTTCCTTGTGAAGAAACAATGTTAGTATTCACCACCATCTCCATTCGTATATCTATACCAATAAATTCTAAATGTTCGTAATAGCAGACACGGCGATGGGCACCTCCATTTGTCATGGACAACTACCAGAGAAGCATAAATCTATCGAGTGTCTCGAATTCGGGCGATGTTCGGCATTTGGGTTCTACTACCAACGTATTCTGATAACCTAGTACTCGTAATACCTACCTCTCTCAAAGTTACCGGAGGTGTCTTCTGTTTAATTTTTACTATGGGGGTACAGAAAATGGCTATAAATCTTGCACAGGATTCACACCAGCGGTTTATTTGGGATTGGAACACACTAGTTTTTCTGGGACGTCGCGTCGTAATTTATCAATATGCGCACGAGGTGCGAAAAAGATTTTTTTGTCATTTATCAACTAGCGACTGGCCAATTTTTTACGTGTAAACTGAGTCGCAACGGCGACGAAACCAGAACAAGGAGGGATGCAATAAATAATGTTTGAATTTGGTGGTGTCAATTTTTGTAGGTACTCAGCTGTTTAACAATAACGATGCCTTAAAATAATGAAAGGTTTTTGCTGCTTTCATTTGCGTGCGTTTTACTATAAACTCATTTGTTCGAACTGACTTAATTATAAAGCCAGTAAATTAATCCAATAATGTTTACATTATCACTATATTATGAAACACGTCTGTCTATCTGTTTGCGATAGACTCAAAAACTACTGCACCGATTTTCATGCTGTTTTCACCAATGGGTAGAGTGGTTTTCGAGGAAGGTTTTAGTATATAATTTGTCAAGTGTATTTGTACATAGGCTAAAATATAATGATATTTGTTGGAGGGTTGCGGGAACGGTAATTACTTTTGGTCGCGACAACCGACATCCACGCGAGCGAAGCCGCGGGCATCAGCTAGTCTATTAAATAATAGTTTAGTAGGTATATAAATTGAAAGCCGCATTTTCGTCACGAAACCTGATTTATGGCGACACGGACCCTTCTTTTCCTTATAATTAAGAGAAAACCGACACTTGCCACTACTACGGACCTTTCTCAAATTCTTTTGATTAAATTCTTTGCGAGTTTTAGCTATCATTTGTTTTTAATTTGAAGAATCATGTTTCGCCCTTTTTTTTCATTGTTACTCTGTTTTAAAACTTAAAAGGGAACAACGCTTATAACTAAATAATAACAGCCGCACGGGTCCATCTTTAAAGTTAAGCAGGGCTTATCAAGGTCAGTCCGTGGATGAGTGACCATTATAGCATATACCGAGTTCCCTTCGTAAAGCCTTTGGTTTCGGTTGACTTTGTAGATCTATGACAGTCGTTACGGAAGTCGGAATTATATATTTGAATGGGTCCCACCGGCTTCCTTATGCGCTTGTTTCTTGCTTTTCAGTCGGGTTTTTTAATTACTTGGATCACATAGAACAGGAGCATTTTAAATAATAAAGTGAGTGATTTTATGTCCTAGCTATTATAATAGTAACATTGTCTTTTTTATAATCTAAACAACTAACAACTTCTTCTTCTTCGTTTAACGTTAATCACATTTTCAATTAATTAAACACACAGTTCATTAAATTGGGTTTCTGAATATTTTTAATAAAACTAGGTACTTTAGAATTACATGGAAACCACAAAATTGCTGTTGTGTTTTCGTACTAAGATATTTTGTGATAGATATTATTTCACTCTTTCCGATCGTGTAATTTTGTATGTCCCATTTGGCAGTGTAATTAATGGGTGTAAAGAGACTGCACTTATGTTTGTATGTGCACTAAAATAATCTCCTACATCGATGGCCTGACCCCGTTGAACTTGGTTGCCATGACCGAAAACTGCCAGTACGTTATATTTTGCTTATGAAACTTTAGCAAAGCTAGAGGACAATTTTGTCGTAGAAGTTTAAAAGTCTGAAAGCTCAATTGTTATTCCTTTCTAAATCGAGATTAAACTTGATCTCGATCAACCTCGTAGTAGCGGTCGCAGACAACAACATTTTTAAGTAATTAATGGCAAAACCAACACGCCTAAATGTAAAAGCAAATAAAATAAACAATAAACAACCATCGAGCTTTTGTTTCGTGTTATTTTCGTGTAAACTGACGTGATAAAGACAGAAAGCAAGTACAACAGAATATTGTATACTGTTATTTTGGCTGTACCAGTTACCCAATTACACTCTACTATATATTCCTCGTAATACACCTGCGGGAGCCAAAAATAAAAGCATTTTTAGGCTCCGAATAAGTTTTGCCCAAAAAAAGTGAAATATGAAATTGCCGGCTGTCCTCTCAGGGTTTAAAAAAGGTCAGTATGAAGCCTTTCCTGAAATGAGAATATACAAAATTGGCTAAATGCTGCGCCGTTGACGTGATTCTGGGAAACTAGAACCGCATATACGGACTGCTCATCCCATGATGAGCAGTCCGTATATGCGGTTCTAGTTTCCCAGAATCACGTCAACGGCCGTCACGTCAGCCTCTCTCTTTGTACGAATCAACAAGCATATTTCCCCTGGCGATGTCGCATGCATGGCTGGTGGCACATTTCGTTAGTGCCTGTCAAAATTGTACACGCTAATGTCGTCGCTGCGGTATAGGAATAGTGTCGGTTATTGCATTCGCGATTTTGGTTACACAGGGCCGCAAGTGGGTGAGATTAAGAACAATTTTGGGTATTCAGATCTGGGCAGGAAGTAATTCTTTATTAAGCGCGTTATTGTGATCATAACGAAGTCAAAGATTGAATAACTCGGAAACAAAGGCAAGAAATTACAACAGGAAGACTGTAAACTTCAGAAAATATTATGATGTCATTGAAGTTGGTAGGTACAGTAAACAAGAGCAACAATTGATCGAGCAACACCAAAATAAGGGTCTCATTATGAATATCAATCACCCTTATAAACACTTTACCGGATCGTCGCAATTTGTGCCGTTCACCATACTATCCATGAAAATACGTACTGCAACGCACACTTAGAAGCACAACCTCGGATCGGAATCATCTAGTTACAATTAAGTGAAGAGTGATTAATATACAGTGCTTATAAGTGTACCTACTATGCTTTAATGGTTTTAACACAAACGAAAGTTTTGGTAGGAGCCAGTAGCTTAAGCATAAGCCACACGGATCGATTTTCAAGGTTAAGCCGCGCTTACATACCGAGTTGCCTCCGTGCCTCGGAAAGCACTTTCAGCCTTTGGTTCCAGCTGTCATTTGTAGATCTTTGACAGTCGTTACAGGTAGGCCTGAAAGTCTGACAACCAGTCTTACCAAGGGGTACCATATTATTACTACCCGGTACCAGTGATCGAATCAGAAATGAAGACATCCGCAAGAGAACCAAGGTTACCGACGTAGCCCGAAGAATTTCCAAACTTAAGTGGCAGTGGGCAGGGCACATTGCTCGCAAAACGGATGGACGATGGGGCTGAAAAGTTCTGGAGTGGCGACCGCGAACCGGAAGACGTTGCGTTGGAAGACCTCCCACTAGGTGGACCGATGACCTGGTGAAGGTTGCAGGAATTCGCTGGATGCAAGTGCGGGACCGGTCAATGTGGCGACACTTGGGGGAGGCCTATGTCCAGCAGTGGACGTGTTTCGGCTGTAATGATGATGAATGATGAACTGGGTTGTGGATAATAGGCAGTCGCTCCACGTAAAATATTCATCTTCCAGTCGACGTAATGTCGACTTCCAATCTTACCGGAACTGACTGGAAGCCGACCCCTTTAAAGTTGGGAAAAGGCTAGACAGATAATGATACAAATGAAACTTTAACATCTCCAAGATTTAACCCAACCCAATTTGTGTTAGAATTATAACATCGCCAGTATACTAGCTTGAGAGAAGTTCGGAATTCAGTACTGTTTGTCACAACGCAAGGATTTATCGTTTCCTTGAACCTTGGGTGGACGAATTTGTTCCACTTCCAGACGCTGCACGTTTCACGTGTCCGTTGTTTGTGTTTCTTAAATAATGTTGTTATGTTTTCTTTATTATTTGCAAATTAAATGTTTCACTGTCATCTATATCTTTTATTTTATGATGATCTTATAATTTTTAAAAGTTCAAATTTCAGTGTTTTTTACAGTCGTGGTTTTTTTTTCATTTATCTACTAGTATTTTATTTCCACAGATAAATTATGTCCAAAGTGGTTAAATTCCTATAGTCAGTGACAATTTTATTTTTTAATTACAGCAAAGAGGATCATGTCTTTAAAGGCCAAAATATTTTGTGAATATTTGAATTGTGTTTATAAATATAATATCATAAATAAACATACATAATATTATTATTTATAATACTACATTTTGATACAAGTGGGTAAACTTTGCAATTGCAGACGAGGCGGAATTCAAAGGTGCTATGGAGCCGTTATCTGCTATGATAAACGCCTACATGAATCAAAAGATATTTTCAATAAACTTATGAAGAGATTAAAATAACAGATCGAAAATTATTTTTGTCATTAATAAATGAAACTAAAATTTGATTTGCTTTTTTTTCATTTTCATTATCTTTTTATATCATAATATTAAATTGTATATATTATCAATATCTATGAATGAAGTGAAGAACAGCTAACATCCCATACGCACTGCATCTATTTAAAACCTCAACCTGGTTTGTTCTGCCGCTATAACAATAAAATTCTATACCACAAGAGAAAAAATACAAGAAACAAAACACGATCTCTCCCTTGGTAGTTGAGGTCTTGTAAATAAAATACAGTTCCTTTGTTTCAGTCACATCGGTACGCGTTGTGCAACTGTTTTATTATAAAAATCATAATTGTTTTTTCTAATAACAAAATAATAACATCAAGCCTGTAATACACGAATACTACACACTACAATAATACACGTTAGGCAGAGGTGTACTAGTCGTCAAATCACCAGTTATGATTATATCCGGTGTCATTGGAGGTGTGCCTATTATCATGAACCGGGCACAAATCCCAATTTTGGCTACTACTGAATTCTTGGTCGAAAAGTCTAATAACATTTTACAAAACCTGAAAATTTAACCGAATACCTAATGCTAAGCATTGGCACTTTTACTAGACCATCGAAACGAACTAATAATTACGGATTTCATTAAGTACCTTCATTTTATATAATTATATAACTAATCTGAAAATTTTAACTGGTGTGGGCGTCACAGTATTTTGTTAAAAAAATATTCTTAAAAACTACATAGGTTGAATAACCTACAACTTTAAACCCAGAAAAATGTCGGCATCGTTAACCAGAACCCCGATAAAATCGTCATATCAACCTGCAATTTATCTTATTGAACACGGGACTCCCCGTAGACATCGATCAATCTTACACTTCTTTACCGTTGCTTCCCAACCGACATCTTAAAACGCTCCATTTTTATCGTTCATGAATCTTCTGGCATAAAGTGTATCTACTCATCTTCATGATTTAAATCCTTACTCTCATCTTACAACACCCAAGGGATCCTATCTCGGTGTTTATTCCTAGCCAAGAGTGTGCAGTACAGAAAAAAGGCAGAAGGAAATACAAGTGCTCCCTTGATAGTGTTTCAGTCTCTGGTTAAAATACGGCCCTGCTCCGCAACATCTGTATACGCGAAGCAAATGTACTGGCATTGTTTATTTTGCCGACGTCGCACCGCTACCCACGGATCCGGTGACAAAAATACGGAAATAATTAAAATTAAGACCTCGAAAAACTGTGTTGCTTAATTTCGTGTAAGCTGTATTGTTTTTCGCTAAACAATTGTTTTATTACCCGTAGCTCCGGCATTTGGCGGTAATTTGGGATTGGTAAAGTTATTTTTAGTAATGTAATTCGAGATACTTTCGGTATCCATTTGGGTAGTCTTATGGGATTTTGAAAGGAAATTTATTAAAATAAATAAATTATTTATTTAAATTACAATTTAGATCAAGGTACAAAATAGTGAAACATTCTAATAATGTCACATTGTTTTCGAAGCACATATTTTGATAAGAGTAAAATAAAAGCCAGTTTATTTGAATAATACTTGTTTTAATATATAAATTGTAACAAATTAAAATGGCATCGAAATTGCCATTAAATATATATTTTTTAATATAATAGGTCATGTTATGATTAATAACAATGATACTTAATCAGAAAACCTAAAGCGTAGTTTATTTTAGAGATACAATTTGTTTTAACATGGAGAAACCGAGGAACCTGGAGCTCTGTCATAATCCTGCTTAATTAAATCGGCTGCTCTCTCAGCAATCATAACTGTGGGAGCATTGGTATTACCTCTAGTGATGGTGGGCATTACACTAGCGTCTATCACTCGAAGTCCCCGTATGCCGTGAACCCTCAAACGACTGTCGACGACAGAAACTCTTATATCGCGACCCATTTTAGCAGTGGACACTGGGTGGTAAATAGTTGTTGCCATATTCACAGCAATACATTTCCAATAGCCAGTACTGCCAAGTTCATACCCATCACAGGCTGCCAACTCGATCCTGCCCAATGCTGCACCAATAGACTTAAAGTAAGTCGTGTTGACGATTTCTACTATTTTTTTTACTCCAAGAACTGTGAAATCTAAATCTCTAGAATCACTATAGTTATAATAGTATATGAGAGGGTCTTCATATGGATCATTTGAATTCAACGTTATGTTTCCTCTAGAATAAGGATGCAGTAAAATATGGTCAAACTGGAATACAGCTTTGTTTACGCTTAGCTTCAATATTGAATCCTTTACGGATTTAACATAATTTGAAGCATATGATTTTATGGTTTCTTCGTTTTTCTTATAGAGTGTAAGGACAGTCTGAAAATCTGGATACAAAACAGAAGGGTCTGCGGAATAAAATGCAGACACATCTTGGTAACCGTAAGATGCTAAGTATCCTTGACGATCATACAAATATCTTAGTGCTTCAAAGTTTCGTGTTGCTTCTTCAACAGCCTCTGGTTCATCAGCAAATAATAATATGGGAACAATAGTATGATCGTGTAAATTCTGTCCAACCATCGGCGAATCGATCACTGTTTTTATATTTTTCGCTGTAAGATGTTCTGTAGGTCCTATACCAGATAACATGAGAACCTGAGGAGTGTTAACAGAACCTGCACTGAGAATGACTTCAAATTTTGCTTTTATTGTTAACCTGCAGCCATTGTGATCTACTTCCACACCGCGTGCGGTGATCCCATCGATAACAATTTTGGTTACAAACGCATTCTTAACTATCTTCAAATTTTTCCTGTTTCGTGCTATAGGGTTAAGGTATGCTGTGGCCGAGCTTACCCTTTTGCCTTCACTAACTGTCGACATCAATCTGCTAGAACCTAAATTATTAGCTGTATTTAAATCGTCCACATTTGCTATCCCAATTTCGTCCAAAGCAGAAAGCATATTTTCTACTATATTTATATCTGTATGATTATAAGGACTAAGAATAATAGGTCCCTTATGCCCATAATGATTGTAAACTGCCGGAATCTTTGAACGAATGGGATCACGTAAACTCTCAGCTTTTTTGAAATATTGCTTGACTACATCTGGATGCCATTCAATATTTCCTTCCTTATACCAGGACAAGTAATCAAGAGGATGCCCTTGAACATATGCCATTACGTTCATACTACTGCAACCTCCAAGCATTTTACCTCTTGGCCATTTTATTTTACCATCTTTGTGGGCCTGATTGGAAAATCCATTGTTCACCGTTGAATATTTCCAGTCAAACTTTGACTCAAATAGACTCCTACCCAGTCCTGGTATCTGAGGAAGACAAAGAATAATATTATAGCAACGTTCTTTTTTTTATTTTTATCATTTGATTTATCTAGTCATCGACTATCTGTCAATGGTATGTACCTATGTACGTTAATACCAACTTACTTCACTTTCTATAGGAGGGTTTTCACCTGCTTCAAGTAGAAGTACACTCCAGTCTTCTATTTCACTCAGTCTGTTGGCCAGTATACTACCAGCTGTGCCAGCTCCCACGATTATAAAGTCGAATTCTTCTGAATCTACGGTTTCAAATAAAAATTCAAGAATTAATTATGATATAAGTAGTCTGCCCACGACCTCGTATTGTACCATAACCGTGCTAGTAACGTATTAAGTAAAAAAAAAATATTTGTTTTGAGAAGTATGCGACTATGCCGCTATGCTATGACTATGCGTGCTTACCAAGGCACCAAGGCATATTCAAGTCAATGAAAGTTAATTAGTTAACTTTCATTGACTTGAATATGCCTTGGTTGTTGACCTGAACTTTTACTCTGGACGCTCTTAATATGCACGTCTTTCTACATCGTTCTCACATATAATGTATAATCTCAAAATTAATGATGTAACCAACATTTTTTCATCTTATCAAAATAAAAGGATATAAGCAGACTTGTACAATTGAAATTTAAAAAGTGAAAGAGATGAATTTACAGATGAGATAAAAAATACAGCTAAATATAAAAAGACCTACCTAGCACGCACTATGGAAAGTATGAAGGTAGTAGTTTTATAGATCACGCACTTAGATGGAGATAAATCAGTTCAGCACTGAAGGAGAGACAGAAAAAGGATCAAGCTTCAGGGAAAACTCTGCTGGAAGAAGTCGTGCGGTTTTCTGAGTCACGCACCAGGCCAGCTCTGTAGGAAGGCACCAGTGTAGTTCTTAGGGCCAGACGTCAGGGTAGCTCTGCGAGACAAGCGCTAGTGGCAGGCACGAAGACAGCTTCCGAAGATCGGACCCAGGTGATTCGTTAGTTGGATCCCCTGGGAAGTATATGTACGTGACAGCAAAAACCAAGCTGCTTTCTCAAGCCTCTTATCTGAGATCCATTGTAGACCGCTCCCAGAGGTTCGTAAGCTCGTTTTCCAAGTAGTCTTCTTTTCCAATTTTCAAATATTAGTTTTTCTTCTTGTGGCCATCATCTCATCTGACAAGTGTAGTTGGCCATGAGTGCGTAAAGAATTTTATAAATATAATTTAAAATTAAGTTATTTACTAAACAATCGTAATAATCTATAAAATAAAATATTTCAGCTGCACATATTGATAAAAATAATTTAAATTATCTAAACCAAAAAGTAACCATCATATACTTAGCCAAAAAAGTTACTGACAGTTTAAAAATTTGACGTAAGTGTCACATGAAAATGATGAATGTTAATATTTTATTTCAGCTATTTTTATGTTAATGAATATGACGTATTTAGATCGATTTGTTGAGTGTAAACAAAGAAACAAATAAAAAAGGACGATAAATAGTATTATGAATCATGAATATAAAGTGTAAGTATTGCATAAATACTATAAGCTGAGAGCAGCGGTGGCCCAGTGGTGGCGGCCCCGACTTACGCACAGTAAGTCGTGGGTTCAAACCCAGGCACGCGCATTACTTTGTGTAATTTATGTCATCACCACTGCTGTCAAAACGGTGAAGGAAAACATCGTGAGAAAACCGGTTAAGGTGAAAGGTGGTGAAAGGTTAGGGTGTCGGGCAAGAAAAAACCCTTGAAATTGTTAACACAATCCGATTTCAAGTCAATTTGTTTTAGTAATTACACGAAGCTCGCCGGCAACAGCTAGAAGGCTATATAAAAGCCTGGTTTGTGGATTATATAGTTATTTACATTGATGTACAGAATGCTTGTTTAACGGCTTCGCGATGAGTTTGTATGCGTGTGTGTATGTTTACACCCTGTATAATCGGATTATATCACACAAATTTTGACGTGTCAAAAACTTAACTGATTCGATTATTTATGACATTTTTTTTTTGAAAGATGACAGATTTTCTTTATTAAAAATAAAATTGAATTAGTCTGGTAGTCCTCTAATCACGGCAGTAAAAATGGGTAATTTTTTGAGTTTCATATTTTCTTTACTTATTAATTGCTGAAAAAAAGGAAATGACAGGGACATGTTTACAGTAGATCTCATTTTAGGGCATGTCTTTAGAGGCATTATTCAGAAGGAAAAAAGAAAAAACATTTAAGTACTATGAAAAATCACAGCCCCATCAGTTCCCTTTTAACTATGCGGATTAGTTGCATGAAGCTATTTTAGTTCGTGTGTTACGCCACAGATTTAGGTGAAAGTGAGCAAGGGGCAGACTCATGCCGGGGTTGCGGGACTGTTCGAAAGAGATACCGTAGCCCCGGAACACAAAGGGCGATGAAAGAACATGGATGGGTTTTAGTCAGTAAAAGTCTGACACTCCCTCCTGCTCCGCCCAGAGCGGGAGAAGTCATTTGATGATTTCCCATCCGAAAAAAAAAAGGGGCAGACTCATGACGACTAATAAAGAAGTATGGAAGATGAAGATATGCTGCGCTGACCCCAATTAAGTTGGGATAAGGGTAGGAGAATCATAAAGTAGTGTGACACAAAAAATTAAATACCCGGAAAAAAAAACAAAACAACAAAGAGAAGAGAGAGAGATGAATGAAATGTATTTAATATATTATATTATATATATAACATAAATAATTATTATGTTGTACATACCCTGTAATTCAGCTTCGGGTGGCCAATCCTTGGTCTGTACGAGGCATTGTGCTGCCATGAAAAAGTTGATCGCAGACATGAAAATGTTGGGAGCTGCACCCGTGGTTGGGAAAATGCAAGACTCGTTGCTGTCGGCAAACAAAAAAAAAATTAATAACATAACATCACGCCTGTAACCAAGGAAACGTTAGGCAGTAACATTAACATTATCGAACGCTACAATTATGCTTTGATTTATGCAATATTTACTTTAATCCTAAGAATACTCCTGACACAATCATATTTATGTATTTAAATAGGTTCCAAAAATTTTCCGCAATTGACATACTTTTTGTCTACATGTTTACATTAAGTACTTAACTTTAATTATTTTATTTGTTATCACTAATTAACGTAGCGTTTACGATCAAATTAAATGTTTATTTTTTGCTTTGATAGAAGCCTAGATATAGTCCACAAGATACCTATTACTTCAAAAAAAATCAAAGATATATGTCTAATATCGGCATAATCACGCACGAGCGTTTGTCAAAATTCTCGCGAAAAGTATGGCGGGTTGGCCGCTCGTAAATTTGTTAATAAATAGTGTACTATTGGCCAAATAGTAATTGTTAGATCTCATGCCGCCTGTGATACAGGTTTACCTTTATTAAAATGTTGTAATTAAACGTTTTAGTGTTTTATTAAGATTTGTAGGATTTCTGGTAGCTACTGAATAATCACTAACGGCAAGATTTGATATCACTGAACGAAATGAGAATTGAACCTAGTACCCTAGAAGCGCTAGCGAACACTATATCAACGAGCCCATAGATCATTTTGAAAATGGTAAAGGTGAACATATCCAATCTTTAGATAGTTATTATTGTTCTATCGAATACACTTTGTGAGAAATTCGTTATAACTCGTAAAAATATATTTAGGCAGAGATTGCTTTCCTATTAATTTTTTTTTATGATTTAATGCAGAAAAGAAATAAAATGTCACAAACCTGATCATTTTTCAGAGATAAATCCTTATTACTACAGACGACATGAAAATACTAAGTGTATTAAATAAAAGCATGCACCACTTTTAATTATTATTTTTATTAAGTATTGCTAAATTTAATAAAACCACCACACAAATTTAACTAGAACTTTATACACAAGGAATAATAAATTGTACATATTTTAGAAAATAAACCACGTTATTTTACCATAACCTGTTGTGGTAAGAATGGCTGTTTTAGTACAAACAACACGCTTTAAACATTGTCATGTGAACATATCCAAATAATTACACTGAATAAGAGAATTCAATTTAATATGCGACTTTAAACCTTGTTACTAATTGATATTGTAAACTTGACCGACATCTTGCATGCTTTCAACAACAAAGATTACAATTTTTTTCATTAGCACTAGAAACTGGATATTTATCATGTCATCGGCCATCCGTACTGCGAGCAATGTACCGTGTATAAGGTACATTGCTCGCAGTACGGATGGCCGATGGGGCCGAAAAGTTCTGGAGTGGCAACCGCGAACCGGAAGACGTTGCGTTGGCAGGCCTCCCACTAGATGAACCGATGACCTGGTGACGGTTGCGGGAATCCGCTGGATGCGAGTCGCATGGGACCGGGAAATGTGGCGACACTTGGGAGAGGCCTATGTCCAGCAGTGGACGTCTTTCGGCTGAAATGATGATGATGAAACACGGTAAAATCCCGTTTTCAGTGTTAATGATAATGTAAGTGACCATGTCTGTTTAAAAACTTGTATCTAATTGGTTTTTTACAAGATAAATGTAACAACCAAATCTGGAATCATCGGTCTAGATAACCTTTTTGTAACTATGCTGAGGTTGGCTTCCTTTACATGTAGCAATAGCCTTTCTGATCTTCTTAAAAGTAACTGGAAAACATACTAGCCGTTGGTAGTACTGGTTGACAAACTTTTCTGGCTTTTGACTACCTGTAACGACTGTCAAAGACATACACATGACTCTTTTATGCGATGTGCCCAATGGGTAAAATTGACGAATTTATATGCTCTTCCCTAAGAGTTAATAAAAAAGTAAAAAAAGTAAAAGTAAAAAAAAAAGAAAGAAACGTATTAATGAGGCAATAAAGGTCAGACTAAAGGTCACGGCACAGTATACCAGCACCGCAGCTGCACAGCTGCAGCACGGCGTCGTCGCCTCGAATTTAGGCTACGGCTAGCCGCGTCGTGGACTTTTCATATTGACAAATATATTATACGACACACGATTTAATGCTCCAATTTGAATGACAAGTTAATTGCTGGGTTGGAGCGGTGCCGTTGCGGTGCCGGTATAGTGTGCTATGATCTTTAGTATGTTCCCCGCGCAGCGCACGGCCCATGTAATCCACTTCGCCGCTTCCGCGTTGACGTCTGAGGGACTTATTTTCAAAAATCCTTCCTACGTGCTCACCTTTCGGGCTCTAGACCAGGGACTTGGGCTCGCCAATGTCTGCCAGTAAATTTAAGATTTGTACAAGGTTGATAAGCAGTCACAGTAATGTCCAGTGCGCCGACTTACAAGCGGCAGGTTGAAAGTTCGAACCCAGGCAGGTGCATTACTTTGTGTAATTTATTTCATCACCACTTCATTACATTCTCTTAATGGCCTTCACGTCCTACGTCACACATCCTGTATAGCTGACTATTAAAGCGACTAGCACACAACTTCTGATTAATTTATTCTCAAAAGTAAATAAACTGTTAGATTCAAATAATTACATACATTATGTAAAAACAGAAAAGTAGTAAATATACCCTATTTACAATTTTTCTGTTTTTTTTTCTTTTATTTTTACAAATGTGTACATAAATTATTGTTAAATGAATACATGAATAAATAATTAAGAGCTCAAAACAAACAGTAAACATAGGAAATTTTCCGTTTTCTGTGTGCTAAGGAAGGGTCATGATGGCCATAGTGGCGATAAGTCCCCTCTTTGAGGAGTGGCTGGAGAGACGCCACGGCGTCTCACCTTCCGCCTGACGCAGGTCCTCACCGGACACGGTGTTTTCGGGAGGTTCCTGCACCGAATCGGGCGGGAGGAAACGCCCGGGTGTTTCCACTGCGAGGATCGACCGGAGCACCGCCGTGTCCTCGAAGCGGCGATTGGCGGCGGCGACCTCTCGCGTCCGGCCCTGGTGCAAGCCATGGTCCGGAGCGAGACGGAATGGGACGCCGTCACCTCCTTCTGCGAAGCAGTAATGCAAGAGAAGGAGGTGGCGGAACGTGAGAGGGAGAGAACCTCACAGCGTCCCGGCCACCGCGGGAGACGCCCCGGGCTTCGGGGGCCACCACGTGGCCCCCGGCCACCGTAGGCGCCTCGCCGTCCGTCCGTCTCATGACGACAGGCCGTGTCGACGGCGCGTTCGTGTTCCACGCGCGCCTCAAAGAGAGTCAGCAAAAAGGAAGGGGTCCGCAAGGACCGATGCCTGCCGGGGTTGCGGAACTGTTCGAAAGAGATACCGTGGCCCCGGAACACAAAGGGCGATGAAGGAACATGGATGGGTTTTAGTCAGTAAAAGTCTGACACTCCACTCTGCTCCGCCTAGAGCGGGAGAAGTCATTTGATGATTTCCCATCAAAAAAAGAAAGGGTCATGATGGCCTGCGGGACTGTTCGAAGGGACTGTTCGAAAGAGATTCCGCGGCCCTGAACAAAAAGAGCTAAGAAGGAATATGGATGGGTTTTAGTCAGTAAAAGTCTGACACTCCCTTCCGCTCCGCCCAGAGCGGGACCCCGGGTCACAGGATGATTTTCAACCTTTTTTTTTTGTGTGTTTTGTCCTGGAGTGCTAATATATGTTTTTTCTTTCTTTCTTTCTTTATTTCCCATCCGAAAAAAAGGCCCTAGTACGAGCGTGCGGTGTAAATGTAACGTAAATAATACGTCGATTTTTGAAGCGAAAATTAAATTATCCTACCTATAGAATTTGTGTTAAACTGTTTGCAACAAACGACCAGTGTATCATCCATGCATATGAATAAATTCTTAAATTTGTGAAAATATTATAAATGTGAAACGAGTATTTTTAATTTGAAAATCGACGTAATCACGTCATGGTGCGATTCTACCAAAAATTGTACTCGAACATTTGTCGCACATTTTTGTTCGCAAACATTTTGTACAGTACAAAAAGTTCGCGCTCTGAGCTGCAGAACCGTTTCCACCGGCAAAGCTGTATGCGTAACTTTTGTTAGCGCACAGTGCAACACATATGTGCGTGAACATGTTATTAAGTGCAAAGCACGAGTACCCATGTCCAAAATGTTTGGTTCAACGTTTTACGACCAAAACCGTATTAAATCGATGGTTATTCTAATTACTAGCCTGAAAGATGCTGTTTAGGAAATATTAACACATGAACAAACATAAATTATTTCGAAAAGGTTCATAATGGTATAATTTTATTACTCGTAGTTCCCGACATATTTTGGCGGTAATTTGGGACTAGTAAAGTTATTTTTAGTTTTGTAGTTCGAGTTATTTTTGGCATCCATTTGGGTGTTCTCTTGGGATTTGGAGAGGAAATGTTTTAACTTGACATCAGTATACAGTATTTATTTAAATTAGAATCTAGGTCAAGGTGTTGTACTATTGACAATTTATTTTTGAAGTATATTTTCGTTGGAATTAAATTAAAAGCCAGACTTGTTTTCATAAATCAATTTATTATAATAACTTAAAATGGCATCGACATAGTGAAGGTTTTGGGAGCGTTGTCTAAAGCAATAATATAAAGAGGAAACATTTTTTTTTTGTTTGTTACGATTTACCAGAGAACGAACTGCTCAGTCGAATTTTTAAAATTCTTTCACCATTAAAAAGCTACATTTTTACCAAGTAACATAAATTAGCCGAGCTATCACAATTATCGCAGACCAAGTCGCGGGCGATGTGCTATATTATATAAAAGAGTAAAGATACGTGTGAGCAGAAGTGCATGCGCAAATGGTATCTGCAAAACTAAACCAAGCGATTACATGAGGGACTTAACGCTACTTATCTCCTAAGTTGACAAAATGCATCGAACGCTCTAGAAGGAACCGTGCATTTTATTCTCTCGCGGTGATCACACGTTGCTGTTCAGGTTGCTTAACTACATTGACATTAAATATAAAACAAGAAATTATTGTACGTCGTTTAATCTAAACACATAATAAAACAGTAACGAAAGAAAAACTGTACATTGAGAATATTCGAGAAAAAATTGGTGGCTTTTGTTAGAAAAAACGTAACTGATGGCAAAAAGTGACTTTTTAGAAATTTTTGTCAGTTTGTCTGTGTGTATGGTACGGCTTCACGCCAAAACTACTGGATAGATTGAATTGAAATTCAGCAAAAATGTTCTTTATAAACCAAGGAAGGCTTTAGGCTACATATTATCACGGCGTATGTTATGGGAGGTAAGCAATATTGATTTTAAAAGGTTTTTGTTCGTAATTGAATGCACAAAATGACATGTTATTTATTTATTTTTATTTAGTTAAAATAAAAATTTAACTCTGGGAACATAATAATCACGCTATTTTTATAAAGGAGCTGGGCAGTAATATTATAAATTGCAAGGGAACAGCTATTCAACAATATGTCAACGGGGAATTTAGCGGTAAGGTCAGGCGACCGTTTACCGCATTATATGGTGCGAGTTCAAATCCCATAATATTGTTTTAAAAAATCGTAAAATTCTTTTTTTTAGTTTTTAAATTTTTTATGTGCATTGGGAAATCTAAGAACTTTACATGTCCTATCTAATTTTTACATATCCTATGATCTAACTGATGGAGAGTTTCACACCAATATTACTAAACAGATTGATTGGTGGTACAACAAGCTACACTATCATGAAGTCAAGTTAAACTTTTGGTTCTAAGTTATATCTTACCAAGCACATTTGTTGTTGGTTATTGATTTAAGTATGTCATTCTTGGTTTTTTTCTTTGCTGCTGTTAAATTAACGACAAGGAATTTAGTTTTATTTGGGTAAATAATATGTAGTTTCCGTTTTCTAACTGGCGTTGACGTCGAGTTAGATTGCGCTATGGTTTCGTTCCCAAAAAGTGATGTTATAGGTGCCGATGTGCCAATGCGCCGAATGCACTAAGTTTGTCCGCTGAAACTAGCATGCAGCGCCAATTACGACTAGAATTTAAACGAGTCCGCACTACTGCTTCAGTTCTCGATCTCAAGAAAGTGTGAAACAACGAGAAATGCGTTTAGCTATTGACCGGGATCGTCATTCTTTGTCTCGCGCATCCGAAACGGTTACACAGAGGCATCACAGGTTTAGTCTTCAGAATATCCGCCCTGAGACTGCTCGATCACTTGAGAGCAGTCAGAAGCGTTAGAAACGACTTGCGCGTGACCGAGAGCGTCATTATTTATCTCGCGCTTCCGAAACGGATACAGAGAGAGAGCAGAGATTAAGTCTTCAGCTTTTCGGCACTGACACTGCTCGGTCGCTCGAAAACAGTCAGGAGCGCGATACACGCCAAGCAAGCGATCGCGAGCGCCACGCAGTATCTCGCGCTTCGGAGACTTATAAGCAGAGAGACTCGCGTTTAAGGTCCCAGCGTATTCGCACTGCCACATCTCGATCACTTGAGAATTCTGAAGAGCATGAGACGCGCCTTAGTGCAGACCGCTCACAGCATGCTCTAGCTCGGTCTTTGGAGATAGACAAGCAGCGCGAGCAACGCAACGCACTTGCTTGGAAAAGATATCACGACATGCGTGTTTAGGTGTCTGTTCATTCCACGCGAGAACGTGAGCGGATTCAGGAAATTCGGGCAAGTCAGTCAGTCGAACAGCGTGTGGCCCAAATTGATCTATGTCGCAATCTTCGCAATTCATCCTCATCTAATACTGAGTCCATGGTTTATGACCCTGAGTCTGATGGGCATTTCCTGTTGACTTACAAAAATGAAAGATCTGGAACGTCTCGAATCGTCTCGCGCATTACGTTGTTTTCCCGTCCCCGGGCTCTTAGAATTCGACATCAGACGTTTCTGATCTTCGATTTTGACGACCCTGTTTTCGCTGACATAAGCAACAGGATCCGCATACGCAAGTCGCGGGTAGAAGCTAGTGATTAGTAAAAAAGAAATTCTATAAATCGGAATTCAGTTTAGTGATACATTTTTTTATTTTATGGAAAAACCGAGTAAACTGGAGCTCTTTTATAATCCTGTTTTATTAAATCAGCTGCTCTCTCAGCAATCATAACTGTGGGAGCATTGGTTGGACCTCTTGTGATGGTGGGCATTACACTAGCGTCTATCACTCGAAGTCCCCGTATTCCGTGAACCCTCAAACGACTGTCGACGACAGAAAGACTTATGTCGCGTCCCATCCTAGCAGTGGACACTGGTTGGAAAATAGTTGTTGCCATATTCACAGCAATACATTTCCAATAGCCAGTACTGCCAAGTTCATATCCATCACAGGCTGCCAACTCGATCCTGCCCAATGCTGCACCAATAGACTTAAAGTAAGTCGTGTTGACGATTTCTACTATTTTTTTTACTCCAAGAACTGTGAAATCTAAATCTCTAGAATCACTATAGTTATCATAGTACACACATCAAAAATGTCTAGGGATCAAGCATTTTTATGCGGATTTCTTGAGATTGAGATGTGGCTTTGTAATAAATTTATGATTTTATAAATTTATATGGATCCTTTTTGGTGCATTTCATAATTTGAATCAGGAACTCTCAATCAAATTCGAGTAAAAGATGAAAATAAGCTGTCAATATTTTCCCTATAAAAACATACAACGCATTGAAGACATTATTAGTGCTACTGTTTCCCTACTACTGATTAAAACCAACGTTATTATGGAGCGGCGACGTCATTTAAGCAGGGAAGAAATGCTCAGAGCCGTGGGAATGATAGAAGCTGGTTCCTGGCAACGTACTGTAGCTTTAGCTCTGAATACAAGTCAGAGTGTTATCAGTCGACTTTGGACACGTTACCGAAGCACTGGTACCGTGGCTGAGCGCCATGGAGGACGGTATCGCTGCACCACACGGAGACAAGACCGATACATTCAAATCTTAACTCGAAGAGCTCCAACAATAACCGCCATGATGTTAGCCGTGAGGCTTCATCACTCTTCAGGGAACTTAATTAGCGACCAAACAGTCAGAAACCGCTTGCATGAAGTGAACCTTCATTCCCGAAGACCGCTACGGGTACCACCTATAGCAATGCACAATCGTAGGATTCGATATCAATGGGCTCTTGAACACAGAAATTGGGCAGAAGAACAATGGCGTTTCGTGTGCTTTTCTGATGAGTCTCGTTTTGGTATGAGACCGGATACAAGACGTATACGACACTGGAGAACCCCTGGACGCCAACAGCGATTAAAATCCTGCCAGGAAGTCCATCCTTATAGTGGTGGAACCATCATGGTATGGGCGGGTATTTGGATCGGCGGAAGAACTGAGTTGATTTGGATCAGAGGCAACCTCAACGCTCAAATTTATGCTGAGACGATTGTATCAGACGTCATCGTTCCTCTACAAGTGCAAATCGGTCCCTTATTTCAGTTAATGCATGATAATGCACGACCGCACACCGCAAGAGTTGTAAGACAGACTCTCGCCGCAGCTAACATCAATGTCCTGCCCTGGCCTGCTCAGTCGCCAGACTTGAACCCGATTGAGCATGCATGGGATATGCTACAGAGAAGAGCTCTGCCGAATATGGAGGGTATCCAGTCGCAAGAAGACCTTTTTTTGTTGTTGCAACGAACATGGGCGGCCATTCCACAGCGTGATTTGGATGAACTCATTTTGAGTATGCCAAACCGATGTTCTTGTGTTGTTAGTGTTCGCGGTAGAAACACGGATTATTAATTGTTTAAGTTACCCAATAAAATTTTAAAGAAAACTGTTATTTCAGTCTTTTTTTCGAACTTTAATGTTAGTGGTTCAAATGTCAAAAATCCCTTTATTAGGAAAATGGCAAATTTCTTTATTAATGCAAAGGTGACTTGGTTTATCGTTACTGTGACAAACGAAAACACTTTATTTGATGAATCCTTAAAGAAAATTTTAATTAATATCAATCAGGAGAAAAGTTATTGCAAAAATATATGTTGATCCCTAGATACTTTTGATGTGTGTATATGAGAGGGTCTTCATATGGATCATTTGTATTCAACGTTATGTTTCCTCTAGAATGAGGATGCAGCAAAATTTGGTTAAATTTAAATACAGCTTTGTTTACACTTTGCTTTAATATGGAATCCTCTGCGGATGTAATATATTTTGAAGCATATGATTTTATAGTATCTTCGTTTTTCTTATAGAGTACAATGGCACTCAGAAAATCTGGATACGAAGCTTGAGGGTCTACGGAATATAATGCAGACACATCGTGGTGACTGTGAGATGCTAAGTATCCTTGACGATCATACATATATCTTAGTGCTTCAAAGTTTCTTGTTGCTTCTTCAACAGTATCTGGTTCATCAGCAAATAATAAAATGGGAACAATGGTATGATCGTGTAAATTCTGCCCAACCAAGGGCGAATCGATTACTGTTTTTATATTTTTCGCTGTGAGATGTGAAGTTGGTCCTATACCAGATAACATGAGAACCTGAGGAGTGTTAACAGAACCTGCGCTGAGAATGACTTCAAGTTTTGCTTTTATTGTTAACCTGCAGCCATTGTGATCTACTTCCACACCACGTGCGGTGATCCCATCGATAACAATTTTGGTTACAAACGCATTCTTAACTATCTTCAAATTTTTCCTGTTTCGTACTATAGGATTAAGGTATGCTGTGGCCGAGCTCACCCTTTTGCCTTCACTAACTGTCGACATCAATCTGCTAGAACCTAAATTATTAGCTGTATTTAAATCGTCCACATTTGCTATCCCAATTTCGTCCAAAGCAGAAAGCATATTTTCTACTATATTTATATCTGTATGATTATAAGGACTAAGAATAATAGGTCCCTTATGCCCATAATGATTGTAAACTGCCGGAATCTTTGAACGAATGGGATCACGTAAACTCTCAGCTTTTTTGAAATATTGCTTAACTACATCTGGATGCCATTCAATATTTCCTTCGTTATACCAGGACAAGTAATCAAGGGGATGCCCTTGAACATATGCCATTACGGTCATACTACTGCAGCCTCCGAGCATTTTACCTCTTGGCCATTTAACTTTGCCATCTTTGTGGGCCTGATTGGAAAATCCATTGTTCAACGTTGTATATTTCCAGTCAAACTTTGTCTCAAATAGACTCCTACCCAGTCTTGGTATCTGGGAAAGACAAATAATAATATTATAATGATGACGTTAAAAAAATGTTGACTCACGAAATAATACCGAAACTAGTTTGCGAAATGCGAATAGGTAATGATTTTTTTTTATTTGTAAATTTGAACTATTTTTTTAACAATCGTATAAACTTTTGAAGGTTTATCAGACTTGATACACATTTAATTATTTTACTGGCAACACTGAGTTGGAAACTCCGTTGGTTTAGTGGGGTTGTGCACTGGTAGTGGGGAACAGTTGCGCTCAGACAGAAACGATTCCTTTCTAAAATTCATTCTGGTTTTTGAGCTCATGGCAAGCAGTCACTTCTAAATAAGCCGACGTATTTATTGCTAGAAGACTAAACGTTCCTAGAAATAAACATTAATTTTACTAATCGTTAAGTTTATATACTGTAAAATCAAGTTATTGTCAGTCCTAAATAAAACGTATATTCAACCATCCTGCTGTTTCAATTCTGGCTGTTTCCACAATCGAGTATTACTGTCAATGGTATACACGAGTATGTACGGTCGAACAAGCTATTTGGTTTACATTTTACAATGTAATTTGCGGGTCAAACTGTAAACTAAATAGCTTGTTCGACCGTACGTAAATATCAACTTACTTCACTTTCTATAGGAGGGTTTTCACCTGCTTCAAGTAGAAGTACACTCCAGTCTTCAATTTCACTCAGTCTGTTGGCCAGTATACTACCAGCTGTGCCAGCTCCCACGATTATAAAGTCGAATTCTTCTGAATCTGCGATTTAAAATAAAAATTCAAGAATGTAAATTATTGATTGTAACATTTATGACAAACGGATTCAGGGCTTATGAATATTTGAAGTTATAATATTTATTATATACAAACTACAAATAGAACTAACATAATTACAAAAAAATAAGACTTGAAGTAAGTAACTACATGCATATAAAACGACGACACATGACGACACAGGCGTTAAAGTACTCCTCATTCAAGAATTAATATTACGACCTGCCCTCTACACCGTAATTTATACTATGACCGTTCTAAGAACATATTCAGGCAAAAACAATATAGTATTTTTAGTAGTGGTGATGTTTTTGATGATTCTTTTTTTATTTGAAAGCTGGTGCTTTCCATGTGGCCCCATATCAATTTGGTGAAGATCTGATGCTGGTTTTCGGAGATATACAATGGAACTCTTCAAAAATAGATGGCAAATCTGCAGTGATTGCTGGAATCGCTTGGATGTTTATTGTTTATACAACATCATGACGTAACATTACACCTGTATGCTCTGAGGGGGTAGTCAGATGTGTACAGTACAAACAGATTTTGGCAGTTATGTTAGTTTCACCATGTTAGTACCATGATTGTATTGTTAACAATGTAAAATGAATATATAGCAAATATTCGTATCGGATATTACAACTAAAAATGGGAAAATTATAACTCAGGTCAGTCATGGTACGGACTAGTGACACAAAAAACGACTTCAAAAAACAAAACAGAGAAAAATAACTTTAGCAGCAGAAGTCGGTGACTTGTTTGTTTGATTCAGTTTTTTTTGCCACCGACTTCTGAAGCTAAAGTTATTTTACACTTTTTTGTTTTCCGAAGTCGGTTTTATTTTGTTTCACTAGTTAAGTTTTTTGTGTCACTAGTCCGTACCATCACTGACCAACATCATCGCTAGCCATGCACGCAGCATATCGGCACTGGCTAAATATTTTCGCCGCCAACTCCGTGAATAGGTTTGGGTATACGCACGCGCAGTTTATTCAAAAATTGGCGCAAAACTGCATGGTGTCTACACCATAGCGACTTGCATGCGCAAACGGTTTGATCAAAAATTGCCAAGCACTGTATGCACTATAAGCACCGTAAACACTGCACACTGCAAACGTTTGCACATTTTCAATTCTTCACGTCTTCTTGATTTATTGTGTAAATCAATTTTGTACAAACTAGCGTTTTGTTCTAGCCATTTGTGCGTCATACCGTATGTGATTTTGGTGGTAATCTGTACATTTAATTGGCATACTGGATATCTAAATATTTTATAGAGGGAAAGATTGCATGTAACGAAACGTAACGTATACATTTAATACTTATAATGCTACTGCCCTACAGTTGTTAGGTTTCTGTAGGTATACGAGTATAACGATGTTAAAGCATGAAGTTCTTTTAGTTCGTGTGTGACGCCACAGATTTAGATGAAACTCTAATAAGGGGATGACTAATAAAAACTAATAGAGAAGTATAGAAGAAGAAGTTCCTCCGTTCTTCTCCATAGAGATCTACGCTAGGGAATGGGCAACTACAGTACTTTCACAGTTTTTATGTCTTGTGACTGGGACTGTAGCTACATTGAATTTTCATCTTTGTTTCGACAATTCAAAAGTGCCTATAACTGGCCTACTTGAAATAAATGCTTTGATTTTGATTTTGAAGACATTCTGCGCCGACCCCAAATAAGTCGGGATAAGGAGAGGAGAATCATAATATTGATGTGACACAAAGATGAAATACATGGATTCGATAACTAAGATGTTGTACGTACCCTGTAATTCAGCTTCGGGTGGCCAATCCTTAGTTTGTACGAGGCATTGTGCTGCTATGAAAAAGTTGATCGCAGTCATGAAAATGTTGGGAGCTGCACCCGTGGTTGGGAAAATGCAAGACTCGTTGCTGTCGGCAAAGAAAAAAATACATTTGACTAACATAACATACAAACCAACCATTCAAACCATAAAAATATATTTAGGCAGAGATTACCTTACTATCCAAAATTGATAATAATTTAATTCAGAAAAGAAATAAAATGTCACAAACCTAATCATTTTTCAGAGATAATCCTTGTATTAAAATACAGCATGAAGTATATATACTAGGAGTACTTGTGAATGAAAGCATGCTACAATTTAAATTGTTTTATTAAGTATTGCCATTTTCTAACATCACCTCACTAATTTATATACATTAAACACTTGGAAAAAAAAACAACTATTTGAAAAAAAAAAACACGTTACTTACTGTTGTTAGAAACTAGGTCTCATCTATGATAAAAAAACACGTTACTTACTATAACCTGTTTTTTTTTTTATCATAGATGAGACCTAGTTTCTAACATAATGTGTAACATGTTAACAAAAAAAAATGTCTAACTAAAAAAACCTTGTCATTTATATATTATCTGTCCACATTCTCAAAAAAAAATTGGTTTATTCCGGTAACTATTGAAATAATCCCATATATATCCGCCTGCCAAGCGTGGAGATTACGGCAAATTCCTCCCATCATGGGAGAGGCTTATGTCCAGCAGTGGACGTTATGGGCTGTTGTAGTTGTAGTATTGAAATAATGACATGTCTAGTGGGGTCCAAGGGTGCTTGCATAGCATTGTTTAGACAATAAAAAACGGGTAAAGCCGTAGACATAAGCTAGTATAGAATACTTACAATTTTCAGTATCGTATGTCTTTTCTTGTCTTCAGTGTCCTTAACAAATAATTCTAATTATGTTTTGGACTAGAAAAGTATGCAGCTAGGTGCTTATAACCATAGGTACTAATAGGCATGACGACAGTATCAAAAAATTGCAAATCTATTTAGTCCGTCAGTTAGAGCATTGGAAATTAATGGACATTTTTTTTTTGTTTTTGTAAATCAATGAATATTGACAAAGATAAAACGCATCAAAACTCGGGAGTGGGGGCTCGTGACGTCAGAACTAGGTAAAAATTATACATATGCGTGACGTATTGAGAATTTTAAAAGCGTCATATCTTCGTCAATTTTGGTTTACGTAACAAAAGAAAAAACACGGGTCAAATATTTTTTGATAATCTAACTGACGCACTAATTAGTTTTTTTTTGTCATCTCACCTATTATAGGCCCTCAATAGTTTTGTACAAAACAATGACCAATAATTGTATATTCTGAGAGCCACTTAGTACTAAGGATAGCGTTAACTTCAACCCCTGTTTTATTACTTTTTATTTATAATATACAGCGTGATTTTTCTAATCAGAAATTCATTAAAAAACGCTTTATGGAACTATGAGATCAGTACTAAAGATTATATGTTTTCGTTCGTTGTTACTACCCCGACTGGCTTAAAAAAAACATTCTGTATAGCTAGCAATAATTACAGCGACTAACATTTTAAATAATCGACTTTTTAAAATTTTCATAAATAACGTCAACAGTTAGATTACAATAATGACATGACATACATTATGTATTTGGGTTTCGCTCTAATTGTTAGATACCTATTCTGTTCTTTTTTTCTATTATGTTTTACGAATACATACATTTTCGTTAAAGGAATACATGAATAAATAATATAAATAACATTTTGAATGTCAAATTAAGTGAATTTTAAAATAAATTTTCGTTAGGATTTAATATAACGCACTTAAAACATTGTGCTGATGGATGGATTAAATAGTACGGGTGTCGTGAAGGTGTTTAAAGTAAAAATTTTACATTAAAAACATGTGGGTATTAAAAAAAAAAAACTTGTCAAAGTTGGAACTTTGACCCCCAATATCTCCGTAACTGAAGGTTCTCAGGTATTGTCTAGAGCAAAAAAATGATCGTAATGACGGGGAGAACTAGTGCCGTTCGGCTTCGTTAAAGGTCTTTTTACACCCTTTATAAAAGTAGAGACTCCTTAAAAAAATACAGTTAACTTGTTGAACTGTTTCAATTCAGTTATAAACGAACTTCCCGTCAATAATGGAGCAATAGCCAATGACTTTTAAAATTATCTTGAAATTATTATCAGGACCTAAATAAACATTTTTCTATAAAGTAATTAAGTAAATTAAGTTAATTACAAAAACTCCCAAAGTTCGAAAGTTTAATTACCGATTAACACCAATGCCTAATAAATTTTACTAAGAACATTTAAAAAACGAGCCGTGGTAATTTTTTGACCGAATTTACTAAAAACAGGTAGCGTTTTTAGCAGTTTCGTTCTATTATTTAATTTGTATTGAAAAACGTCGTAAGTCGGGACTATTACCACTAATCTACCACTAACAGTAAGTAGCCCGTTTTATTACCAAAAAATAATCACCTGGGAACTCGCTCTGTTAAATGAAAACTCAGAAAACTCAAAAACGGACCAGTCCTGACATTTTCGATTCGCAGTTACTTAAAATTTTTAGTTGGCTTTTACAAACTTTGCTGGGTCAGCAAAACATCGACGTTACAGGTCGCTGTATCGAAATAGGTTAGTACTGCATCGTAGATAAGTCAAAACGGCTAACTGAAAGCAGTTTTCAATACAGCTCTATAAAATGCGTCATAATGGAAAAGAAAAGATACAGTACCTACCCTGAAACACAAAAAGTTTCAGAAAGTTTTTTTTTGTAAAATACAAATCGTACTTATTCGATATCGCATTTCTTGCCGACTCTCTAAAACCTTTTTTGAGGTTGCCAAACTCACGAGAGAAACGATTTTTAACACCGTTAATGTTTGACCTAGAAACAAAATCCGCAAGATACTGCATCGTTTAATATCTGAACCGTCGCCAAAGAAAATAACTGAACACTCAACATATTGCGTATATTTGCTCTTTACTCAAGACGCAATAATAATCTCCGAAGTTCATATCCAGTATTTAATATTCAGCTATATTGCTAGCCCGAGAGCGTACTTATGAAGTACGCAGGCTTCAGATAATATTGCCCAGAAGTATTTGAGTATGAAAGTCTGAGTGTCACTTGAGTATGTGGGACTTAGACCGGAGGTGGACGAGATGGTGAAATCAAAGCGCTGTACGTATATTATCAACTCACGCTCTTTAGTCATGGGCGTAGGCAGAAACTTCTGAACCTTCTACAATCAATCTTCTACCTTCTTCATCACATTATAAAACATATGGAAATATATGGGGCTTTAAATAAAGGTAAAATTCGCGATAAATGTATGTCTCATCATATGTCTTCTACAATCTATTATTTTTCAAGCCGTTTCGTCCACTTACATAGGTATCCTATGACTGGCTTGAATTTTAAACGAGGTAGGTACATATTTTGAGGAGAAAATTCTTGTTCTTGGTACGTATTTTAGGTTTTGGTAGACTCTGTCTATTCGAAAGATCAAAAAAAATGTCATAGGATGTAATTTTTATCCAACTAGGGCGAAGCCAAAAGGAAGGGTTATGATTTTAGCATTCGATGTATGTTTGTATTTACGTTTGTTCCTCTATACCACCTAAACTATTCATCCGATTTATGGCCCGGGTAAGATAGGCTACATTTTAACCGACTTCAACAATAGGAGGAGTCGATTTTACCTTGTAAACCCCGAATTTAATTAGAGCGTGATTTTTCTGTGTAGTATACGACTATTACACAAATTCTTGTTGACGGATAACTACGTAGCAAAATTCGAAATAAATGTTTGTAATATCTTCTTAATCATATTCGAGCGGACTAGGCTGAGCGTCGTCTTACGAAACCGTGTTTTAATCGAAGATAAAAAGAAGGTTGAGAACACAACATGGCATGGCACTGCACTTAGAAATCCTACAGTTCCACAGACCGCAACGCCGATAAGTGCGACTCACGATGCATAGTTCGAATGCCATTGCCTCGTTCCAGTACACCATGAAGACAGGATTGTTGTGGCGAGGTGTCTGTGTCCCCACAGGTGTAACCTCAGCGTTGCTCGTGGTATCTAGTGTGTGGGACCTTGATACTGCTGATACAAACATCAATACCTACATACGCAGGTAGTAAAATAGTGACTGTCAGTCAATGGTGAACGAAATGATGTTCCCATTGATAATATAATATTTTGTTTAACTGCTCCCTTGGTCTTGCGGTCGCTAGCGCGACTGTCGACCATTGGGTCCTGGAATCGATTCCTGAGTCGGGCAAAAAGTGATGGGCATTGGGTTTTTCAGCAGGAATTTCTCAGTAGCAGCCCAAAGTTTGGGAGTTAGCGGTACGATACCTTCGCGCCTCGGAAAGCACGTTAAGGCTTCGTTTCCACCGAGGATGCTAGCGAGGAATGTGTGCGAAACTAACCAATCACATAGATAATAATTCAAGCTGTGAAAAAGAAGCGATATCGCATCCAATACGCATCCTTGCTCATCACTATAGTAAAAGTTAAGCATTTTCATGAGTACCACGGCTACCACCAGTACACCCTAAAGTATTGCCCACATTTAACAAATTACCCAGTATAACGGTACGTAGCTTCTCAATGCACGTGCCATGTAGTACGTTCCTATACACTCGTTGTAAGAGTAACAGTCCCTACAGAAATTGTGTAAGCGGGGCACACAAAACGCGTACCTACTTAATAAAGCGATAAATCTGCAGATAGAAGCACTTTCAAGTAACTGTTTAGTTCAAAATGATTTACGGTAACTTTACTTGTAAACTTAGCTTGAAGTTGGGTTACAAATTGGCTTAAGTAATAAGCTAAAGTTTCGGTAATTGTAATGAACAAATTCGAAATATAGTTTTAAGTGAAGTATCAAAGTGTTTTGTTGCTTCCAGTCTATTTTAAGTACAATTTGAAGGTAAAAGGTGAGCCCACTATAGTTGAGAAGACTCGGGATCAAATCATTTTCCGAGATATATTTAGATAAGGGATGAAAATTGAGTATAATATGTAATACTACCCCTTTCTGTAAAAAATTAAACCAAAATATAAAAATAAACTATTCAAAATGGTAAAACTTTGAAAACTACATTAATCAGACGGATTAGTTGGCTTATCGTTTTTTTTGCTGAAAATGTGTAAGTCGATGCACGTAAGTTTCGCACAATTAGATAAGATTCAGAGATTAGAAGGTTAGGTTCAAGACAATCGAATGCGGGCAAACGACCAAGTGTAAACGAACGGGATCGAGTACGTCCGTATTCGGACAATCTGGTCCGGTTTCATGGTAGGACGTTATTCAAACTGTAGAGTAATAAATGCATTTGGTGCCCGAATTAGAGTTACGTCATTTGAATACCCGAATATGGTCTAACGACCGATTGTAACATCCATTAGGTATGTGCGAGAGCAGCGGTGGCCCAGTGGTGGCGGCCCCGACTTACGAACACTAAGTCGTGGGTTCGAACCCAGGCAGACGCATTACTTTGTGTAATTTATTTCATCACCACTGCTCTTAAAACGGTGACGGAAAACATCGTGAGGAAACTGGCATGTTCTAAAACCAAAAAGCCGAAGACATGTGACATCTACCAATCCGCACAGGGCCCGCGTGGTGGATTAAGTATAATCCATTCCCTCTCATAGTGAGGAGGCCTGTGTCCCAGCAGTGGGAACATTAATAGGCTGATGATGATGATGATGGATGATGTGCAAGAGTTTATGTTCATATAAAATATATAAACTATGACTACCTCGTTGGTCTAGTGGTCACAATAGACTGCTGAGAATTTCTAATGATTTCGAAATGAATACTAGGTTTTATTTTTTTTCGTCAGGAGTTTCTAAGCAGCAGCCTGGATTTGTGCCCGGTTGATGGCAATAGGCTTGCCTCCTATTACATGGGACTTAAACATAGCTAGCCAAATTTGCGTGTACTATTATGTACACTTCTGCCTCGCCCATCCTTCTGGGATTAAAACCGTGATGCTATGTTATGTTATAAACACAAAACCGTTGTAATCAGTGTACAGTTTCGACCTTAACCGTACTCCAAAGCAATTGTAATAAACTAATAAATAAATATCAACAAGCGATAGTCCTTCAACAATAGGTACGTACTAGACATTTATGAGTCTGTCGCCGAATATATTGGCAATTAATAGATATCTCACTTCGGTTCCTTTGATGAACGCTTCGATTGTAATTAATAACTACTTGTATTGAGATTATTATATAACGGAGGACAGGGATCATAAACTTGTTGGTATGTTTGTTAGCTGGGAGGAACCGAACAGGTATATTGATGAATTTGCCAAAATCACCTGCCTATAAATTCCCACGTTAATTGGGATCGAGTTCCAGTCTATTTCACTTTTACATGGAGTGACTGCCCATCTGACCTTAACAATTCAGTTACCTACTGTTGTAGAGATGGTCTAAGCTTCTGATAACTCTCAATGACTGTCAAGGTAAATAATAAAATAAAAAATTGTATTTTCACACCACCTGCTCGAAAATGTCAAATTATATGTTAAGCAACCTTAACCTAAAGTGAGTCATTAGTGGCCGGGGGCACAGCCGGTCAATAATGTTGTACTGGATTTCACTATGACCCGCTGGTCAATAATGTGATTTGAATTTGGAATCTCACATGCTCAGCTAAATTGGCAGTATAGTACTAACAAACACCCTATGGTGCCAGAAAGAGGAAAGCTATTATCAATACCCTTACTACGCGTGGATGATATTCTCTATTTCCTACAAAATCATTACGACTGCTTCTTCATATCGTTGCCATGTTTTCGAAGACATAATATTGTAAGAATAATTAGATAACTACGAACCATTTTTTAAAAGGAATGGAATAACATTAAAACTGGCATTAATAATAACAAATACCGTACCGCGCCGTAATACCGTAATAGTAATTGGCTGTAACATGAGTTAATTTATTTATTCTCACTGTTTGTTTATTTAATAAATACTTCGTTTTTCGTAATATGGCTATTATTTTCTCACAGTAGGTGTAAAAAGTAGAGTATCCTCCTCGGGGCTAAAGGTGTCTTTGCCTTGGGCTAGCTTGAATCCCACGCTGCCGGGAGTTAAATCCCGAATCCTTCATTGCGCTCGAGATTCAATATGACCCCCGTGACATAAGACACAACTTTAGCCCCTCGGTGCATAATCTACTATTAAAAAAAACTTGTCAAAAAGTTGGAACTTTGACCCTCAATATCTCCGTACCTAGAAGGTTCCCAGGTATGGTGTAAAACGAAAAAAAATATCGCAATGACGAGGAGAACAAGTGCCTTTCGGCTTCGTTAAGAGGTTTTTTACACCCTTTAATATAAATGCGAAAGTTTGTGAGGATAAATGGATGGATGTTTGTTACTCTTTCACGCAAAAACCACAGACTGAATTTGGATGAAATTTACACATAATTATTTATTAATCATTGGGCATTACCGAACTCCAAGCGGGCGAATCCGAAAAAAAATCCTAAATAGAACCTTTATGGATTTATTCATTTTCAATTTTGACAACAAATTTTCCTACAGCATTGTATCAATAACGTGTAGTTAGGATGTGGTGTAGTCAATCAAACTGACCAACTTTCTATATGGAATTAATAACCAGGAAAAAAAAAAAAACTGGACAGTTATTTTAAACAATAACTGGACAAACACCGCGACAGCTGGATACCTACTTGAACAAAATGTTTGAGATATGTTTTTTTTTACGGACATTTTGATGATGAATACACTTTTCTGACACGTTGTATATAATTTTCACAATAGTCTAAGACATCACAGGTAACAATAAAACAATAACAGACTGAGCTGTCAAAATAATTATGAATTTATATAATTTGTAACACGTAGGTAATTAATCCATGCGGTGAATTTCAATCATGTGCAGAGTGGGTATGACGTTTTGGTTAAGATAGTAATGCCTAACATACACACATCAAAAGTATCTAGGGATCAACATATATTTTTGCAATAACTTTTCTCCTGATTGATATTAATTAAAATTTTCTTTAAGGATTCATCAAATAAAGTGTTTTCGTTTGTCACAGTAACGATAAACCAAGTCACCTTTGCATTAATAAAGAAATTTGCCATTTTCCTAATAAAGGGATTTTTGACATTTGAACCACTAACATTAAAGTTCGAAAAAAAGACTGAAATAACAGTTTTCTTTAAAATTTTATTGGGTAACTTAAACAATTAATAATCCGTGTTTCTACCGCGAACACTAACAACACAAGAACATCGGTTTGGCATACTCAAAATGAGTTCATCCAAATCACGCTGTGGAATGGCCGCCCATGTTCGTTGCAACAACAAAAAAAGGTCTTCTTGCGACTGGATACCCTCCATATTCGGCAGAGCTCTTCTCTGTAGCATATCCCATGCATGCTCAATCGGGTTCAAGTCTGGCGACTGAGCAGGCCAGGGCAGGACATTGATGTTAGCTGCGGCGAGAGTCTGTCTTACAACTCTTGCGGTGTGCGGTCGTGCATTATCATGCATTAACTGAAATAAGGGACCGATTTGCACTTGTAGAGGAACGATGACGTCTGATACAATCGTCTCAGCATAAATTTGAGCGTTGAGGTTGCCTCTGATCCAAATCAACTGAGTTCTTCCGCCGATCCAAATACCCGCCCATACCATGATGGTTCCACCACTATAAGGATGGACTTCCTGGCAGGATTTTAATCGCTGTTGGCGTCCAGGGGTTCTCCAGTGTCGTATACGTCTTGTATCCGGTCTCATACCAAAACGAGACTCATCAGAAAAGCACACGAAACGCCATTGTTCTTCTGCCCAATTTCTGTGTTCAAGAGCCCATTGATATCGAATCCTACGATTGTGCATTGCTATAGGTGGTACCCGTAGCGGTCTTCGGGAATGAAGGTTCACTTCATGCAAGCGGTTTCTGACTGTTTGGTCGCTAATTAAGTTCCCTGAAGAGTGATGAAGCCTCACGGCTAACATCATGGCGGTTATTGTTGGAGCTCTTCGAGTTAAGATTTGAATGTATCGGTCTTGTCTCCGTGTGGTGCAGCGATACCGTCCTCCATGGCGCTCAGCCACGGTACCAGTGCTTCGGTAACGTGTCCAAAGTCGACTGATAACACTCTGACTTGTATTCAGAGCTAAAGCTACAGTACGTTGCCGGGAACCAGCTTCTATCATTCCCACGGCTCTGAGCATTTCTTCCCTGCTTAAATGACGTCGCCGCTCCATAATAACGTTGGTTTTAATCAGTAGTAGGGAAACAGTAGCACTAATAATGTCTTCAATGCGTTGTATGTTTTTATAGGGAAAATATTGACAGCTTATTTTCATCTTTTACTCGAATTTGATTGAGAGTTCCTGATTCAAATTATGAAATGCACCAAAAAGGATCCATATAAATTTATAAAATCATAAATTTATTACAAAGCCACATCTCAATCTCAAGAAATCCGCATAAAAATGCTTGATCCCTAGACATTTTTGATGTGTGTATAATATTACAATAGTCAGGACTTCTGTTGGAGAATTAATTGTTGTTTTAATTGTAATAAGTTATTTGACAAATGATACTGCTTTTGGTATTCAAGAGAGTTAAGAATACAAAATATCGTAATTAATACAAATTAATGTAGTTACGTGAAACGCGTTTCGTTGAGCTCCTTGAGTTTATAAGTCGAGCTACACGATAACTGACAAATGCTTGCACTGACTGGACAGGTCCACTCAAATCTGTGTGGTTCTTTCTTCAAAACACCATCTCAGACACTAATCTGCATAGTCCTCATGTGAATTGAGCAAAATTATGTCTGGACTTCAAAATAGACTATGACCTCTGAGTTTGTTTCGGCTGTTTCTTCTCAGAGTAGTCAGGTACGAAACACCGGCCCCATCTAGTTTAAAAGAAAAATTACGTGTAAAAGTGTTTGTAAAACCTACTTGCAAAAAAAAAAAAAAAAAAAAGTAAGTCTATAGAAGGACAGTTATTATAGTGTAATTCAATAAAATTTCCAACTACATTAATTTGCCAGCAACAATTCCCAGAAAGATCTCCATTTATGCAAATTATTATGTAATTACTTAATTATTGAATTAAATACATGTTTATGGACGAATTCAGGCCGTGTGGTATCCGGCAGAGTAGAATAGAACCAACCCATTACACTCACGGGTGTCGTATAAGGCGACTAATGTCTGAGGCAGAACACCTTGCGCCTCCGTAGACCAGAGAATGGGCAGCAGCGTTTTCTGTTAGTCTTTCATCACTGCGATCTCCAATCCGCCTGCCAAGCGTGGAGATTATGGCAAATTCCTCCCATCATGGGAGAGGCTTATGTCCAGCAGTGGACGTTATGGGCTGTTATAGTATAGTATAGGACGAATTCAGCAATACGTTAGGCCGTTCCATTGATCGTCTGACAGGGTTGTATTAACATAAAAAATAAATAGTGACAATCAAGTCTCTTTCTACGAAGAAAATTTGAATTTAAGTCTAAAGCAAAAAAAAAACAATGTTATGATAAATTATCCCCAGTGAGTAGTTGGACTAAAAGTGTCCTTTTTACATTTTTAACAACAAAATAATCTACATTAAAAACGTGTACAAAAACACAATGCCTCTATTATTTATCTTTTCAAAGTGAATAATAATGTTTTACCGCAGAACCTACATTAACATATTAAACTCTAAAGTGAGACTGATGCACTTTGCCTCGACAACGTTGAAAATTTTCAATTGGCCCATCCCCCAGAGGAAAAAGGTCGTGAAGATAAGGCGTACGACCGCCATTAAACAACCCTTTTACATTCGTAGTGTTTGTTCATAGTACGTAACATTTATTTGATGCGTTCTTTCACTTTTCTGAGCACATGTCATTATGAATATCGTACTCTGTACTTAAAATATATTACTTTTAAAACAAAGAAAAAAATATTGTTTAACAAATTGACTATAAACATAAGTATAAACATAAACATAACACATCTAATATGTTTATGGGGCATGCGGTGCTAACCTGTAAGAAATTGTTACAGTAAACTAAGATAATGGTAGATAAATACTCGAAATGTTTACAATGTAAGCAATAGGCTTGTGTACTGAAAAAATCTAATTAGTCCGTCAGTTGATTATCAAAAAAATTCGACACATATTTTTACTTTTGTTACGTAAACCAAAATTGACGAAGATACGACGCCTTTAAATTGTCAATACGTCACGCCGTGCTTTAATTTTTAGTGCGTTGTGACGTCACGAGCACGTCACTCCCGAGTTTTGATGCGTTTTATCTTTGTCAATATTCATTGATTTACAAAAACAAAAAATACGTGTCCATTATTTTTCGATACTCTAACTGACAGACTAAATAGATTTACAATTTATTGATGGTGGAAACTAGCCTATTGTTGGTTGGCCAATAAAGAGAAAAAAGAAAAAAAACATAATGTCAGGCCTGTAATCCCGGGCCTGGGGACGGTGGGCTATGGGCTAGCTCGTCGTCCGTCCGTCTCATGACGACAGGCCGTGTCGACGGCGCGTTCGTGTTCCACGCGCGCCTCAAAGAGAGTCAGCAAAAGGAAGGGGTCCGCAAGGACCGATGCCTGCCGGGGTTGCGGGACTGTTCGAAAGAGATACCGTGACCCCGGAACACAAAGGGCGATGAAGGAACATGGATGGGTTTTAGTCAGTAAAAGTCTGACACTCCCTCCTGCTCCGCCCAGAGCGGGACAGGAGAAGAAAAGAAAAGAGAAAAGGCCTGCAATCCGAGCGAAATGCCTTACCCTTAGGGGGTAAGGCATTTCGCCAGTTATGTTGAAGTCCCATGTAATAGAGGGCGAGCCCATTGCCATAAACCGGGCACGAACCCAGCCTCCGTGGCTGTTACTGAGAAATTCCTGATTGAAAAACCCAATAACCTATATTTAGTGTGACTGTGTACATAACACTTTGCCCGACCTGGGAATAGAACCCAGTACCTCATGTTTAGCAGTATTGCTACTACACCGTTAAAAGGGCGTTAGAACCTTTTCCAAGTGATTCAAACGAAACAGCTATAAAAAACAATGCCAGCAGCAGTAGTAGGTATCAGTTTTGATAAATAGTGTCTCATTGTTTATGCAAGCGGGACGCGGGGTCAATACCCACTTCTGTTTTGGTTTACAGAATAGTATTAGCACTCGCGGTAAGATTTTCGTATTCGGTGCCAGTAAACTAAATTAAAACACTAAAGTGACGGAGCACAAATATAAAAAGGATGCACAAAAAGAGGATTTCTATAAGAAGAATTGTGAGATACATTATCATTTATATCATTATCTCATTTTTATTTTAATCTATAAAATTTTTCTCCAAGTGATTAATTATATTTTAACGGTTCATTTCTTATACAGCAATCCATTAAAATTCAGTCAGAATATTCTTCTATTAAAATCAAAAATCGTTAAAACTCCTCTTGAGAGGAAGGATACAAAACTTTCCTGCTAGCTTTAATGCAACCATCTCTCATACCGAGATTCGCAGTAAAAAGACTAAAACGAATTTGCATTTTTATTCAGACATTGCAACAGATGCTTAGAAAATAGCATTTTCATTCCATCTATTCGAAAAGGACTTGATTCGCCTTTAAGTGCACCCAAAGGTGATGTTTTCTATAAGAAACTTTTAGCGGGCAGTAATGAGTTTTTAATCCTTTATATAAGTGCGCCGCATTATGGAATGTGCACAAATATTTTTTTTTTATTTCGATACGGAATGTTAAAGTACTATAATATAAAACTCCTCTTAAATTACTGGAGGATTATCTTACTGGAGGGAAGCAAAGAGTCAAAATTAATGATAGGTTAAGTGACGAGCTGACTGTCAATTTTGGTGTACCACAAGGTAGTATAATCGGACCAACCCTCTTCTTAGTGTATATCAATGACCTCTGTCGGCTACCCCTACTGAAAGGAAAAATCGTCACTTTTGCAGATGTTGTTTTTCAGTGGTGGTAGCTGGGATGAAGTCTTTGATACTGCTCAACTGGGCGTTAACACAGTCAGCGAATGGTTGCAAAACAACTTACTGACACTAAACGTTTCGAAAACCAAATATGTAACCTTTGCACATAGAGCTAACCTTCTTCCTCCGTCAACCCATTCTATTTCAGTGCACACTTGTTTTTCTCCAAATCCTGAGTGTACTTGTCCCACCCTCGAAAGGACTGTTAATATAAAGTATCTTGGGATCACTATAGACTCACACCTTACTTTTAAATTTCATTTTGATACGCTTGTTCCGAGGATCCGTAAACTTATTTATATTTTTAAGTCATTAAGACACACTGCGGATCGAAAGACCATTAAAATGGTTTACATTGCCTTATGTCAGTCGTTAATTGAGTACTGCATTACAACTTGGGGTGGCAGCCAAAACCCATCTTATCCAGGTAGAGAGGGCGCAGCGTGCTATACTTAAGGTGGGTGCTGGTCTCCCATTCCGCTTTCCAACTAATGAGTTGTACAAAGAATAGGACATCCTAACAGTCAGACAAACTTTTATCCTGCTTACTGTAACTAAAAAGCACTCCGAGCTACAGTTTGACTCCAATTTAATTAATAACCAACGACGGAAGGGAAGAGTCTGCCCCTCATTGCAGTTCAAATCATCACTCCCCCAGAAATTTTTTTGCTTCCTCGTTCAATTCTTATACAACAAATTAAATGTCACTCTTGATCTATATCCTAAAACAACCTCCTATTGTCACAAAACAGTAAAAACATTTCTTAAAACGCTTGACTACCATAAAACTGAGAAACTTTTGACAATTCCTAAATAGATGTTCTTCTCTCCTATTATAGATCTATCGTCCTCTCTCCCGTGACTGTTTTTACAACTTATTCCTCGCTCTCGCACACTCCAACATAAATTTTTACACTGCAACATACATTCACACACTCCAGCATACTTTCATACGCGACACTACACTCTCGTGTGAACCATTAGTTCTCCATTTTAGATTTTGCCTTTCTTTGTTTTTTTTTTTTTACTGTTTGTACTATTGGTAACCTTAAACTGATTAACTGATTCTTTGTGATTTAACTGATTCTTTGTGATTTAACTGATTCTTTGTGATCTTTTTGGTATCATGAATGATGTTTACACAAGATCGTTTTTTTAACCTTTAACGATATTATTGTTTTGCTGTGGGGGGGGGCCTGGTGACCTGTAACACAGGCTTCTTCGAAAACCTGCTTCAGGCACCAGTCTCTTCCAATGGTGGAATATAATTTAGTCAAAACAATTGTTAATTTTTATGTACCAATATTGTGAAGAGAGAATAAATGAATTAAATTGAATTGAATTACAAAAAGCGACAACAAGACACAAAAAGGCCAAACAACACAAAATTTATAACTATTTTAACTTTTGTTTCTATCTCTTTCTTACAGATAAACAGAATTTAGTATGGATTTTGTACGTCGATGCAGCGAATGACGTCATTCGCTGTATCGGATCTCTCTGTATAATCAGCAGTTTCAAATGCTTATAACTTAGTATTTTTTATAGACATTAAAAAAATAATTTCGTTTTGCTATTTCTGATGTTAATATGCTTTGTTTAGAGTGATAAAAAAATCATGCATTTACTATCTATCTATAAATACGAGTATTATCTTGGATTTGGAACATCTTAGTGTTCAGCGCCAAAGAAATCGAACGCAAATATTGTTTGAATAAAGACTGGCTAGTACGACGGCCCATAGTCGCGCAGCAGACGGCTGAAAAAAAAAACAAATTAAAAACGCGCAAACTACAGCCCGCGTTTTCATCAATTTTCACGGATTGTTAGAAATTCATGGTTTTGTTCTGAAAAAATAGTTTTTCAAGTGACAGTGAAAGTATAGAATTAACTCCTGAAAGTATTAGAACTGACGCAAGAAATTTGATGGATAATTTATTACGAGTACCTGCAAATTTCCGGGAGAAATATATGAAAGCCTATGGTAATTTTATTGAATGGAAAAATGCAAGAGGCGCTAAGAATTTTTCAGAATCCGTGTTTTTTACCTACTTCCAGTACTTAGCCAAAACTAAACAACCTTCCACTCTTTGGAGTACGTACTCAATGCTAAAATCAACAGTCAGTTCTAATAACGACGTAAAACTGGACACATATTCGAAATTAATAGCGTATCTGAACATGATTTCTGATGGATTTAACCTAAAAAAACCAGTGTTTTCAATCAAAAACGTGGAGACTTTAAAGAGGCACCCGACAAAGTCTTTCTTGCCGTTAAAGTAAGTAACTACGTATATGGTGGATTAGTAATATAAAACCAGTGTTTTAAAATGCGCATTTTATTGTAACCTGTACTTCGATAGATACTTGTCTTATTTACATTCGGTTTTGTTACAGGTGGCTTAAATTTTCGGAGTACATGGAGATTGTCGTGGCAATGAACTTTTAAAAATAACTGTTGATGATGTCGAAAATCACTCGGATTATTTACTGTTACTAAAGCTGACAGACACAAAAACCAAAAATGAGCGATCCTTCGTAATCCGAGGAGAATACAAAACTATTGTACAGAAATACCTGGACCTGCGACCTGCTGATATGAATACCAATCGGTGTTTCATCCGTTATCAAAATGGTAAGTGCTTCAAACAAGTTATGGGAATAATAAAATTTCTAACAAGCCACAAGAAATCGCTACTTATTTTAAGTTACCAGATATCAAGCTGTATACAAGACATTGTTTTCGTCGTACTTCTGCTACCCTTTTGGCAAATTCTGGAGCGGACTTAAGACTTAAATGTTCTCAAGCAACATGGAGGATCCATACCACTGTTGCCGCGCTCATCTACATCCAAACAACGAGATTCACCGTCACATTTTCCTCAAAATGAGCCAAATTCTGACATTATTTCAAACACGCAGAATATAAAATCTACAAAAATCTCTATTCCTAAACTGTAACAATAAATTTTCATAATTGCGAAAATGTCTCAAATGTAAATATAAGTTTTTAGTTGTTTTATTATTAGATACTATTTAATTTCAATTTAGTTGTTACTCTATGTTTTATTAAATAATAATATTACAATAAAATATGAGGCGCCTTTTATCTTCTCATAGTGGGTGATGAAAAGTAGAGTGTATCACTCGGGTGCAAAATATATTTTTGGCTCGGGCGACGTACTTTGAATCCCTCGCTACGTTCAGGATTCTATTAAAGAATCCCTCGCTACGCTCGGGATTCTACTCTAGAATCCCTCACTTCACTCTGGATTCAAAAAAGCGCCCTCGCCGTAAAAATATAAATTTGCTCCCCTATGATACAATCTACTATCTGTATTCTCATGTAACGTAGTTATCTATGTTTTATTTGAAAGTGTTGAATGGTTTTATGGATGTTTCTCACGCAATAATATTGTAATTCGCTTCCCTACATATAATCTTATTCATCATATTTTATCTTATGAGCCGTAAAACCGATGCCCATTGAGTAGACGTCTTCTGGATATACGAGTATAACGCGAATCGGGAATCAAACGGAAGGTAAGACGGCGCAGATTTTTAAGATAACCGGTAGAACCTGGACGAGACTTGCCGAGACGCGAGTTGAGTGGCGTCCATTGACGAAAATGACTAACAACAATCAGGTGAGATAGGTGAAAATCGTAAATAAATAAAACACTGGCGAATAATAGTTTCACTGCAGAGCAAAGACCAGTTCTGTTCATAAAGATATCAAACGATAAATCAATGCCACAATTATCTATTGCGTTTTATTCACTGTGTCAATGACATTCACATCCTCTACAGCAGTCTCTTTTAATCAGCATCTCTCATCCAGCTGCAAAGATTGTCGCTCCACCTAATCTAAACTAATGTCTAATTTACAATATATCATTATTTTTGGTGTGGTTAACGCCTAGCCTGGTGTAAAAGTTTTTTATGCCACCCACGGGCCTCTGACTTAGCTTTACATGCAGTCGAGAAATATCTCTCAGGCATGGTTTAGTTTCCTCACGATGTTTCCTTCACCAAAGCAAGTGATAATTATACAATACGTATATGAATCAATCATCAAAATCTGTGTGCATGACTAGGTTTCGAACTCGATACGAGTTCGAACCCTAATATGCTATGACTTGGTAATCCGACGATCGCACCACTAGGCTTAAAATATTCTTCACTGTTTTATGTTTTATTCTAACAGAAATCCGCATTACGAATTATTTCATTGATTCATCAAGTTTCCAAGTACACACCCTCACTTGCAATCATTAGTATTCAGAACCATAGAAACAAGGATTTCTATGGCTTTACAAGCATGAAGTACCTTCCCAATAAAGGCAAATGCATGTACAAATGTCTGTACATGAGGTTAATATTATAATACTAAAACTCGTGAACAATGCCCGTGTCGGTAAAGTTACCAGCATTCTGTGGTATTATTGCCACGCATGTTTAGTTGGCGGTTCCAAACGTTAATTAGGTGATCAAAATGGAATATAATAATGATTTCACGCTAATATTATCGGAAATATGCATTGTTTAGAATTTTGGAATGATCCATCAATTTTCACGTTTGGCGAAATATCGTTAATAATTTGTGGTTTTGATTATGTTTAGGCTTTTCACGAAACTAAACATAACCAGTTTGAAATACGTTTGGTCTATTGGCAAAATATTGATTGGTTACCGATTTCACTTAGGTAGGTATTTCATATAATTATGTATAGTACTTTTCACTCTAGGACATGTTTTAATTAAGTTCAGTTTGATCCATATAAAGCAACATAAAGTTTTATCCGCAGCTTCGCTTGCGTAGGTTGGAAATTATCCCACGACAACGTACTACCTGAGACCTTGAGTTCTGTGTTAAAGCATAGAATTCTATCTATCCGTATCAAATTTTATCCGTATGTCAACTTAATCTAATATTTACAAGACATAACAACTGAATCTATAATTTTATTCGATATATCGATCGGTTAATATAATAAACGATTGATATAATTTATTTTAAAGTGTGCTCTTCAGCTCGCGGGCCGCCTCACCCCTCCGCGCCTACGCGATTTTAAATAACACTCTAGGGGTAGTCTTGTCTGCCCACAAGACTACGTAGTGTCGGTTTTGCAGCGATTCGTTTCTGTCACGCTTTTCGATAATAAACGTTATGTTACATAATGATTTTCGATTAAATAAACGTTATATCCAATAACATTATACGAAATAAGTTTTAGAGTACATAAATGTTATATCTGAAGAAATTATATCAACAGTTGGTATAACTCACGTTTATTATATCTTGTGAACGTTATTGAAATGAAAATATACCAAATAACTTTATATGTTATGAGACGCACCCCTGTCAATTCACATGCCAAAAACAATCTCCCAGGAAAAATAAAAGGTACACCAACAAAATAAGCAACATTAATAGGACATTCCACTTATCACCTTGTTATCCCAAACAAATAGGCATTGAACGCGTTATCATTAACTGTAATACTGCTCGCCCAACAAAATGTCTCCGAGGTGCTGTTAAGCCCCACAGATTTCGGGATTTGGTCACACAACAATAGTTTGCACGCACATTACAAATCTCACCTGGATATCTGCCTACCTGCTTTGCAGATAACGTTTGATGAATAATAATATAAAGGGTTGTTGGCGGGTAGTTTAAACTATTATCTTGGGTGTAATGTATGGTATTTTTGGAACAGTCGTTATGATTAAATTAACTTCTAACCGCGTGTTTGGGCAGGGGAATCCATATAGATTTTGATCATTATTTTGTATCCTACTTGTTTATTCTTTAAGTTATCCGATACAAACGGTAAGAGATTAGGCTCAGAAAGTCAGGAACAATGGCTTACCGTGCTTTTCGAGTATTGGAGGTATCACACCGCCAGTTTTCAGACTCCGGGCTGCTACTGAGAAATTCCATCGGACTATGAGAGTGAGCCCGGCAATGGGCCGGTCATATTAGCCACAGAACCGATGACCTTTGGGGTAGACGTGTTCTTGTGTGGAGACCGCGAATCGACAAACGTAAGGTGGGACGCCCTCAAGCTCGGTGAAGCGACGATGATCTTCGCTGGGTGGCTGTTTGCAACTGGATGAGAGATGCTGTGAATTGAGTTGAGTGGCGTGTCCTTCGTCCATGACCATCGCTGAGATGAAACGAAAACGGCCAGAACTATTGGTTCAGTCGATTGGTGTTGATAAAATAACTATGTAATTTATTTTACTCAATTGCTACACGAAGAAGACAGCGGAAGCTTGACAAAGCCAACGACCAGTGGTCCACATTGGCCCTGGATCGTCTGGAACACTTGGAATTCCTGACGTAGGCTAAAAGTAATGCAATTTTCCCACGACACCGCACGTCCGCGCGGTTCGGCGAAAGCAGCGAAGCAGATGTATGGGCAGTGCACCCCGCGGAGAGGCGGTGACCACTGCGGTTACTGGCTAACAGTGATTGCAACACTGGTAAGAAACACCATAAAATATTCGTAAAATATTCTCCAAGACCACCTTGATTAAAAACTCTGTACAATAGAAACACAGATAACATAATACGATCGACATTAAAAACTTGGAAACGGAACCTCAGCACACCATTATTCTTGAGACGAAGAAGGATTTCTTTTTATCGAGTCTACCGCATAAAAGAGTTCTAGAACAAGTTTTTTCACTGGAATACTAACGAGCGGCTTGTCTAAGTTATAACCGTTTTGCATTGTTTTAATCACCCCAGACCGGCTTACCAAACTACCACTGGAAAGACAAGGAAAAATAAATCATTGAGAGAAGGAAGGCTTTATATTTTTCTTTTGGTACAGAAAGAAAGGTGAATTTTAAACAGTGCGAGAAGTTTTTGTCATCTTGTAAACAATGACTTTTACTGCATTCTTGTTTTTCGAAAAACCGTTTTATTGTCCACAAATAAAGTACAGTTTACCCAACAACTTCAACCACTTGTGTGACTTTTTCATTAATGCTAGTCATTCTGAAAATAATTTTATTTTGCACTAGCGTTTAGTTTATACTCGTTTTTGAAAAAATAACATTAATTGGAAACAAGAATGTCAATAGTATTCGGTTAAGGTGCAAATCCACCGCGGGGCACGCGGTGCATTTTAGCTGCGTGGATTCATTTGTTTGACAACGTGGGTCCACATTTCCACTACGTGGCGCACGGAGAGGCTATACACACACGTGTTTTTACCAAGACACACCGTGCGCCGCGGTAGGTATGCGCCTTTATACTTTGTCGTACGTTATTGTATACCTTGGATACCACTGTAGGCGCGGGCCTGTGGACGGAGAGCTATGGGCTAGCTCGCTGTCCGTCTGTCTCATGACGACAGGCCGAGTCGACGGCGCGTTAGTGTTCCACGCGCGCCTCAAAGAGAGTCAGCAAAAAGGAAGAGGTCCGCAAGGGCCGATGTCTGCCGGGGTTGCGGGACTGTTCGAAAGAGATACCGTGACCCCGGAACACAAAAGGCGATGAAGGAACACGGATGGGTTTTAGTCAGTAAAAGTCTGACACTCCCTCCTGCTCCGCCCAGAGCGGAAGGAGTCATTTGATGATTTCCCATCCGAAAAAAAAAAGATACGGCTTGCTACGAGCATGGTGTGCTATGAAATTCTACGGATTTGCTACGACGTGCTACGAGGCTTGCGTAGCAATCCCCATAGACCGCAAACAAACGAGGAACTCAACGCTTGCCCGCAGAGTATTTACAAATGACTGGTTTATTTTTAGCCTAAAAGCACTTGGTGAATAAAATATGCATTATTAACGTGAATTAAACATAATTAATAAACTTTTCATGCTGATGTATTGTAGTGTCTTTCACTGTTTGCTTTCACGACTAATGCTCTATTTTACTAAAACGAGGTGGCTTTTAATGTGTTGCTTACACACCAAGCAGTTTCTTAGCTAAAAACGAGCAACAATAATTCATCCATTAATAACACCTTGTTCACGGCTTGGGTCAATGCGACTTGCGGTGCGCCATTTCTTCCGACGCTTTTTACTTCACGTTTCATAGCCATAGGCATAGCCTAAGAAACTTCTTTAATTTATTATTGCCATAATGACAGTCGCAAAACGCATGTCGCTTGTGCATGTAACTCAGGGCCTTAAGGAATAATAATATCAGCTATAAAACATAACGGCATTTTAATTCTCGTATTCTCTCAGCAAACCCTTTCATTTGATACCCATGTCATGGGATGCATAAAAAGTTTTTAGTCCACCAATATTGAGAATCTGACATATTGGAATTAGAATAATTTGCCTAGCTAACCATGCATTGTCATTCAAACTAAACATGTTTCTAAAAATTCAGCTCATTAGGAAATGAGGGGTCAAAGTGAAATTATTTTTCAAGTTGACTTTTTATAATAATTGAATAATAGACAGTAAATCTGTGGTGATTGCTGCAATCGCTTGTATATTATTTAAAACCATTATATGACGTGCACATTAAGAGCGTCCAGAGTAAAAGATTAGATCGCCAATTAAAAAATAAGGTGATTAAAATGAACCGTAGCAGCTAAGAGATGACCATTTACTCCTTATAACATCAGCTATATGCCAGTAAAAGACTAGCCAAAATCGGTCCAGCCGTTTCAGAGAATAGCAAAACAGATAAAACAATTCGACCTACCGGAGTTATCTGGGCGACTTATAGACTCAGTTAAGCTTAAAGAGAAGCTAGGCTGCAAGAGCGAGTGAAGTAATAAGAAGACACAACGCGACGCCCGTCTCCCGGCAACAGTTGCTGGGGCTGCGCCAAATGCCAGCGCGGTCGGCGCGGCAGCGCCCCAGGCCGTCAGCGCAACTGCGCGCAGCTTCTGTCAGTGGCATCAGTGCTAAGTGACATTTTTTTTTGTTGTAAATTTAAAATGTACCTATGTGTTTTCTTTTTAAGTGTTTTTAATAGTTTATATTTATTTATTGTTTATTGGTAAGTTAATTATTTTATGTTCGGCGCCAATTGTAGCGACGCCGGAATAGTTAGTGCCAGTCAACCTGCCACATCACTGGATGTACAACTGGTAAGATGCCCTCACTGCTCCCAGGTTCGTTTTTTTAAAGGCAAACGGGGGCTTAAAATACACTATGGCAAGGTCCACAAACCTCATAGTGTACCTTTGTCCCCCCCAGCCACATCCCCGACATCAACACCTTTTGAACTAAATTTGTGGAAAACATTGTCCAAATTCAAAAATTCCACTCCAGTCCTAAAACGAGTTCCCCGGGGCGCGAGACATTCTGTTGCGCTGAGTTTAGCGCGATGTGTCCGTCTCGCGACCCAGGAGAACTCGCACCGTGCCTGGGAGCAGTTACTCACCTTCCCGTACAGGATTCTGCATGTCCAAAGAAATTTGGCTACTCAAAAATCTTTAACAAACCAAATTAAAGATAATTGCAACAATTCGGCCCGTATTTTAGATTCCAAATTACCTTTTTTTAATAAACAGAAAGACATTTGTGATCATGTGGAATCCAAGCTAAGTGACGGAGACATTAGGGGGGCAGCCAGAATACTGTTCAGCAGTGATGTGGTGGCGACTTACTCTCCAGATACTCTTTCAGCCCTGGAGAGTAAACATCCATCGCCTGCGGATGGTCTCACCTTCCCCGACCCGCCCGTCTACCCCGACCCCCTCATTCAGGACTCACCTTTTTTTTTAAATTACAGCCCTGCAGTTGATCGCAGCCGTGAGCTCCTTTCGGAGTGGTTCTGCCGGCGGCCTCGACGGCCTGACTCCACAGCATTTGAAAGATTTGTTGAGTTCAGGCGCCGGGGAAGCTGGTGTGTCGCTCTTGAAGGAGCTTGCGGTTCTGATCTACTTAATGCTCTCCGGCGGCGTGAACGATGCCGTCGTCGATGTCTTGTATGGAGCTAACCTGTGTGCCCTGCGCAAGAAGGACGGCGGCATTCGACCAATTGCCGTCGGTTGCACCTACAGGCGTATGGCTGCCAAAATATGTTGCAAGCTATACAGTGAGACGCTTGCAACTAAGTTCCAGCCCCTTCAACTTGGTTTTGGTTCCAGAGGGGGCTGTGAGGCAGCCGTACATGCCTTAACGTCTTTTCTACACTCAAAGAAAGGTGAGGTCATCCTCAAGGTTGACGTCAAAAATGCCTTCAACTCTGTGAATAGGGACACTTTGTTGGCTGAAGTCAAAAAAGTACTACCCGAAATTTATGGTTTTTTGTGGCAATGTTACAGACACCCTTCAAAATTACTTTACAAGGACAACGTTTTGGAATCTGCAGTTGGTTGCCAACAAGGTGACCCTCTCGGGCCTGTCATTTTCAGTTTGGCTATTCATCCCATAATTCAACAACTAAATTCAAAATTCAATGTGTGGTATTTAGATGATGGAACGTTAGGAGGTGATGTTAACACGGTTTTGGCTGACCTACAACTACTCAAAAATCAATTTAAATCTATTGGCCTTGACCTTAACCCCTCAAAGTGCGAAATTTACCTCTCTGACGTTACCGACAGACAATCGACTATAGATAAATTTAATGCAATAGCCCCACAAATTAAAATTTTAGAAAAACGTTCCCTGCACCTCCTAGGTTCCCCTATTTTAGAAGAAAGTTTTTCATCTTTCATCGACGACAAAATTAAACATTTCAATGATATTTCAGATAGACTCTCCAAAATTAATTTACATTCGGCATTCACCATTATCAGATATTGCTGTTTTGGTCCAAATTTTATGTATTTTCTCCGTTGTTCTCCTCTTTGGAAGAAACCACAACTTTTGGACAAAATTGACCAAATAATTCGCAACACATTAATATCCATTCTTAATGTGGCCCTGGACGACCGAGCGTGGCTGCAAGCCACCCTACCAATTCGTTTTGGTGGCCTTGGCGTCCGCAAAATTTCTAGTGTTAGCTTACCGGCATTCCTGTCTTCTGTCCACAGCACTGAAAAGTTAACCAGGAAAATTTTAACTCTCTCCCTGGTTAGCTCGGAAGTGCCGTGCTTGACCGACGCAGAAGACGCTTGGAAAGTGACTTGCCCGGACACGGATCGGCCCGAGAACCCATTTTCCCAGAGACAGTGGGATGAGCCGCTCTGCAGGTTGGTACGGAATAAACTTATTGATACGTCTACCAATACTGCTGAGCGTGCCCGCCTGCTGGCTGTGGGTGAATGGGAGTCGGGCCTCTGGCTTCAGGCACTACCGTCACCTAATATAGGCACTATGTTAGGTGACACAACCTTCCGGCTCGCTACATGTTTGCGTTTGGGTGCTCCTTGTGGGGCTCCACATCGCTGTCAATGTGGTGAAGCAGTCGACTGCCTCGGACACCATGGCCTTTCTTGCAGTAAGAGTGCAGGTCAGATAGCGCGGCACGCTAGCATCAATGATCTCATCCGTCGTGCTCTTGCCACCGCCGGGGTGCCAGCTGTATTAGAACCCACTGGCTTGGCACGCGTCGATGGCAAGAGACCAGATGGTATGACCATAATGCCATGGAAGTTGGGTAGGCCTTTGGTGTGGGACGCAACTTGCGTCGACACCCTTGCGCCATCCCATCTTCCTAGCACAGTGTGCTGCGCTGGGGCGGCTGCTGCAGGTGCTGAAAACCTCAAACGGCGCAAGTACAATAATTTAATTGGTAATTATGTGTTTGAGCCGTTTGGGGTTGAAACACTAGGGCCATGGGGTCCGAGTGCCCACCTAGTATTTCGGGAAATCGCCAAACGGTTGGTCGACTCTTCACGTGACCAGAGGGCGGGCCTATTTTTTGGCCTAAGAATCAGCATTGCCATCCAACGTGGCAATGCTGCCAGCCTTCGGGGCACTTTTCCTGTTGACAGCGATGTGGACGAATTTTTCGACGCCCTGTAACCTTTTTTTTTTTTTTGATATTTGTAAAATATTTTTATTTCTTTTTATAGAGTTAGTGTGTAAATAATGTAAATATTATTAGTCTGTGTTTAATAAATAGTAAGAATAAAAAAAAAAAAATTAGGAAACCGAGAAATAGGTCAAATTAAATTTCTTAGATTTTTTACATAGATAATTACGGGTGAAGAATTTTTTTCCAATTTTTTTAAAATGGAAAAATACCTTCAGCTTCCAAAATATTACAAATACTGAGTCGAAAATCCCGTTTCGAATTAAGTCTCTTTTAAAATAAAAAAGTGTTAAAATGGAAAAAAACCTTCAGATTCCAAAACATTACGAATACTGAGTCGAAAATTCGAAACGTTACCCTTTTCATAGCATCACAGATTAGATCAGATCGACCATAACTTATTTGATCGGAATAATTTCTAACTTAAATTGAACTTGTCTAACTTCTGAATAAATTATCAAGAAGTTATTGACTTTTTTTCCGAAGCTCTGACACGTTTTAAAAATAGAGCTCTTTGAAAAAGTTTGTCCGTTAGTTTGGAAATCTAAATTTTGAGTACCTAATCTACTTTTCATGGGTCTTAATTATTTAAGAATTTAGGTAATTTTCTTGTTATTTTCGTCTGGAATTAGACCCAAATAATAATTATAAGTCTTGGTATAACATATTATTTACAAGCTTTTATTCAGTTTTACTTGCGTTCTTGGAGTAAATTTAAAGGGCTTAAAAAGACCCTTAACGAAGCCGAAAGGCACTTGCTCTACCCGTTATTGCTTTTGTTCTAGACCATACCTGGGAATCTTCTAGTTACGGAGTTAGTGGGGGTCAAAGTTACAACTTTGTTACAAGTGTTTTTTTTTTAATACATGTTTTAAATGTAAAATCTGTACTTTAAACACCTCCACGACCCCCACACTAGTCAATCCATCCATCAGTAAAATGTTTTGAGTGCGTTACATTAAGTTTTACCGGAAAACCTGATTTTTCACCCAAAAAAAAAGTAATTTCCCAGCAATAATTTTTGCGTAGAGTTACGTAATTTGATGTACATGTCACCGTAAAATTGTAAATACCGTTAACCGCATCTCGCAGGATTGTAAACTCTTGAAAAATTGTGAACACGGAACGCACCTCGCGCGCTGATTGGTTAAACGTCATGTGCCCCGCGCCGCTACAGTTGTTTGTTAATTCTTTTGTTGTCGAATGTAAATGAACAGTGTTTTGGTGATTGTAAATTGATTTCGTGTTGAAAATAACTTACAGCTTTAGAATTAGTTGTATGAAATTGTGGTATAAGTAAAATTAATCTGTGAGTAACCAAAGAAACAAACAGAACGACCTACTGTAAGACCGACCAATCGGGGACAGGTTCACAGTCTTTCGAGAGTTTGCAATCACGCGAGATAGATTATAATCTAACTGTATTTACAATTTTACAGTGACATACATAATGCTTGGTAACACCCTGTATGTACTCGGTTGATGGCACTAGGCTCGCTCCTAATAGAATGGGACTTAAATACAGCGCTATTTGGGTGTGCTATAAGTAAATAGGTACACCTCTGCCTAACCATAGGGGCTATAGGCGTGATGTTATGATTGATTATCTTGCCTTAACCACCCATTAATTACGTATGTTTATGAAGATGACGTCGAAACAACGGATCATTTTCTTAGTAATCTAATACGATACGACCTTGACGTGTTTATCAAGTTAAGAATATCGTGTTATCCTAGATTGTTTACTAAGAGGAAACCGATGTGTGGGTAGTCAAGAAAAATAAGACGAAAACGTTCGCTACGAAAATATTTTTGGACTAAGTATATTTTATTTGTAAGTATTTATGCTATATATCATCATTTCAGCCGAAAGACGTCCACTGCTGGAAATAGGCCTCCCCAAGTGTCGCCACATTGACCGGTCCCGCGCGACTCGCATCCAACGGATTCCCGCAACCGTCACCAGGTCATCGGTCCACCTAGTGGGAGGCCTGTCAACGCAACGTCTTCCGGTTCGCAGTCGCCTCTCCAGAACTTTTCAGCCTCATCGGCCATCCGTTCACCAGAACCTGGTTCCGGTGAACCAGGGTCACCGACGTAGCCCGAAGAATTGCCAAACTAAAGTGGCAGTGGGCAGGGCACATTGCTCGCTATTATGTACTAAGTACATATTAGGTATCTACTCAAACAATGTACGACTGCAATGTTTATCAGTTTCTGGTCTAACTGTTTGTGTATGTAAAATAAAAAAAAATTGTAAACGCATCCACGATATAGGAGAAACCCCTAGTGTGGAGCAATGAAAAAAATACCACTTGCAAGTAATAATAATAAGTCTTCTTCACTGTTTTCAAATCTTTAAGTTCGTTAAGTTTTTACTACTGGGTACATTTGGCTCATCATTTTATTTGTTACACACCTATGACAGGTGTTGGGCACTTATCAGAATATTTTAAGTTTTTCACATAGAAGTTCTATACGACCCGAATGGCGCAGCGGTCGTGAAGCTGCCTTACGTTCTTAGGGTCCCGCGTTCCAATCCCGGTTGGAGCAAATGTTTGTGTGATGAGCATGGACATTTGTTTCCGAGTCATGGATGTATATGTATAATAAGTATGTATTTACAATCAAAAAGTATCCATGTAGTTTATCAACTATCTGGTGTCCACGACACAAGCCTCGTTGCTTAGTGTGACACTAGATGCCACTGTGTGTTAATGTCCAGCGATATATTTATTTATACTTCTAATAATCCTCAATGCCGTGCATCGCAATTTTCCAGTAAATAATTGGACTGACATTGTTTAGACAACTTATCTGTTCAACAATTTTGCAGGATTTTCAATCGAACCGCTGAGCGTGGTCATTCTCCACGTTAAGTCTGAAAGTATTAATTAGTGCAGTTGAGCGCTCTTCAGTTTCACTCAGGATTTCAGCGATTTAATGGTTAGCTGGTCGATTGGTTTTTTGTTCGCTTTAAAATAAAAGATGCCGATCGTTTATTAGTTAAAAGTTTACTTATTATTAATTGAGAGAAAATCTCGAACATATTTGAAAAGATTCGAAAGCTCAGTCGTTTTTAAATACAGAAACAAAATATTTTTTAATTGCTACTACGATTGGCGAGAGAAGGCAAAACACTGAAAGAGCTGTAAAGGAATGGAGAAAACCCAGCACAGGGACAGAATAGGGTAAACAAAAAAAAACTGCTACTACGACTAATCCCTATAGTTGTTTCTTTTTTACTTAAAAGTAGTCTTAGTACAACCCTTATAATTAAAACAAATCCCTGTCTCCTAAGAACATCCCAATTTTCCTTCAATAGTAGAAAATAATTGTGGGCGTACAAGGAACGGCAAGTTTTTGTCAAGACTAGGAGTAATTAGTCTCGAAACTAAGTCCTAATAAAAGAGTAGGTTTTAAAACCCTTGTTCGCTTTAGGACAGATTCGCCGTAAGACAGATTCGCTTAACGACAGATTCGCTTTAACCCTTAATTTGGCAGTGATCCAAGTTCTTGTATTTTATGAAATAAGATGCATTTCTGAAGTCCTAGGGTTAAATACGACTTAGGAGAAATAGACAAAAAAATATTTCATTTACAGGTTTTCAGGAAATCAATGTTCATCACAGTGAACACTGCGAAATACGTTGAGAATCTGTAATGTTCACTGTGGTAAACATTGCCAAATTAGTGTCATATAAACAGGTAAAATAAAAACACTATGTATATATCAATAAATCATATTATTTATTTTATTTATAGAAATGTAAAAAAACAATTACGAGGATTTTTTCCTGTAACAAAACTAAGTCTCATATTGCATTTTATACAATATACAGTTGTATTATTTGGCAAAACTTGCATCGCCCTCTGTCTTCTTTTGTGCTGGGATAATGCTACATAGTACCAGATGATGGATACCAGGCTTCTCTTTCATGTACTGTTTTCTGTTTCTTGCTTTCCTGCCCTTCTAAGGGGTCATGTGTAAAATCGACATAGGTTTCGGTTCTTTCTTCGATAACGGTATGGTGACGAAAAATACCTTTTTTCCTGAAAAATTGGAGTTAATTGGAGAACTTCAGAGTGGTATAAACGGTTTTTCATCGTCATTTTGAGTATGTTCAGGTTCGAGACTACTATCGATGTCTAAGCGTTCAAAAGAAGTTTTAACGGAAGGCGCAGAAGATAAAACTGAGAAGGTGGTCGTAATTTGTTGTCACTGTTATTTTCGGACTTATCACTAGTGTTGGATGGTGCGTGCTCGTCAGGAACAAGTGCTACTATTCTTTGGGTGTGGTCCTGTATTATAATCTGCTAAAAAGCTGAAAAAAGCAAATAAGCCTAGTAGAAGCCCACCAAACGAAAGCATATTATTTGTAATAAAAGCCAGACCTAATTTGGCAATGTTCATCACAATAAACGTATCAAATTGACAATACTTGTTTGAATATTTGGCAGTGTTTACTGTGATAAACAAACAAGTTTGCCTCCAAAAAAAGTTACCAAAAACACAAAACATATAGTAAAACTCATTCCAAACCAAAGCATAAACATTGATTAGTAAATAAAAACCAAGAAAAAGTTAGTTTATCTATGTAAACATGTAAAATAAAAACATTTATCTTGCGAAGAATCGAGTGCCCGCGCCTCGCTGACATCTTTTCACGATAATGACAGATGAACGATGCTGCCACTGGTATAATTATTTTTTATACTGATAAATATAGGTACTTTAAAATTGCTATATCTAAAATAAAAACCGATAAATAGTAGATAATAGTCGCTTAATATTTATTTTTATGAACGTTTATCACAGTGAACATAATCAAAATAAGGGTTGGCAGATTCGCTTTACGGCAGAAGTACAGTGAAGTCCATTATCTATATCGAGTAGTTCACCGTAGGTATTATTAAAAAAACAATAAACAAAAATACTATTTATTATTTATCTTACGATACATACTTATTTACATTTCTGTTCAGTCGGAAAAAAAAAAATTAGCACCAATCAATCGTAGTACCGAAGGTAGTACCTACATAAGACAATGTCATATAATAAAAATATACCATGACATGATTACGAGTGGCCATTGACAAAAACAAAAAGAGCATTTTATTCTTGACCATTTTAACACGACTGTACAATTTCTGCCGTAATGCGTATCTGCCGTAAAGCAAATCTGTCGTTAAGCGAATCTGTCTTAAGGCGAATCTGTCATAAAGCGAACAGGGGGTTTAAAATATATCGGTAGTTTTAGAAAATCTTTTAATCTTTTTTTTTTTTTAGGGTGGGGGATTAAATCGCACACACACAAGGGCTAGGGAGATACTTTTTATATCATTACCATATAATAAACGCTAAGCTGTGAAACTACTAATGCTAATCAAGAAATTTTTCATTGGTATTTGAAAAAAAACATTTGTTTTTTTTTTATTCACTGTTAAAAAAATCCTACGTTAAAGTTCGGAATGATGTACAGAACACGTGGCGTCGATGTTTCCATACTCTACGTCTATCTGAGTATGGGACCTAAGTACGAAGTTGATTCAAAATAAAACCTTCCCACAAAAATTTATGTTACAACAGTAGTTTCACAGCTTGGCGTTTTATTTTATATTTTATAAATGTGTTGTGCACAAATGCTAAGGCATAGTATAACATAGTATTAAAATATCTTCCTAGCAATGACGATGTGACATTCTATCAGTTTTAACGGTGCGGTGGTAGAAAAGTAAAAAAAAAGAATTGAGTTGACACAGTTTACCACTTTTTTAGGGTATCTAGGGTTTACTTCAACTTCAATTCAAAGGCCACCTCATACATACACAATCACGTAGAAGTCAGCAGACAGCGATATCTTATGGAAGACATTTTTTGACGTGATAACGTCTAATAAATCAATGAATACCGGCTGCAAGCACGAAAAAGTGTCACACCGTTCCGCGCACCAGAGGCTCTACTCTCTAACGTTTCGTCCGTATATTCGGATCTATCCATCCCTCTCACTCGCACTCATCTGCAGACGGATAGATCCGAATACGGGCGAAGCGTTAGAGAGTAGGGCCCCAGTCACGTTCCGCCTGAGTCATCAACGCCCAGCCCAAACCCTGGACCTAGAAACTTGAAATTTTGCACAGTGGTTTCCTAAATGTAGACAAGGAATAATCAAGGGTTTTTCGAAATTCAACCCCTAATGGAGTTAAATAGGGGATGAAAGTTTGTATAAAAGTCCGTCAGTTTTAAAGTTAGAATCTTAAAATTTTGTGTTTAGGCTAACGATTGAAAATTAATTTACACGTTTAATTAATATCACCCCCAAAGGGTTGAATTGGGGATGAAGTTGTGTTGGAAAGTCCTTAATTGTCAAAGTAAAATCACAAAATTTATTATTTAGGCGTATGGTTTTAAGCTAAGGTAACGGTGTTGTTTAAATTTCAATCCCTAAGGGGGTGAAAAGGGGGATGAAATTTTGTTTTATAAGTTAAAATCACTAATATCATGAAAAATTACGAAAAATTATAGTCTGTAAACCGACTTTACAGACAACCATTTTTTAGGGTTCCGTAGTCCTGACCAGGAACATTTATAGTTTCGTCATGTCCGGCTGTCTATCAGTCCGAAGCTTTGCTAAGAGACCGTTCGTACTAGAAAGCAATTAATAAGCAATCAATTATGCCAACAAATTGGTAAAATAAATTTTAGTAAATATTTTTGTTCAGGGGAGTTCCTCTACATATGTGAAGTTAAGATGTTTATTTTTTGTCATCTGCCCCATTGTGATTTTTTAAAATGACTTTGGGGTTGCTAAAACTATTTTTCGATTTAATGCTCCACTTACGAAATATTAAACTTTAAAGTGAAAATTTTTATTCTTTTTGTCTCCCCCTCCCCCTCTAAAAGCTAAACTGCTGGATTGAAACAAAATCATAATAATTAAAGGAAACTATAGCAGTTTAGATAACTATTAGTTTAGCAGTAAAAATCGTTGAATTTGGGTGTTGGATAATTTTGTACCAAATACAAAATCCTTTAAAATTACTAGGATTAGTTGCTTTTTTACAACGGGTGAAGACTTGCATAGAAAAACAAAATCTAAAATATAACGGGCTAATAGATGGAACCCTAAACTGCGCGTGGCCCGACACGCACTTGGCCGGTTTTTTTTACAAATCGGAATCACTATTCTGTTCACTACACTTATAAGCTGTTGCTTGAACAAAGATTTACTTGTCACTTTATACAAGGTGTAAACGGACCCTTCACATAGCCGTCAACCAAGCATTATGTACATTGTACATCACATTAAAAACTAGTATTCAAAAAAACTTGTGAAAAAGCTGGAACTCTGACCCCCAATATCACCGTAACTAAGGTTTCCAGACCTATGGTCTAGAAGAAAAAAATTAACGCAATAAAATTGACAATGGTGTCGATTCCGTTGTGCACAAACTAAACTTAATTTGGGCTATTGCTATCTTTTACTAAAAGGCAGTGCGAGACAAGGACGGCTATATCTATGAACTAAGTTAGAGATGTCAAACTAGTTTATGCCTTGCGCTTCACCGTGTTTTTAGTCGACATGTTTTTACGTGCACCCTTCATTTGTAGGCAAATATCAGTTCCAACAGAATTTGACAGCTGTAAATTACGTCCGTCTCTTTCTCGTTTTATTAGACAGAAAAAAATAGCAATAGCCTAAATTGAGTTTAGTTTGTGTACAACAGAATCGACACCAATACCTCATTCGAAATACCTATTCAAAATCTGTACCAAACTAACTAACTGGTCCTACTGCCACTAGCCCGCACACTGTAGTTCAATAACGCAGCCAGTATAACGTTGTGGGAGATGATTGCCTTCCTATTGTGTTCATTGACATGACCAGCTCTTTATCACACCATTCATGTACGCTTAGCTCGCCAGCACAAATAGGATCGTGTGATTAGTCTTCAAGATAGCTTTTGTGCTGCTGTGAATATGTTTATGTGTTAAATAACTAAGCTTTAGTTACACAAAGTACTTTTATCTCTTTCTGATTAGTAATCTTCTAATAAATAATGTATAAAAATCTCGTGTCACGCTGTTTGCTAACGAACTCCTCCGAAACGGATTGACCGATTTTTATGTTTTTTTTTGTGTGTGTATTTGGTATGTCTGAGAATAGGCCGGAGGCTATTTTTAATACCTCTAGGTGTATTTTTTATTCCTATCACGCGGGTGAAACCGCGGGGCGCAGCTAGTAAATATATAATAATTATCATGTTTTCGTACTCAGAGCTCGTAAGCATTAAGACTATGATGACTGCCTCGTTGTTCTAGTAGTCAGAAGCGCATGATGTCGGAATTTTTTATCTGACTACAGTTACTATGAAGAAGCAAAACCGAAACAAATTCATTCAATTCAATTTAGAACAAATCCGCCCGCAAAGCGTAGCTACCTCAGACTCCACTTCAGTTAAGCGAGTGGGCCTGTAGCACGGTAATATTATAATACAGTACTCCAACTTCATACAAACGGATGAAACGCGAGCTATACCTACGCGCCTCGATCTCGGGGTGCGCTCGGGGCGCAGACAGTCACGGCTGTACCGCGGTGTCGAACGGACGGTGTGTTGTTTTTTTAACAATAACCGCGCGATTTTTTCTCTGAAAATCAGTTAATATGACGAGTAGGAAATATTGTGCTGTTTTTGGTTGTATGAATTCGTCAATAACGCATCTAGACATAAGTTTTTTTAAATTACCTGGAAACTCTGAAAGGTAAGACTATAAAATAATTTTACTTACTAGTAGGTAGGTATATAATGTGTGTCTTTTTAATGGATAAGTATTTCCTTTTATCTCACGAAAAAAAAGGTGTTTGGATTAATAAATACAGCGAATAGAGTAACATGTTTTGTTAATTAAATCTACCAATCAAAAAACAACACGCATTTTTATTGAACAGTTATAGTCAATATACAAAGTATTTCATTTATTTATATAAAAAGGATATTTGCAATCACAAAACTAAATAGAAACAGAAAGTAGGCAAATGTAATTAAAATGCTGGAGACGGGCAGCCCTAACGCAAGCTTACGTACCGCGCGGCTGTAGGCATTTATTTCTATCATGCGCCCGAGTTACACTACTGTATTATAATATTACCGTGCCTGTAGCTACGTGAGTTCTCAGTTCAGAAACCACCTATGTGGGTGTGTCCGACTGACCGTGTGTCTTACAAGATGCCTGTTACAGCCTCAACTTGAAGATAACATGGTATAATAAACATTTTATAGCACATCAACTCAATTGATAATATTGTTGTTCGAAATACGACAATTATCATGCATCGTGAAAATTTACATCACAAAATTGTTGTGTAATTTAAATAGTTTTGATGGCTTCCTCGTAAATTGACGAGAAAAAGCACATCTTATAGAACGTGGAAGGAAATAGGAAGGACTTTAGTCAAAAAGAGTGGTACAATTCGGCATTCTGGACTGCAATGTTGAATTTGCAAAATGTTGAAATCGCAAAATGTTGAATCCCAAAAAGTTGAATTTTCTGGACCCACAATGTTGAATTTGCAAATTGTTGAATGTAATTTACAAAAAAAACAACCGCAAATAACCCCACAGTGGTGGTGTTACATGAGACACATTTGTTTGTTAATCCTGTGGTACATTTTAACCTGAATCTGTAAACAATCTATCCCACTTAACCCAGCTAGCAACCAACAACATTCCGAGAAAGTACCAATAAAATCTAATGCATCCATTTAAGGCGGCGTAACAACTAACATTTTTAATTTTACAAAGGCGTCCGCCATTTTCTTCGGTGGAAATGGTACGCGATTAGTTTTAATGGCGTGCTGGTGACGCTACGGTATCAATTAACGGTTGGCAATAAGGGTGGGTTTGCTGTGATTTTCTTTGTAACTGTATGTTGGAAGGGTAGGGTGTAGGGAATTGGTGGATGGTTTTGTCTTCTTAATCTTTTAAGTTCCATTAGTGGCATTAGAATTTTAGAATATAGAAGATATGTGTCAGTAAATTGATGCGGGGATAAAATATCACGATTCAAGTAATAGTAGCTTCTTCCTGTGACTTCGTCCGCGTAGATGAAACATATTACCATATAGCTTTCTCTATTCAGCTGTGGCTGGCAAAACAATTGAATGTGAATTTGTACCCACATGCAATTGTAAACGATATTTATCGCTACCCGCACTAAGTATCGCTAAATATCATGTCTCAGGCGTATCATAATACAGGACCTGTGTTAATACACAATATCATAATAATTTATACGCCTATTAAAATTCTATTCTATAAAACTAATGACTCAAGCGTTCGTGTAAGAAGCAAGACTTATAACACTTAAAACTTATTCCATTATCGTTATTATTAAACTTATGCACCCTATTTATTGTGAACAGAACATACAACTCCATAGACCAATTACCAACTAATTGTTCTAACTGGTTGGTCGGAGCAGTCGTGTCCCACTTATAGTTGTATTAGTGCTGGTTACTGCATCCCAACATGTTGATTACTTCGATATTGTGTTTGTGTCAGCTTCTATGTTGATGAGATTGTTGGCATTAAGTCTTATGTTATGTAAATTAGGAAACGGGACATTGTGACTGATTAATATTGGATGATCTTGGCTAGTTTGCTTTAATGGGTTAGTTAGTATTCGTGGATGTAATATTGTTGCCCTTTAATTAACCAAACTAATAAATTCAAAAGTCTCTAATTCCAATTAGGCTGCTAATCAGCAGTTTTTGAACGTCACAGTTTATAAGAGACAGACGCCCGCCCTTCGCCATTTCCTAATGTTTTAGCTGGAAATGGCGGAACAAAATCACCAGTAACACATTGTCGGTTAGGTTAGAAGAAACACGGCAGGATTTTAATCGGGGTGACTGCCTATCTAACGGCCACAACACAGTAACTGGTCAATAAAATAAATAAATATCGTTGGGCATTACACACAGCGCCATGTAGTGCCACTCTAAGCAACGAGGCTTGTGTCGTGGACACCAGATACTACTTAAATACTTTTTGTTTGTTAATACATACTTATTTTACCACGGAACAGAAAAAACAGTATTTTACATATAAAACATCCATGACTCGGAAACAAATATCTATGCTCATTGCTCATCAAACATACATTTGCTCCTACCGATACTTTGCTGAATTAATAATTTAGCCCTTGAAATTTTTGGCCATGAAATTCTTTTACATGGTTACCTACTAGCTGCAAAACTGCACAATTATTTTCAACGATGAATGCAGTTAATGTGTAAAATCTGTTTTCAACGATAATGCGTTTTTAACTATACTATATTATAGGGCAGATGTGAGTGGTAACACTGGGAGGGCACGCCCTTGTAGGACCTTACCGGTGATATTCTTCAGAAATGTGAGGTATTCGTACTTGTATAATCTGAGGTCCTTCCTAGCACGAGTTTCGGGTGTAAATGTAACGTAAATATGTTGATTTTTCAATTGAAAATACAATAATTATCCTATAGCATTTTAGTTTCGCAAGGAAACCAAGGTTACCGACGTAGCCCGAAGAATTGCCAAACCAAAGGGGCAGTGGGCAGGGCACATTGCTCGCAGAACGGATGGCCGATGGGGCCGAAAAGTTCTGGAGTGGCGATCGCAAACCGGAAGACGTTGCGTTGGAAGACCTCCCACTAGGTGAACCGATGACCTGGAGAAGGTTGCGGGAATCCGCTGAATGCGAGTCGCAAGGGATTGGTCAATGTGGCGACACTTGGGGGAGGCCTATGTCCAGCAGTGGTCGTCTTTCGACTGAAATGATGATGATGTTGATGATTTTAGTTACATTGTTTCTAACAAGCACAATCAGTATATATAACATCCAAATATGGACTGGTATTATTACATTCTTAAAATTTTGAAAATATTAAAAGTGAATGTATGTTACTTTTACACAGCGCACTTATGCTAACGCCACTGATGTGCGAACGTAAACGACCCAAAAGGAGTATGTAAGGGTCTTAGTGCGACCTGTAGTTATAAAAAGCAGTATGACACAGTAATAATAGAGATATTTCCCTGTTCCCGATACAGGTGGGCTACAATTTTTTTTTATTTTTTAATGTTATCAATTCGTCTGATTTTTTTTTTGTTTGTATTTTCAGTGAAATCTTCGTCAATTATAAACCAATTTTGATGGTTCTTTTTTTGTTTGAAAGAATATTATTTCGCGGTGGTTCCGTTTAAGTTTTGGAAGATCTGATGCTGATTTTCGGAGTTATACAAGGGAACTCCTCAATAATAGACGGAAAATTGGTCGTGATTGCTGCAATCGCTTGGAAGTTTATATTTTATTTATACAACATCATTGGCGTGATATTATGTAATTATGTTGTGTTTTTCGTATTGTTTTTTTTTAAGGATAATTTAAAATGTATTTTAATTTGTAAAGGTATCTTTCAACTACCGGTGATTACGACTAGCTTCAACTTACATAATCCTACTTATTTGCTTAGCAAACTCATCCACGGGTATATTGAACTACCCACGAAATATATTGACATAAGCATCTAGCAGAGCGATTTCTCAAGTTCTCTTAAAAGGGACCAGGGCCCGCCCCACGACAAATAAAATTTAATAGACCCCTACAAGGTTTCCTTTTCACACAAAATATTTTAGCTACATTTGCATTACAAAAGCCTATTGAAATGGGTCGTTGTCGGGTCTGTGTATGTATAGGTGTGTTTAATCTTGATACGAGTCGATAAACCTGAGATTTTGCACAGGGTAAATATTATTATAAGTTGTAATAACTTAGGTCTGGTTTCTTCGATTATAATTTAAAGGTGTTGTTGGTCGAGAGGTCTTGAGTCCAAATTCATCTTTTGCATTATTGATTATGATAGATGTAACTTTATTGATGAAGTTAACGACACCTTAAGTAAGCAGAGTGTAAATAAACTCTTCACGAAGCCGTTAACCAAGCATTCTGAACTTCAAAATAAGTAACCCTACGCAAAAATTATTGCTGGGTTCAAATGACTTTTTTTTGGGGTGAAAAATCATGTTTTTCGGTAAAACTCAATGTAACGCACTCAAAACATTGTGCTGGTAGATGGATTGAATAGTGTGGGGGTTGTGGAAGTGTTTAAATTAAAGTTCTAAAATTAAAAACATGAATTTAAAATGAAAAAAAATTACTAGAAGGTTCCCAGGTATGGTGTAAAACAAAAAAATGATCGCAATGACGGGGAAAACAAGGTGCTTTTCGGCTTCGTTTAGAGTCTTTTTACACCCTTAATACGCTAAGAACCTAGGGATTTGAATTTATACGCAGAACTTCTGAGCATCTCATTGCTCGTCTGGACAAGGTCAATAGAACAAGCAGCGTAGCAGGCAGCATGCTGACGTGATTACACAATCTAACGATTAACAACAAAATAGAATGGACATGGTCTAGTAGGTTACCGAGGAACGTGTTGGCGGCCACGTTAAAAGGTTATAATTACACAAAATAGGACTTTATTGTGTTTTCACTGTGTTTCGGTGGCCAGAAACACAGTGAAAACACAATAATGTTATCAACCTAACTCGGAATGATTATGCCGAGGCTATACCAATATTAAAGCTGTGTCGTTAGGAGACAGCGCTTTTGCCATAGACAATAATAATTAGTCATTTATACACATACTACATACTCCTGTTAAAAGAAATGCGAAACGCTCTGAATGCTAAAAAGAAATCTCCATTACCAATTAAAATATTAAAAACTTTATTACCACAATTCAAATGCTCACTTCACGTCATTAAGCAAACTTCGCATTTAATGACTACGCTTAAAGTTGTTTATCGTTAAAACTTGAAAACTTATATTTAACTCACAGTGATCGTGTTCCGACTTTATCGTACACTAACTTTATAACTATTGGAATAATGGAAGTTGCAACTCAATCCAGTGTTGCATTATCCGTTAAGACTTGGTGCCATACTATGGTCAGATTTGCCGTTACGGTCTGTTCACGACCACAGTTAATGTGACTTGAGACTCGACTAGTACTACTTCATCACAATAACTCTCGAAACAGCGATAGAAAACCTTGTTAGGAAACCGACGTGTCTAAGAAACAAAAAAAACGAAGACGTCACATCAGACAATGACATCTACCAACCCGCACTGGGCCCGCGAGGTAGATCACTGTCCATACCTCTTTAAAGCGCAATCTACACATGTCCGGAAACCCGACCCTTTTTTTTTCGGATGGGAAATCATCAAATGACTTCTCCCGCTCTGGGCGGAGTAGGAGGGAGTGTCAGACTTTTACTGACTAAAACCCATCCATGTTCCTTTATCGCCCCTTGTTTTCCGGAGCCACGGTATCAGTCCGGCAACCCCGGCAGGCATCGGTCCTTGCGGACCCCTTCCTTTTTGCTGACTCTCGTTGAGGCGCGCGTGGAACACGAACGCGCCGTCGACACGGCCTGTCGTCATGAGACGGACGGACGGCGAGCTAGCCCATAGCCCGCCGTCCACAGGCCCGCGCCTACGGTGGTCGGGAGCCACGTGGTGGACCCCGACGCCCGGGGCGTCTCCCGCGGCGGCCGGGACGCTGTGAGGTTCTCTCCCTTTCACGTTCCGCCACCTCCTTCTCTAGCATTACTGCTTCGCAGAAGGAGGTGACGGCGTCCCATTCCGTCTCGCTCCGGACCATGGCTTGCACCAGGGCCGGACGCGAGAGGTCGCCGCCGCCAATCGCCGCTTCGAGGACACGGCGGTGCTCCGCCCACGCGGGGCACACCTCCACCGTGTGCTCCACCGTGTCCTCCGGTCGATCCTCGCAATGGAAACACCCGGGCGTTTCCTCCCGCCCGATTCGGTGCAGGAACCTCCCGAAAACACCGTGTCCGGTGAGGACCTGCGTCAGGCGGAAGGTGAGGACGCCGTGGCGTCTCTCAAGCCACTCCTCAAAGAGGGGACTTACCGCTACTATTGTGGCGTGCCCTACCGTCTTATTTCAGCTTTGTTGGATGATTTTCAAAACACCACAGTCGGTTAAAGAAAAAAAAAGCAATCATTTATTCTATATAAACTAGATAATTATCCGAATCACTTTTAGATGTCATATTTCAGAAATAAACTGAAAAGAATCTACCTACATTTCCTATCTGACTAACTTCAGAAGAAATGGTGAAACCAACTCAAGGGTCAAAGCCTCTTTTAAAGTCCAGACAGTCCTCTTGTAAGTTCAAACGAGTTTGGGAAATGTTGAATGGAAAACAATCTTATATATTGACCCATTTCTACCACAGATGATACAACCCTAACTGTGTGTTTAGTGACCATAGTGGCCAGCCACCAAACTTTCAAAGGAAGAGGAATATAATACCATACGATGTAGGACCATGGGAAGCACTAATTAAGATATCAAAGTCCTAAGAAAAAGTATCCTATTCAATTGGAGAAAACTAAGGCCACAGCCACACAGTTACACATTTGGCGAGGTATAGTACCTGCCAAGCCAGGTGCCAGTAGTGAATAGTGTATTTTAATGAAAAGTTACGCTACATCATGTTGACCTACCACTTCTACTCCTGAAATCATAGTAACTGCAAGAAAATCCTTAAGAAAGCTTTTGAAACATGTCCTATGAAGATACAGAGTACTTGTGCTAAAGTAAATATTGTTCGTATTATTGTTATTTTTTAATTAGTGAGCTAAGTTCAGATGCTATAATTTTCATATACCTTTTTATATAGCTACCAATAAGCATGCAATTTGTAAAACAGTCCGTTGTTTTGCTTGGAGCAAAATCTTTCAAGAAAATTTGCTTGCGGAAATAGCCGTAAAACCAAAAATTCAGAGTCTTGTGACAATGTCACGCCAACCCGCGCTCGCCTAGTGTGGAGACTGACCCCCAGAAAAAGAAATAAATGTTTCTTTATGCCACGCTTTACTTGAGTGAATAGCCCAATCAAATTCATGTTTATTTGTCATTCCTCGTTCACTTTTGATTAATTTCATTCACTTCAGACGTTGAGGGAAAGATGGCCGAACGAAAGACAAAAATGAACAAAAATCATCTGATTTCGGCTTATTGTAACTACTGAGCAAAACTTTTCTGTGTGACTTCAGCCTAAAAGAAGTACAACGTTTCTCACAATACAAGGTGCCTGTTCCAACCTCACTGTGATTGCGTGGATTGTAGTTTCAATTTCAGAGCTGGCTTCATAAAACGATATAATTTTTATTATTTTTCTGTATTTCATGCTTTTTATTTTTCAAGAAATATTTTGAGACGGTCTCAAATGAGGTTTTGTACCGAAATTGCTGTACAGTTGTTTATTTAGAAAACATCATTGCATATAACACACACAAATAAATCTATTTATCAATCTAAGTATAAATATTATTTTCTTTAGCCTCCCTCTCCCTCTCTGTTCATCAACTAAGGGTCGGTAAACTTATTAATTTACTAATAATAAGGGACACTTGTGCCTCCCTAAATAAACGGTAAGTTTATTAATGTTATAACAACAAACAAAAGTCAACATGCGTCGCCTGCGTCGCGGCGCCCCGCTCCACAGCGCACGACGTCACCGAGGAGGCGGACCATTCCCACCACGACGCGCCCCGCCACGCCGGGCCGCTATAAAAGACGTCCGCGCGCTCAGTCGAGTTTATGCGGGACCGGGAAGCCGTGATCTGGGAAGACCGCATTCAGGAGGCGGCTGGCAGCTGGCCATCCGCCCATAGACTCTGCCGCCAACTAAAAAATGCCCCAGCTCCGGTGCGCCCACTATTAGATAGCGGCGGGGCGCTCAAGTATGTCGCAGAGGACCGCGCGGAGGTCTTCGCCGAGCACCTGGAGCGTCAGTTCCGACCGAACCCGACAAGCAAAGACGAACATGTCGCAACAGTCGAGAAACACCTTGGGGACTACTTCGCCATGCCGATAGCTCCCGAGGAAGATCCTATATTTTTCTCGCCTGGGGCAGTAAGACGCGCCATCCTGAGGACGAAGCCCAGGAAGGCCCCCGGTGCGGACGGTATCACCAACGCAGTGCTGCGTCAATTGCCTTACCGTACGGTAGCGGCGCTGGCGCGCCTGTACACGGCGATACTGCGCACCGGGACGTTTCCTTCCTCGTGGAAGGAAGGGCGCGTCATCATGCTGCCCAAGGCGGGGAAAAACATACTGAAGCCGGAGAGCTATCGGCCTGTAACGCTGCTGCCCACCACCTCCAAGGTGTTCGAAAAACTCCTGTTGCGGCATCTCCAGCCGCACATCGACCCGCGGCCCGAGCAGTTCGGGTTCAGGTCGGAACACAGCACGACGCTTCAGCTGTCGAGAGTACTGCACCACATGGCGCAAGCCATTAACAAGAAGGAGTATGCGGTTGCAGTACTCCTCGACATGGAGAAGGCCTTCGACCGCGTGTGGCACGAGGGCCTAATTTTCAAGTTGGCCACATCCGACGCGCCCCGCCGCGTCGTAAAGGTGGTCCAGTCTTTTCTTACAGACAGAAGCTTCCGCGTGGTGGTCGAGGGAGCGCTCTCCAGTGCCCGACCGGTGCTGGCCGGAGTGCCCCAAGGCAGTTGCGTGTCGCCGACGTGTTACTCGCGTTACACCGACGACATCCCCACGACACCAGAGGCGATGCTCGCGCTGTACGCCGACGACGCCGCGTACATCACTACATCGCTTAATGCGAAGTACGCGGCGGTCAAGATGCAGCGCGCGCTAGACCTGCTGCCTGACTGGTTGTCAAAGTGGCGACTGTCGGTTAACGTGGGTAAGACGCAGGCGATGGTCACTGGACTAGCGCCCCTCCCACCACCCTTGACCCTACAAGGCGCCGACGTCGAGTGGTCGCCCCGGGTGAAATACCTGGGCGTCACCATCGACCGTCGGCTCACCATGGGCCATCACGTCCGCCAGGTCGCGGCACGGGCTGGGGTCGCCCGCCACCAGCTCCGTCCGGTGCTCTCGTCCCGCCTACCGGTGCGCGTCAAGTTGGGCGTGTATAAAACTTATATACGCCCGATTCTGACGTACGCCGCCCCCGCATGGTACGTCTTCGCATGCGAGGGGCACAAAAAGCTTCTCCGCACGCAGCAAAATATGGCGCTGCGGACAATTGTAGATGCCCCTCGCTTCGTGAGGAACGACGTTATCGTGCGGGACCTCGGGATCGAGAGCCTGGACGCCTTCATCCGGCGCCTTGCGACGGGAATGTTCGCGCGTGCCGACGCATCTGCTTGGCCACACGTCAAGCACATTGCGCCGTGGCATGCGCGCCCCCCTGACGCGAGGCGTCCTCTCCCCCGCGACCTGGTAGCGGAAGATGAGCCCTCCCCACCGGACTTGACGCCTGGGTAAGCTGCTTCCCAGGATACACGCAGCTTACCTACACAATTACGACTCTACACACACAACACACATCCAGTTGCGTGTACTGTGCTAAGTTAATATAGGCAGCCCACGCAGCTATAACCACACATGCATCTCTACACAAGCACGTAAACACACGCGTAGACTCGCGGCGCGGGCTCGCGAGCCACGCTTGCACTGGGCGGTGTTTACACAGTACAATACCGCCTATACACACATAACGGTTCCTCGCCTGTAACGTAACCGGCTAGCTATGGAAGCGGGGCGGGCAGGGACCATTACATCCTCCGTAGGTGCGTCGGAGTCGGCACCTCTGTCGCTGGTTGTCCCCCGCCGGGCCTCCTTCGGGTCTCACCTGGCGGGGACAGACCGCCGAGGTGTCGTGAAGAAAACAGTGCTGTATGAACAGCGCTGTAGGCGCGCCTACGGAACACCCCCATAGCAGCTATTCACAGGCGTGCGACATTGCGATCGCACGCCACTAGGCCACAGCCTAAAGGCGCCACAACGACGGGCCTGTTTTTACAGACCACGGTATGGCCTCCGCGGCCAGGGGGCATAGCCCCGATGCCGCCTGCCGCACCCCCCGGACGGGGGCGTAGCGACATCCCTCGACGACGACGTAGTCGAGTTTAGAGTGTGTTTACCGCGCTCCGGACTGCTTCGACCTCACTGGCCGTACAGCTTCGAATACGCGTAAACACATTTAAGCACTCCCGCGAAACTTAGTTAGTGTTTTTTTAATTACTTTTCATGTAAGTCTTTGTCTTGAGTAAAACATCGCCATTCGTTTACTTCCTACCACAATCTGGCGCACAACGCGAGGCCGAATCCAGGGATCAAGTTAGAAAATCTACGAAGACTCCCACATCGGACTTTGAAGATGGCGATGTCCAACGAACAGTTCCAGATGTTCCTGCAGACCATCATGGCTTCCAAGCAGGGAACTTTTGCATCCTGCAACATCACCTACAGTGGGCAAAGGAACACGGACGCAGTCGAGGCTTTTGTAGCAGCAGCAACCACCTACAAAAATGTGGAAAAGCTGAGTGACTCGGATGCGCTTCAAGGGCTTCCACTCCTATTACGTGATGAAGCAGCGGTGTGGTGGCAAGGTGTGAAAAGCGGTGTAGAAAAGTGGGAAGACTTTTGCAACAAACTGCGTCATACGTTCGCTCCCCGGAAACCAGCGTATATGATATATCACCAGATCACACACGAGGTCCAGGAGTCAGATGTCACTACGGAAGCATTCATCGCCAAGAAGCGGGCATTATTTGCATCACTTCCTCCTCCCACACCAACGCAAACCCAACAAATTGATTTGGTGTTCGCGCTCATACGGTTGGAACTACGTAACCGCATGCCTCGAGATACGGTACCAACGTTCGAGAAACTTCTTGAAACGGCACGCGGTATTGAAGAAACCCTGCAAGAATACGCACAAGGAGCTAAACAAACCGAAACAGCTCAGTCTCGAAAAGGAAAACAGCGATGCACTTATTGTAAAAACCCGGGACACACGGTGGATGTATGCCGAAAGAAGAAGCGTGCTGAAGGCACAGTCTCAGTGGCGACGAAAGATTTTGCGGAAACCCAGACGCAGGCACCATCTCCCTCTCAACCAAAATTCTCTTGTTATGGTTGCGGCACACCCGGGGTGTTTAGGAGCAATTGTACCACCTGCAAGAATTCTCCACCCATCAAAAAAGAGGACTTGAAGTTTTGCGCCATCGACGTATATTGGGATGCATTCTCACGCCCGGTCGTGTTTGTGGAGATAGAAGGAATAAAAGGTACCGCCTACATTGATACTTGCGCTAAGATGAGTGTCGCATCACACTCCTTGTATTTAGCACTGGAAAAAGGCGGATGCAAGTTCACAGAACAGTCTGTAAATTTAACGTTGGCTGACGGAATAAGGAAAAGCCAAAGAGTGCTTATGTGCAGAGCCAAGGTTGATCTGATAGGTCGAGAGGTGCATACGACGTTCATCGTGTTGCCTGGGGCAAAGGAAAACCGCACTCTCCTGGGTGTTGGGTTTTTGAAGGACGCGGGTATAGTGATTAACGTGCCACAGTTCACGTGGAATTTTATTGACGAACCAGAAGAGCAATACGAGCTATACACCGAAGAATTTGCCATCTTCGAGACTGCTGTCATCAGGGAAATAGCGGATTTGCCAAGCCCAATAACTTCGCTGACCATGACAGATAGCGAGGATAATATAAGTGTTGCGACGGCACAACCTACTCCGCCACCAACACCTCCGTTGATGGAAATGCCTGAGCCTCCTTCGACACCAAAGAGTCAGTCGGTCGGTGACGTTGAATATAGTCTGGCACCGATAGATCTCTCCAGCACACCCCCATCCAAGAAGAAACCACGTCTGTTCGATGGCTATTCTCCCAGTTTCTCAGATTTCATGCTACGAGACGCACAAATCAATATTCACCGGCAAGACATTGAATTATCCCCACAAAGTGCCAGTCTCTTTGACACAAACAATTGGGAAATACAAATCGACTCAATTGACATCGAAACACAGATCACGAGTGCTCAGAAGGAGCAGCTGGACTGGCTTCTACAAAAAAATAGGCACGTTTTCAATGCCAAACGAGAACCGACAAAGCTGATTGAACACTGCATCAGAACCATAGACGATAAACCAATCTCGGTCCCACCATATAGACTCTCACCGCCTCGCAAAGATGCACTACAGCGTGAGATCAACGCTATGCTGGAGGACGGGATTATTGAACCCTCTTCGTCCCCATGGGCCGCACCTGTAGTCCTTGTACCAAAGCCCAACGGGAACATTCGACTCTGCGTGGATTATCGTCGCCTCAACGCGATTACGATACCCGATTCATACCCCATTCCTCGGATTGATGACCTCTTGCATGAAGCCAAGCCAACCCCATACATGTCACTACTCGATTTGAAAGCAGGTTATTGGCAAGTTGGAGTACGTAAACAAGACCAAGAGAAGACTGCATTTATTACACCGTTCGGTATATTCAACTTCACTCGTATGCCGTTCGGTTTGCGTAACGCTCCAGCCACGTTTCAGCGGTTAATTGATCGGATGCGGGTGGGTCTGCCTGATGTGAAGCTTCTCGCATATTTAGATGACCTGGTAATCCTGTCACCGACATTTCAAATACACCTTGAAGACCTGGGAAAAGTTTTCAATAGGCTTACAGAATTTGGCCTAACAGTAAATCGAGAGAAATGTCGCTTTTGCTGTTCATTAATTAAATACCTGGGTCACTACATTACGCCGAAAGGACTGCAAGCGGATCCTGAGAAAACGGCTGCAATTACGAAGCTTCCCACACCAAAAACATTAAAACACTTAGTGAGTTTTCTACAAATGTGTTCATGGTATCGGCGATTTATCAAAGACTTCGCAAAGGTTGCGGAACCCCTCACTCGTTTAACGAAAAGGAACGCTAAGTGGGAATGGACGGAGGACCAGCAAAATGCCTATCACGGACTGAAGAGCCGCTTGACTTCTGCCCCAATACTTCGCCAGGCCGATGAGACAAAGCCCTACATAATCAAGGGTGACGCAAGTTCTTATGCGATCGGAGCAGTATTGGTCCAGGGGGAGGGAGAAGAGGAGCACCCCGTTGAGTTTGCTAGTCGTCTTCTGACATCAGCCGAACGCAACTACTCTACCACAGAACGAGAAGCGCTTGCTGTCGTTTGGGCAGTAACAAAGTTCCGTGGTTACATTGAGGGTCTACCTGTTACCATAATAACAGATCATCAAGCCTTGAAGTGGCTTATGTCGTTAAAAACGCCGACAGGAAGGCTTGCAAGATGGGCACTTTTATTGCAAGCATTTGACATAACAATCAAATACGCTCCTGGCAAAACAAACACCGTCGCTGACTGTCTTTCTAGACCACCATGTAACGAAGAAACAATTCAAGCCTGTGACGTTTGTACAGTGACCATTGACATGCCCACACGCAGTACAGCTGAAATTAGAGAAGATCAGTTAAAGGACGAAAGATTAAGACCGATTGTGAAGGATTTGGAAGGAATAGACAACAATGAGAAGGCAGTATACTGGAGCAACAAGGGGTATCTACTAAATAATGGGGTACTCTATCGACACAGTCCCCATTCAGACTCTGACGAAGCACAATTGGTTGTACCAGAACACGAATGGGCTAACGTGCTGGCGACATATCATGATGACCCTTTAGCAGGCCATTATGGCCCAGAAAAGACCCATCAGCGGATCAGTCGGCGATATTATTGGACTGGAATGAGGAAATACATTGATAGCTACACGAAGAAATGTCTAGAGTGCCAACGGTACAAACCGTCAAACCAGAAACCAGCGGGACTACTTCAAACTACCGCGATGAACCAAAGATTTGAGGTCATATCTTTTGATTTGTTTGGACAATTACCAACATCCCCGGATGGGAAAACATGGATCCTCATTGTGGAAGATGTGGCAACTCGTTGGGTGGAACTGTTTGCCTTACAACAGGCCACTGCAGAGTCCTGCGCGATGACACTTATCAATGAGGTGTTCCTTCGCTTTGGACTTCCTCGACGGATGATAAGTGACAACGGACCTCAGTTCGTTAGCTCCATCATGCAACAAGTTGTTTACTCGCTGAATATCAAACATGCATTCACCCCTGTATATCATCCGGAAACTAATCCTGTGGAAAGGAAGAACAGGGATCTGAAGCCTCAGTTGGCTATCCTAGTCAAAGACAAACACAGAAACTGGCCAGAACATCTTCCTAGTATCCGATTTGCAATGAATACAGCGACCAGTCTCTCAACAGGATTTACACCGGCCTATCTGACTTTCGGAAGGGAACTTAAAACGCCAGATGATACAACTCATGACTTTCGGAAGATACTGCAATCGGAGAATTTTATACCTGAAATCACGCCAAAGTTAATGCAAATAGCTACTAACCTACAGAGAGCCCGAGAAGTCCATGAGCAATCGGAAAAGAGACGCAAGAAGTACATAGACCAACACCGGAGAGAGAATCCGGGCTACAAATCTGGTGACCTCGTACTCGTCACCCTGCATACCCTGAGTAATGCCACCAAAGGCGTGAGTAGTAAATTCGCGCCGCGACGTGATGGACCGTATGAAATCAAGAAGCAACATGGTCCGTCATCCTACGAACTTGCCGATCCCAAGAGACCTGATGTTGTGGTCGGAGTGTATCACTCTTCCGCTTTGGTACCCTACGTTGGAAATTGTCCTGAGCTGCCAGCCCCCATCCAACCCATCAGAAAGAGAGGGCGGCCACGAAGACAACAACCCGAACTTGTGGATGACGAGGTACAAGTAAAAAAGCGTGGCAGACCTAAAACAAACTCCTCCAAACCTGGATCATCGTCGGGACGACTTCAGATCCAGAGGGGGAGACTATAACAACAAACAAAAGTCAACATGCGTCGCCTGCGTCGCGGCGCCCCGCTCCACAGCGCACGACGTCACCGAGGAGGCGGACCATTCCCACCACGACGCGCCCCGCCACGCCGGGCCGCTATAAAAGACGTCCGCGCGCTCAGTCGAGTTTAGAGTGTGTTTACCGCGCTCCGGACTGCTTCGACCTCACTGGCCGTACAGCTTCGAATACGCGTAAACACATTTAAGCACTCCCGCGAAACTTAGTTAGTGTTTTTTTAATTACTTTTCATGTAAGTCTTTGTTTCTACAATATAAGTCTTGAGTAAAACATCGCCATTCGTTTACTTTCTACCACAATCTCGAATTTAAAATTATATGAAAACACAACAGACCAGTTTGTATGCAAAATTTTCAAGTGATCAATCAACACGTTTTGTTTATAATGAAACCAAACAAATTCCTTCAACATAAGGCAATCATTGAATGGAATGCTATATAAAGGTACAACAAAGATAGTTACTTCGTACCTCAGACCAAATAAAAAGGTAAAGACGGAACTTTGCTAACAGCAAAGTGAGGCCCGTCAAAATACGTCTGGCCGTGTACACTCAGACCAAAAAAAAAAGTTAAGAGGCAACCGGTTTCGTAAACATGTTGTGCATTTATTGAGGCATAGATTAATTTTTAGTTTGATGTAAATGTGTGCGTGGCGGGCCTCACTTTGCTGTTCGCAGAGTTCCGTCTTTACCTTTTTAATTCGTCTGAGCTTCGTACCCAGTTCTATTTGAAAGCCAGTGTACCTTTGATTCAGTCGCTGACTTATGTCAAACTCTATACATGTCAATTTCATTCAGATTGCACCGTGTGCCACCATGATTCGATTTATTCCAAAGATCCATAATGTTATTATTAGGTACACTTAAAAATAATGTTACTAATTAAATAGATCTAGAATATAAAGGGGTAACTTTTCCGTAGTTAATTGAGTTGCTCGCAGTAGTGGGAAAGGCAAAATTTTAAATTACTTTAATGGTAACCTTTTTAATTCAATTTCGTACATCAGTATTTACGTTTGTCATCAAAGGTAGTTCAACAGATGATTAAGGCCCAGCGCACACCGCTGGAGGCGCAGCGGAGCGCATTTCAAGACAACAATTTAATATAAACCTTAACTACCTTGATATACGGTCAATATAAGAATAAATTCGCTCGCGGTACTCGGAGCGCCCTCAAGCTACTACAAGAGCATGCGCGCGACCGTATATCAAGGTTGTTGTGTGACCATTTTGGGGGTAGTAACAAGGAGGTCAAATAGTTTTGTGAGCAAGAAAGCAAACAAAGTTCTCCCATCGTTTGATACGACATGATATACAGTCTCCGTGTTAAAAAAGGGTGTAAAAAAACTCTTCTCGAAGCCGAAAGGCACTTGTTCTCCCCGTCACTGCGATAATTTTTTTGACAAAAATTATCGCAGTGCGCCTGGGAACCTTCTAGTTACGGAGATTTTAGGAGGTCAATGTTCCAACTTTATGACAAGTTTTTTTTTAATACAAGTTTTTAACGTAAGATTTTTATTTTAAACACCTTAATTTATCCTTACCTTAATTATTTCAACCCCCGTATTATACAATCCATCCACCAGCACAATGTTTTGAGTGCGTTACATTGAGTTTTACCAGAAAACATGATTTATCACTCCAAAAAAAAATTGTCCCAGCAATAATTTTTGCGTGAAGTTACTTAGTTTGATGTACAGAATGTTTGGTTGACGGCTTCGTGATAACAGCCTGTATAATCAAGTAAACCAATAAATCGCTGTTAGTATGCAATGCCATCTTCAAAAAGCAATCATGCAATAAATAAATTAAAAACACGATCAAGCATACCTCCATCACAAGTATCACAACACAGCATTGATCACAGTTCCTCAGATTTTATTCAAGATGCATTCTTGAAACCGGTAGCGATTTAAATCACGATTATTTTCCCATCTCTATCGTGAGCTAATTTGTTATTCATTACAGTAAATAAAAATATACGGCATGACATTTCATTAGGGGATTAACATACAGGATGACAACGTTTTTAAACCTGGCCAAGTTGAAATTTTGCAATGTTTGTTTGTGTTTATGCCTTCTCTGTTTTGATCTTTGAAAAAAGAATTTAATCTTAAGTGGCCAGCAATGACCTTCTAAGAAAATTTATTAAAGCATACTACGTAATTTTTATTTTTAACACAAATCCTTTCAAATTTAAAAAATAACTTAAAAAAGTTTTCAATCGGTTTTTATGAATTATTCATTCACTTGATTTTGTTAGTCGTTCATGATTTTATTAAATAAATACTTGCGTAGGTTGTTATAAGACACCGAACACATTTTACGAAAAAAATAAACAAATTGTTCCACCTGAATTGTGAAAAGTCTCTTTTTTTAATCAACATGTGTTTTATGTCGAAATCGTTTTGATTTCCAGCTTTAGCCGATAAAATGGAAAAATATTTGGGTTCGGGATTCGTATAGTCAATTCCTATGAATAAGAACGAGCTTACTTCAGCTTAGTTCTAGCTTAAAAATACGCATGGAAATAACCTTTACAAAAATATATGAGCTAGACTAGATATCCCACATTTTATTTATTTCCAACTATGAACGTAAAACTCAGGCAATCTATGAAAAAATATTACTTTGATAAAGCGCGTGGTATTGCCATTTCAGAATTTAATAGTTTATTGAACGAAATATAAAAAAGCAATCTGATATTTGTAAATGTAACATATTTTTGTAAAGAAAAAACTGGCATATTGCCACAGTTGTGTAAAAACACAATGTTGGTAAAAGTCACTTTTATATTTATGACTTTCTTGATATTATTCTTCATATGATTCAACCAAAGACAAATAAATATACATTCGATAAAGGAAACAAAGCGACAGCATCGTATTCTGCTTGCAGAATCCAATTGGTTGATGTTGGTGTGGTCGGTTTTCTATTGTATTTATTTTGATAGCTTCTATGTGTATTTTAAATCTTTTTATTTTGTTCTTATTAATACTTTACACCTTTATTTCTCATAAGTTACCTATTTTTTAATTTGTAAATGGTACTTACCTAAAAATGATACTGTTAATGGCTTTCTGAGTGGAAATCTGGTGACCTGTAATACTAATAGTAGGTGTTTCACTACCTACCACAGGCACCAGTGATTTACTGCATTTAATTATTGTTATGCCTACAACAGGTGACCCACCTACCTGCCGGGGTTGCGGGAATGTTCGAAAGAGATACCGTGGCCCCAGAGCACAAAGGGCGATGAAGGAACATGGATGGGTTTTAGTCAGTAAAAGTCTGACACTCCCTCCTGCTCCGCCCAGAGCGGGAGAAGTCATTTGATGATTTCCCATCCGAAAAAAAAAAAAAAAAAAAGGTGACCCACTTACCTACAAAATCAAAACACAAATAAAACTCACATTCATAACGTATTTCTATTCAGCAGAATATCGTATTTATGCCGTATATTCGAGATTTTATTATTTATGAAACACAACCGTGTCGGCGATTCACAAAAAGTTCACGTTATACATAATAGATAGATGTTTGGTCTAACGGTAAACAGCACTGAACTGCGGCCTAATTGCGTAACATACTCTAAGTATATACATAGATTATAATCTAGAGTATATACATTATTATCTAGAGTTACTAGAGGAGCTCGTGGCTAAATAATTACAGCCGCTTGGGTCGATCGTTAGGTTAAGCCGTGCTTGTCTAGGTTGGTCTGTGGATGGGTGACCACCCATTACATATTGAGTTTCCTCCATGCTGCGGAAAGCACGCTAAGCCGTTGGTCCCGGCTGTCATTTGTAGAACTTTGTCAATCGTTAGGTTATCAGTGGCCCACAGTCTGACAACCAGTCTTACCAAGGGGTATCGTTTTACTCGGTTGGTTATTAACTGGGTTATGGAGGTCAGATAGGCAGTCGCTCTATGTAAAATACTGGTATTCAGCTGCATCCGGTAAGACTGGAAGCCGACCCTGACATAGTTGGGAAAATGCTAGGTAGATGACAAATTATCTAGAGTTACTTTCTCCTTTATTACTAGTGACCCGCCCCGGCTTCGCTAGGGTGCAATTTACTAACAGCGCCACCTATCGGGTCCAAAACTATCCTGTCTTTTAAGCTAGAACCAGCTACACTCATTCACAAATTTGCATTAATATTGGTTGGCTGGTTTCGGAGATAAGCGTGTACTCACGGCTACACGTGGAGCTATACATTTCCAGTATAACATGGCCTCGTTTTGTATAAATTTCCAATACAATGAAAGATCCGCATAAGCTGGTTTTGTATAGCTTGATTGGTCACCATGCGTACAAACATAGTAACACGTGATTTCTTTCAATTAAGATTATAACAAGGTACTTTTTTCCCGTATACGTAGTAACTTTTGGCGAAATTATTTCTGACCTCGACAAAAGTTCGTTGGCAAAAGTTAGTTCAGCAATATTTATTCATTGCATTATTTAGTAGTTATCACACGCGATCATTTCAAAAATGAAGCAATAGATAGGTAGTGAATTTCCTTCGCATTATGATAGCAAGTGCGTTTCGCAATTGGGGCGTTGATTCCCTTCGAGTTAATGCTTCGCTTGGTAACTTTCAGGTTGAAGCAAATATTGACTCGACCGATTTTTCTCAAAACTTCCTCTCTCAACATTTCCGGTGTATGAATGTTGGGATAAACGTGGAGGCTCACTATGTAACGTAATAAACAAGAAAATATAAATATAAATTTCAGCATTTTTATCATACGTGCTGTTTGTAGTAGCATATAAAGGTTTTAAAGGCGCTCCCTGACCTGGGAGCATTCGCCTGAAATGTGAAAGATTATTTCTATTATTCATGTTATTATATTATTATTTTTATATCTGTACAAAATCAAATCTTGGATTGTTACATCACAGTCCAAAGCACCCAGCACCTTAAGAGATATCTATTATTAAAAGTCAGCACAAAATGCTGGACCCCCAGCATTTAATCGTCAGTTTTTTTTATCTTATTTGTTCCTTGTTATTGGATGGATGGACAGAGAACTATGTCAAGTCATGGATCAAGCCAATCAGCTGGGCTTACTGCCAAAGGTATGTAATTTTAACGAATGCCAGTTTTTTCATCAAAAAATGTTTTCTCCCAAATCCACATTGTTAGTTGTTTGTGAATAAAAGTACATAAATAAAGAATAGAGATTACTGGAATCCTTTTGAATTACTGGTGGCCAGTGCCATCCAGTACCCATGTCGAATGGTATTAATTGAGTCCTGTACAGAATTCGTTAAATTATTACCATGTCACATGCAGCCGGCTTTAAAAATGTACCAATTTAGAATGGGCTAGGTTATTCCCCGGACCTTACGTGAATTTGAAAAATTTGGTGTTCTTCGAAGCGGAATTCTGTTGGGTAAGATGAAGTATTCGGTTTTTTTTAATGAATGGAATGTTTTTTTGTAAGGCGACCTTTTGAGTCATAGCAAAATCAGCCAATATTGTTCCCACTGCTGGGCCAAAACCTATGAAAGATTATTCTATCCACCACACGGGCCCAGTGTGGGTTGTAGATTTGGTAGAGATTGTAGTCACAATATGGCTTGGCGCAAAACGTAATGGGCTGGCTGAAAGTTATTCTTTTTTAATTAAGCTTTAGTTCAATAGTGCAGGCAACAAACTAACTGTTATCCATTACTAAAATTAGTGTTTTACTATTTAAAGTGTTTAACTTTCGTGATGATAAGAAGTATATAACTTGAATCTTTTTGAGAACTAAACACCAGGAACTTACTATTTTACCATTATCTTTTACATGGCCTGTTTCACAGGCATATGGAAACCGCAACACATAATTAAATGCTTTCTTCTTAGAAAATAAAGGCTCAGGCCTCTTTCAATAAAAAAAAAAAAAACATTAAATTGATCGTGATTTCTCATGTTTATGGGAAACTAAAGAAATATATAATCTAGTAGTTTTCAACGAAAAAATAAAGCCAACAAAACATCCTTCAATTTGCCTAATGAGTTCATAATACCATTGAAGTCCCATAAACCATTCTTAACAATACATCTCCAAGCAAAATCCTTGAACTCCCGAACATAAATCAAAATCAGTACAAGCATTCAGAACGATATTGTAGTATTACATACGGACCAATTTTGCTCGACAATTTCATCCACTTCTAAGTGGCAAGATAAATTCCTCTTTTTCAGAATTTAATTCATTTGTTGATGAATGTGTGGCGTATTAGGTAAAGTATTCTGTACGCCTCGATAATTTTTCATGTGTGACTTTTCTGGTAGGTAGGGTTGTTATTTTGGGTGTCTTATCTTAAATGTTTTGAGTATGTTTTATGTTTGTTTTGACTCTCAGACTTGTTTTTTTTATAAAGCAAGCACTGACTACAGGTCCACACCGGGTTCCTTCTATTTGGCAGAATCTTGATGCTCCGAAATTTATTTGGCACAACACACTTGGCATAATCAATCTTCTTTAAACTAATATTTTTAAGGAATAAAAATTATTGAATATATTAATTATTTATTATTGTTTGGCCGAATGGTTGTATGTTCGAATTTACAATGGCATACTCTTTTAAGATGGCAGAATTTTATTTGGCATAATTACCTTTGGCAATGTTCCAATTCCGCATAATTTCGTTTAGAATAACGTTTATTTAGAGTGACGATTATTTGGTACACAGATACAGATTTTGAAAGTTAGGTATGCTTGCGGATGGATGGACAAAGATTTTATTGGCATGGCAAGTGTTGTGACAGGAATTTGTTATCTCTTACTCTTTTAATAGTAGTTTTAGTTATAGGAATTTTATTTATATACAACCGTTATGGTAAGAAATACAAAATTATTCTAACTATGAATTTTCTGTAATGTGATAGATGAGGATTTCCATTATTATACATGTAGCGTCTTCATTAATTATGGCGACTTCATAATTTTTTTAAAATTAATTTAAATTAATTAATATTATAGGTATTACTTTAGTGAAATTAGTATGTAAGTACATATTTTAAGTTGATACCGCTAGCTTTAGGTTCTCACGGCAAGCCTGCAGATGTTTTATGTGCAAGGTTTGTGCAAGGATAACAATAGTCAATGGTAGGGCCTTGCCCAATTTCCTTATTGTTTATATTAGCTTTAAGAATTTAGAGTAATAGCCTTTGATATTTTTGTTGAGATGCCGACGGTTCTGTTTCTTTTGTATTATGTTTAACTGTGCTATTTTTATTGTGTTACCTAGCTATAGAAACCTTTGTACAGTTTTTAGTTGGTAACGTGCCGCTCCGACCGTATCCCAAGTTTTAGATAATTGTTCAAAGGTAGAATGCAGTCAGTAACTTTTCGTCTCCGGGTTTGGTCGGTCGGCATTCTTGCTCCTTGTAATTTATTTTAATAAACTTACTCCATCACTAAGCAAATCAAGTACTTATTTTGCGATTCCCATAACGTCGACACTAGTTAATCGACCTACGTGGGCGGAATACATATTAAATGTATACCAAAAGACGATTCTAACTGTTAACTTTCTGAGATATGATAGTTCTGCCTTATAATGACTATCAATATGAAATTTATGCCAAAAGATGATTCTGACTGTGAACTTTCTGCGATAAGATGGTTCTACTTTTAAATCTTATGCATATGAAATTTATGCCTAAAGATGATTCTGACTAACAAAATTATGAGGTTTGAATGTATGCTAAATGAGTGTCTGCCAAACGATTTTCTGCGGAATGAAGTTTATGCTATCCGCTGTTATCCAAAATAATATTGTGACATAAAAAGTTCTGCTATAAAGGGTAGACCCGTCCACACCAGGTTTGGACCTGTGTGGTTCTTTTTACACGACTGCCCAAAAAAAGGAGTGTTATCTCAATGTCTGTCAAAGTTTACAATAAAATACATTAACTACTTTCGACGCAAATAATGAAAATTTTCGTGCAAATTTTCGTGCATCGAAATAATTTAACTAATTGAATTGAATTGAAATTGCAAGAAATTTTTTTTTGCTCGAATCGGATAAGAGTGATGGCGAAAGTTTTTAGTATGGCGTGTGGCTATCCCTTGATGGATGCAGGTAACTAATCGCTAGCCTCTGTACACTACTCACAGTGAAAACACCACCAAATATGTCTTAGGGCTACCGCACACTATAGAGAAGACTGTCTTAAGACAGACAATTACCCTATTAGTGCGAGCGAGAATACACAGTCTGTCTCGCTCGCACTAGTAGGGTAATTGTCTGTCTAAAGACAGTCTTCTCTATAGTGTGCGGTAGCCCTTATATAATCCAGAGGACTATAAATGTTACATAATTATTATAAATAAAGCACGAATGGCTACATTTTAATATTGTTAATTTTAATTATTAGACAAAATTTTGGTCACGCTCGCTCCGGTGTGTGATAATGTAATTTACACGCGAGTTTTTCGAGAAAAATGTTTCCTTTACAGAGTTTATCCCGCTGTGCCATGGTGGACATTGTGTTTGCGTCAGCCGTGTGGACAAATATGGCACATTGTCCACGGTGTTGCTAGTGTACAAATACTGTAGAGTTTGCCTACGTCTATGGCTAATTTGATGTGGTTTCTGTATGCGTCTTGTATTGTCTGTTCGTGTACGGTTTATTTGTCAACGGTTGCGTTGTTTATGCAGCTTAGATCACACATGACAGAGGAAGATTAATCATATAAGATGTACTGAACATCAACATTATTACCTACTACCCGTCCCGGCTTCGAAAGAGGTCTAATTTACTAATGAAAACACTCAACTCAACTCAACTCAGCCGGGTAAAAAATCGAAGTGTGGTTGGCAAAAAAAATACATATTTTTTCCTACAAACCTTGTCCTTCGAATCACAAATAATGAAACTGATACGAAAAATTGTCTCGTTGGTCAAGTGATCGCAAGCGCGACTTTTGAGCACGGAGTCCTGGGTCCGATTCCCAGTTTCGCCAAAGTGTTATTTATTAGATTTTCTCATCAGGAATTTCTCAGCAGCAGCCACGTAGTCTGGATTTGTGCCTGGTTGATGACAATGGGGCTTTAACATAACTAGTAGTGTTGGTTTACTTGATAGTTAGGTGGTATGACGATCTGATCTAAATTTCGCGGAGCAAACGTGGCAAAAAATTGCATAAAACAGAGAGGTTTGGAAGTAGGAAAGAGAAGCCTTTGCCCAGCAGTGGGACACAGTATAGGCTATGAAAACTATTAAGTACACCTCTGCCCAACCCTGTGGGGATAACAACCGTGAAGTTATGTTATGATCCGAAAAAAGACGAGTTTGGTGTTAGTTTTAGTTTAGTTTCTTTTTAACTTTACCAGTTTCTATAGAAAATTAACATATATGTTAATTTGAACAAACATCTAAAACTATTAAAATAGACATTAATTTGGTGTTTAAATATGAGTATTAATCGATTTTGATAACGAGTGCCACCACAATATTGAGCGCTGGCGTTCGATTTATTAAAATGTAAATTTAGATGCTCATTTGTTTACCCCGCCAGACTTACGAGATGGGCCGGAGCCCTAATAACACACCTAGGTCTTCCTATTTCGAATAAGCAATGAAAACAGTGACTTTCTGACCAGTATTATATTTGGACTTGCAATCAATGTACTCGTATGTCCATTGTCCACAGAGTATACAATAACAATTGCATTGACGTGAAACCTAAGGGCCTAGATAAAGTGACAATCTGTTTGCCGGCACGACTGCTGCAGTGGCAGATCTGTTGCGCTGCGTGTTGCGGGTTCGATTCCCGCACTGAACAAGTATTCGTTTGGCTTAAGTTGTTCCGGGACTGGCTGTTTACGTATATGAGTTTAATTTCTCTGACTCTGAAAAACTCTGACACCAGGGTAGGCACTAACCATATCAAAAAGCGATGTGTTTTTCGAGCATATCAGAATCTCTAAGAAGCTGACATTTTATTAATCGCAGAGACACATCACAATAAAGATCATAAAAAACCGATCAAATCTGTGAACACCTGCAGTAGTGCAAACTCCGTCATCCGGAAAACATTTCCCATTACAATGTGTATTGACACGCTTTCTATTTTCGTTATAACGTTTATCGTCCCCATTTATTAGCAGTAAAAACGTTTAATTTGTTTGCGGTGGGCTGGTAAAGCGGTTTACGAGCTAACGTGATTACGGCATAGGTTTAACGATGCTCCTGAGATCTGGTTTGAAATACACCCTTATTTATTGCGATCGGCATAGACTAATAAAATTGTATGGAATCGAAACTCACAAGTCCGTTCTCAGTTACGTCCGTTCGTCGTTTTGGAACAATGTGGTGTGCAAATGTGTGGCCATGCTGAGAACAGAAAAAAAAATACTTAGAAAACACGCCACTGCGTACACCTGGCCAATTTCATTCTGAAACCTACGCGGTATATTTGCTGTAGTTTCATCAGAGCTTTATCCTGATTGAGTTTATCGGACTTACTGGCCTGAAACTGTAAGTATTATGAGTAAGAGTAACTAGGTTGGGGTTGGCTTCTAGTCTAATTGGATGCAGTTGAAAACAAGTATTTTTCATGGAGTCACAGCTTGGCTGAGTTCCTGAATTCAGACTACCTGTAACTTTTATCAAAGATCTACAAATGATAGCCTAGACGCTTCTATCTTTATTCTTTGCAATCGGCCTCCTTTTATATTTTGAATAGAATGTTGGTGTAAAGGGGATTCGTGTCAGCTGTTCTCGTAAGCAAATGTTTTTGTTTTGATGACCTAAATGGCTTTAGAGTGCCCGTGTTCCATCGTAAGAGACGGGGCTTGATTTCCGATTCGCGACTATTTGTAGGCTATTGGACTGTCCTAATTTATTTGCAACGAATGTGTCTTTTTTGCATGAATTTTCGCTAGTACTGAATATCGTGATAATCTATACATCTATCCAAATAAATAAAATCGTTTAGAAATCTTAAAATAAATGGTTGAATCTCAGTATGGACATGGTGGGCACTTTTTTGAGGAATAGAAATAAAAAACTATGCACTGGCCCAAAATTGAGTTCCTTACGTTATTTTAATAGAAGTTATTACGTATATAGATAGATAAATGAGTAATCTTTCCCTGTCGTTCGCACGTTGAGAAGTTTTGCAAACATTTTATACAGACCTCGTTTTTATTCTTCACACTTATGAAACTTTGCTAAGTTTTTCATTAGTTCTTGCCGTGGAAACAGCGAGGCTAGATGGATGGCCCCATTCATCTCCACATCGGGCGTTTCTTTAATTTGCACTCCAGTGCAGCGACAAATGAAAAACTACAATGAAATTGTGTCAAATTGTAGGTAAATTCGATTTTGATACGTAGTGCCTTTTCTTTCTTGCTGTCTTGTGTCAGGCAGCGGTTGTCTTCTACATAATGTTTGTGTGAATTTGTTGAGAATTTTAAAAGCGTCGTATCTTCGTCTATTTTGGTTTACGTAACAAAAGAAAAAATACGTGTCAAATACTTTTTGAAAATCTAACTGACGGACTTATTAGATTTTTTCAGGACACAAACCTATTAGTGCGATTTAAAATAAAAAATGAGATACAGGTAATGGAAAAAACTATATTAATTATCCTACACAAAATACCATTTCCCAATGTCTCATTCAGTAACACAGCGACACTTATGAAACTCAGTCTTTTTATTAGTTCCCAAGAACTCAGGTCTAAGACGGATCGCTCCCATTCGTCTCCATATTGGGCATTTTCTTTAATTTTGTCCTGTAAGTATTCGGTGCGACTATTTGTTACTTTATCAATGTCAGAGGCGGCCTAGGAAATCCACTGCGGGTGTTAGTTTGACCGTAGAGTTCTTTAGGGAATGAGTTTTTCCTTAATTACTATTATTATTATTATTACGATTTTGTCGAATATATTTGATGTGAAGAATGAAATGGGAGAATGAATGAAAAAGAGATGTTGCGCCGACCCCCAGTAACATAGGACAAAGCAGAAAGTATGATTTGATGTAAAGATTTACTGGTCCCAAATAGCCCTATTTTTTATTTAATTTTTTTCGGATGGGAAATCATCAAATGACTCCTCCCGCTCTGGGCGGAGCAGGAGGGAATTTCAGGCTTTTACTGACTAAAACCCATCCATATTCCTTCATCGCCCTTTGTGTTCCGGGGCCACGGTATCTCTTTCGAACAGTCCCGCAGCCCCGGTTTCAAATAGCCCTAAGAAATTAAATTATCCGGAAAAGAATTGGAATTACCGACATAGCTTGCAGATTATGCAAACTGAAGTGGTATTAAACTGGACAAGGTTTGGTAAAAAAAACCAGTGCCATCCTAAAGCTCGTTGGGTCGATAGTCGCGGTAAACACCTGGAATGAGGGACGCACAGAACCGGAAATGCGAGCAGAAGAAAGACGAGGCCTATTACCAAGCAGTGGGTGATTCTGGGCTGATATGATGGTGATGTCTGTCCAAGGACCAACGGACCATGAAGTCCTGGACTGGACCGCGTTTCGGCAAACACAGTGTTGGACGCCCCCAAGCAAGATAGATCGACCACCTTGAAAATGGGGTTGGCGCGCAACTTGGGATAGATCCATGACCAACAGTGGCAATTCTTTATGGATGTCGCCTTGGGGTCGGCGGAGTAATCTGTCGGACTTCTGCTGGCTAAAAACACACGGTGTTCCTTCTCGTCGCTTCTGGCTGGGTTGCGCGGACACGATTGCATTCTGCACAATCACCCCCTAAAAAAACCCTCCTTCTCTGACCCATTAAGTATCCACAAAATCCTTCTACCACATACTGTGCCATAAATTCGTAATTCAAGCACATAAAAACGTCAAAAACCGTGATAAAACAGGCACACAAAAACCAGTCCATACGTATAAATTTGCGTATTGTTACCCATTACAAAAGTTCGGTGCAACCGCATACTCGACAGTGTAGCTTATATGCAAAAGCTGCGCTGCATCGCTGTACCATTCTTTAATTAAAATTATAAAACGCTTTTTGGAGAAATGTTCCTGTTCGTTCGTTTTTAGTTCGTTCATTTGTTTTTGTCTGTGAATACAACTGTGCTGTTGTTTTCGGTATAATTCTGTGTCTCGGTATTGTTGTGTTAAAATAAGTTCTTTAATTAAATTGTTTGGATGAGACTTTTGCTTTATTTCGTGACTTCATGAATAGATCTAACTGGTTGACTGATCTAAGTTATTGGGTGTTTTATTTACATCATTCTTATGTCGTTACCTTCTATGGGATTAAGTTCATGTTGTTTAAAAGTCAATCAGCAACGTTTACTGCTGGACAACTTAATGTCCCCCATGACTTCCAGTTTTAGTTATATCGATTCAGGGCTAATGCCGAAGACGACCAACGGCCCGTAGCCGACGACGACCAACGGCCTGTACCGGCCGATCTCGTAGAAGATGGTAGAATTACCTACCATCTTCTACGAGATGCGTATATGCGTATAATTTATTGTCAAGTAACAGATTGGAGAAGTATGTATGATATAAACATTTCTTATTAAAATCAGTAGTCGTATTAAAAGTACTACTTATTAACTTATTACTTAGAGGAGCTCGTGGCTATATAATAACAGCCACTCGGGTCGATCGTTAGGTTAAGCCGTGCTTGCCTAGGTTGGTTTATGGATGGGTGACCGCCCATTACATACCGAGTTTCCTCCGTGCCTCGGAAAGCACTTTAAGCCGTTGGTCTCGGCTGTCATTTGTAGATCTTTGACAGTCGTTAGGTAGCCACGAGGCCCGAAAAGTCTGACAACCAGTCTTACCAAGGGGTTTCGTATTACCCGGTACTAACTGGGTTGTGGAGGTCAGATAGGCAGTCGCTCCATGTAAAATACTGGTATTCAGCTGCATCCGGTAAAACTGGAAGCCAACCCCAACATAGTTGGGAAAAGGCTAGGCAGATGATGATTAACTTATTAGGTGCTTATGTTATTGATAGGAACAAAGTACCTAAAGATTTACATATGCTCAGCGGGTTGTAGATGACCAAAACCATGAACATGAAATTACACTCCACATAAGCACCCCACACAAAATTCTCTCAAATTCTCTTTCAACTAGTGTGCCACCATTTTCTTACGACACATAAATCCATCTTAGTTTCAAGGATGCTGTAAATCAGAGGAGGACAGGCGGCAAAAGAGGACCTGCATTTATCGAGATATCGGTAACGTATAGACTGAAGTATCATTAGACATTCCCACTGTTAATGGAAAAGTGAAGTACAGCTGTTATTTTATCTCGGACATGAACCTTATGTTCACGAGAATAGAGTTGCTGCAAAATAACAATAAAAGATCAGTTTCTTTTAGTTTTTTGTATTGAAGTATTTATGTCTATAGATAATGTTAATCACATGGCTGTCTCCCTTAAGAGTCATCATCATCATTTCAGCCGAAAGACGTCCACCGCTGGACATAGGCCTCCCCCAAGTGTAGCCACATTGACCGGTCCCGTGCGACTCGCATCCAGCGGATTCCCGCAACCTTTACCAGGTCATCGGTCCACCTAGTGGGAGGCCTTCCAACGCAACGTCTTCCGGTTCGCGGTCACCACTCCAGAACTTTTCGGCCCCATCAGCCATCCGTTCTGCGAGCAATGTGCCCTGCCCACTGCCACTTAAGTTTGGCAATTCCCCGGGCCACGTCGGTAACCTTGGTTCTCTTGCGAGTGGGCAGACATTATAAAGGGTGTAAATAGACTCTTAGTGAAGCCGAAAGGCACTTGTTCTCCTTGTCACTGCGATCATTTTTTTTTTTTGTAGATTTTACATTCTAATTACGGAGATATTGGGGGTCAAAGTTACAACTTTTTCACAAGTTTTTTTTTAAATGCAAGTTGTTAATGTTACAACTTTACGTTATATACCTCCTTGACTCGTTTACTACTCAATGCATCCATTAGCACAAGGTGTTGATTGTGTAACATTGAGTTTACCAGTAAAGTGTTATTTTTCACCCCCAAAAAAAAGTAGTTTCCCAGCAAACATTTTTGCGCTGACTTACTCAGTTTGATGTACAGAATGCTTGGTTGACGGCTTCGTGAAGAATCTGTTTACCTGTATTATTGCATTTAATTGGCGTTGGTTTTTGTATACGCGCTATTTTTAATAGTTTTTGGATTAAATGGGATCAGTTTTAGGTATTTTTTGTCCCAAAAACCAAAATACCTTCATCTTTTAATTGTTTTCATTTTACGGGACAATCGACCCTCCTTTCGGTACACTTTGTTCAAAGATTTTGTGTTCCGTTGCATTTTAAAGTAAATAGTGATATTAATTGCGGAAAGCTTAATCATTTTAAGCCAGAATAAAAAGGATAAGTCCGAGCTATTTTAATGTTTATGAAAATAATACACCGTGTAAATGGGGATTGTTTAAATGATCCGATACGATTAGACATTAACTACGTGAGGTGACGTTAGTTTGAAAAAGTATTTTATACCGGCTGCAAATAATTATCAAAAATTGTAAAAATAGCTTATTAAAAAAAACTATGTCCGTATGGGATGATTTTTGGGATCACTTTCAAGTCAAAAAGTAATCAGCTCCATGTAAGTGAAATTGAATTTGTCTAAGTGTGAAAAGTGTGGCAATATAATATGACAGTCACATGAATAAATTTAGTTTTTTTAATAGCACAGTACGTAAACTATTCGTAGTATCGAAGACCAAAGAGGTCAATAAAACCATGCTCTCAATTTTGAAGATAGAATAAAAAAGATTAATGAATAAGTAACTTTTACCAGTTTGGTTAGTGTCTATTTTAATTAATAGAGAGCTTGCCGACCAGTTTGTAATATTTCCAATTTGTTAATTAATATTTGCTAGGTCTTAAGATCTAAGTTTTATAATAAAGTGGTAAACCAAATTCGCTGTACTTAATAATCTTGAACGGCGTCTTCAAAAGATTACAAAATTTAAAGAAGCTGTAGGTACTTCGAATAAATTGACTTCGAATTCAATTTGTGGGATAAGTAATCTTACCTGCTAGAGTATCCTTAAACTTGGATTCACTAAAAGCACAATTCAATTGTCATTATTGAAAAAAAAAACATAAAATATTTGAGCTTTAAGTCTTGTAAAAGTAATTCCGTTACTATTGACAGAAAAAAATAAGTACTTAATATCATTTTAATGTTTCAGCCGTGCAAGTACGTAGGAATCGATTCGATAAATCTGACAGTCATTCTCGACAAAATGAGTTTATAACAAAGATAAAAACTCATTTTGTCGAGAATAACTGTCAGATTTATCGAATCGATTCCTACGTACTTGCACTGCAGGTGCGAAAGTAAAACAAAATCGTGCTATCTAAAAGTCCCTACCTCTCGCGAATTATTTTAAATACGGAACCGCATCTCCCCTTCCGTTCGCTCCGATTCCGTTACGTTCCCGGAATGGTTCCGTGACCCAGTACCTACACGCACCGGTATCCTCAATCACTTAGTTATACGTGTTTTGTTTGCCGGATAGTCTGCTGTTATCTTAATAGCAATGCTTGGGTCTAGGTACAGATTTACACGTTGACAAATCCGGGTTCAAAAATGGGCGTCGTTCTTTGTTTTAAAAGCTAAGCGTTCAAAGATTTGGCCTTGTTTTGTTCTGTCTCCTGCTGATTTATGACTTTACAGAGTTAAAATCATCAACACAACCCTCTAAGTTCATTTAATGACTATTTATGAAAAGGGCTCTTTCACTTTTATGTATTAAATAAATATCGCATAAATCTCGTCGAATAACTAAAAGGACGGTGATAAATGTCCAGGAGTTGACTGCGGTTGGCTGGCTGGATTGATTGATTGAAGGTATAAGTGTAAGTATTATGCTATACTTACACTTTATATTCATCATTTATAATACTATTTATCTTACTTTTTATTTGTTTATATGTTTTACACTCACTCACTCACTCTCTAAATACGATTCATTAACATAAAATAGCTGATATAAAATGTTAACTCATAATTTTCATGTTGTGACACTTACGTCAAATTGTAACAAATCTACTTGATCCTATCAAAATAAATAGATATAAGCAGACTTGTTCAATTAAAATTTAATTAGGAATTTTATTTAGGAAAGAATTTTATAAATATAATTTAAAATTATGCTATTTAGTAAACAATCGTAATAATCTTTTAAAATATAATAGCTAAACATATTGAAATTTAATTTAATTTAATTTTAAATTTAATTATGAACCAAAAAGTAACCATCCATAGACTAGCAGAAAGATAAATATAAAATAACTGACAGTTTGACGTAAGTGTCACAACATAAAAATTATGAGTTAATATTTTATTTCAGCTATTTTATGTTAATTAATCGTATTTAGATCGATGGCTGAGTGTAAAACATATAAACAAATAAAAAGGAAGATAAATAGTATTATAAATGATGAATATAAAGTGTAAGTATAGCATAATACTTTATGGTATGGCCAGTGGTTCACTGGCTCTGTCGGTTGGGCGGGACATGTTGTTTAGAAGATCTGAAACGCTTTGTCAGTTTGTCGAAAATGATTTGAGGCTGTGTTTAATAAATTAAATTAAATTAAATTAAAGAGCCTTTATTCTATTACCTTATTTCTAACTTACATAATAATATGAAAAATATGAACACTAACTAAAATTTAATTTGTTTTATATTAACTATTTGTTTACACTTATATTTAAGTTTGAAGTAGTAGCCGCGTGTGCGTACGCGCAGCGGAATGTTGTTGAATTTAAAGATTTCAATTATGCAGATATTTAGTGTATGACGTCGTATAATTGTGTATGGTAAAAAAAAAAGTGCACGCAACCATTGTTGTCGCGAAAGCGAAGTAATATGGGTACCTACAAATATTAATTAGAAGACGTGGCGTGAGGTGAGAGGAGGGGGTTGCGCTCGGCGGTGGATGGCGCGCGCGCGCGCACCGCGGCAATTGGGCCTGAGGGTCGGAGCTAGCAGTACACGGGTGAGCAAACTTGGTATTATTCAGTGCATGTGTGTGTCTTCAGATTGACCAGATATACAGTTTATATTGATTTCCAATGTTGTTGTGTGTGTATTGTTTACCAGCGATCAGATTCAGAAATGATACTAAATCATAAACCAGCTGCGAGGCTCGGGGTGGCTATAAGGGGAGGTTGGAGGCCACTTTGGGAGGACACCCAGAATATCATTGCGATGATAATTCAGTAACCGTTATTCAGTTGAAACCAGTTAACATGAATACAACGTTCGTTGAATTCAAATCATATCGTACCTGGGCTTATTTCAGAGACCTAAGGTACTTCAGGTTCAGATATTCGTCACTAAAGGGTACGTGGCGACATGGTGGAAACGCTGGGATTTCATTATTATAATTAAAAAATAATGTTTGGTTCAGTTTCAAAAATAATATTATGCGGGTAGATCGAAATTGTGTTCTGCGCTTAAAATAATTAGGTCAGCAGTTTAACAGTGTCCGAATACCCGCCTTACCGACCAAATAAATTCAAAAATGGAACAGCCAGATCTTTTGAGCGGTACATTATCAACAAAACACAAACTTGCATTGTTCTAAACTATTGTCATTGTTAATTAAATTTGTTCAGTGTAATTATTAAGTAGTTTATGACTGTTTTCTTAAATACATAATTAGTATGGTTTAGTAAACATTTATTTAGTAAATCCGAGTGCACAATCTATGAATGAAGTGTAATAAATAATTATTCTTTTTACGTTGCGTAATGACCAACGATATTAGTACAGTTTATTAGTTAATTATATTATACGTTTGATATTAAATATTAGTATCAAATGAGTATTACTACTAAGTAAATAGACTTTATTTATTGAACCAAATAAAATGATTTTAGATTTAGTTTAATAGTCTTTTACTTAAAGTAACAATAGTGTTTCATGAATTTAATTTACTTCTTTCATTGATGTGTGCAGTTTGTTGGTAGGTACCTAAATTGAATTTCATAAGAATCTCATACCTTAGCTCTATTAAGACAAAAGTTTTGGGTGCCACACGGACGGTCAACAGTTCAAAGAGTCATCAGAAAGTGTCCACAGTGTATGAAATACGCTGGTGGTCCATTCAAATTACCACCCATGCCTGATCTACCAGCAGAAAGAGTCAACCTTAGTCTTCCATTCGCCTTTACAGGCCTAGATTATTTCGGTCCATTGTTTGTGGATGAAGGTAGTAAAGAAAAACGCTGGGTATGCTTGTTTACATGCCTAACAATTAGGGCTATACATTTGGAGGTCGTTAAAGACTTAACAGCGGAAGAATGTTTACTCGCCATTAGGAGGTTCGTCGCTGTAAGGGGCTTACCTCAATTATTCGTGTCAGACAATGCCACGCAATTTAAGCTTACAGCAGAAGTGTTAACTTCAGATTATTGTATTCAGAATCACTTGCGATGGAAATTTATCCCAGAGTTAGCTCCATGGTTCGGAGGATTTTATGAACGACTTATAAGTTTAGTCAAGCACGGTATGAAGAGAACTTTAGACAAACATCTCATAAATCATAACCAGCTATGCACTGTAATGAAGGAACTTGAGGCTGTAATTAATACGAGGCCACTAACTACTGTAGGCGCGGAGTTAGAGCACATATTGACTCCTTCAGATTTCCTACGTGTGGGCGGAACGTTGACTACTGAAGTGGCAGATCGAGCGTTCTTAGAATCAGCTACAGCAACCAAGACGAACCTAATTGACGGATGGAAACGTGGTCAAATCATCATCTCAGAATTCGCCAAAATGTTCACTAATCAATACCTGACTAGCCTCCGCGAACGTAGTGACAAGCACAAACAACCTAGAGTCGTTGTTAATAGGCCACCAAAGTTAGCAGAGAAAGTTCAAATTAAATCAGATAGTAATAGGGCACATTGGAAAGTTGGAAAAATAGCAGAATTGATTAGAGGATCGGATAGGCAGATTAGAGTAGCCAAAATTAAAGTACAATCAGGAGAAACATTGACCCGTTCAGTAGGGTATCTGTTTCCGTTGGAGATGGATGATCAAAGTACAGAATCGTCCCCAGAGCAGAATGTTGCGCCAGTCCAAATCAGTGCGCACTCTCAAGAATTTCAGGAGGAACAGTCAGTACAAAACGACCACCCAGTCGGTTTTGACCAAGAGTCTCGAAGTACTCAAGACGATGAACCAGTCATCAATGATACACCCATATTTCAGTCGGTACAAGACACCAGTAGACGACCAATCAGGGCATCAGCAGCCAAGGCAAAAGAAAGAGTTAAACAGTGGACATCTCAGTTGATGAGCAGATTGTTTCAATAATTAGTAATAATTTAAATTTGGGAATCAGTTTAAATCAGTTGGATTTCGTTTTGAATTAGTTTAAATCAGTTGGAATCAGTTGGATTCCGTTTGACTCAGTTGTAATCAGTTGAAATCGGTTGGATTCCGTTTGACTCGGTTGTAATCAGTTGGAATCGGTTGGCATCAGTTGGAATCAGTTGGAATCAGTTGGAATCAGTTGGAATCAGTTAGATTCAGTTGGAATCAGTTGGGAATTAGTTGTAATCAGTAACCCTGGTAATCAGAACTCAGTTATAACCTATCATCACTCTGAAAATGTTGTAAACATACTTACTATGATCTTGATTAAAAAGTTATCTCACTAAATCCGATTTTTCAATTATCTCTTCCCTTGGTCGGGAGTGTCGCGAAAGCGAAGTAATATGGGTACCTACAAATATTAATTAGAAGACGTGGCGTGAGGTGAGAGGAGGGGGTTGCGCTCGGCGGTGGATGGCGCGCGCGCGCGCACCGCGGCAATTGGGCCTGAGGGTCGGAGCTAGCAGTACACGGGTGAGCAAACTTGGTATTATTCAGTGCATGTGTGTGTCTTCAGATTGACCAGATATACAGTTTATATTGATTTCCAATGTTGTTGTGTGTGTATTGTTTACCAGCGATCAGATTCAGAAATGATACTAAATCATAAACCAGCTGCGAGGCTCGGGGTGGCTATAAGGGGAGGTTGGAGGCCACTTTGGGAGGACACCCAGAATATCATTGCGATGATAATTCAGTAACCGTTATTCAGTTGAAACCAGTTAACATGAATACAACGTTCGTTGAATTCAAATCATATCGTACCTGGGCTTATTTCAGAGACCTAAGGTACTTCAGGTTCAGATATTCGTCACTAAAGGGTACGTGGCGACAATTGTGGAGAAATTCACCAAAAACTGATTCCGCTGGGCGAACGTTGTCCTGGCGGAACTTTTTTTAATCCATAGACTTTAGAAGAAAAGAGATGTGTTCAAAAATTAGTGTGTATTTGTGTGTAATTGTGTATGTATGAATAAAACTAGTGCATGCATAAACTTCGGAGAAATTCAAGTTTCCGCTACGCGAACGTTTGGCCATTAGCTAGTTTTCATATAAAGCGCTTACATAGAGAGCTGTAGATTTTTACATACGTTGTTTTGAATTTGTTTATATTTGTTTAAAAAACAGATTTAGAAAAAATCGTAGGGCTTAAAAGATAAAAATATAAACGTAAAATACGCTTATTAGGTCTTAGTTCTTAAAGTATGCACTTTGGGGTCTAGATTTTCACGTTTATACAAACCTTGTAAGTGTCTGCAACATGTTGCCAAGTATCAATGATGTTCCGTTAGTAACTAAAGAGTTATAGGACAAATTTACCATGAACAGATCACTGTTTACAAAGCAGTCAAATATCACGACGTTCTGAAGGAATTGCATGGTAATATGTATGTCAATAATTAGTGTATTCATTCAACTATTCTTATGCAAAATTTCATGTCATCAAATTCAGTAATTAAAGAAAAACAATTATAATACTGACGAAGCATCGAAAACCTACATAACCCGACCAAGTTCGGATGGCTACAAAAAAGCGGCCGTGCAATATATTTAGGTAACATCCCAAAATTTACAGTATAATACCGGTATTGAATTGGTATAGGTGATAACACAATTGTTGTTTCGATATAATTTATAGGTCATTTATTTTTGTACACCTACTTTTTTAAATGTATTTGACTATGACAGAAAGTAGGTACTATTTACGCAGGTACTTTGCTACTCATTTAATAATTGGTATTGAATTGAAAATACCTTTTTTATACCAATGTTTTATTTTATAAGTACTTTTTTAAATGTTGATTTATTTTTATATTAGGCAGACTCTCAAACCTAAACAACTAAATAGTCTAGTTATGTGATCTGTGATTGTTAATCTGTGATTTTATTATTGAAACTAGAAAATATTAGGTATACCTACTTAGAAATGTTGAGGTTATTTACAGTATTTGCTACTCATTTAAGAATATTTTCTTGAAAATACCTTTTTTATACCAATGTTTTAGTTTATAAGCACTTTTTTTAATGTTGATCAAATCTAAACAACTGAATAGGTTAGTTATGTGATGTGATTTTAATTTTTATTGAAGCTCGAAATATTATACTTACCCTAAGTTTCGTCATCCACGCGAACGAAGTCGCGGGCAAAAGCTAGTTCATAATCTATTTTAGTTAAAACACATTTAAGTCTATTGCTGTCATTGCAAGCGTTTGTTAACGTTATTATAATTACATAATTAAGTATTATATGTAATTAAAAATATTTTTGTACGCGGATTTAAATAGAGAAGTACTTGTTAATTGAAGATTTGTTTTTATCGTAGATAGTGGCGTTATTATTAAAAAAACATTTTTCATTCAAGAAATGCAATTGTTTTATTTTTTACTAACGCTTGTGTACGCAACTGTACCATATTAATAAATACTATATTGGAAGGTTAAGAACGTTTCTTAGATATATGGCACGGCCGCTTTTTGGTAGCCATCCGAACTTGGTCGGGTTATGTAGGTTTTCGATGCTTCATCAGTATTATAATTGTTTTTTTCCGCTTTTATTCCGCTGCGCGTACGCACACAGTAGCCGCATCCACCTCCGCATCATCGGGGAATCCCACCGATCTGCGAATACACTGAGAATACTATTGGTGCCGCCGCGAACACTAGTCATCAGGTATGCACATCTATTTCTAATAATGGCGGCAAAACCATCAATATTATTATCTGCAAACATCCCTGACGCACTACTACGCCACGGCAGCCGCAGCAGCATTCTCAGTGCATTATTGTATTGAACGCGTAGGTCGCTGTATGTCCGCTGAGTAAAATTGACCCACAGGCTGCACGTGTAGAAGGACTGAGAGTAAGCTTTGAAAAGCGTTACTTTTACTGGCTTCGTACAACGTGCAAACCTGCGAGCCAGCATGTTACAACGGACAGCCAGTGACCTACGTTCCCTTTCAATGTCACAATTATCCTTAAGATCTTCAGTAACCCAGTGGCCCAGATACTTAAACTTGTCCACCCTTTGCAATGGTTCTCCACAAAGAGCGACAGTTGGAATACACGAATATGACACACTGCCTGCTTTAAAAACCATTAATTCGCTCTTCTTGACGTTATATTTGAGCCCATGATTCACCGCATAGCATTCGCAAATAGCGATCAGTCGCCTCAAAGCACCGATCGATGGGCTCAGCAACACCATATCGTCAGCATAACTAATATTGTTAATGCACACCCCGTCAATATGACATCCGACACTGGTGCTGCCGAGCTCAAGGATCAGCTGGTTCATGTATAGGTTGAAGAGCCTGGGTGAGCTGAGCCCCCCTTGCCTCACCCCGCACTCCAACCGATACACGCCCGAGTGCGAACATGCGTGCTTAACATTGTAACGGCTGACAAGACCCCAAGAAGGAACCACTGACTCTGAAGATACAGGTTATGCCTAGTTTCAGAGTCAGGGATACTTATACTTTATTTGCCTAATATAAGCCCTAGCTACGTACAGAACCCAATGAAATTGTAATCCAATGTCCAATCTCCTATTTTAAGTCACTATGATGACATAGATAAGACCAACACCTTTACACCTTAGAATAAGACCAATAGGCATGACGACTGTATCAAAAAATAGCAAATCTATTTAGTCCGTCAGTTACAGTATTGGAAATTAATGGACACGTATTTTTTGTTTTTGTAAATCAATTAATATAGACAAAGATAAAACGCATCAAAACTCGGGAGTGGGGGCTCGTGACGTCAGAACTAGCTAAAAATTATACCTAGGCGTGACGTATTGAGAATTTTAAAAGTGTCATATCTTCGTCAATTTTGGTTTACGTAACAAAAGAAAAAACACGGGTCAAATATTTTTTGATAATCTAACTGACGGATTAATTAATTTTTTTTTGTCGTAAAGAATAGTTTGCGAATAAAATATTTATTACTAAATTATTATTTAATGTAATTGGAGGCGAACCTGTTGCCATGAACCGGGCCCAAATCCGCACTCCGCACTACTGGGAAATTATTGAAGGAAAAACCCAATAACAATATAATGGACCTGGGAAACGAACGTACTGTATTTATTTATTAACAAAAAGTTCTGCCGAAACGTTACCGCATTTTCATATTTTGTTATGTTTTAAATAACAATTATGTATTGAAATACAAATTGGAGTTCACGTAAATAGTTAATTCGATGCTTTCATTGGTTTGGTAAATAAAGTGTTCATTTTGCAGCTTTCAATTATGTTTGGTATTTGTAATAAAACCACGAACTGTTACACGAACACAATATATTAAGATGAGCACTATAGGATTAAGACACTGTTTATTTAAGTTGTAGACTTTTAAATCACATCTATACAATTAAACTGAATAAAACAATGTGCGAGGTAACCGTGCTGCTAGAGACACGAACGAAAGAGGAAGCTAGCCCATGTAAGAGTGAGACAGCAATTCAGTACTAAGAATAGATACTAAACAAATTAAGTATTTATTTATTGTATTTACTATAGCTGATCCATACTACAGTATAAATATGTACCGAAACTAAGCCTATAGTTGATGCAATAATTACCCACGCTCCATTGAAGCCACAGACAGGGTTGCCCCTTTTAATGTTGTTGATTTGTTTTTTTCTTATTACAGGGTTGCCCCTTTTAATGTTGTTGATATTGTTTTTTTCTTATTATAACATTTTTATTCTGTTGTAATCAATCAATCGAATTGAAATAACTAGATTACAAATACAATTTAAATAGGTTTACAAAAGACGATAGTTTAAACACGGAAAACAGTTTAATATTAACATACAACAACTTGTGGAACTACTAAAGATCTCTAGCTTTGTCATTACGGCGTAACCTTTTACAAGTTTTGGCGGGAGCGAGCCGCGGTTGGACGATAACTAACGCATTTTTTTGCTCTTAGAATCAATTTTATGTACGAACATCCAATATCTTGAATAAACCTATAAACGACTAATTAGTAGACATAATAGTTAAACAATTGACATAAATCTCCTGGAGATTTAGTAACGGACGGGAGGATAATATAGTTAATGTTTTTTTCAGTGGCTATGGCAGATGTACCTACTTTTTTGACAAATTTTGTTTTAAAATATTCATTCGTTCATGAGCTATTAAAAAATATAAAGCCTGAATTCCTGTCACGCTGACGGTCAGTCGCTCATGGTCGATCGTTTACGTCGGTGAGCAAAACAGTAGCAAATCCGCGCCGCTGACGTCACTCGTATATAGAACACAACGTTTAGTAGTACGCGCGACCGACGTCAGCGCAACAGGAATTCAGGCCTAAGTGACAGCGGATGTTATTAATAAAGCTGTAGATACCACGGTGGCTTATCCAGTAACATAAAGACAGAATACTCCATACTCACACCCAATTTTGAATGAAACCATTGGACTGGGCCGGTGTGACCTAAGATTAAACAAATCAATGCGCTTAGTAATTAGAAGGTAACTTATTACTTATTAACTAGTTAAGTAGTTGTACATAGTTGAAGTTTAGCAATTCGTTAGTCTTTATTTAACGACTAGCTGACCCACGTAACTTCGTCTGCGTCGCATAATACTTATAGCTTGTAACGTTCCTCGATAAATGGAATAGGTATCCAACACAAAAGATTTTTCAATTCCAACCAGTAGTTCCCGAGATTAGCGCGTTCAACCAAACAAACAAACTCTTGAGCTTTACTATATTAGTATAGATATTATTGGATATTGGGAGTTATTTACGTATTTAATGAAGATAGTTAGACTAGAGTCCTATTCTGCGCAACCATTTAAAGATCTACCAGTAAAAACACTTTATATTTTTTTGGTACCTTGTTCGTACTTAGTTTGAAATCCTGCAAAACGGGTATCGAATACACGTTTCGATTTCATTCAGTCAAGTTTCATATCGGTAATCCCTGGTCTAACCATATGCTCGGTGCACGGACCGTGATCGGTAAAGCCTCGACATACTGTGACCAAAAAATTTGTCAAGATCAAAATTCTAACCTTGTTCAATACCCACATACAATACACTCAAAGGATCCTGAAAATTCCGTATCGATCCAGATTATGCTGATAAATCAATCACTTCAATCAAACGCTTTTTGCCGTTAAAAGAAAAGCGCAGAGACAATCAACCTCGCCGAGTTCCGGAGAAATTATTCAACTGTCTTGGATCCTGCAACGAAATTAATCAGAAAATAAAAGCGGAGGAATTAGACATACATATAAGACAGGAGACAGAACTGAGTTAGGCTTGGTGACTGATAATTGACATTGGTGACAACTGAAAGCAACCTCGCTACTTGTTTATGAGACTTAGGTGTCGATTCTGTTGTGCACAAACTAAACTTAATTTAGGCTATTGCTATCTTTTATTAAAAGGCAGTGCGAGAAAAGGACGGCTATAGCTATGAATTAAGTTATAGATGTCAAACTAGTTTATGCCTTGCGCTTCACCGTGTTTTTAGTCGACATGTTTTTACGTGCACCCTTCATTTGCATGGAAATATTAGTTCCAACTAAATTTGACAGCTCTAAATTACGTCCGTCTCTTTCTCGTTTTATTATAGAGAAAAAGATAACAATAGCCTAAATTAAGTTTAGTTTGTGCACAACAGAATCGACACCAATATATAAATAATTTTAAAGATACCTACAACACAACTTACTTAGCTGGGTTAAAATAGGTTTAATTATTCAGCAAAATCCAAAAACCTAAAATGTATGTAGTTTAGTTTCAATGAAATAACAAAAAAAGCTTGTTAAACATTTTTCGTGTCTAAAATCTGTCAAAGCACATCGCTAGTGGACAGAGCCTCGTAATCCGTGGAATACATAACAACAAATAAAAGTACGTGTACATATACCCCCGATTTTCTAAATTGAAAACTGCCATATCGAATCCGGATATGACGTTATATTGATATTTGATGCGCCATTTTGTTTTTTTTTGTGTGAGCTCTGATTATCCTCAATTGAGAGGTAGCCATTCAGTTTGATGAGGTAATACAATACTGGTAATTTTGTGAGGTTTCGTGCCTCGAAGAAGAAAATTATCTGGTCGGTTTTTGATAGGTGTAAAGTGCTGTTGTTGGGAGATTTGGAGAAAAAGAAAGTAGTTTTAAATAGAATTGAATTCTTATAATGATACCTTTTTTTTTTTTTTTCGGATGGGTAATCATCAAATGATGTGTCAGACTTTTACTGACTAAAACCCATCCATGTTCCTTCATCGCCCTTTGTGTTCCGGGGCCACGGTATCTCTTTCGAATAGTCCCGCAACCCCGGCAGGCATCGGTCCTTTCGGACCCCTTCCTTTTGCTGACTCTCTTTGAGGCGCGCGTGGAACACGCGCCTGGGTAGTGTTGATCGACATGATTTCGTCTTTCATAAGACACTTGTTCCAGAAGTGCCATGTTGAGCTTCAAAAAAGCCTTCTCAACTGGTGGTGGCTCTTTGGCCATTGGTCTTTGAGCATTTTCTTAGCACTTTGCACGTGACGTCGCCGTCGCCTGCTATCCAGAATGGTATAAACTTAGGTCCATTTTCAAGTTCTCTCTCCAGCCAAAACTGTGTTCTAGACAGATATTATTTTCTTTTATTAAGACCAAATATAATTCTGTTCATTGGCTAGTGGTCGGAAGGTTCGATTCCAAAGTCCGGCAAAGTGTGATTAGGTATCTTCATCAGGACTGTTTCAGTAGCCGCCATAAAGTCTGGATTTGTGCCCAATTGATATCAAAAGGCTCGCCCCCTAACACATAACTGGTGAAATGTGCAGAGTGTACTATTAAATACACCTCTGCCTAGCCGGCGCATTACAAGCTTACAAGTTATGTTTATATTATTATGTGAAAGAGGAAGTTACCGTCTTTACAAAATATAATGACTTCGGTTTTCTTCCGGCGCTGTATAGATCCCATTATTTCTATGAGACGTAAGTACATAAAATAAAATTGGAATTAAAGGATCACTAAACAAAATTACTCGTACTTCGCTGAAAATGTAGTATAACCTTTTTTGTATGCTTACCTATTTCTTTTGTTATTCTTAGCTGTGCCACGTGCCGTATATTTTTGACTAAAAGGTCGGCCTGTAAATTCGTGGGTGTCAAATGTCAAGGGTTTCAAACAGTATTGTTCACTTTTACATGATTAACAAGAATTCGGCTTAGCATAGATCTTAAGAAGAGGACTTTATTGAATTCCCTCGTATTAACACACTATGTTTGCCCCAGTACGGGCCAGTGCCTAACTATCGCACATATTCAGGCTAAAATAGCCTGAATTTGTGCCCTAACTGGGTCGATCGGGCCCTACTTAATATACAGGGTGTAAACAGACCTTTCACAAAGCCATCAACCAAGCATTATGTACATCAAACTAAGCAACTTAATACAAAATTATTGCTAGGAAATTACTTTTTTCTTTTAGGGTGAAATATCACGTTTTATGGTAGAACTCAATATAACGCACTCGATACATAGTGCTGATGGATGGATTGAAAACTTGTGTAAAAGAAAGATAAAAGTTTTAAAGGTACGGTATTTAACAAAAAATTTCGCAATGACAGAGAGACCTTTCGGCATCATTAAGGGTCTTATTACACCATTTATATACGCAGGTACTGCCGAAAATAAAGCTAGTTTCCACAGGTGTGATGTGATACATTACTTCCTAAACTTTAATGGCATACTGTGTACTTTTGTATGGTTTCTCAGGCCACGCTGCAGTCTCTCATTTTCTCTTAATTCGTTTTGTGTCTGAAAATAAGTGGGGTGGGTAGCCTCTATATCAACCTGCTAACAGAACTGACAGCTAATAAACTAATAATTTTACATCTACACCGCGGGTAATACAAACAAATCAACGTAAATTGATGAATGGCTGAAAGCTTTTAGATATAATTTAATTGATCAATAAACCATGCAGTATGAATTGTTCATAAAAGCAAAATAGAAGTTGTTCAAATGTTAGTAGTTAAGTTCATTTAATCCCATTTAACGATTACTTAATGAAATAGTCATTGAGTTAAATGAACTTAGGTGTATTAATGATTTGAATGATCATAATTCTGTAACTATATACGTGTTACAGTAAACATACAGCCTAACACTGTCCTGCAATATACTGAAAAATAAATAAAAAAAGGGGGTTTGATATAAATGGCCTGCCAAACTTCCGCCATTTCTTTTTTTTTTTTTTCAAAATTCCGTCCATGCCCAAAATCTATATCAATCGATAGGTGGTATCAATACAAACAAGTTTTGTATGAGACAAAATTTTCTAAAGTTCAAAATTTTCGAGATATAAGCTATCGAGATCAAGGTTTTCAGTGGCCGCTATAAAAAACAAATCAAATAAAATGGCGGATGTTAGGCCGGCTATTGTAAGGTTAGGCTACTCTGGCACCTTAGCAGATTAGATTGGGTAGATGATACCATAAAACAATAATTCCAAGAGACCAATCTCTAAAAGAAACACTTTATTTTGGGCCTGAAAACCAGATTTATTTTCATTTAATTGCCAAATTCGATTTTTAATTGCTTTGAAATCAATAAATAGTTGAGTCATTGAGTTGAATAAACAGAGACGTCACAGTTTGCTATTGTCATACAAAATCTATGAGAGAACCGCGTTTTGACAGCTCTTAAAAAGTATCTCAATTGATTGGTGTGTCATCTACTCCATTTTATATGGTGTTGTAGTTCTTCGCTCTAGACATCTTTACTTCTACAGTCCCACATTCACTCCCTATTCCCGTTTCCATCCATATTTATGATAGTCCCTCGTTGATTCACCCGGTGTGCCTTGCAAATAAACGTTGTTTTAGAATTAAATAGGTTTTATAGGATCAAGTCACGCGGTCATAAGTTTCCGCTGAAGACTGCTGCACCCAGGGCAGACTGTATATTGATATTGGTCTAGTCCTTACAGACTGCAACTTTTTGTACGTGATGTAGAAGAAAAGTATTTTACTTAATGAAATTGAAATTCGGAATAAATGCTTCACAATGAAATATTAAGTTTGGGAAGTTTTATTAAGTTTGGTTTGTTTTGTTTGGGGTTGAAACAAAGACGAGGTAAAATGTAATTAGTTAGCGAAACTTCACAAACCTGACAAATACCTTGGTACCTACTACCAAAAAGTTATTATAATTTCGTTTATTCATTTAAACACATATATTTTTACATTTTCAAATATTTCTTAATTATTTTTTATTATTAAAATAATCCTATGAGGAAATAAAAATGAGTCGTTTTTAAGGTTTTAGCTTTACTTTAAATACCTCCATAACCAGTTTACTATTCAATGCATCAATCAGCACAATGTTTTGAGTGCGTTCCATTAAGTTTTACCGTAAAACGTGTTTTTCACTTCTCATGCTTTTAAAGTACGCCAATATAGCCCTACGAAGCGGGCCTAAAGTGGCCCTTTTAGGCCCTAGGGCGTAAAGTAAATATCGTACTCGTGACTTGTCGAGCCACGAGTACCTCGACGTGCTCTCCCCCGGCTACCGCGACCTGCTGCTGCGTGATGTGCACATTTAGCTTCAAGTAAAAAATCTGACGTGATTTTCATTTTATTTAGTAATATTTAATTAATGTTTTTGTACTAAATAAACTATTTTTCTCACATTCAAAGTGAAAAGTACAGTGTAACACACGGCTCTAAAATCCCATTATAACTCGGTTCCTATTTACTACCTCGCTAAAGCTCGGTAGTAAAACTACCTCGTATATAATGGGTCATTTTAGCCCCTTGTATTACAATGTACTATTACCACTCCAAAAAATAAGTCCATGTATTTTTGCGTAGGGTAATTAGTTTGATGTAGAGAATGGTTGGTGGACGGCTTTGTGAAGGATCCGTTTACACCTTGTTTTACACAAAGGTACCAATCACTACTAGGAATCAAATAAGAGAAAATTACAAAATCAAGTTTTAATGCGAGGACAACCTCAAAAGACTCTCATAACCGGTCGTGATCGTGGTCGTGATTTATTAAAAACAAGCTTTTCGTATGAATAGAAGGGCGTAGAGTACGAGTCAAAGTATCTTCTGACAAGTCTGTCGCCTTTTGTCATAGGCAGCACGTAGTTTTCCAGAAGGATTACCAGGTCTGCTGTTTTGGAACTGTAACATAAAAAAAATCAAATTCAAATTCATTTTATTAGCTTGCAACACAGAATACTGACAGGATTTACAGCTGGTCCCAAACTAGGCACAGCCTGTATCTTGGTGACCCAGACAAAACACAAGTTAAAACAAATTACAATGTTCTGCTAGCGCAAGATAAATATCGTGGGTTACATTTAGTTATTGTTATTTTATTGTATATTTGTATCAAAATGCTTTGTGATTTGAGCGCCGTTCTGATAAAATATACCAAACCACATCAAATTTACTCATATTCTGAATAGATTTTTAAATAAAAAGAAGTGTTCACATCTTTTGAGCATACGTGGGCTGATTTTACTGAATAATAATACAACATCCTTAAATAAAATAAATAATAAAAGTTTATTTCGGAACTATTGTTCCGTGTTGTGTTATTATTACACAAGACTAGGTAGACAGGTAAAACGATGGTAGCTGCAATATATAAACTGTAGCGCGGCTACCAAGAAACCTTAATATAACAACAACAGCCCATAACGTCCACTGCTGGACATAAGCCTCTCCCATGATGGGAGGAATTTGCCGTAATCTCCACGCTTGGCAGGCGGATTGGAGATCGCAGTGATGAAAGACTAACAGAAAACGCTGCTGCCCATTCTCTGGTCTACGGAGGCGCAAGGTGTTCTGCCTCAGATATTAGTCGCCTTATACGACACCCGTGAGTGTAATGGGTTGGTTCTATTCTACTCTGCCGGATACCACACGGCTAACCTTAATATGTTAAGTTTAAAATGTTAGTCTGCCTCGTTGGTTGACGGGTCGCCAGTCCCAAGTTCTGCTGAGCATGAGAGTACGACTCCCGGGTCGGGCAAAGTGTATAGGGTCTATCTATCAGGAATTTCTCAGTAGCAGCCACTGAGTTTGGATCTGTGCCCGTATAGTGGCAATAGGCTCGACCCTATTACAAGGGACTTAAAACATAAGTGGCGAAATGTGAATGTACTATTAGGTACTGCCTGACACTTCGGGGATTATTGGCTTGATGTTATGTTAGAATGTTGGATTAATTTGACATAATATCTAACTTAATTAAAAAGAAATTGTGAGTTGGCTCATTATGGCACAACTAAGTCCAATAAAGGTCTAATAGGCAAAACAAATTAACTTTGTAATTCTCTCTAATTAGCTACTTAACGCCTGAGGTCGACTATATAATCGTTACATGGCACGTGCTTTGACTAAGTCATATTCCCGTCTTTATCTTGCATTTGTAGTTTGTCATTTGTGCGACAGTGACAGGAATAACGCTTTTGTAAAGTTAATTACGTGTTGAGGAGGCTTTATAGATCTCGGCTGGAGTATTACTGGTGGTCCAAAAAGCATCTGAAAGTTACAGAAGCACCTCTTTGAAATAAAGTCCTTAACTTCAAAAACAAGAAGGAGCTCGTGGCTAAATAGGAATCGCCGCACGGGTCGATATTCAAGGATAAGCCGCGCTTGCCAAGGTCGGTCTGTGGATGGGTGATCAAATACACACCGAGTATCCTCCGTGTCTCGGAAAACACGTTAGGCAGTTGGACCCGGCTGTCATTTGCAGATCTTGGATAATCGTTGCAGGTAGTCAGCGGTCCGAAAGTTTAACAAACAGTCTTACCAAGAGGTATCGTATTACCTGGTAGCCTGGTACTGACTGTTGTGCAGGTCAGATAGGCAGTCGCTCGATATTAAATATTGGTATTCAGCTACATCCGGTTAGACTGGAAGCCGACCCCAACATAGTTGGAAAAAGGCTAAGTAGATGATGAGCTTCAAAGACACTTGGTGATCCAGGAGGATACATTTATGTTTGCTTAATTATGCAGTAATTCTGAACGCAGCCCAACATTTTAGCCTTTGAAGAAATCTTTCTTTATTTAGTATACTTACGCTTCTCATTAATCAACATTTACTTACACATAATCGAATCACGATGACTTTAAAATATAAACCGAAATGCATAAGACACGGGGATCGAATAAATCAGGGATTTCGCGGATTCCTTTGGGAGTCACGAAATCACGAATGACATGGTACATTTGACTTGAATCCGCATTTACTGAGTAAAATTGGCGAATTAACTTGATTTTCCTTTTTTCTACGCGACCAAATTGTAGAATTTGAACCGTATTAAAACAGTGAGCTGTATCATGTACTGCGGTTCTGATGTTCGAATAAACAGTGGTATTTTTGCATTTCCATAGGGAAAATTTTGCCAGTGATCCAGTGGCTTTAAAAATAAAGTCTTCAGCAGTGGTACAATAATAAGAAATGGCTAAACAAGTTTCTGAACTTCATTGTTGGTGGTTCTATCTATGAGGGCCAAAACGGTCTGGCTTTCTGCGCGCAAAAACCTAGTATTTTATAACTGGATATCTGCCTACTATACCAAGCGACCAACCATGCAATGCCATGCCATGCACGGAGCGTAAACCATTGCCTCCGAGAATATTTTCCCGGTCGGCACCGGGAAAATATTCTCATGCCATGCATGTAGCGTATCGGCATACGCTACATGCATGTCACGCGACTATCTCGGAATGACGGTCTAGTGGGCAAAGTCTCATAATTTTTAATACAAAGTGTTAAACCGCATATAATGACTGTTCTAAACCTTGTTACAAACGGGTACGATACGGTATAGAAGTCCTTGAAGTGTTTCTTTCCGTGCCTGATATGTTCATAGTACGGTCAATCAAGCGTTGAAGTACTTTCACATATTGTAACGAGAAGAAAAATCATTGTGAATTTGTTAGTGAAGAAAAATAACTGTGAAACGACTGGACAAGGTGAACGACAAGAAGGTCCAATATTTCTTTTAATATTCCAAAACCACACTGAAATTTTGCAGTTAATCATATTTTAAACAGTGTTTAGCCAGTAATTTATTCTGAAATACTTCTCACTTGGAACACTAGAGATACCATGTTGGTACATTTTCACACATGACATATTATTTTTATTACAAAATGTGTCAAACTCAGCAGGATTAAATTAAAAGTTGGGCGGTAGTTTGCTTTGGGGACGCTAAAAAAATTGCAAATATTAAAAAGTTTAAATTGCCAATCCGGTGCGCGCTATGTTAAACGCTTGGCACTTAACACACAAACGTGGGTGTTCATGCATATTGTGGGGAATTAATGCATATTTAATTCGGCACTGACATGCTCTGTCTCGTGTATCTGCAATTAACCGCCTTACTTTAAACCAAAACTCCGCCATGCTGTTTGGCGTCAGCAATATGTGGTATAATGGCCCTCTAGATATCATTTTTTACAAGGAGATTTATTTTGCTCACTCTTATCTCATCTATTCTATCATTTGAATTTCTAAATTAATTGTAGATGGTATTACTGTCAGCAGAACGACGGTGGTAACAAAGCTGCCCTTTATTTTTCGGATGGGAAATCATCAAATGACTCCTCCCGCTCTGGGCGGAGCAGGAGGGAGTGTTAGACTTTTATTGACTATGACCCATCCATGTTCCTTCATCGCCCTTTGTGTTCCGGGGTCACGGTATCTCTTTCGAATAGTCCCGCAACCCAACAAAGCTGCCCTCGCATTCTATTTAAACACCGTTCTGCGTAAAGCTCAAGTCGTTACCACCAACTTGTGGTCCACTGTACGTCAATCATTATCCTGCCCTTAGTCCAATATATTTATGGTCGGCGCAGCATGTCTTCTTCTTCATACTTCTCTATTACTCGTCATCTCATCAGACACCTCATTTCTTCCCATATCATCCTTTACACAGTCTATACATCGTTTCTTTGGTCTTCCTCTACTCTTATAGCCGCTTGTTACCTTTTATTCGCAGATACTTCTTATTACGGGGAGAAAACTAATATTGAGATCATTTTAACGACTGTAGGCGGGGTCCGGACCCATGCTTCCCCTAGTTCTCCACCTGGGTGAAGCACGGGGACTTAGGGTCCCGTTTTAACTTTTGTTTTCCGTTCCCAACTCATCCACTTTAATTATGTCATGGACTGTACAAGTTCTGTCCAGCTGAGAAACTGTCCGACTGAGAATCTGTCCAGTTCTGATGTAGGGTCGGACGTAGGGTTAGAGAGAACAGACTGGTTCAACCACAGATAACAAATTATTATGGTAAGAGAACATCTAAGTATTTGGTACCTAAAGTGTTTAACAAAATAGATTTATTAAGAGAAAAAGTAAAAGTTAGTAAAGGATCACTTAAGACAAAATTAAAAAACTTTACACAGGATAGCAAACAGGACTAAATACCTACATTGTATAAGATTTAAACATATTTATTCATTAATTTAAACGTATTATAGATATTTAAAAGTATTAGTTATGTAAGTAAGATGGTTAACTATGATGTAAAAGAGCGCCTCTCGCCATCAAACGTAAAAGTTTAGCGAGTTTGGCGAATTAAGCAACACCTCTGTATTAGAATTTCTTTAAATTAAAAAAATAAAAAATTGCAAATCTGTCCAGTTGCTATTACGGAGGCCATAATACATGGTAAACGGTGTAAGTTAAATTGGCATTAAGGTGCCTCAGCTGCCTAGCCTTCCCCTAACGTTTTCATTCCAGGACCAAACCTTATCATCACTTTATCCATTTCATCAAAGAACTTCAGTGTTCCGTTTCTTGCTTCCACATTAGAAGTCTGCATACCAATCTGAAAGTAACGTTCAATTATGTTCATATTTAACTTTAGTTTTTTTTTCCTCAAAAACTTACGGTTTTTGGCAAAGGATCTGTGTATTTCGGCAATTTTAAGCAAGTTTTTTGTATTTTTTTTAAGTTTTTGTTAGAACGAGGCACGAGGGCTGAGTTCAGCTGAAACATCGCGAAATAGTTTGAAGATTTTTCAGAAGGAAGTTAAGCATTTATGTAATGAAATCTAGAACAACGTGACAAAAATATACTAAAAATATAATGAGATGTTTTAAAATAAACACTTTCTTTGCACCCTATGTATGTACTACCGTCCTATTTATGTACACCACTGACGGTCGACCACTATTCAACTCTATTACCTAGGGTATAAGGGTGAAAACTGGCAGACCGTCAGTGAACTCGACACTACCTCTAGTAAGTAAGAAACGAAGTACATAGTTCGTTGGTACGTACACTACGTACCAGGTGAGTTTCGTGATATCGCAGAAAAATACAGCAGGTATGAAGAAAAAACCCGTTTAAGAGTTTACATATTTAATGCAATCAGTATAGGTAGCTCTTGGAAGTCTTGGCAGAGAATGGTACAATCATGCCTTAGAAGAGCAAGCTATCGTTTCTGAAGATTGTTTTAGCTTGTATTTTAACGAAATTGTCGAAATAATACGCTGTGGCCCTGTATACTACACCCAGTGCTTTAGGTACAATATTCACATTGGCAGTGGTAACATTTTGTTCTTGAGATGTTCCAGCGTAGTACGGAGTTTCAGTAGATTGTGAGGTCAGCTTATACTGGTTTCCTTACCAGAGACCCGCGGTTTAGTGTACCTACACAATTCGAGTGGTTTGTTTACCTAAAAGCATCGGAGCCTTTCTTTATGTAGATTTATTATTAATTTAATATTATATATTCGAAAGCGAATTCAGAATAAAAAAAAAGCTACTAGGGACACAAAATTAGGTACAGATCTAATAAACAAGTAAAAATTCTTTTACCACTGCAAAAAATACAGCACTTTGAGCAATACGTAATGTTTTGATCTTCATTTTCTTTTCTCACAATACCAACAAAACATTTGTAGAAATCTTTCTACTTTTATATTATTAACATTTTATGTAGCAACGTTTTATTTTCTTTGAAAACTATATTGCGTGTAAGGTTTTTCAGAGTTTATTGGTAGTAAAAAGGAGTTATTATTCTTGAACAATGTCGTCGGCGAACGTGTTTGTTTTATTTTAAAAATCGTTATAACTTACAAATATATGAACGAAATACAAAGGGACAAAAATCTTGTGATCCATGAGATTTTGAAAGATTCGTATTATACTTTTTTCGGAAAGGTGTATGTTTAACTTGACGACCCGAACGGCGCAGCGGTACTGAGGCTGCCTTACGTTCTTAGGGTCCCGGGTTCGAATCCCGGTAGAAACAAATGTTTCTGTGATGAGCACGAACATTTGTTTCCGAATCATGGATGTTTATAAGTATAATAAGTATGTATTTACAAACAAAAAGTATGTTGTATATCAACTATCTGGCGTCCAGGACACAAGCCTCGTTGCTTAGTGTGGCACTAGATGGCGCTGTGTGTAATGTCCAGCGATATTTATTTATTTATTTAGCTTTGTAAATACTGGTATTCCGCTGTATTCATATAGACTGAAAGCCGACACTAACAAAGTTGTGAAAACGCTAGGAAGATGACAATAAAATTTTCTTTGTAACATTATTCTTCGCGATACATTTACCTCCAGCGCAGAGTCTTGCTGATTAGCTTAAATGTCCACTGCCATCACCAGTCAATAGCTCGACATAGGACTCTCCAATTCCATTCTGCCATTCAAGTCGACGCTCTGACACTCATATATCTCCCTCATCCATCTGCTACCAGACATCCTGTGACGATCGTCGCTCCACCTAGCCCGAGGTTCTAAGTTATACACGGTTAATTTTAGGTCATTCTGGAACCGACCGAAAGCCATAAACTCGATCATCAAACTCAAAACGATTGGGACATTTTTTGTTGTTTTTTATACATATATTTTTATTTATTTATTTATATTAATTTTTTTATTATTATTTTATAAAAAAAAACAGTCCCACATCAACATCGAGTTTATGGCTTTCGGTTCCAGAGCGGCCTAAAAATAATGGTGTATTTGCCGGTCGCAGTCTCCACTTAAGAGCCTATACTACCTCAAATTAGCAACTCTATATTTGGTAGTTCAAACTTCGTTTAAAATTGTTAGAATAAAGTTCTAATCAGCTTGCACTACAAAGTGGTTGTTACGTCAGTCACTGCGGGCCGAATAGTGCGAAATTAGTGTTTTTTTTGCGATTTACGAAAAATCTATTGATTGGACTAAAAAAATATATATTATAAGACCTGCTTTATAGTTAGTTCATGTAGTATTAAAAGTTTCATGATCTAATTTGACGTATTTTATAATTGCCAGCGGTTTATTGTTCAGTTTAGAGGTAACTTTGGGATTTTTTTCTATCGAGAAAATTTTATGGAATCGTGTTTTCGCCAAATACAGGACTTAACATTAATCCTCAACTTTACCATATATTTATTTCAAAATTAATGCTGCAGTATTTTAGGCGTAACGGAGGATCATGCTAAGCCATTTGAGGTAGTATAGGCCCTTAAGAACTATTACTGTAGGTGCTACATCATTCATCATGTTGATAAGACTAAAAATATTATCCTGTGCTGTGACTAAACGAGTGTACACCTCCACCGTGTGCTCCACCGTGTCCTCCGGTCGATCCTCGCAGTGGAAACACCCGGGCGTTTCCTCCCGCCCGATTCGGTGCAGGAACCTCCCGAAAATACCGTGTCCGGTGAGGACCTGCGTCAGGCGGAAGGTGAGGACGCATGGCGTCTCTCAAGCCACTCCTCAAAGAGGGGACTTATCGCCACTATCGTAAATCATTCATCATGTTGATAATACTAAAAATAAAATCCTGTGCTGTGACTAAACAAGTGTATATTTATTCGAATAATTTTTTGTATCCAGACTAGAATGTCGTCATGTCATGTGGTCTACAAAAGTTAATGTATTGTCGTCTACACCCTGTATACAGCGTGAACAACTTACCCATTTGTAGGGAGCATGTGTAATCTAATCAGACAAATTACATTACTGTGACACCTACTAAAAGGTGTACCCGAAAAGTTAGGGATCAGCATTATTCTGCGACAAAACCTGTTTACGGATGACAATATTAGTTTTCTCGTGATTAGGGGTGAAACTGTCAGACAGCGAAATAGTAACTTGAGGTGTACAAACAATACGACATGATTAAACTTTACTTAGTCTCATTTGGGAACCTAATTGAACCTTTTCAGAAGTAATGAGGGTGTGTAATGTTGGTTTGACAGCTGAATACGTCGGTTTTCGTCCAATCACCGAAGTAAAGCAACTTCGGGCTCGGTCAGTACATGGATGGGTGACTGCCTCGGAACATTGTGTGACGTTAGCTTTTTATACAAACGGTGGCTGTCAGTTTGCAAACATACGCTGTTTTGTGAAATGATAAAGTAAAATTATTGAATGCTCGTTTTGCAATGGTTTGTGCAAGCAGAGAACATCAATCGTGAAAACATTTCAGAAGATAGGAAAGTATCTCCTTTTAATAGGAAAGTGTCTCCTTTTAATAGGAAAGTGTCTCCTTTTAATAGGAAAGTGTCTTCTTTTAATAGGAAAGTGTCTCCTTTTAATAGGAAAGTGTCTCCTTTTAATCTGCTTTGTCCTCCCATACAATCCCAGTTTATCCTAAATAAAGCTATTTATTTGCACATCATCATCATCATCATTTCAGCCGAAAGGCGTCCACTGCTGGACATAGGCCTCCCCCAAGTGTGTGAACTTGGTAGATCATTGTCCAGCAGTTCAAAAATAAATCGGAGTTCTATTCGCATGCAGCTGAGTTCTACAGTTCCTGATACTTTTTATAAATAGTTCTGGCGTTTTTACTTAAAAAAAGTCAATTAAAATAATGATCTGCCAACTTCCTGTAGCAGATCATTTTTGCAGCAGATCGAAAATAAATGTGAGTTATTTTCGCATGCAGCTGAGTTCTACCAGTTCCTGATACTTTTTATAAATAGTTTTGGCGTTTTTACGTAAAAAAAAATCAATTTCATTTTCAGGCATAGTTCTGAACACACGTTCAGTTGTCCAAGGTGTCGCCTCATTGGCCAACGTAGGAACAATTTATTATTTTAAACATTGATCAAATCTGACGAACCTTATCTTCAACAGGATTCTATTGGATATCCACCATTATCAATATAACCAAAAACCATCAAATTCAATTTTCAACTTAACCCCAAACCGATTGCTAGGATAACATCTATATATAACGTAATATTTACATAACACAGAAGGAATTTCATATTGTAACTCTTTCCTCGTTTTCAAGCGAGAAACGAACAAAAAGCACCTGAAATGAGCTGTGCAAAGAAAACCCAAATCCGTTGGAATTGAGCTTCACCCTAAAAACGTGATGACAGTTTGATCCGACGGATCGGTGCATCTTGTTCAAAAACGAGGGTGAACTATGGGACGTACATATTAGGTGTGAAATGTGATAGTGAAATTTGGTAGCGAATTTCTTGATTCTAATGTGCCATGTTGGATTTTCAAAGCTCGGCTTTATTAAAGCACTATAGTCGGTGCTCGTTAAGATGAGAATAGCGGTCATTGCCCTATTCCTAATATCTCTTCGTACGAAAAAAAACAAATGAAACATGTCATTGTATCGTTTTTCATTCCAAAAAATGTTGAAGATCACGATAGATTACGATTCCAGACTTGAACAGCCTTATTTTTGGTTTACAAAGTTAAGAAGTTTAATAAATTTGGGTGGGTCAATGACCGCTATTCTTATCTTAACTGGCTTACTTCGCCCGCGACTTCGTCCGCAAAAATTGTGATAGCTTGGTTAATATGCAGGATATAAATATAATTTATAGCCCATAGCACCCACGAATAATGTAGCTTTATGCCAGTAAAATAATTATTAGAATTGGATTATAAGTTCCGGAGATTACCCCCAACATACAAACTTACAAACAAATACCTTTTTATAATATTAGCATAAAGGGTGTAAAACACCTCTTATTGAAGCCGAAAGGCATCTCCTCATCATTGCGATAATTTTATTGGTCTACACCATACCTGGAAACGTTCTAGTTACGGAGATATTGGGGGTCAAAGTTCCAACCTTTTGACAAGTTTTTTTTTTAATACAAGTTTTTATTGTAAGATTTTTACTTTAAACACCTCTACAATTACCCCATACTATTCAATCTATCCATCAGCACAAATGTTTTGAGTGCGTTACATTGAGTTCTACCACAAAACATGATTTGTCACCCCAAAAACAAAAGTCGTTTCCCAGCAATAATTTTTGCGTAAAGTTACCTAGTTTGCTGTACAAAATGCTTGGTTGACGGCTTCGTGATGAGGTTGTTTACACCCTGTAGATTTATGTACCTACTTACGTGTTAGTGGAAGCACCGATTAATTGAAAAAAATGCGGAAGACACTTAGATAGGAATACTACCGATAAATTGAGAGCAGCGGTGGCCCAGTGGTGGCGGCCCCGACTTACGAACAGTAAGTCGTGGGTTCGAACCCAGACAGGCGCATTACTTTGTGTAATTTATTTCATCTCCACTGCTCTCAAAACGGTGAAGGAAAACATCGTGAGGAAACCGGCATGTCCTAGAACCAAAAAATTCGAAGACATGTGACATCTACCAATCCGCACTGGGCCCGCGTGGTGGATTATAGCCCATTCCCTTTCATAGAGAGGAGGCCTGTGTCCCAGCAGTGGGAACATTAATAGGCTGATGATGATGATGATGACTTACGTGTTAGTGGAAGCTCCGATTAATTGAAAAAAATGCGGAAGACACTTAGATAGGAATACTACCGATAAAATGACCGCTTTCAAATCTACGAGTATCAAGCAAACTTTTCCTCTACTAAAACAATTTTTTTGCAGCAAAAATAGAAAATCCCTTTTAAAATCATTCTCTATTTTTCGCAGCATTTCATAGCATTCTAGACGGCGGGATTTCATAATGCGTTGCATTTTCTGTACGGAGAACGAGGGGTCATTAAAATCTGCTGGAGCGAGATAATGATAATTAGTGATGTGCCGCGCGGCTGTTAGTCGAGTAAATCGACTAATCGATTTTGAAGCCTGCGAATAGTTTAAAAACGGAAGCTTGAACGCAGCTGATAATTATCAGTGTATGTATGACAGTAGCCCTCCCTTTGCACTAACAAAAAGAATCGGGGCGATTGTGTTTGGTAACTATTTTGTTAATTGTTTTGTTAATTGAAACTTCCGTTTCGGTTAGCCTAGTGTAAACTGTCTTTTTTTGCATAGTGTACCCACTGCCAAATTGGTTCAACTTTCGGACTAACTGACGGTTTGAGGTGGAGTTTTAATTTTTTAATAAAATTGCTTCACTTTTAAGATATTTATTTATCTCAAACATATTTATTCTGCATTTAGATTCCTTAGTTTAATGTAATTAGTCGATTTTCCTTCATTCTCTATCGACTAAACATAATACTGAATTCCCACCTCTAGCAGTAATGATCACGACTGCAGACGTTCGCCGTGTAATTGATATATAACGAATTTTAAATTATAATGGCCCTCTGAGACCTCTCACGCCATTATGTGTCTTAAAGCATTATTACGTACCTACTTATCATAACGAGGGTCCTTTGAAATGTCTTATCGATGTTAGAAATTTGGAATGGGAATGTGAATTAGAGATATTTATAATTTTGGAGGTACGTTGAAATTTATAAAACTAAACGGCATTTTAATAACATCATTATAACATTACGCCTGTAATCTCAGAAGGGTAAGTCACAGGTGTACCTAATAGTACACTACCATTTTACCAGAAATATAAGTCCCATGTTATAGGGGCTATCAACCGGACACAAATCTAGACTCCGTGGCAGCTACTGAAAAAAACCTGATGGAAAACCTAATAACACTTAGCCGAACCAGGAATCGACCTCCATGCTTAGAGACTTTCTTCCTCTTTCTTTCACTTAGTACAAGATCGATGGTAACACTTTGAGCTGGCGTAGCGTTGTACAGAGTTGTTCAATACAGTAAATCCTGGACTCCACCAAAGCGGAGATGAGCGGAGATGTAAAAGCTATAAGCTATGATGTATCCACCGAAGCTGTGCGGAGATGTGCAAAGCGGAGAGGAGAGGAAATACGCAAAGCGGCACGCCGCTCACAGCACACCGATCACCGCACGCCACACACTGCACACCACTCACCGCTCACCGCACGCCACACACAGCACACCGCTCACCGCTCACAGCACGCCATTCACAGCACACCGCTCACCGCACGCCACACACAGCACACCACTCACATCACACCGCTCACCGCTCGCCATTCACGTCTCTTTTTCTCTCAGCTAAACCGTTTCCACTAAAGCTAAGTGGAGAGTAGAAGTGTTAATAACGATCTTTTACTGGTGGTATACACATCTCTCTTCACGTCTCGTCACCGCTTCTTAAGTTTAACTCAATATTTTTAAACGTTAAATCAAATTATTTTTATTTAAAAAATTCAAATAACAGTTGTGACACAAAACACAATAATGAGCTTCATATGTACGAACAAAAAATAAGCAACTTTAGATTTTTTTTAACCTATGACATCAAAATAGCCCCAACGCTATTGGACTATTCGGTGTAGCCCAGTCCTTAGAAGCTTGCTTTTGTTACCATGGCTTGTACTGTAGTAACTTTGTAAGTGAATGTTTAAATGAATAGGTACTAGTAAATTAAAGTCGCTCGCATCAAGTTTCCGTAGTGTAGCGGTTATCACGTGTGCTTCACACGCACAAGGTCCCCGGTTCGATCCCGGGCGGAAACAGTCTGTCACTTTGAGTTTTTTTTTTTTTTTGTAATATTGATGGCAATAGATATTAAATCTGCAAGTGATTCGTATGGCGTTTTGTCGGCCCAAATGCCGCAGCGGTAGTGAGAAGCTGTCTTACGTTCTTATGGTTCCGGGTTCGAATCCCGGTAGGGGCAAATGTTTGTTTGATGAGCATGGATGTTTAGACAGAGTGTAAACAACCTCATCACGAAGCCGTTAACCAACCATTCTGTACATTAAACTAAGTAATTTTACGCAAAAATTATTACTGGGAAACTTTTTTTTTTGGGGTGAAAAATCATGTTTTGTGGTAGAACTCAATGTAACACACGGCGTTGTGTGTAATGTTTAGCGATATTTATTATTGCCGCCACATAAAATACAATTCCATACAAATTATTATGTATTCCTTTTATCAATACTTCAGTTCTCATTCGGCATCCATCATACTTTACTAAAGTGAATTGCAGTTTCCCAAGTTTGTTAGTTCGAACTTTTCTCTAAAATACATCAAACAAGATGTAAGTATGTGCTTCTAGCATAGATTTGACAGTGAAAGCTTCTGGGATGTATCGAAGGACCAGATTTGTCTGTCAACTTCCCTTTATGACATCTAACCAAAGTTCCCGTAGTTGGCCTAGTAGCTTTTGTCTTATTTTACTTATTTTAAGAGGGCTGTAACAAAAAAAAAACCGGCCAAAAGCGAGTCGGACTCGCGCACCGAGGGTTCCGTACAAACTTTTTAAAGGACAAACTTAACTTTGCTGTTCGATCCCATGAAACGGCTATTGCACCAACCGCAAATAATAAGTTTGTTATAGTAAACTCTTTCTTTTTTGTAAACTATACAGGATGTAAACTACCTCTTCACGAAGCCGTCAACCAAGCATTCTGTACATCAAACTAAGTAAATTTAATGCTGGGAAACGACTTTTTTTATGGTGAAAAATCATGTTTTGTGGTAGAACTCAATGTAACGCACTCAAAACATTATGCTGATGGATGGATTGAATTGTACGGGGGTCGTGGAGCTGTTTAAAGTAAAAATCTTATATTAAAAAGAAATCTTGTATAAAAAAAAAATGCCAAAATGTTTGAACTTTGACCCCCAATATCTCCGTATTTAGAAGGTTCCCAGGTATGGTTTAGAACAAAAAAAAATGTCGCAATAACGAGGAGAATAATTTACGGTTTTCAGATTTTTCCCTTTACATGTGCTGTAAGACATTGCTTCTCGCCAAATTTCGGGATTCTAGGTCAACGGAAACTACCACATAGGTTTTCGACCCAAAAGCAATAGGGTACTTCCGGTTGACCTAGAATTGTCAATTTTGGTTAAAAGCAAGGCCTTACAACACAACTGAACAAGTAAAGTGAAAATTCCGAAAAATAAAAAAAAAATGAAAATTAAGGTAAATATCGGTACTTACAAGTTTTCGCGAAAATCTAAATTTGCCCATATCTTTTTATCATGTTGACTCAGGACCTTGATTTTTATACACCTAATAGGGATTAAAGACTCAGTTTCTGATATAAATTTCAACTTGCTACGTCCACCCGTTCCTGAGAAAATCGGTGCTGACAGACGTACGGACAAGCAAGTGATCTTGTAAGGGTTCCTTTTTTAAATTTTTAGGTACGGAACCCCAAAAACGTCAAGTAGCAAGGTATCCTCATTGAAATTGTAAGTTCAAATAGTTTTCTTTTATTTCTTTTAAAGTTAGTTTTTTCAACTACTAACTCTCGCACCGATATAGTCGTTACGGTCAGTGGACTAATAGCAAAGAGCTTCGACCAAAATCTCAAGAGACTCCTCAATGCGCGGCTGGGTCAAGGGCTTAAGGGGACTACAGGAGCTAAACGCGAGTTTTATCATGCATAAAAGCATATGATTCACTGCAATAAACAAAACCAGAAAAACATATGACGAATATCATATATTTTTCTGGTTTCAGTATACAGGGTGTTGCGTAAGTAGTGGTCCACCGTTCAGGATTCGATGAACCAGATAATTAACTATAACAATTAAAAATTTAAACCATTTATACCCAAGGGTTCCGAAAATAATTCCTTTTTGTCTTTTATTTACGAAATTTCTACCCTTTATTACAAATTTGGTTGTAGTTTCAACAAAAGTCATTAATCTTTCATTTTGATTTCTGTTAATTACTGCTGAATACTAGAGCTACCACGATAAATTATGATTTTTTATGTAAATTCAGCTCTTTTGAAGAAAAAGTTGGTTCTTCTCTAATTTTAACCCAAATTTTTAACACACCATCAAGTTCAAGAGCGATTTTTGTAAAATAAACGTACCACATTGTCAGTGCCCATGTATTTAATAATATGCCTACTAAATACCGATTTCAAAATGATATCATTATAACAGATCCAATAATTTAATAAAAAGATATTCAATTTTAATTGAAGAAAAGAAGATTTTCATTAAACTATTTTTTTAAACTTTATTGCGTTAATACTTACGATATTTGCTAAAAAATGCACTACAGTGTCAATGCCCATTTATTTAAAAAAAAACTACTATAACAGAGTTATGTAGACCTAACTTGTTACTTCAGGTATTTGAACAAAGAATTAAAAAAAAAACACTTTATTTATCATTTATTATTAATCTTTGTCATGATTACAATCATTAAAATTAAACAAAATGTTCAAAATGGCCCCCATTCGCAGCAATACACGCTCTGCAACGTCGAATAAACGACCGTTTAAGTCGTCGGGCAAACCCGCTTTCGCTGACTTCTCTAGCTGCTGCCTGGATTCTAGTCCTCAATTGGTCAATACTTGACTTAATTTCTTTGCTATAGACTTTTTCTTTTAGGCAACCCCAATAAAAGAAATCTAGGGGATTTAGATCTGGCGAGCGTGGTGGCCACAATATTGGACCTAAGCGCCCAATCCACCTATTTGGAAACGCTGTATCAAGGTGCTCTCGTACTCTAACAGCATAGTGAGCGGGACAGCCATTGTTCTGCAGCCACATGTCTTCTTGGACTTCAGGAACGACACCTTCCAGAAGCAAGGGCAAGTCAATTTGCAAAAAACTTAAATATCTTTCTGCATTTAATGTTTCTGGCAGCTCGTGTGGACCGATTATCTGTCCGTTAATGATACCGGTCCAAAGGTTTATTTTAAATTGATACTGTGATCTGTCTTGCCTTATGAGATGCGGGTTTTCTAGCTGCCAGTTATGCAAATTGTGTAGATTTAAATATCCATCTTTTTTGCAGGATGACTCGTCGCTCCATAGTATTTTATTAAAAAACTGCGGGTCTTCTCTTATTCTGCGTAGCATTACTCTACAAAATGTTACTCTCAAGTGATAATCTCTTGGTAGCAATGACTGGATTGGTTTTTTTAAGTTTTAATACGTTTTGTAATAGTATTAACGCAATAAAGTTTAAAAAAGTAGTTTAATGAAAATCTTCTTTTCTTCAATTAAAATTGAATATCTTTTTGTTAAATTATTGGATCTGTTATAATGATATCATTTTGAAATTGGCATTTAGTAGGCATATTATTAAATACATGGGCACTGACAATGTGGTACGTTTTTTTTACAAAAATCGCTCTTGAACTTGATGGTGTGTTAAAAATTTGGGTTAAAATCAGAGAAGAACCAACTTTTTCATCAAAAGAGCTGAATTTACATAAAAAATCATAATTTGTCATGGTAGCTCTAGTATTCAGCAGTAATTAACAGAAGTCAAAATGAAAGAATAATGACTTTTGTTGAAACTACAACCAAATTTGTAATAAAAGGTAGAAATTTCGTAAATAAAAAACAAAAAGGAAATATTTTCGGAACCCTTGGGTATAAATTGTTTAAATTTTTAATTGTTATAGTTAATTATCTGGTTCATCGAATCCTGAAAGGTGGACCAGTATATTATGCTAGTATGATAGTGTTTTGAAAACATAATTCAACTAATTTTACTCAAAAAAAAAATCACGAACTTATATCTAAAAAATTCTTTTAACTAGTAAAAACCATATTCAAATACATGCGATCATTCTGATTTTTTGGCAAATAATTCTACAAGCAACATATTAGTATGATAGTGTTTTATTTTTTTAGTTCAATCAATAGATGTTTTGTAAATCGCAACAAAAACACTCATTTCGCACTATTCGAACACAGTGACTGACGTAACAACCACTTTGTAGTGCAAGCTGATTAGAACTTTATTCTAACAGTATTTCAAACGAAGTTTGAACCACCACAAATAGAGTTGCTAATTTAGCTCCTGTAGTCGCCTTTATTTAGAAAACAGTACTCTTGGACACATTATGCATAGTGAGAAGGTTCCTCTCTCTCTCTGGAGCCCACGACAACTCACATTTTTATACTTTTCAAAATGTATAATATTATGTGAGGAAAATAAATGAAGAAAGAAGACGTTTATTGTTTCATACAGCGGCATTAATTTAGTTCATTTAACACGACAGGGAGAATGCGATCTATAAAGACCAAATCAACAGTTTTTGATTAATTTTACTTAATTAGCAGATAATATTTATTTTATGTACTTAACTTTGTTTTACTACTGAAAAACTCACAGTATCGTCTGTGACGCCACTTTAATAATAATAAATATGGCTGGACATTATACACAGCACCGTCTAGTTCCACACTAAGCAACTAGGCTGTGTCGTGGACACTAGATAGTTGATAAACTACATAGAGACTTTTTGTTTGAAAATACATACTTATTATACATATACATCCACTAGCTGTAGCCCGCGGCTTCGCCCGCGTTAAGTTCGGTAACCGTGCCACTGGATCATATTAAAGGAATAAATAGTGTCCTACGTGTTAATCCAGGTTATGAACTATCTATGTGCCAAATTTCATAATCATCACAATCACCATCACTATTACAACCACCATCATTATCACAATCATCACTATCACCATCACTATCACAATCACCATCACCATCACAATCACAATCACAATCACAATCACCATCACTATCACCATCACAATCACCATCACTGTCACCATCATCATTATCATCGTAATCAAAACTATTATCATCGTATCCACAATCATCATCATCACAATCTCCATCCTCGGTATCACAATCACAATTACTATCAAAGTCACAATCACTATCACCATCACAATAACCATCACCATCGCTATCACCATCACAATCATCGCCACTATCACAATCACCATCACAATCACTATCACAATCACCATTATCGTTATCATAATCTTAATCATCGTAATCATAATGATTTTCATCGTAATCACAATCATCATCATCATTATCACAATTACTATCACAATCACAATCACCATCACATTCACAATCACTATAACTATCACAATCACCATCACTATCACAGTCACAATCACTATCACCATCACAATCACCATCACAATCACAATCACCATCATCATTATCACAATCATTATCATCGTAATCACAACCATCACCATCACAATCACCATCACAATCACTATCACAATCACCTTCACCATCACAATCACTATCACAATCACCATCATTTTTATCACAATCACTATCATCATTATCACAATCATTATCATCGTTATCACAATCATCATCATCACAATATCCATCCTCGTAATCAAAATCATAATTATCGTTATCACACGCATCATCATCATTACCACAAACACCATCACTGTCACAATCACCATCACAATCACCATCAATATCACAGTCACAATCACGATCACCATCACCATCGCTATAACCATCACAATCACCGTCACCATCACAATCATCATCATACCGTTATCTCAATCATCATCATCGTAATTACAATCATTATAATATTAATCACAATCATCATCATCATTATCACAATCACAGTCACAATCACAATCACAATCACCATCACTATCACCATTACAATAACCATCACCATCGCTATCACCATCACAATCACCGTCACTATCACTATCACAATCACCATCACCATCACATCACCATAACAATCACAATCATCATCTTTATCACAATCACCATCATAGTATCACAATCACCATAACTATCACAGTCACAATCACCATCACAATCACCATCACTATCACAATCACTATCAACATCACCACCACCATCACTGTCACAATCACTATTACGATCACCATATCACAATCATTATCACAATCACCATCACTATCACCATCACCGTCATTATCACAATCACCATCGCAATCACTAATCACCATCACTGTTATCACATTCATCATCATCAGTATCACAATAATCATCATAAAATAGCTGCTGCCCGTACATTTTTGGTCCTTCGAGCCGGATCACCATTCCTGGAGCAAACAGTGCTACAAGCCGCACAGGTACGAAGTGTTTCTACTTACGATAGCGAATCGGTTTGACTGGTCTTCCACAAGCGGATCGCCCCGGTCAGATTGAGAAGGCGCACAATATCGTACGGAGAGATTCCTTCGGACCTTGTGATCGCCACAGGAAACATCAACATTTGGTGGTTCGGGAACTACATCCATAACAATTCAACAGTGAAGTCAACAGGGCTAACGTCCATCAACAATACGCATACATACTCGTATAACAACTATGGACGCTAGACAACAAGAACTTCTCAAGCGGCAGGGAATCATCGCAGAGGGCATCCGGAAAATTAGTGTCAACTTCGGAAAGGATGGCCCTGACCGCAAAACCGCAACATACATCCGGGGTAGACTGGATACTCTCCAGGCGCACTGGAACGAGTTTGAGATGAACCATGGCTTACTACAAGGCATCACGGACCGTACCGACATACTCGTATAATAAACTACAAAAGTGTATGACAAGGTCAAGACGGAATACTCAAGCATACAACATAAGCTGCAAACATGGGCTACCTACACTACGGAACCCGCCGGTCACCAAGGTGAAGAGAACAAGAACACTGGAGTCCTTTCAAAATCAGACGAGCTCAAAACTCAACAAGCAACTAACTTCAGAGCCTTCTCCCGTTTCACCAACAACCTGCGTACTGCTGACATTATCGAGAAATGGGATATAGAAGACAAGCTCAGGACCCTCGAATCTCGATGGAGGGTGATTGACGAAGTACACTGGCAGCTCGACAACATTCTCGTCGGTAGCGACGTTAACTACGAGCTTGAGTTCTCGCAGTATGAAGAAACGTACGAGTGCACAAAGCGAGATCTTAACCGGAAGCTCAACCTCGCTGTCCAACAACGGGACAGCGCGCCGAGGATCAAAATACCAATATTCTCTGGTAACTACACACAATGGCCGACATTCCTTGACCTATACATTGCGGCAATCCACAACAACCCTTCCCTCTCGAAGGGGCAGAAGATGCAACACCTAAAAGGGAAGCTAAAAGGAGAGGCTGAGCGCCTTGTGCAACATTTGCCTGTTTCCGAAAGCAACTACGACTCCTGCTGGGAAATTCTCCACCATAGGTACAATAACTTGCAGCTGCTCTTCACCAAACAAATGCAAGTTTTGATGAGTCAACATGCGATTCAACATCAAAACGCCTACGAATTGAAGCGCCTACACGACACCAGTCTGGAAACCGTGCACGCGTTGCGTAACTTGGGCATCGACACGACAACATGGGACCCGATTTTGGTGCATATCCTGAAGGGAAAACTGGACACGCAGACCTATTCTGATTACATGGAGGCAAGGAAGAGTCCAAGAGGGCTTCCCGATTTCAAAGAATTCATCCAGTTCATCGAAGGGAAGTTCACGGCGCTGGAATCAGTGGTGAAGAAAACAAACAAACCAAACAAACAAACAGATGCCGACGCGTCCTCAAACAAAGGGAGCTCGACGACAACAGTACAAAGGGATGCGTACAATAGATACAGGCGCTATCCCAAGGCAAACCATACAAGCTCCGACAGAAATTGTCCTGTTTGCAAAACAAGCCACATCTTGCTCTACTGCAAAGCGTTTCAAGAGATGTCGCCAGACATAAAAATTAGGACAATTGAGCAATTGAACATTTGCAAAAACTGCATGTATCCGCACAACGGAAAGAAATGCAACTCGCAAAAAAGATGCAAAGCATACGGTGCACATCACACCACGCTAAATGACCTAGCTCGTGATACTACGTCAGCGACACTGTCATCAAGTCAACAGACCGACAACGTGACTAACAACAACTCGCAGCGAAAAGCTAACCACGTGTCAGGAAATTTTAACGAAGTTCTACTAGCTACAGTACAGCTTAAAGTAAAGGCAGCAGATGGAACTTACACCGTACTCAGATGTCTCCTAGATCAAGGCTCCCAACTGAACCTTATAACAGAATCTGCTGTGCAACGACTTGGCCTCCCGCGACGCAACCACAACTCAACTGTGTCGGGGATCGGAACATTTGCCAGCCAGAGCAACGGGACCGTTCAGTTGGACTATAAGTCCCTTTACGGAGATCACGAGTTTTCAACGCCGGCACTAGTAATGGCTAAACTACTAAACAATCTACCTAACTACTCCTTTGAAAAACAAGATTGGCCTCACATAGAAAACATTAACCTGGCCGACCCACATTTCAACTTATCAAGGCCGATTGACATTCTGCTTGACGCCGGAGTATATGGCGACATAGTCATGAGCAGCATCATTCGAGGAAACATATACGCACCTATAGCACAACAAACTAAGCTCGGCTGGGTATTAGTTGATAACACAAATACTTTCAACTGTCATGTCGTGGTAGACACTAACGATATCTCTCGCTTTTGGGAAATTGAAGAGATAACATCGGACGACAAGTCTACAAGTGTCGAGGAGGAGTACTGCGAGAGGCTGTATACTGACACAACTAAAAGACTAGAAGACGGGCGATACGAAGTTAGAATCCCCATGAAGACCAACTTCGAACAAAATTTGGGACGATCGAAGCCACAAGCAGTCGCACAATTCAAGCAGCTGGAAAAACGTTTATCTAGAGATGAAACCCTCGCTTCTAATTACAAGGCTTTCATCGACGAATACAAAGCACTACAACATATGAAAAAGTGCACAGAGCCGGACACACTGAGCTGTTTCCTGCCCCATCATGGAGTAATGAGACCGGATTCAACGACAACCAAACTCCGTGTGGTTTTCAATGCATCAGCAACCACTAGCACGGGCCACAGTCTGAACCAATTGATGGAATGCGGGCCTAACTTACAACAAGACTTACAAGCTATGATTCTACGATGGAGAGCATTTGAATACGTATACACAGCGGACATTGAGAAATTCTACCGACAAATACGTATTCAAGAAAAAGACCAACATTTGCAAAAAATTGTGTGGAGAGATTCAGTCACAGAGCCGTTACAAGAGTTACAACTGACTACAGTAACATATGGAACCATGTCCGCACCCTTTCTGGCAATGCGAACAATAAAGCAATTAGTCTAAGATGACGGCGCGCAGTACCCTTTGGCGGCGGCTATTCTCTCCAATCAACTATACATGGACGACTTACTAGGCGGATGTCACGACTTCATAACAGCACAGAAAGCTCAAGGTGAACTTATAACAATGCTGAAGGGCGGTGGGTTCAACTTACGAAAGTGGGCTAGCAACAAAACGGGCTTACTCGAAGACTTACGACATGAACTGATAAGCCAAAAAATGTTTGACTTCAAGGACGCAGATACAAACAAAACGCTAGGCATCACTTGGAACCCACGCACAGATGAGTTTACTTACAAACAAATATCACTCTGCAACAAACGTGACGTCAACACGACACGCACACTACTGTCGGACATATCAAAACTGTACGACCCACTTGGCTGGCTATCACCGGTTACAGTGAAAGCCAAGCTAATTTTTCAACATGCTTGGTCAACAACAACGAGCTGGGATGATCAACTCCCACCGAATATACAGCAAGAATGGGAACAATTCCGCAATCAGCTCGCACACATACACGACATAACCATTCCACGCTGGGTCGGCGACACCCAACAACCCTTCGAACTTCATGGCTTCTGTGATGCATCTGAGAGAGCTTACGGATGCGTCATATATTGCAAGTCCACTGATAAAGAAGGTCATTAATCTTGTTTCCCCATACAAACTTTAGAGCCCCGTTTCACCCCCTGAGGGGGTGACTTTTGAAAAACCCTTTCTTAGTGTACTTCTAGACCACTTCAGGAACATATGTGCTAAATTTGGGATCTCTAGACTCAGCGGTATAGGCTGTGCATTGATTTTTAGACTTTGTCACCCCATTTCCCCCTCTTAGGGGTTGAATTCTGAAAAACCCTGAAACCCGTTTCTACTCATTTATCAAAAGGAACAATATTGTGAAGTTTCGAATAAAATAGTCTAACTAATCTTGTTTCCCCATACAAACTTTGGAGCCCCTAGGGGGTGAATTTTGAAAAATCCTTTCTTAGTGCACCCCTTGACCACATAAGGAACCTACTTGCCAAATTTGGAATCTGTAGACCCAGCGGTTTGGGCTGTGCGTTGATAGATGAGTCAGTCAGTCAGTCAGTCAGTCAGTTTCTTCTTTTATATATTTAGATGACTCGGAAACAAATGTCCATGCTCATCACACAAACATTTGCTCTTACCGGGATTCGAATCCGGGACCCTAAGAACGTAAGGCAGCCTCACAATCACTGCGCCGTTCGGGTCGTCAAGTTAAACATACACCTTTCCCAAAAAAGTATAATACGAATCTTTCAAAATCTTATGGATAACAAGATTTTCGACTGTACACGACATTATTTATTTAAAATTCATGTACAATAGTGGTACATAGGCGGACATTATAATTTTAAATCCTGATTCCTAACTCGAAGCGTTCGTAACTTTAATGAGATTAAAACTTTATGTAAGTTATGGAAGGAAAATACTCGAAGTTATAAACGATAAATACATAAAACATATAATAATCTTACAACTATCATAAATACGAAACTTTCTGAGGATGTATGTATGTTTGTTTTCACGCAGAAACGCGCGGTTGAACGGATTTGGGTATTTGGCATGCAGATACTTTTTAGCCTAGATAAACATTATAGAATACTTTTTAGCCTAGATAAACATTATAGAATACTTTTTAGCCTAGATAAACATTATAGAATACTTTTTAGCCTAGATAAACATTATAGAATACTTTTTATCCCGGTGGTAAGACCCAGTAGGATAATTAGAAAAAAAGAAAAAACATTTATTAGCCCGCACAGGACTAAACACAAATTAAAATGGTTAAATTAACAGTACAGCTAATAAAAAAAAAATTAAACAAAGAGAAAAAATAAAAAAAAAAGACATGAAATGAAATTGGTCAACACGAACACGAATTACTGAACACGGCGCGGGCAAAGCCGCGGGCATATTAAGACAGTATTATATACCTGTATTTATCCAATTTCGTGCTATGCATTAATCTTGTACTAGTCTAAATTGTTATCTATATCTATACTAATACATATTTTATAGAGGAAAGATGGTGGCGCGAAGGGCTAAATTAGTGGACTGTATCTTGCGATGCTATATAGAAAGACTGACAAACGCTTGATGGTAGGCGATTCGAGTTGCAGTGGGTGTGGGACAATAGAAAACAACCCGAAATAATAAGGGAAGGAAGCACAAACCTTTTACGGGAGCCACGTGCTCGTCGTCGCCGGTGCACAGGTTCACTTTCCAGGTTCAGGGGCAGTTGGGCTTCAAATTACTGTCTCACACGTTAAACAATAACACAGGCGGTTGATTAAAAGTCTTATTATATGCGAAAATGCGGTGTTTCCGAAGTTATCAATATTTTCAAGCGGAACGGGCAGATGCCATTGCGCACGCGATGCGATTCCGGAAGTGGTTTCGCGACAAAAATTACGAGCGAAATCTTCTCAGTCACTCGCGAGGTATGTGCGGAAGGGAGATGGGTATAGGAGTAGCGAATGTCAATCAATTTTTGAATGTTGTCGCAACCATTCCCCCCGGGTTTGAAGGATCACCTTCAAAAACAATAAGCGAAACTAATCAAATAACAAAATTTTTGAGAAACCTCTAACTGCTAAACTATTCCTAAACTATATCTAAAGCGTTACTATAACTACTAAACTAAGTTGAAACCTGCTGCTGATTAGGCAGAGGACAGAGGCGAATTACCGGACGTAAATACGAACCGGTTGCGGTTTTAATTCGTACTATACGCGTTACTCCCTTCGAATCAGGGAAAACTTCCTCCACTACACCTAGAGGCCAGTGTAGAGGGGGCGCATTCTCGGTCATTAAAACTACCACAGTACCAACGGTAACTGGATTCGATGGAGTATTCCATTTTTGACGCGACTGCAGCGTGCAAATAATCTGTTCTCCAACGCCTCCAAAATGATTGTACTAATCTATCCAAAAGAGCGTGACGCTTTAGGAGATGCAGTCTGTCTTCATTGACATCCATAGCGGGCAAATACTTAAGAGGAGTCGTGGTCAAGAAGTGAGCCGGCGTTAAAGCCAAAGACTCCGACGGGTCACCAGATAGAGTTCGACACAGCGGACGAGTATTCATCACTGCCTCTATCTGAGCGAGTACAGTACTCAGCTCCTCATAAGAGATAATGTGGTGCCTACATGCATTGACAATAGAGCTGATTAATTTAACTAACAAAAGTATAGCGCACAGCTCCAGGCGCGCTAGAGAAACGACCTTGCGAGGGGAGACTTTGGATTTAGCGCTTATAAGACTAACCGAGACCTTATCAGCATTCAAAACGTAAACTACCCCCCCGTAAGCCTTTTCACTGGCGTCTGCGAAGCCTACAACAGTAACTATACTGTCTGACAATATACCAACATGGCGTGGAATTTTTTTATTGAGCAATGGAAGCTCTTTGCGAAAGCGAGCCCACAATTTAACAATATTGTCGGGCGCGGGGTCGTCCCAATCACTATTGGAAAGCCAAAGTTCCTTTATGAGCAACTTGGCATATAAAACGACGGGAGCTACGAATCCCATAACATCCCATATACGTGCTACACACGACAGGATAATGCGCTCAGTACAAATTTGCGGAGTCGAACTAACCTTAAGACTGAACATGTCAGACGCGGGTGACCAACTTAAGCCTAGAACCTTGTGCGTATCATCACCATCAAATTCCTTCACTGAAGATAATTGATGTGATAGTGGAATCGAATCTAGAGAGGTTTGCGAGTTACTTGTCCACTTCACAAGATCAAACTCACCGGCTTTCATAAGACTTATTACTTGAGCAGCGGTCTCAACGGCCTCTGCCTCGCTGGCTACACTATAAACAAAGTCATCCATGTATAGTCCAGTCTCAATAGTATCTTTCGCTTTCGGGAATCTTTCACCCTCATCAGCGGCCAATTGCTTGATAGTGCGAAGCGCATGGAAAGGACTCGACTTAAGCCCAAAACAAACACGATTGAACTCGTAAATTCTCAAAGGTTCTTGAGGCGAAAATCTATACAAAAAACGTTGAAATCTGCGGTCGCATTCACGAATACCAATAGAAAGGAACATTTGCCTTATGTCGGCGGAAAGCGCGACAGCAAACAAGCGGAAATTTACGATCATGTCAAATAAGTTACCTTGAAGGTTTTGACCACAATACAAAATATCATTGAGCGATACAGAAGTGCTAGTCTTAGCACTGCCGTCCAAAACCACGCGAAGCTTAGTAGTAAGCTTATCTTCTCTAACAACTCCGTGGTGCGGGATGATGTAAGATGGATGACCGTGAGTCTCGTCAGTCTCGGCGGTAGGCGCAGGTGAGATGTATCCTTTATCTAGGTATTCGATAACAACCTCATCATAGGCTCGCTTCGGAGATGCTTGCATCTTACGTTCTAAACAAGAAATGCGTTTTCCAGCGGAAGCGTAGGAGTCACCGAGCGAAAAAATATCCCCCTTAAATGGGAGCGCGACAACATAACGACCATCATTATTACGAATAGTCGTGCGACAATAAATCTCCTCAGCCACTTTATCATCAGGGCTTAGGATAGGCGGGACATTGACCTCTTCAATTTCCCAGAACCTGCGGATAGTAGACTCCAGCGGCGGCTCAACCGTGCAGCAGTGTGACACAGTCGAGTAACTATCTAAATGTGCGGGTGCGGAACCAACAATAACAAAACCTAGAACTGTTTCTAGGGCGTGCGGTGCGGGATACGACGAATGACCTTGAACCTTACGCGATAACTGGAGGTGCGGGAGAATCGATGCGCCGATCAACATATCGACGTCTCCAGGGACACCATAAGATTCATCTGCCAACGGTATCAAATTACTGTCTCACACGTTAAACAATAACACAGGCGGTTGATTAAAAGTCTTATTATATGCGAAAATGCGGTGTTTCCGAAGTTATCAATATTTTCAAGCGGAACGGGCAGATGCCATTGCGCACGCGATGCGATTCCGGAAGTGGTTTCGCGACAAAAATGACGAGCGAAATCTTCTCAGTCACTCGCGAGGTATGTGCGGAAGGGAGATGGGTATAGGAAGTAGCGAATGTCAATCAATTTTTGAATGTTGGCGCAACCAAAAGATATGTATTTTTGTATATAACGAATAAACTTAAAAACTACTTGACCGATTTGAAAACTTCTTTCATCAATGGATAGCTACATTATCAACGAGTAACATAGGCAATATTTTATCCCCGTACACTCACGGGAAGAGGAACTATGCGGGTGAAACCGCGTGACGTCCTCTAGTATTTAATACATACATACATAATTTATTCAATATCAATAGCAAGTATTTTTATGCAACGTGAAACAGAAAGGATATACTCATGCGTAAGGGTGTGCTTTCTCCACGGGATCAATAATAATCAGCTGCCCCATAAATTTGGGTCGAGTAGGTATTGACGTTTTGTTTGGGGCATCTTAATTTTTTCGCGATTATGATGTTGGTCACATGGAGGAAGTTGTTCAGTTTGATGGTCTGTAGCATGTCGTAAATGAAAGATGAATTGACCAGGACTGAATTTTATTCTTACCCACAAGTACATAATTATCACGATATGACATAGTACACCCTTTATTATGACTATTCCCTTTCTGTTACATGCTGTATAAGAAAAGGGACAAGATCTTAACAATACAATACAATACACTTCAGTGATTTATGGTTGGCATTCACAACAAAATCACTGAGTGTCAACGACTAACAGATTGTACACAGTTGATGCAAAACTTACACAAAACAAACATAAAAATGTTAAGGCTCCGTTCAGACCTCCGGGTGATGCGACTTGCTACGAGTCACTTGACACAAGACGCGTGTCGCTTGTGCGTGAGCTGACCTGAGTGACCAATAGTTGCCAATGTCTTACATCAATTTCGTCATCGTCACATTAACTTTCCCTTGTCCCATGTTAGTTGAGGTCAACGCAACACGTTTTTTTAATAACTTATATGAAAACAAAAAAAAAAGAATAAGTAAATTTCATTCACCATTTTAATACTTCAAAAATAATTCAGAAGGAACCGTCTATAATCGGATTTTGCCCATTATTGTGACCGACGCACTCTGAATACGGTATCGCCATTCTTTTGATTCAAATATTCGTTGCACAATGCCACTTCCATTTTATTTTAATCTCACTGTAATTTTTGTGAAAAAAAGCACGAAGTTTTTTTTTTAAATTTCTTGAATTGTGGAACAGTTCTGTTAAACTAATTACATACTGAGTTTCCTCCGTGCCTCGGAAGCACGTTAAGCCGTTGGTTGTGGCTGTCAATTGTTGATCTTTGACAGTCTTTACAGGTGGTCAGTGGCCTGAAAGTCTGACAACCAGTCTTACCAAGGGATATCGTAATACAAAGTACTAACTGGGTTGTGGAGGTCAAATAGGCAGTCCCTCCATGTAAAATACTGGTATTCAGCTGCATCAGGTTTGACTGGAAGCCGTCCCCAACATAGTTGGGAAAAGGCTACGCAGATGCCTGTTCTAAATTTTTTTTTTGGGCCGAGCTAAGTCGGAACAATAATCTCTATCTCTAAGTACGAAACTCGGCTCATTTATTTTTAAGCACAGCTTTAATCTTATCCTACACTTAATTTATCAAACTTTTTTAACTTTTTCAAGGTTGTTGTCGTCACGAATGATTTATTACAGATTTCGAGATTATTTTGGATGTCCCGACTCTAAATTCTGTGCTAAATATAATTGATCATTCTGAAGTCTTATTTTTCTGCTTTTTTTGTCGGTGTGAACACTTTTTTTTCTTGTTGGAATAAGGAATTAAGTATATCTATTTTTAACATTGAATTGTATAAGTAGGTAAATAACTTACGAAGCGTTTTGTGTGGTTGCTTTATACGTGAAAGCAGAAGCTTGCTTTATGGTACCTCTACTAATCTGTCTTTTAGTTGACAATTATTATTATAGATTAACACACTTAATAATGTAAGATTTTATTCGCAAAATATGGTTTGTGCCTAAACCACCAATTTTAATAACTGCTAACACCTATAGTTTAAGCAAATAAATAAAATTCATTTTAGAAAAAAAATATGTATTGACAAAAAAACAATATTTACTTTACTTTGTATCAAATAAAATGAAAAGCAGCATAAGCATTCTTAAAAAAATACGCAAGACAAGCCGCGAACAACCTACAAGGTGAGCCATCTAAAAGAGGTCATTCAACAAATTCAGTAACTACTCCAAAATTATCAATTATTCACACTCAATTTGAATTTCGAAACACAATAAAACTAACATAAAATTAATACAACACCAGGCAACTTGCTCGGGGCAATAAAAAAATCATCGTGACACGAAATTGCTTCTAACAAGAGTGACCCGTGCCGTTGCTGTCGGCTCCCTCATTTGTCAAGGGTGACGTGACGAAATAAATATGTCGTATCGTGTGCTTACTGAAAGCGAGCTTAGTTCTAATGGACTTTAACATTGACACTGATAGGTCGAGAACGCCATTTGCTCATTTCTTTCAGTTACATTGGTGAAATTGGCTTCTAAAGATTACTAGGACTTAATATATTTTATTTGTATGTTATTCCTCACATCACTTCCTGCACTCTGAGCCCCAAAACATGCAACCACAGTGACTACGCTGCAAATGTTTTTGGCTATTAACGATCTACAAATGACGTTGGGACCAACAGTGCTTTATGACGCACGGAGTAAACTCGGTATATAATTGGTGGTCATCCATCTACGGACCAACCAAGACCAGAGCGGATTAACCTAAAGATCGATCCGAGCGGCTTTTATTAATTAGCCACGAGCTCCTCGAAACATACGCATATTAACGTTTAAAATTCGGAATAAACAAACAAACAATCCTGAGTATGCCAGTAATTCCACAGACATCCATACTTTAATAATTCAAACGGAGCAAGTCTGGTTAATATCATGTAGGCAACTGCCTAAATTAAATTAATATAACTGTAGAAGTCACCAAAGGTCTTGACATCGAGTCGTAATGTAGTTAATCGTCGCGTCGGCTGCATTACCACTTTACATTATTTTATAAGATGAAGAAGATACGACATCAAAGGCGAACTTTTTCAATATAATATATAAAATAACATTAACCTTTTTAAATACGTTGAGGTTAGTTAAAAGAGAGAATAAATAAATAAGTTCAGTCCTCCGATATATATTACAGAAACAGGTGCCACCCTTGTCTCATAAACAATATAAAATATCATTAATTTTGTACCAGACCTTGCATGTAATCACATGAATTATTAATGGCAGTATATTCATAAAGATAATTCATTGATTAAATGACGTTGTTATTTATGTTGGGCTGTAAATTATAATTATTGACTATTGATATTCGTTGCAGAATATTGTTTGTTAACTAGTTAAGGAACGTGACTTTGTTCGTAAAAACCGGCCAAGTGCGAGAACTCCGCTCGCTGATGCAGTCAAAAGGTCATCAAGCGCGCAGGTAACAACGCATGCGGTGCAAGATGGATAATTTGTGGACAATTTGACTGTGGAGGGATATAGGTACATAAGACATACTTAAATGCAGGGATTGAAAACCGGTACCAATTTCGGTTCTGTTTCTTCATTTAGGTTCTTATAAAGGTTCCTCTTTTCTCGGTACGGTTCCGATTCCGGTATCGGTTCCGGTTTTGGTTCCAATGTACCGGTTCTATATACCGGTGTTCGGTTTACGGTTTCGGGTTTACTGAAATTCGTGCCTCGGCTGCCAGAAAAAGCAGGTTGTTTTGCTATTTTGCCGCCATTCATGTTTCCGCGTCTACTTTATTTGTCAAAATAAAGGTTTTTAAAGGTTCCAATTTAGGTTTGGAAAACCAAAATATTATTATTATACCGGTATTTTGGAACCGTTTTCAATCCCTGCTTAAATGCTCTAGTTAAGGCGATTATATGAGCTAAATAAGCAACTGTATTTGTGTTGGTTCAAACTTCGTTTGAAATACTGTTAGAATAAAGTTCTAATCAGCTTGCACGACAAAGTGGTTGTCACGTCAGTCACTGCGGCCGAATAGTGCGAAATGAGTGTTTTTTTGCGATTTACAAAAAATCTATTAATTGGACTAAAAAAGTAAAACACTATGATATACAGTATTTTGCTTGTAGAATTATTTGCCAAAAAATCAGAATGATCGCATATATTTTAGTATGGTTTTTACTCAATAAAAGAATTTTTTAGAGATATGTTCGTGATTTTTTCTTATCGAATAAAATTTGTTGTATTATGTTTTCAAAACACTATCGTACTAGCATATATCCTGAAAAATATCATATATTTTTCTGGTTTTGTTTATTGCAGTGAATCATATGCTTTTTTGCAATATAAAACTCGCGTTTAGCTCATGTCATTAATGGCATCAATGCCACCCACTCTGATAGCAGCCGCAAGGCATGGTTACGTTGTGAAAGTTGTTCTGCATTGGTTCAAAGTAATTGATAATTAAGAGACTAACTATCACGTTTCCGTAGTGTAGCGGTTATCACGTGTGCTTCACACGCACAAGGTCCCCGGTTCGACCCCGGGCGGAAACACTTTCTTTTTACACCTCTATTGGTGCCCTACTTTTACTAGTTTTGTTTTTTTTTTGTATAATTTTCAAGGTGTTTTTAATGCCAAATAAACACAATTTTCTTTCTTTCTTCTAACCCCCGATGCACAAAGAGAGGCGTTTTAAATAAGTTTGACCGCTTTGTGTTTTTCTGTCTGTGGCACCGTAGCTCTTAAACAGGTGAACCAATTTGGATGCAGTTTTTTTTGTGTGATACAATATTCGAGTTAATAGCTCGTCATCCTCCGAAGCATATTTAAACTTTAATTTTATTTTACGGCTACTTGCTACAAAACAGTCCAATAAATAATAAGATCAAGAGTAAGATAATAGCCTAGTAACTTTAAGTACCAACTTGCCTATTACTGCTTTATAAGGACTAAAAACTTTCGCGTACCAGTCATAACTTTTTGAGAAGCCTAACCGGCAAGTCGGTACTTGAAAGTAAAGTTCTGAGGACAATTATTTTACCTGTAAGCACTTCTTAGGAATTGAAGATTACTTTATGCTCTGAAAACTACGCTTTGAAACAAACGAAGGTCGGAGAAGTAAGGATTAGGTAATTGATACAAACATAAAGTTTTGTGTCCACATCGCTACTAACTTTTTGGAATGAAAATTCGAATAAAATACTTGTCTTTAATTTGCGGTATCTTGTACGGTCGACCAAGCAATTTGGTTTAAATTTTAACATGCAAATTACATTGTAAAATGTAAACCAAATAGCTTGGTCGAACGTACGTTAATCTGTACTTAAATTAATCGTATGTGAGCTTAGTTTATTTGATCAAGGTGGATTTAAGATGCCAGATCTAATTTACTTTACAAAATTCTATGTCCAGTGTGGTGACGGTTTAAAGTCCTATTACTGGCCGGCACTAAATAACATTATAAGTGAACGTTGCTCTAGTTAATATTCAAATATTACTGTAGTGCTCGTCACGAAAAGCGTCAGATAAAGAACTTCTACCAAGTTACGTAGCGACAATTCAATCAACAACAAATAATCCCAAATTCAATCAACTCAAAGTAACATACGTGTAATACGAAACTAACTAGCAATTTCACTTGGTCGGGTTATATTTTAGCGATATCAAGCGCTGTCGTCTAATGTGTTGTGGTATTGAAACGCGTCTGACTTCATGGAACGTAAACATTTGGACCGCCTTTTTGAAGTAAGTTCACGCTGCACGCTGACGCTGTCAATTGTTAGAATGCTATTGTCAATTAAGAAAAACGAATTATAAATATGATTTACTGTAATGAATTTGTGGACATTTGAGTATTTTATACACGATTATATTTTGTTTATAATAACATTGATGTTATTTTGGTTATTGTTTAAACTTACGGACGAATGTTCTCGGTGCAACATGTGCGCCTAACTATAGCTATGTGGGTCAAACATCATACGGTCCACTAAACTAGCAAGTTCAGTTTGGAATAAATCTTTGGAAAGGGCACACATCTATTTCATTCTAAATCATATGGTCTAAAACATATGGTCCTTAATCGAATCGGGTTCGGGCCATCGCCTGGCCCAGTGCGAACGCCGCGAGGACTTGACATTCCTGAGCGATAAGGATTTCTGTGAGGTGTCGAATTAGTGAATTTAAATGAATAAACTTAACGAATTGTAGACTTTATAAACGCATTAAAACTATTACTTGTGAGACGATTACGTTTAGAATAAAAGTGATCTAACACAATGCTGTAACTTTTTTATTTGGTCCAAAGGTTGCGAACCCTAATGTGTGTTTACAAAATGTATAGCTTCTCGTGACGGGGACTATAGTCAATTAGACTGACTTGCATCAAGTTTCCGTAGTGTAGCGGTTATCACGTGTGCTTCACACGCACAAGGTCCCCGGTTCGATCCCGGGCGGAAACAACCAGTCACTTTTTTGTGCATGCAATAGATAATTATTATTATTGATGCAAGATTACGTACCAGTCAGTCATTGCTTCTTTCTGGGCCTATCTCGGCGACTAGTTTAATATGTTTTATTAACTCAAAATGCAAAAGTTAGGTAATGTGTGGTCATTTGCTCGTTTTTTTTTTAAGTATGCCTGACTTTTTGTGATCACTTCAAAACGCCTTAAAACAAAATGGCTTTTAATCAAAAGTAACACGTACAAAAAATACTGTTTCCGCCCGGGATCGAACCGGGGGCCTTGTGCGTGTGAAGCACACGTGATAACCGCTACACTACGGAAACTTAATATTTTAAGATGAAATCAGCAATCATATAATCGAAACTAGAGCACCTTTCACTTATTTACTATTATTTGCCAACTGGTTGTGTAATCGGGAACACAACCGGGTCCGTGGCCGACGCCCTCGATTCGAAAAATTTAATTCAAAGCAATTTTTGATCAAATGTACTGTCAGGCACAAAAATCATCATCATCTGCCTAGCCTTTTCCCAACTATGTTGGGGTCGGCTTCCAGTCTCATTCCGCGTACGGCGCGCGTCTTGTTCGCACGCACGCGTAGTTACGTTAACCCCACCACGTTAGTTGCTTACCATCACTAGGGATGCCTCGCTACTTATCGATACTTCGTCGATATTGTACCAATAATGGATAGATTCCTAGTCAGGTCGGAATCCACCGGAAATCTCAACGCAAAAAGACCTGGAGAAGATATCTCTGGCCGATGGCAGTTCGCCAAACGTCCTGCGGTCTCGAGAAACTCTGAAAAGTTTGATGAAGCACGCAGATTACCTCTGCACAATCAGTTCAACGACCTCACTGTGGACGACAAGGATGAATCGTCAACAAATCGTCCGGTTGAGGCTTCTCTGTAATGGTTATTACCATTACAGAGAAGCCTCAACCGGAGTGAAGAAAAAAGGACATATTCCACCAGTAATATTGGAGATACAGAAAGATTGGACACATGAAATAATTAAAAACCTTATTTCCCGTTACACCAACAAGTTCCATCTTCAGTATAGAGTTAACAATAAAGTTGCAGTAAATTGCCACTCAATAGAATTGCTCAATTGCTCACCAAATTGTGAAAGAAGGTCTCCGCAAAGAAAATGCAGCTTTCTTAACTTACACTCGTAAAGATGAAAAAGTTCCCAAAATGGTGATAAAAGGCTTACCATCTTATGTCCAAGAAGAGTTATCAGCCGAGCTCAAGAAACTGGGATTTCCAGGTGCATCAGTCTCACAAATGAAGACACAAACAGTGAGTACATTGTCTTGCCCACCTTTTTTAGCAGTGCTTCCTGCTGGAACGGACATAGTCAAGTTTCGCAATATTAAATATTTATTTAATTGCGTGGTTACTATCCAAAAATTCATGCCTAAAAAGACTGCTGGGACTCAATGCTACAGATGTCAAAGCTTCGGTCACGCATCGAGGAATTGCAATATGCCCGCTAGGTGTGTTAAATGTACGGAACCTCATGCAACGAGAGATTGCACTAAAAAAGACCGTATTGAACCTGCACGCTGCTGTAATTGTGATCAGAATCACCCTGCTAACTTTCACAAATGCGAGACCCGTCTTGTCTACCTGAAACGAGCGCAAACTAGGCGTGAGAACCAGTCTAGGCCGTTGAAAGCAGTGGCGATCCAGCACGCGACTGCACCTCTTACTAATCTACAACCCTCATACAAGAAACTTTCTTATGCTGGTACTGTCAAAACCCACACCAATCATGATTATCCACCTAACGAGTATTTGGACCTACCACCGGACGACCCTGTGACAAAAGAGATGTTAGAAATACTTATCTGTGTTAAAAACCTTAAACCACAATTTTCTGCCTGTGAATCTATGTTAGATAAGGTTATGCTAGTTTTGACCCATCTTGGTCACTATGCATAATACTAATGAGTTAAGACTCTTATCTTGGAACTCCGATGGAGTTCGATCAAAAATGCATGAACTACTTGAGTTAGCGGTACGTACCCTATCCATTGATATAATAGCTGTCTGTGAAACTAAACTGAATTGTAATACTCCCTTGACGACACCAGGGTTTAACTGCCATCGACAAGACAAACACCACAGTGGGCGGGGACAGGGTGTGGCCATTCTGGTTAATGAGAGACTTGAGTTCGAACCGATCGCTGTTCCTAAAACCAAGCACATTGAAGCGGTTGCTGTTGGCTTAAAAAATAGCGGGAAAGACCACATCTTTGTCTCAGCTTACCAATCTCCAAACCTGCAGCTCGAATGCAATGACATGGATATTTTATTTTCTCTGGGGCCCCATGTTGTAATAATGGGAGACTTTAACGCCAATCACGGCTACTGGAATAGTAGTTATGTCAATGCCCGTGGTAACATACTGTTTCGTCACATGCTTGAACACGATTATGTAATACACTACCCTGACTCACCTACACAGGTAAACTATAGACCTGATCTTACCCCTACTAATCCTGATCTGATTCTTGCGCTTAATGTAAATAATATACATGAGGTTTGTGCAATACCTGCCCTTTCATCAAACCACTTTCCCATACTTCTAACAGTGAATGGTCAATGCTCTCGCAAACCTAATACCAAACACTTCCAATATTGTGACGCTGACTGGGATAAATACCGGTCCTTTCTTGACCAAAAGATCTCGCTTGACTCGAAGGTACTTAAATCTGAACATGAAATCGACTACGCCGTAAACTACCTACATCAGTGCCTTACTGATGCTAGAGACAAATTTATTCCAAGTAAGGTACACGTAAACACTTGCATAAAACTACCAAATTACATCTCAAAAATGATCAAGTACAAAAATTATCTTCGTCGAAAAGAACAAAAAGTTTCACTTGCGGAAAAAAGACTGTTACGATCGGCTATTAACAAACTGCAACACTTGATTAATTTGGCTATAACGAAACATCAAGATAAAATATGGAATACTAAACTTTCAAGAGTTGACAATCCTAGCAATGATATTTGGCGACTGGCAAAGTCATTAAAACCCAGATCAGACTCAATACCTCCACTTAAAACACCTGAGGGAACTTTCACTACAAACATCCCCGAAAAATGTGATGCACTGGCAGATGCTTTCGAGCTGAACATAAATCTCACTCGTGGCTGGATGAGCGATAGTGTAGACAAGGACGTTCAGTCAGCCATAAGTGATTTAAATGATCATGATATAAATGAACTGCATCTGCCTGTGCGGCCAACCGAAGTCTGGGAAGTCATACGTAAACTTAAGACTAGGAAGGCTCCAGGTGATGACGGTATACACAACATTATGCTGAAAAATCTGTCGCAAAAATCGGTTGTGTTTATCACAAAAATTTTCAACGGCTGCCTAAAATTAGGATATTTTCCCAATAAGTGGAAAACTGCAAAGGTTATTCCACTTAAAAAACCTGGAAAAGACACCTCCTTACCAGTTAGTTACAGGCCTATCAGCCTTCTTCCGGTTTTAGGTAAGCTGTTTGAGGTTATGATATATAATCGCTTACTACATTGCTCCGACCAGCTCATTATGAACGAGCAGTTTGGTTTTCGTTCCTCTCACTCCACAGTACAGCAATTGGCTCGAGTCTCTGAACACATTTCCTACCACCTTAACCTTAAGCAGTCTACCGGTATGTTCCTGCTGGACATTGAAAAAGCCTTCGATACCGTCTGGCACGAGGGCCTGTTATACAAGCTCATCAGTTACGGAATTCCAATTGAGTTAGTAAAACTTATCCAATCTTACCTCAATAACCGTAAGTTTGTGGTCCATATTGGTACTGACAGGTCCTCGCCCCGGACGGTGTCGGCAGGAGTTCCTCAAGGCTCGGTGCTCGGTCCCTACCTCTTCATCCTATTTGTGAGTGACGTTCCTGTGCAGGTCCGTACTCATCTGGCTTGTTTTGCCGACGATACAGCATCGTATACAAGCGATGATGACATCGACATTATCATAAGTAGACTTCAGTTATCGCTTGAACTACTCCAATCTTATTTCAACAAGTGGAAGCTAAAGTTGAATGAATCCAAGACTGAAGCTATACTCTTCACACGCAAACGTACCACCCCAAAAAGAAAATTAAAAATTGCTGGGCAATTGATTCCGTGGTCCACAGAAGTTCGCTATCTAGGAGTTACTTTGGATAAAAAGCTTAATTGGACAAAACATGTTAATAAATTACGCGTTAAAGGAGCTCAAGCACTCGGTTCTCTCAATCCCATACTTAATCGCAAAAGTAAGCTCAGCGCAAACACCAAACTTAGGTTATACACCACTCTAATTAGACCTTGCATCACCTACTCATGTCCGGTATGGAGTAGAACCTGTCAATCTAATTATAACCTGTTACAAACAATTCAAAATAAAGCAGTTAAAATTGCCTATAACACTCCTTTTAAAACTAACCTTAAATCACTACACAGAAATATTAAGTTACCTAGTATTACAAAATTCATTTTAAAATTAAATCGTAAATTCTACAACAAAAATAAATGTCATCCTAATACATTAATTGCTAACATAGGTCAAATTAAATTGAAAGACTTGCGACATATCGATGGATACGGTACATACAAGCTTCCCCATCACTACGTGTTGTTCGCACACAATACTGATAACGCGTCGTAGCTGGGCCCGTACGATGTGCCAGCGCTCCCCCGCTCTCACCGTATACAGGTAAGCGCGCGGGAGGCGCGGTAGCTCGTGCGCCGCTGGTGGTCACGCGCGATCACCTGAGCGGCCGTTTGCACCGGTCGCACTTACGCTAAAGGCGTAGTAAAGTTTTTGCTGCTACCCCCTCAATTTTATAAATGAAGTTATTACAATAACTTCATATGATAATGTTAAATATTTAATTAATAAATGCCTCATGTTGTGATAAGATAATAAACATTACTACTATATACTTATAAAGGTGCTCCTAGCCTGCAAAAGTGTTTGTTATTAATATTGGTGTAACTGTTGCTTTATTTTTAAGTTCTACAGCCCTGTATATTTTTATGTTAAATAAAGAATTTTTCAAAACAAACAAACAAACAGTATTTTACATGGACCTTCTGCCTATCTGACCTCCACAACCGAGTTAGTACTGGGTCACTGGGTGTACTGGTACTGGATCTATACCCCTTTTTTTATCCTACACCCCCCCGGAACAATATCCCAAAATTTCGTTAACTTCGGAATTGTGTCTCGTACCTGCCGAGGAAACATACAAACCCAAGCTCCACACCAAGTTAGCACGGGCTCCTCAAGGTCGAAAACTATTTTTTGATCGTACACCCATAGTCTCCTCGAAGTCGAAAACTATTTTTTTGCACCTGCCATTGACTGTACTAAGAGAAAAAGCACAAAAAACAAATGAATCGATTCGGGGGCGTCGGCCACGGGTGCTTCGACCACTGGGGGCCTAAGCCAAGGGCCCACACAACCTACCTACCTCACCTGCCAGTTTGTGTCTGCATCAACAAAACTTGACTTTTAGAGTTGACTGGTCTCTACCAGTCAACTCTAAAAGTTAAGTTCAATGTCAAAGTCAAGTGCCTTTAGCATTATGTCCGTCACTGTAAGGCTGTGGTTGGTGGCCCGTTTGCGCCGAGCCTAAAAATTAATTGTCACTCATTTTAGTAGTACTTTAAACATCATAGTATGATAGAACTAATTTAATCTTAATTTTAGAAATTATCGGACAAATACAAACTCTGGAGCACGGTGCAAAGTAGGACCATATTACTCGGTACATAATATGTATTACATTTTCTTATGTTGAGACAGTTACAGCTGTTGGTTACATTATCAGCCCTTTTTTTTCGGATGGGAAATCATCAAATGACTCCTCCCGCTCTGGGCGGAGAAGGAGGGAGTGTCAGACTTTTACTGACTAAAACCCATCCATGTTCCTTCATCGCCCTTTGTGTTCCGGGGCCACGGTATCTCTTTCGAACAGTCCCGCAGCCCCGGCCGATGCCTATCGGCCCTTGCGGACCCTTTCCTTTTTGCTGACTCTTTGAGGCAAGCGTGGAACACGAACGCACCGTCGACACGGCCTGTCGTCATGGGACGGATGGACGGCGAGCTAGCCCATAGCTCTCCGTCCACAGGCCCGCGCCTACGGTGGCCGGAGGCCAACACGTTGCCCCCGAACCCGGGGAGTCTCCCGCGGCGGCCGTTCTTTTTCCGCCACCTCCTTCTCTAGCATTACTGCTTTGCAGAAGGAGATGATGGCGTCCCATTCCGTCTCGGCCCGGACCATGGCTTGAACCAGGGCCGGACGCGAGAGGTCGCCGCCGTCGATCGCCGCTACGAGGACACGGCGGTGCTCCGTCCACGCGGGGCACACCTCTACCGTGTGCTCCACCGTGGCCTCCGGACATTATTAGCCCTGAGAGTCAATTTAGTTTACCAGTTTAGTCATTAATGTGACACATGCTAATCAATTAATTAATTATGTCACTCATAATCATGCTCATTAGGAACATCAGATAAATATAGTATGCATTAAAATTAATTGCTAAACTATATCTACAATATAATACCGTCATCTGACATCTACCTAGCCTTTTCCAACTTTGTTGTGGTCGACTTCCAGTCAAACCGGATGCAGCTGAATACCAGTATTTAACATGGAGCGACTGCCTATCTGATATCCACAACCCAGTTAGTACTGGGTAATACGATACCCATCGGTAAGACTGGTTGTCAGACTTTCAGGCCACTGACCACCTGTGACGACTGTCAAAGATCTACAAACAATGACAGCCGGAACCAACGGCTTAACGTGCTCTCTGAGGCACGGAGCAAACTCGGTATTTAATGGGTGGTCATCCATCCATAGACCAACCTAGGCAAGCGCGGTTAACCTAAAGATTGATCCGAGCGACTGTTATTAATTAGCCACAACCTCCTCGAAATACACGCCTAGTAACGTTTATAAATCACAATAAATAAATAATCCTGAGTGTCCTAGTAATTCCACTGACACCCTTTCTTTTCAGACTGGCACGAAGCAACTCTGGTTAAGGGTGTGTCCATGACCAGTCTATGGGAAATCCTGCCTTTATCAAAAGCTATGCTATAGCAGAACAAAAGGGAACATAACTTATTATGTTTCACCGAAGCCCTAAACAAGGATGTTTCTGCGAACTCCACAGTACAATAGTTACAGGATGCGGTTTCCGTTCAACATCTAGTTTTAATTGCTTACCCTTCGTACTTGTTTGCGACTGTAAGCTGGACTTCGGATTAGGTTATACCTACTCTATGAACCGTTTTTGTCTGCGAAGCCTTTTCCCAGCTAGGGTTGTATTGGCTTCCACGGTAGTCTTCTTAAGAGGGAACAGGGGCTGTAATTCTTCATACAATTAATGTATTGCCCGTTTTTTTCTTTCTGAATAATGCTTTTATAGCAATTTATTTTTCAATAAATCAAGATCTACTGTAGACATCATTACTGGCATTTCCTATTTTTCAGCAACTAAGTAAAGAAAATATGACCATCCAAACATGACAAATAATGCCTCATTTTGACGGCTATGATTAGAGGACAACCAGACAAATTAGAAAAGTTTTTAACATAAAAGAAATTGTTAGGAACCTAGACACAAGCTTTTTTTTTCATTTTAATGTTAAAAAACATAATTGAATCGGCTCAGTTTCGAAGAGAAAAAGGGGAATACGAAACGTCAATCTTGTCAAAAATGTTTGTGATATAACGGGTCTGAGCTGCAGCTGTCTCTATCGCACTCTACGGGGGTACGCTTGCCACAGCGCAACGGCAATAGTTATTTCAAATACCTATTTTTCAAATTTCTCGCAGCGCAGGCCCTGTTCCCTCTTAAGTTTCGATTGATATTTTTTAATCATCTATTCGAAGAATGAATGCGGAAAGTCCAACTTAACCGCTTGGTTTATTTAGAGTTCAAAGTGTAGCAAGAATCTTAGATGTTAAACAAAGCTGACATTGACAAATGTTGATAATGTTAGCGTACATTGAACCCAACTAAAAGCTTAATAATTATTTGACTCAATGTGACTTCGTTATATTATTATCATCTCGATTTCAAGCCTTGTCACGCAATGATTGAGTTAGATATCCCTATTATCAATTAACTCTCAATGAACTGGAATATTCAAGCTTCAAATATCTGTTGTAAAGAAAGTCTTATGTTGACAACAGTTGTGAATGTTGTAATTAAGTTAGTAGTTAAACGTGTATAGCCTCATAGCAACACCTTTTATGTTTCTTTATTCGCCTGTTTTGTACTGAAACGACACATAAAATACCATCATGCCATTAATCTCCGAAGGGTTTGGCAGAGGTGTACCTAATAGACTAGTACTTCCATATTTTTTTCACCAGTTATGTTTTAAGTCCCATGTAATAGAGGGCGAGCGTATTACCATAAAGGACACCTGAGTTGATTTACGAAAAACATGGATAAAGTGGAAAATGCACAGCAAACCTTCGTAAGACGTTCTGCCAAGAAGTTCTAATAGAAGACTTTTCTGTATGCCAAGATGTCACTCACACCAACTTGAGGCAATTCTGCCCACTATCAAGGATGTATGCTGCATACAAAGAGCACGAAGGGGACATTGATCTATTTAACTCTTCGTTACATGCTCTAAAAAAGGTTGCTCTTGCCATTTAATGAATCTCTACTCTATTCAAATATTTAGCTAATTTTATATTTTATTTAATTTTATACAAAAAATGTAATCTATAAAAATATAATTTAATCAATTCTAATTTAATTTATTCTAATATAATAAATTCTAATTTAATTTATTTTAATTTAATATTAAATTAGAATAAATTAAATTTATTCTTTTCTAATAAATTAAATTAGTTTTAATTTAATTTAATCTATTTTATTTATTTTAATGTAAGTAATTAAGTGTAATCTGCATTTTCTCCAAACTATGTATTTCTTGTTTTAATTAATTATTTAATTGTATAATTGTCTGAGCATAATGTAGTGGATTTCTGTAAGTGATGAGGCGCTTAGACTTTAGTTTGCAATGTACAAATTATAATGTAACAGTGTACTCATTGTTGAGAAGCCTTTTACTAAATAAATAAATAAAGAAACAAAATCGCGAACTCGAACGAATTTTAAAGACACAGGACATTTTTCCAAAAGTTGAAGTATTAACAACAAAAAACACACTTTAAAATAACACTGATTAAAGTGCAGTAAGTAGCTACTTCAATAGTTCACTTCAATAATTAATTACTTAATTTAATATTAGTTCACATCAAGTGGTTACTCAGTATTTAATGTTTAATAAACTAAGTACTTCGTGATTGTAATTAAAACAGAATTTATAATTATAACAGCTTAAACTGAATAATAACACTTAAATGTGGTTTACATTTACTCAGTACTATAATGTAAACTATAATAACCTCTTTTAATGCAATTAAACCTTAATTTTGGCCTGAGTGATGGCTTTAAGCTTTCTGCTTTTTTATATGGGACTTGAATATAACTATCAAAATATAATGATGAAATAATGTATGTACACCAAGCTACTACAATCTGTCAAATTTCTTTAATAGATCTTCAACTAAATCGCTAAAGCATTAGGTTCAAGGTTGATTGGGACAATTTTACATTTTCGGGTAGTTTGATGTGCTATCGTCTGTACCTGTGTGCCTTTTATTTAGTTACTCACCTCTGCCTACACTATTAGGGACATCCAATCTATTTATTTCTCTAAATGCAAATCAAGAAGTCCAGTTAATCCGAGTTCAGTGCTATCTATTTAAATTCAATGACCTCCACAGTTATCCTGTCCTTATTCAATGTTTATCCTATAGTTCTATCAAAGATTTAAATTGTTAGATAGGTATGCCCCTCACCGTTTTAAGGTCCATACTAAGAAGACTGAGGTCACATCCTAGCGATCTGAAACAGGCACATAATACAGACATCAGTATTCAACAAACTTATGTTATGTTTTTAAGGTGTTTCACATTATGAGTATGAATGGGGATGGATATAAGAGTATTAGAGAAAGACCAAAGAAACGATGGATGGACCGTGTGAAGGATGATATGGCATGAAAGTAGGTGTCTGATGAGATTACGAGTTAGAGAAGTATGGAAGAAGATTGAAGACATGCTGCGCCGACCACAAATGAAATTGGAACAAGGGCAAGAAAATAATAATGACATAATATACATGATATAGTATTTAATAATATCTGAAACAGTTAGCTTATTGCCAACATTAAAACAGCCAGTGTCATAATAACCATTATCCAAACGGGTGTTATAATGTTGTACTAAATTTCATTATGCAACTCATTTCAAAAAAAGAACATTGTCATGCACGTGCGTTTCACTACCACAGCGCCGTAGTTAAAAAAAAACTTATAGGTTAATTCAAATTCACGTCGTATTCCACCATTTTTGTTCGATACTAGTATTGCATTATGTACTTTGTTATTTACAAAAATGAGTGATACAAGCTTTGTGCATTTTAACTTTTGTACAATCCAAAATGTAAGTAACTATATTATTACTTAGACATAGTTTGTTTGTATTAAATACTCAGCAATTAAACTTTCCATGAATTTACATAGACTGCTTACAACACTACAACACCCTATGGTTTCAGAACCTTTTATGGAGGATTCATATCATGGATGTAGATAAAGTCTTGTATGCAACTGTACATAATTCGGTATTAAAACACTCATGTGATACCAAACTAACCCCCCCCCCTTCCCCCCTGTGAAACACACACCTCGTGTTTTAATACCCCTTATTATACAACAGTTGCATAAATAACTATTAATACATGACCATCTTTTGGCATGGTCGGGTGGATCAGAAGATTTAAATCTTTGGATTCGGCACCATTCTCGATTCATTTGATCATGGCTTTTACCTCAGCCGAAGCTCAAATGTTTCTTTTTTTGGTCTTACTCCATTTTCTCTGTTCGCTACGCTGTCATTTATTTGGTTTCATTTGGTTTTTAAATGTTGATTGATGTAAATAGAGTTTCCTTTGGGTGTGTTTGTGGCATGTAAATAACGCCTGCAGTATTTTTATTATTGACGTTAATTGCTCCCAGAGGGACTATATTCTTTTAAATAAACATTCTGGTACTTAAAGGATAGTTGGTATCAGAAAATCGTATCATTGCAGTTGATCGATCAAAATGTTTAATGGTTTTTAAGTCAGTCTGTAATGTTTATAATAATACCCTATTAATGAGGTACCTATGATTTAGCATAATGTTTGAATTCATAAAGAATTTCATAATTATATTATTATGTATGTAGGTACACACAGTGTATACAACAAAAGAAAACAACACTATTAGATTTGCATAATTCTAATGATCAAAAATTCACGTCAAATATTTACCTAACACTGGACGGGAAAGCATGTCTCATAATTCTAGATTTTGATTTTGCGAAACAAATGCTACACAGTACGCACGGCTAACAATCAAGTTATTCACCACCGGTATAACCGAATCTGTCATTGTACAGGAAATCTATACAAACGAGACCATGTTTTACTGGAAATGTACAGCTTGAAATGTCGCCGAATGTACTGTCGAGGACACTTCCGCCTGATCACCACTAAGCTAATTTTTGCTTGCACTTACAACATAGCTGAACGTTTTCTAGCCCCGCCCCGTTGACTTTGTATAGAAATAATGAATGAAAAGATACCGATCGGCCAAGCGCACTGACGACGCACTCTAAACGAGAGTTATTGTTATTTTGCGCGCCAAAATTGACGCTTTCCTAATAGGCCTAAACTTTAAGGGGGCGTGGCTCGGCGCCTCCTCATGATTTAAGCGAAAAAAAATTTAACTGATCAGGCGGAAAAGACCACGACTGTACTTAGACAGCGGAGACTTTATCTACGCAAGACGAAGAAGCCTTAGTCCAATAGCCCAACAAAGCTTCCACGGATAAAGTAGTTCCGTAGATAGATTGAATTTTATTTGGTTCCTTTCTCGCTTCGAAACAGATCTTCTTCGTTAAATATTATTGGAAAAACTGAGTATGAATGTTTTTGTAGAGGTTTTAAGAGTTTCAATTATTCGGAAATTAATGATTTCTTGAATTGGTTGGTTTAAAAAGAAAAAAATAGGTTTCGATGTTCGTAGCCATCAAATTGCATTCAAATTGTATGTTATTTGTTATTTTACCATTAAGAAAAGTGTGCGACTAAAAATCAAAACCTATTTATGATAATTGTAATACATTTTTACTAAAAAAAAAACAAGTACCTACGTGTACATTTCATAGATTATTTTCAAGGTCCTTTTTTTAATTAAAACCAAATAATGGCAGTTTCTCTTACTCGCCAATAATCACATCAATGTAGGTACTAACTAGTTCACCAGTATGAATAAACTTGTTCACAAAAGTAGCAGAAAAACAAATCAGTATCCACAACAACAGTACTCCCACACCTCATCAACAAGACGATCCACAGAAAAATCATGAAACAATCGTCCCTTATATTCGCTTCGACATGTTCTCTGACACAAGTAATTCCAATTACGACGCTAATGACTCCCTCAATCAATAGGGCCTTGGAACTAATCCATGTAATGCCGAGCATCTTATCAAAGCGTCCCGGTCCACTATAACAAAGGGGGTTCGCCGCCGCCGCCGCCGGTTACGCAAGGGTGTTCGTCTGTTTAGGCCACAGGAATCTAAATAATGGAATAGAAGTGATATTGAAGGGATTTTGTGGGTATTATACTGCTAACGAAGAATATTCAATGCTAAGCAAATTATTAGTACGATATTATTCTAGAAATTATACGTAAATAATTTTCTGTCATCGAAAAATTTTCGTTAGATAGAGGTAAATTACTTAGCAATTGTTAATTTTATCATCGCATGTATAGTTTCCGTGGTGTAGCGGTTATCACATCTGCCTAACACGCAGAAGGCCCCCGGTTCGATCCCGGGCGGAAACATAGCCTTTTTTTCCAGCTAATATGACGAATTTCATTGTCAGAACTTGAATTATTATTAATCCAAAGAATTTTTCTTTCACTTTTATTTTGTTTAATAAATGATTTCAAAACCAACAGCCTAGTATTTTGTTAACTATCACATAATGTGACCTTATCATCTGCCTAGTCTGATCCCTTTACACTTTTTTCTACTGTAGGTGTTTTACCGATTATTTTGTCTTCGTGGCCTACCATGACGTCATAAAGCAGTATTGTTTCAAACTTATTTCAGAGTGAGAAAGAGCTCGAGATAAACGTCCTGTATAGCTCCATAATGACTGCTGAGATTTTGATAAAGCAGCAACTTACTCGTAAATATATATAGCGTGTAAACAAACTTTACACAAAGCCGTTAACCAAGCATTCTGTACATCAAACTAAGTAACTCTATGCAAAAATTATTGCTGGGAAATAACTTTTTTTTGGGGTGAAATATCACGTTTTACGGTAAAACTCAATGTAACAAAACCTTGTGCTGGTGGATGGATTGTAGTGTGGGGTTCGTGGAAGTATTTAAAGTAACATAAAACATGTAAGTAATTAGAAAAAAAACTTGTGAAAAAGTTGGAACTTTGACCCCCAATATCTTCGTAACTAAAAGGAAAAAAAAATCGCAATTATGGGGAAAAGAAATGCCTTTCGGTTTCGTTAAGAGTCTTTTTACGTCCTTTATTTTGGATTCATGATTTGCCCCAGCTAGCAACATCTATTTACTTATAAAGCTCCCTGTGGTTAATCCAAGATATTAATCATACGTCTATGCTAGTATAGAACAATGAAGTTTTGGTAAAACCACGGTTTGTTTCATTAATTTGGTTTTGTCAGAATGCTTTGCTTGCGTACGGGTTCTGGGAAATTACTAAGCTTGATTGGGCGTTGTCTTGTGGTAGGTAAGTCCCTTGTGAGGTAAATAAGGGATTTTAATCAAATTTTATTGTTTTTGGTGAATCGTGTGATATGTTTCGGTTTTAAATAGATAAACAAGTAAACAGTCTTTTACGAAAATTGCTGTTTTTATGCTTTATGTGGGGTTGAGTCATTCATATCGATGTCGCCTTCAAACACAATACTTTATTTTGTGTAGAATAAACCATTACAACTTCTCCGGAAATGGTAAAAGAAAATTATCTTGAAGAAATTGGCATGTTATGGTTGTGTCACTTAACATCCAGCAACCCGCCAACAATTTGGTCTATAAGGTAGATTACAGCCCACTTTATCTCAAAGAGAGAAGGCCCGTGTCCCAGCAGTGGGAACATTATAGACTGATTATTCTATGTATGATCGCCTAAGAGCCACTACACTATGCGACAACCCAGACAATCCACGGACGGCCAAGGCGAAGATGGCGGGACGAACTAGACACGCAACAAAACAACTGATCATATGAACTGTTAACAGAAATGCATGAAAAACAGAATGCGGCGACTTTGTCCCAAATAATTCGATAAGTAGAGGCTTTGGTATACAAACTTTAAGCCACAGTTCGACCCTCAACCTTGTTTAGAGTCAACGAAAATCCTTTCTAGTACACAACTTCGTTCCCTAAGGACAAATATCTGCCAAAATTCCTGTTTCAATCTTCAAAGGTTTAGGATGTGGGTAATCTATAAGCCGAGTCAACGAACAGTTTAATATTCATAGGCTATAGCATACAAAATATAAGATTGAGACACGTATGTACCTTAATAGAAAACTGTAAGACGTAAAACGGTAAAAAAACAGCATATACACACATCAAAAATGTCTAGGGATCAAGCATTTTTATGCGGATTTCTTGAGATTGAGATGTGGCTTTGTAATAAATTTATGATTTTATAAATTTATATGGATCCTTTTTGGTGCATTTCATAATTTGAATCAGGAACTCTCAATCAAATTCGAGTAAAAGATGAAAATAAGCTGTCAATATTTTCCCTATAAAAACATACAACGCATTGAAGACATTATTAGTGCTACTGTTTCCCTACTACTGATTAAAACCAACGTTATTATGGAGCGGCGACGTCATTTAAGCAGGGAAGAAATGCTCAGAGCCGTGGGAATGATAGAAGCTGGTTCCCGGCAACGTACTGTAGCTTTAGCTCTGAATACAAGTCAGAGTGTTATCAGTCGACTTTGGACACGTTACCGAAGCACTGGTACCGTGGCTGAGCGCCATGGAGGACGGTATCGCTGCACCACACGGAGACAAGACCGATACATTCAAATCTTAACTCGAAGAGCTCCAACAATAACCGCCATGATGTTAGCCGTGAGGCTTCATCACTCTTCAGGGAACTTAATTAGCGACCAAACAGTCAGAAACCGCTTGCATGAAGTGAACCTTCATTCCCGAAGACCGCTACGGGTACCACCTATAGCAATGCACAATCGTAGGATTCGATATCAATGGGCTCTTGAACACAGAAATTGGGCAGAAGAACAATGGCGTTTCGTGTGCTTTTCTGATGAGTCTCGTTTTGGTATGAGACCGGATACAAGACGTATACGACACTGGAGAACCCCTGGACGCCAACAGCGATTAAAATCCTGCCAGGAAGTCCATCCTTATAGTGGTGGAACCATCATGGTATGGGCGGGTATTTGGATCGGCGGAAGAACTGAGTTGATTTGGATCAGAGGCAACCTCAACGCTCAAATTTATGCTGAGACGATTGTATCAGACGTCATCGTTCCTCTACAAGTGCAAATCGGTCCCTTATTTCAGTTAATGCATGATAATGCACGACCGCACACCGCAAGAGTTGTAAGACAGACTCTTGCCGCAGCTAACATCAATGTCCTGCCCTGGCCTGCTCAGTCGCCAGACTTGAACCCGATTGAGCATGCATGGGATATGCTACAGAGAAGAGCTCTGCCGAATATGGAGGGTATCCAGTCGCAAGAAGACCTTTTTTTGTTGTTGCAACGAACATGGGCGGCCATTCCACAGCGTGATTTGGATGAACTCATTTTGAGTATGCCAAACCGATGTTCTTGTGTTGTTAGTGTTCGCGGTAGAAACACGGATTATTAATTGTTTAAGTTACCCAATAAAATTTTAAAGAAAACTGTTATTTCAGTCTTTTTTTCGAACTTTAATGTTAGTGGTTCAAATGTCAAAAATCCCTTTATTAGGAAAATGGCAAATTTCTTTATTAATGCAAAGGTGACTTGGTTTATCGTTACTGTGACAAACGAAAACACTTTATTTGATGAATCCTTAAAGAAAATTTTAATTAATATCAATCAGGAGAAAAGTTATTGCAAAAATATATGTTGATCCCTAGATACTTTTGATGTGTGTATTTTACTGAAATATCTGAGGCCGTGTTCTAATCAAAACGAAAGCTGCACGACGTTTGCAGTCGCCGCGATTGTAAATATGTTAAATTCGAAAAACGCTGATGCGTTTCGATTTGCTAAATAAAATGATCGTGCTGATAGCATAATTATTCGCAAGGTGATTCCGTATTCGTACGATGATTGCTTATATGAGGACACGGGCTAAAAGAGATTTCGGGCAGTATGATTTAATAAAAATATTAATTTGTAGTAGACATAAGAAGCAAGCCATCGCGAAGAAGATTCTATTATATCGTTTTTTATTGATCAATTTCTAAAGAATTTCTTACAACTTCGAAGAAAATACATAGAGTGCGATACTAACTTTGCTTCATGCCAATAACATAAATTCCTTCTGTTAGTAAAAAAACACAAAGAAAGAAAGAAAACATATTTATTTGGCTTTAGCCGCAAGTGCACACAACAAAATAATAATAAAATAAAAAAAAGGAACTTTAAACTAGGTACACAATAAAAAAACTTAAAACTAAACGGAAAAAAAGAAGTGAAATAATATTGTGTGTCTCACGGCTACGCCAAATTGGTCCAGTTCAGCAAACTGCCGAGCAACTAGTGCCCGACGCTGGTTTTCAACTGGACCTGAGATGGTGATGTTCCGGACATAAAACAGTTTTATGCTGTGTGTGTTCTAATTATTTATGTATTTGTATGAAAAGATACTTATATAAAATAAATGTGTGTACAATATTAGCAAATAAACTAGATGTAATTGAAAGAAACCGATAAAAGTGCAAGACAAAACAAACAACCTAAGTACATGGATAAATAAAACGGACGCATAGAAACATAAACATAAAACTTAGCTACACATATAGCCTAGAGAGAAAAAGATATTCTCTGCTCAAAAATCTTAGTGAAGAATTTTCCTAGAAATACTGTTTTAAGTCCAATGCTTTAAATAAATAATAATAATAAATATCGCTGGACATTACACACAGCGCTATCCAGTGCCACACTAAGCAACGAGGCTTGTGTCGTGAACACCAGATAGTTGATATACTACATAGATACTTTTTGTTTGAAAATACATACTTAATATACATATAGATAACATAAAAGATTGACAGTAACTGTCTGTGGTGCCAAAAGTCAGTGGTCTAATACAGTCTTTCCACATTTTTTTTTACCTCTAACATCAACCTTAAGAAGGTCACTGAGCTGCAAAATCAGATGTAAAATAACAATGAAAGGACAGTAGCAGATTTCTATGAAAACCTTTCACGAAATAATAATTCACCAACGGATGTACCAAATATTATTATTTAATTGTTTTTAAATTATATGGAGAACCCATTAAAAGTGTCATTAACTATGTACGTTTCAACATTGATTAGACTATCTGTTTTATTAAGGGTGTAAAAAACCTCATAATAAAGCCGAAAGGCACCTGTTCTCTCCATCATTAGGGTATTTTTTTTTGTTGTACACCATACTTGGGAACCTTCTAGTTACGGAGATATTGGGGGTCAAAGTTCCAACTTTTTGACAGGTTTTTTTTTTTAATACAAGTTTTTATTGTGAGATTTTTACTTTAAACACCTCCACGACCTCCGCACTATTCAATTCATCCATCAGCTCAATGTTTTAAGTGCGTTACATTAAGTTCTACCACAAAAAATGATTTTTCAGTCCAAAAATAAAAGTCGTTTCCCAGCAATAATTTTTTGCGTAAAGTTACTCGTACATAGTTTGATGTAGAGAATGCTTGGTTGACAGCTTCGTGATGAGGTTGTTTACATCCTGTATTTTTATTATAATTTGTATTACAATCAGTCCTTTCAAATTGTATCATTAGGTAATTTCCGAATCATTTTATTGACTGCCAGTAAGTATTTTTTTCAGTAATTGTAATATTCTCTATCTATCTGAATACCTCTTTCTATCAATAAATTCTAGTATAAGTATGTACGTCCTTTTTTTTTTTTTTTCGTATGGGAAATCATCAAATTACTTCTCTCGCTCTGGACGGGAGCAGGAGGGAGTGTCAGACTTTTACTGACTTAAACCCATCCATGTTCCTTCATTGCCCTTTGTGTTCCGGGGTCACGGTATCTCTTTCGAACAGTCCCGCAACCCCGGCAGGCATCGGTCCTTGACCCCTTCCTTTTTGCTGACTCTCTTTGAGGCACGCGTGGAACACGAACGCGCCGTCGACACGGCCTGTCATCATAAGACGGACGGACGGCGAGCTAGCCCATAGCCCACCGTCCACAGGCCCGAGCCTACGGTGGCCGGGGGCCACGTGGTCGGCCCCGACGCCCGGGGCGGCCGCGAACGCTGTGAGGTTCTCTCCCTCTCACGTTCCGCCACCTCCTTCTCTAGCATTACTGCTTCGCAGAAGGAGGTGACGGCTTCCCATTCTGTCTCGCTCCGGACCATGGCTTGCACCAGGCCCGGACGCGAGAGGTGGCCGCCGCCAATCGCTGTTTCAAGGACACGGCGGTGCTCCGCCCACGCGGGGCACACCTCCACCGTGTCCTTAAAGGGCCATGGACCGCACGACTCCCGCGTAGAGCTTCCGGCAGGAGGCATTTGGCCCCCCCAGGTTAGGCAGGAGCCGCCTGAAGGCAGCCCCGGTCCGTTCCAGTTTGGGGCCAAACGTCGGAAATGCTCCACGAAGTTCCATCGGCTGTCGAGGAGTCCCAGGTACTTCAGCGTCGACTCGACGCCGATGGATACCCCTCCTAAAGTATATACGTCCTTTTTTTTTTTTTTTTTTTTTTTTTTTTTTGGATGGGAAATCATCAAATGACTTCTCCCGCTCTGGGCGGAGCAGGAGGGAGTGTCAGACTTTTACTGACTAAAACCCATCCATGTTCCTTCATCGCCCTTTGTGTTCCGGGGCCACGGTATCTCTTTCGAATAGTCCCGCAACCCCGGCAGGCATCGGTCCTTTCGGACCCCTTCCTTTTTGCTGACTCTCTTTGAGGCGCGCGTGGAACACGAACGCGCCGTCGACACGGCCTGTCGTCATGAGACGGACGGACGGCGAGCTAGCCCATAGCCCACCGTCCACAGGCCCGCGCCTACGGTGGCCGGGGGCCACGTGGTGGCCCCCGACGCCCGGGGCGTCTCCCGCGGCGGCCGGGACGCTGTGAGGTTCTCTCCCTCTCACGTTCCGCCACCTCCTTCTCTAGCATTACTGCTTCGCAGAAGGAGGTGACGGCGTCCCATTCCGTCTCGCTCCGGACCATGGCTTGCACCAGGGCCGGACGCGAGAGGTCGCCGCCGCCAATCGCCGCTTCGAGGACACGGCGGTGCTCCGCCCACGCGGGGCACACCTCCACCGTGTGCTCCACCGTGTCCTCCGGTCGATCCTCGCAGTGGAAACACCCGGGCGTTTCCTCCCGCCCGATTCGGTGCAGGAACCTCCCGAAAACACCGTGTCCGGTGAGGACCTGCGTCAGGCGGAAGGTGAGGACGCCGTGGCGTCTCTCAAGCCACTCCTCAAAGAGGGGACTTACCGCCACTATTGTGGCGTGCCCTGCACGGGGTTGCGACAGTCGCTCTCTCCATGTCGCCATGAGATCACGCCGGAAGTCTGTCCGCTGCGCGACAATTTGTCGCGGCAGCGGAGTTTCCCCCCGGCGTAGCACCTCCGCGCGCCATTCATGTAGGCGCGCGAGGACTATCGCCTCCAGATCCCATGGCGGCAATCCGGCAAGGAGGCACGCCGCCTCACGGGAGATCGTGCGGTACCCACGGGCCAGCCTTACGGCTACCACCTTTTGGGGCGCGTTCAGGTAGTGGGCTGCACGCAGCCTCAAGGAACGCGCCCACACCGGGGCCCCGTAAAGGGCCATGGACCGCACGACTCCCGCGTAGAGCCTCCGGCAGGAGGCGTTTGGCCCCCCAAGGTTGGGCAGGAGCCGCCTGAAGGCAGCCCCGGTCCGTTCCAGTTTGGGGGCCAAACGTCGGAAATGCTCCACGAAGTTCCATCGGCTGTCGAGGACGAGTCCCAGGTACTTCAGCGTCGACTCGACACCGACGGATACCCCTCCTACCGTCAGTGAGGATCCCGGAGGTGGCGCATTCCGAGGCCCATGAAAGCACATGGCCTCGGACTTGTGCAATGCCACCTCGAGACCCAGTTGCCGGATCCTCTCGACGACTATCGCAACCCCGCGTGTCATTATTTCGGCCGCCGCCTCGTGCGACCCCCCTTGTGCCAGCACCAGCGTGTCGTCTGCATAGCAGACCACGCTGACGCCGCTAGGGAGGTCGGCGCGCAGCACCCAGTCGTACCCGATGTTCCACAAGGAAGGTCCTAGGACCGATCCCTGTGGAACACCGCACGACATCTCTCGCCGGTTCCATTCTCCGCTGCGACCGGGGTAGATAACGGCTCTATCCGTTAGGTAGTCCCCGACCACACGACGAAGGTAGGTCGGCACCCGGTGATACCGTAGTGCCTCCCTAATGCAGCTCCAGGGCATGGAGTTGAAAGCGTTGGCGATGTCAAGAGACACCGCCAAGACAACCCCCCCCCGGGACACTGCTTCCCCCGTCGTGAGGGCTCTCACGCGCATGATGGCGTCCACCGTAGAGCGCCCCTTGCGGAAACCAAACTGGTGTTCCGCAAGATCCGGCCCCGTCCCCGCAAGGTGCTCGGCGAGGCGGTTTGCAATGACTCTTTCAAAGAGCTTGCCCACCTCGTCGAGCAACACTATGGGCCGGTATGCGGACGGAGAGTCCGCAGGGCGCCCCGGCTTCCGAATGAGGACCAGCTTCCCCGTCTTCCAACGAAGCGGGAACTGGCCTCTCTCCAAGCATGCGCTTAGGAGCCCCTCCAGTCGGGGCCCGAGAGCCTCCGAGGCCAGGACCTAGGCTTTGCCAGGCAAGCCGTCGGGTCCCGGGGCGGTATTTTTGGCACTGAGCCTGCGTACCGCCACTCTCAGGTCTACCCCAGTCACTACCGGAGTGTCGTCGTCGTCGTCCTGGTGATCCGCTTCCAGCACCGCAGGCGGCGGAGCCATAGGCGGGGGGGGATGTACCCCCCGCGTAGGGAACAGAGTGCTCACTACGTCCTCCACGAGCTCAGGCCGGAGACTCTGCGTCAGTGGGGGGGCCCAGGTGCGGAGTTTATCCCGCACCATCTTGTAAGGGCGCCCCCACGGATCTCTGTCGAGAGTCCCCAGCAATTCCTCGCGGGCCTGATCCCTGGCCCGCAGGACAGCTTCGCGGAGGGCGGTCTTCGCCGCTCTGTACCCCTCATATAGCTCCGCCTCAATGGCTGCCGCATCCGGTGGGCGGATGCGGAGCCTGCGATGCCTGGCGTACAGGTGCCGCGCAGCCACGCACGCCTCACGCAGAGACGTCAGTTCTCGCGACCACCAGTACACCTGACGCCGGGCGCTTCCTGGCCGGACTCGGGGCATTGCCATGTCACATGTCAGACATGGCCTCCTGGAACCACCCTGCCTCATTGTTAATGTCGGCAGGCCTGTCTGGTGATGTCACCCAGGCCTGCACGATCGAGGCTTCCAGGAGGAGCTCCCGGTCCAGCTGCTTCAGCGCCCAGCGCGGACCACTCGGGGCCTGTTGGACCGGCGCGCTTGAGGTCTGGGTGGAGACGTCGAACCGGATATACCGGTGGTCGGAATAGGTCTCCACCCCCTCCATGACACGCCAGTCAACGACACGTGGCGACAGAGCGGGGCTAGCGAACGAAATGTCCACCACCGACTCACCCCGCATCCGCACGCACGTGGGGACAGAACCCCGATTTAGGACGACCAGGCCCTTCTCCAGAGCCCAGTCCTCCACCATCCTTCCCCGCACATCTGTGCAACGAGAACCCCAAGCCAAGTTCTTGGCATTGAAGTCCCCGAGGACAAGCACGGGGAGGGAATGGTTCCCGACGACGACACTCAACTCTGCGAGAGAGTTGTGGAACTCGGCGAGAGTTCGGCTCGGGGAGAAGTAGACTCCCACCACTACGATCTCTCCGAACCGTGCTGCTACGCACCCCCGACCCCTCCTGACACCTTCAAGGGTCGGGGTACCGGCGGCGGCCGACGACACTATGGTCACTGAGCCGCTAAGGTCCGCCACCCAGTCTTCCCTGGGCTGGACGAAATACGGCTCAGCGACCACAGCGATGTGTATCGACCACTGCGCCATGCTCTGGAGCAACAGATCCTGAGCGCAGGCGCAGTGGTTGATATTCGCTTGGAGGAAGCGTAATGGAGCCGTTATTGGCACTCCATTACCGCTTCCTCCACCCTGGCCCCCTGTGGGGGCCCCTCTACGGCAGCGGCAGAGGCAGCGGCGGCAGTTGCGGCTGCGGCGGTGGCGACGGTGGCGGTGGTGGTGGCTGTGGAGGGCCCTCCCCTGCCTCTGGCCTTGGCCTTGGCGGGTGCAGCGCAGGCCTTGCTGCCAGCCCGGTGATCAGCCGGCTTGCCAGACACCGCGCATGCGGCGCAGTGCGGCGTGGCGCAGCAAGTCGCGGATATGTGACCGGGCTGACTGCAGCGGAAGCAGAGGCCGCTGCGGTCGACCTCCGAGGCGCATTGTACCGACACATGGTGTCCCACATGGCAGCGGTAGCACCTCAAAGGTCTGGGCTCCAGCAGCTTCACCTGCGCTGACACCCAGCCCACCAGTAGCCTACGGCCCTCCACAATTGCTTTGGCCGCCGTCACAGGGCAGCTTACCGTAACGGTTCGCATGCCCGTGGAGTCCGGACGAAGGGCGCCTGCCCTGACCTGATCGGCAGGACACCCTCCGGACCTAGCAACGGCGGCCACCACCTCCTCCTCGGTAACTGAGTCGTCCAGACCCAGGACGCGCAGGTCTGCGCATCTGACGGGCCTGGACACTCGGGCGTCGTCCGCGTTTAGGGACGCTCTGAGCTTTTCAGCCAGAGCGTCAGCGGACGAGCCACTGGTTTCACCGGGGATCTCCAGCAACCGAGCTCCCGTCGCGGTGACTTTAAGCCGGAGGCCCCCGGTGATCCCGAGCTCGCCGAGATCCACCGTCTCTTTTGCCTTCGCCAGCAGGTCGCGGTAGGACACGCCCCTCTTTTCCGCGTCCGGCTATAGTGTAATCACTACAGCTGCGGTCTTCGGGGCGCGGAGCCTAGCCGCGATCTTTCGCGCCCTGTGCTGGCGCTGCCGCTCCTCATTGCGGGCCTTTTTGGCCGCCTTTCGCCCCTTCCGCTTCTCCCCGACCACCTGCCATCCGGCTTCAGCCGCGGGAAGGGTAGCTGGGGGCTGGGGGGGCTGGGGGGGTGGTGGCGGCGTCGGCATCTGACATGCCGCAGGCGCTGGCCCACTCGCCGCTGGCACCAGCGCTGGCGCCGGCACAGTCACCGCCTGGGCAGCTGCCTTGCCTTTCCCCCTCTTGTGGGCCTTCTTGGCCGGCACCGTTTTTGCTGGAGCTGGCTTTTCGGGGGAGGCCACCACAGCCCTGTTGGGTGGCTGGTTGGACGGCCCTGGTCCGGGTGCGGCTGCAGCAGCCGCATACGAGGCCGCCTTCGGGCCCGTGGTGGCCTTATTTGCCGCCAGGGGGGGGCGCAAGACAATTCCCTCCAGGACGGAGAACCGCGCCTGGAAGGAAGCCAGCTCCTGCCGGACCAGGTTCAAGACCTGGTTCTCCACCGGCGCAGGCTGGCTCTGTCGCTGCTGAAGGCCCCCCTTTTGAGGCGCCACGCGAGAGCTAGGCTCACGCAGACTGGCCAGGTCTGCTTGGAGCTTGGCATTCTCCTTTTGCAGGACTTCCGTGGCGGCCAACAGGCGGGCCACCTCCGCCCGGAGTTTGACCACCTCCTCTCCATCAATTGGAGGAGGAGGAGGAGAAGTAGCAGGAGGCCCCGCAAAGTTTGCCTCCGCTGCCGCCATGATGGAGGCGGAAGCCGCGGGTATGGCCTTGAGTTTAGACGATGTCTTCACCTTCAAGGCCACGCCCCTTATAGCGGCTTCCACCTCCTTTGCGAACCTGGCCTTACGCTCCGCCTCGGAGCCGCCAGGTGCACCCGCCTCGTCGCCCGACCCAGGAGCAATATTGCCCGGGTGGCGCACCTCCTCGGCCAGCTTTGCTGCCCTCTCGGACCTCACGGAGGCAGAGAGCCCCCTCCCCTTGCCCCGGATCCCACCACGCTTGTTGGTGGGGATCTTTCGGGCCGAGGCCTCCTCATCTCCGGATGACGACCCCCGGTCGCCATCCCGCCTGGGCCGCTTGCGGAAGAACTTACTGTTCTCCGCGGGCGTCCCGGCCCTCAAGCGGCGGGAGCTCTCTGAGCCTCCCGCGCTCGCATCGCTGGATACGAGGTCGGACTCCGACCCCGCATCCCTCCTCTCCTCTTCCTTGCCGTTGCCGGCGGTGTTGTTGGGTTTTTTTATTGGCTTTTCCATATTGTTCCCACGAGTATGGGGGAAGTATTCTCAATCTAGGCAGAGACCCCTGTACCTAGAAGGGCAGATTTTGAGAATTTATTACTCGCCAGGGGGTCTGCAGGTACCCTGGCGAGGGTGAGCACTAGCGACTGATTCGTTCCATGGGAACACCCGTCAGCCATACATCCCCTCGCGGTGCGCCGCCGCTTGGGATTCGGGGTAACTTTTTATAGAGGTTTTCTACCTCGCAGTCCGGGCGGTTAAGCCAAGACCCTCGGTCCCTATCGAAGCCGCGAGACGTGATCCACAGCACTTCGACAATGGGATTACGAGACTGACGGTGACAAAGAAGGACGCATCCTACTCTGTCTGCTCGGAGGCAGGGTGAGTGCACACCGAGCCCGCCCTCACTCCTCTGCTATGCCCTCTGCTGTACAGAGGGTCACGCAGAGGAACGCACCGGTGGTCCTGGCAGGACCCCACCCATGTCAGAATAATTAGCCGCGGCAGTAACTCTCCCCGAGGGATAAAAGGAAATTCTCATTTCCTCTCATTCCCCGGAGAAGGATACTGCCGCGCCCAGGGTGCACCGGCCCAGCAGCTGCTCTTCCCTCCAGACGTATCGAGAGGGACCAGCAACCGCCAGACAAGTATATACGTCCTTGATTCTTATAATACTTGAATAGCTAACATGACCTCGACTGTATTTCACAAAGGGAACGGCAGAGATGTTAAAACCATTTAAGTATATTAACATTCAGTGTCTAGAACAAAATAAGTATCCTATTTACTAAACAGAAATAAAATTAAAAGTAGAACCAGAGACTTGACACCAGAGATACTTTAAACAAAAAGGTGTCTAAAGCAATTACTGAAGAACCTAAATTTTTAATGAAAATTATAAGGGCGAAAGATCAAATCATGTTCAAGGCCAGTCAAGAGCACAAATTAATGAATAATTTGTCAAATTATTTCGAAGTCAAACAAACTTCAAACTAAGCTTGAATTGTAGATCCAAATTACGACGAAAAAAGTTAACAGAAGACAAAATTTCCTAGGAATTGAATCATTTCATCTGATTTCCTAGCAATTCAATTAAAATCAATCTCGCTCCGATTATTAGATAGACTGAGGTCATGTAAAGACGATTGACTAACAAATCCTATCTCCGAATCCGAGATTCTCAAAGCAGTCTATCTGTGAATTTAATCTTAAAGCCGTTTTGATTGGATTGTTCTGTGTTCTTCATGTATAAACTAGTTTTAGCACGTGGTTTCACTTGTATCCTATGGCAATTACTTCAAGTGAAGTGATTATAAACTGAAACCACTTCCTAGAGTTGTCTTACTTTAGGAGGTGACTGTGAAACATTGGTGTCGATTCTGTTGTGCACAAACTAAAATTAATTTCGGTTATTGCTATCTTTTTCTCTGTAATAAAACGAGAAAGGGACAGACGTAATTTAGAGCAATCAAATTTAATTTAACTAATATTTCCATACAAATTAAGGGTGCTCGTAAAAACATGTCGACTAATAACACAGTGAAGAGCAAGGCATAAACTAGTTTGACATCTCTAACTTAGTTCATAGCTATAGCCGTCCTTGTCTCGCACTGCCTTTTAGTAAAAGATAAAATAAAAAAGCCTAAATTAAGTTTAGTTTGTGCACAACAGAATCGACACCATTGTCTATCCCTTTGTGCTTACACCATGCCGAAACAGATAGACGTTGTTGCTGAGAAAATAGCCATTTTTACTAAAAAAAAAACAAGTACCTACGTGTACATTTCATAGATTATTTTCAAGGTCCTTTTTTTAATTAAAACCAAATAATGGCAGTTTCTCTTACTCGCCAATAATCACATCAATGTAGGTACTAACTAGTTCACCAGTATGAATAAACTTGTTCACAAAAGTAGCAGAAAAACAAATCAGTATCCACAACAACAGTACTCCCACACCTCATCAACAAGACGATCCACAGAAAAATCATGAAACAATCATCCCTTGTATTCGCTTCGATATGTTCTCTGACACAAGTAATTCCAATTACGACGCTAATGACTCCCTCAATCAATAGGGCCTTGGAACTAATCCATGTAATGCCGAGCATCTTATCAAAGCGTCCCGGTCCACTATAACAAAGGGGGTTCGCCGCCGCCGCCGCCGGTTACGCAAGGGTGTTCGTCTGTTTAGGCCACAGGAATCTAAATAATGGAATAGAAGTGATATTGAAGGGATTTTGTGGGTATTATACTGCTAACGAAGAATATTCTATGCTAAGTAAATTATTAGTAAGATATTATTCTAGAAATTATACGTAAATAATTTTCTGTCATCGAAAAATTTTCGTTAGATAGAGGTAAATTACTTAGCAATTGTTAATTTTATCATCGCATGTATAGTTTCCGTGGTGTAGCGGTTATCACATCTGCCTAACACGCAGAAGGCCCCCGGTTCGATCCCGGGCGGAAACATAGACTTTTTTTCCAGCTAATATGACGAATTTCATTGTCAGAACTTGAATTATTATTAATCCAAAGAATTTTTCTTTCACTTTTATTTTGTTTAATAAATGATTTCAAAACCAACAGCCTAGTATTTTGTTAACTTTCACATAATGTGACCTTATCATCTGCACAGTCTGATCCCTTTACACTTTTTTCTACTGTAGGTGTTTTACCGATTATTTTGTCTTCGTGGCCTACCATGACGTCATAAAGCAGTATTGTTTCAAACTTATTTCAGAGTGAGAAAGAGCTCGAGATAAACGTCCTGTATAGCTCCATAATGACTGCTGAGATTTTGATAAAGCAGCAACTTACTCGTAAATATATATAGCGTGTAAACAAACTTTATACAAAGCCGTTAACCAAGCATTCTGTACATCAAACTAAGTAACTCTATGCAAAAATTATTGCTGGGAAATAACTTTTTTTTGGGGTGAAATATCACGTTTTACGGTAAAACTCAATGTAACAAAACCTTGTGCTGGTGGATGGATTGTAGTGTGGGGTTCGTGGAAGTATTTAAAGTAACATAAAACATGTAAGTATTTAGAAAAAAAAACTTGTGAAAAAGTTGGAACTTTGACCCCCAATATCTTCGTAACTAAAAGGAAAAAAAAATCGCAATTATGGGGAAAAGAAATGCCTTTCGGTTTCGTTAAGAGTCTTTTTACGTCCTTTATTTTGGATTCATGATTTGCCCCAGCTAGCAACATCTATTTACTTATAAAGCTCCCTGTGGTTAATCCAAGATATTAATCATACGTCTATGCTAGTATAGAACAATGAAGTTTTGGTAAAACCACGGTTTGTTTCATTAATTTGGTTTTGTCAGAATGCTTCGCTTGCGTACGGGTTCTGGGAAATTACTAAGCTTGATTGGGCGTTGTCTTGTGGTAGGTAAGTCCCTTGTGAGGTAAATAAGGGATTTTAATCAAATTTTATTGTTTTTGGTGAATCGTGTGATATGTTTCGGTTTTAAATAGATAAACAAGTAAACAGTCTTTTACGAAAATTGCTGTTTTTATGCTTTATGTGGGGTTGAGTCATTCATATCGATGTCGCCTTCAAACACAATACTTTATTTTGTGTAGAATAAACCATTACAACTTCTCCGGAAATGGTAAAAGAAAATTATCTTGAAGAAATTGGCATGTTATGGTTGTGTCACTTAACATCCAGCAACCCGCCAACAATTTGGTCTATAAGGTAGATTACAGCCCACTTTATCTCAAAGAGAGAAGGCCCGTGTCCCAGCAGTGGGAACATTATAGACTGATTATTCTATGTATGATCGCCTATGAGCCACTACACTATGCGACAACCCAGACAGTCCACGGACGGCCAAGGCGAAGATGGCGGGACGAACTAGACACGCATCAAAACAACTGATCATATGAACTGTTAACAGAAATGCATGAAAAACAGAATGCGGCGACTTTGTCCCAAATAATTCGCTAAGTAGAGGCTTTGGTATACAAACTTTAAGCCACAGTTCGACCCTCAACCTTGTTTAGAGTCAAGGAAAATCCTTTCTAGTACACAACTTCGTTCCCTAAGGACAAATATCTGCCAAAATTCCTGTTTCAATCTTCAAAGGTTTAGGATGTGGGTAATCTATAAGCCGAGTCAACGAACAGTTTAATATTCATAGGCCATAGCATACAAGATATAAGATTGAGACACGTATGTACCTTAATAGAAAACTGTAAGACGTAACGGTAAAAAACACAGCATGTATTTTACTGAAATATCTGAGGCCGTGTTCTAATCAAAACGAAAGCTACACGACGTTTGCGGTCGTCGCGATTGTAAATATGTTAAATTCGGAAAACACTGATGCGTTTCGATTTGCCAAATAAAATTATCGTGCTGATAGCATAATTATTCGCAAGGTGATTCCGTATTCGTACGATGATTGCTTATATGAGGACACGGGCTAAAAGAGATTTCGGGCAGTATGATTTAATAAAAATATTAATTTGTAGTAGACATAAGAAGCAAGCCATCGCGAAGAAGATTCTATTATATCGTTTTTTATTGATCAATTTCTAAAGAATTTCTTACAACTTCGAAGAAAATACATAGAGTGCGATACTAACTTTGCTTCATGCCAATAACATAAATTCCTTCTGTTAGTAAAAAAACACAAAGAAAGAAAGAAAACATATTTATTTGGCTTTAGCCGCAAGTGCACACAACAAAATAATAATAAAATAAAAAAAAGGAACTTTAAACTAGGTACACAATAAAAAAACTTAAAACTAAACGGAAAAAAAGAAGTGAAATAATATTGTGTGTCTCACGGCTACGCCAAATTGGTCCAGTTCAGCAAACTGCCGAGCAACTAGTGCCCGACGCTGGTTTTCAACTGGACCTGAGATGGTGATGTTCCGGACATAAAACAGTTTTATGCTGTGTGTGTTCTAATTATTTATGTATTTGTATGAAAAGATACTTATATAAAATAAATGTGTGTACAATATTAGCAAATAAACTAGATGTAATTGAAAGAAACCGATAAAAGTGCAAGACAAAACAAACAACCTAAGTACATGGATAAATAAAACGGACGCATAGAAACATAAACATAAAACTTAGCTACACATATAGCCTAGAGAGAAAAAGATATTCTCTGCTCAAAAATCTTAGTGAAGAATTTTCCTAGAAATACTGTTTTAAGTCCAATGCTTTAAATAAATAATAATAATAAATATCGCTGGACATTACACACAGCGCCATCCAGTGCCACACTAAGCAACGAGGCTTGTGTCGTGGACACCAGATAGTTGATATACTACATAGATACTTTTTGTTTGAAAATACATACTTAATATACATATAGATAACATAAAAGATTGACAGTAACTGTCTGTGGTGCCAAAAGTCAGTGGTCTAATACAGTCTTTCCACATTTTTTTTTACCTCTAACATCAACCTTAAGAAGGTCACTGAGCTGCAAAATCAGATGTAAAATAACAATGAAAGGACAGTAGCAGATTTCTATGAAAACCTTTCACGAAATAATAATTCACCAACGGATGTACCAAATATTATTATTTAATTGTTTTTAAATTATATGGAGAACCCATTAAAAGTGTCATTAACTATGTACGTTTCAACATTGATTAGACTATCTGTTTTATTAAGGGTGTAAAAAACCTCATAATAAAGCCGAAAGGCACCTGTTCTCTCCATCATTAGGGTATTTTTTTTTGTTGTACACCATACTTGGGAAACCTTTTAGTTACGGAGATATAGGGGGTCAAAGTTCCAACTTTTTGACAGGTTTTTTTTTTTAATACAAGTTTTATTGTGAGATTTTTACTTTAAACACCTCCACGACCTCCGCACTATTCAATCCATCCATCAGCTCAATGTTTTAAGTGCGTTACATTGAGTTCTACCGAAAACATGATTTTTCAGCCCAAAAATAAAAGTCGTTTCCCAGCAATAATTTTTTGCGTAAAGTTACTCGTATTTAGTTTGATGTAGAGAATGCTTGGTTGACGGCTTCGTGATAAGGTTGTTTACATCCTGTATTTTTATTATAATTTGTATTACAATCAGTCCTTTAAAATTGTATCATTAGGTAATTTCCGAATCATTTTATTGACTGCCAGTTAGTATGTTTTTTCAGTAATTGTAATATTCTCTATCTATCTGAATACCTCTTTCTATCAATAAATTCTAGTATAAGTATGTACGTCCTTTTTTTTTTTTTTTTTCGTTTTGGAAGTCATCAAATGACTTCTCTCGCTCTGGACGGGAGCAGGAGGGAGTGTCAGACTTTTACTGACTTAAACCCATCCATGTTCCTTCATTGCTCTTTGTGTTCCGGGGTCACGGTATCTCTTTCGAACAGTCCCGCAACCCCGGCAGGCATCGGTCCTTGACCCCTTCCTTTTTGCTGACTCTCTTTGAGGCGCGCGTGGAACACGAACGCGCCGTCGACACGGCCTGTCATCATAAGACGGACGGCCGGCGAGCTAGCCCATAGCCCACCGTCCACAGGCCCGAGCCTACTCTCCCTCTCACGTTCCACCACCTCCTTCTCTAGCATTACTGCTTCGCAGAAGGAGGTGACGGCGTCCCATTCTGTCTCGCTCCGGACCATGGCTTGCACCAGGCCCGGACTCGAGAGGTGGCCGCCGCCAATCGCTGTTTCAAGGACACGGCGGTGCTCCGCCCACGCGGGGCACACCTCCACCGTGTGCTCCACCGTGTCCTCCGGTCGATCCTCGCAGTGGAAACACCCGGGCGTTTCCTCCCGCTCGATTCGGTGCAGGAACCTCCCGAAACAACCGTGTCTGGTGAGGACCTGCGTCAGGCGGAAGGTGAGGACGCTGTGGCGTCTCTTAAGCCACTCCTCAAAGAGGGGACTTACCGCCACTATTGTGGCATGCCCTGCACGGGGTTGCGACAGTCGCTCTCTCCATGTCGCCATGAGATCACGCCGGAAGTCTGTCCGCTGCGCGACAATTTGCCGCGGCAGCGGAGTTTCCCCCCGGCGTAGCACTTCCGCGCGCCATTTGTGCAGGCGCGCGACGACTATCGCCTCCAGATCCCATGGCGGCAATCCGGCAAGGAGGCACGCCGCCTCGCGGGAGATCGTGCGGTACCCACGGGCCAGCCTTACGGCTACCACCTTTTGGGGCGCGTTCAGGTAGTGGGCGGCACGCCGCCTCAAGAAACGCGCCCACACCGGGGCCCCGTAATAAAGGGCCATGGACCGCACGACTCCCGCGTAGAGCTTCCGGCAGGAGGCATTTGCCCTCCCCCCCAGGTTGGGCACGACCCGCCTGAAGGCAGCCCCGGTCCGTTCCAGTTTGGGGCCAAACGTCGGAAATGCTCCACGAAGTTCCATCGGCTGTCGAGGAGTCCCAGGTACTTCAGCGTCGACTCGACGCCGATGGATACCCCTCCTAAAGTATATACGTCCTTGATTCTTATAATACTTGAATAGCTAACATGACCTCGACTGTATTTCACAAAAGGAACGGCAGAGAAGTTAAAACCATTTAAGTAGGTATATTAACATTCAGTGTCTAGAACAAAATAAGTATCCTATTTACTAAACAGAAATAAAATTAAAAGTAGAACCAGAGACTTGACACTAGAGATACTTTAAACAAAAAGGTGTCTAAAGCAATTACTGAAGAACCTAAATTTTTAATGAAAATTATAAGGGCGAAAGATCAAATCATGTTCAAGGCCAGTCAAGAGCACAAATTAATGAATAATTTGTCAAATTATTTCGAAGTCAAACAAACTTCAAACTAAGCTTGAATTGTAGATCCAAATTACGACGAAAAAAGTTAACAGAAGACAATATTTCCTAGGAATTGAATCATTTCATCTGATTTCCTAGCAATTCAATTAAAATCAATCTCGCTCCGATTATTAGATAGACTGAGGTCATGTAAAGACGATTGACTAACAAATCCTATCTCCGAATCCGAGATTCTCAAAGCAGTCTATCTGTGCATTTAATCTTAAAGCCGTTTTGATTGGATTGTTCTGTGTTCTTCATGTATAAACTAGTTTTAGCACGTGGTTTCACTTGTATCCTATGGCTATTACTTCAAGTGAAGTGATTATAAACTGAAACCACTTCCTAGAGTTGTCTTACTTTAGGAGGTGACTGTGAAACATTGGTGTCGATTCTGTTGTGCACAAACTAAAATTAATTTCGGTTATTGCTATCTTTTTCTCTGTAATAAATCGAGAAAGGGACAGACGTAATTTAGAGCAATCAAATTTAATTTAACTAATATTTCCATACAAATTAAGGGTGCTCGTAAAAACATGTCGACTAATAACACAGTGAAGAGCAAGGCATAAACTAGTTTGACATCTCTAACTTAGTTCATAGCTATAGCCGTCCTTGTCTCGCACTGCCTTTTAGTAAAAGATAAAATAAAAAAGCCTAAATTAAGTTTAGTTTGTGCACAACAGAATCGACACCATTGTCTATCCCTTTGTGCTTACACCATGCCGAAACAGATAGACGTTGTTGCTGAGAAAATAGCCGATGTTATTAATATACAACTAAACTGCTCAAGGGCGTTGGCCTTGCCATCCCAAAGGGGTAGGCAGAAACTACAGTACGCCACCTGTTATGATCATAACATACTCTATTTGCAGTTTGCTTCTCATCCGTTCGAACACCGGAGGGCCTAAAATGGCCGCTTTGGCAGGATCATAATCTATACTTATATTAAATAGAGGTATTTGTTTGGAAGTTTGTATGTAGGGCATAATCTTCGGAAATATTGATACGATTCCGAAAATTCTTTCACTAATGGGAAGCTACTTTTACACCCCAACCAATGATATTCTAATTAGTGATGCAACGGAAGTGTCTTAACGGAAGCAGAAACGGAAACAGATGTCAAAAGTAAATCTTAGCGGATGCGGATGCGGAAGCGGAAGCGGAAGCGGAAGCGGAAGTGTTAATACTATGAAGTAAAAACACATTTTTATTTTTTTACAGATTTGTTTAATAGAATTTGTATTTTGTACTTTTAAGTACTCGAAGTTAAACAGAGGTAAATTATATTTAATAAAAAGTAATTTGGCCGCTATTACACCTTTGAGTCTGTTTCGGTGTTCTTCATATATTAAACCAGCTCCGCTAAATAATTGCTCACTGGCTACGCTGCTGGGTGGAGCTGATAAGTATTGGCGAACTATTGGCAATAGATGGGGGTATTTGTGCGCGTTTACTTTCCACCATAGAAGAGAGGCAGTCTCTTCTCTTTCTTGTATTCCCGAAGGTGTGACTGTATCTCTAAAAATAAATTGTCACCATCGTCGGTTGTAGAAGAGTTCTCCTGGTCTTCATTTACACTTAACATCGATTCCAATATTTGTAATGATGATGATGATTTTGAAGTAGAACCGCCCCCGTCAACAGCCCCCCGCACGCGCCGATTCCGTCATGTCCAGTCGTGCACGCGCCCCCACCCCCGCGCTTCTCGCTGTATTCTCCGTTTAGAGTTCTGTTATAAAGTTGCGGAACCAGAAACGGAAACAGAAGTGAAAAAGCTTGCGGAACTTCTGCAGAAGCGGAAGCGGAAGCAGAGTTCTGCTGCAACACTAATTCTAATAAACAGATATGATATGCACCTAAAAAACCACCGAAAAAAGTGTTCCGCGGGGCAGAGCCAGCTCACATACACGCAGTGACGCAGAATAAAAGCAAAACGAGCCAATCGGCCCGTTTTCGAGTCTTCACGATTGCGCGCCCACAACATATCTGTTTATTAGAATACCATTAACCCCAACACAGCCACATACACTCAGCCCAGCTACATTTAAAACGTTCCTGTGAGAACATTCCGTACATAACGGGGGCAAAGCCGCGAGCCAAAGCTAGTAGGATAATTCAATAAATAGTGTTTAAATTCTGATTCTCTGGTCAAACACGCGCTCCGGTTGCGAGTGCTACGCACCTGACCATTCTCAAGAACACCACTAATAAGGCCAGAGTACTTCATGATTTTCTATTAAATAAGAAGATCTTTCTTTGGTGAATCCCCATTTCTTTGTCTACAAAATACGTGTGATTCATGAAGACGGCCCAGTGAGACAAGCTCGAGATTAGACCTTTAATTTATTACCTAAGGATGCTGGTAAAGTCGGAAGCGGAGTTTCATTGTGTTCAAATTACAGTGACATGGAATTCTTGAGTGGTACGAGTTTAACCGCGAAGGGGATTTTAATAGGAAGCACGGGTGAACTTTTGTTTGTGGAGAAATTATAAATTATCTTTTTTGGGTTAGATGTTTTATGTTATACATTACATTTATTTATTTATTTATTTAGTACAGTATTTAAAACCATTAACACTAAATTAAATACCTAATCCTTTTACTCGGTCTTCTCGCAGAACCACAAACATTCAAATAATATCGTCTTCCATTCATCAGCAAACAAGTCCAATCCAGGGTTGGTCTCCACGAGAGCGTTGAGGTTCGTAAGCATACGTGGTACAGGCGAAGTGGATCGGGCTACAGTGCGACTAAATGGAACATTAAACAATTTATGTTTCCTAGAGCGAATATAATTATTTGGAACAAATAATTGACACAGCTCAGCATGTAATTCCGAAGCGTTGGTATAACCATGTATAAATTTATACGCAATTGTTAGTTGGCCAACAGCACGCCTGACTTTAAGGGAATTAAAATTCAAACATCCTAAAAGAAATTTAGTAGGATACATATATGGATAATATCCAAATACAATAATTACATCATCATCATCTGTCTAGCCTTTTCCCAACAATGTTGGGGTCGGCTTCCAGTCTAACCGGTTGCATCTGAATACCAGTATTTTACATGGAGCGACTGCCTATCTGACCGACTGAAGGGGTATCGTATTACCCAGTACTAACTGGGTTGTGGAACTGGACAATACGATACCCTTTGGTAAGACTGGTTGTCAGACTTTTTGGGCCACTGACTACCTGTAACGACTGTCAAAGATCTACAAATGACAGCCGTATTAAAGTGCTTTCCAAGGCACGGAGGAAACTCGGTATGTAAGGGTGGTCACCCATCCACAGACCAACCTAGGCAAGCGTGGCTTAACCTAAAGATCGATCCGATCGGCTGTTATTATTTAGCCACGAGCTCCTCTCATATTATACATAACAACACGCCTGCCATGTGATTCGTAATTAGAAGGCTTAGAGGTGCACCTAATAATACATCCATATTTCACCAGTTATTTTAAAGTCCCTTGTAATAGGAGGCGCGGCGAGCTTATTGCCATCAAACGGGCACAAATCGAAAGTCCGAGCTGTAACTGGGAAATTGCTGATGGAAAAACCCAATAACATTTTCCCAGACCTGGGAATCTAACGACATCAGCTAGTGTACAATAATAACCAGTCCTCGTGGTTGGTAATGCAACTGACTGCTCAATGTGCGTCAGACTTACGAAGGATAGGAAAAGCGTTTTATAAACCTAGCCTAGTTCACTGATGGTCTACTTTCTCCCTTACGCCGTATAACCTTAAGATATAAAGTAGAAAAGTGGTCGACTGCTTGGTAGTACTTCTAGATGCTGTGTTACAAAACTATTCTTAAAACTCCCCATTACCTACCATCCCGCATAAAGCTACGCTTAGATACTTGAAACATAACCACAGACATTTCAACCAGAATTTAAAGTCCTCCCAAAACATTTTCAAACCACAAAACAACCGAAAAAATCCACGTGAAAAGCTTTAGGTGTCAAGTAGTGGTCGTAATTGAATACCCCCGTATCACATTTACATTTATTAGGATTCCCTGGACAAGAGGTCAGGCGAAGAACAAACGCTAGAATGTGTTTAGGAATGGGCGAATAAGGACCGTAATAAAGTCAAGGAATAGGGACATGTTCTTATACTGTATGCTGTAGGTGTTGAGTTAATATACTTGGGTCACTTATGAAGATTTTACGCGGTGAAGCGTAAGTGAGATGGTGTTATGTTGTAGAAATATGAGACCAGACTGTGACAAGAGTGTGGAAACAGCCGCGACTTATCAGGTGGATGGGAGAGAACGGATTTATAAATACGTAGTTTTATCGAGCAGGCAACGGTACAAGCACGTCAATTTACTGCGCTGAGTACACACATCAAAAAAGTTTGCGATGACTTTGCAAAATCGAAACCGTTACGGTAGATTACATTATGATTTCTTCTTCATTTTAGATTCTTTATTTAAAAATATAGATTTTTTTATTTCATCAGGGGGTATTTCTATTTAAAGAAAACACACAACAAATATTTTTTCTACAAAGTTCAATTTAAAAAATTATACCAGCCTACGCCTATAAAAAAAGTTTGTCATCACTAATCACAAACTTTTTTTGATGTGTGTATGTCTAGCATAACAATAAGCATGAAACACAAAATATTATGCCTTAGAATTGACGTTAGTGAAATTTAACGCGATTTATAGGTATTTTGGTACTAGGCCCTCTGAGTGTGATAGATGTGACTGATTGCTTGGCATTTTGTTTCGTCACTTCTCTTCATCTAAAACATTATGTCGGACTGTCTTGTGAAGTTTTTAAAATCCAAGTACTGATTTCCAGCTTAAAAATCAAAAACTTTTGCTGCCTCGTTGGTTTAGTGGTTAGCGCGTTTGCTGATCATGAGGCCTTGGGTTCGATTCCTGGATCGATCAAAATGTGATTGAGTTTTTCCATCAGGAATTTCTTAGTAGCAGCCATGGATTCTGGATTTGTGCCCGGTTGATAGCAATATGCTCTCCCCCTATTACATGGGACTTAAAACATAACTGGCGAAATGTAGGTGTACTTATAATATAAGTACACCTCTGCCCTTAATATTACGGGGTTTACAGGCGTGATGTGTCTTTTGTTTTGACTCACTTTGTAGAGGGTAGGTATCAAGTGCCTACTGCCTACACTTCTCTTACACCAAGTTGTACATATACGTAAAAGCAGCTCGGACTCCATCTCGTAAGCATTTTAACTTAATTTCAGGCAATTACAATCTACTCGGAAAGCTGCTTCAGTTGTTAGATAAGCACTTAAAGTGGCAACACTAACACAATTCTCGCTAACTCCCGCTTCTTACGTTTTAAGCCATATTATTATGGTAATTTATTGCCATCGTTGACGTTAGAGATAATTGGTATTTTCAGTTCTATGGTAGATTAACAAAAACTTTGAGGTTTTCGGGAAATAAAACTGATATTGTGTCCGTCAATAAATACGTCGATTTTAACGATAAAAGTACTCGTTTCACATGTTTCACAATAATATGTTTATCTATGGACGATACTGATTGTTCTTGTTGTAAACAATTTAACTAAAATACAATGGAGAAAATGTATTTTCGATTAAAAAATCGACGTATTTACGTCATGTTTACAACGCGCGCTCGTGGCTCTAGGGGCTCAGATAAAAAAAAACTACGGTATCAGTAAACACACAGGCTCAAACAGTAATCACAGAGAAAAAACGAGAATTACCCCTCAATTAATCAGAGGTTCATGATTCACTCAAGGGCAATAGGATCCAAGGTCAATTTGGATTGGCTAGCCTAACTCCGTAAATGTGATGCGTATCTGATGAAAGTAAACAAAATCGCAAGTTGCTTGCAATATCAGTTTTAATTATCTGGTTTCTTGTATCGGTATCTTAATCTTGTTGCTAAGTAAACTACAAACTAATGAGGAACTTAATATGTTCAGGAATTTACATTGATAGAGAGTTCTTAGTGTGTTTTATGAGTTTCCCATAGAACACAGTTAAACTTTGTTGTTGAGTGTACATTTTCATATTAAAATGAGGCACTTAACATCAATTGTACTCTGCAAATAAACACAGGATGATCTTCAAACGCTCAGCTATAAAGGAGCTTAGTCAGTCATTGACTTCGGGGATATGGTCCTAATAGAACGTTTTAATTTGAAAAACAATATTGGAACCAAGTCTAAATCCTGCGTTTTGTCAACCTTCACTTTGTTTTGTTTTAAGAGTGAAAGACAAAGTATTTATTTGACTCGCACAGAAGAAAACAATTAAACAAAATGAAATAAAAAGAAAACTACCAATAATGCATGTGTTACCGGAAATCTATTAAATCTAGGAATTGTACAATCGTTGTTGAGCTTACCAGATGGCGCCACTGTCGAGTAAGGTCTAGTCAATAATTTTATTTTATACTTTAAAGTACCAATAACGAATAAATAAAAAACATTTTATTACTTATAACAACAAAGTGTAAAACTTCAGATACATATTTACAATATTCTCCCTAAAATTAGGAAGCATGAAACATTTAAAAATTATTATACCTCCAACAAATAAGATACTAAGTTGCTACTTAAAATCTTCAAGTCATAATTAATCAGGAATGGCTCAGTCTAGAACACAATCGTGAATATTAGTATAAATACGTAAAAGCACGCAACGCGCGAACACTGTATGACATCTGACATTTCGGAAGACCTTACTCTACACGAACGCATCTAGCGGCGAATTCATGCGCGATAGCCCCCATTAAATCTGTACGAATAAAAAGCTGGGAAAGTGATTTGATAGATTTATATATATTTAGATAGTTGCCTGTTGAGTTAACTGTTAACAATAATACAAAAAAAATTGCACTATGTGTTATCCCGCCTGTCAAAATTGACTCTCTACAGTTCTTCCTAAATGATGTAATTAATGTGCTCATTAATGATGATCACGTTATGTTTCGTATGCTTAGTAAACTCTTAAATGTAAGGTTTACTATTGTATTTCATGTCTAGAGCCACTCGTTTTAATTTTCCCCGTGCAGCCCGCTTAGCATGACCACCGTAGAAACGAAAGAGAATCGACAAATATTTTGTTCATCTGTCATTTTGTCGATTTAATGACAGATGAACAAAAGATTTGTCGATTCTCTTTCGTGTGGCCATGCTACGCGGGCAGGGGCGAAAATCGTGTCGAGTTAGGTTTGGGTTCGTGGCATACTAATTATTATTGCTTTTCCTGCACGTGCATATTTTTGCGGGCAGGATTATCAGAAAAAAACATCAAGGCTTGGATCTTTTTCGCGTAATTAAAACTAAATATTTTGCAAATGTAATTGTCCTCATCTTCCGTAAAAAGAGTCGAATAAGTACCGACTATTTATGTAGGGTGAAATTCATACACGTGACTATACATACCGACGATTAATCAGGAGTTCGTTGCCATGGCAACCACCACACGTGGCGGAAGAGATAGGGTTCTGTGAAATTGTTATCTGAGTGATAACTTTTCGTATTAATACTGAGGAAATAAATGTTATTACCAGCATCATGGATGTTTTTTATAGGGGTATGCCTATAATAAGGACACTCACAATTCGACAACTAAGTTATATGGGGCGAGCCTTTTGCCATCAACCTGGCAAAAGAAATAGATTTTAATCAGGACTCCTGGTTGCCAAATTCAGTATATTAATTATTGTAAAAGTATTTTGTATTTTTTTGTTTTTGTTTAAAAGCTGTTTATGTCAACCGATTAACCCTTCACAATCCTTTATTACTGCAAATATTAGTGCTACCTAAATAATTCCAAAGCTATCAGGAAATACATAAAGGCTCTATAAACAAAATTATAACCAACCGGAAAAATCAATCTGCTCTTATAACAGTCCACTCCTGAACATCAGCCTCTCCCACGCAGGCTCCCAAGACCTGTTTCTTGGCCACGAACCTAGCTACCACCATCTGGGTGGGAGACCTTCCAACAATTCACTGCGCTAGAAAAAAACAGCCGTTACGGGACACCTGACAGATGTGAAACATCGAAATTATTTTGTACAAGTAGGTAATATGCTTGAAAAAAAAGACAATATAAAAAACAAACAAAATGACTCGATTTACAAGAAGAAAATCCTTATGCTGGGATCGAACTCGAAGTCACAAGATTGTAACCCAGCGCTGTGCCTCGAGACCATCTGCACATCTCTACATCTTATGCTGCTAGAACAGGTCGGTAATGTTCGGGATTGTTCGGGTCGGGTTGACAACTTGACAGTTGGCAACGCGTCGCCACCGGCATACGTCGCTACGCCATTTTTAGTTTTACCCGCGCTTACAGATGTTTTACATCAAAAACGAACACGAAAACCAATTTTTTGCATAGCCTTTATACAATGTTTCCCGGAAGATATTAATAATAATAAAAATACACCTTCGGGACACGTCCGTTAATCCTCGGAATATTCCGTCGAATTTAATCTCAGTGATTATATGAATATGCGCCATCCCTTAACTGGAAGGTCGACGTTAAGGCCCTTTACCCTAATTTATTCTGGGTACCTACTTCAGTACGGTATTAACCATATTTTCATTGTGAACGGATATTTTAGCTGAGATAATAACTTATGTAGCTACTGTGGCTACAAATAATAGATGTTGATAAATTTTAGTAGTTTCTCTAAAATGTTTAGGTTCTGCTGGTAAGTTTTCTTCTTCGATGGAGCTTTCTAAGAAAATAGTCCTAATATAGACAGATTATTTTAATTGCTTGCTACTGTCTAATATGTTTGTTGTTGGAAAAACTTTGAAGGTTTGTTTTTTGTAAGTAAGATCTTGGTTACGAAGTTTCATGCATAATGCGTGGAATATATAGGCGTTGGTCTGTAATACCTCACTAAACTTGAGGTAAAGAGAATAAAATAAGATTTTCTTAAAAGTTATTTGAAACTCCAAAACATTCCACATTTCAAGCACATCCATAAATCTTCGAAAATCTCTGTAACAAAACCCAGTTAATCCGTCAAATGATGTCAATTAATCCATAACCGAAGCAATGACTAATGACAACACATATCGCAAATAACCCAACACACTATATAAACCAGTATTCGAAGGATAATTACCCAAAATCAATCTCGACGATTGACAATTTCGGGGCACTAAACCTTTGGGTGGAAACACAATATCTTTGCAGGAGTAATAAACTATAGGGAAAGCCCTTATTAATCATCTTGGGGTTACGCATCGCTGATGCCTTTACAAGGATGGGAGGGAATAAATAATTTCTCCTTAATATATTGTATGAAAGGATGCGGCCAAGAGTAATGGTGAATAGGTGGGTAAGTTGGATTGGTCTTGATTGTGGATAGACTTCATGATTTGCGTTTTTTTTTAATAATCTAATTTTGATTTGGAGCGTCTGGCAAATTGGTGGGATTGGCATTTTGACTTTTAGGTCCGTAGAATGCCTTAGATGCTTCGATTCGAGATTTCGAAAAGGTCATCAGCCAAACCTAGTAATTTCTGTTTTCTTTATCGTAATTTTAGGATGTGGGTACTAACGTTGCCTTTGTATTAAAATTAGATTAAATCTAAATATATAAAACATCTCGTGTCACTATGTTAAGTCTTCGAAACCACCCAACCGATTTCAATGCATTTTGTAAATGTTGGTTCCAGCTTGCAGGGAAAATAAAGGGTGTAAAAAAACCTCTTAACGAAGCCGAAAGGCACTTGTTCTCCCCGTCATTGCAATAATTTTTTTGTTCCAACCTTCTAGTTACGGAGATATTGGGCGTCAAAGTTCCAACTTTTTGACAAGTTTTTTTTTTTTTTATACAAGTTTTTAATGTAAGATCTTTAAACACTTTCACGGCCCCCCAACTATTCAATCCATCCATCAGCACAATGTTTTGTGTGCGTTACATTAAGTTCTACCACAAAACATGATTTTTCACCCCAAAAAAAAAAGTCGTTTCCCAGCAATAATTTTTGCGGAAAATTACATAATTTGATGTACACAATGCTTGGTTGAGGGCTTCGTGATGAGTTTGTTTACAGCCTGTATGTAGTTTTGGACCCGGTAGGTGGCGCCACGTGGAGCAGGGCGGGTCGCTTGTATTACTTACAAATAAGAAGGTTAATTTTTGTTTAAATTACTTAATGACTACTACTTATTATTACTTTCCTTTTTTTGTTTCTGTTTCGTTCTGTTATATTTTAAATGTCGGTTATTTTATTTTTGTATAGTTATGTATTATGTATTGTATAGATAAATTTGTAAGCACGTCATGTCCTGCGGCAAATAAATATTTTTTCTTTTTTCTTTTTTAAACAAACTGTCTTACACCAGATATTAGGCGTACATAAATAGAGAAGCCAATGGCAATGAACTTACACGAGGCCATTGAAAGGCTTATTCGTTGTATGTACACTAGAAATTAATCAAAAAGGTTAAAGATGTGAAATTATTTATAACTGAAAGCAATTTAGGTTCTGGAACTCTTACGTTTCGTACATTTTGGTACCCAAACATGAAAATTAATATTCAAACTAATTTAAAATTACTCTCGCTTGTATGTGGTTACGTTGATCAGTTTCCAAACATTCGGTTTGTAGGTACATATTTGATCAAAGGTACCCCTTGAAAACTTTAGACTGGTGTAATAACAATTTGTTTGGAAAGGACCGCCACCGCCTTATTGTTGGTGGTATGGAGTTACTTCCGAGAATTTGGTCTTGAGAAACTATTCTCTCAAGACTTCATTCTTGGAAATAACAAGCGGCAATTGTTTTCAAATCGTTTAGTTTTTCTTTAATTATTACCATTGGAATTGTTTCGATAGCATAAGTCAGTCCCAAACATTGACTTGCCAATCATTGAAAAAAAAAAAAGTTTATTTGTTTTATTGTCATCATCTAAAAAATGTCTAGGCTCTCTGAGTTCGGTCTCCAGGTCAAGCAAAATTTTATTAGGGTTTACCTTTATAAATGTCTCAGTAGCAGCCTGAAGTTAATAATTAGGTCTGGTTGCCGGTAACAGGCTTACCCTTTATCTTATGGGACTACATACTAACTTTGACGAGTTTCACTGCATTTCCATGCTTTCCAGGGATAACTATATTGTATGGGAGCTGTACTTACGCGTCTGTGGGTTCGAACTCAGACACACACTTTATTTTTTGTTTTTTATTTCATCAACTCTACTCTCTAAACGGTATAGGCAAGCATCGTGAGAAAACCAGCAATTTAAAAACCAAACATTTGAAGCACAACATTGTTAAGAGATTAGAGCTCCCACAGAAACGAGACCTATGCCCCAGTACTACCAACATTATTGACAGATAATGCTTATTTATGTAACTGGAATGAACTAGATAAAATGTCTCCACAAGTACCCTTTACAAGCAGACGCGAAAACAACAACAAAACGTTCTCACTTAATAAACTGGGAGAAACAAACGAAATAAAAACACACACTATATTATTGTCTCAGTTCACTTTAGTATTCAGAAGCGCTACCCAGCTGTCGGCGCCATTTTAAAAATGCCAACTTGTTACAAATTAGTGTGCCTTCCTTTTTCAGGCTACCAGTCTAGGGTTTCAGAGCGACTAAGCGGAGCGGAGCGACGAAATAGTGCATACCAGTGTAAGAATTAATTGGATTGCCCTATAAGCCACTGTAAAGCTTGATGAAAGTTATTTTTGACACACGAATATTTAAAAAACGGTTGGCCCAAAGTGAGCGACACGAAACGTGGTGGTGCACGTGACTGGTGCAGGCTCCACGATACGAAGAATAGATATGACGTCTAATTTGTCACGTTTCATCGCTCCTCTGAGTTTTACCGCGAAAGAGTTCTGCATAAATTGTGCTATTGCAATATCACCATTATCCAGTTAGTACTAGGTAATTATGATACCCCTTGGTAAGTAAGGTGTCCATTAAAATTTACAACCACATTCCGAAAGATCTACGAGAGTCACCACTGCATTTTTTCAAAAAGAAGTTGAAATTGTGGTTACTTCAAAAGACTTTTTACTCAATAAAAGAATTTCTTGAAGATATTAAATATAAATACATAGATACCAGGTATTGTTATACAAATTTTCATGTTTTTTTTTTATACCTAAGGTTAATGTTGTGTTGTATATTACTTAGATATTAAATTATAGAGTTTCACACGTTATAGTTTTATTTTTTGTTTTTGTATTTTATTTTAATGTAAGTAGGTAAGCTAAGATTAGGTATACGTGCGTAAGAAGTTAAAATTTAGAATTTAATATTTAAGTGCTTAAATTTAATGTATTTTAGTGTTATTAAGTGTAACTATGTAAATATTTGTATGCCGCGTCTAGCGGCGGATATGTCCTGTCCTGCTATTTTTATTTCAGCTCTGTGCCTACCATATCCGACAAATAAATATATTTAACTTTGTCAAAAAAAAAAAACTGATTGTCAGACTTTGGGGCCACTGTAACGACTGCCAAAGATCTACAAATGACAGCCGGAATCAACGGCTTAACATGCTTTCCGAAGCACGGAGGAAACTCGATATGATATGGGTGGTCACCCATCCACGGACCAGCCTAGGCAAGTGCGGTTTAACCTATAGATCGACCCTGGTGGCTTGTATTATTTAGCTACGTGCTTCTCTATTGCAATATAATACACAACTGTTTCTTTTGACTGAAGCGGAAGCGAGTTTAAGCTTTGTGGAAGACTGAATGGTTCCGCTTATCGACTTTCCAATGAACCCGCAGCCTAACAAGGAAAGCGGTGGAGCGTAGCTTCTTATAGCCATTTGTGGGAGGCAAATGTGATCGTTTACCGTATAAGGTGAGTCCTAAAGACGTAGCACCTCATTAACGTTGAGGTAAGTATGGAGTTGTACTGTAACCGCTACCAAAGTGGTTGTGAAGTTTGGGAGAATTTGTACTGGGGTTTTGTGCTGCATTATTTTTGAAGATATTCAGATATTACTGGGATTCAGACTGCAAGTGGATGTGTTTTGGGGTATTTTTTTACTGATAAGTCACCAATACAATACAGACCGGATGTTAATGACCTGATAGAATTTAGAGGAAAAGCTCATTTATTTAACGTCATCCATTCTAAACATCTAAAATTGACATCATTTAAAGTGTTAATTCTACACATAAAACATAATTCCAGTCCATGATAACTAAAACCCTTCTATAATTTGCTTTTTGACTAGTTTATTACATTCGGAACCACATAATGTATTCTCATTTACCTCATGTAGTAGTATATTACGAAGTTTATGTTCACACGACAAAAGGACATCTCCGTCCATCCCTCGTCACATTCAAACCACAAAAAAGAAAGTCACAGAAGATCTTCTTCATACAATAGACAACAGTGAGTGAAAACGCACGCACACATACATAAAAGCGCATAAGGCGACTACAGGAGCTAAATTAGCAACTCTATTTGTGGTGGTTCCAACTTCGTTTGAAATACTGTTAGGATAAAGTTCTTATCAGCTTGTAATAAAGTATTTGTTACGTCAGTCACTGCGGGTCGAATAGTGCGAAATGAGTGGTTTTTTGCGATTTACAATAAATCTGTTGATTGGACTAAAAAAATAAAAGACTATCATGCTAATATGTTGCTTGAATTATTTGCCAAAAAACCAGAATGATCGCATGTATTTTATTTAGTATGGTTTTTACTCGTTAAAAGAAATTTTTAGAGATAAAATCGTGATTTTTTTATCAAGTAAAATTAGTTATTATGTTTTCAAAACACTATCATATCCCGAAGAATATCATATATTTTTTTGGTTTTGTTTATTGCAGAGAATCATATGCTTTTTTGCATTATAAAATTCGCGTTTAGCTCCTGTAGTCCCCTCCCCTAATTAACGTACAGCGAGTTCAAGTTCAAGTTCAATCGCGACTGTTCAACAGCCCGCTTAGCATGAACGCCGTGGAAACGAAAGAGAATCGAAAAATCTTTTGATCATCTGTCATTTTGTCGATTCAATGACAGATGAACAATAGATTTGTCGATTCTCTTTCGTTTCTACAGCGTTCATGCTAATCGGGCTGGAGATAGACTATGCGTTAGCGTCTATGCTACACTGGTTGTCGAGAGCTGACGTCTGTGCGTCTGCGCGACACCTGTACGCCAGGCATCGCAGGCTCCGCATCCGCCCTCCGGATGCAGCAGCCATTGAGGCGGAGCTATATGAGGGGTACAGAGTGGCGAAGACCGCCCTCCGCGAGGCTGTCCTGCGGGCCAGGGATGAGATGCTGGGAACTCCGCACCTGGCCCCCCACTGACGCAGAGTCTCCGGCCTGAGCTCGTGGAGGACGTAGTGAGCACTCTGTTCCCTACGCGGGAGGAACATCCCCCCCCCCCGCCTATGGCTCCGCCGCTTGCGGTGCTGGAAGCGGACCACCAGGACAACGACGACGACACTCCGGAAGTGACTGGGGTAGACCTGAGAGTGGCGGTACGCAGGCTCAGTGCCAAAAATACCACCCCGGGACCCGACGGCTTGCCTGGCAAAGCCTGGTTCCTGGCCTCGGAGGCTCTCGGGTCCCGACTGGAAGGGCTCCTAAGCGCATGCTTGGAGAGAGGCCAGTTCCCGTTTCGTTGGAAGACGGGTAAGCTGGTCCTCATTCGGAAGCCGGGGCGCCCTGCGGACTCTCCGTCCGCATACCGGCCCGTGGTGCTGCTCGACGAAGTGGGCAAGCTCTTTGAAAGAGTCATTGTAAACCGCCTTGCCGAGCACCTTGCGGGGACGGGGCCGGATCTTGCGGAACACCAGTTTGGTTTCCGCAAGGGCGCTCTACGGTGAACGCCATCATGCGCGTGAGAGCCCTCATGACGGGGGATGCAGTGTCCCGGAGTGGGGTTGTCTTGGCGGTGTCTCTCGACATCGCCAATGCCTTCAACACCATGCCCTGGAGCTGCATTGGGGCACTCTGGTATCACCGGGTGCCGACCTACCTTCGTCGTGTGGTCGGGGACTACCTGACGGATAGAGCCGTCATCTACTCCGGTCGCAGCGGACAATGGAACCGGCGAGAGATGTCGTGCGGTGTTCCGCAGGGATCGGTCCTAGGGCCGTCCTTGTGGAACATCGGTTACGACCTCCCTAGCGGCGTCAGCGTGGTTTGCTATGCTGACGACACGCTGGTGCTGGCACAGGGGGGGTCGCACGAGGCGGCGGCCGAAATCATGACACGCGGGGTTGCGATAGTCGTTGAGAGGGTCTCGAGGTGGCATTGCACAAGTCCGAGGCCATGTGCTTTCATGGGCCTCGGAATGCGCCACCTCCGGGATCCTTACTCACGGTAGGAGGTGTATCCATCGGTGTCGAGTCGACTTTGAAGTACCTAGGACTCGTTCTCGACAGCCGGTGCAACTTAATGGAGCACTTCCGACGTTTGGCCCCCAAACTGGAACGGACTGGGGCTGCCTTCAGGCGGCTCCTGCCCAACCTGGGGGGGGGGGCGACCGCTTTCTGCCGGAGGCTCTACGAGGGAGTCGTGCGGTCTATGGCCCAGTTACGGGGCCCCAGTGTGGGCGCGTTCATTGAGGTGGCGAGCCACCCACTACGCGTACTGAACGCGCCCCAAAAGGTGGTAGCCGTAAGGCTTTTTTTTTTTTTTTTTTTTTTTTCAGATGGGAAATCATCAAATGACTTCTCCCGCTCTGGGCGGAGCAGGAAGGAGTGTCAGACTTTTACTGACTAAAACCCATCCATATTCCTTCATCGCCCTTTGTGTTCCGGGGCCGCGGTATCTCTTTCGAACAGTCCCGCAACCCCGGCAGGCATCGGTCCTTGCGGACCCCTTCCTTTTTGCTGACTCTCTTTGAGGCGCGCGTGGAACACGAACGCGCCGTCGACACGGCCTGTCGTCATGAGACGGACGGACGGCGAGCTAGCCCATAGCCCACCGTCCGCAGGCCCGTGCCTACGGTGGCCGGGGGCCACGTGGTGGCCCCCGACGCCCGGGGCGTCTCCCGCGGCGGCCGGGACGCTGTGAGGTTCTCTCCCTCTCACGTTCCGCCACCTCCTTCTCTAGCATTACTGCTTCGCAGAAGGAGGTGACGGCGTCCCATTCCGTCTCGCTCCGGACCATGGCTTGCACCAGGGCCGGACGCGAGAGGTCGCCGCCGCCAATCGCCGCTTCGAGGACACGGCGGTGCTCAGCCCACGCGGGGCACACCTCCACCGTGTGCTCCACCGTGTCCTCCGGTCGATCCTCGCAGTGGAAACACCCGGGCGTTTCCTCCCGCCCGATTCGGTGCAGGAATCTCCCGAAAACACCTGTGAGGACCTGCGTCAGGCGGAAGGTGAGGACGCCCTGGCGTCTCTCCAGCCACTCCTCAAAGAGAGGACTTATCGCCAGTATCGTGGCGTGCCCTGCACAGGGTTGCGACAGTCGCTCTCTCCATGTCGCCATGAGATCCCGCCGGAAGTCTGTCCGCTGAGCGACAATTTGTCGCGGCAGCGGAGTTTCCCCGCGGCGAAGCGCCTCCGCGCGCCATTCATACAGGCGCGCGAGGACTATCGCCTCCAGATCCCATGGCGGCAATCCGGCAAGGAGGCACGCCGCCTCGCGGGCGATCGTGCGGTACCCACGGGCCAGCCTTACGGCTACCACCTTTTGGGGCGCGTTCAGGTAGTGGGCTGCACGCAGCCTCAAGGAACGCGCCCACACCGGGGCCCCGTAAAGGGCCATGGACCACACGACTCCCGCGTAGAGCCTCCGGCAGGAGGCGTTTGGCCCCCCCAGGTTGGGCAGGAGCCGCCTGAAGGCAGCCCCAGTCCGTTCCAGTTTGGGGGCCAAACGTCGGAAGTGCTCCACGAAGTTCCACCGGCTGTCGAGGACGAGTCCTAGGTACTTCAAAGTCGACTCGACACCGATGGATACCCCTCCTACCGTGAGTAAGGATCCCGGAGGTGGCGCATTCCGAGGCCCATGAAAGCACATGGCCTCAGACTTGTGCAATGCCACCTCCTCCTTGGTCACGGAGTCGTCCAGACCCAGGATGCGCAGATCTGCGCATCTGACGGGCCTGGACACTCGGGCGTCGTCCGCGTTCAAGGACGCTCTGAGCTTTTCAGCTAGAGCGTCAGCGCACGACCCACTGGTTTCTCCGGGGATCTCCAGCATACGAGCCCCCGTCGCGGTGACTTTAAGCCGGAGGCCCCCGGTGATCCCGAGCTCTCCGAGATCCACCGTCTCTTTCGCCTTCGCCAGCAAGTCGCGGTATGACACGCCCCTCTTTTCCGCCTCCGGCTGTAGTGTAATCACTACAGCCGCGGTCTTCGGGGCGCGGAGTCTAGCTGCGATCTTGCGCGCCCTATGCTGGCGCTGCCGCTCCTCATTCCGGGCCTTTTTGGCCGCCTTTCGCCCCTTCCGCTTCTCCCCGACCACCTGCCATCCGGCTTCAGCCGCGGGAGGTGTAGGGGCCTGGGGGAGCGGTGGCAGCAGCGGCGGCTGTCTTGCCGCAGGCGCTGTCCCACCCGCCGCTGGCACTGGCGCTGTCACAGTCCTCGCCTGTGCAGCCGCCTTGCCTTTCTTCTTGACCGTCTTCTTAGCCGGCGCCGGGTTCACCGGAGTCGGCTCTTTGGGGGGGGCTGCCATAGCCCCGCTGGAGGGCTGACTAGACGGCCCCGATCCAGGTGCGGCAGCCGCAACAGCCGCGTACGACACCGTGCTCGGCATCGTGGTTGGGGCCGCGGCTGCCCTGTTTGCACCCAGGGCGGGGCGCAGAACAATTCCCTCCAGGACGGAAAACCGCGCCTGGAAAGAAGCTAGCTCCTGGCGAACCAGGCTTAGGACCTGGTTCTCCACCGGCACGGGCTGGGCTTGTCGCTGTAGCTGCTGCCGCTGCTGCTGGTGGCCCCTATTTGGAGGCGCCGCGCGGGAGCCAGCCTCACGCAGACTGGCCAGGTCTGCGTGAGCTTGGCGTTCTCCTTTCGGAGATCCTCCGTAGCGGCCGTCAGGCGGGCCACCTCCGCCCGCAGCTTGGCCAACTCCTCTCCACCTATCGGAGGAGGAGGAGGAAGGGGTGAAGGCCCTGCGAAGTTGGCCTCTGCTGCCGCCAGGATGGAGGCGGAAGCCGCGGGTATGGCCTTGAGTTTTGAAGATGTCTTCACCTTCAAGGTCACGCCCCTTATCGCGGCTTCCACCGCCTTTGCAAACCTGGTCTTACGCTCCGCCTCGGAGCCGCCAGGTGCGCCCGCCTCGTCGCCTGACCCGGGAGCAATGTTGCCCGAGTGGCGCCCCTCCTCGGCCAGCTTTGCTGACCTTTCTGACCTCACGGAGGCAGAGAGCCCCCTCCCCTTGCCCCGGATCCCACCACGCTTGTTGGTGGGGATCTTACGGGCCGAGGCCTCCTCCTCTCCGGATGACGACCCCCGGTCGCCATCCCGCCTGGGCCGCTTGCGGAAGAACTTGCCGTTCTCCGCAGCAGTCCCGGCCCTCACGCGGCGGGAGCTCTCTGAGCCTCCCACGCTCGCATCGCTGGATACGAGGTCTCCTCTCCTCTTCCTTGCCGTTGCCGGCGGTGTTGTTGGGTTTTTTTATTAGCTTTTCCATATTGTTCCCACGAGTATGGGGGAAATATTCTCAATCTAGGCAGAGACCCCTGTACCTAGAAGGGCAGATTTTGAGAATTTATTACTCGCCAGGGGGTCTGCAGGTACCCTGGCGAGGGTGAGCACTAGCGACTGATTCGTTCCATGGGAACACTCGTCAGCCATACATCCCCTCGCGATGCGCCGCCGCTTGGGATTCGGGGTAACTTTTTATAGAGGTTTTCTACCTCGCAGTCCGGGCGGTTAAGCTAAGACCCTCGGTCCCTATCGAAGCCGCGAGACGTGATCCACAGCACTTCGACAATGGGATTACGAGACTGACGGTGACAAAGAAGGACGCATCCTACTCTGTCTGCTCGGAGGCAGGGTGAGTGCACACCGAGCCCGCCCTCACTCCTCTGCTATGCCCTCTGCTGTACAGAGGGTCACGCAGAGGAACGCACCAGTGGTCCTGGCAGGACCCCACCCATGTCAGAATAATTAGCCGCGGCAGTAACTCTCCCCGAGGGATAAAAGGAAATTCTCATTTCCTCTCATTCCCCGGAGAAGGATACTGCCGCGCCCAGGGTGCACCGGCCCAGCAGCTGCTCTTCCCTCCAGACGTATCGAGAGGGACCAGCAACCGCCAGACACACGTGGAGGACTTCTGACATCGCACCCCGTAGCCGTAAGGCTGGCGCGGGGGTACCGCACGATCTCCCGCGAGGCCTCCTAACCGGATTGCCGCCATGGGATCTGGAGGCGATAGTCCTCGCGCGCCTACATGAATGGCGCGCGGAGGCGCTACGCCGGGGGGAAACTTCGCTGCTGCGGCAAATTGTCGCTCAGCGGAAAGACTTCCGGCGGGATCTCATGGCGACATGGAGAGAGCGACTGTCACAACCCCGTGCAGGGCACGCCACAATAGTGGCGATAAGTCCCCTCTTTGAGGAGTGGCTTGAGAGACGCCATGGCGTCCTCACCTTGCGCCTGACGCAGATCCTCAGCGAACACGGTTGTTTCGGGAGGTTCCTGCACCGAATCCGGCGGGAGAAAACGCCCGGGTGTTTCCACTGCGAGAATCAACAGGAGGACACGGTGGAGCACACGGTTGAGGTGTGCCCCGCGTGGGCGGGGCGCCGCCGTGTCTTCGAAGCGGCGATTGGCAGCGGCGACCTCTCGCGTCCGGCCCTGGTGCAAGCCATGGTCCGGAGCGAGACGGAATGGGACGCCGTCACCTCCTTCTGCAAAGCAGTAATGCTAGAGAAGGAGGTGGCGGAACGTGAGAGGGAGAGAACCTCACAGCGTCCCGGCCGCCGCGGGAGACGCCCCAGGCGTCGGGGGCCACCACGTAGCCCCCGGCCACCATAGGCGCGGGCCTGTGGACGGTGTGCTATGGGCTAGCTCGCCGTCCGTCCGTCTCATGACGACAGGCCGTGTCGACGGCGCGTTCGTGTTCCACGCGCGCCTCAAAGAGTGTCAGCAATAGGAAGGGGTCCGCAAGGACCGATGCCTGCCGGGGTTGCGGGACTGTTCGAAAGATATACCTTGACCCCGGAACACAAAGGGCGATGAAGGAACATGGATGGGTTTTAGTCAGTAAAAGTCTGACACTCCCCCCTGCTCCGCCCAGAGCGGGAGGAGTCATTTCCCTTTCGAAAAAAAAAAGCGTCTATGCTACCGTCGTACAAAAGAACGCATCTGCAGAATGGAAATGGGAAAAAATGAGCCTTAATAGATGTTCCTTTTTTATTAAAGCATATTTATCTTTACATTTTTTTCCGCAGATACCAGCGCACCTTTTTCTGCACTTTGTGAGGAACCTACCTTCTGTTAATTGTATTATGTGCCACAGTTCTTCCATTATGATAATTCTTGTCACAACTATGATGCTGGAAAAATCTGAATATCCCATTATTTCAGTACGTTTGAGCTGCATTCGTTATTTATATTCCAGTGCCTGTTTACTGAAGATCCTATTTGTTATTCAGCAATTTATTCAAAGCACATTTTATTGTTTTGTTTTGAATGAATTGTAACTATGGAGCGCGGTAGTAATCAGTACGTCTACGTTATTTGTATTCATATATTTTATAGTGTTTTCATACCGAACTTGGCAAATGAACACGACGTGTTACTGAATCATACCGGTGTCTTTTTTTGTTCTGTTTATCACAGGAGTTATTATTTTACTCTGCAATTATTTGGCCTGCATGGCCGGTGTCCGTTATTTTTTTTATACTAAAAGAGGTTTGATTGGCCAGAGAAAAGAAAACACCGAGAGAGTTGGAAAGGAATGGAGCGACATTTGCCTAGCAGTGAGACAACATAGGCCAATACAAAAAGTATTTTAGGTAACGGGTGATAACAAAACCAAACCAAACACTATAACGAACATATTTGTTAAATCAACTTTACAATAAGTGATCAAGAACTCAAAAAATTAAATTGTTAACAAACTATTTGGGTATAACGGAAGAAAATAGAGTCATAAATAATTTGGGGTTTAGCGGGCAAAAAAGCGTTTTAAACAAAATCGCTCCTCATATACTTAAAACGGGGGTTGTTTAAAAGTGTTGACAAAGCTAATAAAAAAGGTTCAGTACACATTTGTAGAATGGACGACACAACGTAGTCGGCCATTTTATATAATCTTTGTTTGTATAATCCTTCCGTTGTTGTTGCTAACGGTTATTTCACTGAACATAATATTCAGTACTAGCTTCTGCCAGCGGCTTCGTCGGCGTGAAGTTTAATAATTGTGCCATGGGATCTTACTATCGAGATTAAAAGTCCTATGTGTTAATCCAGGTTATAAACTATCTGTGTGCAAAATTTCATTCAAATCCGTTCAGTAGTTTTTGCGTGAAAGAGTGACAAGACAAACATCCTTAAATCCATGCCTGTCACAAACTTTTGCATTTATAATATTAGTGGGATTTTTGGGGACATACAAGCGTAGTTATGCCATATTTGTTAGATTATTTAGATTCCCATCACATAGGTACTCAATAGTTTAATTTTTATTCTAACCATCACATAGGTACTCAATAGTTCTCATTTTTTATGAAAGTTGGTGTCTCTTATTCCACCACGTATGTAAAGATTCAAGAACATCCAAACACGTGTACTATGCATATTACGTCAGTGGCAAGTTTAATTACTGAGTAAAACTTTAACAACCGGAAGAAATGAGTTGCTTCCAACTGTTATTATATGACGAGTAATAAGATTTTATGTATCTACTGTAATAAATAAAAACCTTGCTACGTTTAAATCATATTCACGACATTAGGGTTCAGTATAACTTTAAATTCCTTTATTCATATTTTAAATGACTAATTATAAAGTAAGTATTTTTTGATGATCGGGATGGTATATGCGTATCGTTAACCGTAATATGAGAGCAGCGGTGGCCCAGTGGTGGCGGCCTCGGCTTACGAACAGTAAGTCGTGGGTTCGAAGCCAGACAGGCGCATTACTTTGTGTAATTTATTTCATCACCACTGCTCTCAAAACGGTGAAGGAAAACATCGTGAGGAAACCGGCATGTAGGACATGCCTGTTCCCGGAACGGGAAAATGGAATAAAAAAAAAACGTGTTGCGCCGACTCCAAGTAACATGGAGCAATGGCAGGGAGATGACGATCATGACAGCATCATTGCCATATTCATGCAAAATATAAAATATAAACTAGCAATAAGGAATATAATTAATTCGCAAATGACGCACATGTCTGTGACAAGTGACAAAAAAACTGTTTAAACAAAAATGTATTTAATTTATTTTTTAACCTCTTAGCTCCCTACTATCTATAACTCCGTATTACTGTAAAATTATTACTTTTCAGATAAATAAAATTAATGTGAAAACATTAAATTCCCTTAGAAAACATATGGAAACGGGTATTTATCGCGAATTTTACCTTAAACATAAGCCCGACGTTTCGACCGGATTGCACCAGCCGTGGTCGCAGGAAGACAACGTCGGGCTTATATTAAAGGTAAAATACACCCGTTTCCATATGTTATATAATGTGTTCTGATCGTGAAAGTTTATAAAAGACAATTAAATTCCCTTTCAAGTCAGTACACGTCTTACACATAGGCCTTCATTTAGTTCTTCGTGTCGCTGGCACATATAGGTACGTCTATGAGACGTAAGGTATTTTTAATTTAATTCTTAATCATGTTGGTAGGTATTTTTCTACTACAATCAACGTACTAGACAGAACATTGTGTTAACCACCTTTAACTTCAGTTAAAGTGTGCTTGAGATTGGATACCAAATATGACGAACAGTGACGTCAATATTAAAAATAGAATAAGAAATAACATAAAATTTGCTGCCCAAAGAAAGATTTGACGACAAGTTAAATATGTCGTTCATCCAAAAAATAATTTTAATAACTAGCTTGTCAAGAAAAATTATACTTATTTTAAAATTGGATCATACGTCTCTGAGACGTAGTGTTACACTCATTATCGCAGGGTTATTTCTTGCTTCTGTAAACTTTAATTGCTATATATAACAGTTTTTCTAACACTCTTCATCAATTTCGACTAAGTAATGGAGTGGTTAGTGTCCATAAATTAAATAATTTGTGTTGTTTAAATAAAATACAAATGACGTTGTTACATTTTAGACCAGTGTATTTTTTGTTCAGAACAGAAAATACAATGACAATTACATAATTATGAGTCTTGCGTAGTTTCATCTGACAGTGCTTTTAGGTGCAATATTAGTGAAATAATAATGTACAAATTTAACCCTTATAGTTACAACGCATCATGTCTGACTCCAACCACAGGGGCAGCTCCTCAAACCTTCGCAGCAGCTCTCCAGTTCATGGCAGCAGCACAATGCGCCATAGGAGAAGGATTGATACCAGATGCTTATGTTACAAGTAAGTATTTCCATCAATACTCTCCTTACTTCATAATATGTACCTAACTCCTGTCTTATACCTTTGCTGTAGTTTTGACCTAGTGTTGCAGTGTTGTTACAATCATGTGGTCGGCACAACACGTTTCTTCTTCCATTTTCCCAACACAGTCACGCTCAGTGTATGTTCTCGTAATGTCTCTATAAAGAGAGAACATGACGTTTAATAAATCTTTCCATTCTTCCGTTTTTCTTCTTTAGTTATTCTTACGTTGAAATTATAATTATATATAAGTATAGTAGTATAGTATATTATAAGTATATATGTATTTATTGTTTTATTTTATTATATCTAAATATATTGCTTTTTTTTCTTGAAAATTTTCTGTACTTGCACCTACTGTTTTGTCTCTGCATCACCCTAAGGTAGACTGGTAGAAAATGCCCAAGGAATTAAGTCCGCCTTTGTACATTATGTGCATAAAGTTTTAATAAATAAATAAATAATTTCCTTGTCTGAAATTTTGTTTTACAGTGTTCAGTTTCCTTATGTCATTGCAGATTTTGAAACATTTGACTTCATAATAGTCGGAGCCGGAACCGCTGGTTGCGTTTTGGCAAACCGACTGAGTGAAGTATCAAAATGGAAAGTATTACTTATTGAAGCTGGTGGTGATGCACCTATAGAAGCTAATGTGAGTTTAAATAAAGTTAAAAAATATTTATTATATTGAATATTTCGAACTTTTTTGTGCTAAAGTAAATAATTTTAGATTCCAGGGTCGGACAAAGGCATGTTTAAAACCAGGTATGATTGGGGCTACATGACAAGTAATAACGGAGTAAGTAACGGAGCCAATATAAACGGAAGTATTAATTGGCCTCGAGGTAAAATGGTGGGCGGAAGTAGCAACCTCAATGCTATGATTTACATGCAAGGGAACAATAAGGATTTTCAAAACTGGGTTGACCTTGGTAATACTGAATGGGCAGTAGACGAAGTACGTCGTTGCTTTAAGAAGGCAGAAAGGTATGAAAACCAAAATTTGTTGAAAAATCCAGAAATTAGAAATCATTATGGACTTGATGGCCCATTAGTTTTAAATACATTCAACAGTACTTATAGACCTATCACTCAGAGGGTTCTGTCTGCTTGGAATGAGATCGGTATAAAGAATGTGCCAGATATTAATGTCGCAAACATGCTAGGTTCAGGCATTTTGACAGCCACGGCTGCCAGTGGAGAAAGACAAAGCCATAATAAAGCTTATTTGAATCCAGTACTGCACAGGAAGAACTTAAAAATTATTAAGAATAGTCTGGTGACAAAAATATTAATAGGTCGTTTCTTTAAAAAAGCTTATGGAGTGGAAGTAGAACGTGACTCTAAGAAATTCACATATAAGGCAACAAAGGAAGTCATTATAAGCGCAGGAGCTATTAACTCTCCACAGCTTTTAATGCTTTCTGGAGTCGGGCCTAAACAGCACCTTCGTTCAAAGAAAATTCCTGTAATAGTTGATTCGCCTCAGGTAGGACAAAATCTACAAGATCATTGTACAATTCCCGTTATAATTTACGGCGATGAACCTGGCGAGCAGAATCAAGCTGATCAACAATTTAGTGTCATACAATATCTTTACAATCGTACTGGTATTTTGGCGCAAAATAGTTTTTCAGACGTAATTGCATTTTATTCCGATAATCCTAACGCTACTTACCCCGAGTTTCAAACACATTTTTCACTGCTATATAGAAACAGTTCTAATATCAAACAAGCCCTTACACAAAGATTTAGGTACAAAGATGAGGTAGCTAATCCAATAATAGAACAAAATAAAGAGCATGCGGTTTATATGCTACTGTTCAATCTTCTGCATCCATCTTCCAGAGGAAGCACTTCTTTAAATTCGAACGATCCAAAAGATCACCCGATTATAAACCTGAACTATTTCAAAGATGCCAGAGATTTAGAGTTAGCCGCCACAGGTCTTACGATGCTAACAAAAGTAGTAAACACGACAGCCTACAAGGAAATCAATGGAACTTTAGGAATAATGGTGTGGACATGTAATCGCTATCAATTAAATAGCAGAGATTACTGGAAATGTGTTTGTGTTGAGATGACACTGACAGTATACCACCCTGTAGGAACATGCCAGATGGGGCCGAACCCGAAGACTTCAGTCGTGAGTTCTCAGTTGAAGGTCCACGGAGTTGATAATCTCCGCGTGATAGATGCTAGTGTTATGCCTACACTAACTAGTGGCAACACTAACGCACCAACTGGAATGGTTGCTGAAAGAGGAGCAGAGTTTGTTAAGCAGGATTACATGAAGTGGTAAAAAGGGAAGTAGAAACATAATCGTCGTAGTGTTGTATCAACTTCAATGCAATCAATCCTATTTTAGTCAGCCTTATCTATGAGAAATTTAACATTTTCTCGAAGTCTACTAGAAATAACTTATTAAGTGGTACTCGTACTCTAACGAAATACGAAATTAACAAATAAAAAAATATGTAAATCAGAAATGGTAAGTTTTGTTGTTGTAATATTCTTTAGATAAAAAATAAAAATATTCTTTAAATATTATTCTAACTGTCATTTGAATTTTTCTCATGCTCCTTTTCCCTAAATTTATTCACTACTCATGTAAATATTTTATAACCCTATGGTTTTCTTCTTATAATATATAATTTTGAGTATCAATTACTGCAAAGAAAAACGCAAATTAAAAGAAGGTTTTTAGTGCTATAATATGAAAGTGCTTAGTAGTAAAGTTGTAGTTGTTACTTATTGAACCTTTTCTCCACATTTTTTTATGTTCGTAAATTTTGAAAAGTTCGATATGTTTTACGAAGCAGAAGTAATAAAAATAATCCATACAAAAATTAGCAACGGCTACGCATGCGTACGTACTACGTACGTGGCTACTTTATGATATAATTACAAGACATTACGATTTTAAGCTAAGAAAGTAAAGAGCTACCGATCATGATACAAGTCTATCGAGAGACCTATCGAGTAAGTGTTGGTTGGTATTGTTATTGTAATGTTCAAGTAATGATTGAGAGGTCATTACACTACCTGACACTATTAGGCAGTCAGGTACCTGACGACTGAAGAATACTTTGAAGACGCTAATAGGCGAGACGACAAAAAAAAACTAATTACTCCGTCAGTTAGATTATCAGAAAATATTTGACCCGTGTTTTTTCTTTTGTTACGTAAATCAAAATTGACGAAGATATGACGCTTTTAAAATTCTCAATACGTCACGCCTAGGTATAATTTTTAGCTAGTTCTGACGTCACGAGCCCCCACTCCCGAGTTTTGATGCGTTTTATCTTTGTCAATATTCATTGATTTACAAAAACAAAAAATACGTGTCCATTAATTTCCAATACTCTAACTGACGGACTGAATAGATTTGCATTTTTTTGATACTGTCGTCATGACTATTTAACATAACATCACGCCTGTAATCCCTGAAGGGCTAGGCAGAGGTGTACCTAATAGTACACCCACATTTTGCCAGTTACGCTTAAGTTCCATGTAATAGGGGGCAAGCCAATTGCCATCAACCGGGCACAAATTCAGACTCCGTGGCTGCTACTTAGGAATTCCTGGTGGAAAAATCGAATCAGAAACGAATCTGAATTTGTTGATTCCTAATATTAGAAATGAAATATGTTCTAGAATGGGATTTGCATTTTTTTTGTTGCCATTCGGTTTTAACATGCGTAAACTTCTGTTTTGGCAGTATACACACCAGCATCAGCAACAAGGGGTTTTCTCGTTATCACTATTTTTTTAATAAAATGTGATGAATCAGGTCTGCACGTAATTATTAAAAAAAAATATTTATTGTTTTTAATATAATAAAGTTCTTGCAATACGTAAAACCTAAGTGACCGAGTTTCCATTACCGTTTTCCTCAATGTTGGTTGGAAAATGGAGCGTGATAATAAATTAAAAATATATTGTAATATTGTAATACCTACTTATCATTTTTTTTTAATGAAAGAGCCGACGTCTGTCATTCTGCTATTTTCAGATATTAAATGGAAAAGGTGCCTAAATCTTTAAATACGTTAAACACCATATAACCTGATCTATCAATTAGAACCGACTGGATGAAGAAATAAATACTTTTTCCCCTATGTCTACCTTGTAAAATTCTGTCAGAATTGAGGAATCGTCTGTACTTTGATTCTATCAGAATTGTATTTATAAACCATTTCTGTTTCCAAAACAACTCAAAACTCAATAGTGTCTATAGGTACAGATAGTGAATACTAACATGGTTACAAACAAAGATTTCCTTAAACCACCTAATCCTAATTTCCTAACTGTAAGTACCATATGAAGGGTAAGGTTAGTAAACCTTATCGTCGTCCCTCACCTTGCCTTTTTGTGTTTCACACTATAATCTTATCTTTATGTTAATTTGCTTAATAATGTTTTTGTGTTTCATAATTAACTTTTTACATGTGTCTGTCAATTGTCTGTATCTACGTCCTTTCCAAATGATCTATCCACGTGGATGTAATGACCTTATAAGGTTTTAATTATTTAGTCTCCCTGACCTACGCCATTTTATTTAGTTTTTCAAAATAACAACCGCTTTTTTTGGTATAAAACCAACCTGTATATGTAGTTTGTAAATAATGAACCTATGAATAATATAATTCACAACAAAAAAAACACCTGTTTATTAGCAGTAACGAGCATTAATAAAAACAATTAGGTATCGTATGTGACAAAATCTTCCTGAATGTAACCTGTCAACTCGGCTTAAAACTCGGAAACGTGACGCTTTTGGAGTCGGTTAAAAAATTGCTAACTGCAAGGTTTGAGTTAATTCAACCTATAATAATAAATAATAAGCACGCGGGGTTGCAAGCAAGTTTTCGACATGTGAATAATGTGAACTCGACTATCATTGTGCCGATTGTCGTTACGGCCAATGCAATGGTTTGATGGCCATGAGCCTCAACGAATATCTGTCAAGACTATCGCTTCGCGGTTGGATCAAGGGCCTTATTCAGAAGGCATTACTCCTTGATACGGCCCGCATTTTGAGGAGGTTCCTGTAGTTGTCTGAAGCCCTCAACTCGACACCAATTATTAATGAATAAATGATTAACCGAAATAATTGTTATTTGTTAACAACAAAACTGTTTGTTTTCTAACTTCAAAGTTAGTCGTTAATTACAAAGAACTAGCCCAGCTTAAATCAAACTTACCATCAAAATTCTATGACCATGAAAACAAATTGTAAAAACAAAAATAAAAAAAACCTAATAATGGTCGTTATTAACCAAAAACTCACATTGACAATTTCACCGACATGTGACAGTTTTATTGACTTATTAATTTGCAAGTAATGCCACTCCTCCGAATTAACATCTGGTAAAACTGTTTAATTAAATCAATAGAAATGTTAATGATAAATGATGTTTGTTTTGCAAGTAGGTTTTGACAAATACTTTTACACGTCGTATTTTTTAAACTAGATGGGGCCGGTGTTTCGTACCTGACTGCTCTGAGAAGAAACAGCCGAAACAAACTCAGAGGTCATAGTCTCTTTTGAAGTCCAGACATAATCTTGCTCAATTCACATGAGGACTATGCAGATTAGTGTCTGAGATGATCTTTTGAAGAAAGAACCACACAGATTTGAGTGGACCTGTGCAAGCATTTGTCAGTTATCGTGTAGCTCGACTTATAACTCAAGGAGCTCAACGAAACGACGAACAATACCAAAGAAAGGACATTTGGGTAGGTCGCATAGAGTACTCAAACTGCCAGACAGTTATGGGAAAAAAATACAACAAATAAATAAAAAAAACATGTGACCCACATGGTCCCCACATTCACAATAATCAATTAAAATACTTAACAAAGTAAATATTCCTGTCAAATCAGTAGGTAAATGTAACAAAAAATAAAAATAAAAAGTAAAAAATACTGAACTAAGTCTTCAGTTCAAGCATGCATCATGCAACATGCAGCAGGCATGGTATCTGTCACGGCTCCGGCACTCCGGGGCTCCGGTGGTCCCACGCGAGCTTATCGTAGCAGATGTGTTTAACGCTCACCACCGAGCGGCGAGTGTTACAACCCCCTGCTCCTCAACTCGCGGGCTGCCTCGCCCCTCCGCGCCTACGCGATTCTAAATTACACTCTCGGGGTAGGGCAGACAAGACTACGTGAAATCGGTTTTGCAGCGATTCGTTTCTGTCACCATCTTTCGTGACCAACATATTGAATTTAAAGGCAATACTTGAATTTTAATTTAGGGTTAAAAATGGAATTTTACCATATTAAATCGTCGCTCTAAATAAACGTTACGCTATCTTAAAAGTATTGAAACTATAGCAACATGGTTTGATCATAATTATATCTGGGGTACGAGTTCACCACCACAATTTCCACCCACAGTCTGGAGTACACATCAATTAACAAAAGAAAATATACCCAGAACACAAAATCATGCAGAACCATGCGGCACCATAGATTTGCACATTTTGTGGGAAAACACCATCCTGGATTTTATTTTTTGGCAAGAAAAATTGTTCAAGAAATAAAACATCAAATTATAGAAATAGAAAAACTAGACGTAGAAACATCTCCAATACCAACAAAAAAGAAAAAATACACGGACAAACACAATAGGCTAGAAAAAATTATATACTTCGAAACTTGCATTTTTACAAGCAATTGCCAAAAATATACACCTGAAATAAAATACACAATTAAGTTAGTTAACTGTTAATTAATTATATATTAATTTTGTTGTGACAATATTAATAATGTTTATTTTATAATAATAATAAGATTCAGAAGGCAGAACCTCCTCACAATGCGAGCCGTATCGAGGACGATACGGCTCGCATTGTGAGGAGGTTCCTGTCTCTGCAGCCCTAACCGCCGGTGGCTTGGACTCTGCTCCCGACACCGGTCTACTACTATTTTTTTTTTTAAGTGTTTTTTTTTTGTATCGTTTTATTTTAAGAATTACTTAAACATGTAATTAGATAAGGATATACATGAATAAACGGAATAATAATAAATTTATATTCATATTTTTATATTAATTAATTAAATATTTGTACTTACTTAATTATCATTGAATCAATATTTTTATTATTATTTAATTATTTGCATGAAAACTCAAAAATAAATACGTAAAAACAACTCAATTTTGTGTCCGTTATTTCTATTAATTGTATGCCTAAATACTATTAGGCTAATAGTCATTATGCCTAGCAACATTATGCAAAATTCAATTTATGCCAAAACAAATTATCCTTATTTTTTTTTTTCGGATGGGAAATCGTCCAATGACTTCTCCCGCTCTGGGCGGAGCAGGAGGGAGTGTCAGACTTTTACTGACTAAAACCCATCCATGTTCCTTCATCGCCCTTTGTGTTCCGGGGTCACGGTATCTCTTTCGAACAGTCCCGCAACCCCGGCAGGCATCGGTCCTTGCGGACCCCTTCCTATTGCTGACTCTCTTTGAGGCGCGCGTGGAACACGAACGCGCCGTCGACACGGCCTGTCGTCATGAGACGGGCGGACGGCGAGCTAGCCCATAGCCCTCCGTCCACAGGCTCGCACCTACGGTGGCCGGGGGCCACGTGGTGGCCTCCGACGCCCGGGGCGTCTCCCGCGGCGGCCGGGACGCTGTGAGGTTCTCTCCCTCTCACGTTCCGCCACCTCCTTCTCTAGCATTACTGCTTCGCAGAAGGAGGTGACGGCGTCCCATTCCGTCTCGCTCCGGACCATGGCTTGCACCAGGGCCGGACGCGAGAGGTCGCCGCCGCCAATCGCCGCTTCGAGGACACGGCGGTGCTCCGCCCACGCGGGGCACACCTCCACCGTGTGCTCCACCGTGTCCTCCGGTCGATCCTCGCAGTGGAAACACCCGGGCGATTCCTCCTGCCCGATTCGGTGCAGGAACCACTCGAAAACACCGTGTCCGGTGAGGACCTGCGTCAGGCGGAAGGTGAGGACGGCGTGGCGTCTCTCCAGCCACTCCTCAAAGAGGGGACTTATCGCCACTATCGTGGCGTGCCCTGCACTGGGTTGCGACAGTCGCTCTCTCCATGTCGCCATGAGATCCCGCCGGAAGTCTGTCCGCTGAGCGACAATTTGTCGCGGCAGCGGAGTTTCCCCCCGGCGAAGCGCCTCCGCGCGCCATTCATGCAGGCGCGCGAGGACTATCGCCTCCAGATCCCATGGCGGCAATCCGGCAAGAAGGCACGCCGCCTCGCGGGCGGCCAGCCTTACGGCTACCACCTTTTGGGGCGCGTTCAGGTAGTGGGCTGCACGCAGCCTCAAGGAACGCGCCCACACCGGGGCCCCGTAAAGGGCCATGGACCACACGACTCCCGCGTAAAGCCTCCGGCAGGAGGCGTTTGGCCCCCCCAGGTTGGGCAGGAGCCGCCTGAAGGCAGCCCCGGTCCGTTCCAGTTTGGGGGCCAAACGACGGAAATGCTCCACGAAGTTCCATCGGCTGTCGAGGACGAGTCCCAGGTACTTCAGCGTCGACTCGACGCCGATGGATACCCCTCCTACCGTCAGTGAGGATCCCGGAGGTGGCGCATTCCGAGGCCCATGAAAGCACATGGCCTCGGACTTGTGCAATGCCACCTCGAGACCCAGTTGCCGGGAAACAAATTATCCTTCAAGATGATTATGCCAACAAAAAAAAACTTGCCAAAAATAAATTTGGCAAAGTATTATTATGGCAAAACAAATTATGCTAAAACAGTTATGCCAAAGTATATTAGGAAAAAGAACATTATGCAAAAAAAAGGGATCCCTTTATAATAATCTTCTAATGCGTAAAATCTCGTATCACAGTGTTTGTTATCGAACTCCTTCGAAATGGCTTGGCCGACATTTTATTAAATTTTTTGTGAATATTTGGTAGGTCTGAGAATAGGTCGTAGGCTATTTTTTTAGTCTCACACATAGACATCAAAATTTGCACGCGAACGAAGTCACGGACTACAGCTAGTAATCTATAGGAATTGCTACCGAAAAAGCGTAGAAAAGAAATGCCTAAAGCCATTCAGTGGGATCCGAATCCATCCAAATCCATTTAATTTTCAGTCCAACCGACACTCATATTAACCTTCTTTTTATTATTTGCAATGAAAGGGCGCCATATTTATTTATTTAATTTGACTCCTTAACAATGAGTACAATATTACATAAAACAAAATTACGCCTGTATGCTTTGAAGATATAATACCACTTCAAAGCATACAGGCGTAATTTTGTCATATCCCCAAAATTTCGCCAGTTATTCTTGACTTCCATTTTAATGGGGATAAGATTATGGCATATATTGTTAAAAATGTAAAATAAATATAAAGGAAAAGAAATAGGATATTACAACTGAAAAAGGAAAAATAAAAAACTTTTATTAATTTAAAAAAAACACCACAACAACGTGAAAAATAACTCCAGGTTCAGAAGTCGGAGACAAAAAAACTGAATCAAACAAACAATAGTCACCGACCGCTCTTTCGTCTTTAAGAAGTAGATACGATATCTTTAGCGCCTCCTACTGAAACATGTTATTGGTGCCGATTCCCTTGTTTACAAACTAAACCAAATTTAAGTTCAGTGCATCTTTTTCTTTCTATTTCATTAAGAAAAGGACAGAAGATAAATTTTAGTTACGTTCTGTCAAATTAATCAGCGCCATTCAACTTTTAGACGCGATTAAAAAGTTGACTACTAAAATTACATCAAATTACGTCAGGTGCTGACTAATTTGACAGGATTAAACTAATTTTATCTTCTGTCCTTTTCATAATGAAATAGAAAGAAAAAGATGCATTCAACTTAAATTTAGTTTAGTTTGTGAACAAGGGAATCGGCACCATTGGTTTATTTAATTTAAAGTTAACATCTGTGCAAACCAATCAAGTTTCTTTAAAACCGAGTGTTAACAGCATCTTAGCTGGCACTTTCGATTATGAAATGGAGTGGTAAGTTCTATCAATTAGTTATTTTACAAAATAATTTTAATTTTTATTTTAACATGTCTGTGATAGATGCTGCTGACTAACAAACTGTTAATGTGTTATAAAAAACAAACATTGTAATTGTAATAATTGTAGAAATGCACACTAGTTAGTACATTGTAATTTGAACTAGGTAAACCTTTACAGTACTGCTTTAATCTTTCGTGAATGAGCGCTTTCCTCTTCCAGTTTTTCAGTCATCGTTAATGTTATATCATCTAATATTGATTTTTTTTTTTCTGTCCACAGCTACGGTGCATCGTGTTTAACTCCAACGACAGGAGCTGCTCCTCAAACCTTTGCAGCAGCCATACAGTTCTTTGCAGCAGCACAATGTCTCGTATCTGAAGGATTGATACCAGATGCTGATGTTAAAGGTAACTAAGTTCTTAAATACTCCAGGTTATTTTTAAACAGGCACTCTTTTCCAGATATTCCCGGTGTTTTTCTCTTTTAAATTAAACTGTCTTTTGCCTGCAGCTTCATTAGCGTTATGGTTGAAATTATCAAACGGGAATGGCTTGTTAAGAAAATAGTTAATGACATTTGGGGATAATACGTAGCTTGCTATTAGTGAAAGAATTTTCGTATTCAGATCAGTGGTCCGGAAATCACCACACACAAATCCACAAATCTAACAAACTTTACCTCTTGGTAATAAATTATTGAACGTCGCATTATTTTTTGCAGACTTGGACAAATTTGACTTCGTAATAGTAGGAGCAGGAACAGCCGGTTCCGTTCTAGCAAATCGATTGAGCGCAGTACCAGAATGGAATATACTACTCATTGAAGCAGGCGATGATGCACCAATGGAAGCTAATGTAAGTACACAAACAGATCAAGAGTTATAGTCCTTATGACGATTTTAAAACTGGTTGCATTAATGTGGAAAATTTTAGATTCCAGATCTGGACAAGGCCTTGTTTGGATCTAAATTCGATTGGAATTATCAGACTGCTAGCAATGGAAGAACAAATGGAGCTCAAATAAACGAGTCAATTAGTTGGCCTCGAGGAAAAATGATTGGCGGATGCAGCAATATCAATGCTATGATTTATGTGGAAGGAAATGATCACGACTTTCAAAAATGGGTCGATCTTGGTAACCCAGGATGGAGTCCAAAAGAAGTCCGTCGATGCTATAAGAAAGCAGAAAGTTTACAAGATATGAAATTGAGAGAAAATCCGGAAATCAGGAATCATTACGGCCTAGATGGTCCATTGGTCATAAACTCTTACAATAGCACTTATAGACCTTTAACCAGAAATATTCTATCTGCTTGGGATGAGATCGGTTTTAAGAATGTTCCAGATTTAAATGTTGCAAACTCGTTAGGTTCAGGCATTATGAGAGCCACCGCTTCTGGTGGAGAAAGACAAAGTCATAATAAAGCTTATTTGAACCCAGTGCTACACAGAAAAAACTTGAAAATTATTAAAAATAGTTTGGTGACAAAAGTGTTAATTGATCCTATATCCAAAATTGCTTTTGGGGTAGAAGTTGAACGGAACTCAACGAAATTCACGTTTTTTGCGAATAATGAGGTTATTTTAAGCGCTGGTGCAGTCAACTCTCCGCAGCTTTTAATGTTGTCTGGAGTCGGTCCTAAACAACATCTGAGGTCAAAGAATATTTCAGTAATAGTTGATTCACCATGGGTGGGACAAAATCTACAAGATCATTGCATTATACCCGTAGTAATTTATGGTGATGAACCTGGTGAACAGAACCAAGCTGAACGACAGTTTGATGCCATACGTTACCTTTACGATCGTTCTGGGAATTTGGCGCAAAATTCTGCCGCTGACATTCTGGCATTTTTTAACGATAACCCCAACGCTACTTACCCTGAGTTTCAAACTCATCTTGTGATAATATGGAAAAACAGTTCAACAGTTGCACCATTCTGGAAACAACGATTTAGGTTTAAAGATCACGTAGCCAATCCAATAATCGAACAGAACAAAAAAAGTACAATTTACATGCACGCATTTAATCTTTTACATCCGCATTCAACGGGAAACATTTCTCTGAACTCGAACAACCCTAAAGATCATCCTGTTATCAACGCAAACTATTTTAGTGATGCCAGAGATTTGGACAAAGCAGCAAGTGGTATCAAAATGCTTACCAAAGTAGTAAACTCGACATTCTTCAGATCAATCAACGCATCTTTAGGAAGAATGGAGTGGCCAAAATGCGACCGTTATGAACTAGATAGTACAGAGTACTGGAAGTGTGTTTGTATAGAAATGGTACTTACGATATACCATCCTGTGGGAACATGTAAGATGGGACCAGACCCAAAGACTTCAGTAGTGAGTCCATGGTTGAAAGTCCATGGAGTTTCCGATCTCCGCGTGATAGATGCAAGTATTATGCCCACACTAACTAGTGGTAACACTAACGGACCGACAGGAATGGTTGCCGAAAGAGGAGCAGAATTTGTTTTGCAGTACTACAACAAATTGTGAATAAGACAATGTAAAAATCAATATTGAATTGACTAGCTTCGGTGCATCAATTCTTCTTCATAGGGATTTAAATTTAACAGTTAAAGTCCGCATGTCTTATTGAAATAAAATGGTTTCACTTCACCTCTTTTATATTTTGCTGTTCCTTTGGATCTTTACTGGCATTAAAAAATTATGAGCCTTGCGTAGATGTATGTCTAGTAGCAAGCGATACTGCTGCACATGATGTCTTGGGTCCGATTCCTAAGTCAGGCGAAGTGATCTTGGGTGTTTACATCACTTTCTTGGTATCAGCCACAGCGCGAACTGATGGCCATTAGCCGGGCACAAATCCAGTCTGGATTTGTGCCCGGCTGATGGCCATCAGTTCGCCGTCTATTATATGGAACTTAAACAACTATTAGGTACACCTCTATCTAACTCTTTGGTGATTACAGGCGTAAAGTTATCTTATGCTGTAAATATCTTAGCAACAGTTAATCCCATATTGTGGTGATAAGGCATGGTTTCCTTATCGTTCCTTCAATTCGCTATATCTTTTTATGCATATAATATATAATCTATGCAACTATCATCTAGTTCTCTATCTCCAGTTGAGTCTCCGTTATCTTTATAAACAGTTTTAAACAGCCTTTTATCACTGTGTTTACATGGTCAAATTACTGTAAACTACAAATATAAAAGGATTACTACACTATTTCAACAAACCAGTAGGTTTGTTGAAATAGTGTAGTAATCCTTTTGTATTTGTAGTTTTCTGTTAAAATCTTGTGTTGTATTTGTTCTTGTAATTTGTTATGTTGCCATGAAAGTATGCGTCTTGTCTGGTTCCAACGGCGGAACCAGCCCCTCATGTTTTAAGAGCAGATTAACCGTTCTTGGCAGCTGCACAATGTGCGATACTGTCATTGCATTTTGGTTCATGCGGGCGACGGTGTACTGCAGGGGGTCACACATGTCCGGACGACGCGTATTATTATCTGGTTGGATATTTTATATAAAATCTATAAACTATTCCGTATAACATTTCTTTTAATTTCAGTTTTTAATCTACAACGAAAAGCGGGCTGTTGTAACGTGTCAGATGAATTACGGAACCAAACGTTCAGTAGTGGGTTCTCAGTTGTAAGTCCAGGAGTTGACAAGCTTCGTGTGACACTTAACAGTGCCATGGTATTACAAACGAATGATCTTACATGGATATTTTGTACATGCTGAGAAGCTATTTCTACAAAGGCCTATTGATAGCATAGTTAGGTTTTTGTTTGCAGGTCCTTGCTAAACCCTGATACAAATATTTTAAAATGACAGTCTGTCTGACTGTGATCTCATCTCGTCACTCAGTTGTCTGAATTCTATACTTTGGTTTAATTTAAATCTTGATCATTGTCACTTTTATGAACAAAATTCAATATAATATAATAACCATAACATAAAACATCATGTTATTTAACGGCTATGTATGATGATCTGGAATATTAATTAAGTTTTAAACCAATATAATACTAATTAAGTGTTTGAATATTTTGCGGCATCTACCTCAACTGTTCGCGTAAATATTTGAGCAGCTGTTGTGTTAGCCAATTACCAAAAAAAAATATACAGGTGGGTGTTATTAACTTCACTTGTTTAAACAATATATTATTAAACAAGAATTCTTCCTCTTTAGTGTTCCAAAACCGCAAACACATCACGTACGCACGACGACCAGTCAAGCTATACAATCCCAGTATAAGCAAATCTTTCATTGTACGGGAAATGTATAAAAGCGAGGCCATGTTATACTGGAAATGTATAGCTTTTTGATACCCGAAACTGACTGCTTTTGGAGTTGATGACGAATAACAAAAGATGGTAAATATTTGTTAGTATGTCATCATATGTCTAGCGTTTTCCCAACTATGTTGAAGTCGGTTTCCAGTCCAACTGAATGCAGCTGAATACCAGTATTTTGCATTTAACATTTCATTTCATTTCAGGGATGTTCATTGAGCCTAGACGAAGTGAGTTTCTATGATAACGACGTTGGAAAGGTCAAACACAATGTATGATATTGACATAATTATTATGTTACCGAAAACTTTCCAAGTGCCATTGTCAATAAATGCCTTGGCAGATGGATAGATAGCCTGAATTTATTACATGTAGCCTTTCGATAACCGGGACCGATTGCTATGGAAATGTAAATGGTGATGAAAACAACACAAAGAATGCACTGTGACGGGAAAATAGCTCGTGCTCGTGTTCGTGCTCGTGCTCGTCGCTCGTGTTGTGTGATAACGACACGTTAAAAAATAAAAGCTCCTTTCATCGTTTTACAATAACCATTTTAAATTGATTACTCGGTCAATGGTACCTATCACGCAATTTTAACCAATTTACAGAGATGCTTATAAATGACAACGTTTTTTATTGAGGCAAAAATAAAGTGAATGCGTGATGGTATGCAATATATTTTAGACATTTTGTAATGACAGCTGGGCATTCATTATATGATGCTCTTCTCATGGACTAAAGTGTGTACGATTATTTGAGACGTTTTAGAATAAAAATACTTATCTAATGGTTTGTTTCAAATAAAGTAGTGCTCTATTTATACAAAAGATTGGCCATTTATCTGATTTCGAATTCATATTTCACATTAAAATCATCATAAAGATACACAGTTGAGAAGATAACTCAATGTGACGTAGACCGCATTATTTCTGCGTGCCCATATTTGGCCGGGGACCGTGAAGAACGCAAGTGCACTGCAACCTGAAGTAGTCGAAGAACACGGTTAGGTTTTAGTCAGTAAGAGTCGCCCACCTCAGGGTGAAGGACATCCATGAGGATTTCCACTCACAAGAAAAGGGTAATACTAATACTGTCACTGTGTGTTATAGTCTGAATTATACCATAATTGGGCAAAGTCCTCTGTCCATGACTTACTGTTCTTACTTAAGAAGTTCTGCTGACGGCAGGCATACGATACAAAAAAAACAACACAAGGAACATAAGAATAAACAACCAAAAACCGAAATTAAATTAAAAACAAACACACAAGCTCCTCAAATCCATTACAATACACCAGAGCAAATAACTTCTTAAATTCACACACAGACAGTATAATTCCGCCGAGTGACTTTCTGTGTACGCATCTAAATCCTCAATGTATTTGCGAAGTAGTGACGAGCGCTTTTTTCTCGAACGCCCCGCAGAAAACGACATTGTCTGCTGAAAACAAAAGACGAGCGGCACTTCCTTCTCTTCTAAGGTACACACAGGTCACACGTATATGCATTAGACGGGCCAACATCACCTCAACTTGAGTAGTTCAGGACTGTTTATGTCTACGGAACTATACAGCAACGCATTCGTAGCTGTATAGAGATATTCGTACTTTGGGCCCTATCAGAATACCAGCGCTTTGACTTTTTTTTTAATTTACAGCACCATGCTGAGATAGGGGGATAATGATAGAAAATTATAGGGGTATTTCTATACTGAACACAATTGGTAAAGTATTTGACAAACTAGTATACAACGCTATCTATCCATATATTCTCAGAGGAATCTCTAGTAAGCAACACGGTTTTTTAAAGAAACGCTCGACTGTCTCTAATGTAGTCAGTTTCTCTAACTTCGTTCTAGAGAATACAGATAACGGGGAGCAGGTTGACGTGATCTACACAGATTTCGAAAAAGCTTTTGATCGTGTAGATCACGTCATCTTGCTCAGAAACCTGTACAGACTGGGTATACGCGGGGATCTCTTACGATGGGTACAGTCATATTTATTTAAACGCTCACAAGCTGTCGTTCTAGGAGGTTACCGTTCCAACTTTATTGAAATCCCCAGCGGTGTTCCCCAGGGATCTCATTTGGGACCTCTTTTTTACAACGCATATCTGTTTGACATCGCTGATTATTTTGAACACTCTGATCACTTAATGTACGCTGATGACAAAAAAGTATTTTATAAAATAACATCACCCGATGATTGCAAGGCCCTTCAAGTGGATCTTTATAACTTAAATAATTATTACGCAAAAAAACAAGATCACTGTAAACGTTGCAAAGTGTCAATGTATCAGTTACACACGGAATTGTCATAAATAAAGTCCACATGGTTAGGTTAGGTTAGGTTGGATTTAGGAGTAATGTTTGACAGTAAATTAATGCTCTCGGATCATATAGACCTTATTAGCAGAAAAGCTTATAAGAACTTAGGATTTGTTCTTAGGTCATGTAAGGTGTTTAAAAATATTGAAGCTTTTTAATCAGTATATTTTGCTTACATGCGCAGCGTTTTAGAATATGCGTACCAAATCTGGTCCCCACAATACATAATTTATAAGAACCAAATGGAAATAATCCAAAGAAAATTTATTAACCATATTCTTAATTATCGCCTCCGTAAACCTTCAATGTCTTACGAAGATAGCTGTCGAACTTAAGGTCTGCTAACACTGGAAGAAAGGCGTAAAGTGATGGACATGTGTTTGCTCTATGACACTCTCAATGGACGCCTTGATTGCCCGGAATTGGTCGTACAGATAACTTTTAACACTCCCCTACGGCGCACACGCCAATGTTACGCGTTCCTCGCATTGCTCGAATTTATAACTCTGAATTCTCGGAAGTTGATTTATTTAACTATAGTAAACATTATAAACGGAGATAAATGACAAGCAACCAATCTTCTTCTTGTACTATCTTTTATTCAACCTTTTTGTTTTAAATTTTTCAAAATTGACATCTAAATTTAACTTGAAACTTATTTTGTATAGTTTTGTAATTTTATTTTTGAAAATATCTGGCATTAATCCGTTCGCATGTGTTATACATAATCCCAGTAATACAGGGAAACCTATAATTGGCCATAATAACTACAACAAGCTTATTTTGTAAAATTTTATGTATTCGCTGTATACCTAAATAAATAAATAAAATTATATTTTTTCTGACTCTGAAACTGACTTATTGTATTTATTTATTTCAAAAGATTTGTCAGAATTATTTTTTTAAAATATCCTCATTAATTGTTTATTATATTTTTTCTTCCTAGTGTACTTAAGTGACGGGTCAACGAAACTGGCTAATTATGGAAACTGTCGAATTCACACAACTTTCCAATCAGCGAAAGTGACGAATAAACGAAATTGTCATATTAAGTATTATGATATAAAAACGGTTCGCTTTTTTCTCAACTACCAAAAGGGAAAATGCTATAAAAAAGTGATCCTTAAAAATAAAATCTCAGGCCGAAGCAAATAGCACCATATTTGAATTTAACAAACTGAACAGGCATCGTTATAGAAGAACGTCAGCGACACGGTTACCCGATTCTGGGGCGAACTTGACAATGTTAAAAAGACATGGATGATGGAAATCCAGCACAGTCGCGAAAGGCTACGTTGAGGATTCTGTCCAAAATAAAACTAAAATTTCAAACAAATTAACTGAGACTATAAATTTACGCCCCACTTCGCCTGAAACAACTACTTCAAGGGAGTCTACGCCATGGATTCCACCGTCTAATTAATTACTGGAGTCTCCTACTTTCACAAAAATTCTCCACAGCCAAATTTGTCGTAACATAACAAACGGCCTAAATATTCCAAACAAAAATGTAACTTTAAATTTCACAAATTGTTCTAACTTCTCAATTAATTTTAAAAAGGTACTACGCGCGTTAATATTATCATTAAATATTTTAGAAAAACTACAATTTTTACTTTCCTTATATTCGAAATGAAAAGTAGAGTGCTTAACACGGGTGAAAGACATACATTCCTACTCGGACTATAGCTGCCGTCACTTCACTCGGGCGTCTAAATACCGCGTATGGGACTTGATTCCTTTCGACCCTCGTGTAACAATCTACTATAAGTACCTGATACTTCAGAACTCCACACCATTGTTAAAACCCTTTCTTTGTATCCTTTGCCTTAACTCAGGTCTTTGGGCTTTCTGTTTTCGTCAAAATCCCTTCATCTGTTATGGAGTGAAGAGGTAACAGAACAAATAGAGTTACTTTCGCATTTATAATATTAAGTATGGATTTTACTTATATTAAGTACAGACGCCAGCGAATTAAGCTACCCAAAACTGACAATTTTTACTGAACAATTTAATGTTTTTTTCTTTTCGTCCTCGATAAAACGTGAAGACAGGAGATCAAAGAAGATCAAATCAGATTGGATGCAATTAAAGGCATAACGAACGAACCCAACGAACTTTGACAACCCCGAATTTTCTTAACAGCAAAAATATTGATACATCACCGTTCAATGAATCCCTTTGACTATTTTCCTCCCTAAGACGTAGTCAGCTTGCCTGTTAACCACAAAGATGAATAGAAACCCTACAAAAGGTGTTTTCTACTAACCAACATTGATTCTTTCACTTGTTTGCGCCCGTTTTAAGGTTATCGCATACGTATAAGCACGGCATTGGATCGGCACCACCTCATCTCGTTGGCTCGTCGGCAATACAACTGCATGTTACTGCTTTGACTCGGCACTTTCAAGAAGTCACCGATGGTGGTAATAAGTCTGTAAGCTAATTATTCTATTTGTGGTGGTTAAAACTTCATTTGAAATACTGTTAGAATAAAGTTCTTATCAGCTTGCACTACAAAGTGGTTGATACGTTGGTCACTGCGGGCCGAATAGTGCGAAATGAGTGGTTTTTATTTTATTATAATAAAAATAATACATATTATTAAAAAGTTACCTCAGAATAATGTAGACAATGTAATTTCTTATTTTTCAGTGTGCTTTTTTTTAACAATTTCCATAGACATAAACAGTACTGAACTGCTCAAGTTGAGGTGATGTAGGTCCGTCTAATGTATATACATGTGTGTAGACCTTAGAAGAGAAGGAAGTGCCGCTCGTCTTTTGTTTTCAGCAGACAATGTCGTTTTCTGCGGGGGGTTCGAGAAAAAAGCGCTCGTCACTACTTCGCAAATACATTGAGGATTTAAATGCGTACACAGAAAGTCACTCGGCGGAATTATACTGTCTGTGTGTGAATTTAAGAAGTTATTTGCTCTGGTGTATTGTAATGGATTGAGGAGCTTGTGTGTTTGTTTTTTTTTTTAATTCCGGTTTTGGTTGTTTATTCTTAGGTTGCATGTGATGTTTTTTTTTGTATCGTATGTCGCGGATAACATTTATCCGCGATAGAAAAAACCCGACAATAACTAATAGTTACTATTACTACTACTATTACTAACGCAGCTAATAGTTTCTATTAGCTGCGCGATTTAAGATTTTGATGTAGTTATTAATGTGGGAAACGGAATGTAAGAGTGGGGTTGCGGGACTGTTCGAAAGAGATACCGTGGCCCCGGAACACAAAGGGCGATGAAGGAACATGGATGGGTTTTAGTCAGTAAAAGTCTGATACTCCCTCCTGCTCCGCCCAGAGCAGAAGAAGTCATTTGATGATTTCCCATCCGAAAAAAAAAAAAGAGTGAGCGAAAGGGATGAATATATGTGGAGTGAGAGAGTCATATGTTAAAAAGATTGCGTAAGACTATAAAACGACGAAAACGTGTGCTAGACTTATAATTTAAAATAAATTCAGTTTGTTCACAAATCAACTTTTACTCTGAGCCCATTAATTTGCGTCATAGATGGCACTGTATTGTTTTCTGTAGCGCCATGCCGCTACAAGCTTATACAATACATCTTGGTATCGTTGGTTGAATGTTTCTTTCCCTAAGCGCTCTGGACAGGCAGCCTCTATGTTATGTCTATCTATGTTTTCATATATACTAAAATACTTTTTCAAACGACCATCCTTCTCAATAATCTTTATATCAACGGCAATTTTAGGGATACAGCGGCACCGACTAGGTCTTTAGTACTGCCAAATCTCGATAAATGTGTTTCCGATAATCTGAACTATCTACGTCGTCCGTCTCACAATAGCCCGAGGAATTATTAGTAGAATAGTGTGGAATCTATGAAATACTGTTGAAACAGGGATATTAGGGCTACAATAGACGAAGGTCAGGGAACTTTTCAGGTCATGAGTGTTAGTTACAATGTCATTAGTCTTGATCGTCATTAAGGTCTAGATCTTTGGTAGTCGGTATGATATTCAGAAGTCCAAGTTCTGACAAACAGTTGTATCAAGGGGTAACGTATAAACCAGTAACTGGGTTCTGTTGTGGAGGTCAAATAGGCAGTTGGTCCAAGTAAAATACTGGTATTCAGCTGCATCCGGTTAGACTGGAACCCGACCCCAACATATAGTTATATATAGTGGGGCTAGGCAGATGAGTGGTAATTGCGGGTTGGTAAGGGCCAGCGCAGTATTTTTATTCTGAAACGTCGCAAATGGTCGTACGCACTTAAAAAAAAAAACAAAAAGAGCATCATATAATGAATGTCCAAAAATTATTTATACCATCACTCAAAAGAACTATTTCAATAACTTAAAAAAAAACATTATAATTTTCATGCACCTCTGCAAAATGGATGAAATTGCGTGATACTTATATAGATTGACTGAGTAATCAATTTTATCTATGCAGTTCGCGGTGTGAACCGAAGTATGAAAACAGGTGAAACGATGATCGCCCGGCTCTAATGGTCAAAGAATGAAAGGACTCTTTATCTCTATCTACCAGTTACACGCCTTTATCATGATGTACTTATATAATGGAACATCTAAATAACAGCCGCTCAGGTCGATCTTTAGGTTACGCCTAGCTTGCTTAGCTTGGTCCGTCATTCAACACCCATTACATACAGAGTTTCCTCCGTGCCACATTAAGCAGTTGGTCCCGGCCGTCATTTCTCTTTCTCTCATCTTTGACAATCGTTACAGTGGCCGGTCAGTGGCCTTTTTTTTCTGATGGGTAGTCATCAAACGACTCCTCCCGCTCTGGGCGGAGCAGACCGACTGTTCGAAAGAGATACCGTGGCCCCGGACCACAAAGGGCGATGAAGGAACATGGATGGGTTTTAGTCAGTAAAAGTCTGACACTCCCTCCTGCTCCGCCCAGAGTCGGAGGAGTCATTTGATGAAAAAAAAGGGCGAAGACACAAGGTAAGGCCTTCGTAATGTTTCGTGTTCATACAACAACTTTGAACAGGATGCCCATCCCATATGCCCATATCATGGTTGTCGCTGGTTATTTTGACTGGTAGTTTCTTCAATGTTTCAGTTAGTGGTCGCCATTACAGAACCTTTTTGTCTTTTATTATGCTATTGTTGCTATAACAACCCCAACTATTCCACAATGCTAATTTTATCTAAAGCCATACATTCAAACTGCGGCTCACGACATAATAAACAAAACGGGAGCTTATCCCGCTGTCTAGCATTTTGCTCAAACTGTGCCTATTTACAAAACATGCCATATTTCCCCCAGACTATACCACTACCCTCATTTATACCATTTATTCCGGGACCCCTCTACACAAAACTATCTCTTGACCCTTTATTGACATTGAAAATGTGAGGCTTTTTTCATGATTGCGGTCCGGAGTAAACTATTTACTTTACCATAATCGAAAATGGGCCCTATTGTCTTCTGTGGGCAACGAATATCAATACATCACATGCATAAACATGTTCCGATATGGACGCTGAATCCGTAAAAGGAAATAAATGTATCGAGCACTTACTTCGGGTAGTCAGTTTGTTAGGGAAAATGGGTTTCTGTCTTATTGTTCGCGTATATTACTGTATCTGACCTATATGTATACTCCTTAATAGGTTTTTGCTTTATCATTCGCGTAGCATTTTCTCATGTGTGTTAAGGTCAGCTTCTTATTCAGATATCGTCTTCCGGCATTGAATATTTGGGATCCAACATTCATACAATATCGCAGGAGAAAAAAAAACGGAACCTCGTAAAAAATGTCACGTTCATAGTTGTGAATGACGAACGAGAAAGGTGATACCTTAATTTTCAATAAGTACTTATTGTATTAAACATAATGACTGGGTTCTATCGAACTGCTAAAGTAATCGGTGTCGATTTTCAACCTTTTTATTACGTCTATTGTAAGTAAATTATTTGCAACGTCCAAAATTCATTTAAAAAATCGGTTAAAACTGTAGCTCTTCAAGCCGATTTTATGAATGTTACTGCAGCTTCATCCTATTCTCCTATATCCTTTCTTCGGCTCGATTTTCCCGATCTCTCCACTCGCATAGTCCCCGAGAGAAATCCTTGAAAAGCTCCACTATTCCCGTCAGTACGTATTGCAAAACAAAAATGCGAAGAGTATCGTTGCGTTTTTCCCTAAAAATCTGAGGTACATTTTGAGGAAAAAACAAATCGTAACGCACTATTCTCGCCGGTTAAATGACGTCCCTAATACTTGTTTATTTTTATCGGCCATTATAAAGGAAACGCTCAAACGTTATCAGGTCAGCCGTGACTTTCTCCGGTTCTGCAAAACAGGTCAGTTTGTACGATGATTTCGTGAAAATAGATACGTACTCTGTGCGATTTTGTGGTGGTCGTCCCAAATAAAATGTTTTAGGTCGCTTTTCTGGGGTTGTAGGGTTTTATAGATGGAGCAATTTCTATAACTTGAATACTTACAGCAGCTTATTTTTAATGCTTTGTTAAAAATAAAACTTATTGCACGGGTTCTTATGCCATATTCGATATTTACAGTCACTGTATAGTTGCGTAGTTTTCACAATAGACAAGAATTTATATCATTCAAACTCAAACTCAAACTCACTCAAAGCATTTATTTCAATTAGACCATTACGGCACTTTTGAATGTCAAAAATACAAAAAAGAAAATCAAAGCTACAGTCCCAGTCACAAGGTAAGTAAAGGAAAGTACTGTAGTTGCCCATTCCCTAGCGTAGATCTCTATGGAGAAGAACGGGCAAGAAACTCCATGGACACTCTTTTAAAATCAAAATATTGTTACAAAATCTTCGTTACATCATTAGTTTTGAGATTATACATATATGTGAGAACGATGTAGAAAGACGTGCACACTAAGAGCGTCCAGAGTAAAAGATTAGATCAACAATTTACGAATAAAGTAATTAAAATGAACCTTGGCAGCTAAGAGATGACCAGTCCCAACTGACAGCGCCCGTTCACAAACTTGACGCATGTAGTAGTCTCGCATAAAACCTGCTCAAACATAAAACGGATAGCACAATACTCGCGTGCGATGCCATGTCTATTTGCTCCCAAAATCCTATCGTTTTCCTTATGAAATTATTTCTAACAAAGGCACCTGTATTTTCACATGAGGAGTTGTGAAAGGCTACCTTACTTACACTGGCACGAAAATCATTGAATAGTTTACATGAAAGGGTAGAATGAATTGGTATCTGTGATACGGTGAACAGGAATCGAACGTTGAGGCAAAAAACGGGTGTTTGATGTTTCGACCAACCCTGATTTAGACCTTTTATCACGTATTACGGTACTGTCGTATCTGTGAGATGAAAGGGGATTATCTTAAGGTAAAGGGCACGTTGGATGTGGGTTTGTAATGTGGGTCGGCACGTACTTTGTCAATGTTTTGTGGTCAACCTCTCAACTTTAGAGACAGGAAAATTGTTGTTCTGTAAAAGCCGCTACCCCGAGTTTTGTAATGGATTTTTGATGCATTACATGTTTTTTTTTCTTTTTTTTCATGTTACAGTGGCATTATGTTGTCCTATTATTTTGTTACCCACGGTATTAGGGTAAAATAAAGTGTTAATTTAGAGAAGTTGTTTTTGGTATTTGTTTAATGGTATCTACTACTCTATTCAGTCTTTCCTGGTGCATAACGTGCTTTCTGAGGCACAAAGAGAACTTGGAATGTGATGGGTAGACAACCTTCCACAGACCATCCTAGGCAATAGCGCCACTTAACCAAAATATCGACTTGAGCGGCTTTTATTATAAGCTTTTATTATAAACTCGTCTCCAAAAATATTCATCGGTAACACTACATATGGATGATGACTAGAGGATGATGATAACTAGCCGTAGCCTATTACATACATTCCCAGTTTCCCACTACAGAACAAAGCCCCTTCTCATACAGAGATGAAAATGATCACAATTATTCAGCGTTGATAGAAGCAAAAAAATTTTTTTTTTATCCCTAACATTTTTGTTGTACAAGCAACAACAATACCTCAAGGAACTGGATAAGAACCGAAAAGAATTCATCTGAAACAACAGTCTCTGACAAAAACAAAAAAAAAGCTTAGTTTTCTTTTCAAAAGTTGAAAACTTTCGTCATTTCTTATCCAATCTTATCGCATCTTGCGAAACTTTAATCAGATGCGTGAGAAAAATGGCGTTGATTTGTAAATGTCACCACGAAGCGTCCCAGCCTATAACTTTTTTACAACACACGAGTTTTCTTCTGCAAGGCCACGTTCCCACTTTGTCGTGACGACAGATAATCGTGTAGTTTTAGGTGTCGTGGCTTGGGTTTTTATATGGAGGTATTCACATAAAGGACAACGCGATTACTGTTGTCCACGACTTTTGCTAACGATAAATTAATCGTCACGACAAAGTTTGAACGCGGCCTAATACAGAGAGTACGTTTGAAGAATAATAATTAAAAAGGGTACTGATATAGGTTTCTGTTATAATTGATTACGCTGTGGTTTCTGGGCCAGATTAGACAATCCCTTTGGCAATTTAGAAATGTGGCCCATATTTTACTAATAGAATTTATAGAATACCTATAGGTAGTATTAGGTAGGTACCATTTTAGACAAACCACGTTAGCAATATTTGAAAATCTTGATTATTTTAATCCAAAAACGGGTTCGGTAGAATTTCACATGTAGGTACTTCGCCTATGTTTATTAGTGGGCCGCTATTCTGTTACACCGTGTATGCGTTCGAAAAAAAGTCGCTCGGCTTAGTCAGAATTGTACCAAGCCAAACCGAACATGATTAAGGCTTGAATTCCTGTCACGCCGACGACGACGCGTTGGTCGCGTGCGTCGGTCGTATGTATGTATATACGTACGTACTTGTATACATTGTGTTCTTTAGAGCACCATACAGCGACGCTGAGGTCAGCGGCGCGTATTTGCTACTGTTTTTCTCGCGACCGACGTCAGCGTGACAGTCAGACCTTAGAATAAAAGCCGAATATTTGTACTTACCTATTAGGATTGCTTTAGACCGGTTTGTTTCACAGCAAATTCTATCGAACCGAACACGGTGTGAAGCATCCCCAACAATTGACAAAATCAAAGTCAAAAATTGTCAAATCCCAAAAACAACAAAAGCCGTATTGAAATTCGCACAATGTTTTTTTTAATGCAAACGGTTTTCCCCTTCCTTGAATAATATTTAACATGACTATTCGGTTTCCCACTATTTTAACATTTACTTCAGCTACCGGGGAGCAGTGAAAACATGTCACAGCGTTATTTAATGTATGCTTTTGATAGTAGATGATTTCACCCTGAAGTTTCAAAACATTTGAGCGTATTAATGGTAAAACAGGTTCAGGGAAATTCGATTGATTAAAATGTTTATTTTTTAATTAAAGTAATTAAAGAATTTAATAACACTTATAGGTCGTTAAGTGAATACATTAAACAACGTTGTAGTTATTTCAACACTGTTCAGTAACAAAAAAGTGAATCAATTTCCGTCATTTTTACATGTGTGTTTTTCAGCATCTACAAAACGCTTGAATCTATGATCCATGGAAACCAACTTTCAATTCCCATTCTACTACCGGTATAAAAAGTATTTTATGTGTTAATCCCGATTATAAACTATCCATGAACCAAATTTCATCGAAATCTGTTCAATATTTTTTGCGTGAAAAATCCTTTCACTCATCACGTAATGACAATCGGAGTGGTTATTAATTTTAGCGAGTCATCATCTGCCTAGCCTTTTCCCAACTATGTTGGGGTCAGCTTCCAATCTTACCGGATCCAGCTGAATACCAGTATTTTACATGGAGCGACTGCCTATCTGACCTCCACAACCCAGTTAGTACCGGATAATACGATACCCCTTGGTAAGACTGGTTGTCAGACTTTTTGGGCCTCTGACCATCTAACGACTGTCAAAGATCTAAATAAATTAAAAAAAAAAAAACACTACAAATGACAGCCCGAACACACAACAGAACTCGGTACAGACCAACCTAGGCAAGCACGATCGACCTGAGCGGCTATTATTAGTTAGCCACGAGCTCCATTAATTTTAGCGAGTATAGTACCTATAATACCTATCGGTAGAAGATTACCTCTAATACCATACACGTGTCCCCGGGTAGTGCTGATTGAATAACAACAAGAGATTCAAACACGGCTAAAAGCGACCACTACGCGCCAAAGACTTTAACAATTAAATAAATCAAATGAACAATGGAAATAATGTATTATTTCTTGTTCTTCTTCAACCTTTGGCCATCCTGCTGAAAGTAAGTCTCTTCCAAAATTCTCCACTTTTAGCCGCTTTGGGCTATCCAGTTTCTTCCGGCCACTTTGGGAATATCGTCTACCCACGTAGTCGGTTGTCTTCCCATGATGGTCTTCACTCTATTATTTGTATTTGTCTACTCACTAAAAGTATACAGCTCTGTCCAAACGTAAGCACGACTGCGCCTGCTACTTTTGTTTTACAAGCTACATTATTTTAACAAGTTAGCAAAAAATCTCACCGAGCTTATCAGAATATCGCATAGCGGTTGGTCAACTCTTCACGTGAAGCTGGCTTATTTTTAAGTTACATTATTTAAAGATTGATTATTTAATGAATTAATGTTACCTCAAATCACCTGAAACACAAGATTACCTAGTTCAGGCTCAAAGTATGGGTGAACTTGACATAGATTTAAGAAAAACTGTAAACGTTTACCTTATATTTTTGAAAAAATAATTAATTATTATTATTAAAAAGTCTTGTGTAAAATGTAATCTATAACTAATTATAATTAAACATGCCTAGTTGTTATCCCCGAAAGGTAAGTCAAAGGTATACCTAATAGCACCAGCTTTGTTTAAGTCCGATGTAATAGGGCCGAGCCTTTTGCTCTGACCGGAACACACATCCGGACTCCTTGGCTGTTTTTAATAAAATGAGATCGGAACGTGGGAATCGAACAGAGGACCTCTTGCCCAGCAGTCGCACTTAACAACCACTAAACCAACAAGACAAAAACTTAAACTCTTTGAATAAAATAGCAAAGCAACCCACTTTGCCAGTCTGTTTGCAGTGACACACTTATACAACGGAGTATATTTCTAAAACTGGACAAGCACGACAAATACCCTTACATATGCGAATTGTCCTGAACCCAAACTTGAGTTGTGACCAGCGTTCGAATGTTCCAGAATAGCATACAAAACTTATTTATTTCCAAACGTTGTTGCTTGGCCAGAATCCAACGAAAGAACTTGAAAGTCTTAGATTTGGTTCAGGTTATGTTTGTGTGATTGTTTTGCTTTTGTTGTTGGTTGTTTGGTTTTGTTTGTTTGATGTTTGTTTAAACTAGCTGTTGCCCGCAACCTTCGTCCGTGTGAAATTATTATAAAATGTTACGTCTCTGTTTGAATCGGATTTTGTTAACAATTTCAAGGGTTTTTTTTTGCACGGAGCCCTAATCCTTTTTCAAAATAAATGTAGCCTAAATTACAAAAAAAATAGGTTTAGCTATCTCGGTGATAAGCCGGAACAAACAGACAGACAGACAGACAAAAAAAAAAAGTTTTTTTTTTTAATGTAATTTTACCGTAATAATTATACGAGTTCATTCAGTAAAAAGCTGTTCATTAGAAATTACAAACAGACATTTAAATTTTTATTTTATACGTTTATCCCATGGGAACCCAGTCTAAGAACCCGGTCCATATCGTTGTTTAATCTTAAGATAAGTAAATTATTTAATTCATATGAATATACATAATTAAACGATAACTATAAATGCCTAACAATACTCGTCACACGTTACCTAAATTCGTTGTCATGTTAACCACCCAAAATTACTCAAGCGAAACCGAATTCACCCACAATTTGTCTAGACAACGTACTATGTAGGTATCTGTTTGTAAGTAAACACAGTAGACGAATACCTCGCTACGTAAGGTAGGTCGAATTGCCCAGCAACGAGGTATTAACATAGAGACATACTTGAAATTCCGCAGATTTAGAAACGGCAAAATAATGAAACAAAACCGGACGAAACGTTCTTGGTGAATGTTTGGAATACTTAATTTAAGTCTCGTGTACAATAAACTCTATTCACGAATGGGTTTCAGGACAGTTCAAATTATTGAATCGCATAGGACAAAACACACAAAAATAAAATGGTACAATTATCAATTGTCTTGTCTTGTCAAAAGGTTGGTGTTGTAACATTAAAAAAAAAACGTTATTGCGCTGGTCCATTGACGTATGTAGGAAAGCTCACCTACTAACACTTCTTGTGCTGTGTGTGCTTTGTCTGCTATTTTCGTCAAGTGAATCCCTATTATCAATCCGCAATTCGCGTCGCTGTGATTCAAAGCAACTTCTTTCAACACGTCTGTCGCTTGACCGCGTAGCTAAGCAACTGTTTAAAACACGTAATTTTGTTCAAAAAACGTAACTATGTTTTTTGAAGAAAATTACGTGTTCAAAATGCCACAATTTTTTCCATATCACCCTGTTACCAGAATGTATGGTCATGTCGTGTAAAATATCTACAACCATGTATAGTAAGTTGGTATCGTATAGTGAACAGATTGTACCGAATTGAGTCGTTGTGGTTTGTTCGATAACTCTGTACATGTTGTCGATTCGAATGGATGACGGATGTCAACGATCGGTTCGGGAACAACTTTCGAAGTTCTGACATGGGATTTACATTGAACGGATTGTTTTGGTCATATAACCGATTGTAACAACGGACGACATTGACGTTTAGGTAACGGTCGCACTCAACAGTGTCGTCAGTTTGTGACGATTTTTTATCAAGAGGGCGACTGTTGTTTTTATTCACTGTCTCCACAATCTACAAACAGTAAATAAGGTAAATATCCCGTTTCTAGTGTTAATTAAATGTTAGCGACCATGACAGTTTAAAAACTTATTTATTTATTTACTCTTATAATGGACTGACGCAGAAGCCGATAACTTACCTAAAAGTATACTGCTTAGACTATATTTATGTATAAAGTAAAGTTTGTAAAGTATCAAATCGCACTGTGTAATTATCACAAATGGCCCAGTGCTACAAAGACTATTTTTGCTTGCATGACATCGATGTGGGTAAAACTAAACTCTGTAAAAACAAGATGGCGACGATACTTCCGATTATGGGGGCGTAGCATCAGATCGTTTTACATAATACATGTTTCATAAGATTACTCCGATGTCGATACCTTGTAGGATCAACTATGAAAAAGTACAAATATTTTTCAATCAATGAGATTAGGCGGCAAATCGCACGAAGCCATTTAAAATTATTCCTTCTTCAAATACTTCGTGTCAAAAGCAAATCCGTCGATGGGATTAAAAATACTGTAACTAAAGCTTATCTTCTTCTTAGCGAGTCCAGAAAACCCCAAAATTCAGCTATGCAAACTCCATGAAGTAAAACTAACGACAAACATATTTGCGAAACTAAAATGTGCCCAGTGGACAAGGTTTGTTATACTAAAGTATGCGTTTGACTAGTGCAAATGCAATGCTTTCTGAGCACAAGTTTATTTTCGTCACAGTCACAGCTGGTCACTAGCTGCGCGAATATTAACTGTTAGCAGTGGTACCCATGTGTGAAACTGATTTTATTGCCGTTTTCTTTCTATTCTAGTGAGCTATGGTGACCGAGTATCGGTTCGGTACGGTTTCGTAACCAAAGCAGATGTGTCACTTTGTGTAATTTATTATTTATTCCAGAGTAGTGGTCTACTCTCAAACCGGTCAAGAAAAACATCGTCAGGAAACCAGCATCTCCTAGTACTGAAAATTTGAGGACATGTGACATCTACCAACCCGTTATTTGTTCGCGTGTTGGATAACAGCCTAGCTGCTTATTCATATTTTACCGCATTCATCGAAAGGTGATAAATTGAGATCATTTGAAATGCCAGACACCCAACTGTATCATCATTCTCCGACCCTAATCCCATTTTTAGTCATATCATCTTCCACACAGTTAATTTAAATAAAAGTAGAATGCATGGCCATCGTTACTTTAGCCTGACCCACAAGAATTGCGTCAGCCATCCACATCATAAACTTTTCGTGAAGAATGTTCGAGACGGCCAACTGAATTCAAAATAAATATCCGTCCATTCAAAATGTCATATTTCACAAAAGCAAAAAGTAAAATGAAAATTACTCACTTAATATGACTCATAAACTGCATTAAGTCCGAGAATGTGCACTCAGCTTGCTAAGCTAAATATGTCTTGGATTAAATTAACTTCTTGCGCGGCGATTTAGTACGAACACTTTCCACATTTCTTATTTTTAGTTAATTACAAGATTTGCCACAAAGAGTAAGTGGCGTTAGTGGCGTAACGGAATTTGCAATACAAAGGACGTATGTTGATGATTTTAGCAGAAAGATGTATTTTTTAGGCAGATATTTTACCGCACATGTGTATAAATGTAGACACTGCTAGATGATCATTACGAGACGTATAAATGTTAAAACGATTCTAGCTCTGTACAATGGACATGAGAGCAGAGGTAGTTGATAAGATTTAAATGCAGAGAGTATAGAGAAGTCATAAGAATAGTGGGAGACCAAAGCAACGATCGATTTTGGCTTAAAGATTTTATAAAAAATTGGGTATGATGGATCATGATGACAAGTAGATACGTTTATGAACTTCGATCTAATCAAGACCCAAGATACTGACTAAGTGTCCACACTATCTATTTAAAATAGCTGTACCTTTAGGTAATAAAGCTACTTATGACATATTTTTTTTCGGGTGGGAAATCATCAAATGACTCCCGCTCTGGGCGGAGCAGGAGGGAGTGTCAGACTTTTACTGACTAAAACCCATCCATGTTCCTTCATCGCCCTTTGTGTTCCGGGGTCACGGTATATCTCTTTCGAACAGTCCCGCAACCCCGGTACTTATGACATCTCAACTATTTTATATGTTACCACTGTACCTACTTTTATTTCTATTTCGATGATGAACAATATTGTCAAGGTAGTTAATTTAACAACATACTTACTACAAAATAGTCAGAAACACTAAACTCTTTAAAAAAATTAAGATTGCCCATTAAACGGTGTTAAAATTATTCAACAAGAAGTAATTATAAATTCGATCAGATCATAAAACTTCGTAAATCTTTGCAAAATTAAGTAGGTATCTGTGTTAATTATATTTCAGAAGTTAAAAGGATCCTGTAATTGATAACGGAATGAGTTTACCGACGAGTTTACTGTATCTTTAAAGGTATAAATTTTCGGCATTTGTGTCGGATGTTAAACTTTTTATAAGCTTTGAAAACAATTAGAGCTTTGAGTCAATATGAGAAAAATACTGGTAACTTTTCGTTACATGTCTCATATTGAACCATCAGCAGGTTGGTGATCAGCCTACAGATGCATTTCACTGCTGGACATAGGCCTTTTTTTTTTTTTTGGGACTATATCGCCACACTGTTCCCAAACCACTGTAACTCCTGAAAGCCAGAATCAACAGTGGCGACCACCAGAAAAGCGCCGAGACAATGAAGCTCGACGAAGTCCCAGAGAATGAATTTAACTGTCTTGGATCCCGCAACGAAATTAATCAGAAAAGTATAGTGGAGGAGTAGGAAAAAACCGTAATTTCCACTTCCTTCCATTTCAGCAGGAGACAGAACGAAACAAGGCCAATAGGCACAAAGGGACGTTTACAACTGGGATAGGCCCAGTTGCCTAGCACCACGGATAAATATTAACATTAATGGGTCCTAAGTTGTGAGCTGTTATATTTGATTCCAATAATAGGTATGGCAAAAACGCTTGAACGCACGGACATAGGCCTCTCCGGGAACACGCCTTCCAACACGTTTCTCATCCAGGTGCTACCAGTCACCCTGCGAAGATCGCCGCTCCACCTAACCTGACATCCCATAGTAAGCCGGGTACAGACTACTACTACTACTACAACAGCCCATAACGTCCACTGCTGGACATAAGCCTCTCCCATGATGGGAGGAATTTGCCGTAATCTCCACGCTTGGCAGGCGGATTTGAGATCGCAGTGATGAAAGACTAACAGAAAACGCTGCTGCCCATTCTCTGGTGAACGGAGGCGCAAGGTGTTCTGCCTCAGACATTAGTCGCCTTATACGACACCCCTGAGTGTAATGGGTTGGTTCTATTCTACTCCGCCGGATACAACATGGCTAGACTGCTGCAACGTAACATGCAATGAAAGAATTTGCCGTCCACATTGTCGCAACGTTTCATGAAATGAAACAGAATTCCCATAGTGTGGACGCCTTACGCGCACGAACCGCGCACACTACGCGCGCGAACAGAACATTACAACTCGTTCCGCGATCCGCCGTTTGTCGGTTTTTTCGACGAACACAAAGGGGCGCGTAGTGGGTACGGAGCGCCAGTGTGGACGGGTTGCGTGTGTCTGTACGGCAGAACGCGCGGGAACAATGGAGGAAAAAGACGAAGCTACACAATGTCATGAATCATGGAGTGAAGAAAAAGTAACGCAGTTAATTGAGGCGTACAGAACAAGATACATTTTGTGGAATCCACAAAATTAATATTTTTACAAAAAACATCTAATTTGCGTGTTCTCGGCAGACTGAGCTATGTTCGCCGCGCGCATGCCGGAAACAGATGCGAGTAGGTACATGCTTGGTTCGTGCGCGCGCTGCGTCCACACTTATGAAATGCTGCTTTCATGTTACCTTGCATGTTATATTTTACTCTTGGCTATAATCGTGCCAAATCAGGCTAACGTGAATATGTATGTAGCGCTCCTAACAAGCAAGAAAGCGGAGAACAAAGTGACAGTTCGTTAGTCTGCATGTTAACACTGCTATAACTATTTACCTTACAATACCGATTATGTATTATTATTAGGGAGGTCCGTTTCTACACAGTGAAACAGTGTTCAGAGGTAGGGCTGTCCTAAACCTACCCCTGGTGTTGAAGCAATAAGCTGTGAACGGAAAAGCTATTGTGGATAAATGTAGTGCAGCCAGTCTGTATCTATCGAGTCTCGACGGTCAGTCGAGTAGTTGGCCCATTGTATATGGTGCACGGTTAGCCCATTTGTGAAATGGGCTAACCGTGCCTAGCTATCGCATTAGGAACATTCCTGTAATGATAGTTGTAAGGGAGATTTGAATAAATAAATAAATAAATAAATGTATAGCATTAATTTTACTTCTGATTTGAGGTAACTTTTATAATCAAAAGCATCTTTATTCTCGTTGAAATAAGGTTGCTGATCCGGTTGCTGTTAGAGGTAACGCCACCTACGCTCGAGTCGAACTACAGCGCGAAAGGACTATAGTTGAATCAAGCGTAAGGGTCAGTTCTCACCGAGACGCAACGCGACCGCGCCGGCCGTGGCGACTTGCGGGACAAGTCTCATGCGCTTGAAAATGGTAGACTGCGGGTGGACGTGACGGAGTGGGTGCACGCGGCGAATGTACACGTTCCGCTGCGCCGCGCGGCGTCTCGCTACGCAGCGAGACGTCATGCTGGCAACGGCTTTACGATGTGCCTCGGTCGCGACGTTGCGATGCTCCTCGCGGCGCAGCGCGGCTCAGCGCGAAATCACTGGCCTCTTCCAGTACCGTCGCTCCTCGGTGTGAACCACCGCTTGTACATCAAACGAGAGCATAACTAACTTCTTTTGCTGACGGAGGATGTAAAAGCTGAAAATGACACGCCCTTGCTTAAAAATAGTTCGTCTAGTTTGCTTCTTCCGTACTTATATGAAAATGTAATTTCTTTTTGCAACTATATTAATTTGTATTATCTAAAGAAGTTATATTATCTATGTATTTACCTATCTGGGACACGGCAGTGCCCCCACCAAATCGAGCAAAATATTATACACTCATTCATATTTACCTTACGCATAATAAACAATCAATATTATTTCATACCATCAATAAATTATGAGTGACACACGGCTTGGAGATTTCATATTGCAGTCGAATCAGCTGTTTTCAATTAATCAATTATTCCCTGATGCTGTGGAAGACTACCAAAATTCATTCCTACTGATTCAGATTTTAAAATTCCATTAAAATTTATTTACATATTATAGCGACATTTTCATTTCCTACTCGAGATTTTCATTAAAATTAAAAACGTCCTTTTTCTGTGTTGCGGATGAATTCCTCCACTTTCACTTTTGCCTTCATTCAACCCCGAAATTGCTAGATTGTGAATGTCAGTCAGTAAATAAGTCAAGTCTAGACCTTTGGCAGTCGTTAAAGGTAGTAGCCCGAAAGTCTCAAAACCATTCTTATCAAGGGGTATCGTATTACCCAGTAGCTGGTTTAGGAAGTCAGATAGGCAGTGACTCCATTTAAAATATTAATTTTCAGCTGCATCCGGGTAGACTGGAAACCGAGCCCAGTTTAGGTATTTTTGAAATGGTCAGGCAGATAATAAATTTATCCAAGACGCACCTCTGATTTTTCGGATCCATTCTATCACTTGCTTCGTTGATCGAAAACATCGTCAGGAAATCAGCATCCTTGAGATATATTTCTCGACGAACTCTGACGTCAGTGCCTAACGCAGTAATCACACAATAAAAAAGAAAAAAATAATAAGTCAAGTAACCCAAATAATCAGTTGATTGATTTCGTTAAGTAACTTACACCGAAGTATCTGTCAACCATAACAGAAATCTCGTGATAAGATTCTTCGAAACTCCGTAAATATAGTCGTCGTGTTTTTATCTTTCTACAATGTTTACCAAATTGAAATCGCGGAAGTCAATGTAACACAAACAAGCGCCTTACGGTTATAAAATGGAAGCAACATTTTCCTTTCTCCGTAGAAAAACATAAACCAGTGAAAAACATGTTTCATGGGCACAATGTTCTATAAATTCGTACAGCATAACATCTCTCTTGTTCGTCAGAAAAGAAAACATTTTTGTATCCGTTCGTATACATCCTGTTTTTTTTTTAACCTGTGGACTTACCCCTTCTATCATGGGGTTTAGGTTTCCGCACTTAGTCCTTGAAGTGGACCATTGTGCGTGAGCCATGGTGGCCGATTACTCCAACCAGCCTACCTCCCTCCAGAAGCAGATCAGACTTCCCGGTCTCCTCAGGGCATCCACAAGGGATCTTGGTGCTCCCAGGGTCTCCTCGCGAATCTTGGTAACGCCTGTGCACTCAAGGAGCACATGCGCCACCGTTTCCTCCGCCTCCATGCATGCTCTGCACAGGGGACTGTCAGTGATACCTAGAAGGAAGTGTGGAAGTGTTTATTCAGTGAACAGTGTCCAGTGATGGTCCCCGCCACCAGACGCAGGCTATCTCTGTCCAGGCGCAGAAGGCGCCTGGTCAGCTTTGTATCCAGGGATGGCATAGCTTCCTTGGATTGCCTGCATCCTGGTGTCGAGGTCCACCATTTCTCCGCTTGTATACGAGTGTGATCCTTTAACCAGCTTCTTAGCTGCTTGAAAGGAATTGGCACAATGGGTTCGGGTCCGTAGGGTTTTGTGCTGGATCCTATTCTGGCAAGTTCGTCAGCCGCATCGTTTCCAAGTGATCCACTGTGACCTTTAATCCATTGTAGCGTTACCGTGTTGTGATTTAGTACCGTGATTCGTTCTAGGGCCTTGTGGCATTCTAGTGTTAGTCTCGACGTGATCTGGTTACTCTTTAGGGATTGAAGAACAGAGGCACTGTCGGAGAGTATTCGAATATTGGGATCCGTAACCTCCCTGGCCTCTATAGCGTGTGCCGCTTGGATAATACCTACACACTCTGCTTGGTAAACAGAGTTGAACATTCCAAGTGGTTTGGATATCATAATGTTTAGGTCGTCGGAGAACACTCCAACGCCTGTCTCATCATTGGTTTTTGATCCGTCAGTGTAAATCCTTAGCTCTCTTGTACTTGAGTAGTCGCACAACTCCTCTATGAGCTGTATGTTGTAGTGTTTTTGGAAGCAGTGGGTCTTCAGGATTCTGTCGATGGGTGATGTCATCATCGGCTGTTCTTTGATTGCATCTTCTCTGATGCGTGTGTGTTTAATCCTGGAATCATTTCTTAGGGTGCCGGATACTTCGAGTCTGAAAGTCGCTATGGCCGCCTCCTCTCTTACGACGAGGTGTAGGGGAGGCAGCCCCAGCATCACCTGTAAGGCAGCAGTGGGGAAAGTTCTCATGCTGCCGGTGATGGCTACGCAGGCAAATCTTTGTAGTTTCTCGAGATCCTTTTGGGTTGTACTTAGGTTGGTCCTGGGCCACCAAACTAAATAACCATATGTAATGATTGGTCGGATAACTGTGGTGTATAGCCAGTAGGTTATTTTGGGGCTTATGCCCCAATTTCCTCCGAGGAGTCTCTTGCATTGCCATAGGGCTATACTGGCTTTTGTGATGATGTAATCAGTGTGTTTTGCCCAGTTCAGCTGTTTGTCCAAAAAGATACCCAGGTATTTGGTTTCAGTCGATAGGCTTAGGGTTGTCCCAAAGAAGCTTGGTAATTGTAACGTTGCCAGCTTCCTTTTCTTTGTGAAGAGGACGAGTTCGGTTTTGGTAGGGTTCACTGCTAGTTTGTATTCCTTGCACCAGTCTTCTACTATTCTTAAAGCTTGGCGCATAAGGTTGCATAGTGTGTTTTCGTGTGTGCCGTTTATTATTATGGTCAGATCGTCAGCATAACCCACCGTGTAGTAGCCTCTGCTGTTGAGACGTTTGATGAGGCTGTCTACTACGAGGTTCCATAGTAGTGGTGAGAGGACACCACCTTGGGGGCAGCCCTTCGCCACTATGGCTCTAGTGGTGTCATTTACCGTAACTTGTACGGCTCTCAGTCGGAGCATATTTGTGATCCATCCTCGCAGGGTCGAGTCCACACCGTGTTCCTCGAGGGCTGCGTTGATGCTATGGAAGATGGTTTTGTCAAAAGCGCCTTCTATGTCAATGAAGACAGCTAGTGAAGAGCATTTGTGGTCCACTGCACATTCGATCTTGGAGATCACACTACGCAGCGCAGATTCTGTTGATTTTCCTGAGGAATACGCGTGTTGTTGTTTGTGAAGTGGTCGCTCCCGAAGAGGTCCGTCCCGAATGTGCCGATCACAGAGTCTCTCGAGGGTTTTCAGTAAGAAAGATGTTAGGCTTATTGGTCTGTACGCCTTGGGTTGTGTGTAATCTGGTTTGCCAGGTTTAGGGATGAAAATGACTTTCACCTCACGCCATGCAAGTGGTATATATTTCTGTGCTATGCAGGCTTGGTAGATGACAATCAGCCATGGCGTTAGAACGTCTACTCCCCATTGTAGCAGGGCGGGGAAAATTTCGTCTAAGCCTGCGGATTTATATGGTTTAAAAGTCTTTATTGCCCATTTTATTCTCTCTGCGGTTACTATGGTGCGGGCTCTGGCCCAGTCTTGGTCATTTGGTGTGTGCGTTGGCTCACTTGCCCAGGTTCTGTCCTCGGAGAGATTGCAGTCCCCAGACTGCAATCTCTCCGAGACCCACTTCCCAAAGTGGGTTTCCAAAAGGACTTTACTTGTTTCCTGATCCGACTTGGTGTATGTGTTGTCTGGGGTTTTTAGCGACCCGAGGGTGCGATCTTGATCGGTAGATAGGATCTTTCTCACACGCGCGGCTTCGCTGTTCGATTCAATTTCTTCGCAGAATTTCCGCCAGGCTGCCCTGCTGGCATTCCTGACCTGTTTTTTGAAAGTGTATTGTGTTTTCTTGTATGAGTCCCAGTCTTCTGGTAATCTGGAGTTTTTGGCTCTGTTGAATTGTTTGCGCATGGTTTGCCTGAGCTTACTAAGTTCCGCATTCCACCAGGAGTTACCCTTGTTTGCAGCAGGCGTGGTACGCTTCAATTATAAATTCCGAGAGTTTTGTTACGATGTCTTCAAGTTGTTTGGGGTCTATTAGAATTTGGGGCGTTTGGTGCTGCGTTAGTAGGGAGGCCAACAGCCGTTTGTAGCCGGGTACATTGGTACGGCGTGGGTTGCGTCTAGGTCCGGGTTTTTTTAGGTTAGCCACTAATGAGAAGCGAATCCTTAAGTTTTGCCGCGCTTTCCGAAGCCAGCGTTAAATCAATGATTGTTTGTCCGCGCGATGTGACCCAAGTGGGTTCCGAGCCGCGGTTTGCGATGTTAAGGTTAGTTGAGAACAAGTATGTGCATAGTACCTCACCTCTAGTGTTGGCTTTGTTGCAACCCCAAAGCGGGTGATGTGCGTTTGAGTCCGTGCAGATGACCAGGTCCAGGTTGGTGTCTTCACAATACCTTACCAGGTCGGCCATCCCTTTTGGTGGGCAGTCTTCATCCTCGCCAGGCATGTATACCGAGGCCAGGACGATATCGGGTGCGTCGCCGTCAGTTTTGAGCCTGACGGCTGTTAGATCTCTGGAACATAATTGCGTGAGTGTGGTGGTGGGTACATCCTTGGGTATGTAGGCACAGGTTCGTGGTTTATCTGTGCCTTGTGTGTCGAGGATCAGCTTACCTCCAATGTTATCAAGGCCGCATATTCTGTTATTTCGAATCCACGGCTCTTGGATGAGTGCAATGGTTCGAGGTTCCATCTCCAGCGCCCTGCGCAGGCAGGAGGTAGCCGTCTGGCTATGCTGGAGGTTGGTCTGGATGATTTTTATGGGACGGGATGGGGGCGGCAGTGGGGTGGAATTAGGAGGAGATTGATCCATCGGATGATCCCCCACCCTCTTCCAGCCCATGCTGGACTTCGCTGAGTGCCGGTGATGATGAGAGCAGCTGCTCCGTCCACCCTGGTGGTGAGGTTGGCATCCTCACAGCGTCAGCATCAGCCATCGCCGTTCTGGCCATCTCCTCCTCCAGTTGCGTCATCGTCAGGTCAAGTTCAGTCGGAGCCGGTCTCGTCCGTTCAGTGTCAGTCTTGGTGTCGGAGGGATGGGTGTTGGGGAAGAAACGCACGTATATCGACCCAAGTAGGTACGATATCCGTCGCTCCCTCCCCAAGACCTTTTCGACTTCGTCCGGTGGGATACCTAGGGTTAGATAACTCCCATAGTTATCACCACTGACCGATGTCGCCCTGTACAGGGACCACCTGCCGATGTCTTACCAGGGGTTCTGGCAGGTCAGAACCGTCTGGAGCAGCGTTATGTCCCCATTGTACCTGGGTACGAAGAGCGCCGCTCGAACCCGGGTCGGTACGTCGGACTGTTTCATAACGGTCAGTGTCGCGTCAGTGTTCGGCAGTCTTATTTTGAGCACGTTCTGGGTCAGCCAAGTCAGGGCGTTGTCGTCCTCGCACCACATATGAACCGTGCCATCCGCTACCCTTGGGTAACAACGGAAGGCCGGGACTTTGGAGGGGTTGGTTCGACACGTTTCCATAATGAGGTCCTCAAGGCTGAGCTTGATATGCTCGCCCTCGTCAGTCGTCATATCTCGGGACGGAGGCGAGAGGCAAATCGCTACGGCGAGTCGCCCAGGGATATCCTTAGTGGCCCGCGCGTAGGTTCTCTGCTCCCCTTGAGCGGCCTGGGTTCTAACACGCTTGGCGTCCCCCTGGAGCGTACTTGGTGAAGTCGTGTCATCCGGGCGCTCCCTCTTCGCCGCTCCCTGTCCACTTGGGCCGGGATGCGGTTCTGAGGGGCTTGGCACAGTGCTTTGTGCCAGGGACACCCGGCGTAGGAACCCAGACCGCTTGCCTCGCTTCTGTCTGGTTCGGTGTCGGTCTTCGGTCGTCTCGTCGCGGTTCCGGTCGGTTCCTCCGGATGGTCCTGGTGCAGGCAGTGACTTCTCGCGCTGGGTTTCCCCTTCGCGTACTGTTCCTTGCCCGCACGTTTCCGCGTCCGACTGCTTTTCGCGCTGGGTTTCCCCTTCGCGTGTCTGTAGCCGGTCGCGTACTCCCTTACAACTAACCGTTTGTGCTTCGCGCTGGCTATTGCCTTCGCGGATTTTGCGCAAACGGTTGTTGAGTTCTCTCTCTCTGTTACGGATCTTTCCGCGCTTGGTTTTTAGCATGCGTACTTCGTCCACAGAGATGAAACCAGAACCACCAGATTCCGCTTCCTTTCCCGTCCCGAGAGAGTTCATGTCTTTCAGCCTTGCCTCGATCTTCTCGCGCTGGAGTGCCAGCGCGCGAAGTTCGCTGCTAAGACTGGAGAGTCGAGCTTTGTTGCTGTCGTTGTCAGGATTATTTGTCACACTGTTCCGTACGATGCTCTGTTGCCAGGCCCTCGTGGAAGGTGTAACATTCGTCAATGTGATCGGCGCGGGAGTCACAGCCGTCTTAGAGTCAGTAGGCGCAGAAGTCGCAGCCGATGTTTTTGGCGCCGAAGCGGCCAGCCGCGCAGAAGGCGCGGCGCTACTAGGCAGATTGGTGCCCCCCCCAGATTACAGTGGAGGCAGACCGACGAGTCGGTGTGGGATTCCCCGGCATTGCCGGGACCCACCTGGGGAATATAATTTTTTCCATTCTGCGACATGTTGTAGGGTGTGTGGGCTTTTTTGGAGTTGAGGTTACCCGTCCTCATGGACCGAAAGGAGCAAAGGGAAAAGGAGGGAGAGACTGGGCGTAGGATCATGGGAGTGGGGTGTGGGATTCCCCTGGGCCCGGGATTTTGGCTTTCGGAAAAATGCGAAAAAGCGCCCGGAGGTTTTTGTTGCGTCTACTTCTTTTGGAATTAGACCAAGAACAGGGTGGCAACCTCGTGAAGGTGAATCCCCCAGACTTGCCTTGAGGATCTACACGACCGTAGCGCTCCCCTTCAAGACCCCGCCACCCTACCGCAAAGCATGTCGTTGTGCAACCGCGAAAGCATAAATACAGACCCCTCCCATTGGGGACTTACCCCTTTTTGCCTGGACTGCCTCGTTGGTCGAGTGGTCGCAAGCGTAACTGCTGAACATGAGTTCCTAGGTTTGATTCCCGGGTCGGGCAAAATGTTATTGGGATTTTCCATCAGGAATTTCTCAGTAGCAGGCACGGAGTCTGGTTTTGTGCCCGGTTAATGGAAATAGGCTCGCTCCCTATTACATGGAACTTTAAACATAACTGACGATATGTGGGAGAACTTTTTATTTTATTTATTTATTTAACAACTATTAGACATACCTCTGCTTAACCCTTAGGGGATAACAGGCGTGATGTTATGTTATGTCCTATTTGTTCCACTTTCGATCAGTACAATCATGTACACCTATGTGTGAAGGTAATTATATTTAAGGCTTCGTCCTCGAGATTAGCATTTGATACACTTGTAGTAACGCGTAGTGCACACCATTCCACACTATTTTGAGAATATATACTTCTCTCTCTTCTTCTACCTCTATTTTTTTTTTTTTTTTTTTTTTAATATGTTTTAATGAGGGTAGATTAGTCCACTTGATTCCTGCGCTCGCAATCCGTCTCATTCGCTTTTTAGTGCCGCGTCGTTCCACACTCGCTCGCTCAAAAAATATATTTTAAAAGTTAATATCGAGTGTTAAAGTTTTAATAATGCCTAAAAGAAAAGGTGATAATTGTGATCGTATAAATCAAAAAATTAGAAGATTAGAAAGAAAATTAAGACGCAAGCGGCGTCGATCGGCGTGATCGTTATTGCTCGGACGACTCGGAGTTATCGTCAACAACACGTTTGCGCCGGCGTTCACCGTTACAAGGTAAGTTTTTTTTTTGTTTCATGTTATAATATTATGAATCAGTGTTTGATCTAGTTACGCACTTATTTAATTTCAATAAGATTGCTTAATGATCTTCTAGGTTATAAAATGAAAATAGACGAGATATTTTACTTCTTGTATAGTTTTTAAACGAATATAGGTACCTACTCGTAGTTTTATTTCTACTCAAGACATTAGTGTTACGGACAGTACAATGGGACTGATTTTTTCACTAATATGGGCTAGACTCAATAAGATTAAATTATTCTTTAGTTAGGGAATAATAGTTTGCGGACTAGTGCTTGCATTGGAACTGTTTCTTACTGTTAATTTCCTACTAACAATAAGGTTCAGTCTTTTAGACTATAATTATGTAACTCACAAGTGGGTTGAGAATTTAACATCATTTAAAACAACATTTTATTGTTACGATGGTAAAATCGAATGCAGTCATCACTTCCCGGCCCACCGAGTACGTTGGGACTGTTTCATGGTGCTTGATAAATTTGTTTGTGGACAGTACGTGTTATCATAACTTGGGACTGTCACTTACAATATAATATTGGCTCGCATTGCCAGGCTACATGGGACTTTACGTCTTCTTTTCAGACGGAGAATATATGGAGTTTTTAAACAATGAAGCGGTCATTTCAGACCTATATCAGCCTTCTTCTGAGCTACAAACTGATGTAGACCTAACGCAGCCCGAGGTGGAGCCGAAACCAAGTCCAATCCCCAGCACATCACGAGATGAAAACTCTGTCCAGATTCAGTCTGTTGTGATAGTTTCGCCGGATTCTAGGGGTCCTTCAGCACTCGTAGTCCCAGAGCCTGTTCCAGTTGCAGACTCGATGATACCTGCAACAGAAGACGCGGGACTTGATAATGAGCTGTTGGATATATTAGGCACAGCCTACAACAGAGAAAAAATACGGAAAAGATATACAAAAAGATTTGTCGATAAGATTTCAACATTGGACTACGACGGGGATAACGAAAGAGCTGCGTAGGGAACTTTAAGAAAATTATTTAACTCCTGAAAATGCCAAGTTGATTGATCCTCCTGAATTGAATGCAGAAATAAAAGCAACTGTCTCAGATATTATTGCTAAACGCGATAAAGCTATTGAAAGTAAACAAAAACAACTTACCTTAGCCATTACTTCGACAGGAGAAGCCATCACGCTTGTATTATCTGCAAAGGAGAAAAATACAGCTCTACTAAAACTTCAGATGGATTCTACGTGTATCATCTGCGACTTGACAGTCGATAAGACACGGAGAAACTTCCTATTGAATGCTGTAAAGAAAGAAGTTGGAGAGCAGCTACAAAATACAAAGATTGATAAGCTTCTTTTCGGCGAGAACTTAGCCGAAACCATTAAAACTACGAAAGCCATCACTAAATCTGGTACAGATGTTAAACCTCCGGCACCTAAACCCCCCACTAAGAAGTTTACGCAGAGCACAGTTAATCCTTCATCATCATCTGCCTAGCCTTTTCCCAACTATGTTGGGGTCGGCTTCCAGTTTTACCGGATAAAATACCAGTATTTTACATGGAGCGACTGCCTATCTGACCTCCACAACCCAGTTAGTACCGGGTAATACGATACCCCTTAGTAAGACTGGTTGTGAGCCATCCAGCTCGTCCAAGCAGCTCAGCATCCGCAGCAGCGACAGAACTACAGACGTCGCTAAACAAGGTAAAACTGCTGGTCGATTGTCCTTATTTTATAAAGAATGGTCAATGATTACTCATGATCCAGTGATCCTTTCATCTATAAAAGGTTATAAAATTCTCTTTTTTGGTCACCAATTCAGGCAGTACCTCCTAGTACCTATTCGGAAATATTCCCCGTCGGAAAGAGCACATTTCATTGAATCCATTGATAATTTATTATCGTTAGAAGCTATTTCAGAATGTGAAGCCAAGTCCGACCAATATTTGTCAAACATCTTTTTAATACCCAAGTCTAATGGAAGAATACGTTTTATTTTAAATTTAAAATCTTTGAATAAATTTATCGATACTAATCACTTTAAACTAGAAGACTTGAGAACAGTACTATTGTATTGTATTGTATAACGGGCCGGTGTCCGCAACTCCACGTCAAAGCGCGTATTTTGCGTGCGGGTGGGAGACTATTCGATCCATCCCAATTCCCCGAGAACAGTACTAATACTGATATCAAGAGATTGTTATTAATGCACTATCGACCTAAAGGATGCATATTATTTCCAGGTTCCAGTTTGAGCATTCTATTTATGAATTTAATATTTTACCTTTCGGCTTAAATACTGCTCCGTTTGTATTTACAAAGGTTATAAAACCAGTCATGAAATTATTAAGAATACGTGGATGTACTTATCTACAATATATTTAGATGACATTTGCCTTATTGGTCATGATTATCAAACTTGTTACAAAAACCTGCAAGACACCAAAAAACTCCTCACGAGCCTAATTGGTTTTATCGTAAATAGGGAAAAAAGTAATTTCAATCCTTCCCACACTTGCAGATATTTAGAATATGTTTTATATACGAGAAAGTTTCAGGTCACATTACCAAAAGATAAAGTAGATAGAATTATATTTGAAATCACAAAAAAAATGCAAAGTCAGCTTTGCAAGTTTTGTTGGTTTCTTAGTGTCAGCCTGCCCAGCTGTGGAGTATGGCTGGCTGTATACAAAACTTTTTGAAAGATGTAAATACCTTTGTTTAAAATATACAAATAATAATTATGAATCGGATAAGAATATACCAAATTCATTAAAAATAGACCTTGAATGGTGGAATCATGCTATCGACCATTCTGTTTGTAAAAATAAAGTAGATAAAGATGACCTTGAAATTTTCTCGGATGCCTCAAAAAAGGGGGGGGGGGAATTGCGTGTGGTGATCAGAGAGCTAGTAGCCCGTGGGGAGACGCTGAACGCTCAGCCAACACATAAATTATCTAGAAATTATGGCTGCTTATATTGGCCTTAAAATATTTGCCAAGGATTTTTCTAACTCTCAAATTCTTCTTCGGATTGACAATACCACCGCGATTTCCTACGTCAACAGGATGGGAGGCATCCAGTTCCCCCATTTGACAGATGTTACAAGGCAACTTTGGCAATGGTGCAAACATAGAAATATATATGTTTTCGCTTTAAATATTCGCTTTTCTAAGAACTTTGAAGCAGATCAAGAGTCAAGACGTCCTCCTGATATTGAGTGAAATTTGCAAACTATGCCTACACTAAAATTGTAACAGTATTTGGTCCACCAAACATATATTTATTCGCCAGTCGATTTAATAATAAATGCCCAAGATATGTCTCCTGGCATAGAGATTCGGATGCGTACGCTGTAAATGCTTTTACAATTTCTTGGTGAAATTTTTTATTTCTGTGCGTTTCCACCGTTTATTATGATATTAAAATTATTACGGAAAATTCAGGTGGTTGTCCCACACTGGTCTACACAGCCGTGGTACCCATTATTTAAAAGACTTAGTCTCTGGAATGGTAATATTCAGGGCTTTTGAAAATATAATTTAATCTACCGATTACAGTCGGCGCCACATGCGCAACACCATTACCCTGGTGGCAGAGATCTTATCCGCGAGGCGATGATAAGAAGAGGTATCCCACCTTCATCTATGGATATTTTGCTTAATTCACTTCGGTTCATTTATTGTAATGAGAATAAATTGAACATGTACGAGGTATCAATTCCAAATATTATGTACTTCTTAACATTGGCGTATAATGGCGGTGCCCATACGGAACTTTAAATTCAAACCGGTTGGCTTTAAGTTTAATTACTAAAGAAAACATCTCCGGGAATGAAGATATAAAAAGATTATTTTAAGGGGTATTTCGTTCTAGACCCCCTCTGTCTAAGTATAACGAGACCTGGGGCACCGTCTCTGGTATTAAATAAACTTGAAAAATGGTATCCTAACCAAAAATTAAGCCTTGAAAAAATTACAAAGAAATTAGTTACTCTGCTAGCTCTCGTCACTGCACATAGGGTGCAAACATTATCAAAAATTAAAATTTGTAATATTGAAAGATCTCCTAAAGAAATTCAAATTAAAATTCCCGACCTAATAAAGACTTCTAGAATTGGGGTATCTCAACCCATGCTAGTTATTGCGTTTTTTTTTATAAAAAGCCAGAGATTTACCCAGCACAAACTATACTCACTTACCTCGAAATGACGGAGGGACTTAGAATCAATACTGACACCTTATTTATCAGTTTTAAAAAACCTCATAAATCAGTAGGTGTACAAACTTTATCTAGATGGATAAAGCATACCCTAAGTTTATGCGGAATTGATACTTCCACGTTCACTGCGCATATTACTCGGCATGCTGCCACATCAGCTGCGCAGAGATTAGGTGTTAATATTGACCAAATTAGGAGAGCTGCTGGTTGGAGTCACAACTCCCATGCTTTTGCAAAATTTTATAGTAGTCCTGTTAATTATAATGTATCTAATGATTGTTTTGGAATGGCTATTATGAATGATTCAATTAACAAGCAAACCGCTTAGTTACTTAAGTAATTAGAAAAATAAAATTGTAAAATTAAGTAATTATTATTTAATATTATTTGTTTTGTTTACAATAATATTAAATACTTTGCAATTTCTGGATTTCATTCAATTATATTTTACGATTCATATCTCTAAAAGTCTACAAGTGTATCAAATGCTAATCTCGAGGACGAAGCCTGAAATATAATTAGAGATCAAACGAACTTACCTGTGAGAAGGCTTCGTCCGAATAGTGTAGGTACTCAAAACAACTTAGCTTTGACACACATTCTTTACCGAAAAATAAATAAATTCAATAAAAATAAAGCCAAAGGAATTTCGTTTAATAAATTTCCAACAGAAAAATAATAATAATAGGCATGTATTCAACCAAAAATGCGAGTCATCGACCAAGTTTAACGCGTTAATCGTTCGACAAAGCTATGAAAAATTGCAAACGCGTCCATTCGTGGCGTCATTCGTGGATTATTAAAATTGTTCAGCCATATTGACAAAGTTGGGCGGTCCCAAGTTTCTGTCGTAAATTTAAATGTTGGGACGACATCAAATATTTTTACAGTATGACGAGCTTTCTTTCAAACATCGACGGAACAAAATATACCTACATACGCTTTTGGAATTTAATTATGTTACAAGCCGTAACATTTTAGGTGTACCCGTAGCGAATGTTTGCATAATTCAATGAATACACCTAGCGTATAACGGAACCCTTTTGAAAGCAATTTCATAAGTCCGAAGACCTTCCTTTTTTGATCCCTAATGTGACTAGTTTTCGAGGAAAAATTTGATAAACGTATCGAATAAGTGATCGTCGTAATCATATAATTTATTCGGTGATGTACATACAATTCTATAGAAAAAAAGAATCTTTATTTGGTGTAATCAGAATTTCAGACCTTTTTACATCAATTTTGGTAAGACCAACATTCAGAATTTCATTGAAGGAGAAACGCTAAAAATGCCTACATTTTTCCCCAGAAACATTTTATCACTTTAGTCCTATTTGTTTTCCATTCAATCAAAATTGGTTCATCTTATTTTCAATCTTCACCGTCGACATGACAGCCTTAAAGTAACACAATGCCTGAATTTTACCACAAAACAATGGGGTTTGAAACAAAGCTTCCTTTGTGAACCAACCTGTCTTGAAATCTAATCATCGGCAGTTGGTTCCTCAGACATATTCAAATATAAAAAAAAAAACATTTACATATTCCCCGTATCGAGGCAGGATCTCTTTTTCATGAGCCCATTTGGCAACCCTACGTATGTACGTCGTAAAAGTCCAAATGGCTGCTTTATACAAACAAGCCTATGATAGGGCTGTGTGCGTAGCCAGCTATGTGAAAAGTTTAAATATGGAGTATAAATCTGTGGAATATGAAATTTTAAATTATTTTTCAGTAACTTCTCCTGCATATAAGTGTGAAGTGGAAGGGTTGCCAGTCTATTTCCATATTTTTTTAACCAAAAAAGGTTTACCTATTCCTCTTTCTTCCAGGAAATATGGATGTAAACAATTCATCTGAAACGAAATCGTCGCCTTTAGTTGGCTGTAAAAAATGTTTCTCGTCGTGTTTTTTTACTTGTTTTTTTGCATAATTTATATTTATCGAGATGTAGGTAATGCAAATCTCTACAGTAAAGATATACCACCTGGACATATTTTTTAGTCTTATTTGTGATTGGCGAAAAATTATTTTTGTGCCGAAAACACAAAACGAAAACAATATTTGGTACTGGTTGGTTTAGTACTGGGTAATATGGGGTATAACTTCTTGGTAAGACTATCAAAGATCTACAAATAACAACCGGGACCAACGGCTTAACGTGATTCCGAATCATGGAGGAAACTGGTGGTCACCCATCCAAAGACCGACCTAGGCAAGCCCGGCTTAACCTGAAGATCGACCCAAGTGGCTGTTATTATTTAGCCACGAGATCCTTATAAATGACTAAGCAGCACTAAAATGCTTTCACCACAAAACATAAAGCGTAAATATTACACTTTAGAATTAGGTCTGTACTGAAAGCATAATAATCTCTTCAAATAGACTATGAATGCTTTAAGTAATTCATCAATGCCAGCCAAAACCACTGAATCATTGAATCTTGAGTTTTCAGGGTCACTTCTCGTCGCTGTCATAATAAGATGTTCTTTCACTGAAGCAAATATTTCCACAATGTTGAAGCAATTCTGGAAAGAAGTTTTTCTATTAGTGTTTTATTCGGAGACCAGTGAAGTTTGACAGATTGTTGTAAAAATTATTTTGCCTGATTTTGCTGCTATCGGTATTTTTATAGGACTTTTTGAAACACTTGTTCAGCAAAATAAATTGGTGTATAAATGTTGTGTTTTTCTACAAACAATGGGAGACTTTACATCATGTTGAGGTCCTAGAACGAGCTCGCGATGTAAACGTAACGTAAACACGAGTACGTCGATTTTTTTATCGAACATACAATTATTATTTATTAGTATTTTACCTAAATTGTTTGCAACGATTTAGTTTGTAACGTTTTAGATTGTAACGTTACATTTTCCTGGTAGGAGCCAGTAAACTGTAAGATCACACTGACCACTCACCTAACTAACTTTCAGTCTGGAGGAGAGTATGGTTACAATAAATAGTCAAGGGGACGAGATAAAGAAATTTATTATTAATGTACAACCTAACCTATATGGAGCCTACCTATATGGGCTGGAGCTGTCTAATCCTAACTAGGCCAGAAAAGCCGGCGTACGAAGCCAAGAGTTGTAAGACATCAGCCTTGGCGGCGGAGGGCCGAGGGACATCAGTTTTTGAGTCTTCATCGCGGTGGGCCAAGGGACATCAGTCTTCTGACATCGTAGCGGAGTGGCCAGGTTCTGAAGTCACCGACCTCGGAGGGGTAAAAGGGCTAAGAACCACCAGCCGTCGGAGTGTCGTTGCTTGCTGCCAATAATTATGTTTCTGTAACACGGTGATAATATTTATCGATGGGCTAGTGTCCACATGGCGTCAGGACTTATGACAGACGCCAGGGCTAGACGTCGCCGGCTTGGCGACCCTCTGGAGGCGTCTAGGTTGAAAACGACGCGTAGTTTTGTTTGCTATACCGACATAGCTTTTAAATATACGAAGAAAAGGGACCTGCCCACCATCAACCGATACTTAAAATCACCAGACTTCTTGCCGACATGAGCACCAAAAGTAGACTGAAAATTCCACCACCTGGCTCCCGTCATCTCCAGATGATTGACATTTTATAATTTAAAATGAATTTCTAGAACATATTAAAAAGAAAAGATAATGAGGTCGATTTGATTTACCTATGCTAGCTCCAGCAATAAATTAAAATTAAACTAGGCCTGTCACTCACTGACATTATTAACGTTAACAAAGATTCAAGAGAGATAAAATTCTAAAGAAAAACTTAAATAACATGAATTACAAGGTAAAAGGTATGCTAAGCCTCCAGGAAATGATCATGAAGCTACCTAGAGAGGACGAATGCTTAAATTTTCAGGTAAATAATATCCAAAAATGTTAGTATAAAACCCATGTAAAAACAATCATTACAAAATATGGATCCTTCAATATGGTTGAGTTGAATGGCGCCGATACACGCGTCTTGTTCGTGATCGGGCGCTGTCAGTTGGGACTGGTCAACTGTTAGCTGCCACGGTTCATTTTAGTTACTTTATTTTTAATTTGTTGATTTAATGTTTTACTCTGGACGCTCATAATGTGCACGTCTTTCTACATCGTTCTCACATATATCTATAATCTCAACATGAATGATGTAACCAAGATTTTGTAACAATATTTTGATTTAAAAGAATGTCCATGGAGTTTCTTGCCCGTTCTTTTCCATAGAGATCTACGCTAGGGAATGGGCAACTACAGTACTTTCTCAAGGTATTATGTCTTGTGTCTGGGACTGTAGCTTTGTTTTTTTTTTTTTTGTATTTTTGACATTCAAAAGTGCCGTAATGGTCTAATTGAAATAAATGCTTTGAGTTTGAGTTTGGATACATTCTTAATTTGTCTGCAAATTACAGGAACTGATAGACTTTACTGAAGGTGCCAAAGACGTAGCTAAATTTTAACACATTTATTTTAGAATCTAATATATATGCCATCGACTAACACGACGAGCAGAATCTATGTGTCATAAGCAGGTTGTTTTTGCCTCCCCAGGATCGGAGTCTGTGAAAAGACTTCCAAGTTAGCTAATGCAACTCATGTCCTGATGAAAGGTTTTCAGCAGGTGGAACCAGCCCTAGGATAGACACTACCACGCTGATGATTGATTTTGATGATTTTGAGAGTACTTCAGAAGGTATTTCTCTGTTTACGCCATATCAAATTTATTGATGTAGAAATATTATAAATACATTCTGAGCTTACAGTTTTTACTAAAACGCTTAAAAGCTAGCAATAATCATATTTCAAAAGTCAAATAGCATCTTCTAATCAATAATTCAGAAAGCAAAGTCGTCAATCGTGATATTATTGAAGTATATAAAGTTTTGTAGATATATCTAGATCAAAATAATTGATATTAATATTATCTTTTTACAAAGACCTAGAAAATAAGGGTTATTGTTATACCTTTTCCTTTTTTATAACGTCTTGTTTATGATAGGTACTTCTAGAGGTGAAGTTTGTTTGTTTATGGTTCATAGATTTCTGGTTATGTCTGTTGAATTTATTTAGTGGTCTGTTTAGCAAATAAAATAATGAAGTTGTTTAGAAGCAGTAGGTATAGTTTCGCTTTGTCATTGGTCGTTTGATCATGAATATTTGAAAAACGAATAGGTAGCTGTTTCTGCCACAAAACCAGACATAACGAAAGATTTATTAATAAGCAGTCGGATAAAATCGTCATTAGACATCTCCTTTGTCTAGGATTTTCCTAACATTATTGGGGTCGGCTTCCAATCTAACAGGATGCAGCTGAATACCAGTACACCACATGAGGCAACTACTTATCTTACCTCCACAACCCAGTCACTGTGAAACACGATATCCATTGGTAAGACTGGTTGTCAGAAATACAGCACTTTATTCGGGTTCCCAACTCTACCCCAAACAAAGTTCAACTCTACCTATTGATATTTAAATGTTATTAAAGTCTCTATAGACATCGTTGAGAAAATTGTTACGCTCCTCCACCCCTACCCCCTTACAGAATTACCCGCAGAGCCTAACTTGTTCAATTAGGATTCCTGTTCCAACTATGAACAACTTTGTCGTCAGTTATATATTGTGAGATTGTATGAAAATAATATAGAGTAGAGTAGTTATACCTAGTCCGCCTACTCGTTGTTAGGGGATATATGTATACGTACGCTATTTTTGGCGTGTCCTTGTAACTTTGATCGTTGAGTAATCATCCCTTCACTTAAAAAACTAACTACACACATTATAAAAATTAAAAACGGTTTTATAACTAAACTAAACTAACAACAAAAGGGCATAAAACTCTTCCTCAACGCTGTCAGCTGATAATGTGCCCAAGAGACTGGCGGCGTTGCTACGTTGTGTGACAACCGTTGTCTAGAAAATAACGGATGCAAAAAGACACAAGAATTCAAGAGTCAGTGGTTCTTCTCAGCGTTGTGATACGTAGGTAACTAGGAACTCCTCTGGTCTTTACACCCTATGAATATGTTACATATAAGTATGAATAGAATTTTCTCGACTTTATAGCACTAATTGAACTACATACAATCCTTGATAGTTGGAAATCCTTGTAATTCTATGGCACACAAAACGTGTTTTCTTTGACACTGAAAATGAGCTTTAAAAGCTGAATTTCAAGCCCCCCTACCCCTTTAGACTATTGTTTCATAAACTTTAAATTCAGTTTACTAACTCTAAATAATTGTAATTTAAGTTTCGCCCAGTCTTGAATAACTTGAGATAAATATCAATTAAGTGTCCAGTTATACTTTAATTGAATGACTATAAAAGCAAGTTAATAAGTAAGCTCGTGATGGCCCAGAGGTTAAGGCCTCGCCTCTTATGCATGAGGTTGTGGGTTCAAATCCGTGCAAGTACCAATGTGTCTTTTTCAATTCTTAGTTATGTACTTTCTATGTTTATCTTGGACATCACAGACATCGGTGAAGGAAAACATCGTGAGGATACCTGGACTTATAATTAATGTAAGTCTGAATTCGTCAACCCGTCTTGAGCAAGCGTGGTGATCAATGCAAGTGCGTTCTCTGTATCAGAAGAGGGCTTTGCCCAGCAGTGGGACAGTAATAGGAGGGTAAAAAAAGGAGGTAAGTAGATTAAGAACTGTTGACGACACTTTTAGTGGCTGAGCGATTGACCGCTGCTCTGCGTGTCACGGGTTACTTGTTGCGAGACGCTGTTGAGAGACACGGGAAAAAAATGTATGGCCTACAGGTAGTTGTTCCTGGTCTGGCTGTTAATATTTGTAAACGCTCACGTACAATACAGGAGAAATTCCTAGTGTGGGCCAACGTTTTAAATAAAAAATATGACTGATGTAATGTGTCATCTGTTCAATAATATTAATCATTCTCGTGAGTTCAACCTTAACAAACTTTTACGATAAAAGCATAAAAGTTATAGGAATTACGACTTTAAAAAAAAAAACAAATCAATCAGATAAGGATAGAAACCTCAATAACTTCTATCTGTCAACTGCCACTCTAAACATACGGTTTGCAATAAAATTTTAATTTTCGCGAATCAATTTTTTTTTAATATTTTTATTTAATGTAATGGTTTTTTATGACTTAATCCGTACTTTTCAAGTGACAGTTGACAGATCATAGAGGTCATTGACGTTCCTATTCTTATTTGAAATGCAATAAAACAGTATTCTTGATTAACATTAACATTTCATAACACAATTACAACACGCCTGTCTCATCCCGCATCTCATCAATTATAATTATCTCGCCTGTAATCTATCTCAGCCATGTAAGTTTACTGAGAGTCAATGTATAACACAATGAGGGCTATCGTTTTTGAGCTCACCAGATGGTGCCACTATCGAGTAAGGTCCTGTCAATAATTCTATTTTATACTATAAAGTACCAATAACTTCATAATAAAGTTTATTTTATTATGCGTATAACAACAAAGTGTAAACTTCAGATACATATTTACAATATTCTCCATAAAATTAGGAAGCATGAAACATTTAAAAATCATTCTATCTCCAAGTAAGTACTAACAAATAAGATCCTAAGTTGCTACTTAAAATCTTCAAGTCAGATAATTAATCAGGAATGGCTCAGTCTAGAACACAATCGTGAGTATAAGTATAAATACGTGATAAAAAAGCACGCAACGCGCGAACAATGTATGACATCTGACATTTCGGAAGACCTTACTCTACACGAACGCCTCTAGCGGCGAATTCATGCACGATAGCCCCCATTGCAACTGACTCCAAGCTTGGATACTGGCTGATTTTTACACCTGCCAGTTTGACAACCAGTCATAAGAAGGAGTATCGTATTACCCTACATTAACTGGATTGTGGAGATCAGATAATTTTCACATAGTTGGGAAAAGACTAGGCAAATGATGATGTTTACACCTTCACTGGGCAAACGGCTTTTATTTAAATCACATTTTCACTTCTCATGCTCTAAAAGTACGCCAATATAGCCCTACGAAGCGGGACTAAAGTGACCACTTTAGTGTCTACATCAAACTCAAACAGCCAGTAAATATACTATTATCTGTGGAGTGTGGACCATCTTCATTGCGAAAATGTTGCGAGTTTTAGTTCCATGGTTTTTCCGCAACAAAGGTGGCACCATGTGTTGCTGTGATTTTTATTTTATTAAGTATCATTTATTAAATGTTTTTGTACTAAATTGACTATTTTTTTCGCACTCAAACTGAAAAGTACAGTTTGTACCTCGAGACTAAACGCCAACTTAATATACCCTCGGTTTCATTGACTCCCTCGCACGCTCAGGAGTCAAACCAACTCTGGTATATTATGGCTTCGTTTAGTGCCTCGATATGAAATATACTATTAAAGTCGTCTTGTATTTCAGTATACGTGACTCCTCACAGTCAAATCTTTCACCCCGCTAAATACCGTCGGATCCGCCCTAAATAATCCATTTTGCGACTTTTGCCTTATCTCCAAAGGTCCCCTTACCACAAGCGGTCTAAAAACACCAGTCATCGTCTCCTTGTCACCCTTGTTTAATTACTTGCAAGATGCTGAGCTCAGCATCCCTGTAGCTGTCTAAAACAGTCAAGTTTGAGTTAAAACTGCGCTTTGATTCCGTCGTTTGAATAGTGTTGAACTGGGCACCTTTTGGGCTGAATATGTCAGTGGGAACTACATACTCGTGTTATATGTAACACATTTTTATAAGGACTGGAATGACGTAAAATAGGCTATGGTTAAGCAATAATCGCCCAGAGACTTAAGCATTCTACAGTACTTAATTAAGTGTAACTTCAACCGTCGAGAATTATGGCCTGAAAGATTTAATCATGTGTTTCAGCTCAAAAAACATTTTGATTGAGAATTCTTTGTAAAAGCTTAGCCTCATTTTTTTTTAAACGTACAGAAATTTGTGTGATAGAAAAATAGACAACTAAAGCAAAAGATTTTTCTTTTGCTCCTAATTACGGATCCGTAAAAAAACCCAGAAACGGCTTCGTCATTTGTTTTTTTATTTACAAAGGTAAATATTGGTTCTTGTATCCTCAGCAAAGTATATAGGTTTGGGCATTTGTTTGTTTCTATTTTTTAGGGATTTTAGAATATTTATAGACTTAACGTAACGCCTATATTCTCCGAAAGGTACCCAGAGGTGTAACAATAGTCCACCCACATTGCGCGAGATATATTGAAGTCTCATATTATGATAGACGAGCCGGGCTGCTACAGAGTTTTCACTAGTTAATTATTTATACGTTCTACGTAAGTTCTGTAGAAGTTTTTTGATGTGCAAAAGTGTTTGAATAAGCCTACATAAAGAAATATCATTTGCCTATCTATTATTTGAATTCAATGAAAACTTCGCTACAAAATAAGGTCTCCATAAAATAGTTTTCTTTTCAATAAATAGAAAGATCGCAAAAGCGGCTTAAAAATATTGCCACTTAACATCTGAAAGACTCCCTGGCTTATGGCCTTTGCCAGTTTGTCGGGCAATATTATTACTCGGTGACTGGGCTATAATACGATTACACTGAATACAGCCACTATTTTCAAAAAAATAATAATATTTACAAACGCGTATGAAAAGTAGACTAAATCGAAAAATCTTCATAGGTGATGAGGAAGCTGAGGAATAGTAGAACATTCTCCATGCGTTATCAAAAAGACGTATCTTTCCAACCGGACGGGTGTGTAATGCTGACTGTTTTCGGGTTTCTGTATGGTGTGCGCAGATAACCAGCTTGTGCCATGCAGGATTTAAAGTGACGTCAGGCCGGTATAATGCGTAGTTCGCAAAGATAGATAAGCCATAGAATAAAATATGTAATTATGCAATATAACCACAATAGAAAATGCGATTATAAGCTGAAAATTATTTATTTATTTCACTTAAATAAATAAAAACAAACGCAAAGTCCGGTTTTCTGTATCTTGACGTATACTTAAACTAAGTACTTAACAGCTAAGTAATAAAAACTACGCTTTGTATTCTTGAAGTTGAAAAAGTACACAGTTTAAGTACTTTATCCGCGAGTTGAAATAAGAAGTTCAGCTTATTACAGTTAAGTGAAAAGCAAACTTGTTGACAGCGAATTAACTAGTATTATTTTAAAATCCGGTTTGTGCATAGTTTTAATACGCCCTTTGCAAGAGCGAGAAACAGAGTGGTACAGTGCTATCGCTACGAGTATCGCACGCTAGATGTGGTGCAACTGTTAATATATTTTAACGTGCACATCTTGCCACATTGTTCTCACATAATGTACCATCTCAACAGGAATGATGTAGGTAACCAAGGTTTTGTAAAAATATTCTGAAAAGAGTTTCCATGAAGTTTTTTGCCCGTTCTTCTCCATGATAGAGATCTACGCTTTGGAATGGATAACTAAAGTAGATACTTTCACAGTTATTATACCTTGTGACTAGGACTGTAGGTTAATTTTATTGTTGTCATTGTTTCTATAGTTCAATGAGTAAAACTACTGAAATTAATGCTTTGATTTTGAGTCATCAGTTGTTTTAATATATGGAGGGCTAGATAACAGGAAAAGGCTTTAACTGTTACCTCGTAATTTACCTGCTATTGAGAAAAGATTAAAAAGAAGAAAGAAAGAAAGAAGAAGAATTTCTAACACCTTTGGCCTAAAATTAGCCGCAAGAACTCAGCAGTCACTTCTATTAAACCAACAGGCCTAACCAAAATCACATGTACTATCGAGGACACTCCCTTCTGACCACCACTATGCTAATTTTTGCTTGCACTTACAACATAGAAAACGCTCTCTAGCCCCGCTCCGTTAACTTTGTATAGAAATAATGAATGAAAAGATATCTATCGGCCGAGCGCACTGACGACGCACGCCAAACGAGAGTTATTGTTATTTTGCGCTCCAAAGTTGACGCTTTGCTAGTAAGCCTAAACTTTAAGGGGGCGTGGCTCGGCCTCCGCATGATTTAAGCGAAAAACAATTAAACTGATCAGGCGAGAAAGACCACGACTGTACCTGATTAAATTAGCAGGTATAACTAAGTGTAATAAACCCTTCCACCACGTCGAAATTTCAAGCTCATGCTTCTTGCTACCCGCCTTGCGTCCACCGACATGCGCATGTGTCACATGTGCGCATGGGTCTTTCACTTGAGAATTATTATTTTCTCGTCGCAACTCGCATCAAGTTGAGTCGTGCCATGCTCTAAGTAATGGAAAAAATCATAATATTGATAACACTATATTTAACTAAACGAAATCAAAATATGAATCAAAACTGGGAATTCGGTAAACATTTTTTTTTAAATTCACCTGTAAATTACTGAGACATATAGGTTTAGGTTATTAACGTCGAAATACATAAGATAAAAAAAAAATACAGTATTGGAGGTTTTTTCTAGTGTTAAATAAAACGAGTATAACTTTCCAAATAAGTACCCACTTATCTACCTTCTCTTGGGTTTGTTTTGTTAGCCATACATCAAGAATAAATGACTTAAGGTGACGTCACTTTACCTCATTGCAAACGCAATTTTAAAGTCTCATAACTTTTTTATTTCTATAGATATTTAAATTATATTTTCAGTTTTTGTTTTTTATTTAAATGATTAAACTTAACCCAACATGGAAACTTCTCCATTGCATTTTATTGGTTTTCTACGCAGTCGCAACACGCTTGTGGCTTGAGAATGTGGCTTGTGGCAGTAACCTATAGAAGGTTTACTAAGTACTCATGTTAACGTGTTACCTACATTTACTCCAAAACTGAGAAGACCTAAACACACACAAGAGTCTAGTGTAAGCACTGTAGCGTCCCCAAAACATTGACCTGCAGCTTTCAGCTGTCAAAACAGGCTGTTTGTATATTTTCTTACTGAAGGACCAATACAAATAAATTTTGTAACGAGGCTTTGACACCAAATAAATATGGCAACGTTATTTACAAATAAAACAAGTTTTAACATTAAAATGACCTCTTTAAGAGAATTTTTATTTTAAAATTTTAGATTTACAAGTAATCGCTATTTTTTAATTTTGCTTACATGTAAACAAAATTTAATTAAATTCTTGTTTCTGTAATCTATTTTTTAAATTATCTAGCTGTTACCAGTAAAATATAAATTTCCTGGAACTGTTTTAAATGAAAAAATCGGCCAAGTGAGAGTTGAACTCACGTGGAGAGGGTTCCGTACAATGCCGTGTTCTTATTTTGAGTTTACCACTTTATTTTTAATTGATAGAATTATTATAGGTTTTCCTGTATTCTACGAGCAATGAACTATATTTTGTTGCTTTTTTCAAAATTTTATACTCAGTATTTTCGGAGATCAGCGAGGGAATGGTCATATTCGCCTTCATCCATGAATAAAACCAAAACTATTTATTTTACAATAATAACAAAAATATATTTGAGATTATCACAATAATTCCTTTTATTTGATATATGACACAGTAAAGTTTACAAAACTATTATTTTTAATTTCCTAATTTGTTCCCCGAAAATGACACTTATATAAAAAAAAAATATTACTTTGCACATCTGTGTTCCTGTGTTCTGTGTTGTGTCCCTCTCATTGAGAGGAGGCCGTGTCCCAGCAGTGGGAACATTATAGGCTGTTGATGACGATGATGACATCTGTGTTTGGGTTATAGGATTACACCATCCTACCTAACTTCACCTGATTTGGTCCAGTAGATTCGGAGCAAATTGGCTGGACAGACAGACAGACGCACGAGTGATCCTATAAGGGTTCTTTTTTTATGCGGAACCCTAAAAATATCCTATTAGAAATCAAACAACCTGCCATCGCTGTTTACCTTTGAGTTTTTTCATGTCATGTAATAAAAATTGAGGTATTTTTTTCATAAGCCCTTCAAGTAACATTCTTTTTACTTTCCTAAGTAGGTGAACACTACAGAAACCTTTCTATAACATTCCCTAAACGTGTTAATCAATAGACGAATTTCCATTGGGCACACACAGCTAGTATTTTTTTATCAATTTAAAGGTTCGAATGTTTTGAAGTATGTTACTCAATCACGCTTTCAACGGCTAAAAGGATTTGGATGTTCGGAACACTGGCCGACTTATGGCCGCGTCCTAATTGGCTATGGGTCGCACGAACTCGCGATCTGGCCAGGATTACTTTTTCCACACAGACTAAGTCGTGGGTAAAAGCCTGTTACATGTTTTTGGTTTTTATTCAAAACAAGCTGATGCCCGCGACATTTTTTCGCGTAACTTTGTTAAAAAATATAACTGCCTTATTTGAATCGGATTTCGTTAACAATAGGAGGAGCTCGTGGCTAAATAATAACAGCCGCTCTGGTCGATCTTGAGGTTAAGCCGTGCTTGCAAAAGTTGATCTGTGGATTGGTGACCACCCTTAGATACTGAGTTTCCTCCGTGCCTCGGAAAACACGTTAAACGAAACGCAAAGCTTTTCTTACCTTTTATAGTTTTTGTTTGGTTGTTAATTTTGATCAGTTTGTTTTGTCTTGTGTGTGACAAATAAATACTTTTCCTTTTCTTTTATTTTGTCATTTCTTTGAAAATCCTTCAGATTGCAATAGACACTGTGATACGCAATTGGAGAATAAATTGGTGTTACGTATACCGAACGATATATGTATTTACCTCCATTTTTATTTCGCTCTGTGTTAAAGTTGGAATCACATAAAGTTTGTTGGCTGCGAAAAACATGATGGATGACTTTTATTATTTGTTTATTTAACGGTAATTTCGCCGAAAACAGTTGAGGAGTTCGTACAATGCTTATGTGTTCCTGTTTACTGGCGTGATTTATTTATTGCTTGTATGGATTGATTTAAGAAATGGCTTTTGGTTTTTCTTTGTGTTTTATTTTGAATAGAATAAAACAGAATATTCTTCACTAAGTACGTAAAGCCGTTGGTCCCGGCTATCATTTGTAGATCTTTGACAGTCGTTATAGTTAGTCAGTGGCACGAAAGTCTGACAACGAGTCTTACCAAGGAATATTGTACTACCTAGTACTAACTGGGTTGTGGAGGTCAGATAGGCAGTCGCTCCATGTAAAATACTGGTGCTCAGCTTCCTCCGGTTAGACTGGCATCCGACCCCCACATAGTTGGGAAAAGGCCTAGGCAGACGATGATCGAGTTGATAATTTTGTTTCTGTAACTTTAGAATCTGGATAGTATTCTAGAAACAATAATTAGGCACTTAACCTTAGAGTAAAACAAATCAGTACGGTCTACTTTAAAGCTCTCTGCAAAAACAAAAATGAATCCACAAAAAATGGCATTAAAATTCAACACCACGTTTTCGTTCGAAGAAATTCCCCTAAAATAAAATCATCGCGTGACCTTTTAACCTGTTTAGCTGCGGTATCATAATGACCATCCATTAGAGGGTCGGCTGAATACATCACCGCTATCTGAATGGCCCAAACCAACTTATTATACTGATCGTTCAATCTCACTTCATAACGTAACTTTGTTTAACTCTGCTAGGAAATACGCGGCGCGGCCGGCCAAATGTATGTCCAATCTACAGGGTGTAAAAGACCTTATCACGAAGCCGTCAACCAAGCGTTCTGTACATCAAACTAAGTAACTTTACGCAAAAATTATTGCTGGGGAACATCTTTTTTTTTTGGGGTGAAAAATCATGTTTTGTGGTAGAACTCAATGTAACGCACTCAAAACATTATACTGATGGATGGATTGGATAGTACGGGGGTCGTGGAGGTGTTTAAAGTAAAAGTCTTACATTAAAAACTGGTATTATATTATAAAAAAAAAACTTGTCAAAAAGTTGGAACTTTGACCCCCAATATCTCCGTAACTTAAGTTCCGTTCCGTAAGTTAAGACGGATCTGTTTTTATGCGAGCATTCGCTTAAGTATTGCACAGGACTGTTCGAAAGAGATACCGTGGCCCCGGAACACAAAGGGCGATGAAGGAACATGGATGGGTTTTAGTCAGTAAAAGTCTGACACTCCCTCCTGCTCCGCCCAGAGCGGGAAGTCATTTGATGATTTCCCATCCGAAAAAAAAAAAAAAAAAAAAAGTGTTGCACACGTCTATGCTGACAAAGTGCTTACTTCTCATAAATTTGTATATATAAAATAAAAAAATGACATAATTTTGTATATTCCAGTCATGGACATATCACTTTAATTAGTACCTATTTCCGCCAAGCTTATTAAAATGAAAAAGTTTTCCGATGATGCAGAGGTCAAAATAACAACAAGGATGACTGTCCAGGATACGTAGACCTTGAAAGTTCTCGTCACGTCACTAAAACCACGCAATGTAAGCATAGCCTTTTACGATCAAATGACCTTCATTAGTTCTGATTCAAATTTACACCCTGGCTTAGGACCAATCACCGCTCCCTCCGAAGCCGTAAAGTCTAAAGCTCCTAGAAAATCCAGGTCGTAGTCAGTAACACGTGGCGACTGATTTCTTATTAGTTCTAAAATGAACATTTTTCCTTTTATATAATGTCGTGCCAGAAAAAGTAGTGACGTAGTATCGTTCTAATTAAGTTTTGGCTATATTTATCGTGTAATTTATTTTAGTATATTTAAATTTTTTGAAATGAGGAGCTCGTGGCTAAATAATTACAGCCGCTCGGGTCGATCTTTAGGTTAAGCCGTGCTTGCCTAGGTTGGTCTGTGGATGGGTGACCACCCTTACATACCGAGTTTCCTTCGTGCCTCGGAAAGCACGTAAAGCTGTTGGTCCCGGCTGTCATTTGTAGATCTTTGACAGTCAGTACAGGTAGTCAGTGGCCCAAAAAGTCTGGCAACCAGTATTACCAAGGGGTACCGTATTTCCCAGTACTAACTGGGTTGTGGAGGTCAGATAGGCAGTCGCTCCATGTAAAATACTGGTATTCAGCTGCAACCGGTTAGACTGGAAGCCGACCCCAACATAGTTGGGAAAAGGCTAGGCATATCATGATAATGATGATGAATTTTGTGAAATGAAATTATGCCTGCCTATTCTTTTCCCGACTATGGGGTTGGCTTCCAGTCTGAAGCAGAAGAAACATCTTTCAAATGCATTCAATTAAATGAAAAAAACATTAGTGCTGGTAAAATCCTGAGCAAAATATAACATAAGCATTGTAAAAGCAACCACAGGCCTCCTCTCTGGGGAATGGACCTCATAAAATCCATCATGTGGACTGAGTTCGTTGGTGGATATCGGTTTCCCTAAGATATGTTCCTTGACCATGGGCGTGCGCCCCTAAGAGGCAATTAGGCAAAGCCTACCCTACCAACTGGGCATTCATTATAACGAACTAACTATGTAATAAAATATCACATTATGTACAAAATATAAAAAAAAAAGTTCAAACTCCTGTTAGAATACTTATAGCAATTTGTCGCTCCCGTGTCACGCAACTAACACTTTACTGGAAGTTACTACAAAGGTTGGAGCTCCGCCGGACAGGCAAGCACTGGACTTGCCTTAAACCCATTGATAATTTTACGCACACATTGGCACATTGGTGCATATTTTCGTGTGTATGAACTGCACACATGTATAGATTGCAGTAATTTTAGGGCGGTAACTCCTGCGAGTGTAGCTGGGCTGCTGGGCTGTGATTGGCTGCTACAACACAAGGCCAGGATTCAAGGTGGATGTTCTTTAGCCCGCGAAATTCAAATTTCCTTACGTTTTTTGCAATTTGCAGGCCAGTGCTAGGGTGTATGTTCAATGTTGATTAAAATAATGATTCCTGGGGGTTATTGGCGCGTATTATTATTATAATAATCAATAATATTATTGTTATTATATTTTACTTCATGGGTGTCGTTTTTGTAGTTTTTGGGATTGGTGATAATGAAAATGAGGTCAAAATAAAAATCCAAGATGGCGCCGATGAAAATTTTCGGTTTTTTCTTCATGGGTGTCGTTTTCGAGGTTATTGGGGTTGGTGATAATGAAAATGACGTCAAAATGAAAATCCAAGATGGCGCCGATGAAAATTTCCGGTTTTTTCTTTATGGGTGTCGTTTTCGAGGTTATTGGGGTTGGTGATAATGAAAATGAGGTCAAAATGAAAATCCAAGATGGCGCCGATGAAAATTTTCAGTTTTTTCTTCATGGGTGTCATTTTCGAGGTTATTGGGGTTGGTGATAATGAAAATGAGGTCAAAATGAAAATCCAAGATGGCGCCGATGAAAATTTTCGGTTTTTTCTTCATGGGTGTCGTTTTCGAGGTTATTGGGGTTGGTGATAATGAAAATGAGGTCAAAATGAAAATCCAAGAAAGCGCCGATGAAAATTTTCGGTTTTTTCTTCAGGGGTGTCGTTTTCGAGGTTATTGGGGTTGGTGATAATGAAACTGAGGTCAAAATGAAAATCCAAGATGGCGCCGATGAAAATTTTCAGTTTTTTCTTCATGGGTGTCGTTTTCGAGGTTATTGGGGTTGGTGATAATGAAAATGAGGTCAAAATGAAAATCCAAGATGGCGCCGATGAAAATTTTCAGTTTTTTCTTCATGGGTGTCGTTTTCGAGGTTATTGGGGTTGGTGATAATGAAAATGAGGTCACAATGAAAATCCAAGATGGCGCCGATAAAAATTTTTTTTTGCTATCATTATTTCGTGGCCTACCCTTCGTGGAATACTACTGCACGCCACTGTCCTTGACCGTTTTAAGGGTAGTGGTAGGTGTAAACGGCTCCTCCACGAAGCCGGCTACTAAGCATTCTGTACATTAAACTAAGTAACCATACGCAAAAATAATTTCTGGGATCCTACTTTTTTATTGTGTGAAAAATCACGTTTTACGATGATATGACTCAAACTCAATGTAACACACTCAAAGTGGTGCTGATGAATGCATTGAATAGTAAGGGGTTTGTTAAAGTTACTCGTATAACATTAAAAACTTGTGAAGAAGTCGGAACTTTGACTTCCAATATCTTCGTAACTAAAAGGAAGGTATGGTCCATATATGGGCAGAACAAGTACCTACCTATCGGCTCCGTTAAAGACGTAAAGACCCCATAGTCTTTACACTCATTATAATTTACATAAATTGACTACCTAGGTACCCATAACCAACAACTCGAAAGCTACGACCGTTACCACGGGAACAACACTGCCTTACAATATACCAATTCACCATTAATAAATCCCATTGCACGCAGCTGCACATTTGAACAACTATATTCTCTGTTATCCTATTTGAGTTCTAGAAACGGAGCGGAGACATTTGCATTTCAATTTGAACCATTAAAAAGAGCCGTGAGACTATCGGAGGAAAATCGTCCATTACGGACGTTGGCTATGAATTTATGAATGAATAGGAAATGCTAGAGCACGCAATGAAGGAATATTATGTAATTTGTCCTCGTTCGCCAATAAAATAAGGCTGTCTGCAACGCTGTTTTGACAAGAATGAGTTTTTTTTGTTACATTCTAAAACTGGAATTGATTATAATCACAGTTTTTGACTTATTCGTCTACTGGCGCGTGTAAATCTCGCGTGTGCGCGCGAGTTGGCACCTTCCGATTTTACCTTTTTGTTTTGTCGTCAACTCGCTCGACCTTGAAAATCTGTCGTTTTTTACTCGCCAGTTGACGAATAAGTCCAGTTTTCTTTCAACTGTCGTTGGACAGGGTTTTTTTGTGGGAAGGTCTCATAAATACTTGTGCAATGATGATAATGCATAATATAAAATAACTTCGATCGTAAAAATCGCTATCAATATTTTTAGCCTTGACAGTACAAGATTATTTAATTCCGCATTCAGTACCGGGGGGGGGCTCCAAATATTTCAATGAAATGTATTGTGCAAACATTTCGTTCAAATATTTTATTTACTCTAGGTTTCATTGTTTAAAATGTAAACAAATTCTATTTCGAGTTCTATTTTTGTTTTGTTAGATGAAAAGTGTTGGTGAGGAATAATGGTTTAATGAAACAATATCCAGGACGGCCGGCATTTTATTTACCTGTGTCCTTCTAGGAGGTGAGCCTACCCGTCATATTAACATTTTGATGCATGCATGAAAAGTTTTTTTTTACGAATCAGATCTAAGATTGAGATACAGGATGTAAACAAACTCTTTACGAAGCCTTCAACCAAGCATTCTGTACATCAAACTGAGTAACTCTGCGCAAAAAATTAAGCTGGGAAACTACTTTTTTTTTTTGGTGAAAAAATCACAGTTTACGAGTACTGTATAACTCAATGTAACGCATTCAACACATTGTGCCGATGGATGCATTGAGTAGTACCTAAACGGGTCATGGAGCTATTTAACGTAAAATTAGTATAACATTAAAAACTTGTCTTAAAAAAAAAACTTGTGGAAAAGTTGAAACTTTGACGCCGTGACGAGTAGAACAAGTGCCTTTCGGCTTCGTTAAGAGTCTATTTACAGCCTTTATTTAAATATTCAGCCGACTACGGAACCCTTCTCTATGAGTGTGCCACACGAACTCGGTGTTTTTTTTTTTAATTAGCCTATTCTGTCCCACTGCTGGGCGAAGGCAAAGACACTTTTCAATTCACCCTTGAAGTTGTTAAGAAAATTCGATTCAAATAGAAGTAATATTTTTATAATAACTTTGACGAAAGTCGCGGGTAATAGCTAGTTTAAAATATTATTTTAAAAGTTTATTTAATAGCTTTATAATCACAATGCGTTATGAAGATTTGAAAAGAGTTATTGAAAAATAAAAAAACAGATTGCGTAAAAAATAACTAAGTACTATTAACTAAGAACTTTAAATAAAAACTGACAAGAAAAAACCAAGTTCAGTCCAGAAGTGTAGAAAGCAATTTAATTACTTCAACATTAAAGTAATTTTATAATCACATAAAAAAACATATAAAACACATAAAATAAAACAAGTAATAAATTCTAATACGGAACATATTGACTGCAATAGTCGGGACCCTTAGTGGATGGAATTATTTTAGTCTAAAATATTTGCTGGGTCTCGACTGTTGCAGTCAATATGTTCCATATTAAAATTTATTAATTGTTTTATATTATGGAGAATTTCCCTTTTTTTGTTACATTTGTTACAAATTGCGTAAATAACATATTTTTTTTAATTAAAATGTTGTCATGCTACATCATTTTAAAATCCTCATGATGAGCCATAATAACGAGCAGGTTTTATTTTGTCTATGGTGTCTGATTAACTTAGTTTTTTTTTTTTTTTTGGGGAAGCTGTTTTGCAAAGGAAAGGCACTAAACTTTCACCTCATTAATGCGGTACAGGCACCTCCTACGCTATATGCACATCCAAGTAGGTATACCAGGTACCCTGAAATACCCCGCCTTTTTAAATTACTCAACGGTCTAGCTGACGTTTGTTTCTGATTTTTTTTTCCATTAGTTTTCCAATACCTCACAATTTTCATCTCATTTGATACCCATATTGCAGTATCCAAAAATATTTTTTTTTCTTTAAAGTTCAGCGTCTTACAGCCGTCATATTGTTTTTTTTTTCGCGTCATCTATCTAGACACCACACACACACTTAACTTACTTGATTTGTCTTGGTAACACTTGGGTTACCAAGACAAATCTAACGATATGTTAATTAAGTAAATCCGTGCAGCGGTTTGGAAGATATGAGGTAATAAAGAATATTACAAACATACATACAAGACACGCTCGAAAAACATAACTCTTCCTTGGCAGTCGGGTAAAAAAAGGTAATTCCATGAAAAATTACAAATTTTAAGGGCTGAAGGAACATGTATGGGTTTTAGTCAGTAAAAGTCTGAGACTCCCTCCTGCTCCGCCCAGAGCGGGAGGAGTCATTTGATGATTTCCCATCCGAAAAAAGAAGTTATTGATTTATTTTAAAATACTCTACGCGTGCTTGGCCTGCCGATGCCGGTGGCCAAGTAGTAGTGTAGTGTAGTAGTGGTCAAGTACTTGCCATTGTATGGACGTAGGTGGAATCACAAAACGGATTTATGGTAATTAGTATTTTGAAATACCTGTTTTTTTATTTTCCATAGAGCTTTTCATAGAGTTAAGCTATGCTTGCAGAGGTCAGTTTGCAGATGGATGAACATAAATTACATATGAAGATCCCTTCGTGATTCGGAAAGTACGTTAAGCCATTGGTCCTGGCTGATGTTCGGGGGGGGGGGGGCGGGGCGAAGCCCTAAAGTCTTACCACCAGATAACCCAGTCCCTCCATGTGAAAGACCAGTTAGTTGCATTCGGGAAGACTGGATGTCGATTTCCGAGTTATTTTTGAAAATACAAGGCAGATTTTGATTCGCGAAGACTCGGTGGAAGTTGGATTACAAAGATTACAAAATAAGTACACAATTCAGAGGTTATCTTTGTTTTGTAATTTAATAAGAAAAATATTTGTTTTCACACGAAGTCTTTGTTTAACCGAAGTCCCAATTCTAGGCGAAAGCTGATACTTACTTAACTTACTAGTGTTGGCTTAAAAAGGCGTCAACAAATAGGTAAATAAATCCAGAATTCTCGCCAATTTCACCAGTGAAACAGAGCGCGCTCAGCACAGCTTAACTGCGTTCAAAAGCCTTTGCTATAGATTATTGACATTTTTTTTGCCCAGCCGAAAGTAGTTTAGGTGTTCTGATCGTATCTAGTTTTTTTTGTGAATTTCACCATTACTAGAAAAAAGAAAAAAATATATAAAGATCTCTGGAACTAATCATCCAATGGGGAGGCTGTGGAACTAATGGCGCTAGGATAGTTGGTACCCAAACGTCATTGGTTGAAAATGTGGTAATGTCATTTTATATTTCAAAATAGCTTAACCTCATTAGTCAGATTGAGACCAACTACGGTGGCGCCATCTGAGATTTACTTTGCCTTAGCCACCCCATTCTAAAAATTCTTTCACTGACAGAAAGCTACATTATTCGTGGGTACTATAAGGCTATAAATAATATTTATATCATGCATATTAGCCGAAATATCAGAATTTTTGCGGTCAAAGTCGCGGGCAAAGTGCTAGAGTATCAATAAAAATAAATAATTAACAAAAGGGTTTAGTCTAGTGTCTAAATGAATAAACTAATTAATATTGTGTGGATCTTTATCGTATGGACGTTTAACCTGGTTCGTGGTCACAGGCCACAGTTGCTCTCGAAGGGTTGAATCTAGATACAAAATAACATTCGTTTCATATTATATTCGTTGGTATCGGCCAATCAGCGTATTAAGCAGCAGAGATATTGATGATTTTGATTAAAATCACCCCCTGAAACGTGGTAACTACCAATCTACTAATATCTCGTAGGTATCTTTCTAGGCCTAGGCCTAGAACGTTGGGGTGTAAAAGAAAATGTAGTGACAACAATAAAATTGAAAAGAGTATGCTTAGATGCTTTGGTCATCTAGAGGCGACTAACTAAAGGTACAAGGCAGATGTGAGTGGTAACGCCGGGAAGCGACGTCATAGAAGGACATACACTGACCCTATTGGTGAGGTTCTTCAGAAAGGTCAGGTGCGTAGTACTCGCAACCGGCGTGCGTGTATGAACTTGGACAAGGCAAAAGGAGTATTTAAGGATCATAGTTGGTGCAGGTGTTCTGAATCAGCTGCCCTCCCCAGCGACGCCCTAAACCAAGGCTCGTACCCCACAGGGGGTACCCTTAGCGCGCTGTCGCTTAGTTTATAAGATTTTTGCCCCTGGCTGGAGGCCTTACACTCTAGGCACCCACAGAATAAATCCGGTTAAGCAGAAGTCAGCCTCATAGGCTGACCTGCGAGATGCCATTCAAAACAAAAACAAACGACTACAAAAAATGACACAAAAAAGTGAAAAATAACTTTAGCTTCAGAAGCCGGTGACAAAAACACAAAATCAATCATATAATAATATATTTAAAAAAACATATAACCTCCTCTTCTTTTTAAGGTCGGTTAAAAAAGGCTGGCGTTCTGTGGTGTCTGACTACCCCCAATGGAAAAATGCGTGAGTTTATGAGTTCATGTGCCTTTGCCTACTTCGACCTACCAAATTACCTTCGCACAAACATTTCGTAATTCGCTTGATCTAAAAACTCAATCAGCACCAATTTAATTATGTACGAGTCCTGATGAATGAAAGTTTGTTTGTTTTTGAAAGCGGGCCTCACCTCACACTGTTGATTGTGACAATTTGTTAATTAATTCTGAACGCTGAACGTCCATGAGAAATTAAGCCGACACATGTTCAGGGTATGTTAAGTTTACACCAAGTAATTAGATACTCCTTTTCTTTGAGTGTCTTGCGTAGGAAGGTCGAAAACTTTTTTAATTAGGATAATATAATTATGTATTTATTTAAATGAGGAAACATTACAGTTTCTTTTAAATCGACCATATCAAAGTTTTACTGTACTTTCACTCCGCGCGGAGTTGTCAGCGAGTTTAGGGCCATGTCTAGAAGGTTCTTTTGAAGAAAGATCCAAAGTTTTGGCAAGCTTGCTTCAGACATCGTGTAGCTTAGCCCTATTTTACGGAGCTCAACGACACGCCACACGAGTTAATTTTTTGTTGTTCTCTTTTTTTCATTCTTTTTTTTTTTTAACCCTTCCTGTCCGACTACTGGGCAAAGGCCTCCCCCAATTCCTTCCATGTGCTCTTTTCCCGTGCCTCCTCGGACCAACCCTTGCGGCGAGTTTCTTTTCTGTTGTTCTCTTTTTATTTAATCTTTTTTTTGTATTTTCCCGTGTGAGTCTAACAAATCATTTTTCTTACTTTCTTTCCTATTTAGACCAGATCTGCTGAACACTTTATCGATCATAAAAAATACCCAAATAAATAACTTTGTTTGGTGAAATTGCCGCTCGTTTCAAAGAAGCTCTACCATTTCCTATATACTGTTCAAAGACGTTATCTTTTCATAACCAACAAGATCCTCTTGCCTGTAAATATCCCCATCCCTGTCTACACTACAAGAGGCACAGAGACATCATAATCAAATCAGTTGACAATTAAGGGAACTTGTTCGTGAACAAACGTTGAATATTTGCGACACCTGTTACGTCACAGATTGCTCTGCGAATGCAATTTGCACTTGATTTACAATTAACTATGCTAGCGGGATGATTTGACTGGAGATTGCTCTGAAACATTATTTGGTTAGGATTAGTACACCTTGAGGCCATCTCCTTGGTATCAAAACTCAAAAACTCAAAGCATTTATTTCAATTAGACCATTACGGCACTTTTGAATGTCAAAATTACAAATAAAAAACAAAGCTACAGTCCCAGTCACAAGGCATAATAACTTGAGAAAGTACTGTAGTTGCCCATTCCCTAGCGTAGGTCTCTATGGAGAAGAAACGGGCAAGAAACTCCATGGACACTCTCAATATTGTTACAAAATCTTGGTTACATCATTCATTTTGAAATTATACATATAATGTGAGAACGATGTAGAAAGACGTGCGAATTAAGAGCGTCCAGAGTAAAATAAGACAACAATTTAACAATAAAGTAATAAAAATGAACCCTGGCAGCTAAGAGATGACCAGTCCCAACTGACAGCGCCCGTTCACGAACATGACGCGGATCTATTAGCATATGCTAAAAGGATATTGTGAAATGGTGTGTCGTTTGTTGGAGGTCTTTTCATTCGCAGTCTCGTTATCAATCTACAATTACGCTAATGTGTAGATACTAATTTACTACTTTCTTTTCTATCCTAGTCACCTTGTATTGGCCATGATATAAACCAGCCCATTGCAGTCCACAGCTGGACATAGGCCTTTCCCAAGCTACGCCACAGCACCTTGTTCATCCAGACTGTTTCAGATCGTCGGTCCATCTAGCTGTTAGGCGTTCAGTACTACGGTTACCGATACGCGGCAGATAGTCGGTAGAGCAAAAGAACAGAGAGATAGACAGAGATTCGAGAGAGACTTTAGAGTGGAGACTCAGGGACTCGTTTATTCCACTGTCTATCGGTCTGTCGACAAGCATGGCCCAGCTCATTGCCACTTCAGCTTGTTTACCCTTAGGAGGACGAATTTATCTCTCTTTTTTAAATTTGATTACCAAAATGTGTATGTGTCCTTCAGCTCTGTTCTATTGGACTATATACAAGAAATCAATAAAATGCATTATGAGCGTACCAAAAGAATAAAACATGTCCCTTGCCAAAATATAAACATCAGTGTGCCCTTGACATAATTATAGTATACCAAAGCTATATACTATATCTCTATTTACAAACCAAGGTCAGGACGCAAGAAAATATCTATACATGTATAATAAACTACATTGTCTAGACGAAATACGCCTTAGGGCGAATACACATTCACGCCGCGCCACGCGAAATATAGGACCGACGTTACACTGTATCAAGTGACCTACCATTTTGAAGATAGTTAGGAGTAACCAATTTATTTCACTGTGTCCTGCGGTGTCTGACATAGACTGATATAATAACATAACAACATCACGCCTATAATGCCCGAAGAGTTAGGCAGAAGTGTAACTAATAGATTAGTACACCCACATTTCGCCATTTTTGTTTAAAGTTCCATGTAAAGGGCGAGCCTATAGCCAACAATCGGGTACAAATCCAGACTCCGTGGCCACTACTGAGCAATTCCTTATGTAAAAACTCAATAACACTGCCCGACCCGGGAATCGAACCCAGGTCCTCATGCTCAGCATTCGCGCTTGCAACTCAACCAAAAAGGCAGTCTGATATTATAGTGATTACCACTTGTTCGGGTAGCCGCATTCTGTGAAGAATAAAACTGACCTAAAACAATCACAGGACGTATTCGGCTTTCATTCAGGTCCTGCCGATCGGCAATCTTCTTACCATTGAGAAATTATATTTGGTTTTGTCGCCTACATTTCCGGATCATTCTGAAAAGAACTGGTGTGAAGAATGCCTGACTTGATGATAACACTTTTGTACAGAACTGTCCTGTACATATCTAAGGTTGTCATAGAAATAATTTGTAAGTAGTTGTTGTCGATCGTCTGTCAAAACGGATTTACATGAAGTCCCTAGAGGCACAGAGGAGAGATCTTGGAAATTAATTCTATTGAAGTGAAAATGGAAATGGAAAGGAATGAAAATAGTCGGTTTCAATAACCTTCGAGACATTATTAGGGTTCCGTACCCGAAGCGGTCACCCTCCGAGTACGAGACCCCGTACGGGGAATGCCCGTTTTCCCCAACACTAAGCGGCATCTAACAGCATTGAAAAGTATAACTGAATCAAAAACAAGAATGCATATTACGCCTAAATTCAAGGTAAAATCGTATAAAACCAATAAACCGTAAAAGATTGGCACACGTAGAAAGTTAACAGTTAGACACGTTAACAATGTACGGAAAAGCTTTTGTTTTCATTGCCTTTGCCTTCTACCACACTGCACCATTACCACATCATAGCATAGTATTGCGCACCGGGGACGCTTACCCTGGCCATGGGATGCCTCCCGGCTTATTACATTCCCACTCTCTGAGGTAAGAAGAGTAGGTTGGCTTAATTTGTGTAGCTTTGTTACCCTACGCAAAGACATGTCCCTACATTTCTAAGGAACAAGAATAAGTCTGCGTGCGATTCTATGTATTCGGTCCTTTTCCTGTTGAAGGAATTATGTGAATAGATGTAGCATTTTGGAAAACTTGGAATATCATAGGGCATTCCTGTTTTGGTTGTCACCGAGCACACTTTAATGACTTAAGCGCAAGCCACACCACCAGCTAGCGAGGCGAGGTAAACTATATTAACTAAGCGAAACATTGGCGAGCTAAACTATGTGGATTCACACCGAAAACTACGGGCGGACGGGCGAGCGTAGAGGCGGGTGAGCGAGCGAGCGGGCGAGGCGAACGAATAGCATCGCTGGCATCGTCAGATATTTCGATCACATCGTTTGTATCGCTGCATAGCTTAGCTCTGTAATTTGCAGTGTAAACCAAAGCATGAAAATAGGTGAAACGATGCTTGCTCGCTTGCTAGCCCCTGTAGCCGCTTGGAAACGATTTTGAAATATAGGTATGCAGGAGACAGAGGAACCCATTGGGCCCCTGCCCAAAAAAACCCTGCCAGAGTCCAGAGGGTTTTTAAATTTTTACCCTACTATCACTAATAAACTTAAGATAAAATACGTTCCACGTGTAAGTGTATGTAATCATATTATTTTTCATCTAAATTGACAGCAGAAAAACCTATTTCTCATTTCTAGACCAATGAAACTTTTGATCACAGTCATCAAAAGCACGTACCTCATAAATAACAAATTATTTGAGAGTACATCCGAAACAATCACCTTGTATTGACAGAACCAGCCATCTGAATACGCAATACTGAAGATTTGAATGATAGTCGGATTCAAGCGAATTGGGGTCCGAGGGCTTAGCAAAGGCTCAAGGCGGAATATTTCCTCATCTCTCATAAACGCTATAGTAAACATTTTTGGCAGATGGCAAAAGGAACTAGGGGAAAAACTCATTGGACGATTTCCTTTTTTACAACCGAATATAATCTTAGAGAATTTTTTTACGTTCAGATTTTCGCCGGTCTAAAAATACAGTTTAAAAGTAAACGGGCACTGGGCTAGCTTGATGAAAATTTAATTTCTATTCGAACCTTACAGGTTCGGCGAAAAAGTTTATTGGGTTTTCTGCGAAAGTTTGTATGGGCTGCCCACGTACACACAGAGTTTTCTAATTATAATTTATTTGGATATCGTTTGTTTTAATTGAGAGGAGCTCGTGGTTAAATAACGTGGTAGATCTTTAGGTTAAGCCGCGCTCGCCTAGGTTGGCTCTTGGTTAGGTCACCGATCACATACAGAGTTTCCTCCGTGCCTCGCCGTTGTTGCCGGCTATCACTTGTAGATCTTTGACAGTCGTTACAGGTAGTCAGTGTCCCGGAAGTCTGACAACCAGTCTTACCAAGGGGTACCGTATTATCCCGTACTAACTGGGGTGTGGAGGGCTGATAGGCAGTCGTTCCAAGTAAAATACTGGTACCCATTCAGTTGCACCCGGTTAAACTGGAAACTGACCCTAATATAGGGGAAAACGCTGATTTTGCCGTTGTTGCTATCGAAAGCAGAATGTCACTTGTCTTTCTCTAGACTCTTTGGTGAGAAACGATTAGTGTACTTAAGTACACTAATAACTAAAGGTTAGGGAGGGGAGGTGGGGGGCCTATACCTTGGGGTAAATTAACGAATTAATCAGTTTCTCCCTTAAAGGAGTCTACCCATTAACTTCGTAGCATAACAAGACCGTGCTAGGAACGTGTACTATGGCCACTAGAACAACGTACATGCCCGTTTGAAATAGTCCTTAACTCCTAACTTATGAATCATCAAAAGACCCCCTAGCAATAAACTAAGGTGAAAGTAGAATTACTGGTGCCTATCCAGCTCGGTAGATGTACATAAGGGAGTGAACACACTAATCGACGCATAATCGGATTCTTCTAGGCAAGCGTGCTTCACCAAAAGCCGCATCATCGATTCCCATCGTCGTCATCGCGGCCAACCGCGAGCCTATTTCTGGTGAATAAAGAAAACACTAAAAGCGAAAAGACGTAGCAAAGATTGTAGCATTTTGTAGTTTCGAAAAAACATCATTCGCTTCGCTTCGGTTCGGACAATTTAACTCAATACCGCGTCGCACTTATTAAATGTAGAGACGCCAGCACATCAATGTTACCCGAAACTGTCAAATTTTCCCAATCATCCTTAAATACAAATACAAATGCAAATATATTTATTTTGGGACAACTAGATCCAAGGGTTAGATAAACAAAACTTAGAAACTATTGTTAGTACTTAAATACTAACAAAGGACAACACTCATCATAATAACATCTATAACACATACATAAAAATACCCCTGTGCTGAGACACCCCGCCCCGTCAAGATAACCAATAGGGAGATACCTCCCTAGAAATCACCAGACGAACGAAATGCCTCATCACAGGTGCACGAACATCTTCAGCTACAGTTTTCAGAATGCTGTTGTGACTCCCCCGCGCCCTCCTCATAAGTGACACGACTTTTTTCCGAATGACGGCATGAAATTCGCAGAAACGAGGAAGTCCAAACCTTTTGCTTTAGCGATAAAGTTGAAAATCTATTAAATAAATTTGACAGGTTATAGTAGCTTGTTGTGCTGGCGTCTATACACACTCGTGGAGCTCTTTCTGACGGATTTACGACTGGTCCATGTCGATGAGTATGGTCACTCCCTAATGCGAGGAGTGAAAAGTTTCCTTCGATGGTTCAGTCCCAAGGGGCAGAACACAAAACTTCTTAGGTTGATTGTTGTTAGTGTTTTTCTAAGATTGGGAGTGTTCTTGTTCTATTTTCCTATTTCGGCTTAACATAGTTCCGCTTTCTTGTACGTACCTTTATTTGGTTCGTACTTTTATTAATTACAAGTTTATCACCGCGGAAAACTCTTGTGTTATGGGAAAATTGTATCGATGCCAATGTTCAATGTATTTCCGTTGTGTTGCCGTCAAACCGATCTTCTTATTGTTATTGAGAAAATTATGTTTAATATTTACTAGTTTAGCCCGCGGCTGCGCCCGCCTATTGTTCGGTAATTGTCTTATAGGATCTCCGTTCTATCGTTTTTGTATGAAAGAGTAACAAACATCCATCCATCCATGACCACAAGCTTTCACATTTATAATGGTACAAATATGTTTTTTCTTAAAATTTATTTTTACAAATGATTTTACACGTCCAAAAGACAGAAGACTTTAGAAACTAGATGAAGTCGAAGATAGCTCTCTGCTTCCTTATAATTACGCAATAGAAAATATTCCTCTTTATTCGTCTTATGTACAACAGAACACTATCATTATCGAAAAAAAGAATACCATATTTTATAAATTCTATTCATTACACCGAAAGTATCAACCTTCTACATATTTGTATGATTTACATTCAAATCTAAGTCTAAAATATTTTTTTAATAAAAGCGTCTGAAAAGAAAAATTTCTATTAAAAAATAATGAAGCTTGTCACGGCGTCGACCCGATCAAAAGGTTATGCAAAATACTGCTTATTGATTCCTTCGTTTTTGATTAGAAGAGAAAAATACTTTTATTTCAATATCTAAGGTTTTTTCTCTTAGAAATTGTTTTATTATTACTAGTGGGGTGTTTCCATTGATTATTTGGCACTAGTTCTTGTTTGTGGTTTCATCTGTCCAAAAGCAATGTTCATGTACCCGGACGTAGTACTACGGGGTATTATAGGTTCCATAGTCAAAGTTCCCGTCGGCTATCGTCGCATTTGATAAATAAAATGTAACTGATTCAATAAGAAAGGGTTGTGCTAGGAGTTTCCCAGTCTGATCAAAGAAATGAAGTGATCTAGAGGTATCTGACATAGCCCCAAGAATTGCCTAACTTAGAGACAGAAGGCAGGCCACATTGCTCGCAGATTGGATGACTGATGTATCTGAAAGGTTCTGAAGTGGTGAACCCGAAAGATGCAGTGTTGGAAGCCTTCCCATTAAATAGATCTTACTCGCTTATGCTCGCGGCTCCACCTGAACGGAGTTCAATAATAGGCTTGTGTCCTGAAAAAATCTAATAAGTTGGTCAGTTAGATTATCAAAAAATATTTGACACGTATTTTTTCTTTTGTTACGTAGACGAAAATTAACGAAGATACGACGATTTTAAAATTCTCAATACGTCACACCGTGCTGTAATTTTTAGTGCGTTGTGACGTCACTAGTCCCCACTCTCGAGTTTTGATGCGTTTTATCTTTGTCAATATTCAATGACTTAAAAAAAACAAAAAAATACGTGTCCATTATTTTCCAATACTCTAACTGACGGACTAAATAGTTTTGCAATTTATTGATGGTGGAAATTAGCATATTGTCCCATGGAACATTACTACCGGGATAAAAAGCATCCTATGTGGTAATGCAGGTTATAAACGATCTGTTTGCTAGATTTCATCCAAACCGTTCTGGAGTTTTTGCGTGGAAGAGCAAGAAACATCACAAAAATTTGTGAGGATGGATATCCTCACAATCTTTCGTAATGATAATATTAGTGGATAGGATAAAAAACTTATCTAGAAAAGTGTTCTGAAAATTGATAACACTCAATTATAATAGGCAACATTTTTCTCGTCGTAAAAAATTTAATCATCTAATCAGATCAGACATTATTTGTCCCTATAGTACCTATAAGAAAAACTAAGTATTTTTCTTTGACCTCCTTTACAAAATTCCGTAACATAAATTACTTATATCTATAATTTTCTTAATTACTTTCGCAGAATATTCATTGAATTCAATTAATTTGAATTATAAAAGGAATTGATTCATCGCTGTAATTATGATGATTAATTATTAGCAGGCGTGATGTTACGAATAATTCGTTTTCTGTTTAATTAAATAGTTGTTTTTTTTTCAAGGTACCTTCACTAATTCTTGTTCAAGAAATCATTTCAAAATCGGTACATCTGTTGGGGAGCTATGATGCTACAGACAGATACATACACGTGAGACTTATAACACTACTCTTTTTTGAGCATAGGTTAAAAAAAACGATAAACCAAAAGACTATTATGACGTATGTAAGTAATGGGCATCGTTTAATGTGTTCATTAAAATTTCGTACCGTTAGTGTTGGTTGCCTCAACAGTAGAAGTTAGGTACGGTCGAACAAGCTAATTGGTTTACATTTTACAATGTAATTTGTAGGTTAAACTGTTTACCAAATAGCTTGTTCGACTGTACTAGGTAAAGTGACAATATTAAGATTAAGGTGCTATATTTTTGCTAACTATATTCAATAAACCCTATTATCTGTCCGTAATATCATGTCGGATAAAGGGTTTAGGTGTGGCTTTTCAAGCTTGTTAGTGGAAGGTCGTGGTCTCGCCTTAACGATGTCTACGTCCCTAATTGTGTTATGGTTATCTCTAGATGAATGTCATGGGTCACGAAGAATTTGTGCAGAATAAAGCAACATGTAACTTAGTAGTAACGGTCTTATTTTGAGCTAGAAGTAAAATCTGTATTGAATTTTCACGAAAAATCGCAGTACTCTTTAACTTACTTTGTTGACTAATAGGCCTACCACGAGCTGGACCTATCTTCTTCTTAAATGTGTGGTTAGTGCCTAACCCAGTGTCAAAGTTACAGCTTTACATGCCGTCAAGAAATATATCTCAGGCATACTGGTTTCCTCACGATGTTTTCCTTCACCAAAGCAAGTGATAACTATACAACACGCACATGAATCCGAAAAATCAGAAGTGCGTGCCTTGGGTTCGAACTCAAGACCATGATTTGGTAGTCCGATGGTCACACCACTAGGCTATCACTGCTACCAACCGATGCGATCCGATCCGATGGACCGATGAGACGATGGGTTTATCAAAGTCGTGAAGATGAAGCCCGTTGAATCCGATGCGGGAAGCTCCGGGCCGATCGTTATAGCGATGATATGATAGATGATATACCTCCCCTAACCACACACTGTGTGTACACTGCGGCGCAAAATAGAATACTTCTTATAAAATAATTAATCATGATTTTTACCATAGACCACGATGAAGTCCAAACAAACGATGGATAGACTGTGTCGAAGGAGATACGGCAACCAAGAAGGAAAACAACTGAATGACGACCAATAGAAAAGTTTGGGAGATAATGGTGTCGATTCTGTTGAACAAACTAAACTTAATTTAAGCTATTGCTATCTTTTTCTCTCTAATAATACAAGAAAGAGACGGACGTAATTTAGAGCTGTCAAATTTAGTTGGAACTTATATTTCTACACAAATGAAGGGTGCACGTAATAACATGTCGACTAAAAACACGGTGAAGTGCAAGGCACACACTAGTTTGACGTCTCTAACTTAGTTCATAGCTATAGTCGTCCTTTTCTTGCACTGTCTTTTAGTAAAAGATAGCAATAGCCCAAATTAAGTTTAGTTTGTGCACAACAGAATCAACACCATAATCGACCCTAAATAAATTGTCACAAGGTTACAAATATGATATCAACTCATCCGGGAGCAACAAGCAACAGCTCATAAAAAATCAAAGTTATTTAACAAGCCCAAGTAATTTTACAACTAGCATTTTAGCATTTTCATCACTGAAGAACTTTTTGACATAAATCGCGTCCTTTTTGTCAGTTCACATATGAATTAGGTACTTTTCATGAATGTGCTCGTATATGTACAACTCTATGAATATAAATGAGATTAAAAAAGTTTTTTTTTATGCCTTGTTCGAATATTTTTTTGTCACACTCACTTTTGGAGGCTTTAAAAGTATTTTCTGCAGAGATTTCCAGTTTTACCTGCTCATGTAAGGTGTCGGATGTATCATACAATAAGGATGCCAGAAGAGGTCGTTGACACTTCTCAGCAGTGTGGGAAAGTCACGCCACATACGATATCCGTATCATAAAAATGCTTCATCGCGTAAGCAGAGCTATCCGCGAGACAAGGATATAGGTGTTAATATAAACAATGGCCCGACATCCTACTTTCCTACTTCTTACTATGCGAAAGTTTGTGAGGATGGATGGATGTTTATTACTTTTTCACGCAAAAACCTCTGAACGGATTTGGATGAAATTTAGCACACAGGTAGTTTGTATTGTATAACGGGCTGGTGTCCGCAACTCTACGTCAAAGCGCGTATTTTGTGTATGGGCTATAATCCACCACGCGGGCCCAGTGCGGATTGGTAGATGTCACATGTCTTCGAATTTTTGGTTCTAGGACATGCCGGTTTCCTCACGATGTTTTCCTTCACCGTTTTGAGAGCAGTGGTGATGAAATAAATTACACAAAGTAATGCCGGCTGCCTGGGTTTGAACCCACGACTTACTGTTCGTAAGTCGGGGCCGCCACCACTGGGCTACCGCTGCTCTCACACAGGTAGTTTATTATATAACCTGGATTAACACATAAGATACTTTTTATCTCAGTTGTATGATCCCGTGGGACAATCCTCGAACTCCACGCGGGCGAAGAAGCGGGCATAATAGTTATTTATACAACTGTTGTATAATGAGGGGTATTAAAACACGAATGTGGGTTTATCACACGAGGCGAAGCCGAGTGTGATAATAGTATAACATGAGTGTTTTAATACCTAATTATGTACAGTTGCATACAAGACTTTATCTACATCCATGATATGAATCCTCCATAAAAGGTTCTGAAACCATAGGTTGTTGTAGTGTTGTAAGAAGTCTATGTAAATTCATGGAAAGTTGAATTGCTGAGTATTTAATACAAACAAACCATGTATAGGTAATAATATAATTATTTACATTTTGGATTGTACAATTATTAAAATACACAAAGCTTATATCACTCATTTTTGTAAACAACAAAATAATGCAACACTAATATCGAACAAAAATGGCGGGATTCGACTTGAATTCGAATTAACCTATAAGTTTTTTTTTTATTACGGCGCTGTGGTAGTGAATCGCACGTGCTAGACAATGTTCTTTTTTTAAAACGAGGTGCATAATGAAATTTAGTACAACATTATAACACCCGTTTGGGTGTTATAATGATTATTATGACACTAGCTGTTTTAATGTTGGCCATAAGCTAACTGTTTCAGACACTTTTATAGAGGATTTATAGCATGGGTGTAGATAAACAGAACTATAATAGTTAATAGTAAAGAAGCCCATCGGACACAGCACTCGTCTGTTCGGAGGCCTCTTTAATGGAGGTTGATAAACTCATCATACCTCTATTCTAGTATCATCATCTGCTTAGCCTTTTCCCAACTATGTCGGGGTCGGCTTCCAGTCTAACCGGATGCAGCTGCCGGAGCGACTGCCTATCTGACTTCCATAACCCAGTTAGTACTAGGTAATACGATACCCCTTGGTAAGACTGGTTGTCAGACTTTATGGGCCACTGACTATCTGTAACGACTGTCAAAGATCTACAAATGACAGCCGGAACCAACAGCTTAACGTGCTCTATACTAGTATCACGGTTGGAAAATTATGTCTTCATGTTAACCTTACGTTATCTGATGTTTGTGAGTAACCAATTGTCAATCAAGACTTTTTTTTTATCAGCTATCATCTTTTGTATAGGCTCAGGCAACTGTTACAGTCTGTCTCTCATCACTGTTTGTCTCTCAAATTCTCGAAAACAAAATAAATAATTATTTTAGTTTCTCGCAACTTTGCATAGCCAATTATTTAGTTTGAATTAGTTTTGCTGAGTGTTTCTTTGAATGTTATTTTATTTAAAGAAACTTTATTAATTAAATATTATTAAATAAACTTAGGATCAAGTATTTTTTAAGACTTACTAAGACGAACGTTTAAAAACATATAAGTCGAAGGTAGATTGTAAAGCCATTTACAAAAATGGGACCTGCTCTAAGTTATTTCCATATATAAAAGTACTCTGTGGTTATTTCGGAATGGACGATTATTGACACCGTATTTGTAATCTAGTTTTGGTAATCTTCTAATTAAAATAATGACGCCATTCGAGTTTTTGTTGATGCTAATCTGCTATTATTTTAAAATGCGATGTCAGTGTTGACTTTTTTTTATCGTATTACCCTGCTGGGTAATTCGATAAAAAAAAAGTTAAGCTAAAGCTTACTGGGTTGTGGAAGTCAGATAGGCAGTCGCTCCGCATGTAAAATACTGGTATTCAGTTGCATCCGGTAAAACTGGAAGCCGACCTCAACATAGTTGGGAATAGGCTAGGCAGATGACTTTTTGCAAAAATTTTATCAACTTCATTTATTAATTATGTACAATCTCGACACAACACTATCAAGCGAATGTTGTGAATTAAGTATGAGAATAGGAGACAACTTAATTTTGGCATTACAGTAATGTAGTAATAAGAAATTTATCTAGGTGTGGTTGCCATTTTATACCATTTTCAATGCCTTTTTTTTCAGATGGGAAATCGTCAAATGACTCCTCCCGCTCTGGGCGGAGCGGAAGGGAGTGTCAGACTTTTACTGACTAAAACCCATCCATGTTGTTTGTTTCCGAGTCATAAATGTATAATAAGTATGTATTTACAAACAAAAAGTGTCTGTGTAGTATATATCAACTATCTGGTGTCCACGACACAAGCCCTTAGTGTGGCACTAGATGGCGCTGTGTGTAATGTCCAGCGATATTTATTTATTTATTTGTGTTCCTTCTTAGCCTTCTGTGTTCCGGGGCCGCGGTATCTCTTTCGAACAGTCCCGCAGCCCTGGCAGGCATTGGCCCTGCAGACCCCTTCCTTTTACTGACATTTCTTTGAGACGCACGTGGAACACGAACGCGCCGTCGACACGGCACCATTTTCAATACCTGGTTTATTGAAATGAAGAGAAAGTATTAGATTCCAGGTCCCCGGTCGACACGCAGGTCCTCACCGGACACGGTTGTTTCGGGAGGTTCCTGCACCGAATCGGGCGGGAGGAAACGCCCGGGTCTTTCCATTGCGAGGATCGACCGGAGGACACGGTGGAGCACACGGTGGAGGTGTGCCCCGCGTGGGCGGAGCACCGCCGTGTCGTCGAAGCGGCGATTGGCGGCGGTGACCTCTCGCGTCCGGCCCTGGTGCAAGCCATTATCCGGAGCGAGACGGAATGGGACGCCGTCACCTCCTTCTGCGAAGCGGAACGTGAGAGGGAGAGAACCTCACAGCGTCCCGGCCGCCGCGGGAGACGCCCCGGGTGACGCCGTAGGCGCGGGCCTGTGGATGGTGGGCTATGGGCTAGCTCGCCGTCCGTCCGTCTCATGACGACAGGCCGTGTCGACGGCGCGTTCGTGTTCTACGCGCGCCTCAAAGAGAGTCAGCAAAAAACAAGGGGTCCGCAAGGACCGATGCCTGCCGGGGTTGCGGGTTGTAGTCAGTAAAAGTCTGATACTCCCTCCTGCTCCGCCCAGAGCGGGAGAAGTCATTTGATGATTTCCCATCCGAAAAAAAAAAAACAGGTCCCCGGTCGACCCAAAATGTTCTAGATTAAAGTAAGCTCAGTGAAATTAAAACTAGAACACAATTTGAACTTTGGGACCAGGAATGCCGTACACCTTTGTTGTTGAGCGTGTCTCTATAGTACAAAGTCGGTAACCACTTTCTAGATCAACCCAATTAGGTTTACTTTGAGTTAGTAACCCAATTAGATAGGCAGTTGCTTCATGTAAAATATAATAGTTAACTAAATCAGATTACACTGGAAGCTGACCACAACATAATTTGGAAAGAGTTGATGATGATGTTGACTATGAGTTAGATGTACATTAATTTCGATTCGACAAGTCGTATGTCTGTCTTTTTTTGACATTACGAAAGCGAGCGAGATAGACATACGACGAATCGAAACGTTGTGAATAGCTAGGCAGGAGTACCAGGATAAAATGTATCATATGTGTTGTTAATCCAAGTTATAAACTATCTATGTGCCAAACATCCAACCCAGTAGTTCAATAGTTTTCGCGTGAAAGAGTAACAAATATCCCTCCATTCATCCTCACAAACTTTCACATTTATAATTTCATCAGTAATACTTTTACTGTTATTTTCTCCTATATTAAATCAAGAGACGAAACACGTGTACATGAAGTTTTCTTTCAGACACAATATTAATTGTTTTCTTCAATTTCGAAATTGCATTACATTTCATCGGTGACTGAAGTGTCTGCAGTAATAGTTCGTCCTTCACATTGAGCCGAGACACTTTGGGGCTTGGAAATCAGCGACAAGCTAACACCTATGCAATTATTCTAAAATAACTTTTGAGCATAATTTGTGCAACAATCCAGTACCACTAGCAAGTTATGTCAACAGATGAAAGGTTGAGTGGATGAACTGTATTTACTATTTGAAATGTATGTACCAGAAGACCTAAGCAAAGTGAGTTCTACCAACGACAACGTTGACGGAAAAGACTAACACCCGTATCTATAAACATGTCAAAGTGATTACTCGAGTACGAATAAAAGAATACGATTTTTATTCTGTAGCTGAGTAAATTGATTGACGTTAGAACTGTCACAAGTTTGTTATTCTTAGCTTTGCTTTCTTTGACGGTTCTTACTTCGTTTAAATTCTTGTCATTATTACTAGTAATTACTTTAACTCAAGTAATTAGTTTAACTTGACAATAGATACGGGTGTTAAAGCATTCGATTGACATTAGCTCCCGAAAAGCTTTTGGTAATTCTATTGAAAGTCGTTGTAGAAATACGAAACGCTTTGAAAGCTCCTGAAATGTGTGTATGTTATAAATGGTATATAGTCAAGAATTAACTTACTTGAGAAAAAGCGCAGTAAAACAATACGTAAAATATAAATGTGGCCGCAGTAGGACAGTCAATATTCCAAGCGTAACAAAACTTTTAGCTGTTTTTTATCCACTCGGACGTCCGCCAAAATAAGTTTCAAACCACAGTTTTTAAACTTGAAAGTAGAACAACCTATTTTTTAATAATTACGATCATCCGCTTATTCTTTGGCCGCACTCCAGTTGCAGAGTTCTCTGCTAAAGTAAATTTAATTAAGAAACGGTTTCAAGTGCGAGGTTTCACTCCTTCCGATGTTTTGTGACTTTCTTCCTGATTTTATACTTTTTTCGCAACCTCGACCAGTTCTTGCAATGAAGGAACTATCCAGTTTTAACAATAAAACGTTAGTAGTAAAACATTGCCAGCACAGAAAAACTTGTAATAAAGCTTTTTCTCGAGTTGACTCGAGAACGACTGAGCTATTTACTCAGTTTCATTGATGCGAAATCTTTTCAAGGTTTTCAGCATTTTATTCTCTCATGGATTGAGTTACTACATGCTAAGTAATATTTTTTATTATCCTTGTCGTTTAAAATGTTCCGTCTTTTCCTACTCTCCAAATGAGTGAAGTTCCCAGCGAGGTGGTGCGGGTACTGAAGAACTGGTACCAGCAGCAGGAAAATCGTGTCCGATGGAACTCTGGCCTTAAGTGCGGAGTGAGACAAGGTGGAAGCATGTCTCCAGCTCTTTTCAACGTCTACATGAATGGGCTATCCGATATACTTAATCAAACAGGTGTAGGCTGTTCGATTAACGGGACCCTGGTCAATCATATTTCATATGCTGATGATATGGTTATTCTGGCCCCGTCGATATCAGCGATGCGAAAACTGTTGGCTGTATGTGAAAATTACGCCACAGACCACAACATGATGTACAACCCAGACAAGTCAGTGTACATAGCTCAAATAATTGGCTGGATCTACCGCCACTTTAACTGTATGGCACGGCGCTTGAGCAAGTCAACGAAGTTAAATACTTAGGTCACGTAATAACTGCAGACCTCTCTGACCACGCCGATATAGAAAGACAGCGACGAGCGATATCGGTGCGCGGCAACATGCTCGCTAGGCGGTTTAGCCGCTGTAGCGACGTGGTGAAGGCCCAGCTATCAAACTCACACTCAAAACTCAAACTCAAAGCATTTATTTCAATTAGACCATTACGGCACTTTTGAATGCCAAAATTACAAATAAAAAACAAAGCTACAGTCCCAGTCACAAGGCATAATAACTTGAGAAAGTACTGTAGTTGCCCATTCCCTAGCGTAGATCTCTATGGAGAAGAACGGGCAAGAAACTCCATGGACACTCTTTTGAATCAAAATATTGTTACAAAATCTTGGTTACATCATTAATTTTGAAATTATACACATATATGTGAGAACGATGTAGAAAGACGTGCACATTAAGAGCGTCCAGAGTAGAAAAAGACAACAATTTAACAACAAACGAATTAAAATGAACCCTGGTAGCCAAGAGATGACCAGTCCCAACTGACAGCGCCGGCTCACGAACATGACGCGCGCATCGGCGCCATTCAACTCAACCATATTGAAGGGAATTAAATGACCCGACACACCCGCCACCATCAGCGAGACATTTGAGTGAGCATGACATTCTCTCAGCCACCAAGGCATTGGGCTATTTACCAGCTACTGCACAAGCGTCTATACATTCGAGCTGTGGACAAACTACACCAAGGCTGCACTAAGCGATATGCGAGTGCAGTATAACGACGCGTGGCGTGCGATGTTTCGACTGCCTCGGTGGTGCAGCGCGAGCGCCATGTTCGCAGCGGGCCGCGCGCCCGGCTGGCAGGCGCTGCTTCGGGGTCGCTCGGCCGCCACACGCACCGCCATACTTCGATCGGCTAATTCCTTGGTGGCCGCGGTACGAGAATGGTACCACAGTCCCCTACATATAAGGTGGCTGTCCTACCACACGCCGATTACGTAGTACGTTACATTTGAGGCGCGTGTGTGTGTATATATTGTCAATGCGTCTTGTTTATTGTATGTGTCTGTTTGTTGTATGTGGATTGTTATATCTGGTAAATAAAATTTTCATTTCATTTTCATTTCAAATCATTTGTCGGATATTACTAATTTATGCTTGTAGTTTTCGTCGGGCATTGTCTATTAATAACGCAATTGTGTTAAATGTAATGTGCATTTTAAATCATTATATTACTACACTTATGTTTGCATAATTGAATCTATTCAACCAATTAGCCACAATTACGTTACACACAATTATTACATAAAACCAAAGTATGCATTTAAATGTCGAGTAATCTGTACAAACATAACATCAATCCTTTATTCCCCGAAATGTTGGGCAGACGTAGTACACCCACCACTTATGATATGTGTGCAAATCCCATGTTAGTACTACCTAATAGGTTTTTCGTACAAGGACAATGAAATCACATAACTTGCTCATCACATCCGTATCAGTCTCTAAACCAGTTTCCAACATTTTCTTAACGTGTAACGCTTGTAAGTGGGTAATGTTAACACTGGTTGGTCACAACAGGTTGGTCAGAGCGGTTAATCCGGGATGTTGTCCCGGACTCCGCGATTCCTCCGGGATGTTAGGGAGTAAGTAATTTTTCTGCCTTCAGCAGCGTTGACCCGGTATGTGTGACTGGTTTGGGAACAACTTTGAAGGCGTATAGGGAATATTGTTGTGATATCGTAGGTATTTGCGAGTGAATGAGACAAAACATGTCTACACGACAGTGTGGATTATTTTTTAAATTGTCACTACAACTCACATCCCCAAAATCTAGCTAAATAATTATCACCAGTTTACGACAACGACAAAATAAAATTTTAGAAAATATGTCATATTTAAAATAATGAAAATATTATTCATATTCTTAATTTATCCAAGACCAGCGAGGATTTACGCTTGCTCCAAAGTTTAATCAAAAATATCTCGTTTTTCTTCAATGACCTGACCTGACCTGACTTTTTAAAACGTTTTCATGTAGACTGTTTCTTCTCTTAAATTAAGGTTTTCCTATACTTTTCCAAATATTAAAACTCACTCGGCCAAAAATCTTTCCGAAACCTTAGAAAATTCACTCAATAGAGCACCGCACTATTATTATTCAGATCAGCTCAAGTCCCCGAAGTTTTTGCCTTCTCCTGTATCTATTCCTTTCACCGAATTACTCGGAATGAGCCCCGCCTGTTCCCAGTTCGCCTTTTTTTCTACCAAAAAAACTTTCGAGTCATTAGCCTCAACGTATTTAAGTTGGCCTATTGTGGGTAAGAGGGACCAATGTCATATTAAAAGGCCTGTTTAGAAAGGTAATGCTTTCCGTGTGGCAGTATCGTTGGATTTATTTTTTGTACGTATTTGTAGGTAAGGAATGAGGTAGACTTCTAAGTATACTTAGACAGACTTACATAGACTTACTTTTACACTATCCCATTAGGTTTTTAATGATAAATAAAAATATTCTATTTGTTTGTCCGCTTCTAACTTACCTAATATTATGAATACACTCTGCCTTGGGGCAAACAATGAGCTTTGTCGTGTAAACTGGCCAAACACATTTGAACCAAATATTCAGAATTCATTTTAAATAGAATAATCTTTTTCTGGGCTTTTAAAAAACCTTCTTGAATTCAAACTTAGTAACCGCTTGTTCCAAACTCAGTTTAAACAGTTAGTCAAAATACACAATTTTTAAAATGTGTGTTCTACCTGGAGTCCTTTAAAAACGTTTAATTTTACGTTTAATAAGCCCATGAGGTCCGAGTGCCCACCTAGTCTTTCAGGACTTTTAGGACATTACCATCGCTAAATACTGTCCAGATGGACAAATGGAAACCTCCGATTATGGTCCTTCGGTCATCAATGCATAGACTCATACAGCATAGCATAGCTTGCATGATGTCTTTGTCTCCGTTATTTGTGTGATTGTATGCACAAAGCGTGTCTAGGCGTTGCGTACTTGACTCTCTACTAATCCTTGTAAGCTCACGTTTGTCGATATAATCACTGGTATTAACGTAATTAGAATGGCATGTATGATAAAACACTAGTGTAGATATATCGCTTCTTTATTCACTTTGCCCAGTAAAGCTGAGTAAACCAATTAGACTGAATAAACTGAGCTAGATCTAGTTGGCTATTGTTATGAGCTATGTGGTTTTGAGTGATTAACAGGGGAGCGTTTCTGTAAATACTGAACACTTATGTGGTTTATCTACTTCCAAATGGAAATTCTTATCAGGTCAGTAAACAGCTGTAGTTTAAACAAAAGCAAACCTTTCCAAATTAAATAATACCTTACCTACAGGTGGCCTAGGTTTTCAAAGCGTTTCGTTTTTCTATGAGTTTCAACAGAAATTACATCATCTTTTCGGTAGCCCAATGTAAATCGAACACAATTTTTAATTTAATTTTTCTTACACACACTTAATGACATTGGATGTGTATTACTTATAACTAACAAACATATATTATACATGTTTATATTTATACCAGTGCGATAAAAGAAAATATTTGTTGAAACCCTCAACCAGTAAAACAGCATAAAAGGAGATCGTGTAAACGTTCGAAAAGCCATCAGAATGTCATCAACCTCTTGTTTATATTTATCCAAACATTTGAATATAACAGGCCGTAAATAAAAAGCCGGAGTGTGATTGGAGAAACTTCTTACAACTTCCTCAATTGTTTGGCGAAACTTAACAAATATTTTTATATTCAGTTAGTGGTAGCTCAAGTTCACAAGTAAAAGAAATAAAACTGTAGTATAGTAACTTATTATTTATATAAAAGTTTCCCCCGTTATGATATTTAGTGGATGATTTGTTGGTTCCCTGTGTAGAATAAAATATGATTTGCTATTGTTTTGCTGTGTTGCGATAATTTACGATGTTTTGCGATAATTTTTGTAGTTCGGCAATATAATTAGCTATTTCTTGTTGGGAAATTTTCTGTTGATTTTGCAAGTTGTCGAAATACTTCTTTCAGTTTTAATGTGTTTTTATTTTACATAGATTAGCCTTTGGTCATGGTCAGATAGATAGTCGTTCTATGTAAAACTAGTATTCAGCTGCGTCCGGTTAGACTGGAAGCCGACCCCAAAATAGTGAGGAAAAGGCTTTTTAGAATTAGACTTTGTTTGCGCCGATGATTTTAAATCTATAATTTTGCAAATAAAGACGTCTGACATTGAAAAACCAAAGGGAAAAATGCGAAAAAAATACTTAGAAGCATACCTAATTACAGTTTTTTCAGCATGAATTAGAAAACCCGTGTCATCTAGTTTTACTCACAGTATAGTAAACTAGATATCTGACATATTGAGACACTCTATATTGCATAGATGCGCAAAAAATATTTTTTTATCAAATTGGATGGCTTATAAAATTGCGTTCATAAAAACAAAACAAAATCCTTTGTCACGCTTTTGATAGGCTTTTGTCAAACGCGTAACAAAAGCACATATAAATTTCTATATTGTGTATTAATCTATCTACGCCTACATAGCCTGTCATAGTTTCATTTTCTACGTAAACGAATACGCTAACTTTTATGAATCGCGCATCGTAGTGTTTGTCAGATTCTGAATATACCATTACAACTACATCAAATTATTTATTTCACAGAAAAAATAGATGGAACATCGATTCATTGGAAAACTAAAAAGGTTTAAAATATATTTTACTACTAGTACAAATACATAGTTTAAATTATTCACTAAAAGTATGCATAAACTCCCCATAAAAATCCATTTTATTTAAAATAGGATGCATATATACAGGGTGTAAAAGACCTCATCACGAAGCCGTCAACCAAACATTCTGTACATCAAACTAAGTAACTTTACGCAAAAATTATTGCTGGGAAACTACTTTTTTTTTGGGATGAAAAATCATGTTTTGTGGTAGAAGTCAATGTAACGCACTCAAAACATTGTGCTGATGGATGGATTGAATAGTACGGGGTCGTGAAGGTGTTTAAAGTAAAAATCTTACATTAAAAACTTGTACTTAAAAAAAACTTGTCAAAAAGTTGGAACTTTGACCCCCAATATCTCCGTAACTAGAAGATTCCCAGGTATGGTGTAGAACAAAATAATGATCACAATGACGGGGAGAACAAGTGCCTTTCGGCTTCGTTAAGAGGTGTTTTACACCGTTTATAATGCTTAGGCTGATAAGTCATAAGTGACCAATACCTTCTCATGCTAACAAACCATTGATAGGAAGTTTACAAGCTATGAATGTACACACGTAAATGTATATTCCAGCACTTCTATGTGTAATACAAGCCGCACTGTTTGTCAAGTTGATCGTGTTTGTCACGGGCCGTTCACAGAGAATCCTAATGTGTTGCTGTGATTAAAATGAAATTGTAGAAACATTGATGTATTGTTCACTGATTTAGTGCTAAAATGGGTGCAATTTATTTTCTTCAAATGTTTAAAACTTTAAATGTTTAGATACATGAGCTTTAGGTAATCATAATAGAACAAAATATGTAGGTATTTTTACTAAAAAAGCTAAAATTATAGAAAAATATAGTATATATATATTTTTTTTTAAGTAATTTATTATACAATGAATTTCATTAAAAATAAAAATAAATCCTATTAATAAAGGTAAAGAAACAAATAAAGTATCAAATAACAAATATATACCAGCTTGAATTCGTTCAGGTTGATACCCTCAACCAATAATTAACATTAAAGTAGGAATTAATCTCCCCTCAAAAAATAAATAAAATATAAATATATTTATTGTTCTAAAAGTTAAAAAAAAAATATAATTAATAAAAAAATAATATTAAATAAAAAATAAAAAATAATAAAATTAAAATTTTCTCTTGCTATGGGTCAAAATATGGTCATTAAACACAATTAACATTTGAATACTTTTGTCTATTACATATACTACTATTTTTAATTAAGTAATAATTAAAATCAATCCTATGAGTGTGGACAGTGGATGCTCTTATTCTTATTACTTGTGTAGGTATTGTAATGGTCAGTCTAATGATTTCAATATTATATAATACATTATTACTGCCTCCAACGAGGGGATCTAAAAGTTGGAAGAAGATATGGATATGAGATTTATTCAATTCACTGGCAACATGCCAATATTCTACTTACATGAATTTTAAATTAATCTCGACTCCAATTAAACAGTTTAATTACCACATTTATGTTAATAACTATGATCTCTATAATTACAGGAATTTGAGGTTAAATGTGCATTTAAATACATTGGTGTTATTACCAAACTAAATATTGTGTAATTTGTTATATAATCTGTATTTCAATTAGGATAATTTTGTAGCTTTTAAATTAATCAATTTTGTTTAGCGTTTAATTTGTTTATCTACATTTGAGAGCAGTTTATTTATTTCATTTTAATTATAAATTATAATTATTTATGTGCCGAAAGCTAAATTAATTCATGTTCTTACTGCCATTCATTACTTTGGAGGTTCCAAACATGTACAGTTATGTACAGATATCTACGAGTATCTACGAGTACCCATATCCTCAATTCAGTCAAGTTTGTGATCCTTTAAGTAGCGTAACATAAGCATAACTCCGTTAAGGCTGTTTGTGTATGTGAGTTTTTAAAGTTTGTAAACGCACTCACGATACAGAAGAAATTGATGGAGTGGGGAAGCTTTTTAAAAATAAATGCCAGTACCAGTCAGCTAATGCCAGTGGAGCTCAGGTCTAGCACATACCGGTTTCGCCGTAATGTTTACCTTCACCGTTTTCATATCAGTAGATATGAAATTAATTAATTAATTAATTTATTTAGTACAGTATTTAAAACCATTAACACTAAATTAAATACCTAATCCTTTTACTCGGTCTTCTCGCAGAACCACAAATATTCCAATAATATCTTTTTCCATTCATCAGCAAACAAGTCCAATCCAGGGTTGGTCTCCACGAGAGCGTTAAATAAATCACACAATTTAGAGTGCCTGCTTGGGTTCAATCAAACCCAGGACTTTCGACATGTAAGGGTTCTTACAGACGAGCGGCACGTTGCCAACGGCAGATAAACTGCAGCCGTCGCCACCTGTCGATGGCTGCCGTAGACGCGCCGGGCGGCAGCCGCCGAAGTGTTGACGACTGCCGTCGACGGGTGGCGACGCTTGCAGTTGTGGCATGCCGCGTAAATGTGTGTCGGCGGCTGCCGTCGACGCGCGCGCGGTTAGCCGCCGACGCCATAACTGCAAGCGTCGACGGCAGCCGTCGACAGGTGGTGACGGCTGCAGTTTATCTGCAGTTAGCAACGTGCCGCTCGTCTGTAAGAACCCTAAGACCTTGTCCAGAAGAAGCGAATTCGTCGCGAAACGTTTCGCGCGAATTCATTCGCGCGCTATTGAGATACTAGGCACGAATACATCGCGTCCACAAGCATCGCGCGAATTCAAAATACGCGCGTAAATCGCGTGCATAACGCCAGACCCTCGACTCGCGCGTGATTCGCCCTTTCTGGACAAGCCCTAAGGCATGGCGAGGACGTTATGACTGGACCAGCACCGCTCGCACTAGGCCCCCATTTCCCTTTTCGTTGCTTAAAGAATTATTATATTTGCCGAAGATGGCCGAATCACGATTACCAATAATACCTTGTCTTGTGTTTGTATTAGCGTTAATTGGTAATGTTTGTAATTAAAGGCAATATGTCCTGATTCGGGAGAGGAGGAGGGGGCAGGAGGGGGGGAGAGGGCAGGAGGGGGGAGCTGGTTAATCAATGCGGATGCTTGTTTAGTAAATAGTTGATGGCTCATCTGACAGTTAGGAGCAAAGATATGTATTACTCGTATTGTCATGTTACCAGATAATTTACTGACAATAGAAATTGGTGTTACTTGATTTTCAGAAATCCCACTGTTTTGGATCGCTTTATTGATTTGATATACCTAAACAATAATACCAGCCTATAACTGTCCCACTGCTGGGCTTTCTCATACAGGCAAGACATCACGAGCATTAATCACCACGTTTGCTCAAAACCTGAAAGATTAAAAAACTAAACTTAAACTAACTTACTTAACTTAATTAAACTTAATCAAGGTAAATTAAAATCTATAAAATTGATAACACAGTCAAGTTGACTGTTATTTTTTTTTAATTTACAATCTGTCAAATCAATCAATCGCAAAATAGATAAACGTAGTACTTATAAATTTTCACTTAAAACAAAAAAAAGAGTCCAATACGAACTGTTTTGTTTTTAATTCGAAACATTTCATATGTTTTGATGGATGGAAGAATAATATCATGATTGATTGCTGTTTTCATATATTTTTGTACTTATAAAAGTATATACATTAGAAGACCTTCAGACGCCCTTGGGTATAATAGTCCCCCCGCATTATGTATTCATAGGCAGCCAAATAATGATATTTCGTCACGAGATGAGAAAGGAGCTGTTAGGATGAAATGTGAAGCAGAGTAATTTAAATAGTTCGAATATAATTTTGGCGCAAATTGTTTGGTCTTTTCATGCGGAAAGCTCCTATACAGTTTGGGGATAAAGTTCGCTTTTTAGACTTTCACAGTCATCTTTTTAGTTTGTTTTGGCTAAATATGCTTAAAACAAAACTGTATGTTTTATTTTTTAGCAAACTCTGTTAAAATACTCACAAAAAGGACTGTTTTTTTCTCTTTTAATGGTCTGGCACTGTCAAACTCAAACTCAAAGCATTTATTTCAAATGGCCCCGTGACAGGCACTTTTGCATCAAAATAAACTACCTACAGTCCAGCCACAGGCATAATAACTGTGAATGGACTGTAGTTGCTCATTCTAAAATCGTAGATTTAATGGAGAAGAATGGGTAAAAAACTCCATGGTCACTTTTTTTCAAATCAAGTTAGTTATTCTAAGGTTCTAGTAATCTAGTACGAAGCTACAGCACAAAGCGTTTGATCTAGATAGAGACTTCTAAAAATAATACGAAATACTATCTTAACACAATACATAGTAAATACCTACATAAATATCGAAAGCCTGTTCTACCAGGGTACTAGAGTACAATACATATTTCCTCCGCACGTTTCATAGCTGCATTGGCCAAGTTATATGGGGCTATACCGCCATAGTTTTTGGTCCTTACATAAAAATGTCTATCAGATAAGTTATTGTGCTCGCGGATAACGTGACGTAGTTCTATACACGTTCTAGTTTAGACATTTACGACTTTGACAGAAGGAAGATGTGTTCAGAAGGGTCATTTTGTGAGAAACAATCTATGATAGTTTTAAAGACAATATAGTGACATCACCTTGCGCTCCTAAACTCAAGTAGCTGATGTTGGAGAAAAAACAGTAAGGCTGAAGTGAAAGTGGGAGGGTCATGTAGCACGGATGCACCCGGAGAGATGGGCAAAGATCGTCACACGCTGAACGCCTGAGGAAGGACAGCGCCGTCGAGGTCGACCGCAGCGAAGGTGGCGTGACGATCTGATCGCACATGATAGAGAGGTATGGGAATAGAAAAGGATTGAGGATGTTCTCTTTATCAATTTGTGTTTTAAATACGATCCTTATTTTATACTTTATTTGTATTTTGAAAAACAACAAGAACAATGTTGTTTCATGTAGTGTATAGATAAGGTACTTCTTAACTTTTCTGTAACATGTCTTAACTAGGCACATAAAATAGACGCTCATGTAAATACCAGTTTCTCAATACATGTAAACGAAAATCGAAAGAATTCATGTTATTACCTCGTTTTTTTCTCCATGTTTTTATGGTTTTGTCTTGTTTGCCAGTTTCAGCTGATTTATTCTTTTATTTTACTGTGATTTCTTGATTAATTTTACTGTTCACTTGGATTTTATTGTGCAATTTCATGTGATAGGTTTCCAGTATTCCTAATATTGAGTTGGGTAGGTTGGGTATGTAATTTCGAACGCTGTGTATGAAAATGTTTTTGTGTGCGTGGTTTTATAGATACTTAGAAACACATAGGCATTTTTTATGTTGATGGATACACATATTTTCCGTTGATAAGTTTTTTCATGGAGTTATTGTTAGAGTTTCATATTTTAAGGCATCTCTTTTTGTATGTCTAGTCTGTTGTCTTTGTGTTTAAAACTAGCTGTATGTATCAGCTTGTATATAAGCACTTCCAATCGATCTCTCAGCTGCTTACTTACTACATTTATATTAAACTTAAATATCTTAAAAATCTTCCGTGATTATTATACATTTTGAGCTTTAAACAGTGTTACATTAATATTTTTTTGTATTCTCTATATCAAGTATTTTCCCATATGTAACACAAAACAAACCAATCCAAAATGAAAAAACAAAAGCCACAGGTTTTGTATCCTGCCTGGAAATCGAGCGCAGATCTCAATATCCGCAGCTGTTCTCGCTTCCTATGCCGCAGATTCATCTATGGGTATTTTCCATTCATACATGTACTGTATTTTAGTATTTACTTGTATTACCTTACTTATATTAACATTTTTACTTAAGGGGCTCCCCCATGCACACTAGCGCCACTTTAGTAAAAAAATCAGAACTCGTTAAATACACAATTGATATAAAATCTGATTGACAAAATCAATCATATGGTCTTCTAAATTATTTACGTCTGCTTAACTCATTGAAACATAGCTCGCTGTCGTTACAGATACAAAATGGAAAAAAAACGGCCGTTTTTAGCAATTTTTCTAACTGTAACTACAGTGAAGTATATTTTAATGAATTAAATAGACGTCAATAATCTAGAACTCTAAAGCATTGATTTTGTCAATCAGATTTTATATTAATTGTGTATTTAACGAGTTCTGATTTTTTTACTAAAGTGGCGCTAGTGTGCCATGGGAGGGAGCCCCTTAATCCAATAACAAATACACGGGTTAGTTATATCTTATAATATACTTTTCTTTATTCCGATAGTCCGTCCCCGTGGAGTAAATGCCGACTCCACTCCACCCGCAAAAACTCTTGCCAAAAATCTTTAAAATTTCGGATAACTGTTTACTGTAATTAATAATTACAGTAGTTATAGTGACCACTAACTACTGTTAACTGTAAACCGGTGTTATTCTACTCTAATAAATTAATAATAATAAATTTATTTATTTACTCAAAACAAGGCATAGGCATACACGTTAAAATACAGTTTTACAAAAAAGTACTATATCTATATACAAACGTGTGGGTGAGCACTGCTCTCCCAGCTAGGTTATGAAAACCTGTGTTAAGGAGAAGCAGTCCGGTCCCCCAAGGTCTAATGATGGACATAGTGCTTCTGATGTTACTGCTGCAATTTCGGACTTTGAAATTGTCAATTCACTTTCAATTTCTCTTCAAGAGCTACATGTTTAGTTTAGTGAACCCTAACATGACGTATCTCCACTACTTGAGGTCAAACCACATTCATCACGTATGCTGCATACCAAATTCCATTTCGTTGGTCCAATCAGTACGAGAGCGAGTCTATTGGAGGCTTTATTTATTTAAACGGGTCTAGACTATTTAGGACTGAAATTAAGGGACCTTAGTGCTGTGTACTGAATTGATTTTACTTTAGAAATCAGATTGATTTTCTCTGATTCGAGATTGATTTAATATGAAGTGCCTTGAATTTAGTGTTTGAAAGTAACTAAGGTATTCAGCTGATTTTCTTCAGTAGCAAGGCAATTTTCTCAAGGTTTCGGATTTTTTTCCATTTTTTTATGCAAATTCATACGAGAATCACGATTATAAAAAAAAAACCGGTCAAGTCAGAGTCCAAGTCCCTTCGTGTGCGAGTCCGAGTTGGACTCGCGAGCTTAAATATTTACTTTATTTTAATTTAATTATTTATTTATAAAGTGATTTTAGACAACTAAATATTCTGAGAATGTTTGAAGCATCTGCCTGTTGCCGTTATTAATATCGAGCAAAAAAACGGCAAAAAAATTACTTTTGTTGCCCACTTAAATATTTATTTTATTTGTTGTTATAGCGGCAACAGAAATACATTATCTGAGAAAATTTCAACAGTCTAGCTATCACGGTTCATGAGATACAGCCTGGTGACAGACAGACAGTGGAGTGTTAGTAATAGTGTCCCGTATTTACCCTTTGGTTACGGAACCCTAAAAAGCAAGAGTGCTGAAAAATTATAATTATTAAGATTTTTGAAACAAAGCTTAACCGACGAACGCAATAATCTAAACTTTTCGAGTCAGTTCTTGCACTGCATAATCTCGCAAAAATATGGATTCGGCAATTAACATCTAAACACCAACCAAATGCTTCTAGACATAAATCGTCGATCTGTCTACCAATACATCACTGCTTACAGTCTGCGACCCATTGGGAGGTCCTATGACGTTCAAACATTAATTCGGAGGTCAAATGGCCTGACTGGTGTCGTGTCATGGATAATTGGGAGGATTTAAGGCCGTTAATATTGAATGCTTCGGCCATGGTCCGACACTGGTTAATGGGTGCTCGAGTAGTGGTGCATTGTAGGTTGATGACAGAAGTACTGTGGTTGTTGGGGCTTCAGATTTCTCAATGAAACTCCCGTTGAATGAGGTATCGGTGAATATAATCAGGATAAACAGTATTTTTACAATATTAATATGCGGAGCGAGAGGTTGCCGCTACGATAACAATTTGGATACAAAAAGTAAAAAATGTAGGTGGAAGAATAAAAAAGTCACAAAAATCTGTTGAATGTACGGAGCGCGCCTAGCCCTTTTGGATAGCAATGCGCGACACAAACACTGCACTGCACCACACTTTACGCAGGCGTAAACAGTGGTGATGGTTTGTCAAAGACGCGTTGCTATCATCGTTCGTGTAGGGTTTTCGATTGTAGCTGCTGTAATCGTGCGTTTAGTTTTTTTTTTTTGTTGAAAATATTTTCTTCTGCTTTGTTTGTCATCCATTCATTCATTAGTTAAGTCTTTTCCCATCTATTTTAAGGTGGACTCGATGTACCCAGTGAACGAAGATGTAACTGAGTACATACTGCACGACTCAGAATATAGTTATTCGATTAAAATAAATATTTTATTAAGTTATTTTCATAAATCTTGCAGCTGTCTGTTTTCGGTCTTTTTTGAAAAGTTTTTTTTCACTAAACGTTTATTACTTAGTTTCAATTCCATCACTGTATCAAGCTTTAAAGCTAATCTAGTCTACTTAATAAACAGTTTTTGTTAAAAACACTTCTATTACCAACATCATATTTTACCTTTTACGAAGTTGACCTACTGATCCACTAAACTAAGGTGCCGTGAGGTAAGTAACGTCATGTGCAGTCCCTGATATACATGGCAGTACTCCAAAGTACGTGGTATATTGTTATATTTTTTCTGTAAACGAACATTTATTTTAAACCCTGGCCGTTTTGTTTTAAGATTCAGTTTTCGAAGTTGGTTTAGTTACGATTTATGATTTCGGTCTCTATTTACATTTATCTCTGTAAAACCCAGCTCTTAGATTCTTTAGAAAAACAAGAAATAGTGTTGACCTTTTTTAGACACACTTCTTGCAGTGCAAAAATACTTCTTCTCCGTGGCCTTCATGGTATTCTCTGTATTGTTTATGCAAATCTTCCACCACTTTCTCATCTAAGGTTTAATGATGCATTTGACGATAATTTACTCTTTTCTATCGTATTCTTTTACCAACAGGCCCGTTTGATCGACTACCCAGTATGTGCTTGTCGTACATAAGTTTTGCTACATACAGAGGTTATTGTAATTAAGTTAAAGTAGGTTAATTTAATTTAAATTAACCTCTATTAACCTAGTCTCGTCTTATTTTGATCTAGGCCATGTATGTCGAATCTCTATTTATCAAAATTAATTAACGTTTTTACACAGACAAATTGAAAGCTATCAGCCAATCAGATTCTTCAGACAGAATCAAATATTCTCAGTACGAGATAGACATTTTTAATTAAAAGTCTATCAACATTGTTTAAACAGCAATTGGCTAATTATTCTAGTACCTTGTGAAAACTTCTAAAACTTGAAACGAAAACTTGTTCTGATGAGTTTCTCTTATTTGTCACCAAAACAAATAGTTTTTGAGTGGTTTTTATGCAAAAAAGTACCTATACATAAAACAAAAATACACGCACAGAAAACTAAAGTGAACAAAAAAATATAAAGTGTTCGTGGGCCGCTACGCAAGTGCTACGAGAGCGTAGCGTTCGTAGCACCTGTCTACGCTAAAGCACCGTGCCATCGAAAACACGTTTCGTAAAGTTCCGTTCGCCGTCGAAACCACGTCGTTTGCCAAAACGATACCTTTAACAGTTTCTAAAAGGACCACTTTCGTAAAAGCTGATATTTTAACAAAGAATTTTTCATATTCGACCCTATTTTGGTCGTTAGTTGAAAATCTGAAAGCATTGTATTGTGTCTTTTTCACTCATTCATTCATTTAAATCGGCCCATCTATCTGCGTAAATGTCCCCTTCTGGCTTTATGGGGCTTTCTAGTGGACTGTCCAAACGGATAGTCATGGAAGCACTGGAATACTGCCATGAAAACTATTGCCATTTATTATTTTATACTCATAATTGAATCTAAATGGAACATTAAAAATATTAGTACGTGACTATAAACATTCGGTAATAAATGGTGAGAGTCAAGACCGAAAAATGGACCAAAAAGGTCACAGAATGGTACCCAAGAAATAGGAGAAGACGGGTGAGAATTTGGGAGGATGATCTACCAAAAGGTTGGCGAAGAACTGCTTTGTAGGTACAAGAATAAGTGGAGCGGAAATAGAGGAGGCCTATGTCGCAAGACAGCCTGACCTAGTAGTTGATTAATAGCAATGAAGGGTTAACAGCCACTATAAAATGTTATTTAGTTAATTTTATTACTTGTTTATTAATGTATTAAGAAAGTCAGAGTAAATAAAGGCTATTTTTATATTTTATTGACGTGGTAACGTCTTATAAATTGATGAACACCGGCTGCACACACGAAAAACTGTCTCGAATCCTGAGATCAACGCCCAGCCCAAACCCTTTTTTTTTTCGGATGGGAAATCATCAAATGACTTCTCCTGCTCTGGGCGGAGCAGGAGGGAGTGTCAGACTTTTACTGACTAAAACCCATCCATGTTCCTTCATCGCCCTTTGTGTTCCGGGGCCACGGTATCTCTTTCGAACAGTCCCGCAACCCCGGCAGGCCCAGCCCAAACCCATAGACCTAGAAAACTGAAATTTTGCGCAGTGGTTTTCTTTATAATGTAGACAAGGAATACGGAAGATTTCATTAAATTCAACTCCAAAAGGAGTTAAATAGGGGATGAAAGTTTGTATGAAAGTCCGTCAGTTTTAAAGTTAGGATCTTAAAATTTTGTGTTAAGGCTAACGATTAAAAATTAATTTACAAGTGTCTCAGTATTTTTGATAATTTCATCCCCAAAGGGTTAAAAAAGGGGATAAAAGTTTGTATGACAGTCCGTCAGTTTTAAATCTTGAAAAAATTGTGGTTAGGCTAACGATTAAAAATTAATTTATACGTGTCTCAGCGTTTTTGATAGTTCCACCCCCAAAGGGTTAAAAAAGGGGATGAAGTTGTGTATGGAAAGTCCTTAATTTTCGAAGTAAAAATCACAAAATTTAATATCTAGGCGTATGGTTGGAAGCTAAAGCAACGATGTTGTTAGAATTTTAATCCTTAAGGGGGTGAAAAGAGGGATGAAATTTTGTTTTTTTTTAAGCTAAAATCCCTAACATCATGAAAAATGACGTTATCACATAAAATTATCGTCCATTTTCGTCAACCATCATCATTGACAACCATTTTTTTATTTAAAAAAAAATATATAAATTTTATTAATACTGCCATGTATAATACCAGTCCGTATTTCCCCCTGGATGTACAGACCAGGGGACACACTTTTCCGAGGACATTATCATACTTTCCCTTTCTAAATGACTTTATAATATGCTGCTTAGTTAGGGTAGAGTGTTATTTTTCATTCATTTCTGTCCCACCTGGCGTATTCTACGTGGGCGTGTTTCGGAGTAAAACGGAATATAATAACACTACAGTTATTATGTAATGTGGGTTTTAAGGTTTCTTTCTTTAGAAGATTCAGAGAAATACTGAAAGCCAAGGAGTACAGATATTAAACAAATATGATCTAAACACCTGCTTAAAAACTTGAACTTGAAACTGGTTAGAGTAATAATAAAAAGATAATTGAATACTCGTATATTTTTTTTTAATAATTTTTTAAATGTTTTTTTGAAATATTTAAAAATGAAATTATGGATATGTATAGTTATGAATAAATGAAATAATAAAAGATATACAATCACGCCTGTAATCTCCGTAGGTTTAGGCAGAGGTGTTCTCCTTTTGGAAATCGGTTAAAAACTGAAATATCGATACTATGTTACTACATAGTTGACACAATTTTGATCACTGATATTTTTCTTGAATACGGTTGGCACTTATTATTTAGAGCAAGTACTAGATACAGCTCATTCATTCCCAGACGACTCTCGTAAAACCAAGAAAGCTAACACAAACAAAAAACTAACCAAAGAAAAAGAAAAGAACAAACATCACAACAACAAATGTGTTTTCCTACAACAATATTACTCATATAAATTACCCCGGCACATAACATTACCCTGGAACATAAAATTACCTGAACAACAAAAATTACCTATGTCCGACTTAGTATTCAATAGCCCCCGCTCGTACCGATGAAGAATGGGTGTAGAACAAATAAAAGAAACGTTTCTAGTGATTTAGGGCCTCTATCAGGGTACTAGATCGTGGGTCAGTCAGGCCTCAAGATAAAATAAATGGTGTTTTTTTAGGATTCCGTACCTCAAAAAGAAAAAACGGATCCCTTATAGGATCACTTTGTTGTTCGTCTGTCTGTCAAGACCTTTTATCTCGAGAATGCTTAGAGGTATCGAGTTGAAATTAAAACCATATACTCACGTCTACGGTCCCTTGAATCTGTCAAACAAAAAAAAACAAAAATTAAAAATCAACCTTCGAAGTTAACGTAAAAAAATGATACGGTCGTTTTTGCCGCAAATAACGTATATTATATCGACACTCTCCAGGTAATAAAAAATTATAGGGTACTTCTCGTTGACCTAGAATCATGAAATTTTGCAAAAAGCAATGTCTTACAGCACATGTAAAGAAAAAAATCTGAAAATATTAAATAAAAAGAATATGTAGTTAAATAATCAAGAACCTACAAGTTTATACGGAACCCTCGGTGCACGAGTCCAACTCGTACTTGTCCAGTTTTTTTTAACAGGGGAATGTAATGGTAACGGTTATGTTACGTTGGGTTTTTCCGTAAATTTTATTGTTTATTGCTCGAGACCCAGTATAGTATTTAAATTATAATAACAATGATATCTAAATTTAGACATCGTATGAGGTCGTGGATGCAGGATGTGTGTTTTTTTTTCAATAAGCTTGCACCTTTTTACGTGGGACTTACACATAACAGGCGAAATAACAAATAAATATCGCTGGACATTACACATAGCGCCATCTAATGCCACACTAAGCAACGAGGCTTGTGTCGTGGACACCAGATAGTTGATATACTACATAGATACTTTTTGTTTGTAAATACATACTTATCATACATATAAACATTCATGACTCGGAAACAAATGTCCATGCTCATCACACAAACATTTGCTTCGAACCTGCGACCCTAAGAACGTAAGGCAGCCTCAGTACCGCTGCGCCATTCGGGTCGTCGAAATGTGGCTGTACTATTAGGTACACCTCTGCCACAATGGTCAGGGATAACAGGCGTGATGTTACGTAGATGTATCATCATCTTAATGTATAACACTTTATGTGCTCAAAAAATAAATACAGTTCATTACTCAATCTAACCTCAGACAGACAGACTGTTTGACTTTCACAAACAACCCATGCATAACAAAAGGCGAGCCTCAATCAATGAAAGCTGAAACGCAAGGTTTCAGTTCCACAAAGCCGAGGACTTCAGTAAGTCGGAAACAAAGGTAGGATACCTGCGAGCTCTACACACGAGAGGAACCGAGCGCGAAAGTGAACGATGTGCAACCAAAGAGCTTCGTTTAAAGTACATGCTGTATATCCTATTGGAAGATTTTGATTCAAACTGGTATGCCTTTTGTGGCAGAAGAATATAAGTTAATAGTTTATCTAAATACATACAGTCATAAGTACCAATATGTATCATCATCAACCTATAATGTTCCTAATGCTGGGACACGGTCTCCTCTCATGATGAGAGGGAATGGGCTATTAATAATCCACCACGCGGGCCCAGTGCGGATTGGTAGATGTCACATGTATTCGAATTGTTGGTTCTAGGACATGCCGGTTTCCTCACGATGTTTTCCTTCACCCAATATATATTATTATTATATAAGCCTTTTATTCCCAAAAAAGTACATTTTAAAATTCGTTACATAATCTCTTAAATAAAGTATTCATTTGGTTCTTAAAACTAATAAATTAATTCGTAATAATTAAACATGCATGCACCCAATAACGATTGTAAGTTAGAGATCTTGAGTCTTTTCATAAAATATGAGTTCCAGAATACTATTTTCGTAACAACATAAAATTTTAATTAGAACAGTAGGAGACAAACACTTTTAAAAATGTTGTTACATATTGGGGCTCGTGACTGTGCATGTTATAAATTAAAGACGTGTTTCGTGTCTGTCTGTGTGACCGTGTTCATTTGATTTACGAACAACGAGGACTACTGACCGTTGGTTTTGTCCAGCTCGACCTTTTGAGGTTTGCCGCGACACTTTCTGACTGTGTGAATTTATCCACTTGATGTTTAAAATAATACATTGATATTAAAGTTTCTTAGGAAATCTCGCTGAACTCTTAACGAACCTGTTTAAGTGGAGATTCATAGATGACTTTGCCCTGGAGTGTAAATGTGGTATTTATTTATTTATTAAAACTTTATGCACATAATGTACAAAGGCGGACTTAATGCCTTGGGCATTTTCTACCAGTCTACCTTAGGGTGATGCAGAGACAAAACATTAGGTGCAAGTACAGAAAAGTTTCAAGAAAAAAAAAATATATATATTATATTATATATTATTATTATATTTAGAAATAATAAAATAAAAGATTAAATACATATATACATACATACAAACAAAATATACAAAGTCAAGAGAGATTAAAATACAACGATAATGAAAAACTACTAATTAATTATGGGACAAGTCTGCCAACTTCTTATGTAGGTGTTCGCGAGCTTTCACTTTAAATATGAGTCGACTGGTTGCCATCCTGATATTCAGAGGAAGCGGATTCCAAAGGAAAACCGCCTGGACAGGAAAAGAAGACTTAAGAAAACCAGAGCGGTGAGTAGGACATCGTAGAAGACGATTATTGGAAGAACGAAGATTCTTGCTGTGCGCAGAGCATAAGTATTGGAAGTGAGAAGTCAGATAAGAAGGAGAAGTGGGTTTATCTAGAAGGGAAAACAAAGTTGTCAACGCCCTTAACGCTCTGCGCTGTCTGATGGGTAACCATTTTAAGCGTGACCGATGTGCGGACACATGGTGATACTTACGGAAATTAAAAACGAATCGAATGCAGTTATAGAAGTCGGTCAAGTTTATTGAGGAGATCTGCATTCAGGTCATAGTAACACAGGGCACGCCACAATAGTGGCGGTAAGTCCCCTCTTTGAGGAGTGGCTTGAGAGACGCCACGGCGTCCTCACCTTCCGCCTGACGCAGGTCCTCACCGGACACGGTTGTTTCGGGAGGTTCCTGCACCGAATCGGGCGGGAGGAAACGCCCGGGTGTTTCCATTGCGAGGATCGACCGGAGGACACGGTGGAGCACACGGTGGAGGTGTGCCCCGCGTGGGCGGAGCACCGCCGTGTACTCGAAGCGGCGATTGGCGGCGGCGACCTCTCGCGTCCGGCCCTGGTGCAAGCCATGGTCCGGAGCGAGACGGAATGGGACGCCGTCACCTCCTTCTGCGAAGCAGTAATGCTAGAGAAGGAGGTGGCGGAACGTGAGAGGGAGAGAACCTCACAGCGTCCCGGCCGCCGCGGGAGACGCCCCGGGCGTCGGGGGCCACCACGTGGCCCCCGGCCACCGTAGGCGCGGGCCTGTGGACGGTGGGCTATGGGCTAGCTCGCCGTCCGTCCGTCTCATGACGACAGGCCGTGTCGACGGCACGTTCGTGTTCCACGCGCGCCTCAAAGAGAGTCAGCAAAAAGGAAGGGGTCCGCAAGGACCGATGCCTGCCGGGGTTGCGGGACTGTTCGAAAGAGATACCGTGACCCCGGAACACAAAGGGCGATGAAGGAACATGGATGGGTTTTAGTCAGTAAAAGTCTGACACTCCCTCCCGCTCCGCCCAGAGCGGGAGAAGTCATTTGATGATTTCCCATCCGAAAAAAAAAAAAAAAAAAAAAAGGTCATAGTAACACACATCGCCATAGTCAAGTATGGGGAAAATAAGGGACTGAACCAGCATTACCTTTATGTGGGACGGGAGAATATTTTTCAACCGATAGAGCGACCGCAGCGTACCGGTGACTTTCTTGCTCACAATCGCAACCTGCTTACGCCAGTCAGTATTATTAGTATTTTTTTAGTAGTATTGCCCCACAAACGATGGTACATTTGATATCGTGTCGTGTTGTTTGCACATCACAGGAGCTGATGGACGCTACTGAAAGTGCCAAACTCGTCGCGAAATTTTGGGCTGACAATTTGAATTGTCATCGACATGCTACTTCCTAGCATGACAATTCAAATTGTCAGCCCAAAATTTGGCGACGAGTATAGTGACTATAGCATTAAGAAATCTTAATGTTTTGCTATCATATAATCCAAATCTTAAACTCGTAAAAACGTGTGAAGCAGGATGGGTCGTCAGTTGCGATTAAAATCAATGTGAAAAAAAAATACAAAGGCTAGAAAAAAAAATTTTTTTTACTCATAAAGCTCAAGACAGTAAATTCTCACCAGCATCATAAAAAATAGACATAAAAATATCGGTTTTGTAACGCCCATATCATAAATATCACACCATATTACTTAATAACGCGTGTGTCAAACTAAAGAAAACAATATAAAATTTTGTTCCCTGGAACCTCAAGTTACCGCACCAAAAGTACTACGTATGAATGTCCTAAAAGTAGTTTTCGAGATATAACTAGCCTTTGACGACTTTCTCATGACAACCTACCGTAATAATTTCGACAATAGTTAGAAAATTGATCTCTTAAGTCGTAGCAGGGAAACAGATGGCATATAAAGCATGACATTTCGAAAATATTTTTTATTTTCTCGTAACTATTACGCCTCATGAAAATGAACAAGGTTTAGGCTGCGGCTATGTTCGCACATGCATGTACGGTCGAACAAGCTATTTGGTTTATATTTTAAATGTAATTTAAAATGTAATGTAATTTGCGGGCTAAACTGTAAACCAAATAGCTTGTTCAACCGTACAAGTATAATATACCAGATAGTTTATGATTGTGTAAAACATTATAGTGCCTATCAGTAGATCAGTGCAGCACACCGCCCAGGATCTACATAAAAAAACGTAATATCCAAATAGTCATCTTAGTTCGCTGGAGCCTTCTCAAGTATGTTGTGATCGACTTCCAGTCTAACCAGATGTAGCTGAACACCTGTATTCTACATGCTGCGACTGCCTATCTTTTCTCACAACCCAGCTACTAACCCAGTAACTTATTTGGGTGGGTCAAGAAAGTGTTAACTGACTCCGTACTGTAACATGGTTTCTCATGCGTCAAGAGAAACTTCAAATTATAAGTTTTGAAACTGACGTTGCCACTACCGTGGTAAATACCCGTTTTTAGTGTTAATGAAACTTCAAATTGTAACCAAAACTTACTTAACTGCAAAACTTAATAATCAAATCACACTATGTACATTTTTGTCTCGACAAACAAACACACATACCAACAAACTAACTACATATAAGTAGTCCGAACAGAGATAAAACAACAATAACAATTCTGACATAGAGGGTCAATCTAACAAATGGAGAACCAAGTGCCGATTAGCGGTTTATAGTGCACGACAACATATTTGATACTTTCAGCGTATCAAAAATGTTCAGCGCGCTATAAAATACTAAGTTACAGGTGAAGCGGTGCCATTAGGTTATGAGTTTGCTAGCTTATATCCGTGGGTTTGTCCGTGAAGAATACTTTTCTAGATTGTCCTTTATGGTGAAATTGACGGATAAGAAAAAATAAAGTACATGATAATATGTATATTACTGCCTCGTTGGTCACAAGCGCGACTACTGAGCATGAGGTTCTGGGTTCGATTCCCAGGTCGGGCAATGTGTTAAATGTTTCTTACATTTACCTCATCAAAATCATCATTCACTTGCCCTTATCCCAATTCATTTGGGGCTGGTGCGGCATGTCTTCTTCTTCCAAACTTCTCTATTACTCGTCATCTAATCAGATACCTTATTTCTTTCTAAGAAACACTTACTTCATTTAAAAAAAATACACGCCAGGCCTTTTTTCAGAAAATATATAATTTTCTTTGTTGAAACAAAACATGTTTTTCCTGAAATATCTTACAATCGACGCCACTTCACAGACAGACAAACTATCATATGTATGTGAGTAAGAATAAGGTTTATGTCGTAACAAAACTTTGGAGGCTCTCAAATCTTTTGCTCGATGTTTTGTTTATGAGCCTGATCCGTAAACTCGGTCAAGGATACTTCACAACACAAGTAGTTTCTGTTGTTTGATAAAAGTCGCAGTTATTTACTCGTCTACATTAATTATGTTCAAGGATTTATATGCTTCTATTCATAAATCATACTTACTATTGAGGTTGTGTACTGGACTTGTGATTATCGTCATCATCTGTCTAGTCTTTCCCACTTGGTTGGGGTCGGCTTGCAGTCTAACCGGATGCAGTTAAATACCAGTATTTTACAGGGAGTGACTGCTTATCTGACCTCCACAACCTAGTTAGTACTGGGAAACGATACCCATTAGTAAGACTAGTTGTCTGAGTTTCGGGTCGCTTACTATCTGCAACGACTGTCAAAGATGTGCTATTGGCAGCTGGGACCAACGGCTTAAGGTTCTTTCCAAGGCACGAATTAAACTCGGTATGGTGGTCACCCACCCAGCGGCTGTTATTATTTAGCCACGAGCTCCTCTATTCAAGCCACGTTGCTTAATGTGGCACTAGATGGCGCTGTGTGTTCATGTCCAGCGATATTTATTTTATTTTTTATTTATTATAATACGCTTAGAATATTTTTTACGAGCTTAGACAAATTTTAATGTGAAGTTAACTGGTTAGGTACCAATATAATTGATTTTCAGCTAGCTTTCGTTTCATATCTCTACAACAGCAACAGCAACAGCAATAGCAACAGTCGGAATCACAGAAGTATTTCGGGTATCTTAGTACAATACTTTATTGACTCTAGCTTCATTGTTATCGTTGATAGAATAGTTCTTTCGTTGCCGACTGACATTGAAGTTGAGCTAGCTAGCTACGGGAAATTCACTGCAGTGACCAGTCGCGTGGTACAAACTTGGGAAAACGCTAAGTCAGTCAAGATGAGATAACGATTAGACCTAACTTTGCTATAAATCTGTGGCAACTAACTATTTAGGTAACTAAGTTTCTGATAATATAATATCTGTCTAGACATACAATGATCATGCACTTAATAGTTAGTAATTTGAAGGTCTATTTCAGTCATTCTATCTACTGAAATATACCTTTAAATTATATACAGCAAAGTTTAGAATACTTTATTTGTTTTGTTATGATTGATAGGCCACAAGCTGAATGCTTTTGCATGTGTTTTGCCTCCAGGGGAATGACGTAAATTGAAAGGCAGATGATTTGATTTATTGAATCTGGATTTATACCCAGTTGATGGTAATAGAACAGGGGGTGAGCCCCCCTGTTCCATGGGACTTAAACATTATCATCTGCCTAGCCTTTTCCCAACTGTGTTGGCGTCGGCTTCCAGTCTAACCAGATGCAGCTAAATACTCATCTTTAATATGGAGTAACTGCCTATCGTACCTCCACAACAAGTTATTACTGGATCATACGATACCCCTTGGTAAGACTGGTTGTCGAACTTTCGGGCCATTGACTACATGTAGCCACTGTCAAAGATCTACAAATGACAGCTGGGACCGACGGTTTAAAGTGCTTTCAGCATATGCCCAGAAAGCAAATATATTCTACGGGAAGATATAGAGAGGGTAAAAAGTATTCTATATCGTAATCCAGTTAATAGAACAGTGGGTTTTGAGTCGGTTAGATTTCGAAATAACCCTCCGCTCGTCCTATAGACAGTCAATTATGATCTAAACCTGTGAGCCAAATTTCTTGGAATCCCTTTAGCCGATTAAACGTGGGTGGACATCATAGACAAGACTTTTCCATTTATAATTTTATTTTAAAAGTATAGAAATATAACAGTGGCATCATGAAGTCACAGTATATTCGTATAGAACTATGTAAACGTGTTATTTGTGTGCGCCTTTTCATAAGAACCATATCAAAATAAACAGGCCTTACCATTTCCCTATTTACCCCTTATATCCAAAAACTCCGGTCCACATATTTTACTACGTACCTGCCGGCAATTTGTCCAAAACTACCTTACCTTAACGACCAAACGTTTTTGGTACAAACGCCAGCAAAAAGTGTTAGGAACACTTTTGTTCAGTAACAAGACTGCTAGATATATGGAGTAGGGGAGCACCGACAATTTTGTAGTGTTGCGACAAATTGGCGAAGTGAAAAATTGTGCAGCTGACAGGACGGAATTAGGGTTGCCAACAGTAGTAGTTTTTAGTTGTTTTTGTCAAATTTGGGTAGTGTATATTGTGTGCATGCTAGAAAATAATTTTGTATCGAGAAAAAAAATAGTAGATTATATTTAAACTTATAAATACAGGTGAGTTTTAAACATCGTGTATATACAATAAGTTTTTATTAAGTGTGCGGTTACAACAGTTACCAGTTACTGCGGTTACCAGTTAAAAACGTAAAGAAACAAAACACAACATACATAATTTATCAACTCAAAATGTCGTCCCTCAGCGGCAGGTTGCACAGGTGACGTTGACTTTTCCAAACGAGAGTTTTGACTAATCCCCTCTTACATCCCAACCCTTGTTTAAAACCACTTTTTCCTTTATCCCTCATCTCTAAAATGCACCCCACCTGTAGTAATTATGACAGCGACATCTCTAATGACCTCAGTAACCGCTTGAATTATTACTAGGACCGGCACCCCTGTATCTTTTGCGAATTTCTACCAAAGAAGCAAGATAAGCCCGCGTTGACTCTGTTAAATTAAAATGTAACCTCCCCTTCATAATTCTCTTTGTTGCGGTATGGTAAAGAATAATATTATAGAGAAAAAGAACAGCAATTTTTTACAGTCATCACAACAGATGTCTGGTCAAATTAATAAAGTATCTACAAAAGAAACAGCCCCAAAATAGCACAAATTAAAACAAAACAATTAAAATAGCTCTTGTCTGAGTTGTCTTCGCCCCTCAAAGCTGTTGGATTCGCCCCCTATTACATAGGACTTTAACATGACTGGTGAAATGTGGTCGTACTATTAGGTACAACTCTGCCTAACACTTCGAGGATTAAAGACGTAATGTTATGTATATTATATCTATTAATATTGGACTGTTCGTTGTAGAAACATGAATCGCTTTGAAATTGTTTGAGATTTGAGTCTATTTGGACCAATACAAGTCTCGTAATTAATCAATCTTAGTTAGGCATGCAAATGAAACGTCACGTTCATTAATTACTGGCCTTTGCTTAAAGTCCCACCTGTTTTTTACCAGCCAAAGTCAGTTGTACCTCAAATTTATTGCAGTTACTAAATTCGGAGTTTGCAGCGCTCATTACAATAAAGTACATAAAACACAAACCCACCTAACCGAAGTACGTTTATCTTTGTTAACGAAAGTTTAACAATTAATTACGTTTAGTTTTAATCTTAGTGGTGTAACTCACCGGTTATGGAGTAAGTGAATTGTGATTATTTATTGTGGGTCGTGTTGATAATTAATCATTTCTTATGAAACTGTTTATCGCATTAACTTATTGTTACATGTTTTAAAATAGTTCTTACGTTGATAAAAAAAAACGTCTCAAAAATTATTCCTAAGGTACATATCGAACTTTATAAAATAACCCATAAAATCAGCATAACATTTTTCTCTTTCGGATTTCTCTTTAGGATTGCTCTACCTAGACAAAAATATAAGAACAAACAAACAGGTAGCATAAAACCTGAAAGGGGGAACTCATTAAGTTATTCTCAAAAAAAAACAGAGGCGGGAAATATTAATTAAAACCTCCTCCGTGTAAGGACTACGGTTACTGAGACTGCGTCAAACTTCTTGAAGTGCAAAATATTCTTTGAAAGGGAAAAAAATAAAGTTTTGGTCTCTCGCTTCGTTGTTGTTGACGCGGCAAGCTTTTGAAGTCGACTGGTCCTTCGATCTATCCGGCAAAGACTAATTGGGGTTAGAGGTGAAAACTTGTTCATAACTCAACTTGGTTCAGTGATCGATAAAATGTGATTGGCTGGCACCGTTTGAATTCAGAACGACCTTTATTTTTGTAAGTTTTTATTTAGGTTATCTTGTTATGAAGTTAGTTAATTGGTTAGTATGCATTGGTCAAATCTTGTAACTGAATTTCAAACCAGTTCCACACAACCGATTGAACTGAAATTTTGCATACACCTTTAGTTCTGTTGACAATACATTTTTATGGTAGACATCATGACTTGATCTTGCACCCAAGATCTCCTCACGAGAAATATCCTCAACAGTTAATACCATGGATACAAAACTTTTTATACGCGTTCAATGTTGATAGATAAACCTAATGCTATGCCTTTCTTTTGGGTATACCATTAGGTGCACTAGCGTGTGCACGCGCCTTCGCCCGAACAGTTTGAAAGTTATCTCATGGAAATGTACCCAGTAACCCCAGGACATACCAGGTCTACCGTTGCCAAATTTCTTTGAAATCTGTTTAGCCTTTAACTTAGTTTTACTTTCATATTTATAACGTTATTGTATAGAAGTAAGTGTGCATGTCCTGTGTACATACCTTTTAAATAAGAAGATTTATTTATCATAAGACCTGTGAGTGCTCTTTTGAATTCAAACGCCTTTTAAGACACCTCTTAAACTTGGCAGGATTGCAGTATGTAGAGTGCTTTGTAGTGCATTATCAATTAAAAACCAAAAAGAACAAGGAATTTGATAGCTGAGACGTTGCCCCGCACTAGGAATTTCTCCTACATTGTGGGTGCGTTTACGAACATTTAAACTCTCAAACATTCAGACCCGGAACAACTATTTAAAGATTATGCAAATATTTGTTCCATGCGCGAATCGAACCCGCGAATCGAAATCACTACAAACGAGCGTTCAATTTTGAAGCGCGCAATTCGTCGCGCGTCTTCTCGCATATCCGGTACGATCGTATACGCGCTACAAAATACGCTAGTGTGAAACCGCTCTAACGAGGCAGGTGGACAAAAACCGATAAATTATTAATTTTCTTGATTGATCACTTTGCTCAAGTAAAATATATCTTCGGAACTACCGTTCGAGTTGAGCAGCAACATTTGTATACACTTGTAAACTTTAATGGTCTTTCCATTGGAGAAGTTCGTAAGTTAGTTTCACTCACTTCCTCGTAACAAGTTCCAACTAAGTTATTAAAATGCAGTGATCTAGAGAAATACGAAATGTACTCACTTTGTATTTTATTCGTGGAAAAATACTGTGCAGCATTTTTAAAAGCTACGAAGTATTTATACACCAATTTTAAAATGAACACACATGTTTAGATTTTTGAAAAAGGCACGAAATAAACGTACAAACCGCAGGACAAACATATTTTTTTATACTCTAAGTGTAAATAAATTTTGTATAAAACTTTATTGCTTTTCCTGCTTGATTACCACTGAGTAGAAACATCGAAATCAACCCAAGATCAAGGTGACTATTATCGACATTTCTTTTTAATATCAAATTCGTCATCTGCTTAGCCATTTCACAGTTATGTTGGCGTTGGTTTCCAGTCAGATGGTTGCAGCTGAATAAGAATATTTTACACGGAGCGACTGCCTATTAATTACCACCTCTTCAACCGACTTACGACCATTTTCAATAACTTAGTAGCCGGTTTCGGCATCTCTGTCTTAAAATCAAAGAAAGCTTTTCCATGAATCAAGTGACAGGTAGGTGACACGGATAGGATATTCTTTGCTTATGGAAACACCGATAACACCGATAACCAACAGTTATACGTAAGTAAGCTATAAAAAACGTCCGTTAGTGGGTAATAAGATACCCCCGCGGTAAGACTGGTTGTCAGACTTTCAGGACTTAAAGACTGTCAAAGGTCACCTATCCCTACAGATCTACAAATGACAGCTGGGAACTGTTTAACGTAGTTTCTTTTATAATCAAATCATAGGATCATAATAACATTATGATCACACACACCATATCCTTTTTATTTCAATTCAGAATGTTAACTTCACCTGCTAGCCATAAAACACACATTTCAATAAAACAACTCCAAAATAATTTAATATTCGAACGTTTCCTGTTGTGTCGTAAAACGACTCTTGAAATAAATTGTGTGTTAACCGAATTTTCATTTGTACTGCTTTAGTTGTTTGAAATATTACCTTTTGCTGTGTCATATAAATAAAATGCTTGAAGTATTTCCCTTTACTGTATTTACTTTATGTAAGTGGTCTGATTTTCTGACTATTTAATTTACATTTAATTGGATTGTCGTGTAGCTTGCGATGATTATATTGAACTTTACGTCGATCATTTTTAATTATTTATCAATTCGCGCTGGCCCCACCAGTGCAAACGGCGCGGTGGGGCCAACGGAAATACACCCGATATTCTTATCCCGACTTTTTTCAGGTAATTTAAGTTCGTCCATAGAAAATAGGCCATGGTATAGGACATCTGTTTTGTTGTGTTCTGATAGGATGGAGTTTAAATAGAAGAATTTCGATTGCTGTCGTTATCACTGAATGACGGTGGACGACGCCGGGAAGGTTTAGCTTTTTTGGTTCATTCGCTATTCTCATTCCAATAAGACTTGATAAGGAACTATTTCGAAGAGGTACCAGCTTGTCTTTCTTCTTCCTCTCACGTTTCTTTTTAGGTTCATCTCGGTATACCAAGGTTATTAAAATTAAGATGTACCTACATTGTACGTATGTGTCGAAACCCTTTTTTTTTTTCTTTTTTTTTTTTTTCGGATGGGAAATCATCAAATGACTTCTCCCGCTCTGGGCGGAGCAGGAGGGAGTGTCAGACTTTTACTGACTAAAACCCATCCATGTTCCTACATCGCCCTTTTTGTTCCGGGGCCACGGTATCTCTTTCGAACAGTCCCGCAACCCCGGATGTGTCGAAACCCTACAGGGTGTAAACGAACGCTTCACGAAGCTTCGCTTAACGTACATACGTACAATGTACATCTTAATTTTAATAACCGTCGAAACTCTATATGGTAATATCGCCAGTCTTTAACCAAAACCAGCTAAACATAAACAACAACCAACGTCTCTTTACACGCACGATTAAGCGGAAGTGACGCACACTTTTTTGAACATTTCAGTATGTCTGTCACCCATAGACAGAGTTGAAAAGTCATGTGCCTTTAATATTGTACCCATGGAACACAATAATCCATTTCTGTGGCAGAAGTTAGTAGGTGGCACTGGTTGGTCGTTTCCACGGAGAAGAACCGAGAAAGAACCAAGAATCTCCATGGTTACTCTTTTCAAACAGATACACTGAGTAAACTAAAAAATTACTTGACATTACACTTTCACACAATAACACTAGGCACAATGAATCGGGTACAGTTTCAAGACGTCTTAACTTCGCTGCGATCAGACCCAGAATGTCCGCCTCGCCGCGAGGTGTTAACATCAGGACTCTGTAAAAGCCGCCATGGTGGGGTAAAATGGTAAGCAGATCGCGTGATGTCACCAATGGCGCGCTTTCGATCCATTCGCCCGTCCGTACTCATGACCGGATCCGACAAACAGATATGTGGTAAAAATAGAGTACATTTCACTTGTTATGTTTAGGAAACCCCATAGAATAGATAACGAGCATATTGCCAGCAACCGGGCACAATTCCAGACTCTCTGGATGATATTGAAAAATTCCTGATGGAAAAACACAGTGACATTTTGACCGTAGTCATGTTTTTTGTCACTTGACTAACCAGGCACAGTGTAAAATATACATAGAATTATATTCTGCTATTTTTTTAGTCCCCTTTACAGTCTGAAGTGTAAAATACTTACCTAGCTCAAACACAAACTTTATTCCCAAGTTAGATCTAATATTTTACAGAGCACCAACTAAGTATCACTTAACGTTCCTTTTCATCATAAAATATAAGAAATAATAATATTTAAATAAATAATATGTTGTAAGCTCTCGCAGAAGACATTTACAAAACGCAACATTATAAATTTGTGTGCTTCTATTTGTTTCTAGTGATGGGCAAAAGGAATCGATAAATTAATCGAAATAAGAATTGTGACTGCCATCAATTATGTATTTTTTTAATAGCGACCAGTCCTTATTTTGTATGGTTTTTACTACTTGACAAAACATTAAGATTGAAAAAAAGTAAACATATGTAATATCATTCGAAATAAATTGTGTATCTTATAATGAAAACAGCATTAAAACCCGTTGCGTTGTTTAAAAAAACAACTCGGTTATATACTACACATACTGCAGACAATAAAAGTGACGTAAATGAATAGTGTGTATATCTATTTTGCCAATAAATTTTTCTACCTGTCTAAAAGGCGTAAAGTGATAAAATATAGGAGCAAAAATCATAAAATTTTTCATTTTCAATATTTTAATACCAAATTGGTTTCAGTTGAAATCAAAACGCAATCTTAATCAATTTATAACTTCAAATTAATATTTTAACGCAATATGTTGGCGGGCTTCCAATATTTTAATATTGGTGATTTAATTAAAATAATATTTAAGACCTAACCACAGTCGCCCTAGGCCATTCATTATGCGTCGGTTTTAATAATAAATACTTGTAAACGAGTTCGTATTATAAGGATAAAATTTAATAAAACACAAACAGCTGCCCCTAATTTACTTAATTTGTTTAAGATTGTTTAGTAACAGGCTAGATCTCCACGGACGTGCGGACTACAAAAAAGACCAACCCCTTTTAAAGAATGATGTTCTCCTAAACACGTGTAAAACAGTTTTCTAAATCAAAACAAATAGATAAAGCATTGTAAGTAATAGCTTTTACGGTTTATAACCAAACCAACGCTGTCTACGGGATGTCTTGCGCGATTATCAATTATTCTGAGTTCCCGGATATTTCGATGCTGATATCCCGTAAGTGACAGTGTAAGTTTAGATAAAGCATTACGATAAGTAAAGTATTTGTTAAAAATGATATGCATGGATATCCGGAACATCCCTAGCAGTTAGCCTCTCTAAGAAGTTACCAACCTTGCACTTCATAAGAAATTCTTACGTAGCTCAATGTCGACACGAAGCAAGAACAACTAATTAAAACATTGTTAGAAGCAAACTTTAATTCGAAAACTCTTAGACGAAACTAGATAGAGTAACAGTTTTAAAGATCCGTTTCCGTATTTTCAAGAACCATTTCCAGCTAAGTACATTTAATCTAGACATGGTACTGTTACTCAAGTTTCGAAACGACAATTCTCGATCAAAGTCACGACTCCTTCGCATTCGATTTCGCGATAATCGATTCACGCCAACTGTGTGTCCCATCACTATTTTAGCCGCCTTAGTGTTGGTGCGATAATTTAATCATTTCCAGAGAAAAAGTGGTCGGAGTGGTATTAAAAATGATATAAAACGGATGAAACTGAATGTAAGGCGTCGTTTTCTGCCGTCTCTCTGTCGCGCCTTGGTGATTCATTTGTAAGGAAGTAACTACTTAGAGTTTACCACCTGCACTCATAACACCCCAAGAAATTATGTTCCTAATTAAGGTGGACAGTCTAAAAAATTACAATTTAACTTAAAATATTTGTTACTTGATGGAGTCTTGCTTGCAATGGACACTCTTTTGGACACTCATGACTACTAGGATGAAGTTAACACCCAGAAAAGTACCCATAGTGATTTATGCAAATCGTCTCAATAAATTTAATGTCATGGAGACTGACTACAACTGACATGAAACGTTTTTTGGATGGCCAGAAGGATAAAGGCAGATGCCTTCTGGCCATCCAAAAAACGTTTAAAACCATCCGAATATACAGCAATAGGCATGACGACAGTATCAAAAAATTGCAAATCTATTTAGTCCGTCAGTTAGAGTATTGGAAAATAATGAACACGTATTTTTGTTTTTGTAAATCAATGAATATTGACAAAGATAAAACGCATCAAAACTCGAGAGAAGAACGCACTAAAAATTATACCACTTCCGTGACGTTTTGAGAATTTTAAAATCGTCGTATCTTCGTCAATTTTGGTTTACGTAACAAAAGAAAATAATTGGGTGAAATATTTTTTGATAATCTAACTGACGGACTAATTAAATTTTTTCAGTCGACAAGCCTATTGCCTCACATGCTCACTTTCTCTGGGAGTACCTAATATCAAGATCGTTACAGAAAATTTTTCTTTTGACTTTTCTTAAAACACACTATACCTAACAAATGAGAGAAATAAAACAGCACTTCGCTTAAACCCCATCAATATTAATACAAACTGACAATATCAAAATACTGTAATGGCCATTATCATTTGGAGCAGGTGCATCAGCATTCAAATAGGGATGCGGTGGGAAGCGATAGCGTTAACGTCGCCCACTACCATCATCGCGGCTGACGTTAGAATTGTCTTATTAGGGCTGTTATTATCGTAATTCCGTGGTACAGTTAGAGACAGTTCGAATGACGTTCATAGGGTGGTGGTTGGTGATTTGTGAAACGTAATCTATCATATGCTCGGAGCTTCTTTGCGTGATCGAATCAGAAATGAAGACATCCGCGAGATAACCAGGACCATCACCGACGTAGCCCGAAGAATTGCCAAACTTATGTGGCAGTGGGCAGGGTACATTGCTCGCAGAACGGATGGCCGATGGGGCCGAAAAGTTCTGGAGTGGCGACTGCGAACCGGAAGACGTTGCGTTGGAAGACCTCCCACTAGGTGGACCGATGACCTGGTGAAGGTTGCGGGAATCCGTTGGATGCCAGTCGTACGGGACCGGTCGATGTGGCGACACTTGGGGGAGGCCTATGTCCAGCAGTAGACGTCTTTCGGCTGAAATGATGATGATGATGACACAAAAAAATAAAAAACAGCCTTATTTTTAACAAAAATTTGTAATCAATATTGTCCGTTTATAAAATGTCCTGAATTACTGGTGGAAAACCGGATATACCATCCTCCAAACCATTGAATATTATTTCGCCTTCAATTGTTTTATTGTGATGAAACAAATAGTAGCGGTCCGGTCAGAGCGGTGCGCGGACAAAGCTAAAATTCACATTTCATCGCGCTGCCATTGCTTGCCGAATGCTTTTTTGTATCTCTCGCATTTTAATATTGAGTCCGACTGCATCTAGTCGTAGTGCAGGCCTGTACAGTTTACCAATAGATTTTTTTTATGTATTACTTTTACATGTTTTGTTTTTATTTTTAGTAAATTTTAACTTCGTAGTTTTATTCCTGGGCCTGCTTCGGTGTCGACGACCCTCTTCTGGCACCCATTGTGTGGAGACTTTTGCCCTGCGGTCATCGTGTAGGTCAGCGGCTGACGTAACCAGAGAGAGTTTGCGAGACGACCGGGACGCATACCGCGAGTGCTGATACGGGACTAGAGCTCTTGGAAAGAGTTCGGGGAGTCCTTTGCCCAGCAGTGGGACAGTCACGCATATAGTTATTATGTAATGTCCGAAGGGTCAAACATAAATGGCTCTTGTTCACACAGGTGTCTCACATTCGAACCTAAAAAGCAATTAATGTGTTTTATTGCTTTACTTGTCTATTATAACCATTGTTTCAACAATTCCAGACAATAGAGAGATCTAGACGTGTTATTTGGGAATGGAAGTTCTACGAAATTGAAGTCTATTATGTAATTAAACTTATGTATTACCAAAGTTATTCTCAAAACAGACTCTGCTGAGCATAAGTTCTTGGTTAAGATATCCATGTTGTTTTTGGGTTTAAGTGTTAGTAGCCCGCAGTCTGGATTTTGGCCCAGTTGGTGGCAATAGGCTTGCCCCCTATTACATGGAACTTAAACATAACTAGCGAAATGTGGGTGTACAAAAGGTATTTCTACCAAAGCTTTCGGAGAAAACTGGCGTGAGAATGATATTCTCTTAACATTCGGTTAACATAATTGGAATTAGGTCCTACCTAATAACCTGATGAGGCTTCACAGTAATCCGTCAGTCAGAAATAATGCGATTAGACTATTTTGCGGATTGTACCTACATAACATTTGGTATCAGGCAAACACGAAACTATGAACACGTTGAGACAATCTCAAATCGTCATTATAAAACTTTGGTATATTTTGTATAAATAAGAGACACCGAAAACAACACATGTTTGATCTGGCCACCAGGTAGATTTTATTAGAAACAGCAGATTTTTTAGAACTAAAAAATCTGCTTTTGCGTACAAACATTCCGTTGACCGTGTGGGAGACACGGCCAAAATATCAAAAATCCTGTGGAATTCAAGGTAGCGCCGTTGAAGCGCATAAACCCGAATCTGATACTTATTAGGATTTCAAATACGTACTGCCAACATCTGAAAGTCAGTCGCAAAAAGGTATACAGAGCCCGCTGGTATTCGAAATAACTTTAGCTGCTTTTCGTTCCACAAGTGAAGAAACTTTTACGGACTTAGACTTCTATATAATCGACGATGTTACGAGCTGGGTATGGGATAAATTAATAACTACCGAAGAAGCAACAAATAACTTTAATAATCACAAAACACTTACTTATAACTCAATCACAAATACACTACTGATCACTATTCGCTTGGATATCGCACTTCTAGTTCACTTCGATTCGCTTCGTTGTGTAGCCAAAATCAGGCTGACTGCTCCCGCAAACACGTCGACTATTTTATGGCGATCGTACGTTCGAGAAATATCCACGACTTCCTAGAATCTTCTAGACAATTCCACAACTTGTACAGAGCAAAGAAGTCGGTACTTTATGCCCTCGGCGTACGGTCGAAATTACAATGATGTTCTTTTGTAGGTAGTTTGCGAATTTGTACCTACATCATTCGGGACTCGTTTTACCTACCTACCTACTATTAGGTACCTACTACCGTAACTGTAGGTAAGTACGGGTACGACGTAACAATACATTACTTTTGGTTTGGTTTGATAGTAGTAAAACAATAAGTCACCTAGCAGTGAGTAAATCACTCATTGTAATATCACTCATAACATCACTTGGAAACGATGCGGCTGACGAACTTGCCAGAAGAGGATCCAGCACAAGACCTTACGGACCCGAACCCATTGTGCCCATTCCCTTCAAGCAGCTAAGAAGCTGGTTAAAGGATCACACCCGAATACAAGCGGAGAAATGGTGGACCTCGACACCAGGATGCAGGCAATCCAAGGAAGCTATGCCATTCCTTAGATACAAAGCTGACCAGGCGCCTTCTGCGCCTGGACAGAGATAGCCTGCGTCTGGTGGCGGGGACCATCACCGGACACTGTTCACTGAATAAACACTTCCACACCCTAGGTATCACTGACGGCCCCCTGTGCAGAGCATGCATGGAGGCGGAGGAGCTCTTCGAGGAGTGCTCCTTGAGTGCACAGGCATTACCAAGATTCGCGAGGAGACCCTGGGAACACCAAGATCCCTTGCGGATGCCCTGAGGAGACCGGGAAGTTTAATCTGCTTCTGGAGGGAGGTGGGCTGGTTAGAGTAATCGGCAACCATGGCTCACGCACAATGGTCCACTTCAAGGACGTGCGGAAACCTATACCCCATGATAGATAGATCACTCATAACTGTACTGAATAAAGTTGTAAATCGGTTCAGCATTAATTTTCTTTCTCTCCTGGAGTTATCATTGTCGATATGTCAACTTTTTTATTGGTGACAAAAGTCGGGAAGCAGCTTCCGCGTTCAATTTTTAAGCTTCTATTTTCTACTGACCCCAATTTCATTAGATTAAAATAGCACCGTTTTGACCCGATTTTGTTGTCTTTTTTTACTTTCTTTTTATCTATATAATTAATCAGTTAGTATAAAGTTGTTGATTGGGAACGTATCGTATTGACGTAACAGTTCGGCGGTTCTCGACGGTTCTCGATAATTTTAGCCAGTGTTTTTAAAAAAAGGGGCCGTATAAAACCTGTTTTAATTTTTTGCTGGTGTTACCAACAAGTTTTCTATGAGACAAATTTTCTAAGGCGTCACGTTTCCGAGATATGTCTAATGTAAGAAAAATGCTATGTTAAGGGATTTAAACAGAATTAGGTGCTTATGGTTTTTTTGCAATTAGCAGGTAATTAAAATATGATGCGCAAATCATATTTTGTTCAACACAGTCTGACAAATTCCAAAAATAAAATTTTAAAAGAAAATTTTACTTTCGCACGCTTATTACTATTCAGCAATACTCATAAGTATTCCATAAAACATTTTTTTTTAACAGTATTCCTTTAAACATAAACCTACTTACGCCCGCCGTCTAGGCAATATCGTTTCTAATCTACTTTATTTAAGAAATTTTCATGAAAGTATCCTATTTTCAAGAAAGAAACAATTTTCTTTTGTTGTCGTCACCTCATTTCATGTTTTTGGAGTTATTTTAAAGGCGGATCGTGTGACATTAATTGGCTTTCGCCTTCTGTAATCTTGTTTAAAGCCTTTGTATCGAATTTTGAATTTTTTTTGACACCTTGCCTTTGACAGGTTAGAATTGTTTCGACCCATTGGTGTTACTTGGTCCACTTATAATAGACAATGTAAAGATCCAATAAAAATTAGGTTGCAAGAGCGAGAGTAGCGAGCTCGAAAATTTTTAATATCTTGCCTTGAATAAATTCAGATACCTACTAGGTAATTTGAGGTCAAAATGTCCACATGCTCCATTTTTTGTAACCTTGTGTATACGCCTTGTGTGCATGAGAATATTGCCTAATAAGGCCTCGTGGCACAGGGCTCCTAATTTATTTTAGCCTCTGTCGATACCGGTCGATCATGCGAAAATCCAATAGGAGTGCCAATCCAGAGGCAGAAAATAGGCCGCCAATCGGCTACACCGGCCCATCGAGCATCCGGCCCATCGGGCATATGCCCGATTTGCCCGTATGGCCAGTCCGGGCCTGCAGCCAAAATGAAAGGCTGTAAAATTACAGAATTTTACAGTATACATATCTATTTTAATCTATGTTAAGGACAGAACACTCAAGCTTGCATCAACAATACTTTAATAATTACAGAAGAACCATTTTCTTAGGATTTACACAACACTGGGAGCAATTTTCTCAAATACTCCATATCCGTGGGCGCCGCTTAGGAACACTCTGCAAAATCGAAGTTGGTAGCTTACGATAAAACTACGCCCCAGAGTAGGTTCGCTGAGGAAGTCCTTATATCGCTCCTAGAGGGACCAATCCCGTCAGTATAACTCGACCGAAGTTCTGATTTTGAATAACTTGTAATACTTCTAGGAGTTCTAGGGGTTTTATTCTTATCTTTATTTTCATGATGGTGAGGTGAAAGTTTGGCGTTGTTTATTGCTTCAAATCTATACACAAATAAAATTAAAGTTTGTGTTTGTAACTTCAAAATAACAGCTTTTTACTTAATGCTATGGTGTATACGATACTTATGAAAAGTCTCTGTCCGTTTGTCTGTCTGTTTGTTCCGGCTTATCTCCGAAACGGCTGGATTGATTTTGACGGGACTTTTTTACTGGCAGTTATGTTCGAAGGAGTAACAAGACTACTTTGATTTTAGAAAAAGGATTAGGGTTATATACAATCTCACGCGATTGAGCTATTACTACTACGTATAGAGAAGACAGCGCGAACAAAATCTGTGCGCAGTGCGGGGTGCCCTGGGGCGGCTTACCCCGTATATACAATGCTGTGGCGAGCAAGCGACTGAGTGAACTGCAGCCAGCCGACAGCAGTTGAACGGAGCACAGATTTTGTTCGCGGTGTCTTCTCTATACGTAGTATTAATAGCTCAATGTTTCACGCGTATGAAAGTTGAGGGCTACAGCTAGTAAGAAATAAACGCAGTGCAAACTGATCAGATAGGTATTGTGATGATGCTGGATACCATGCGCTCAAGGAGCGAACATGTTAAGAGGTTTCCAAAAGCTTTCTTTTAACAAATAAGGGATACATCATGTCACCTTTTAAAACTGTCACTTACGCTTTAAATGTTTACGTAGTTGGTGAAATAACAAAGTGCAAATAAATATTTCCAGAAGGTGCTTAAGATTTAAATTCTTTGATCGTACATGACATTAAATAGGAACCTTTAATTTTGTCCTGATTTTTGTAGATTACTCCCCACTCATAATAATAAAAAAAAGCCAGTTTGTTTGTATCTAGTACCTAGTCAGGGTGAAAGATACCTATGTAGTTACCCGTAAGAGGAAAGGAATTATCACATTGTGTACAGGTCATTAAACGGGGACAAAGGAAAACGATTATTAATATTATTTTTATTCGTCCGAGTTCAGCGGCTTAATTTATTTGTATACAGATTTGTCTCGGGATATTTTTGGGATTTCTTATGCTTATTGTTGGGCTTTTGGGCCAATGTCCCTATTTTGAGTGGGAATAATACAACGATTTGTGGTATGCGTGCGTATGGGTGGAGGAAATGAACCTGAAGTACTTATGTAGAGTAGCATATTTACGGACATTTGAAATTATTCATTAAAATGGCATCGACAGACATTTTGTTGTATTTAATATTAGAAGTATGGACGACGGGTAGCACGTATAAGTAGGTAATTTGGCGGCTGCCTCGTTGAAGTAGTGATCGCAAGCATAAGATCCTGAGTTCGATTCCCAAGCCAGGAAAAGTGTTATTAGGTTTTCCCATCAGTAATTTCGACTGATGGCAATAGGCTTGCCCCTTACACAATGGGACTTAAACATATCTGATGAAATGTGGGTTTGCTACAAATGTACACATCTGCCTAGGTCTTTGGGGATTACAGGCCAGATGTTATCTTGTTTCTTGGCAGAACAGTATATTTGTTCTTGTAAGCTTTGTGCTCTTTTATCTTAATGTAATGTCCTGGTAAGTATTTTATGTGTACATAAGTAAATAAATTACCAAACTGCCTTTTACATAACATGTCAAACTGGAGAAACAACCAAACAAAACGCAGGAAAACATTAATCTATCAAAACAAGTCTGCCGTCAAATTGAGAACGAAGATTCTGAATATCAGTCGCGCGAGTATTTCACGTATGGCTTGACAGTTCCACTGATTAAGTACTACCCACGTTGGCAAACTTTAAGTTTATTTTGGTTAAATATTATGTTGGTTACGTTATTATGTAACTTTACATTACGCTTGTTTCATTAAAGGAGTTGGCAGGTTGTGTGTGTGGCCCCCAAACTGGAACGGACTGGGGCTGCGTTCAGGCGGCTCCTGCCCAAACGCCTCCTGCTGGAGGCTCTACGCGGGGGTCGTGCGGTTTATGGCTCTTCACGGCGCCCCGGTGTGGGCGCGTTCCTTGAGGCGGCGAGTCGCCCACTACCTGAACGCGCCCCAGAAGGTGGTAGCCGTGAGGCTGACCCGTGGGTACCGCTCGATCTCCCGCGAGGCGGCGAGCCTACTTGCCGGATTGCTGTCATGGGATCTGGTGGCGATAGTCATCGCGCGCCTACATGAATGGCGCGCGGAGACGCTACGCTAAATGGTCGCTCAGCGGACACTCTTCCGGCGGGATCTCATGGCGACATGGAGAGAGTGACTGTCGCAACCCCGTGCAGGGCACGCCACAATAGTGGCGGTAGGAGTGGCTTGAGAGACGCCACGGTGTCCTCACCTTTCGCCTGACAGTTTCCCACTGGACAATGTTGTTTTGAGAGGTTCCTGCACCGAATCGGGCGGAAGGAAACGCCTGGGTGTCTCCACTGCGAGGATCGACTGGAGGACACGGTGGAGCACACGGTGGAGGTGTGCCCCGAGTGGGCGGAGCACCTCCGTGTCTTCGTAGCGGCGATCGGCGACAACGACCACTCGCATCCGGCCTTGGTTCAATCCATGGTCCGGAGCGAGACGAAATGGGACGCCGTCACCTTCTTCTGCGAAGGAGTAATGCTAGAGAAGGAGGTGGCGGAACGTGAGAGGGAGAGAACCTCACGTCCCGGCCACCACGGGAGACGCCCCGGACGTCGGTGGCCACGTGGTGGGCCCCGGCCACCGTAGGCGCGGGCCTGTGGACGGAGAGCTATGGGCTAGCTCGCCGTCCGTCCGTCTCATGACGACAGGCCGTGTCGACGGCGCGTTCGTGTTCCACGCGCGCCTCCAAGAGAGTCAGCAAAAGGAAGGCCGGGGCTTTGGGACTTTTCGAAAGAGGTACCGTGGCCCCGGAACACAAAGAGCGATGAAGGAACATGGATGGGTTTTAGCCAGTAAAAGTCTGACACTCCCTCCTGCTCCGCTCAGGGCGGGAGGAGTGATTTGATGACTTCCCACCCGAAAAAAAAAAAAAATATTTGTGTGTGTGGTGGAACTTCTTAAAAGCAATTTCTCGAGTGTCATGTAATAGAGCCTATTACATGGGGCGTGTTCAAAATCTAAGTGGCTTTAGAAAATTCCAAGTTCTCGTTTTTAAGTTGTTACTACCTTGATTGGTTTGGGAATTTAACCCAAGACCTCAAACTTGGCATTTTGACACACTATGATTATCTAGACTGACGAGGCAGTCAATTACAATGGTTTTTTTATGATGAATGTTAGTGGAAACACCAAAAGGGAACGTTCTAGAACAGTGACTGACCTGAGTGATAATTTCAAACATATTTACAAGCGCGTCGCGTGTTTGTGTATGAACGCAAACCACAAAATAGAAGCAAGTGAAGGTACGAAATTGTATAATTCCGAAAGCAACTGGTTGCAGTTGCTTTCGGAATTATACAATTTCGCTGCTGCTAATGCTGTTGAGCAAACCGCAGAATAAAACCACCAAGCCGCAACGACAGACCAGAGCGACACTACAGGTTTTTATGTAAATCCATGAAAACGTGAAGAGTAGATTACCGCCTAGTAATCTACCAAAACGTTTTCATGGTGGAAAAATCCTCGCGTACTGATGTCACAGGATAAAGGACTGTATCTGTATTCCTTTTAAGTATAAAATTCAACGCAAACGTAAGCGTCTCATCGTGCGTGCTCGACGATGCACGAGTGCCCAATTTTATACTCCAAATAAATACTAATACAGTTCTTTATTCAGTGACATCAAAATAGTGCGTGCGGATTTTTCCGCTTGGTGAAGACGTCGTGTCTGCCTGTCTTCATGAGAAAAAGGCGTGAATTTATGTGTGTTTGTTAAAATATTCTTATCCATGTTAATTTTATCATTATTTACAATTTGTTGGGTATAATTAAACTGTCGGAACATGGTTGATTGATTAACAGGTTTCAGTGGAAAATCCGAATATTTCTGTTTACAATTACGATAATTTAATATTTGTTTTAATTATTGTTTCCAGGGATCTGACTTGTTTTATTTCGATATTATTATAACAATAATTTAAAACAAAATCAAATATCACTGTTATTTACACAGTTTTATGACTTTGTTTATCATTATTAAATCCTTATATCGGCTACATCCCATCTGTGGTAGAGACTTTTTGTACTTGTCAATGTTTTTTAACCCAATATTATTGTAAATTGCGATAACTATACTCGGGCATAATATCATAATAAGTAGCATAATCCGGTAGAATCATAATTATCAGAAAATAATGCGTAAACTTTTTTTTTATTTACTTTTTATTTTTTTATTTGGTTACAAATCTATCGCATAAAAGTTCACGCACAATTTTTATAATAACACTATTTAGTCGAGTTATTTTCTTCATCAATCAAAAGAAATACGACAAAATTATCTTCTTTTGATTTGAGTAACTCTAATCTCGAGGAAACCAGCATTGTTCCTTCACGTGAATTAGCCTACTGATTAATTCCCATTCTGTGTGCTAAAGCTCTTAGTCTGGAACAGGCCTAGGTACTTCAAAGGAACATTCACGTGTCACTGTAATCAATATCAATGAATTGTAAGCGTCCAGTGGCTGTAACATCCATCGATATATTAAACGCTCGATCAATCAAATCTAATTTCTAAAGCATATGGCATAATGGATGCCAATACGGTTCTCGGAGATATTGGTGTAATCACTACACGCTGTTTATTACGTATCCAACTGCTTTTGAAGCGTAATTGTACGGGGTCAACCACCGTACAGTATGTTTACCTGGGCCATCATTAATGCGTCACCCGTTTAGTATGTTCTATCATTTATATTATTGCACTTACACCGCAATTGTCAGTACGTAATTCGGCGACATACCGTGCGCGTGACTCATAATCCCATATCGTTCATCATACTCTAGTACAAAGTAATCTTAATCTTATATTTGTGGAAACAGACAATACAGTGAATTTATTAACCCTAAACTGACTTTCATCTCTTATTTTATCCTTTAACTATCTATCTTATCTCAACCCCGAACAGTAATAGACGAATGGTATTTGCCCAAACAGGTTTTTTGTGAATTACCCCTAATCGGGGGGAAAACTCCTCAAAATATTCTGACTCTTGGCTGAAGTATCTAGAACCTACCTGCTTACATAGTGAATAGACTCGGTGGGACTTTGTAATAAAAGTAGTGGACTGTATAAAAATATGTGTAATACCACAATTAACATTAATAATCAACTTATGAAGACCGTACAAAGAAATGCCCGGAGTGGCCGACGTCTGTGAGCTCAGTGAGTGGAAGGGCGCGCAGCGGCGCTCGCGTAGCCGGGTTCGGTACGCCGCGCCCCACGCCCTCCCCGCGGTTGTCCACGCATATGTGAGGCGCCGACATATTCCCCGGGTTGAAGAGAAGTCTTCAATCTTCGACTGGTAGGGGGCAGATGCAGTTGAAAGCACGGCGAATGGTGCCCCGCTTCGTCTTCATCTCAGCCACTCTCGTGACCCCGTCTACGCCGGGATAGGTCTTCGTGACCCGACCCAGGGACCAGAGCAGGGGTGGCGTCGTCTTGTCCTTGATCAGGACTAATGACCCCGGCTTCACTTCACCTCTGGAATCAAACCACTTCGATTTCGCCTGCAGCAGAGAGGTATATTCATTATGAAATCGTCCCCAGAAATGTTGCCTGATGAGCTGAATCCGCTTCCAACGATCCAGCCGCGTGATGTTGGCTTCAGTCAACTGAGCATATGGTACTGATAAGAATGGCCGTCCAATTAGGAAGTGAAAGGGAGTAAGAGCCGAAAAATCGTTAGGGTCAGAAGAAAGAGGAGTAAGAGGGCGTGAATTCAGCACCGCTCTATGTGAGTAAGACAGGTAGCCATCTCCTCGAAAGTGAAGTGGGTAAGATGTAGTAGTCGTTTTAAATGATGCTTGCATGATTTTACAGCAGCTTCAGCCAATGAATTAAAATGAGGGCTATAAGCAGGCGTGAAAATGAATTCAATGCCTTCCTGCGCCATTTCAGATGCAACATTTGATGATTGCAAGAGCCTACACATCTCATTTGATGCGCCTACGAAGTTAGTCCCGTTATCGGACGTGATGCTTCGAGGCTTGCCACGACGCGCCACGAAACGATTTAAAGCGGCCATGTAGGCCTCAGTAGTGAGGTCAGTGACGAGCTCCAAATGTATGGCTTTTACTGCCGAGCAAACAAAGATGCACATGTAGGATTTTGTAAGTTTGCATCCTCGGCCTTTACGATTGGCCACCAATACTGGCCCAGCATAGTCAACGTAACAATTCAAAAAAGGAAACTCAAGATTTGTTCTTGAACTCGGTAGTTGTCCCATTATAGGCTGTACGTTCTGAGCCTTGTGTCTGAAACATTTAAGACATTTATTCACGACAAACCTAGACAAGTTTCTGCCACCTAGAGGCCAATAAGTTTGTCGTATGTGAGACAATAACAACTGTGGACCAGCGTGCACAAGCTTTAAATGTTGCATTTGAAATATAAGTTTTGTAAGTACGTGCTTACTGCATAAAACAATAGGATGTTTTATCTTAAAATCGTAGGGGGAGTTATCGAGCCTCCCGCCCACGCGGATGATTTTATGATTGTCAATGAACGGTGTCAGAGGAAGCAATCTACTTTTGCGTGGTAATTTTTGTCCAGACTTTAACAAATTATACTCTTCAGGAAACATTTCAAGCTGTGAATAGTGTATAATTAAATTTAATGAATTTTCAAGTTCTGTTATTGAAAAATTACCTTGCAATTTACTTTTATTTTTTACATTGTAAATAAAACGTTGTACATATGTAAATATATTTTGTATTTTGGTTAGGCTAGAATACTTTACTAATAAATCATGAATGATTGATGAATGAAAGGTAAGGTCTGAATGATTACTACTGAATGAATGATTGTTGCTATCACCACTAATTAAATGAGTCACTACTTCCGGAAGACTATCCTTCCCGGTGTTTGGCATGCTGGGCCACTAATTTTCACTATGCTGTAAAAATGAGGGTCCAGACCACCACATAGGTTCTTTTATGAGAACGTCAGCCCTCTGACCGCGGGAAACAAGATCCGCCGGGTTGTCCTTCGACGGTACGTAGCTCCAGGTATGACCACATGTACTTTCCTGTATTTCGTTGACTCTGTGTCTGACGAAAGGCTTTAATTGGTTTGAAGGAGTAGAGAGCCAACCTAGGACTATGGTTGAATCACACCAGAATCTACATTTATGAATGGGCATTGTAAGTGATTCCTGAACCTTAGTACACAGCCTTGCACCCAACAAAGCTCCACAAAGTTCAAGCCTCGGTATCGTCGTTGGTTTGATGGGCGCTACACGATTTCTAGAGACTAGAAGTTGTACGCCTATGGATCCGCTGCCATTACAAGACCGAATGTACACACAAGCGCCATACGCCCTCTCGGACGCGTCGGTAAAGACGTGTACTTCATGCGTAATAGAGTCTTCACGCAAAACCCAACGAGGAATTTTTAATTTGTTTAACGCTGTTATTGTGCCTTCAAATGTAGACCAAAGATTTTTGATTTCAAGCGATACTTCGTCATCCCAGTCATATTTATCTAGCCAAAGACGCTGCATGATCATCTTTGCTTCGACGACGCACGGACCCACGAGGCCTAGTGGGTCAAAGATCATACTGATGACAGAAAGGACATGACGTTTGGTGACTTTAGTAGTGGAGGTGATATTTATATTATAAGTAAGTGAATCTGAGTCGCAAACCCAGTTGAGACCTAAAGTTTTAGTAGTTTTGTTGACGTCACTTATGCTAGTGTTGTCGTGAATCAATGACCCAAAGGTATCCCTAAACTCAAGCCAGCATTGGTAGTTCCCATCGAAATGAGGCAAATCTATCTTTGGCAAACGAACAAAAGAATTCCTAAATGAAATATGTGCACCTGAGTCAGCATCTTTGAAGCTCGCCTCCGACGCAGCACCGTACGCCGAGACACCGAGCAGGCTGCGCGTGAGTGCCACCAGGTTGAAGAACTGACGGTCAAAGTCCTCACGCTCAGCCAACGCAGACTCGTCGTCATCGGAAAGCACTTCTATCTGTGTCTGAAAGGCGTCAAATTCGCTGTGTAAGTTTTCGAATTTATTAAAACGCTCCTGTAAATCTAAACGTTGCAACTCAGAAACTGCGGAACTACTTTTTATTAAATTTAAATAGTTGCTGTAAATAGCAAGCTTCGATTTAATTGAACTACGTTTCTTAATCAATGTTTTTACGTTATCTGACATTGTTGAGTAAAAAATAACAGCTGTACGCACTAACGCTAATGAACCTAATAGATAAAAAACGAGAAAACAGCTGTGCGTTAGTGAAAGGATTCGAGAATCACTGTCAAGGTCAAGCGGTCAACACGTGTTAACGTCGTGCAAATCAGCTAATTAGCACGGTTTTACTACAAAATATGCGTGTTTTACAAGCAGTGATATGGATAATAATGGGAAAGCACTAATTTTAAAACACTGTATGAATATAAGAGATGAGAAGATAGAAAGACGATTTTTACGGCATGAAAAGTAAGCAGAAAAATAACTAATTGGAACGGACTCACTCAAATACAGTATTATACTCCCGTAAGTATGACATGAGCTCCCACGATGTCGATGCAGGCTGCTTCGGGAACGACTCCTTCGCTTCGATCTTCGTGGTCGTACCGCGTGGCGTTCGTGCGCGGTCAAAGTCCGCGCAGGTGAACACGACGACCGATGATGTTGACGGCGTTAATTACGGCAATACCGGTAATTATTTACGGCAATCGAAGGACCAATGAATAGACTCGGTGGGACTTTGTAATAAAAGTAGTGGACTGTATAAAAATATGTGTAATACCACAATTAACATTAATAATCAACTTATGAAGACCGTACAAAGAAATGCCCGGAGTGGCCGACGTCTGTGAGCTCAGTGAGTGGAAGGGCGCGCAGCGGCGCTCGCGTAGCCGGGTTCGGTACGCCGCGCCCCACGCCCTCCCCGCGGTTGTCCACGCATATGTGAGGCGCCGACACATAGTGTATTATCAGGTTTTTCTGTCAGGAATTGCTCAGAAGCAGCTGGACTTGCCGCTAATAAGCTCAACATATAATAATATGCCTTAGACATAACTGGCAAATGTGGATGTGACACTTTAAGTACACCAGTGCCTTTCCTTTTAGGTAATACAGTCGTGATGTTATATTACCTCGGTTCTTATTCGAAAAACTAAAAGTGCTGTTTTGTTTTTTTTGTTTTTTGTTTTAAACATACAGGGTGTAAAACCCCTCTTAACGAAGCCGAAAGGTCTCCCTGTTACTTCGATTTTTTTTTTGTTCTACACCATACCTGGGAACCTTCAGTTACGGAGATATTGGGGGTCAAAGTTCCAACTTTTTGACAAGTTTTTTTTTTAATTAAATTTTTAATGTATTTTTTTACTTTAAACACCTCCACGATCCCCGTACTATACAATCCATCCATCAGCACAATATTTTTAGAGCGTTACATTAAGTTCTACCACAAATTTTTCACCCCAAAAAAAAGTCGTGTCCCAGCAATAATTTTTGCGCAAAGTTATTTAGTTGATGTACAGAATGCTTGTTTGACGGCTTCGTGATGAGGTCTTTTGACCTCATCACGAAGCCAAAACAGGGTACAGGCTACATACAGGGTGTAAAATCACCCTGTATGTAGGTATATATGTGTGTCAACACTTTGTATGTGGTCTAGGGCTGCGTCCCCTACTCAAACCTAAGAATGAAACAGTGTGCTTTTAGCTATCAGCATTTGCACAGGCAGTCGCTGTGTGTAAAATACTGATACTCAGCTGCATCCGGTTTGACTGAAAACCGACCACAACATAGTTGGGAAAATGCTAGTCAGATTCATTGATTAATCATGACTCCATTACCTCGCTCTTGAACCTTGTACACTCGTAAGGGCAAGGTTTTCAAACACCAATGCTCTATTATTATTCCTTAAGCTCAGTTTTAAAAAGCTTTTTACACATACAAAACGTCCCACCTCACACCGATTACATTCACCATTTGCGTAATAACAGCTCGAGTGTTTCCATCCTCATTTTTGAATTGAGCAAGTAAGTACCAGTCTGCTCCCTCCCCCTCCCTGTTTCCCTCTGAGTTCACTCAGTGCAAAGAGGAACATAAATCTTAGACGGTGCACAAATACATTTGTGTTTCAAGTTTCAGCTATACAGACAAGGTTGGATGTTTAGAAGGATTTTATGGTAATATAGGTTTTGCTTGCGGCTTCTCTCGCGTGTAGTCCGAAAATATACCACGGGAATGTATATACTGTATGCTGGGTTGAAAAATATCCTATATCCTAGCCCAGGTCATTGTCTACCTACCTACATAATGTGCGTGCAACCAGTAAAGAGGTGGAAAGGGAACAAACAGCCAGACAGAATAGAATGAGTAAGTACTTTTTATACGTAGATTACTGCCTCATTGGTCAAGTGATCACTAGCGCGACTGCTGAGGTCCTGGATTCGATTCCCGGGTCTGGCAAAATGTCACTGAGTTTTTCAATCAGAAATTTCCCAGTAGTAGCCACGCAGTTTGGATTTGTGTCGGTTTAATGGCAATAGGCCCGCCCCTAAGACTTAAACCAAACTGGCGAAATGAGGGTGTACTATTAGGTACATTATTCATTTCAGCCGAAATATGTCCACTGCTGGACATAGGCCTCCCCCCAAAGGGGGGTTTTTGCCATAATCGGGCGGCAGGCGGGTCGGCGATCGCAGTACGGTTGTTACAAAAGCACAGAGAAGGCTGCTGCCCGTTCTCTGGTAAGTCCCTTAGGTCTATTAGGTACACCTCTGACTAACTCTACATCATCTGCCTAGCCTTTACACAACTATGTTGGGGTCGGCTTCCAGTCTAACCAGACGCAGCTAAATACCAGTATTTTACATGGAGCGACTGCCTATCTGACCTCCACAACCCAGCTTAGTACTGGGTAATACGATACCCCTTGGTAAGACTGGTTGTCAGACTTTTTGGGCCACTGACTACCTGTAACGACTGTCAAAGATCTACAAATGACAGCCGGGATCAACTGCTTAACGTGCTTACCGAGGCACGTAGGAAACTCGGTATGTAATGGGTGGTCACCCATCCATAGACCAACCTAGGCAAGCACGGCTTAACCTAAAGATCGACCCTAGCGGCTTTAGCCACGAGCTCCTCTGCCTAACCCTTCTGGGATTAAAAGCGTGATGTTATGTTATACGTAACTCACTACAAGCACAAATTACAATCAGACATTTTGAAGTTTCACAATAATAGTTCAGTAAGAAAACTACAATGGAGACTTAACTAAAAATCCTCATCACTACAAGTCATCTTAAAAAATCTTTACACAATGTACTTTATAATAAACCAAATAATGGGCTTCCCGTGAAAAACATACCATAATTAGGAAGGAAGAAAACATTACACCGTTAAGACAAAACAAAGAGCTTTGGTAATGTTTGATTGAACATAAGAAAGCTCTTCGTACCACCTTGTGAACGCTGTAATACTTAGATGATATTAGACATGATTACAATAGGGATGTCTTAAAGATCCGTGCATGTTCCATAGAAGTTAACTGAAATGTGATAAGGTATTCTTATTACATGAGAATCCTGTAAAATTTAAAGTTGGATGTTCGGATGCTTCTAACTAAATCACGCCAAAACGTTTGAACAGATTTCGATGAAATTAGGCACGAAGATAGTTTATTTAGTTTACCCGGATTAACACATGTCTTTTGTCTGAATGGCAATGCTGGTGGTATAATTCCATCAAGCTTCCATCTGCTGATATGGAAGGAAGTGAAAGTTATGTTTCTCCTGCTTCCCGGCTATTTTTTCTGATCAATTTCGTTGCGGGATCCAAGACAGTTAATTTTTTTCCTCTGGGACTTCGTCGAGCTTCATTGCCTCGGCGCTTTTCTGGTGATTACCACTGTGGATCCTGGCTTTCAGGAATTGCAGTGGTTTGTAAATAGTGTGGCGGGCTTGTCACAAAATATCTTTACAACCAGTGTTGTGTAGACAAATTCACGGGCAGAATATAGATACCGAGCCCCATGCGGGCGAAGCTGTGGGCACAAGCTAGTCATGACATAACTCTAGGCTTTGCCGCAGTCGGGTAAAAATAGCGGCTGAAAGTTCGACTTGCGACTAGGGACACAGGCTTGAGCGGTAAAGTAAATGTATGATTTTACTCGACATTTTTATGGTAACTTCTGTAATTGCTTTAACCCATACAACTGATGAGTTCTACATTAAATGTTACCTTTGTTTCAAACATTCTGGTGCGTTATATTATTAAACGATATTTTATTTTATTGCTATTTTAGGAAACGGTTACACGTGTCAGTAGGGTGGCCGTTTTCAGGATTATTATTATAGACCTTAGAATGTCTGCGGGTATTTCGGGGCTAGAAACAATTTATTAGTTTTGATCAGGGTTTTATCGAAAATGTTTTAGTGACTGCCTCATTGATCTAGTGAGTGGAAGCAAGCGCAACTTCTGAACATGAGGGTTCGATTCCCGGGTCAAAGTGTTGCCTGTGAAAGTCATGGTGGTTACGTGGGGTGTAGATGTAATTATTATGTTCTTCATTTATTCTTCACTTATTTGTATTATTTTTTCGTTCACACTTTATGTATTTATTATTTTATCCGTATCTGACTCTGGGCCCTATCAAAATACCAGCGCTGTGACGTTTTTTTTTAATGTTACAGCACCATGCTGAGATAGGAGTCTTTTGGCCTAGTACAGGACAAATTTCATTTTAAGTTTTTTTGTTTTTTTTTTCTCTTTGTCTAATTTTTATTAGTTGTAGTGTTAGTTTAACCATTTTTATTTGTGTGTTTTGTCCCGTGCGGGCTAATAAATGCTTTTTCTTTCTTTCTTTCTATTCGGTTTTTCCTTCAGTAATTTCTCAGTAGCAGTCACGGAGTCTGTTTTTGTGCCCTGTTGCTGGCAATTGGCCAGTTGGGTTGGATTCCCCGGGCAGTGTTTTTAAGATTTTCACAGGGGTATCATATGGTTAACAGAGGAGCTTGTGGCTAAATAATAACAACCGCTCGGGTCGGCCTTCCAGTTAAGCCGCGTTTGCCTACGTTGGTCCGCGGATGGATGACCACCCATTACATACCGAGTTTCCTCCGTGCCTCGGAAAGCACGTTAAGCCGTTGACCCTGACTGGTAAATAATTGATGGTCGTTACAGTGGCCCGAAAGTCTGAAAACCAGTCTTTATAGGGGTATTGTATAACCCTTTACTAACGTTGTAGAGGTAAGATAGACAGTCGCTCCATCTGAAATATTGGTATTAAGCTGCATCCGGTTAGACTGGAAGCGCACTCCTACATAATTGGTAAAAGACCAGGCAGATGAAAATGAAATCAATTTTAATATCGGATAATTTACGGAAAATAATAATTGAAAAATATGCAGTTCATTTAAAATAATATAACCCGGGGGGGGTTATATTATTTTCCCCTCCCTTAAATAAATAATTAAACAAAATTCCAGTCAAAATTAACTTTTCTTTTCCACGTAGTAAATGTCGACTAATTTGCGAAGAGAAATACCGCCACTAATAGGGTCCCATCATTTGTGACGCAACATTCCGTACATCCCATAAAGCGGTATATAGGACACCACCGTTAATATTAATAAGGGGAGGCTGAGGTCCATCTGTCCGCAGTTCCGACAGGAAACCAGTGAGGATATTATATCTCATCTTGTTATGGTGGGGCAGTAAGAGGTAGAAAAATGAAAGCGTACCGATATAATATTGATTTTTTACTTGACGGCTATTAATTAAGTACTTATCCTAAGAATGTTTGTAGTAGTTCTATGAAAGTGACCCTACACCTACAAGAAGTGCTACTGCTTCTCAAAATTTACACTGGCCCCGATGGTAAGGTCAGGGTAGCCGATTGTAAAATAGGTAGCAAAATCTATACTCGCTCTTTGAGAAAACTTTGTCCATTACCTTTATAAAAATAAGCAAAACACTTGTTTTATCATATAAGTTAAGTTAGCTCCATCATTAAGTACTCATGTTAAAATTTAATTGCTTAGTTGTTTAACCAACTTGCCGGCCCCAACTATGTTAAAGTAAATTCAACATTTAATAATAAAATAAACATTTTTATGTCAATTTAAATCGATTCCGAAATAGCTACTCGTTTTAGTAACATTTAACAATTAAATACTTGCAACACTATAAATATTATTTATGGCTAGCAATTTTTTCTAGATTTTTGGTTCTCTCTGTTCGTTCATTTTTCTCAGACGGACCGGCAAGTCTAATTTTACGTAAAAATACTGTGAATTGCAATAAATTCAGTATTCCATTTTTCCACGCATGTTTTATTTATACATGCGCGTGTGGTACTTACTCTTTATTATGGTTTTATTGCCTTACATTTGATTGACTAATGGATGAGGACGCATCACATCGGAAGTGCCTTTTGAAGAGCAACGTTTGCAAGTACTAGTGGGCAAATATGGATAGTTAAAAGTTACAGTAATGGCCGCAAAAGTTTTGGAAAATTACTTAATGTTACTTGGCGACAGTTAAAAGAATTTGGAAGTATCGTCCTGAAAGAACTTGTAGCGGCACTACAAAAAGTACTACGCTACATGGAACAAAAAGTACTACAGCGCCATCTATGACACAGATGATGAACTAACTGCGAAACACGTCAGAATTCCTACATCGCGCAAGCAGAGTTATCCGCGACTTAAGACTATATAGGAAAACCCGACAACAACTATCGGGCAGTGGCCCACCCGACATAACACCCTCCGTCTGGTCGGAGGATTCTCCCTTTTCTATGGGGGATGAAGAGCTTTACACCCTGTTCTTCATACCCCCAAAAACTCTTTTGCAATAAACGTCGTCCGTCTAGCCTATTCCCAACCATGTTGGGATTTGATATTGAGGAGCTCGTGTTTAAATAATACCAGCCGCTCGGGTCGATCTTTAGGTTAAGCCGTGCTTGCCTAGGTTGGTCTGTGGATGGGTGACCACCCTTACATACCGAGTTTCCTCCGTGCCTCGGAAAGCACGTTAAGCTGTTGAGCCCGGCCGCCATTTCTTCTTTGACAGTCGTTACAGGTAGTCAGTGACCCAAAAAGTCTGTCAATCAGTCTTACCACGGGGTATCGTACGTATTACCCAGTACTAACTGGGTTGTGGAGGTCAGACCTGACCTCGTAATAACGATTGTTACGACTGTTTGTCTGTGGTCAGCCAAATACAAATGTCAAATTGAAGCCGAGACCGAGAAAAAGCTTCTAAAAAATTTAAGTTGATATTCTTACTGACATGACAAGAGTAAGGTAATAAAACAGACTGTTGCTCTATTTATGACAAAATTATGTACAAACTAACACAAACTCCAGCATATTTAGTAAAGCCTTTATTGTATCGTACAAGGGTATATAATATTGAAGGTTTGTTGGTAATATTTGTCAAAATTGTTGGTTGCCCGGTCAAATGTTTGTCTCGTTTAACCAAAGTTAATATATTGTGTTTGAGTATTGATCACGCATATGGGCTGTTTACTTTGCTGAATTGTTTATCTATATTTTTGGCTATTTTGGTAGCTGTATATGTTACATAAGGACGTAAAAAGGACTTTTAGGAAGGCATAGAGGAACGTATTTAGGTGTGAGGATCAGGCTTCGTATAGGAAAATTAATAATAAAAAATAATAATAATAATAAATATCGCCGGACATTAACACACAGCGCTATCTAGTGCCACACTAAGCAACGAGGCTTGTGTCGTGGACACCAGATAGTTGATATACTACATATGTACTTTTTGTTTGTAAATACATACTTATTATACATATAAACATCCACGACTCGAAAACAAATGTCCATTGCTCATCACACAAACATTTGCTCCAACCGGGATTCGATCCCGCGACCCTAAGAACGTAAGGCAGCCTCACCACCGCTGCGCCATTCGGGTCGTCGAATTCCTTGAAAAGGGAGGATTAATAAAGGTGGTGGGCTTCTATAGAACGGTTTGGCACTAGTAACTGTTTATTCCCTTTGGGCTTGCCTTAAGTGGAGCACAGACGGTTGACAGTGATGCCCGTTATAACACAAGGGGAAGAAAACATCTCAATGAATGACTAAATTAAAATGCACTGAGTTTGAAATTCAAACAGAGCAATAATATTTATAAAAGTATTCGTTTAGATATCCCTTAGTGTTAGTTAACTTAAGGACTACTTTAATCGATGACCTCGATATATGAATGTTCTGTCGAACGTTGCAATCGGAATGAAATGAAAGAAAGTTGAATCGGGATAAGGATTGTCAGAAATTGAACGGACCTTAAGCGTAAGATAGATTTAATGATTTGTAGTGCAAGCGTGCATCATTCTAGTTCCTGTTCCAGTCCTGTTAATGTTCTAACAGATTTATTTTAACATGTAGGTTTCTCGTTGCTAAAGACTAGATCGGAGTGAAGACGGTTAAAAATGATGCAGACACACAGGGCTGCGAGTTAACGAGCACTGCTATTAACTGGGCTGCTTGGACCGACAGCGCAATATACTACTTACACTTATACTATTGTGAACAGCTAATTAGGTTAGTAAGCCGTTGTTTTGATGCCATCGTTAATTTCTATTTGAAGGAAAATAAACCCGGCCAAGAGCGAGTCGGACTCGCACACCGAGGGATCCGCACAAACTTTATTGAATGAAAGGTAAATTGCGGTTTATGATTTATGGCGTATTAAAAAAAAAACCACTTACTAGATCTCGTTCAAATCAATTTCTTTTAATTTTATCATTCTCTTAGTTTAGAAGTTACAGGGGGGACACACATTTTACCACTTTGGAAGTGTCTCTCGCGCAAACTATTCAGTTTAGAAAAAAAATATACTAGAAAACTCAATATAATTTTTGAAGACCTATCCATAGATACTCCAGACGTATGGGTTACAAAAAAAATTGGAGTTTCGTTTCTAAGTATGGGGACCCCCAAATTTTTTTGTTTTTTTTTTTTCTATTTTTGTGTGAAAATCTTAATGCGGTTACTTGCTATTGGTGGGTACTTACCAAGTTTCACCAGCATAGTTCTTATAGTTTCAGAAAAAAGTGGCTGTGACATACGGACAGACAGACAGACATGAGGAATCCATAAGGGTTCCGTTTTTTGCCATTTGGCTACGGAACCCTAAAAACATGATTCTAGATTATTTTTGACAAATTTCATGATTCTAGGTCAACGAGCCATACCCAATATGTTTTTTTTTTAAAGAGGAAGACCAGGGAAAAGTGTTGCGCCAACCCCAAATAACATCAAACAAGGGCAGAAAGATGGTGAACACTTTAAATCTAAACACTGCACGGTCTAGTTTTGTTGGAGATTAATCCCGGCTATCTATCAAAAAAAGTCAGTTTTAAATGGATAAACAGAACTTGCAAATATGTTTTAAACGGTTTTATACCATGTATATTCCTATTACCGTAACTTTACCACTCTGAAACTCGTAAGAAACCACCTAAAAGCATTTTCCAAGGCAGTGTTGGTAAAGGGTATCCATTGGCGATGCATTTTACATCAGATACCAATTGGAAGGAACGTTGGTTATTGTACTTCACTTATATGAGGGTAACTGTGACACCGAAGTCGGACGGCCATCTTGATAAATGACAATATTATTATCATCTCTTTACATTTTATATGATTTGTCATTTCGAATAACCAACTTTAAATCGATTAACGGCATCAAAATCTAAGGGGTGTTGTCTCTAGAGTGCCACAAAGGGACAAACATACATATTATATAGGCTGATAAACCCAACACCCTCCCTCAGTCGAGAAATAATTAAATCAATACTGAGAAAACAAATAATAGAGAAGTATGGAGTAGATAACGTGAAAGTTGACCTCAAATAAATTGGGATAAGGAGAAGAAAATGCAGATCTTTTTGGTTTTGTTCCATTTGTAACTGCTATTTTTTCAATTTGCCTACCTAACTAATGCTCATTTGAGCTACATTTAAGCACTTTTGGGTATTAAGTTACTGCATATGTATGTATGTATGTGTGTAGAGGTGACTGCGCCCGCCGTGTTAGGATTAATCTCAATCGCAATTAAACGCAGATTACAGCAACGTGTGTTCGTTATAGTCTACTCTACCTGACCCAGTCAACAACCGTAAACTGGTGAGCCGACGTGATAAATTTCGTAACAACCAAGTTTGACTTTGTGGCATCGCTGCAAGAACAATGCAAAAGGATGGGTAAGCTAATGGCAACTAAACCAAAAGTAGTCACCGTGTAAGCTGTGCCTCAGCAGCAAGCAGCTGCGGGTAACTTGTACATGTAGTGCTGTGTTGTGATTCGTTTCGTGCTAAATGTTAAGCATAAGTTTAAATTGTATTTTTTTTTTTTTGTTATGTGGCTAATGGTGTAGTGTATTAAGTTACTGCATATGTATTTATGTGTGTAGAGGTGGCTGCGCCTGCTATGTAAAATAATACAATAGGGTAGATGACACCATAAAACAATAATTCCAATACACCAATCTCTAAAAAGAAACACTTTATTTTGGGCCTGAAAACCCGATTTATTTTCAACTAATTGCCAAATTTTATTTTTAGTTGCTTTGAAATCAATAAATAGTTAGAGTAGCTAGAGTTGAAAAAACAGTGACGTCACAGTTGGCTATTGCCATACAAAATCTATGAGAGAACACACTTTGACAGCTCTTAAAAGGTATCTCAATTGATTGGTGAGTCATCTACCCCATTAAACGCAGATTACAGCAACACTTGTGTTATTTATAGTCTATACTCTACCTAACCCAGTCACCAACCTTAAAAGCACTACAAAAAAAATATAATTATAAAGTTTACCGCCGCAAATATTCGCAGAAAAACTTCGGTGTAACAGTGGGCTCGTCGCCGTCTGGGTGGCATCGACTGTCTGCTCCCCGTAAGTTATAAATAAATAAAAGATTGGATTACCAAGCGGTGTGCACCTCTAAAACACCTCACTGTATAGGTAGTATCGGTAAACGGGCAATAAAATCGCTGTTTTTTCCTTACGAGAGCGAATTTAAAAACGTATCGATGAATTAACCATAGAGCATTGGGATCTTTTGTCTTTTATTTTTTTTCGTGCAGAGTGTTCGTAAAAATGTTCTTTCTGTATTTCATACTATTTTTAACCGACTTCATTAACCGACTTTAAAAAGGAGGAGGTTCTCAATTCGATTGGATTTTTTTTTTATGTATGTACACCGATTACGCTGAGATTTATGATTCGATTTAAGTGATTCTTCTTTAGTTTGATGCGGAATAGTTCCCGTTTGGTCCCATAAAAATTTAACATAGTTTGGCCCAAAAGTTGTCATTTTATGAACATTTTTGTTTCAGTCGTGTGGTATAATTTCATGTATGTTCACCGATTTCTCCTCCATTTGTGGAGCGACTCTCAAAATTCTTTTTTTATTTGAAAGAGTATACTTCTGAAATGGTCGCATTTAAATTAAGTGAAGATCTGATGCTGATCTTCGGAGATATACAATGGAACTCTTCAAAACTAGACGGTAAATCGGTCGTGATTGCTGCAATCGCTTGGATGTTTATTGTTTATTCAACATCATAACGTAACATCACGCCTGAGGGGTACGCAGATGTGTGCAATACACCCAAATTTCGACAGTTTAGGTATGTTATGTTCAATTTATTGGGGATAAATAAGCCTATTACCATGACATGTATTGTTAACAATGTAAAATAAATGCATAGCAAATATTTGTAAAGGATATTACAACTAAAAATGGAAAAATAAAAAAATCTGTATCCAAAAAAAATAAAACCGACTTCAAAAAACACAAAAAAGTCAAAAATAACGTTAGCTTCAGAAGTCGGTGACAAAAAAAAAACTAAATGAATCAAATCACCGACTTCTGAAGTTAAAGTTATTTTTGACTTTTTTGTGTTTTTTGAAGTCGGTTTTATTTTTTTCTTCCACAACTTATTCATTTAAATATTGCTGGCAATTATGCATTTGCATTTTCATTTTGCAAATTCGAATAATAAGACATACTTCACATCAAACATCCTTAGGATATTTACATTCTATGCAGACAAAATTATTTTTTGGACTCTATTATTTTTATCTTTTTTCCCATTCAGTTTTCTTAATGGCTTGCGTTGTATTTTTCATATCAACTGGCCAATATTTTGAGATGATATTTAAAGTGCAACCTCTTTACAATTTTTTGATTCAGTTTTATTACTAGTGCAAGGATCTTTTATTTAGAGCTTAATCTAGAAAACTGGAAAACACAACAAGATGGTTACTGGAGTTCCGATATTGCCCTCTCACCAAAAGATTCTCGTACAGGAACACGTATTTTCACAATGCTAAGAGATTAAAATGACAGCCCAGCAAGAGCAACATGCCTCTAGATGCTCGTTTCAAAACCAAATAATTTTATAGTTTTAAAACTCAGCTCTGCGGTAAAAGTTTTTAATTTCCCTCTGAGGATTATACGGCAGCAAACTAAGTATTTATTTACAATGTAATCCTACTTTACTTTGTAGACAGTTTCAACGTAGTAACTAAACGGACTCTGGTAGTTTTCATATAAAATGTGTACTTGGTTAGAAGAACTTGAAGACTGTCAAAGTACTAAACTTCAGATATTCCCAAAAGTTTGCGGAAACTTAAACTATTCTGATGGCGTAAAAAGAATGTATGTGAGATGTTACAATAACTCACCTTACCGTGTCAATATTTTACTCAACGCTACATTACAGTTTTGCTGGAGCGATTCAACTTTTGTTGCTACAATAAGTAATCGAAATACATACAAAAGTAGGTGGTGACAACCCTCAAAGCTATTTAGCTATTGCACGCGGCTTCACCCGCGTGTTAGTTAGATATAATGCCACGGGATTGGTATTCTATATTAATATTATAAATGAGAAACTTTGGATGGATAGATGGAGGTGTTTACTCAATCACACCTGAACGGCTGAATGGATCTAAATGAAATTTGGCAACAAGACAGATTATAGTCTAAAATATGACATAGGACTTTAGTTTTCTCACACTTACACATCAAAATTTCCACGCGAACGAAATCGGGAGCAGCTAGTAACGAAATAAACCTACCGCTGCTTGTCTCTGCATCACCTAAAGGTTGTGGTAGAAAATGCCTATGGCATTAAGTCTCTGTACTTTGTGCTTGAAGTGTTAAATAAATAAGTAAATAAACCACAACCCCTGGTCAAGTCAGACATAGAAATTCGTCCTGTCGTTATGGCGTGAAAAGTTTACAAATAAACAAAGTCACTTTCACATGTCACTAAAATATTAAGTGTGATGGATAATAAATAAGCTTTCGTATGACTGTGTAGGGGTCTGCGGTTTGTTTCGTCTGGAAGCTAGTTCAATATGGTCTCAGCTAAGCTTTTCTGACAATTTTCATTTCACTTTTCGTCGAAAATTACTTGCAATCTAATCTATAACCAGGAAACAATTTTCGAAACTAAATTACCAAGAGTGTTACCGCGAATAATTGGTGCTGGTAGTCTAAAATAGTACGTATTATGTATTGCCGCTGGGTATGCATTGAACAAGCAAGTAAGAGAGCGATACACAGGATAATTAGACCGTAAATTGCTCACGTGGTTAGCGCAACCACCGTACAAAACCCTTAATCTGGTTACTCGCAATTAGATATTGTTGTTGAGCTGTTTGGGCAAAACATTTTGGGTATTATGATACCTAATATGGGAATAAGAATAATTTATGTTTTGTTCATATATTTAGGCAAATATTTCAATAGCACGGTGGGTTATTAAAGAAGATGAAATGAAAAATGCCCAAAGAAATGATGAATAGATCCAGAGAAAGATTATGTAGCTAGAAAACAAAAGAAGACATGCTGCGCTGACTCTAAATAAATTGGAATTAAAGCGGAAGAACTATGTTGATGACTCGTTACACGCTAAGAGTAGCAAAGTGATTAGTAATTTATCCAGTACTGTATTCCAGCAAAAACAGAATACTTTAATTACTTTCTTTAATAGTTTTCAAAGATCTGGATCCTCGTGAATGTGAGATTTTTAATCATAAACGCTTCTACGTTTGTCACATGTAGGTAGTAGGTAGAACAGTGATGGCCGCCCCGACTTACAAACAGTAAGTCGTGGGTTCGAACTCAGGCAGACGCATTACTTTGTGTAGTTTATTTCATTACCACTGCTCTCAAAACGGTTAAGGAAAACATCGTGAGGAAACCGGCATGTCCTAGAACCAAAACTTTGAAGGCATGTGACATCTACCAACCCGTACTGGGCCCGCGTGGTGGTAGCCCATTCCCTCTCATAGAGAGGAGGCCGTGTGTCCCAGCAGTGGGAAGATTATAGACTGATTATGCTTATATGCTACGTTTGTCACTTCACGTATCTTCAATAGTCAAACAAAAGAAGGTGAGCTCTCGAATCCGATAACCCTAAAACTTATATTACAACAAAACATTCTTAGTTACCCACTTCCAAGTATAAATAGTTAATTAGCAACTAGCTAGAACTAGTTATCCAGGTGTAGCGTGTAACTACAACGTATCGCTTAGTTCCAACAATGGAACAACTTCGCTGATTGCGCACTTAAAAGTTTAACCGACAGTTATTGTTCGGTGATTGTGAACATAACTGAGATTGTTTTACAAGAGTCTGACAAGAGATTATTAAGTAATAATACCAGACTATTGATATCCCAGCGTGTCTTAGGACCAAATATTTAAAGACATGTGAGATCTTACACGCATTGGGCCCGCGTAGAAGAGCGAGAACTATGTGTTTTATTACCTTTATAAAAACTTTCAGCCAACACCTTCGAGTAGTCAGTAGTAACATGTAGAAGAAGGGCAATTATAAACAAATTGACTGTAAACAAAAATGTGTCGGCATATTCTTGGACCTCTCTAAGACCTTTGACACTGTCTTTGTCCATATGTTACTAAGAAAATTGGAACAGATTGAAATACGTGGCCTAGCTCTGAAACTGCTTAACGATTTCCTATCGGACCGAATCCAGTGCGTTAAAATAGGCAAGTACATCAGCAGTGAACAACTGCTAGATTTCGGTGTGCCACAAGGAAGTTTCCTCAGCCCTCTCCTCTTCCAAAACTATGTTAACGAACTCTGCCTACTTACCCTCCCTTCTACTCCCATTATAGCGTACGCCGATGATACCATCTTACTGTCCAGCGGACACGACTGGGAAACGGCAAGGGAGGCCGCTGAAACGCCCTTGACCCAAGTTATGATCTGGTTGGGCAACAACAGCCTAACCCTGAACGTCAGCAAAACAAGCTTTATAACCTTTGGTTCCAGACCCTCTACCCTTCCATCGAACCTCTCTTAATTCAAATCAAAGCCCATGTTTGCGACGACCGCTACCGCAAAAAGCTCTGTTCATACCAGACAAGAGCCTCCTCCGTCATGTACCTCGGCCTATACCTAGATTCCAGTCTCAGCTGGAAAACCCACATCGAATCTCTGTCTGCGCGCACTAGAAAACTCATTTACGTGTTCAAAAAGTTAAAAACATCTGCCCATAAATATATCCTAAAAATGGTATATACTGCTTTATGTGAATCAACACTAAGTTACTGTATCGTTGCTTGGGATGGTGCCGCCAATACAATTCTCATACCAGCTGAAAGAGCCCAACGTGCAGTAATTAAAGTCCTATTAAATAAACCATTTAGGTATCCCACTAAGCAAGTTTATTCAGACTTTAAGGTACTGACAGCCCGTCAAATGTTTATGCTCGTGCGCACACACGTACAAATAAAATTTCCCCTTTCAATAGATCTAAAAGCCCTACGCTCAGAAGAAAACCTAAACCTTTTGTCCCAAAGTTTGTACAAATACCACCTTTGCAATAAACTGAACAACACATTGAACTTTTATTGTTTAACAAACACCAATACAAACAAAAAATAAAAGAATATCTGCTCACACCTCACAGTGCTCACCCATTACGACGATTCGGAAAAAATAGTCAAACCATAACTGAAAAAATTCAGACTCACTCTTACACACTACACTCACCTACCTATACCATATCTACACATACTCCCTTTTCCTTGATAGTAATTTATTTAAACTAAGAAATAAAATTGTAGGTTCTGTCTAGTTTACTTTTACAAAAGTGCACATTATTAATTTGAAAGCGACTAATAATACTATCCATAATGGACGGATGGATGACCCCTACAACACAGGTCTTACCTAGCATGGGGGTCATTGATCATTTATTTGCTATTTGTACGCTTAAATTAAGTTTCACTCTGTTATCTGTTACTTTTTTATGTCAAATAAATATACTATTCAATGATATTCTAATAAACAGATAATTATGTTATATACCTACAAAATCACCAAAATAAGTGTTCCGCGGGGCAGAGCCAGCTCACATACACGCAGTGACGCAGAATAAAGGCAAAACGAGCCAATTCGCCCGTTTTCGAGTCTTCACGATTGCGCGCTCACAACATATCTGTTTATTAGAATATATGTATGTATTTATTCTTATATGTTTTAGTTATAAAATTTATAAATATTTTCTAGTCTTTTTTTCTGTTATTGCACCTACTGTGTATTATCTCTGCATAACCCTAAGGTAGACTGGTAGAAAATGCCCAAGGCATTAAGTCCGCCTTTGTACAGTATTTTTTTTACTTGTGCATAAAGTTTTAATAAATAAATAAATATCATTGATATTATTATTATTAATTACAAGTTTTCACGTATTTCAACTTATGTATAAAATTAACATAATGGCATAAACAACGTAAGAGCCATCTGGAGAGACATAAGAAACATTTGAAGACATCATCTGCCTAGCCTTTTCCCAACTATGTTGGGGTCGGCTTCCAGTTTTACCGGATACAGCTGAATACCAGTATTTTACATGGAGCGACTGCCTATCTGACCTCCACAACCCAGTTAGTACCGGGTAATACGATACCCCTTGGTAAGACTGGTTGTCAGACTTTTTGGGCCTCTGACTACCTAACGACTGTCAAAGATCTACAAATGACAGCCGGGACCAACGGCTTAACGTGCTTTCCGAGGCACGGAGAAAACTCGGTATGTAATGGGTGGTCACCCATCCACAGACCAACCTAGGCAAGCACGGCTTACGATCGTCCCGAGCGGCTGTAATTATTTAGCCACGAGCTCCTCAAACATCTGAAGACAATTAACAAAAAAAACGTATCATCATCATCTATCTCTAGTCCTAATCCCAATTCATAATACCATACTTCTCTATTACTCTTCATCTCATCAGACACCTCTTTTCTTGCTATATCATCCTTTACACAGTTTATCTATCGTAGTGAGACACGAAATTGGGGAGTAGTTTCTTAAAAACCGTGTAATTTTCTCCTACATAAGTTATGTATTTCAAGGTGTTCTTTCCAAGGCGACGAAACTACCAAATGTGGCAACGATGCCCAATTAATTGCAATTACAGATCGAAGTGACACGACTGGGTTCCAAGTAAACTCTATGGAAATAACGAGAAACGAATAAAGAGAAACTTGAATTCGTAGATAAAACGGTTTTCCTGGGGATTACGCTTGTTTCATGGCTACGTTGGGGTTCTCATTTGACATCTCTTGCGGGGCGGCTAAGTTCAGCAGCCTATGCCATTAGAAAAATCCGTCAGTATACTGATGTAGATACCGCTAGACTGGTTTATTTTAGTTACTTTCATAGTATAATGTCTTATGGCATTTTGCTGTGGGGACGGGCTGCAGATATTGAGTTTATATTTATTCTGCAGAAAAGAGCCATCAGAGCCATATATAATCTTCGTAGGCACGATTCTCTAAGGGACCTGTTTAAGGATATTGGCATCATGGCAGTACATTGTCAATACATCTACGAAAACATAATGTACGTCAGAAAAAATCTGCACCTTTTTGGTAAAAGGGGTGACAGACATAATTACAGTACTAGAAATAGGAACAAACTAGTTCAGCCAGGTTTCAGACTCGCTAAAGTAGACTCATCTTTCATGGGGTACTGTTTGAGATGCTATAATAAAATTCCACAAAGTATTCTTGAACTGAATGAGACGAAATTTAAAACATGCATTAAACGCACACTATGTAAGCAAGCATATTACAAGTTGAGCGATTATATCGCTGATAAAAATGCTTGGCTCAATGCTAGTCCTGCTCCACAAGGACAGGGGCGCATAAATTGATAGCATTAAATTGCATTGTTGGAGCTGCTGAAGATTGTACAATTATCTTTGCATTGTATAGATTCAATCTCTTTAGTACTATATAAATGCATAGCCCATATTGTGTGAGTACTATGTACTAGAAAGCTATCATTCACTGGAAACCTACGTCTTTTCTTGACTTGAATATGCCCTGGCGGTTTGGAGTATGTCATGCACACTCAAATATCTTGCTGATGGTGGCGCATGTGTCGGATCATTTAGTTCCCTTCAAAATGGTTGAGTTGAATGGTGCTGATCCATGCGTCATATCCGTGAACGGGCGCTGTCAGTTGTGACTGGTCATCTCTTAGTTGCCATGGCTTATTTGAATGACTTATTTTGAATTGTATTTTTTTTGTTTGTGTGCTGTGGACACTTTTAACGTGTACATCTTGCTACATTGTTCTCACATAATATACCATCTCAACATGAATGATGTAACCAAGATTTTGTAACAATATTCTGATTTAAATGAGTGTCCATGGAGTTTCTTGCCCGTTGTTCTCCATAGAGATCTACGCTAGGGAATAGGCAACTACAGTACTTTCACAGTTTTTATGTCATGTGACTGGGACTGTAGCTACATTTAATTTTCATCTTTGTTTCGACAATTCAAAAGTGCCTGTAACTGGCTTACTTGAAATAAATGCTTTGATTTTGATTTTAACGACAGGCGACACTGCCGATTGTCACCTTTTAAGGAAGCGTTTTCATAGTAACTTAGAAAACATAAAGTATCATAGAAAATACGATCTCTCTCTGATCAACTTCATGATATCAAGAAACATACTTAAGTGGGTAATATTACATAATACCAGCTCATATAATATACAAACACGTTTAAACGTATATAGTACAGGCACAAGCAATACAGTGCAAGAAAATTCAATAACTTCCTAATTTTCCTCTTAAAGTGGATAACGACAAAAAGATTTCCAAACGAATAGGTACTCTTCTTTTTCGTGAATAAAGTTATTGTTGTGTTACTTTGATAAAAGAAAAACTATTGATGGCTGATTAGCCATCGATAGTTTTTCTTTATACTCGACTGGAAGAGGGCTAAGTGTTTTTATCCGTCTTTATACTAAGTAATGACATCGCAAAAGGAAACCTGGCTAAAAAGCAAATAAATCCTAAATGGGCCATTCGAAATGAAAAATGAAATGAGAAACCTAAAGATGAATTTTAAAAACCTCCTATTCAATGATGTACCCCACTTTCCATAGTTCATCAACTTTATTTTTTTACAATATGGCGTCTGATTGTTGCCATAGTGAATTTTGATGATTACAGTCATCTCTTCGTCTAATTGACGTAAACTCACCAAAATCGGCCCACGCTTTCACGCTACATCGCGATGATGAACATTCTCAATTAAGTAATTCGTCATAGCGTACTTACCATCTGACTCACGTAAGTTATACTTTCAAACTTTATATATACAGCAGGTACATCGGTATTACAAAACTTCGAAGTTCAGTGACCCAGTCGTCTATTTGTCCATAAGCAGCAACTAGATAGTTTCAGCCCTCGTTAAGTTTTAATTTAGTAAGAATAGTTGTAAAATGGTAGAGCAAATAAAAGATCGATAATCCATAAGTAATCTACGAGCATTTTAACGCCCCCAAGCGACAAAAAGTAGCTTTCCAAACCATTTTCTCATAACATAAAAGCCTCCGCCCCTATGCATTTAATTAAGACGTCCTTCGGCCGTTCCGTAGCTAAAATATATCATGATCATGTAAGGGTATCCTGCCGGAACTGACCCTCAGTATCAAATTATTAAGGCAAGATAAGGCTTCCGAGGATGTGACTTAAGTTTATCGATGTTGTAATTATTGTGTAACGACCTCATAAGAGAAGGAATGGAGAAAGGACGGCCTCACTGTCTGGAGCAAGCTTGGTTGACAATGCTCATGCCTTTTATGTATGAGAACAGGCTTTAGCCAGGATAATGAGTATCATTATTTATCGTTAGCCAATCTTGAACTAGTTTGACGGAATTGAAACTAAATATTCTATTTGTATATCTTGTCTTGGGCGTCGCCAGGAATAGGCAGCTACCCCTAGAGGCTCAGGATTTAAAAAAGTTATAGCTTTTCCTTCCGGATGCCAATGACAATGATATTTTACGTAATAAATTGTAGCGTAAAATGGAATCACTCAAATTAAAATATTGTTTAACCCTGCGGAAAAACATTTGCCAAAAAAGCTCCTTTTTCTACCTCTGCATTGTCACTCCTATTGGATACATGATTGGAGCCCCTTGCCCCGAGGCCTTCTAAGCAATTATAGCATAATTATCTTAGGCAATGATGTAAAAAAATTGCGAGCTCGCTTCGCTCGCTCTTGCAACCTAGTTTTTCTTGAGTCTTGACTTTGTTTATAAGAGGCCCAGGTGTCCCGGTACTGCAGGTACTGCTACGCTACTTATCCTACCTAACCTAGGCACAGGTAATCCTAGGAGGATATTAAATAAAAAGTAGGTAGGCAGTAAACTGGAACATTTATTAGGAATTAAATGACTCGGTAGGCAGACGAGGGTCGATCAAAGTTGAGTAAGGGCCTATACAGCGATTAACCTCCTCACTGGTCTAGCACTCCCCTGACGTCACTGGCCGCTGCAGGAGACGAGTGCTCGCGCGTCGATCGCCAGGTCAACTGCTGGTGTAGGTTCGCTGGTTGTCCCGCTACTGTCCACCACGGGGAAGCCGGGAATAAAGGTGTACATGAAACCCTGTAATGCGCAATAAGCGAAAGCATTACACGCTGGCCGTAGACGGTGAGCACCCACAGCAACGTTGAATAGGGAAGCACTAATATGTAGATGTGTTGCTGTGGATGTTCACTATCAGATACGGAGATGACAATAATTTCGGTTACTTAGCCGTTAATTTAAACATTTGAAATTTACAACGGAAATAAAATAATAATATGCAAGAATGATATAATTCTGAAAATGTGGGGTAGAACTACAAAGAGAAAACAAGTAATGAGCGTCTAATAGAAACAAAGATAAGCAAGAACACAAATGAAAAGATCACCAGGTAGGCAACGCGAAAGAAACCGTTACGGTTTGCTAAGCTACTGGCTAATTATAATTGTGCAACACTTACCCAATCGGGGTTTAATTCACACACACAGAATATGTTTTAACATTGAGTATTGCTCAGTATATTTCAGAATTACAATTAAATGTCGAGGGAACGGTAGGGACGCCTTAAAAAAAAAACTTAATCGCGATTACGATATCAATTCGTATTAGGGACCGTGAAAAAGCCTGACGTGCGCTCGCCTCGACAACCAGAATCGTCCTGCCGGCGGCGACGTGGAAGTGTCTGTCCTATGGACCTTGCCCCCGCGCCGAGAACAAAGGAATTCGTTTCTGGGTGCCTAATATGTCGCTCGTTTAAACATGCGTGGTGATAAACTGTAGCTGGCCAGAAATCTGATTTGATGCGTTCATTATTAGTTTATTTTTATTTTAATATTGTAAATAGTTTTTTTTTATAAATAATATTATTGTAAATAACTTTCTTATGTTTATTTTTTTTATTATTATTATATAGTATTAAGAATTAAGACATGTAACAATTAATGTTACATTACCCCCCTCGTCTCAGAAAGAGTTTTGTTCTCAAAGAAAACTCGTCTATAGGTTACCACTAGCACTACACATTCATACTATCATCTTTCAAAATTCTTCCATAATATCAAACAAACAACCTTACACAATAGCTTCAACAATATAAAATGATGTTGACGCGACCTTACGTAAACAAGTTATCTGTGATTTATCGCACAGAAAACTAATGCTAGTCGTTTGGAGTTAATTTAAAGGTGAACTGTCTCAAATCCTACAATATAAAAAAAAAACACTTTACTACACTTAACTACACAACATTTAACTACACTTAATGTTTTTTAAATCTTTGATATGCCAGACGCCTAAATTTTTTTTTGACATATCTTCCAGAACAAAGACAAGTGGAGACCGTTTTTCTATTATACGGCATTTGATAAACTTGGGTGCAAGCTTTTTACTAAAATACTTGTCTTTGTTACTTAAAACGAATGCGCGCTTATAGACTATGTCTCCTACATTAAATTCAGCCGGCTTTCTACGTAGGTTGTAGTGTGCAGTATTCTTTTCATGTGCGTGCCATAACGAAGCCTGCACATCATTGAATATCGATCCAAGACACCCTAAGTTTTCAGCGTATAAGTCGCGAGGAAGGAACAACACTTCATCGCCCAGGTCGTTATCAGTATAGTGCGATCCGCATAAAACTAATTCCCTACCGTAAACTAAAAATGACGGTGTATAACCGGTGGCTTCATTGACGGAATTGTTTATCGCAAACTGAACCTTGGGGATGGAGATGTCCCAGGATCTATGATCGTTTCCAACAAACGTAGACAAACTAGTGACAATAGTTTTGTTGTATCGTTCTACCGTGTTGACTTGTGGTGTGTACTTCGGCGTGAAAAAAATGTTAGGTATTTTATATTTTTTAAATAGCGCGTCAGTAGACGAACTTATAAACTGCGTCCCATTGTCCAAAAAGATTGTTTGAGGAACTCCGTGAACCAAGAAAATGGAATCTTCTAAGATTTTAATAACTATATCCGCAGTAGCGCGACGTACTGGGAAAATATGACAAAATTTTGAAAAACAGCAAGTTACGACCAATATATAAGAATTTTGTTTTCGACTGGTGGGAAGGGGACCCACAAAATCAATTGAGATCATCTGAAAAGGTCTCGAACATTGCTTAGGACGACCCATCTCTCCCAATGTAGTGTGATTTTGTGCCTTATAAGATAAGCAAACCGAGCAGGAACCTACATACTTAACGACGTCCTGGTGCATATTTGGCCAGTAGTAATTTAGTGACAAGCGCCGATAGGTTTTAAAGATGCCAAGGTGTCCACCTGTTGGCTCAGAGTGATTTTCGGCTATGATGCTTTCACGGAACTCGCTGGGTACGACTTCCTTCCAGTCAAATTCTGAAGTTAGTTGGCTGTTAATATTTTTTGTGAGACGAAATAACGAATTATTTTTAATGGTGAAGTTAGGGAAATTTGAAGGAGTAGTCAGACAGCCGTTGTATATCTTTTTAAACCAGACATCATCTGTGTTGGCATTAGCTAGAGATATTGCATTTACGGGAAAAGCCCTAGACAAGGCATCAGGAATAACATTGTCGACACCTCGACGGTGTTTCATAATAAAATTAAATGAGGACAATCTTACCCCCCATCGTGCTAGTCGTCCTGTGGGATTTTCTAAAGACAAAAACCATTTTAACGCGGAGTGGTCAGTATACACTGTAAATGTTTGGCCGTTTTCGAGATAACATCGCCAGTGCTCGAGAGCCGTTAACACAGCAAGGGTCTCCCTTTCAGTAATGCTGTAGTTTTTCTCGGGGCTGGTGAAAGTTCTACTCATGTAGGCAATTGGGTGTTCTTTACCGTCAAAAGTCTGTGTTAACATAGCACCAATACCGTAACTACTTGCGTCGGTGTGCACTTCAAAAGGTTTGGAATAGTCCGGACAAGAAAGAACTGGAGCGGAAACCAAACATTCTTTCAACGCATTGAAGGCCGCGTCAGCTTCTGGTGACCACTTGAAAGAAGGAGCGTTTTTTCCGTTAGCAGTGAGCTTATTGAGTGGACCAGCCACTGTGCTAAAGTTAGGGACGAAACGTCGGTACCACGTAGCAGTGCCGAGAAAGCGTTTCAACTCCTTCCTATTTGTAGGGGTTGGAAAGTTAATAATGGCTTCCACCTTGTCTGGGTCAGTGCGTAAACCACGGGAATCTACCACGTATCCTAGATACTTGAGTTCGCTTCGAAAGAACTTACATTTTTCGAAGTTCACTGTTAAATTTGCCTGTCTCAATTTGTCCAAAACTCGCAACAATCGAGAAACATGCTCATCGAAGGTAGAACTAATAACAATGACGTCATCTAAATAAGCGAAGGTCTTAGACTCCATGTCACTAAATAACAAGTCAACGAGACGTTGTTGCGTCGCGGGGGCATTCGTTAATCCAAACGCAGTAGTTTTAAAACGAAAAGTGCCACGGCCCGGAACGTAAAATGCGGTTTTATCGCGGTCTTCTGGCGCTATAGGCAGTTGCCAGAAAGCTTTGGACAAATCGATACTGCTCAGGTACTTAGCGTCGCGAAGGTTATCCAATATCTCCGAGACATATGGCAAATTGTACGCATCGCGCTTAGTCACTGCATTCAACTTCCTGCTGTCTAAACAGAACCTTGGTTGCCCGTTCTTTTTATTAACAATGAGAACGGGAGAAGACCAGGCGCTTTCGCAAGGTTCGACAACGTCAAGGGACAGCATTTCGTCCACCTGCTCAATTAAAATGCGCTGCCTTTCGGGGGACATCCTGTAATAACGCTGTCTAATTGGTTGTGCGTCACCAGTGTCAATGCGATGGCATATCAAATTTGTTCTACCCAGGCCCTTTTCCTCAGTAGAAATAGATCGAAACTGCGCAATGACATTATCAGCTATCGCTTTCTGCGACGCCAACAGATTATCGTAGGAGTTAATAAATGGTTCATCGCTACCTACCTTTATTTCTGCCAAAGGGGCATTTGACATTGTGATACTACCTATGTAATTAGGGCAAATTCGAAAAGCGCGCCAAAAATCTACGCCTAATATAATTGATGTTTCAATTTCGGGAACTACATATGCCTTAATAATGTGAAACTGGCCCTCAAATGTAACTGGCAAATGAATGTAACCTAAGGTTTTTAATGATTGACCGCCAGCAGCTATCATATTAGTGTGGCCATCCGGGTTTAAAGTGCAGTCTGTAAGCTGTAGATGAGAATTGTTTCCCAGAATCGAAACTGCAGCTCCAGAATCGAGTAAGCCAACAGCATCGATGTTATTGATTTTAATATTTACATAAGGCCTAGAATCGTTTAATGGTTTTGATTGCAGAATTGTAGCAACTCTGTATGAAGAGGAAAATGTTCTTATAAAATCAAGCCAAGTTTCCCAGTCTTGCTTGCTAAAATTGTTACAACTCTGCTTAATTAGTTTTTTGAATTTGTACCAGTTTTACGACAGTTAGGACAGTCTGGTGTCTTCACATCCTTCATACCGCACTTGAAACAAACAATGTCCCGTGGAGCCTTGCATTGACGAATGTGATGGGTGTTATTACGACACCTAGGACAGTAGGGTTCCTTTTTAGCCTCATTAATTGCATGTACATATTTATTGTTATTTTGAGTATTATTATTATTATTCCTATATTGATTGTTATTATTGTAATTACTATTTGAATTATTATTTTTATTGTAATTGTTATTATTATTTGCCTTATTTATAGGTTTATGGTCATCCTTAGTGTACGCAAATTCAGGAGCTAGCGTATCGGAAGTAACCTTAGGAGGCTCTTGAAATTGTGACAGTCGAGTCTGAAATGTCTCATAGTTACGACATAACGAACGCAAAGTGTCTATGGTTGAGATTTGAGGAGCTGCTGCTAATGTACTAGCATAGCAGGGTCTAATATTATGCAAGAGAATTTCCAATTGATCTACTTCAGGAAGAGGAGTCGATAGACGCGAGAACATTCCATTCATAACTGCTAGATAAATAGTTATATTCTCACGTTCTCCTTGAGTCCGAGAACGAATTTCAGAAATGAGTCTATAATCGTAGTCAGTTTGACTAAAATCCTCTTTTAATAAACGCGCCAACTCAGGCCAAGAACTGACTTTGTCCTTTACCGCACGATACCAGTGAAGGGCATCGTCTTGAAAAATTTCAGATGCAAAACTTAGGACTTTTTGTTGTGGAATATTCCTAGCCAGTATAAATTCATCAACACGCTGTATAAACGAACGAACACAAGTTTTGCCAGTAAATTTTAATTTTGTTAAATCAGAAGATGTACGATCGCATGACACTGAAATCACGTTCTGTTGTTCTGGCACTGCAGGTGCTGTTTCTTTGACAGAACTAGCACTAGCCACATTAGAGGATGTACAAGCAAAAGGTTTCTTTGCTAGCAAGGCAGAAAGCTTTTGCGAGAATATTTTATAACCGCTAACAATGTCGTCATATTCCGTTTTAATGTCGTCACTACGCGTTATCCTCTCGACACGATTGTGTAAATGATTCAACATATTCTGTGTCCGCAATAGTGTAGCAACACTAGGTTCACTAGCGTCAAGATTTAATTGAATTTTCGTTAAGACTTCTAAACAACCCTTAAGGTCCTGTCTTACATCGAGTGGAGACTCTAATATATATTCCGAGGGTAAATCAGGAGATAATTTTATAATTTGTTTCCGTAACTCCTCAACAGAAGGTGCAGGAGTCGCGCCTCTAATACGAACTTCATACTCCAACTCTGATTTTTGAAGAGACAGGAACTTAATAGGAAGCATGATAAAAATTAATTAAAAGAACAGAAGGATAAGTGACGCACTTCTACTTCTCACTACCCAAAAAGCAAAAGCAAAAAAAAAAAAAAACAAAGATTACAGGAAAAGAAACAACACGTTCTCCGTTCTGTTACAAAACAAAATTTAAGAACGTCTGGTTTTTTTTTACGGAAAAATAAAAATAATTAGAATGATAAAAAATAAACAAGCAAAATCATAAATGCAAAATAAAAAAATTGCTAAAATGCTACTAATGTGTACTATAAGACCGTAAAAATACGTTTTTTCTTTTAATGTGAGGTGAAAAAATTATAACGAACAATTTTTTAAAAGCGTCGTTTTAGGTGCCCAAGACGATAACAGTTTTAATAAAATATTTTAACAAACTATGCAACTAAACGACTTTATATGATTAATTATTAATGTATGGTAGGTTAATAATGACCAAGATTAACTTACACAAAGAAGTTGAAAATTCGTGTACACATTAGTAACGGAAAAAAAAACCAAAAAAATAAAACAAAATAAAGACGTTTAACACAGACAACCACTAACATACACAACCCACAACCAATGGAGGAGGAATTAATCAGCTGTATTTCTACCACGATTAAGGGCGCCAGTGTCCCGGTACTGCAGGTACTGCTACGCTACTTATCCTACCTAACCTAGGCACAGGTAATCCTAGGAGGATATTAAATAAAAAGTAGGTAGGCAGTAAACTGGAACATTTATTAGGAATTAAATGACTCGGTAGGCAGACGAGGGTCGATCAAAGTTGAGTAAGGGCCTATACAGCGATTAACCTCCTCACTGGTCTAGCACTCCCCTGACGTCACTGGCCGCTGCAGGAGACGAGTGCTCGCGCGTCGATCGCCAGGTCAACTGCTGGTGTAGGTTCGCTGGTTGTCCCGCTACTGTCCACCACGGGGAAGCCGGGAATAAAGGTGTACATGAAACCCTGTAATGCGCAATAAGCGAAAGCATTACACGCTGGCCGTAGACGGTGAGCACCCACAGCAACGTTGAATAGGGAAGCACTAATATGTAGATGTGTTGCTGTGGATGTTCACTATCAGATACGGAGATGACAATAATTTCGGTTACTTAGCCGTTAATTTAAACATTTGAAATTTACAACGGAAATAAAATAATAATATGCAAGAATGATATAATTCTGAAAATGTGGGGTAGAACTACAAAGAGAAAACAAGTAATGAGCGTCTAATAGAAACAAAGATAAGCAAGAACACAAATGAAAAGATCACCAGGTAGGCAACGCGAAAGAAACCGTTACGGTTTGCTAAGCTACTGGCTAATTATAATTGTGCAACACTTACCCAATCGGGGTTTAATTCACACACACAGAATATGTTTTAACATTGAGTATTGCTCAGTATATTTCAGAATTACAATTAAATGTCGAGGGAACGGTAGGGACGCCTTAAAAAAAAAACTTAATCGCGATTACGATATCAATTCGTATTAGGGACCGTGAAAAAGCCTGACGTGCGCTCGCCTCGACAACCAGAATCGTCCTGCCGGCGGCGACGTGGAAGTGTCTGTCCTATGGACCTTGCCCCCGCGCCGAGAACAAAGGAATTCGTTTCTGGGTGCCTAATATGTCGCTCGTTTAAACATGCGTGGTGATAAACTGTAGCTGGCCAGAAATCTGATTTGATGCGTTCATTATTAGTTTATTTTTATTTTAATATTGTAAATAGTTTTTTTTTATAAATAATATTATTGTAAATAACTTTCTTATGTTTATTTTTTTTATTATTATTATATAGTATTAAGAATTAAGACATGTAACAATTAATGTTACACAGGTAACTCCAGTAGGTCGAAACAATTCTAACCTGTTTAAGGTAGGTAAAGTGTTAACATTTTCGAGCTCGCTTCGCTCGCTCTACAGACTACTTTCTCTTGAATTTATCTAAAAGTCGACCAAGTAACTCCTATATGAAGGATCGAAACTATTCTAACCTGTCTTGGCAAGGTGTCATAAAAATTTCGAGCTCGCTACGTTCGCTCTTGCAGCCTATTTCCTCTTGAATGTTTCCTTTGTCTGAGGGTCGATCTAGTAACTCCTGTATGAAGGGTCTAAACAATTGTAACCTGCCCAAGGTAGAGTGTTAAATTTTAGACCTCGTTTTGCATCGTTCTTGGAGCCTTAATTCATTTTGTTGTTAAAACTGACGCCATAAGTCGATTAAGTAAAATATTTTTTTTTTATGAATTTTCCGTAAGATAGGTGAAATCAAACAAAAATTGATCAATTGAATCAACGCCTGGCCTACATGCCGCATAGAATAATAGCTCTGATTTTCAATATGGATGAGCAGATGGCCTACCAGTATTGTTTTAATCTTATTCCAAAGTGGAGAAGGAGAAGGCATGGCGCATCGCGACATCCTCTATAGCTGCGCCTCTTTCCCACACTGGGGTGACATTAAAACAATACTGCTTTAACCATCAGGTAACCCCACAGGACAAGTAGTATTCAAATGTCAAAGAAATAAAAACGTAACCCTTTTGACGCGTCTTTTTTCCTAACGATTTGAATCCAATGCCTAGACGTAATTTACCCATTCGGGACGTGAATACTTTCAAGTAAGCGCTTACTAAAAACCTAGATTTCCGCAGGGACTTATACTCCTTATTCATTGTGAACTGGTTTTCTAATTTTCTATAACTCAACGTCAAACCTGACATCTGGGGTTTTAGGTTTTAAACCTGAAGATATATTGAAGTTTCATAAAATCCATGTACATTCTCTTAGTAAAGGCATTACCTATGTATGATACATAGGTAATGCCTTTAGTTTATCCAAAAATAAGTATATTAGGCAGTCAAAACACCCTTAATCAACAGATTTATGTATCATCTAAAAGCTTCCAAACACCGTTTCTCTCTTAAACAAAGAAAACCCAGACATACGAACTCGTATTTCACGTTACGCCATTACTTTTGATAAAATTTTCAATTTCGCTGACATTTATTGCACATAGTAATAAAACTATGCGGTACTTTATTAAAATCTTGCATTAACACGAATCTTCACGCAATTTAATGCCTATACTGGGTATTTAATTTTGGCCGGCTATTATTTTAAGTTATACACTTGCGGCCTAGAAATATTGCTCCCTTTTTAGCGGTTATTTTTTTGTGTTTTCCAACTTTTTGGTTTGCATTTCTTAACTATTATTCCTTTAAACTCCTCCAATAAAGATGAATAAGCAGACTTGTAATTATATGAATGCGTTTAAATCAAAATAAACTGGAGGAAATTAAATTAGTGCTAAAATGAAGTGGAGAGTTAGGAACAATTCCCCAGTCTTATAGATCAATGTAGTCTTAAAATTGTGAAACCATTCAGATTTTTGAGGAGACGGTTATTTTCACATGACAGAGGTTGTGATTGGACATTCACTCACCGAATAGATTTCTATTCTTCTCAGGATATGTAAACGGAACGTATTTCCATGCCTGCCAACGTTGTTTAAAAATACACTGACCTGCAAAAAATGTTGCTTGTCATCTCATATAATTCGCCACAAAAGTAGGTTAGTAGGGATGAAGGATAGTAATCTGAATCTTAAGGGTCACAGGGGTTATTAATAAGTAGCTTATTATTCTGCTGTAATCGGACAGTTAACCTTCAACTCAGATACTTGACTTAAATGTAGAAGAAAAATATTCAGTATGTGAAATATAAGATATGATATAAAATGTCAAGGATAACCTCAAAAAATACATGTTTACGACAAGCATCCAAACTAGATTTTATTTTTACCCATACGTGCTTATTACCTAGAGGTACAGTAAAAAAACTTATTTAAAATAAAAGAATATAGATATTCTTTTATTTTAAATAAGTTTTTTTACTGTACCCATATATTTGGCCATAAGTGTACTATCGTTGGGCGTAGGGTAATGTACTTAAAAGACAGAAAGGTCGAGCTACATTCAGGGACCTAGCCCTGTTAATTACATAGATAGCACTGCGGAATTTATTTCACCCGACAGCCATCTACTCAAGTACACAGTACCTATATAAGTGTTATTGTACCATTTCACAAGATTACTACTGTGAAATACTTAATTACTGAAATTATTGGGATCCTTTTAGCCTTCGGCGCACATTATGATATCTTGTTGTATGAAAATTTCTGAATATTATATACGTTAAAAGTTATTGAAGGTTTATAACGGTATGGTATATTAAAATGGAATTTGAATATTATTTTATGATGGCCGCCATTGTAATGGTCTCTATAATTTTATGTGAAGCTTGTGTTTAAAGCGGTTTTTAGGGGCGTGTTAACAATGGCCTAGTACTATTTTAGTGAGTTTAATTTTATATTATTAGGACAGAAATCACACCTCGCTGCAGGAGGATAGGTTCCGAGGCTTGGTCCTGAAGCATGGGCGTGCGCCCGTAAGAGGCAATAAGGCAAAGCCTACCCTACCAACTGGGCATTAATTATAACGAACTAACTATGTAATAAAATATCACATTATATACAAAATATTAAAAAAAAGGTCAAACTCCTGTTAGAATACTTATAGCAATTTGTCGCTCCCGTGTCACGCAATTAGCACTTTACTGGAAGTTACTACAAAGGTTGGAGCTCCGCCGGACAGGCAAGCACTGGACTTGCCTAAAACCCATTGATAATTTTACGCACACATTGGCACATTGGTGCATATTTTCGTGTGTATGAACTGCACACATGTATAGATTGCAGTAATTTTAGGGCGGTAACTCCTGCGAGTGAAGCTGGGCTGCTGGGCTATGATTGGCTGCTACAACACAAGGCCAGGATTCAAGGTGGATGTTCTTTAGCCCGCGAATTTCAAATTTCCTTACGTTTTTTGCAATTTGCAGGCCAGTGCTAGGGTGTATGTTGATTAAAATAATGATTCCTGGGGGTTATTGGCGCGTATTTATTTATTTATTTCATTTTTGGGAAAACTTACAGCTAAACAGCCTTCAGCGACGCCGAAAATTTTTCAGTTTTTTCTTCATGGGTTTCGTTTTCGAGGTTTTTGGGGTCGCTGATAATGAAAATGAGGTCAAAATGGAAATCCAAGATGGCGCCGATGAAAATTTTCAGTTTTTTCTTCATGGGTGTCGTTTTCGAGGTTTTTGCGGTCGCTGATAATGAAAATGAGGTGAAAATGAAAATCCAATATGGCGCCGACGAAAATATCCGGTTTTTTCTACATGGGTGTCGTTTTTGTGGTTTTTGGAGTCGCTAATGAAAATGAGGTCAAAATGAAAATCCAAAATGGCGCAGACGAAAATTTTTTTTGCTATCATTATTTAGTGGCCTACCTTTCGTGGAATACTACTGCACGCCACTGTCCTGAAGTCGGACTGACATGGTGGCGTTATTGTACAAACACTTCAACACCTCGATGTACCGATAGTCGATTTGGCACCGTTGGAGAGACTGCAGTACAGCCCAGGTCTCGATCGAATCGAAGGCTTTCTCGTTCTTCTGTTGTTTGCCCATGTCACACCCGTTCCTATCAAGATCGGAGACTCTACACTCGAAGTTGTAGACGATTTTGTGTACCTGGGACAAACGGTCCAGTTAGGTAGGTCTAACTTCGAGAAAGATGTCAATCGTCGAATCCGACTCGGCTGGGCAGCGTTTGGGAAGTTGCGCGGTATCTTCTCATCCAACTTACCACAGTGTCTCAAGACGAAAGTCTATGACCAGTGTGTGTTGCCAGTGATTACATACGGGACCGAAACGTGGTCGCTCACAATGGGCCTTATCAGAAGGCTTAAAGTCACCCAAAGGGCAATGGAGAGGGCTATGCTCGGAGTTTCCTTGCGTGATCGAATCAGAAATGAAGACATCCGCAAGGGAACCAGGGTCACCGACGTAGCCTGAAGAATTGCCAAACTTAAGTGGCAGTGGGCAGGGCACATTGCTCGCAGAACGGATGGCCAATGGGGCCGAAAAGTTCTGGAGTGGCGACAGCGAACCGGAAGACGTTGCGTTGGAAGGCCTCCCACTAGGTGGACCGATGACCTGGTGAAGGTTGCGGGAATCCGCTGGATGCGAGTCGCACGGGACCGGTCAATGTGGCGACACTTGGGGGAGGCCTATGTCCAGCAGTGGACGTCTTTCGGCTGAAATGATGATGATGATGAGGACAGAAATAATTGCCGTTTAGTTTTAAACATGGAAGGTATCATATTATGTACGAGTACGTCTAGCCGGAATTTTTGTACAATAAATGTTAAAAAAACAAACTAAACTATCCGAACCGTGACGGAATTATTGGGTATCGAGATTAGATTCTATTTATGTAGTCCTTTTTGGGTAACAAGTAAAAAAAACCCGATCAAAATAAATAAAATGTACTAAAATGAGGAAACGTACATGGCTTCACAGGAGCGCGGGCGGCGACGCGACACTCCGGTTGCTTCTTGAGTAGTGACGTCATTAACAAAGAATAGACAATCGAACATGTTATACTAATGCCGAAGATGATGTTGTCACGTTTTAAAAGATTGTTAGATTTTAAGGAAATGGTGGTACTTAATTTGAGCACAAGAATCGTGCACTTTAAAATTCATTAACATGTTTACCACCTGGTATACCTATATGCCCGTTTCGGATCAGACAGGGTTTTTTGACATAATTATTGTACAATACTCTTATAGGTATCATTAATTTACCTCTGAAAGCAGCAAACCACCAACAACCATATGGTATTGCATTAGTGGAAAATACGGTTTTTTCCTACTCCTCCACTATACTTTTCTGATTAATTTCGTTGCGGGATCCAAGACAGTTAAATTCATTCTCTGGGACTTCGTCGAGCTTCATTGTCTCGGCGCTTTTCTGGTGGTCGCCACTGTTGATTCTGGCTTTCAGGAGTTACAGTGGTTTGGGAACAGTGTGGCGAGCTTGTCCCAAAAAAAAAAAAAAAACCATATTGTATCAACAATAAAGATCACTAATTTTGACAGCAACCACACAAAAAAAAGCTGACTGCTATTTTGACAGTATTGCAATATTAAATGTAGAATAACTCTGAAAAGAATGAGAGCAGACCACGAGCGGGTAAACGTTACTTAAATACTTTGATTATAAAATTAAAAATACTCGTTTAATTAACATGATATTTTTTTTTATAATTTATTCATATCTATGGATGGTACTGATTGTGCTTGTTGCAAACAATTTTACTAAAATGCTATAGAATAATAATATTGTATGTTCGATTTGAAAATGGACGTATTTACGTTATGGTTACACGGCGAGCTCGTGCCCCTGACCTAGGTAACGTTTTCGTAGCGTATTTTCGTTAATAAGCTTTCATAGAAATTGATGGTTGCGTTTGACCTGAACACGTTATAAACATTTTATGCCATTTTTTAAATAGAAAAGGTATCTGAAAACCTGCTACCGAATAAAAACGTGTCTTATAACGAGATTTTCAGGTCTAGATTGAAATACAGCACATTTTCATTTTACCTGAAGAAAGTAAGGATCCCCGGGGGAAATTAGAAAAAAAAACTAAAATTGTGTCCTAAGTCTCTCCTAGTAAATAATGATTGTCAGCACTTTAGAGTTCCAGCATTTTCTTGAATACGAGGTTCTGACAGATAGTTTATTTTTGAAAAGAATTATTTTATACTCAAGAGTGTATTTAGTTTAACAGTGTTAAATACTGAATGTTTAGATCTGACGTTTGACGTTTGAGTGATGCTCGTGGCTAAATCCGACGATTTGTAGAATCTGACGTTTTGCCGATCCAAACTGAATAAAAACTTGGACTGAATTTTATTTGTGTAGGTACCCGTGTAAAAATTATGCAGTAATGTGCGTTTAAATAGTCATTCAAGTTTTTTAAGAAGATATAACAATATTATTAAGTCTCACATACCTTTATATTAACCGACTTCTAAGCAGGAGGAGGTTCTCAATCCGGCTGTTATTTTTTTTTTTGTTTTATGTTTGTTAGGTACCTCATAACTATGATTACTGGTCCGATTTACGTGATTCTTTCCGTACCCGAAGGGTAACTAACGGAACCCTATTACTAAGCCTCCGCTGTCCGTCCGTTCGTCTGTCTGTCAGCGGGCTGTATCTCACAATCCGTAATAGGTAGACAGTTGAAATTTTCACAGAATGTGCATAATAAAAAAAATTAAAATAAAGAGAGCTACAATTTAATTACCTACGATGGTACAGAACCCTTTATGCGCGAGTCCAACACGCATTTGGCCGGTTTTTTATTTGGTAGAGGAAGCTCGTCCGGTCAACTAAAAAGATCAAACATTAAAAAAAAAAAAAAAAAAATGGCGTCCACTTTTGAAAAAAGTGTTTTGCTCTGCAATAAACTACCTACGTTTACAAAATACATATAAACATCTAAAGCATTTCCGAGCGAGATCGTCAAATCGTTCTGAATCATTATTTTGAATCTCAAACTTTTCTCTCATAATGTCTCCCGTCAACTGTCGAAGTTTTGATTATGTTAGTATAATTTTATTGCTTCGGAACCCCCTCGTTTGTTTTTTGGCCTTGGCAACTCTACACGGGTATTTTTGATAATAAAATCAAAGAAGAGGTGTATAAAACAGTGATTACTGATCATATTCTCATCTCCGTTTTATGATGGTGAATAAAAAAGTTTTTTTTGTTTTCGAACATGAATTGAGGAGCTATTTGGATTCAGAACCAGTTTCTTGATGTCTTTTCTATGAATTGATAATAAGATATTAAATGGTGATAACAATATTACCAGCCTTTAACTTTCTTAATGCAGGGCAATAGCCTCTTCACATAAAGGGAGTAAAACACCTCTTAATGAAGCCGAAAGGCCTACCCGTCATTGCAATATTTTTTTTTCTCTATACCATACCTGGGAGCCTTCTAGTTACGGAGATATTGGAGGTCAAAGTTCCAACATTTTGACAAGTTTTTTTTTAAATACAAGTTTTTAATGTAAGATTTTTACTTTAAACACCTCCACGACCCCCGTACTATTCAATCCATCCATCAACACTTTGTTTTGAGAGCGTTACATTGAGTTCTACCCAAAAACATGATTTTTCACTCCAAAAAAAAAGTCGTTTCCCAGAAATAATTTTTGCGTAAAGTTACTTAGTTTGATGTACAGAATACTTGTTTGCCGGCTTCGTGGTGAGGTCTTTTACACCCTGTATAGAAAAGACACGAGTATTTGTCAATTATCCAGGTTTCTTTACAATAGTTCTGACGTTATCTTAATTTATTTAGGATCTGCATCATGTCTTCTTCTTCCATACTTCTCTATTACTCGTCATCTCATCAAACCCCTCCTTTCTGGCCATTTATCATCCTTCACAAAATACATCTGAATTAAAAAAGCCATATTGGTACTTACTTTATCGGGATTTGGACCCACAGCCTCGTGCATGAGTGGCGTGCCCGTCTGAAACAAGAAACTCTGTGCTGTTTTTTAATTTTACTAGGTAGTACCCGTTATTTTAACGTCATTATTATCAATCAATCAATCATTTTATTATCAAGCATCTTAAGGCCCATAGATAAAATACACAAAATTACATTACAACATAAAAATATACACTAATACATACAAAATGTAACTTATAAACTATGAACTAAACTACTAAACTGACACACGACGAGGCGGCGTCGTGTTACGCTGCAAAAACGTCGGTAGACTACTGTTCGGGCGCCGCCGACCACTCGGCAATCTTCGGCTGCTGTCGGATAACGGCGGGCTACGGCGGGTACCGATCTCTGAAGACGACGCGCGCGCACATTCCTTAGTTTACCAACAGTATTATTGTAGATACCTATTTTGGATTATACTATTTAAAATTACAGTCTACTGCTTTTGAGTTCAGTCCTTAGTTAGGTCCCTAACAACTACACCCTTCGGCCAAGACTCTTCCTTGAGAAATTTGTCGAGATGTTGTGTCGGAACTCGCACCACAAACGACTTGAAGTTGGTGTCCAACTTGTCGACCCTCAAGGTCCAGCTGGTCTTCACCTTCATGTACTCTACGATCTCCTCAACCTTCGTAGAGTGATGAAGTCGGGACACATACAGCGACGATAATATATTGATATGATGATATTCTTATGATAATCATCACCATAATCGCATCAGCCTGGAAAATGGCCCACTTCTACTAACAGAGAGTAGGCCTGTGTCCCATCAGTGGGAAAGCTTATAACTTTCTTTTTATGATTCATCTGCCTAGTATTTTTCCAACTATATTGGAGTTGTCTAACTGGATGCAGCTGAATACCAGTATTTTACATGAAGTGACTACCTATCTGACCTCAACAACCCAGTAAGTAAAGGGTAATACGATACCCCTTAATATGACTGGTTGTCAGACTTTCAGAACACTAACTACCTGTAACGACTGTCAAAGATCTACAAACAACAGCCGGGACCAACGGCTAAACGTGCTTTCCGAAGCATGGAGGAATCTCGGGATGAAATGTTTGGTCACCCATCCACGAACCAACCTAGGCAAGCGCGGCTTAACTTAAAGATCGGCCCGAGCGGCCGTTATCATTTAGGTCCTGAGAAGCTGACTGCTATTCCTTATACACAAGATCTCCTTAAACTTAAACCTGCCACTAAAACCATCCCTTATAATCTGATTTAAGTTAAGACCCCAGCCCACGTTTCACCTTATCAATGACTACAGTATGGTAAGTGGAAAAGTTACAAGTCCAATGTCTCTCATACAATCAACGTGGATCCGTTTCCATCACGCACTCCTATAACTTTTGAGTTTGGAACTTTTGAAAGTAGCTTCAGATCTCAATTGTGCTATTGAACCGTATGATAAGGCTCTAATATGATTGGTGTTACTGTTGATTAAGAATTAGAAGTGTTCCGTTGTGTCCAATTTGTTTGGAGTTTTGGGTATGATAGTACATTTTTTTTTTCGGTTAATATTCTGCAAAAGGCTAGGCAGATAATGAAAAGTCTGCAAAATGAAGAATACGTCATTCAATAATTCTAATTATAGCAAGAGAAAATTTAAATAAAATATTTTTTATACTTATTGTTTTTTTTTTTATTTAATATTATTTTCTAATTAATAATATTTTATTTAACATTTAGAACAATACATATATTTATATTATATATATATTTTTGAGGGGTATAAGTTACCTTAGTATTTTTATGTGCAGTTTTACACTTTCTAGAAGGTACTTCAAATACTTTTTTAAGTACTAACCTCTGACTTTAGGGCAAATGTTTCTTCTCAGACGAATTGATCTCCTTATGTTCTTTTCCCCTACCTGTCTGTGATGTATAAGTTGAACATAAAAAGTACATTAAAAATTGAAAAAAAATACCCTGGTACCTACCCAGAATTGAATCCACAAGTATGTGCATGAGAGGCGAGGCCTTAACCACTAGGCCATAATAAAAAAAATCAATTTTGCAAATAGTTTTACAAACTGAGAAACCACCACAATTCATAAATACCGACTACGTATTTCATCTAACACTATCTCATGATAATAATAATAATAAAACCTTTATTTTCAGGCTACTTAAGCCTATAGATAAATACCGTACAGACTAACTATATTACTTATATTAGTACAATGTGTGTTAGTTACAATATGTTCAGTATAAGGGACATATTATTGCTAAGTCATAGATATCAGCACGTTTTTCACCTATTATATCATAGGTAAGCACCTTTTGGTACACTCAACAAAATTGTGAAAGGAACAGACCACCTAGACAAGACATACACTGACCTTTTTGGTTTAATTCTCCTGGTGAAAGTCAGGTATGTGGCACACGCACCTGACTGAGACAGAAAATGGCAGGTCTTGAACTCTTGAAAAGTCAGATGACTTTTCAAGAGTTCAAGACCTGCCATTTTCTGACTTTTCTTGAAGGTCTGTAAATAACCTAATATAATTAACTAAATAAAATAGAGTACTTGTTGAATAAAGGGTGTAACGAAACCGAAAGAAACTTGTTGAAGTACACCTGAGAACCTTCTAGTTATAGAGATATTGGGGTTTTTTACAGGTTTTTTTTAATACATGGTTGTAATGTTAGGAAGTTCTAACATTACAACCATGTATTTAAAAAAAAAAAACTTGTACTTTAAACATCACCTCCACGACCCCCACACTATTCAATTCATCCACCGGCACAATGTTTTGAGTGCGTAACATTGAGTTTTATGTGATTTCTCACTCCAAAAAGTCATTTCCTAGCAAAAGTGTTTACGTAGGGTTACTTGATGTACAGAATGCTTGGTTAACAGCTTCGTGAAGAGTCTGTTTACATCCTGTATACATCGTATGAATTCAACATTAAGTCCCTTTTAAAGTTTTGTCTCAATCTCCCCAGCAGCGTCACTATATTTTTATTTACCCAGTATTGTAAACAGAGGTCGTCACCTTACGTTATTATTCACCTATACACAAATCAGTTTCGCCGTCAGTACAATGACCAACGCCTCGGTCAGACAGCCCATTACATCTTTTCATATCAACGTGACATTAAATTATGACTATTATTCTCGGACCTTATAAACGAGGGTCTTCAGTGGCTATAATGTTCCTTCAATTTCTATTAAAGTATAGACGGTCCTCCCTACCTTACTTTTTGTTTTGCTTAATTGAAAATTGACGTGGCCATATTGATTGATTGCTTCGAAGTGACTTTGCTTTTCATGGACTGAAATTATAGAAGGTATTTGAAGGTTTGTTGTGTTTTTTATTCAAAATGTGGTGTTTTTTTTACAACAGTCTCCAGAGTATTGTTCCTAGCAAGACTGAAGGTCACCTAATGGGTCACCTGTCACTGCAAACAGGTGCATGTGTTAGAATGTTAGTAGTCCTTGATATAACCCTTGACAAAACGAGGAGCGAGTTTGCTAGAAAAATAATCAGCCCCAGAAGACCTAGTAAAATTACGCCTCCACACAGTGTCACCGATGTTGATTATTTTTCTGGTAAACTCGCTCCTCGCTTTGTCAAGTGTCAGGTAGTTAGGGAAATATCAAGGACTACTTACATTATTGATTACATTAACATGGTTTTTTTTTAACATATTGTATAAATAAAAATAATAAAATTGTGGAATGGATGTCTAAAATGAAATTGTTAAAAAGTAACTTTTAAATCGGGACAGAAATAAGTACCTAAAAATAAATCGTGACGTGTCACTAGACCCCTGAAAATCGGGGCATCCTTCCTAAAGAAGGACACCTATGCGACAAGACTAAGTAGGTATAAGCTTTACATTTTTTTTTAACTATATTCATACAAATTTGAATTCTCAGTTTAGTTGGTCATGTTTAGAATCTATCTATTGTTTGTTGAACAATAGGACACGCATTGTTCGGCCGAAAATCAACACAAAAGATTGACATGTTCCATCATGGTATATACATATGAATGTCGACATGCCGATTTCCAGCTAAACATGGTGGTGAATTTCGATTTCTATTCAATGTATTTGTTGCAATGTGATTAGTGTTCCAAAATCTATAAAAAGTACCTTTTGACATAATAAATACATCACGCCTGTAATCCCTGATGGGTTAGGCAGAAGTGTACATAATAATATAGCCACATAACAGCAGTTGGTTAATTTTGAGCCTTTTTATTTTAGCGTTTTTTACCACATTTAGTTTGCTCCAGTTAAATAGCTTTTGGTAAATAGCAGTTATCGAATTGACCAACAAAACAACAAGTCTACAACACACTAATTTTAGTTCGCAAAAATACTTTTTTTGTTTATAACAATAGAATTTGAATATTGGCTAGACAGTTTATTTAATTTGATTATACTTTTGTCTGTGTCTAGAAACTGTCACATTTGACAAGCAAAAAGTTATCTGGTGGTTGAACACATTCGTGAAAAATTTGTATTTAGTTTTAGGTTTGAATATTTTCCTTTGCAAATGGTGTATGCCGATTATGAACTTGACGTATAGATATTACTACAATCAACTCCCGTTTCGATAAAAATTTACACTTTTTCGATCCTCGCAAAATGTTTCCTAAGGCCTGAATTCCTGTCACGCCGACGTCGGTCGCGTGCGTCAGTCGCGAACGTGTATACATTGTGTTCTATATAGCACCATACTGCGACGCTGACTTCAGCCCAGTGGCGCGTATTTGCTAGTTTTTCTCGCTGACGTACGCGACCGACCGTGCACGACCGACCGTCACGTCAGCGCGACAGGAATTCAGGCCTTGATTATGTTTAAACAAGTTCGCGATATAAGGCATCTTCTTTAACACAGAAGGGGAGCAAACTCGAGTTCAGGACTCTCAAAACTTTGTTGAAAATTTTCATCTGATCAGAATTTTCTTCGAAAATATTTAGTTTAAAGTGATCCCGAAAGGACGTGATCCTTAAAGTTTCCCAAAATTTCATTAAAGTTAATTTCACGTTTAAAAATATTTTCTAATCGAGGGCCCATTGAGACTTTTTTATTTTAGTGCAGGAAACAATTTTTGCAACGCGTTTTTACCAAAAATATTTTAGCCTTATTCAAAATGAAATATGTTATCATTTTTGACCTAATACGCGCTTTGGCCATCCGCCATTTTTTCCATGTAAAATGGGCAGTGTTTAAATTAAAACCAATTTAAAGTTGGTCAAACTTTCGACTGGAGTATTTGAATTGGAGGCAAATCTATAAATTATCATCTCGCTCTTCAGTTAATTGTGTGACGGGGTAGCGGGAGGGGTGTCGAAGTTTGAGCCTCATTTAAACCGTGGTTTGAAATTCGGCGTTCGGAGATCTATTGATCTTTTAAAGGTTTAGATCAACTTGTTTAACTTCGCTTTTGATTAATGACAGTTTGTGTTTGTTTTGTAAAAATATCGCTTAATATTTCCCAAGTGTTATAATTCAGAATTAATAAGGAAATCTGGCTGACGGAAAATTGATTACGGAATTTACAAACCAATACAGATAGAGTTTTATTTGCCCTTCAAAAATAATTTCTAAGCCTTCTGCAGAGGGAAAAGTAACCAATACACCAAATATAATAAAAATATGGCGTCAGGCCATTTTCGTCTCGCCAGGCCGTAACTTGGGCTGAGGCCGAAGATTGAAGGAGTCCCGAAACTCTATCACGGCCTATTGGGCCGACGTGACTGACGCAATATGAGGCCGACGTCGATCAACGAAACGTGATGCTTTTACCAACGCTTTGCTTGTAGGTATATTAATGTAGGGTTGACTCGATACAAATAATGAAATTCGATTTTTAATCGGTATTTAGTGATTTTTTTATTATAAAGATAAACTGTAATGGCATTGTGGACTCAAAAGTACCTAAGTTTTCGATTTATGCTTCGGTACGTCGTATCGAGTCGAATAGAGATGTGATGACCCAGTGAAAATGACCGAGACTTATGAGCTGCAGGTCGTAGGTTTGAAACCAGACAGGCACAACTTTTAAAAGATGAAAGAAAACATCTTGAAGAAACCTGCTTGTGAAGAATTCAAAGAAATGTGACCTATTCGCACTTGTCCCACGTTGTGTATTACGGACGTTAGGGAATATGCATAATTTTTTTTTATTATTTCGATACGGAATGTTAAAGTACTATAAAAATAATGACTAAAAGCGAAAACAAGACATAAATCGGCCATACAACACAAAAGGTATAACCATTTAAACTTTTGTTTCCATCTCTTTCTAGATAAACGGAATTTTGTATGGTTTTTGTACGTCGATGCAGCGATTGACGTCATTCGCTGTATCAGATCTCTCTGTCTAATCAGCAGTTTCAAATGCTTATAACTTAGTACTTTTTATAGACATAAAAAAGAAATTTCACTTTGCTATTTCTGTATTAATACGCTTTGTTTAGAGTGATAAAAAAAAACATGCATATACCTTATTCTACGGCCACTTATACAGGCCGGTGTGTGTCATAGCAGGGTTGCTTATGCCAAGTTAAATCGATAGATGAATAGCAAAAGTTCATCTTTTGAAAACCAATAACGTTACCTGTGTCATGATGCCGGTTCTTGAACAATTCTCGACTTTGATTATGGCGTCTCTATTACAGATTCAGGTTGCATCGCAAGCGAAATCGATTTTAGCAAGGTGATTGAAAATGTATGGATGACATGATGATGATGATGATGATGAGAGTTGCCAAGTACCGAACTGGCGGACGTGTGATTAGTAAGCCCTATGTCCAGCAGCAAATCATTAGAGCCCGTTAAATAATGAAGATGAAGCGCCTTTTATCTATATTCCATAACTTAGGCAGAACTGATCTATAGCAGCTACACCACGTTTCGCCAGCTATGTTTAAGTCCCATGTAATAAAGAGCGAGCTTATTGCCATCAACCGGGCACAAATCCCGAGTCAGGGCTGCTATTGAGAAATTCCTATTTGAGAAAGCCTATAACACTTTCCTGTCCTTCATGGTAATCAAACCAAGCACCAAGAACCTCATGCCTCATTGGTAGATCAATAAACCGCCGTTTCTACAAACATAGGTTGTCATGAATTTTAAGACAGTTATACAGTATGACTTTTTATCACTTTCCAAAAAAAATGGGTATAATTAGGTGAACGGAGTAGAAGCAAATGGCAAACTTAGTTTTTATTATTGTGCTAAAAAAAATTGCAAAAGAATTCGAAATTCATTTAAAAATGTCAAAAATGAAAAATATCGAATTTTTAAGTTCGATACTTACTTTTTTTTTTTTTTTATTTCTCTTTGTTCTAATATGAAAAGTTTGCTTGAAATTTGTACCGTTTTTTGATGATGGATCAATTTTGTCCTAAGCAAGCTTTATTAATGTAACATTTTAAAGTAGTTTATGCTAAACTACAGAATCGGGGCGTTTGAGCTACAGCCGTTAAAAAACGTTAAACTTCAAGTTAAGCAGCGCTTACTTAGGTTGGTGGAAGCACGAGGTATCGTTAGTAGGGGCTGCCCACAGGGTGGGGTGCTGTCACCACTACTGTGGAACCTAGTAGTGAATGAGCTCATTACCGAGCTCAACGCTAGCAGTCTGTACTCGGTGGGTTATGCGGATGACATAGCAATTCTAATTACGGGGAAATTTGAAGGCGTCTTATGTGACCTCATGAGGAAAGCCTTCAAAATAATCGAGAACTGGTGTACAAAACACGAACTATCAGTTAACCCCACCAAAACAGAACTAATAATGTTTACAAACAAAAGAGTCCTTGGACCACACAAACTTCCCAAACTATTCAACACCGAACTAACACTTAAAGAAGAAGTCAAGTACTTAGGAGTGATCCTTGATAGCAAATTGGTCTGGAATAGGCATCTTGACTACAAAATTTACAAAAGCACAATCGTACTGTACCAATGCAAAAAAAATGTTAGGAAAAACGTGGGGGCTCTCTCCAAAGATCACGCTGTGGCTTTACACAGCGGTGATCAGACCAATGCTGACTTATGGCGCCTTGGTTTGGTGGACCAGAACTGAATCCTCGACCACCGTCTCTAGGCTTCAGCGGTTCCAAAGGCTGACCTGTTCCGCTATCACGGGCTGTATGAGGACAACCCCAACCGCGGCAATGGAGATAGCCCTACAATTAACTCCCCTTGAATTGTACATACAGCAGTAGGCAGCACTAGCAGCTATCAGGCTTATGCACTTGGGCATATGGGGAAAGAACCACACCAGTCCCCACGCAGGCATCCTGGACCGGGCGATTGAGTATCAACCTCTCATCGCTGCCCCGTGTGATAGGACACATAATAAACCCATGTTCAACAAAAGCTATAGCATACAAACAACAGAGGAATTAAGGGATCAGTCAGGAGTTAATGAAGTACGCATCTACACAGATGGCTCTAAAACTCAAAACGGCTTAGGGGCTGGCGTACACTCCCTAGACCTCAACATTAACTTTCACCTACCACTAGGCGAACACAGCTCGATATTCCAATGCGAGTGTGTCGCCCTAACACAAGCTGCAACAGCCGTAAAGCGTCTGGAGATTCACAAATACGCAATCAGATTCGTATCTGATAGCCTAGCTGTGCTTAAAGCCCTAGAAAACAAACAAACCAACAGTAAATTAATAATTGAATGTCACCTCGCCATGGAGAGTATATCGCTGTCTAACAGAATCACCCTCCAGTGGATTAAGGGGCACAGTGGATCCCTAGGCAATGACGCCGCAGACGAACTTGCTAAAAGAGGTTCCGAAATGGCAATGCTAGGCCCGTACCCACTCCTTCCCTTACCTTTCTCACATTTCCGTACGTGGATTCGCCAGAGATCAACTGAACTTCATAACAACAAATGGTCACGGTCTACAGACTGTAGGCAGTCAAAAATGGCGATGCCAAGTCTATACCCACAACTAACAAAACGACTGCTCAGTTTAAGCAGAAATAACCTCAGAATAATAATAGGGACAATAACGGGCCATTGCCCCCTTAACAAACATCTTTTCAACATAGGCGCCACGGACAGCCCACTCTGCAGGGGCTGCTTTGACGCCGAAGAATCAGCTGCCCACGTCATCCTGGAATGCGAGGCCGTGGCTACCCAACGCAAACAAATCCTCGGAACGGTGAGGTCGCTCCGCGAAGCCTGTGAAGATCCCAGGAAACTTCTGTGTTTCTGGACGGAGCTAGGCTGGCTAACTTAGCCAGGACACCTACGCACAACGGTCCGAATGAGAGTCTAAGTGCGGAAAATGGAGTTAGGGACTCTACTCTAGGTTGGTGGGTGAATGGGTGACCAAGCATTATATACCGAATTTGCTCCGTGTCCCGGAAAGCACGTGAAGCGGTTGGTCCTGGCTGTCATTTGTAAATCTTTGACAGTCGTTACAGGACAGAGGCCCGAAAGTCTGATAACCAGTTTTACTAAGGGGTATTGTATTAGCATGGCAGTCGCTTCATGTAAAAACCGGTAAAATTTTCTTGCAAAACTCTTGTCATAGACCATATTTAAGAGGGCCCTTCCCGGCGCGTCTATCGTCAACGCGAGCATGGTCGAAAAGCTTGTTGTTTCATCCAGAGCCATCGCGGCGATATTTTTTCAACTGCTCTGTCTTACCTAGCCCCGACCCCGCACTACTCGTCACCCGCGCACTTCATACCGACTAACGCGAGGACATTGAACGAAAAAGTGTTTAAAAATTTATAAAACTTGTTCCAGGAAATACGTGTTTTTGAATAAGTCTTACAAGTTTGTGAAATAAATATTTGTTATTTAAAATACCCACTATATTTGCAAGGCTTCTATCAGGCTATTTTCTTTAGTTTTACAATTTATGAGTACATTATGAACGGCCAAAGTTGAGGTAAAATTTGAGAAAAACAGCAATTTTTGGAGGCTTATACTGTATTTGTTCCTACAAACTTTTGTTTTTTTTGCTTCGATAGAAGCCTAGATATAGTGCACAAGATACCTATTAGTTCAAAAAATTTAAAGATATATGTGTAATAACTTCATAATCACGAGCGTTTGTCAAAATTCTCGCGAAAAGTATGGCGGGTTGGCCGCTCTTAAAGCCATCAGTTTCTATTCATCAATACGACAATGATTATGATGTAGCAACCACTGAGGCGAACTCGCAGTAATACATAACATACATCATAATATCACAGTTATTCTTTTCCCAAAAGATAAAGCAATTGTTTCTGTAGTTCACCCACATTTCGACAGTTATAACCAGCCAGCTGAGGTACTGGAAAGCAAAAGGGTGTATAAACCTTAGCAGCTAAACCACAGCCACACGATGGCCGTGAATGAAAATCTCCTCAAACAAAAAAAATTAAGTGATGGGAAATAATATTTATTTCTTTTAATTGGTTGTACAAACCACTTTTACTCGCTAAAGCTATAGGTGACTCTTATTCGAATACTATAACAAGAAACACGGAAACAAACTCGGATGATTAATGTCTTAAAAAAATCAAACGTAATTTAAAACCCGAAACAATGTCACTTAAAGTCAAACATTACAAGTAATTCATTATATTAGTGGTAAACCTGTTGATATCTCGCTCTCTATACCGCTGTGGTCTTCTTCACATAGTTTTGAAGAAGCCCTAATCACCCCATACTGAGTTTCTAGAGTTTGCCATAAGCCAGTACTTTTCACCAATCTCTACTCCCCAACCTAACATTTTAACAGCATGTCCGCCAAGGTTACTGCCTTCCACATGTCTGTATACTCCTTCTTTATAATGTAGAAAATCATCATAACCACTAAAGGCAGCCTCTACGGGTTCATTCTTAAACAGTTCAGCTTTTATTAGGTCTTCATCTTTAGATACGCTATAATAATGTTTGCCTCGCCGCAAATCTTTATCATAATCAACATTGTAGCCCGACTCATAGGACTTGACGCATTTCGGGGTAGGACGGGGTCTGTCTCTCTCATTGCAAGGCGGTAATTTCCCAACCACAAAGTGTTCACAAACAGCTATCGTATACGGTCTACAACCTTGACTCGAGTTGTAGTTTCCTCCTGACACAATACCCGTGGACTTCCAGTAAGACCAAGTACATAACGGTATCCCTCCCTCATCGCAGTCACCACAGCCTGAACAGTTCACAAGATCTTCTGCAGACAAATGGAAATTCTGTCCGTTGGAGTGTATACAGTACCGGTCGGTCATGTCACCATGGTCACCTTTTTTCAGGATTAACACAGAACATTTCGTTTTTATCGCAAAATACTGCAAAAATGCCAGATAAGTATTTTGAACATGTGTGATAAATTGAGTATTTCAAACATTGTTATAGTAGTGTTAAGGTGGAAATAAAATAGTTAAATTGATAACATGCTCTGTGCACGTGTAATGATGTTATCTATGCTTTCAAAATCCTCAGCCCTGACTATCAGCGCACAACTCAAACCAATAGAGTCAATCAAAAATTGGCATACAGATATCTATTAAGACGTAGGCATCCGCTAAGAAAGGACTTTGAAAAAATCAACCCCTAAGTGGGTGAAATAGGGTTTTAAAGTTTTATGAAAATCCGTCACCGAGCGAAGCTGGGTCTGTTAGTCCATAAATAAAACTATTAAAGGCGCAATCAGTGCTTTTCTTACCTATTTGCTTGAGGAGAAAACCCTTTGTTATATTGTATCCGAAGTAGAACGTTAGGTAAATTATAGGTTGTCGACCTGTAATTTACCTGACATTCTACTTCGTCTAGTCGGTAAACTAACTCTATGGCAAAAATAATTGTCTAAAAATAAAACAAAGTAGACCTACCGTATCCCGGTCGGGCTAAATAATAACAGCCACTCGGGTCGATCTTCAGGTTAAACCGCGCTTGCCTGGGTTGGTCCGTGGATGGGTGACCACCCATTACATAGGTACTCAATTTACTACGTGCCTCGGAAACACGTTAAGCCGTAGGTCTCGGTTGCTATTTTATAGATTTTTAATTAGCGGTTCGAAGTTCTGACAACCAGTCTTACCAAGAAGTATCGTAATAACTGGGTTGTGGAGTAGTCGCTCCATGTAAAGTACTGGTTCAGCTGAATCCGGTAAGACTGGAAGCCGACCCCAACTTGGGAAATGGCTATACTGATGAAACCTACCGTATATCATGATTGATGCCACTTACAACTGCGAGTTTCCAAGGTAAAACATAATAAAATTGATAACGTGTAGTCAAACATAAATGAATGACACCAGGGCGTAGGCGATCCAAGGAAGCTATGCCGTCCCTAGATACAAAGCTGATCAGGCGCCTTCTGCGCCTGGACAGCGGTAGCCTAAGACTGGTGGAGGACCATCACTGGACTAAAAAGAAAACAAACCAAAAATTCGGTTGCAATAATGATGCTTGATGCGAGAAACGCATTGTTCCTTGACTTGCGTTAAAGTTAGCGATTTTGTCGTCATCTTTATCGACACTGCCGACGTCCGGCCGGCCCAGAGATCGAAAAGGATTAAACCTTATTATAAATAAGTAACCTTATAAAAAAGCTGGACCTACCCATACGACACATGCAGGTTTTTAAAAATATCATATCAACAAGATTCAACCTTCATAATTTTTATTTGTATTTTTCACCTTTCCCATTCATTCGCAGTATATAAAATCCAATTTTAATGGACTAAAACGGATTTCGTCTGCAATGTGACTTCCAATTAAATAAATTGGGTTGAAAAACGATGTATGGTCGTTAATTCCGGTGCTATCGGCCTCGTCAGGCCGTATTGGAGAGGGATAAAATAATATTTGGTTAATGAAATCGTTGGGACCAATTTATTGAACGTTTTAACTTAAATGATTTTGAAATTTTGAAGTAGTCTAATTTGTTTTGCTTTATTTGAAGATGGGCACCTTTTTTTTTAATTATTTCACGTAAAGTTGTTAAAACACTTTAAGCTCCTTTTGGGGTCCACCACATTCGGGTCAACAACATTCTTAACATTTCCGAGATAAAGTAGTGATTACGAAACTTAAGGTAGGTAAGGCTCGGGGTCCTCCACGTGTGTCTGGTGGCTGCTGGTCCCTCTCGATACGTCTGGAGGGAAGAGCAGCTGCTGGGCCGGTGCACCCTGGGCGCGGCAGTATCCTTCTCCGGGGAATGAGAGGAAATGAGAATTTCCTTTTATCCCTCGGGGAGTGTTACTGCCGCGGCTAATTATTCTAACATGGGTGGGGCCCATCCAGGACCAACGGTGCGTTCCTCTGCGTGTCCCTCTGTAAAGCAGAGGAGTGAGGGCGGGCTCGGTGTGCACTCACCCTGCCTCCGAGCAAACAGAGTAGGATGCGTCCTTCTTTGTCACCGTCAGTCTCGTAATCCCATTGTCGATGTGCTGTGGATCACGTCTCGCGGCTTCGATAGGGACCAAGGGTCTTGGCTTAACCACCCGGACTGCGAGGTAGAAAACCTCTATAAAAAGTTACCCCGAATCCCAAGCAGCGGCGCACCGCGAGGGGATGTATGGCTGACGGGTGTTCCCATGGAACGAATCAGTCACTAGTGCTCACCCTCGCCAGGGTACCTGCAGACCCCCTGGCGAGTAATAAATGCTAAAATCTGCTTATCTTGGGTACAGGGGTCTCTGCCCAGATTGACGTTTATTTCCCCCATACTCGTGGGTTCAAATATGGATAATTTAACAAAAACCAAAACGCAAAACAGAGGAGAGGAGGGATGCGGGGTCGGAGTCCGACGCCGCATCCAGTGATGTGAGTGTGGGAGGCTCGGAGAGCTCCTGCTGCGTGAGGGCCGGGACTGCTGCGGAGAACGGTAAGTTCTTCCGCAAGCGGTTTAGGAAGGATGGCGACCAAGTCTCGTCATCCGAGGGAGAGATGGCCTCGGCCCGTAAGATCCCCACTAGCAAGCGCGGTGGGATCCGAGGCAAGAGGGGGGGGCCTGTTACCTCCGAGAGGGCACGAATGCTCACGGGTCTGGCGACGAGGCGGATGCACCTGGCGGCTTCGAGGTGGAGCGTAAGGTTAGGTTTGCAAAGGAAGTGGAAGCCGCGATAAGGGGTGTGGCCTTGAAGATAAAGACATTGTCTAAACTCAAGGCCATACCCGCGGCTTCCGCGTCCATCATGACGGCAGCGGAGGCCAACTTTGCTGGGCCTTCCCCTCCTCCTCCGATAGGTGGAGAGGAGGTGGCCAAACTGCGGGTGGAGTTGGCCCGCCTGACGGCTGCAATGGAGGCTCTCCAAAAGGAGAACGCCAAGCTCCACGCAGACCTGGCCAGTCTGCGCTAGGCTGGACCCGCGTGGCGCCTCCAAATGGTCAAGCCGAGAGCCGGCGACAAGCCGAGCCGGTGCCGGTAGAAAATCAGGTTCTGAACCTGGTGCGGCGGAAGCTGGCTTCCTTCCAGGCGCGGTTTTCCGTCTTAGAGGGAATTGTTCTGCGCCCTGCCCTGGGTTCAAATAAGACCGCCGCGGACCCGAGCACGATGCCAACCACGGTGTCGTACGCGGCTGCTGTGGCTGCCGACCTGCGACCTGGGCCGTCGAGTCAGTCCTCCGGCAAGGCATCCCCAAAGGCGGTGACTGTGCCGGTGCCAGTGCCAGCGGCGAGTGAGCCAGCACCTGCGGCACAGCAGCTGCCGCCGCCGCCACCGCCCCCCCAGCTCCCTACACCTCCTTCGGCTGAAGCCGGGTGGCAGGTGGTCGGCGAGAAGAGGAAGGGGCGAAAGGCGGCCAAAAAGGCCAAAAGTGAGGAGCGGCAACGGCAGCACAGAGCGAGAAAGATCGCCGCTAGGCTCCGCGCCCCGAAGACCGCAGCTGTAGTGATTACACTACAGCTGGAAGCGGAACAAAGGGGCGTGTCCTACCGCGACTGGCTGGCAAAAGCTAAGGAGACGATGGATCTCAGGGAGCTTGGGATCACCGGAGGCCTCCGGCTTAAAGTCACCGCGACGGGAGCTCGGTTGCTGGAGATTCCCGGTGAAACCAGTGGCTCTTCCGCTGACGCTCTGGCTGAAAAGCTCAGAGCGTCCCTAAACGCGGACGAGGCCTGAGTGTCCAGGCCCGTCAGATGCGCAGAACTGCGCATCCTGGGTCTGGACGACTCGGTGACCGAGGAGGAGGTGGTGGCCGCCGTCGCCAGGTCCGGAGGGTGCCCTGCCGATCAGGTCAGGGCAGGCGCCCTACGCCCGGACTCCACGGGCATGCGAACCGTCACGGTAAGCTGCCCTGTGACGGCGGCCAAGACTATTGTGGAGGGCCGTAGGCTACTGGTGGGCTGGGTTTCAGCGCAGGTGAAGCTGCTGGAGCCCAGACCTCTGAGGTGCTACCGATGCCATGTGGGACACCATGTGTCGGTGCAATGCGCTTCGGAGGTCGACCGCAGCGGCCTCTGCTTCCGCTGCAGTCACACATCCGCGACTTGCTGCGCCACGCCGCACTGCGCCGCATGTGCGGCGGCTGGCAGGCCGGCTGATCACCGGGCTGGGAGCAAGGCCTGCGCTGCACCCGCCAAGGCCAAGGCCAGAGGCAGAGGAGGGCCCTCCACCGCCACCACCACCACCGTCGCCACCGCCGCAGCCACAACCGCAGCCGCTGCCGCTGTCGCCGCCACCGCCGCTGTGACAATTGCGCCTGCACAGGGGCCCTTACAGGGGGCCCGAGTGGAGGAAGCGGTAATGGAATGCCAATAACGGCTCCATTACGCTTCCTCCAAGCGAATATAAACCACTGCGCCTGCGCTCAGGATCTGTTGCTCCAGAGCATAGCGCAGTGGTCGATTAATATCGCTGTGGTCGCTGAGCCGTATTTTGTCTTGCCCAGGGAAGACTGGGTGGCGGACCATAACGGCTCAGTGACCATAGTGTCGTCGGCCGCCGCCGGTACTCCAACCCTTGAAGGTGTCAGGAGGGGTCGGGGGTGCGTAGCAGCACGGTTCGGGGAGATTGTAGTGGTGGGTGTCTACTTCTCCCCGAGCCGAACAATCGCCGAGTTCCACAACTATCTCGCAGAGTTGAGTGTTGTCGTCGGAAACCATTTCCTCCCCGTGCTTGTCCTCGGGGACTTCAATGCCAAGAACTTGGCTTGGGGTTCTCGTTGCACAGACGTGCGGGGAAGGATGGTGGAGGACTGGGCTCTGGAGAAGGGCCTAGTTGTCCTAAATCGGGGTTCTGTCCCCACGTATGTGCGGATGCGGGGCGAGTCAGTGGTGGACATTTCGTTCGCTAGCCCCGTTCTGTCGCCGCGTGTCGTTGACTGGCGTGTCATGGAGGGGTTGGAGACCTATTCCGACCACCGGTACATCCGGTTCGACGTCTCCACCCAGACCTCAAGCGCGCCGGTCCAACAGGCCCCAAGTTCTCCGCGTTGGGCGCTGAAGCAGCTGGAGCTCCTCCTGGAAGTCTCGATCGTGCAGGCCTGGGTGACATCACCGGACAGGCCTGCCGACATTAACAATGAGGCAGGGTGGTTCCAGGAGGCCATGTCCGACATTTGTGACGTGGCAATGCCCCCAGTCCGGCCAGGAAACGCATGGCGTCAGGTGTACTGGTGGTCGCGAGAGCTGACGTCTCTGCGCGAGGCGTGCGTAGCTGCGCGACACCTGTACGCCAGGCATCGCAGGCTCCGCATCCGCCCACCGGATGCGGCAGCCATTGAGGCGGAGGGGTACAGAGCGGCGAAGACCGCCCTCCACGAGGCTGTCCTGCGGGCCAGGGATCAGGCCCGCAAGGAAATGCTGGGGACTCTCGACAGAGATCCGTGAGGGCGCCCTTACAAGATGGTGCGGGATAAACTCCGCACCTGGACCCCCCCACTGACGCAGAGTCTCCGGCCTGAGCTCGTGGAGGACGTAGTGAGCACTCTGTTCCCTACGCGGGGGGAACATCCCCCCCCCCCCCCCGCCTATGGCTCCGCCGCCTGCGGTGCTGGAAGTGGACCACCAGGACGACGATGACGACACTCCGGTAGTGACTGGGGTAGACCTGAGAGTGGAGGTGCGCAGGCTCAGTGCCAAAAATACCGCCCCGGGACCCGACGGCTTACCTGGCAAAGCCTGGGTCCTAGCCTCGAAGGCTCTCGGGCCCCGACTGGAGGGGCTCCTAAGCGCATGCTTGGAGAGAGGCCAGTTCCCGCTTCGCTGGAAGACGGGGAAGCTGGTCCTCATTCGGAAGCCGGGGCGCCCTGCGGACTCTCCGTCCGCATACCGGCCCATAGTGTTGCTCGACAAGGTGGGCAAGCTCTTTGAAAGAGTCATTGCAAACCGCCTCGCCGAGCACCTTGCGGGGACGGGGCCGGATCTTGCGGAACACCAGTTTGGTTTCCGCAAGGGGCGCTCTATGGTGGACGCCATCATGCGCGTGAGAGCCCTCACGACAGGGGATGCAGTGTCCCGGGGTGGGTTTGTCTTGGCGGTGTCTCTCGACATCTCCAATGCCTTCAACACCATGCCCTGGAGCTGCATTAGGGAGGCACTCCGGTATCACCGGGTGCCGACCTACCTTCGTCGTGTGGTCGGGGACTACCTGACGGATAGAGCCGTTATCTACCCCTGTCGCAGCGGAGAATGGAACCGGCGAGAGATGTCGTGCGGTGTTCCGCAGGGGTCGGTTCTAGGGCCGTCCTTGTGGAACATCAGTTACGACTGGGTGCTGCGCGCCGACCTCCCTAGCGGCGTCAGCGTGGTTTGCTATGCAGACGACACGCTGGTGCTGGCACAGGGGGGTTCGCACGAGGCGGCGGCCGAAATCATGTCACGCGGGGTTGCGATAGTCGTCGAGAGGATCCGGCAACTGGGTCTCGAGGTGGCATTGCACAAGTCCGAGGCCATGTGCTTTCATGGACCTCGGAATGTGCCACCTCCGGGATCCTCAGTGACGGTAGGAGGGGTATCCGTCGGCGTCGAGTCGACGCTGAAGTACCTGGGACTCGTCCTCGACAGCCGATAGAACTTCGTGGAGCATTTCCGACGTTTGGCCCCCAAACTGGAACGGACCGGGGCTGCCTTCAGGCGGCTCCTGCCCAACCTGGGAAGGCCAAACGCCTCCTGCCGGAAGCACTACGCGGGAGTCGTGCGGTCCATGGCCCTTTACGGGTCCACGGTGTGGGCGCGTTCATTGAGGCGGTGAGCCGCCCACTACCTGAACGCGCCCCAAAACGTGGTAGCCGTAAGGCTGGCCCGTGGGTACCGCACGATCTCCCGCGAGGCGGCGTGCCTCCTTGCCAGATTGCCGCCATGGGATCTGGAGGCGATAGCCCTCGCGCGCCTGCACGAATGGCGCGCGGAGGTGCTACCCCGGGGGGAAACTCCGCTACCGCGGCAAATTGTCGCGCAGCGGACAGACTTCCGGCGTGATCTCATGGCGACATGGAGAGAGCGACTGTCGCAACCCCGTGTAGGGCACGCTACAATAGTGGCGGTAAGCCCCCTTTTTGAGGAGTGGCTTGAGAGACGCCACGGCGTGACTCCCTTTGAGGCGCGCCGTCGACGTGCCACGTGGTGGCCCCCGACGCCCGGAGCGTCTCCCGCGGTGGCCGGGACGTGAGGTTCTCTCCCTCTCACGTTCCGCCACCTCCTTCTCTAGCATTACTGCTTCGTAGAAGGAGGTGACGGCGTCCCATTCCGTCTCGCTCCGGACCATGGCTTGAACCAGGGCCGGACGCGAGAGTTTGCCGCCGCCGAACGTCGCTTTGAGGACACGGCGGTGCTCCACCCACGTGGGACACACCTCCGCCGTGTGCTCCACCGTGTAGCCTTACCTACCTTAAGTTTCGTAATCACTACTTTATCTCGTAAATGTTAAGAATGTTGTTGACCCAACTGTGGTGGACCCCAAAAGGAGGTTAAAGTGTTTTAACAACTTTACGTGAAATAATTAAAAAAAAAACGTGCCCATCTTCAAATAAAGCAAAACAAATTAGACTACTTCAAAATTTCAAAATCATTTAATAAAAAACGTTCAATAAATTGGTCCCAACGATTTCATTAACCAAATATTATTTTATCCCTCTCCGATACGGCCCGACGAGGCCTATAGCACCGGAATTAATGACCATACATCGTTTTTCGACCCAATTTATTTAATTGGAAATCACATTGCCGACGAAATCCGTTTTAGTCCATTAAAATTGGATTTTATATACTGCGAATGAATGAGAAAGGTGAAAAATACAAATAAAAATTATGAAGGTTGAATCTTGTTGATATGATATTTTTAAAAACCTGCATGTGTCGTATGGGTAGATCCAGCTTTTTTATAAGGTTACTTATTTATAATAAGGTTGAATCCTTTTCGATCTCTGGGCCGGCCGGACGTCGGCAGTCTCGATAAAGATGACGACAAAATCGCTAACTTTAACGCAAGTCTCTACATCCAAAATGCGTTTCTAACAAGCATCATTATTGCAACGGAATTTTATCCCTTCTTTTTATCCTATCTTGCCGACCAGAAATCAAAACGTCTATGCCAAGTATTGCCTATAGTAATTAACAATCAAAAGTTAGTGATTTTGTGTACACAGTGACATAGTGCACACGTGAAGTGTTACTAAACATAGTTTTAAGGTTCTATTTACTAAGACAATTTGTATTTTATCATATTGTATGTTAGTCTTTGTGAAGTATATTTCTATGGGCAAAAGTAGCCTAAAAATAAATGGATGTTGTTGTTGTTGATAACAAAACCGGAAAAGTCTTAAATGAATGGAGTGGACTTAAGCTATCGAAACTTATGTCAATCCCGTAAAAAAATCCTGTAGAAAAACTCAGTGTAAGCGATTACCACTGGGCGAGGCAAAATACACACACTGTATACTAATTCTTTAGAAGTTCTATCTAGTTTAGGTAGCTGGTACACTACTTATGTTCAAACTAAATTCTGAAGGTCACTATATCTCACTATAAACGCCTAACACCTTAAGATTTGTCACGTGCTTCTAACCACAGCCGCTGGCAAACTTCCAAGGTTTTGTTTGTGTGGCTATTTAATAATTCCTAAGTTATGGTTCACGAGTTTCTTCAAGGAGTTTCAGAAGAATTATTGTTGAATAACGAAAAGGGTGAACCGCTTCATTGTAGTTTGTTTTACATTTGATTTTATTTCAAGTACTGGAAGGTTTTGCCGCAACTTGAGCTCTACACAGGCATACCGATTTTTGCTATTGCGAAAGATCAGAGGCTTTGCTAGGGGCACGAGCGGTAAACTTATCCTAAATACATATTTTTTAGAATCTAAAACCATTGAGCTATTACTATTACGTATAGAGAAGACAGCGCGAACGAAATCTGTGCTGCTCAACTGCGGTCAGCCGGCTGCAGTTCACTCAGTCGCTTGCTTTTTTTTTTTTTTTTTGGCTTACAAACTAAGGATTTAAATTAAATGAACGGTCACTAAGGGCACCCCCTGTGGGGTTCGGGCCTCGGCTTAGTGCGTCATTGATGAGAGGGCAGCAAGGGACAACAGGCTGGGTCGGATCATGATCAGTCGCTTGCTCGCCACAGCATCTATATATACGGGGTCAGCCGTCCCCCGCGCGCCCCGCACTGCCGCGCTTGTTGCACAGATTTTTTTCGCGCTATTTTTTCTAAACGTAGTAATAATAGTTCAATGTCTAAAACACGGTGAACGAAAAAAACACAATTATCCTTTGATATTTTAGTTCAATTGTTTGCAACAAGCACAATCAGTATCATCCAATATGAAAATTAAACATTACAAACGACTATTTTACATTTCACACCACACGCACGTGCTAGGGCCAAAGGTCTACAAAACTACAGGACATAATATTTATATTATTTATGGTTGATAATATCAGGAATTTGGCAATGAAACATAATATTTCTTAGGACAAGCCCACCACTATATTCCCAAACCACTTCAACTCCTGAAAGCCAGAATCAACAGTGGTGACCACCAGAAAAGCGCTGAGTCAATGTAGCTCGACGAAGCGACAGAGAAACACACAGCGAAATTAATCAGAAAAAAATAGCAGAGGAGTAGGAAAAACATAATTTCCTCTTCCCTCCATATCAGCAGGAGACAGAACAAAACAAGGTCAACCAAAACAATTAGAACGTAAGTAAGTATTAGAACATTATTTAATCCCTGGTTTTTAACTTGAACCCCAAAGCACTTTGTTTATACTTAGCTTTTTAACTCTTGCATTGAGTAATAATATTTATATTTGCCAGTCAGTGGTTTTATTTTTATTATCATCTTTAATACGAAGCAAAGTGGTTAGTACTGCGGAGCAACTCAGATGCATTACGTCGATTGCGAGGAGGTTGGCTCCGACACCATCTTACCGCCTTTAAGCAGCTGTTTTATACCTTTTTAGCTAATCTGCAGATGGAAAATATTTTAATTTCGAAAGTAGCAGGAGTTTGTGGTCCATGGAGTTTGGTATCTGTTTACTTTCAAAAAGTGTGAAGACTTTCACAAATGATCAGTATTTTCGTCAAGATTTCATTTAGGCCTAAATTCCTGTCACGCTGACGGTCGGTCTCGCACGATCGGTCGCGTACGTCAGCGAGAAAAATACGCGCCGCTGAGGTTAGCGTCGCAGTATAATGCTATATAGAACACAATTTATACACATACGCGCGACCGACGTCAGCGCGACAGGAATTCAGGCCGAGTTTGTTTTTTGGATAACTATCTCTCACGTTCACTCTTAATTTATCGGGTGGAGGTTGATAGCGGGACCTAAAGCCCTGGTTGCACCGGAAAATTGAGTTAAAAACTTTAAATTGAGTAACTGGTGCAAGCTGTATTATTCTGCAAGTACCTCGGGATTAGTACTTTTGAAGGTACAAAAATGCTTAGGATAGTAATAGTGTGTTTTTAATCCATCCAAAATTCTTTTTTCCTAGACTAAGGAGATCGATCTCTCCTTAAGGTAAAAGGTATTTAGGTGTCTCCTAAATAAAGTACCCAAAGAATATTTAAAATACCTGGGTATTACCGTTTTCACGAGTTTTAATATTTGGCACAGGTAGATCAAAACCTGGGCCGGAATACTTTGTCCCAATAGTGGTACGTTACCGTGGGATGATTCCCAACATCGACGCGAAGGAACCCGCGAGCAAAATCATCATTTTAGTGCTTTTATCCCAAATTAAATAAATAATTAATTAATTAAATTATTATTATAATTTTTTTTTTAATGTAGCCGATTATAAATTTATAAAACAAGTTTATTTATCGTTGTGTCAGTCTATACTAACCTATTGCATAACATCCTGGGGGGGGGTGGGAAATTCGGCAGGCATCGGCCCTTGCGGACCCCTTCCTTTTGCTGACTCCCTTTGAGGCGCGCCGTCGACACGGCCTGTCGTCATGAGACGGACGGACGGCGAGCTAGCCCATAGCCTACCGTCCACAGGCGGTCCTACGGTGACCGGGGGCCACGTGGTGGCCCCCGACGCCCGGGGCGTCTCTCGCGGTGGCCGGGACGTGAGGTTCTCTCCCTCTCACGTTCCGCCACCTCCTTCTCTAGCCATACTGCTTCGCAGAAGGAGGTGACGGCGTCCCATTCCGTCTCGCTCCGGACCATGGCTTGAACCAGGGCCGGACGCGAGAGGTCGCCGCCGCCGATCGCCGCTTTGAGGACACGGCGGTGCTCCACCCACGTGGGACACACCTCCACCGTGTGCTCCACCGTGTAGCCTTACCTACCTTAAGTTTCGTAATCACTACTTTATCTCGGAAATGTTAAGAATGTTGTTGACCCGACTGTAGTAGACCCCAAAAGGAGGTTAAAGTGTTTTAACAACTTTACGTGAAATATTAAAAAAAAACCTGCCCATCTTCAAATAAAACAAAACAAATTAGACTACTTCAAAATTTCAAAATAATTTAAGTTAAAACGTTCAAAAAATTGGTCCCAACGATTTCATTAACCAAATATTATTTTATCCCTCTCCGATACGGCCCGACGAGGCCTATAGCACCGGAATTAACGACCATACATCGTTTTTCGACCCAATGTATTTAATTGGAAGTCACATTGCCGACGAAATCCGTTTTAGTCCATTAAAATTGGATTTTATATACTGCGAATGAATGGGAAAGGTGAAAAATACAAATAAAAATTATGAAGGTTGAATCTTGTTGATATGATATTTTTAAAAACCTGTGTCGTATGGGTAAGTCCAGCTTTTTTATAAGGTTACTTATTTATAATAAGGTTGAATCCTTTTCGATCTCAGGGCCGGCCGAGTCTCGATAAAGATAACGACAAAATCGCTAACTTTAACGCAAGTCTCTACATCCAAAATGCGTTTCTCGCAAGCATCATTATTGCAAAGGAATTTTATCCCTTCTTTTTATCCTATTTTGCCGACTAGAAATCAAAACGTCTGTGCCAAGTATTGCCTATAGTAATTAACAATCAAAAGTTAGCGATTTTGTGTATGTCGCTTCCCCGGGCAAGTGCCACATGAACGCACAGTGACATAGTGCACACGTGAAGTGTTACTAACATAGTTTTAAGGTTCTATTTACTAAGACAATTTGTATTTTATCATATTGTATGTTAGTCTTTATGAAGTATATTTCTATGGGCCAAAGTAGCCTGAAAAAAAAAGGATGTTGTTGTTGTTGATAACAAAACCGGAAAAGTCTTAAATGAATGGAGTTGACTTAAGCTACCGAAACTTATGTCAAACCCGTGAAAAAATCCTGTAGAAAAACTCAGTGTAAGCGATTACCACTGGGCGAGGCAAAATACACACACTGTATACTAATTCTTTAGAAGTTCTTTCTTGTCTAAGTAGCTCCTACACTGCTTATGTTCAAAATAAATTCCGAAGGTCACTATATCTCACTATAAACGCCTAACACCTTATGATATGTCACGTGCTTCTAACCGCAGCCGCTGGCAAACTTCCAAGGTTTTGTTTGTGTGGCTATTTAATAATTCCTAAGTTATGGTTCACGAGTTTCTTCAAGGAGTTTCAGAAGAATTATTATTGAATAACGAAAAGGGTGAACCGCTTCATTGTAGTTTGTTTTACATTTGATTTTATTTCAAGTACTGGAAGGTTTTGCCGCAACTTGAGCTCTACACAGGCATACCGATTTTTGCTATTGTGAAAGATCAGAGGCTGTGCTAGGGGCACGAGCGGTAAACTTATCCTAAATATTTATTTTTTTGAATCTAAAACCATTGAGCTATTACTATTACGTATAGAGAAGACAGCGCGAACGAAATCTGTGCTGCTCAACTGCGGTCAGCCGGCTGCAGTTCACTCAGTCGCTTGCTTTTTTTTTTTTTTTTTTGGCTTACAAACTAAGGATTTAAATTAAATGAACGGTCACTAAGGGCACCCCCTGTGGGGTTCGGGCCTCGGCTTAGTGCGTCATTGATGAGAGGGCAGCAAGGGACAACAGGCTGGGTCGGATCATGATCAGTCGCTTGCTCGCCACAGCATCTATATATACGGGGTTAGCCGCCCCCCGCGCGCCCCGCACTGCCGCGCTTGTTGCACAGATTTTTTTCGCGCTATTTTTTCTAAACGTAGTAATAATAGTTCAATGTCTAAAACACGGTGAACGAAAAAAACACAATTATCCTTTGATATTTTAGTTCAATTGTTTGCAACAAGCACAATCAGTATCATCCAATATTAAAATAAAACATTTCAAACGACTATTTTACATTTCACACCACACGCACGTGCTAGGGCCAAAGGTCTACAAAACTGCAGGACATATATTTATATTATTTATTATTTATGGTTTATAATATCAGGAATTTGGCAATGAAACATAATATTTCTTAGGACAAGCCCACCACTATATTCCGAACGAAACCACCTCAACTCCTGAAAGCCAGAATCAACAGTGGTGACCACCAGAAAAGCGCTGAGTCAATGTAGCTCGACGAAGCGACAGAGAAACACGCAGCAAAATTAATCAGAAAAAAATAGCAGAGGAGTAGGAAAAACATAATTTCCTCTTCTCTCCATATCAGCAGGAGACAGAACAAAACAAGGTCAACCAAAACAATTAGAACGTAAGTAAGTATTAGAACATTATTTAACTTGAACTTCCCTGGTTTTTAACTTGAACCCCAAAGCACTTTGTTTATACTTAGCTTTTTAACTCTTGCATTGAGTAATAATATTTATATTTGCCAGTCAGTGGTTTTATTTTTATTATCATCTTTAATACGAAGCAAAGTGGTTAGTACTGCGGAGCAACTCAGATGCATTACGTCGATTGCGAGGAGGTTGGCTCCGACACCATCTTACCGCCCTTAAGCAGCTGTTTTATACCTTTTTAGCTAATCTGCAGATGGAAAATGTTTTAATTTCGAAAGTAGCAAGATTTTGTGGTCCATGGAGTTTGGTATCTGTTTACTTTCAAAAAGTGTGAAGACTTTCACAAATGATCAGTATTTTCGTCAAGATTTCATTTAGGCCTAATTTCCTGTCACGCTGACGGTTGGTCTCGCACGATCGGTCGCGTACGTCAGCGAGAAAAATACGCGCCGCTGAGGTTAGCGTCGCAGTATAATGCTATATAGAACACTGTTGATATTTAGTCGATTTTAATAAAGCAAAAATTAATCGTTATTCTTCTTTATACTGGCAACACTGTCACTAAATGAATGTTATAAAAGCGCTGGTTGCCTTTAGTCTCTCTCTTACTTCTGTCTACACTCTGCTAGGAGGCAGATATTATAACCTTCCTCGTAAGTGTTTAAATTTGAATAATAAACGTGTAACGTATATTTAAATTCAAACCGCTGCAGTTTTATCTTCACGCCCATTTCCTATAGGTTATGGGCCCAGGACTGCTTTAATATACTGTTACTCTTACTGTGTGCTGACCAAAAACGTAAGTGTTTAAATTTGATTACTTGTAAAACACTTGGCACGTCATGGACTATTTGAAGACCAAGCGAAATATTAAACCTTTCGATGGAGAGAGATACAGCGTGTGGAAGTTCCGAATTCGAGCGTTGCTAACCGAGATGGACGTTATTAAAGTTATCGACGATGAACCCATAATACGGTTAGAGGCTTGGGAGAAAAGTAACCGGATTGCGAAGAGTATAATCGTCGAGTATTTGGCTGACTCTTTCCTTGGTTTCGCTAAGGAAGATCACACTGCGAAAGAGATCCTAAGAAATCTGGACGCATTGTACGAGAGAAAAAGTCTGGCAACTCAACTGGCAATACGTAAAAAGCTGTTGGGTTTGAAACTTCAAGGTGATATTCCGTTAGCAAAACACTTCACGACCTTTGACGATCTCATCGCGGAGCTACTGTCGGCTGGTGCAAAGCTAGAAGAAACCGACAAGGTGTCTCACTTGCTTCTTACCTTGCCGAATTCATACGACGGTGTCATAACTGCAATCGAGACATTATCCGAAGATAGTTTAACTTTGTCCTTTGTTAAAACACGGTTGTTGGATCAAGAAGTAAAATTGAAAAATGAGGGTAGTGACACAATTGGCAAGATTCTACATGTCGAAAATAAAAATCAAAACTTCAACCGAAGAAAACACGACGACACTAAAACTAAATCAAACCAGCAAAAGTTCAAGGCCAAGAAGAAATCCTTCACGAAGTGTTACCATTGTGGACGCCAGGGTCATATCAAAAACAACTGCTACTACTTCAAACGGATGCTTCAATCCAATCAACAAAAGCCTGCAGACAAAACCCGTACACTTCAAGCAGTGGAGCTTACTCAAGATGCCACAAGCTCCAGTGAGGTTTCCGGGTTCGCATTTATGTCCGGAAGTTATGAGGGTTGCGCAGAAGAAAACCATAATATAATTTTCTTACTAGATTCCGGAGCATCAGACCACATTATTAACAGGGAAGACCTATTCTTTGACTTTGTAAATTTATTTACACCTTTAAAAATTTCAGTAGCTAAACACGGTGAATTCATTACAGCTACCAAAAGAGGGACATTACAAGTGATCAGTAACACCGGCATCCATGGAACTCTGGAGGACGTGTTGTACTGTCGAGAGGTGCCGTACAACCTGTTGTCAGTAACAAAGATGCAGCGTGCCGGATTGACAATCACTTTCGACAAGCATGGAACAAATATCAGTAAGGACGGTAAAATACTGATGCAAGGTATGGCAGTTAATAATTTAATTTGTGTTAATTTTGAGGTTAAAGTTAATCGACCTGTTTCTCAAACATGCAACAGTGATGGTATTAATTACGATTTGTGGCATCAACGTTTAGGCCATATTAGTAAACAAAAGTTTGTAGAGCTGAAAAATAACCATATGATTGATGATATAAGCTTAATTGAGGTGGTATCACCTAATGATAAATTATGTGAAGCTTGCATAAACGGGAAACAGGCACGATTACCTTTTAACACTTCTAAAGATAAAAATTACATTAAACGACCTTTGTTTGTTGTGCATACTGATGTGTGTGGGCCTATCACTCCTTCTACAGTCGATAATAAGAATTATTTTGTGTTATTTGTCGATCAATTTACTCACTATTGTGTTGTGTACTTAATAACATATAAATCAGACGTGTTCTCTGCTTTTAAAGATTTTGTTGCAAAAAGTGAGGGTAAATTTAATTTAAAACTGGTTAATTTGTACTGTGACAATGGTCGGGAATATTTGTCTAATGAAATGAAAGATTACTGTGTTTCTAAAGGAATTTCATACCATTTTACTATTCCTAGAACACCACAGCAAAATGGGGTTTCGGAACGTATGGTTAGGACAATAACCGAAAAAGCCCGCGCTATGATAAGCGGTGCTAAATTACCTAAGTGTTTTTGGGGTGATGCAGTCTTAACTGCAGTATATTTAATAAATATTACACCTACCCGCGCTTTAGAACAAACTCGAACTCCATTTGAATTGTGGCACGATAAAAAACCTGCAATTAAGTATCTAAAGGTTTTTGGTTCTACCGCCTATGTGCATAATAAAACCAGTCAAACAAAATTTGATGAAAAATCGTGGAAAGGTATTCTAGTTGGGTATGTACCGAATGGTTATAAAGTATGGAACACGGAACGCGGAAAATATGAAATGGTGAGGGATGTCATAGTAGATGAGGTTAATTTTCTCCAATCGAGGCCAACATTACAATGTAATGAAGGAAATGAAATCGAACATTTCCATGACAAAACTGGTGTTTCTGACGTGGTGTCAAAACCAGTGTCAATAAAACCTCATTGCTGTGACAGTCCTAAATCTGATATTTCCAAAGCTGATGGTTTAAAATCAGATGGATCAAAATCAGATAATTCAATATTAAACGTTCCGAAATCAGATAGTTCGAAATTTGATGAATCAGTTCCGTGTAGTAAAAATCGAAAATTAAATGATTCCAACATACTAAAGCCAAATGATGACAAGACATGTACTAGTTCTTGTGATAAAAATATCGACGATTCTTGTCAATTGAGAAGGAGTGATAGGATCAAGGGTCGTCCCCCTGTCTCGTATCATGAAATTGATGATATTTTATTGTGTGCTGAATCAATAAGTTGTAAAGTACCCACCTCATATAACGAAATTAAAAATCGGGTTGATAGGACTTTATGGGAAGGTGCAATTAAGGATGAATTAGATTCACTTTTAGCTAATGATACCTGGACATTGGTACCTAAACCTAGTAATAGGAATATAGTTGATTGTAAATGGATTTTTAATATTAAAAATGATGAATTTGGCAATCCATTAAGATACAAGGCTCGTCTTGTTGCCAGAGGTTTTAGTCAGGAGTATTTATCTGATTATACCGAAACTTTTGCACCTGTTGCTCGCATTGCTAGTTTTAGATGTATGATTAGTTTTGCAAATCAATATAATTTATTAATCCATCATATGGATGTTAAAACCGCATTTTTAAATGGCATTTTAAAAGAAGAAATTTACATGAAAGTGCCGCAGGGTGTATTTAGTAAAGACGGTTACGTTTGTAAATTAAATAAAGCTCTGTATGGACTAAAACAAGCTGCTAGGTGTTGGTTCGAATTATTTGATCAGTGTCTTAAAGAAAAAGGATTTGTAAATTCATCAGTTGATAGATGTATATATGTTTTGGATAAGGGCGATATTCATAAAAATATTTACATTTTGCTATATGTCGATGATTTGGTTTTGATATGTTTTAACCGGCAATCAATCGACCGACTTAAAAGTTATCTAAGGAGCAAATTTAAAATGATAAATTTAAATGAGATTAAATTGTTCCTAGGCATTAAGGTTACTCGAAATAATGACACAATAACTTTAGATCAAAGTTCTTATATAAAAAACCATTTTAGATAAATTTGGTATGTCTGACTGTAATCCCATTAGTACGCCTTTAGAAAATAAACCTAATTACGATGCTCTAAATGTGGATAGTGAATATAATGCACCTTGCCGTAATCTTATTGGGTGTTTAATGTACGTTATGTTATGCACACGTCCTGATTTAAGTGTTAGTATTAATATTTTGAGCAGATACACAAACAAAAATAACAAAGAGTTATGGTTATGTCTCAAGAGTGCTAAGGTATTTAAAAGGCACTATAGAATTAAAATTAAGTTACAAAAAGTGTGATGATTTTAATCATGTATTATCTGGGTATGTAGATTCCGATTGGGGTGGTAATGATGTCAATGATAGAAAAAGTACCACAGGTTATTTATTTAAATTATTTAATAACTGTACAATAACTTGGAATACAAAGAGGCAAATGTCTGTTGCGGCTTCTTCGACTGAGGCTGAATACATGGCCTTATTTGAAGCTGTAAAAGAGGCATTATGGCTAAAGTCTCTAACAGCAAGTATTAAAATGAATATTGACAACCCAATTGCTATTTTTGAAGACAATAATGGTTGTATTAGTATAGCAAATAATCCTACTAGTCATAAAAGGTCAAAACATATTGACATCAAGTACCATTTCTCCAGAGAACAAGTTGAAAACAATATAATAAAATTGTTTTATATACCCACAGGTAAACAAATAGCGGATGTGCTAACGAAGCCGCTACCAGCTGTTGCATTTAAGCAGTTCAGAGATGAGATGGGTTTGCAATGATGTTACATACCTACCTATACATATATTTTATTTTTAGATTCCTGATTTTATTTTTGCTAATTTACTTATTGTAAATTAATTGATTTTATGAATTGTTTAATTATAAATTAATTAATTATGAACTGTTATGTTAACTGATAGTTAATTATGAATAATAATAGATATTAATTAATTTTGGTGAAATGGTCTGGCTAGGTTTTTCTGGGTTTTCCTAGTCCTTGCAACAAATGTTGGGCCATAAATATTGTATTTCTCCCAGCAATCACTTGGAAGGTTTATAGTATTCTGGTTATTTAGGTGAATATGATTGTAAATAAATCAGTTTGTATTTGGTTGATTGATGATTAATTTTTGAGGGGGAATGTTGATATTTAGTCGATTTTAATAAAGCAAAAATTAATCGTTATTCTTCTTTATACTGGCAACACTGTCACTAAATGAATGTTATAAAAGCGCTGGTTGCCTTTAGTCTCTCTCTTACTTCTGTCTACACTCTGCTAGGAGGCAGATATTATAACCTTCCTCGTAAGTGTTTAAATTTGAATAATAAACGTGTAACGTATATTTAAATTCAAACCGCTGCAGTTTTATCTTCACGCCCATTTCCTATAAACACAATTTAAACTAATACGCGCGACCGACGTCAGCGCGACAGGAATTCAGGCCGAGTTTGTTTTTTGGATAACTATCTCTCACGTTCACTCTTAATTTATCGGGTGGAGGTTGATAGCGGGACCTAAAGCCCTGGTTGCACCGGAAAATTGAGTTAAAAACTTTAAATTGAGTAACTGGTGCCAGCTTTATTATTCTGCAAGTACCTCAGGATTAGTACTTTTGAAGGTACAAAAATGCTAAGGATAGATGCTTTTTTCCTAGAATAAGGAGATCGATCTCTCCTTAAGGTAAAAGGTATTTAGGTGTCTCCTAAATAAAGTACCCAAAGAATATAAAATACCTGGGTATTACCGTTTTCATCGGTTTTAATATTTGGCACAGGTAGATCAAAACCTGGGCCGGAATACTTTGTCCCAATAGTGGTACGTTACCGTGGGATGATTCCCAACATCGACGCGAAGGAAGCCGCGAGCAAAATCATATTTTTTCTGCTTTTATCCCAATTCATGTGTGGTCGGCGCAGCATGTCTTCTTCTACCATACTTCTCCATTTCTCGTCATCTCAGCAGTCACCTCATTATATCATCCTTCACACTGGCACTCCATCTAAACACATACACACATGCACATACTATGTGCTAGAGTGCGCAAACTAATATTTGTTTTTTTGTTTTTTGTTTTTAAGTATTTACGTAATGTAACCGATTATAAATTAATAAAACAGGTTTATTTAGCGTTGTGTCAGTCTATACTAACCTATTGCATAACATCCTGGGGGGGGGCGGGAAATTCGATTCTTCTCCCTCTAGAACGTGCTTAAAGAGCAATTCTAAAGGTTGCTACCTCTCGTCCGTTTAGATTTCCTACACACCTGCTTAAAGCTTGTAATGTGCTCATAGTACGGCAATTATTTATTTTACACACTATACTACAGCAGCACTCTACCCTTCCCTATGACGAAGTTCCTTCCGGTAGGAGAAGGAAGGACCTGGTTTGCACAAAGCCCCAAACTAGACATGCTTTTGCTCTTCGATTTTATGTGTTTATAAGACCTTTTCTGTATAATAGACTCTGTTGAGTCTATTAGACTATAGAAGTTTAGTTTCAACAAGAAACTTAGGAAACTAAGTTATAGGAAATGTAGTTTTGAAATATCGGATTATTTAGCGATACTTAATTGCACGGACACAGAAAAACTTCTAGAAGTCCTGGTTTGATTATGTTATTCCCTCGTATCTAATTGTACATAATTATGTATTTACTTAATTTAGTTTTAATGTTTAATTTTTTGTTGTACCAATTTGATTATTCTTATAGTTGCTAATAGATTTCTTTTATTTTATAACATTGACTGTCCTAGTTAATTTGTGCTATGTAAAGTGTTGGCCTGAAACACAGGTTTAAATAAACCTAGATCGGGCAGGTCGCTAACAAACATTTGAATTCCACATTATCGTTTCTTGCAATTGTTAAATATACACACATCAAAAATGTCTAGGGATCAAGCATTTTTATGCGGATTTCTTGAGATTGAGATGTGGCTTTGTAATAAATTTATGATTTTATAAATTTATATGGATCCTTTTTGGTGCATTTCATAATTTGAATCAGGAACTCTCAATCAAATTCGAGTAAAAGATGAAAATAAGCTGTCAATATTTTCCCTATAAAAACATACAACGCATTGAAGACATTATTAGTGCTACTGTTTCCCTACTACTGATTAAAACCAACGTTATTATGGAGCGGCGACGTCATTTAAGCAGGGAAGAAATGCTCAGAGCCGTGGGAATGATAGAAGCTGGTTCCCGGCAACGTACTGTAGCTTTAGCTCTGAATACAAGTCAGAGTGTTATCAGTCGACTTTGGACACGTTACCGAAGCACTGGTACCGTGGCTGAGCGCCATGGAGGACGGTATCGCTGCACCACACGGAGACAAGACCGATACATTCAAATCTTAACTCGAAGAGCTCCAACAATAACCGCCATGATGTTAGCCGTGAGGCTTCATCACTCTTCAGGGAACTTAATTAGCGATTCCCGAAGACCGCTACGGGTACCACCTATAGCAATGCACAATCGTAGGATTCGATATCAATGGGCTCTTGAACACAGAAATTGGGCAGAAGAACAATGGCGTTTCGTGTGCTTTTCTGATGAGTCTCGTTTTGGTATGAGACCGGATACAAGACGTATACGACACTGGAGAACCCCTGGACGCCAACAGCGATTAAAATCCTGCCAGGAAGTCCATCCTTATAGTGGTGGAACCATCATGGTATGGGCGGGTATTTGGATCGGCGGAAGAACTGAGTTGATTTGGATCAGAGGCAACCTCAACGCTCGAATTTATGCTGAGACGATTGTATCAGACGTCATCGTTCCTCTACAAGTGCAAATCGGTCCCTTATTTCAGTTAATGCATGATAATGCACGACCGCACACCGCAAGAGTTGTAAGACAGACTCTCGCCGCAGCTAACATCAATGTCCTGCCCTGGCCTGCTCAGTCGCCAGACTTGAACCCGATTGAGCATGCATGGGATATGCTACAGAGAAGAGCTCTGCCGAATATGGAGGGTATCCAGTCGCAAGAAGACCTTTTTTTGTTGTTGCAACGAACATGGGCGGCCATTCCACAGCGTGATTTGGATGAACTCATTTTGAGTATGCCAAACCGATGTTCTTGTGTTGTTAGTGTTCGCGGTAGAAACACGGATTATTAATTGTTTAAGTTACCCAATAAAATTTTAAAGAAAACTGTTATTTCAGTCTTTTTTTCGAACTTTAATGTTAGTGGTTCAAATGTCAAAAATCCCTTTATTAGGAAAATGGCAAATTTCTTTATTAATGCAAAGGTGACTTGGTTTATCGTTACTGTGACAAACGAAAACACTTTATTTGATGAATCCTTAAAGAAAATTTTAATTAATATCAATCAGGAGAAAAGTTATTGCAAAAATATATGTTGATCCCTAGATACTTTTGATGTGTGTATTTTAGTTATAGTTTACTTTTATGCACTAATTATATGTTTCAGAAATAACACTACTGCACCTAAATGTACATTTTTGTAATACTTTTTTAAATAAATTATTCTTATTCTTATTTGGTCTTCCTCTACTCTCATAGCCATTCATACTGAAAAGTTAACTTACAATATCTTCAAACGTTCCGCGAGCAACATATGCTTGTTAATTACATTTTTATAAGTATGCGTGTTTGTGCTACCATCAAAAGCAGTGCCTATTGAACTAATATAGCAAACTACTTACATAAAATTAATCACACAATGATGATCAAAGCCGATTTTATAGTAACACGCTATTTACATCCAATTAGTGTTTGTAACGCGTTCGTTTGACGTGCAACTGGGTGAAATTTCGGTACCATTGAGCGCATATTACCCGCGATATTACCTCAATTGCTTATTCACACAGAAATATCGGATCTATTTTAAATATGGAAAGAATCGCTACATAGAGACATGGTAGGGATGAATTAGATCGATTTTGTAGTTTACAAATATTTGCTCTAGTTTTATAATTCAGGGAGAATTCAAGGGAATGTGATTGTATGGGCTAAATGCCGCTAACCTTTCCTCATAATTTTAAAGAACAGTAACTAGAGTGCCTTGCTCATTCTTCTCCATGCGAAACCAGATTACGATGTTGGTTCCATGGAGAAAGTTGTTTTGTTCCCCATCCATTCCATTCCATTTTCATAATTTAATATTAAAATGGAGTCCTGCACACACACTGTGCTTGCTTTTTGCTTTTATTATATTTTTTCAATTATTTTTATCAATTTTTATGTAAAATGTCATGTCATCATCTTCCTAGCGTTTTCCCAAGGCTGCCTAGCCTCAGCATGACATCATAATAAAAAATTTGGATGTGAAAATGTCATGTATTTTTGCTATAGAGGAGAGCAATTTGTTTTTCGCATTTCGTAGGGCAGTTATAAAGGACACCCTAACCACAGGTCATAAACTCGCCCCGCCAGCATGCAGTGTCATAAGATGGCATCACTATTAAAATTTGTAGCTTGGCAAGATCGTTGAATGCAGATCTTCTGTTAATTTAGCCAGTTATAATCAGCCAGCTGAGGCACTGGAAAGCCTTAGGGTATAATAAACTTAGTACCTAAACACACACGGTGGCAGTGAATGAAAATCTCCTAAAAAAAAAATGTGTGTGGTGAAAAATAATATTTATTTATTTTAATTGGTTGTACAAACCACTTTTACTCGCCAAACATGAAGGTACCTCTTATTCGACTATTTTAACAAGAAATACGGACACAAACTCCGATGATAATCTTAAAAAAAAAAACCGAAACAATGGCACTTAAAATCAAACATTACAAAAGTAGGTAATTCATTCAATTAGTGGTATACCAGTTGATAAATCGCTCTCTATGCCGCAGTGGTTTTCTCCACGTAGTATTTTAAAGAAACCCTTATTACCCCATTCTGCGTTCCAAGAGTTTGCCATAAGCCAGTACTTTTCACCGTTCTCTACTCCCCAGCCTAACATTTTAACAGCATGTCCACCAAGGTAATGGCCTTCCACATGTTTGTATACCCCTTCTTTATAATGTACAAAATCGCTATATACGCCAAAGCCGGCCTCTACGGGTCCATTATTAAACAGTTCAGCTTTTATTAGGTCTTCATCTTTAGATACGCTATAATAATGTTTGCCTCGCCGCAAATCTTTATCATAATCAACATTGTAGCCCGACTCACAGAACTTGACGCATTTCGGGGTAGGACGGGGTTTGTCTCCCTCATTACAAGGCGGTAATTTGCCATCCACAAAGTGTTCACAAACAGCTATTGTGTACGGTCTACAACCTTGACTCGAGTTGTAGTTTCCTCCTGACACAATACCCGTGGACTTCCAGTAAGACCAAGCACATAACGGTATCCCTCCCTCATCGCAGTCACCACAGCCTGAACAGCTCACAAGATCTTCTGCAGAGAAATGGAAATTCTGTCCGTTGGAGTGTATACAGTACCGGTCGGTCATGACTTCGACAGCGCCGAACGCCCAGCAACTGCCGCATGAGCCCTGGTCTCTTATTTCGCTCAAGGAGGGACAGTTCGGCCATTGATCCCTCGAATCGAAGCTCTCTGGAAGACTTGCAATCAGCTCGGCGTCATGTTTCACTGTTGGTATTTCCGCAAAGGTTTTGTCCTTGATGGCACCTAGTCGATTTTTGATGAACGATAAAGGTGTATTCACTGGAAAGTTTCGGCCAGCTTTCCAAGAGTTTTGCTTGGAATTGATCATATCAATGAATTCATCGGAGAACGGGTCCAGTTCTTCTCCGTCGGCTGCCAGTGCGAGCAGCAAAACAGAAAAAACTGCACACGATGCGACCATTATTGTAAAGTTCTATAATTACTTTATTACTGAACGTTGAAGTCACCATTTTATATGGTTTTTTTTTTCAGGATTATCACAGAGCAATGTTTTTATCGCAAAAAACTGCAAAAATGCCAGATAGGTATTTTAAAAACGCGTGAACAAAAAGTAATAAATTGAATATTTCAAACATTCTTATAGTTGTGTTTACGTGAAAATTAAATGGTTATATTGATAACATCATTAAAATAATTTGTGCTTTGTGCATGACGTGTAATAATCTATGCTTTAAATGCTTAGTCCTGACTATGAGCACACAGCTCAAACCAATGGGGTCGAGCTATGATTGACATATAGATATCTATTATGACGTAGGCAATGGCATCCGCTAAGAAAGGACTTTGGAAAATTCAACCCCTAAGCGGGTGAAATAGGGGTTTAAAGTTTTATGAAAATCCATCGACTAGTCCATAAATAAATTAAATGCATAATCAGTGCTTTTCTTACCTATTTGTTTGATATGTATCCGAAGTAGAACGTTAGTTAAGTTACAGGTCGACAAGTCGATAAACTAACTCTATGGTAAAACGAACTGTCAAAAAATAAAATAAAGTATATCTACCGTATGGATATAGGTATAGAAGCTCGTGGATAAGTAATAACAGCCGCTCGAGTCGATCTTCAGGTTAAACCGCGTTTGCCTGGGTTGGTCCGTGGTTGGATCTACCTATTACATACCGAATTAACTCCATGCCTCGGAAAGCACGTTAAGCAGTAGGTCCCGGTTGCTATTTTTATAGATCAGTGTCAGTGGCTCTAAAGTCTGACAACCAGTCTTACCAAGGAGTATCATACTACCTAATAACAACTGGGTTGTGGAGCAGTCGCTCCATGTAAAATACTGGTTCAGCTGAATCCGGTAAGACTGGAAGCCGACCCCAACATAGTTGGGAAAAGGCTATTCTGATGAAACCTACCGTATATCATGATTGATGCCACTTAAAACTGCGAGTTTCTCCAAGGTAAAATTTATAAAAATTCGTAAAGTGTAGTCAAACATAAACCATGTATGAAACAGAATTGCGTATTTTTAGATTCTTTTAAATCGTAACAACATTACCAGAATTCCCGATTTCGCTTTTGTGGTTTACGAAATTGGTCCCATTACTCGAATTTGTTAAATGGCCGAAAAAACCTCTTTGGTGTTACATTGTATTGATTTGGAATTTATTGTCAGCCGATTGAATGGGGCTGTACAATGGCTAGCCTTTTGTGTTGCATGACTATGTCTGCATTCGGATGGATGGAACATCTGAATGCCTGAGTGTGGGCTGGATTTTGGCAGTGTTCGATGTATTGGACTTCCACCCTTTCTAAAAGAAACATAGTGGGTGTTGCTTGGCCGAAATAAACTTTATTAAAAAAAAAAATTATTTTTATTTTACAGTATTTCAAAGTTTTTCGGATAATGCTCTTAATAGATTTGCATTTTCGCTTCAAACTTTTCGCCATTTATTATTTACTTACCCTCTAAATAATTGAATAAACTTATGTAGTGATGACATTGACTAAACGAAATATGCTGAATTCACTAACCATTAAGTTAAGTTTATATCGCAGAAATGTAAAAAATGTAATGTAAATGTCGTTATAATATAATAATACAACTAACAACAGACAGACAGACACAAGGTTTTTCTACAGATAACAAGGACCCATAGAAAAATAACTAAGTAAGTATGTAACATAGGTGCTATTATAGGCACGATATTCGTGTTAGTATGTACATTTATGAAACTCAAAACTATGCTAGTAACACTTCACTTGTAGGCACGGGCATACACTATAGTTGGTGCCAGTTAAGATCAGAATAGCGGTCATTGACCCACCTACATTTGTTAAATTTCTAACTTTGAAAACCAAAAATAAGCCTGTTCAAGTCTGAAATCGTTATCTATCGTGATCTTCAATATTATTTATAAACGATAAGAAAAACGATACATGGTTTATTTGTTTTGGTTCGTACGGAGAGATATTAGGGAAAGGGCAATGACCGCTATTCTCACCATAACTGGCACCAACTATACCTATATAATAGAGGCTCTATTTACAGACATGGTTCTACTGTATACTTACTAGTTCCATAATGTTAAACACAAGCAATAAGGTCTATTTAATCTAATCTATCTCTGAATCCGTTTTGGTCTATTAAAATTAAAATTGGATTTGAAATGATGCGAATGAATGAGTAAGGTGAAAAAATACAAATAAAATTTATGATGAAGGTTGTTATTCTTGTTGGTAAGGTATTCTTTTTAAACTGTGTCGTTTAAGTAGGTGCAGCTTTTTAAAAGGTTATTTCATTGTGTTTATATTTTTGGTAAATCCTTTACGATCTCGAGGCCTACAAAAAGTGTAATTTTTCATCGATAACAATGACGGAAAAGTCAAAAATTAATGGAGCTGACTTAAAACTACTGAAACTTATGTCAATCTCGTTGAAAAATCTCTGTAGAAAAACTCAGTATAAGCGATGGCCACTGGCCAAATACACACACTGTACACTGTACGTGTACACTAATTCTTTAATTCCAAGATTTGTTTGTGTGGGGCTATTTGATAACTAGTAAGTTTTAATCTACGAGTTTCTTCAAGGAGTTTCAGGAGAATTATTGTTGAATAATGAAAAGTGTGCGCTTTATTGTAGTTTGTTGTAAATGTCAACACAGCCTGTCATCTCGACTGTCAGTCTGACAGTTTAAAACGCATCAACTTCCATGTCCTATAGTGTCTACTTTTTCTTGATGTAGGTAGTAAACGAGTTGATGAAAAGACCCCTCGTTTCTTTTATTTCAAAAATAATTAGGGGCTATTAAGTCTTGATGGTTTTTTTAAATAAAAAAACGAGAGTTCGTTTCATCAACTTGTTAGGGTTCCGTATCCAAACGGTAAAACGGGACCCTATTACTAAGACTCCACTGTCCGTCTGTCTGCCTTGCTGTCTGTCACCAAGCTGTATCTCATGAACCGTGATACCTAGACAGTTGAAATTTTCACAGATGATGTATTTCTGTTGCCGCTATAACAACAAATAATAAAATAAAATATACGAAAGTACGGAACCCTTCATGCGCGAGTTCGACTCGCTCTTTTTTACTACCTACCTCAACACACAGCTGATATTTTTTTCGCGATTATTATTATTGGTTCCATGGAGACAGTTGTTCTGTTTCATGGTCTGAATCGACAAACTAATTAGCTCCGAATCACATCCTTAAACTCCGACTTTCTGGTAAACGCTGTAATAGATGAGATTAACATCGACATATTTATTTCTGTGTAGGGTGAGTGAAAAATCTTTTTCAAGATTAGGTGTTTGGAACTTAAGGATAATAAGAAACACCGCTTGCTTTATTTATTTTTAGGGTGATTCTAAACGCAATTGCTATAAGTAACAGTTTAAACTGCAAGCTGCAATGAATATAGTTTAGACAATGTCACTAACGAGTACTAACGACTGACGCTGTGAGTTTAGAACTGAGTTTTAAAGTTGGTTTTTACAGAATAGCGGGACAGAAAAATCATCGAGTGGACCGGCCAGTGGCCTGTCTTTCCTATTTACTGGAAATTATTGTCAAAAATCTTGTGTATGAATCTAGGCCCTTTTAACCCTAAAATTAGCAACTCTATTTGTAGTGGGTCAAACTTCGTTTAAAATACTGTTAGAATAAAGTTCTAATCAACTTGCACATACAAAGCGGTTGTTACGTCAGTCACTACGGCCGAATAGTGGGAAATTAGTGGTTTTTGCGATTTACAAAAAATCTATTGATTGGACTAAAAAAATAAAGCACATAAGACCTGCTTTATAGTTAGTTCAGTTAGTATGCAAAGTTTCTTGATCTAATAAGTACTTTTTGAATACCAGCGGTTTATTGTTCGATTTGGAGGTAACTTTGGATTTTTTTTCTATCGAGAAAAGTTTATGTAATCGTGTTTTCGTCACACATAGTATTTAGCATTAATCCTCAACTTTACCATATATTTATTTCAAAATAATGTTGCAGTATTTTAGGAATAACGGAGGATCATGCTAAGCCATTTGAGAGATATTAGCCCTTAACAGATCGTGTTTGTAACACTACACTGCGCTCTAAAACGCAAATCGTACTGGGCAAATGGAACTGGGCAGGACATGTCTGTCGCATGCCGAACGAACTGTGGGCCCGTTAGGCTCAGGAATGGTGCCCTGAAACAGTGACACGGGGTCGCGGCAGACCAGGAAGGAGATGGCGGGATGAACTGGATGTCTTCCTTGAGAATTGGAAAGAAATAGCACAGAATCGTGACCGTTGGAAGGAATGGAGGGAGGCCTTTGCCCAGCAGTGGGACAATACAGGCTAGCTATAATAATAATATTATCAAAAATGGCCAACATATACGAGACCGACTATTCCCAATACCTACATAATATTTCCAATAATAAGTTCTGTTCCAGGTTTATAAATGAAAAGTAGGAAGCCGGACCTTCGTACAGTTACCGATTGGAATTTATTTCAATTCGAAATTAGTTTTTGAACAGTACCGCAGTACGCGGTAAAATATTGATACCTACTTGCCAGTTCATTGTTACTCATGTGGTTACTGAGGGAATTAAAACTGAAATAATAATGTAAGTATATATATTTTATTCAATTTACAAAGTTCCCAAAGGAGATAAGTCAGATAGGCAGTCGCACATGTAAAATACTGGTATTTAGGCTTTGTGGTCAGCTTCCAGTCTAACCGGATGCGGCTTAATAGTTTTGGGAAAGGCTAGGCAGATGAGATGACATAAGTACGTCCTATTAGTCAATAGGTACCTAACTTCTTATTGATGACATTATCTTATGTAATGGCAGTCAATAACAACCTCAACCTACACAAATGTAATGGCCTACAAAAGCAATTACGTATTTAATTATTTTTGGAAACAAAATGGAGAAACACCTTATCTTATTTTGCTTGGCACAATTCTTGTCTGAAAGGTACTCACTAAATGTAAAATAACTTCTTACTGAGGTATAGTAGGTCTAAAGTTACTACTTGGGCACTTATTAATGTCGCTTTTGCCACGCAGTAACTATTTAACAATCTGTCCTGAAACGTAAATAGAGTACCAACCTAGAGAATAGTAGAAAACTGGCCTGAAATAGACTTTGATTAAACTTTCTTGTCTTGCAACTAAATTGTATTTAAGTCTCATAGAATCGTGTCTAGCTTGAGCAATTCCTTGATTAAATGTACCGAAAAACCCGGAGTTGAGATATAAACTGTAAAGGGAAGGCTCTCGCCGCTTTTGTGCTGAGTAAGGATCGAGTCGACTTGGCAAAAACGGGGTAAATAGATATTCAATTATTTTGAGACGCGTCTTCGTGATTTATTTACATCGCGAGTTTCCTAATGTATTGCTGTATCGATGTTTGGTGTAAAATAAATCAAATGTGGAAGCGAAACGATCGGTTTCTGGTTTAAATGCTTTGTATTCCTGTTTTGGAATGCCTAAAAGCCTGCTTTTGAAAAGATTCTGAAGCAATGTAATCTCTTATATTAAGTGAAATTAAAAGACAGAAGGGACAACACTTTAACTATCAGTCTTGAAAAAAAACTATCAAAAAAAGAAACACTGAAAAGCGGAATATCTCTAACTTACTTTATTTTAGAAGCTAACTTATAAACTACCCAAGCAAAGTTAATACAATTTATATGGGACAAGCTCGCTTCCACAAGAATAACGTAATTTGGTCTAAGTATAACTGACGGAAATATCGAAAAAAAATTACATTAAACAAACAAAAGAATATACATCCGAACATAGAACCTCCTTCTTTTTTTAAGTCGTTTAAAAAGGTGAACTGTGGTAACTGCATCAAATAGAGCATTCATTTCATTTTTCAAAAAAATCAAAATAAAGCCCGTCTATATTCTAGCTCAAAGAATCTAAATGCAAGTTAAACTAAGGCAAGGCATCTACTTAGTGCTTCAGGAAGTCTAAACCTTCTCCTCCAAACAGTATTACCATACGTAGCTTAGTCAGCGTCTCCAACTTGCTCCACTAAGAAGTTCGCTTATCTATTTAAAGGCTTATAATGTCAAACGGACTACTTAAAGACCCTAAGCCAGAAGACCCAAAGTGTACAAATACAGCTAGAGACCGACATACGTTATGTGGAACGGCACAGAATACTAAGCGTGGTCGCTAGTTAATAATTCAGTTGGCAAACTTTGACAAAATATGCTCAGATCAAGTGAGGTTTTAGCGTGTTGATGTACTGTTTTATTTGTACTGTGGCGGGGTTTAGGACGTGATTTGTCGTGGGACATCCTGGAAGGCTATCGATTTTGAAGGTTTATCCTAGCCTAGTAGGTAGGTTAAGCAGTCAGTCGTTATTTATACTCCGATTTAAAAATTACACAGATGTAGATATTTTGGCTAGTACGTCAAACATCTGATTTTAAGTGCTTTTAGAACTGACACAGAAACCTGTGAACCTTCCATTGATTCCTCCAAAATATTGTAGGTTTCCCATTAGAAATAGTGGGAAATATGGCTTCTTTCCCTCGAGACTTGATTGCAGGTACATTTCAATGGATAAAGCTCGAAGCATCGTGCTGGCCGCACCTAAGTACATCTGGCCACAGAAGTGTACGTGAGCAGCATTGGAAGAGTGTCTTTAAGATCAGGCATGCAATGTAGAGTAAAACTTGGAAGGAATGTTCATAATGAATGAGTTTTTTAACAATAACATTACTGTGTTTATTAAAACAGCTAAAAATTTCGATTCCCAGGTCGGGCAGTTTCATTGAGTTTTTCCATCAGGAATTTCTCAATAGTAGCCACAGAATCTGGATTTATGCCCGGGTTGATCGCAAAATGCTGAGGAGCTCGTGGCTAAATAGTAACAGCCGATCGGATCGATCTTCAGGTTAAACTGCGCTTGTCTAGGTTGGTCCGTGGATGGACCGAGTTTCCTGCAGGCCTCGGAAAGCACGTTAATACGTTGGTTCCGGTAGTTATTTCAGATCGTTGACAGTCGTGGGTATTTAGTGGCTCTAAAGTCTGACAACCAGTCATACTAAGGGCGCGGGCCTGTGGACGGTGGGCTATGGGCTAGCTCGCCGTCCGTCCGTCTCATGACGACAGGCCGTGTCGACGGCGCGTTCGTGTTCCACGCGCGCCTCAAAGAGAGTCAGCAAAAAGGAAGGGGTCCGAAAGGACCGACGCCTGCCGGGGTTGCGGGACTATTCGAAAGAGATACCGTGGCCCCGGAACACAAAGGGCGATGAAGGAACATGGATGGGTTTTAGTCAGTAAAAGTCTGACACTCCCTCCTGCTCCGCCCAGAGCGGGAGAAGTAATTTGATGATTTCCCATCCGAAAAAAAAAAAAGAAAAAAAAAAAAGGGGTATCGTATAACCCAGTACTAACTGGGTTTTGGAGGTCAGACAGACAGTCGCTCTATGTAAAATACTGGTATTCAGCTGCATCCGGTTAAAATTGAAGCCGTATGTTACCTACATTATTACCTTATTTTGATTTTAAAAAAGCTTTCGACACCGTCGACAATGACATCCTACTAACGAAGCTCGCAGAAATCGGCTGTACACCACATCTATTGTGCTTCTTCGCCAGTTATATGCAGGATAGACAGCAGTACGTTGATTATAATGGGTGTGTATCCGATCCGTATTACACCTGGTCCGGTGTGAGCCAAGGCAGCAATTTAGGGCCTCTCGGATTCATCATAATGATAAACGATTTGCCGAAAGTTGTCAAGCATGGCTCTTGTTTATTATTTGCGGATGACCTTAAGTTGCTGCTCGAGGTTAATAATAAATCCGACTGCGAACGATTGCAGGATGATATAGATAGGATAGTCGAATGGAGTCAGCACAACAAGCTTTTCTTCAACGTGCTAAAGTGCTCGGTGATGAGTTTTACGCGCGCGCGTGCTCCTCTGGTACACGAGTACGTAGTGGGTGCCGCGCCTATGCAACGTGTCTCCGAGGTGCGGGATTTGGGGGTCACTGTCACTCCTGAACTCTCATTTCGCGACCATATTACGAGGATATGTAAAAGAGCGTTTAGAAACCTGGGATTTGTTCTGAGGCAGACACGACACTTTACTAACATCGCTTCAGTAAGAGTCCTATATGACGCACTAGTAAGGAGTCATTTGGAACATAGTGCTGTCATATGGGCTCCTCATGAGGCCAAGTACGTGGTAATGCTGGAACGCGTACAGAACAAGTTCACACGCCACTTATACAGGAAGCTATATGGGGTATATCCGTTTTACCCGTTAATGTACCCCACTCTGTTTGTGCTAGGCATGGTCGGGTACAACCAACTGAGGGTGCGACGGGAATTCACGCTTGTTTCGTATTTAGTTAGGTTACTTCGTGGCATTGAGCATAACCCAGGAGTGCTGCAGCGCCTGAGTTTATGTGTACCGGACCGCTATGTGTGGAGGCGGCGTCGCCCGCCGCTGCTGGCCGTGCCGGTTGCCAGGACCAACCTCCTCGCTAAAACACCGTTGACCCGCGCAATTAGGGTTATTAACGATCTTCACGTCAAGATCGATGTATTTACATGTTATTTGAGTGAATTCGCTAAAATACTCTTGTTTATTTTATGTTATAATGTAGACTAAATGTTGTTGTTTTATTGTTTAAATATAGTGTTTTTTTTTTTTTTTTTTTTAGTTAGGTAGCGATGTACAGAAGCTATGATTATATATTATTACTTAGATGTTAAGATTTGTAACTAGTGCTAATTCTTTTTCTTTTTAGTTTTACCATAGTTTTTATATTGTAAATAGTAAATTTAATTTTGAGACCGAGCTATCGCATTAGGAACATTCCTGTAATGATAGTTGTAAGGGAGATTTGAATAAATAAATAAATAAATTGAATAAATACATGGGACTTAAACATAACTTTCGAAATGTGAGTGTTCTTTTTTTCCGGTCTATCTGTGTGACCGCGTTGTTCTTCTTATGGCTCACAACGGTTGTTGATGAGGTTTTCACTACTTATAATTTAAAGTTTTAAATAAACAGATGAGATGAGATGGAGAGGTATGGAAGGAGAAAGGAGAGGCCTTTCCCCAGCAGTGGAACACGACGCAGGCTATTAAAAAACAACAAAAGGTGTAGTAAAGATTGGTATAGTTATAGATTAGTAGGGGCCAAAACTCGAGCTCCATCATACTCTTAAAAAGTTAAGAAACCTACGAAAAGCTGGGACCACTTCGGCTGGTAGGTAGATGTAGGCAATCGGAGTCAGTTGGCAAATGTGGTCACCACAAAATAACAAAATCCGAACGCGAGCAAGTGAAGTCATGCCAACGCGCTAGCTTTTCGCCATTCCCGTGCGCCGTTCGTGTGCGCTTCGATGGCGCGACCACGGCTTTTTTTTTTAAATTTTGTCAAGATTTTGTAAAAAATTGTAAATGTTGATTCCCAAAACCATAAATTAGTCAAAGTTATAAGGGTTTGAACGTGGCCGCGCAGCCACGGAGATCTGTAGAAGTAAACGTTGCAGATACCTGAAATTTAGGTAAATAACAGATTGAATAAGGTATATGCATATAGGGGGGGGGTCTGTATTTATGCTTTCGCGGTTGCACAACGACATGCTTTGCTTATGCTTTGCTTGGTAGTATAGATGCAGGCCTACCTTACTGCCTCCCTCAGAGGCGGTAGGGTGGCGGGGTCTTGAGGGGGAGCGCTACGGTCGTGTAGATCCTCAAGGCAAGTCCGGGGGATTCACCTTCACGAGGTTGCCACCCTGTTCTTGGTCTAATTCCATAAAAATTAGACGCAACAAAAACCCCCAGGCGCTTTTTCGTATTTTCCCGAAAGCCAGAATCCCAGGCCTAGAGCAATCCCACACCCCACTCCCATGATCCCACGCCCAGTCCCTCCTTCCTTTTTCCCTTTTCTCCTTTCGGTCCATGAGGATGGGCAACCTCAACTCCAAACCAACCAACCGTAATCTGGGGGGGGGGGCAACAATCTGCCAATTAGTGCCGCGCCTTCTGCGCGGCTGGCTGCTTCGGCGCCAACAGCACTGGCTGCGGCTCACGCGCCACTCGACACAACCATGACTGCGACTTCTGCGCCTACTGACCCAAAGACGGCTGCGACCTCAGCGCCCAAGACGGCTGCGATTTCTGCACCAACCACACTGACTAACGTTACACCACTTTCCACGAGGGCCTGGCAACAGAGCATCGTTCGGAACAGTGTAACAAACAACCCTGACAATGACAGTGACAAAGCACAACTCTCCAGCCTTAGCAGCGAACTCCGCGCGCTGGCACTCCAGCGCGAGAAGATCGAGGCAAGGTTGAAAGACATTGATTCTCTCGGGACGGGAAAGGAAGCGGAATCTGATGGTTCTGGTTTCATCTCTGTGGACGAAGTACGCATGCTGAAATCCAAGCGCGGAAAGATCCGGAACAGAGAAAGAGATCTCAACAACCGTTTGCGCAAAATCCGCGAAGGCAATAGCCAGCGCGAAGCGCAAACGGCTAGTTGTAAGGGAGTACGCGACCAGCCGCAAGTACACGAAGGGGAAACCCAGCGCGGAAAGCAGCCGGACGCGGAAACGCGCGAGCAAGGACCAGTACGCGAAGGGGAAACCCAGCGCGGAACGTCACTGCCCGCACCAGGACCATCCGGAGGAAACGACCGGAACCGCACCGAGACGACCCAAGACCGACACCGGACTAAACAGAAGCGGGGCAAGCAGGCTGGGTTCTCACGCGGGGTGTCTCTGGCACAAAACACTGTGCCAAGCCTCTCAAAACCGCAACCCGGTCCAAGTGGCCAGGGAGCGGCGAAGAGGGTGCGACCGGATGACACTGCCTCACCGAGCACGCTCCAGGGGGACGCCAAACGCGTTAGAACCCAGGCCGCTCAAGGGGAGCAGAGAACCTACGCGCGAGCCACAAAGGACATCCCTGCGCGACTCGCCGTAGCTATCTGCCTCTCGCCTCCATCCCGTGACTTGACGACTGACGAGACTGAGCACATTAAGCTTAGCCTCGAGGACCTCATCATGGACACGTGCACCGACCCCTCCAAATCCATCCCGGCCTTCCGCGGCTACCCTAGGGTAGCGGACGGCACGGTTCAGATGTGGTGCGAGGACGACAGCGCCCTGACCTGGCTGACCCAGAACGTGCCAAAGATATAACTGCCGAACACTGACGCGACACTGACTGTAATGAAACAGTCCGACGTACCGACCCGAGTCCGAGCAGCGCTCTTTGTACCCCGGTACAAAGGGGACATATCGCTGCTCCAGACTGTACTGACCCGACAGAACCCCTGGTACGACATCGGGAAGTGGTCGTTATATAGGGCGACATCGGTCGGTGGCGATAACTATGGGACTTATTTGACCCTAGGCATCCCACCGGAAGAAGTCGAAAAGGTCTTGGGAAGGGAGCGGTGGATATCGTACCTACTTGGGTCAATATATGTGCGCTTTTTCCCCAAAACCCGTCCCTCCGACACCCAGACTGGAACTGACACCGAACTGACGAAACCGGCACCGACTGAGCGTGACTTGACCATGACTCAACTGGAAGAGGAGATGGCCAGAACGGCGATGGCTGATGCCGACGCTGTGGGGATGCCAACCTCACCACCAGGATGGACAGAGCAGCTGCTCACATCATCGCCAGCACCGAGCGAGGACCGGCACGGACTGGAGGACGGGGGGGAAACATCCGATGGATCAATCTCCTCCTAACTCCACCCCACTGCTGCCCACATCCCGTCCCCTAAGCATAATCCAGACCAACCTCCAGCATAGCCAGACGGCCACCGCCTGCCTACGCAGGGCACTGGAGGTGGAACCCTTAACCATTGCACTCATTCAAGAGCCGTGGATCCGCAATAACAGAATATGCGGCCTTGGTAACATTGGAGGTAAGCTAATCCTCGACACACAAGGCACAGACAAACCACGAACCTGTGCTTATATACCCAAAGACGTACCCATCACCACACTCACGCAATTATGTTCCAGAGATCTAACAGCCGTCAGGATCAAAACTGACGACGATGCACCTGATATCGTCCTGGCCTCGGTATACATGCCAGGGGAGGATGGTGACTGCCCACCAAAAGAGATGGCCGACCTGGTAAGGTACTGTGAAGACGCCAACCTAGACCTGGTCATCTGCACGGACTCGAACGCCCATCACCCGCTTTGGGGTTGCAACAAAGCCAACACTAGAGGTGTGGTACTATGCACATATCTGTTCTCCACTAACCTTAACATCGCAAACCGCGGATCGGAACCCACTTGAGTCACATCACGCGGACAAACAATCATTGACTTAACGCTGGCCTCGGAAAGCGCGACAAAACTTGTCTCTAACTGGCACGTATCCAACGAGCCTTCCTGCTCTGACCATAGAAGGATTCGCTTCTCACTAGTAGCTAACATAAAAAAACCCGAACCTAGACGCAACCCACGCCGTACCAATGTACCCGGCTACAAACGGCTGTTGGCCTCCCTACTAACACAGCACCAAACGCCTCAAACTCTGACGGATCCCAAGCAACTTGAGGACACTGTAACAAAACTCTCGGAATTTATAATCGAAGCCTACCACGCCTGCTGCAAACTAAAAGATCAAAACACCAAGAGCAAGGGTAACTCCTGGTGGAATGCGGAACTTAGTAAACTCAGGCAAACCATGCGCAAGCAATTTAACAGAGCCAAAAACTCTAGACTACCAGAAGACTGGGACTCATACAAGAAAACACAATACACCTTCAAAAAACAAGTCAGGAACGCCAGCAGGGCCGCCTGGCGGAAATTCTGCGAAGAAATTGAATCAAACACCGAAGCCGCGCGTGTGAGAAAGATCCTATCTACCGATCAGGATCGCACCCTCGGGTCACTGAAAACCGCAGACAACACTTATACTAAGTCGGACTACGAAACAAGTAAAGTTCTTCTGGAAACCCACTTCCCAGACTGCAACCTCTCCGAGGACAGAACCTGGGAAAGGGAACCAATACACACACCAAATGACCAAGACTGGGCCAGAGCCCGCACCATAGTAACTGCAGAGAGAATAAAATGGGCAATCAAGACTTTCAAACCATATAAATCCTCAGGCTTAGACGAAATTTTTTCTGCCCTGCTACAAAGGGGAGCAGACGTCCTAATGCCGTGGCTGACCGCCATATACCAAGCCTGTTAGCACACAAATACATACCACTTGCATGGCGAGAGGTGAAAGTTATTTTCATCCCTAAACCAGGCAAACCTGATTACACACAACCCAAGGCGTACAGACCAATAAGCCTGACATCTTTCCTACTGAAAACTCTCGAGAGACTCTGTGATCGACACATTCGGGACGGACCTCTTCGGGAGCGACCACTTCACAAACAACAACACGCATACTCCACAGGAAAATCAACAGAATCTGCACTACATAATGTCATCTCCAAGATCGAATGTGCAGTGGACCACAAATGCTCTTCACTAGCTGTCTTCATTGACATAGAAGGCGCTTTTGACAAAACCATCTTCCATAGCATCAACGCAGCCCTCGAGGAACACGGTGTGGACTCGACCCTGCGAGGATGGATCACGAATATGCTCAGACTAAGAGCCGTACAAGTTACGGTAAACGACACCACCAGAGCTATAGTGGCAAAGGGCTGCCCGCAAGGCGGTGTCCTCTCACCACTGCTATGGAACCTCGTAGTAGACAGCCTCATTAAGCGCCTCAATAACAGAGGCTACTACACGGTGGGCTATGCCGATGACCTGGCCATAATAATAAACGGCACACACGAAAACACACTATGCAACCTTATGCGCCAAGCCTTGAGGATAGTAGAAGACTGGTGCAAGGAATACAAACTAACAGTGAATCCTACTATAACCGAACTCATTCTCTTCACAAAGAAAAGGAAGTTGGCAACTTTACAACTACCAAGCTTCTTTGGGACCACCCCAACCCTATCGACTGAAACCAAATACCTGGGTATATTTTTGGACAAACAGCTGAACTGGGCAAAACACACTGAGTACATAACCACAAAAGCAAGTATAGCCCTATGGCAATGTAAGAGACTGCTCGGGAGAAATTGGGGCATAAGCCCCAAAATCACCTACTGGCTATACACCGCAGTTATCCGACCAATCATTACATACGGCTCTTTAGTTTGGTGGCCCAGGACCAACCTAAGTACGACCCAAAAGGATCTCGAAAAATTACAAAGATTTGCCTGCGTGGCAATCACCGGCAGTATGAGAACTTCCCCTACTGCTGCCTTACAAGTAATGCTGGGGCTACCACCACTACACCTCGTCGTAAGAGAGGAGGCGGCCATAGCGACTTTCAGACTCGGAGTATCTGGCACCCTAAGTAATGATTCCAGAATTAAACACACACGCATCAGAGAAGATGCAATCAAGCAACAGCCTATGATGGCATCACCCAGCGACAGAATCCTGAAGACCCACTGCTTCCTCCAAAAAACACTACAACATAGAGCTCACGGCGGAGTTGTGTGACTACTCAGGTACAAAAGAGCTAAGAATCTACACTGATGGATCAAAAACCAACGACGGGCCAGGTGTCAGGGTGTTCTCCGACGACCTAAACATCAAAATATCCAAACCCCTTGGAATACTCAACTCTGTTTACCAAGCAGAGTGTGTAGGTATTTTCCAAGCAGCACACGCCATAGAGGCCAGGAAGGTTACGGATACTAATATCCGAATACTCTCCGACAGTGTCTCAGTCCTTCAATCCTTAAAGAGTAATCAGATAACGTCGAGACTGATACTAGAATGCCATAATGCCCTAGAACGAATCACGGCACTAAACCATAACACGGTAACACTACAATGGATCAAAGGTCACAGTGGATCACTTGGGAACGATGCGGCTGATGAACTTGCCAGAAGAGGATCTAACACAAAACCCTGCGGTCCCGAGCCCATTGTGCCCATTCCTTTCAAGCAGCTAAGAAGTTGGTTAAAGGAACACACTCGAATACAAGCGGAGAAATGGTGGACCTCGGCACCAGGATGTAGGCAATCCAAGGAAGCCATGCCATCCCTGGACACAAAGCTGACCAGGCGCCTTCTGCGCCTGGACAGGGATAGCCTACGACTGGTGGCGGGGACCATCACTGGACACTGTTCACTGAATAAACACTTCCATACCCTAGGAATCACTGACAGTCCCCTGTGCAGAGCATGCATGGGGGCGGAGGAAACGGTGGCGCATGTGCTCCTTGAGTGCACCGGCGTTATCAAGATTCGCGAGGAGACCCTGGGAACACCTAGATCCGTTGCGGATGCCCTGAGAAGACCGGGAAGTTTGATCTGCTTCTGGAGGGAGGTGGGCTGGTTGGAGTAAACGGCCACCATGGCTCACGCACAATGGTCCATTTTAAGGATTAAGTGCGGAAACCAAAACCCCATGATAGATAGGTATATGCATAATTTTTTTTTTATCACTCTAAACAAAGCGTATTTAACATCGGAAATAGCAAAGTGACATTATTTTTTTATAGCTATAAAAAATACGAAATTATAAGCATTTGAAACTGCTGATTAAACAGGGAGATCCGATACAGCGAATGACGTCATTCGCTGCATCGACGTACAAAATCCATACTAAATTCCGTTTCTGGAAAGAGATAGAAACAAAAGTTTAAATGGTTATTACTTTTGTGTTGTTTGGCCGATTTATGTATTGTTTTCGCTTTTTGTCATTATTTTTATAGTACTTTAACATTCCGTATCGAAATAAAAAATAAATAAATGTATGCATATTCCCTATGAAAAAACACCGAAATGTAAACAACGCCGTTAATAGGCAATTTTTTTTTTTTTTATTATTACACCTTTAATACGTTTTACCACCACATTACCTAACTTCGATAAAACAATGTATTATTTGTTTATAGATGCGAAACGTACGACCTTGTGGGCTTTGGGCTCATGCCGACTGCACTGGATGGGATTCTGCCCGCAATTATGTGTGCGATATGTGTCGATCACCATTGTCTACATGCTGATCACCATATTGCCAACCGATGCTGACAAGGTGATCGACCCTAATTTTTTTTTAATCTTTATTTTTCCAGAATTGATAAGCCAAAGTGATTAAAGTTGACCTCAATTGATAATTTATGTAAAGTTTATTATAAAAGCAAAACATTAAATAGTTGTTTTCCAAACACTGTTTTATGCTTTCACGGTTTAATACTAAACTTATATTGTCATTTACGGGATATCGGGAGCTCGAAACTATTAACAATTACGGAAGATATCCCGTAAGTGACAATATAAGTGGTAAGTAGTGGTAGTGGTATGGTTTTATTTCAATTCTCGCAGTTATCCTCATTAAGTACCTACATCTACCCTAATCAGTTTTTTGTTTTTAAAATTAGAGATGTATATTGCTAGATTGGATCATGACTAAGTATAAGATTCAATTTATTAGCATTGTTAACCTCTAAACTCAGGGAAGGTTAAACCTCATTTACTTGATGTCAACGCAAAATATGATAATGTCTTTCACAATGTTACCGCAGGATATTTTGGAGAAAAGCGGAAATAAATTGAAACAGTGAACAATCAGAAACCATTGGATCATTAGAGAAGATTTATAGTCTTATAGCTTCGGTGTAAGTACTTTGTGTAATAGAATTCGTCGCGTCATCGTTATGACGTCACTCAAAAAGGCCGGAGTGGAACAAAGGCGTACGCGCGAGTGTATGTACGCACCGGTTGTAATCCTATGAATCTCTATGGAAGATGTTATACCGGCTGCGTGGCGTGTACACATGGCAACACATCAAGTAATACATTTCCAGTAGGTTCCTATAACATGGCCTCGCTTTGTACAGGTTTCCCGTACAATGGGAAATTCTCATAAACTGGTTTTGTGTAGCTTGACCACACCAACCTGCATCAACGTCACCCCGTCTCATTCCGCAGTATAGAAACGTACCGTCCTGCATTTTACGCTTAAAATAAATTATTTATTTGAGAATTATTACCTAAGCCTATAACTTTAAGTCGTAAGTAAATAAAAGCATGTATCGGTTCAATTGAATATGATATCCTCACCGCCACGCGGCACCTCTACATACTTAGGTAAATAAATAAACAAATATCGCTAGACATTAGGTACACACAGCGCCAACTAGTGCCACACTAAGCAACGAGGCTTGTGTCGTGGACACCAGATAGTTGATATACTACATAGATACTTTTTGTTTGTAAATACATACTTATTATAACATCTTTATCTCGGAAACAAATGTCCATACTCATCACACAAACAATTTGCTCCTACCGGGATTCGAACCCGGGACAATAAACGTACCTAAAGCTTCTTGCAATAGAAAGATTGAGCGTTCTTGTTGCTGTACTAAATTTAGGATTGCATGAGCAAATAAATAGCTTTTTTTCTAATAGACCCTTACCCGCTAGCTACTAGGTATACAATACAACGTACCACAATATTCTAAACTCCAACCACGGCTTATCCCTACGGACAAGTACAATACTCCGTTTCTAAATAAAATATCTCGTCATAAAAGGCGGGCTGTTTCGTACACTATTCAAGAAGTGCAGGTGTCCGACAACGACTCACTGCTGTCGGCAAGTGACAATCCAATTTTGTTCAGACCTCCCTCGACGCGGTCGGATAAAACCTCTGCAGTAAACATTGACTGTACCTACTACGTTACCAGTGTAAAATAAATGATCATGTAGTAGGGGATATGAATGGAGTTACAGTGGTTGGTGGTCTTTATTTAATTTGTTGTTTTTGATACTAGTTTGTATTCGGTTGATGAAAACAAGCTTAGCTTTATCAAGTCAATTTGAACATGAGAAGCTGAACTTTCTAACGAAATAGGTAACCATGAATCCACATAATATAAAGGTTACAAAGGTCTTCAAAGTCAGGTTACAGATATCTGTAGTAATTGGTATCCTGTCCTATAGAGTGGATAGGCCGAGGCGGCCACGGACGTCGTTAGTTGGGTGCAAAGGGGCGCATTTGCAGGATGCAAAAAAAATCACCCTAGCATAAAAATTTGTACTCACCTAAACCTACAAAAAATATATCCAAAAAGGCAGTGTAATGTTAAAAAATAAAAACACGATGGTTTGTGTGGTATGTTTACGTTGTCTATAATATTTGTAAAACAGTGTTTATTGATTTAAAAGTAAAAAAAAAAATTAGAGAACTGGTAAACCTAACTATTGCAGGGACCAAAATTTACCGAAGTATCCAATAAAATTATGTACTTGAACTAATTTGTATAAGTTTAGATACAGATAGGTAGAGTCGAGAACTTTAATTAATAAGCCACTTTCACCTTTCCAATTTTGCACTTAAAGACATTCAAGAGTGAATATTACCGACTAAACCTGATATGCATTACACGGCTAAAATACGAACAGTGCCACTGCCAAGTGGCTCATCAATTAAAGTCCTCGACGGTACGTTACCAAGTGGAGTGTGATTTGATACATTGATTCATTTATCATCATTATAATGATTGTACGGTCGAACAAGCTATTTGGTTTACATTTTATAATGTAATTTGTGGGTAAAACTGTAAACCAAATAGCTTGTTCGACCGTACCTTCGTCCACGCACCTGTGCTGTAGTCTCTGTCTGTGTGATGAAAAGATTTGGTAAACGGTGGACATTTTGGAAAGTACACGTGACAACACAAATAGCTAAAAACCGTTTATTTTATTCCTAAAATACTTAAAAGTACTATTTTGCTTTCCGCTCGCCGACGAACGGCGTGTCATAATGTTCGAAGTATCGTCGCACGGGCTGGTCTCCGAGTTGGCTCTCGTATATCACCGAAGTCAGCTGCTCCACCAGTTCCCAGGTACTTGGACTGAAGTGCTGCTCGTGTGTGAAGCCCAGGAATGAGGACCGTTCCGTATCCAGCAAGTCTGAGGTCTTGAACAACGATATTTTTATCATTAGTCATAAAAATCGTCCCGACTGTCATGGAGACCCGCCTGAGCAGCGACTTGACCTTGGGCGTAGTAAATATTGTAAGTAGGCCATAATAAGCGTGTGCGCAAAACGCAGTTTCCTCTCTCTCTCACTGTCGTGGTCCGATGGGACGACTATGTGACGCGGCCAGAGGTCAGGCGTAGGACCAACGGCTTAACGTGCGCACGGAGACACGGGGTTATCATACTGCCCAATTCTTTCCAACGGGGAAAAAAACCAATAACACTGCCTGACCCGGGAATCGAATCCTGAGACCCAAGCTCTGGAGCACCGTTACTGTTCGTCTGCAACTACATAGATACGACACGACTAAACACACTTTGGGAGAATACCGTAAATGAGACACAGCCTTTCTCCCGACGTAACGAGTATGTCACCTGAACAAACTGGGCCCGAGATGGCGGCGACTGAGTAGCAACTGTGGGATCCGATCTTAAGGGACTGAGCACACTCTAGTCGATGAGTCATCGGCTTTAGCATTGGTCTTCTATACTATAAAAAAATGTGAGCCGTCACGGGACGCCTGGCAGATGTGAAACATGGAAATTATTTTGTACAAGTAATATACTTAAAAAAGAAAAAGACAAACAAAATAAAAACAATTCGCCTCGATTCACAAAGAGAAAATCCTTATGCTGGGATCGAACTCGAAGTCACGAGATTGTAACCCAGCGCTGTGCCCCGAGACCAGCTGGCTTGCTGTAAACCGTGTCGAATGTAGATCTTATGCTGCTTCAACAGGTCGGTAATGTTCGGGATTGTTCGGGCCGGGTTGGCAACTTGACAGTTGGCGACGCGTCGCCACGCCATTTTTTGGTTTTACCCGCGCCTATAGATGGACGGTTTGGACGATGCGACTCGTTACCTCACCAAATGCGACAAATGAAATGTGATCGGCTCAGCCGAGCCGAGTGTGTTGTTGACTCCCTAAATCAAGACGATAGTACCTGGACGGGACAGCTCCTGGCAACACTTCACAATTTTAAAATTCCAGCTCGAAATTGAGTTAGGTACTCACCGCCATCGTTGTTGTAAATAAAAAGCACGCCAATAAAACTATGCTATACTTCAACTTGATTATCATTTCACAGGAGTTGTATAAAATAGAATTAACATTATTCCTCCATAACGAAACTTTGTAGGAACGAATGTCAACAATATATTGATGTTAGTTCAATTTAGACATAAAATGAAATAAAAAACTATAACATTTTTTTATTACAATTTGATGTTGTGAAAATAAATTGAAGCCTCTCGTGTATGAAAGAAAATTCAGACATTGTACACTAGAATTTATTTACAAAAATACTGGGATTTTAATAAATACAATTTATTGTAATATTAGTATTTATAATATCACTGGAGACTTTCAATGCAAAATTTTATGAAGACAAAAAATAATAAACAATGCTGTGATACAGATTTTTCAACCAGTATGAATCATATAACCCAACGCGACTATTCGAATAGTTGTTTTTTTTTAAATGAGGCGCCTTTAAACTATTGTGAAAAAGCATATACAAATATAATTGAGAATCACTGGCCTTTTAAATTAACAGTCTTTTTATGTTGACATCATTTCTTGTCTCCCAAATTCTCAACAAAATAAAATATAAAAAAAATCATAAACATGATGCAGGGGTCATCTATGCGCAAATTGTTTCCATGATCGGTTTAAAATTAAAGCCCTTAGACTGGTTTCCTACATTTCAACCATGTAAATATTACATCTAGGGGAATGAAACAGCAGATGTTTTAGTTAAGGAATATTAAATAGGTAACTTTTTGAAAATTGTTAATAATTAAGGTTTTTTTTAATTTTAAACTTAAATTTTATACTTCTTGCTGTGCCATACAGATTCCGTAATATAAAATTGTTAATAATTAAGGTATTTTTTAAATTAAAACTTAAATTTTATACTTTTTGCTGTACCATACAGGTTCTGTAACAATTACATCTTCAAACATTATGGAATGCAAACAAAATTATGTGAATATGAATCATGTGCGGCAGTTTCCGCATTGATGTCTCTTACTCCTTGTTTAGTCAAAATCATAAAATTAAATAACAGTTCTAATGTAATCAGCCTTCAACAGTCAGCAAAGTGTTAGCATACTGGAACTCAGGACTGTTTTCATATTCAGACATGTCGAGAGCCACTTCACAGCTTTCGCGTACAACAGGACGTGGGTCCTGAAGGTACCTGAAAAATATATTGTTATTTGTTAGCGAAGAAACAATACTGTAAAAGATTTTGGGCATAATAACTCCAATTTATTTAACAAAAATAAATAAAATTAAAATCTCTTTGGCAATTAGGAGCAAAGGATTATCTAGTCATCTACCTAGCCTTTTCTTAACTATGTTGGGGTTGGTTTCTAGTCTTACTGAATACAGCATTTTACATGGAGCAACAGTATATATGACTACGTAACCAAGTTACTTAAGACCTTGCAAATAAAATCACCCCTGCTCTTGGCATAGTCAAAAATAGTCCACAGTATCAGGCAGTTAAAATATTTAATAAATTACTGCAAGAGCTAAAAAGCAAACTCTACACAGGCTCATTCAAGGAAAGGCACAAGGCATTTCTACTGGAAAGATGCCTTTATTCAATAGATGAATTCTAAATGATTTTTGACAACAAATGAATTTAAGTTTATACTGTTGGTACGATTATGCTTTTGTTTTATGTGATTTTTTATTGATTATTTTATATTACTAATTTTTTTTTATGTTTATTAACTATTTTCTTATCACTTGTATCACATTCAGACACAATGTAATTTGTTGTTGAATAAATGAAATGAAATGAGCTTGGTAGTAATGGGTACTACAAAACTCCTTGGACAGACTGCTCAGAGTTTGTGACTACAGTAACTACACTAAGCAATTATGCAAGACATGCCTTTTTATTATAGTGGTCAAAAACCTAATAAAACATAGGTCTATTTAGAATATTTACCTCTGCAACACCTCGGTGCATTCATTACTAGCGATGGATCCCAGAGCCTCGGCTGCTTCATGCCTTACCATCTCATGTTCAGAGGTATCTTCAAGGGTCTTCTTCAGGAACGGCACGCTGCGTTCATCCTGCATCTGACCGAACACAAACGCTACTTCATGACGAAAAAGGGCGCTGGAAGCTTTGAAACCTGTAAATTGAAAAAAAAAATGGATGTTTTTTACATTATACAATAATATCACCTGAAAGCCTGTAATCCGCGAAGGGTTAAGCAGAGGTGTACCTTATAGAACACCCATATTTTGCTAGTTATATTTTAAGTCCCATGTAATAGGGTGTAAGCCTATTGCCATCTACCAGTCACAAATCTAGACTCTGAGACAGCTATTGAGTAATTCTAATGAAAAAACCCATCAACACTTTGCCCAACCTAAGAATCTAACCCAGGACCTCATTCTCAACAGTCATGTTTGCAACCACAAGCCAATGACGAAGTTTTAAATCAATTATAGTTAGATAAAATGTTGTTTGAACTTGAAATTCATATAAAAAAGACATGTTGCTTGCTGATAGATAAACCAAATTATGGAAAATAGCCTTAGCCTGCTTATACCAATTTAAATTATACAGCGGGCCTAAAATGGCCAGTTTAGCAGAATCGTAATATGAATCATGTTAAAAAAATTAAATTCTTAAAAAGGGACTTTATGGTTTTGAATATAAAGTCCATTTTAAGAATTTAATTTTTTTAACTTGATTGATTGATTGAAGATTTCTAACTGGATATTTGACTATTGAGAATTCCTTAAAACTACAAAGTTTGTAGGTACATAGAGCTCTAATGTATTTACCCAAAGTATTTTCTAATAAAAAATAAATATACTAAAAAGGCTTGAAACTCACCTTCACCTAGCGCATTAATACTCTCAGTCGTACCCAAGTTCCTCAAACTAAACATTGCTCTATATCTTTCAAACAATGGTTTAGTTTCATCTATCAAAGTATTCTTTAAATTCTCTACATCACTCTCACTGCTTGGTGGAGCAGGGTCTACCGAGGTAAATAAACTCTTTGATAGGTTAGAATCCTTGGTGCTCTCATTGGCAAACCAGTTGATCCTTTGCAGTGCAATTTGACAGGTCTCGGCTACTTCTATAGCTGGATCATGTTGGTACTTCTCAAGTAACTCACGGAGATTTGGGTCACCTATAGCGCCTAGGGCTTCACCTGGAAAGTGACAGATGTGAGTTTTAGTAGAAGTATTTCTTACAAGAATACTTTGGATAATAGAAGAACATGAACATAAAAGTCCAGATTAATAGAATTTCTGGCTCAATTCTTAACTCCTATTTAAATTTTGCACTTAAACTAAAGATTTTGAAATATTATTTTATGCTATTTCTATTAATGACATCATCTCTATAAGTTTTCCGCTTTCTAGGAAACACCTGTAAGTATGGTCGAACAAGCTATTTGGTTTACAGTTTAACAAACAAATTAAATTGTAAAATGTAAACCAAATAGCTTGTTCGACCATACTTATGGAAGATGTAACGTTTTATATTTCTATTAGAAATATTACAGTTTCAAATCGATCAAATTAAGCTCTTCCAGCTTTAAGGGTTTCGTAGTATCAAAGTAAATATCAACTGTAACTACAAATCTTGAGACAAGTGTCACTCAATATGAAGTGCAAACCATGACTCACAGCTCTACCCATGAATGCACTAGCTCACGTACTCACTATCGCAAGATTTATCATAAAACAAGCATAATAATTGATAAGAACCAACCTGCCTCATGGCGGACTATGGGATCATGGCTTTTATCCTCCAAAACACTCCTAAGAACAGGTATCGCTCGTTTATCCTGCATCTGACCTAAACAGTAAGCTAATTCATGCTTTAGCAGGACAGATTCGTCTACAAAACACTGGCTGATGCACGCAATAGCGGCTTCGCCTCCCAAGTTTCGTAGGGTAAATAAGGCTCGGAAACGCTCCTTCATTGGCCTCGATGGATCGTTGAGGACTTTGCCGATGCTGTTTACAGCAGACTCGCTGGCATTTGCCATTTTTGAGATATTTTTTTAAGAAATATAAAGGATGCCCGTCTATCAACAAACAGCAACATGCGGTTCAAGCGGTTTTGACACTTGACAGGATAAAACAAAAGACGAAACTGACAGTAGGCTATATTTGTTAAACGTCATCTGTCAAATAAACGTTCAGATATGCTTTGCCATGCCTTTATGATCCAATTTTGAAAAGCAGAATCCTTTGTTTTAGCCTGTATGAATTTAAATTAAATTTTGCTCACACCAATCATACGATAGATTTTGGTGAGTTTAAGGTGATGCTCCAACCAGCCCACGAAATTCAAATTTTCTTAGCAATGGCCTGCAAATTGCAAAAAACGTAAGAAAATTTGAATTTCGCGGGCTACTCTGGAGCATTCAGCTGAAGTTGGCACAAAACAAAGTTAAAACAATAGTTGAATGACGTCTGTTTATGTAAAGTTAATGCTTTTGTTGATTCTCAAAGAAATAATCAAATCAAGAAACTATCCGAAACAAAAACACTAATGTTACCATACCTCTTTTAAATAGTTTACTATAACTTTGCTTTAACTACTAAAAAAATCCCAAATTACTGGTAATTTTTTACGATAAATTATTATCATAATAAATATGTAAATGGCTCAACATATAAATGGCTCTTGAAAAAAAGAAAAAAAGTCTCGAAGAAAAGTCAGGAATTTCTTTTAAACATATTCTTAATCCCAAAACAAACACAATAAATTAGTGTTATTTTTGTTTACTGTCAAAACATAGCTTCTAAGTGTTGTCTTATCAGTTTGACCTTTATACCATTGTGCACTAGGAACTTGTTGCTGGGAAGGTGTGCAAAAATTGTAACTACGAGGATTCTACAAATCGTAAAAAAATTATATGATGAAATCTAGATAATTATATATACTTAAGATTATCATAGATCATGTTCAGTTAGCAGTCTTTCGCGGACATTCAAACGATGCTCATGCGTCGATATCGTAACATACAAATAGACGTAGAAAACAAAGATTTTATTTGAAAAAAGTGTAAAAGAAGCAAAAGGTAGGTTATGTACACAAGTTATTATTTTTACAATTTATTTTAAAATAGGAATTCCGGAATTCGTGAATGTGCGTGGTATTGTTAAAATTATGTTTTTTTAATAACACATATAGTGATAAATATTGCTTGAACCTTGAACTTAATTGAATGCTATTCTTTCTAACATACTGACATGAACAATATTGCATTAAGTTTTATTTTTTTGTATTTGTCTCGCACGTTTCTATTTATAACATAAGTATTTCGGTGTTTTTGACTTTTGGTTTTTGGGACTATGCTCATAATGCGCGACCAGCAATCAGCATATAAAATATTATGTCACCATAGCTCACCACACCATGTCACAGTACCTACATAAACTCACGCCTTTTTCCCATGGCAGAAACACAACACAGCAGACAAGCAGAAACTACAGACTGCTTTGATCTGCTACGATCCTTACGTACTCCTTACATGTCACAGTCCTTTTCGGGACTACTTATGGTCAATTTTTGAATCAGCTTTAGTATATACCTATTTTTGGTTATTTCTACTTATTAGAGTCAAGCAACTTTTATACATCTAAATACATTCTCTGGGGTTATATGGGTCCATAAGATTTATTAATCATTACAGAATATGCTATCCTCTATACTTTTTGTTATTTTACCGGTTTTTGGCGGCCATCAGAGCGGCATATTATGTAAGATAAAGTTGACCTTACACTAAACAGCTGTGCTTTGTGTACCGAAACCTCTCTTATTTACATTTCTATAGACCGCATACTTGAGTCGACGTCTACGATAAGTGCAAGTGACACAATCACATTTATTGTTTACTATCACTGGCCCCTACTAAACAAATAATTACGTAACTACGCACGTTCGTACGTGGTCTAAATTATCTTTAATCAGTCTATTTACTCTAGTAACAAACATTGACACGTCGAATCAATGATATATTCAAAGAAATTGGGGTGATTCTCTTGACGTCGCTTGGCTAATACTTGGCGATGCTAACTTATTAATTTTGTAACAAAATCAAAAACTGACCTCTTTTGCTTCAAAGAACACAGCGAAGGAAACAAGACAATAAGTCGTCTGTTAAAAAGGACGCGTTCAATTGATTCAAATATCATCCTCTTCATTTCAGCTCAAAATCACCCACTGCTGGATAAGTCATCATTAACTCAACTTGATTCTAGTCGGCCCTGGTTTCTTTGGATTAACTTAAGCCAGTATTCGGTCAAAGCTTTGCTCCATCACCCAAATCAATTGTCTCGCCAGGTTTCCGACAGACTTTGGTGTCACTAACTCGGTCTAGCAGAGTTAGGTATATGCCGAGCAGCCGAGCATGGCTCGCTTCATGGCCGTTTCTGCCGCTCGTATTCGGTAGACAGTCTTCTTTGCGAGCGTCCATGTGTCGGTACCGTAGGTCATTAAACATCGCGTCACGTAGAGCAGAACATCATGATTGTTTATGTTCAGTAAGCATTAACACTTTTTATTATTTCCCAGGATACCTTGTGAATCCTCAAACTGACCACCCAAACCACCGACTACCATACATAGGGTTTTATCCATAGAGGCTCTGGGAACATGGGTGAAGTGATCAGCCGATGGTGGTGGGGTGGGGATCCTGATGCGAAGAATGAGGTGTCTGGCATGTCTTTAAGAGACGTCTATAACGTACAAAAATCTTGGAAGAAGATACAGGAAAATTCCAACCCGAACGGGATGTTGATATTTTTTAGGTAAATTATGGATGGAACAAATAATTGTTTCTGTAGTACGCCGTCTTTCGAGATTTAAAGATGTTTCTTCTATCGGCCCGATCTTTTGTTAGTGCTGGGTGCAGCAGTTGATGCTAGTCATGAGGAAATCTCGTTTTAATTTGAGATCAAAAACTATTAATTTTTTTTTTTGGAAAAAGGTTCGGTAAAAGATGTTGACTGAAATATCATTCTGGCCGTATGTGCCCAAAACAATTCAAATACCGTGTAAGTTTTCTTTTTAATAATTTATTTTCTTTTATAGGTAATATAGCTTCTGGATTTAGTTTTTCGTGGCAATCAGCCGGTAGGTCGTTTTTGAGTACCTACTAAAATTAAACAAGAGTTGCAACCTTTTTGCTGTGTCATACGTTATGAAGTCATTTGTAAGAAAAATAAATAACACGGTGTAACCGTGTTATTTATAATATAATCACAAATTATCTAAGTATTTCATTTCAGTAACAAAATCAATAATAAATGTTGTGTGTTTATTATGTACAGGTAAAAGCCGTAAAGAAATACTAATGGGTGTGAATCACTTAGTTTGCGTAGATTCAATACATAATCATCTTTGTCTAAGACTGTAGGTACCTAATACTTAATAGATACAGAAATATAGGTAAACACCTATACCTAGCTACAATACCTATGTAGGTGTGTAGAAGCGTATTGACACGTATTTAAAACAGCTATTTGTGAGATAGGTTATGTATAATCGCGTCATCATCTGCCTAGCCTTTTCCCAACTATGTTGGGGTCGGCTTCCATTCTAACCGCAGCTGAATACCAGTATTTTACATGAAGCGACTGCCTATCTGACTTCCACAACCCAGTTAGTAGGTACTTACTGGGTAATACGATACCCCTTGGTAAGACTGGTTGTCAGACTTTTTGGGCCACTGACTACCTGTAACGACTGTCAAATGACAGCTGGGACCAACAGCCTAATGTGCTTTCCGAAGCACGGAGGTAACTCGGTATGTAAGATTGGTCACCCATCCACAGACCAACCTAGGCAAGCACGGCTTAACCTGACGATCGACCGTTCCGATCGTTATTATTTAGCCACGAGCTCCTTGTTTCCATGTTATGTATGATCGCATATTCATGCATTATTTCGACCCTACCTCCTGCACCATTACCTTACCCCCTTCTAAATATAAATTTACATCAGATTTTTTTTTGTCAGCTGATTTTTTTTTAATGACCTAGGTATTTAAAATTTCTATGCGGGGGGGGTCCGGAATGATTTAGGTACATTACTTGGTAAACATTTGTGCGTCGATAATTCCAGCCTGTATTACCCAGACTAGCTTCGTCAAAAACATATCCTATAGCACACATAACTAAGTAGCTTTCCGTCTGTAAAAGAGGTGTTGAAGTCAGTTGAGTAGTTTCGGAGATTACCTACCTCCTACATTCAAACTTAGAAACTTTACCTTTTATAATATACTAAGTGTAGAGATAAGATATTTAACGAGCTCATGACTAAATAATAACAGCCGCCCGGGTCGATCGTCAGGTTAAGCCGCGCTTGCCTAGGTTGGTCCATGGATAGGTGTCCACCCATTACATACCTAGTTTCCTTTATGCTTCGGAATGCTTATTAAGCCGTTGTCATTTTTAGATCTTTGTTAGTCGTTACAGCTAGTCAGTGGCTCGAAAGTCTGACAACTAGTCTTACCAAGGGGTATTGTATTAAACAGCACTAACTGGGTTGTTGAGGTCAGATAGGCAGTCACTTCACGTAAAATACGGGTATTCAGCTGCTTCCGGTTAGACTGGAAACCGACCGCAACATAGATGAGAAAAGGCTAGGCAGATGATGATAAGATATTTAACGTCATATTTCCCCGCAGACTCTTCGACGCGGAACCCGAAACCAAGCTCTTCTTCAAGAACCTAGCAGACGTGCATACAGAGGAAGAAATGGCAGCAAACGTCGTGTTCAGAGCACATATCATCAACATAATGTCTTCCCTGGATAACACTATTATAAACTTGAATAAACCGGAGCTTGTGGTCGCGTGGATGCAGAAGCTTGGAGACTCACACCGGAGACATCGGATCGAGAAAAGACATTTTTGGGTAAGTTTGACCTGGAAGCCGGCGATATTATACACGGTGGATACTGTAAACGGGGCAGTAAGGGGAGCTACCTGCAATTTCTGACTTTTTCAGTACTCCAACCTGGGTTGGTCCGGTAGAACTTTTTGATCAGTAAGTTAGAAAAAGGATCGACCGCCATCAAAAAAAAAGTTTTTTTGTAAAATGGTAATTTTCTTGCTAGCTGCAACAGTTAAGGTACGTTCCCCTTACTGCCCTGTTTACCATATCCACAACCTGTATATGAATTAGAGCAATACTTAGGTGGTTAGGCAAACCATCAAATTAGACCACTTTCTCTTAAGAACAGGGGTCGAAAAAAAATAACTTAGGTATCATAAATGCGTCAGCTAATGCTATATTTTTTTTTTGAAGTCCAAATTTTTTTGCGTCTATTTTTGTTTATTTAAACTTCATGTACAAGAGTGCATGGTACTTGAGCGGACTTAATGCCACAAGCATTCACTACCAGTCAACTTTTGTGTCCAGTCTGATAGTCTGAATCACCGCTTAGGAATTATTGCACTTATTCTGTCACACCCAATAAACTTAACTTAACGTAACTTACCGGCCGTTTAGGTCAAATAGGCTATAAGAGTTTTTCTCTGTTACGCCGAGGATTTTCACTAAAACTGACACTGTGAGCCGAGCTTTAAAAATCCAACTGTGCGCTTTTATATGTGTCGCCTACTAACACTTTAGTTAAAACGGGTAGGTACGTAAAAATGAGTCGCCACCTACGTCTGTAGCTACAGTATCTAACGTAACAAAGACAAAATACCTAAGACTCAAAATAAAACTAAAATCCCTGTTACGGAAAACTAACATTATAATGACTTAAAATAGATGCCTTTGAGTTTTCGGCCGTCAATCAGTCTCTTACATTTTCATTGCTGATATAACCGACGATTCTCATCTTTCAAATGGTGTTTTTTTACTTCTCGCGTGTGGGCAGCAAACGAAGTCCCCGTGGGAGTAATATTACGAAATATGGCTGCCAGCCCGCCAGTTAACTAAAATAGAACTTCTACAGTACAGTCACATATCTTTGCAGCCTATGATGGTTACATAAAACGCCACAGGACCCTGGAGCTAATGTCTCACCATCCAGTTGCAAAGGAGAAACCCTAACTCCAAAGCGTCCAAAGAAACTTAGGCCTGGCGTTACAGGGCTGGTAATTAGGAAAATAAAGAGAGAAATTACATAGTTTGAAAATTACGTTTTTATTAAATAGAGATATTTTGAGGAAATTGGTGCCCAAAGGTAGGTCTGTATTTAAAACCAATAGCACAAAAAGATTACATTATTAGTTTAGGAAATATAGTAAAAATTGTAAAGTGCTTCATCTAGATTAGAACCGACTTCCAAAAAGAGGAGGTTATCAATTCGTCTGATATTTTTTTTGTTTGTCTTTTAAAAAGTATTTTTAGCCTTTTTTCTGCCAATTGTGAACCGATTTCGATTTTGATTATTTTTTGTTTGGAAGAAAATTACTTCACGGTGGTCCCGTTTAAATTTGGTGAAGATCTGATCTTTGATGGTGATCTTCGGAGAAATACAATGGAACTCTTCAATTATAGACAGCAAATCGGTCGTGATTGCTGCAATCGCTTGGATGTTTGTTGTTTTCACAACATCATAACATATCATCACGCCTGTATGCTCTGAGGGGGTATGCAGATGTGTACAGTACACCCACATTTCGACAATTAGGTATGTTAGGTTCCATTTTATTGGGGATAAGCCTATTACCATGACATGTATTGTTAACAATATGAAATAAATGACTGCCTCGTTGGTCTAGTGGTGGCGACTACTCAGCATAAGATCCTGGGTTCGGTTCCCAGGTCGGGCAAAGTGTTATTGGGTTTTTCCTTCAGGAATTTCTCAGTAGCAGCCACGGAATCTGGATTTGCGCCAGCGCTCGCCCCCTATTACATGGGACTTAAACATAACTGGCGAAATGTGGGTGTAGGTACTATTGGGTACACCTCAGCCCAACTCTTCGGGGATTACCGGCGTCATGTTATGTTATGTTAAAATAAATGTATAGCTATTTGTATAGGATATAACAAATAAAAATGGAAAAATAAAAAACTTTTTGCAAAAAATAAAAGCGCGGACTTCAAAACCACAACAAATTGAAAAATAACTAATAATAATAGCTTCAGAAGTCGGTGGCAAAGACACTGAATCAAACACACAGAAGTCACCGACTTCTCGGTTTTATTTTTTGCTAAAAAGTTTTTTTAAACAATGTTCTAGGAAATTTTATTTCATTGTAATTTTGATTGGCTTCGAGGGTTGACAGACTTCTAGCTTTACCCAGTTGAGTAACTAAAGTAGTTTTAGGAATTTGCAGAAGTGTTACTGTTGACAATCAATCATCTGAGTCCCCGGTACTAAGTTTAAAAAAGCTTATTTTCTACACTTGGCCGAAGTATTATATTATCTGTGACTTGGCCATTGTACTTAATTGAGGCTAAGATTTATATGGGTTAATATTAAGCAAAATAGTAGATTATTTTGGTACATATCTTATTCGTGTAACGGCTAGGCCCAGAATGGGGTAACTCCTTTATAAAGTCTCTCATCTCCTGCCGTTATCCTTAAGTTGGGTTCGGCGTCATATCTTCTGCTTCCATGCTTCTCGATAACTCAATATCCTTCTCAGAGTCCATACATCGTTTCTTTGGTCTTCGTCTTCTGTTAAAGCTATCCGTATTTATACCCAAAAATTTCCTCATCACATTGTCCTCATTCCTGCGCTTTACATGCCTATATTACCATGACAACCGATTTTGAACACACAACTTTTCAGTTAGTTTTAAGTGTCGTGGCTTATGTATTTAAATGGATGTGTACATATAGGACGACGTGATTACTGTCGTCAACGACTTTTTCTAACTTAAAACCAACGATAAATTAATCGTCACTACATAGTGGGAACGCGGCCTAACTCATTTCTTCCACACGCATCTCCGTTACTTGAAAACTACCTACGTGTCCGGCAGTTCCTTACAGTTAGTAAAGTTAAGTCGGAAAAGTTATGCGCTTTATCATCAATCGTTCGTATTCCGAAGATTTTCGAAGCGCGCACTGCGTTATAGAACTGTACGAGATTTTTTCTTTAATACTGTTCATTTAATAACAAGATTTATCATTCCAGGTGTTCAAAGATGTCCTGGTAAACATTCTGCAAAATGACTTCAAGTTCCCCGAAGATGTAGTGGAGTCATGGGGCCGATACGTCACATTTATATACGATCATTTGCTCTCAAGATTGTCTTCCTGACTCTTCCTAACTATAAAATATTGCATTCAGATATAAGTAAGAGCATTTACCAATGACACAGAACGCTATACACATCTAAACCGCGTTCAAAAGGCACTGACAGCTCTTGAACTCAGTTCAAGTGTACTGATCGCGATCAGAATCTTTGGTGCATTCTATTTTTAGTAGGTATTATGTAAATTACGCCATCCTACTTTTGACATTAATTTAATACGCAGTTTACTTTGAAATTCAGAATTTAAAGTTTGTGTTTGACTTGCGTAGTTTTAAGTGCCTTGAAACCTGATGGTTTAAGTAGAAATTAATCATGTCTATATTGTATTATAACTAAAAGTAAGTATTAAATTATTTACAATGATTTTCGATTATTGCATTTGTCTAATTCGTTTGTATTATAAGTTTTATTTGTTTGACATTAGAATATTATATTATGCTATTCAAATAATAAACGTGATAATGATCCAATGTATTTCTTTTGCAATATTAAAATGTGTGTAAATGTAACTGCTGAGCAACATCCTCTCCCGTCCCTACGCTATTGTTATTTTTTGTGAAGATAATAGAATAAAGACCAAGCCATTTTGCCCTCTAAGTACCTTGACATAACGGTATTTTTAGGATATCTTATGGATTCGTCATGTTTATCTGTCTGTCCGTCCGTATGTCACAGCCACTTTTTTTCGAAACTATAAGAACTATGCTGTTGAAACTTGGTAAGTAGATGTATTCTGTGAACCGCATTAAGATTTTCACACAAAAATAGAAAAAAAAAAAACATCAATTTTGGGGGTTCCCCATACTTAGAACTAAACCCAATTATTTTTTTTTTCATCAAACCCATACATTTGGTGTATCTATGGATAGGTCTTCAAAAATGATATTGAGGTTTCTATTATCATTTTTTTCTAAACTGAATAGTTTGCGCGAGAGACACTTCCAAAGTGGTAAAATGTGTCCGTCCGTCCCTGTAACTTCTAAAATAAGAGAATGATAACACTAAAAAAAATATATGATGTACATTACATGAACGAGATTTAGTAAGTAGTTTTTTTTTAATACGTCATAAATCGTAAACCGCAATTTACCTTTCATTCAATAAAGTTTGTGCGGAACCCTCGGTGTGCGAGTCTGACTCGCTCGTGGCCGGTTTTCTTCGTTGTGGAAATCTTCCACACACTGCTCTAATGCGACTTCCGCTGCCCCAAAATAGTGCCCGCTTGCCTTGCTTGGGGGAGTGATGTGTTAAACTCCCCCCCCCCCCTCGCCACCATTACATCTGATAAATCTAGAAAGGTGCGCGTGGAACACTACGCGCCGCCTTCTTGGGTCCAGTGTGGTGGGAGGCGACTGATGTCTTCAAATCCGTCACCCCTGGACCTGTTTAGGGCGGCAGCGTTGTGCGCCCTCTGCCGACGCCCAGTGTGTCTTTTTTTTTTTTTTAATTGGGACAAGCCCGCCACACTGTTCTCAAACCACTGTAACTCCTGAAAGCCAGAATCAACAGTGGCGACCACCAGAAAAGCGCCGAGACAATGAAGCTCGACGAAGTCCCAGAGAATGAATTTAACTGTCTTGGATCCCGCAACGAAATTAATCAGAAAAGTATAGTGGAGGAGTAGGAAAAAACCGTAATTTCCACTTCCCCTTCATTTCAGCAGGAGACAGAACGAAACAAGGCCAATAGGCACAAAGGGACGTTTACAACTGGGATAGGCACAGTTGCCTAGCACCACGGATAAATATTAACATTAATGGGTCCTAAGTTGTGAGTTATCTTATATTTGATTCCAATAATAGGTATGGCAAAAACGCTTGAACGCACGGAAATTTGTTCTAGTTTCCACAAGGTCTGTATAGTAAATAACTCCGGATGTAACCTGTACACTATCCAACATAATGTTGCGTTCATTCTGCCAAAGACTGCACTCCCATAAAATGTGATGTGCTGATTGTTCATATTCGCAGTCAGATGTGGAACATTGACAAAAAGGCGAGTCAACAAGCTTGAAGGAAAATAATTTACTCTTAAAGTTACCATGACCGGTGAGAAATTGGGCAACACGGTGTTCAACCTCCAACCATGTCCTGGCCAGCCGTTCACGAACGGATGGAAAGAACTGGTGGAGGTGTCGGCCCTTGATGGAATTATCCCACCTACCTTGCCATTCAGACAAAAGTTCCTCCCAGACGTCGGTCTGAGGTTTGAATAATCTAGCAATCTTAACACGGTCACGTAGGGTTAAAAAGTCTGCGTCCGTGAACTCACGTGCGTTACACACATTGCAGCCCGTCGCTGCACTTCAAGATCAACTGGAAGTACACCTGCAAGTACCGATAAGGCTTCAGTACTAACTGTCCTATACGCTTTGCATAAGAATATCAAAGCCAAACGCTGGCTTTGAAGCAATTTACGTCGTGCCGCTCCTATGGTGGCCCTATCGGCCCAAACAGGTGCCCCGTAGCACATACACCCCAAGTAAGTAGCCCCATAAATGGTCTTTAAAGTTATAAATGACAGACCCCACGTAGATTTTGATATTCTCGTTAAGGCATAAAAGTTCTTTTTAGCTGTGTGTCTGCTGCGGGATGGGTAGGTAAGGGGAGCTCGTCAACTCCCTCTCCGTTTCCGCAGCTTCTGTGACATGACGGTTTGCAGAAGAAGCCCCGTGCCATTACTAAAGCACCTGTGTCGCATAAGCATATGCAACACAGGTACTTCCCGATGCAGTCGAGGAACGAGATCACAAGCGTCACCCGAAACGTTAGGGAGTCGTGCTGTTTCCCGAGCCAATCGTCGAGTATTGGCCGGATCGCCTCGCCCTCGCCCGCGATAGGGAGTTCTCTCTCCTCTTCCGCCATTCCGCCACCATGCCTTGCTGGAGCTAAGGCCGGCGGCGCAGCGTTACTTAAATCCTGAATGGTTTTCAACTAATCTAATAAGTAAGTTAAGTGACGTCTCCTGTAGTTTGCCAAGAAATTTTGATTATTGAGCGTAGGCGGAAAGGTCAATCAAGTCTTAAACCTCGCTGCAGAAGGATAGGTTCCGAGGCTTGGTCCTGAAGTCTGACTGACATGGTGGCGTTTTTGGAACAAACACTTCAACATCTTGATGTACTGATAGTCGATTTGGCACCATTGGAGAGACTGCAGTACAGCCCAGATCTCGATCGAATCGAAGGCTTTCTCGTAGTCCGCAACGCCAAACAGAGAGGCAGGTTAATACTATTCGGTCTTCTGTATAACCTGCCGCAGCGTATGTATGTGGTCCACGGTGCAAAACCTTTTCGGAAACCGGCTTGTTCAGGAGGCTGAAACTCGTCAAACCTGCGCGCGAGACGTTTCGTGATGACTCTTGAAAACAACTTGTAGACATGGCTCAGAAGTGAGATGGGCCTATAATTCTTCAACCGGGCATTGTCGCCTTTCTTGAAGAAGAGTACACACCCCTGCAGCATGCCCGTGGCGTTTAGTTTGCTTCAAATTACTGCCTGGTTATCAATATCCATACTAAAACAGCGCGCCACACGATGCGCATCGAATAACCTGGTTTCAGAATAGCAGAGCAGTAACCGAAATGTGCCAAAATTAGGAAATCATACATATAAACTGAGAAATGTTCCACAAGAAAATACGGAAACCAACACTAGTCTCATAAAAACGAAGAAGCTGTTGGAGTACATATTCCCGAATCCGAATTGCGCGACATCTATCGTCTACCAGGGAAGTCTACCACTTCTGACACCCCACGTCCAATAATAGCAGAATTTACCAGAGTGCAGATAAAACAGACACTCTTATCCGCAGTACGGTCATTTAACAAGGATAAGGGAAAAGACGGAAAACTTAACACTAGCCTGATTGGATTACCAGGTAAACACCAACCGGTGTATGTCGCTGAACAACTACCTGCCAGTACCAAGAAGTTATTTTATCAATCCCGTGAGTTCGCCAAAAAGTACAAATACACATACCTACTGTTGGCTATCCAATGGTAATATTTTCCTGCGGAAGCAAGAGGGCGACAAACAGATTTTAATCTCCAGTGAAAAAAACCTACACGATCTTGGAAACAAAAATATGTGACTATGTCTAAAACTCACCGTAAATTGTTTTTATTTTTATTTGTTTAGAATTGTAAGATCATCTTTTATTCAAATTGTCATCTTCTTAAATTAACAAAACATTTATTTTTATGTGTTTAGAATTGTAAGATCTTTTCTTATTCAAATTGTCAACCTTTTAAATTATCAAAACAACCAGTCATTAATTAACACAACCACACTCTCACAAACACTACACAGAACAGAAAACCCAAATCACAAACACATTCACACGACATATACATACATAACAATACTTGTCAATGTCATAAAATACACATATTATGTGCGATGCACATGCAATTCTGACTTAATGTGCAAAATATTACTTGCTCATACTAGCTCACGTTCTAATATTTATTTCTTAATTAAAAATGGCTAACTTGATTAATAACGAACAATATGTAATCCTGAAGACTGTCTAAAGTATGTAAACGTTACTGGTAGCGATATTAAATTACTGCATTTAAATATTCGTAGTGTAAATAAAAATTTTGATCAACTTCTAATACTATTGCGCTTAACTAAAATTAACTTTGACATAATAGTGTTAACCGAATGTTGGCTGAGTAAGGTTAATAATCTTGGTATATTGGAAGGTTTTCAGTCTTACTCAACTGAATTAAATAAAAATCAAAATGATGGAGTTATCATCTATACTAAACTGGGGCTGCAAACTAATGTATGGGAACCCACCTTTAGGGGCGGAAATTGCCTCATGTGTCAAATAGACAACAAGTTAGCAGTAGTAGCAATCTACCGCTCTCCGTCATACAAGTCCAACGATGATTTTGATTATATCAAGACTAGCTTGAGTAATGTATATGATTCCATATCCAGCTGCCCAAATATAGTATTAGTAGGCGATCTAAACTTGGATATAATCAAACGTAATGAGGACAACAAATGTCTTGATTACCTCATCTTAAGTGCGTCTCAAGGGTTATTGCCCACTCACGAACTTCCCACTCGCCTTGAGAAAAGCCTGGATCACATACTTCTAAAGACCAAACTATTGTCGACCACACTTATCTTAGAGTCCCATATTACTGACCACAAACCGATTCTCCTCGACATCATGCACGCAAACCCTGCGCGCAGAACATCTTAGCTCTCCACCCACCTTAACCATGAAGCAATTAGGCTGGAACTTAAAAATACAGATTTTTCAAATATATACTCTGAGGAGGATGCTAATATTTCTATGAACAAATTTATAGACATCGCAACAATGGTCATATCCAAACACACCACTCAAGTTAAAGTCCCTAGACAAAAAGGAACGCTAAAACCCTGGATAACTCCTGGTCTTCTTAAATGCATTAAACACCGAGATAAGTTACACATACGGTACAAGAAAGCACCAGACAATCTTACACTTAAAATTACCTATAACCGCTACCGAAACTTTTGTAACGACCTACTCCGAAAACTAAAAATATCATACGAAAGGAGTCAGCTTGAGAAAGCAAGTAATAAACCAAAGTTTTTATGGAAAACAATAAAGGAAATAACCAACACCACGAAAATATGTGCAAGACCCGTTGAGCTATTAAAAATATGCAATGATCCTAAGTCTTCCGTAAATGAGGTCAGCAGTTTTTTCAGTAATGTGGTAAAAAAGCTGGCTGACAACATAGTATCACAACAGCACACCACATCATCTCAGACTAATGATCAGTCTCATCTAAATAGTACAATCCCGTCCCCAGTAAACTCTCTTGCGCTGTTAGAAGTAGATGAAGCTGAAACAGATTCTCTTATCCTACAGTTGCGGAATGACTGTGCTATTGGATGGGACGGTATATCGCCACTTTTATTGAAACAAAACTTACCTTTATTTACAACCGCTGTCTACAATTCGGCGTGTTCCCAGATGCTCTTAAAAAGGCTATAGTTCATCCTATACACAAGGGAGGGAGCAGAATCTGTGTCAATAATTATAGGCCGTTTTGCCGACTCTTTCTAAGATCCTTGAGAGGATCTTAAACAATCCTCTCAGGACCTTTCTAGAAAAACACAAAATTATAGCAGACAAGCAGTATGGCTTCCGAGTTGGTGTTTCAACAGAAGATGCTGTGCTGGGATTGACACAAGATGTAGCTAAAAATCTAGATAAGAAGACAAAATTTTTAGGTATATTCTTAGACCTTTCTAAGGCCTTGACGCAGTTTCTGTTCCCATCCTTATCTCAAAATTAGAACACTTAGGAGTACGTGGCGTGTCACTTGAAATATTCAAAGATTATCTCAAGAACCGCACCCAGAGGGTTAAAATTGATACCCACCTCAGTGATGAGGAGTTTGTTACTTTCGGCGTCCCTCAAGGCAGCATACTGGGCCCGACTTATTTCAAATTTACGTCAACGATCTTTGCAAAATGAACCTTCCAAATACTAAGATTTATACATACGCTGAAGACACCGCGATCGTAATTCACGGCCCTACTTGGGATATAATAAAATCTTTGGCAGAGTCGGCAGTAGCGAAAATAATGAAATGGCTCAATTCTAATCTTCTCACCTTAAACATATCCAAAACTTGCTACATCCCATTTGCAATTAGGCGAAAGACCGCACCGTCACACAGTTTTTCAATTACTGCCCACTCATGCTCTAACCGATCAGTACCATGCCATTGTCCAGCACTAACTAGAAGTGACGTCGTAAAGTACTTAGGTCGTAAAACAACTAGGCGCTGTCACGACTAGAACTTTGCGCCTCATACATATATTTAAATCCCTCAGAAATTCTGCTAACGCCGATAATTGAAAATGGTGTATTATGCACTATGCCAATCGGTAATAGGATACTGCATCACTGTATGGGGTGCTGCAACGAAAGGTTGCATGCTGAGGGCAGAGAGAGCACAAAGAGCCGTACTAAAAGTAATGACAAGGAAGCCCCATAGATACCCAACAATACAGCTGTACGCAGACTGCAAGGTTCTTACAGTCCGTCAGCTCTTCGTGCTTCAATCTGTCCTTAGGAAACATAGCAGTCTTCCCCCGTCTAACCCAAAAAAGCGTACTAACCTTCCCCCAGGCACCCAACACAGAACCACGTTCGCACAGCATCAGTATTATGTAATTAGCGCATACATTTACAAAAAGATTCAAAAACATCTGAATATCTTAGACCTCAACAAGCACAACCTAAAATTAAAAGTGACAGAATGGCTACTTAAACAAGACTATGCCACAACAGAGACTTTACTTACCTACATCACCTAATAAGCACACATCCATTTCCATCCTTGCACTATTACTTTTATCCTTGCGTCCATACACACTCACAGATATAACTCCCCAACTCACTTACACACCAACTCCACACACACCACTTATCCACACTCACACACAAACATTTACACACCCAAAATCACACTTATTCACCTCACCCTCTAACATACCCAGACCTACATTATTAAAAAAAAAAAAAAAAAGTAATCAATAACTTCTCACCCTTCTGATGGTAAATCGACACAGTCCACGCATGCATCAATCAATTGGAACCTCATTGTGAAACACTGTCCACTAATTCAAACTTGTAAACTGAAGTACAATTATCTGTGTTTCCCAAAAACACAGATAATTGTTCTTCAGTTTACAAGTTTGAATTAGTGGTAGAGAACACTTACATTAAACATATGGATGCTTCAAAAATCTGTACACAATAGATTAAACTCTGTCTCTTAAACTAGGGTATCCTGTATCTTAAGAGACGGTATCCTGTATCTTAAGAGACAGTGGCATAGTCTTTTTTAAGTAGCCATTCTGTCACTTTTAATTTTAGGTTGTGCTTGTTGAGGTCTAAGATATTCAGATGTTTTTGAATCTTTTTGTAAATGTATGCGCTAATTACATAATACTGATGCTGTGCGAACGTGGTTCTGTGTTGGGTGCCTGGGGGAAGGTTAGTACGCTTTTTTGGGTTAGACTAGTTAGACTTTTTTATTATTATTATTATTATCATAAAAATCTAAAGAGGCAATCGAATCCAGGTGATTACAACACAAACAAGGAACATGGAAACTACATTCTATTGATTCGAAGGAAAAGAGGACTTAACACAAGGCAATAAGGACGATGTCGGGTTTAAATGCTACTGTTAATGCAAGTCCCAATAACCGGCAGAAATGTATTCTACAGTTTTAAAGGAAAATGAGACCTATTTCAAGGTATTGCCTTGAAATAGGTCTCATTTTCGGTACAACGTGTATTACCGGGTTGATCGTGTACCAATGTTCGGTAAACAAAATACGATTTTAACGGGTACTAGGTCAAGTAGGGGTTTGTTAGTACCAATAGATGTAAACGCCAAAATTATTTATTTCTCAATTGAGAAATAAATAATAATAAAATTAATAAATAATAATAATAAATGTAATTATTAATTATTATTAATATAATTATTTAATTTATTTAATTTTGCCGTAATTTTTTTTTAATTTTGATTTTCTAATTAGATTCACCTCAATTTATAGGATAAAACGCAAAATAATTTACTCAAATATTTTAGAAAATTAACACTCTTACCTTAACATTATCCGTCGCAGTATGGCTAGCTGATCAATGCGACGTGGTGGTTTCGTAGTTCACTGACAGAACTTTGAACTTACAAAACATTTTATTCGAGCAAACTTTTGTAATCGCATGGTTTTGACGCCATTAAACTTTTTGGATAATGTTGCCATTACAATTGTACAAAATACTACCCAGAAGGTATTGCCATTCGCAAACTTTAATTTATTATTGGTAGAAAAGTGCAATAATAAAAAAACTTACATGTTAACAGGTACTGGTACACTAACGGGAATACGTACTTTTACCTTATCAGCCGCTGCACCAGCTTCTCGCCCAGATTCTTGGCCTCCTCGCACCACTCAAACTCAAACTCAAAGCATTTATTTCAATTAGACCATTACGGCACTTTTGAATGTCAAAATTACAAATAAAAAACAAAGCTACAGTCCCAGTCACAAGGCATAATAACTTGAGAAAGTACTGTAGTTGCCCATTCCCTAGCGTAGATCTCTATGGAGAAGAACGGGCAAGAAACTCCATGGACACTCTTTTGAATCAAAATATTGTTACAAAATCTTGGTTACATCATTAATTTTGAAATTATACATATATGTGAGAACGATGTAGAACGACGTGCACATTAAGAGCGTCCAGAGTAGAAAAAGACAACAATTTAACAACGAACGAATTAAAATGAACCCTGGCAGCCAAGAGATTACCAGTCCCAACTGACAGCGCCCGCTCACGAACATGACGCACGCATCGGCGCCATTCAACTCAACCATATTGAAGGGAATTAAATGACCCGACACACCCGCCACCTTCAGCGAGACATTTGAGTGAGCATGACATTCTCTCAGCCACCAAGGCATATTCAAGTCAATGAAAGATAACTAAATGTAAATGGTGGCTGAACAATACAAAGTACTCACACATGTGCTATGCAATTATATAATACTAAGAACTGGAATCTACACAATGCAAGTAGGTACTCGTATATTTTTACAATCTTCTGCCGCTTCCACAATACATCAACATGGGAATCAATTCTTCTTCTTCTTCTTTGCGTGTCGATAGACTCAAATAATGCCCGACCAGTACAATCAATTAAGTTTTCCCCTATAGTTGTGGAGCAGGACCAGCATTTAGCCAAGCATTTTTATCATCAATGTAATCTCCCAACTTATAATATGCTTGCCTACATAGTGTGCGTTTTATACAGGATTTAAATTTCGTCTCGTTCAGTTGAAGAATGTGGGGAGGTATTTTACTGTAACATTTCAAACAGTACCCCATGAAAGATGAATCTACTTTAGCAAGCCTGAAACCTGGCACTGATGAAGATTCGCGAGGGTCTTCGCCTCAAGGTCCCACGACCGTTCAATGACCCTGCCATCGCTCATCATTGGTATATTTTTTTCCACTTTCTGACCTTCGTAGTACTCCAGCCTGGGTTGGTCCGATTGAACTTTTTGGTCAGTATTAGAAACAGGATCAATTGGCATCAAAAATTTTTTTTGTGTAAAATGGCCATTCTCATGCTAACTGAGTATCGTATCCACCCTTTTTAGTGAAATAACAACACACAAACCTTAAAAAAAAATTGAATCAATTTGTTTTGGTTCAAATAACTACCTAATCGAGATGGCACAGTTCGTGGCATGCACTGATCAAGGGTCCAAACATATTTTGTTTTTTTTTGGAATATTCTAAATTTCTAGTTATTTTACTGCTTCTTGTTGGTCTTCAGAGCGGCATATTATGTAAGTTGGTAAATTAAGTTGACCTTACACTAAACAGCTGTGCTTTGTGTACTACTTAAGTCGACGTCTAAGTACGATAGGTAAGTTTGCACTTATCGTGCCGAGACACAATTTATTATTTACCACGTACACTGGCCACTAAACAAATAATAACGTGTCTTCTACGTGGTATCATCATCATCATCATCATCATTTCAGCCGAAAGACGTCCACTGCTGGACATAGGCCTCCCCCAAGTGTCGCCATATTGACCGGTCCCGTGCGTCTCGCATCCAACGGATTCCCGCAACCTTCACCAGGTCATCGGTCCACCTAGTGGTCCTACGTGGTATAAATTAACTATAATCAGTCTATTTTCTTTGGTAACAAACTTTGATATTGAATTAATAATTTACTCGAAGAAATTAGGTGATTCTCTAGACGTCTCTTGGCTGAATACTAACTTAATTATTTTGCCGCTGTCAAAAAATCAAAAACTTACCTTTTCTGCTTCAAACAATAAGGCGAAGTAAACAAGACATTAATATGGCAACTATAAAAAAAAATCATCCTCATCATTTGAGCTCGGAATCACCCACTGCTGGGTACAGCCCTTCATCAACTCGATTTTGCGATTTTGGACGGCTTTGGTCTCTTCGGTCTTCTTCGGTTTCTTCTACGGTTCACTTCGCTACGGTTTCTTCTTCGCTTAACTTAAGAAGCTAAGCCAGCATTCGGTGAAAGCTTTGCTCCATCAGTCGCATCAGTGTGTAGCCAGGTTTCCGACAGATTCAGGTGTCACGCAATCGGTCTAGCGGAGTTATTCCAAGAGCAAGGCTCGCTGCATGGCCGTGCCGGGCGGGGCGTGTATTTGATAGACCATCTTCTTAGTGAGCGTCCATGTGTCGGCACCATAGGTCATTGAACAGCACGACACGTAGAACAGAATTGTATGACTTGTAAGAATATTAACACCTTACTGTTTATTACATCCCAGATTCCCAGGAAACCTTGTGAATCCTCTAAGAGACCATCCAAACCACCGACTACCAGTGACACATATATCCATAGAAACTTTGGGAACATGAGTGGACATCAGCCATCAATTATTAGCCGATTGTGGTGGGGTGGTAATCCTGATGAGAAGAATGAGGTGTCTGGCCTGTCTTTAAGAGACATCAACAATTTACAAAAGTCTTGGAAGAAGATACAGGAGAATTCCCTCGAAAACGGGATGTTGATGTTTATTAGGTAAAGTATGGATGGACATTTAAATCATTGTTTCTGAAGGTACCAACACCGACTTTTAGAACTGGGTCCAACCGTTGGTCAAAAATGCTGACTGAGGAAATGTCGTTTTAATTTGCAATCGAAAAGTTTTACATATTTTTACAGGAATAAGGTTCTGTAAAAGATGCATTGTGAAAAATCATACTAGCTGTTTATGTAAAAAAAAATCAAATGCTATGAGTATAAAGGATGTAAATAGACCCTAGAATGTTTTTGTTCTAGACCATACCTGGAAACGTATTAGTTACGGAGATGTTGGAGATCAAAGATCCAAGTTTTTCACAAGTTTTTTTTTTCAAATACTAGTTTTTAAGGTTTTCATAACTTTACTTTACTTCATAAATAATTTGATTTAATACTACCTATTTCGCAAGAATTTAATATTATAATGATAATTATTTAGTATTTGAATATTAAATTAATCCTGTTACGATGTAGTTTAACAACGTGATTTCAGGGCCCTGTTTTGACATGAAGCCGACCATCCGACAGGATTGTCGGCTTCATAAAACAGGGCCCTTCATAAAACAGGGTCGACATTTATGTCAAAAAATGACAGTTGTAATTTATTTCTGTTTTATGAAGCAGAGGTGGAAAATTCACAAATATGTCGAATTGTCGCGACAATCCGACATATCTTATTGTTAGCAGTTTATGAAACTTTATTAGCGACAGGTGACAGGTGACAATTTGTCGTGAAAAACTTGTCAAATCTGCTTTATAAAACACACAATTGTCATGACGTCATGACATATAATATGTAGAATTGTCCGACAAGTCTGACAGGAGCGTTGCCCTCTGTTGCGAAATCATATTTTGAATGTTGAAGGTTTATGAAAGTGTTTTTAAAAGGATTATTACAAAAAAATGGTAATTGTACGAGTATGGTAACGAGCAGTAAGAGTAGGCTGACGAATATTTGAAACAAATACAAACAAGGAGGCGACGACGATCGTTTAAATTTTAAACGATTGAGAAAGAAAAAAATATTCTGCTTTTAATTTTAAAGCAGAATAAATTTTTCTTTCTCAATTACAGATTTTTGCTTTAAAGAAAAATTTCGGGTATGTAGGTAAAACTACAGTAATCCATATTAAAACACCTAATGCCGTAAGTTTTCCTGCTATTAGTTTTATGTCCAATTCGTCGCTAAACTTCCCAATGTATATTTTTATTTTCTTAAATTAGGCCCAAAATTGTAAGTTTTTTGTGCATTTTATCAAACAAAAAAACGTTGTATTTCTAACAAACAATCGAAGTTGCACTACTTGTGATAAATTCTTTTACTTACTTAATATATTTTTCTATTTTACCCTCATTTAGCTTCGTAAACAAAATTATTTGCAAATATGTGTCAAAAGTCGACATAAATATGCATAAATTTTCTTTTTTATATTTCGATACGGAATGTTTAAGTACTATAAAAATAATGACAAAAAGCGAAAACAAGACATAAATCGGCCAAACAACACAAAAGTTATGTACCATTTAAACTTTTATTTCTATCTCTTTCTAGATAAACGGAATTTAGTACCTATGGATTTTGTACGTCGATGCAGCGAATGACGTCATTCGCTCTATCGGATCTCTCTGTCTAATCAGCAGTTTCAAATGCTTATAACTTAGTATTTTTATTGATATTAAAAAAAATATTTCACTTTGCTATTTCTGATGTTCATACGCTTTGTTTAAAGTGATTAAAAAAATCATGCATATACCCTATTGTCACGACAATCCGACATAATGTCATCGACAATAATTGTCAGGAATAATTCGACTGTGGTTTTTTGACATATGTCGAGTTTCATAAAACGCGTTCTTAGATGTCAAGATTCCACACAATATCGGTTTCTCGCTCTGGTGTTTTTCCCGCTTTGTTATTTGTCTTAATTAATTAAAGTAATACGAACCTTTTGTGTTTGACATAAGAGGCAGAAAAAAATGACTGGGGGCCCTTTACATCCACGGGGGCCTGGGTTGCAGCTCAAAAAGCCCTTAAATAGTTCCGCCCCTTACTAAATACGTGGTAAGCATTTGTGCGTCGATGTCCCTTCCACTATGTAACCCAGACTAGCCTCTATACGTGTCTTCGTCCGCGTCGGAGAATCTTAATACATAAATGTCTAATCTAATTAATAAATGTATACTGGTAGTACCGACGCCTCGCAATGACATGCGGAGCTGTGTCAATTATTATTTGTTGCAAATAATTACATTCGCTCCAGAAAACATAAATTGTTCAATGTCCCATTTAGTCGCACTGCACCTCGTTTTAGTTTCCCTATACCAAGTATGCTTATGATGCTCAACGCGCTCGTGGAGAACAACCCTGGATTGGATCTGTTTGCTGATGAATGGAAGACGATAATGTTAGAATGTTTGTGGTTCTGTGAGAAGACCGAGGATTATTTAATTTAATCTTAATGGTTTATCCTGTTGTGTAGCTTTCCATCTATGAAAGAGTTTTTGAAATCGGTTAAGGAGTTTCTAAGATTCGTCTAAACTTTACCTGCATTGTAATATTAGTGTAGATAAGATATTGATCCTCATATTTCCCCACAGGCTCTTCCACGTGGAACCCGAAATCAAGCTCTTATTCCACAGCGTAGCACACTTGCATAGTGATGAAGAAATTGCGGGAAACATCATGTTCAGAGCACACACCGTCATCCACATGTCTCACCTGGATAACACTATTATAAACTTGAATAAACCGGAGATTGTGGTCGCGTTGACGCAGAAGCTTGGAGACACACACCGAAGACTAAAGGCCGAGAAAAAACATTTTTGGGTAAGATTGTGCTGGGACACCGGGCTTATTATAACTGAATTAGAGTAATACCTCTTAGGTGATGACCTGGTGAGTCATCTAGTTTCGATCAAAACAAAAAGAATTCTTCATACTAACTGCGTCAGCCGATGCCAAAGTCCATTTTTTCATTTTCCTTGGGTAGTCCACGGCCTAAAATCAAACAGGTTTTCAGAGTTTCCGTAGCGCATAAATATCTCTGGTAGGTAGGGGAAGGTTGCGATCATTGGACTAGCTCTTTCATTGGACCACCAAGGTATTTCCTAAACTGTGCTAGCTAGCAACACCCAAACTAGCCGAAACGAGTCCGTGGTGACTCAGATGCACCCCCCTCTTACCCCAGTGCCGCTGCGGCACGTAGCGAGGAGTAACGTGTGAAGTTGTGTTTGCGGTTGTCAAAATCTTATAATGTCACTCGGGACAATTTGACGTAACTATCACTTTATTCATATTTGCCTGCGTGCACTGTTATGAAATATTGGACAGTTTATTTGAGATTCCATGAGTAATATTAAATTTTATCTAATCATGACCATGATTAGTTTAGTTTAGTTTTTCATAACCAGTACCTTGTTGCCATCAATGGACCTCAATAGAATTCCGCCGTTGGACCGGTCCAATCATAGCAATTTTTGTTAAAATTAAAATTCCAGAATGTCAGTAAATAAAAGAAAGTAGGTACTTTGCATGAAATGTAAAGCAAAAAGCTAAAGAATACGTCCAAATACTGGGTTCCGAAAGTGACCTCCCTCCAGAATTAGAGCAGGAGCTATAACATTCTTGAAAGTTGCTTGTACGGCATTACTCCTACAGATATTAAAATAATTGTAATTAATATAGTAATATAGATAATTATAATTAGTTGCCTCGATTGGACCTCTAGAACTCATTTTTCGAAGTCCATTGATGGCAACTTGGTGGTTCAATGAAGGTGCTTATGGTCCAAAGAAGGCAACAGCCCAAGATTTAGTTTTCTTCGTTTATACAAAAAAGTGTTATCCCGAATTGTTTGTGCGTTTGATTACTACAAATAAATGAAAATAATAAACTACTTTCATTTTAACACTTATACTTTTTGAGATTTGAGCTCGTAAAGTTAAGTAGTCCATTCATAGCAACCTTTCCCTACACCGAGGGGACATAAAGGTCCTGGATTCTAATGCCTCCGTTCGACAGCAAAATTAATAAAGTCATCAATTTGCCCATAGTCATGTCATCATTATGTTATACTGTGTCTCCTAACCACAAGGTAATATATTTTGCAGCCTAGCTAGGAGAACAGAGGTTCACCCACCTTATTGTAGACTATATATATAATTATAATTCTGTGTTACCTGTTATTATTTAAGTAAAAAAGTGGTTAATCTACAATCTGTTTTTCCGAAATAGGTTATTATCTTATCCCAATTAATTTGGGATTTGCGCAGCATGTCTTCTTCTTCCATACTCTCTATTACTCAACATCCTTCACACAGTCCACTATCGTTCCTTTAGTCTTCCCCTTCTCTTAATGCCATCCAAAATATATACTAGAAATTTTCTTGATCACTTGTCCTAATTCCTCCGCATCACATGCCCAAATCGACACAACTATTCAATCACTTGCAAACTTCCTCCTTTAAATGTAACTCATTTCTTAGCATCACACCACAAGTTCTCTGAATGTAATCGTTACTCGAAAACTACGTGTCCGGCAGTTACTTACAGTTAGTCTAGAAATCATTAAGCGTTCGTATTTACGTGTACGTGACTTTTTTTTTAATTATGTTCAGTTAATAACAAGATTTATCGTTCCAGATGTTCAAAGAAACCTTCGAAAACATTCTGCGGAATGACCTCAAGTTCACCGAAGATGTAATAAAGTCATGGAACCGATTCGTCACATTTACGTACTCTCATTTGCTCCCAAAATTGTCTTCCTAGATATAAAATATTGCCTTCAGATATTACCAAGGACTTTCACCAATGACATTGAACGCTAACACATTTGAACCGTGTTCAAAAGTTTCCACAGGAATAATGACACTGACAGCTCTTGAACGCAGTTCAATGACCGAATGTGTTTCTTTTACAAAATTAAATGTGTCACTGCTAAGCAAAACCCTCTCCCGTCCCAACTCTATTGTTATGTTTATGTGAAGATAATAGAATAAAGACCAACCCATTTTACCTTGACATAACGGTCTTTTATTTTCATTTTATTATTCCCGCTCGCCTCGTCCCGTGGAAGGAGAAAAGTGTTAAACTCCCCCGCCATCGTTACATCTACAAAGGTGCGCGTCAAACACTGCGCGCCGCCTTGTTGGGTCCAGTGTGGTGGGGGGCGACGGGCGACGTCTCCAAGTCCGTCATCCCTGGACCTGTTTAGGGCGGCAGCGTTGTACACCCTCTGCCGACGCCCAGTGTGCGCGCAGCAGACTGCGGGATGGGTAGGTAAGAGGAGTTTGTTGTGTAAAATGGATATTTTTTCAAGCTTTTATTTAATTTCACCTGTCCCGATGTTTGCAAGTTTGTCTGTCTGTAATCAAATCTTGCAAGTTAAATTTCATCCACTTCCCGGTTACCGATTGAGATGAAATTTTGCACGCATATGTATATCGCGGGGCAATGCAATATTATGATAACATGGAGCTGATCTGATGATGGAGCTGGAAGGTGGCCATAAGAACTCTGTAATGAAATGACGCAACCCCATCGAATTTGGCTTCGTTTGATTCGTCTTGATAAGTACTTAGTTTTTCGATTATATCCAGGGTCTGATGGTGGAGCTAGCAAGTGGCCATAGGAACTCCGTAATAAAACGAAATAACCCCATCGTGCTTGGGCTTGTATGATTCGTCTTGACGATTACTTTGTCTCTAGATGGTATCCAGGGTTTGATGATAAAGGTGGAAGATGGCCATAGGATGCCCGTAATATAACGACATAATCCCATCGAGTTTGGGCTCGTTTGATTCGTCTTGAACAGTACTATGGTTCTAAATAGTAACCAGAGTTTGATGCTAAAGCTGAAAGGCTCATAACATTACATGGTGAGTACTACGATTTACTACGGGCTACGAAAAAACGCCACTACGCGCTACGACCTATGCCGTAGTAAATCTCGAAGCATAAATACTAAAAAGTTCCAAATAAAATTAAAAGTAAAAAAACTTTTTTAAAAACAAGCTTTTATTTAAATGCGCTAAAAAGAATAAAATAATCTTTTCCTTTAAAACTTTTACTATCAACTTATAACGTCATTACACAATTTAAATGATTTAAAAGCTTGTCGCGAGATTTGCCTGTGTAGATAAACAAGTAAATTAAATAACATGATCTAATTGATTTTAATAAAAAAAAAAATCAAACTAAGTAAATACGAGTAGGTACGTAAATCTCACGTCAAGCTTTTAAATCATATAATGTGTAATGACGTTATAAGTTGATAGTAAAAGTTTTAAAGGAAAAGTTTATTTTATTCTTTTTAGCGCATTTAAATTAAATCTTGTATTTAAAAATGTTTTTTTATTTTTTTCTTGCTAACTGTATTTTTTTTGTAATCTGTAAGTGGGACTAAAATTGCACGAAAAATTATGGAAAGTCTCCTAGGACCATTTTCGTGTGGCTGCAATGGTTAAGATAGCTCTCGTCCTGCCCTGTTTATTGTATCCACCATATCTAATGAAATGACAACACACAAACCTTTTTTTAGAATAGGGTAAAAAATAATTGAACCAGCCTATTATTTTGGTTCAACCTAATCGAGATGGTGCAGTTCGTGACATGCATTCTCTGGGTTGGTCATGGCTCAAAAACATTTTTTTGATTAATTTTTTTGAGTATACTAACTTTCTAGTTATTTTACCGCTTCTTGGTGGCCTTATTATGTAAGTTTGTAAATAAAGTTGACCTTACACTCTGTGCTGTGAGGTAGTAGCCGTAATTACATTATATAAACCAATGTTCTATTATACAGGGTTAGTTTTCAATGACCGGCCAAATTTTCAGAGATGGTTTAGAATCGATATTATTTTCGATAAAAAGAAAAAATATATATTTTTTTACCACTAAAAATCGAAAGTGTGGATATTGGAACAGTACAATTCAGTTCAACAACCTAGATAGGTAGCAATTATCTAGCACACATAAATTTGGCGGTGCATTTACGCACATAAGTGCACTGATTCCCACTAGGTTTATGATTTAGGATTTTTTTAGGACATTTTCAATTGAATGCTATAATTTTATTTTATATTTTTCGACAAGAATTTTTAAAACGCACTTTTGGTTTCATATTAAGATCTTAATATTAAATTTTGGCTGGTCATTGAAAACTAACCCTGTATTAACGCAGTATTGTAACAGCACTCGTATCATTTACTCCTAGAGCCTGCCCTCCGTACATAGCGACCGTGACAGTAAAATAGGCGCGAATAGTATTTACATTCCTTAACGGACATTCCTTACAGACCAAAACGGAACAAGTAGTGTTATAATGTATTGCATCAATAACAATCTTCTGTGCGCAGACGGCGTCAATATCTTTTATTTTGTGAAAATTTCATAAATTTACCTCAAAATGGCCATTACCTCAAAGTGCTTTGTGTACCTAAAACATTTCTATAGACCTCATACTTGAGTGGACGTCTACGATAAGTGCAAGTGACACAATCACATTTATTATAATAAGTACCATCACCTACACTGGCTCCACTAAACAAATAAATACGTTTCTTCTACGACTCGAATGGCGCAGCGGTACTGAGGCTGCTATGGACAATTGTTTCCGAGTCATGGATGTTTATATGTATAATAAGTATGTATTTACAAACAAAAAAGTATCTACGTAGTATATCAACTATCTGGTGTCTACGACACAAGCCTCGTTGCTTAGTGTGGCACTAGATGGCGCTGTGTGTAATGTCCAGCGATATTAATATTATTTATATATTATTCTACGTGGTCTAAATTAACTTTAATCAGTCCATTTACTATCGTAACAAACATTGACACATTGAATCAATCATATATTCAAAGAAATTGGGTGATTCTCTTGACTTCTCTTGGCTGAATACACTAACCTAATAATTTTGCCGCTGTCAAAAAAGACTGATCTTTTTGGCTTCAAACAACAAGGCAAAGGAAAGAAGACAATAATATGTCGACTGTAAAAAAAATCATCCTCATCATTTCAGCTCGGAATCACCACTGCACTGGGTATATATAGCCCTTCATCAACTCAACGCGATTTTGGACGGCTTTGGTCTCTTCGCTTAACTTAAGCTAGCATTCGGTCAAAGCTGTGCTCCATCAGCCGTATCAGTGTGTAGCCAGGTTTCCGGCAGATTTAGGTGTCACGCAATCGGTCTAGCAGAGCCATGCCGAGCATGGCTCGCTTTATGGAGCCATGGAGACGGCCATGGAAGACCGTCACTAAGAAGACGGTCTACCAAATGGTAGACCGTCACATAACATCACGTCACGTAGAACAGAATTTTATGATTGTTTAAGTTTTTTTAGGAATTAATAGATTACTGTTTATTATATACCAGATTCCCAGGATACCTTGTGAATCCTCAAAGAGACCATCCAAACCACCGACTACCAGTGACACATAGGGTTTTATCCATAGAGGCTCTGGGAACATGGGTAACGTGATCAGCCGATGGTGGTGGGGTGGGGATGCTGATGCGAAGAATGAGGTGTCTGGCATGTCTTTAAGAGACGTCTACAATGTACAAAATTCTTGGAAGAAGATACAGGAACATTCCCTCGAAAACGGGATGTTGATGTTTCTTAGGTAAAGTATGGATGGACATTTAAATCATTGTTTTTGTAGGTACACCGACTTTAACCGTTGGTCCAAATTGCTGACTGAGGAAATCTCGTCGTTTTGATTAGTTAGAAAGCCGATGACACTAAACCTAGTCCGATAAGGCTCCCAGATGATATACATATAATTAATCACGTTATTAAGGGGGGACTATTAAAAAAAAAACATTTTTAGGTATCTAGTATGATCGGTCTCTGAAAAAACCAATGCTCATCTCGATCATCAATTTATGTGTAAAAAACGCCACTGCATCTTCCAAACAGTGGAGAAAGTGGTTGCTGCAGCGATTCAAAGTCGCCCTCCGCGCAGTTGGATTCGGCGTTTTGTCAGCAATACCGCAAACCCGGTTCCTTTCGATTTGTACTGATTGAATACGCGTGCCACGGTCACGTACGAATAATTTTACGAAACTTGGGAGTCTCATCAATTACGAAAGTGGCAATGGACGAGGTGGTTTATAACATTGTTCTAAATAACGTCTAAGAAAACCTAGCTTTATACTTTAACGAATTTGAGGAGCAATTTTATACATCTTTGCTACCTTATAACTTTCAAAGCAACCGTGATCCAATCTTCATTCGCGGGGCTTATTCATACCTATATTAAGGGCCTATACCCGCTCAAATGGCTTAGCATGATCCTCCGTTACGCCTAAAATACTGAAAATACTGCAGCAATAATTTTGAAATAAATATAAAATAAAGTTGAGGATTAATGCTAAGTATTATGTGTGACGAAAACACGATTCTATAAACTTTTCTCGATAGAATAAAAATCCAAAGTTTCCTCCAAATCGAACAATAAGCCGCTGGTATTCAAAAAGAACTTCAAATTAGATCATGAAACTTTGCATACTAACTGAACTAACTATAAAGCAGGTCTTATGTGTTTTACTTTTTTAGTCCAATCAATAGATGTTTTGTAAAAAACCACTCATTTCGCACTATTCGGCCGCAGTGACTGACGTAACCACCGCTTTGTAGTGCAAGCTGATTAGAACTTTAATAATAATAATAATAATAATAATAATAATAATAATAATAATAGGCCCCCCAAACAACCACTCGTCCTGATTGAACATCTAATCACGTGGGGGGCGGGACACACGAAATTGAAATTACTGGCGTGGCTAATCGTGGCTCTGGAAACCCATCAAAAATGGAGACTCGTTCAAAAAGTAAACGTATAGGGCCGCTGCCCGGGGGCGATCGCCGGGGCGCACCTGGAGCTGACGCTGGGTGTCACAGCATGCGATCCGTCAGCGGTGAGGAGTTGAACAGGCGGGCTCCCACCGACAAAGATACTACAGCCGAAATCATTGACGATGGTGACAGACTGACAGACAGGACAGACACCCCTGTAGAACCGTATAGTCCAAGCACAGTATCATACACACCTTCTAGGCGATCATCACCATCCATACCATCGTCACCAACACTTTCATCAGCCCCCATTATTAGTTTAAATACAGTTTCACCCACTCCAACCTTGAATGCTGCGCGGGGGGTATCTACCTTTTTGCCCGCGTCCACCAAGGGTGGAAAAGCAAGAGTTCGCATGAAATGGAGTAAAGAAGTAAATCTATTTATCATGCGAACCTACCTACACATAACTAAATTAGAGACTGATATGACCACATATAGACAACAATTGCATGCACTTTTCACCCGACAATATCCTGAAATTTCGGTTTCAGAACAAAGAATCTCAGATCAAAGAAGAATAATAGTTAGGAATAAACTTCTATCTCAAGAAGTTATAGATCAATTAAAAGAAGAAGTACGAACACAATTACTACAAGAAGAAACAGTAAATTATACAGACACTAACAATATCACACAAAATTTAAGCGAAATTAGTAATCAAGAACAACCACAATCGCTTAGTCAATCACAAATTATGTATTCTCTCTCTCCGTACAACCAATCACAAGCCTACACACAAAATATATCGCACACATCCACACAAACCGAATCCATTACTCTTACGCTAGAAAATGACATTGAGACCATAGTCGCCCCAGATCAACATTTAACAACAGATACATATATTCAAGAAATTAATGACAAATTTAGGACAACAATTACACAATACTCTGGGATGGACCCAGCAGCTCGACCTAGGTTACCTAAACTTAAATACACACCGAACCTATTTCGTCTAGTTAATTTATTTAATGAGAGTATACTCTCACAATTTATATCTGATGACACACAGCTTATTGACATACACCTTCTCATATATTGCACAGCCGTAGTTATATCTGAAGAACTAAACTTTAAAATTACCGACCACACCAGAACTACAAGAACAAAAAAGAATGAAGCACCAGCGTGGCAACAGAGACTAGAAAAAGACATTGATAAATTAAGGGCAGACATTGGTAGACTCACTCAATATATCAACGGATGCAGATCTAATAAACTAGTAAAAAGAGTTGAGGTTATATTCAGAAACAATGCCACGCACACCAAACACGAACAAAATAACAGAAAACCTGAAGAATTTTTAGACACCTTAAAACAAAAACTAGCACTCAAAGTTCATAGGCTCAAACGATATAAGAAAGCACAACAGCGCAAAAACGATAACGCGACATTTACCACAAACGAAAAAATATTTTACAGAAACCTACATATACCAAAAAACGACAGAAATTATGAAAACAACACAAACACACCCAACTTACCTTCAAAAGAACAACTAGAAACATATTGGGCTGGTATTTGGGAAAAGCAAAAACAACACAACGACAAAGCATCTTAGATAGCGGATGAAGAGGCAAAATGGAGAGATATTGACGTGATGGAATTCGTAGAGGTAACAGAGTCTGACATTATACACATTACAGCTAGATTACATAATTGGAAGTCACCTGGAATAGACAAAATACATAACTTTTGGTACAAAAAGTTAACTGTATTACACAAATCTATCGCAAAAAATTTAACAGATATCGTTTTAGGACAGCAGAATATACCCGAATTTATCACAACAGGAATTACTTACATGCTGCCTAAGATTAAATATACATCAGAGCCTTCCCAATACAGACCAATCACATGTCTACCAACAATTTACAAGATACTAACATCTGCAGTCACAAAGAAAATTAATTCACACATTATACACCACAACATAATAGCAGAGGAACAGAAGGGATGTAGGCAGGGCCACATGGGATGCAAAGAACAGCTGATTATTGATTCCACTATACATAAACACGCCACCTCAAAAAACAGAAATCTCCATTGCACCTATATTGATTACAAAAAAGCTTTCGATAGTGTACCGCATTCCTGGTTAATACAAATTCTGGAGATTTATAGAATAAACCCGAAAATAGTTGATTTTATGCGCCATGTAATGCTACAATGGAAAACCACATTACAAATAAATAGTAGTAACAATAATGTTACAACACGACAGATATCTATCAAAAAAGGCATCTACCAAGGCGACTCCCTGAGCCCCCTGTGGTTCTGTCTTGCCCTCAACCCTCTGTCTCATTTGCTGCAGCGCTGCGGGGCCGGATACTGCCTCAAACACTCTACAGATGAAACAACAATTTCACATCTAATATACATGGATGATATCAAACTGTATGCAAAATCAGAAAAAGATATGAAGAAATTAGTAGATATTACAGCAGAGTTTAGTCAGGATATTAACATGCAATTTGGATTAGAAAAATGCAAAACACTTCACATTGTTAGAGGCAAGGTGCGGCCCGGCGACTATGCAGTGAATGAGTCAGATTCTATAACCGCATTAGAACCTACTGACTTGTATAAATACTTAGGGTACACGCAACTAAAAGGTCTTGACCACGTTAAAATTAAAGATACACTAACTACAGAGTACAAGAAGAGAGTTAACGCTGTCTGTAAAACCCAACTATCAGGTAAACATCTCATTAAAGCCTTAAACACCTTCGCTATTCCAGTATTAACGTACTCATTCGGAGTTATAAAATGGACCAAAACAGATACAGAACAATTACAACGAACTACACGAACAACACTCACGAAACATAACAACCTTCACCCTAAATCTGCCATAGAGAGACTAACTATTAAACGAGAACATGGAGGAAGAGGCCTTATAGATATCCAGCACCTATGGCGGAAACAAGTTAGTCGACTAAAATCATTCTTTCACACAAAATCCCGCAATAGTAATATACATAAAGCCATAGTAACAAACGATCTTAACTACACTCCACTTAACTTAAGCGAACAGATAGAAACCCAAAACACAACCAATGATGACGCGCAGACACAAAAAATTGAAGACTGGAAGAGAAAAGTACTCCATGGTCGGCACCCTCATGACCTAGAGCAATCCCACATTAACAAATTAGCATCAAATAAATGGCTAAAAATAGGTAACTTATTTCCAGAAACCGAAGGATTTATAATAGCAATTCAAGACCAGATCATCAACACAAAAAACTACAGAAAATACATAATCAAAGATCATACACTAACTAATGACAAATGTCGCAAATGTCACATCCACCCAGAAACCATCCAGCATATAACAGGAGCATGCACAACTCTCACGCAGACAGACTACACTCACAGGCACAACCAAGTGGCCAATGTCATTCACCAAAAACTAGCACTCAAACACGTACTCATTCAAAATACCAATACTCCTTACTACAATTATAAACCAGAAACTACCCTAGAAAATACAACACATAAACTCTACTACGATCGTGCTATTCTGACTGACAGGACGATCCACTACAACAGACCGGATATAATTCTACAGGACAAAATAAATAAAGTTACATACCTGATAGACATCGCAGTCCCCAACACGCACAACATACAGAAAACAATCACTGAAAAAATAAGTAAATACGCAGAACTCAAAGAAGAAGTAAATAGAATTTGGCGACAAGAAAAAGTATATGTAGTTCCAATAGTCCTATCCACAACAGGGGTAATCCCAAATCATCTCATCCATAGCTTAAAATTATTAGACCTTAAAGAAACCCTATACATTACACTGCAAAAGGCTGCTATTCTAAATACATGTAGAATCGTTAGGAAGTTCATGCAGATAGAAGAGAACGAGATAGGACCTCATCACAACACATAAACATTCATCAAACTAACACACCACACGCTTCATTTACTTTGGCTTTGGCCCGTAAATGTAGTTGAAATCCAGTCTAAGGGCTGAGAAGAAAAAACACTTTCGATAATAATAGTTTATTTCCAAACATCTTAGTACTATTTTACAATGGCAATGTGACAACAAATTGAATTTACGCAAAGAAATCAGCGTCTGTAGCCGAACTAGGCATAGCCTGTATTTCGGCTATCAGCACCATTCCCCTCGAGTATTTACAATACATTAATAGGTGCCAAGCAGTAGAGACATATAATATAACTAAATCAGTACTACAGAATAAAATTTGGGAAACAATCTTTTGAAATGTAATTTTATTAAAGGTAAGTTATGGTAAGTACAATACAACTATTAAATGGACCGAGTGTGTATGTGGGTGTGCGTGGGTATATGTGTGTGTGTTCGTGGTGTGTATATGAGAATGTGTATGTGGGTATATGGTGTACTCATAAGAGTATATGTTGTCGTGTGTGTTAGAAAAATTATGTGGTGAATGTGTGGGTATGAGTAAGCAGGAGTGTAAGGGTATGTAGGTGAGCTATGTAGAGAGTGTATATTTGTTTTCTGTGCTCTTAGCCGTATTCTTAGAGTTGTATGGATAGAAGATGTTCAGTGTCCTCGTAGCTTAATTTCTGCAAATATTGGCTTACTATTAATTTGCATTGTTTTTCAGTCAAGGGATATATTTTTATTGTTTTGTTAAGCTTATTATAGAGATAAGGGCCTAGAAACCTTACAAATCTTTTACCAAAGGTTGTTTTAAATGTGGTTAAATAGTCGCAAACATGATATTTACGACGTCTCTGTAATAACATTGGGTTGTAGGGCTGTTTTTTATGTTGTTGCAGGATAATTTTATGTATAAATAACTGTCTAACTGTCAAAACCTCGCACAACTGGAACAGTGAAACAGTAGGAAAACGCATCGGTTTAAACGTGCTAACTTTTAGTATGGCTCTCTGGGCGACCTCAGCTGCCTTTAGCGTGGTTTTGCAGATACCTCCCCAGGATGAGATGCAGTAGGTAAGAAGAGACTGACACAGGGCCTGATATATTCGCTTCAGCAGTGCAGGGTCAGCGACATGACGTAGATTTTTAAATACATAAATTAATTTTCGCACTCTGGTACAAAGAATTTTGACATGTTCTTTAAAGTTAAGGTTTTTGTCTAAAGTAATACCAAGGTAACTTTATTCTAACAGTATTTCAAACGAAGTTTGAACCACCACAAATAGAGTTGCTAATTTTAGGGTTAGAAGGGCCTTAAGGACATACACAGATAAACTTTCAGGTTTTATAAAATAACGAAGGTCTGATAGTCGCGGGCTCTTGGTCCATTTCATACTGGAAACATTTCTCAAAAGAAATGTTAAGACAAAACAAAATCAATAATTAATTTAATGTTGTTTAACCTACGTTTATTGTATATACTGGTAAAAGCATCATCTTTGTGTAGGCCTGTAGATACCTACCTTTTAGGTACAGAAACATATACGCGCCTATACCTAACTACTTACATGACCTATGTAGGTGTGTAGAAGCGTATTGATTACTTATATAACAGCCATTAGTTAGATAGCTGTTATGCATGATCACGTATTCAATGCAACATTCCGACCCAAAAAAAACAGCTTTTCTATACATTTTGACCCTGTAGCTATTGCACTTTTGAAGGAAACAGCCGATTTTTTTGAAAACTTCTTTAGGCGCGTTGACCACTTTTTGGGTGAACAAAAATAATGGCTAATAATAATGAATAAAGTTTATTTTGGATTGATCGACGATACAATTCACAAGTTACTTAGTTTTCACTTCTATCGGCAGTCCCCAAAGACTGTTTTTTTTGTAAATAACTCTGCCTTTCTATGCGAGTTCGGGATGATACGCCTGAATACGTGATAACCATTTGTGCGTCGATGTCCCTTTCACTTTGAAACCCAGACTAGCTTCTATACGTGTCTTCATCCGCGTCGAAGAATCATAATACCTAATATCCAATACTCATGAATAGCGCATCAAAGAAATGGCCCCTAGTGCCCGGCAGCCCGTCTACCCTCGATTACGGCAGCGGTCGAGGCTACGGCGTGGCAAGGGGTGCGAAGAATCTCCGGAAGGGATCCGGCTGCCAATACCAACGACTGGACCTGGCAACATACAACACGCGCACACTCTGGACCGACGAGAAGATAACGGAACTCGAAGAGGAATTGAGCAGGCTGCGATGGAGTATTGTGGGATTATCTGAAGTCCGAAGAGAGGGGGAGGACACGAGAATCCTGAAATCCGGCAACCTGCTCTATTTCTGTGAGGGTGACCGGCAGTCCCAGGGTGGTGTTGGGTTTATCGTCCACAAGTCCCTTGTGAACAACGTGGTGAAGATCGAGAGTGTGTCTACCAGGGTGGCGTACCTTATACTCAGAATATCCTCAAGATATTCGCTGAAGGTCATACAGGTCTACGCCCCGACCTCGGCACACCCCGACGACGAAGTGGAGCCCATTTATGAGGATATTTCTAAAGCCATGCATGGTTCCAAAACTCAATTCACCGTTGTCATGGGGGACTTCAACGCGAAACTGGGCAAACGAGACGGGGATGAGCTGCAGGTGGGGCAATTTAGAGTTGGACGTCGGAATCGCCGGGGCCACCAACTGGCTAGTTTTATGGAGAAGGAAGACCTCTATATGATGAACTCCTTCTTCAGAAAGCGTGAGCACAGGAAGTGGACCTGGCAGAGCCCCGATGGTGCAACTAGAAATGACTTGATGACTTCATCATGTCAACCAAGAAGCAAATGTTCAATGATGTCTCGGTGATCAATTCGGTGAAAACCGGGAGCGATCACCGCATGGTAAGAGGCACATTGAACATCAATATCAAGCTTGAAAGGTATCGACTGATGAAGTCTACGCTCCGTCCAGCACAGATCTAAATCCAAAACCCCGAAAGCTAATGCCTAGGAAGCTCAGTGGACGAATATAACGATGGGTTCGTGGAATCTGTCCATACGACCGGCTCTAAGTTCTTCAAGGCACGTCGTACAGATCAGAACAAGAGACTCTCCGATCACACTCTAAAGCTCATGAAGGAGCGGCGTGAGATGATCCTGCAGTCTTAAGACGAGGCGTGTAAATACCGGCAGCTCAATAGACGGATCTCTAAATCCTTGAAGAGCGACCTCCGCCGCTTTAATACCGAGCGTATTAAAGACGCGTTTGAGCGGAATAAAGGCTCCGAGGTATTTGCAAGAGATCTGGCTATTGGGCAAAGCCAGCTCACAAAACTGAAGACCGACGATGGTAGGATCTTATCCGCCAAACCGGAGCTTCTGAGGGAGATCGAGAGCTTCTATGGACAGTTGTACACGTCAACCAGTCAACCCGTCGTAGATCTAGCAAACGACCCAAGAGCTAGACTGACCCGATACTATACCGAAGACATCCCGGACGTCAGCCTGTACGAGATCAGGATGGCTCTGAAGCAGCTCAAAAACAACAAGGCACCGGGTGATGACGGAATTACGGCCGAACTCCTGAAGGCGGGTGGAAAACCGGTACTCAAGGCCCTTCAGAAGCTGTTTAATTCCGTCATACTTGAGGGAAAAACGCCACAGGCATGGTGCAGGGGTGTGGTGGTACTCTTCTTCAAGAAGGGCGACACTGCCCGGTTGAAGAATTATAGGCCCATCTCACTTCTAAGCTATGTCTACAAGTTGTTTTCAAGAGTCATCACGAATCGTCTCGCGCGCAGGTTTGACGATTTCCAGCCTCTCGAACAAGCCGGTTTCCGGGAAGGCTTTAGCACCGTGGACCACATACATACGCTGCGGCAGGTTATACAGAAGACCGAAGAGTATAACCTACCCTTCTGTTTAGCGTTTGTGGACTACGAGAAAGCCTTCGATTCGATCGAGACCTGGGCTGTACTGCAGTCTCTCCAACGGTGCCAAATCGGCTATCGGTACATCGAGGTGTTGAAGTGTTTGTACAAAAACGCCACCATGTCAGTCCGACTTCAGGACCAAGCCTCGGAACCTATCCTCCTGCAGCGAGGTGTGAGACAGGGAGACGTCATATCTCCGAAACTGTTCACCGCTGCACTGGAGGATGTCTTCAAGGTTCTGGACTGGAGAGGGCTAGGCATTAACGTCAATGGCGAGTACAACACCCACCTTCGGTTTGCCGACGATATAGTGGTCATGGCTGAAACCATGGAGGACCTCAGTACAATGCTCGATGACCTCAGTAGAGTGTCCGGAAGAGTGGGTCTTAAAATGAACATGGTCAAAACCAAAGTCATGTTGAATGCCCATGTCAAACCCATTCCTATCAAGATCGGAGACTCTACACTCGAAGTTGTAGACGATTATGTGTACCTGGGACAAACGGTCCAGTTAGGTAGGTCTTACTTCGAGAAAGAGGTCAATCGTCGAATCCGACTCGGCTGGGCAGCGTTCGGGAAGTTGCGCGGTATCTTCTCGTCCAACTTACAACAGTGTCTCAAGACGAAAGTCTATGACCAGTGTGTGTTGCCAGTGATTACATACGGGACCGAAACGTGGTCGCTCACAATGGGCCTCATCAGAAGGCTTAAAGTCACCCAAAGGGCAATGGAGAGGGCTATGCTCGGAGTTTCCTTGCGTGATCGAATCAGAAATGAAGACATCCGCAAGAGAACCAGGGTCACCGACGTAGCCCGAAGAATTGCCAAACTTAAGTGGCAGTGGGCAGGGCACATTGCTCGCAGAACGGATGGCCGATGAGGCCGAAAAGTTCTGGAGTGGCGACCGCGAACCGGAAGACGTTGCGTTGGAAGGCCTCCCACTAGGTGGACCGATGACCTGGTGAAGGCTGCGGGAATCCGCTGGATGCGAGTCGCACGGGACCGGTCAATGTGGCGACACTTGGGGGAGGCCTATGTCCAGCAGTGGACGTCTTTCGGCTGAAATGATGATGATGATGAATACTCACTCGGAAATTGTGTAGCTTTCCGTCAATGAAAGAGTTATTGAAATCGGATAATTAGTTTCTGAGATTACCTACCCTCTACGTCCAAACTTTACATCCTTATAATATTAGTGTAAATAGGATATTAATCCTCATATTTCCTCACAGTCTCTTCCACATGGACGCCGATACCATGCTCTTCTTCGAGAACCTAGCACACTTGAGTGATGAAGAAATAGCGGAAAACATTGCGTTTAGAGCACACACCGTCAACATCATGGCTTACCTGAATAACACTATTGTAAATTTGAATAAACCGGAGCTTGTGATCGCGTTGATGCGGAAGCTTGGAGACTCACACCAGAGACGAAAGATCAAGAAAAAATTTTTTTGGGTAAGATTGTGCCTGGGCTTATTATAACTGAATAAAACCAATACCTCTTAGGTGGTGACCTGGTGAGTCATCAAACTAGATGACTTTCTCCGAGGAATAGGGTTACAAAAAAACTTTCTTCATACTAACTTCGTCAGCCGAAGCTAAAGTCTATTTTTTTTCGACTCATTTTCCTTGGGTAGTTGTTCTGCCCGCTTAGCATGACCACTGACACTGGCATGGTCACTGCGTGACCGTAGAAACGGCTTTCTTCGAAGAAAGAATCGTCAATTTTTTTATTCATCTGTCATTTTGTCGATTCAATGATAGATAAACAAAAGAATTGTCGTTTCTTTCTTCTTCCATACTCTCTATTACTCAACATCCTTTACACAATCCACCATCGTTCCTTTAGTCTTCCCCTTCTCTTAAAGCCATCCATATTTATACTAAAAATTATCTTGATCACGTTGTCCTCATTCCTCCACATCACATGCCCAAACCATGACAACCGATAACCACACAACTTTTCAATCATTTGCAAATTTCCTCCTAAACATGTAACTCATTTCTTATTTTATCCATTCGCATCGCACCACACGTCCTCTGAGTGTAATCGTTACTCGAAAACTACATGTCCGGCAGTTACTTACAGTTAAACCAGAAAAGTTATGCGCTTCATCAACAAGCGTTCGTATTTACGTGTAGGTACGTGTTTTTTTTAATTATGTCCAGTTAATAACAAGATTTATCGTTCCAGATGTTCAAAGTCGGCCTGGTATGCATTCTGCGGAATGACCACAAGTGCTCCGAAGATGTCGTAGAGTCATGGGACCGATGCCTTACATTTATGTACAATCATTTGCTCCCAAGATTGTCTTCCTAATTATAAAATATTGCCTTCAGATATATCTACCAATGACATTAAACGCTAACACATTTGAACCGCGTTCAAGGTTTTCCACAGCAATAATGACACTGATAGCTCTTGAACGCAGTTCAATGACTGAATGTGTTTCTTTTACAAAATTAAATGTGTGTCACTGCTGAGAAAAACCCCTCCCGTCCCAACTCTATTGTTATGTTTATGTGAAGATATTAGAATAAAGACCAACCCGTTTTACCTTGACATAACGGTCTTTTTTTTTCTTTGTGGAAATCCTTAATGGATGGTCAGACTCGACTGCAACACCCCGGCGTTCCCTCTAGGTGCGCGTGGAACACTACACGCCGCCTTCTTGGGTCCCGTGTGGTTGGGGGCGTTGGATGTCTCCGAGTCCGTCACCCCAGGACCTGTTTAGAGCGGCAGCGTTGTGCGCCCACTGCCGACGCCCAGTGTGTCGGAATGGGTAGGTAAGGGGTGCTCGTCATCTTCCTCTTCGTGTCTGCAGCTTCTGCGACATGACGGTTTGCAGAAGAACAAACCGCATGCCAGGACTCTGCGCTGCCGATTATTGAGTAAACTACAGTCGGCAGCGACAGGTCACCTCCCACCTCTATAATGAGGGCACAGCACGACTCATCTCACGCCATCAGTGCCGCTCCCTGCTTATGCGACACAGGTTCCCGAAGCAGTCGTGCAATTGCTTCGGGAACCTGTGTCGTATTACCAGCGTCACCCGAAACATCAGGGAGCCGTGCTTCCTCCTGAGTCAGTCGTCAAGTACTGGCCGGATCGCCTCGATTGTGTACCTCTCCCGCCATTCCCTGCCACCACCACCATGGCCTGCCGGAGCTGAGACTGGCGCAGCATTATCTGTCGCTGCATCAGTCTCAAATCCCAATCCTTGGCCTCCACGTGCCACTGATGAAATGTCGCGAGGGTCTTCGCCTCAAGTTCCCACGATGGGGATCTGTCCAGTACGTGAGCCGACGTAGGAGATCGTGCGATATCCCCTATGACTCTGACGGGCACCGCACTCTGCGATCTTTGAAGAACTGCGACAGTGCGGGTCGTCAGGTCTGTCACCCATGCCGGGGCCCCGTAAGGAGCCACCGATCGCACGCCATATTGGTCTGGGTCAAATTCGATGTCAAACCACTAAACCTAGTAGTGCATAGTAGAACATTTATGAGTTGTCCAGGTCCATTACATTTTATCGTGAGCTTTCCGAATGACATCTGTTGGGAATCGCCCCCAACAGACCCAAGCACCCAGAATATGTATTTCATACTAATACTCTCTTCTTTACTTCGCGCAAGGACTTCCGCTGAATAAGTTTTCAAATGAGAGTGAGTTATCCTAGAAATATTTTTTATTATAATAAATAACAGTAGTAAATGAATTATTAGTTACCAGACCTATCTGGTGAAAAAGTACCTAAGCACCTATGCTTAGGTACTTTTTCCCGATGCCTAATCGGTCTATATATATTTTATTTTATTTTTTTACATTTAAGGAAACCTCACAGACTAATGACATTATAATAACAAAATATATACTTAAATTGCTAATAACAAGCTTCCACAGATAAATACAAAAGTTATTAGTTCCCTAGAGCAAAAGTTATTTCTTAAATTATATAAATCACAAATTTTTAACACAAAAACAAAAATCTAACACTATCTATAGTACTGTCAAATATTAAAAAAAAGGTGGTTTATTATTTAAGTAGATGCCTCCTGTACAAAAAATGGCTTCGCTAAGAGTCTCCTTACTGTGCTTGCATTAGTGCAGAATAAGTCAATACCGGGTTCACAAGAAACTTCGTTAAAACTGCGACAGGCTCTCGGAAAGTATGCATTACGCCTATACTTAGTGCTCGCATAAGGTACATGTCGCTGTCGCAGTCCCTTTTGATTAGTGCGCATCATTAATTTTGAAATATAGATACTCGTTTTGCCCTGTAATCAAGGTACTTCAGAAATTTTCTCTGGATACCCTCAATACGAGACTTGTAGATCCCGTATTGAGGGTTCCAAACTTGTGATGCATACTCAAGGTGGCTGCGTACGAACGAACAATACACTACTTTGATCTGTTTTAGCGATCGGAAACATGCTGAGGTTCTCATAATAAAACCAAGTGCTCTTGAAGCCTTATTCACAATACTATCAATATGCTGATCGAAGAGTAGCTTACTGTCTTGTGTATAATTCCCAGATCCCTAATACTATTGACTTTGCCTATATTGATATTGTAAAGTTTGAATGTGGAATCGATTATAGACTTCTGACTAGTAAACGTTATGTGGAAACATTCAGTTCAAGCCAGTTACGCCTACAGTATTCTATCTATTTAAGTCACTTTGCAACAGGTGTGTGCCAGATCTGTTTCGGATAATTTTATGAACCTTCGTCAGCATAAAGTAAAATATAAGAAGTTTCATAACAGTGTTTCACGTCAGCAATAAAGAGAGTAAATAAAAGGGATTCCAGAATCGAACCCTGGGGAACTCCAGAGGGGACAGAAATCCATCCAGATATGTACCCCTGAAGTACCACAGCCTGCATTCTGTTTTCAATATAAGAGGAGAACCAACGACACAAATCTCTGTGTATTCCGGCTTTTAATAGCTTCTCTAAGAGCAGTATATGGTCAATACGGTCAAAGCATAAAACAAAAATAACGTCAACTTGCGCACGCTGTTATGGAACAGCGAACAGTGAACATCTTGTCCCATGAATTTATATCCGAAGGTATGGCCTTCGGATATAAATTCATGGGACAAGATTAAATTAGATGTAGTGGAACGCTTCCTAAGAAAGCCATGCTGTTCATCACCAGAGTTGCATTTCATAGCAACGTATACGTCAGTAAACACAATGAGTTAATTTTGGAGAACAGACAGAGATTTCTGACTTATTACCTTTTTTGAAGACCGGGGTAACGAATGCCGATTTCTAAATTTTCGGAACTATGCCTTCCGAAAGTGATCGCCTAAATAAAATACACAGTGGTACAACAAGGCTGTCGGCACAATTTACAATAAATACATATTAAATATATTGTAAATTGTGCCGACAGCCTTGTTGTACCACTGTGTATTTTACTAGACCACCAGATTTGGAGAGATCCAAGGTCTTTAAAACTTGAGAATGACACACCAATCGAACCGATGTATGACACACTATCTTGAGCGCTAATGCCACTAGAAGTTGCGGGCACAGGATCAGGTTCCTGGAACGTTGAATGGAAATGGTTGTAAATAAGTTGCTGATCTCTTCACCTGTACTGGCGGACCTATCGCCATAATGCATAACTTTAGGAAAAGCACCTGAGTTTCTTTTGCTCTTCACATATGTCCAAAAGGATTTTGGGTACTCACTGATCGAGGATTCGATTTTATCAATGTATGTATCAAAACATGTTTTCTCCAAGCTAGCTGCCCTATTTCGTTAAAGAGAAAAAGAGTGAAAATCAGACATATTACCATACGTTTTGAATTTGCGATGATATTTATATTTCTCTCTCAGTACTTTGATCAAAGCAGAATTATACCAAGGCGGATAAGATGATTGTCTAACGTATTTAATTGGGAAATACTGGTCTCTAAGCTCATATAATTTATTATAATAGTTTCAGGAAGACAGACGGCGCCGGCGAGGCCGACCCAGAAAAAGGTGGCGAGACGATTTGGACGCGTACTACGAGGGTTGGTCCGAGAAGGCACGGGAAAAGAGCAAATGGAAGGAATTGGGGGAGGCCTTTGCCCAGCAGTGGGACAGTACAGGCTAAAAAAAAATTGAATTCCACAGCACTATCCAACGAATCAGCAAGTAAAAACTCATTCCAATTGATTTGGTCAAGTTCAGATTTAATGATCACCCCTAGAAAACACATACTTCGTTGTCAATTTATCAGTAAATTAGTGAATCTCAAGAAATTCGGCAGTTATCGTCAATGGCTTACGATGTAGGTCTATAGGTAATGCCAAGGGATCGTGACATTCAGTAACAGTTACTGAGTCATTAGAAAAAACTAAGTCCAATAATCTACCTACCATTGTTTCTCTCGCCGCTATATTGGGTCAGGTTAGAAGTGAGAACTCCATCAAAGAATTCGCTAAGGTAATTACAAGACCGTTCCGTTCCGTTTCGTTTGGACCGTTTTTCTGCGGGATCAGTTCATTACCGTCAGAATTTATCCAGTCTACATTATTACCAAAATTAAAATCACCTATATTAATGAATTTATCTAATGGATGGGTCAAGATTAAGTGATTAGCATTTACACTAAAGTTATGTAATTGATTATAATATGAATTGCCATGGTTTTCTTTACAAAGATATAAGGTACAATGTGTAAATTATAATTTACCGCAGGCCTAGACCTTTTTAAGATAAGTGAGACCCAAATGTCTTCGGGAGACCTTCGCCAATCATGTCGTTCTACAACAGTGAGCTCACTTTTTACCGTTATCAAAACGCCACCGCCCCGCTTTTGAGAGGTTCGAGAGTAATCACGATCACGCCTCCACACTAAATAGCGACCATCAAACATCTCACTAGTAAAGATATCATCCACAAGCCATGTCTCCGTAAACACAATGACATCATAAGCACTAAGTATAATCTACTATATCCACTATAATCCACCACAAGAGTTCAGTGCGAAGTAGGTATCATGAATGCCTGTTTGGATGTGTCCATTATTGCCACGACTTTACAACTAAAAATCGGGACTATGAGCACTGGTACGAAGCCTTTGGAACTGTTTTATATTTGTAGAAGATTTTTGACAGACCAAATACGACGTTATAAGTGTGTGTGTGTGTGTGTTCAAATAATCTGAAATATCCATAATTTATTATAATGCGTAATGTGCACCTACATAATTTATTAACGACAACACCAAATTGTCGTTGATTTATCAGCGGTCTTAATATTTTATGAACGCTGGCCACACAATGAGGTAGAACCTTTTTTTATACAAACGTACGATCTATGAATACTAGATGAGGATACGAAAATAACGAGAATCATTAACTAAGGATTAGTAGAGGTAGCTCATGACCTTGAGTGGAGACTGTGAATTCGGCAAACATAGATTAATCGTTAAGATGAGCCGATGAAACAATGCGGCTGAGACAGACTATAGGCAATGACAGGCGAAGAACTAGAAGGCCTAGAAAAGCTAGCGACTTCGGACTAAAAATTGCCTATTAAGGTCTCGGGGTGAGGAGCTCTTAATTTTATATCAGCCTCTGTCTATATTATATCGGTTGAGAATGAAAAAAATCGTACCAAAGTAATACGAAATAGTACCAAGGCAGAGGCAGAAAAAAAAGCCTCTGTGAAAATAACTTATTTCACAGGGTTAAAGACCGAACCACGCGCGCTAGTTCAAAGAAAATCAAAGAAAATGTAAGTTTGTAGAGGTAGTAAGATTAATCAGCTCATTCTTAGCCCTAAAAAATATAATAGCAAGAGTGTGGTTCTAGATACTGTACGCTACATTTTATTACGTACACAGGCAGGAAAAGTTTTAACTTTTAAAAAATCTAAGCCCACAGAGGCTCAGGATTTTTTTGCTCCAGGTGCTGCATTGTCAACGCCCATGATAATAATGATTATTGTTATCTTCAAGATTATTATTATCTTCAAACCCTGAAAAAAGGAACCGTTTGCAAAAAAAATGGTCATCGTTTCTTATTGACTGATAAAGTGGTTACGCGCATGCATGACTTTCGAAAAAGAAATAAAGATGTAGATAAGTGAAATAGATACCGTTTTTATTTTACCCGATAGTGTATCTATTGATTTGAAAGTGGTTATTACCAGCCAGTGACAAATCTGAAGTAATTGATACCTATAAACTTTTGAACGTATATAAAATTACGGAGGTAAACACTCCTAAAGAAGAGCACATCCAAACTTATTAGGACGATCCTTCATCAGAGCATCATCTTCATCATCTGCCGAGCCTTATCCCTACTATGTTGGGGTCGGCTTCCAGTTTTACCGGATGCAGCTGAATACCATTATTTTACATGGAGCGACTGCCTGTCTGACCTCCACAAATAAATATAATACGATACGATACGATGCCCCTTGGTAAGACTGGTTGTCAGACTTTTTGGGCCACTGACTACCTGTAACGACTGTCAAAGATCTACAAATGGTAGCCGGAACCAACTGCTTAACGTGCTTTCCGAGGCACGGAGGAAACTCGGTATTTAATGGGTGGTCACCCATCCACAGACCAACCTTGGCAAGCACGGCTTAACCTATCTAGTACCTATCTAATATATCTATGTATCATAATTGCTACCGTGACGTCTGTCATCATCATCATCATCATTTCAGCCGAAAGACGTCCACTGCTGGACATAGGCCTCCCCCAAGTGTCGCCACATTGACCGGTCCCGTGCGACTCGCATCAAGCGGATTCCCGCAACCTTCACCAGGTCATCGGTCCACCTAGTGGGAGGCCTTCCAACGCAACGTCTTCCGGTTCGCGATCGCCACTCCAAAACTTTTCGGCCCTATCGGCCATCCGTTCTGCGAGCAATGTGCCCTGCCCACTGCCACTTAAGTTAAGTGACGTCTGTGACGAACTTTAATAATAATTTATTTTAAGCATTGTTCTCATGTAAGTGACTTTGTGTCTTTTTTTGAGAATAAAATATCTTTAAACCTAAAGATCGATCCGAGCGTACATCATGCATTGTTTTCTGTACAAAATCGAATCTAGAATTGTTACAACAATTTCAAGATTCGATTTTGTACAGAAATCAGTGACGATTACAAAATGTATAGTTACAGATTGTGCACTGTAAGGGAGTATACACGTAGAAAGGTGGCTACCGGCGCTTATCGGCGCTTCAGTGCAAGTACGTAGCACTCTATTCGATACAATTCGATAAATCTGACAGTTATTCTCGATAAAATGAGTTTTTAACCAATCGAAAAGTCGGATTTATCGAATCGTATCGATTCGATCGTTATCGATTGCTACGTACTTGCAGTGCTGGTTCGGCACAAAATATAGAGACTGCCTGCGCCGACTACCTGCGCGGACCGGTAAGCGCTGGCAGATCGGCGTCGGTAGCCAGCTTTCTATGTGTATACGCATTTATACTTGCCACCAACTTGTTTTATAGAAAGGGAAGCCTTAGCCATACAGTGGAACGAATGGAACGCAAAACGAGATATCTTTGAGAGAGGACCAAATAGGCTAAAATAAATAAAACTAATGATTCGTTTCACAGCAGAGCGGACTGCCTAAGGTGTGGCAAACTAATAGGTACTTAGTTATAATACAAACCTACTTGCCATATTAATTATAGAGTTCCTAAGTGTCTACTGACAGTTGAAATATTTTTACACCAGAATAAATACAGCGATATGAAAAACATTATATAATTAAAGGCCTTTGTTCACAGAGTAAATAAGTACAGTAGGTAAACGTAAACATACAATTTGCGATTACGACGCACAAAATTGTTTTTTCTAAGCTCACACTTAGCAATCATCAGTTTAATTGAATTATAGTGAAATAACGATTCTTTTGACCTTTGGTATTGCTTAAGAGCATTTTAACTATTATGTAGATGGTGCGACAAAAAGGGATGGGTGGCAAGAAACAGCCTCTAGCCATACTTAAATAACATACTGAGATCACCAGTTAAAAAGGGTTTTTGCGAGTGGTATTGAATATACGAATAAGTACTTCCTTGTCAATAATTTGAGTTCTTTTATGAGGCCAAGTAGGTATTATACTTTCAAGGGATAACGCTCCTCAATAAAAAAAATAAAGAGCTTTTGAATGTTTCTTCTGACGGAAATAGTCGATATGGTCGTAAATACTTAGTATGTAGGTAGTATTTGTTATGAAGCTCAGTACGGTGCGCGGTGACAGCGTAGTGAGAACTAGTCAGGTAAAGCACAGACACAGTCAAAGTTATATAGGTATTGTGGAAAGGAACGTCGACGCACACACGGAAATTGTTACTTCCATTTATGTGAGCACAAATTTAAATAGAAAAAATTCCTTCGGCAAGCCGCAGGAGGAGGTAGATCTCGAAGAAGGTTCCATCTAAATTTTTTCAACCCCTTGAATCAAAAACTTTTTTTTTGTTCATGTTTATGTTCATCTTTAATTAACGGGCAGATGATGGTTTTACAGCTGAAAAATGGTTAACTATCATGAATTTTAAAATCCTCCCATAAGAGTTTAGCATGGAAACGACCTCAATTTTTCAGTTATTTTTTTTTATTTCGGAAACTATGTTTTATCGCTAAACTTTAGTTAAAATTATAGAGTAAACAATTTGCTCTAAAAAAAGAAATATTTGCGACGCTTATAATGTTTACCGTTTCAGAGATATAATTTTTTTTTCCAAATTTTTTGGAAATTTTAACCCCCTCCCTAAGTTAGAGGTTGCATCAAAAATGTTTAAATTTAAAAGTTGTCCGTATTCTTATTCGGAATGATAAAATATTAAACGGTTCAAAAATTTTCTATAGGAAAAAAGTTATGGCCAAAAAACTGATTTTCGAAAAACCGTCCCTCCGTCGCCGTCCATCAATGATAGATCATTGTGACACTATTGTAACAGCAGACTAGGCCCCCTGTAGGTAGAATGTGGCTAAATTTTGCTTGTCGCCCCACATATATACCTACTTATACAATATACCTATATACATATAAACTTTTTAACCGGCGGTTAATTTGGGCTCCTGAGGTCATAACTAGAGGGACCACCTAGGGATATGGTAAAATTTTCGGAAAACTCGACTTCATAGGTAGATTTTTTCTGATGAAATCTACCTTGGACACTTAAATCTGATTAAGATTATGATAAGCCCTTTAACTATTATAGAAAGTCTACATGGTACTCACATTTACAATTTGAAACAATGATTCTAATAAAATATTTTTTTAATATTCTTAATAATATAATCTGCTTAGCCACATTTTACAAGGAGAAACGTTATACAGGGGCTTCACTGATTCTTTACGCTCCGTCCACGTCCCCCGGCGCTGCGACTTGAGACGCGGCTTGCGTCAAATAACAATGGCTTTCTAAATGACTCGTAGCATTGATCTTAGCTTTTTCTTTAGTGTTGTGTATGTGTTAACGCGCATGTCACATGAGCGTGTAGATTGTGGCCAACGCACTTGTTTGAATACACCTTCTGAATCTTTCTACTGTCTAACTCCACAACCATATCATGTTCCGACCAAGCCTTTTCCCGCATTGGGACACCATTACTTATCAGCACCCGTATACCTCATCCCCTGGGAGCCGCTCTTCTAATTACTCATCACGCACTTACTTCATTAACCCCCTCAATGTTCGACATGCAAATGAGCGTGCCTTATTTGAGTAAAGCAAATATTAATTCTATTACTGAATTCTCTGTTGAATCGTAAATATACGCGCCTTGATCGTAGAAGGTAAATGGTTTAAATACATACATAAACTCACGTCTTAATTTTCTTCGGGTAGTCGGAAACTACAGAACACATAGCAAGAAAAATAAACGGACAAGTGTGAGTTTAACTCGCGCACCGAGGCAGTTCTGTACAAACTTATATGTACGGTTTGTCCATCACGGAAATCAGGTCTAAAAGATTCAAAGATCCCCTAAAGCTGTAAAAAAATTAAGATCAAAATCATCATAATCTACCCTCCCTTATCCCATGTTTACATGTTACTTATCATTCCTCACACTATCCATCCATCGTTTCTTTGGTCTTCCTCTCCCTCTCCATCCATCAACATTTATATTCATCACACTTTTGGTCACATGTGATTCTTCCCTCCTAATCACACGTACATACCATGACAGTCGATTTCCTTTCAACTTTTCTGTAACTGGCGCAACTTTTAAACTTTCTCTAATAAATTCGTTCCTTACCTTATTGTTGGGTATGTGTGCGTGAGCCTACGCACCGATAAGTACATTAGCAATAAAACGTCAGTGCGTTACGAGCAAGCAGTGGTTTCACTCGTCTGTCCTCGTACTTAACACTTATCCATTGTTGTCACCAAGGTATTTGATATTAATTTCAATTTGATACCACCACGCGACGCAGTCTTGATAATAAGGCTATTTGCTTGACAGACAGACGGAAAAGAAAGTGAACCTTCCTATTATATGGTACCGTTTTTTTTTTGAGGTGCGGAATCGTACTCACTACTAAGGAAGGAATAGCTAATAAAAGATAAGTAACAAATAACAATAGCATAGTCTGTTTTGCAGTGTCGTATATGGTTACAATAGGCATAACGACAGTATCAAAAAATTGCAAATCTATTTAGTCCGTCAGTTAGAGTATTGGAAATTAATGGACACGTATTTTTTGTTTTCGTAAATCAATGAATATTGACAAAGATAAAACGCATCAAAACTCGGGAGTGGGGGCTCGTGACGTCAGATCTAGCTAAAAATTAGACCTAGGCGTGACGTATTGACTATTTTAAAAGCGTCGTATCTTCGTCAATTTTGGATTACGTAATAGAAAAGAAAAAATACGTGTCAAATATTTTTTGATAATCTAACTGACGGACTAATTAGTTTTTTTTTTTGTCGTCTCGCCTCTTTATTATTCTCCATTTTATAAAGATATCGACCAGAAAAGTGACACATCCCCGTTATTGACTTATCGTCCGTCCGTCTTATCGTTGTCGTATCGTCGTTATCGTCGTCTTGTCGTATCGTCGTTCTTTTATCTTTTTCACGATTGCGAAAAAGATAAAAGATGTCCTACTCTATACAAGTCATACATGATACACAGAATACAGTGTGGTTTTTTCAATATTATTCCTGATAGTACTGGTCTTGGGTTCGATTCACAGGTCGGACAGTGTTATTGGGTTTTTCCATTATGGTTATTTTTTCAGTAGCAGCCACGGTGTCTGGATTTGTGCCCGGTTGATGGCAATAGGTAGTTATTGTTTTTAGTCCTATTATATAAGGACCTATTAAATAAGACTAAAAACACAATAACTAGCCAAAATGTAGGTGTACTATTAGGTACACCTCTAACTAACCCTTCGGGGGTTACAAGCGTGATGTTATCTTATGTTATTCCTGACAGCTGTGCACACAAGCTTGTGAACCTATAGTCAATGATCTATAAATATCCCACCATCATCAAAAAGGGATAATTTAAGTTTAAATAAATTGACCATGTAATTCAAAAATCATTCTAGCAAAACCGCTCAACCCGAAAATATATGTTAGACGTTATTTCACAATGTCAAAAGAGAATTCTAAATATAAAACGTAATAAGTGGTTTTTTTTTATTTTTCGGATGGGAAATCATCAAATGACTCCTCTAGCTCTGGGCGGAGCAGGAGTTAGTGTCAGACTTTTACTGACTAAAACCCATCCATGTTCCTTCATCGCCCTTTGTGTTCCGGGGCCACTGTACCTCTTTCGAACAGTCCCGCAGCCCCGGCTGGACTAGGTCTGTCTGGCAACATCTTTCATCGCTAGACAAACATAAGAGTAGTCTGTCATATGCTCTCCAAGACTTTCGCAAAAACATTACAATTCATTGTCAATATGCAATCATACTTTTATTTGACAGTGACCCAAAACGACTGACAACCAGGGGTATCGTATTACCCAGTACTAACTGGGTTGTGGACGTCAGATAGGCAGTCGCTCCATGTAAAATACTGGTAGTTATTCAGCTGCATCCGGTTAGACTGGAAGCAGTGTAATCGAAAACGAAAAAAAACCTTGTTTTGAGTGCGGTTCATTGCGTTTTACCGTAAAACGTGAATTTTCACCCCCAATAAAAAAGTCGTTTCCCAGCAATAATTTTTGCCTAAAGTTACTTAGTATGATGTACAGATTCCTTGGTTGCTGACGGCTTCGTGATGAGTCTGTTAACACCCTGTATGATAAATTAATGTATTTTCGATTTTTTGGCCTGAAGTGTTTGCTGCGGGTGAAGCTTACTTAGGTACATTATTCTATATAGGTAGGTACTAAGACCTAGGCCGAGGAAGTAGGTCCCTAAGCCCTTAAAGGATCCTTAATTAACGTACAATCGCCACCGGTCGTCGACATCCTTTCCGAGGAGCATTCCGCATTCGATCCACGCCACACGCACGCCGCGCGCCGCTACATAAGGAGCAAGAACAATACTTCATTAGTAGATATAAATCGATCATTAGTTCACAAGTGCAGGGCGATGCACATCAACAACCTTTATTACGTTTTATGATTTACTTCTCATTGTGGATGCATACGTTTAATGTTCTTATGACTTATTATGAATGACACAATGCCGAGACACCATTAACATGATAGTAAAAAGCAATCTTTACATAATGGGATTTTCATGGTTATTCAATTCTGAACCTCTGAAAATCGTACCTAATAAAGATTTCCAAATTTTTCGTCTTTATTTCAGCAGGCCAGCCAAGTTACAAACGTTTCATATTGATTCTCTTTCTACAATAGTATACGCCTCGGCGTAAGCGATTGTAGAAAGTGCTAAATTGGTAGCCAAGTTGACACGACTGAGTCGATCGCTCGTTCTCTAATGTCTGTAGAAAAACCTTAGACTTTAGTCTATGGTGAGCGTTCCTACCAAAGATTATAGCGATCAACACTGTAGAAACGATAACATTCTATTCTATCATTTTGAACGATGTAAACTTGTCCACGAATTTTCTATTCGTTTGTGTTGATCACGTGATTTAACGTTGAGATGATGTCATTCCCATACATTTGATTATATAGTTTTCTACTAGCGTTAACTATTGTAGATTGTCAACTTGGCTAAGCCTGCAGTTTACATGAGGTCGGCGCAGCATTTATTTCCGTATTTTAGTCATTTAACCTTTCACAAAATCCATCCTCTGGTACCTAGTTCCCTACAGCTCTTCAGTCAGGGGCGTAGCTAACGCCTTGTCAGCCGTATCAATAATACGGGGCCCTCGAGTAACAAGGGTCCCGACGTGTATATGAAATATAACATAAAATCATCCAATAACCTCAAATTGATATTGATAAGAGGCCCGTTATGATTAAATAATGAATATTCGACTTATCGCAGTCTAGATAACTTCAAAATTTTGAGCTCTTCGCTCTCTCTTAAATGAGGACTTGACCGGTACAGAAAACTAGAATTGTTCGAGCTCGCTTTTCTGGATTTTTAGGGTTCCGTACCTCAAAAAGAAAAAACGGAACCCTTATTAGATCACTTTCTTGTCCGTCTGTCTGTCCGTCTTGCACCACCGATTTTCTCAGGAACGGGTGGCAAGTTGAAATTGATACCAGGTACTGAGGTCTATAGTCCCTATTAGGTTTATAAAAATTAAGGTCCTGAGTCAACATCATAAAAAGATATGGACAAATTTAGAAAGTATCAAAATTTACCTTAATTTTTAACTTTTTTTATTTTTCAGACTTTTCCCTTTACTTCTGCTGTAAGACCTTGCTTTTAACCAAAATTGACAATTCTAGGTCAACCGGAAGTACCCTATAGGTTTTGGGTCGAAAACCTATATGGTAGTCCCCGTTGACCTGGAATCTTAAAATTGTGGCAAAAAGCAAGGTTTTACAGCACTTGTAAAGGAAAAAAAGTCTGGGTGCTATTTTAATAAAATATATATGTTTGCCGCACTCAGTTTTGTAGGGTCCGCAAACAATTTTGATACAGGGCCCTATTAGGCCTAGCTACGCCACTGTCTTCTGTCATCTACAAATGACATAAGAGATACAAGAATGCGTGTCTAATTAAATTGATTTCCATACTGTGAATTGCTTGAAGTGTTAATAACGATGTAACGTAATAAATAATCGTTAAAAAGTAATAAGAAGCACTCTCCTAAACTACTTTTAAATTATTCTATACGATGACCCCTTTAAAAAGTACAACTGGGAATTAAATATTCATTTTTCTGTGTTAGACCCTCTCGGCATACAAATAATTAATAACCCATTTTTTTTAAATTGTGGGTTGCAATAATTTTATACTACAGTTGGGTATTTTGTTTGTGGTTTTAAAAGAGAGACAAGAAAAAATTGTATGGACTTTTTAGCATATAAAATCGAGGAGAACATCCCTCCTGGAATTGGTTTTGGCGCATTCATGAATCGTAACTTAACGAATACCGTTTAATAAGGTGTAACACACATACTTATAATCTTAACAGATTATTAAAGATGTGTAGCTAGGCCTACGACCAAGACCTAGTTCTTATCAATATCATCCATGTATTATTTCCTGTTTCCGTATACAGACTAGTGAAGATACCCGTCTGTTAAGGCCAGAGTAGTAGTCAAACCGCCACTAAGAATTAATAAATAGGAATTGCATAATTAAATAGGTATTTCATTATGTACATTCCGAGTTCACGGACGGTCGACTACTTTTCAACCTTATTGCTTAGGACATAAGAGTGAAGAGTAGAAGACCCTCGGTGAACTCGGTTGGCATCATCTGCCTAGCCTTTTCCCAACATGTTGGGGTCGGCTTCCAGTCTAACCGGATGCAGCTGAATACCAGTATTTTATATGGAGCGACTGCCTATCTGACCTCCACAACCCAGTTAGTAAGACTGGTTGTCAGACTTTCGGGCCACTGACTACCTGTTACGATACGACAGCCAAAGATATAGAAATGACAGGCGGCACCAACGGCTTGACGTGCTTTCCGAGGCACGGAGGAAACTCGATATGTAAGGGTGGTCACCCATAGGGCACGCCACAATAGTGGCGGTAAGTCCCCTCTTTGAGGAGTGGCTTGAGAGACGCCACGGCGTCCTCACCTTCCGCCTGACGCAGGTCCTCACCGGACACGGTGTTTTCGGGAGGTTCCTGCACCGAATCGGGCGGGAGGAAACGCCCGGGTGTTTCCACTGCGAGAATCGACCGGAGGACACGGTGGAGCACACGGTGGAGGTGTGCCCCGCATGGGCGGAGCACCGCCGTGTCCTCGAAGCGGCGATTGGCGGCGGCGAGCTCTCGCGTCCGGCCCTGGTGCAAGCTTTCTGCGAAGCAGTAATGCTAGAGAAGGAGGTGGCGGAACGTGAGAGGGAGAGAACCTCACAGCGTCCCGGCCGCCGCGGGAGACGCCCCGGGTCGTGTTCCACGCACGCCTCAAAGAGAGTCAGCAAAAAGGAAGGGGTCCGAAAGGACCGATGCCTGCCGGGGTTGCGGGACTATTCGAAAGAGATACCGTGGCCCCGGAACACAAAGGGCGATGAAGGAACATGGATGGGTTTTAGTCAGTAAAAGTCTGACACTCCCTCCTGCTCCGCCCAGAGCGGGAGAAGTCATTTGACGATTTCCCATCCGAAAAAAAAAAAAAAAAAAAAAAAAAAAGGGTGGTCACCCATCCCTAGACCAACCTATTTATTATTATCATCAAGTCACGAGCTCCTCAGTGAACTCGGTAGTACATGTATAAAAGTTTTACCATCATCCAGCATTGGATAAAGTGTATCCTACCCATAACGGATGTGTTTATTCCAGAGTGCCGGCAATTTATTATTTTAGGCCAAAATAAAATCAATAAAATCAGTGTTTTTTTACTGAACTTGTTTTTTTTCTTTTCAGTTTTTATTTAAAGTTATTAGTTATTTTTACGCAGTCGGGTTTTCTTATATTTTTTATTTTACAGTTTTTTGTTACGATTCTAATAAGATAGAGAATTTCTCATTTTATTTATTTTGGTGTACATTTATCATTTTAAAGTTCACAAACCTACCTAGTCATTCGCACGTATCTTGTATAGATAAATAAATAATAATATACCATATTAAAATCCTCATCATGAGCCCTTTAATTAGATACCCTTAATGCAGTCTCCAAATTTTTTTTGCTTTACACTATGGCGTCTCACAGCTGTCATGTTGGTTGGTTTTTCGTGTCACCTATCTAAGAACACTTGGGTTATTAAGACGAATCTAACGATACACAGGGTGTAAACATCACGAATCCGTCAGCAAAGCATTCTGTACATCAAACTAAGTAACTTTACACAAAAATTTTTACTGGGAATCGACTTTTTTTTTTGGGGTGAAAAGTCATGTTTTGTGGTAGAACTCAATGTAACGCACTCAAAACATTGTGTTGATGGATGGATTAAATAGTACGTGGGTCGTGGAGGTGTTTAAAGTAAAAAGAGCTTACATTCAATAGTGCCCATTAACCTCATCGAATGTAACTTAATTAATGTGAGCGAAGCTGCGGGCAAAAGCTACAGTATCATTATGAAGCGGTCCATATCTCAAAAACTAAATTATAACCATATAAAATATAGTACATTTTGATACAAGTGGAAAAGTTTGTTATTGCATTCGAGGCGGAATTAACAGCGAGGGTGTCATTGAGCCGAGAAACGTGTATCAAAAGACGTTTTTCAATACACTCTTGAAGAAATAAAATATCTTAATACATACATTTCCCATTCAACCTATCAGCGCGCGAGTTGAGTTCCGTACCATGCATTTTACAATTTTACGGTTTCGCTTCAATAGATTAGGTTTAATCTACCGAAAAATCGCTAGATAGATTACAATCAAACGGTTTTTATAATTTTACGATGACACATACAGGGTGTGGCGTAAGTAGTGGTCCACCGTTCAGGATTCGATGAACCAGGTAATTAACTATAACAATTAAAAATTTAAACCATTTATACCCAAGGGTTCCGAAAATATTTCCTTTTTGTCTTTTATTTACGAAATTTCTACCCTTTATTACAAATTTGGTTGTAGTTTCAACAAAAGTCATTAATCTTTCATTTTGATTTCTGTTAATTACTGCTGAATACTAGAGCTACCACGATAAATTATGATTTTTTATGTAAATTCAGCTCTTTTGAAGAATGAGTTGGTTCTTCTCTAATTTTAACCCAAATTTTTAACACACCATCAAGTTCAAGAGCGATTTTTGTAAAAAAAAACGTACCACATTGTCAGTGCCCATGTATTTAATAATATGCCTACTAAATGCCGATTTCAAAATGATATCATTATAACAGATCCAATAATTTAACAAAAAGATATTCAATTTTAATTGAAGAAAAGAAGATTTTCATTAAACTATTTTTTTAAACTTTCTTGCGTTAATACTTACGATATTTGCTAAAAAATGCACTACAGTGTCAATGCCCATTTGTTTTAAAAAAAACTACTATAACAGAGTTATGTAGACCTAACTTGTTACTTCAGGTATTTGAACAAAGAATAAAAAAAAAAACAAATCACTTTATTTATCATTTATTATTAATATTTGTCATGATTACAATCATTAAAATTAAACGAAATGTTCATAGTAAGCGGGACAGCCATCGTTCTGCAGCCACATGTCTTCTTGGACTTCAGGAACGACACCTTCCAGAAGCAAGGGCAAGTCAATTTGCAAAAAACTTAAATATCTTTCTGCATTTAATGTTTCTGGCAGCTCGTGTGGACCGATTATCTGTCCGTTAATGATACCGGTCCAAAGGTTTATTTTAAATTGATACTGTGATCTGTCTTGCCTTATGAGATGCAGGTTTTCTAGCTGCCAGTTATGCAAATTGTGTAGATTTAAATATCCATCTTTTTTGCAGGATGACTCGTCGCTCCATAGTATTTTATTAAAAAACTGCGGGTCTTCTCTTATTCTGCGTAGCATTACTCTACAAAATGTTACTCTCAAGTGATAATCTCTTGGTAGCAATGAATGTACCCTTTGATAGTGGTATGGGTACAGTTCATGTCTTTTGAGTATTCGATGTACAGATCTAGTTGATATGCCAGTTCTGCGACTTAAGACACGGATTGATGTTGAAGGATCTTCTGTAACTAAATTCATTAACTCTTCATCGTTGTGTCGTCGCGGTCGTCCTTCACCTGCACCGCCTTTTTACCTGACATGTTTGTGCTTCAACACAAATCACATTAGAAATGTAAAAAGTTAGATTGTATCCGTTTTTTAAGTTTTAATACGTTTTGTAATAGTATTAACGCAATAAAGTTTAAAAAAGTAGTTTAATGGAAATATTCTTTTCTTCAATTAAAATTGAATATCTTTTGTTAAATTATTGGATCTGTTATAATGATATCATTTTGAAATTGGCATTTAGTAGGCATATTATTAAATACATGGACACTGACAATGTGGTACGTTTTTTTTTACAAAAATCGCTCTTGAACTTGATGGTGTGTTAAAAATTTGGGTTAAAATTAGAGAAGAACCAACTTTTTCTTCAAAAGAGTTGAATTTACATAAAAAATCATAATTTGTCATGGTAGCTCTAGTATTCAGCAGTAATTAACAGAAGTCAAAATGAAATAATAACGACTTTTGTTGAAGCTACAACCAAATTTGTAATAAAAGGTAGAAATTTCGTAAATAAAAGACAAAAAGAAAATATTTTCGGAACCCTTGGGTATAAATGGTTTAAATTTTTAATTGTTATAGTTAATTATCTGGTTCATCGAATCCTGAACGGTGGACCACTACTTACGCCACACCCTGTATGTATAAAGGATTCCATCTGGTATCTCAGCACATTCTTTATCCAATGGAACTCGTATCAACATGAAGCTGTACCTCGTTATCTTCCTCTCCCAATGCATTAAATAGTGATCCTTGTCCACGTGGCTATACTGTAACAGCTGCTCGGATCTGCGTTCCAGAAGAATAAGTATGAAAACAACTCTTAGGCCATCATTAGATACCTACTATTTAATACGTGTTGTGGCTTAAGACATTTGTGGGAGATTAGCCGGATTAACCACATCGAATGTAGAATAATCGTTTTCAAGTAATAAACATATTTTAATCAGTATCATATGGGTCAAATTTTGTGGTACTTATTATGATGTATATTTTCACACTTTTGTTACATATTTCAAGCATATACAGGGTGTAAACAACCTCATCACGAAGCCGCAAGCATTCTGTACATCAATCTAAGTAACTTTACGCAAAAATTATTGCTGGGAAACGACTTTTTTTTGGGGTTAAAAATCATGTTTTGTGGTAAAACTCAATGTATCGCACTCAAAACATTGTGCTGATGGATGGATTGAATAATACGGGGTCGTGGAGGTGTTTAAAGTAAAAATCTTACAATAAAAACTTGTATTAAAAAAAACTTAATTTGGACGTATTATCTGTGCATTTTCCGCAAACAATCTGGTTTATGTGGTATTTCAAGTTTGTTAATCGTTATATATTTATGACATTCTTATTTAACCTATTACTTGTAAGTAAATCCTACAAATATTACAAATGCAGAAGTAAGTTTGTTTGTTACCATTTTATGTCTAAACCACTGAACCGTTCATCCTGAATTTTTATAATTATACGTTGTCAGGTGCACAGAAACGGATATAGTAGTATATATAGGATACCTTTCATTCCGAAAATGTGTAATAATGTTCCCGAGGAAAACAATACCGTTCTTATGATAATAGATGCCACACGTCTTTAGAATCATAATTGAATTTTATTATTAAAAAACTTTAGTTGTGTGTTTTAAATGTCAAATTCTAAATTACGCGAGCGATTCCGCGGGCTAAAGTTAGTATAATTATGAAGCAGTCCATAATAATCTTAAAAACTAAATTATATTTAAATGAACAAAATTATTTTTATATCTAATTCAAAGCACTTTTCGTTGAAAGTTCTTTTTACATTTTTTTCTACCTTGATAACATTTTGCCGTAGGTATGACAACGGAACCCTAAAAATTTTGCACCTAAAATTATTCGTTTTCTTTTTTTAACTTATAATGTCAAGATCAAATAATATAAATAACTATTAAATCATGGATCACATGGATCTGGTTTCTGAGTACATTCTCGAATCTCGTGCCAAGTGGACTCGTATCAACATGAAGCTGTACCTCGTCATCTTTGTGGTGCTTGCTGCACTTGCAGCTATCACGTTTGCAACTCCCTCTAGCCCGGAATTTGATCATTGTCCTGAAGGCCTTGTTAGATTACAAGATGTCTGCCATAACGAAGATGACGTGAGTACCTACCTCTACACTAATATTATAAGCTTAATAGGCGAGACGACAAAAAAAAAACTAATTAGTCCGTCAGATAGATTTCCAAAAAATATTGGACACAGATTTTTTCTTTTGTTACGTAAACCAAAATTGACGAAGATACGTCACGCCTTGGTATAATTTTTAGCTAGTTCTGACGTCACGAGCACCCACTTCCGAGCGTTGCGCACTTGCGTTTTATCTTTGTTAATATTCATTGATTTACAAAAACAAAAAATATGTGTCCATTATTTTCCAATACTCTAACTGATGGACTAAAAAGTTTTGCAATTTTTTGATACTGTCGTCATGCCTATTACTACAACATTTAAATAATTTCATTACACACTTAAAATAAAACAAATGATAAATTCTAATACGAAACATATTGACTGCATTATTAGTGGATGGAATGATTTTATTCTACATTTGATGGGTCCCGACTGTTGCAGTCAATATGTTCCGTATTAGAATTTATTATTTGTTTTATTAGACGTGTATATTTAAAATGAAATTATTTTAATGTTGTAGTAATTAAATTGCTTTCTACACTTCTGGACTGAACTTGCTTATTCTTTTCAGTTTTTATTTAAAGTTACTAGTTAACTATTATGAGTTATTTAATATTTATAAAATTGGTTACCAGAGAAGGTTTAAAATTAATTTATTGCATAATTAATTAAAAACGATTAAATAAACTAACAACAAACTATAAAAGGGCATCGAAAAACTCCTCAACGCTGCGCGCTGTCAGCTGGTAATGTGCCAAAGAGACTGGCGACGTTTCCACGTTGTATGGCAACACTTAGCCTCTGGCCAAGGTAAAAGCCAGCCCTCGGTCACGGGAAGCGTCAACTAAGCAACTGTTAACTATTAATAGTTATTTTTTACGCAGTCGGGTATTTTTTTTTATTTTTAAGTTTTTTTTTTGTTACGATTATAATTATTTTTTTCTATTTCATTTATTTTTATGTACATTTATCACTTTAAAGTTTACAAACTTACTTATTCATCCGCGCGTATCTTGTATACTTAGGTAAATAAATAACATTTTTTTTTTAATTAAAATATGGTCATGATTTACTATTTTAAAATCCTCATGAAGAGCCCTTTAATTTGATACCCATACCGCAGTACCAAAAAAAAATGTTTTTACTTTAAAATATAGCGTCTCACAGTCGTCATGTTGGTTTTTTTTTCGCGTCACCTAAAGGGTGTAAAACACCTCTTAACGAAGCCGAAAGGCACTTGTTCCCCCCGTCATTGCGATCATTTTTTTGTTCTACACCATACCTGGGTACCTTCTAATTATATTTGGGGTCAAAGTTCCAGACTTTTGACAAGTTTTTAATGTAAGATTTTTACTTTAAACAGCTCCACGACCCCAGTACTATTCAATCCATCCACCAGCACAATGTTTTGAGAGCGTTACATTGAGTACTACGACAAAACATGATTTTTCACCCCAAAAAAAAAAGTCGTTTCCCAGCAATAAGTTTTGCGTAAAGTTACTTAGTTTGATGAACAGAATGCTTGGTTGACGGCTTCGTGATGAGGTCTTTTACAACCTGTATATAATAACACTTGGGTTACCAAGACGAAACTAACGATATGTTAATTAAATAAATCCGTGCAGCGGTTTGGAAGATATTATGAGGTAATAAAGAATATACTTGCATACATATACTTACCTACATACAAGATACGCGCGAAAAACATAACCCATCCTTGGCAGTCGGGTAAAAAACAACAGCCGTTGCATACATTTTGACAGTGTAGGTATTGCTCTTTTGTAGAGGTAACTGCAGATGTTTTGTCAATGTTCGCTCTACAACTATTTTAAATCTCTTTGATTCTCACTTTCTTGTGCTGGCTCTCTGAGAGCCTGTGACATAGTATCAGGGATAGCGATGACTGCAGGACGGTGGGAAAACACACAGACAACCTGTACGGTCGAACAAGCTATTTGGTTTACATTTTACAATGTAATTTGTTGGCTAAACTGTAAACCAAATAGTTTGTTCGACCGTACATTGGCACGATTGTGAAATAGATTAGTCATGCTTGTGCGTTGTAGCAGCATACGTGCCAATTTCTATGTATTTTTCACAAGTTACCTTTTTAGGGTTCCGTAGTCCTGACAAGGAACCCTTATATTTTCGTCATGTCGTCTGTCCGTCCGTCCGTCAGAGGTTTTGCTCAGAGACTGTTAGTCTTCGATCAACAATTACTGTTAGTACTAGAAAGCTGTCATTTTGTAGAGGTGTGTATATCAATTACGCCGACAAAATGGTAAAAAAAATTTTGTAAAACATATTTTTTTAGGATAGTTCCCCTACATGTGAAGTTGGGATGAATTTTTTATTCGTCTGTCCCATCGTTGAATAGGTCTTTTAAAATGACTTAGGGGTTGAGCAAATACTATTTTTCAATTTAATGCTTCATTTACGAAATCTTAAACTTCAAAGTGCAAATATTTGTTCCAGTAAAAGTAAGTTAAGTCCAGTAAAAGTAAGTGAAGTAAGTAAGTAAAAGCTAAACTGCTGGCTTGAAGAATCTGGAAAAATTAATGATGATAGTACATTTTATGAACTTTAAAGGAAAATTATAGCGGATAAGATAACTTTATTAGTTTAGCAGTAATAGCCGTTGAATTTGGGTGTTGGATAATTTTGTACCAAATACAAAATCCTTAAAATAAATCGATCTTTATCACAATAAAGATCGATTTATTCTAAGGATTTAAGGGTTCCGTAGTAGACCCTTATCACAATAAGGGTCTACTACGGAACCCTATACTGCGCCTGGCCTGACACGCACTTGGCCGGTTTTTATGAATATAACATGTAAAGTTACATGGTGACAACAAGTAATACATTTCTTGTTGTCTTTGTTAATATTATCTTACACACTATTGTACAGAATCTGGTACTTCTAATGGTCAGATTGCTGGGGAGTTTGTTCCGCGACTTTTTCGTCCCAGCTACTACACTAGGAAGTATCGAACGGGCGTTTTGGGGGACTGTCTCTTGTATATCTTGCCGTTCAAAAAGTGCTGATTATTATCAGCCTAATTTAAATAAATGACATTTGATTGTGAATGGCACAACCATAAGTAAAACAGCATAAAATCTCACTGCGGCGACACAGGCTTCCTCCCAGTAAGAGACATAGAATATAAATTGTTGAAACTAGGTATGCTTTATTGAACTTCTAACAATCCATTTAAGGCGATTACATGAGCTAAACGCGAGTTTTATAATGCAAAAAAGCATTTGATTCACTGCAATAAACAAAACCAGAAAAATATATGATATTCTTCAGGATATATGCTAGTACCATTGTGTTTTGAAAACATAATACAACAAATTTTATTCGATAGAAAAAAATCACGAACTTATCTCTAAAAATTTCTTTTAACGAGTAAAAACCATACTAAAATATATGCGATAATTCTGATTTTTTGGCAAAACACTAGTATCGTAGTGTTTTACTTTTTTAGTATAATCAATAGATTTTTTGTAAATCGCAAAAAACCACTCATTTCGCACTATTCGGCCGCAGTGATTGACGTAACAACCACTTTGTCGTGCAAGCTGATTAGAACTTTATTCTAACAGTATTTCAAACGAAGTTTGAACCAACACAAATACAGTTGCTTATTTAGCACACGTAATCGCCTTAAGTTGATGAAATTGTAATTAGAAAAAAAAATGTGAAATCAAATAAGTAGTATTTTTTTCTCATCTTTTTACATTCAAAAGGATGGCCCGTCCTTCACCTTGGCCAAGTACTATTTGATAACCACTTATAACATACAACGTATGTTTAGAATTAGAAGCACGATTTTATAAGTAGGTATCTAGGCAATTCGAAATGGAGTTAACATATTTTTTACGTAGCATTTAATTAGATATCTGCCTCGTTGGTCTACTGATCGGCACGACTAACATTTCATTAGATATCTGTTGGTCTACTGGTCGACACGAGTAACATTTCATTAGGTATCTGCCTCGTTGGTCTACTGGTCGGTACGACTAACATTTCATTAGATATCTGCCTCGTTGGTCTACTGGTCGGTACGACTAACATTTCATTAAATATCTGTTGGTCTACTGGTCGACACGAGTAACATTTCATTAGGTATCTGCCTCGTTGGTCTACTGGTCGGTACGACTAACATTTCATTAGATATCTGTTGGTCTACTGGTCGACACGAGTAACATTTCATTAGATATCTGCCTCGTTGGTCTACTGGTCGACACGAGTAACATTTCATTAGATTTCTGCCTCGTTGGTCTACTGGTCGACACGAGTAACATTTCATTAGATATCTGTTGGTCTACTGGTCGACACGAGTAACATTTCATTAGATATCTGCCTCGTTGGTCTACTGGTCGACACGAGTAACATTTCATTAGATTTCTGCCTCGTTGGTCTACTGGTCGACACGAGTAACATTTCATTAGATATCTGCCTCGTTGGTCTACTGGTCGACACGAGTAACATTTCATTAGATTTCTGCCTCGTTGGTCTACTGGTCGACACGAGTAACATTTCATTAGATTTCTGCCTCGTTGGTCTACTGGTCGGCACGAATATCATTTCATTAGATAACTGTTGGTCTACTGGTCGACACGAGTAACATTTCATTAGATATCTGCCTCGTTGGTCTACTGGTCGACACGAGTAACATTTCATTAGATTTCTGCCTCGTTGGTCTACTGGTCGGCACGAATATCATTTCATTAGATAACTGTTGGTCTACTGGTCGACACGAGTAACATTTCATTAGATATCTGCCTCGTTGGTCTACTGGTCGGCACGACTAACATTTCATTAGATAACTGTTGGTCTACTGGTCGACACGTCTAACATTTCATTAGATATCTGCCTCGTTGGTCTACTGGTCGGCACGACTAACATTTCATTAGATATCTGTTGGTCTACTGGTCGGCACGACTAACATTTCATTAGATATCTGTTGGTCTACTGGTCGGCACGACTAACATTTCATTAGATATCTGTTGGTCTACTGGTCGACACGAGTAACATTTCATTAGATATCTGCCTCGTTGGTCTACTGGTCGGCACGACTAACATTTCATTAGATAACTGTTGGTCTACTGGTCGACACGACTAAAATTTCATTAGATATCTGCCTCGTTGGTCTACCGGTCGGCACGACTAACATTTTATTAGATATCTGCCTCGTTGGTCTACCGGTCGGCACGACTAACATTTCATTAGATATCTGTTGGTCTACTGGTCGACACGAGTAACATTTCATTAGATATCTGCCTCGTTGGTCTACCGGTCGGCACGACTAACATTTTATTAGATATCTGCCTCGTTGGTCTACCGGTCGGCACGACTAACATTTCATTAGATATCTGTTGGTCTACTGGTCGACACGAGTAACATTTCATTAGATATCTGCCTCGTTGGTCTACTGGTCGGCACGACTAACATTTCATTAGATAACTGTTGGTCTACTGGTCGACACGACTAACATTTCATTAGATATCGGCCTCGTTGGTCTACCGGTCGGCACGACTAACATTTCATTAGATATCTGCCTCGTTGGTCTACTGGTCGGCACGACTAACATTTCATTAGATAACTGTTGGTCTACTGGTCGACACGACTAACATTTCATTAGATATCTGCCTCGTTGGTCTACCGGTCGGCACGACTAACATTTCATTAGATATCTGCCTCGTTGGTCTACTGGTCGGCACGACTAACATTTCATTAGATAACTGTTGGTCTACTGGTCGACACGACTAAAATTTCATTAGATATCTGCCTCGTTGGTCTACCGGTCGGCACGACTAACATTTTATTAGATATCTGCCTCGTTGGTCTACCGGTCGGCACGACTAACATTTCATTAGATATCTGTTGGTCTACTGGTCGACACGAGTAACATTTCATTAGATATCTGCCTCGTTGGTCTACTGGTCGGCACGACTAACATTTCATTAGATAACTGTTGGTCTACTGGTCGACACGACTAACATTTCATTAGATATCGGCCTCGTTGGTCTACCGGTCGGCACGACTAACATTTCATTAGATATCTGCCTCGTTGGTCTACTGGTCGGCACGACTAACATTTCATTAGATAACTGTTGGTCTACTGGTCGACACGACTAACATTTCATTAGATATCTGCCACGTTGGTTTACTGGTCGGCACGACTGCTGAGCGCTAAGTCCTGGGTTTGTTTCCCAGGTCGGGCAAAGTGTTATTAGGTGTTTCAATCCGGAATTTCTTAATAGCAGCCACGGAGTTGTGATTTGTGCCCGGTTGATGGCATTGGCAATAGACTCGCCACCTATGACATAGGACTTAAATAATATCTGGCAAAATGTGGGTGTAATATTAGGTACCTCTGCCTTACTCTCGGGATTACAGGCGTGATGTTATGTCATTTAATTGCCATAATGAACTACTGACTCACAGCATACTATCTTTCGTTACCCAACAGCACGTGATTTTCAACCAATAACTCCGACTATTACAAAATATTTTGCATGTGTTACCTACATTTATTATATCAGAAGGCACATATTAAATTACATGTTGAAACACGGCCAGAAATCACATTAAATAAAATAGATTAAGTTTTTTTTGTAAGGTGATACCTGCCTTTTTTTTACGAACTGTCTCGTGAATTCGTCCGCCTTCTTATGGTACGATTCCGATAGCGTCGGCCACAGCAAATACGACTGGCGTCTATATAACTCTATGAGGACACTTCAGCGGACAGCAAATGTTGTTGCCGCCGACTTGCATAGAAACAAAGATATGGACATAAAAGAAAGACAGGACAACGCAAACAAATCTCTTGTCGTTACCACTTCTTGTAAGAGCCAACTGGTTGCTCCTGCAAACTTGTCAAATTAGTTAGGTACAGTCACTTTAAGATGGCGCTGCTGGTCAAGAAAAATTTAATCGATAAACGTAAATAAATGTACCAATATTGACAACATTGGTACATTTATTTTAGTTCTATTTTCTGTGGTTGAATTGTACGACAATTTGCTTTACAAAACCAGGGGATCACATTTATCTGTAAAAGTTCTTCTGATAACCTATCTAAATCTCAAGACTTACATTTCTCTGCATAGAAACCTGGGGATGTGGCAATGTGATTAGGCTGCATTGCCGCTGCGGATTGCGGTTTGCTGTTGTGATAATCTTCAGAACTGTACCTTAATAATACTGTTGACACAGAAGTGACATCTCGACAGTCGGCAGTGAGTTATTCCAGAATAGCACGTTAGTATTAGTAGTACAAAAAAATAACATATAATACTGATTGAAAAAAAAATGTTAAGTCATTTTAAGTTAAGTTACTTTAACCCCTAAAGTAACTAATGTAATGTACTATTGTGTGATTTATTTTTTAGCTTTACTTATACCAACAGATGGTGTGAAATTTCAACAGTATCGCGTGATGTGTCTAGCCATTAAATCAATAACAAATTCAGCGAGCATTCGCGGCGCTTTTAGACTACTTGCACGGAGCCGACGACCGGTTTAAAGGAAATATATTTATATTTATATTTGTCATTGATATATTTGACGTTTAACTTAGCAGCTTTTTCGGTATTGCTGTGATAATATTAAAAATAAATACGCAAGTCACCAAAATCAAAGAACGAGCAAAGTCCACCGAGTGATAATTAAAATCTAATTGTTAATGTCAATAAAAACTATATTTGATGGTATTTAAGGCATATCTACTTCATGCTTGTGACCTTAACAGGAAAATTCGTTTTCATTTATTTGTATTTGATTTTTTTATTATTTATGTGCCCAGTTCATAATGTTAAAGGCCGTTTGAAACGTGTTTTATGACAATCGTTATTTAGTCAGGTGTTTGTTTTAGCAATACTTCCTACGGCTTCTTAGTAGGTACAGTCACGAGCACCAATCATGTAAACACTTAAGGGGCTCCCCCATGCACACTAGCGCCACTTTAGTAAAAAAATCAGAACTCGTTAAATACACAATTAATATAAAATCTGATTGACAAAATCAATCATTTGGTCTTCTAAATTACATATATACATATATACGTCTGCTTAACTCATTGAAAAATAGCTCGCTGTCGTTACAGATACAAAATGGAAAAAAACGGCCGTTTTTAGCAATTTTTCTAACTGTAACTACAGTGAAGTATATTTTAATGAATTAACTAGACGTCAATAATCTAGAACTCTAAAGCATTGATTTTGTCAATCAGATTTTATATTTTTTTGTGTATTTAACGAGTTCTGATTTTTTTACTAAAGTGGCGCTAGTGTGCCATTGGGGAGCCCCTTAACAACTTTTGAAAGTGTTTTTCTCCTACTGTTCTGATTAAAACATGTGGTTACGAACATAGTATTTTGGAAGTCATATTTTTATGACAAAGAGTTTCATCTCCAAGTTTAAATCCCTATTTCTCGCGAAAATTGCTTTTATATTTAGGAAAGTGTATTGGTACTGGTCACTGTGCAAATTGTACTGCCATGAGTTTTAAAATAAAAGGTTCATCGGAAAAACGAATATAGGTACTAAACGGGGTGTAAAATACACGTTACATCGCGACATCGGCGCATTCTGTCGTTAAATAATAATAAAAAAAATATTTTTAGTAACTAGTATACATCACACTAGTGATGTACAAAATGCGGAGACGAGAGCTACGTAATGGAGCAAACGGCAAATTATCATTCTCATCTCATCTTATTATCATGATAATTATGCGTTACGAAATTAAGATTTAAATAGATTTAGGGTTTTCATATAACTATGGGAACACCAAAAATATTTACTTATTTATATTTTACTTGTACGGATATTCATTGCAACATGTGCAATATCTGATGAGTGATGACACATTTATGCTCTCGGCCAAACGATCAAAACACTCCAAATTGTTATATTTTTATGATCATGTATTTTAGTATCTGATGATGGTTTCAAAAGCAGGCGCATCTAAATGTAATTTTATCGAATTGTTATTGATTTAAATATTGTATTGGTAATCAGTGCCTGAAAAATACAAATTTATCTGTTAAGTTTTGTAAACTCGAAAACTAAAATGTAGAACGAAAAGTTTATTTCACGCTTATCGCAATTAAAACTAAGTTAACTAACTAAGTTAAAAGAGGCTATGTATTTAAGACTTACTTTAAAAAAAAAAATTTTTTTTCTTGCTCTTGCAAATATTTTAAAAGTTTAAATCAACTTGGGTGTAGATAGTATGAATACTAATTTAAATATACTTTGGGCGATAAATGTGGTTTAAACATGAAATCTAGATATTTAATTAGTTTATAATTTGTTTAATTATAATAAATAAATAAATAAATATCGCTGGACATTACACACAGCGCCATCTAGTGCCACATTAAGCAACAAGGCTTGTGTTGTGGATACCAGATAGTTGATATACTACATAGATACTTTTTGTTTGTAAATACATACTGCAGGCGTACCTGCACAGGTAGACCGGAGCGTGTATGGGAGTAGACCTGTACAGTTTATTGAACCTGCGCAGGCGACCGGCGCAAAATCGAAAATCAATTATTTCTAATGTCACCGTACGGTGTGCCTGAGTGTGTGTGCGTGTACTCCGGTCGCCTGCGCAGGTCGCGTCATTTGTTTTCTAGTATCGGTCCTGTATGGACGGTCGTCGCGTCGCTCGCATCACAACACGCGAAAATGGCACCACGAGTCTCAACTAAAAGAGTTCTTGAAGATTTTATAGAAATATATAGAACTCATCCATGTCTTTGGCAAGTCAAAAGCAAAGAGTACCATGATCGAGAGAAAAAAGAATCCGCGTATCAATTGCTCATAGATAAATTGATCCAGATGCGAACAAAGAAGCTGTTGTGAGGAAAATCAATAATTTGAGAAGCAATGTGAGAAAGGAAAAGAAGAAATATGAACTATCTTTAAAGTCTGTGGCATCTGCTGATGATGTGTACTGTATTAAATTGTGGTACTACGATTTATTTAATTTCATTCATGATCACCTACTTAGTAATACCTACTTAGTAATATATTTTTTATTAAGTTGAATAAAACACATTATTATTTACATTTAAAATTACACGGAAGCTAATAACTATACCTAACGCCAAAAATCTGAATAACAGGTAGTAGGTAGGTAGTAGGTAGGTAGTAGGTAGGTAGTAGGTAGGTAGTAGGTAGGTAGTAGGTAGGTAGTAGGTAGGTAGTAGGTAGGTAGTAGGTAGGTAGTAGGTAGGTAGTAGGTAGGTAGTAGGTAGGTAGTAGGTAGGTAGTAGGTAGGTAGTAGGTAGGTAGTAGGTAGGTAGTAGGTAGGTAGTAGGTAGGTAGTAGGTAGGTAGTAGGTAGGTAGTAGGTAGGTAGTAGGTAGGTAGTAGGTAGGTAGTAGGTAGGTAGTAGGTAGGTAGTAGGTAGGTAGTAGGTAGGTAGTAGGTAGGTAGTAGGTAGGTAGTAGGTAGGTAGTAGGTAGGTAGTAGGTAGGTAGTAGGTAGGTAGTAGGTAGGTAGTAGGTAGGTAGTAGGTAGGTAGTAGGTAGGTAGTAGTAGGTAGGTAGTAGGTAGGTAGTAGGTAGGTAGTAGGTAGGTAGTAGGTAGGTAGTAGTAGGTAGGTAGTAGGTAGGTAGTAGGTAGGTAGTAGGTAGGTAGTAGTAGGTAGGTAGTAGTAGGTAGGAACAATGAACTTTATTTCAGATTTAAGTGGCGGCCACCATAATATTTAGAACAGAACTACTTCGCTCTTTTAATCGTAATTTAGTTTACATGATCATCTTGCCATGGTACTCTTCCCTCCTGATTAAAATAATTCATAAAATTTTCTCGGTCAATCTTCGCGGCGGGCGTTCAAAATATTTCCTGGGTTTCTTCTTTCTAAGTTTTCCACCGTACTATTTTGTGTATATCCTTTAGAAATAATAGTCCCGTGTTCGGGGTTTTCTCTATAGAAACATTTTTGAAGTGCATAAGACTTTTTTGAGTGTTCAATTAAAAAGTTATGTAATGCACAGGAAGCTTTGGTTACTTTATCGATATTTTCGGGTTCTAAATTTATATGAGTATAAAATATCCGAAATCGTGATGCCAGTATCCCGAAAGCGTTTTCTACAGTGCGCCTAGCCCGAGATAATCTGTAATTCAGGATTTTTCTTTCTTGCGATGTTAAATCTGCCTGCCGAAACGGTTTTATTATATCGGGGCGTAATGGAAATGCGTCGTCTGCCACAAATACATACGGCAAATATCGGTTACTTCTTGTTAACGTTTCACTGCATGGAATGTGTATTTCATTATTTTCTAATTTTTCAAAAAATACAATATGTTGTAGAATATCCGATGGAGGGGCTCCATCGGATATTCTACCATTCATGCCAACATCTATGTACACAATATGGTATTTTGCATTAACAATTGCCATAAGAACCACACTATGATGTCCTTTATAATTATAAAAATAGGATCCACTATCAGCCGGTGGAACAATCGCTATGTGTTTGCCATCTATTGCACCAAGACAATGAGGGAAGTTCCATCGTTCTTCATACATCTTTGCTATTTCTTTCCATTCTTCTTCAGATGTGGGAAACTGAAATATAAAAAACAGCATTATCCAGCATAAAATAACTAGGTAACTACTTATTCTATATAAATATATACCTATACTTATATAAAAAAAAAAACAGGGAGACAACACTCAAGATTCTTCAACTATCGATTATAACAGTGAATCGAGTGATAATAACAAGGCCCAATCAACATCGTCAAATAATAATTTATCTCGCCCACCAAAACCTGGTAAAGCAAAAAGGAATAATGAAACTATAGCAGATGAGGTATTGGTATCGGTACGAGATCATTTTAAACGTCCTCGTCCAATCTTAACAGAAGACCGCTATGATATTATAGGCAAAAGTGTGGCGATGAAACTGAGGGTTTTAGATGCGAAACAAATATTAGTTGCAGAAAAACTTATAAATGATTTACTGTTTGAAGCAGAAATAGGACACCTCACTCCCGAGCACGCCTATATTAACATAAGAGATATTCTGAGACAAAATCAACGAAGCTATGTTCCTCCTCAGCAATATCGTCAACAGGCTTATCAATCCTCTCCTATTTCCAATAGGACATATACCCCTGTAAGTTTTGTTTCTTCAGGAAGTCCTACCCCACCCTGCCTTCCTTTTCCAACCAGTCAACATTCAGAGTATCTTTCTCAATCATTTCAAACTAACCATCTACTTAGCACTCCCCAGGCCAATCCCCACGAAACACAAATGCAAACACCTATAATTCCTGGAAACCAGCCTGGTGAAACAGAGGTAGTTCTATCCATTCCAGATACTGCAGCGACATTCCTTAATACTTTCAGTGCTGATAATGTATAATTTGTACGTGACAGTTTAATTTTTGTAGTTTTTCAATTAAACTTTTTTTTTTCTTAATAAATATTATCCGTAATAAATTACAGTGTTTTCAATACTCACCTTCAAATAACCTTTCATTAGAACTTTATACAAGGCCTCACATGTTTCAGGAATAATTTTTCCAAGCGCTTGAGGTGAAATAATTGCTGAAAATTTTAGGTCCTCATAACTTCTGCCGGTTGCGAGAAATCTCAATGTAACTGATAATCTTTCGTGCGTAGAAATACTATTTCTCATAACTGTATCCTTTTTTTATCATAGGAGTAACCATTGCAAGTAAGTTTAGGTACGTTTTCTCGTCCATTCTGAGACAATTTTTAAAATCTTCAGGTTCTAATTTTAATTCATTTAATAAATTAACATGACTATAACTTTTCCTTTCCAATAACCAATGCTTACACCACTTTTTTCGCTTCCTTTTTACTGTTTTTGTATCTTTTTTCTTCAAAATTAAAGCAAGGCCTAACAATGCCAACGCGTCATCGTCCTCAATCGATGCCATCGCAAAAAGAACTGAAGACCGCTCAGGTAGACCGGAACGTCCCCATACACGCGGGGGCAAACCTGCACAGGTAACCTCTCCGGTAGATGTCCGATAGACCGTAGCGTGTATGGTCGGCTTTAAACGCACTGTATGGAATCAGTATCACTACCACTCGCGCCACTCGAGATTTTTTCTATAAAACTCCATACCGCAATCTACAGGGATTAGTTGGTAAAAACGAGATGAGATGATACCGATCAGTAGTGTTCATAAACGTGCTATGACTCTTCTTAGTCGAGACACTCTTGTCTGAGTGGTCGTGGTTGCACAGACGAGGTACACGGAGAGATGTTCGGTGGGTCGTTGACTTCCCCTAGGATTGCCCTTTCAGCGATGTGCTTCCATTTCTGCCGATTGGAGACGTTGCGAGTACACTGGACCATGGTGAACTCAGTAGCTTTCTTGATCAGGTCAGTCCAGCGAGTTGGTGATCGGCCGCGTGATCTTTTGCCCTCCACCTGGCCCTGAACCACCAGTCTCTCCATGGAATTTTCATTTATAGTGTGTGTGTATCTAACAAATACTGTATTATAATGACAGCAAATATGGTTCTGCAAAACTTTTCAACGAAGCTAAAATCGTATAATTATTCTATGCATCAAGCTGAAATTCTGAAACAATGTCGCCAGTTCAAGACACTGTCGCTTAAAAATAAACAGACGCAATGTTTATTTTGGCGCAGTCGCTGCAATTATTTCAGGAAATTTCATCTGCTGTTCTAAGGGGTGCTACACACTCAATCGGGTATATTATATGCGTTTGTTGAACAACTAAACTGACCCGAAGCACACGTGTTGGGTCATCAATCATGTTCAGGTGTGTTCGGCACAAAGTGAGCGTGTGCTGAGCGAATTATTTATCCCGAACGTATTCTCCATACATTCAATTTTGCCGACCGGCTGCGCGTTTTGTTGCTCCATAGGTACAAGTGTATTTAAATGTGTTTATTTAAATAATCTTGGTCATAACTACCTACTTATACTTTAGAATTTACTTATGCCTACTTTTTCGTTGCTACGAACCGCTACGACTGTGCAGGGCTGCGCCCTCTACGTCTCGCGTAGCACCGCAGGGCCGGTTCTACGAAATACTAAACGTCTGGTCCCAGTTCCCAAAATGTCCGTAATTGTACCATAGGTCCCCATAGGTCCCAAGCCCATAGTCTTTAGCCCATTTGCTTTAAACATTATGGAATAAAAATAAAAATACAAATTTGAAATTGAGTATAATATTTGATCAAATCTAATACTTTTATATGGTAATAAAAATAACATAACAAGTCAGCCAAGCTGGACTATCAATGGAAAAAATATTTATGAACATAAACATACAACATGTTTATGTTTTTAAATATTTTTTCCATTATTCGTTGTTTTGTTTTATTTTTAGTCGCATTTTTTTTTGTTTTTTCTCTAAGTTACACCTACGGAACTACGCTTTTAGAGCTGTAGTGTGAATAAATTAACTACAGTGTAGCTCTAAACGATAATTGAATGGAATAGCTCGATTTACTGCTTTTGTCGGCATCGTAAAGATTTCATTTAAAAACATTAAAACCCCTTGTCAGTGTCACAATCGGTGGCAATAGAGGCAGACAGTATTCTGGTCAGATTAAATATGCACATGTATTGGAATTCAATCATCGTAAACGAAGAACTCGTCAAAAAACAATCACTTACGCTTACGGTGTAAAACGTGTATTAAAGATTCAATAAAACCCATAACATAACACAACATTGTAAAGACGTGTAGGTACCAGCATTTCGCCAGGTTATCATTGACTCCTGTGTCATTAGGGGGCGAGCCTATTGCCATCAACCGGCCACAAATTCAGACTAAGAGCTATAAAACAACGCAAAAACTCTTAGCCCGACCTGGGAATCGAAAACAAAACCTCATGCTCAACTGCCCCGCTTGCACCACCGACCACTAGACCAGCTAGAAAAGTGTGAAGCGAAATGTAAAGGGTAAACACACCTTTGCTTAACCCTTTGGGAAATACAGGGTTGATGTTATTTGAGCGAAGTATAATTATTCGGAAACCCACTCGGTTATAAATGTGATTACTTCGATACTCCCATGTTCTATACTATTTTGTTAGGGCTTCGTCGCATGGGCGGACGGGAATCGGGCGTACTGCTAGTAAACAAAATACCACCACGCCAGTATCGCTCCAAACACCGGCCGTAGCGCACGCGTGCCACTAAACGTAACGTAGATTACTAACCTCTACAAATTTTACACGAAAAACGCGCGCGTAAAAGTTCAAAGACAACAACTGAAATTGTGACTCGTAAGTAATATTTGTTTTTCCAAACATTGTTAGTCAACTGTTACTGTTTATTGGTACGTTTTAGTATTGAGAGGGTTGAGTTTTGAGTGTATTGCGGTGTTTATTGTACCAAGTGGATTAAACGAATGCTCGCGATGCCGTCGGGAATTTAAACGACATATAAATAGATAGGTATTATATTGTCTTTGTTGGGAAAAGTGTGTTTTTAAACTAGTTTATTTTATTATAAAGAAACTCTACCTCTTTAGTTTCTACTAAGTAATTATTTTACAGTTGATATGTCTACGTTTTCTGACCTAGTTTTGAAAAAAACTTTGAATTTGTATTTCAATGTTTTCAAAGGATAAGTCTGTGTTGTTTTCAGCGTATTTTATATCTATTTATATTCATTATGATAAAGCTAATCATTGTCTTTATCAGAACCACTGTTTGTGTAATTAGGTATAATTATAACTAATACGTTATCTTCAAGACGGAATAGCAACGCATGGCTCAAATAAATCTTTAGCAAGTTTAAAATAATATTTATCAGTAATAACTTGGAGCGCGTCGTTTTTATTTATTTGGACCTAAATTAACAATATAACACAAAATACGTGTTTTGTTTTTGCTAAATCTTCATTCTCAATCTCCGTATTGTGCTAGATATTTGTCTTTAGTCAGATGAAAACTGACTTAATGTCGAGATACGTTCAGATTTATAAACTTTTTCTTTCCTTAAAATACAGCCCAGCTGTAATTTCCACTGTAGTGCTAGATACTCTACATTCTATTCTACAATTCTACAAATACTATATTCCAACTTGTTTTCCCAATAACATTTTATATCGGTAGCATAACTTTATAAGTTTTAAAATTAAAGTTTCAGAACTCCTGAAAATTTTCTGCTGAGATTTTTACTGGATTGAGTATTGTTCTTTGCTTCGGATACTTGAAAACAAAAGGGTATCTTTTGTTTATGAGTCTTGATGGATATCTGAAATTTAAAAGTTAGAGAAAGTTTATTCAGATGAAAGTTTGTTGAAATGCTACATAATTAAGAAAGGGGGATCCCAACATGTTTGACCGTCCTTTTTATTTTTGATAACATCCCTACATACATTTAAATCATAAACAATAATTGAATACTAAATAAAACAATTACTACACGAAATATTTATCGGCTAATATGTTTCAGCATTTTGTGTCCGACACATGTTACAAAACATTATCAACTTGTTCGATAGATAGCCCGGTATCGTGCAATAATACCCGATTGTAGATACAAATAATTTGACACGGAATTTTATCAAACCTGCACCGTGTGTCAACTCTATTATGGTCACTACAGTTATGATGGAAAATGTTGTCTAACAAATGAAGCTAAACTCGTTAAGAAAGAGGGAAACCTAACTAATAGTGACCTAATTAACCGAATTACATGCAATGAGTGAGAATAGTACGAATTAAACCTACTCCTTCTATTTGTATCGAATGTTCTTCAATGAGATCAGATGTTGAATTGTGGACAGTTCAGTTTCAGTAAATACAAATTTAGTAGATACAGAACTGTGGTTCTGTGCTGATGGTTCCGTTTTAGTAGATACAAATTTAGTAGATATGTCACCGGAAATGTATGAAATCCGTCATTGTATACAATTCCTAGGAAATGTATACAATTCCTAAAATAGATAGGAAATGTATGAAATATTTTATAATATGCATTTTACCTAAGATATCTATATTTCAGAGCAATCGAAAATGTTTTACATTCTTGATTCACACTTCAAAGTGTTTAGCTTTAAAAAAAATATACCGACTTGGGGCACCCCGACATCTCATCATCTCATCTCATTGTGTGTGGTTATTTATTTTTAAAACATTCAGAAAACCTATCAATCAACCTCAAACAAACAAAAAACCAACCCAAATTCAAATTTCGAAACAGATAAGGTGCAAACCATCTTAATAAAAATTCTGATTGCAGTTCTCAAATGTGTTTTATTTATTTTATTCACAGGGAGCATTCGTTTTATACATTTCCTAGTATCATTTCGGAATTACATACAACTCCTAGGAAATGCATACATTTCCCAGGAAATGTGTGTATAAAAGAATATTTGAAACATTATTTTACACATTTCCTAAGTAGGCTCGGCTTGTATACATTTCCTAGGAATTGTGTACAATTCCTAGATTTCATACATTCCCGGTAACAGATACACAATTACAGTTCATAATTCAGTTTTAGTAGATACAAATTTAGTAGATACAGAACCACAGTTCATTTTAGTGGATACAAATTTAGTAGATACAGAACCACAGTTCATTTTAGTAGATACAAATTTAGTAGATAAAGAACCACAGTTGATAGTTCAGTTTTAGTAGATACAATTTGAAGTAATGCAGGTTCGTAACGCGATCAAATAGCATAAAACCTCACAATAGGCAAAATGACGAGAAACACTTAAATATTTAGTAGATACTACCTAGGCATCGTTCAATCACCTTTTCGGCAACGACGAAGAAACAACGAAAAGACGGAAATGTGATAAGAATTTTCCTGCACCTCGCCAAACGGTCAATGTCAAATACTCAAGTTAAATGATACGCTGATAAGAGAACATGAAAGTACTAAAACCTACGTATTTAATGTCAGTAGGAATGTTATTATACGATAGTAGAATAAAACAAACATTTTGTACTAGCTTTAAACCATCCCTCCGCTCTCGGGGAGATCGCAAATTTTCCACGGCAACGTAAGAACTACCGAGTTCACCGACGGTCGACCACCTTTCAACCTTATTACTTAAGGCATAAGAGTGATAAAAGGCAGACCGTCCAAGTACTACCAAATTCACTGACGGCCTGACACTTAATCAGACATTTTATCCCGGTAATATCACCGGGATAAAAATGCCCGTATCCCAATCCAGGGTGTCTACTCTAAGTCCGTCACGAAGATACGGAGCCCGTCCGAAATTAGCTTATACTTTTAAATTAACCCTACTCCCTAATATTTTCGGATTCATGAGCTTTGAAAACACATTGGGATTATGGACAGATGATCAATCGTGTTGTCATTCATTTTTAGTTCGGGCCTCTAACGAATCTTATATCCGTAAGTGATACGGAGTGGAAAACGACCGTAACTTCGGCCGAAAGTCATCGGATATCGCACCGATATCCGATCAGCCGTATGTAACAGAATAAGTAACAAACAGACCGATTAACTTTCGCACTATGGAAGTATAAATTTTATGCTATCAGCTGAGAATGGGTATATATTAAGAATTAGCACCTCTACGTTTGATTTTTAAATATGCTACATATTACATACCTATGGTATACTTTATTACGTATCAAAAAGAACATACGTATAATGTAATGTACTTATGTTTAGGTATGTACTATCGAGGACACTCCGCCTGACCACCACTAAACTAATTTTTGCTTGCACTCGCAAAATAGAAACGCTCTCTAGCCCCGCCCCGTTGACTTTGTATAGAAATAATGAATGAAAAAATACCGAACCGGCCGAGCGTAATGACGACGCACGCCAAGCGAGAGTTATTGTTATTTTTCGTGCCAAAGTTGACGCTTTCCTAATAAGCCCAAACTTTAAGGGGGCGTGGCTCGGCGCCTTCGCATGATTTAAGCGAAAAAAAATTAAACTGGTCAGGCGGAAAAGACCCCGATAGTACTGCGACCTTGTCAAGTACGGTTAGCAACTGAAATATTTCACGATTTCAATCAATTACCTCATTTTTCGACGTATAATTCGACGATAATTTAATTTGAATAACCACTTTGATTATATTATGTTGCGTTATTAAGGGACACATTAATTTTATTACTTTACTTTCTACCAGGTAAGTGAAAAACTGACGTTACTAACTGGGTTGTGGGGGTCAGATAAGCATCCGCTCCATTAAAATTATGGATATTCAGCTGCATACGGTTAGACTGGAAGCCGACTCTAACATAGTTGGGAAAAGGCTACCTAAATGATGATCATACGTATCGCTAAATATAAATAAATATCGCTGGACATGAACACACAGCGCCATCTAGTGCCACAGTAAGCAACGAGGCTTGTGTCGTGGACACCAGATAGTTGATATACTACATAGATACTTTTTGTTTGTAAATACATACTTATCATACATATAAACATCCATGACTCGGAAACAAATGTCCATGCTCATCACACAAATATGTGCTCCAACCGGGACTAAACCCGGAACCCTAAGAACGTAAGGCAGCCTCACCACCGCTACCCCATTCGGGTCGTCGAAGTCGAAGTATAGGTAGATATAGAAGAATTATTTCCTTATACCTTCTATTAATTTATTTAAACACGCTGACGCCTGGGGAATCGCAGTTATTTTGATGAATGCTGGTTTTCCTTTAATACCGTAATGTAAATGTCCTTATACAAATACATGGATGGTGTCATATAAGCCCCTCACGTCACGGTCCGGTGGGAAATACAATTTGAAATAAGAATGTTCAGGACGATAGGGAGTTAAACAATGTGAATAATACGTACATACACGCATGCCTTTTCCGTATGGGGTAGGTAGAAACTACTCGTACACATACGCAACGTGACTGACCATTACCTAAATAAAATAAAACAATGAGTTACTCATTTTATCATAGATAATATTGTTTTATTTATGAGCAATAAATTGAGCATAGACAAACAGGATGACAAATTATAAAATATAAATTACTAGATCACTATGTTCAACTAAATTGTTGAGTTAGATACATTAGATTATATACGTTAGATTTTTTTTTTTCAATTTTACAAAAATATTATTTAGTTTTGGACACATAAATATTTTAAATAACTGACAAAAAAATTAAATTTGTTAAATTATTGTTGGGTTTGAAGCTTGAAGCTAGTACGCTGCCAAAATTAAAAAAAAAAAAATTAAATATTATTATTCGACACGTAGATTAAAGACCGGTAATTTTGAAAATCAAAAAGGTAAATTAATTTTCTACTAAAGGAAAATAAATTAGTTTCAAGGTAACTTATGTTCTTAGAAATACTAGAATTAACAAATCGATATATAGAAAAATTATTTTGTTAAAGAATCCGCTAGTTCTTATAAAAAAAAATAACGGATACCAGACTGACGTTTTTAAAATAAATATAAAAACTAAATACCTATTTTAAAAAAATAGAGGGACTGAAAAAAATTAAATCAAATAACCGGATGTATTCCATATACATGATTTATAGGTGTACTACCTAAAACTGCATCATTCCGTAACACACAATGAATAAGGCAAAAATAATATAGGTAGGTACGAGGTAGCTAATTTTAGGAATTATATCGAATGATTACTTATCGGACAAGCCAGATAGATGGGTTTAGTAACTAAGTGAAAAAGGTACTGATATTCAATTATCGATAATTAAATATCAGTAACTTTTTTACCTACACCTACATAAACAAATGTTAATGTAGGTCCACACAAAATGGATACATATACGGGTATTTTCTTAGTATTATATAATTGCATAGCACATGTGTGAGTACTTTGTACTGTTCAGCCACCATTTACATTTATTTATCTTTCATTGACTTGTATATGCCTTGGTGGCTGAGAGAATGTCATGCTCACTTAAATGTCTCGCTGATGGTGGCGGGTGTGTCGGGTCATTTAGTTCCCTTCAATATGGTTGAGTTGAATGGCGCCGGTACATGCGTCATGTTCGTGAACGGGCGCTGTCAGTTGGGACTGGTCATCTCTTAGCTGCCAAGGTCCATTTTAATTACTTTATTCGTAAATTGTTGATCTAATCTTTTACTCTGGACGCTCTTAGTGTGCACGTCTTTCTACATCGTTCTCATATATATGTATAATCTCAAAATTAAAGATGTAACCAAGATTTTGTAACAATATTTTGATTTTAAAAGAGTGTCCATGGAGTTTCTTGCCCGTTCTTCTCCATAGAGATCTACGCTAGGGAATGGGCAACTACAGTACTTTCTCAAGTTATTATGCCTTGTGACTGGGACTGTAGCTTTGATTTTCTTTTTTGTATTTTTGACATTCAAAAGTGCCGTAATGGTCTAATTGAAATAAATGCTTTGAGTTTGAGTTTGAGTTTGAGGTCAATGTTACGGATTGTTGAATATGTATTATTATTTAAGTAATGGAAAGAACTACATAATCAAGGTTATTGATTAAAACGTAATTGTAGATGAATCAATTACCTATTGGTTATTTAAATGTATCTTAAAAAATAACTTTGGTGCACAAATCAGCTCTACAAAGTTATTACTTACAAATAATGTAAATTATGACAACAATATTAAAGAAATAAAATAAAATACTATCATTATAAAAATAAGTTATGTCGCTAGTATTTCAGCGATCAAAATCTTGGTAAATTATGAAAGTATTTTAATGTAAAGCATGCAATTGACAAAAATGAAAATTTTAAGTATTACAAAAAGGCGAAATAGTGATATTTGATGTATTACTACCTAGTGTTATACGAAAATACCAACACTGAGGTTATTACCTCATCCGATATTTAATTTAATACGTGGACTTATTGTACAAAATGCAGAAAAATATGTTCACAGAAGTTCTTTCGACACGCCAATTTGAACACGGCCTAACTTAGACCACGCTCACTTATAACAAACATATTCACTTCAATATAGGGCATGCAATATCGCAAGGTTCTCAATTCCGGAACTGAGTTCCAATATTGGATATCCGATTCCGGAATTCCGGAACTGGTAACATTTAAAGTTTGTTTTAAATCAAACAAGATTTATAATTATATCAATCTTTTAATTATTTTTCACCCGACTGCCAATGAAGGGTTATGTTTTTCGCGCGTATCTTGTACGTTTCTTTGTAAATGTCTTTATTATCTCGTATGTTCCTCGTATCTGCCTTTGAAAAATAAGCGTCAATAAGTCGTAATAAGTCATGTTCTGAAAATTTCTTGAAACTTCTCTTGTTTTTCGAGGCAGGTTTCTCAACTTGTGTTTCCACTATGTGATGTTAGCTGTTTGACTTTATGCGGCGGTCTTGGTAGATCAGATCAGCTAAGACCTGTCTCTATCAGGTGTATTTTAACTTATCCTGTTTATCCCAGTCAAAGCAGTCATTTTCTTCTGTTAGAACATCGCTTATTTTCCAAAGGCAGGTGTATTTAACTGACAAATTGGTTTTCGAAGGATACATTCATTAATAAGCTATCAGAAAAGTATAAGTTTAACATCCTGGACCGCGTAGATTTTTCACAGTCAGCACTTTATGGTGGAGGTGGAAAGTTTCAAAAAAACTTTACTCAAACTCAAACTCAAAGCATTTATTTCAATTAGACCATTACGGCACTTTTGAATGTCAAAAATACAAAAAAGAAAATCAAAGCTACAGTCCCAGTCACAAGGCATAATAACTTGAGAAAGTACTGTAGTTGCCCATTCCCTAGCGTAGATCTCTATGGAGAAGAACGGGCAAGAAACTCCATGGACAATCTTAATAGTTCGATTTCTCAAAAACCACCCAGTTTGGACCCCAAGTTATCGGGATCAAAATTGTTGCATTATTTGCAACAATTTTGATCCAATTTTGGAGGTTCCACATACTAGTTTGGTTGCGTTCAGAAAAAATCATGATCAAAATATCAAAAAAATATGAATATCGGAATTCCGATATCACTCCTCTCAATTCCGGAATGAAATATCAGAAAAATTGTTACGGAATTCTGGAATTACGAAATTCCGGAATTTCTACTACATATTTACGGTTTTATCTATTGTTTTCCTTTACATGTGCTGTAAGACCTTTCTTCTCGCCAAAAATCGTGATTCTAGGCCAACGGGAACTACTACATATATGTTTTCGACCCAAAACCTAGGGTACTTCCGGTTGACCTAGAATTGTCAATTTTGGTTTAAAGGAAAAAGGAAAAAGGTCTTACAGCACAAGTAGGTAAAGGGAAAATTCCGAAAAATAGAAAAAGTTGAAAATTAAGGTAAATTTTGGTAGGTACTTACAAGTTTTCGTTAAAATCTAAATTTGTCCATATCTTTTTATCGTGTTGACTCAGGACCTTGATTTTTATAGACCTAATAGGGACCTCAGTATTTGGTATAAATTTCAACTTGCTAGGTCCACCCGTCCGTTCGTTATCCGTTGACTGTCTATGGTCTCCATCATCAGACCTGTAATGGCACTTAACCCATATGGGTGCAGAGTTCTCATCAATAGAAATGAATTAAGTCCAAACACAAGGAAGCTACTGTAAAACGTTGAGGAGTTCCCTTGACTGTCCTTCGTCTTCATCATCAGACCTCTAATGACAGTCACAACCCATCTAGGTGTAAAGTTCTTATCAATACAAATTAGTCAAGCCCAAACACCAGGTAATTGCTATAAATCGTTGAGGAGTTCCCTCGAATGTCTTTCGGCTCCATCATCAGATCGACTTCGGACCTACATTAAATAGTAGTGCTTTAAAATACTTAATGGAAAAATTAACAATCGCACTAGTCACCAGTAAAATTTTCGAAGGTTCCCCTCGATTTCTCTGTGATGCCATCATCAGACCCTGGTTTTCTTATCATGGTTCCACCCTTGGAATATCTCCTTTCCAACAAAAAAAGAATCATCTAAATCGGTTCATAAACGACGAAGTTATCCGCGAACACTCATAAAAAAAATATATAATTATATACAGGTTGTTTGGCTTATAGACCGACACAATTTTTCCAGGGATTTGGGATGTCATTAGCTAGGTATTTGCATACATCCTATGTCCCAAATGTCACGGTTGGCTACATATGTTATTTTTTTTTATTTGAAAAACATACCCGAAATGTTTCCTTTAATTCGACATAAGTTTTTCGTTTGTGGGTGTAATGGCACAAAATAATTAATGGGTTAATTTGAATCAAATTTGAACAAAATTTATAACTTTAGTTTATAAAAACATAATAAACTTTAATAAGTCTTTTCTTAACCCTGACTCTCATAACTAATATTTTGACTACTTAATGAATTGTTTTTTATGACATGTAGCATACCGTTAGAAAGGGTATCAACTAAAGAACTTTTTAAAATAAAGCTAAGTTCAAAATGGCTTTTAGTTTTTTTTAATAATGAATTTAGAAGTTGTAAAATTTCATACATTTAAAAAACAAAATAACTTTGGTGGCTCGTAAGAAATTTTCTTGAAACCAGTTCTATCAAACAAAGATTTATTTAGATTTACAAGACTTTGGAGAATACAGCAAAATTTATTTTGTGCCATTACATCCACAAATGAAAAAGTTATTTGGAATAAATTAAAGGAAACATTTTGGGTATTTTTTTCATTTACAAAAAAAACATATGTAACCAACCGTGACATTTAGGACATATGGTGTATGGTTAGAACCCCCAAGCTAATGACCTCCCAAACCTCTGGAAAAATTGGGTCGGTCTATAAGCCATACACCCTGTATATATATGCGGTCGAATTGAGAAACCTCCTTTTATAGAAGTCGGTTAATAAAATAGAAAGTAGACCTGAAACAGGACGTGGGCTATTTTTCATTCTATATAAGCAAGGTGGCATTCTGGACCCCCGAATATTATCATAGGGGAGGAGATGGAGGGGTTTGAAATGGTGTACTAAATACCTGGTATTCGTTTGTGCGCCGATGTCCCTTCCAGTTGTAATCATGAAAATATGAACACGCGCAGACAAAGCCGTGTGCAAAACATAAATGATAAATGATGTTTATTTTGCAAGTAGGTTTTTACAAACACTTTTACACGTCATTTTTTTTTAAACTAGATGGGGCCGGTGTTTCGTACCTGACTCCTCTGAGAAGAAACAGCCAAAACAAACTCAGAGGTCATAGTCTCTTTTGAAGTCCAGACATCATTTTGCTCAATTCACATGAGGACTATGCAGATTAGTGTCTGAGATGGTCTTTTGAAGAAAGAACCACACAGATTTGAGTGGACCTGTCCAGTGCAAGCATTCGTCAGTTATCGTGTAGCTCGACTTATAACTCAAGGATACATATAATACATAGCATACATATAATAACAGGACGTCATTACATTAATATTTTCCCCAAATATTTGATAACTTTAGATAAGGTGGACCTATGGCCCAAACCACATGATTGCAGTCATATGATCAGATTGTTTGTTCAAAAGTAAGACAGTAATGTTATTTAAGTATCTCTTTGGCTGATTAGATAAAGGTTGAGTACACAGTGGTTATTAAATTCAATATTATCAGCACTTTTTGAGCATTGAAACAATATACAAGGTGTAAAATAACCCTTCACGAAAAGTTCAAATAAGCCTTTTTTTCCGATGGGAAATAATCAAATGACTCCTCCCGCTCTGGGCGGAGCAGGAGGGAGTGTCAGACTTTTACTGACTAAAACCCATCCATGTTCCTTCATCGCCCTTTGTGTTCCGGGGCCACGGTATCTATTTCGAACAGTCCCGCAGCCCCGGCAAACTATGTACCCTAAGTCCTAATGAACCTATTTACATCAATATGCAGCGTGGGTAAGAATTAATTTGATGGGTATACGGCATGGAGCAAACGGTCTAGACCTAAACCACACTAATGCGCAGTTATGTCTGCAACTAAACGAGATTGAAATATTAAAGACTTATGAAATATACTCGCTAGAATGTAAGCTTTGGAGTATTAATATTTTATGAACTAAAACATTAACGATCTTCGTAATCAGTACCGTACCAAAACTTATAGGAATGTTAAATTGGATTGATCCACAATGTGTAGTTTTACGAGTGTTTTGTTTTTAGACATCACTAGCAGATAATAAAACAAAATATGTGACAAAAATAACTTGAAATAAAAGTTGTAGTTAGTAAAGTCATCATCATCATCAGCCTATAATGTTCCCACTGCTGGGACACGGCCTCCTCTCAATGAGAGGGAATGAGCTCCCTAGCGTGCCAAGTGCGGATCGGTACATGTCACATGTCTCCGAATTTTTGGTTCTAGAACATGCCGGTTTCCTCACGGTGTTTTGCTTCACCGTTTTGAGAGCAGTGGTGATGAAATAAATTACACAAAGTAATGCGCCTGTCGGGATTCGAACCCACGACTTACTGTACGTAAGTCGGGGCCGCCACCACTGGGCCACCGCTGCTCTCAAGTAAAGTAAAATAAAGTATACTAGTATAATTAGGTAGGTAGGTATCGTATCACCCAGTACTAACTGGCTTGTGGAGGTCAGATAGGCAGTCGCTCCATGCAATATACAGGTATTCATCTGCATCCGTTTTGACTGGAAGCCGACCCCAACATAGTTGGGAAAAGGCTAGGCAGATGAAGATGATTTAGTGAAGTAATAGATTTAATTTACACATTCTTCCAGCCTATTATTTTCCTGGGAACTGTATTATGTGTTTTGCTTTAATTACCTTCCAATCAATCTAGTTTAAATATTCAATTGGCAGCCTTGATCAATTAATGGTCTGGTCGTGAATAATGTTTCAATTGGTCCAGAATCGCGGTCGATTCTGGGTTAATGCAATTATTGGAGTTTAATGGGTTTGACGCGGCATGAGTGGAGCCACCCGCCACAGTCCAATTAATTACCGGTAGAGACACCATGATTTTTGGATTTTTCCGGATAGAAAAACATAAAACTTTTCGCGTATCTTACAACACTTGCGTTTTGAAGAGAGGTGACGTCAAAACGCAGTGTTGTTAGCCCTAAAATTATTCCCCATCTTCTTTCCTGCCCGTCTTACACCGTTCGGGATTTAAACAAAGCCAATTTTATAGCTACATTAAATACTGGTATAACAAAATTTGAGTACAATCGAAACCTAAAGAAGAAGAGGGCTTCTTCTTCTTTCTTTAATAAACATAATTTGATTTGAAAAATTAATAAAACATTAAACTTAATCCTTAATGTTTTGATCGATTCATTGTAAAATGCGTAATGTGTGTGGTCGAAGTTAAATATAAACATATTGATAGGTCTATCAAACTAACGGATATGATGGGGTCAAGAGCTAAGTTCAAGCAAAGGTGGCTTCGACAAACTATCAGTCAAAACTACGATAACAGCAAACTGTGTACGATAAAATTCGAACATATATAATCATGTGAGCCATGTGGTTTAACTATTTTCTAATATGTAATTAATAAAGTATTATAGTAGCGGTAGCATGCACCTGGTAACGACAATTTAACTAAGTGACCTCATTAAATAGCAACAACAACAACAACGTCCCACCCACGTCACGCCCATAACGTCCACTGCTGGACATAAGCCTCTCCCATGATGGCAGGAATTTGCCGTAATCTCCACGCTTGGCAGGCGGATTGGAGATCGCAGTGATGAAAGACTAACAGAAAACGCTGCTGCCCATTCTCAGGTCTACGGAGGCGCAAGGTGTTCTGCCTCAGACATTAGTCGCCTTATGTGACACCCGTGAGTGTAATGGGTTGGTTCTATTCTACTCTGCCGGATACCACACGGCTAAATTAAATAAGCGACTTGTATATTTTCCAATTAGATGACAAAATGGGCCTTCTATACACTAACAAGAACGATAATTGACATCCAATTTAGAATTTACCAAAACAAAAACATATTTACCACGTCGTTACAGAGGCACGTAGATAATTTCTTGACAAAATTATTAAAACTTAGTCAAGTCACAAAGTTTACGTCGACATTATTTATGTTGTAGGAAGTTTTTATTCGCTTGTCGAATAAAAATTAGTTAGAAAAGTTTTAACGTTTACGTGAGTTTCATAATAAAAGAGAAATATAAGAAAGTGTAGACTTGTGTAAAAAAGTTTTTTGTGCTTTCGTGGATAATCATTTCAGCGAAAAGTACGAATAGAAACATCCCTCGTAAAAGTAGAGATGATGCCTTTTATTATTAAAATTTGGTAAAAAAAAGGTTACACATTAACTAAAAATAATACTAAGGTGGATTGTTTTCTTTGATTTCTTTTAACAAAATAGAAAAACTAAAACTTACTCAAAAGAATGACTGGATATGCAAATAGGTATTGTTTGTTTGTTTGTTTCCATGATTAAAATACGGACAGTTTCGAAAAAACCAACTTTCAGCATGGTGTCACTACTATCGTACTACGCTCTCCCCAGCGGACTGTGTGACGCCATTACTCAAAACTGCGACTTTCCCTTTAATTAATCCTATACCAAAATATTAAAATTATTCGCTTGTTTTTACGTTACTTTAATTAACATATAGTTTTGCCAATTTATTAAGTAAAGGACGGCCGGCTATTAGTGGATTGTTTTGTTTTTAGTTAATTGGTTAAAAATAATAGTATTTATGTGATATATTTGACCTCTGTCACCTTCGTGTGTGTGTCTGTGTGTGTGTTGATTCTCTTAATTCCCATCGCTTTTCATGGAGACCGCATTTTACCAGTATTTTCCTTTTTATTGTAAAGTTAAAGAGGTTTTTTTATTTGAAACTAGCGGACGTCACGCGGTTTCACCCGCGTAATTCCCATTCCCGTGGGAGTACGGGGATAAAATATAGCTTATGTTACTCAAGCTGAATGTAGCTTTCTAATGGTGAAAGAATTTGAAATCGGCGCAATAGTTTTTTAGTTTATTCATTACAAACATACACACAAAAATACAAAAATACAAATCTTTCCTCTTTATAACATTATTACTAGCGACCCGTCCCGGCTTCATACGGGTGTCTATGTTACTCAGGGATAATGAAGCATTCTAATGGTGAACGAATTTTTGGAATCGGTCCAGTAGTTTTGAGTTTATTTATTACAAACATACAAAAATAAAAATCTTTCCTCTTTATATTATTAGTATAGATTAAGTAGTATTAAGTAATTAAGTATAGATTATTATTATTATATTATATGTATATAATATTATACTATTAGTGTAGATTATGAAGAAAATATTTTTCGTGTAGCTTCTGCTTCTTAGTGTGTCGATGGCAATATAAATTGATGTAGCCCATTTGGCAAGTGTGGCTAAAAACGAAATGAATTTTATTTATAATTTTTAGACTTCAAAAAAAAATATAAATTAATTTTATTTATAATTTTTTCTGAAGTCTTACTTACATATGTAATTTTCATCGAGAATCGAGATTTTCATCAAATACTTGTTTGATCGACGATCTAACTAATCTGATTTCACTAGCTAACTCACGTGCGATAACTGGGAACAAAATTACAGTAACTGGTATTATCGGAAAAATATTAAAAATATCATATCGAACGAGATACAGTTTTGGTATATTTAAGGCTACATCGTGTTAAAGATATTTTGGCAATGTCAAGGTTGATTAAAACAAGATGGTAGATATACATATAAGGATGGTGCGAGGTTATCCACATAGATGACCATATGCTGTTTAAGGTTGCATCACGGTATGAACAAAATAAATAAACATGAAAACGGAACTCAATCCATTTTAGCAGGCTCGCCAAACTTACTTTGGTGTATTGTTAGGAATTTCTTTGTATTAGCCTGGAAGTCGGAATAGGGCCCAGTTGATGGCAATAGGCTCACTTAAACGTAATTGGCGAAATGTAAGTATACCTACTGTAAGGTTTTAACCTCTGCTTAAGTTCGAATACTACAAACTCGATGTTATTACAGCTAATCAAATCATCCAAAGAAATTCAAGTAAATATATTTTATTTTAGAAGTTATCAATAACCGGTAGTAATAATAATAATGTATTTATTCAAAAATAGAATTAGCACAAAAAACACCATTTAAATCTTAGAAATAATGTTGGTATAACAAACTATGATGCCTGTACTAGGTTAAACCTGTATCACAGCCGGCATTTTTCTAATAAATACTAATTGTACAATAAATTTCTTAGCAATATTTAACATATAAAAGTATGAGTAGTCATAATTAATTAACTTGAACATCGTATATTTATTTTAACCTAGTTGTAATGATATGTACCTACTACATTACATTAGTATTGTGTGCTCACTACATACTTCTGCAATTACAAACATAAGTATGTGCTTGCTTACTAATATTTACCCGCATGCTCTAGGCTACTTATTTACATTACCGATTAGAAGCTGGCCAAAATTCTCATAAAAGTTCAAGTTTTCTTCGCCGTACGTGATCAGGAAACGAAAATAATAAACACGTTGTTTCGGTCCAATTTCGATTGCACTACCTCGTATCAAGGCTGGTTAGTGATTCCCTAACTGTCTGTTCACGGGTTGCATAATAGCTTATCTACAGCCCAAACAGGTGAAAAAAACCGGCCAAGAGCGAGTCGGACACGCGCACCGAGGGTTCCGTAAAAAATTTTTATAGGAAAAACTTAACTTTGCTGTTCGATCCCTAGAAACAGTTGACCTAGAACTGTCAATTTTGGTTAAAAGCAAGGTCTTACAGCACAAATAAAGAGAAAAGTCCGAAAAATAAAAAAAGTTGAAAATTAAGGTAAATTTTGGTACTTACAAGTTTTCGCGAAAATCTAAATTTACCCATATCTTTTTATGATTTTGACTCGGGACCTTGATATTTATATTCAACTTGCTAGGTCCACACGTTCCTGAGAAAATCGGTGGTTACAGACGGACAGACGGACATGAAAGTGATCTTATAAGGGTTCCTTTTTTACCTTTTGAGGTACGGAACCCTAAAAATGGCTACATCCGGTTTGGTAACTTTCCCGATTCGGCAATTAAATAATTGGCATTCAGAACATGTGAAAGAGTGCATTTTCATAACTATTTTGATCTTCATACTTAGAGTCCCGTTTCGCCAACTTTAAACAAATGTTTTTTGTATGCCACAGTCAGCTTCAAAAGCTACATGGAAACTTGTTGATGAAATTACGCGTCGACTCAAAGAACCTCTTCCATTTTTCGTCAGATGATAAACTTTTTAAGTTTTCTCCAATAACACAGTGTGCTTTTCTATCTAAGCATCATCATCAGCCTATTAATGTTCCCACTGCTGGGACGCAGGCCTCCTCTCTATGAGAGGGAATGGGCTATAATCCACCACGCGGGCCCAGTGCGGATTAATAGATGTCACATGTCTTCGACGTTTTGGTTCTAGAACATGCCGGTTTCCTCACGATGTTTTCCTTCACCGTTTTGAGAGCAGTGGTGATGAAATAAATTACACAAAGTAATGCGCCTGCCTGGGTTCGAACCCACGACTTACTGTTCGTAAGTCGGGGGCCACCACTGGACCACCACTGCTCTCACCACTGCTATCTAAGCATAGATATGATTTATTTATTCATAATACAGCTATATTATTCAGGTAAAATTGCCTTTGGTCTCAAATACGAACGAGTATGTCACAGGATAATATTGGAAACCTTTCTTTGATTCTAAAAACCGAAAGATTTTGAACTCTAATTGTATTTTCTCTAAGTGATTCTGATTCGCCAACTAATCATTTAACGAAAATGTTAAATAAATTAGGTATACATAGAGATTATAGAAACCATGGACTTTAACAACTTAGTAGAGCGGAGCAACCAGGTTTCAGTATTGAATAAACAAATAGGTTTCAAAGACAAGGGTTTATTCAACCCAAGCCAACATAAACCAAGGTATTATTCTATTATGCCAAAGCAAACTTGGTGTTTGAGCAGTTACCACAACTGATAGGGGATTGCGAAACTGTTATCTTTTGAGTTCCTGCAGATATGATATTGTGCACAGTGACTGACTAAGTTCGTGGATGAACTTACAAAAGCTCTGATACAATTTATTATGAGGAAAAAGAAAGTATTATATCTGAGGTGTGTTACACCAAGTTCAGACTAGTATGATTCTGTACGGGTGGCAAACCCGAATATACCTAGACTCAAGACCTCTAGAGATACATTCGGAAAAAACCGGCCAAGTGCGAGTCGGGCTTGCGGATGAAGGGTTCCGTACTATCGTAGGACCGTTTATTTTTAACCGACTTCAAAAAAGAGGAGGTTCAGTGTTCGCTTTGTTCAATCGCTTGGATGTTTAGTGTTTTCACAACATCATAACATAACATCACGCCTGTATGCTCTGACGGGGTTAGCAGATGTGTACAGTACACCCACATTTCGACAGTTAGGTATGTTAGGTTATCATTATTGGGGATAAGCCATGACATGTATTGTTGAAAATATAAAATAAATAACTGCCTCGTTGGTCTAGTGGTGGCGACTACTCAGCATGAGGTCCTGGGTTCAATTCCCAGGACGGGCAAAGTGTTATCGGGTTTTTCCATCAGGAATTTCTCAGTATGGATTTGCGCCAGCGCTCGTCCCCTCTTACATGGGACTTAAACATAACTGGCGAAATGTGGGTGTAGGTACTATTGCGTACACCTCAGCCCAACCCTTCGGGGACTAGGCACAGGCGTGGTGTTGTGTTATGTTAAAATAAATGTATTGCTAATACTTGTAAATGATATTACAACTAAATATGGAAAAACAAAAAACTTTTTTGAAAAAAATAAAACCGACTTCAAAAACACAACAAAGTGAAAAATAACTTTAGCTTCAGAAGTCGGTGGCAAAATAACTGAATCAAACACACAGAAGTCACCGACTTCTGAAGCTAAATTTATTTTTCACTTTGTTGTGTTTTTGAAGTCGGTTTTATTTTTTGTAGAAAAGTTTTTTTATTATTTGTTTTTATACCGGCAACAGAAATAACTGTCTAGCTATTACGGATCATATTCACCCCGCTGACAAACAGACGGACGGAAGGACGGACAGCGGATGCTTAGTAATGGGGTCCCGTTGGTTACCTTGCTGTTACGGAACCCTAAAAAAGCCGCTCGACTTAGCTCGTTTTTTAAGCCGATTTAAACGTAATTTAGCGGCAGTATTTGCCGATCAGCAGAGCTCGTGGCTAAATAACAACAGCCACTCGGGTTGATCTTTAGGTTAAGACGTGCTTGCCTAGGTTGGTCCGTGGATGGGTGACCACCCATTTCATACCGAGTTTTTTCCGTGCCTCGGAAAGCTCGTTAAGCCGTAAGATCTTCAACAGTCGTTAAAAGTAGTCAGTGGCCCACAAGTCTGACAACCAGTCTTGCCAAGGAGTATCGTATTACCAAGTACTAACTGGGTTGTGGAGGTCAGATAGGCAGTCGCTCCATGTAAAATACTGGTATTAACCTGTGCATCCGGTTAGACTGGAAGCCGACCCCAACATAGTTCGGAAAAGGCTAAACAGATAATAAGATGCCGATCAACATCAGCATGAGCCGAGGTCCGTATGTGTGTAGTGACTGCTTCGCGAGAACGTTCTAATGTTCAAAAAACCCTGCTAATAACCAAATTATTGGTTTTTGGTGAAACCCATCTTTTTTTGATTTTACTTTCCTTGAGCCTTTCATAACTGCTGTAAATGGCAAGGCCAGAGTATGTTAATTATGTCCACTGGTACTAATTTGACTAATCGGAGAGCTCATTATATGCTTTTGACGAGATCTTCACTTGCGTCGTAGGTGTTAAATAATATTATTCACATTATTCGAACACAAGCCATCTCTGTAACATCGAATGGGCCATGATCCACCACTCGAACCCCGCACTTGAAATACTTTGTAACAAATTACTTAAGAAGACTTGATACCCCACTTCTCGTATAAATCATTTCTAGGGAAATAAGATGCACAACAACAACATGCAACAACATGCAACATGCAACAACAACAACAACAACAACAAACAACAACAACAACCAACATGCTATTCCGCCTACCACAGGTGACTGGACACCATCTCCAAGGCCGCAAGTCATTGACTTTTGAATCTTAGAACTATCAGGTAAACCTGATGAGTTTTTTCTGTGAGAAGTTTGTGGCTTATATTTCCAGCTGGGAATTGCTTGGAAATGGGTCTTTCCCAATAGGCATGACGACGGTATCAAAAAATTGCAAATCTGTTTAGTCCGTCAGTTAGAGTATTGGAAATTAATAGACACATATTTTTTGTTTTTGTAAATCAATGAATATTGACAAAGATAAAACGCATCAAAACTCGGGAGTGGGGGTCCTGACGTCAGAACTAGCTAAAAATTATACCTAGGCGTGACGTATTGAGAATTTTAAAGGCGTCATATCTTCGTCAATTTTGATTTACGTAACAAAAGAAAAAACACGGGTCAAATATTTTCTGATAATCTAACTGACGGACTAATATTTTTTTTTTGTCGTCTCGCCTATTATGTTGGGGCCGGGTTCTAGTCTGGTACATGGAGCGACTGCTTATCTGACCTCCACAACCCAGTTAATACTGGGCAATACAATACCCCTTGGAAAGACTGTGTAGATACTGAAGTTATAAAACAAAGGGAAGATAAAATATATTCTGATCCCATTGACTTTGTCATTAGTTGGTCCCAAATAGACGAATTGAAACCACCACAGTGCTACATATAGAAAGCAAAAGTAATAAACCCCAGTCATGTCCCTTCGAACGAGGCCCTCGCGAACAACAATTACTGTAATGTTAGCTCAGTCTGTTAGCTAGGCTCATGTGAATTTCACCTACGCAAACATTGACACACTGTGTTATGCCGTGTGCCTAAGTCTTATATAATCAACGTAATTTTATTGCACGCAGTGACACAGTGTTTGTTTGTGACAATTTTAAGTAGCGGGTGGGAAATAATATGATAAGTTTTAATAAATAACCTGAAGACTAGAGCTGAATATAAATGTGCTTATTTTTTTGCGTTTCAGTCAGGTTTTTTTATTACGTTTTTTATTTCCAGTTTTCAGTTTATTACTGTGAAAGATTTCACAGACGATTTAACTTTTGTTTTTTCTATTTTATAACAATTTTGTCATTTCGAAAGACCAATTTTAAATTGTTGTAGATCCTAAATGTTCGTTCAAAATGATATGAAAAACCTAAAGATGATTTTCAAATAACCATTCAATGGTGGTTCGTCAGCTTTTTTTTTTTTTGTTCTGGCTTTCCCCATATTTCATTGTGACTGCTGACATGTTTTTACTGACACTCGCAAGAAAATTGACGTACCTACACTCCACAAGCAATAAAACACAGATATAAAATAAATATACAACTTTGACATATCGATGCAATATGTTGACAAGCAACACCACAGTTCAAACTGTACACCTAAAGTGGTCACACCATAAGAATCATCAAAGTCACACGTTTGTTCTCTCGAGCGCCACGAAAGAAACAACTCACTTGCATAGGGTGATAAACACATTACCTTCCTTTGCGTCGCGCAGTCGGGAAATAAACGGAATTCTAGTACTGTTAGCTGAGGGGCCTAGACAAGTGGCTATTGCGTTTCGCGTTTCGTATTGCTTTAGCCTTTCGGTTGGTAACTAGGAAGTGTCGATCCAATACATGTTTTACTTCTCCAAATTCTGCTCAAAGTTTAGAACTGAGCCACTAGTTCGGTGCCTTCAATGGACGGTCCATTAGTTCCTGTCATGAACACAGTTCATTACAGGAACTAATGGACCATGAGAGATGAGAAGACATGATGATGGACGACGAGGCACTTAATATCATGGCCTGCGTGTCCGGGTGGACACGCAGGCCACGATATTAAGTGCCTCATCGTTTGTGGAACAACACCACATATACAGGGCAGAGTCATCAAGAAAAGATGACCCTTTGAAAGTTGCGGCCAAAGAGCTGGGACGACTAAATTGCGAGGTAGACACGTTTTATCAGTAACAAGAAAATGCCTAATCTTCTGTTTAAATATGATACTCAAATACACGTCGCTTTGACCATAATAAAGTAACGTTAGTGTTTCTGGTCAAACTGGAAACGTTATGCTAAGTGGTCTTCGTTTTTTATTTCCAAATAATCCAATATATGTTTTATTACTAGTATTTTTAACCTTTCCGTGCTAAGGGATTAAATTGTTACTACTTAATAAACTATAAAGTTTGTATTTATTCATAATCCCAGGATAAAGTGACGAAATATTTTTTATTTGGTCACAGATTAGTTGTCAGTCCATGTCGTCACTATTTGCCATTTATTTGTAGCCGTTACCTATTTGACAAATTCAACGTTCTTTTATACCTAATCAGAGTGAATCAACCGGGTTTTAAAAGACGATTGACCTACTCCTCAAATATAGAATACGCATCATCACCATCAGCCTATTAATGTTCCCACTGCTGGGACACGTCCTCTCTCTATGGGAGGGAATGGGCCACCACGCGGGCCCAGTGTGGATTTGTAGATGTCACATGTCGTCGAATTTTTTGGTTCTAGGACATGCTGGTTTCCTCACGATGTTTTCCTTCACTGTTTTGAGAGCAGCGGTGATGAAATAAATGAGCCACCGCTGCTCAGAATACGCATACGTTGTTATAATTTATGCACAATCCCAGGAAATTGTGAGGAAATAAAATTGTTGTGTTGGAAACAGATTAGTTGTCATTCCATGTTGTCACGATTTGCCATAAACTTGCAGGTAGGTTCGCGGAATTCAAAATTCGATTTGCAACTAAATCTGCGTGAATCAACAGGTTTTTTAAGAGACGGTTGATCTACGTCACAAATGTTGAATATGCATATAGGCATTCTTAATCCCAGGAAAAAGTGACGACATAAATTTTTGTTTCGTCACAGATTTGTTGTCACTCCACTCTTTGCCATTTATCTGTAGCCTGTACCTATTTGTAGAATTTAAATTTCTTTTTATAACTAATTGAAGTGAATCAACTGGCTAGCTCAATCAAATGGTTTACTTACACTTTGATGAAGACAACTGTGAAAGTGTGGCAGTCAATGACTTTTCAAGATCTTATTAGGCGGACAGTCTTTAAAGTTAGTTTTGAATTCTGATAGACATACACAACATATCCTGAATTACTTAATCCTTGCGTTGACAAAAAAGTATAATCACACAAGGTCTAGAGTGTAATGAGGGGAGAGGTGGGGTTTTTGATACTTCTTCACTATCCAGAAGATGGCTACGTCGTCGTAAAGGTACGGAACTCAAACATAAGGCCGTAGGCTTCATACATCTTTCAGGCTCTCGGAAACCCATGGAAACCATTACGACACTGATAAAAATAAAACAAACTTCAGATGAAAATACGGGTTGACCAGCCCACTTGCTCTATCAAAGACATTAGGGACGTAACGGTGAAGTTTATGATGCTATGTAATGTAACGTCATCGGTCATCGCCGTCATCGTCATCGGTAGGAGGAGCTCCCTCTACAACTAATTTCCCAGAAAGGTTTCCCCATTCAATCTCGGAAAGATCGGTCGAGACGCTACACGAGACAACGTCAGAATTCATTCAAGTTCGTCATGTCGTCATCCTGCAGTCCTCCTGAGTCACGCGAGATTCCAACCTGTTTCTATAATACATATTTGTTCTTCGTCTTATGACCGAGATAATTTTCACTTTTATATTTAAACAAGTTTTGTATTTAATAAACGTCAACAACTTGTTAGGACAACTTCAGTTTGTTACATAAAGTCGTGTAGACCGGTCGTTTTTATTATTAATTTGTGACTTTTTGTGTTAAAATGTTATACGTTTTCGTATCCATAATTTTGGTTTTGGTGACTGCTGTTTCTATAATTTTGAAGAAGGATAAAAGAGGAAAGGTTAGCTCTTCTAGTATCTTTATCTTTCGAAAGAAATATGATAATTATGTCTCTAAGGCCCTCTAAATATCCTTATGCAGTATTTATTAATCGTCGGTTACTGGTTCAAAGTTAACAGATCAAAGGATAGAGTTTGTATGACCTCTCATTTACAATTCAGTAGGTGTGACCTTGATGTGGTTAGTGTCCCTTAAATTAATTAGGAAGTTATAGGTATTAATAATCAGATGTTGCTTATAGTGTATTGAATTGATACTATTTACCTTTGATCAAAATAATACTAAGCAACGCGGATGCTCCTACGACTTAATGATTAAATTACCCAAAAAAAATAGTGAAAAACATGTTATAAATACTCGAAAATATTTCAAGTTCGCAGATATTTGTTGAACTTTTATCCAAAAAAACTTATGATAAGTGAGTTTTTGCTAAGTGATTATGCTCTATGGACCTTTTAAATAGTTTCAACGTAGTTTTTAGATGACTCATTACCTATTTTTGTTTCCAAAAAAGCCGGTTAACTTTATTGTGTTACAAGTTTCGGTACAAACTCGCGAATTTGTTTAAAAATAAATAATGACAACAGAATGGCAGGTTTGTTTTTCTTTACTTATGAATGGTTAATTTATTATTTAGTATTTCCAAACCTAAAATCGTTCTACGCTGTCCTAGCTTTATCTGGAGTTTGTTTAGTAACGTTGTGTGTTTTGTTGGTGTTGGCTCAAGTAAATTTTATATTATTTGTATGTTATATATTAATAAGTTGAGTTAATAGCATCGTTTTTTATCAATTGTGAGTAGGGATATGTAGTAGCAGTTAGTTACAAACATGTTCGATTTCTAATGGGAGTAAGAGTACCCTTGACAAAGCCGAAAAGCACTTGTTCATGTCATTGCGATATTTTTTAGGGCTCCGTACCTCAAAAGGTAAAAAAAGGAACCCTTATAAGATCACTTTCTTGTCCGTCTGTACGTCTGTCCGTCCATCTGTCACCACCGATTTTCTCAGGAACGGGTGGACCTAGCAAGTTGAAATTTATACCAGATACTGAAAAATCAAGGTCCTGAGTCCACATGATAAAAAGATATGGGCAAATTTAGTTTTTCGCGAAAACTTGTTAATTTTTCCTCTACTTGTGCTGTAAGACCCTGTTTTTAACCAAAATTGACAATTCTAGGTCATTCGGAAACACCTTATAGGTTTTGGGTCGAAAGCCTATATGGTAGTTTGACCTAGAATCACAAAATTTGACAAGAAGCATTGTCTTACAGCACATGTAAAGGGAAAAATCTGAAAACCGTAAATATGTAGTTTAATAACAAAAAAAAGCTATTTTACTATTACAAACTTATTTTTAGCGGTTGGTGCAATAGCCGTTTCATGGAATTGAACAGCAACGTTAAATTTGTCCTTTAAAAATTTTGTACGGAACCTTCGGTGCGCGGGTCCGACTCGCTCTTGGCCGGTTTTTTTTATTCTGGACCGTATGGTCTTGTGAAAAAAACTTTACTTTAACTAGGTACAGTCAATAAAAGCGTTCGGTATGCAGGCTAGCAATCTTCTAACTACTATTATAAATGCGAAAGTTTGTGAGGGTCCATTTTTGTTATTATTTGACGCAGAAACTACTGAACGGATTTGGTAGTAAGAAGATTGCTGGCCTGCATACCTAACTCGTTTGTTGACCGTACCTCTTTGACCTCCTTACTATTCAATGCATCCATCAAGACAAAGTTTTAGTGCGTTACATTGAGTCCTACCATAACATAATTTTTCACCAAAATAAAGTCGTTTCCCAGCAATAATTTTTACCAAGAGTTACTTAGTTTGATGTGTATTGAATACTTGGTTGACGGCTTCGTAAAGGGCCTGTTTACACCCTGTTTATTTTGGAGTGTCATTGCAATTAGAGTATTTCACTCCTTCTTCTGATGTTCCTTCCAATTATACGGTGTGGGCCCAGTAGGTGGCCACAATTATTCCAGCGGTAGAGGCGCTGTGCAGGTCGTCAAGAGTGCAGGTAGACGGACGCCTGGGACACTCCAGCAGGTGGGGCATTGTTTGGTTCGGAACGCCGCACTCGCACTCGGTGTTGGAAGAACCAATTATACCCCATTTTTCCAGGTTATGTTTGCAGCGGCCTACTTGGGTACGCAATCGATTCAGAGCTTTCCAAATATACCACTGTTGTTACACGCTTTTTTTTTTTTTCGGATGGGTAATCATCAAATGACTTCTCCCGCTCTGGGTGGAGCAAGAGGGAGTGTCAGACTTTTACTGACTAAAACCCATCCATGTTCCTTCATCGCCCTTTTTGTTCCGGGGCCACGGTATCTCTTTCGAACAGTCCCGCAACCCCGGCAGGCATCGGTCCTTGCCGACCCCTTCCTTTTGCTGACTCTCTTTGAGGCGCGCGTGGAACACGAACGCGCCGTGGACACGGCCTGTCGTCATGAGACGGACGGACGGCGAGCTAGCCCATAGCCCACCGTCCACAGGCCCGCGCCTACGGTGGCCGGGGGCCACGTGGTGGCCCCCGACACCCGGGGCGTCTCCCGCGGCGGCCGGGACGCTGTGAGGTTCTCTCCCTCTCACGTTCCGCCACCTCCTTCTCTAGCGTTACTGCTTCGCAGAAGGAGGTGACGGCGTCCCATTCCGTCTCGCTCCGGACCATGGCTTGCACCAGGGCCGGACGCGAGAGGTCGCCGCCGCCAATCGCCGCTTCGAGGACACGGCGGTGCTCCGCCCACGCGGGGCACACCACCGTGTCCTCCGGTCGATCCTCGCAATGGAAACACCCGGGCGTTTCCTCCCGCCCGATTCGGTGCAGGAACCTCCCGAAACAACCGTGTCCGGTGAAGACCTGCGTCAGGCGGAAGGTGAGGACGCCGTGGCGTCTCTCAAGCCAAAGAGGGGACTTACCGCCACTTTTGTGGCGTGCCCTACTGTTGTTACCCCTGCGAGTTGGCTTCGGTTTCTGTTACGTCTTCCAAAGGGCCGGGACCCCATGTTAATAACGAGTTAATGTTTTCATTTCGCCCGGGTTGATCTTCAGGATAAGCCACGCTTGCCGAGGTTGGTCTGTAGATGGGTGAACATCAGCTACATACCGAGTTTCTTCTGTGCTTAGGAAAACATGTTAAGCCGTTGGTCCTAGCTGCGTTACAGGTAGTCAGTGGCTCGAAAGCCTTACAACCAGTCTTACAAAGAGGTATTGTTTTGTATATAGCCCAGTACAAACCGGGTTGTGGAGGTCAGATAGGCAGTCGCTCCATGTAAATACTAGTTTTCAGATGCATCCGGTTAGACCGGAAGTCGACCCGAACTTAGAGAGAGATATTCATAAACGTCCAACAAAGTGCTGCGACAATTTTTCAAACTTTTATATTTGTGCACATTACGTCATTCAATATTTCCAAAAGTTATGCTTTCTAATAATATTATTATTATTATTATTATAATAAGATAATATTTTCCAAAGTCTGTGGCAAAACCTGTAATATTTCAATGTGGCACGCTAAACCCCATTTTACTAGTAGTAATAAATACTAATAGTAATAAACGAAATATTGCATAGAAACGTAACCGGAATCTCAAAATCATAATAAATAAGTTTTATTACGATATTTTTTTTGCGAGTCAAATCATTCCTGTTGTGGTCAATGTCATTTGACAGAAAATACTTACGTAAATAAAGGCGTTTTTTTTCGTGTACAAAAAAAAGTACGGTATCCATTGGTAATACTTAATATCTGCTTTAATTATAATAGAAATATAATATGATATAAAAGAAATAATATTAAACTGTGACTCTGTGAGCTTTGTAATGATATTTTTAAAGGTTCCGCTAAAATCTTTTAGATGGTATAGAAAATCATCATGGCACGGAACGTTGTAAATCTGTCTTTTTGGTGGTTGACAGACAATTGTTTTACTCATTCCGTTTATTTCGATTTTCGTGGAACTGTTTCTGCGATTTTTTCGCAAATAATAAAAACTATTTTATGAAAATGGCATCTGCTGGTTGTTGTGTCGATTGTGCAGTAAGATTTCAACGCAATGTGCGAATACAATTACTTTCAGAGACTGCTACAGACGTGCAGTAACTTGTATGTGTGTAGATTCATTTTCGAATTTCTCATCATTCTGGTTAGACATGGCTTAGCTAATATTAGCACTGTAATCTAGAGATTATAAGGAAGAAATCTATATACGTTTCATTAATATCTGCTACAATTTATGTGGGTGGCCTGTTCTCCAAAGAAAAATAATTGTCTCGGACACGAGACAATTATTTTTCTTTGGAGAACAGGCATTGTATTAATATCAGAGGGCCGAGTCTGCTATTACAATAGTGTCACAATGGTCTATCATTGATTTCATAATTGTTGATTTTGGCAAGTTTGGTAATCTACTAATATAGTGGCGTCATTATGACTTTCCAATGGTCAACCACTGACACTCCATTGAAAGAAATGGCATAGGATGGTAATCTCGTTCACAATGACAAATGAATGACTGACTTACGTGGTAATCTGCTAAAATGTTTACAGTTCCAGCCGAAATTTGCTCAATTAGCACCATTTTGTATTGCAATGAATATAGGCTTCTATAATAAAGATAACTTAAAACACCTATATAAAAATAAATCGAAACACCGGCCGCTAGAAATAAAAACAGATAAAACGTCAGTAAGCAGTAATGTCACATTTGACTTTGACAGCTAAACAGATAAAATATTATTGAATTGTATAGTTTCACATTAATCCACGTTACGCATAACTTAATGTTTTTTGCTATTTACAAACTTCTTACTACTTCAGATTGCATAGAACACTAATAACTAATATGTAAAAATATATATAAATGAAATCTGGTATGTTCAAATTTAATTCTAGTTTTTCGGAAAATCATTTCTACATAAACAGGTTTTATAATAATGGCAATACAACAATGTCATTATAACACAATTCTATTACGAGACCATTGACCGACCAATGATCGACCATTATGAATTTTGCAGAGTACGAACTTCTAGCAAAATGACAATAGCATCGATCAACAATTATGAAATCAATGATAGACCATTGTAACACTATTGTACCTAATAGCAGACTCGGCCCCCAGGTCAGCAACCCTGACCACCGGGTAGGTAAGAGCAAATGCTCACAACCTATATTTTTTTAGATTTTTTTTTAGATTTTTTTATAAGGCTTTGGCTGGAAATTGTGTATTTCCACTTACTGAAAAGAGTAAAGTTTTGGCATAGACTATTTAAACGTTTCCGTAGCATAATTTACGGCCATAAGGCGAGCGAACGAAACCGCAGGCAAAAGCTAGTACTTCTATTAAAAGCTATCGACGAATCTAGACTCCGTGTCTGCTGAGAAATTCCTGATGGAAAAACCCAATAACACTTATCCGACCTGAGAAGTTTTCCAAAAATATTATTTTCCGCCAACTTCGACTGTTGGTAACAACATAATTTTGTTTGCAACAATCTGTCTATTAAATACATTAAAGCCACTTACTAAATAAAGTACGTAGTCAATTCAGCTTATTATTTCAAGGTCCATTTTATACAGTAAATTGACTCCCGCATATATGCAAATGTAAATTAATCAATTCGTATTCGTTGCTAACGGTTGGTAATGTAACACGCAACTGAGTGACTTGACCAAGAAAATAAAGCTCATATAACAGCTCATAGAGCACTACATCAGATCAGTACCACTGCATCTCATCTTTACTATTAGCTGATTCCGATACGATGCGTTACCGGTGAGAACCATGTGGGTCATTATTAGGGTTCCGTACCTCACAAGGTATAAAAAAGGAACCCTTATAAGACCACTCTCTTCACCGTCTGTCCGTCTGTCAGTCCGTGTGTCACGAACGACTTTTTTTGTTTGTTTTTTTCCCTTTGGTTTAACGATTTTTTGGCAGTTTGAATACCTACAATAACCTACCCAAATGTCCTTTCTTTGGTATTGTTCGTCGTGTCGTTGAGCTCCTTCAGTTATAAGTCGAGCTACACTTTATCTGACAAATGCTTGCACTGACTGGATAGGTCCACTCAAATCTGTATGGTTCTTTCTTCAAAAGACCATTTCAGACACACTAGTCTACACAGTTCTCAATCATATGAATTGACCAAGATTATGTCTGGACCTTAAAAGACACTAAGTATGACCCAGAGGTCAGAGTTGGTTTCGGCTGTTTCTTCTCAGAGTAAACAGGTACGAAACACCGAACCAATCTAATTATAAAAATGACGTGTATATATCTGTTTGTAAAAACCTATTTACAAAATAAATATCATTTATCATTGGGTCGGGGGGCTTTTGGGATCGGGACCGCGGTCCCGGATTCCCCCTAACAAAGAATCTAGAATAGCATGCGTTGGGCCGATGCTGATCCCGTTCAGTGCGTAGGTATAACTGTGCGATTACCTGTAATACCTATGCAATTTATTCACACGATTCGATTCGATTGTTATTTCAGCTAGGTAAATTATGAAGATTAGTTATAGTTTTTTTACCAATTACATTGTGAATGGCACATCCTGTGATTTAGGCTTTAAATTGAATAGCGAAACTGTTGTAAATTAATTCTGAACAAATTATAGCAAATAGGTGACAAGAGCAAAAAGTTCGTATAATTTTTGTACAATTTAGGTTGCGGTGACCGGCGGCCATGTTGGCAAACAAAGCATTGACATTAACTAGTATTTGATTATACCTATTACAAGATTATAATGTTTTATTAATACAAGTTTGTTTGGGGTTTCGTTTGGTTTCATGTCCTAATCAGTTTTTGAATCGAAGGTTACTCAAATACTACCTGTGACACGGACCCAAGATATTCCAAACTAACCAATAAGGTAGCGACGACGCGACGGGGCAATGAAAAATTAAATCAAACCTAAAAACCTAAACAAATAATTTACATTTTAGAGGCTCGTCCGCACCATGATTTACATATTGATGAATCACTGAGCATTCCATTGTATGCTTTTAAACAGCGGTCTTTAAAAGAATAGGCTAGTTTCCACCAGTTCCACAGTTAGAGTATTGGAAAATAATGGACACATATTTGTTTTTGTGTTTTTGTAAATCAATGAATATTGTCAAAAATAAAACGCATCAAAACTCGGGAGCCCCACTCTCGAGTTTTGATGCGTTTTATTTTTGACAATATGAGAGTGGGGGCTCGTGACGTCACAACGCACTAAAAATTATAGGCGTGACGTATTGAGAATTTTTAAAGCGTCGGATCTTCGTCAATTTTGGTTTACGTAACAAAAGAAAGAATACGTGTCAAATATTTTTTGATAATCTAACTGACGGACCAATTCGATTTTTTCAGGACACAAGCCTATTGTAGGTATGAAGACACAAAGTAACCGCTGCTTTCATAACGGTTAAAGAAAATATCGTAAAAAAAATGTGTCCTAGAACCAAAAATTCGAAGGCATGTCATATGCACTCGTACGTAAATGTCTCGCGTTATGGGTTACAGCCCTCTCCCTCTCATAGAGAGAAAGTCTTGTCCCAGCAGTGGGAAGTGGCTTCTTATGCGATGTACACAAAGTTGGCGGTTGATCACCGTTTTAACGCTTATGCCTTTAGCGTTAAAGTTCAAAAGTAGGCAACCGCCAATTTTGTCAAGTGCATGTACGTGTACCTACTATAAAACCTTTTTTCCATATTAAGCCGCTGTCTTTCTCTTTCCAGGTGACAATGGGCGGTTGGCTAAGCTACTTCTGGTGGGGCGAAGACCCAGACGTGGTGAACCCTATCTCAGGGCTCACGAGACGGGAGGTCAGCCTGGTGCAGAAGTCGTGGGCGCCTGTCAATGCAGACATGGTCAATACTGGTGCTGAATTACTTAGGAGGTAAGATGCTTTGTGCCGTATCAACTTTCCGGCTGGGATCCACTTTGATCCATCGTTACTTGCATTACGAGATCCTAAGGTTGAATATCACTTGCATGTCATAAAACTTCAAGGTCTAGTTGTCTATGTAACAACAAAATATTTGTTATATTTTTTTTTTATATTACATCTTTAACAAAGTTTAAACTCTCTGGGAATCGTTGTCAAAAGAGTGATAGCATTCACGAGCTCGACACAGAGGGGTAGACAGACTTGTGTGAAGCAGTGGAAACATTTTATGAGTAGGTAACTCTATCCCTCTTTCTGTCTGTTAGTCGTAAAAAAAAGCCTGAACCAATGAACCGATCAATGTGATATTTGATAAATAGGTTGCTTTTTATCCTAAATCACAAACGAAGCTACAAGCAACCGCTAATGTTTTAAACATTTAACCAGACAACATCTTTAAACGACTGATTCAAACAGAAGAATCGTTTAGTTTTATCGCGATGACATTTCCTGACCCACTTAAGACCAGATGAAAAACCCATTAAAACGAACAAAATACATAATTTCAAGAATCCAAGTAATAAATAACACCAGAACGTTAAAAAAATGTCAACTGCTCCAACATTCTGAAAGCTTTTTATAGCACCGTCTCCAAAAAAATAACACGTCGGCACCATGTAGGTAGGTGTTACACTGTTAGCAAGATGAAAAAAAATGGGTTCGAAAATACAATAATAATGCAAATTTTAGGTATTATTTGATTTTATACAAAACTTTTCCGTACTAAAGGAAATTAAAACTAAATAAACAGTATACCTGCAAGCATATATTGTGAGTGTGGGTAAAAGAGTGAGTGAGTATGATTTGTGCCTACTATGAGTACCGAAATTGACCCTGTTCACCAATAAATCAATCAAGTCTATGTGACCGCTGGAAGCAATAACGAGCCGTAGCCCGTAACAGTTAAATACTACAAGTCTATAACAGCTATACATTACGGCCGATTTTAATAGTACCCATGTTAATGTGATTTACGAAACCGTTCCAAATACTTAGGTTTTGCGAACATCCAGACACATTTATCCCTTAGGATTACTGGTAGGGCTACCAATAGGTAAGCAAAACCTTTCAAGATGTAAGAACACGTAAGACGTCAAATCAAGCTTTTTAACTTCTTCACAATGCCAGATGAGATTTGGAGCAATGTTCATGGTGCTGAATTTTAGTTAAAAAAATATTAATAATCGATTAAAAAAAAAATACTGGGACCGAACTATAATAACCGATAAAACCATTCATTACAATAGACCCGACATTACCGTTCACGACAAAACCAATAAAACAGTTTATCTGATATACATAGCAATACCTAACTCACATAATATTCAAGAAACAATATCCGAAAAGCTCAGTAAATACCAAGACCTTGCCATTGAAATTAAAACCCAATGGAACGTACAAACTCTTCATATAGTCCCCATTGTTCTCTCATCTACTGGTATTATACCAAAATCTCTCACACAAAGCCTCAACACTCTACAGATGCCTAATCACACACTTTACATTCTGCAAAAAGCCACTATTCTCAACACCTGTCGAATCACCCGAAAGTTTCTGACTTCATCTACAGTATCATCCACTTTCTCTAATTAAATTTCACCTTACATCCTTGGTTCCGACCCGCGTGTAAGGTTTCTTAGGCTCTCTTAAATGAGAAGAAACATAAAAACAACAAAATAATAATAATAGTAGCTAAATATTTGCCTTTAAGAGCCTATACTACCTCAAATTAGCAACTCTATATTTGGTAGTTCAAACTTCGTTTGAAATACTGTTAGAATAAAGTTCTAATCAGCTTGCACTACAAAGTGGTTGTAACGTCAGTCACTGCGGGCCGAATAGTGCGAAATTAGTGTTTTTTTGCGATTTACAAAAAAAACTATTGATTGGACTAAAAAAATAAATAATATAAGACCTGCTGTTAGTTCAGTTAGTATAAAAAGTTTCATGATTAATTTGTAGTATTTTAGGATTGCCAGCAGTTTATTGTTCAGTTTAGAGGTAACTTTGGGTTTTTTTTCTATCGAGAAAATTTTATGGAATCGTGTTTTCGCCAAATATAGGACTTAACATTAATCCTCAACTTTACCATATATTTATTTTAAAATTAATGCTGCAGTATTTTAGGCGTAACGGAGGATCATGCTAAGCCATTTGAGGTAGTATAGGCCCTTAATCCGCCGAGAATAGAAAAAGTTCTAGGAAAGCGAGTAAGTTATCTTAGCGATGTATCTGTCATCACCATCAGTGTTGATCATCTTTAATAGACAATACGGTCTCTTATAATTCTAATACGCAAAAGATCTTGAATTGGAAAAAACAATCTGCTTAAAAGAGCCAGATTTAAATATGAATGTCACACAGGATGAATTTAATTAAAAACATAGATTTAATAAACAAAGTCAAGTCTCAGAACGATCTAATACTCCTACAAAGTACCTCTCTAGACACCCCTAAACACAGGGATGCGGGAAGCTAAGTGGCTCTATGTACTCGTATATACCCACTTCCATTACGGCAGGTCCTTACGTTGGTATGCCACGCGTAACCTTGAAGCCAGTGCCTCACATAGACGGTCCATTATGTATTATGTATGTGTATACTTTTATTGCTCCACTGTCATACCCGACATTGTTGACGTGCCACCTGTTCGCGAGCGTCGACCCTTACTCCTAAGTCGATGCTAAGGGTTGCTTCACACCGTTAACTGCGGGGAAAGACAAATTTTACTCGAGATAATTTGGTGCTCAATGATATTTTAATTTCTTAGCATGAGCATATTCTTTCCCACTGCTGGCTGACAGACCTGCACCTCCTCGTCCCCTCTGTGAGAGGTGAACTGGCTACAAATCACATATTTAGTAATGATTGTAATCTGTGAGTTTTCTAGTGTGAGTTGAATGCTAGACGTCTTTGATTATTTAGTTCTTGCTAGCTTCCTCACGATGTTTTCCGACGAACATGCACAAATACACATATTGAAGTACGTACTTAAGTGCACCTGACGCAATTTAAAACTAATATTATATTCACGTCATTTTGGACTAAGAATTATTCATAACCAAACATGTTTTTGCTTTAGTAAACCATCAAACCACAGACAGACACGCAAGCCCGCAGACAGACACGTCACACGCGTAAACACTTAACAATGCTCAATGAGGGATTTTCTTTTTCAACTCTTCCTTAGTCGCTGGATAGATGGCGCTGAACTTTGTAAGTTACTGCAAGGAACGGAACGTCACATTATTTCACTTGGATGTAATGGTTATATTCGGAAGCATAAGCAAACGAAAGTGTCAGTCAACGAGCGTATGTGACGTGACGCAATGTTTTTTTTTCAAGCGTTTTGGCTTTGGCACCTAGTAACGTAGTCAGTTCAACGCCATCTACCGAGTTCTTGGAAACTTTTTTTTTTTAATAAGTACTCAAAGAGAAAACCTCTCATTAGATCAACATACTACGAAGAAGTATATTATTATAATGTATTATCAAGTAATCACCTAGGTGTTCCTGGATTTACTTATTATTTGTCAAAGAATGATTCATACCGAAACACGTAATTTGCTGCAGTAAAAAATCTGCGGACAAACAAGCAGAACCGCAGATAGACAAACGCAACCAGTAATCGCAGGACAAAGTGCAATTAAGGTTTTATTGATCGATAGTCGTCTGACTGTCAATGTCCTGGGTTCAATTCCTGGGTCGGGCATAGTGTTATTGCCCTCAGGTATTTCTCAGTAGCAGCTGAATCTGGATTTGTGCCCGATAGGCGGCAATAGGCTCGTCCCCTATTACATGGGACTTAAATATAACCGCCGAAAAAGTGGGTGTATTCCTAACCTTTCTGGGATTACAGAGATTTTATGTTATGTTAATCACAATTAATTCAACTTACAAGACAAAAATAGGGAGACGTAGCAAATGAAAAGATCATTCATTAATTCATTAAATTAAGTACGGTCGAACAAGCTATTTGGTTTACATTCTGCAATGTAATTTGTTGGTTAAACTGTAAACCAAATAGCTTGTTCGACCGTACCTAGGTCTTTCGAAGTTCGAACAATTTGACCGTCCTTTCACAGCTATGTTACCTCTAGTATAATAATAATAATTATGTTCTATATATAATGTATCATTCAAACATCATTAGCCAACTTGGCGCCATGCCGGTGTGAAGGTACCCTTACGGACGGCATTCCCTTCCGTGCTCGGCAAGACGGCACTTAGTATTCTGGTATTAAGAATAGGGGCGTGTTTTGGCAAACGTGACTTAGAAGTTAGAACTAATCCTCAAACAGTACGAATAAAATTGTAATAGACAAAGTTGCTCGGCTTAGAGTGGTTATGTCTAGCAGTAGTCTTTCAACTGAATGATTAAGATGACTTTGATGATATTAGAATAAGTAATATGTATGAAGAATAATTACTTTAATTACTGTTTCATAAAAAAACTGGCCGAGTCCGTGGGTACGAATACCCGAGGGTAAACGCTGTGGTGTGCAAGTCTGTGGGATGCAGTGTAGCGATGTTTTGGTAGAGAGTTAAGTATATGAGATAAACGACTACGGGATATTGTCCAATAGTCGTCGTAGAGTAACCAATCTCCAACCTTGACAGTGCCCACAAGTGGGTTAACACTCCAAAGTTGGTTGTTGGGACACATCACGACCTCGCGCACACACACACCGAGGGTTCCGTAAAATCTTGTAGGTACTTATTTTGTTATTAAACTACATATTTATGGTTTTCAGCTTTTTGCCTTTACATGTGCTGTAAGACATTGCTTCGCGCCAAATTTCATGATTCTAGGTGAACGGGAACTATCATAATTATAGGTTTTCGACCCAAAACTTATTGGGTACTTCCGGTTGACCTAGAATTTTCAATTTTGGTAAAAAACCGGCCAAAGGTTTCCGTAAAATCTGGTAGTGTTTTGTTATTAAAACTACATATTTACGGTTTTCAGATTTTTGCCTTTACTTGTGCTGTAAGACATTGCTTCTCGCCAAATTTCATGATTCTAGGTGAACGGGAACTACCATAATTATAGGTTTTCGACCCAAAACCTATTGGGTACTTCCGGTTGACCTAGAATTGTCAATTTTGGTTAAAAGCAAGGTCTTACAGCGCAAGTAAAAGGAAAATTCCAAAAAAAAATATGTAAAAATATAATGTACTTACAAGTTTTCGCGAAAATCTAAATTTGCTCATATCTTTTTATCGTGTTAATCAAGACCTTGATTTTTGCTATATACCTGTATCTGTACGGGTGGACCTAACCTGTTCCTGAGAAAATCGGTGGTGACACACGGACAGACAGACGGACTAGATAGTGATCTTATAAGTGTTTCTTTTTTAACTTTTGAGGTACGGAACCCTAAAAACAGACAAAAGAGCTCGTGGCTAAATAATATCAGGCATAAGGTCGATCTTCAGTGTAAGCCGCGCTTGACTGGGTTGGTCTGTGGATGGGTGACCACCCATTATACCGAGTTTCCTCCGTGCCTCGGAAAGCACGTTAAGCTGTTGGTCCCGGCTGTCATTTGTAGATCTTTGACGGTCGTTACTGGTAGTCAGTGGCCCCGAAGTGACAATCAGCCTTAATACGAGATATCGTATTACCAAGTAGGTACCTACTAACTGGGTTGTGGAGGTCAGATAGGCAGAAAGGTTTGATAGCGCTCCATATAGAAAATTGGTATTCAGCTGGCGGTTAGACTGGAAGCTGACCCCAACATATGAGAAAAAGCTAGGTAGATAATGATATGGAACAGTCTAACTGGTGCAGGCACACAACAACGTGTCCGTATTCGCGCCGGAATTTGTCCGTACCGGTTTGAAAGAAAGAAAAAGAAAGGAAAAGTGTTTATTAAACTCACACAGGACATATAGAAACAAAAAGATAGAATAGACATAATGACAAAATTCACCAAACCAAACCTTCACCACACCTTTAGTAGACAGTGCGATATACTGGTGCATTGCAGAAAAAATAATAATCAAATATCTAATCTTATTGTAATCTAGTTTATTACCTACATCAAATTACTCAAGTGAATACTGCAGGTGTCCAAAACGAGGAGTAAAGTAGTAAATATTTTTAGTCGATAGATTAACTATGACCTAAGGTGAACCTAGTCAGAGAGCCAGTGGCGATACTTTGTCCGACCATGCTATGTACTGGGATAAACGTCAGACGACGATAAATACTAATGAGGCAATAATTCCCTATCTCTAACAATGGTATCTCTCAGCTGATTCTAAAATTACTCTATGCACTTGACGATATATAGACGATCACATGCCTTACACTACACATAGGGGTGTACCACCACATAAAAATTGACGTAGGTCAGGCAGCATAAATGATCAACAGTTAATTACGGATGTTAACACCTATGCATAGATTACGTGTTTGATGAAAATCATCGACACATATTTACTACGGTACGTATGATGTTCGATTTAATAAATCATGCTAGATTGTAAAGGGTGTAAAACACCTCTTAAAGAAGCCGAAAGGTACTTGTTCTCCTCGTCATTGCGATCATTTTTTTGTTCTACACCATACCTGGGAACCTTCTAGTTACGGAGATATTGGGGGTCAAAGTTCCAACTTTTTGACAAGTTTTTTTTTTTAATAGGTACAAGTTTCTAATGTGAGATTTTTACTTTTTTCACCCCCAAAAAAATAAAAGTCGTTTCCCAGCAATATTTTTTACGTAAAGTTTCTTAGTTTGATGTACAGAATGCTTGGTTAACGGCTTCGTGATGAGGTCTTTTACAGCCTGTATAATCTGTAAAATAGCAAAAACGGAACCCCTGCAGATTCGTCCTGTCCGTATGTCACAGACATTATTAACTCCGAGTCTGTTGGCACCACACAGATGAAATTTAGAGGAAACGTGTCTTTTATGCACCGCTACACAAAGACGAGGTGAAAATACGAATATACACATCAACACATGTATAGAGACCTCTATTTTTTAACATTACGAGTATAAAAGGTAAAAAAAAACACGATAATTTTTAATTCTAAAAGCCAAGAAACTTTAACTTTCTATAAACTTCTAATAAATATGATGATGATGAAATTAATGATGACGTGACCTGTCATAGTTTTTAGGGTAAATGAGTACTAGAAAGTCCTTAATATTTTTTATATCCGAGTCGATAACAAAAAATTTTTTCTCATTTAAAAAAACAATAAAAATCTATTAAATCTGGATTAATATAAATGACCTCGTACCTGTATATTTCAACATTTTCAACTGATCTATAACCACTCTCTGTGTTATATACATGATACAATAATATTTAAGACATTATTTACCCTATATTATCCCTGGATTGTATGTAAAAGCACGTATATTCATCCTGCTAATATATACCCAAATTGCTCTTTTATAGCTGCCCTTTACGTTTGAATATAAAAGAAAACATACAAGCTCCCGAAAGCTGTATAGATTACTTGGAGTGTTTTGAATTAGGAATTCTGAATATTTATTTGAACTGACTTATTTGGGACCGATACTTCCTCTGCGTAAAAAACCTATCGGTTCCTTTTCACCCTTTTGAAGGGTTCTTTCTTCATAAATAAAACTTTTCAAAGAGGCATCTTTACGCCATTGGAAAGAAGTTATGGTTTGATTTCGCGGTTTTTTTTCTGGCTTTTATTGTGTGCCTTTATCTGTCGTCAAAGAATGGAACGGTCCCGAAATTGATCTATGTATGTAGATTAGGTATCAGGCCCGAAGGCACCTAAGAAGCCGATTCCTGCCAGTTTCCTCACGAGAACAAGACACTCTTAGGTACACTGGAAATATCCTAGCCTTTTGGAACTGGCAACTACCTTGCAGTCAGTGACTTCCAGGAAAATCGCCTGTAAATGATGCAAAATAATTGCAAATGACAAGCCAATTTAAAATTGTAAGTACCTAAAGAAAAAACCTCGCTTGCTAAAGATGTGTAGAATAAATTACGTCAGCGTAAGGTAATGTATTCACCTGTAGCTAATATGTTTCTCGTCTGCGAGGAAATATGAATCGACTTTAATGCGTATCTATCTACATATTTACATCTTCGTAACCGATTCTGTTTATTTATGCATTAGGTCAATTTATTTTAGATAGGTATATCAATTGGAATATTATTGAGTACACGATAAGTGGTATAATAATACTCTTTCTATCAATAAAAACTTTCATATTCATTGGAAGTTAGCTATAAACATCTGTTTTTGCTTTCTCTACCATATCCTATTTTTCTTATTTTTTATTGCACACAAAATAAAATAAAATATACATACAAATTTTAATAATATAGCTTATTATACAATAGTGAGCTTAACCCAGAATTGGTTAGGCGATTGTGAGATTTGCAGTAGAGGATATATCATATCTACTTATGTGCATTAATAACAGGGCAGGGCTTTTCCTATATTAGTACTACTTCATAGTTTTTTTTAAGGAGTTTCTGGTGGTGGGACCTTCAGTAATATTCCGGATTTCAATTACCTACTGGATTCTGGAGACTTCAGCAACCTTCCATAATAGAGAGTACCTACGTCTCTCATATTCAGTAATTTAAATCAATGCTCTTAAAATGAGCAATTTTTCTTGCGATTAATTCATAAGATCAAACATTTTGCGGTAGATTTATCTAAAGGTTATCAAACCTTGACCTTAAACAGATTAGATTAGTAATTCAAACAAACCCAACCATTTTATTATTTGATCAACAAAATCGTTAATACACACCTTATTCAGTTTTGTAAACAATTAATTTAAGAAAATTTATTTTCTTTTTCAAAACGTTACTTAGTAATTACTTAGGATTGAAAGTTTAAACCTATACTACTGTTATAAAGAGAGAGTGCGGAGTTTGTGAGTTTGCGGAGAATTATCTCCGGAACAACGGCAATCATTTGAATAAATCTTTTACAATTTGTAAGGTGAATTATTCCAGATGCACATAGACGTTCTTTTTATCCGGGTACCCTAAATTCTTCTTTTCGTTATTAGGAGTTGGTATCAGAGCTTGTGGTTAAATAACAACAGCCGCTCAGGATGGTCCGTGGATGGGTGACCCATTACATACCTATATTTGTATATCTTAGACAGTCGTTACAGGTAGTCAGCGGCCCTAAAGTCTAACAACCAGTCTTACCAAGGGGTATCGTATTACCCAGTAACCTCTAACTGGGTTGTAGAGGTCAGATAGGCAATCGCTCCATGTAAAATAACTCAGGTTAGACTGGAAGCCGACCCCAACATAGTTGGGAAAAGGCTAGGTTGTTGTTGTTAATCAGAAGTTTGTAAACAAAACACAAGTTTACCTTAGTTTCAGTAAATAATTAAAAAATAACACGTAAAATATTACCACCAAAACACATGTTACAGATTATCACAATCTTACATGCAGGTAACAAAAAATTAAAAATCTCAGACTGTGCACACAATATAAAGGGTGTAAAACACCTCTTAACGAAGCCGTCAACCAAGCATTCTGTACATCAAACTAAGTAACTTTACGCAAAAAATTTGCTGGGAAACGACTTTTCGACGAATAAAATGAATGAATGAATGACAATATATTATTAGGTACCATGTCCAAGCTTATCCGTAAATATTAAGGTTCAAGAATCGAGAGCCTTAAAAAACCTTGTTTTACTTAAACTTCATGGATTGCCAAAAACAGCTCCGTAAAAAATTTGCTCATCGCGATCGCAGACACATTCGGAAACATCCTATAAAACTTGATTAATAAAAATGTCGAGTCAATGAAACAACTTTTATATGGCATACATTTTTGTATTGATGACAAATTCACGAATATAGTGATCTTGAGTACCTATCTCTTCTTGTGGAATTTAATAAAAATTAAGAAATAGAATGGGATGGATGTTTTCCATGGTAGGCCAAGTCAGATGAACCAGAATCGTCACACAGGATGCCTGAAGACGGTCGTCGTCACTCAGGCAGGCCTAAGAAACGCTGGGGTTACGATTTGGACTCGTTTCTCATTGGCCGGAGAAGGCAAAACACCGGGAGAGTTGGAAAGGAATAGGGGAATCCTTTGCCCAGAAATGGTACAAAAAAGAATACAAAAAGAAGCAGAATGTGAAATTAATTGAAGAAGGGCCCGTAACCAAACAGTCTTTGGCGTTCCTTTTGTAACGAATAGACACATAATTTCTTCACATTTCTTTATCTACTTTATGTCTTCGTTCTTTGTGTCGGATCAACTTTCATCAATATTGGTATTATTAGAAAAATTAACTCGATATGCAAAAGTTTTACTTTTACAACTTACTAGCGAATACTTGTACACAGCTATGCCTTTTCGCTAAGCATCGCCTAAATGAATGCCTAAACATTATTGCTCTGTTGAAAGTTCAGCGGGTGGGTCAAGCTTTATAAATCCAACAGAGCGCTTTTATTTAGGTTTAGATGACGCGATTACGCTTACCTACTGTCCGGGAAAACGGGCATCAAGATCAAGTATAATTCTAAACCTGGATTCTTACATACATTCTTTTTAATCTAAAAATAAACCCTTACATAATGTACAATACACAAGTATACGAAAACGCACTCAATTATGCATTCAAATAGTAACTCCTCCATTTTAATTAAGTAAAATTCTATATGTAAGAACATGTATAATTATTATAACTACATGACGCAGAAGTTTACAATTTCACAACTTTAAATCACAAAAAGTGTGAATTAATAGAAGTATAAATAAATATTTCATAAACTTGTTATATTCGAAATATCGTGGTGATGAATGATGAATGTCAATTTTTTTATTTAACATAAAATAAGAGTTTTTTGTTATTAAGTGTGCATAGGACGTGAATCTTTTAATACTGTAAAAAATATAATACCCAATGTAAATATTAGATACTTACGTTAAGAAATGTCAGGTTTTCTAGTGACAAAAGATAGTTTAGTAAGTAGGTACCTACCTTGTCTGAAAATTATAACCACTCAAAAGCTACAAAAAGATTTAGTGTTATTAAATATAATAAGTACATGGTAAACATTCATCTTGAAGCAAATATAGTTATAATTACAAAAAACTTACTATTAAAAAAAAAAACTGCTAAAAAACGTGTTTAGCGTATGATAACAAAACGCTTTCAAAAAAACTGTGAGTACGAAAAAAAATGTTAAACTTACTATACCAACAATAACGCAGCATTAACACAACGCTTGCGAAAAAACCTCAGTAAAAACAAAACTTAACAAAAAAGAATTTGGCCTATGGTGACAAAACTCGTTGCAGTTGTTAGATTTCATATTCGCAATTGAAGTGAAGTGGGACGAAGCATTTATATTTGTGCGGCAAATCGATATGCCAACCCAATTAGCGCCGGTGATAGTGTCCTAGCTTGGCGTGAGGTACTAACTTCCCATTTCCTAGTTAAGACGAGTATGTGCTACTGTTTTAGAAGAGACACTTTGTGGTGAACTTCTTAGTCGCCACAAGTCTATGTTTTTCAGTGTTTGAAGTTGTCATGGTATACTATCTAATGTCTGTACAAATTATAAGATGAATAAAGCCAACATTTGTTATTTCATAACAATTTATTCAACTTAAATTATGCGAAACACTTTTCAATACTAACTATAAAGATGGAGAAATATCTTCGACCAAATATAATTTATCGGACATTCGGTACCTACTTGGTTTTACGCACCCGGTCCTGTCCTACTCAAAAAGCACAACAGAACGAACAAATACTCTCCGAGAGAGGGGAGGGGAGAGTATTTGTTCGTTCTGTTGTCAAAGGAATAGTCCGGGTTGGATTCCTCCAACCCGGACTATTCCTTTGTGAGACTAGGCGACGGGCGAGAAACGACCGTGTCCAACAGACATTTAGCCCCAACAGGAATAGAAAGCGGGGAAGAAGACGAACGCATCGAAACTGTAGAAACAGAAAGTGACTCGTCCTTTGTCTCTACAGAGAGTACTGCACCAGATACTCCTTCGATTCGGCCAACTACAAGAAATAGAAGACCACCTGCCTATCTGCAAGACTACGACACCTCAAGCTAGAATGCAGCAGGGGAGAATCTGGTGAACTGGTGAACTTCTTAGTTGCCACATAATAGTACATTACGATATTAGTGCGTTATGATGTTATAACCAATTCGCACGTATATCGTACGTTTTTTAACACATTTGCGAGGAAACAGAAAAAAAAACATTTCACAATACAAGTACAAAGAAAAGAAAATTTGAGAAAAATGGCGCGAGGATTATTTTCTGCCGTGGCTGCGTGAAAATGTTGGCAAAGACGCTAGAGCATGCAGCCAAATTTTTAAATTACCGAATAAACTGTTTTTATTTTTATTTTAAATAAACTCAATCTGTGAATGCACACTCTTGCTTTCCCGCCATTTTAACAGCGCGTTAGCGCTGCCTACTGACTGGCGCCACGCGGCGATTAGTTCGAAATTTGAATAGCAACAGCGCGCTGCTCACTAGCTGGAGTCGTGCGGCGGCGATCAGGTCCATATTTGAAATGGCAAATAATACTGTTATGGAATTTGTATGGACTATAACTTAACTATTTGCTTTGGTAACACACGCGTTTTTTATGACCCGTTTTACATATTTAAAACCGGTGGAATTACATCAGCTTTACGAGCAAGGGTGTTAAAAAGACTCCCTAAGAGTCTATGCTTTTCAGTGTTTGAAGTTGTCATGGTATACCTATTATCTAATACAAACAAACAAAAAACACACAAATTAAAGGTAAATAAAGCCAACATTTGTTAATGCGCTATTGTTATTTCGTAACACACTTGTTATTGTCTCGACCCTCTGTAGTGTAGATGTGAAAATTCTGTCTGTTTGTCTGTCTGTTAGTCTGCAACTCTGTCAGTCTGTCACTCTCTCACTCTGTCATTCTGTCTGTCAGACCGTCCGTCAGTCTGTCTGGCAGTCTGTCTGTCAGACTATCCGTCAGTCTATCTGTCAGTCTTTCCGTCGGTCTGTACCTTTACATGCCTTAACAGTTAATTAGACCGGTGGGTAGACCTGGGTTAGGAGAGAGAATATTTGTACCCTGGTAGTGCCTTTCCGCTTTAAGCTAGTTAAAAGTTGGTATTCTATAATTATCATATTTTGTCCTGTCTGATACAATTAATAATGCAAACTTAAGCAAGGCCAGTGACCACGAGCACAATACCTACAAATTAATATCTACCTAATGCTTAAGATATTCCAAGAAACACAAAACAGCAACAATAGCAATATGAACATAATCGTGCTTTTCTTATTGTACTTGTGTATCAAAGTGTATCATAATGGTAACAATATTATGGCCGCACTCGTAGGGCGTATGGTATTTTACGATAAGTAAAATCCATTACTTACTAGTTGATGGTTGTCTTAAATATACCTGAGACTTAAGTGAGCCATCTACATATTTATTAAAATGTCTTAGAAGAACACAAATGTTCATCAATGTGTTTTTACTTGTTTTCTGTTTTTAGGAAAGTAAAGTATAAATAATAATGTAAGATCAATGTTTTTTAAGTAAATAAGTAGGTTTAATGTCTACCGAAGCAGGCGAGGTTTGTAATTTTCCAGAACATTTTTCCGATAAGTTTAGATTTTTCAGGCAGATCTTACAATTTTAGAGCATAGATATTTCTTTTCATAAATTATAAGTTATTATTTTGTCACTTAGTCGACATCGATTACATTCTACTCGTATGTCATGTGCCAATAAATATTTTTCATTTTTGGAAAGCTTAAATAACTCTGCTGAAGTGGCTGTCAAGACCAGGTTTGGTAGACCAAAGTACAAAAATAACACCCAATCATAAGCCGAGATTTGACATCGTATTAATTAAATTGGTGCACTTAGCCGAAAGTGGAAATAAGAATACATTGAAACGAAATTATTACGAACTCGAAACTATGTAATAGCAATATTAACTAAAATTAAAACGTTGCACATTAATTTAACGTCTTTGCAGCATAAATGTCACATTTTACGGCTCTCGTCGGAAAACGTTATACAAACAAACAGTCGTGGTTATGTTATGAACGAGTTAATAAACGTTTTATACGTGTTCCAGCTATGTGTCACTGTGTTTGATTTGTAGTCGGCTAGCTCAGCGAATAGTTTGTGTGATTAAACGCCACTCAAATGTGGAGAATGGGCGAGTTAATTAAAATTGTCTGTGTTTTTAATAAAGGTCAGGTTGAGGCTCTCTTAGAGCCCTAGTTCGAGAGATAAAGTGGTGAAAGGATTTCAATATATTAGGGATGGTTGTGGATATGGCTGAAGACGACATGGTGCGTCGACCCAAAAATTAATTGGGATATGGTTAAGGATTATGTATGTTTACGATACTGGTAGACAGAGTGGAAGTTGGCAAAACTTGATGGTACCTATATACTTTATAAAAAATCCTTTGATGTTATTCTCAATTTCACTATAAACTGGCGACCGAAACTCAAATTCTTTGGCCTTATCCCAAACGCCACACATTGTAAGTATACGATACCTACTCTGCACTGAGTATTAATGTATTATTTGACCATATGAAAGTGATGCCAATTTGGCACGTGGTACACCTACTTCAAAAACAAACATTTTAGAGTTCCATTTGAATTTAAGGTTTTGATAAAAACTTCACAATGAGGCACATTATTTGAACAGGAAATTAGAAAATCAGGAAACAAGAATGAGCTAGGTAAATCTGTTTTAAAATACCAGTAACCATAGAGACAAAAAGGCATAGAATCCGAGAGCATTTTTTTTTTCATCGAAAAATATCTATTTAATCCTTTCCTTTTTGATAACGCTTTAACATGGCTTTAACCATTACATAATTATGAAGCATGGCAGTTCACAAGTAGGTATTGATCGAGAATGTAAACGTGGAAAACGTTCTTAGTAATTTGTGTCTATTAGAGCCATGCATCAGCTTAACGTTAACCGCAAAATATCGATCCGAGTAAGCATAAAGACATTGACATGTCACTTTGATGACAATGTGAATTTTATGAGAAAAAGCACTTTGTAGTTTTAAGGCAGTGTAGTTTCAAGATGAAAGTCCCTCCCTACCTTTGAATTGAAGTATCCTCGAGTAATAGAGCTTTGGTAACTGAAATATGAATGTAGCGTGCGGCTTACGTTAGGGTAATACATTTGAGAATGCATGTTTTTGTTTAATTAAATGTTATTACTTGGTGTAAACAATTGTTGGGACATAAATAAATAATCTTGTAGGCTGTTGAGTTTCTAGAGCCACTTCTTCCCACTAAAACACAAGGAAATGATGAAGGGCGAGTATTTTGGGGGACTGTCCTTTGTAATTTCGACGTTCAAGACAACAGATTCTCGGCCTAATTAAATTAATTCATGTCTTATGATTTTTCGAGCAGCTTTGTAATAAAGCCACTCTATGTTCCCAATTGGTTTAAACATTTTCAAAGTTTAGCCGCAAGGACGAATTTTATCCAAACCAAAAAAAGGTCCAGAAAAATAACTTGAAACTTTTTCCAATTTTCAGATTCTTTGTCGCCTTCCCGGAGAGCAAGGAGTTCTTCAGGATGATCAAGAATACTCCTGAGGACCAGTACTTGACAAACCCACAGTTCAAGGCACACGTGATCAACCTGATGTCATCACTGAACCTTGCTGTGGAGAACCTCAATCAGCCTGAGGTGGTTGCCGCCATGATGACCAAGATCGGAGAGTCTCATCGCAGGAGAAAGATTCAGGAGAAGAATTTCCAAGTAAGATATTAAACATTTTTTGTCAAATTCTGAAAAAACTGCAATTCCTTCTGTTTGCATGGAATGAATAGGTAACAGGTAGATAAATTTCCTGTGGGATTTTGATTGCCCATACGAATAATAAATATACGATTACGATTAAGTATATATAGCAGCCGCAATTAAAAATGGCTTTATGATATGTCTTTTAAAAAAATCAAGAATATAATTATGTAGTTGCGTTAGGGTTTAGGGTTTGTTTTTCTGGTAACTGGGAAATGAACCTTTTTGTCTTGAATCATATTTATTTTTTACCCATGTAGGGATCCATATTTTTACAAAAATATTACTTTCCCAACGACTTCATACGGTAGACGTGTTCGCAATCCGAAATGACGGCGAGAAACGTTCGATGCTTAAATTAAATTCAATTTACGAACCGCAAATATGGGCGATACGCTCATTTGCATGTCAAATGTATTGGATTAGACTAATGTACACACAGACCACAGAGGGTGTGGTTCTATTTACATTATTGTACATAACACGTCTACTTTTGTAGATAGGAATCTACTAGATATATATTTTTGTGTGAAAAAAAAAACACAAAAGACTTCGGCTGTAATGTTGTAATGCTGTAATGTAATGTTGGTAACAAATTAAAATAATCAACACGCAGTTTTCGCATCTATTCGAACATTAATTATATCGAAATAATTTTTTTTCATTGCTAAATTAATTCAATTGTGCGACTGCAAATTAGTGGCTTATAAGGGATTCAATTAAATTACATTTGTATTTTTTTTCGATCACTTGGACTTCGTTTTTGCTTCTATCTACTCTTAGGTCCAATCGGAAATTCTAAGAGCGTTTTTGGTTTATTTACTCTGGTTTTAACAAAACCAAATTATCGTTACCATATTACTAATAGAGTATCTGAACCCATTCTCAATGAAAAACAAATCTGTTAATTTTAATTAAATCTTTTTGTTTTTCTAGCAACTCAAAGAGGTCATAGTGAAAATGTTCATAGAAGTTCTCAAGCTCGACGATGTGACACTCGGTGCCTGGGGCAAGACGGTCGAGTTCTGGTACAAGAACATATTCGAAACTTTAAATAAGACGGAACAGACCAGATAACATACACATTGTCAACCAATTACACTATAAAGAGTAGTTTAGTGCCTACAATGGCTACTGTGAAAGGCAAACTCGATTTGATCTGCGTTACGATGATAGGAAAATTACCGAGCGAGTTAACTCACATGCCTACTTAGTTACTGCTTAGGAAACCAATGTGCTTGTTAAATTCAAGACACGACCATCATCAAACGTTAATTTATTTTAGACGATAAGAATAATGTTTATAAGTTGACATAAAACTTCTTTGAGTGCAATGATATTCTAATAAACAGATATGTTGTGAGCGCGCAATCGCGAAGACTCGAAAACGGGCCAATTGGCTCGTTTTGCCTTTATTCTGCGTCACTGCGTGTATGTGAGCTGGCTCTGCCCCGCGGAACACTTTTTCCGCTGGTTTTGTAGGTGTATAACATATCTGTATAATATACTAATACAATTTTAATGACCATAGATTTTTTCTGCTAATTGTCAAGCTTTTTTTTGTTTATTAAAACCGTCTCTTACCACTTTCGTGTTTATGATAATTTAATATTCGAGTAGTCCTCGTTTTCTTTTGTTTTCCTTTCATCTTTTGTTAGAATCTGTTCTTGCATTGAGGTCTCGTTAAACGGATAATGAAGCTAGTCATTGTCATAGAGTTTGCTTTTCACTGTGTTAAATCAGGCTGAATAATTCATATTGCGTAATTAATTCATATTGTTTGTTAACGCTCGCTGTTATGAGCCAAGAATCGATTTTATTTCATGAATTTTACATTCGTTTTGTATTGTTCTTCTAAAGACAAATACTTACAACTGGTATTTAATTTTTTGTTGTTTAATTTTATTTGTTTCCTAGTGATCGTGTCCCTTAACGATTTTGTTTAGTTTTTCTTTTGTATTTTACTGAAGCCCGTTCGCATTTTCTTCTTCTGTGTAGTAGCTTTTTGAGTCAGAGCCTGTATCAATGTTGTCAACACCAAAAATCTTGAACTTTCACCTTTTCTTTTGTACTCTTCTTGAAATTTTTATTATTGTACCGTTTTATACACTGACAGGTACATTTAGTTATTAATTTGTCATAGATGTAAATTATCTATTTGTATAATAAGACGCATTTAATAAAATTGTAGGTTAGATTTAAATGCTTCGAACATCTTCCATTTTATTGCATATTGTAAATAGCTATATTTGTAAATAATGCTGTCGATTTTTGTACATTGTACACTTGTTAAACCAAAAATTTATTATGTAAATACATATTCAATATTGTCAACGATTTTAATTATTGGTTCATTAAATTTTATATTAAATTCTTGGCGTTTTACTTACCTTAAGCTCTTGGTCACGACCAAAACAACATCAATTGCGGATTAAACCATATATGCCCAGGGGATCGGTAACAACCCGAAACTACCTGAACATATGTAATGCACACAGGCGGCCAATTTATATGTATCAATTGAAGCTGTGGGACTTTTTCGACAAACTGCAGCAATAACTTTGTTTTGATGTTTATCATACTATGAAAAACAAATTTAGTTTTGCTGTTGAGTGTAAAACTTATGAATGAGCGTTAAAAATATTGTTAATATATATTATATTGTTTGGTGCTACGAAACCCTGTGTGTGAGCCTGACTCGCTCCTGGCCGGTATTTTTGTTTACAGAAAAGTTTGCCTACCTACCCACAAAAGGGACATAAATCTTTGACAGCCGTTACAGGTAGTCAGTGGACTGAAAGTGTAACAACACGTTTTACCAAGGGATATCGTATTACCAAGTACTTACTAATTGGGTTGTGGAAATATGGAGGCCAGATGGGCAGGCGCTCCATGTGAAATGGTATTCAGCTGCATCCAGTTAAAATGGAAGCCGACCCCAACATAGTTGGGTAGGGCTAGGCAGATGATGACGATGATAAAGGATTCGATTACGATCGATTAGGATTTACTTATCACAAACCACTAATGTCACATTTTTTCCAAAATCAAAGACAAAGACAGACTCCCCCACTCTACCGTCAAAGTTCGACCATGTTCGTAAGTAAAAGTAAATACTTGGCTGTATAATAAAATTCCCTAGTCTCGCAAACCGACCATAGAGTATAGAGTACGGCGGACTCGAGTGCTTGCATTATTCAGCCTGCTGCATATTTAACGCGCGCCGTCGGTCGCCGCTCTCCTGTCTCTCGTTACGTTACTACAGACAGGGTTTACGCCAAAGAAAATTAACAATGATTTATATAAGTACACCTTCTTGCATTTAATAAAATAAATTACTAATTGATTAATCACCCAACATAACAGCTGCGTGACATTAGGAGTTCTCCCACTGCCTACCTTATCATCACCACTTTCATCTGCCTATAGCTGCAGTCCACTGCTCTATAGCTGCAGTCCACTGCTTCTGCTAGGCATAGGCCTCTTCAATCGCACGCCACTTAACTCGACTATCGGCAACTCTGATCCAGTTACTACCAGCCACCCTGCGGAGATCGTCGCTCCACCTCCACTACCCTGGAGAGCATCTCACCTTACGCTCGCCGGTTCTCGGTCTCTACTCAAGAACACGTGTAGACGTGTTCGATGACCAATTGGGTAGCCCATCGGTCATCGGTTCTACGGCTAATTTGGCACTACTACCTGTTTATATAAAGATAGGTACTTACCTGTTTTAAGTAATGCTTAGGTATATACATCGTACAGGTATGTACATTGTTATGATCTGATCTGATAAACTATTTAAAGTAACTAAGCAATCAAACTCAAAATACAAATTTTCAAGGATTCGGAGGCATTATTGTCAGTTGTCCATTCTAAGTACAATAGTAGGTACATCTCTTTAGAAAAGATCTTACTTGATATTATCCTACGTACCAATATGCCTACACAATGACCTTACCAACACACTTTATTACCGCCCGCAGCTCCTTTCCTTGACAAGGGGACCGTCAAATCATTTAGTGTGATATCGTTCAATAGAAGAACGATTCTACGTCTATGTAGCTATGTATTACAAATTGATAGCACTTAACGATATACAATGAAGTGTTGTTGCTAGCAGTACGTCCTATTTTTCAAGTTTGAAAGAAAGTGGGCATTAAAACAGACGTCATTAGTTTCGCGAATCGACATTGCGGGAATCGACATTGGTAATTTAACTACGAATTATTCCCACTATGTAACTACATGAGTGATTCTTAGTTATTAGGTTATACTGCTAGGTAACCCTTTTGGTGAATTTAAGTGTAATGTTACAGAAAGATAGAATACCGACAATTGATTGAACTTGAGAAGCACAGCTGTGGTTTCCTATCGAAATCAAACCAACCTATCCCAGACGGAATGCAATGCAACAATTTTTGAAGTCGCTTCGCTCGTTAATACATCCGATCCCAATTCAATTTACGATGACAGATTAACTACAATTCTCATTTCTGAATGATTGAGCCAAAAGAACCTTTAATTAATGTGAGGAGATTTGCCAAAATTTTTGAGCTCGCTTCAAAAATTCTATCAAAATCTTATTTCTGGAAACTTCACCGACAATAAAGTCTGCATAATTCCTATTTCTGTTCTGTATGAATGGTTAGAAGAAAATATAACTTGCCCCTAGGTGAAGTGCATAAAAAAATGTTCGTTCGTGTAGGTGGTAAGTTTCGTACGTTCTACTTATAAGATTCTAATCTATGCTTATAAGTTCACGAGTTTACAAGTTGGCAAAATTCGTTCTAATTTAGGTATATATTAGTAGACAAAATAAAACCCATCAAATTTTTTTAAATAAAATTTTCGAATTTGTTCGCCCTCGAATCCTACATTTTCTCAATTGGTAAACTTTTCTGGCGACAAAGCTAGTCCTTGTATTAATGGAGAAACGAAAACCTTGATTAGGTAAACCCCCGCCTATTTGCTTTTTTTCAGTCAGGGTACCCTCCTCCCCTCAACCAAATTCCCAGCTACGGCCCTGTGGAGAAGCCAACGTAGGAACCTACTTAGGTAGGTATACGTCTGGCTGTGGAATTAATAAGTTGACGACCGTGAACAAATTATTAACAAACCCCGTGCCCGTGAATTTTACCAGAAGTGATTTCGAAAGAATTTGGAAAAACAAAAAAAGTTGAAAATAACTTTACCTTTCAATACACTTGCTCAGAAACCAACTCTGCGAACGTGTTTTTTTTTTTCATTTATTTCTTCATTTCCACAAATAACTTTACACTAAGTCTAATGTAGTCTAGTTCACAGTATCTCAACATTGGTGCATTATTTTAATTCTGTGTTTTTCAATACATACTTACTTTTTCGAAAACGGGTTTCTAACGCACTACGATTATGTTCAACATGCAATGTATTTTACACACGTGCGTTTTCTTCATTTTCCCGCACGTGTGCGGGAAAAATGTTCCACAGGTAACGTATACTAATACGAAGTTCAAATCGGTTCCTGCCTATAGTCGGAGGTGAATGCTTTTTTTTTATGTGAAAGCAATGTGCGTCTTTACGGCTTAAATATTTTTTGAATGTTCAAATTGTGTTTATAAATAGAATATCATAGATAAACATGATTTTTTTAAAATAATATTAACTTTTATAAACAAATTAACATTTATTTGTGTTCTAAATTCAATAATACAAAAAAAAAATATTTTTTATAGCTGTTTAACGGCTTCATACCTTTGCGGCTCAATAACACCCTCGCCTAAGGCTCGTTTGTTAATTCCGCCACGAATGCAATAACAAACTTTCTCCACTTTTATCAAAATGCTATTCCCGCCTGTGGAGGCGGGAAGAGCATTTAAAGATGATCACCGCCTACTACACTTCAACCAACTTATCTGTGGAGATAAGTTGGTTGAAGTGTAGTAGGCGGTGATCATCTTAACTACTTAGTTGTAAAATGCGGATGTTCCTCTTCTATTACCATAATAATTACATAGGACTGTAAATAAAGTCGCCATGTTATTTTTCCCATACCAGCCTAGACATGTAGATTCTTCAGTTGCTCATTACCAAGTTGCTACAAAACCACAAACAAAAAATGTGAAGATGTTTTTATGACAGTTGCGTGTGGCGAACTACGCGCATAGAGCATCATTTAAATACAGGTAGGTTACGCCTACGCCTCAGATTTAGACAAACCTCAATATTATTATACTTAATTTGATTAAACAGTATTCAATGTTGTTAATGTTAATTCATTAAACGAGTTCCATGAATTGATTTGCTAGTCATTCTTGTTTAAGAATTAAAGACAAGTCAAATACTGCGAACTTTAACCTGTTATAATCATTTCGGCTGAAGAGCAGATATTAAAAAAAAAAACGAATTATAGAAACTACTGCATGTATTATGGTCAATCGGATCACACATAAGGCGACTAATATTACGACTAATAAAACGGGATCCTATTACTAAGACTCCACTGTCCGTCTGTCTATCTGTCACCAGGGCAGGCAGTCTCGACATTAGATAGCGTCAAATTCGCTAACTTTCGATCGCTGATTACTAACGACTAAATTGGGTTGCAATGATGATGCTAGCGACAAACGCATCTTGGATGTAGAGACTTGTTTTACACGCAAGCATTATTAATTCAACTGAATCTATTCGTTAGTAATCAGCAATCAAAAATTAGCGACTTTGTCGCTATCTCTGTCGAGACTGCCGGCCCAGGCAGTATTACATGAACCGTCATAGTTAGACAGTCGAAATTATCACAGAATTCACAGATAATGTACGGAACCCTTCGTGCGCGAGTCCGACTCGCACTTAGCCAGTTTTTACCTATGAATTTGCCCTTTGAAGAGCCTCGACGAACGTCTGTCGAAGCTCTGTTTAGGCGGTTGGATCAAGGGCCTGATTCAGAAGGCAGTACTCCTCGATACGACTCGTATTGTGAGGAGGTTCCTATCTTTGAAGCCCTAACCACCGGTAGCTTGGACCCTGCTCCCGACACCGGCGAACTACTATTTTTTTATTTTTTTTAATAAGAAATAGGTATTGAAAAATGTAAATAAAAAGATATTAAAATGAATAAAGAAGACAATAATATTAATAGTCTACTATGAAAATACAAGTTTGACACAGCATGTTGATGTACACAACAGTCACTAGGGTAAAGAAAAATTAGCAAACTGAAATAGTGTGTGAGAGATGAATACAGTAACTAGGTACCTACAGTCAATACAAAATTTTAATTCTGACTCCTAAACTAGGAAGTAGGTACGCATGCATCCATGCTATCGATTCTGCCATCGCAAAAGCAGGCAACAAATTTTCGGGTCGGACGCAAAACTTCCAACTAGGGTTGGCAGTTTTGCGTCCGACCGCACCTACTCCGCTCTTGTAGCTTAGAGAACGACTGTTGTGCAGGAGCTGCGTGGTTGAGCGATTAACCAAGCTGGCTGAGATTTACTAGCTTCTCCATCATTGTGTCCAGTTCCTCACAGTACACATCAGCAGTAGGTAGGTACCTAATTCTAGCGCCAATTCGTAAGGGTCAGCGCTCACCGAACTGCAAAATGCTCGCGTATGGTCGAGCTAAATGTTGACTGCTCGACCATGCAGGCAGCATGCGAGCCCCTCCGTGAGCAATCTCCGTTGAAAATGCTCTGGGTTGCCTTGCCAGGTGGGCGTGCATGACCAGTTTGATGCCAAATCGAGCGCGCTCGCGCATGTAGAACGCATACTTGAACACGCATCTTGCAAGCTCGAGCATGGTCGAGCATCAAGTTTCGATGTGTATTTAATTTTGTCATGTATGGAATTGTCGTGTATGTTACCCCAGCAGGAAAGTGTGTCCTAGAGTTATATGAGTGGAACGTTTAATAAGTGCCTTATCTGCTGTAAATGTGCCCCCCCCACATAAAAAAATGTGTGCCCCCTGTCGTTTTGGAAAAAAAAAACGGAAAAGGCATTCCTGCTGGGGTAACGTTTTTCCAACAGGAAAATTCTAAACGAATGATCGGAGAGAGAAACATTGTGCATGGCCTTGTAGCTTATATTAGTGCCAAAATGGGCCCCAAAAATAAAATGTGGGCCCCTTCAGGTTTTCGAGATTATTGCATTTCCTGCTGGAGTAACGTTTTGCAGAATCGTATATCTCTAAAACCATTGCATGTGCCTATTGTGTGTCATTGCATTGCATTGTGTGTTGCATTGTGTGTGCATTGTGTGTGTGTGTGTGTGTAGAATAAACATAAATAAGTAGCTCTTAATGTGTGCTCCTTAGTGCCCCAATTAGATTTAAGAAAATATTTATAATTTCCAAGTTATCGCGGTTTTATGAAAACTCGAAAAAACTTCGCAGCGCCTAAATGAGACAAGGTACTAGCTCGCTAAGAACTGTATTTGGTCCGCCTTGACGCTTATAATAACCATACAAAGTTTCAAAACTGTTCATGCATGCGTTTCTTAATTATCATGTTATAATTCAAAACGATGGTGACATAACTTTGACGGCAAAATACAAGGAACCAGCTCAATCCTAGATGTGTAGGTGTAAACCAATAAGTGTGCCTTTAGTCAAAAATATATGGTGAAACTATTTGGCTTGGAATGTTTCGCATTAAGTAAATATAAACAAAAAACAAAACATGTAAACAACGGCTGGTTATCCGACCAAATTCGAATGACCACTAAAAAGCGACGGATTCATACATATCGATCAACCTATCGATCGATCTTATCATCTGGGATTGAGCTGGTTCCTTGTATTTTGCCGTCAAAGTTATGTCACCATCGTTTTAACTTTTATTAAGATAATTCAAAAACGCATGCATGAACAGTTTGGAAACTTTGTATGGTTATTATTAGCGTCAAGACGGACCAAATACAGTTTTCAGCGAGCTTATACCTCTCATTAGGCGCTGCGAAGTTTTTTCGAGTTTTCATAAAACCGCGATAACTTGGAAATTATAAATATTTTCTTAAATCTAATTGGGGCATTAAGGGGCACACATTAAGAGCTACTCATTTATATTTATTCTACAGGGGTACATGCAATGGTTTTAGAGATATACGATTCTGAAAAACATTACTCCGGCAGGAAACGCAATATCTCGAAAACCTGAAGGGGCACACGTTTTATTTTTGGGGACACATTTTGGCACTAATATAAGCTAGCTACAAGGCCATGCACAATGTTTCTCTCTCCGATCATTCGTTTAGAATTTTCCTGCTGGAAAAACGTTACCCCAGCAGGAATGTTTTTTCCGTTTTTTTTCAAAACGACAGGGGGCACACTTTTTTTAAGTGGAGTTGTCCGTACAGTTGCGTTCAAAAGTTTTGGGGGCTAATTAAAAATATATTAAATGCACCTTGTAACCATATTAAATGAAACAGCTTGTTGATGTGGAAATTATTATTTTATTAATATTAATTCTTAAAGTAATTATAGCATCAATTCACAGATCAAATTTCCTACCTATAAACGTTTCAAAGTTTCCTGAATCTATACATGGATACAAAATTTTGTGCTCAAATTTCTTCAGCAGTGAGGACTGGCATTTTGCCTATTGGTAAGTTGCAAAAACTTCCCATTGTTAATCTAAATGATGTAAGTAATAATTTTGTTGATCTTTATAATATTATGTATCTAAAAAAGTTCTGGACCGATCAGGCTGAATATATCTGTATATAATCAGATCTAAGTTTTATCACAACGGTATAAATTTCGAGTACCTACCTAGTTCTGGAGAAATTTGAGTACAAAATTTTGTATCCACGGATATACCTACACACTTCCATCCTTTAAAATAGTGTAAATAGATTCAGGAAACTTTGAAACGATTATAGGTAGGAAATTTGATCTATGAATTGATGCTATACTTAATTACTTTAAGAATTAATATTAATAAAATAATAATTTCCACATCAACAAGCTGTTTCATTTAATATGGTTACAAGGTGCATTTAATATATTTTTAATTAGCCCCCAAAACTTTTGAACTTGTTTTTTTTCTTTTCAGTTTTTATTTAAAGACAATAGTTATTCTTTACGCAGTCGGGATTTTTAATTTTTTAAATTATTATTTTTTACTACTAAAACGAGCTACCTCTTTTTCGTAGCAGGTCACACATTTAATGAACTATTTTTTTTTTTAAACATCCCCCAATCGGGTGTCAAACGGTGAATAACACGTTAACGCCGATATCTCGCTGAAAAAGCATCGCAGAGGTCTGAAGTTTTTTGTAACACACAAATTTGAATTTGTCAAAACTGGTAAAAATACTTCAAAAAGTCCTAGGGTTATATTTTAGGAGCTGTAAGACTAAAACCCCATGGCCGCGCCATTGAAACGGTGAAAAATACGTTAACGCCGATATCTCGCTGAAGAAGCATCGCAGAGGTCTGAAGTTTTTTGTAAAACCTAGATTTGAATTTATCAAAACTTGTAAAAATACACAAAAAAATCCTAGGTTTATATTTCAGGAGCTGTAGTACGGTATTGCTTAGAAATAAGTCGTGATTATTTATCGAAGAAAGTAAGTAATAGCTTGATTTTTTTTTTTTGTAAACAAAACCTAATTAAGTAGAACTAAATCTTTTAAAATAAATAAAACCCTGTAATAACGTTTTGAATATTTCGATAAGGTGACCATGACTTATTGTTTACAGAAAACTTGCCACTTTGGTATTGTATTAGAAATTATTTCTCAAGGATCCTAAACTAAATAATTTTTATTTATTTATTGGCCTATCTACAATTGTTACACTGTTTATCCTAAATAATATAAGCAATATGATACAAGCATAGCGCACAATTTATTGCGATAGACACAGCATGCATAAAACAAAATTATATCAAATATGAAATTACAACAGTAGTGCAGAAATAACTCTTTCAACAACAATGGGTAGTTTTAGAAACACAGTAAATACAAAGATGACAAGAGAAAAGAGAAAAAAGACACTATGGTGAGTAGTTTTGATGGAACTGGCGCTTGAATTTCTGAAGTGTTGTGGAAAAAATATCTATTGATTCATCGCAATTATTAAGAAGCCTGCAAATTCTGGGGATGGGAGAGTTGGATCCTGACACAGTTTTGCGGAATGGGGGACGTAATAGTTTTATAGGGTGACGCGGATATTTGTGGGGTAGGTTAAAATTAAACTTACTTAACAACTGGGGGCAGTCTATTTTACTCTGAAGTATTTTAAAAAGAAAAAATAAATCTATATTATCTCGTCGGTTTTCAAGTGAGGTCATGCAAAATTTTTGAAGACGTTTTGCATAGCTCCGTTTTTTTTTGCTTAATCCCGCAGAATAGGCAAGATGGTATAAAAATCTTTCTGGATCCTCTCTAACCTAAGACTGTGTTGCATAGTGGGGACGCCATACAACTGCGCAGTATTCCAATACTGTACGAACGAGACTGTTAAAAATATAAATCTTAGTTTTATGCTTGCGAAAACCTTTAGCATTACGTAACACAAAACCTAGTGTCTTTGAAGCTTTTTTAACAATGTTGTCCATGTGTGGAATAAAAGTTAATTTACGGTCCAGAAGGACTCCTAAATCTCTGATCACATCAACTTTACTGAGGTGCGTACCATTTATACTGTAATTAAAATCAACGAAGTTAGCCTTGCGAGTAAACGTAATTTGGGAACATTTTTCTACATTAGGTTGCATCTTATTATCCTTACACCAGTTTAAGAGTCTATTCAAGTCATCCTGAAGTAATGTTGAATCGGCTAGAGAGTCGACAACGCGGACATTTTCAAATCATCGGCGAATAAGAATGCCGTGGAGTTAAAGAAATAATAATTATGGAAGGTCGTTTACAAAGATAATAAATATTACAGGGCCCAGGTGGGAACCCTGCGGAGCACCGGAGGTTATGATCATGGTTTCAGATTTATAGCCATTGGCCACGACATAAAAGGATCTATCCGTCAGGTAAGAGTGCAGCCACCTAAGAAGTGAACCAGCAAAGCCATACGCAGCAAGTTTTTGAATCAGCACTTCATGGAAAATCTAAATTAGGAGTCGTATGTTTATTTCTTATAAACATAATTATGTTTTTGTATCATAACGTTTGACATCGTGTAACATCTACCAATCCGCACTGGGCCAGCGTGGTGGATTATAGCTCATTCCCTCTCAGAGGCCTGTGTCCCAGCAGTGGGACATTGAACATTAATAGGCTGATGAGGATGATCTTATCGTTTAATTTTAGTTTTTTTTTAATTATAAAAAAAAAAATCGAAAATCACAGATTATTCAGTTAGGTGCTTTTTCAGCTATCAAGCATTGCTTAATAGCTGAAAAAGCATTTAAATTAAAAAAGCAATTGTTTTGAATTTGTCTAAAGGATTTGAAATATATGTATTATGCCAGAAATAAGTGTCATTGCATAGTATTTCCAGAAATGATTTGTTATGACGAATGTGGCCCTGCTGGGGTAGGCTCTCTCCAGATCGGCCACCTATAAACCCTTATATCTTTTGAACCAGTGACCGACCCAAATCTGATATTTGGCGACTAATTTCGACTAATTAGCGACTAAATGTTTGTGTTATCAAAATTAAAATCCCTGATGGTGGCTCTGCCAGTGTCAGTCACACCAGGAATTTCTCAGTAGCAGTGTTGCTAGTTTGTTAAATAACTTCTACCATACACCAACCGACAGAGCTCGATATTTTGTTCGAAATTCTGGACGACCCAAATAACCCCGAAAACCCAAATAGCCCCGTTTTACGGTATATAATTTGTTCTTTTATAAAACGTCAATCAGGTTTAAAAATTGGAGACAAATAAAACGCAAAGCTTTAATGATTTTTTTTTATTTTTTTTACAATTAATCAGATAACATACATATCAAACCAGCCGAAGTATGGCTAAACCCATTTATTATCTAAACTTACGAACAATACAAGAAATTGATACCTCACAAATTCACCTTACTTTAATATATATATAGATATATTATAATAATATAATATGCGTTCACTCTACATTTATAGTCTACAACCTACTTAATCATAATCTAAGTTTTGCATAAATTCAAAGTAAATATGCCCAAAAGAAATATTGTTGAACTATGAATATATATTACTTTTTGGCAATTAATTGAGTATCATTTATGTGCATAGCAAAATTAATTTTCTTTTAACATGTAACTTAGATCTTACTTCATAAAGAGGCCACAAATATAACATGCGTTTCTGTCATCAGTTCGATTAAATAGGGACTTTTTGTTAAACATTATTTATTGCCTATTCTATAAAGATTACTCTTATCGAAATGTAAGAAAAATATCCTTACGCAATAACTGAATTAGTCTAGCAGTGCTGTGCAGTGAGTGTCGAGGGTCCACCGGTGGCTGAGCGGCGCGCGCGCGTCGTGTGCCGGGACACCGGCGCGCGCGCCGCTCGACCCGCCTCACCGTTGTGCGTACACATTGCGCTAACAATACGAGACAACATTTCACATAATGATCAAAACAACTATTTGTCATCTACATAAAATTTGCTCCAAATGTTTATATTAAAATATGTCTACTTATTGTAACTTCTAATTAGTTACAGCCAACTTTACAAATAATTGATACATTAGACTCTCAAATAGATCTCTACTAACTATTAATTAATGGTAAAAAATAAAGAATAAAAATACTTCTAAACATTGCATTTCAATCACATAAGGTTTAGTTTAAATACAATAATAACATTTTTAAAACCCGAACATAAGTAGGTATTACAAGAACAATGATATCGTTGAGTTCTGGAATGGAAAATAGCACACTTAAATTCACTAACTGTTACACTTACATAATAATTATTGTTCTCCTGCTTTGTTTGTTAATATACATTGCTTTTAAGGTAGTATCAGAAAAATAACAGTAAAATATATCGACAATTTGATACACTGATAAAATTCATGATAAACCCTTAAATAACTTAAAGAAATTGTTAAAATTGTGTACCAAATAACAGTGCAGTGCGTTTGATAAGTACTGGGAGTCGATATATAAATAGTTTGATATAGGACATACTATGTGAGGTTATTGAATGAGGTAATACAGATACAAAGAACATAGAACCGCTGCCGATAGCGCCTCGGGCGAAGTCGACCCACCGTCGTCCGCGCTACTGTCTACACCTTATATAAATGGAGACGCCTATGTCTAAAAACACGGCAGTTGCAAAAATAGATCTAGAACAGTAAAAGGTGTAGCACGAGTGTGACAGTGGCGCGGTGTGTCGCCCGCCCCGGGCACCCGCTACGCTATTATTTGGTACGTGACGGAACACTAACGATTCGGCGCAGCAAATCGTCGACGGAACATACGTAGAGGATGGTGTACAGATCGATACAAATTCATATTACTATTAAGGCAGCCGTTCATAAAATTACTACTTGAAAATTTCTTACGCATGCCTCATAATTATTACGACCATAATTATAATATTACACATTAGACTTTACACATTGAGAATACAAAGTTTCAAATAAATACCCAACAAAGTTAATTTGAAGAACATAAGGAACACTACAGCAGCAATCAAATTGCGAACACATTTTGTACTACATAAAAAATAATACACAACCCTTTGCGCGAAAAGACTGAAAAGTTCAACTTTTAAAGTCACCATGAAACTCGGGCCCTAGCATGAAATGCAATACAGACTAATATTCCGTGCGTTCGTCAAAGATGTGCTTATGAGTTTAGCGTACATATATCTCCTGCAAACGCAAGGAAAATGCTTCATAGTACGACCCTCGTGTCACTTTCAGTTAATACTAGATCTTTAGAATAAATTTTCCCATCACAGAGATTTGCACAGAAAAATCTTTTAGTTTTTTTTTTTAATATATTTAGCCTATTGATATAATTATGTCATAATTTAGTATCTGCTTATTTCTTAAGTGTTCCAATACAAATACCAAGGAGAATTAATTATTAATAATATTGGTGTAACGTGAGACGAGACAGCCTAAGTCTACGCTAAACTTATCAATTAGTTATGTTGATATTGTTATAATGAAATACATCGCTGAAACATGCTTTATATAACTACATTGTACTTTAACTCAAAGGTGGTACCGAAAAATATTTTTTTTTTATTATAAAACAACGCCAATCGTTCATTATTTTAAAGAGATGTCACTCACTACAATACTAAAGGCAATCCAATTTAGTATTCATTATTATGATAACTTAAGGTTTTACAATTATCAAACTTAACGCACATCACGGGAATCACGGATATGAATACAACAAAATAATTCGAATTAGAAATGTAGACGATATGCAACGTTCGAAGATCAATTATGTTAAGGAAACAAATTTCAGATGACATCGGTGGTATTCGAAATAATTTCTTGTGATCAGTCTCCGCCCTGGGCGGCGGTGATGTCATGATACTGACTGATAGGTACATTAACTTAGTTTGTAAATCATTGATTCATTGGGATCGGTACACTACATCTTTACATGGTGGGCTTTTTAATTACTAATTAAGCTTGTTCGTTTTGTACAACGTAAACCGACAACGGTACTAGTCCACTCGTGAAATGGTCTTTCAAATGTATTCCACCTCGATACATCACTAAAGTAAAAAAATATACGAAGCAGTTAAATATGATGTCTCGTCACATAACATGTGCCGCTGGCAGTAGGAGACCTCTAATAAAATAAATATTCTCATCCAACTCACTGGACAATATTAAAAATATTTTCTTAATCACAGATATCAGTCTGTCAAAATTTAAATTAAGTATATTTCAGAATTGGATTAGTCATTCCTCACTTACATAGGATATTATTCAAGTACAAGTACAATCAAGGTACAAAAGTGACTAATTTAAGACCGCAGAGTATTGATTTTTGACGCCAATAGAAATATCTAAATATTGAGAGGTTATTAGTACTTTTGTGGAACATTAACGAATTTTGGTCGTTCGAACTACGCAATTACGTATATGTCAAGCACGGTGTCGTCGAGACCGGTACACTTCTCTTATAGTACAAATGAACATTGAATATAAACAATTTCACACAGGTACAACAGAGATCTAATGAAAGAATAATACGAATATAAACTAGTTTCATATAGGATATGATCGTTAAATTATGCTCGATTATAATCACTCGCACGTCGCGCCGTGCGATATATGAATGCGAGAAGACTAGAGAAGCAGTGTGTGTGTAGTTAGCGAGCAGCAGTCTCGAGTCTACTGCATCAATTAACTGTTGGTGGGGGGTTGGCCTTCATACACATACATAAATATACATAAACGCTACATAGTGGTCGTCGAATCAAATGCAACTTCACTGACGTATCCGAAAGGTGCGGAGGAGCCCGCGCGCCCGCGGACGGGGCTCCAGCCCAACGCAATATATCTACCGGTGTGCATGTCCTTTGTATGCTCGCAGAGCTAACAGATAAATGGCGACTTACTGCTCTATTACAACTATACATAATAGCAGTTAAAATATTCTCAGCAATCACATTTAGTTAAATTACCACATAGAGAATTTAGCTTAGTTCAACATTTTTATCAATGGCCCTCTGTTTACACGTAAAGTCACTCAGTACATTTTTTTTTATATTTTGTTTATAATCAGTTGTTTGTGTTTTATCAAGAACACCCTTTGTCTTACAGCTATATATTCCAATAATACAAAAATCCATTCACTATAATTAAGGTAAATTTTAGATATTTAAACACTAAAATGTAAAATATGAACATCCTAAATAAACTCTGATATTCCAATTTTTAGGCATTAGCTCAATTAATTAAATATATGATTGAGTGACTATGAAAAAAGAGAAATAAATGCATTATAATAATACTACCCAACCATTCCCTTGTAAAGTTTGACAGGGTCCAAGCTGCTCGGGCCGACCTATCGTTACCTCTACGTCTAACACACTAACGTCAAAGCCTTCGTTATTTTATATTTGGTATTCACTTATTCGCACCACATAACAAGACTAGAGGAATGATTGCCTCTGTGTCGACGTCACGCGTCCCCGCCATCTCAACACGATCCCTCGTAAATAAGGAAGACTAGTTTCTTTGTAGATATCACCTAAAGTGTTCTCTATTGTATTAGGACGTCAACGTCGTAACGTACAAAAATATATATAAATAAAGACAACAAGCAAAACTTTAACCTTATTTAAATTAAAAGGCCCTCCTGAATATCGTATGAACTATCACTAGGTTTAATTATGTCGTATAAGTAACATCGTCAGTTATATGCGACGGCAAAACGCATTTATTAACAATGGAAAAAAAATGAGAATGTCTTTTAGTGTGTAATGTTCAGCTTATTTATGAGTGTAGTTTATTCGGCGTAAAATGAAAACTGCATAATATTCATACATATTTTGGTCCCTATATGTGAGTACACAGTTGAACGAGTGAGTGCTGCCTGACAATGGATTCGTTGCGACTGATGTCAAGCTAGAAATAAGCCGAACTTTTGTCACGTCACCGACCCGGCGCCCTTGAACCGCGCTACTCAATATTCCGTGCAATATTTATTGACTTTTCTTGCCAACTATAGGGACGACAAAACGTATTAAGAAATATACGTATCTTTTCAAGTACGAGTTTGATTTGAGTCTAAACTAATAAAGCTACCAAATTAATAAGATACTATACTTTTAAGACAACAAGGTCACAGGGACGGTAGAGTGACAAGCGAAGGAAAGCTATAAAATAAATTACAAACGCGCTACGCGTAGTTTAGGCGGCATGAGTCCTACGCCATACACACTGCAGTTATCAGCTATGATCCAGTACATTAATAGCTAATTTGGAGATTACAAAATAACTTTAGAATTTTATTCCGCACTAAGGGAAGTTTAATAATTAAGATAATAAAAAAAAATTAAAATTAACAACAATATGAGCAAACTACTTGAATAGTTGAGCTAAAATAACACCAGAGCAGCTTGGATAGACTACAGCGACCTAAGCGTCGGCTGACAGTATTAATGGCTCTTATTTGTACGATCAATAGTTTGTTGTGATGTCAGAGATCCACCCAATTTATGTAAACAACACAAGCGGTCGTCCAATGGCTTACAGACATCGACTTTGGCATTCAAGTGTTATGGAATAGATGCGATCGTTCGAACACGCGACACCGCGTGATCTCACTTCAATATAACCAACTAATTTTAAGGTTACACGATAATTCGGGAAAACTTCATGAAAACCAAAAAAAATAAATAGATAAAAATATTTACATATACGTAGGTATATATATAAAATGTTGATTGATGAAATAACACTTATTACAATAAAAGTAAAACATAGCTAAGCTCATTAATGATTACACAAGGCGTGGGCGCGGGCCCCGCTGCTCGCAGCCTTATATTGTCTACAGCTAGTCACAGAGCGGTGCCTAGGCGCACAATTCATTATAATACATTTTTGAAAGGAAACGATTACACCTGCCATCGGTTACGGTAACGTACCACAGTTCATTGAGGCACAATCATTGGTTTCTTTTAATTGCTTTTCTTTATATATTTTTTTTTTCATTTTTTTTGTTTTTTTTTTTTATTTTTTCATTATTTAACTTATATTTACAACTATGATCGTTATTATAATTACTTGTAGGTACGTAAATTTACTCTAAATAACAGAAACAAATCACGAAAAATGTTATTAAAAGTGAAGCGTGAAGCGTATTAAATTTTTACGAATAAAATTCCACAATATATACATATTACAGTATAGATGTATCATATAAATACACAACAACATAATAATAACACAGACTAAATTGCACATGGCGCAATAATTGTGTGCAGGAAATAATGATGCAGTCATTGAACCGAGAGGAGATTCAGTTAGCGCGGCGCGATGGCCGCTACTCACAACCTTGCGATGCGCGGAGGCGCGCGCACCTCTAGCGATACACCTCTAACACCATAATATACTGCTACCGACACGTCTACACATTTAAAATACGTCCACTTTACAATAATATGTATATCCATTATTAAGTACTGATAACTTTAACTGACTAAAAATTTCAAGGCATAAACTTCTTTCGTCTTTAATCTATGGATGACGTATTTATTTCTAAAGGGCACTGGTTTATTATACTTTCCGTTTGATCGGCATGTCTAACCTTAAAATGGAAAAAACTTTATAAAAAATTAAATATGACATTTATTGCTGTATCATTAAAATTTAAATTTGCACCAGAGTAAACAACTGAGATTTAGGCGTTACCGAATATTGGTGTAGAATTGGACAGAACAATATCAGTTAAAAATAATACCTATACTCTTTATTTATTCTATCAATCGGTAAAAAAAACACCCTCATCACTTAAATTGAGCTTTAACAATACATAGAATTGACATTTGTCTGTTTATACGTGCACTATTGCTGAATAGACGTAACACGAAATGTTATAGGAACATCAGATCATTAACCCGTACCGCGAATATAATTTCAAATTTTGGAAGAATCTTTATCTAGCAGAGAAATGCAATCAGTTGTTCCGGACATCTTTGATAATCACTCTTTGGCACCTAACATTAAACTCCGTGACAATCTCGATTATGGCCCCTTGGAAGGCGAATCAAATAGTTCGGCTGCACATCCGTGCCTTAGTTGTGGAGAGACGCGTGTCATACAAGCGGCGTCTGTCGTGAGAGAATAGGGAATCCGCGTTCGAACTAAATCTGTATCTGATACAAATCGCGAAAGGCAACGAAGAATATGCAATGATGTAAACGCAAAACTGCCGCCGGTCCCTATAGTAAGATAATACGGTAGTAATGACAAATGCTAACATTGTTTCTAAATGAACACATCACACATCGAAACATTTAACACTAACTACTACAGGTCCGAAGCGAACAGAGTTCAAACGCACTGACACGTCCAAAGTCGCGTTCGCCTAACTTAATTAATTAATTTGTGAAGAGTACGCGAGCCGAGGCTCGACAAGGTACAGCGAATCGCTTAAATCTAACTTAGGGCTAAAATCGTTTTATCATAAAAACACTGGAAGATGTTCGAAATACAATTTACATTATTATAAGTCGGGTGACCGGCTCGTAACTCGTAAGCGTGGTGGGTTTCGAGAGAGAGCGCCCGCGCCGCTAGCGAGCGCTCTACTATTCTAATCCCGTAATAATTGGTAATTTTATATTTTGGCAGAGTATCTCTGTGGCACACCATCAATAAATTAAAAAGTAAATAAAAGTGTAAATAAACTTTATGATAACGAACTTTAACTTACACGTGCAATCGTTGCCGTTAAATATCAGTTGTATGCTTATTGAACTCTACGATAGGACTTAAAATGTAAACTTACACCTACAATTATGTAATACCGACAAACCTACGGCTACAAGTATATTATTAACAGAATATCTAAAGCATATGTCACTTTGAATAACGTTCAAATTGAGCCTATAGAAAATACCACAAATCTTTTATTTAAATAGATATTGATATGGCTAAATTTAAGTTAGAACTTTATTCTTACCTATACACAAAAGTGTAATATTTAATTACTGTTCAATTATAGTACTTTAATAACATTTCTCACAAATGTATGTGTAATATAAAATGATAAAACAATTTTCAATTTATTATATTAGGTTACCCTTACGTTAATCGTATAATCTAGATAATCGTCTCATTATATTAAACATAAAGTGGCACTTCAATCACAAATACTGGAAAAAATTTGGGGAAACGTCGTGTTCGGCGGGGCCGACGCCGGCGACTCGCTACTATGATACTCTCAACAAAATAGATTATCCTTACATTAGGCAAGATACTTTACATCACAGGATTACTGGATCCAAGGGAGACCGTCCCACCTTGTACTTGCTGCGACTGCCGCCGCTCGCTCCTAACGCATATAACTATATACTCGTTTGCATCAGACTATACGGCTTAAAAGGAATTTACCGCTACAAGAATGCACTTCAAATCTCATAATTTTCAAATTTTGTTACCTTTATAAAAATTACAACTAATCGTAAAAGTTTTGTTAGTGGGCGAAATGCACTTAAACGTTTATTGCTGAATAAAATATCACTACTGGAAAACGAGGGCTCTATATGCGAGTGAGAATTCAAAACAGAAATAAATAATTAAAATACGACAAGTACAGATAAAACGAGAAAATAAAAACGAACACGAAAGAAACTCGGAACGCAACAGCTCGACGGGCGAAACAGCAACAGCCCTCGAGCACAACAAAATAAATATACGCTATAAAATAAGGCCACGGGACGTGTGACTGAGGTAGCCCGCGACGCACTACTCTATCTGATACCTACGATTATTTGGTAGATTTGCAGGAGCGGGCCGCGCGCGGTCTCACCGCCCTGCGGCCCGCGCCCGCCGCGACCGGACTCTTCCTTATAAACCTCGATACAGTTTAATTTGCCATTGTATATGTATAATTCTTATATACACTAAATATTCTACATGAACACTTAAAACACAGTAAGATAATATAGTATGTGGACAGTTGGCTACCGCGAGCGCGTCGCGCCGCGTGCACGACGCCACGTGACGCGTTCGACATGATCTGACTAGGCGAATAAAATTAGTCGATCCCCGTACGGGGGACGGTAAAGCGTAATTACAACTAGACACCTAAGGCTTCGATCCTAAACTCGAGTCGTCGACGATCGAGCGTCATGCCGACCGATCGATAAATACTATTTATACTATCCAAATCGAAGATTTTACGCTAACCATAAAAAATTTGCACCTCAGGAATGACCGGGGCGACATTTCTTCACGACCGCGACAGAAACAATATTAGGACCGAAACCCAATCGACACGGACAAATGCATCTGTACAGATCTCGACGCCTTAGATCGACTCGCCGCCGAGCAGGTCGGGCGGCAGGAAGGAGTTGAGCGACGACGGCGTAGCGCGCGCCTCGTGCGAGTCGGGCCACAGCGCCGCGAACCCGCCCCAGCCGTCCTTCTGCCCGCCGCGCCACGCCCCGCCGCCGCCCGAGCCCAGGTGCTGCAGGATCATCTGCACCTCCGACTCGGCCGGCGACTCCGCGAAGATCGTCGTGTTGCTCAGCACGCAGTTGTTCAGGGCCATCTGGGCCTGCAGGCACGAACGGAAGGTCAGCCACTATATATTATCACACAAAGTCCTCCGCCGCGTCTCTCTGTCTGTCTGTTCACGATAAACTCAAAAACTACTGCACCGATTTTCATGCTGTTTTCACCAAAGGATAGAGTGGTTCTCGAGGAAGGTTTTAGTATATCATTTGTTAAGTTTTTGTATACATTGACTAAAATATAATGATAATTGTTGGAAGTGCCGAAAAAAAGAAGCCGCCTGGGAACTTTACTTTTGGTCGCGATAACCGACATCCACGCGGGTGATGCCGCGGGCATCAGATAGTAACTGATAAAAAGAAACTTAGCAAACACTGACCTTAGCGGCCTCCTCGCGCGTAGAGTAGCGGGCGAGGGCGAGACCCTGGTTCAAATACAAGTGGAAGTTCTGGAGGGGGCCATGCTGGACGCAGAGCGTCTTCAGAGTGGACCCGTCGATCTGTAGGAAACATACTGCATTAGAATTTCACAAAATACATAAAGTAATCATATACCTAGCTGCTGCACCCCACAAACTAATAAAACACTTGGTCAACAAGTGTGTAACTACAGTCAACAACAAACATTGTGTTTGGCAAACATGTTTACGGTGACCCATTTGTTTGAACCTAAACTATGCGTCGTGTACATTCGTCGCGAACTTGTCGATAAGTGACCGTACCTGAGCAGTGAGGTTCTTGAGCAGCAGCCAGGTGGAGGCCTGCCAGGCCGGCACGGCGCGGTGCTGCGGCCAGGCCTTGTTGAGGCCGGGCGGCGCTGGCCGCGGCTTGGCGGCCCACGCGTCCTTGGGCTGGCCGGCGGGCGGCGCGTAGCTCCACGTGGACGACGACAGACTGCGCTCGCCGCCGGGCGGGGACGTCTTGCCGCCCAGCATGTCGGCGTCCTTGATCACCGCCAGCGACAGCGGAGACCGCACCACCGAGCCGGGCGTCATGTTCGGATCATCTTCGACGTTCTTCATTTGGTTGCCCTGTGTTCAAAACGTTCGTTGTATGTATCTGCCTTTGTTTTGTTGCTAAGGTGAGTTTTCTCAGCCTAGTCAGGTCGTTCCCAAGACGGGATACAATAGTATGACCTTATTCACCACGCTGGGTAGACAGGTAACCGAAGAGCGGACCCTCTGGTAACGCTACTGCCAGCCATCAACCTGGGGTATGTGAACTGGCAAATTAGATAGATGCCATCTTTTAAAAAGTTGCCAGTAAAACCTTTTAATTCACGACCAAGCTGGTTACCACCAACCGCATTGGATTTCATTGCCTTGACTATTTCTTTTTTTAGATTTTTTTGATTTCGTCTTGATCTTACCTTCCAGGGCTTTCCAGGCTCAAATTCTGGCACCAGGTCATAAACAGGCTGGTGCGCTGGGTGGGATGGCCAGGCATCCTTGCCGTCGGCCACATCATTGCCGCTATCGCCCCAACCTTCGGAGCCGCGGCCTACTCCCCAAGTACTGTGATAATAGAAACTGTTTATGAATTTATTGTGAAAGATGAACTTGTGTGAATAGCAGCAACCCTGAACTACATTACAACAAACAAGATGATTTATTTGACATTAGCAATAATGTCAAGTGCTGTGTAATGATTGCTTTAGTTTTATTGTGCAGTTAATTCATCAATATAAATACATATTTGTAATTCCTATCAAGATATTTTGGTTTTTATTTGTTGTAACAATTTGAACATACGAGTCTGGTTGCAGTCCAAGTTGGTTGAGCTGTGGGCTCGTAGTCGACTTAGCCGTGCCAGGCGCGCGGCTGAACTCGGAGCCTTCGCCATCCTTGTCCAAAGAGGGCAGCTTCCATTGGTTCAGACGAGACTGTTGGTTGCCGCCGCTGCTACCGTAACCCTATATTATATGAACGAAATTAGATTCACGACAAGCCTTGATCATTGAGTACCCGGTATCTGCAAGACGGTTATAAATATGCTTCTCCAGAAATTGAAAATATGTAAAATCAATCGAATTTTCAACTAAGTAGAAGTATTATTTCATTAAATAATCATGTACATACCCCTTGAGTATCTTTCGGAATAGACATATCACTGAAGTTGTTCTGCAACTGGGCGATGGGGTCATGACCCTGCTTGAACAAATCTGAGCTGCCGGCTTGTTGCTTCATATACAGAGCTTGCTGCGCCGTTATCTGGTTCTAAACAATAAAAAACACATTTATACTGAGATATAATAAAATAAAGATTAAGTTAGCTTGGTAACAGTCTTACTAATCTGCTTATAGCATAACATAAACGTTTTGAAATGACAAGTTGCTGCAATATCATTCTTAATTGGAATGGTGCTCCAGAGATTGCAGCAGACCTCGTAGAAGATGGTGGGACGAGCTGGACAAAACTAGCAACCAGGGGTCCACATTAGCCCTGGGCAGAAACAACTGGAAGTCATGGGGAGCGGCCTTTGCCGACCAGTGGGATGGCGTAGGCTAACAGTATCAGTATCAGTCGTAAACTTACTTGTAAAGCCGTTATCTGCTGCTTAGCCTTAGTGATTTGCACAGAGTACTGCAGCGCAAGAGACGAATGACCCTTGGTCATTGCAAGGGAATTCTGTTGCAGCAATTGTTGCAGCACTTTGATCTGAAAAAAAAACAATTTACTTCAACAAACCTCCTTTGTGATAAACCTCCAACTAACAAAGATAACATTTGAAAGAAGAAGTTTTAAATTCGAATAAAAAGCTACCTGCTGCAGCAGCTGGTTCAGAAGCACGAGGGTTTGTGGAGCCAGAGGCTGGTTCAATATCTGATGGTTCAGATACCCGGCAGACACCGCCATTTGTATTTGCTGCACGAGCATGCGCAGTTGCGCCGCGCTGGGCTGGCCGCCATTGCCCGTACCGCTGCGAATTTTATTTTTATTACAACAATGTTCTTTCATAGAAGTCCATGATCCGTGACTCAATGTTTGCAAACACAAGTTACATCCTTATGTAATTTCTATTTGTAAACACCATGAGTCGAGAAAACTGGAGTTTTCCTCAACCATGTTTGTTTTGGTGATATTCTGACCTTATTTTCAAGGTCACCTATAGAATCTTAGCAGAAGGGAGTCGAATGTCAAATTTTTAGTAATAGTGTGGACCTGTAGGTTTTGTTGAGTTACATACCTGTTGGGGTTGTAAGACTGGTGGTGCTGCTGCGTGGGCGGCGGCGGCTGGTTGAGGATCTTCTGCACGACCGCGGGCGACACGGCCGGCACGTTGGGCGGCGCCTGGAAGGGCCCGGCGTGGTGCGCGAAGTGCTCGTCGCGCCGCCAGCCGTCTCCGCGCGCGCTCGCCAGCATCTCCAGCGCCTCCTCCGCATTCATGTCGCGGCTGCGCAGCGCGGCCTCTGCCTCCTCCTTCTTGAAACCCATCTCCACGAGGAACCTACCGTGACAAATAACTATGTCAAAACACTGTGATGGTGAATAAACGCGCCCAATTTGAGTTAATATGAATTTTCTGTCTACCTGAACTGCTTGCTGTTCCACACCATCTCCTTAGGTAGCTGCTTGCCTAGCGGGCCACCTTGTGGTGGTTTCGGTCCGCCCCATTCGCCGATATCATCGGGCCATGCTGTTCCGGGTCCAGCAGGTTTAGGTTTAGGCACGGGCCACAGAGCGGGTCCGGACGCTTCGGGCCAAGCTGGCGCATCCCGTTCGGGCCAGGCTGGAGTGTGGGGCTCTTCCCAGGAACCGTTGCGCTGGCCGTGAGCGCCCCATACGGCGTCGGGCTTGGTTGGCGTCGGAGGCATACGTTGGGGGCCGGGCGGGCCTTGCGGACCGCGAGCTGCCATGCCACCCATACCACGCTGTGCCCACAGCGACGTGCCGTCATCGAATCCTCCTGGAGCGCGTCTTGCCGCCGGTGGCGATGGCTCCTCCCATCCTGATCCCTTGGTCGGGTCCTTGGGTCCTTGCGCGCCCCATTGGTTGACGCCGCCGGGCATAATTTTGTTCGGACCAGCAGTGTGCTGGTGGTGCTGGCTCCACATATCTCCGTTCAGACGGCCAGATATTCCTCCACGCAGGTCGTGGCGTGGGTCGGCGCTCTGCTGGCGCGGGTCGCTCGAACGGTGCGGGTCGATACGTGGGTCGACAGGTCGGTGAGGTTCTCCCCACGCGTTCCAGTCGTCTTTCTTGGGCACGCCCCATTGCTGTGCGTGTTGCGGAGGGCCCGCGGGCCACTGCTGCGGCGGCGGTGGTCCGGTCCAGACGTTAGCGGAGTCCGCGACGTCGTCGTCTTCGCCCCAGGTGCCACCAATATTAGTGGTGGGTGTGTGGCCCCATGGAGTCTTAGCTGCAGGCTGCGGCGGCGGCTGCCCTCCATTACGTAGGTTAGCCTCCCATAGATCAGTTCCGAGGAATGCACCATTGTTGAGATTTGGTTTCCAGGCTGGTGGTCCCCCAGCAGGCTGGGTTTCTACCTTTCCTGGTCCAGGCTCAGGAGAACCAGGTACATCCCAATTGGTGTCTTGATTTACATGTTGCTAAAAAAATAAAAACACTTAGGACATGATACTTTAATCAAACTGAATTGCATTGTATATAAATTAAAATAGCTAACACTTACGCCGCCCCAGCCATCTTGACTAAACAAAGCTTCCCTCATTGAATTGAGTTGCTCAATCTTAGCAGAGGAAGTGCTATTGGCACTGTTGGCATTGTTTCCATTGGCCGAGGTGGGCCCGTTCGAATTCGCAGCAGAATTGGGAGGATTAGTACTGCCATTGTTTCCGTTACCTGCGGTGTTCGTACCTAATTAACGTGAAAAAAAGAATAAAAATTTATCGACGTTGAAAATGAAATTCATATTTTGTGATGTGATAAATTTTATTGTCAACTAACCGTTGCTCGTAGGTGCACCATTGTTATTAGGCTGCGAATTTGGCATGTTTGGCGGGGAACTTTGCCAATTTTGTGCAGACGCGCCACTGGTTGGAGGCATTTGATTACCATTCCCCTTGTTGCTATTCACTGCAAGAAACAATCCCAACCATAAACACCTAGACAAAACGCGAACATCCATAATGTTAGTCGTAATTTCTAATCACTGTAATTATCATTTGCCAATGATAGAAGCAAATTTTATTTTGATGACTTCATCATTAGTGACGATATTAAAACAACTTACTGTCTGCTTGAGAAGTGGGCGGGCGCTGAGCCGTGTTATTCCATTGTTGAGTATTGTTTGTCCCATTATTTGTTTGGCCACTGGAATTACCGCCCCAATTCCCAGCTGGCAAAGAAAAAATATCTATTTTTACTCTCTTATCACCGACGTCAATTAAAATATAGGTCTTATGTCGGCCACGCGCGTTACTGCCAAATTTTTGAGAGTCGATCAAAAACTAACTACTGCTCTACTGTTTCTAATTGGGATGTTAGTAAGAAGACAAAGGAAGAGTCACTTACTGTTGTTGGAGGTGGGTGGGCTGCCCCAGCCGGTGGCAGCGTTGAGCGAGCTCTCGCCCCCGCCACGAAGTCGCAGACGCCGGGGGACGCCCCAACTGTCAATCTCTTGCGTTTTCATATCCTTGATTATTCGATCCTCGTTTTTCGTGAGTTCCAACATAGCGTCGAAGGTGAGATCACCGTTCGCGAACATTCGCAAAGCCGTCTTATTGGCGGGTTTGTCGTAACCAACTTCCAATTCATTATTGTCATGGTATGTCTTCACAGACTTGTCTTCATTAGTAATGATTCGAATTTTCGTTTTGGATATCATATTATGAGCAGACTTGTCGTTTAGTAGTTGCGTATCGCAAGGCTCATCTCGTATAATATAAACTGAGGATTTAAAAGCGTAATCAGACTTGTTCATATGCTCCGGCGCTCCGAACGCCATCTTATAGTTTAAGTTAAAGCTACTGAAATATGGGTCACTGTATGAGATACCCTGGACTGTTATGGCGTTAATCGTTAAAGGAATGCTGTAGTTAGGCGTATCGCCAATCATTTGGTTTTGTTGGACACTATCAACAAATTCTACATTATAAATATTTAAATCTACCATCTTTACACTAGCTTCATGACTTTCATTCTTCTCGACTCGCTTAAAAGCACCAAAATTATTTGTGTTCACCACCAACATCAAGGTGGAGTAATTACATTGCATTGGTTCGGTAACAGTATTAATATTGGAGTAACAATTATCCTTAATTAGATGTCGAACACATAATATTACAGAAACATTAGACATCAGACAATTATTATAAATAGAATAATTTTCTACAGTTTTCACCTAACATTATACTTATTTTCACAGATAGCATATTGTTTCAATTATAGACTAAGTAACAATGGTTCGTAGTGATGCAGTCAATAAAGCAGGTAGCAGTGTTTAGTGCCTCTATGGCAGAGGACAACGTGAGATCACCGCTGGAAGCTGCTGCGGACTCGCCTCCTAGCCCCGATTGGCCCAGCCCTATAAAGTACACAACATTGTATCAGCATACAGCCAACTTGTGTCTCATATCAATAACAATGAGATTAAGCGAAACCAAATTTTCAAAGCTTTATATTCTACAATGAGGACTTGAATCAAAATCAATTTTTTAAATTATGTATTTATAACAAAGGCTAGTAAGAAACATTCCCATTCTCTTAGTTACAATTTTTGCATCACTGACTAAATTGTACTGCTTTTTTTTTTATTGTAATAGAAATTGTTTTTAATTTAAATGGTTCATCAAACAAGATATTTGAAACCAGTCCAAATATGTTCCATGAAGGTTATAATACTAGGTGAAAAATATATTTATTTTGCAGCCCGAGTAGAAAGTTGTAATGAACTATTTATATTTGTTACAAAAGCTTGATAAAAAATATGTTTTTTCATAGTAACAGGCGAGAATAACAAATTTTGTGATCATTCTTTTAGTTAGCATTTATCTTGCAAGAATTCGTAATATGAACTATCTACTCAGAATGTTGTTTTGAAAATAGTAGGTGAGCGAGTTGTTCATAATATTTTGCTTACCTTTTAGGACGGACGAGAGGCTGAGCTGTATATCACAGATAATGCGGGCTCGGCAGATCCTTTAGAGCAGCTTTGCAGTCAGCTCGTAACGTTTCAGATTATCTGTAGGACAAAGAATTCTTATTTCACATTTCTTATTGGCACAATTAGCATAAACAATAAAAAAAATCAATACGTGGATCACAACAATAAGTACATGATCTTTTTTTTGAGGTTATCTCAAGGCTTTAAAAAAAGATCAATTAGATCAGCGCATAATATAGCATAGGTAGATACTTTAGCAGGGAATACAACAATGTGCAAGATATTATTCAATACTTAGATTTGCGTCGCGAAGATACGATAGAGGCTTTACATCAAAAATCATGATGGTGTTTCACAATACGCCATTCCAAAATGTATACGATGTACTACGACGCAAGTACTTAGTTTACGGTCGCACCGAAATTTTATGAAGTAAAACGTTAAAGTATCACAATTCCCATTTCAATTTTCACATTCCTCTAGAAACCAATATTCTTTTCTTACATTATATACTTATATATTTGTGTGTTTCGGCCTTGAGACTCGACGACTCGATGTTGAATATCTACAGTCGTATACATGTATCTATCTATGCTATATCATCCACGGTACCTATCTATATCTAGAGTGAAAGTTAGCACGACCCATATCATAGGAATAAAGCAAATATTTTTGAAACAAATTAGTACTCCACATACACAAACACTTGATTGACATGAATATTACAAAACTTCTTCAAAAATTGCACTATAATCAGGCAAAAATACAAAAAATCTTACGTGACACGACCGAGCACAACGGTGTTATATTACTAGAAGGAATGAGACAGAAAATTAAACATGTCGCTGACATCCCGTTTGTTGGAGGGAGAACAAACATACGCCTGAGAAAGCGATGCCATAAATGCTCAGAGCGATCAACGACGACATAAAGAACTATTTCTATAAACTAGCTTATTTTAGCACTTACCTCTGTTTTGTAATGTTGTTGGCACATAACTTATAGATTTATACAAAATCACAATCCCAAACCCCCGAGAACACGGCTTCGACGGCTGGATGGAATGATTTCGTCGTCGGGGTTCGCACGAAGAGCTATGAAATGCTACCGTATAAGATGGACTTTGGGTCGCTGGGGGGACCTAGAGTTCCCTGGTTTTTTAACATGGCCGGGTTTTAGCAATTTACTATACATACGTATAGCATTCTATAGGCAGAGGGTATTATCTATAGTATCTATCTATAAATATGTACCTATAATAAATACCGTACGAATACATACCTATTTTTATACTGAGTGTATTCAAGATGCCTGTGTGAAACTGTAATGTAGATCTTAAATGAATGCTGAATCTAATACGTCTTATGTTAAAAACAAAAGTTCATGCGATCAAAACACAATATTGTTTGTAACATAAGTAGGTGTAAATAATTATATAGGTAAACAGGTCTTAGACAAGATCAAGCATATTTTTTTATTGTTATCTTGTGACAATGATTGCATATTTATTCTTTTACGTTATTAGACACGCGACAAAAATTAACAATATACCTTATATTAATAAACCTTAATAATTAAGGAATACATAATTACCTACGGTTACAAAATGTAGGTAAATACAAAATGTTGGAATCTATAATGAAGTTTTTTAGAAATACAGATTTTTGAAACGGCATAATTTTGGACTAATATCTAAGTAATTAAAAGAAATTGAGAAAATAATATGTTAGGAGGTAGGCATTTTATTTCACAGGCGTAGCTTAGCTCAACTTGGCTGGCCAAATTGGCTGACCTTGGCTGGCTCTTGGCTGGCTCACGTAGAGTTGAGATTGTTGAGAAATAGCAACACTGGGTGGCTGTCTATCATAAAACCCATAAACCTACTCTATGGTCCGTTGCCGTTCATTGATTAGAGATGTGCTTATTTTGGAATAAAAGGTCTGATTACCGTAGGAGTTTGAAGTTCTCTATTAACATTCTTAGGGCGGAGGGTCCAGGGTAGCCCGTGAAAACGGTTTTGAGTGGGCATTGTCATAAATTTAAGACTTTTGTAAACTTTCATTCAAAAAAAGAAAAACACCCATACTAAACATCTACTAACATTCGTCTCGCATACATAGCCTAAATTTCTAAGCATAATTTGTAAACTATAAAATGTCGTATGATTCCTTACATTCTGTCAGCGCGCCTAGTACATAATTTATGAAATGAAAATGTGAAGGGGTGGGATCCTGGTGTCCTGAAACACAGGCCACGAGCCTAGCCTAAGCACCAGTCTCCCACAATATATACTTACCTGAATTGTTTAGCATTGTCGAATCTGACCAATGTAAAATAATTTATGTATATTGTGATGAGAAATAAAGTTGATTGATTGATTGATAATTTCAAAAAACTAAATTTCTAAATAATAATAAATAAATATATCGCTGGACATTACACACAGCGCCATCTAGTGCCACACTAAGCAACGAGGCTTGTGTCGTAGACACCAGATAGTTGATATACTACATAGATACTTTTTGTTTGTAAATACATACTTATTATACATATAAACATCCATGACTCGGAAACAAATGTCCATGCTCATCACACAAACATTTGCTTCTACCGGGATTCGAACCCGGGACCCCTGAGAACGTAAGGCAGCCTCAGTACGGCTGCGCCATTGGGGTCGTCGAAATAATAAAACAAGTAAATTATTACAAGGTTAGATTAGAAAACAGCAGAACTCTGGGGTAACGATGACTTTACTACATAATATTCGCATCTGTACTTTTATTCTATGTCTAGAGTGCACGCGTCCTTGTCTTACTCACAAAAAAAAATGTATTTCTCATCTCTTTCTTTTTTTTATTCTCCAAATATCAGAATATTAGGAAAATAAATGAAGTATATTGCGTAGTTACATGTGGTATGATGGTATGAGATCCCTAGTGTTATAGTTACTTTGGTATCATAATTGGTACACTTTCTAAACACGCACGATGGCATTTTTTTTTTTTATCGGTATTCGTAGCAGCGTTTCACTCGTCGCCATGAGTTCGAGTCTTCACGATTGCGCGCTCTCAACATATCTGTTTACTAGAATATCATTGGTTGTAGGTACCTTTTTCAGGGTATGTTACTGTCAGCAGCTAGAAAGTAATCCTGCCTTCTCTTCACATTCTATCACTTATCCTAGCCTTTTCTCAACTATATAACTAACTGACTGGAAGCCGGGGTCGGCTTCCAGTTAAGGGCGTAGCTACCGCCGTATCAGCCGTATCAACGATATGGGGCCTCCATAGGTAACAAGGGAAATGAGAAAAAAAACACAAAACCTTTTCCCAACCTCAAAATATTCTTCTTGTTAAAAGATAAAATGAAACTATAACTTATTGCGATCCAAAAAGCTCCAATTTTTCGAGCTCGCTTCGCTTGCTTTTTGGTGAAGGCTTCACCAGTCCACCAGGCTTTAAGGTGCTCTCTGGACCACGACTGGTGAAGCCTTCACACATTCTCTAGTAAAATGAATGACAGCTAAATCGATGCAAGTCAGGGTGCTATTTTCTTAGTTTTGCAAAAAATATTTGTGATTTTCTCCTCCTTTGGGCTTCGCCGCATTCGGGTTCCAAGGGCCCCAAAAAAAATGATACAGGGCCCTACTAGGACTAGCTACGCCACTGCTTCCAGTTTAACCAGATGCAGCTGAATATCAGTATTTTACATGGAGTGACTGCCTATCTGACCTAGTTAATACTGGGTAATACGATACCCTATGATAAGACTGGTTGTCAGACTTTCGGGCCACTGACTACCTGTAACGACTTCAAAGATCTAATAAATGACAGCCGGCATAGTTTGCTTTCCGAGGCACGGAGGAAACTCGGTAGGAAATGGGTGGTCACCCATCCACCCAATCTAGGCTAGCACGGCTTAACCTGAATGTTGATCCGAGCGGGTGTTATTATTTAGCCACGGACCACACATCTACTAATAGTAAATAAATCCAACTAGAAATAATGTATTACGATTTACAGGCAACTGTTACTTTTGCGTTTTTGCTCTTTATGAAAAAAAAGGTGTATTTTTTGTTGAAATGGCGAAAATAAAAAGAATCAACAGAAATCGAGAATTGTTAGCATCAGAGCCCACATAATCAAGGTACAGGACAACTTTCATCCATATACAAATTCAAGATTTTAAATCTGTATCTATGGAAATGACACATCACGGTTTCATCTGAGTTTTATAATTTTAACGTAACTTTGCTCATTAAACAAAAATATAAAAATTCAGTTTTTAATCTTAATGCTAAATGTTGATTCATGTTCCTTATATGATATATATATTTTTTTTTATAGCCTGTTTGAATGTCCCACTGCTGGGCAAAGGCCTCCCCTTTCTCTTTCCAAACCTCTCTGTCCTGTGCGATATCTGGCCATGTTCGCCCCGCAAACGAGATCAGATCGTCACACCACCTCCGTCGCGGTCTGCCGCGACGGCGATTTCTTCCGACAGGCGTCCAATGAGTGACGATCGTTGCCTGAGCTTGGCTGTTCTTACTCCAACATCTGCAACTTGAGTAATGGAGCGCAGGGTAGTGTTTTTTACGCGATCTGTCCGCTTTACACCTACTATGCTGCGCTCCATTGCCTGCTGGCAAATCTTGAGTTTGGACTTCTGTTGTTCAGTAAGTGACCAACTTTGCGCACCGTAGGTTAGGACGGGCAGGATGCACATGTCGACGAGTTTTCTTTTCAGCGTTATTAGAAGGCTTCCCTTCATGTGTTCTTTTAAATAAATGATAAATATTGATTCAAAATTATAATTACCTACATTCCGTTTTAAAATTATTTAAGTTGTTTTAAAATGAAATTTCATGACGTACTATTTTTTTCCTTGAAATTTTGGCAAAATACGATCTTTTATAAGCCATCGTACAATCTTCTAAAAAATAAAGTTGGCAACACACTAGACCGTACTAACGTCAAAAGTAGAACTGTCAAAAGTTATTGTCATTTGCAGTGTGCCGTATCTTTTGTGTATATTCGCTAAATCAATTTGCTTGCTTCACTATTTTAGTATCGATTAGGAAAAACTCGTTCATTGCTGTGTCAGATATCTGGCAGCAATGTTGTGAAGGAATAGAGAGCAATGCCTCGTCGCATCTGGGGTATCAGAAGGTTGATAAGAATGCCTTTAACAGAGGCTGGGGACCAATATTCAGTATGGGTAAGCGTTCAAAATATAAATATAACACATAAAATAATAGAATAGTAGTTTGTTTGCTGACCATAATTATGTTAGGACAGTATGTGGTTCCGATTTGGGATAGCAACAGGATTGTTGCAGGACGATAGGAGTTCTTTTGTTCTGCATTTTTCATGAAACACTGTTGTTTCTCCCTCCCGCGCCAGCGATACCGTTACAAGCTGTCCCTCACCTATTTTCGGTCCTCTGCAACAGATTGGTACCCTAAAAGATAATATTTAATGAAATGTAAAAATACAAAAATTTAAAACAAAACTTAAAAAAGTCAAGGTAGTTGTTTTAAGGAAATTATGGTAAACACACAATTTTTGAATGAAAACAAATTATTGGAAACATACAATAACATAAAATTAATGCAATTTTCATGGATATCAGTGTAGGTATTGATACTTTTTTTTTACTAGTCTACATTGTGTCCCACTGCTGGGCAAAACCCTCCCCTGTCTCCTTCCATACCTCTTCTGTCCCGTACAATGTGAGTGGCCGTGTTAGCCCCTGTAAACGTGATCAGATCGTCACACCACATACGCTGCGGTCAACCTTGATACTTATTAAACTATATTTTCTTATCCAGGTGGGTTTAATCTACATATTCAACTTGATTGTGGGGACTGGAGCCCTAACATTGCCAGCAGCCTTTGCCCGCGCAGGATGGGGCCTCAGCACCATATCACTGATGTTCCTAGCGTTCATGAGCTTCTTGAATGCCACTTATGTCATCGAGACCATGGCTTGTGCTAATGCTGTGTATAAGTGGAAGAGGCTACAAAGTATAAAGAGGGAGAGTGTAAGTATACAGATACTACTTAACAGTGGAGAAGGGTGAAAATTGAGTCAGAGGAAGCCGAGGAAGAAAATGAGAATAGGTACCTAATTGGTTTTTAATTTTATTCTCGTATTTATTTTTGTTTATTTTGACCTCAATTTTATTATCAGCGACCCCAAAAACCACTAAAATAACACCCAAGAAGAAAAAAACGAAAATTTGCGTCGGTGCAATCTTGGATTTTTATTTTTACACCTCATTTTCATTATCAGCGACCCCAAAAACCACGAAAACGTCACCCATGAAGACAAAAAAAACGAATAAAAAATAAAATGCAGAGGAAGTATAATAAAAAAATAAAAGCGATTTTATCTTGTAAATAGGTCAACAAAATAAATACTATTTAGTGTACCAAATCGACATTCGACATTATCGACCGATTCTATCTCGTAATTCGTCTATATTGACGTGTATCGACTAATTATATCTCGTTCTCCCACACATGTCATACTTTCTTTTTCTGCCCCTGTCGTAACTCGATAATTTTCGGCTTATTATAAACCTACAAAACAAAATAATGTCATCAAGAATTGAACGATTTCCGATTCTATACGAAATTCCACGAGCGATAATGATATTTTCACATCGCACTTCCGCGCACGCATTTTCTATTACTTTCTCTATGATTAACTCGGTTTGCGTCGGCTTACCAGAGTCCTAATATAGGCGGGCTAGTTAGTGACGTCATGACGTTAATTTTGCATAGAAATTTAGCTGGCAAAAAGCCGATAGCGCCTGCGGGTTATTTTATAGCAATATGTTGTTGAAGAGCAAATTTTTGTTGATTGGCTACGAGTAGGCGTTTCGTGATGCTTGTAAAAAAGTACTGAATGTGCCATTTTTTAATTACGGTAGAGAGTGGTTGTGTTCCAAGCTTCTGAAGGGAAGCCGGTGGGAATCTAGTAGTTAGGTGCCTTCGTCACTGCTACTTAACATCACGTCTGCAGTCCATGGTCCATGGTCCTATAGTACACCACACCCCTATTTTTTCAGCTATGTTTAATATTATGCTGCCGGAATGCAGATCGACGACAAAATGACATTAGCCTTTTTTTTGATAACTTTAGTTGATGAATTCATGTTTTGGCATACCAAAGGTTAAGTCCCATGTAATATGGTGGTTGGCATATTACTGTATGTTGTCATGCTCTGCCACCGTACGTAAAAGGAGTACATCTAAGGAAACAGGATGGGGAAAATGTGCCATTATAAGATGCACTTATTTTGTGTAAGGCATCTTTCTTTACAGTTTTTTCTGCAGATACATCCTAGTTTAGATAAAATCAGAATCAAAAATCTGGCATAGGTTTTTACAAACACTTTTACACGTCATATAGAAAATAGTGGTAGCCTACTTCACAGGCACAAAATGTATATTGTTGCCCCTTTAAACTACATAAGATTCCTCATTGTTATGTCTGGTTTTTACATTGAATGAAACTTCAGTTCCCATAATTCAATTTCTATGAATGATTACTACATTGCTTGTTCATTACTATTACAGGCAAAAACAATATTTTATTGTTTTTCTGATCATTGTGTCAAAGTCACCCGTGGTTTTACATGTATTGCAAATTGTTATTCAACAATCAGAAATTGGTCTGGCTTAAATTGTAAATAAAACAAGAATAGAATAGAAAAGAAGAAATATTTATCATAAGAAGTGTTACTCAAGTAAACTAATCAGGTAGAATTTGAAACACTGATATTGGTTATTGAACTGATGGCTATGACTATAAACATCCTGGTTTGCGGTACCTATGGCAACTGGATAGTCCTATATTATCAGACACATGGGGATATTTATAAACTCTAGTACTTGCAATGTATCATGTTGTGGAATCAGTGTTCAAACGAACAAATCTGCCATTTTGCGTTGCCTATATGCAGTTCCCTACTTTAAACTGGTTCTTATAAAGTCTGTACACTGCTTCCTTACTAATATCATGAAGTTGTTGTTACGGTTGCTGACACCATATTAAAACGTGTTCATCATATCATGCTTCCGATGTGAAAAAGGCATGGTGCTATTCGTACTGAAGCTTCTTCTCTCTCTCGCACTGGACAACACAATAACCATCACACTAAATCATGCCACAATCTACAGATCCAAGACCACGAATCAGACGACGACCCCTCAACCTCTCGGAATACCCATGGGGACTTGGAAGAACCCCTGGTCTGCGGAGACACCATCCCGTCTCGATACTACAGCCTCGACCGTCGGGTGGAGTTGGGGGAGATGGCGAACCTGTTCTTCAACAAAATCGGAAGGACCACCTTCTACTGCACTTTGTGTATCTACTTATATGGAGATCTGTCCATTTACTCGGCGGCTGTTGCGAAGTCTGTCATGGATGTTGTGTGGTAAGTGATCTTTTTACTGTAATTTATAAGTTTTTTTTTTTTTTTGGCATTCTTACTCATCATCCAGTAGTCCTAACGGCTAACGGGGCACTGAGAAAAAACGAGAAGAATTTTGCCAAAAAAGTGTTATTTTCGCAAATCGTTTATTTTCTCGATACTTTCGTATAAAACACCTGAATATAAGGCTAAAGGTGTCTTGGTGTTTTTTGTCTCGGACTAACCGTTTGTCGTAAAAACGATGTCGAAGGAATTTCGTTCACTCCGACCAGGTTAGGTTAGAACTGTGACCAACTACGACCAACTACAACTACCTTGAAATTGGTCGCAGTCAAAAAATAGTGCCCCGTTTCGTATCCACTGACCAAAAAACGTATTTTGCGCGACAGTCGCACCTCGTAATTACCTGTTTTATTATGATAATATTTATAAACGTATCCTTGAGCGATATGATCTTTTCGTAAGTAATAAATAGACAATGAGCATAAATAGACACGCACTAAATGAAGCGTATAATCGATCGGATTGCATAATTGCTAACGATCATCAATTACAAACAGACTTATTTTTTTTTAATTTGTAAGTAAGTATAGATACTTTGACATACTTACTTATTAAAAGTTTTCAAAAGTAGCTGTCTATTAACATAGCTGTTTAAGTAGGTATTTCAACTTACATAAAACAAATAATTCAAGACATTTCCGAGTCAGGTGTAATATTTTATTTAACTACTGCATACGACATTAACAATATAAATTTAAAGTCAACGTTTCGAATAGCGAGAGAGATAACTTGGGCCGTCGGACGAATGTCTGTGTCCTCATGCGTGTGTTATGCAGCTATAAATATAAATTGCACACTGATTTATTGTCTGACTAAGCAATAACAAGATGGATGTGTAATTAGACGTCATTTATCAAGTTCAGTTAGAGTATTTATGTTCCAACATGGAAAGATAGATAGGATAGATACCAGACAGATGTAATAGAGTTTAGATTTCAGCATTGTCTTGTCATATTTAATTATTAATTGAAATCGAAGAAAATCAACAGCGTTATTTATAGTTCAATAAGGCGTTTCTTAATTAATTCAACTACTATCTCGTGTATTGAGAGTTTGACGGCTTCTTAGTCGTGCTATTTTACACGTGCTACGTGTATACTAACTATACACGCTTATTTTTAGGTCGTTCTGGAACTGAAAGCCTTAAACTCGATCATCGAACTCTGAACGATTGTCGCGAACTAAAATTAACGGTATACAGGCGGTGAGGTTTCATGAAGTCTTTTTCCGCGAGAAATGGTGTCAAATTCTGATCCGACCTCCTAGCGTCGGTAAAAAAAACATCAACCATAGAAGAAAACACAAATATGTCATACTCAAAACAAATTCGTCAAATCTAATAATTGCTGCGACGAAAAAATACAAAAAAAAACGTATAAAGTCGAAAAGTTTAAAAGTAAAAAACAACAAATTAACTTTTACAATAAACAGTAAAAACCAACAAACAAACAAACTTTTGTAATAAAAAGTAAAAACCAATAAACAGCTTTTATAATAAAAATGGTTAACGTTCAGTACGGAGCGTATAGGTGCTTCGAGCATGGAACTTTCGCGAGGTGTCCGGGTGGCTGTGACCCGCCCTGCATGAGGCGCTGCTGTGACCCCTGCGTGCAAGGCTGCTGCTGCTGCCCCACCGGGCCCTGTTGCAACTGCCACAGTGCTGAGCGAAGATGTTGGTGTCCATATTATTAAAATCTGAACCTCAAAACTGTGCTGTTTTGTAATAAAAATGTGGAAAAGTCATGCGTGTTTTTTTGTTCTAAAATATGGTTTTTTTTCATAGGACGTCCAAAGGAAACGAGGTTAAGATACAAAATCTGTGTGACATGCGTTCACAACAAAGAAATATACTTGTAAACAGAACTTGATTTCAAATAACGCACCATGATAGGAGTGCTATTCCACCCTTCACAAAAATACCACGTCGAGCCGCAGGGCTATTAAAATAATTCACGACTATTATTATGTACATAAACAAAACACATACATAGACTCCATGCATTTTCCTATGAAGGTAGGCAGAAAGTAAGTACATAGAAGGCGTGCATACTGCATTAGGCATCTTCGCAAGCCTTCACACAAGATGCAATATGTATTACTTCTTATGTTTAACGTGGGTATCTGTCTGTAGCATAGTAGCTCCCAACGAATGGACCGATTTTGATGCGATTTTTTTTTGTTTGGAAGCTGACGTAATCTAGGTTCAAGATCATCAGCTCATTTGATACAAGTAGACAAAAGGGTCTTAGCAACTTTCACAGGTCCGATTGATTTGAAATTTGGTGTAAGTACCGTTTCTTCGGTGGTATTTCCTAAACATGAGTGGTATTTCTCAATGAGTGGGTGTCGGATGCCTACCTAATTGAATTAGCGGATTTCGGCAAGGAAGATCTTGCATTGCAATTTTGTTTTTCGTCCCGAATACTATTTCTGTCATACCTACTCCTGCCCTTATCCTAATTTATTTGGGGTCGGCGCAGCATGCCTTCATCATTAGTCATGATCGTACGTGTCTACTGGTAGTTAAAAAGTATAAAAGCTCACAAAAAACCCTCTAAAAAAGTAAAAAAAAAAAAGTGTTCTGGTACAAAAATCTTTGTGAGTTTCCAATAATTCGGTGCTTTGCCAAAATTCTAAGATTTTTCCAATTATACATTGATTTGATTGAAGCAAGTGTACAATTTGGAACCTTATTTCTCTCAACAGTTCCCCAATCCCAACGAACGTGACTGACTCGAAGGTTTGGGATGAGCTGCCTTGCTTCAACGCGTCATCTTCGGATCACATCGGGTACACTCGGCTGGACACCTACCGAGTTGCGTTGCTGACCTTCGTGGGGGCCATGGGGCCTTTCGTCTTCTTCAACGTGCAGAAGACTAAGTATTTGCAGCTGTTCACTTCTGGGATGAGGTGGCTGGGTGAGTTGGTATTTTATTTTATGATAGTAACAATAGGCTACCTTATATTTTTTTCTAACGTGTGGTGGTTCGTAATGATTGGCTATCCTGTTCTTCCAGTTGGTGCTGGTAGGTATTAATATTAATGTTATTATTTTAAAATATTCATTATCGTTCACGACGTGGGCCCGATGCAGATGTCCTCATGCTGTTTTTCTACATAATTTTTAGAGCTGTGCTGCAGGGTCATGACATGACATAATTTTCATAAAACAACTCTCTAGTGCCAGCCTGGCTTCGTACTTAGGCTCGGTAAGTCTCTCTCGGCAGTTTCCACTTAGTCAACAATACTGTTCTTATTATTTATTGAGTTAATCTTAAACCCTTATTTTTATTGTGGTACTACCTGTATTTTGTGATTTGCTCGCCAAATATGGTATTTTCATGCATAAATAGTTATCAAACATTACATTCTCCGACAGAGTAGGTAGGTATACTGTGGGTCTGCGGTTAATACGGAAAGTTTATCGCATTTATTATAACAACAATGTTTTAAATAATAACCATATGTTATCGCAAATAATATGATATGTAGTAACAATTAAAATATTGATTAATATAATGAAGGCCTATTTTGGCCTAAAAGCATAGTGACACAATTCAACACCGACACGTCTAAAATTAAAGCAATATTCTTCTTTTCGAACCAAAATACACATTCGTTTAGTAATCTAGTTTATCTAGATTATATCGGCCTAGTAGGTGGCTACATTGATCGCGACTTTAACCGTGGAGGTAGCAGGTGTAGGGACACTTTGGCGCTTCAAAACGAGGGCCAAGGTCTGGCCAGGAGTACCACACTACAACCCCCTATTTTTCCCAGATGGTGTTCAAAGCAAAGCATTGAAATGTGGGCTTAGATATATTTGGTTGACATGCAGTAACATTTCCAAAATAAAGTGACAGTAAATTCAGACCATAATTATTTATTTTATAAATAGAATATGTCAAAGCACACAATTAGACCTCTGGGGTCTGTCTTAGCATGCCATGACCTGAGATTTGATCAACGCGATATTAAAAGTTAAGTTACACATTACAAAACGCAACTTTTAGTTAACTTGTTGCTGAGATATTTCAACTTGCGACTCTCGCGTGTTTACTACATAACACTCGTACCTAACTAGTTTAACTAATAAATTCATTCAATGGGACAAGTGCAGTGATATCCCACTTTCTGCATTCACACTAATTGATACTTGATTGACTGATGGAGAGCAGCGGTGGCCCAGTGGTGGCGGCCCCGAATTACGAACAGTAAGTCGTCGGTTCGAACTCAGACAGGCGCATTACTTTGTGTAATTTATTTCATCACCGCTGCTCTCAAAACGGCGAAGGAAAACATCGTGAGGAAACCGGCATTACCTAGATCAAAAAAATCGAAGACATGTGACATCTACGAACCCGCACTGGGCCCGCGTGGTGGATTATAGCCCATACGCAAAATACGCGCTTTCTCTATTCCTGCCATGTCTTAACATTGACTTTGTTGGAGTCGGGTAAAAATGCCGTCCAGCACAGTGGGAAAATTATAGGCTGATTAAGTAAAAAAAAAAACAAAATTAGAATGTTTTATAGCCACGATAAATTACCAGTTTACATCCGATAAAGAAGAAAAAATAATGATTGTGGTGGTTAAACAGAATTAGATATTTATCCGGTTTGTAAAGTTAATCACTATCACTACATAGTATAAAACAAAGTCACTTCTCGCTGTCTGTCTGTCCCTATGTATGCTTTGATCTTTAAAACTACGCAACGGATTTTGATGCGGGTTTTTAATAGATAGAGTGATTCAATAGAAGGGTTTTTATGTATATAACATGCATAATATATTAGAGAAACACTGATAATTTTAGAGATTTCTAATGTGATGTCGTAAATAAACACATTTTTTGCGCTTACATTGCAAACGCTGGCTGAACTCTACGAGATAGAACAAAATAATGTACTACTATTTTAGAAAGTATTTACCCTAAACACTATCCAATTTAAATGAATATCTTAGGAGTTATCGCAACTGCCGGGGTCGCGGAACTGTCTAAACAGGGTACCGGGGCCCTGGAACGCAAAGGGCAACCGAAAGAACATGGTGTCTTAGTCAGTGTGTGTTAGCCAGTAAGTCTGACAGACCCTTCCGCTCCACCCAGGGCGGGAGGACTCATTTAATGATTTTACCACCCAAAAACAATGGAATTATTGGAAAATAAAGTCACCAAAATAATTTTAGTTCTTTTTTTTGTTCTAAATTGGTCCCGAGCGAAGCCGCGGCGGGTCTCTAGTGAAATATAAATGTAAAATATTCTGGAAAAATAAAAAATGTTACAATATACCGTTATCACTTGACCGATAAGATCTATAGTGTGTTGATAAGGAAATCCGGTTTTGATAAGCTGAGGTGGAAAATACAAAAAAAAAAACACCACTAACACCTATAATGAACTAAACGTGGGGTCCTGGGTTCGATTTCCGGGGCAGGAAAAGTGTTATTAGGTTTTTTCTATTAGGTATTTCTTAGTTGGAACCACTGTTGCTGGAGTTGGAAGTTGACCGGTATGATACCCCGTGCTTTGGAAAGCACGTGTCGCCTTAGGTCCTGCGCCTGATCTCTCTCCGGGCTTGTCGGATTGCCATCAGACTATGAGAGTGAGCAAGCACGTATCCAAACTTTTGGTTTGGTCCGGGGGGGGGGGACACACACTCCATGTGAACAACACTGTGTTTAAAATCGCTTGACTATATTTACGTACTTTGTAGTTGTCATGATCTCGTTTATTTTCAGTCAGATTTCGGAAGGGGGGGGGAGATAAATCCCAACTATCCCCCCTCTGTATACGTGCCTTAGAGTAAAGGAAGCTTGCACCTGTGTTTACGCACACACTTGTGCACAATAAATCTCCCACGTCGGATGTCTAGTCTCACCATGACGTCAACGGTTAGTTAGAATATGCTGCCTTACCAATAACATGTTTATTTTGTTACAGCATTTACGATAATGATCTCAATGGCGATACACCTGTTAGTGGGTCGGGGTCCGCAGGGCCACCCACCTGCCTTCGACGTCACCGGCATGCCCACCCTATTCGGCGCCTGTGTTTACTCCTTCATGTGCCACCATTCACTGCCCGGGCTCATCGCACCAATCAGAGGCAAGACAAGACTTGGACTACACCTGTTCTTCGACTACGCAATCATAGCAGTGTTTTACCTGCTCCTAGCGTTCACTGGAGCGTTCGCCTTTGCACATTTAAATGATTTATACACTCTCAACTTTATACCCACAGACAGCGAGAACATATTCCTAGAAATAGTCGAGTATTTTCTCGCTCTGTTCCCAGTTTTTACACTCTCAACCAGTTTTCCAATCATAGCTATTACGCTAAGGAATAATTTACAGAGTTTGTTCCTAGATACGTCGCGACTTGAATCGTACAATTTTATTTTGAGGAAATGTATCTTCCCTATAGTTACAGTGGTGCCTCCAGTACTGCTGACTTATTTCTTGGAGGATATTAGTATCCTCATAGAGTTTACAGGTTCGTACGCAGGTACAGGTATCCAGTACTTCATTCCAACGTTTCTAGTCGTGTGTGCGAGACGCCATTGCACGCACTTACTAGGTTTAGGAGTAGTCAATAAGTATAGAAGTCCGTTTTCCAACGTTGCATGGGCTATTTTCGTCCTGCTCTGGTCATTAGTGTGCATAATATTAGTGTCAGTACACATATTTGAGAAGAATTCATGACATTAATTTTAAGATGATGTACATAAGTAAGAGTATTTGGTAACGTAAATGAAATATGGAAGAGTGTTCACGCCATTTTGTAAGATTTCAATTTCCTAGTGGGATTTCAAGGCAATTGCATCAGTTTTTAGAAAAACTAATGCTACCTACTATAACATAAAGATTTTTAAATAACGAATTAATGTTATTAAACAAATTCATATGAAGTCTGGTGAAAAGACAATATGCTTATGTGTTCATATCTCTCTTCCACGCTGTGCAGTGCAATGGTGTTTTAATTTTATAATTAATATAGCTTTTATAATAACAATTGTCGACAACACAGCCAAGCCTTTGTATTTTTGTATCAATATGACTAGTTTCCCTAATAATCATAATATAACGTATTATAAATCCATTTTTAATGATCCAATACGAAATATGGCTAATATCGAATAAAGTACTTAGGTACCGTATCAAAATACATGTCAGCTGCTGCAATATAAATTCGATTAATTTTAATGGTTTCGAACGAATGTCAATGTCTAGGTTGTTAGAAAACTCGGGACATTTATCTTGGCATGGACATTTATCTTGGCATGGATGTTAATGTTAACTAATATAATCAATGTTACCTTTTCCCCAAAGAATAAGAAGAAGTGAATTTCGTATTATTTTGAAGTATTTCATGCGAAAAGGATTTTTTATTGTTTTAATAAAGATGCTTGAATACGATAAACTGTGAATCTGCCAAGCACAAACCAAATATTCTCATAATTTATTAGTCGAACGAATACGTTTTAATCACACAACAGCTTTAAACTCACGTGTTTAAAGCTGTTGTGTGATTGATACGTATCCCGAAATAAAATTGTTCAAAAAGTACAATGTAGCATTTTGGCAGCATCGCAATAAAGGCTGACGCACATTATTTGGGACAGTTTGCAAGGGAAAGTAAAAAATCGTGTACCTTACTGGACTTTTTTTTATGGGAATGCGATGCGCTGCTACTTGATAGTGTATAGTCCCACCAACTTATCTGTTCAGCCGACAGCGTTGCTAGTGGAGAATTTAGTATTGCCATTTAAGAAACACCAAGAAAAAGGGCAGTATACCTTATGTTTTATTTCCAGTCTGTTTTGCCAGTCTTTCAAGTCGGTCTTTAAATATCTTAAGAATATAATATTAGGAAAGCATTAATAAATTTAAATTTGTATCTAAGAAAAATAAATAATGGGAGTACGAAACCAAATAAATATCATGCATACAAGACTAACTAGCATAGTGAAGACAATATGGCTAAGTTAATTACAAAACAATGAAACAAAAAGTGCGGACAATTGGATTTTAATTTTTATTTTGTAGAAATAATTTATCATGGTCTCTGTTCGAGCGGCCGCAATAAAGGAATTTATGTCGTAATCGATGTTTTAGAGCCATCTGCTGATTGCCACGATAATTCATCGTCCTAGTCACTCGAATCGCATTTACTGTCACTCTGTAAATTTATTTAATAATGGGCGATTTAATTTTCCACATCACTAACCTGTCGCAGCCGCAACGCGGGCACTGACAGCGTAATGACGTTCTCAAAATGGCGGCTGTAGTTCCAATTTTGTTCACCTGTACAGCTAAGTTGGTGGTACTTTAAGTACATAATTAAATTATGTCATCAAGATTTGGTTCTCTGCCCTTAATTTCAACTCATATTTCCGTCGGAAGTGTTTGTCTACGACAACAATACACACACAGGCAAGAATGTGTCTGAATCAATTTACTAAAATTATTATTTATCTTGTATGTTCTAAAGCCTTTTAATAAAATTGTGATTATAAATAGTCAATTAATGCTTGGTTGTACTTAAATTCATGTCAATTTTGTAACAATATGCAGGTATATCACAATAAATAATAGAGAAGTATGGAAGAATAAATCATGCTGCGCTGACACCAATGGGTATACACCCATTTTTAAAAATTGTCTCAATTAGATTCTTTAGTGTCAATGAACCACTAAAAAATTCACAAAATTTTTATTCAATCATTAAGTGCCATAAAATGCATTTAAATTTCGCGCGTAATTTGATAAAAACGCTGGTGCAGTCGACGCCATATTGCTCTGTGGTCATGACGTCAGTTGGCTGTGTAAACAAATACAATGACATTTGAAGTTGACAGTTGATACTTCTATGTTTACATAGCCGTATGACGTAATAATATGGCGACCACTTTATTGGTGTTATGAAACAGATTATAAAAGCTGAAACCTTTGAATTGAATTTTAAAATTTAGTTTGCTATTTTATGAACTAAAACTAACGTTTTCCGACTGCTTTAACCCTAAGCTATCTCAATAATATATTTTTAGATTTTTTCTCATATAGAGTCAAATACCCTTTTGGGATAAGGGCAACAGAATGATGATGCAGATATATCAGTCATGAATGTTTGGCCTCTATTTTGTTGTTTGAGAATTTTAAAATAGAAGTATTACGATTAGAAATACGTGTATAGACATAAAATGTGCAGTTATGTTTTTTTAGTCTCTCGTTTATTGGATATATTTTGTAGTTCTTTTGTTTAAGTAGGTATTTTTCTACTTTGATTTTGAATGCTAATGGTGCCAAATCGTGAGATTTATTTACATATTTTTATTTAGAATGTTTTTTTTTTTATAATTACATACATTATAAGAACGTTTGTGGTGTTATATTTTTATTGTGATAGAGAAGCCAATAAAAGGAAACATTATATTGCAGTTAGGTTGTGTATAATATAGAGTTTATTGTATCGACTGACTCTATTAATTTATTATCAGTACAAAATATTTTTATAACAATAAAATACCCTTGCGTGTTCAATTTTGGTTTATTTTTCTATGCCCCTGTTTAGTCACATCAATGTTTTTTGTTATAAGCATGACTAAAAAAAATAGGAGAAAATAGTAGATTATTAACCAAGGGGATAAAGCAGTGTCTTCTGTCGCGGGTGTCGATTTAAATCGCGAGTGTAACGAAGGACTCGAGGTTTACTCCCGAGCGTAGTGAGGGTGTTAAAAACTTAAATAACGAGCGAAGCCAGGGATTTAAGACGAGTCCTGAGTGTAGCGAGGGATTTAAGTTCACCCAAGACTAAGACAGCTTTATCACCGAGGAAAATACTCTACTTTTCGTACCATTTGCGAAAAATTAACACAATAATAATAATATGAGATAAGCATTTATTAAAAATAATGACAATTAAAAGTAAAAGTTAACATTCGAAACATTGGAATTCCTAGACTAATATTTTTTGTCGGAAAAGCAAAGGCATCAAGGCTCAACTGCATAAATAAATGCGTATTCCTTTTTCAAAAAGATGTAGAATGCTTTATATACAAACTCAATGGTGTAAACACAGGTGTAGTTCAGTATAAATTTCGGTAAGTATTCCAAATTTAAATCCCATTCTCCCCCTAGAGGATGAATGAAATTCAGTACAATTTTCATTCCCTGTTTTTAACAGATTAAAAATGACTATTGTTATGTACGCTTTTTGTGGCATAGAATGTCACTTTTTTGAGCAAGTGGTACGAAAAAGTTTTTTTTTTTTCCTATCTTCAAAAATGACAATAAACGTCACGTACGGCCTCTGCGGCAAAATCCGACTAACGTGTGACGTCACGCTGCGAGCTACGAATCGAAATAATAAGTGCAAACCACTTTACAAATCAAATTTTATGAACGTAAACACTCCGCATCACCCGCAATCGGACATGACACTCGCAGCGTGACGTCACGCTGTCCTGGCCCAATTTCGATGAAACAAAAACTCTGATTAATTAAACGAATACGCGCATTAAATGCAGTAACTTTTATAGTAATATTAACTGGATCTAATGATAGATAGGTGGTCGGTTAGCACAAATTATATAATAATATCACGCCTTGCCCCCAACGCATAGGCAGAGGTGTGCCCATCACCCACATTTCACCAGCCTAATGCCATCATCACCCGCCGGAAACCTTGACACAAGGCTACCAGTGAAATGTTCAAGATGAAAAACCTATTACGACCTATAATTTTACGAACTTAATAATCCAAGCCATTGTCCAAGTATGGTTACCGTTGTTGTATCCACGTCGCTTCCGCTTCACGCTCCAAATACCACTGCTCACTGCACCTTTCGAATCACAATAAATACCGTTAACGCTAAGTTGCGGCTAGCAAAACAAAACGCACACATAATGTTGAAGAATTATTTATTTTTTTATCATTATACATAGTTGTCACTTATCTCGCGTACACAAGCGACAAAAGCCTTCCATAGCTCAATTGACTTTGGCATGAAGTTACATTGTATTTGTGCTGCCGCCGGCGCGGCGTGGGCCGTATGGTTTAATACTATAAGCACTAACGAGGAAGATTTTTTTCTTTCTAAAACAAGTGTGAATAGAAAATTAAAATTAATTTCCAAAATATCACTATAGCGCGAATCACTGGGTAGCACTTCCAATTTTATTATTTTTCCGGAAATATAGAATGAATACTAATAATGTAATTGTAGGTGTCACGGTAAGTAACACTACTGTTGTGACGCTCGTATTTGGTGCGGAAATTAAATATCCAAACATCTACTTGCACTAAACCTAAGAGTGTAAATAATTTTCATTGATTTCATAGATTGGTAACAAGAGAAAACAACATTTATTTAGGATTGATAACATAGTGAACATGTAAAGACGTCGACTATGCTAGGTGGTATGTACTGGTGACAGGAACCGCGCCAATATGACCACGACGGTGTTACTACATCATTATTATCATACTTTAATAATTAATATTTCCCGCGATAAAACAAAATAAAATAAAAACAAAATTATAATTACATAAAAATGAGTGAATGCATTTTTTACATACAACATTACACCATAAAATAGACATTGATGAGATACTCGTAATACTCTTCCCTAATATTGATAAGTAGGAGCTTCAATCGTAATATTAAATAATATTGGAATTCAGGAACAAAATGTTCTAGACATTACATCTAAAATTAACTGTCTTTATTGTATCATATAATAATATTAGTGTAGCAAATATTCGAATGATAGCAATAAGCTTTGCTTCGTAAAAAGTATGTAATTTCAATAAGTACTCATAATCTAAACATTATAACGTCGAATGTTGAATTAAAAGTAGACATTACTTTGTAACAAATAAATAATATTAATCTATGCATTCATAAATCTAAGAATCATACCATTCGCATTAGATCGAACATTTCATTTAGAATTTGATTATCATTAATTTTAGAGAGGACCGGTCGGTTTCATATCATCCGGTAATATGAACAACTAGCCCGAAGTGCGCATGCACAGCGTGGCGACTCCGAGCTCGCGACGCACAGGAGACAACATCGAGGAGCCAGCCGAGAGTAGCTCAGAACATCACAATAAATAGTATGACTACAATATATTTTTGTGTGGGCGCGGTACCTGGCGCGGGCGCGGCTATAACGTGCAGGCCGGCACCGCGATGTCGTGCCGCCGCAGCGCTGCGCGGAACGACTCCAGCGACGAGCGCAGCGTCAGGCAGAAGCCGCGCGACGCCGGCACCAGCGGGAAGTCGGGCGCCAGCTCCGCGCCCGGGGCTTCGCCCGACAGACGCACCAGCCCCTCCAGGCGCGCGCACAGCGCCGGCGACTCGCTGCGCAGGTGCGACAGGATCTCGTCGCGGAACGGCTCCGGCGGGTTCATCAGCATCTTGCTCATCGACTGCACCAGCTTGAGGAGCACCATCTCGTTGTACATGCGAGAGTTCTCTTTGCCTTGTTGTGTACCTGCGAGAGGAAACATTTTTATATATTTTTGATTTACCCTAGCTTAAGCGTTACATGACCCGGCTGACATTTGTAGACCTCTGATAGTGGTTACGGGTATGAGTCCTACCTAAGAGTATCATGTAACCCAGCAAGGAAAAATGTTTAAAATTGGTGTTCAGCAGCAACTGGTTAGACGAAAACCGACACCAACACAGTTGGAAAAGGGCTGAGCAGATGATGATGGTTCAAATAAAGCATCTCATACGAAGAAAGTAACATCAAGTCAAGGTCCACCCTTACTTTTGTGCTTTTCCGCGTTGAGAATGAGCCCCTGCAGCGACACGATGACCTGCAGCAGCGAGCTGTCCTTGCCGGTCCTCCCTTACCTTTCTGCTTCTCATAGCCAGCTTCGTTGAAGTAGGGCTCCGCGTTGAGGATGAGCCCCTGCAGCGACACGATGACCTGCAGCAGCGAGCTGTCCTTGCCCCACACCTCCACGCCGCGCCCCGACCACGTGCCCAGCAGGGACACGCACACCTGGGGGAGCCAAATATTTAGTGCTTTATGAACGACGGTAGACATTTCGCCTTGGAATTACATGCGGAGCTGTGGCAATTATTTGTTCCAAATAATTTTATTCGCTCCAGAACATAAACTGTATAATGTCCCATTTAGTCGCACTGCAGCTCGATACAGTGCCCCTATACTGCGTATGCTTACGATACTCAAAGCGCTCGTGAAGACCAACCCTGGATTGGATCTGTTTGCTGATGAATGGAAGACGATAATGTTGGAATGATTGCGGTTCTGTGAGAAGACCGAGTAAAAGGATTATTTTAATTTAGTTTTAATGGTTTATGCTGTATTAAATAAATAAATATCCGATTATTCTTAACATATATTATTATGTATGTAATTGTATGTATAATCTCAAAATGAATTATGTTTTTATTTTGATTAAAAAGTCAATTCAAAAGTGCCTGTCTATTTAAAATAAATGCTTTTTATTTGAATACATTATAATATTGCGCCAGCAGCCCAACCAACAAAATAATTATTTTATTCTGATTTGTGATTTTAAGATTCCTAATTTACATTTTATACTGGTATTCTTTTTATGATTTATGATTTTTGATTATTAGCATTTTATTACCTATTTGTAATATTTTTTATGGACATTTCGTTTTTGTGACTTTTTATTTTATATTTGTAATCTTTTATTTCAGTTGACTTTTTATATTTGTAATCTTTTATTTGAGTTGACATTTTATTTGTAATCTTAATTGTTTTTTTTTTCTCTTTATTCAAATTTGTATGTCTTTAACGACAAAACATAGCAAGAGCTTTTTACTATTTATAAGATTCTTAATGTTTATGCCTATGTTTAACAAATAAATGATTCTGATTCTGAATGTGACTGGCTAACTAAATGGCTGTTTTTGCGAAGATCCCACGTCTTAGCCATATTGTTTATAAAAAAAAACTTTATCTAAAAAATGTCTTACTTGGTATCCAACTTCCTATTTATTTCTAAAAAAATATGATTGATTATTTCTTAAGAAAGTTGAGCTATTATTGCGGTTTGTTGATTTAGTCTTCGCAAATGCGACTATTGGGCTTTATTAACTATTCGGTCTAGACTTCTGACCTCCCCTTGTTTGTACAGTCACAAGCATATGTAAACACTTAACAACTTTTAGAAGTGTTTTTCTCCTACTGTTCTGGTAAAAACTTAATGTTTTTAAGAACATAGTATTCTGGAATTCCGTAGACCCGTGGATACCCGTGTTTACATATTGGTGGTCGTGCGTGACTACCGCGTCTGACCGTACCTTGCCGTCTTCATAGAGGTTAGGATTGAGCCTATCGGTGCAGTAGGAGTGGTAGTGGCAGAGCGGCGGGGCGCGCGGGTACTCGCCGCCCAGCTGCACGTCGAACACGAACAGCCCGCCCTCGTACGGCGTCTTGGTGGGCCCGGCGATCATCACGGACAGCAGGTCTATGCGGTCCTCGTAGCCGCGGACCCAGACCTGTGGCAAAACATTGAGCTTTCACTAACTAATCAATTAGACATTTTAAGCAGAGATGTAGGATGTTCCATTTTTTTTTGGGTTTTGTGTATAATTTATAAAGGGTGTTAAAACTCTCTCTAACGAAGCCGAAAGGCACTGTTCTCCCAGTTATTGCGATAATTTTTTTGTTTTACACCATACCTGGGAACCTTTTAGTTACGGAGATATTGGGGATCCAAGTTCCAAACCTTTCACATTTTTTTAAAATACATACATGTTTTTAATGTAAGATTTTTACTTTAAACATATCCACTCCCGTACTATTCTATCCATCCATCAACACAAGGTTTTAAGTGCGTTGTTACATTGAGTTTTAAAGTTACTTAGTTTTATAAACTGTTTACACTGTCGAGATCGTTTCAAGTATACTTTCATCCACCTACGCACTTCATAATCCTGGCTCCATAATATTGTTAGCTAAGTTTATTTATTTATTTATCAACCTACATCTACAGCTTACAAATGCGGTAAATGCGCCTTAATTAATACTTAACTTAAGGGTCTGCGCAGACGACAGACTATTCGTGACGCATTTTTTAGTCAGAAAATAAAATCATACAATATGAAAATAGAATCTAAGCAATTATATCGCAGTAACGCATACGACGCGTAAAAAGTCCGGCGGCCAAAAATTCCGTGTCATTCTGGCAGATCACGCCGCGCCGCGTCACGCCGCGCCGCGTCACGCCGCAAAAAAGTGCGCGAAAAAAATAGAACGTTTGCTTCAACACACGCTAACGCAAACGGCTAACAGCTTTAGTATGCAATCTGCACTCGAATAGAATGATCGAAGATGTGCGTCGTGTGCGTTGAGTCTGCGTAAAATCCGCGACGGACTTATTGTATGTCATGCAGACATGCGCTACAGACTCATCCGCACAAAAAGTCTGTCGTCTGCGCAGGCAGCAGTCTGGCATAAACAAAGCATTCCTTGTGAATTCATCTAGAGAACAACAGAATAAGTCTGTCTCAGTCGCTATGAGGTTGATCAAGTTAAAGCGCTCACCCCTGGTGGCAGATCACTCTTGAGCAGTTTGATCTCCCTCTTCACGGCGGAGTAGAAGGTCCTGGGCTCAGAAGGCTGCAGCATCGACAGTCGGAACCGATGGGCGGCGGGCGCAGACTCCAGTATGCAGAACCCTTCGCCGCCCTCCTCCTTGTTCTCTTCGAGCATGGCTGCGGGGCTGGCGGTGTCCATCTCTGCCTCGTCTGTGCCTTCTGCTGTCGCGAGGGGAGCTGTGTCGGGGACGGCTGAGGGGGAGAACATTAATATAGTATGAATACTGACCGGTACGGGTATGTCAACTATCTGGTGTCCACGACACAAGCCTCATTGCTTAGTGCGGCACTAGATGGCGCTGTGTGTAATACGCAGCGATATTTATTTAATTACTAGTTTCTTGTTTTTATAACTAGCGCGCGGTTTCACCCGCGTAGTTCCCGTTCCCGTGGGAGTATGGGGATAAAATATAGCCTATGTTACTCAGTATAGACGTGGCTTTCTTATGGTGAAATATTTTTTAAAATCGATCGAGGAGTTTTATAGTTAAATCGTAACAGACAAACAAACAAAAAATAAAATCTTTCCCCTTTATAATACTTGTTATAAGTAACTAGCGGACGTCACGCGGTTTCACCCGCGTAGTTCCCGTTCCCGTGGGGAGTACGGGGATAAAATATAGCCTATGTTACTCAGGGTGAATGTAGCTTTTTTTTTAAATCGGTGCAGTAGTTTTTGAGTTTATTCATTACAAACATACATACACACACAAAAATACATATCTTTCCTCTTTATAATATTAGTGTAGACTTCGCCCGCGAAAATTGTGATAGCTCGGCTAATTTGCATGATATTGTTACGTCGTACCCGTACGTACCTACAATTACGGTAGTAGGTACCTACAAGTAGGTAGATAGAACGAGTCTCGAATAATGTAGGTACAAATTCGCAAACTATCTACAAAAGAACATCAGGAATTGTCATTGTAATTTCGACCGTACGTCGAGGGCATAAAGTACCTACTTCTTTCCTTGGTACAAGTTGTGGAAGTTTCTCGAAGAACAATGACCCACTATGGAATTGTCTAGAGGATTCTAGGAAGTTGTGGATCTTTCTCGAACGTTCGGTCGCCATATAAATAGTCGATGTGTTAGCGGGAGCAGGCAGTCTGATTTTGGCTATACCACGAAGCGAATCGAAGTAAACTAAAAGTGCGATATCTACGCGAATAGTGATCAGTAGTGTACTTGTGATTAAGTTTTAAGTGTTTTGTGATTATTTAAGGTTTTTTTTTTGGGTAGTAATTAATTTATCCCATACCCAGCTCGTAACAATATCAACATAATTTATAGCCTTTTTTTTTCGGATGGGAAGTCATCAACCAGCTCTGGGCGGAGCAGGAGGGAGTGTCAGACTTTTACTAACTAAAACCCATCCATGTTCCTTCATATCGCCCTTTGTGTTCCAGGGCCACAGTATCTCTTTCGAACAGTCCCGCAACCCCGGCAGGCATCGGTCCTTGCGGACCCCTTCCTTTTGCTGACTCTCTTTGAGGCGCGTGTGGAACACTCCTGCGCCGTCGACACGGCCTGTCGTCATGAGACGGAAGGACGGCGAGCTAGCCCATAGCTCCCCGTCCATAGGCCCGCGCCTACAGTGGCCGGGGGTAACCACGAGGCCCCCGACACCCGGGACGTCTCCCGCGGCGGCCGGGACGTGAGGTTCTCTCCCTTTCACGTTCCGCCACCTCTTTCGCTAGCATGACTGCTTCGCAGAAGGAGATAATTTATAGCCTATGTTACTCGGTGATAATGTAACTTTATAACGGTGAAAATATTTTTAAAATCGGTTGAGTAGTTCTTGAGTTAAATCGTAACAAACAAAAATCAAATCTTTCCTCTTTCTAATATTATAAGTTCAGAAGTTTAGGTAAGATTTATTTAAGCTTATAATTTTAGATGGGTTTAATGTTTGCTATCGGACTAGTATCTGGCAAATAAATGTGGAGCTCGGCACAAGCAAAGCGAGGCTTATACCCACTAGTGAGTGAAGTCGGGTTGCGGATGATGGTGATGATCCGACTACTCACAGAGAAGACACACGTGGTTACATAGTTCATGAGGCCCATTTCTACCAAGGGGCCATCCATAAATTACGTCACACGTTAAGGAGGAGGGAGGTCGACAAAATGTGACATTATGTGACAAGGGAGTGGGAGAGGTCCTAAATTTCGTGACGTCACATTTCAAAATCTTTATTAGTCAGAGTCTTTAATAAAAATAATTAATCATTTTTAGTTTTGTTAAATGTTTTAAATGTTTCTTTTAATTTTGATGTTAATTTTTATAATCTAAATAAAACTAATTTCGGTACTGCTTTTTAAATTCAATAATTCGTAGATGTAAAATTGCAAAACATGTGACGTCACACTAGGGCGGGTGGGGGTCTCAAAAATTTTACCAGTTGTGACAAGGACGGGGGGTCAAAAAATCATGAAATTTATGGATGTTACTTAATTTATGGATGGCCCCTAATATCTCACCAGTGCCGTCCATCTTTTGCGCGGTGGCAGTGGTGGCATCCTTGACATCGGTCGCCTTGCCTGCTTCCGCTTCCTCCGCCATGCTGACCACCAGCGCGCCGTACTGACTATAATGTTACGAGATCACATTATGTACTGAACTGTACGAGGATGTACAATGATCATCGACTTCCTCAACTAATTGATTTAAAGAGAAAGATTTACCCAATAAAAAAAAAAAAAGAAGATTTGGTGGGATACTTCTAAATGGACTTGCAAAGTACAACATGATCAAATCGATACCAACTTCTGGGCCAATTCCATTAGATTACCATCGAAACGCTAAGAAGAAGCAGTAAAAAGTTATAAAAACAAACCAAGTAGTATTCCTACGACTTGTACAACTATTCGATGGTTCGAAGATCATTGCACGAATCATGAATTTGGACAAAACATGATAATTCCAGGGACAGATAGACAGTTATCGATCAATGGATAAGACAGTACCAATAATATAACAGTACCATGCATATCGTTAAACAACAGGGGTTTACAAGGTTTCAAAATGGGCTTTTTTCACTATGACGAAACGCGAGTTAAACGATTGCAAAGTTGCATGCGCAGGCGGGAAAATTGTGTACTAATTTAAAATGTATTGAATTTGTCAGATCTTTGTTACAACAACAACTAGCGCCACACTAAACCGCAAACGGTTTTCGTCATAGAAAATCATCCCCTAAGGGCCTTGCAACACTTACATTAAACAAATATATGGTAATATAATCGGTAAACTAACAATATTGGGTTTAATCGGAAATCCGAGAAATTAAGTTACCACTTTTTATAGAGTCATCTACAAAAACAACAAAAAAAGTATTTAAAACTTAAAAGGAAAGGGTAATAAATATGCTGGAGGAACATAAGTTTATACGAAATAGTGCTACAAAATATGCCAAACGGTAAATTATTCTACTATAACATGCTTAATTATTTTTATAAAGGCTAGCTCAGACAATTTCAGTACAAAAGTTTTCGGTTTAAAAAAAATTTAGCCCCACACTAGGAATTTCTCCTGTATTGTGGGTACATTTAGAATCTTTTAAACTCACATACACACAAACAGCCAGACTCGGAACAAATACTTGTAGGTCATTCAAATATTCGTTGTGTGCAGAAACTACCAATTTCGTAATATAGAAAATGTTTATTGTCTCAGGAGTTAATAAAAGCGAAAAAAGAAACATTATTTCAAAAAAAAAATTTGAAAAATAAGTAAATCAAAAAATCCTTATAGACGACAGATAAATATTATCTGTGTCTCGATTTCGTCTAGTTCCTACTATCGGATCGTAAGCGAGAAAACTTATGGCAAGTCGGGGCTTACGACGTCCAACGGATAGATTAAATAAGTTACATGCACTGTTTCAACAAGGTGTTCACTCGAGACTTGGCAATAAGAACAGCCAAAATGTATAGCTGCAGGAAAACGTTCTTAGAAACCTGCCATATCTTTTACAGATACACTGTGTTTTAAGTCTACAGAAGTTAGAAAGAAGACATTTATTTCTACTGTAAGACAAAATAAACATGATACAAAAAATTATAAGGAATTGTATATTCGTATGTATACATTTGTTTAATATAAGTATTGAGCTACGGGTAAGAGGGTGGAACCAAAAATACTATGAAACGACTATCATACTGTGACATGTGATCATTATGAAAAAATAACGGTAAGTTTTTTGAATTTTGGAATTCTTTATCACTTTTCTGTTTGTTTATGTCGGCACAGTTTTTTTCTAAATGTTTATTATATATCACCAGCATCATTATCGCAAAGCCCTCAGCTATTTTTCTTAATTTTAATAAAGGACCTTCTTATTGTATTTACATTATTTACAGAACCATTTATATACAGGTGAGACCCCAACGACACAGTACGACATGAAATGCATAACAAAAATAAATAACGTAAAAAAATATATACAAATTAATGAAATAATAATTAACAACAAAAGCTTTTGGAAATCTGTACATGATGGTGTTAAAAATGTGCTGGAAATCAGTTTTATGTAACCCTTAACTTAACAACTTTATTTATTGTATTTTTTTTTCTATTTTTTTATTGTATTTTACCATATTTTCATTTGAAAATGTATCTTACATTTTAGAAAGCAGCCCAGTAACCGTCAAATGTTACTGTGTTAAAATAGTATGTCAACAGCTTTAATCAGCATTTTAAGCATTTTTTATGTACATGTAGGCATAAACAGCGTATAATGCAGGATAGTGTTTTGTCACTTTTTCCTTAAGGGGATAAACCACAAAATTCAATGATAGGAGTTCCTCTATTTCACAAATGGATATTTTATGGTATTTTAATGAAAACTTGTTCAGTGTGACCAGTATAAGCACTGATTAATCACCGCCCTTTATATATCATGAATACTTAAAACATATGTGGGATATATACCGAAACATAATGATTATGCGAACATAGCAAAAGACATGTACAGAAGCCCAAATATAATAGAAAGGAATATAAATAAAAAACAATAAAGGAGGCTCACACTGAAAAGTGGTAGACTAAGTTCTCTTCAGAGCCGTTTGTCATTTGTTTTCTCATTAAGGCGTTAAGGAAATCGGCCAACTCTTGCGGCCTTCTCCTGCGAAATAAATGTAACCTTTATTATAACTTACATAAGGTTTAATCTTAAATGTGCCGTGGTGCCAGTGTGCAAAACTAATGACCAAGTTTCAAGTTGAAGTAATGCTGCGGCCGGAATCTGATCACTATTGTCGCAAGCAGTGTTACTCAATGACGACAAGTCTGAGCTATGCAAGATCAGACGTTGATAAAACAACGGTTTACAAACATTAGATGAAACCTGGTAATCTTAACCTTTCATAAGGGCGTGGTCAGATCGACTAGCTATTTACTGGCGAATAGTGTGGTGTGGCTCATGGCTGAGCAACTATTAAACGATGAAGCTGGAATTGCAATAGTTTACAAGGTGAACAAAGAACATAACAGGCGAAATGGGTATACACACACCGGCAAAATTAGGGGATCAAAATAGAAGTGACTTTTATTTAAAACTTATGGGTATAGTCAGTCGAATGTTGGGTGTATCAGTAGCCGTGATCCACCGTAATGTGCAACGATACAGACAGACAGGATTTTAAGTGCGCAGGCGAGGGCAAAACCGAAATCGTGCAATCAGTGTCGTAGACGACGGCTGTTCAGACCCGAAATGTTTTGGAAGAAGTGCGTAACACACGTGTTAGTGAACGAACAGTGAGTAAGTTTTTCAATATTTTTCTGTTACCGACCATTTTTATTAATTTTTATAAATAAATTCTAACAACCCCTTTAATTTATTTTTCTTTCATAAAATAAACAAACATCCAAATAAAACGAAAACAATAAAATAAGTACTATCGAGGACACTTCCGCCTGACCACCACTAAGCTAATTTTTGCTTGCACTTACAACATAGAAACACTCTCTAGCCCCGCCCCGTTGACTTTGTATAGAAATAATGAATGAAAAGATACCGATCGGCCGAGCGCACTGACGACACACGCCAAACGAAAGTTATTGTTATTTTGCGCGCCAAAGTTGACGCTTTCCTAATAGGCCTAAACTTTAAGGGGGCGTGGCTCGGTACCTCCGCATGATTTAAGCGAAAAAAAAATTAACTGATCAGGCGGAAAAGACCACGACTGTACATTCAATCTCAAAAAATCATTCACTTTTTTTTCCGTCATCCAAATTTTGCCGGTGTGTGTAGTTACACCTCTGCTGAACCCTTCGGGGATCACAGGTGTTTTATGTTATGTTATGTTATGTGAACTAAGAACAAGCTAGTCATTGTGCTGTATTGTGCTCTTACCTTGTTAATCAATCTCATTTAATGGCTCATAATTCAACCACGCCCTGACATCACATTTTAATTCTATGAAATATGTTTATTTCATTACTCAAGCTGTAAACGGACTTTTAACGAAGCCGTCAAGTCAAGTATTCTGTACATCAAACTTTGTTACTCTACGCAAAAATGATTGCTGGGAAACGGGACTTTTTATTTTGGCGTGAAAAATCTTTACGGTTGGACACAATGTCATGCACTTAAAACATTGTGCTGACGGATGCATTGAATAGTACAGGAGTCATGTAAGTATTTAAAGTAAAGTTATTGTAACAAACTTGTGAAAAGGTAGGAAAAACTGGAACCTCCAAAATCTCCGTAACTAGAAAGTTCCCAGGTATGGTAAATAACAAAAAATGATTGCAATAAAGGTGAGAATAAGTGCCTTTTGGCTTCGTTGCGAGTCTGTATACACACACTAGACTAAGATCCGGCCGTCGCAAAAAAAAAACAAAACTTTTCTTGACATCTCTAATAACTATTCTCCAGGTCTGCAAATAAAAATATTGGTCAGTTCGCAAGCTAGTGCAGGAGCTTACCGGCTAACTTCGGTGTGTGCCTTGATGAGCTGCGCGTGTATGAGTGAGCACAGTTTGTAGCAGACGTTCTTGCCCTGGCCCTGCTCGCCGTCGGACTCTGTAGTAGCTGGTAACACAGGTTCTCATGTTAGCTTAGAACAGCTAAAGGCTGAAAATTAGTTCTAAACCGAACATGGTTCTTATTTTTAGTGCGAGAAAATTATTATCTTTTTTATTTTCGATGGACTTGCAAAATAAGCTACACACGCAGTACTTCTAAGAAAACACTCAATTCGATATTTGACTAGCATAAGATCAGAATGAAGATTTTAGTCATAATGAATTTTTTTATCCTTTTAGAAGCTATAATACACGAACGCCTAAACTAGCCGCAGTAGAGGACATACAATATGCGAGTAAGAGTGATCTCGAATATTGTGTTGTCTTGCTCCATCGTAAGGCCCGGTTTTCATCGAAGAAGAGACGAGTCGAGCCGAGTTCCATGCAAGATTCGACGAATCATGAGAGGGACGACATACAATGTGATTATTCCATTTTTGAATCCTGAATTAGTCTCCCCTCCACTCGCCTCCACTATGAAGACAGCCGGGCCTTGTATTATACGCTTGCCACGAACGTATCGGAGAAACTAGAATTAAATACGTGTAACTTTTAACCAAGGTTTACTCACTATTATCACCAAGAACGGCACTGTCTGGCACAGCGGTGTTCGAGCCGGTGGCCTGCGCCGACTCTATGTTCAAATGCAACTGCTTCTTCGACACCGTACACTCCACCTAGAAAGTAATTTAAAATTCATTTAAAATCTGGCATTCACCGGACCGAACATAGAAATGGAATTTTAATTTAATTAGAAATTTTTGAAATCGGTCCAGAAGTTTTTACGTTACATACAAAAATACAACTCTTTCCTCTTTATAATATTAGTGTAGAAGTGTAGATTATTTCACACCTGTAACAAAGACATCACCTGCATCGGCTCCACAGTAACGTTCGCCGCTATGATGGCCCTCGTTCCATCGCTGCACATCATCGGCTTGTCCATGTCCTCGTCCACGAGCATGGGGTCGGGCGGCGGGGAGGCGGGGCTGGCGGGGTCGGCGGGCGCGAACAGTCGCGCGAGCTGCTCGTGCACGCGCCGCTCGCCCGCGCGGGGCGTGATGGCGCCGCGCTCGCGCACGCGCTCTAGGAGACCCTGAGCGGACAGCGATACATACATTCGCAGTACTGACATGTGGCCAACGTAACATATACTACTCTGTCAAGAAAGTACCGGGAAAAGATCAATAAAACACAATATTAGTTATTTATCCAAATTTATTTTATCACCTTCAAAGTATGCTCCTTCAGAACCGACACACGCCAACTAATAATCCAATCATAAAAATATTTTTTAAATGCTTATTCCAGAATTGAGTTCAGTTCTCGCCGCGAATTCTCCTTTATGTCTTCTACTGAATGAAAACGGGTGCCACGAAGTGGTAATTTGAGTTTAGGAAAAATGAAGAAGTCGGCTGGAGCCATATCTGGTGAATAAGGTGGTTGCTCGATGGTATTTGTTGAGTTTTGGTCAAAAAATCTTTCACAACTGTGCGAAGGCGCATTATCGTGGTGCAAAATCCAAGAATTTTCTTTCCACAAATCTGGCCCTTTTATCTAATTTGCTCTCTTAAACGCTGCATAACGTCCGAATAATATTTTTTATTTACCGTTTGACCTTCCGGCAAGATTGTCAGTCACTATTTCCTTCACTTTTGCGATGTTAACTTCAGTTGCAGACGTTGATGGCCTACCAGAACGAGGCAAATCTTCCATCACACCTTGACCGCTTTTGAACGATTTGTACCACTCATAAGCGCGTGTTTTTGATAAAGTCGATTCACTGTAAGCCTTCTGTAACATTTGCAGAGACTCCGAACTCGAAATTCCATTGGCGATGCAAAATTTAAGATAAACTTTTTGTCCGATATTTTTGTCCATTAAGAAATTCGCAATACACACTAGATATGATATAACTAAAATCAGCACTGTATTTAATCTAATTAACAGATGTAACTCAAACTCCGCGCCAAAATGGAAAACAGTTGTGCTAATCTAACAACAACAAAAAAAAAAAATTGGAACCATAAACAAATCATCCATTCCCGATACTTTTTTGACTGAATGTATCACACCCGCGTAGCATGACCACCGTAAAAACGGGTTTTTTCGAAGAAAGAATCAGAAGAAAATGTCAGATGAACAAAATAAATATCCCCGAACTATTAGCCTTTAGGCAAGGTGTATCAGGTGTTATAGTACACCCACATTTCGCCTATTGCCATCAACCGAGCACAAATCCAGACTCTGTGGCTGCTACTGATACATTCCTTATAGAAAAACTTAACACTGCCCGTCCTGGGATAATTTCCCGAATAGCCCGCTTCTCAAATCCAAAATAATTTCTCCAAATTAATACTTGTAAGTTATTCAAATAGGTTTCATGGTGTATGGTTTGGTACGATGTTAGATTCAGCCTAAGAATGTATTCGCACTACGTCCGATCCGAGTCCGATCCGTACCCGTGAAAATACACTACAATACAAAATCGGTTGACGGAAGCCGGATCTAGTGCGTTAACTACCATAGAAATAATTCTACGACTACTCCGGACCGGGTTCGGATCGGACGTAGTGCGAAACCGCTCTAAATCGGATACTACAAAACTTACCAAAAAGTGATCCTCATGGAAGAAGGATGTTCCCATTAAGCGGTCTAAAAATCGGCAATCTTTGTACAAGTTTAACAGCTTGCGCATTATCTGAAAATAACATATATCTTTAGAGAGCTTATGTTTATAATTTATATTCACATGAACCATTGGATACAATGGTGGCAGTCTTAAGTTATTTACATCACAAAAAAAAATACATAAAATATTTTAACTTTAATGGGGGAGGCTTTTGCCCAGCAGTGGGACAGAAAAAGCGAATTTAAAAAATAAAACATAATGTGGTTTTCCCTGATTGATCGATTTTCAAAAGAAATATCATAATGTCAATAATAGAGAAGGGTGGAATACATCGACGTACTTACAAACGATTACTACGTGTTCAGTACAATCACGACAAAAAACATGTATACACTTTCCTAAATTTAAAAGCAAAAAGTCGATTTTAACTTGGAGATGGGATCTTCTTGAGTTACAAAATATTATGTTCGTAACAAAATGTAATTTTAATCAAAACAGTAGCATAAAACACTTTACGTATTGGTGATCTTGACTGTACATCATTCCGACTTCCGACCCCCACATAGAAATGTTTCATAAGTATTAAAAAAATCACTGCTGTTCCATACACAACTCAACTCAACTCAAAGCATTTATTTCAATGGGGTTGGCAACTGTGGAACTAATGGCGCTAGCATAGCTTGTACCAAGCATCGTCATTGGTTGAAAATCTGTCAATGTCATTTAAAATTTCTAAATAGCTTGTCCTTATTGGACAGATTGGGAGTAAGCTATGGACACGCCATCTACAATCAGCTTTGACGAACCATCCCCATTAGACCAGTACGGCACTTGTGAATGTCAAAAATACAAATAAAAAACAAAACTACAGTCCCAGTCACAAGACATAATAACTTGAGAAAGTACTGTAGTTGCCCATTCCCTAGCGTAGATCTCTATCGAGAAGAACGGGCAAGAAACTCCATGGACACTCTTTTAAATGACACACGTTGACCGTGTAGGTATTGCACTTTTTTTTTAATTAGCGATGAAAAATTTATATGGGAATGGAGGGGGTCTGAATGATGTACTTACACGTGGTAACCGTTTGTGCATCGAAGTCAATGGGGGCTATCGCGCATGAATTCGTCGCTAGAGGCGTTCGTGTAGACTAAGGTCTTCCGAAATGTCAGATGTCATAGTGTTCGCGCGTTGCGTGCTTTTTTTAATCAAGTATTTATACTAATAATACTCACGATTGTGTTCTAGACTGAACCATTCCTGATTAATTATGACTTGAAGATTTTAAGTAGAAACTTAGGATCTTATTTGTTAGTACTTGGAGGTAGAATGATTTTTAAATGTTTCATGCTTGCTTATTTTAGGGAGAATATTGTAAATATGTATCTGAAGTTTACAGGTTGTTATACGTAATGAAATGAAACTTTTTCTGACGTTATTGGTACTTTAAAGTATAAAATGGAATTATTGATAAGACCTTACTCGACAGTAGCTCAAAAACGATAGCCCCCATTCCACCCTGTATATTGTAGACGAACAGATTATGTCACACGAATCACGTTCGTATCGACCAGTAATGAAACAGCCCGTAATTGTTAAAAGTTGGTTTTTAAATGCAATCTGAGGTTGCAAAAAAATAATTATAATTATTATTAAAATTTTGAGTGATTTATTTGAAATAATCGAATTTTACGACACGAATCTAAATGAAATCGATCGATGTGGAGCTATAGAGGGATAAAATACGGACTACTCGTAGAAAGTCTTCATTCACTTCAACTCTAGTTATCCACAAGTAGCGGCGTCAACCAAGTTCATTTAGACGCAAAACTATGTCGCATTGTAGTTTGGAATGCCAAAACTTTTATAAAAATAGGGTTTGAATTAAAATCTTGAAACCTTTTAAAGAAAAAATTAAGATGGGGAAAAGTAAATAAAAGAATAGATATTTTATTCAAAAACTTGTAATATTCAAATAGTGGCTACTTTCTCAAAATAAAAACAAATAAAAAATATGATAATGTAAATAAATAAGTCATTAATGGAACCAAAAATGAGGAAGCCAGCGAAGATCAGGTAAGATTATTATCAGGCAGCACTTGTATTTTTAAACATCCAGATTCACCCAGTGTTTCCAAGCTTGGAGTAAGGGCCTTTGAAACTATCCCAGAAGTCAATTTGAAAAATATGCCAAACAAAATGTAACCGGTGCATTGCTCAAAACCATGATTATATTCCATATAATCGTGACTTTGTAGTCGCAGCATCATAAGGGACCACTTAATAAATCACACTGCACGATTTCCCAAGGCCTTGCGCACACCAGCCCGGCGCCGGCAAAAGTATCCTTCGACATACTGAGAGTGCATCCCGAAGTGCGCCATGTCGCCGGATGCTTCGGGATGCCAAGGCGTCTTGCGGTTTACTGCACCTTCCTGCTGAATTTCAAATTATACCGCTCCCAACTTGAATGATTGTGCACATGAATGTGATGCATTTGAAATGATTACTAATGTCAAGCATTGCAGAAAAACAGCAACTCAAATTAGAAGAATAAACCACTAGAAATTCTAGCTCGGAGTTCTGCCACCACCGCGCTGAGACACAAGCCGACGCGTCGCGTCGGCATGCCGAAGCATCCTTTGTCACCGATCCCGGAAATTACGGGAGAAATTGAAATCTGAGCAACATTACACGAACGTTGTAATATAGTCAGGCAAGAAAAAGATACTTTTGCGGTGTCGGTCCGGGGCGCGCTGGGCCTCGTCACCTACCTCCTGCGTCTCGAGGGCGGGCTCTTTGGCGAACGAGGCCAGCAGCTGCCGCAGCGAGTCGTGCAGGCGCTGGATGAGCGCGGCCAAGGGCGGCTTTAACAACCAGGGCACGTCGGACCCGCGCTCTACGCCCGCGCCCGCTAGTGCCACGTCCACCGAGGGCGAGCGTAGCCACCTTAACAGAGATAGTACTTTTACCTCTTGACTCTGTAACGTGGGGTGTTTAGCGAACATCTCTTCTAGTTTCCTCATGGCGATGCGGCCGCGCTCGATGTGTGCGGCCACGCGCGGCTCCAGCAGGCGCGACACCTCGGGGACCCCGGGGCCCACGGCCCCCGGGCCCACGGCCCCCGGGCCCACGCCGGGGCCCGCGCAGGGGCCCGTGCCCGGGCACGTGTCGCACTCCGGCGCCGGCACGGCAGCGGCGGCCACCACGGCTTCTGTATTCAAAAATTACAACGATTAAGCGACGAGTAAAAAAAAATTGTATGAATGGGGTGGCTAAGGCAAAGTAAATCTCAGATGGCGCCACCATAGTTGGTCTCAATCTGACCAATGAGGTTAAGCTATTTTGAAATATAAAATGACATCACCACATTTCCAACCAATGACGATGTTTGGGTACCATCTATGCTAGTGCCATTAGTTCCACAGTTAGCCCCCCATTGAGTGGCGATCGCGACACAGGAAAAAAAATCAGTTGGATTAAAGTAGTCGAGGAAGGAGTTGAATGGCATGCGATTGGAGAGGTCTATTATCACAGTGGATTACTTTAAAAAACGAACTTTAAATATCGAAGGTTTTTTAACGCTGCGACGTAGAACCGTCTTCATTGCGTTGGGACAGCGTTTGTGCGTGGCGTTGCTCGTATGGCACTCATGCGTTGCGCTATGATTAGTGTCAGCACAGTACATACCGTTGTGCGGCGCCTGCTCCTGCGGCGTGGGCGTGCGCGGCTCGGGCTCGTGCGCGGAGCTCTGCGTCTCCCTCCCTCCCCCCGCCCCGCACTACACAGTACATACCGTTGTGCGGCGCCTGCTCCTGCGGCGTGGGCGTGCGCGGCTCGGGCTCGTGCGCGGAGCTCTGCGTCTCCCTCCCTCCCCCCGCCCCGCACTACACAGTACATACCGCTGTTGTGCGGCGCCTGCTCCTGCGGCGTGGGCGTGCGCGGCTCGGGCTCGTGCGCGGAGCTCTGCGTCTCCCACGAGTCCTCCGACGCCGAGCCTTCCGAACCCCACAGCTCACCTTCTTCGCTGTCGTACTCGCCCACCTGATAATGATAATTTTATTATAATATACAGTGAATTTCAGAAAAAAGCGAAAACCTTATTAGAGCATAATGGCCAAGTATTACATGTTGCCCCATTTTATCGCAATAATTACACACTTTCTGCAGTAAGTAGTTTTATCATATAATACAGGGTTGTGTTATAATAAAACTATTAAGTTGATACAAATGGGAGGGATAGGCTAAGAATAAGAGCCCTAAGCACACGCCGTATTTTAAACGCGCAGACGACGCGCGTTTCACGATCGAGTCGCGTGCTTATGTTACAATGTCGCGTGCTTATGTTACAAGGTCGCGTTCAAATTTCGTTTGAAGCGCGTATACGCGCGTCATCTGCGCGTTTAAAATACGCCGTGTGCTTAGGCCCTAAGGGGGATTTTTTTAGGACTTTATTCGGGAGGTGTTCTCAATTTGATTAATCTTAGTCAATTATAAGTACATATTACCTTGTATAGATCTTGAGGCCAGCACATACTCGTGTGTCCGTCTACCCACCATACTTTGACGCGGCCGGACGGGAAATTGTCAATCACCTGAAAACAAATGAATATTCTATAAGTTCAGGTTTTCAAGTTCTACCCACTGCTACAGGGTGTAAACGGTCCCGTCACGAAGCCGTCACTCTGCGCAAACATTATTTCTGGGAAACGACTTTTTTTGGGGAGAAATTTATGATGTACGGTACAACTCAGTGGAACGCACTTAAACCATTGTGCTAATGGATGCATTGAATAGTACGGGGGTCATGGAGGTATTTAACCTTTTCACCGCCACGGACTTCAATAGAAGTTACAGATTTTCGTGCCACCAGCGCCACGACTTCATTAGAAGCTCTTTATTTTAACTATGTTATAAAAATAAATTTACTGTATTGAACAGGTTTTTTTCATTTTACTACTTAATAATAGCACTGTCTAGTACCCTGTTTTCATGGGCGTGCGCCCCTAAGAGGCAATTAGGCCAAGCCTACCCTACCAACTGGGCATTCATTATAACGAACTAACTATGTAATAAAATATCACATTATGTACAAAATATAAAAAAAAGTTTAAACTCCTGTTAGAATACTTATAGCAAGTCGCTCCCGCGTCACGCAACTAACACTTTATTGGAAGTTACTACAAAGGTTGGAGCTCCGCCGGACAGGCAAGCACTGGACTTGCCTTAAACCCATTGATAATTTTACGCACACATTGGCACATTGGTGCATATTTTCGTGTGTATAAACTGCACACATGTGTAGATTGCAGTAATTTTAGGGCGGTAACTCCTGCGAGTGTAGCTGGGCTGCTGGGCTGTGATTGGCTGCTACAACACAAGGCCAGGATTCAAGGTGGATGTTCTTTAGCCCGCGAAATTCAAATTTCCTTATGTTTTTTGCAATTTGCAGGCCAGTGCTAGGGTGTAATGTTCAATGTTGATTAAAATAATGATTCCTGGGGGTTATTGGCGCGTATTATTATTATAATAATCAATAATATTATTGTTTTTATATTTTACTTCATGGGTGTCGTTTTTGTGGTTATTGGGGTTGGTGATAATGAAAATGAGGTCAAAATGAAAATCCAAGATGGCGCCGATGAAAATTTTCGGTTTTTTCTTCATGGGTGTCGTTTTCGAGGTTATTGGGGTTGGTGATAATGAAAATGAGGTCAAAATGAAAATCCAAGATGGCGCCGATGAAAATTTTCGGTTTTTTCTTCATGGGTGTCGTTTTCGAGGTTATTGGGGTTGGTGATAATGAAAATGAGGTCAAAATGAAAATCCAAGATGGCGCCGATGAAAATTTTCAGTTTTTTCTTCATGGGTGTCGTTTTCGAGGTTATTGGGGTTGGTGATAATGAAAATGAGGTCAAAATTAAAATCCAAGATGGCGCCGATGAAAATTTTCGGTTTTTTCTTCATGGGTGTCGTTTTCGAGGTTATTGGGGTTGGTGATAATGAAAATGAGGTCAAAATGAAAATCCAAGATGGCGCCGATGAAAATTTTCGGTTTTTTCTTCATGGGTGTCGTTTTCGAGGTTATTGGGGTTGGTGATAATGAAAATGAGGTCAAAATGAAAATCCAAGATGGCGCCGATGAAAATTTTCAGTTTTTTCTTCATGGGTGTCGTTTTCGAGGTTATTGGGGTTGGTGATAATGAAAATGAGGTCAAAATGAAAATCCAAGATGGCGCCGATGAAAATTTTTTTTTGCTATCATTATTTCGTGGCCTACCCTTCGTGGAATACTACTGCACGCCACTGCCTGTTTTTATATTTTTCCACACAAAACAAGCCCTTATTTGTCGTAAAATTGGCAAAATCAAAAACTCCGAAGATTTTTAATGTCCGAAAGTGCGATATTGTCATTGTTTAATTTCACCCGTTGAAATATTTATAAATAATATTACCGAAAACCATTTGAGGTCAGTAAAATATCAACTTAGTTAACTACTTAATCACAAAAGGAAAATAGACTAATTTCGTCCTTCAGATGGGTGCCGACTTGGAATTAAATAGTTGTTAGCAATCCTTGTTGATAACTTATATTCCCATCTCTACAAAACAATTGGTTGTCTGTGCCCCGGGCGCCACGGACAATTATAGAAGTCATTCTGTGACGTCAAAAACGTACGGCTGTCAAGGTCACTTTGGCATAGTGCAGACTGCAGGTACTAATCGGATTCTTTCACTTTGCTTATAACAATAGGTACTATTCTATTTTACTAATAGTAATAAGTAAACAAAAATAGGTAGTGAAATTAATGAAGAACTGGAGCTGATCCTAAGCTACATTTTACAAGGTGTGGAATCGGACTCGGAGTATTTTGTAGAGAACATTGAACCAGAAGATGATTTTGATTTCTGAATAACCTTTATTCAAAGTAAGAATTGAATAAGTGAAATGTTCGGTAAGCCACAAACTAAGCGTCCCGCGTTGCTAGTAGGTACCTTGTGGTTCTGGAGTGCGAATTTAACAAAGTTGAAATGGTTACTGATGTAGTTAAAAAAACACGGTACCTAGTAGACAAAAATAGAATAAAGACCATAGACCACATCCCTAATCAAAATTGAATTTAACGTAAATGAAGTTAAAGAATGACGTCGTGAAACAAATAGAGATGTCCCTCATTTCCAAATTCTAATTGAGTTATGTATTTGTTTCTCTGATACTTAGAATTTATGCTGTTTTTTCTCACTAGGATACTGTGTAATAAAACAAATATTACGGAAATATTTAATCAGTTTTGGTTTTTATTCGTAAAATTACAATTAAAACTTAACTTAACGCGTATAAATCTCATTCATCGATATGACGATACCCTCATCACTACTGTTTACTACCTACATTTATAGCTTGGCGCCTGGCGAGGCATCGCGTTCTATGTACGTTGGCGGTGAAAAAGTTAAAGTATAGTTATGACATCAAAAACATGTTTTTTTTATTAAACTTGGAAAAACTTCGTGACTATAGATGGTTCCTAGGTAAGCAAAAAAAATCGCAATGACGGGAAGAACAAGTACCTTTCGGCTTCGTTAGGGTTATTTTTATACCCATTATGAATTGCTCAAAAAAATCACAACAGCTACAGTCCTTTCAAATTTACTTCTGACAGCAACTACATTATTTAAAACAAGATTATGCCACGCGTCTTCGCCCGCGTCGTGTTCGATAAATGTCCCACGGGATCATACTACTGGGATAAAAAGTATCCTATGTGTTAATCCAGGTTATAAACTGTCTGTGTGCAAAATTTCATCCAAATCCGTTTAGGAGTTTTTGCGTGAAAGAGTAACAAACACTTGTGCTTACCTGTCCCGCAGTGCAGTTGGCATCTTCCCCGGTAAAGTTGGCAACCCTGATGACGACCGTGCCGGGTCGGTACTGGAAGTCTGGGTGATCCTTCAGGTCATACACGCTGACTTCGCTCTCATGCAGCATTTGTGGACTACGACAAAAAATAAGGAAGCTATAAAGAAGTTCGTCCGAGGAACCAGAAACTCTTCCCGGGTTTCCAGTGGCTTTTGACATGTCATCGCTGGACATTACACACACCGCCATCTTGTGCCACACTAAGCAACGGGGCTTTTGTCGTGGACACCAGATAGTTGATATGCTACATTTATACTTTTTGTTTGTAAATACATACTTATTATACATAATTATAAACATCCATGACTCGGAAACAAATGTCCATGCTCATCACACAAACATATTGCTCCTACCGGGATTCGAACCCAGGACCCTAACAACGAAAGGCAGCTACCGCTGCGCCATTCGGGTTGTCATTCTGCATGTTGGCAGTTGGATAGCAAAGGCTATTTTTGATTTTAAGATTGTATTTTGATGACAGATACTGACATTAATGTTCGATAACAACGTTCAGATAAAACTACACGGTAAAGACGCTCCGATTTAGTTAGGGTTTGTCTCTTTTTCCGGAAAATTCTGACTAGTTTTGGCCTTCATGATATTTCATGAAAATCTAGCTAAGCTATTGCTTCAAAGATAGATTTTTGAACTTGGAGGTAGCCGACGACGGGGCGTAAAGTCATGCTCCATGAAAAATGAGGATCCTCCGATGAAACGGGTGTTGAGTTTGGTGGGTTAGTGTGGGCAGTTGGGACTTCCCAACGGTTGTTGCCTTGTTTCCGTATACAGGGTGTAAACAACCTCATCACGAAGCCGTCAACGTAGCATTCTGTACATCAAACTAAGTAACTTTACGCAAAAATTATTGCTAGGAAAAGACTTTTTTTTTGGGTGTAAAATCATATTTTAACGCACTCAAAACATTATGCCGTTGGATGGATTGAATAGTACGGGGGTCGTGGAGGTAAAGTAAAGCACTAAAAACTTGTATTTAAAATAAACTTGTCAAAAAGTTGGAACTTTGACCCACAATATCTCCATAACTAGAAGGTTCCCAGATATGGTGTGGAACAAAAAAATTAACGCAATGACGGTGAGAACAAGTGCCTTTCGGCTTCGTTAAGACGTTTTTTACACCCTTATTATGTTAATAGCGTAGATACTTCTGATATCGCGAAGGAGGATACGTCAGTGTAGTTTGTATGTGGCGGTATAGATTTCGCCACAACAGAACATCACGCCTGTAATCCCCGAAGGGTTAGGCAGAGGTGTACCTATTAGTACATCCCCATTTCGCCAGTTGTGTTTAAGTGTCCCATGTAATAGGAGGCGAGCCTATTGCCATCAACCGGGGACAAATCCAGACTCCGTGGATGCTACTGAGAAATTCCTGGTAGAAAAATCCAATCAAAATCAAACCATTTATTTCAAGTAGGCCAGTTACAGGCACTTTTGAATTGTCGAAACAAAGATGAAAATTAAATGTAGCTACAGTCCCAGTCACAAGACATAAAAACTGTGAAAGTACTGTAGTTACCCACTCCGTAGCGTAGATCTCTTTGGAGAAGAACGGGCAAGAGACTACATGGACTGCAATAACATTTTACCCGACCTGGGAATCGAACCCAGTACCTCATGTTTCAGCAGTGGCACTTGCAACTACTAGACCATCGAGGCAGCACAACTATGTTAAAATATAGTTACGTAGCAAAATAACATATACAATAATAATATCTTTGTGCTCTTTTATCTCTAAGTATTTTCCTTTAATAAGTGTTTTGTGTACATGAATAAATAGTGCATGTAACTCACACAGGCTCGTCAGCGCTGGTGTAGGTGCGGTACCAATGCACGATGGCTGTCCTCCCGTGATGGTCCACACGCTGGACCACGCCGTACTCTCTGTGCTTCAGCTGTTCAACAACAAGAATACATAGAAGCTAGATATTAAATTATACAGATATACTACTTATGTCAAGAAAGAACCGGGAAAAGATCAATTATACACAAAATGTTAGTTATTCATCCAAATTTATTTTATCACCTTCGAAGTATGCTCCTTCAGAAACGATACACTTACGCCAACGATTAATTCAATCATTTTTTTTAACGCTTTTTTCCGGAATTGAGTTCAGTTCTCGCCGCGAATTCTCTTTTATGTCTTCTACCGAATGAAAACGGGTGCCACGAAGTGCTAATTTGAGTTTAGGAAAAGAAAGTCGGCTGGAGCCATATCTGTTGAATAAGGTGGTTGCTCGATGGTATTTGTTGAGTTTTTCGTCAAATATTAGTTCACAATGATGGCCTTGTGCAAAGGCGCATTATCGTGGTGCAAATTCTAAGAACTTTCTTTGCACAAATCTGGCCTTTTTAGTCTAATTTGCTATCTTAAGGGCGCGTTTGCATATCAGGCAAAATTATGCTGTTTTTCGGTACATTTTATGGCATAACCAAACCAAATCGAATATAACTAATAACTACCTCGTATAGATTGGTTCTTCATCTTCAAATGATAGGTACTTGGTCATCGAAAATTTTAGTTTTTTATAATGTAAAATCGATCTGTCGTTGCCATTTTCCACAAAATTAACGATACCGGGTTGAGTTTAGGTACATTTTTTGTGCTATTATTAACATATTTTACTAATTCTAAAAATACTATTTGTTGGTAAACATATTCAATTCTTAATGCTAGGACTTTTTTTTAATGTAAATGCTTTACATAGTCGCAGAAAAAATAAAAACCGAAACTTATTTTTTCACATGTTTTGCTCTTCTGGATGAATCTTAAACGATTGCATTAGGGGTTATTTTATTTTCGATACCAGTCTTGATTTATTGCACAAGCATTTTGAATGAAACTTTAGACCGCGCGCGACCGCCGTCGAGAGTGGACACGTATCGCCTGTTTGGAGCGCCTCGAGTTGAAAAAGATCGCTGTACAAACACAAAATATTCGAAAAACCAAATTTGATACTTGACAAGGTAAGATTTTTATTTTATTTGATTCCGCTATAAAAAGTATGTAAGTAGGGTTTCTAAAAGCCTATTCGTCCTGGACTTGGAGTGACCTGAAGGTGTACTTCGGTGGTTGCTACTGGAACTCCTTAACGTGTTGTACTAGGTGAGCCGAGTTGGGGCTCGTTTTGTTAGTTATGATGAGACCTTACCTCCGGACTTGATGGAATGACCTGAAGGTGTACTTCGGTGACTGCTACTGGAACTCCTTGACGTGTTGTACTACGTGAGCTGAGTTTGGGCTCGTTTTGTTAGTTATGATGAGACCTTACCTCTGGACTTGATGAAGTGACCTGCAGGTGTATTTCGGTGACTGCTACTGGAACTCCTTGACGTGTTGTACTAGGTGAGCCGAGTTTGGGCTTGTTTTGTTAGTTATGATAAGACTGAACCTCCGGACTTGATGGAATGACCTGAAGGTGTACTTCGGTGACTGCTACTGGAACTTCTCAACGTGTTGTACTAGGTGAGCCGAGTTTGGGCTCGTTTTGTTAGTTATAATGAGACCTTACCTCTGGACTTGATGAAGTGACCTGCAGGTGTATTTCGGTGACTGCTACTGGAACTCGTTGACGTGTTGTACTAGGTGAGCCGAGTTTGGGCTCGTTTTGTTAGTTATGATGAGACCTTACCTCCGGACTTGATGAAGTGACCTGCAGGTGTATTTCGGTGACTGCTACTGGAACTCCTTGACGTGTTGTGCTAGGTGAGCCGAGTTTGGGCTCGTTTTGTAAGTTATGATGAGATCTTACCTCCGGACTTGATAGAGTGACCTGAAGGTGTACTTCGGTAACTGCTATTCTAGTATGAATACTACTTGTTTGTAATTGAGTGAATATTGTGTAAGTTTCATTACTTGACTTCTGTTTTAGATGCCGAGGTACAGGAAATTTGGCAAAAGCTCTCGTAAAAGAGTTCGTGCTAAATAAAAAAAAAACATAAATGGTATTACCAAGTTCAAGGACAGCTGCGCATTACTAGGCAAGATACTTGTGTGTTTGCTATTTGGACAGGCCCTGGGAAAATAAAGTACCAGTGCATAGAAAAAGATCCACAATTTTGGAAGGAGAAAATGGAAACATATTTAATTAGATTTTACAAAAACTGTCTCCTACCAGAATTGATTGTCCCAAGACCATGGGCGTGCGCAACGAAGAGGCAATTAGACAAAGCCTACCCTACCAACTGGTGCAATTATAACTAATGAACTATGTAATAAAATAACACTTTGTACAAAATATTAAAAAAAGTTCTAACTCCTGTTCGAATACTTATAGCAATTTTTCGCGCCCGTGTTACGTAACTAACACTGTACTGGAAGTTGCTACGAAGCTCGACGCTCACCCGCCGGACGCATCTTATAGGCAAGCAGTCTACTCGCCTTAATCCCATTGATAAATTTACGCACACAGCGGCACATTGGTGCATATTTTTGAGTGTATGAACCGCACACATGTATAGATTGCAGCCATTTTTGGGCGGTAACTCCTGCGAGTGTAGCTGGGCTATGATTGGCTGCTACAACACAAGGCCAGGATTCAAGGTGGATGTTCTTTAGCCCGCGAAATTCAAATTTCTAATTTTTAATCAACATACAACCTAGCACTGGCCTGCAAATTGCAAAAAACGTGAGGAAATTTGAATTTCGCGGGCTACCGTGCAGCAATGCACTAAGCAGGGTTGGTTCCGGTTCCTTTCCAAATTAAATATAAATTAGTGGAATTTCGTATTATCCTGCAAAATTTTGTTGATCACTGTTGTGAAGCAACTCGATATGAAAATGATGCAATTTTATTTGGTCGTATTTAGTATTATCCATCGACAAATTAGAAATTATATTTTTCTGAAGGAAGCCATTATTGTTTCATTGTGACAAGCAATTTATATCGCGATCTTGAACGTTTTAATTTTAACATATTAAGTTATTTACACATTTGTTTTGAAACAAAAAACGTACATTTAACAGTAACAGCAGTGTAAAAATATTAATTTTGTTGTGTATTAATTGTTTATTCACCTAACAATGGTGTTTACTTGTGAAGTTTGTGCTGATAATGTGTGTTTGTTAGAAGTTAAAGGCAATAAGTTTTCTCTATTATCGTATAATGACAAGCTTCAAGTTGTGTCTAAAGGTAGATTTGTACCCGAATTACGAGAATTAATCTAAAAATAATATATGGTAATTAACTGACGTGTTCTGTAACTATCACCCACTCACTTGGATAAGATATTAGAGGTAGCCGAATCTTTCTTCTGTTTGCATCGTTAGAAAATCGTGAGTTAAACCTTGAATAATGTGGTGAGTTCTTTACTTCTTGTATTTATAACTTTTGTTTTTACAGGCTTATTTTCAAATATTATAAATCAATAAATGTGACTACTTTGACGGCCATCATAATTATGTAGAGCGACGGACGTTGTGGAGTTGCGCGTTTTTTTTTTGCTATCATTATTTCGTGGCCTGCCCTCCCTGGTGGACGACTGCACGCCGCTGCCCAAGACAGGCAAGAAATATGGAGCTGAGAGCACATTCTTCACATATTAAAAAAAATATTCTCACAATAAAAAATTGAAAACGTTTGATTTGTTGTTTTAATAATCACGAAAGTACCTACACCTTTAGGTCACTCCATCAAGTCCGGAGTTAGGTCTCGTCATAACTAACAAAACGAGCCCAAACTCGGCGCACCTAGTACAACACGTCAAGGAGTTCCAGTAGCAGTCACCAAAGTACACCATAAGGTCACTCCGTCAGGTCGAGAGGTAAGGTCTCATCATAATAACAAAACGAGCCCAAACTCGGCTCACCTAGTACAACACGTCGAGGAGTTCCAGTAGCAGTCACCAAAATACACTTGCAGGTCACTTCATCAGGTCCAGAGGTAAGGTCTCATCATAATAACAAAACGAGCCCAAACTCGGCTCACCTAGTACAACACGTCGAGGAGTTCCAGTAGCAGTCACCAAAATACACTTGCAGGTCACTTCATCAAGTCCGGAGGTTAGGTCTCATCATAACTAACAAAACGAGCCCAAACTTGGCACATCTAGTACAACACGTCAAGGAGTTCCAGTAGCAGTCACCGAAATACACCTTCAGGTCACTCCATCAGGTCCAGAGGTAAGGTCTCATCGTAACTAACAAAACGAGCCCAAACTCGGCTCACCTAGTACAACCACATCAAGGAGTTCCAGTAGTAGTCACCGAAGTACACCTTCAGGTCACTGCATCAAATCCCGAGGTAAGGTCTCATCATAACTAACAACACGAGCCCAAACTCTTCTCATCTAGTACAACACGTCGAGAAGTTCCAGTAGCAGTCACTGAAGTATAGTACACCTTCAGGTCAGTCCATCAAGTCCGGAGGTAATTCGTAAAAATATAAACAGCAAAAAAATTTGGTACCTATCATAATTTTATTAAAAAGAAATACGTAAAAATAATGAATCTTTCAAAGTGTCAAAATGAGTTCACCTGACTACTATTCTCGCAGTTAGTCGAGCGTACCCTTGTGTGTATGACCCGTGTCAATGTAGTAGTTCGATTCTGTACCTATCAATTTTGCAAACGCGTCCTTAAACGCCGCATAACGCTAAAATAATATTCTTTATTTACCGTTTGATCTTCCGGAAAGAATCCCGAGTGCACAACACCGCGATTGTCAAAGAAAACAGTCAACATGACTTTCTTTTCCGTGGCGTGGTTTCGGTTCAGTTGGAAGGCGTCACTCCTAAGCTTGTTGACTAGTTTGCAAATCAAACTCGTAAACAAACCAGTTACAATGCGTTTTATGAATTGACTCGTACTAGTACGTCCTCAGCGACTCTTATGCGATTGAGTTTTTGGAGAAAATTCTGATCTTTTGGGACTAGCCGAGCGGCAACATGTTTTATACCCAAGGACCAAGTGATTATTTAAAATGGTACGGATCGACTCGTGAGACACAGAAAGTGCGGCGGCTATCTCTCTCAAACTTGAATGAGGATTTTCAGTCTCTATTTCCTTCACTTTTGCGATGTTAGTTTCAGTTGCAGACGTTGATGGCCTACCAGAGCGAGGCAAATCTTCTATCACATGTCGACCGCTTTTGAACGCTTTGTACCACTGTTAGGCACGTGTTTTGGATAAAGTTGATTCACCGTAAGCCTTCTGTAACATTTTCAGCGACTCTGAACACGAAATTCCAATGGCGATGCAAAATACAAGACAAACTCTTTGTTCGCTGTTTTTGTCTATTCATGAAATTCGCAATACATACTAGATAACGATATAAGTAAAAACGGCACTGTATTTAATCTAAATAATAGATGTAACTCAAAATGAGCGCCAAAATGGATAACAGTTATGCCAATCTAACAACACCAAAAAAAAAACAAAAAATTGAATTTGGAACTTCGGGGGTATGAAGAACAGGGTGTAAAGCTCTTCATCCCCCATAGAAAAGGGAGGATCCTCCGACCAGACGGGTGTTATGTCTGGTGGGCCACTGCCCGACAGTTGTTGTCGGGTTCTCGTATTTAGTCTTAAGTCGCGGATAACTCTGCTTGCGCGATCTAGGAATTCTGACGTGTTTCGCAGTTAGTTCGTCATCTTTGTCATAGATGGCGCTGTAGTACTTTTTTTGTTCATTGTAGCTGTAGTATTTGTAGTGACGCTACAGAACCATAAACAAGTCATCCATTCCCGATACTTTTTTGACTGAATGTACAAGGTGGAACAAACGGAGGACTGAGTTGCGTGAAGAATTTCATAGCTGAGGGTTCTAGAAACTTGTACTAAGTCCAAACAGAGTGTACTTGATTTCAAAGAATTTCTGACTTTCTCAAATTTTATATCAACCTGTATTTTTGGCTAGGATTAATTGAATTCCTTTTTTTCCTGTAATTTTTAACTTCCAAATGTTTTAATTGGTTTGTTTGGCCCACATGTTTTTTTTTTAATTTTTAATTTATTTTGTAACAAGAAAAATCCAGATTGTTAGAAGTTGACACGTCACTGAGAGCAGTAAATAAAAGTACTAACTTGTTGATTTTCCTCGACGTTAGCTGCCCCGCTGACCACGAAGTCGCCCGGGAAACACTCCTGCCCGTCCAAGTGATGGATCGGGTACAGTTGTGTGGATGGAATGCCCATTTCTATCGTACCGTCCTGTAAATAGATAGGAAATAAATGCTTCAGTCAGACGACTTCGTCGCAGATGCAATGGACAAAAAACGTGCACTTCGCAATTAGTGCACTTTTCAAAAAAAAAACGTAAAAGCAGAACATCTCAAAATAAGCTCTTAGCAAAAAGTGCATATTATATGCACATTTTGCTAGGTGAAAATGGTTTTAAAATAGAAATTATCATGTCAGTATCAGGAGCTCCTTAATCTTATGCAGACACAAATATCGTATAAGGGAAATATTTGATTCATTTAAAATTGTTAATTCTAAATATTTACAGTTTTTAAATTTTTGTAATTCTATTATAATTATATTCTACAAGCTGATGATGCCCGCGGCTTCGTCCGCCCGTAAATTATATACTAAAACTTTCCTCTTGAAGCACTCTGCAAACCCGCATCAAAAACCGTTGCGTAGTTTTAAAGTGTCGGTCTGTATGGTGTCGGACGTAAAGAATAGCACCATCCCATATCTTCCCGTAGGTGTCGTAAGAGGCGACTAAGGGACTTACCAGAGAATGGGCAGCAGCGTTCTCTGTGCTTTTGAAACAACCGTACTGCGATCGCCAATCCGCCTGCCAAGCGTGGCGATTATGGCAAAACCCCCCAAATGATTAGCGCATCACAGAAATGGCCCCTAGTGCCCGGCAGCCCGTCTAACCTCGACTACGGCAGCGGTCGAGGCTACGGCGTGGCAAGGGGTGCAAAGAATATCCGGAAGGGATCCGGCTGCCAATACCAACGACTGGACCTGGCAACGTACAACACGCGCACACCCTGGACCGACGAGATGATAACGGAACTCGAAGAGGAATTAAGCAGGCTGCGATGGAATATTGTGGGATTAAGAAGATTAAGAGAGGGGGAGGACACGATAATCAAATCCGGCAACCTGCTCTATTTCAGAGAGGGTGACCGGCAGTCCCAGGGTGGTGTTGGGTTTATCGTCCACAAGTCCCTTGTGAACAACGTGGTGAAGATCGAGAGTGTGTCGACCAGGGTGGCGTACCTTATACTAAGAATATCCTCAAGATATTCGCTGAAGGTTATACAGGTCTACGCCCCGACCTCGGCACACCTCGACGACGAAGTGGAGACCATGTATGAGGATATTTCTAAAGCCATGCATGGTTCCAAAACTCACTTCACCGTTGTCATGGGGGACTTCAACGCGAAACTGGGCAAACGAGACGGGGATAAGCTGCAGGTGGGGGCAACTTGGAGTTGGACGTCGGAATCGCCGGGGTCACCAACTGGCTAGCTTTATGGAGGAGGGCCTCTATATGATGAACTCCTTCAGAAAGCGTGAGCACAGGAAGTGGACCTGGCAGAGCTCCGATGGTGCAACCAAAAACGAGATTGACTTCATCATGTCAACCAAGAAGCAAATGTTCAATGATGTCTCTGTGATCAATTCGGTGAAAACCGGGAGCGATCACCGCATGGTAAGAGGCACATTAAACATCTATGTCAAGCTAGAAAGGTCTCTACTAATGAAGTCTACGCTCCGTCCAGCACAGATCCAAATCCAAAACCCCGAGAGCTTTTAGCTTGAACTCCAGAATCGTTTCGAATGCCTAGGAAGCTCAGTGGACGAATACAACGATAGGTTCGTGTAAATTGACCATACGACCGGGTCTAAGTTCTTCAAGGCACGTCGTACAGATCAGAACAAGAAGCTCTCCGATCACACTCTCAAGCTCTCCGATCACACTCTCAAGCTCATGAAGGAGCGGCGTGAGATGATCCTGCAGTCTTCAGACGAGGCGTGTAAATACCGGCAGCTCAATAGACGGATCTCTAAATCCTTGAAGAGCGACCTCCGCCGCTTTAATACCGAGCGTGTTAAGGTTGAACTGCGCAACATATTTTCCATACAAATTTCGGGGGGCTATTACTCCACTGTTTTACATGGTACATCTAAAGTTAAACATGATATCGTTTTGTCTCATTATTAATTGTGTCTGTGCGGAATCAGAATAGTAAAATAAAAAGCCATTCAAAAGTTACGAGCTACCAAAGATTCATTTTTATTGCCAATTTTAACGTAACTTTGGGCGTAAATTAGTAATAAAAGAAGTGTCAAATTTCCAAAACAAAGTCCGTACCGACACAGCACAATTATCGAAGAATTCAATAAATTTTATTTGATAATGATTTATGCAGTGGTTTTTTCATAAAATTCTATTTCCCAAAAGCTTTTTCATATTTTTTTACGCGCGCCTTTTACTATGAATTTTCGTGCATCTCACTGAATAATGTTTCCCCCGGTGCGGTGCGGGAGGGGGACACGCGATATTGACATGTACTTCGTTTGATAGAAGAACAAGACCTATATTTCTGTCCTTGTCATTTCATGCATGACGTCAGTGACGTGTCATTTGTTTTTCGCTGAAGTTGAAGGGCCTGTGCATTTTTATTGCACTCCTATAATGTGTGTTTCGATGGCGCGACTACGGCATTTTTTTTTTTAAACAATGGCAAGATTTTGAAAAAAAAATAATTTAAAATTAAATTAATTCATTTCAATTTTAAATTTCACATTCAGAACATTTTGATGGTTATAAGCGATACCGTACGTGCTCCTGAAATATAAACCTAGGATTTTTTATATTTTTTTTACAAATTCAATCTGTTATTTACCTAAATTTCAGGTCTCTGCAACGCTTAGTTTTTAAGATTTCCGTGGCCGCGCGGTTCTCCGCGTTTCGATGGGGTGGCCACGTTCAAACCCTTATAACTTTTTAACCATAACTTTGACAAATTTAAGGTTTTGGGAAATTTGAACCACATACATACATATTTTTACAAAATCATGGCATAAGTAGTTATTTAAAAAAAAAAACGCCGTGGTCGCGCCATCGAAACGCACACCCTATAATATGGTGTAGCGACCTACTTATTTAGAAACTTTATATACATAAAACCTTCACGATATAATTTTTACTTTTCTTCTAATCTGTCACTTCTCTGTCTTGTGTTGATTAAATTTATATAGAATTATGAAAAATTTTAATTTAATTTAGATAGTGTACAACAACCACTAAATTGGTGACCCCGACTTGATACGCCCTGAAAAGGAAATCCAGGCCAAGGAAATCCCGGGGTTGCGGGACTGTTCGAAAGAGATACCGTGACCCCGGAACACAAAGGGCGATGAAGGAACATGGATGGGTTTTAGTCAGTAAAAGTCTGACACTCCCTCCTGCTCCGCCCAGAGCGGGAGAAGTCATTTGATGATTTCCCATCCGAAAAAAAAAAAAAAAAAGTCCAAGGAAATCCACAGTACCACGATGACAATATAAAGCAGTCGTCTGCCGACCAACGTCCAGACTCTGCTGGCTTCACAGCCATTTATTTCTCTCGAGGGATATTATAACAAACAATACAGTTATACAATTTTATTATTACCACTAATCTCGCGAATTGTGTAGTGACGATGACGTTATAAGTTGATAGTAAAAGTTTTAAAGAAAAAGTTTATTTTATTCTTTTTAGCGCATAAATAAAAGGTCAGACGAAAGTATTATATAACTTCGTTTTTGTTCGGAACGGTTCGGAACGCTGAGTGTGTGCGTACGAACTAGACGCGCGTGAAGACTAGCGCCTAACTGCTCATCACTGATACTATCTCTGTCGGGCACGATGCCAGGTGAGACAGCGTGCTTTTTGGCCACGCCCACCAATGAGTTCGAGCCCGTGTGATGTGTCACCTTAAGAGCCTATACTACCTCAAATTAGCAACTCTATATTTGGTAGTTCAAACTTCGTTTGAAATGCTGTTAGAATAAATTTCTAATCAGCTTGCACTACAAAGTGGTTGTTACGTCAGTCACTGCGGGCCGAATAGTGCGAAATTAGTGGTTTTTAGCGATTTACAAAAAATCTATTAATTGGACTAAAAAAAAAAAAAAAGACCTGCTTTATAGTTAGTTCAGTTAGTATAAAAAGAGCCAGCTCACGAAACTGAAGACCGACGATGGTAGGATCTTATCCGCCAAACCGGAGCTTCTGAAGGAGATCGAGAGCTTCTATGGACAGCTTTACACGTCAACCAGTAAACCCGTCGTAGATCTAGCAAACGACCCAAGAGCTAGACTGACCCGACACTATACCGAAGACATCCCGGACGTCAGCCTGTACGAGATTAGGATGGCTCTGAAGAGCAACTCAAAAACAACAAGGCACCGGGTGATGACGGAATTACGGCCGAACTCCTGAAGGCGGGTGGAAAACCGGTACTTAAGGCCCTTCAGAAGCTGTTTAATTCCGTCATACTTGAGGGAAAAACGCCACAGGCATGGTGCAGGGATGTGGTGGTACTCTTCTTCAAGAATGGTGACAATGCCCGATTGAAGAATTATAGGCCCATCACACTTCTAAGCCATGTCTACCAAGTTGTTTTCAAGAGTCATCACGAATCGTCTCGCGCGCAGGTTTGACGATTTCCAGCCTCTCGAACAATCCGGTTTCCGAAAAGGCTTTAGCACCTTGGACCACATTCATACGCTGCGGCAGGTTATACAGAAGACCGAAGAGTATAACCTGCCCCTCTGTTTAGCGTTTGTGGACTACGAGAAAGCCTTCGATTCGATCGAGACCTGGGCTGTACTGCAGTCTCTCTAACGGTGCCAAATCGACTATCGGTACATCGAGGTGTTGAAGTGCTTGTACAAAAACGCCACCATGTCAGTCCGACTTCAGGACCAAGCCTCGGAACCTATCCTCCTGCAGCGAGGTGTGAGACAGGGAGACGTCATATCTCCGAAACTGTTCACCGCTGCACTGGAGGATGTCTTCAAGGTTCTGGACTGGAGAGGGCTAGGCATCAACGTCAATGGCGAGTACATCACTCACCTTCGGTTTGCTGATGATATAGTGGTCATGGCTGAGACCATGGAGGACCTCAGTACAATGCTCGATGACCTCGCGCGCCGCACGGTGCGCTCTTGCCGCTTGCCGCGCAGCAGGCGCACGGCCAGCTGAGGGGACATGTGACATACCTGCCACACGACGTTAGCGCGGCTGGTGGTGTGCAGCGTCTCGACCACCACGCGGTCGCCCAGGCGCGGCGGCGGCGCGGGCGGCGCGCGCCGCACGGTGCGCTTGAGCCGCTTGCCGCGCAGCAGGCGCACGGCCAGCTGAGGGGATCGCTTGCCGCGTGCCGATGCCGCTGATGAGCAGCGTGAAGACCATGTTGCACCGCTATGGGGATTCAATCAATGATTATGTTAGGCTGAAACTACAAGACGAGAACGGCGTGCTCAAATAGATTACTAGTTTATTTATGGGGCCCGTCCCAGTGTTTGGCAAAACATGGCGTAGCTCACATAAAAAAACTGTGTTGGATTGCAGAGTTGGCCTTTAAATGTCCATGACTCATTTAACTAAAACTTATAATTTGCACCCATAACTGAAACTGCTGCTCTCGCAGTTGCAGCATTGCAACCAACTTAAGGTTCGATCTTTTCTAAACAAATATAATAGGTCTTTATCTATGAAATTGCCGTTCTGCCGTACTGGCTATTTCAAGTCCAATTTTTTGGCTAAGAGTTCTAAGTTCATATTAATATTATTTTTAAAATATGGATTACTTTTTGAAAATTAGTCATTTGTTTAGTGGTTAGCGTTCTGTTTTCATCGCATTTGTGCGTTTTTCGTCATCATGGATATGTTAAAAATTCGAGTGATTATGGAGTATGAGTACCGTCGTGGCAGCAAAGCGGGAGAAGTGGCACGCAACATCAACGACGTATACGGAGCGAACACTACTAACGATCGCACCACCCGTTATTGGTTTGCTCGCTTCCGTTCTGGAAATTTCGACCTAAGAAATGAACCCCGTGGTCAACCGAAAACTTTAGTCGACAATGACGAATTAAAGGCGATTGTGGAAGCTGATGATTCTCAATCTACAGCTGAATTAGCAGCAGCTTTCGATGTTAGCATCAAAACAATATTGGTCCATTTGCGTCGGATTGGCAAGGTAAAAAAGCTTGAGAAATGGGTGCCCCACGAATTGAATGACCGCCAGCGGGAATTACGCGTCGAGTCGAGCCTTGCACTGCACACACAACGAAGGCATATTGAATCGCATTGTTACTTGCGACGAAAAATGGATTCTGTTCGATAATCACAAGCGCTCAGCAAGTTGGTTAGATTGTAACAATTAAAAAGTCACATTGCATTTACAGAGGCAGGTAGCGACCTCTTGTGTACGTGATGGAAAATTATGCGGTTGTTAGTTCCAAAAAGTATGCCTAGATGGCGTTAGTAGCAAATCGATGGAGTCAATTTCTCTATTCTTCCGGGAAAACATCATTATAGCTTAAATAACTCAATTAATTCATAAAATAAATCAATATTTGAAATAAAGCTAAATTAAATAACTAATTGTAATCGACTGTATAAAAAGGCAGGCTTCGGTGTAGCCATCAATGAAATTGAGATTGACGCGTGGCGGTTTTCGGATAGCAACACTCTTTTTGCATGGCGTCTCTAAGTGAAGGTCACAAAGAAAGAAATTAAATTGAAATAAATAACTATTTAAGCATATCACCTGACCACTATGTGGTATAATTAACAGCAAGGAGCCAGCGTATGGTTCGAGGTCATTAACAAGTGCCCATCTGATGTCCACGCTGTAAGTACTTGAACGTTTTCCCAATGTGACGCGTTGTATCTCAAGCCTAATTTACTCTGAATTTCAATCTCGTTATGTTTCTTTGTCAATCAGGGCTCCACATTACGTCTAAGGCGCGTCTAAGACGCCATGAAACATTAAATATATGAAACCATAAAAATACCAAAAATGTCATACAACATGGTACATGAATAATGAAGGCAAGTCCATCGGTTCCAAACAACAGGGATAAAACCAGAGTGCGCTGCTACTCGTTGTGAGGATACGGAGCATCCCCACACGGGCAACGATACTGGTTGGATCAGCGTGTTCCCTGTGTTGAAACAGTGTATGGTAATCTTGTAGATGAAGTAAGTTTCAAACCTGCATATTTATGATCTCCACAGTGTTTTGAAGAAGGAACTTTAGGTGTGTGTGTAAATTGACATTCATCATAATTAAACCATTTGTATGACAATGTTGTATGTTTTCTTTCATGAATCCCTTCAAGCTCATCGCCCGTTATAAGTCTCATGCTTAATATACTACCCTGACTAGCTGGTTTGGGTAAGGAATAAACCAGCCTTACAAGATCCTGGTTCAGCACCTAAACAATGCCCCAAACGAAAACTGACCCCTAAAAAAGTGATGGTCACTGTTTGGTGGTCTAGCGCCGGTGTCATTCATCACAGCTTCTTACAAAACGGGATGAGCATTACTGCAAATGTGTACTGTGAAGAACTGAACATAACGATGGAGAAGCTCGCACATCTCCAACCAGCTTTGGTCAATCGTTCGGCTCCGCTGCTCCTGCACGACCACGCGCGACCTCATACTGCACAGCAGACGGTCTCAAAGTTACAAGAGCTGGGGTTGGAAGTTCTCCGTCATCCACCGTACTCACCAGACCTTGCCCCTACGGACTTCTACTTTTTCCAGAATTTGGATAACTTCTTCGCGGGGAAAAAATTCAATAACCGAGAGGCAATTCAAAATGCCTTTGAAGAATTTGTAGCCTCCCGTCCAGCAGACTTTTTCAAAAAGGGCATCAATAAGCTACCACTACGTTGGCAAAAATGCATTTATTGCATGAGTAAATACTTTGATTAATAAAAATTTAAAAAAAATGAGAAAAAAGGGCGTAAACTTATTTCATGAAAAACGGCAATTTCATAGGTAAAGACCTAATATTTGTTGTGTGACTCCAGGGCCTCCAATAAAAAAATGCCTCAGCAAAAAATCTCACCCTCATGGTGCTGTACATTACTACAATACGAGGGTGAGTTTGAGGAGCGTGAGAAAACCTGGAAGTATATGAAGGAAGCTCTTGTCCAGAAGTGGGACACTACTGACCAAGAAAAAACCATCAGTATTCACCTGTCAGTATCACTGCCGTCGCTGCTAGTATTCTCCCAGTTATCGGAGTCGTCGTCGTTGTACGCGTTGTCCGACCTGCTGTCTCCGTTGAGCAAGTTCTCCTCGCGCGTCGGCTCAGGACTGCGGACGTGCGATCTAGTTAGCGTTATATGTCGCTGATGAGAGGGTTCGGTTATGGTGTTGAGATGTAGCGAGAAGCGATAGCGATTTTATGTGTAGAGTTTACTGGGTGTGTTTTGGTGTCTGATAAGTACGACCGACTTACGATTCAAATTTCGAAATCAAAAATATGACGTATTATTGAAAGAAGTGATTGTTGTCGTTTAGTGATTGTGCAGGACCTATGTATTGATTAAAGTAATGTGTGAATTTGTTTTTTTTTTTTTAGATTTGATTTAGTTTGATGATGATGATAGGGAATTATGTCAGTCAGGTGTGATTCTTACGAGTATAGTAATGAGCTAACATGCAGGAAAAAAATGTTAAATAGCCAAGTACTTTCCTCAAGAATTGGGCTATTAAATGCCAAAATAATGTTCAAATCCGACTGGTAGTTCCAGAGATTATTGCGCTCATACAAACTCCTCAGCGTTATTATATTGGAATATATTAACCCAAAGCAGCAAAGCTAAACACCCTGTTCCCCTACCTACCTGATTCCCGAATCATTCTTCTCCTCAGTGGCGTTGTCTTCCTGACTGCTCGCCATGGGCAGGGACACATCGCCGATGTTCTCGATCTTGATGCTGGGACAGGTCGCGTCCATCTTCAGGGCATCGTCTAGGGACTCGAGCTGGTCTGCGGTGTCTACTTCCATGTCATTCTAGATAAATATAAAGGTGTGAATAAACATATCGACGATCAGGTATCAATCATCACATACTCTCATACAAGCCTTAAAGCTTGGCTTGCTTTTATAACCTATAAATTTTGTTAGGGTTACTGAACAGCGGCGCTGCGGGACTGTTCGAAAGAGGTAGCGCGACCCTGGAACACAAAGGGCTAAAAAGGAACATGGATGGGTTTTAGTCAGTAAAAGTCTGACACTCCTTTCCGCTCCGCCTAGGACGGGTCATTTGATGATTTCCCATCAGAAAAAAAGAGAATTCTGAAGTCAGCTTGCCTTATGGGCTTACCGTATTGTTGACCGCTAGGCACGCCACCGTGACTGTCGTCTGGTGTCGCGGTGTCGAGTTGTGTCATCCGATTTAAACAAGGCAAAAGACGTCTTTGTCGCTTTTATTTCATGGATATAAAAAAAAATTTTGATCGATTAAATCCGATTTCTCATCAATAAGTATGGTCATGGTCAAATCCAAAACCATTTAATTTTGATTTTTCTTAATACAGTGGAAGGGGGTATCGAGTCACAAATGGTTACCACGTATTCAGTACATCATTATTTAATTAACGATGATTTGTTTTATTACATGAGGAGATCCCCCGGGTTCAGAATGATGTACTAAATGAATACGTGACAATAGGGAATATGCATAAATTTTCTTTTTTTTATTTCGATACGGAATGTTAAAGTACTATAAAAATAATTACAAAAAGCGAAAACAAGACCGAAATCTGCCAAACAACACAAAAGTTATAACCATTTAAACTTTTGTTTCTATCTCTTTCGAGATAAACGGAATTTAGTATGGATATTGTACGTCGATGCAGCGACTGACGTCATTGGCTGTATCGGTTTTCTCTGTCTAATCAGCAGTTTCAAATGCTTATAACTTAGTATTTTTATAGATATTCAAAAAATAAATACGCTTTGTTTAGAGTGAAAAAAAAACATACATTTACCCTATTATGCGTCGGTATCGCTTCCACCCTGTATACAAGGTCACCCCCGACGGATACCTTACAGTATTTCGAAGAGAATCTTCCCGTAACGACCACCCCAAATTATAAGGCGCTTACTAATAAATTCAATAAAAATTCAATGTCGACCTGGACGTAGGTTGAACATTTAGTCAAATAAGGTAAGTAATAGTAAAAACAAACCAAATATAACATCAACAACTAAGTTACCTCGTTTGACTTAAGTTTGCGGTGTACCGAGGCTCGCTTCTTGGGCCTGGAGGGCACGTGGTCAGTCGAGTTGGTCTCGGTTTTCGGTGGCTTCTTGATTGGCTTAGTTTGCTTGCGGAGACTTCTGTAGCCTTTACCTACACGCAAAAGTTTTCCATATTTAACCACAGCGAAGAGTAATTGTGCGTATGATAGAGAATGGGCAATAACCCACTACAGAATCCATTGCGTTTGGATAAATGCCAGGATATTTTCCTTTGCGCCAGGCCAGAAACTTCGAAACATCCAAATATGTAAAGTTCCTAGCCTGGGTTCGAACTTATATCTTACATAAGTGCGCTGTAGATGGGTAAACATCATTGAAGCTCAACTCAACAGCATCAGCATCAGTAGATGCTGCAAGACACATAAAGAGGAATAAACCTCTCATTGATATAAATGTAAGAAAGAGTTACTAACTCTGTTGTTTCCTCCATGTTTTCTTGCTTACGAAGCTGTCTTCGGGGCCAATAGTGAGGAAGTTCCTGTCGCCGACTTGCAGTGTGCATGGCTCGAATACATTCAGCAACTTCAGATTCTTAAGATCTTCACCTGTTTATGGAACATGCTATGTAAAATAAATTGATATATTTTTATTGGATCTGTGAAAAGTGGAAGTCTACAAAATTATTAACTGTTTAGCAATCCAGAAGGGTTTCTATACGATTGTAAGTGCCTTCGAATTGTTTTTTTGTTTGTATTTCTCGGGTTGAGAACAGCCGTCGATGAAGTTCCTAACTTCGTCTTCATTAAGATTGATTGTCGTGATCGAAATACGAGCAGGAGGAACTTTCCTATACTAACCAGTGACATGGCATATGACCAAAATTAAGCTTTTAATTATCAAGGAACGTGAAGTAATCCGAAAACTCGGCTGTGTCACAGCATTCTCGAGTTTTTCCTGTAGATGTAGAAGACGTAAAATGATACCTTCGACTAGGAACTTGGGCTGTTGCGGCGTGGTGGGGTCGGACGGGTGTGTGCACAGCGCACGGCACTGCCAGTGGACGCTCACGCTCTCGGTCATGACTGCTTCCACAGTGAACTGGGGGAAAAATAATAAACGTCGGTTATAGGAGTGGAGAAGCGCATAATAAATTTGTTGTCCTACAACAAATTTACTATGCGCTTCCTTACAACTCATTAATAAATACCGTTTTAAGCTTTCACGGTTTATAACTAAACTTACACTGTTACATACAAGATATCTTCATTCCACGATCATGGCGCTTGCAACAGCGTATAGGAATATCGGAAGCTCAGAATAAGTGATAATCACGGAAGATATACCATAACACTGTAAGTTTACAGTATAATAAGTCCGTGTCATCTCGCTCCCGTATTTTAGCATTGTTCAAATTCGTCTTTCCTAGAGATATTCTTCGGAGCCATTTCCCAGACCGTCGATAAGGATATTCGTGTCACTTAAGGAACAGTGTCTTAATCCTTGCAAAGGTGATCCCTCTCTAAATTTTACCAGTTTTCAAGAAAGCCATAAAGTTGTCTTTACGTCAAGGCACCAGCTCTCTGCTATTGTGTCCACCAGGCAGCACAGAAGACATATATAGATCCTTAAAAAAATTGGTCACATTGAGCTTACCTTATGATCGTGCATCTTATGTTTCCTGGCGGCTTTCATTTCCTTGGTGATGTGGAGCCAGTTGGCACTGTCCAGCGAGCCCAGGGGGCCGTACACCACCTGTCCAGGGTAGAACTCGGACGAGGAGTAGGGAGTGGAGCGCCGGCGGCGCATGGAGTAGTCCTCCAGAGGACACGTGTCCAGGTCGGGGTACTCGAGGCGCGAGCCCTCGGCGGAGGCCAGGCGGAGTTTGCTGTGGACCGCCTGTGTACAAAACATAAAATCACGCCTGTTGTCTTCAAAGGGATAAGCAGAGGTTTAGAAATAAGCTTAGCTAGTTTATCTTTAATTTGTTTTACAAATGATAAATATGTCAATTAATAATTTATTTAAAAATCTGATACTTATTATATATTTCAGGTTTTAATATTTTACAACACAAAGCAATGTCTAGTTCAATACAAGCTTTTGCCTGCTGTTTCGCTCCTGTTATGGTAAGAAATTATCCCATGGGATTGTTTTAAATAAAGCTTATGCTTATTATCAGTGAAAGAATTTTCGAAATTGGATCAGTATTTCCAAATATTACCCTTTATTATACAAACTGACAAACAAAAACTTTTCCTTTTATAATGTTAGTATAGATAGAATACTACTAAGTTTTATATCTAGGTAGTTATATGTCGTAAATTATTTATGGCCTCTAGTTACCTTGCTATACCATTAATGTGTTAAAAATAGAAACGTACATAAAGTCATGATATGATTATACTACATTTTTTCCCTAAAGTAACCCAATAAAAAAATGTATCATATATTATCATAATAATTAAGGCCTGCACCTCAAAATACTATGGATAGGTTATGTAAAAGGGCCTAATAGGCTTGCCGACTAAAAAAATTTAATAAGTCCGTCAGTTAGATTATCAACAAATATTTGACCAGTATTTTTTCTTTTGTTTGCAAAATTGACCAAGAGACGACGCTTTTAAAATTCTCAATATGTCCCGCCGTGGTATAATTTTTAGTGTGTTCTGACGTCACAAGCCCCCACTCCCAAGTTTTGATGCATTTTATCTTTGTCAATATTCATTGATTTACAAAACCAAAAAACACGTGTTCATTATTTTCCAATACTCTAACTGACAGACTAAATAGATTTGCAATTTTTAGATATTGCCGTCATGTCTAATAATATTGTGTGCCTGAAACAATTTTCAAATTCATACACTTGACAAAATAATGTTATGATTTTTTTTTTAAACTAAGATAAAATACCTTTATATACAAAAAAAAAACAACAGGCAAAACATGAGTGTACCATTTTAAAAATTATTGCAGTGACATCAGATCAACATTTAAATGAGAGAACAAAAATGGGCCTAAGATTGTTCAACAGTAGTCTTTCCAACCATTTTTTAACGGTTGACTTTTGAGATACCAAAGATAAAAGTCAAGGACTTCTTGAAAATCATCATTGGCAGCTTTATTTATACCTACTGCAGAGTAAGTATAGGGGTTCTTCATATCATACCATCCTTGTTCTTGTCCAGGTTATCCTTAAACCGTAATGAAAACCCAATCCAGAGAAAATTTAGTATGATTTCCTTACCTTAGAAGTCCCAACCCAAGAATCAAGGCATACAGCTAAATCCGGAGTGAACTCCTCCAGGGGTTGGAGCCGCTCGCTGGCAACACTCGGTATCACATGCTTGGTGCCCACGATCTGCAGGGCTGCGTTCATTATGATGTCTCTACAGTAGCCTCTCTGCGTATCCTTGCCAGCAATGAGACGGCGGACTACATCGCCTGGCATCAATGAGCGGTCTGCTAGACCAACCTAGGAAATGAAAATATTTTTTAAAGATCTTTCTATTTCTTTTCTCCCTCTCTAAAAGAAATGAAGCTCATAATATCATGGTTACTCTTTAAATGGTTGAAGCTAAAAAAATAAGTGTTTAAAACATATTAATTCACACTGTATGCAGATGTCAAAAACATGAGATATAATTTGGAATGGTCAGGAGGCTTGACCACCTTGTTGAATAACCACACCCCTTGACCTTAGAATAACATAAGAAGACTTTATTTATGGTAATATTGAGTAAATATCATAAGAATCAGGTTTGGATAGCATCAACCTTATTTTGATAGACACTTCATTCATCATACCATTATGTATGTTCATTCATTGTAGCAGTTGTTCCACGGTCTGTTGATCTTTAGAAACACTGCGATAGGCTGATAATAAATTATGTAGAATATCTGTTAACAAGTACTGTATAGAAAAATGTAACAAAATTAGGAGTCCAATAAGTAGGTATTATTTTTTCTAACATCTATTAATACCAGTTCAACAGGATTTTTATTAGAAGTCTTTGAAAGCAGCATGTTTTTATACCTACATGTGCTTTCCAATGATACATTTTAGAATCAGTAAACCTGAGTACCGTACCTCAAGTCAATTTCAGGGTTAAAACATTGATGTTGTGAACAAGTAATTTTATATTAACCAATTAGATTTCTAACAGATTTTTTAAAAGCTGTTGTAGGTTGTTAATTCTTCTAAATCCCAAGAACATTTAACAAATTGTGGAATTGGTCTAATTACTTCTAAATCTTGAGGGTAGACTCAATTTTAAAGAAGTTCATGCCTTGTTTTACCAATCTAAGAAATGTTCAAGGGCAAATCAAGTGTTATTCAAAAAACATCGCCTGCGCCCCGGGCTAGGGGTTGTTGTACTCGTTATTACAGGCCATAATATATTTTCAATGACTACTACGGTGCGCAAGTACCAAACACCGCGTGAGATCAAATATGATATTTTGTAATTGTCCTCGCTTACCGACTTCTCGGATATGACTCGCTCGGTGCCGGAAGGATGCCAGACAACACGAATTTCGCCTTTTTGTATAGGTGTTTCAATGTCGCTCTCTTGATCGCTGGAGTTGGCTTCATAGTTCTCGAGTACCAGACCGAAGACCACTTGACCGCGATTGTTGATTTTATACACTTCATCCTCGTAAAAATATTGAAAGTCAGTCGGCGAACCTGGATTTTGCCCCGCCATATTGACGGGAATTATCTAAAGACACAAATAATTTTGTTTTTTACGTGATTATGTTCTTTCTGACAGCTGATTGCAATGTGTGGCGCATGCGTCAATAAATTATGCAAGGAAAACGCCATCTTGCGGGTTTTTTAGGAAGATAAATTGCGTTCCGTTTTATATTGTTATTGTTTTTTAAATTTTATCTAACATTGTTTATAATTTATCATTTTTAGATAATACATTTACCGATAATCCCCCACACACCACAATCTGTTTTTATCGCTGCAGTTACATTTAAGCAGCAACTACCTACACTTGCTTGTATGATTAGATAAGTAAGTTGCTGTTCCTACACGTTGTGTTGTGACTCAGTGTTTGCGAGGCACCAGAGAACATTTCAGTGGGCCGTATAGCGGTAAGGCTACGTATGCACAGATGCACTGAAAAGTGCCTTGCTTACTTGCTATCGAAGGCGTCAAGGCGCCAAGCGTGTAGTGCGGCCGGATGCGAAAATTCTAGAACGTTCGTTTTACTACGAGTCAACTCGAGGGGCTAAGCAAGTCACCTGTGCGCACGTAGCCTTAGGGCTCATTATTACTCAAATACTCACACGAAAACGCGGTGCGTTATGCGGCGCGGTCCGCAATTAAGTAATTCAAATTTAGGGCGATGTATGAGATCGTTTACTAAAAACCGATTTCACGCTCGTTTGCTTGAAATGTAGCGTTACTTGCGGCCTAGCACGCGCGCGCGCGGATGACGTTGCTGCGACGACGCACGCGGCGTTCAACACGCGCGAACGCATCTTTGCGGCCAGCCAGTTCCTTTCATACCTTTGTTCACGGAAAAGCGGCATGTGAAACGGAGGGAACCCGCGACGGAGCACGCGGCGTCGCACGCGCCGCTTAACGCCCCGTGTCTCCGTGAACAACATCATAAATTGTGATTAAGTATGTTTGTGTTTGAGCGTGTGATAACGAAGACCACCTCTCCACCGTAAACGGAAAAAGAACGCGCCGTGAGACGCCACTCTGCACGCCGCACGCGACGCGCCCAAGAGACCGGTGGCGTTGTCACGTTGTAATTTATAAGTCATTGTATGGCAATGCAGAGGTAAAAGCCTGTTCTTCGACCACAGGACACGTGTCACTAAGCGTTTTGAAAATTCCTTAAAAAGCACTTGGACCCCACGGCCCTAGAGTTTCAACCGTAAACGGTTACTATATGAGGTCCTACTATATTTACGCCGCTTTAAGTTTTCCACAGCCGCAGTGGCAGCGCCAGCACAGCACGATGAGCTAGAAAGATTGGATGGTGCAAAAATATCGACCTAACCTATGTTGCGTCCCACACTAAAGGCCTATATACCCATCCTCCATGGAAACAAAGACAATCATGCCATCCGGTATTTTGCTATTGTAGCGTACCAAGCCATTAGGTTCTAAATAGTTCTAACACGGCTGGTACTTAGCCAATTTTTAAGTTTCGTTTAAAATCTCCGCGAACAGCGAACATAATTACTATTCAAGAGCATTTCGCTCCGTTGCGCGTTGGTCCTTGCGGTTGCAAGCGCGATTGCTGAGCTTGAGTCCTAGGTTCGATTCCCGGGTCAGGTCATAAGGTATATTGGGTTTTTCCTTTAGGAATTTCTCCGTAGCAGCCCGGAGTTGGGAAGTTGCTGGTGTGAAACCCTTGTGCCTCGAAAAGCACTTAAAGCCGTTGGTCCTGCGCCTGAGCCCTCTCCGGTCGTGTCGGATTACCGTCCCATCGGACTATGGGGATGAGGGAAGTCAGGGAAGAGAGATGGACCTGTGTCAGGGACTCACACACTTCTTCTTCTTATTCTTTGCGTGTCGATAGACTCAAATAACGACCAGTATATAGCCACCTGCACAGCTCTGTCGTTGGCTTCGTTTAAATCCTGGAAGTTGCAGGTGGCTGTGCAGGATGGGCAAGAAAGGAGGTGGGGCATATCCTCACACACTTGTGGACTATAGTATCTCCCGCACCGATGGCTGTCTCCTCTGAGATTGGCGGCCGGGTCCGAAAACTGTCAGGGGAACGAATTATTATTATTATTTGGATCATCCTTCGGAAAACTGCCTGTCGCTTGGCCACCGAAAGGCCTGAATTCACGCACTTTTCGCGTTAAAATCATAACAATAACACAAAGGATTGGGTCCAAATAAGACAGAGATAAATGGAAAGACGGAAGGGACGGCCTTTGCTCTGCAGTGGAAGGAACACATAAGGCTCATAAAAAATATAAACTATTGATCGATACTATGAGTCATTAACTAAGTATATAAACATAGCTTTGGTCCATGATATTATCAGTGTGAAATATTGAAAATGGAACCGATACCATCACCAGATGTGGTAGACCCATGACATGCGCAGATCATCCGCGGCGGAACGTCCGTGATGTTGGTGAAAAAACAACATTGAATCGAGACAAAGATAGGCAAGGTAAAAACACTGAGAGACAATAGATGTTAAAGACAGAAAGAATACCTATAATTATTTTAAAGATAACCTATTAAGAACCCTTTCTTTTTTTTTTCGGGTGGTAAATCATCCAATGACTCCTCCAGCTCTGGGCGGAGTAGGAGGGTTCCTTTATCGCCCTTTGTGTTCCGGACCCGCGGTATCTCTTTCGAACAGTCCCGCAGCCCCGGCAGGCATCGGCCCTGCGGACCCCTTCGTTTTTGCTGACTCTCTTTGAGGCGCGCGTGGAACACGAACGCGCCGTCGACACGGCAACCTACTAGGAACCCTGCTATTTTGTTATGGACACCTTTATATAGAAGAACAAAAAGCAAGAAGATAAAACATAGACAAAAGAAAGATAGAAGAAGATGCTAATAGATACTAAGTATACATAAGTATATACGTACCTTATGATGTTCCTTGTAGTAGTGCTGAGGTTGGAAACCTGCTTCAAGATTATCTTCTTCATTTATACATACTTGCCTTTTAACAACAAACAGCTAAATATTCTTAAATACTTACTAAGATTGTAAACAAACTTTTTGATTGAAATTCAACCACATTTAATAAAAACTTTTAATTAGATTTTAAAAACAGGTCACCATGTGACCTTAACTTTACAAAATCAGACTTTGTCTCGGAAAAAAAAGTTAGTTAAAATTGACCCCATACAAAACATAGCTGTAAACCTTGTGTGGCGCATTAGATACGCTAGTACAATTAGATAAAGGCATAAGGGTATTCGACATTATGTTTTCTAAATAGGGTCTGTTAATAGACACAAACAAGGCTCCACAAGCTTGAATTTAGCGGCTCGAAGCAGCAACGGAATACGCCAAGTATTACTTATCATATTGCATAAATAAATGTTATGAGCATTATTGCTTCAATCGATTCTCAGTGCAAAGCAACCGCTGACACACGTCACACGTGCTACCCGTTCAAGTTGCAGAGTGACACAGCTGTGCTGTGACGTTGGTCCGTGCGCTGCGATGCCGCCATGCCGGGCGGTTCTATTCGCGCTGGCCGATCAATACGACGTTATCAACATAGCTGTGTAGGTGTTTACATGCGCGTAGTACCCACACAGCCTCGCTTGAATGAGGTTGTCGCGAGTGATAACGCGCCGCAGTAAATAAGTCGTGCATTAATATTTAAGGAAATGTGAACATATCCCGCAGCGAGATGCCGCTGCCAGAACTTTTGAAACGAGCCTCGAGCTACTTCCTCGGTTTGGAGTTCGACGACAACGAAGAACCCCCCGATTACGTCGACAACGAAATATTGTTTTGCAAGAACAATGTGTGCGTGCATCCACCGACTGTAGCTAGGCATGAGCTAGATATCGTACACCATCCAGGTTACCTCACAGTCACTACTAAAGTTTTTACAGACCAGCATAATAATGCCAAACGACCTACGCTTTTCCTCAACTGGATTCCGAATTCAACGCTGCGTAAATGTCCTTCGGCCGTAGAAACCAGTCCGAGCGATGAGTTAGTAGTTACTGGTAAACTGGCGAATCCGAAGGAAATACCCAAATCACGCTGTAATATGAACAGCGCTAAAATGGACGCTAACAACGAGCATGCATTTTCTGATTCTTCAGAAACTACAAGTTTAAATTCTAACTCTGATAAACAAAGTATAAAATCGTCTGATACAAGATACACTCCCAATGATACAACTCAGGACGAGTTGTCCTCTAGTTCTAAGCCTACAGTAAAGTCAATAGATTCTGTAAAGGATAATGTTTTCAGTAGTTTTGAGAAGGATGAGTCCAGGGATGAGGTGTTTGTGTACGACAAACAACACGTGAGATCACAGTCGATGACGTCGGTGAACATAACAATCGCTAATCCAACAATAGAGAACGTAGATTTGACCCCTGACTCTCTGTCGGGGGACAGGTTTATTAGGTCACTGTCAATGAGTTCATGTGACGAAGGCAACCCAAATTGGATGAGTACTCCGGAGTTTCTGGCTTTGAAACACAATTTGGTGTTTCCTGACAGCGTTCACAGTTCACCAGTGCCGCAAAGGCGAGCTCCTTTGAAATGTCGAAGGTGAGTACACTGTATTTTACTAAGTTAATTAATATGTAAACTTGTTTGTGCGTATATGATGTAGGTACCTTCAGAAATTAAGTTGCTGTTTGCTCATTTTGACCAGCCACCTGTTATGTTACCTATACACAATTGAATATCTTTTTTTAAGCTCCCACTTTTTGTGATTTCTTATTGTTTTTATAAGGCCAGGGTATGTAGCGTTAACAACCGGTTTTGGCGATTTATATCATTCCGTACCCGCTGTAAGACCAATTTACTTACGTCTAAAACGGTCTCCTACAGTTTTCCTCTACTTATGTACTACCAAATTATGTACCTGCCTATCGAAAAAAAAACTAGCTAATCTACCGAGTAGGCACACTACTGTCATATTAGATAATGTAGATTTTATGCGAAGTCGATGATTACGCGCGGTAGCGGCTCTCAATTATTCACATATTCTTACATTTCTTACTTACCTAATGTAGGCCATTTGTAGGCTTTTGTTTGAATAATGTTCTTGGATTCCATACGCTTTTTCACACCACTGCAACTGTGATGTTTAGTTTTATCTTACTTACCGGATCTACTAGTTATTATGTACTGATAATACTGATGCCACCGGAATTGTAATTATCTATCTGCTGCTTATGTTTTCCAAATAAGTGGGTAATTACGGAAGGATCCTCCCACCCTTTATTGTTCCCTGCAATCATTTTAAACCAAAAAAACACGGTTTAGTTCCCAACCAGACAAGCTTATGCCAAAGAAATTTTGAAATCCCTACTAGATTTTATCCATATATTCTATGAACGAACCTGAATCGTTCACCTCAATCATGCAAAACAAGGCTTTCATCTTAGAGCGAAAAAAACACAGTTTACTTATTAGTTCTGAGGCTACCATATTGATTTCGTTTTGTGGAAAGTTTGAGCCCCTTTTTTGTGGGCATTTTGTTCTAACGTTCAAAAGAAAACCGACACGTAGAGGGATCGTCCCATTCTATAAGCTTAGCCTAGATTATCATGGATTTGTTGTTCACGGTTGGTATTGTCTAGGATACCTATTTAGCTTAGTTCGGGTTGATGTTAAAATAACGCCAGCCTGGGTTACATAGAAAGGCTGTTTTTGAGAATTAAGTGGAATCTATGAAAGGCTACTCTTAAGATCCCCAAAAGATTTTTACAAGAAGAATTGTGAGGAAAATCAACTGAGAGGGCTACCACAAGGACACATTTTGGGCATAACACATGAAGTTATAATAAAACTAACGGAGACATCTATGAGACAGAAAACTTTCCCATTTACGTCCAATGTAGGTACAACAGAGAATGATCTATAAATAGCCTTTCAGTTTAGCGAACTGGTTGAATAAATAAATCCATGACACGCAAGAGCTCTCGAGGGATGACGGGCGACGAGTCGAGGACGCCCACTCGCTGTCAATAACGATTGCTTGTCTGCTTGTTGAAATGCCGTAAATCCTTTTATTTTCAGCTTCGAACGTTAAAATATCATTCTTTTAAAATTATCCTATTTAAGCAAGCTATCCTATTTATGCAAAAATCGCAAAATATACTTGTATTTCTTGACCGTGGACCCGATAACGTTCCCACAGCTGGGCCATATGTCTTTTCCTATTGGAAAGGAGTAATCTAAAATCCACCACTTGGGCCCAGTGCGGGTTATTGTTGATAAAGTACCTACTGCTCTTTCCTTTCATAGGCGTCAAGTCATTATTCAGAAACTGTTTACAATTTTTGTTTACTTTGTTAGTAAACGTGTGAATTGTTTAGCCAATACATAGTGTAGGGTTATTAAATAAAAAAAAGGTCTTGATAACACCACAAGAATAGAATTTAATGAAAACAAATTTTATTTTAAGGATTTATTTAATTTAAGGATTAACACGACTTAAAAAAAAAACTAGAAATAATAAAATTTAACAAACAAAGAATAAAACATTCACTATAGTCTGTTTTTTAATCTCGTAGACTAAATTGACACATGCAAATGTCAAATTTACAAATAATGTTGCCAGCTCTTTTGTGCAGTGTTGTACCTACGATACCGGTTTGTTGAATCGTAACTTTTTATCTATAATAGACGAATTTAATTTTCATTCAAAGTTTTATATTTAAAATTCACGTACGTACACACGGCTGCACGACGTGCTACAAACTGCCAGGGAAATCTGACCACGCAACGCCATGCGTAATCCGACCATGGCCTGCAGTCTCGACATAAGATAGCGATTCGATCGCAAACTGACAGTCGCTAAATATTAATGAACAAAATTGCTTACCAAAACGATGAAAACGACAAATGCAAGGCTTCATCTTATATTTTGTTATATTTTATAATTTTTATATTGTTCTTCAATAAGTACCTACACATTATTTCAGGATAAGTTATTGTAAAAAAAACGATACTTGATTTTATTAACGCTAAGTTTCGGTTGTGCCACATCACTATTTAAGAATTGCAATAAACTGACAACACTCGTAATGTCAGTTTAGTCTACGAGATTAAAAAACAGACAATAGGATACACAGTATAAGTAAACTTTGATCCCTAGCCTGAAGCTTCAGACGAGGTTTTAAATCTTGAATTTCTTATGCGGAATTATAATTTAAAATTAGCTTTAAAAGGTTCAATTTTACCACAAATTAAAATGTTAAAAATATATGTAACTAATTATGCTCTTAAAGTTAATGGTTTTTGGGATCTGATTAAATAATCTTCACGCGCCGCACGCCGTTGGAACCGGATGACGAAACATGTTTTCAAGCGTTGTACGAAGATTTATTCGTAGTTAATGATCCTCTTACGTAGGATTGACATCATTGTGGGATAATCAAACTGCGTTGTGTACCTATCAAACCTTGATAGGGGTTATCCGTAGAACGATCGAGGAATCTTTTAAATGTACCTATAAGCAGGATATCAATACATTACGACATGCTGACATGTAACATTGCATCATCATATGCTTTCGGGGTATCAATAGAGGGCGAAATAGCCCCCTGTCTCTGGATTAAATCCTAAAGCAAAATGAAAAGAAACGATAAGAATAAAGAACACAAACCAGGAACAGAAGATTAAAAAGAAGCAGACAACCAAAATTCACGAAATAAATACGGTACCAGGATAAATAAAAGGATAAAATTTTCAACCAAGATGGATCACAGGTGGACAACACAATGTAGATTAAGCCCGCTGAACATCTCACTCCATAAAACTTAAAATATATTATCCAAAGAGCATCAGTCGTTCAAATCGTGTCTCATAGGCGAATGACAAGACGAATTCACCAGGGGTGTCAAATTTTTTCTGTAAAATCTAATTTCGAAAAATAACAATGCCAAACAGAAAAAGAAATCATAAGCAAGGTTTAAGTACTAATTCTTAAAACGAAAATAGGTCTTATGTAGCGTAATGCTACAATAGGCATTTTGTTTTGAGAATTTTATTCATTATCACCAACGTGTGTGAATACCAGCTGTCTCTTCAGTACCCACGGTTCTTCAATATGACGTCATTACTGTAAACGTCCACGACAATTCGAAAGCTGGTTTCAAAATCAGACCAAGAACGAACAAGAACGTCTTCATAATATTTGGAAATTTAGACCGAGATACCGAAACGTATTCTCCTGTGCCTTAGTACCTATAAACACCGCGTTTTATAAGCGCAAACGTTACAGATCAAGGTTCGGTTGTACACCGAACTTTGATGACAACCGAGAATGTCATATTATTGGTATTACGTATCGCACTGAGTGGATATCACCTTTACGGTGACTTACAGCCCGGTTACGGTGTAACGTCTTTCACGAAAGCCACTTCAAACTCAGTTGTCATCAATTTGTTGTCCACTATGCTTACATAATCGAAATAATTTAGGTATCGATAAGAAAGCGTCTGTTAAAATTGAGTTACGGTGACTATCAGCCACGATGACAACCAATGACGTCATTTTTGATCGCGACTGGTCATACATAATACGAAACTAGCCTTTTGACAGTTAATTGATGGACACTGAGCCCAGTTACTATCATTTCGAGCTGTCAACAGAGATACGTAATAGCCCTACAGATCAGCTGTCGCTCATGTGAAAAATACTGATAGTGACCAGAATCCGGTTGTACTGAAAGTTGCCCCGACGTAGTTAGCAAACGGCTAGGTTGATGGTGATGACTAAAAAGTATCATGGGCAATTGTCAATTTATTGTCGCTGCTACCATTTAATTATTTACCAGACCTTTATTATACAGATCCTTGTTGAAAGGCATTTCCAAGGTCGCATACTCGCACCCCTATTCCTATCGCCGACCGATAGCATTCCTCCAGCCACATGCCGTGCCAAGAATGTCATTATTGCTCGCACAACTCATTTATACCCTCAAAACTTCACCCCTCTTGAATGCTAAGCAACCATAGGATGAACGAGCCATATTGGACATAAAATTCTATATTATTCTACTGGTTATATCTAGAAAATGTAAAGGTCAAAGTGTTATTGAGACGTGCACTTACGTAAGAGTTTGTCACCGTTCTGTTTGCATTTCTTCAAGCTGTGAATACAATCTAAGTAATAATAATATGTACTTAGTTTATGTTGAATAAATCCTGAGCTATGAATACATTTTTAATGAGGCTGGGAATAACTAGAAATGTTTTAAAAACATAAGGTCGTGTTACCCTTTTAAATGCAACAACATAAATGCTAGCTGGCATTAAGCCAGATGAAGTCCTTAGTTGTTAGGGCATGGGGTTAATTAATAACAATGCTAATTGTGGCGATTATTTTAAACTCGTCGATCGGAACGAAACGGGTCGATCTTCAGTTTAAGCCGCACTTGCATATTTTGGTCCGCGGATGGGGACCCATTACCATTACATACCGAGTTTCTTCTGTACCTCGGAAAGCACGTTAGGCCGTGGGTCCCGTCCCGGCTGTCAGTTGCTGATCTTTGACAGTCGTTACAGGTAGTCAGTGACTCAAAAGTCTGACATCCAGTCTTATCAAGAGGTACCGTATTACCCAGAAGTAGGGGTTATGTAGGTGAGATAGGCAGCCGCTCCATGTTAAATACTGGTATTCAGCTGCATCTGGTTAGACTAGAAGCCGACCCCAACATAGTTGGGAAAAGTCTAGGCAGATGATTATCTGGCATGGAAGAACTGATTCAATTGCAATGTGTTTATACTGTTTATCATCATCATCATCATTTAGACGCCTTCGTTTGTGTGTCATTGTTGCAATACTTGCAATGTGTTATAAACTGAAAACTCCAACACAATTTCATCAGAGAAACATAGGTCTAATTCTAACCATCATTATTTCTCTCAGGATTTATCCTTTCATTAGTTTTTCATGTAAGGGATCAGTGAACATGTTAAGGCTCGATAACTTAATTAATATATCGTGTAAAGAGCGTGACATACTTTATAAAATATGGTGCCGAGTAACCGATCTATAATTCAGCGACTTATTTATACGCTGACCTGATTCCGGACGTCAATATACCGCATTAGGTATTCATTAATAGAAATTGATAACCGTATAGTGATGGATTTATTGAGTGCAGGTCGAACCATTTTAGAGATTCTAAGCACTGGCAGTAAGACTAAGAAACATGTACTTAATCAGCCAACAATGGCACCTCTATATCGCGAAGCTAGATAAGGTACAGAGAAGCCTTCTCTTAGAGAAAGGTCGCAATCCACCACATAGGGTGGATTGGTGGATGTTATACATACTACGTACTACCAAATTCACTCACGGTCTGCCACGCTCTGGGTGGAGCATGAGGGAGTGTCAGACTTTTACTGATTAAAACCCATCCATGTTTCTCCATCGCCCTTTGTAATCCGGGGTCACGGTATCTCTTTCGAACAGTCCCGCAACCCCGGGGGGGGGGGGGGGGCACTTTTTACCCTTATGCCCTAAGACCTCGATCTAGGTACCTCACGATGTTCCTTTAAAGCTTTGAAGGCAGTGGTGCACACCTACCCCGTATTAGTAGGTATGTTAAATATGACAGGTAATGAAAACTTAACCAAACAGAAACCCCGAATCAAATTCAAGTCTGCCAGTCTTACTCCTTAGAGACGAAGGCTACCGTCTAAGTTAAACTTATTGCAAACGTAGAACACATTAATCTTTATACGGTTCGCGTGGGAGATACACGATTCGCGACTAGGATCATTTACATGTAACAGCTTCTTACGTTTGCTTTGAGTTTTTCTGAAGTCTTCAGTGTTATAAACGGTACACATGTAGGTACATTAGTGCCGCATGAAAACACGCATCTAGATCGGATGACACGTTTAGGGTCCATTTTCTTTATGGTACGAGTATCTTGGTGATTTCATTTGCGTTGGTGGCAGTGATTGGCACGGGACTGAGATGATAAAATGTTTATGCCCGTTTGTACTATTACTAGGTGGCATTTAAATGCGTGGCTAAACGCACTGCTGGATTTTTAACGTCTAGCTCAGCACTTCTTAGAGTTAGGAAAGACGGGTAATAGTTTATAACAAGACACTCAAACTTAATCTTCTTCTGTTTTATCCACAAATCCCTTCAACAGGTTCTCAGTAGACCTGAGCCAGATGCGGTCATTGCGGCTGTTCTTCAACGATGACAACTGCACATGCGGGCAGCTAGTGGTGGCCTCCCGGGAGTCCCAGTACAAAATACTTCATTTCCATCATGGGGGCCTGGATCATTTGGCTCAAATGCTCCATCGGTGGCACTCGTTGCTACACAACATCAAACTCACTCCAGGTAAGCAGACACTAGAATTTTGTAATAGTATCTTTACAATATACTTGGAATTCTGCTAACGTAAGTAGGCACCGTATCCGCAGGTTCCGAAGAGCCCAACCTGCCCTACCGTCATTTTATGGTATGCCGTCCGGAAGTACAAAAGTCTGAACAACACCCTGAAGAGGGAAAACTTCCCAAAATATCTCCCGAACTTTTCTACGGGAAGATTATGAATGGAAAGGGAGTTATCGAAGATGATCTCTTTTTGAGGAAATGCGTCTTTTTCGGAGGACTGGACAAGGAACTCAGGAGAGAAGTCTGGCCTTTCCTCTTACACTGCTACCCATACAATTCTACTTACGACGAAAGAGAGATAATTCTACAGATCAGGGCGAGAGAATACGAAGAAATTTCGAGAAGAAGACTGGAAAAGATGACTCCTGAACAACATGCAACTTTCTGGAAAACGGTGCAATGTGTGATAGAGAAAGATGTGGTCAGAACGGATAGAGGCAACCCATTTTTCGCCGGAGATAATAATTACAACGTGGAAATTATGAAAAACATATTGTTGAACTACGCTGTTTATAATCCTGTTTTGGGGTAAGAATAATAATTAATTGTTTTGTTAATTACCTACCAGTTATTGGACACAACGGCTTTGCATACCGTATTGCGACCCTCATTGTTCCGTACTAAATGTTAATTATAACCAACAGTAGGTATTAAATGAATGAAGTACTTGGAAACGCAGCGCCATTGGCCCTTACGTATGGAGCTGTTTCGCATTCAAGGCCTACATCATTCTGTCTGTCTGTTTTTAAACTGAAAACAAAGGTACAGGACGAATTTACTTTTATATGTCCATTTACACATTGCTTGCCTCCCAAGATATCTAGGTACTATTACCCGATTGACAAGGCGACTTATTTTCTATTCTTGGAGCAGAGAAGTGATATATGTTCAGAAAATATGTTGTATGTGTGTATTGATCACTTCTCTAACTCCACCTTTGATTACCTCCACTGAATACTTGTCAATCACACTTATGACCAGATTTATAATCGTGCTTGGGCTTAGTCATGTTACTGTCTCTTTGAGTGACAGTAGTGCTTAGCCAAAGTTCGTGCTAAGTGAGGTTTATAGGTCATCTCTGTCTCACACTACAACCTTCCTTTCTTCTCTCTGTTTATAGCTTCATGTACCAGGCAGCCTTTATTATTCTATGCGTAGGACCTACGCTTTATCTGCTTTTTTTTAAAGGTGTTTAATTTATTTTACAGCTATACACAAGGAATGAGTGACCTCTTAGCCCCAGTTCTCTGCGAGATAAAATGTGAGGCCGAAGCGTTCTGGTGTTTCGTGGGTCTGATGCAGAGAGCCATATTCGTGTGCACGCCCACAGACAACGATATGGATAACAATCTTGTAAGATACAACTGTTTACTGTCCAATAATGTAGGTAAACGAAAAGTTATCATATAGCTTCGTTGGTGTCGGCTTTTTTCTTTACCGTAACATTTTTTTTTCATTCTAACTTAATATTTAAGGCTTAATAATATTAATTAATAAGTACATATCGTTGTCTTGCCAAAAAAATGCGACTTGGGTAAACCTATTGGGTAAAACCATGTGAAAATATACTTTGCTTAATGTGTTCAATTGTGTTCGGTTCAGTCAACTCCGAAACACAGTTTTGTGCTCTTCGTTAAAAAAAAATACAGAGAACCACAGAGAATACAGAAACTTCATTATACCTGAATTCAGTTGATCGTTTCTTTCAGTAACTTTCAAGTACGTTTAATCGGTTGTTTAGCGACTCAAATTTATTATTTATGCGAGCTTTGAAGCCAAATCAATAAAGCCTTGTTAGCTTTTCGTAACCTGCCCCATCAAGATGCTTATCTATCATGATTTATGAAATATTTTTATTCGTGTTAAAAGATTAAGTATATGAAATCGATAGATACCTACCTACCTTGGTCCTGCTGAATTTCATGAAGATCATTTTGTAGTACTTGACTTGCTTAGACTTAAAAATACACGGTGAAGGGGTATGGAAATATAGTTTTTAAAATGACATGGTTATCATTAACACTGTTCTAATATCGGGAACTCAAAACAAATAGTAAATTACATAGTTAAAATCCCGTTTTCAGTGTTAATGGTAATTATATGCAATATATGTTTATATATTCCTAACCTAACTTTCGCCATTTCATTTTACTTAGTTTCAAAATAGCGGCCACGCATTAATCTGGTTTTAATCAATAGCTGGCATCGATACAAACCAGTTTTGTACGAGACCAAATCTTCGCAAACGTCGTCGTTTCCGGGTTCCAAGTTTTATACGTGGTCGCTATTTTTTTAATAAAATAAAATGGCGGAAGTTAGATAGACCACGCTTCATACAAAAATCATACAACCCTTTTTTACGTCGAGGCTCTAAACACATGACATGTAGGTACCGGAATTCATGGTAACAGATTAAACGTAATCCATATATATAAATCCCATACAGCTGTTTATTCTAAGCTGCTAAGTTTAAAAAAAAAAATAGATACCTATAAATTATAAACCTTTGAGCGAATGACCAATAATCTATAATACTGAGTCACAGGTACAATCCTATCTTATCACTCTCTACCAGTCTGATTACAACGATACTATGATATTAACATTTCTATTATGACGTTATTGAAAACTCCTACGCAACACCTTTTAATTTCAGAGCTACCTACGTGAACTAATAAGGATAATGTTGCCACATTTCTACAAGCATTTGGAAAAACATGTCGACGCTATGGAATTATTGTTCTGTCATCGTTGGATACTTCTGTAAGTATCTAGGTACCTACTGATGGAGAGAAAAAACCTACACCCCCTTAGGATGAGGCCAAACGAGCATAATTTTTTGAGTCGCGTAATTTCTTCTTCATACATATTTTACGTCGTCGCCTCGTTACGACGTAAAATGCGCGCAGCTATGTATGAAACCGAATTTACGCGGCTCACATAATTACGTTCCTTTGACCTCACACTTATAGTTGTTCTGTTACACCCCTATCGACAACAGTTACCATTTGTAAAAACCATTTTACAAACAGGTCGTAAAAGTAATAAATTGGACACTACTGCACGATACGTAGATGTGCCCAATTTTATTACTTTCCCTCGTTCCAGGAATCAGTTGTTTCTCGAAGAATTGCCATTCAAAATTTAAGATAAATCAACAGAAAAAATGTTTGACCAGTTGTTAAATTCTAAGCTAAGGACGGTCCTTACTCAGTTAATTAATCGAGTCGATTTAATTTTGTCATTAGGGGCCATCCTTTAATCACTTGATGTTTTTTAGGCCACTTTTATAGCCCCCCCCCCCAACCCCTTGTTGATACGTCGGGAGGTTTACGGCTACCCCACCTCCCCCCTCCCAGTATCATGTGTCTTTTTTATTATTGAAAAGACAGATACAAACTGAAAATTAAAAATTTGCATGCTCGGGTTTTATAGACGAAAAATTAATTGCCTGGGTTTTAATTAATTTATCGCTAAAATAATATTTAAAAACACGTCACACATTAAATTCATATTTTACGCCTGACTAAAACGAACACACGTGATTGTCACATTATCCTCTCCCACCCATCGTGATTAACCGTGTTTTTTGCTAACCCCCTCCCTCTGATCGAACCTCACGTGATTAAAGGACGACCCCTAATACCTTTTTTAAAGCTTGTTCAGGCCCTCTGGCTGGGATTAGAAGACATACAACGTCCATTTGCTTATATGCCAACCATTGCCTCGTGGTTGTATTCCCCTCGCCTCTACGAAGGTTTAGATCTGGAGGTTGCTATGCGTAGCCTGCGCGGAAAGGTTTTATAATAATATTCTACGCAGCTTAGGATGTTATTAGGAAACCTTTCCATTGTCAGTCACTTGTTATTCTTCAGTCGTCTTGAACTCCCACGCAAGTCCCGACTTTAATCGACGAAGGGATATGGACGAAGGGGTATCAAAGCTAGATAGAATTGAATTATCCCTAGAAGAAGACGTATGATCCTTTGTCAGTTTGCCTTAGTAGTATAGTATAAGTATTATATCCGATTTTATCAGATGCCTTTGGTTGCGTTCGACCTTTTTCGTTTGCTTACATCCATTGAAAGTTTCGTCGTAGAAAAATCTGTCAATGCAAAAACATTGTTACCAAGAAAATCGTTTAGTGAAAAATTTTGTCGTAAATTGAAGTTATTTCGTGGAAACTTTCTGTTTATTATTAGTAATAAACGAAAGAAAAATTGGTAGGCTTTCAAAAAATAATAAATATTGAACCTTTTCAAGTTTTTGTCCGAGCATGGTCCGAGCCCATTCCGCTACTTAATTAAAGTTGATGAAAAACGCTTTGTTCATTAAGGTCTAAAAATCTGCCAATCCGGTATTAAACAAATAATTAGATTTTATTTCTCTATTGTCTCTTTGGGCTATTCTTTCTATTCTTTGCCCATTCCCTCTCATTGAGAGGAGGCCGTATCCCAGCAGTGGGAACATAATAGGCTGATGATGATGATTGTCTCTTTCGTTGAAGGATTACAACGTTTAGATAATATAATTATTATTAATAGGGGTTATAGTATGAAATTGCCGTTGTATAGTAATAGACACTTCGAATTGACATAAAATCTTCATGGTGTGAGATTTTTGTGTGAAACTCTTTTCACGTGACACCTATGAGGTTCTTCTTTTAAAAATGTACAACATTCGATTTTCGACTTTCAATTGTTTTTTTTATTTAGCTTAGACGTAAAGATGGATACTTCGAAAATCCGAGTTATTTTTGAATACAAGTGAAGTGAAGACGCGGAACTAACGCGGCAGTAACGGCTCGCAATATCAAGATCAACGTTGCGTTTGGAAAGGAGACTGCTAATGAACGCACCGTGCGTTTTTGGTTTAAACGCTTTCGTAATGGAAACTTCGACTTGAAGAACGAACCACGTGGTAGACCGCCCACACATATATATCTATGGCCCACACAGGTGAATAATGCTGAATTGAAGGAGATGGTAGAAGCCGATTCGAGTCAAACTACCCAGGAATTAGCGGCATGGCTTAACGTTACCTTACCTACAATATTGACTCATTTGCATCAAATCAATAAGATCAAAAAATATGAAAAATGGGTGCCCCATGATATAACTGATCTGCAAATGGATCTGCAGAAAGAAATGCGTGTTGAAACTTGTTGCCTTGTTGAATCGGTACAGAAATGAAGGAATATTGGATCGAATTCATTCATTCAATTGAACACTCAAATACCACAGAAATTTCACAATAATTTAACATACACCACAATAAACAGTAACCCTAATTCAAATCAATTAGATACCCTCACGCCTTGTACTAGTACTGAAATCATGAAGATAATTGATAATCTAGACCCATGCTGTAGTTCAGGAATTGATGGTATCACCACTAAAACTAAGTATTAAATGCATAAAAAAGTTAATAGCGCCCAACCTAGCAAACTGTATCAATAAATGTTTCAAGAGTGGCACATTCCCAGATACCCTCAAAATCGCAAAAGTCAACCCTATATATAAATCCGGCACAAAGTCAGATCCCGGGAATTATCGACCCATATCGGTATTACCGGTACTATCAAAAATTTTTGAGCGATTAATTTACACAAGACTAGAAAAATACCTAAACGACATCAAATATATCTATGATCGTCAGTTCGGTTTCCGACCCAAGTCCAACACCTTATGCGCCACAATCGATTTAGTCACCACCATTAGAACAAATATTGACAATAAAAACATTGCACTCGGGATTTTTATTGACCTAAAAAAGGCGTTCGATACGGTGTCCCATAAAATCCTATTATTAAAGCTAAAAAGCATAGGAATCACCGGAGAAATGTATAATATTCTTTCCTCATACCTAGAAAATAGGAAACAAATAGTTAAAATGGGGAACGCGATGAGTGGAGAATCTCCCATAGAATTCGGTGTTCCCCAGGGATCTCTGCTATCCAGCCTCTTATTTACTATTTATATAAATAATATTAAAGAATTAAACTTAATTGGACATCTGACTTTGTACGCCGATGACACTTAGGCCGGTAACAACATAAACACCATTGTAGCCGACGCTCAAAAAGACTTGGACATGCTGTATAACTGGTTTAGCTCCAATTTACTTACTATTAACGCATCAAAAACATCGTACATGATATTCTCGGCTAAAAATAAAAAAATCCCCAGCCACCCAGACTTACACATAAACAACACTAAAATTATTAAAAGTAACTGTGAAAAATACCTCGGACTTAGGTTAGACAACAGACTAAATTGGCAAGCACACATTGATTACATAAAATCAAAAATAACATCGCTAATGGGATCAATGCGCGGGTACATAAACAACATCCCAAAAAAAATCCGCTACAACATTTACAACTCATTAATTCGCTCACACATAAATTACCTAATCGAAATCTGGGGATGCGCCACACAATCTACAATTAAAGATCTACAAATAGCACAGAATAAAATAGTTAAACTTTTATTCAACTACGATTATGACACACCCACATCCGAACTATACAAACATACCAAACTAATGAGCATTCATCAACTTTACACATTCAATTCCTGCGTTCTCATTAGAAAAATTCTTAACAAAACCATACACACACAGTTATCCTTTAACATGAAAACATCGAAATACAGCCAAAGAAACCCTAACCAAATACAGACACGCCCCCCGCGAACGCAATATGGCAGGAAAAATATAAATTACGAAGGTGTCCAACTTTATAACAACCTACCGGCAGATGTTAGGAGCACATCTTCTTTCAACTTATTTAAAGTTAAGCTCAAGCAGTACGTTACAAACAACGCAAAACTACTAAAGTAACGATATAAACACGTCTGTCACACAATAATAAATGTCGACCTACCTACATTAAGAGAGCAAAACTGTTAACTACTGGACTATACTTTACTCTAGTTATGTATTTATTCAATAAGCGAACAATGTATGTTCTTTTAGAATAAATAAAGAATCTTTAAACCTAATTGTGACATGTGACAAAAAGTAGATTGTTTACGATAACTGTAAGCAAAAAATGCAATGGCTGACCCCAGGTCAAACGCCGCAACAGTACCCTAAAGCAAAGCTTACCAATAAAAAGCTAATGGTAACTGTTTAGTGGTCTTTTCATGGTGTTATTCACTAAAGCTTTCTCAGGTCTGGTCAGGCAATAACAGCAGATGATTACTGTGCCGAACTTCGAACAATGATGGTGAAACTGGCAGTGAAACAGCCCCGACTCGTGAATCGATATTCACCATTATTGCTCCATGATAACGCAAGACCTAAAACTGCACAAGAAACCGTTGTAACTCTACAGGAGCTGCAGTTAGAAACTATAGTCATCCTCCGTACTCGCCAGACCTTGCTCCAACGGACTACCATTTTTTTTTTGATTTGGGCAATTTTCTACGTGATAAATATTTTCTTCCCAGGAGGCAGTACAAAATGCTTTCACACAGTTTGTCGAATCTAGCTCCTCAGAGTTCCATCGTAAAAGCATAAATAAAGCATTCCGTTTAGATGGTAGCAATGTATTGATAATGAGGGTAAATATTTTGATTAAATAAATGTTATAGGTATTTTAGAAAAAAAATTGTTTCGATTTTTCAGTACCAATCGGCAATTTCATACTATAACCCCTAATATTTATTTAGTACATAGGAATCCGTATGGTGTCGGACGTAAAGAATCTGCGATCGCCAACTCGCCTGCCAAGCGTGGCGATTATGGCAAAACCCTTCCTGGGGGAGGCCTATGTCCAGCAGTGGACGTCTTGCGGCTGAAATGATGATGATGATATGTCATCTTCTTGAATCTGTATCTTGTTACCACCACTAGCTATAAATTTAGGTTGGGTAATGATAACATCCTCAGCTATCGCGATTCGCGTCCTTGGTATGCGCTGGCCATTATGCAGCTACTTACTTGGACCCTATGTGGCATTCTAGATGTTTCAAGCGCGAGTTCACTGAAGCAGTTGCGCTTCGAATGTGGGAGGCTTGCTGGGCCAACTACCAGACGGACTACTTTCATCTGTTCCTGTGCCTGGCCATCATCGCTGTGTACGCGGATGACGTCATCGCACAGGACCTCAATACTGACGAGATGCTGCTGCATTTTAGTTCTTTAGGTACGTAACCACTTTTATTTCATTCTCCTACCACTAGCATTCACCGACTGAATGACTCATCTTCTACTAAGGAGGCTTTATTAAGAAGGATGGTCCTTTCAGGAGGCCAGATACTGGGTTCAATGTCGGGTGGATACCCGACATTGACAACCCAGTATCTGGTCTGATCTGGTCATGATCTGCTCCTCCTACTCGATTCGTGGTCGTTCTGTGGTCCTGGCAAGTTCTACCCAGAACAATGTTCAACCATTGGCTTTAATTTTAAACAAGATTTATGTGAAACGAGACGATAACGTTTCTTTGAAATCTGCCAGGCACATCTTCTCATGCTAGCTATCAGAGACTGAGTTGCAATACATTTAAAACTTACTTTTATCATCTTTCAGCAATGTACATGGACGGGCGGCTCATTCTGCGTAAGGCCAGAGGACTGCTCCACCAGTTCCGTCAGTTAGTCCGGATCCCCTGCACCCTGGTGGGGATGTGCCAGCGATGCGGCCCGGGCATATGGGACTCCACACACAGGCCCAGCGTCGAGTGTACCGGGGCTCACGACTTCTGCAAGTACGCTGTGCAGTAAACTTGAAGATGGCTTTAGTACACAATTCTGGGTTTTTGAAGTTCATTTAAATTTCTATAACCTGTTGACCACAACCTGTACGCTCAAGCGACATACGTCTTCTGACAGCGGCTTCGGGGGAATCATTGAAGAAGAATTGTTAAGAGCATTCTACGGGTTACCTCAACGCGTCCGAGATCACCCATTTTAATTTGTAAAATTAGGACTCGTCGTCTCGTTGATCAAGTGGTAGCAAGCGTGACTGGTCAGGATGAAATATGGGGGTCAACCCCAAGAATTTAACAAAACACTATCAATCGTTATGAATTTAGGAGATTTGAAACTTCTGGTACAATGCTAGCTTTGTCTTGGAATGTTTGTTGCCACCACCCAAATTGCGGAGCGATGATACTCACGCGAAGGAAGCAACTATTACAGGAAGCTTCGACCGAGGCCTAAGCTGTATTTGATCGCTTCTTGAAAATTGTGCACTGGATGCAACTCACGCATCCAGTGCACAATTTTCAAGAAGCGATCAAATATACTAGTACTATAATAGACGCCGAAGGAGATCCTACTGCAGCTATACGCTGGCCAAGTAAAGTAGGTTCTTGGGTGTTTACTGAAGTCAGTGTCACAGGCAATTTTAATTTCCTATATCAGTATTAGAATGTTACTTTTTAAAGTGCCGTGTATTGATTTCTTCTTACCTAGAAACTAAGTTACAATTTTTGTTGGAGAAATACATTAACCACAGTTAAAAGAGTACAAAAGATGTTAAAAAATATGTGTTTGCGAATAGAAATCGGAATGGCGGAGTCTCAAATTAACGTTAACAATAACTGATTTAAGTATATTTGTACGCTTTTAGAAAAAGTAAATAAAAAGCAAAATATCATGATTGTTGTTAGCAAGTCACGACAAGTAATGAAACAATCACGATTCTAAAAACTAACGTTTTGTTGTTCAAAAAGTTTTCAGGATGTAACGCGACTGAAAATGTGACCTAGTTCTCATGTCCGCATTCGTACACAACATGCTAGGTAATTGTTTCTACTAGAATGAAAAGAAAAGTTAATAAACTACTTTTAGGATTTCTTTCTATTTGTATTTAAAAAATAGGCTGCGTTAAAAATATACAATGAAGCTGGAAGTTAACCTTCAGTACAAATATCTAACAAATCAAAATAATTTATTCTCAGATGTGTGCTTAAAACATTTTAAAGTGACTAATGTATTTATTTAAATTAAAGACGGTATACGTATAATTGTGTATTTAATGTTAAAATGCACATCGTACAAAATTAAAGTAATCAGTACAAATTAAATCAGTATTAACAATTAATTCACAGAAGGAATAAAAAATGGTTTCTGTCAAAGACTTTCGTGGATATGGCCGGGACATATCAAATTGGTATCTAAAATAAATAAATATTGTTCTTTTACTTTTCATTTTAACTTGTGGTACGAATTACCTACCTTCATAAATAATTATCAAAATTGTTACGAAAACTGTACCTGATTAAACCCAGATACTTAATGTTAAATAATGTGTATCTGTATTTCTAATTTCTACCTAGAAAATTTAGGAGCATGTCACATCATATCAAATCAAACATAGAAATACCGAAAATGTTTGAAAAACACCATTAATGTAAAATATTGTAAATTATTGGAATATGTTATTGATTGATTTATTTATGATGACATTATTTTTGTAGGATAGGTTCTTGCTAAACATTTAGGTAAATAAAAAATGCGCAGCTGTTTCAAATATTTAAATAAGACTTACGTACGGTCGACCAAGGTATTTGGCTTACATTTTAACATACAATTTACATTGTAAAATGTTACCAAATAGCTTGGTCGACCGTACATTATATACTGGGTGATTTTTTAAACGATGGCAATACTTTAAGGGCGTGTAGCACTCATGAAAATGAACAACTTTTACTATGGGTTCGACTGATGAGATCGCGAAAAAAATATCAGGTGCTGCCTACAATTTTTCGAGTTACGCGAAAAATAATGGATGGAGCAGATGATATTTTCTTTGCGATGTCATGGTCGATCCTATGTCGAAAAATCACCTTGTATATTATGGAACTTCATAATTGTTTTTATTGTTTATTTGAACAAAAAGTAGGTAGATTAATTATACGCTTGGTGTTATTAAATTCATGCTTTCAGAATGATTTTGTTCCAAGTTGTAAATTATACAAGGACAAATAGAATTCTGGCAAAAGGCGAAACTTCACAAACGAATGGTGTTTATTTTTATAATTATTCTACAATTTATCGAATAGATTATTCTTATAACCATACCATCTTCAAAAAATCAAAATAAGAATAACCGAATAATAATTTTCATAATTTAATTTGAAATTGTACAGTACTTATTAAATCATAATGTAAGATTAATCGTCTGTATTACTAGTACCTACTTAATCAAAATGTCGCGATTTATAATTAAGAATAACTACGGAGTTCAATTGAATCATCTTGAACAAGGCAGCTTATATTCTTGATTAAAAAAAAAAAAAAACATGTATTTTTACAAAGGTTATAATAATATAATACTCATTTCAATGTTTTAGAATTGAACGCTACATAAAAATATTTACAGCTAAGAAAATTTAAGGTACTTTTGATGTGTATTTAAATGTTTCATGCGGAATGCGACCAGAAAAGGTTTTTATACTAATGCTGTTGACTGCGCTTTGTTCGCGTGGAAATTTTGATGTGTATGTGTGACACTAAAAATAGCCTACGACCTATTTATTCTCAGACCTACCAAATATACACAAAAAAAAAAATCGGTCAAGCCGTTTCGGAGGAGTTCGATAGATAAATCGAAAATAAACACTGACACGAGATTTTTATATAAAGTGCTATTCATACACGAAATATTTTCATATTTTCTTAATGTTTATATTTTCATAACGCGATAACGGCCATAACGATTAATATATATAACGAAGTAAAAATTATCCGAGTATATTAAAAAAAAAAACAGAAGCTTGACTCACAAAATAAATAGGACTGGTGTCGATTCTATTGTGCACAAACTAAACTTAGTTTAGGCTATTGTTATCTTTTTCTCTCTAATAAAACGAGAAAGAGACAGACGTAATTTAGAGCTGTTTATGGTGTTTATTTAGTTAGGAACTAATATTTCTATACAAATGAAGGGTGCACGTAAAAACATGTCGACTAAAAACACGGTGAAGCGCAAGGCATAAACTAGTTTGACATCTCTAACTTAGTTCATAGCTATAGCCGTCCTTTTCTCGCACTGCCTTTTAGTAAAAGATAGCAATAGCCTAAATTAAGTTTAGTTTGTGCACAACAGAATCGACACCACTGGCTCCTTATTTTTTAACATCCATTACGCTAGTTTACTACGTCGCCGCGTCGTATACGTCATAGTAAAGGGATTCTCTAAAAATATTTCGTGTTAGAATAGGAAGTCATAATATATTAGAAGATTAATATTTATTGTTGCGAGGTTTCATTTTGTATAAAGTTCATTGAACTTATGGTGATGCCAGTCAGTAGGTTAATCAACTTTGTGATGCTACTACTGTGTTTGCGCAAAAAGAGCTTTCATTCAATGTTTATAAAATCGGTAGGTACCAAGCAGCTAAGTAGCGCGTTAGTTACCCAGCTTCCTACTTTTCAAAGGGTATCTAGATAGGAGTTCAGAACTCGTAGATAGACGCGTTTATGGTAAACAATTAAATCGTGAATTTCACCCTACTGGGTTTCTGTTTCTTTGACAATGACATTTGAATAGTATTGTCTCGACCAATAATGAGTACCTACTGGAAATCGTAAAGATCTATCGTTCCACGACCACGTGCTGACGCATTTTCGCGTGGCCTAAGAATGGTGAGCGCACATCTAACGATTTCAATCTTTGGTTTATAGCCCATTTAGCTTAGGCTTACCGTTACTAATAATAAGAAATAGATATACACATTCTTACCCAACACATGCACTTGTACAAAGTTCCTTGAATAGTCACTGAGATAGTAAGTAAATGATGCAAAAGTAAGTTGACGTAAATACGACATATTCACGGTTAGCCCATTTATGAATATTTTTGACTATTACTTTAATGTGACTTTTGTGTTGGAAAGGGATGGCGCTATACACGATGTCTAGCTCCATCTCTTTTCCACTCTAAAGTTAGTAAGATTGAAAAAATACTACCTACTACTATAAAAGACGATGACTTTCTCAGATAGGGAATAGATTAATGATCACATTTTGCTATTAATTCGTAATATATATTTACCCTAAAATAGTCTAAAATAATATTGTTATACAAATTAAATATGACGTATTAAGAGGCTACAAAACATTAAAAAAAGGTTTATTTTTCGCATATTGTGAATTGTTACGCGTACTCTGTGATATATTATGATCTGCTTGTATTATATTGTGTAAATGTTAATAATATTGTATGTAACGAACGTAATGTATTGAAGAATAGGAGCCATATCTTATTAGAAATAAATGTACAAGCATCCAACCAGCCTTTGTTTTAAACCCTGATGGAATATATTTTCAGAAAGACTGATTTTTGTCACTAAAAGGTGTCTGCGTTCTTTGCGCGTAATTGACTGTGTATAAATTTAAAATCTAGTAGGTAAACCATGGCTAAAAGAAGATAAGAGGGTATCATCGATCGATCAAATTATTAGTCTCTTAGGAATCAACATTTATTATTCCATGCTCAATACAATAAGCACAACGTTTAATACGGCAACGAGTTGCATTATCTTCAATTTCTGGGACATCGGTATTTGGACTTGGCAAAAGCTTTTGACGAGGTCTGGCACGAACACGAATTAAAGCATTTTGAATAATTAGCTGTATCAAAGCTTCCACAAAAAAAAAAAAAACAGAGTTTTGGTTTCAATTTGTATCGTAGTAGGTCATACCAAAATCTAACATGTGGTTGGAGCATTTAACATAAATCGACTACCCCCCCCTACTCTTAGCTGCATCCGGTTAGACTGGAAGCCGACCTCAACATAGTTTGGAACAGGCTAGGCAGATGATTATTAATTGACGCTTTCAATTTGAATCATCTCGTCATTACAACCTGTTATGAGCATCGGTGTCCCTCAAGGTTCTACGTTATCTCCAACTAGGTGTCGGGCCTACGACAAGTAGATACAAATTGTGGTGCTACCCGCATTGATAAGAGATGATAAGATTACTTGTTATTCAATATCAGATAATCATCGTAATGAGTGGAGGGACCCAATTAAAAAAAAGTAGGCTAAAACAGCTGCCCGTAGGTAACGTCTGTACTGTTTCAACAATAACTACTCAGAATTCTATACTATAGCTATAACTAGAAGCGAATGGTTTTGGAGCAGGAATTGACTTAAGTCTAGTCAATCACGACCCCGTGCCTTATTGGGTACACTGATGAAAGCAATCAAACCTCAATGTTTGATTGTTAAAGGCTGTGCTCCGAAAGACTTAGAAGCACTGAACGATCAAAGCTTAGCTTTGGTGTCAGTAAGGATGTTCATGAGAGTTAGTACATAATACTGAGGACAGAATCAGAGTCTGACATTTTTAACCTTTTTGAACGCCAGAGCATAAACGGACGTGCGTGCCCTCCACGCCAAGCCACAATTTCATCACCTACCATTTTGTCACATATTTTTACCTTTTGGCGTACAGGGCACGCGCCGTTCAAAAGGTTAAAGAATCGATAGATGAACATAGAATGACATAACAGGTAAGAAACGGCTTGAATACTGAGATGGCAATGATAGTGATCAGTTATTTGTGAGTAAAAGAAATATCGCACTGGCCCATAAATCCCATAATACTTATGATAATATGTACTTGGGATAACGACTCGATGATGATGACGAGGTTTTTCTAATGCGGGCTTTTGAGGATTACCTTGTCTAGCAAATTAGGAATCAAGAATTTTTAGAATAAAGACAGTCTAGTCTACACGTTGTTTTAGAGTGGTTTTTCAAGTCAGATCATTTGCTATGATGCAGCGGCAGAACCCCAAAGGATGTCAAGAGGGCGACGATTGCCGTTTGGTAGCGGGGCTTGTCTATCCAGTCAAGATATCGATAACCATACATCAAAATGCCTTAATGAATTTGGATTTTGGATAAACCATATCGACACATAATCGACACATATCTATTCTTCTGTTCCTTCACAAGAAGGAACAGAAGAATAGATATGATTGTGTCGATTCTGTTGTGTACAAACTAAACTTAATTTAGGCTATTGCTATCTTTTACTAAAAGGCAGTGCGACAAAATGAAATGACGGCTATAGCTATGAACTAAGTTAGAAATCTCAAACTAGGTAGTTTATGCCTTGCGCTTCACCGTGTTTTAGTCGACATGTTTTTACGTGCACCCTTCATTTGTATGGAAATATTAGTTCCAACTAAATTTGACAGCTCTAAATTACGTCCGTCTTTTTATCATTTTATTATAGAGAAAAAGAAAGCAATAGCCTAAATTAAGTTTAGTTTGTGCACAACAGAATCGACACCATTGGCATCTGATAGAATTGATTGGGGCCAGTGGCGTAGCTTGGGGGCGGGGTGGATTTCTCAAAAACCACCCAGTTTAAACCGTTATCGGGGTTAATTAAAAACAAGTGGCGGCGTATTTTCGGTTGGCCCCAAGCGGCGAAAACCCACGCTACGCCACTGATCGGGGCTTCATTTCCTATATTATGAATAGAAAAAATTAATGGTGTATGTTTAAATTAACGCAATTTATTGATTAATATTTATCAAAATTAAAATCAATCCAAATAATGACGTTTTGAGTCAACATTATTTTCTCAGTTGAGCAGCATTAATCAGTTATTAATTGTTATATAAAGTGATGCAACAGTATGAACTGATTGCTTAGTGTGACCCAATTCAAGGATAATCTTCGCATTTTATTCGCTGTTTGGAGTCAATTAATATGTAAATGGCATCGAAACATTTACGTTGTTATACCCATAGACATAGTATATATACGTTATACCTATCGAGACAAATATGTCTGCTTACTGCGAAAACATGATAAATGCATTTTTTTTACGAAATCGAGTTGAAAATGCAGTTATATGTAATTTTTTACGCTCTATCTACTAGTGAAAACGAATGGGTTAGTCACCAACTGGACACGAAAGACTGGACACACGTGTCCAGTTGGTGAAACACAATTAGTATCACTTATTATTTCGTCATCTGGACACACTAAGATTTTTACGCGTGTCCACTTAGTGAAACTTAAATTTAATCACTTTTATGCCAACTGGACACACCCAGTTTTTTTTTGCAAAAAAGGAGTACAATCCGGTTAAAGTATACAGTCAGGTTAATAAATCATAAACACACAAACATGAAAAAGCTGCCTCACTTTTTTGCTTGCAAAACCTTATTAGCTTAAAAAACCGGCCAAGTGCGTGTCGGGCCACGCGCAGTGTAGGGTTCCGTAGTAGCCAGTAGAACGAACCTGTTGGTACAGCGCCATCTAGCGGCAGCTTTGTGAAACTTATTTTTTTATTTGGTACAAAATTATAGGTTTGTTCTATATTGTGATGACTGTACACTTTAACAGAACTGTACCCTGTTTTTGGAAAAAAAACTGGGTGTGTCCAGTTGGTGAAAACATAAAAGTGATTTAATTTAAGTTTCACTATGTGGACACGCTTGAAAATTTTGGCGTGTCCAGATGACGAAATAATAAGTGATACTAATTGTGAGTTTCACCAACTGGACACACGTCTGTCCAGTCTTTCGTGTCCAGTTGGTGACTAACCCAAACGAATAAGCGCTATGTCCAATGGCTGCAGACATAATGAATTTGAAAAAGTGATATCTCCTCACAGTTTAAAAAAAATGTACCAGTATAACATAATAAATAATCTTATGCCTAAAATCCGTTTCAGTTTAAACAGTTAAACAACAATAAATATGGTTAAGCTTTTTATATTTTATAATTTAAATAGTAAAATGGTAAGAATTATTCTGTGAAAAGATCATAAATATGTTATAAATCTTGTTTAAACAATTTATCTATATTAAAGTTATTTATTCCATTTTACTAGCTAAATACTTCTACTTGGTTAACTAGCTAAATACTTCTACTTGGTTTGGCCTCTACCGAAAATACTAAATAAATGTCGTATTTATGCTTTTTTACCAGTAAGAATGAGAGCGATCGATTGCGTACGCGCTAGGGCATCTAAAACCGACCATTTTCCGGGACCGTTTTTGGGTTTTGTCCAAAACTGGCTACCAGGGTTTTTCGGGTATTTTCGATTCTTTCATTAATTTACAAAATACTTTTGCTCTATTTATTAATTAACATTTAGGTACAAAATTTGTAATATTGGACAGGCGCTCGGCCAAATATTGGAAACCCTTAAAGTGGATGCTCCAGGGTAGCCCGCGAAATTCAAATTTTCTTACGTTTTTTGCAATTTTCAGGCCAGTGCTAGGTTGTTTGTTGATTAATTAAAGGAGTAGGAAACAAAAAAAAAGCAGAAAAAGTCATTTCTACACCTTTATGAACTTGGAGGGTTGTATTGATGATTTTGATGATTATAATTCTGTAACTACATACGTCTTGCAGCCGCAAATAATATTGTAATCAACATTAACCCTAGTACTGGCCTGCAAATTGCAAAAAACGTAAGAAATTTCGCGGGCTACCCTGGAGCATCAGCCTTAAGGAGGAATGGACGCGTTTTTGCCAAAAGCGACGTACGGGCAGGAAGTCTAAACTGCGGAAGAGACTTAGGAGCTTATGATGGAACGACGTGAAAAACTACCCATCCCTTCGGCAGAACTACAGGCATTTAACAAAATGATTAGAAAATTGGTACGACATGACCTTCGATGCTCCAGCATAAGCTCAATAAAAAAAGCGATTCAGTAAACCGAGGGTAGAAAGTGTTCGTCCAATCACTTGGGAGGAGGAACGTAACGGAGTTGACCGAATCTAGTAAGATATCGAAGCCGGTGATTCTTTCGGAAGTTAAAAACTCCTACGGCCAGTTGTACGCATCGCATGCATCTTGATCTGATCCCGAAAATGAGAATTCCAAAGCCATCTTAACCCACCATTTCACAGAAAACCTGCCAGAAGTCAGCCAAGATAAAATCGAGGCGATTCTTTGACAGCTTAAAAATGTACTAGCCCCTGGTGAGGATGGGATAATGACTGAGCTTCTAAAACCAAGAGGAAGTCCACTTTTAGAAGAGCTTCGGGAGATTTTCAACTCGGTCCTGTTCTTTGGGAGAACTCCAGAAGCATGGAACAAGACCCTATTTAAGAATCACAAACTCATTTTGCTCCTTAGCCACGTGTTTAAGCTATCTTCAAGAGTCGTCACGAATCGTCTAGCGCGAAAACTAGACGACTTCCAGCCACCGGAGTAAGACGAGTTTTAAGGAGGATACAGCACTATAGACCACATCCACACAGTGCAGCAGATTATATGTACAGAAGTCTGAAGAATATAATCGCCTTCTGTGTCTAGCATTTGTGGACTATGAGAAGGCTTTTGACTGTATCGTGACCTGGTCAGTTCTGGAGTCTCTGCAGCGATGCCAAATAGACTAGCGACTGAGAAGTCTTTATGAAAACGCCATAATGACCGTCCAGACTCCAAAAGTGTTTGATTGTTCTTCATTTTAGGGATACAAGTTTGATTACCAAAATTTTGTGATAAGAACCTAATAAACATGATTAGTTTCAGTGTAATAGACATACTCACACTAAAACTCTACAGGCAAAACAGGTTAAATGTAGGAAAAATATCAATATCTTAGGAAAATATTGTAAAAAATAATCTTTCCTATCCAGTAATTGATGTAAAATACAATAAGCTATTATAAAAAACTGAAATGTGCTTTTGTAATCAATGAATTCAGCAGATATGACATGTTTGTTATTTACAGGTAAAACATATTAAATGCGACCCCCTTTCGATCTCAATAAAATATTATACAGTTTTTACGAACACCAAATCTTATTTAAGAGTAGGTAAATCTAAAAAGTAGGGTAGTTAGTGCAACATTTTGCATTAACAGTTTTTAACTAAAGAGTTTGCATTAGATCAAATTAAAACGTAAACTTTAAAAAGTGATTTACTCGAATTGACACTATTGCACTTATTACTTTTTACTCGTAAGCAGACTATAATTATAGACTATAATAAATTCATCGTTTTTTTACGCAGTTCAATGTCAAGGGGCAGGGGGCCACATGTATATGAAATAGATAAGGCTTAGTACCCACGAGTGTGGCATTGCGGCAGGACTGTTGGTTACAATAATAATTATGAAGTTTACATTTTTTTACCTTGTTTTGTTTGCCAGGCAGGTTTTAGGAATGGACATGGAAAACGTGAGTTACCTATATAAGGGTGAGGCCAAACGAGCATAATTTTTTGAGTTGTTTGTCGCGTAAAATGATTTACGGAATTTACGTTGCAATACATTAACCATTCATAAAATTACGCTCGTTTGGCCTTAGCCTTAATCTGAATTAAGATAAAAAGGATAGGTACCTTTCCTATTATAATAAATATTGGCATGGCACTAATTAATACTAGATAACTAATCACTAAGTCACAAGACATGAGAATGTAACCGATTGTAGGTTAGGTTCCATATTTTTTTTTGCGATTATATTATCATTATCAATTAATTGCGTTTACATGTATGAAAGAAAAACGGGTAACCAAGCAAAAGCAGACCATATGTGCTAGGCCTTACTAACTGACGCGAAGTTGTAGAGTCATGGTGTGCGAGCATGTTCAGACTACAGAATAAGTAAACACGCCTGTCGCGACGCCGCGCCGCCGCCACCGCGCCGCACCGGTTGACTTATTTTTGGAAATTGTTATGAAATACTCGAGCTGATAAGCAAGAGAGAGATTACAATTTATATAATTACACAGCGGGTGAGGATTGTTTGTCAACCAATGACTATTACTTTTCTATTCTCAGTTATATTTATGCTTGCAATCACTACACACGCGACTCAAGATACAATGTTTAGGTTACCGAAAACAATGCGAGCCGTTGGGCTCTATAAATATTTGCCAATAACCGATGTCAACAGTCTAGTCGATTTAGAAGTGAGTTTACCAAGTGTTCTGAAATCTGATGTGTTAGTTGAAGTCAAGGCTACAGCATTAAATCCCATTGATACTAAAGTACGCGCTCCAAAACCGAATATAGAAACATCGCCTCGGATTTTGGGATGGGACGGCGCTGGAATCGTTGTCTCCAAGGGGGATAATGCGAATTTATTCAACGTTGGAGATGAGGTGTTTTTTACTGGCGACATAAACAGAAATGGCTCTAATGCACAATATATGGCTGTTGATCAATATTTAGTGGGAAGAAAACCTAAGAACTGGACTTTTGAAGATGCTGCCGCAATGCCGCTCACTTCGCTCACTGCTTTCGAGTCAATTTGTGATCGCTTGCAGCTCTCAGAAAAGGACAAAGGCAAGTCTTTTCTGATCATCAACAGTGCCGGCGGAGTGGGGTCAGTAGCGACGCAGGTCGGTAAGCAGCTGGGGCTCAAAGTGATTGGAACTGCTTCGCGACCAGAAACACAAGCTTTTACACGGGAATATGGAGCAGAATTCGTTCTCAACCATACTCAGGATCTGATACCACAACTAGAAGCAAATGGATTTGGAGCAGGAGTTGACTTTATTCTTGTTAATTTCGACCCCGCACCGTATTGGGACACTCTCCTGAGAGCCATCAAGCCTCAAGGTAGAATTTGTTTGATTGTCGACTGCAGTGTTCCCGTAAATATAGCAGTACTGAAAGACAAGAGCATTACCTTGGTGTCGGAAAGTATGTTCACAAGAGCGAAGTATAATACTGAAGATAAAATAAGACAATATGAAATTTTTGAAACGGTTTCCAAGTGGTTGGAAACGGGAAAGCTAAAAACTACCCTGACAAAAACAATGGGACCGATCAACGCTGCTAACTTAAGAGAGGCTCACAAACTGATTGAAGATAAGAAAATGATTGGCAAGCTTGTATTATCAGGATTTTAGTTTAAATAAGGTTTTCATAGAAATACTCATAAGCAATATAATTATTATTTTGTGAGGCAGTGAAAATGTGCTATTGTACGAGTATTTTAATTTTGTAAGTGAAACACAATGTTTATTAAAATAAATCTACACTCAACATTACACAAAATTGTTTTTTGGAACGTAGTTTTGGAACGTGCGAATTAGTAGAAATCGTCACGCGTCACGTAACGAAATGCCGTATGCTGTGTGTGTACTGCGTAGTAGGCTCGAAACACGCACGAACGAAGTGAATGGAGACTACTACACAAGAAGGGTCTGGTGAGCGAATAGACTCCACCATACCCTTATTATTATTAGATTTTTCTTCATGGGTGTCGTTTTCGTGGTTTTTGGGGTCACTGATAATGAAAATGAGGTCAAAATAAAAATCCAAGATGGCGCCGATGAATATTTTTAGTTTTTTTCTTCATGGGTGTCGTTTTCGTTGTTTTTGGGGAATTATAACGTTCCTTACGGGGGTCCCCCGACCGCACAATTTTTTTTTGTATTGCTATTAGAAGGTTTTGCAACCCAGAAGTTAACTATTATGCTACAGGCAGATCCACAAGGGACAATAATTTCGGCCCTGAGTTGAAGATTGAGTAGTTTCCATCGAATGAATCTGGAAATGACTAGACTTGCTGTCTTGTATGGAAAACAATGTAATATCGCGCGTTACTGAATTCACGCGCGAGTGTTGATGCGCTTGCGTTCACGGGAGGTTCGCGCTTCGCAAACCCTTTGAAGTGGGCCCAAATACCGACACTGAACGGGGAACAAGGCGCGAACAGCCACGAAGCGCGTGAACGGGCGCGAAAGCTATCCACATTCACGGTTCCCGGCTTTCACGGGTGTTCGCGGCGCGAATGTGGAGCCTGCATTAGATAGAAATCGTGAGAAATGGGTACGTTATAATTACGATATTTTTTGTAAATTTACTAGCGGCCCCATTTCACCTTCGTCAGCATTAATCAACATTTATCGAGTACCACCATTTTTTATTTTATTTTATTATCTGTGGATAGCATAATAAGCATCATAATAAGGATATTTTCAGGATAATATTTACGTTGACCGTGATACAAATATTTTGAGAAAAATGGCCTTCTTTAACTTTTACATGTATAATTAATTAAATGAATAATGAATAATTATTAAAAAAAAAATACAATTATCAGGAAATCGAAAAAAAAACATGAATGGAAATTGACAAATTTGTCACTTCACTCGTAAACATGGTTTTCTTGAATATTTTTACATCCAATTATCTGTGAAAAAGTATCAGTTACCAAATTTCAAAAGATATCTTGGTCTTAAAATTCGAAATTTTAAAAATAATTGCAGTAAATAGGAAATTTTCAAAAAATACTTGAAATGTTGTAGGTATTACATCGACAACAATGAACAAAGAAACTGGGGGCCGAGTCTGCTATTACAATAGTGTCACAATGGTCGATCATTGATTTCATAATTGTTGATTTTGACAAGTTTGGTAATCTAGTAGTATAGTGGCGTCATTATGACTTTCCAATGATCAACCACTGACACTCCATTGAAAGAAATGGTTTATAATGGTAATCTCGTACACAATGACAAATGAATGACTGACTTACGCGGTAATTCTGCTAAAATTTTGACAATTCCAGCCGAAATTTGCTCAATTAGCACCATTTTGTATTGCAATATAATATATAGGCTTCTATAATAAAGATAATTTAAAACACATAAATGCAAATAAATCAAAACACCGGCCGCTAGAAATAATAAAAAAATTAAAAAACCCGACTGCGTAAAGAATAACTATTATCTTTAAATAAAAACTGAAAAGAAAAAAACAAGTTCAGGAAACAGGACATATTGACTGCAACAGTCGGGACCCATTTTGGATGTAATGATTTTAGTCTAGATTATTTAATGGGTCCCGACTTCTTTTCAGTTTTAATTTAAAGATAATAGTTATTCTTTACGCAGTCGGATTTTAAATTTTTTTATTTTTTATTTTACACTTTTTAGTTACTTGTATATACCATTTTAAAATCCTCATGATGAGCCCTTTATCGAGCCGTTCAGGCTGCAGAGCGTGCCATACATTTGAATTTGGCGCCAAAAATCCGCCATTTTGTTTATTTTTTAAATTGATATACCCAGTGTCACTCTCACAGTAAATACAAATCTAACGACACCTCTCAGGCTAAAATCCATCGAACCGTTCAGTCTGCAGAGCGTGCCAAACATTTGAATTTGGCGCGAAAAATCCGCCATTTTGTTTTATTTATTTTGATATACCCAGTCGATGGTCAAAGGTTGACAACCCGTAACTGCAATGTGTCAAATTTTACAGGAGGGGAAAAAAAAAGCATAATTTCGAAAAAAAAAAAAATAAAAATAAAACAAAAAAGTAGTTGGTAGGTAATCAAATTATTTACTGATATAGCTTAAAACAATAAACTGTCCCCATAGGTTTTTCATTAAATAATCAATAAACAAACAGTTATGAGTTATCAATATTAAAAATACCTCACTACTAACGTGTTACAAGTAGTCAACATTTACTTACGAGCTGTCAATTTTTAAAAAAACATTATTATATTAAACAAACAACATTATTATCAGATTAAACCAAATTACATGTGCGGCAAATTATCGTAAAAAGAATGATAATCAGAAGGTATTACTCCAAAATAGATCAAACAATCGCTGTCTACATTCTGATGTAAATTCGTGGCAGTGGCGTTCTTTGGACGCGCGACAGAAAGTAGAACTGCAAGTCTCTTTCAATGTTTTTGCTAATCGTGGTGCATTATGCGTATTACATGAATTTTCATTTCTTCTCCACCCTATGTAGTCTTTTCCCTGTTCTCTTAACTTTTTATTCATGCGGACTTTCCAATGCTCTGCATCAGCTAAGCCTTTTCTTTTCTTTGTCTTCCTTCCAGTACTATTCCCCTCGATCATACCACTGTCATCATCTTCAGAAGAGCAGGACGTCTGATCCGGGTCATAGTTATCATCATCCTTCGTTCTACTACTCGTGGCTACTACAAGAGAAGTTGATAATCCAGGTTCTAAGTTAAAATCATACGAGTTCAAAATAGTAGGAGAGTCTGTATCAGTTCGTGTTTCCTCAACAACATGAAAATTTCCAATTTCAAAATCATATGAGTTCAAAATTGTAGGAGATTCTGCATCAGGTATAACTTCTACAATACTCTCGACAATGTTTTCCGAGTTATGACTTGGGCTGGAAGGTATCTGATGCTGGTTTATAAATGACGAAGTGGTAATATCGTTCAAAACAGTAATTGATGAACCTGTATCTGTCCCGCCATTATCTTGACAGCTCTGTTCGGCGCTAAATACAGGAGTACAGACTTGGGAATGTTCCAGGAGAACATTCTCAAGTCGATCTGATGTGTTCAAAAGTATCATTTCTCCGTTTCCATTTACCTCGTAGTTGTACAACTGTAACTCGGAAGAGCTCGATGACTTTTGTAATGATTCTTGTGATTGACTTTCGTAGACAAACTCACTCCTCTTATTAAGATACACGTTAACAGAAACTAGTCCTTGTTCCTTCAAGCCCGTTACAACATCATTAAAAAGCTCTTCTTCACTGTTTTTCTCCATGATAACACTAAAAAAAAAGACGTCGAGATAAGTACCTACCGAATTATTCCATTGCCTGCTTAAATAATCCATGTTGAAACTTTATCGCATAGATCTTAGATGATAAAGAATAAATCGCTACTTTATTACGATTATTACATAAAATAACTCAATACTTCTCATTAATTAGTTTTACATAATTATTAAGTTATCGATGATAAGATGGCTTAAAATTTCAATAGTGAGCTTTTATTGAGCGTTCTACGTAAAATAAAAATGAAAACTTACCAATATAACTTCAAGGACACTTTTCGGAAATAAATAGACGTATTTAAAGTTGTAATTAAACGTAAAACTATTTTTAAACAGTTAAAACCCACGCCGTAATGTTACTCTGTCAGTGAATTTTGCGAACTGCATTTTGCGTTGACACCTCGTAACTCGCGCAATAGTGAGTTCAAGTTGATACTCGTTCGTTGTGAGTTGTCAACTCTGGCATAAATTGTTCGAGCGACATTTTTTGTGAATTACGAGTTATCAATAGAAAGATTCGGCGGTTAATTTTAAAATTTTTGATGTACATAACTCATTTTGTGAAAAAATGTGGGTTACGAGTTGTCAACCTATGACCATCGCAGTGTCACTCTCACAGTAAATACGAATCTAACGACACCTCTCAAGCTAAAATCCATCGAGCCGTTCAAGCCACAGAGCGTGCCAAACAATTATACATACATACATACATAGTATACTCTCGAAAAACATAACCCTCCTTCTGGCGCAGTCGGGTAAAAACAGATAAAACGTCAGTAAGCAGTAATGTCACATTTGACTTTGACAGCTAAACACATAAAATATTATTAAATTGTATAGTTTCACATTAATCCACGTTACGCATAACTTAATGTTTTTTGCTATTTACGAACTTCTTACTACTTCAGATTGCATAGAACACTAATAACTAATATGTAAAAATATATATAAATGAAATCTGGCATGATTAGATGTTCAAATTTAATTCTAGTTTTTCGAAAATCATTTCTATTAGCAGGTTTTATAAAAATGGCAACAATAACTGTCAATATAACACAATCAATTCTACTAAGAGACCATTGACCAATGACCGACCAATAAGAATTATTAATTAATTTAGCATAATTAATTTAACAGATTAATTTGAACTTTTAACAAAATGACAATGGCATCGATCAACAATTATGAAATCAATGATAGACCATTGTGACACGATTGTAGGTAATAAGCAGACTCGGCTCCCAGACCAAATTAGGATTTAATGGATGCACGCAGGTCACACTATTACGCTACAATATGAATCCGTCGAATTTGAAGTTATTCATAAACGAAAAAAAAATATTCCAAAGAAAATTATAAAAAAAAATAGCCGCGAGCGGCGAAATTTTATTTTTGTCTATTTGCACTCGACTAATAAGTAAGACTGATCGATTTTATTTCAGACTGATAAAGTTGATATATTGCTCTGTAGCCTGATGAAGTTCACAGGAGTAGCACTGGAGTGCATTGAAAAGGTTTAGGTAATTTTTAATTGTTGGTATTTTTAAATGTATTTTACTTGTGTTTTTAATTTGTCAGAAAAGACAGTCAATATAGGTAGGTACGTTGTGTTTTGAGTGGTTTTTCAAGTAAGATCATTTGCTATGATGCAGTGGCAGCAAAACCCTAAAGAATAACAAGAGGCCGAAGATTGCCGTTTGGTAGCAGAACTTAGTCTATCTAGTCAAGATATCGACAACCATACACCAAATGCTTCAATGGATTTGGATTTTGGATAAACCTTGTGAAGGAACAGAAGAATAGCTAATGGCATCTGATAGAATTGATTGGGACTTCATTTCCTTTATTATGAATAGAAAAAATAGTTATGTCGTTAGCGGATTTGATGATGATTTTTACTAAGTAAGTACCTATAGCTATTTAAAGCAATATTTAATGAGTAAGTATTTATGAAATTAAAATGTGAGCTTATCACCCAAATAATGACGTTTTAGTCAACATTTTTCAGTTAAGTAGCATTGCTCAGCTAAATGATAAAGGTATGATAAAGTGCGCTGATGCAACAGTATGAACTGATTGGTTAGCTTGGACCAAATAAAAAACCAAGACAGCGCTGCGAACAACAAAGTGAAGCCAGCACAAAACTAAGCTCGGCTCTGTGAGTACACGCTCACACGCACACATTTACATCAAACTACAATTAAACTACGCTCAAAAAATGCACACATATTTACGAAACCGGCTTCACTTTATTGTTCGCAGCGCTGTCTTGGTTTTTTATTTGGTCTAAGGTAACCAATCAGTTCATACTGTTGCATCAGCGCACTTTATCATACCTTTATCATTTAGCTGATTAATGCTACGTCTTTGTTTTTTTATTTGGTCTGAGTTGGTTAGTGCGACCGAATTCAAGGTTAATCTTGGCATTTTATTCGCTGTTTGGGTTTAATTAATATGTAAACGGTATGGAAACACGTTTATACCTATAAAGACACAATTAGTTATTCATCGTTTTTTTAAATGGTGCAATGTCACGGGGCCACCCGCCACAATCATGTATATGAAATAGATAAGGCTCAGTACCCACGAGTGTGGCATTGGCAGGACTGTTGGTGTTGGTTACAATAATAATTGTGAAGTTTGTATTTTTTACCTTGTTTTGTTTGCCAGGCAAGTTTTAGGAGTGGACATGGAATAAGTGAGTTACCTATAATGGTGAGGCCAAACGAGCTTAATTTTTTGAGCTGTGAGTCGCGTAATTTATGGTGCATTCAGTTTCATACTAAAGGCCTGTTTACAAACAGGATGTCCTGTTTGTGCCATGTGGTATAAATAGGACTTTTAAAATACAATACACATTCATAAAATTACGCTCGTTTGGCCTCAGCCTATATCTGAATTATGAATGGCACCTTTCATAATATAATAAATATTGGCATGCCACTAATTAATGCTAGGTAGCTAATCACTCATAAGATATGAGTAGTTAATTATTAGGTATACAAGCAGATATGATGACACTAACAAGTACCTACTTAACTTAATTTTGAAAATACCAAACATGAATTATGAAACAGCGCAGCATGTGTGCCCAGGCCTTACTAACTGACGCGAAGTTGTATAGTCATGGTGTGCGAGCATGTTCAGACTATAGAATTAGTAAGTTACACGCCCGTCGACGGTCGCGACTCGCGAGTTCGCGACGCCGCCGCCGCCGGTTGACTTACTTTTGTTTTTTTTTATGAAATAGTCGCGCTGATAACAAGATATTAAAATTGATATAGGTAATTACAAAGCGACTATCACTTTTTTAAATTCTCAGTTATATTTCTGCTAGCAGTCACAACACACGCGGATCAAGATACAATGTTTAGATTACCGAAAACAATGCGAGCCGTCGGGTTCTATAAATATTTGCCGATAACCGATGTCAACAGTCTAGTCGATTTAGAAGTGAGTTTACCAAGTGTTCAGAAATCGGATGTGTTAGTTGAAGTCAAGGCTACGGCATTAAATCCCATTGATACTAAAGTACGCGCTCCAAAACCGAATATAGAAACATCGCCTCGGATTTTGGGATGGGACGGCGCTGGAATCGTTGTCTCCAAGGGGGATAATGCGAATTTATTCAACATTGGAGATGAGGTGTTTTTTACTGGGGACATAAACAGAAATGGCTCTAATGCACAATATATGGCTGTTGATCAATATTTAGTGGGAAGAAAACCTAAGAACTGGACTTTTGAAGATGCTGCCGCAATGCCGGTCATTTCGCTTACTTCTTTCGAGTCACTTTATGACCGCATGCAGCTTTCAGAGAAAGACAAAGGCAAGTCTTTGCTGATCATCAACAGTGCCGGCGGAGTGGGGTCAGTAGCGACGCAGGTCAGTAAGCAGCTGGGGCTCAAGGTGATAGGAACTGCGTCGCGACCAGAAACACAAGCTTTTACACGGAAATATGGAGCAGACATTGTTCTCAACCATACTCAGGATCTGATACCACAACTAGAAGCAAATGGATTTGGAGCAGGAGTTGACTTCATTCTCGTTAATTTCGACCCCGCACCGTATTGGGACACTCTCATGAAAGCCATCAAGCCTCAAGGTAGAATTTGTTTACTTGTTGAAAGCAGCGTTCCCGTAAATTTATCAGTATTGAAAGACAAGAGCATAACGTTGGTGTCGGGAAGTATGTTCACAAGAGCGAAGTATAATACTGAAGATAAATTTAGGCAATATGAAATTTTTGAAACGGTTTCCAAGTGGTTGGAAGCGGGAAAGCTAAAAAGTCCCCTGACAAAAACGATGAGCCCGATCAACGCTGCTAACCTAAGAGAGGCTCACAAACTGATTGAAGATAAGAAAATGATTGGCAAGCTTGTATTATCAGGATTTTAGTTTTATAAGGTTTTCAAAGAAATACTTGTAATAAATACTATATTATTTTATATGTAAACCAAAATGTTTATTAAAATAAATCGAGTGAGCAACTTTTTAGTTTTTTAACTTAACATTAGGACACAAAATTGGTTTTAGATATGGCCATTGTAAGGGTCTCGAACTCGGAGTTAACTAAGCTACAAGCGGATTCATAAGGGATGCAATTTGGGCCCTGATCGTCACCTTTTAACCTATAAAAGTGACGAGGAGAAGGCATTTGCATGGAACAGGTTGTTAAGAAAAAAGTATGCAAGAAATTCAAAAATTGTGATTGCTGTGTAGTTGTATGGAAACCCGCATACGAAATGCCTAGGAATGAGTGACATAATACGCACGAATACAATTTTCAGTAAGAATGAAGATGAATTTTGTCTTTTTTTTCTCACGTTTGCGGCAACAGCTAGTTAGAAGTATTTGTTGAAAATGAAGGATATTGATCATTCAGACTACATTACAGGCACCATCATTGTTAAAGTCCTCGAAATAACTAGTCCTGATAAGGTTTTGCTGATACAAGTTAGTCGATATCATATTGTATTATCTTTATTTTATTGATTCAAAGTAACTTTGACAGACAGGCGAGCAATAGGTAGGCACTCCCAATGATTTCGTAATATTTTATTGAATTCGTATAGGTTCAGTCAAGGAATTGTCTTTGGTTGTGTTGGTTTTCAGAATAGGAGTGTAATTTCAATGAACTACTTTGAAACGATTAGGACTGTGCATATGTTGCCTAATACAACAGATAATAAATATATCTACAGAAGCCTAGCCAAAGAACAGCTGTGATTTAAAACGAGGCAGGTAAATTTTAATTGCGAAGTATGTGTGTTATTGTGAAAGATTGGGGAATGATGTTAGGACGACGAATGCGGTTTAAAAGAAGACGTGACAAAAATTTTAAAGGGTATGCCTCGATTGTATGGTCATGTTGAGAGGAAGAATGAAAGGCGACTACCAAAAGGAAACAAGGCAAATATGAGTGCAAATGCCGAGAGGGGACGCCCTCGAAGCAATTATACACTGATCCTATTAGTCATGTTCTTCAGAAAGGTCAAGAGCGTAGCACTCGTAACAGGTCTGGACGACCATATTGTTTTATCTTAGTTCTGTGAGAAAGAAATAGCGCTCCACGTCTTTATAGCTCCGTCTCGTACCCACACGGAAATGACATGAAAGTAATACTGCTGATGTGGTGTTACGGGTCCCGACTTTTGAACATAAACGGAGAGCAAAAGGAGTTATGTCAGTATCGTAGCAGGTGGCTTCTGTAGTTTTTGCTAACCCATTTATGAAAAAATCTCGATTAAATTCGCACAATTTGTTTTTCAGTTTTAAGCGTAGGTAGTAACGTAGACATAAATATTACAATTCCCACTGAGAGACGGTGCGAATCCGAATTGTAATACTTACCTATGTAATGTAAGTATTATTATGTAAGGATGACTGTACACACTCTCCAGTCAAGTACCGCTTACATTGTGATAAGAAATACGTGATAAAAATTTTGCTCTGTCATTGTGTTGTTTACCAGCGTGACAATGATATTGATATAGGTACTAAGTTGTGATGATAACATTAAAATACGTTTGTTTCAGTTACATTCCTCTCTGCAACCGCTCCACACGCGTCCAAAGTTTCTTACTACAATGGCGAGTTTACCGAAAACTATGCGAGCAGTTGGACTCTACAAATATTTGCCGATAGAGGACCCGGCAAGTCTCCTCGACTTAGAAGTGAGTTTACCAACTGTTAATGAATCCGATGTATTAGTCGAAATCAAAGCTACGGCCGTCAATCCTATTGATGCGAAACAACGCGCTCTGAAATCAAGCGTAGAAAATCCGCCTCGAATTTTGGGTGTTGACGGAGCTGGAGTTGTAGTGTCCAAAGGAGCGAAGGCTAATTTATGGAATATTGGTGACGAAGTATTTTTCACTGCGGACATTAGGAGAAGTGGCGCTAACGCACAATACGTAGCTGTTGATCAATATCTAGTGGGGAGAAAACCAAAGAACTGGACTTTTGAACAAGCCGCTGCTATGGGAGTCATTGCACTCACTACTTTCGAGTCACTTTATGATCGCTTGCGGCTCTCAGAGAAGGACAAAGGCAAGTCTTTGCTGATCATCAACAGTGCCGGCGGAGTGGGGTCAGTAGCGACGCAGGTCGGTAAGCAGCTGGGGCTCAAGGTGATAGGAACTGCGTCGCGTCCAGAAACACAAGCTTTTACTCGAGAATTCGGAGCAGACATTGTTCTCAACCATACTCAAGATCTGATACCACAACTAGAAGCAAATGGCTTTGGAGCAGGCGTTGACTATATTCTTGTTAATTTCGACCCCGCACCGTATTGGGACACTCTGATGAAAGCCATCAAGCCTCAAGGTTGGATTTGTTTGATTGTCGACAGCAGTGCTCTGGTGGACTTACGGCCATTGAAAGATAAGAGCGTTACTTTGGTGTCAGAGATGATGTTTACTAGAATCAAGTATCAGACAGAAGACAGGATGAGGCATTTTGAGCTGTTGAAGGAGATATCCCAGTGGCTGGAAGACGGGAAGCTTAAATGCACTCTGAAGAAAACGTTGAGTCCTATCAATGCTGCCAACTTGAAGGAGGCTCACAAACTGCTAGAAAATAAAACTTTGATTGGAAAGCTAGTGCTATCAGGATTTTAATTCTATGTCAATATTTAATAATTGTCAATTGTTGATTTAATCTAGAGCTTTTTTTATAAATTTTTGCATAAAAGTTTTTAATACAATATTTTTCACGTTATTTCAAATACCATTTTCAAAGCAAAGTCAAAATATTGTCATAATACCTGAAGTCGTAGTATTAGTGTTTTCTTAGTTCTACAGGACTTTTTGATATAATTCTCATTGATTGGTGAACCGTTGCAATAATTTGCAACATATACATACTTGCGAGACTAACAACAAAATGACAAAAATTATTAAACGCAAACTTACAGATTGGAAATACGGTCCATTTTTTTTGAGTTCTCCCAGTATTTTGCCGCTGGAATTCGTTAGATGCAGGTATCGCAGGATAGGCCGCTGGTGGCTTTGCATGGGACACCTGTGCCATTTATCCAGCAGTGACTCTTTCTAAGAAAATGATAAAAACAAACTCAAAAATACGTTTTAAATAATTTTATTCCACATTACTTTTGTCCAGAAAATGATCCAATAGTGTGTGAAGAGTTGTTAAGAATGCTAGGATCAAACTCTTGTCCTATAAAAGGAGATCCCGGTGCATTCCATGCTCGCTTCAAGACATCCATGTTACGAATCTCGTCACTTGTTGGTAGGCCCTGCATCTTTCTCTCTTGATTCCATTGCATTTCACGAACCTGAAAATAAAGTATAATTCAAGGTTTTAAGTTTGATTAGATTTGGCAGGCGTTGGGATGGTAACCATTAACCGAATCTACTTTGTTTTTTAATAGCCTTCCCACTGCTGGCCAAATGCCTCCCCCAAATCCTTCCAGGTACTCTTCTCCTGTGCCACCTCGCACCAGCCTTCGTGATGCGATCATGTTGTCACCTCTTTTTAGGCGGGCCTCGCGGCGGCGGCGTCCATTTTCGGCTCAACTTATGTCAAACTAACTTTTGCCTGAGGCTTCATTAGCGTGGAATATCTATTATCGGAAAGCATTACCAGGATAGAAAGTATTCTATATTATACATCGTTAATTTTATGGCGTTCGGTTCCAGAACGACCTAAAAATAAGCGTGTATGATCATGGTTTTTCCCGTTCAGGAGTTATGGGATGAAAAAGTGACAGACAGGCAGTACTACTATACTATCGCAGTTATAATATTAGTATAGATGTATATTTGGGACTTTAGTGTAACTCTGCCTTTACTATCTTCCAAGTTTCTCTTAGCCAGAAGGCAACAGGGTTGATTTTATCTCGTCATTTTGTTGAAGATCTAAACATCGCATTTAAAGTGTTATTTCATGTTAGAACCTGAACTATGGTGACCAAAAGTGTTCGCGACGAACGTCACCAAACAGTGTACATAAGTGTTTTTATCGTAAAACAGAGTAGATTCAGTGTTATGGGCAAAATAGTGACGAATAAATAAGTGCATCAGTGATTAGAAATAGTAAAACAGTCATTTACATAAGCGCTAGACACATATAAACTCGCAAGTGGAGTTTATAGTTTAATTTAGTCATTTTAGTCAGATCCAGGTAGCCTAGGTTGCGACCTAGGCCTGGTCTAGTCTTTTTAAATAACTTAGCCCTTCAGGAACTTTGACGAGAGTATGACAGTCTCGCGCAACCATTGAGCGCAACCAAAGAGTATAATAATAATAAGGGAGACCGCAACTATCTTTGTTCGTAACATGTAAATTCAGATTGACAGTTGAAGGATCGACAGGGTGAAAAACATAGACACGAAAAAATAAATAGTAGAATTTGATAGGTCATGTACCCTCCTTGTATATGGCAATTATATACTTACAGTTACGGTGACAGTTTTCGTTTAATTGAGCCTGAAAGATCCTTCAACCAGCCAATGTTTGAAAAGTTGTCTGGTTTTTTGGAAATATTTTTTAAATATCAATAAAGATTATCGTGATTTTCGTGTCTGTACATAAATAACCTTATGTAAGAGCCATGTGATGTATATTATGTACTTAGATATAAGCATATAATTGTAATTTTTCAAAAAGTTTTAAGTACCAATAATCAAAATTTTAATTAATTTTTTTCAAAATCAGGAAGCGAATCAGGGCTCGCGTTACAGTAAAGTTCTGGAGTACGATAGTAAACACAAATTCATAGAATCGTAGTCATCAGTACGGCAAATATAATTATTATTAACAAGTAAACAGTGAAAAGTAGTGCGATAAAAGTCCTGAAGTTCTGAATCGCTTCCTGAAATAGTTATGAAAGTTTATCAGTTTATTAATTCCCAGTAACCCTTTCCCCTTGCTAGGTACTATGCCTGAGAATGTATAGATAAGCTATAGCTAACAGGTGTAGGACGTCAGTGCCGTCTGGGAGCGAGGTATAGTGTGTATACGTGCGCCCGGTGTAGAAAGGGTATAGGCAGACAGTCAGCTAGGTACATGTATGCATCCACGCCTTCAGCGATCACGCCCGTCCGGCACAAAAAGAAAACTTTAGTTTTCAATAAATGCTACAAATCTAAGTATAATTGAAGCTGTTTAACAATAAAATACTATACTAATGAAACCAGCGTATTACTGTCCAACTGGTAGGCAATGGCCTCTTCTCATTCGGAGAAGGCACAAGCACATCACCAGGCCTGTTCAAGAAGGGTTGCGATTTCAAACTTATATTAATTGTAAGAGCAGGTTTCCTCACAATGTTTTCCGTCACTGATGTCAAGATAAACTTAGAAAGAACATATGAATTGAAAAAGTCACATATTGTTACTTGAACCCACAACCTAGTGCATGTGAAGTGAGGCCTTACTTAAAAAGGCCTTACTTAAGAAAAAAAAGAAAATATAAATCACCTTTGCCACATGGTCTTCTGGCAAATCATCGAGAGGTCTAGAACAGTCAATTTTGTCCAAGTCTATAGCGTCTTCACTGTTTAATAACTTATTCCACCATCTTTCTTGCACTTTTTCTGTAAATTGTAGAAATCAATAGGATTATTTAAATGAGCAGCTGGGATAGTGTAACGCTACATGTTTGTTTTAGTGTTTCTTCTCAGAGTACTCAGGTTGGAAACATCAACCTTTACTTCTAAAACATGAAATGTGTAAGTGTTTTACACATTTCATGTGATTTACATTACATTACATTGGAACCAGAGTGATCTTAGGCACAACAGTATGTAAGTGTACCTCATTACTTAGATTAGTGTGGCATGCCTACACTTAGCAGACCGCACCAATGGGGTGGCTAAGGCAAAGTAAATCTCAGATGGCGCCACCATAGTTGGTCTCTATCTGACCAATGAGGTTATGCTATTTTGAAATATAAAATGACATTACCACATTTTCAACCAATGACGATGTTTGGGTACCAACTATACTAGCGCCATTAGATCCACAGTTAGCCTCCCCATTCTATGGTGACATATTATGATCCCTCAAGGAAGAAGGCAATGAAGGGCCCTAAGATAACTGTAGCATGGAAGTATTATGATTTTTCTATCCGATTGTGTAAAAACTTATTGGTAAAAATGTCACTTAGATCTATCCGGTTCCAACGTCATTAAGTATCAATAAAGCGAGGACAAGTAACTGTTACCTAAATGCATCACCAGTTTCCCTTCACTGATGCTCCAGAAGCTATCCATGATCTTGATCTTGTATGGCAAGGAATCCTTGATGATGATGGTACCATTCTTCTTACACATCACACATATGTCACTAGCGTTGATTGTCACTTTTAAGTCCTTGGATGATTTTATGTCTGTTGGAAGCTTTACAGTAACATCTGGAATTTAAAATGAAAAGGTGTTATGGTAATTCTTGGTAAAGGACACAAAGGGCTCCTTCAAATTTTTGTTGAAGTTCTAACACCATATAAGTAAACAAAAATTTATGTTGTCTATTAAAACTAAAAAACCAGACTACTGAAAAATCACGCTTGAATTAAAATTGGGGTTTATAAGGTAAAATTAACTCCTCCTATTTTGTTGAAGTACAGGACTAATTGGCCTGTAGTATAGGCAACTACAGGCCAATTAGTCTGATGGCAAGTATATACAAATTGTTTGCATCTATCATCCTAAGTAGAATAGCACCTACAATTGATGACTCACAACCAATAGAACAAGCAGGTTTCCGTTCGGGTTTTAGTACAACTGACCACCTACAGGCACTGGAACAAACAAAGGAGAAGTACAAAGAATTTAACAAACCTTTATATCTAGCATACATTGATTACAGTAAGGCTTTCGATACAATTAGTCATAACTCAATCTGGGAAGCACTGAAACTCTCCAACGTCGATGAAAAATACATAAACATTCTGAAGAACATGTATGCTAACAGCACTAGTAAGGTAAAACTAGAAACAATAGGGGACCCAAGAATCAAGATCGAAGAGGCGTGAGACAAGGAGACCCCATCTCACCTAAACTCTTTATAGCTGTTTCGGAAACTGTCTTTAGGAAGCTAGATTGGACTCACAAAGGTATTAAAATAGGCAAGAGATACCTTAACCATCTAAGGTTCGCAGACGATATCGTCATACTGGCCGAAACACCACACACTCTAGAGGAAATGATTTGTTCATTAGCCACGGAAAGCTCCAAGGTAGGTCTGGAAATGAATGCAAACAAGACTAGAGTAATGACGAATAGTTATGAAAAACCAATATGGGTCAAGGGAAATCACATAGAATATGTAAAAACTTATACATACCTAGGAAAACAAGTGACATTCAGCAAAACAAATAATGAAGAAGAAATACAAAGGAGAGTAAACATCACATGGCATAAATATTGGTCACTAAAAGAAATCCTAAAAGGCCACTACTCCTTGAATCTCAAGAGAGTAGTAATGGACACTTGTATACTACCCTGCCTATTATACAGCTGCCAAACATGGGTCCACACCGACAGGACCAAGAAAAAAATTACAACCACCCAGAGGGCAATGGAGAGGAGCATGCTAGGAATAAGAAAGATTCACAAGGTGCGAAGTACAAAAATTAGGGGAAAGACTATGCTGACAGATGCTCTAACACAAGCACTAGCACTAAAGTGGCGGTGGGCAGGACATATCGCAAGGCTCACTGTCGACAGATGGGCGATACAAGCCACTAACTGGAAAGGACCATCCGGGAAAAGAAAGGTTGGAAGACCATACAAACGATGGGCAGACGACATAGCCCAGACTGCTGGCACAAACTGGCGGACCCTTGCCAAAGATCGGGAGACTTGGAAACGGATGGAGGAGGCCTTTACCCGATATGGGACTACATCTCCAAAAGATACCCAAACAAATAACACTACTAACTAGAATAAGACGAACACTAACACAACTAACACTTATTGCATTTAAATAAAGTAGTACTTAATATAAAAATGTTAAATATTGTGAGATGAGAAATAAAAGGCTTATTATTATTATTTTGTTGAAGTTGGTTAAAATACAGCCTATGTTACCCGGTCCATTATATCTCTGTAAAATCACTGCATAAGAATGACTCCACAATGCATGAAGTGTTAAATAAGGGCAACATGAAATACCTAGTTCCATAATATTCTGTGACCACAAGTATTTCTCCCTTTCGGCACCATTATAAGTGTCAGAGTTCTTTTGTATTGGTATCTCAGGCGGTTTGTATTCTTCTGGGAATGTCTTCGAAGTACTGGTCACATTACTCGGAGAGTCACACTGAAGCTTTTGGATTTGTTGATCTTCCGGAGACTTTTCTGAAATTTCAACTGGTTTCTTGGTAGGTTCTGTGGTAGTTGCTTCATTATCACTTTGTTTTTTCTCAGGTTCTGTAGTAGTTCCTTCATCATCACCAACATGGTCACCTTCAGCGAGAACTTCCACCTCTTGAGCTACAGTTGAGCACATAATTTCATTGTCTAAGTCAAAAGGCATCTGTGCACCGTTTGGACCTTTCCAGCTTTTAGGGTCACATGTTCTGAGGACTTTGATAACCAGCTCCTCAGCCACTCCTGGGGGGAAGCCCATGTTTTCGTATGCACCTGTAGGTACATAGTAGAAATCGGTCCTGGAAAATATTTGAGATTGAGTGTGAAAGTCAGGTACATAAAATTACTGAAAAACTCATTAAAAATACTAGTATTATTTTAAGCCAAGAGGAACTGAAAAACGGATGAAAAACCGAGTATTGAGCCACAAAAGAGTATTGCTACAGCAAGATCCTAACTTAATAAAAAGTAAACAAAACCAGTGAAACTCACCTTCTGGCTAAAAAACCGAATATGGATGATAGAAAACCTAAGATTGATTTTTCATTGACTAATATTGACGTCAATACTTCGTCATATTTTGTTATGTCGGGATATTCAGACATATTTGCCGTATTTTATGCATAAATCCACAATATAATTTTCAGAGCTCTAATTTGTTCATTTTTGACATCGAGCCGCTGAGCGAAGCCAACGAACGAAGAACGAATGACATGACATTGAATGAACTTTTAAATGACAACATGAACAAAGGTTGCGTTTCTTTTCACACATCTCTGAAAACACAAATGAAACGAAAACATGACATGAAAATTATTTATTTCTATGCAGTTTTTCTGTGTAAAAATAACAATATAATATCTGAATTGTACAAGAAAACTCATTCGTTCTTGTTCATCGCACGTCAAATATTATTTTTTAGCGTTGGCATCCCAAAACCAGTTTTTAATTTGCATTCCCGCCACTTGGCGGAGTTACTTTGCTTTCGAAAGTTTCACATCCGCAAGAGAGCGGCAAGGCAAGGCGAAGTGAAGTAGGCAAAGAAGTCTCGCGCGCGAACTCGGTACGCTGCAGGCGATGACCGCATTCATATGAGTTTTTATTATATTGTGTGTGTGCTGTCGTGTTCTCCGATCCGTTAAGTGTTTACGAAAATGCTGTATAGGTGAACTTTTAGGATATAAAGTGTTGTGATAGTGATAGTATCCTCTTCTTTATCTATTACTGTCTCTTGAAGGTTGTAAAAATGCCTTGCTCAGCGGTAACTTTGTCCATAGCAACCATTACAGCAATCGTGGCTGCTGCTCTAATGGCTATAGCATTTTCAACGGATAACTGGCTTTATATTGAAGTAAAGCGCACGAGTATACAGGTAAGGAATTAATAATACCTATCCAATCATTATTAAGCTATAACTACGGTAGCTTTTTAAATTATTGTTTATTTGTTGTTTTTTCTGCCTTATTTTCGAGTAATTATGAACTGCATTTTAGTACTTTTAGTTAGTAGGTTATAATCCTCGCTGTGTTTGTAGATAGATTCAGGTCAAGTAATTTTAAAACTAACCACTTTTTATTTATCAGTTGCCTCTTCGAGTCGCCACGAAGTCTTTAAAATTAACCAAACTATCGGTAGATCTTGTCAGTTGTCATAATATCATCACTGTAAGTTACAAGGTCGAAGTCACTTAATCGTGAAATTGTTAAGAAACTTGGAGAACAGCTGCTGCTAACACCTTCCACCTAACAAACAATTGATTAACATCTTAGAATTTTTCATTGTCGATTGTTTAGCATCGAGCGCCAGTGAATACAATCTTGATCATCAATAAATCTTATGACTTACGAAATTTCCCTTGTTTCATTATGAAGTAGTGGAACAGACTCAATAAAACTCATCGTAGCACGTATTCTTTCGAGTCCTTGCCGAGGCACCGTTAGAGCAGACACGTTACGCATAAATATGCACGTATTAATGGCACGGACAAAATTGTGGGTAACTGTACTGTTGCTACTCCTGTGCACCTAGAGGTGGAGATAAAGAAACTACGACCGATAACGATACACGGCAAACAATGTTTTAAAATAAAATAGTTTATTTCAGGGTTCCTCTGCAACCAAGAAGTCATCCACATACACAAAAACTTAAACATTTGCAGAAAGCGCGTAATTTGCAAAAACTGGAACATCTCACGGTTAATTTGCTTGTTAAGTGCGTCGGACTTTTTGTAATGACAGCCCGACAGTTTCTGGTTTCTTTTCTTGATTTGGGGTCATGTTTTTTTTTTGCGATACGAAGCAACTTGTATCGCCTTGTCCTCTACCTGCTCGCGAGGACGACTTAATTTTTTGCTGGTTCATAATAGGGGTGGCTTTAAAAGCTACACGTAGACAGGTTCCTACGTGTCCAATCCCTCAGCATCGTATCTTTATCGCAAATTTAAATGGTTTTGTAACCTTTTTTGTTGTAAGTGACTAACTTTGTGCCCAAATCTTTTTTAGCTAAAAATACCTACATTGTTTAAAGTGAACAAGTTTATTTATAGATTATGTAGGTACTCGTATGTCTATTCTATATCCTCACATTATTTAGTTTTTCTGATACTTCACTAGTGTGTTCATTCATTGGAACTCGTATAGTTTTATAGTTTTTTGTGCTACCTACTGCATAACAGCATAGGTGCAGCAAAACTACATCAAACACATTAATTTCATCACCACCAATTCGAAGATGATGAAGTAAAAATTTAATAGGATACTATAAAAACAGCTGTTTTTACGGGAACTCAAGAACGAGTTTTGTACGTAAACGTTTGCTAATGATCACATCGATTATAAAAACGTCTAACAGCGTCATGGTTTTAAATAAAAACTCAATAAGTATTCATTATTAACTTAATACTTATTAAGTTTAGGTAGGTATTATACTTGCCTATCTGCTTGACCTCTCCTGAACTATTTAATACACAACCAAATTAAAAACTACCCTCAGATTCGAATTGCTTATTAAACTGAAACTCAACTTATTCGGACACTCTTTCCGGAAAAGAATTGGCTTTGCAACCGGCCGACTTTGTAATTTCCCGTCCAATACTACTTCTCATCCCATAATGCGCACAAAATTACATAGAGAAAATCTAATCTCACTTTATTATCACTTAACAGCATATTCAATGCGGCTTCCAAGAAGAAAATTACTTACCATAATGCCTAATTGTAGTTTGCAAGGCGTCCCAGAGACGTGTAGCGAATGACAAACTATCTACATATCCAAGTCTATTAGATCTTGCAAAGACAAACAGTTGAAAGCTTGGGAGAAATCGATCGTGAAAGTGACGAAATCTGTGTGAACATCTTTCTGAACATGCATAGTAACTACGTAGTTAGTTACCGCGTTACGATATAACCGTAACTTTTATGTTACATCATTGTTACCATTGCGACTTTATCCATGCAGAAACCAACAAATTTGGGAATAGAAAATACTGGAGATTACGTGCTGTTACGATTGTCTTATGTTTTCGGTCGAGCAACTTTAAATGACAGCAAAACGTTTCTCGGTACTCCCTGAAATTGTATACTAGTTTGAAAGACCATAAAGAATATGTCTGGTTTCTGAAAGCTATAATATGCTAACATACATACCTATGTACATTCATTCACCCCTTTTTCACATGGCGGAAACAGCAGAACGGCAAAAATATTTGTTTATTTTAGTTGGCACCCAACAGAATTTAGGTCGTTGGTCAGGAAATTGGTGACGACGATCAAGAACAGAAATTTTAATCAAATACCTACTTAAATAAATGAAGTTCGTGATGTTCCTGCTCCGTTGAGTTAAATACACAGTCGCACAGCTTAATACACAATTACACAGTGATATGATATGAAAGTCACGACTCACGAGTGTAGAGTTAGAGAATTACCCACTATTTATGTAGGTAGAGCACAATCATATTTTTATACTTCGCAATACTCTAAGCATAATTAATAATATACCTACTTTATCAATACTACTATTAAGTTTTGCAGGTTTAGATATCAGAAGTTTCGAAGATTACCCCATCTTCGAAACTGCTGATCCGATTCCGAAAATTATTTCACTAATGGGAAGTTACGCTATCTCCGATGACTTACTATAGTTTATTTGAAAAAAAAAAAAAGTAGTTCCTGTAGGATAATTTCCGACCATAACGCTTTGAAGCCGCTTGCAAAAAAAATATTTTAAATCCAGCTTCACATTACGAGTGAGATTTAATCATTCCATACAATTTATATTATTGTTTTAAATGAGCTCAAATATTTGCATGAATGAACATTATGAGACTTTCATTTTGCTGATGCGTCTCTTCTACGTTTGGACAGTTTTTTTAAGTTACGCAAAGGCCAAAGAAAGTGGTTTATGCAAATAAGTATATTCTGTGAGTGCGAGATGGTTTTAGTTTTATGCAACGAACGTACATAATAGGAAACGTTAATTTAGAGGAATTACAAAGACTTTCTAGTGTAACACCTATCGTAGCTTCCTTTTATTTTTGATAACTGAATCCATTACGTTAAGAAGCCATAAATAAGGTCACTGACAGTTTCTGGTATGGTTCCAAGTTAGACGGTGAAAGTTTGTACCTGTACCTAGGATCTAGAATTCGTTTTTTTCAGTTCTTATTTGGTTAGATGTACAACTGCACAAGACTTGCATCATGCCACAAGAATTAAAAAAAACTGTATCCTTTTTACGCGACTACGCCATCAAAGTCCTTCCTTTTGACTTCTTTTTGATTTTTTTTAACATCGGGCTACACTTGACACCAAGACAATCTTCTATTCATTGACTCCAAAAGTTAGTTAAAAGAATTCAATAAACAAAGAAAGAAACTCGAGAAACATTTCTATTTACGGATGAAGCATAACATCTGGGAACTAAGGGATGAACACGAACTGTTTGTTTATTGCCTTAGGTACCAGTTACCTGGCGAGAGACCGGATGCAATGTTTACTTCTCCAAACAAATAAACGCCAATTATAAAAAATATTTAGATTTAAAAAGATGGTGATTAAGCTTCTCTAAGCCTGGTAGAAAGGCTATTGTACAACGTTGTAATCATAGGTAATGTCTAGACCCAAGGCTCCACTGACATGACTGACAGATGGTATTTTAAAGCTTGGTTCTTGTAAAACGGACACGTCTGGTTGTCTAGCTTCCTGCCTGGAAAATTGTTAGGGTAGCAGTGCACTGTTCCTTTACGTTCACAGGCTTTATTATTGTCTGGATTGAACTGTAAATTTCAAACAAATATTTATGTTTGTTTAACAAACCGACGACTCACGAAAATTCCTAAATACGTGTCTACATACACATCATCGACAATGGGTGATTATCACGGCAACCCGCTTTCCTGCACGACGACACCCACTTCTCACGACTTCCGACTACAATTCTTTTATACTATTCCGCTTTCTTGGTTTCATAGAAAAGTCAATTGAAAGTTCAGTTATGTTTGGTTACGTGTATCGCGGCAAAAACAAATTGAAATAATATTCTAAGCAAAATAGCTTGAATGAAGACTTTTTCATGGCGACCTTTGCACAGTAAAAAAAATAGACCATTCATTCTTTAGTCCATTACTTACACCAAAATAGTTACTTATACGTAAAACAGATGTTGCCTTATAGAATCATCAAAATCAACAACAACAACATACAACCCTCCAAGTTTATAAAGGGTTAGCAATGACTTTGATTTGAAAAAATCGTTCCTTGACTTTTATGAATTTAAAGGGTTGTATTGATGATTATAATTCTGTAACTACGTACGTCTTACAATCGCAAGAAAATTTGAATTTCGCGGGCTACCCTGGAGCATCAGCCTTAATGCAATAATAAAAAAATATATATTTATGTATATAAATATTTATTTTGTTCGTTTAAATTAAAAACTGAAAATAAGGAAACATAAAAAATAAATACGGTTTATTTATAATAGCGAGAAGGTTTTTAATAAACAGAGATTTAAATAGATAATAACGAAAAAGGATTTAATGGGTTTGATCCACAAAGTTTTGATCACTTCACTATTCAATCACGTTTCTACCAAATTAATTCAATTCAATCTCAGCGTTTTCTAGTTGGTTCAGATATTTTTTTCAAACAGGTTAGATGAAATAAGGGGAGAAAAAGAAACTTATTCGGTGTCATTCGATATTTGCGTCCATACCTACCATACAAGCTGTATTGTGCGTCTTGAAATTACTTGCTCAACATTGCATGCACACGGATATTGCACGGTCAAGCGTGATTGCAGCTTCTAACAGTCTGTTTAATCACCGGTAATTGTAGCTTACCCACTAGGGGTGGAACCACGATGTGCTGTGTTTAGAAATGGCTGACGCCACGCCATGTTAAAGTCGACAAAACCAGCAGCTTCATTGGCAATATTTTGTTCGTTTAAAATATCGCCATTTAGGAGTCGTGAGAACTTGAATACCTACCTACAATATTTTCATATTTACCTACAAAGCTTAGGAACTAAATTGGCGGTCACATTATGTTAAATAAAAATATTGCCTGTTGCAAACCAGAAGTATTTAAAAATATTTGTTCATAATTAACCGGAGACAATTTGGTCATTATGTCACTTGATTTCCAAGTATATTACGTACGACACGCAGAAAAGGGCCATGTGAACGTAAACGAGGCTGTTTAAAGAACAGCTGTGCCGCTTACTTTTAAATAATGCCGCCATATTTGTATGGCATTCTTTTTTTAAAATGACATAACCGCTTTAAATTGATTGTCCGAAAATAAACAAATAACTATAAATCTTGGAAAGTGTAGATAATCTATCTGGTTCTCAGATCGTTTCATCGCAATTATGGTTGCCTTTCACAATTCTTTCCATGGCTTATAGTTTTCCGGCCTTTCACTGAACTTGAGACGGCTAATGGCTCATGAACAAATGGTCAATCCTGGTGTTTTCGACACATTGACAGACTACATACTTACTTATTTTAATACATAGATGTTTATATTTCCCCAAATTGCTGTGGAAAAGCTATTAGATAGTGGTTGAATTATGTCAATATTATTTGTCAAAACAAAATGTTTTCAGGAAAAACATGTTTTGGCACTTTATATATTTTCTTCTTAGACTCATTTGTCTCAGTCAAGTAGGTCCAGAACTTCTGTTATGTGGGATCAAAACCACAGAAAACAAGTTTTTAGAGCCCCAAAACTATTGTTCGATCTCACACTAACTAAACTTAATGAAATGTAAGATGACGAGGAGGTGTGTTGCCAAACTGCTCAGTTTCGCACAGCATACTCTCATTATTGTTACCCCATTGTGTCATTACGGTTTGTTCATTGATTTTGCAACCGTGCACATTATAAAGACATTTTTTCCTTTAATTAGTGTCATAAGTATGACATAGTGTACTAATTTGAGGTTGTACGTTATGGCAATTATAGCTTATGTAAGGTCGTTTTTGCCAAGCGCGATATAGTTATTCGTTTCTCAGTTGCAGCTTGGAGGCTGGTGCTTTGTTTATGTCAATATGCTCGCCCCTATCACGACGAAAAATCTTAAACATAACTGTTGAAACGTGGGTGTACTATACATCTGCCTAACTCTTCGGGAAATGCAGGCTTTATGTTACAAAAGGTAGTTTTTGTCTCGCCTGTTGCTTGATTTCAACCATAAAGGTATACAGAAAGATGCTCACGCTTTAAAGGCGCTTCTAATTAAAAGCCCTCATTGTTAAATTGTTAATAATGGTCGCTAGCCTGTGCTTTGTCCCTTTTTGGGTTTTAAACTGTAACTAATTATCCCTTATTAGCGATACCCTTCCTAGATCGTGGAAGTGCTTCATTAGAGATATTTATTAATGCAAAACACGGTTTTTTCTTTTTTTTTTCTAGATATTTTGGATCTTGCTAATAGAGGTACCTGTCTTAACGTGCATTTGCTTGCCACTTTTCCAAGCAATGTCGCATGGCCCGTAACGGTCATATTATCGAAATAAAGACTCATTTCTCGGTCTAATTTAGAATTGGTTAATTTCTCTATTGAACTGCTGCGACCTTGTGTCTTGATGATTTAGTATGCGATTTAGACATTTTAATAAATGGGGTCTTTAAGTAGTCTCTGCAATACGAGTATTAGCCCACTTTATACTGGAGTAAATATCGTGATTTTGATTTGATCAAAGGTAGAAGAATAATTGGCAAAATTTCAACAGTCTTAATTAACAACAGAATTAATTAAGCTACAGCTTTTTTTTAAAATTAAGTATCTATATATTACGAACTTATCAAGAGTCGAACGATATACATACTTACTTTTTGATTAAACATACATCTATAGATATTTCTTTCCATGAACAAGAATAATAACAGGTTCATAGTACTTCTTAACAAGCAAGTTTCATCCAGAATCTTTTCATTATTTTTATTGACTTCGTAACCTGTTGGTACCTAACCTACGTACAAGTTTTTTCATACTATATGTACTCCTATAATGCAAGAATTAAATTAAACTTAACAATCAAGTAAAATATGACCAATAAAAAATTGCGTAGATCGTAAACTGGTATTATTGACCTTATAAAAGTTAATGTTTGGAACGTTATTTACAGGTTACAAAATTCAGTTTATTATAACTACAAGTAGTCAGTAGCTGGAAAGTCTGATCAGTCTTACCAATGGGGAAGAGGAGGTCAGGTAGGCAGTCGCTCCATGTAAAATACTGGTAAAATTCAGCTGTATCTAGTAAGACTGGAAGCCGACCCAAACTTAGTTGGGAAAGGGCTAGGCAGATGATGATGATAAAGTGTCAGTGGGTCAGTAAAATAAAACGTACTACCAAAGGCTTAATTTAATCAATAGAATCGACTTTAAATCTGGGCTCAAGGCGAGATCTATATGCTTGAATTTGGTTCGGGCCTTAACTCGTAGATATTTCTCGTGGATTAATGGCAAAAGTTGCTGAACCAGTTACATAATATATAAGTAGACTACCTTCTCAATACCAGCTTTCGAGGAAAAGGATAAAAGCGTGGGAAACATGTCCACTTGTCTAGCCAATCCAGTTACATTGAAGTTGCGTGTCCATGGGCACTGTATCTGAAGTGTCCAGTGCGTCCACCTCTGTGCAGTGAAACTTGACGTTGACGCTGATGGATGCGCACACGCAGCTAACGAGATCCATTTCAATTGAGACATTACTTCATGTTTAGTCATTATGTGCGTGATGTGTTCGTTCACAAAAACTTGATAAATCTAGAATAAGGTGTTTTGGTTGAGTTTTACCTAAATTTTACTTTGTTAAAATACAAGGATTTCAAAGCCAAATTATTTATTTGCAAATATGGGTCGCCCAGCGGTGGGACATTTAAGGCTAGGTTAAAAAAAATACAAAAAAACTACATGCTTAAATACGAGTACATGCATCGCCGCCTCCTTTCATGTCGTCCACGTTCGTACATAATTCAACTCCACTTTAAAACGAAAATAGACTATAATTTTGAAATTATGGCAAAACTATTGTGAATTATAATATTTTACAATATCTTTCACCTCTGATCAGAATGAAGTATAAATAAGAAATAACATTTACACTGTTTTCCATATTTCGAACATTAACATTTCTTGTGATACAACTTGATGATATTAAACTACGTAAATGTTGCCTTAATACATATTGATAAGAGCTATTAATGGCTATACATATGGTTCTACATCATTTTTAGACTTTCGAGTTAAGGCACTATAAAAATAGAATTCACGAATGACGCAAATCTGTAGAAGTATTAGTAAAGGATGCGACGACCACGACGTGAGAAAGTGAGTGCAACACATTGACCTATTACTACTACGTATAGAGAAGACAGCGCGAACAAAATCTGTGCTCCGTTCAACTGCTGTCGGCTGGCTGCAGTTCACTCAGTCGCTTGCCACAGCATCTATATGTACGGGGTTAGCCGCCCACCGTGCGCCCCACACTGCGCACAGATTTTGTTTGCGCTGTCTTCTCTATACGTAGTAGTAATAGCTTAATGGTGCAACAGCGTTCTATCACACTTACGCTATGTTTTATAGCCTTTATCATCTTCACTGGCAGCCTTGTTACACCCACTTGCCACTACTCTTACACCCGTATCTATTAACAAGTCAAAGTGATTACTTGAGTAAAAGTACCTAATAACTTAAGATACGATTTTCATTCCGTAGTTTAGTAATTGCTTGAACTTAGAACTGACAAAAGTTAGAATTCTTAGCTTTGCTTTTTTTGACGGTTCTTACTTCGTTCAATTTCTTGTCTATTGCATAAAAATGGTTGCATAAGTAATTACTTAAACTCAAGTAATTACTTTAACTTTGACTATAGATACCAGGGTTTAGTATAGACGTTTTTTAATGCCATGCTTCCCTGAGACTTAGACACGTCTAGGTCTTACCCTTTATTTTTACCTTACAAATTTAGACCTTAGATGAGTAAGTAAATGTATATTATCCATATTAATTCAAAGAATTTCTGCACCTATTAATTCTTACTGTTTGTGTGTTACTTACAAGTAACCGCACTATAGTGGCAGATGATATATTATTGAGACACGATACCTAACAGGTGCTACATTGTTTTAGTAACGCGATGCCTTTATTCCTAGATAATAAGTCTTTGAATGAAAACTGGGTATTTATAACTATTGACCTTGTGAAGACCAGAAAAGGGACCTTTCTCCAAATTTTGTTAAGATATGACTGGACCGATGTATTCATTTCTTCTTCAAGACTTATAAACCCTGTCTGGAGAGATTTCTGCACAAGTGGCGCTAAATTTCGAGTTACCTATGTCCAGTAGCTGACGTAGAGGGGTTATTTACAGGCTATAAATTAATTTCAAGTATACTTAAAATGTCACTTACGGGATATCTTCCGTGGTTATTGTTTTTTTGAGCTCTCGATATTTCGACGCTGTTGCAAGCGCCATAATCGCGGGTTACAATAACAAAACAGTGACATTTTAAATATAGTTATGAACCGTGAAAGCTTAAAAAAGTGTTTAATATTAAGTCACAAGTTTGCTCTAGAAAATCTAGAACATTATTTGGTTGTGTATATTGTTCAAGAACAATACAAAATATTAACAAAAACTTTTAGTTCTTGGACAATACACATTTGTGAAAATAAACGTAAATTCTAATAATAAATAGCATTTTGACTGCATATTTCGCCCTTTTTAGTGCGTATTTGTAATAATTTTCTAGCATTTTGATAGTGCATAATAATATAGTCTAGCTGATAAGTAGCTACTGATTGGCGAATTTTACGTGCAGACAACACTGTAGGTCAGGCAGGTTTTCGACGCGACATCGACGAACACGAACGTATGACCCTGAGTTCAGAAAGCGGACACTTCGACATCGTGTGCTTGAGGAATAAACAATGACGATACCAGTATCTTAGATGTCTGCTTCGATAGCTTGTATTCTGGCTGTCTCTGATCAATCGACCCATTATATTATAAAACCATTAGGTAAGCTTAAATTGAGACAATTTTATTGTGGCTTTATTTTCAAGTCTGATGGAGACGAAAATTGTAATGACTGTTTTGTGTCTATCTTTCGATGTTGTATGGATAGTGACAAACGAAATTGTAATTTATTCCTAACGCCTAGGAATTCCTACATTCAGCCCATTCTATTATCATGAATGCAATTTTTCTATTAATTAATTAAAGCAATAAAAACAAAAAAAGTAAGAAATACTAGGTATGCTAAAAAGTTTGAAACTCTAAATCGAACAAGCTCAATACCAAAAAGTTTGGTCTTCAAAGTTCTTCTTACATCCATAGTCTACTTTGGACTCGCTGGTAAAAAATAAGACAATTATAATAACAAGTGATGCTATTGTATAGTAATGTTGTATTTTCAAGGTAGGCGGGTTTATTGCCGATTGCCGCCGCATCTGCCCTCTTAAGATTATTATGAAGACCGTGTTGCTGCCGTGGGAATTTATTTATTTGGATTTGAGTAGCGGTGTGATATAATTGAGATGATTGACCAGCTATTTGACTGTGCATTAAATCTTGCATCAACACTAAGTCGTTTGCTTAGTGATTCGTTTTTGATATCCTACTGTATGTAGAATGTGCAATTAAATTCACAAAGTTAGGTGAAAGGTATAATTGCTTTAGTTCATAGATATACTGAGACTACAAATGTATATATTGTATAATATAGTGATAATTTCATCATGTTCCATCATGAGTGTGATGGTCATAATATACATACCTACATGATGGAATTAACACATATTCTTTTGTAATAAAACACTTGGTATTTCAATCCTGTCTGATCTGTTTTTTCGACATTGAAATTAATAACATGTTTTCCTCACCAATCATGTTTACAAAATATTCCCTACATTAAAACTATCCCAAGAACAGCTTACAAACTCAAGTCGCAGTTTCTCAGCATGCATTGTGGGAGCATACACACAGCCTCACATATACGTACATGTGTCTGGGATGCTCCGGTGCTCGGCATTGCAAGGTGAACGGGCTCAGTTGAGTAGGTACATGACCTGCGTCACGTCCTCACTCCTGCGCAAGCACAAAAACGTCCACTCGGTACAGCTGAGCGTCTGATCGTCTTGCTCTCTGCACCCGGCTGGTACACAATGCACGACGCAGAAATATGTGGAACTAGAGAGCGTTAAGCGTTTGTAATGAATGTGATGTTTAAGGAGCTGGAGATGAATGAGATGTCAGCATTTTGGAAACGGCATGGGTGGTCAATCCTTAAAAATGTACTCTGATGAATAACCGTTCGTCTTAAGTGCGATAGTAATAATTGCGACTAGGACTAGTTTACTGGCAGTCGATTTTCAGTTTTGTAGGTGTCACTTCTATAGTAATTCCAAAAAGTCAGTTTAAGGAAAACTTGTGTGAAGACAAAGGTAGACCCCGCCTAAAGACAATAACACCAACACATGAGACGGAGTCATTAAAAACTGCTCAGAGTTTCATTTATATTTCAACGCGTCTGCATCCGGTTTTCAATATTCATTAGAGTAAATGTTCTAAAGAGGAAGCCCACATCCACATCCACAGCGTTAGCGGTGGATTCTCTAGCCGCGTACGGTTGACCGGTTTTTTATGTGAAATCATCGTACGCGGTCCATTCGTAGTTCGTACCACATTCCGAACGTGCTCGATCATACATTGACGTACGACGTGAGCATTCGTTTGCTCGCCTCGCCAGGCGAAACTGTATACATTAGCATTCGTAACTAGCCAACCTTTTGTGATATTAATCGTAGGTCTGTACTTAATATTAATTGAACATTATGAGTAGGTACGGAATTCTTAAAAATTTTGCGAAGAATTTCGTGCGGTTTCGCAATACAAAAGACATCAACGAGCGCACAATCACTGTTGATAAAAGAAATATTGCTGCCAAGAAACATTTTGTTGTTTGAATATAGATTAACAACAACAATAATTAGCCACGTATTTATCATTATCAGCCTACAACAGTCCGCTGCTGGATAGGCCTCTTCAATCGCACGCCATGAGCTTATTTATGACAGACATTAAAATTGTAGGTACTTCAATTGCTCGCTGACAAATTGCTCTAGTATTAGGCTTCATAAATCTTTTAATTTTGACTCCATTATTCAGTTAGGTACCTACACGTGCATAAACAGATCATAATAAAAAAAACTAAATATAGTGATTTTCATAATGCTGCTGTGGAACATTAACTTCATACGTAGCAATAAACTCTCTAACTGCGTAGTATGAGATTATTAATGATTAGTTGTTTGACGTCCAAACTGCAGAACTACAGGTTGGGCGAAAGTTGTAGACAATGCTAGGGTATTATAATTGCCGAGTGTTCTCGGAGATGTGGCGAAAGTGACCGACACTATTGACCAAGTGCGGTGGAAGCGTCTGCCTTGTCAACGTACCGCGACTCTTCCTAATTAGACTTGTATGATCTTGATGTAGGTACACAAAATACATTAATATGAATTTTACTTAAAAACTTCTTAAGTTGATCTTTCATTTCAGTAATAAGCTGAGAAATATTATTTATGTTCTCGACAAAAGTTGCGTTTAATGCGACAATTTTGACTAGATTGTATTTATTTTGCAAGAAATTAATCATATTGATCCTCGTTGTCTGTGTACCAATGAAAGTGGTTATACCATGCCAAGTGGTTGTAGGAAATAACTGCCAGCATTAAATGACAAGCATCAATAATGATGTCTGATTTAATATCTATTATGTTCCAATAATTCCAAAGTCGAGAGTCACTAATAAGTCAATTGCTCGAACATCGGTTGAAACATAAATTGATCAATCAAATTAATTCAAGCAAAATCCTGATATCTAGATATGTCTTTCTTAACTTTATAGTGATGTGAAGAATGTGTGAACATCGCGTGGGTATCTATCAATAGGATCGATTCGGTTCAAATCGATTGGAATCGGAAAGGTCTTGCCTTGGTGTCGTCTGGTCACGCAAGGATGCGATAATTACGTGTCAATCACAGATTGTAACCATCATTTTCGACTTTACAATTTCTTTTAGTCGATTGTGACTTTTTAGATCTTTTTCCTCTTCTTGAGTCAATGGAACTATAGCCACACAATGGCCCAATAGGTGGCCATGTTAATAGCATCGTCAGAGACATTAGATCTATAAAATGGTCAAATGGCATAGTTTCTTACTGCTGCGTTCCCCTAACTATCTTTAGGTGCACATGCAGGTTATAGTATTCAAAATATGACTTTCAATAAGGTTAATTCCTGGATCGCCGCCATAACATTTTTGTGATGATTTTCCTGGCTATTGTTTTTGAATTAGACAAAATATACATCAGGGTTTAATTATAGGAATGGAACAAAAACAAAGAAAACTACAAGATGCGGACACCTACGTATTACTTCAGTTCGTACGTGCTTAATTTCAAATACCTCAGATAGATAACGAAATACGTACGTTTATATAAACGATAGATAAATCTGCAGTATACTGCCCCATTCTTGATTACGAGTAACCGGACTAAGTATATTGTTCCAGTACCTATACCTGCCGTCAACTTGTGAAATATGGCCAAACTGAATTAATTACCTATAACCTAACAATATTATTTAAAGTGAAAGGTGCGTACACAATATCGCAATTTTATCATGCTAAATAATTATTGACATAATGACATTATTTCTAAACTGGTTATTAACATTTTTGGTGATTAATTTGAAGTTGCTGATCGGCGATTCGATTACGTCAAGTTCATGTCAAATATTTTTACAGTGGGTGGTATTAAAATCGTAAATTGTAATAGCATATTTTACTGACGAAAGGATCATAAATTTGAAGCTGACTCAATATTTTTATTTCGACATTACTATTAACATTAATTTAAAATGATTAATAAAAATCATCTTCTTTCATCTATCTATCGAAATCACGCAATGCGAACGTGGTGCTTCTAACCAAACCATGTTGGAGTGTACAGTCGCCAGCGTATTAAGTTTCTACAAACTGAAAAAAATATTCTCATTCGATTTTGAACTTAACCAACAACATTTTATAGTTTAAAATCAATTGGAGAAATTTGACAGTTTGTGGTAACTTGATGTTGGCAACTGTACAGGTCCAAAGTGACCCAACGCCTGCACTTCTGGGGACATAAAACGCCACTGATGTTACGATGTTCGTGGCCCTGGCTACCTGCCGGGTCCACCTCATTTACCATCGACTCCAAATGAAGAAGATTCATTCAAATATAGCCTGCCCCTTTGCTACCCTCCCCCAGCGACGCCCTAAGCCAAAGCCCGACCCCATAGGGAGTGCCCTTAGTATGTAGTCGCTTAGTTTACCTATTAGTTTTTTGCCCCTGGCTAAAGGCGGTTGCAAAAGCAAGCTTCATAGCATAGGTTGATTTGTGAGAGATTGTGCAAAACAAAAATAAGCAGATTTTTCCATGCCATTCATCAGTTTTCTACTATAACATTGACACTGTAATCAAATATAACTTTCTTAGCACTTTCCCATCGATAATCGTAATCGGATAGCTTAGACGATTCTATAAAAACGTCGATCGATGAACTCTATTCGAGTTGAAGAAACGTCGCGCTCCGCTGGCTGATCGCTCTGATGGTCTCGAATCTAGAGTTGTGCTGCAAAAAAGCTAATGATCTCTCATTACTCGAAGTGGGGAGGTAATACACAAATAATAATACTTTAATAATGCGATATGTACCTACTTCTTTACTCCGTCTTAGTTTAAGACACTGTTTGTTGGTACATGCTTTTTTTTTAGGTTTTGTTAACTTTGATTATGACAATATTTGGTTGTGAGTATTGTGACTCTGATCGCTATAATTGTTTCCGCAGAGTGATATTCTGTCCAACAAAAGCCCGCCTTGCTTTACTCAGATCTGTGAAAAAACCTTATCAACGTAAGCAGAAAAACAGGTTTTAATCTGGTCAAATAATTTCGATTATACAAACCTTACCCGAAACTGGATTTACTTAACCTGCTTTAAAGTACGGAATAATTAAAATACCAGTGTACCTACCTAATTCGGCAAATTACATCAAGCTGGTTTTTATTTGGTTTCGATTGAATTCTAATTGATTTAATATTTGTTCAACCAAATGTTTGCTTTTTAACCGACTTTATAGAAGGAGAAAGTTATGTTTTTTTTCTCTCTTTCTGTATTAGAATTAATATTATTTTGTTAAGCCTTAATATTATTTTAAGCCATATAGGGCTCCATCCAAAAAGGTGCACTTCGCAAAATGAACACTGGTCACAATGTCATTACTTCGCAAAATGTGCACATATGAAAATGGTTTTAGAATAAATATAGTTCACTTTTTCATAAATGTACTTTACAGACGATTTTACAACAAAAAAAATAAACAATTTTTTTTTTCAACATTCCTTTTATTGAAGTTACGTCTGCTGTTCTTATGTTTTGCAACAATATAAAACCTCTAAATAGAAGAGATTGCCCATTCTAACTTAGCCTATATCCTAATATTGTCCAAACAATTAAACTGTATTCAAAACTTTTGAAAAAAGTTTTGGTGATAAATGGATTAAGTAGTAATTAAGAGGGAGCTGCCGCTACTGTATTAAGTACGACAAAAGTCTACATTTCTAGTATACTCCGATATCTCTATAAGACGTCAGGTGCAGAGAAGTCTTAACAAAAATATTTAAACAACAGAATAAAACCGATTAACTCCATACTCCAACGCGTCCATTGACAAACAATCTCACGCGTGTAAAATTCTCATAGTATTAATGTCAACACATTATCATTGCGTCGTGTTCCCAAGATGTGACGTCACTCGTCAGCATCATCTACCCCCTCCCCCCTCACCGGGAAGTCATTACAACCAGTTTGATGGAATGTACGTGCAATCTCTGATGGACTCCGTATTCATCCATTGTCGATGTTTTTGTCGCCTTTATTGTTTCTTGATTTTGTAAAGAAAGTAGCTAATGGTAGGTAAGGTATAAATAGCTAGGTAATTGTGTTTGATGTCTGGTTTTTGCTGTGGTGTTCGACGTTTTGCTTGATTGTTATAGGTTTAACGGAATTGGACAAAAGCACCAAAGGATCTAGATATAGTGATATTGTATGAGTGCTAACACCTATAACAACCCGAGTTTCTTCCGTTTTCTGGATGTCTCGGAAACCACGTTAAGCCGTTCGTTCTGGCTGCCATTTGTAGATCTCGGACAGTCGTTATTATACAGGTAGACAGACAGTGGCCCGAAAGTCTGACAACCAGTCTTCGTATTACACAGTACTAACTGGGTTGTGGATGTCAGATAGGGAGTCGCTCCAAGTAAAATACTATTCAGCTGCATCCGGTTAGACTGGAAGCCGACCCCAACCGGATTGGAAAGAGATAAGTTTAGGCAGATGACCTGCTTCATCTTTTACAAAGAAATCCGACGACATCAATTTTTCCTTTTTGTATGACTCATTTATGATTCTTGACTATAACAGCGCAATCCGGTTTGCCTGCAAAACCGGATTGCAATGAGTGTCAAAGGAACTTCCACTCAGCAAACTTAAAAAAATCTGCGGCGATACACTAAAATGGTGAAGGATTTAAAAATACAAAACATTGGAGCTTGAAGAGACCAGCGGTGTAGTCTATAAATACATTTTTTAAAGCATATTTGGTTTATCTTTACTTTGCCAACGTATCACAGTCAACATTTTGAGTCATGGTTAGTGCCTGATGTCAGAGTTTTTATGTTGCCTATGGGCTTTTGACTTGGCTTTACATGCCGTCAAGATAGGTATATCTCTCAGGCGTGCTTTTGGTTTGCTCACGATTTTTTCCTTCACCGAAGCAAGTGATAATTATACAATACGCACATGAATTCAAAAATCAGAGGCCTTGGGTTCGAAACTTCGAACACTAGGTTGTTACTGCTATTTTCAGTGAAAATAACGAAAAGAACACATGTACCCGCTGTTAAAAGAAGGAATTTGAAAATTCTTTATGTTAATTCTTTTTAACCGTACAAATTCATTCAGAAATAATGAATTCCAGTCATGTATCGTAGAATAGAGACAGAATTTGTGATACCTTTCAATCCGCGCTTCTCACGACTTGTATCCGCTCCGTTAGAATGTCGATGACAAAGGGTCGGAGAGCATATCATGTAAAGCTGACGACTTCGTCTTAATTGACGTTGTTTGATACTTAAGTGCTTTTCATACAATATTAATTTTCGAGGAGAGGTCTGTTTGTCTGTGAACAGTAAGGCGGTGGAAGGCCTAAGGACCTAGAATCTAAAGGTATAAAGGTAGAATCGCCTTTTGTCTAGGTCCTGCAGCCCTATTACGTACCTTTCTGATATCCAGTGACTATCAAGCTTCGGTTGTACACCGAACTTTGATTACAACCGTGAATGTCATAATATTGGTCGTATCGCACTCAGTGGATATCACTTTACGGTGACTAACAGCCCGGGTACGTGTAACGTCTTTCACGAAAGCCACTTCAAACTGAGTTGTCATCAATTGTGTCAATTTGTTGTCCACTATGCTTACATAATCGAAATAATATAAGTACGAAAAAGTCTGCCAAAATGAGTTACGGTGACTATCAGCCACGATGACAATCAATGACGTCATATTTGATCGCGACTGGTCATATATAATACGAAACTAACCTTTTGACAGTTAATTGATGGACACTGAGCCCAGTTACTATCATTTCGAATTGTCAACAGAGATACGTTATTACGTATCTCTGTTGACAACTCGAAATGATAGTAACTGAATGAATGATGAGAATGGCCCTTTTATCCAGTAGGGCTATTGCCCTACTGGACAAAAGGGCCATTCTGCCTACAATAACATAACATCACGCATGTACCTAATCCCGAAAGGGTTAGGCAGAGGTGTACCCAATCCCATTAGTACACCCACATTTCTCCAGGTATGTTTAAGTCCCATGTCATAGAAGCTGAGCCTATTGCCATCAACCGGGCACAAATTCAGACTGTGGCTGCTACTGAGAAATTACTGATGGAAAACCCAATAACACTTTGCCCGGCTTGGGAAACGAATCCAAGGTCTCGTACTCAGCAGTCGCGGTTGCGACCACTAGACCAACGAGGCGATAACGATGTGAGAAAGGTTAAATATTTGGTTATCCTACCGTAACTTGTGTCAATTCTGTTGAATGTCGTCGAAGAAATACGGAATGCTATGAAAGCCACTCATGTATCCCTCGACAGTCTACACCGTAGCCTAGCCGCAGTATCATTTCACTATTCGATTTGATAGTTCACTCCAATTTAAGTGCTACAATTAAGTTTTTTTTTTTAATATTCCTCGATTTTAGTGGGCTCACTTTTATTGTACCAGCTTGTCCACACGAAAATTCCTAATTGTAGTAATTACGCTAGATTCAAAATAAGCAGTTACTCGATCGCCTCCTAGGTGTTAAAAACATGAATACTTAAAGCTATCCTAAGTTAAGGCATGAGCGTTAAGTTTAAACACTTGTCGTGTAACTCTAACCGTGTTAGGAACGTCAGGGCGTCTTGCTGACCGCCCATATCTACTTTCTAATGACTTAAATCATCTACTAGTGAGTGTCTAAAGGTGGGGCTTACATGCACCATCATTATGTATCAGCTGAACAATACATTTTAATAGATTTCTATGGGAGCAACAAATAGCATACAATTAGTCAATAGTTATCGTATTATCGTTCCCACTGCTGGGACACAGGCCTTATTTCAGTGAGGAGTGGGCCGCAATCCACCACGTGGGCACGATGAGGGTTGGTGGATGAATCATAAATTAGATTACAACGTTAAAATAGTCATAAGAGGTAAAACAAAAGTACCTACAAATTAGTTATTTTATTATTAACTCTTAACTAATTAAATAACAGATAAACAGGAAAAATCAGAATGAAACTAACCTAATTAATTACAAATTCTCAATAACAAGACGTAAAACATATTATGGTTAATATTAATTTTATTCATTAGAATAACTTGATGAATAAGGAAACTTTACACACACCTGTTAAACATAACAACCATTGCGCAACATCTAATATTGAAAGAAAATCAAAAGGAACAGAAAACATCTTATTCCAAATTGTATCTTATCAAAAGGACCACGTATTCCGAATGTGGTCCTTGAATGCCCTTGAAGGCAATCAATCCGTTCCGGCCTTCGAGCTTCGGTCCTGGAAGTCTCGTCAGGAATGCGGTCCTCGACCAGTTTCTCATAATTACGCAGCCGACTACCGCTCGGCTGTTGGCTATTGTGGCCGTTAACCAGTTTAATTATACTATACATTCAGTTTAATGATTTAACGATATCAAGACTGCGTTTTAGCCATTTTTCTGAAATTGAATTACATATGGGTATTTTGACTTGATATTAACGTAAATATTGAATGAAAATACCCATGAAACTGTTACCCATACAAATAATAAAATGGAAAGAATTGGGAGAGGCCCTTGCCCAGAAGTGGGACAGTACAGGATAATAAAAAAAAATAACATTAAAAGGCAAGAATGCTACAGAATTGTTCCTATAACAGTTAAGTTTGAGAAACTGGTCATGTTATGATCAAGTGGCCTTAAAACCGGACAACAGTATGATACTTGATGCAAAAAAAACGACCACCCACTTTGTGTTCAATGAAACCGATAATATTGAAATGCTTTCCTAATTATAGATTTAACTGGTAACAATAGACAAAGGTAATGACAATGTACTTACCTGATTTTTAAAAAAAAATGGTGAAGAAGTACACTACTACTGCTTGACTTTTGGACGATACCGATAACAAGGAAAAAATCTTTATTGACAAGTGATTTTTTTACTCACAAACAAGGAGCTCGTGGCTAAATAATAACAACCGCTCGGGTCGATCTTTAGGTTAAGCCGTGCTTGCCTAAGTTGGTCTGTGGATGGGTGACAAACTCATTTCATACTGAGTTTCCTCCGTGCCTCGGAAAGCACGTTAAGCCGTTGGTCCCGGCTGTCATTTGTAGATCTTTGACAGTCGTTAGGTAGTTGCCCAAAAAGTCTGACAACCAGTCTTACCAAGGGGTGTCGTATTACCCTGTACTAACTGGGTTGTGGAGGTCTGACAGGCAGTCGCTCCATGTAAAATACTGGTATTCAGCTGCATCCGGTAAGACCGGAAGCCGACCCCAACATAGTTGGGAAAAGGCTAGGCAGATGATGATTTAATTAGTCACAAACATCAGTGTAGCCCTGGCTCTTAAACTAGGAGTTCCTGTATCACAAGAGCCAGCGAATATAATCGGGTTCTTCATAACCAATAACAACATTGTTCCCCAATTTATTGGTTCCACTAAGCCTTCTCAACACATTTTTAGACATTCCAAGATTAGTAATGGCGATGAAAGTGTTAACCGTGTCTTCTGCATTGTTCTAGAATTACGCAGCGGAGAACTCGGCAGGCAACTCACAGTCGATCTTGGATAGCCTCAACAACAAATACTTCTTCTATACGAGGACGCGGGGGCTGTTCCGCATCTGCTATCCCAAGGAGAGACCGCCTTCAGGTAACACTTGGCGATTTTCAATGACTTTAAATTCTTCATGTTATAAGCTGTGGTGTGTTGTGTTTGTGTGTTTGGTTTATATTGGAAGCTACACTTTTAAAGAATGGGATCAGTTCTTTAAATTATTCTTTAGGATTTCATTATTTGACTAGTTTTGGTCCTCGAACATTGTTTCGATTTACGTACATATAGGCTTAAAATATGACGCCTCCAATTTGATTTCCTAATTTTTAAAACAGGTCCTTTTTACGGTGTTTCCAAAGCTTTTATGCATTTGAACACAATTTGCACTTTTAGCAACAATCAAATATTAATCAGTTTGAAGTGTTAAATTGTCTCGTCGACAAGGCCATCACTGTATTAATGTGATTGTATCTGAAATGTGTTCGGATAGTGCATACTTGTCGTTACGAACGTGTTGATCATGTGCCCATTTTGTACCATTCACTAATTCGCAAACTAAATCCGTTTATTTAATAGTGTTACTCATAATATTAATATCTTTGTACAACAGACCAAGCTACTACAATCTGTCAAAGGGACATGCCCAAGTTTCATAGTGATTTTGGCCTTGGGTGCACACTTATGAAATGATGTATTATAGGTAATACAAATCGTCAATATATTTAAAAAAAGGAAATGGTTAAATAAAACTTCGGATATCATAGTAGAAAGTATCATCGTAGCTTGTTATCGGGTCCATGTGAGGAGTTTCGGATGAAGCGGAAGCAGAATCCATATTCACACCAAAGTCGTTAAGGTTTGAAGAATCGAGGAGTCCATTTTAATGCCAATTAATTGTCGTTTTATGTAAAATCCAGAATAACAACAACAAACACGAACAACAAAAACGAGACAAACGCGAGTCGAGAGTTTACGTTCTATCGTTATCTATGGTTTACGTGACGTTTGTAATTTGTTTGACAACCATTGACTTTTTAAACCAGGGAGCGGTTGCCAGTGCAATTAAATAAAAATCTATACCTAAATGATTTTGATCGAAAATAATTTTAATTTGATTTCACTTGATGATAATATTCTCTAACTTATAATAATGTATAAAGGCACCAACCAACTTTTCATAATATGTCAAAAACAAAGTCTGTTTTTATGTCGATTACTGTAACTTAACAAGAAAAACGTATCGAAAATCGATATAATTGGTTTCTTATTTCAAAAAGGCAACACTTTTGTGCCGGTGTTTTGTTGATCCTTTAATATAATCGTGCGGTAGTCGGTAGTCGTTAAAAATTACATTTTCGGGTAGCTTGATGTGCTGGCGTCTGTACCTACTACCGACTTTACTGAAGGACTTCCACTTTTGACCCTAATACTCTAAGTAATAAGGTTGGAAAATGGTCGACCGTCGGCGTCGTCGTTAACGGTAGTGACAGTGACGGACTCGAACGTTTGTCCGTATTGATTGAACATAGATCTAGACAAAGCAAATAATTGTTGAGGGGTTTAGATACTTAAAACTTGATTTGTTTTAGTGACGCCAATTTGTTTTTGTAATGTTAATGATGCTCTATACAGTTTAATAGGTATTTTTGTAATCAATACAACTTTGAAAGCTTTTTGTTCAAAGGATCAAAGACTCAAAGGACCTTTAGCTCAAGTATCTAAATAGTTCTTATGACTTTCTCCATCTCAGCTTGTTGTGTTCTGTTATTTTCTATAATCACCATCATATCATGCACATTGTTATCTAAAAGAACATTCCTAGAATTTCTATCATCTGACGTGTATCTAATGGATTCTGAAGTCTAGCCGTATTCACGTGGAAAGATAATCTAAATAAATGATCTAACTAATTGAAGAATACTCATTTATCTGCCTCACCGTGTTGTACAATGTTATTGTTCTTACAAATGCTGCTCTAAATATTTTACCACTTAAGTACTCATAAGTATTAATGATCGCAAGTATCCGAGAAATGCACTCAAACGGTTACTTTATGTTTTATCTAATTATTCATACTTTATAACCATGATTATCTATTGGCGCGTTAACAAACATAAACCGTATGACCAAAGGATTATAAATTCTATTCTTGAAAGTGTTGGGTGTACAATTGCATGTGTCGTGTTGTGTTCAGGGCACGCAGTTTATCTGATACTGTGTAATAGATTTAAGATTCTATCTGTGAGAATGTAAGGTGTATATTTGAATGGGATGTGCAGTGGTCAGCGGTACACGTACGGTAAAGATGGCCGTAGTCGTCTAACTGTGAGTTAACAACAACGATGGTATGCTCTGAACAAGAACTAAAACATCTGGGTTACTTACTGTTCAAGCTGCCTCATTACTGCTCATGAATCTCTGTAAATTCTATAATTGTCTATGGTATTTAGAACGTCAATTGTAATTGGATAAAGATTAGTTTTTTACGTGGAATTGAGTATGATTCGTAGACAAAATATTTCTTGATGACTATGCAAGTGAATTTGCACTATTTAGATTTGGTTTCTGACTTGGCGTATTCTTTATAGTAAGTACCTTTTTCAACTCTCGGATTATTTGTTGAAATGTTCACCTACGCATTATCAGTCGCCCTGAAGTCCTATCTCAAAAAATCTCCCAACATTTAAGCATTGATGACAAATCGGACGGTCTTCAATGCCACTCCAACACTACCTTGAACCATTATATTCAAGATCTTCACCGTCTGTCACTTCCGTTGACCCAGCCCCATTCGAAAGTGTCGGCCTTAATTAATTTTTATATATTCAATACATAAAGCCTACCATATAAGCAGCTCCATATAAAGACCAGGAAACTATTTAGATCCCTGTTTTCGTAGTACTAAGGTCTAGGTCAAACGTGAACGAAATTATTGCATTTTGATTGGCAGTAATTTCGTGTTTCATTTGCCTAATTGTTGATGACTTTCGACTGGTGAAAACTAGTCGGATGTGTTAGAAATTCAAAACTAGAATACCGATTAGAGTTGATTTGTTGAATGGAATGGAATTCGTCTTATTTGAGAATGTTGTCTGTTTTGATTAAAGTAGGTATTCTGTCTAGAAACATATAGACAATGGGTATGCTAGAATCAAATAGTTTGTCTATGTCAAAACAGGTTGTTTCATATTTTCACAAGTACCTAAGTTACGTTGATTGTGAAACCGTTTTATTGCAAGCTAGTGCACCATCGTTGAGTGACGTATACCTATCTGACTTCCAACTAGGAGTCTTGACTCAGTTTGTGCACAAGTGATGCACAACTAATACACACATCAACACGGTCTAGGGATATTTTAAAAAAAGCGAATTACTATCAATGTGTTAATTATTTATATGACATGTATATATTTAAAAGATACGTTATTTAATATTCTACTATTTTTTAATAATGGTTAAGGTATAGATTAAAATTTCAGGATTTTATGGAAAAAAAATGAAGCATAGACGGAAACCGTATATGAATGAACTTTTAATTTGTGAGTAAAAACTGAAAAAAATAGAAAAATCATCTAATTTGTGTTTATAAACTTGAAGTTAGTAGTCTGAGAAAGCGCCCATGATGTTCATAACACATCGGCAACGATTCGGCATGCTCAGAACAAGGTTGTCAATGTCTTGCTGCGGAATATTGTCCCATGTCCTTCTGAGGTGCGCAAAAAGTTGATCTTCTGTAGCCAGATTTTCAGGAACTTCCTTCAGAGCTCTTCTTTGCAGCATATCCCACGCATGCTCAATGGGATTTAGATCTGGCGATTGAGCAGGCCAGTCTAAGGCCCTAACATTATGTGTATGTAACCAAGCTGCTACCGTTCTCGCCGTGTGTGCCCGGGCATTGTCGTGCATGAGCAGGAAATCTTGCCCCATTTGTGTTCTGTGGGGCAAGATTACGGGCCCCAGCACCTGTTGGACGTATCGTTCTGCCGTCATATTGCCCCGCACCCAAACGAGATCCGTCCGTCCTCCAAGACGAATTCCTGCCCAAACCATAATTGTTCCTCCTTGGTATGGGTGAACTTCCTGAGGGTTCTGGAGACGGCTCCATCGTCCAGGAACTCGCCAAACACGCGTCCTTCGTGAATCTGGATGGAAGCCGAACCTGGATTCATCCGTGAACAGCACATTGGACCATTGGTCACGGCCCCAGTCCACGTGGTTCCGAACCCATTCTAATCGTCGTCCACGATTGCCTCTCCGTAAAGGTGGGACCCGGAGTGGTCTACGAGAGCGTAGATTGCTTTCATGCAGTCGCCTTCTTACAGTTTGGTCACTCACAAGCACTTGGTGTTCCACTCGCAGCCTTTGGACCAATTGAGTCGCCGTTGCATTTGGTTGTGCTCGCGCAGTAATTTGCAAAAATCGGTCTTGTCTGGGGGTAATGATGCGACTTGGCCCCCGGTGCCTCTCCGCTACTTCACCTGTGGCACGATAGCGTGTCCACAATCTTGAAATTACATTTTGATGGGTCCCTATGGCCTCAGCAACATTACGCTGAACAGATCCAGCTTCCAGCATTCCCACAGGTCGTAACATCTCCGCCCTCGTCAAATGTCGGCGTTGCATGGCTACAATACCTCAATTTTAACTTTATCTTTCATTTAAAAATGAAAAAAAACTGTAACTAAACGTAATTCGTATTTTTTTCTAAATTTCGCACAAATGAAAATTCCCTCTCCTATACATCAAGACATTTTTATGCCACCGAAACAAAAGAATTTTCAAAAATTTGAATTTGGAATTAGTCTGAGATAAATTACAAACAAATCTGTGTATAAAAGATTCCAATGCGGCCAGTACTTTTCGAGTTATTTAATTGAGTATGAAATATCCCTAGACCGTGTTGATGTGTGTAATTGAAAAATATCTTGTGGCGAGATAATCTCAATTCAATGACCATAATTAACACTATCCACAAGAATTCTATCACGTTCATGAACAATCCTATCAAAATAGGCCATATTGCTATCAAGCTATGTGATATCTCTAGTTTGTACGTGTTTGGCAATGTGCATGCAGTCTCATAAGCTTTGCTTCATAGAAACATCACGTTTGACTTCTGAAACTAGCCTGATAATTGAAATTCGATCATGTATGACAGATAAGTCAGACGAACGGCTGAATTCTTGAACGCAACTCAATTTTAAACTTTATGTATGCAGTTCAAGATGGCGTTGCTTGTCAAGGAAAATGTAACTCGGTAGATTTATTTTAGTTCTGTGTTTTCTCGCCTGCTCAGATAAATTTGTTGAAGTGTACCGTAAACTATCGTGCTGTCGCTGTCAAGTTGGCGCAGTGGCTGAGCAAATGGCTGCTGGCTTCGTGTCGTTCGATCCCCGCAAGGAACCAATATTTGTATGGCCTACAAGTAGTGGTTTCGGATCTGGCTGGTTGTGTATGTGAGTTGAAATGTTTATAAACGCACCTACGATACAGGACAAATTCCTAGTATGGAATGACGTAACATCAAGTTTTAAACCGTTAGATTTCTGGAAACTCCATTTAAATGTAGATTTATCTTAATTGTTATAGTCATTAAAGGCTGTTGATCTCAAATTATGTAAATGATCTATTTACTATGTTCTTCATTAGATATTTATTATTGTCTCTCTTGAGTCTTATTTAGTAAGTAGTAGTTTAAGTATTGGTATCTCCGGAACCAGTATTTTACTTTAGATAACATAAAATATAATATCACGCCTGTAATCCCCAAAAGCTTAGGCAGACGTGTACCTCACCCATGTTGCGCCAGTTTTGTTTAAGTCAAATGTGTAATAGGGGGCAAGTCTATTGCCACCAATCGGGCCAAAAATCCAGACTCTGTGGCTGCTACTGAGAAATTCTTGGTGGAGAAACAACAACACTTTGCCCGACCTGGGAATCGAACCCAGAACCGACCACTAGAACTAGAGTACTATGATAAGTTACTTGACCAAAATCAGAAGCAAAGTGTGAGAGTTCAGCTACTAGTTAAGTTTTGTCTATGCTAAGCTTGGGTCAGCTTCAATATGTTTCGTCAATAAGAAAGAAAGAAAGTAAATGTATAATCTGGACAAACAAAACAAAATTAAATAAAAAGAGAAAAACAAAAAAAAACTTACTTATGACATAATTAATTATACAGTAAACTAAATTGGTTCTGTATGAGGTCAAAAGGCCCGGTATCTCAGCATGGTACTGTAAACTTTTTAAAATGTCACAGCAGCGCTGATATTTTGATAGGGCCCAATGCCCAAGTGATTCCACGGTCGGATACGACAAATTACAATTACGATTAGATCTGTGTAGAAAGTGCTAAATTGCTGTTGTACAATGTGAAGTTCATAGCTCTTGGGTTGGTATTTAGAAGGATACAGCAAAAACGAAATAGCTACCTGCTTGTGAATGTTGAAATCGTCAATACTGTATCCAATAAGACAATAGGTGCGGAACCCGCCTACAAGCCTCGGCCTCGGCCTTGACTCCGTGCCTTCAAACTTTACTATTTGTTATTGGGTAGGCAGGTATTTGTTTTAAACAATGGGTGGAGGAAGTGGGAATATCTGTAGATTCGTAGATTACTAGCATAGCCTATGATATCAGGGCCTGTTAAACAGTGTCTTTTATTTTAAACGTCGATGAGGAGGAATGACGAAAATGTTGAGTATCATGATTCTCCGCAGTCACAGTGCTGAGTGCCACGCAGGTCGCTTGAGCATGTCCCGTCCAACGCCATTTAAGCTGTTTGTAGGCTGTGTGTTCTTTTTAAAATTTTGTTTTCTTTTTATTTCTTGTAATTTCACTCTTATCTCTGTAGATGGCTATAAGAGTAGAGAAAGAGCAAAGAAACAATGGATGAACTGAGTGAAGGATGATACGGCTAGAAAGCAGGTGTCTGGTGAGATGACGAGTAATAGAGAAGAAGAATGTAAGAAGAAGACATGCTGCGCCGATCGCAAATAAATTGGGATAAGGGCAAGAGATGATGTTGCCCCATTCTAGGAATTCACGTACCTTCACAAACGGGCAGACCCGGAACAACTACCTGTAGGCCATACACATTTTTAATGACACCCGCGACACAGCCAGCCAATCGCTCAGCCACTGCGCCAACCGTGCCGTCAGGCATTGACAAACGACTAATACAGGGTGTAAACAACCTCATCACAAAGCCATCAACCAAGCATTCTGTACATCAAACTACTTAAGAGCCTATACTACCTCAAATTAGCAACTCAATATTTGGTAGTTCAAACTTCGTTTGAAATACTGTTAGAATAAAGTTCTAATTAGCTTGCACTACAAAGTGGTTGTTACGTCAGTCACTGCGGCCAAATAGTGCGAAATTAGAGGTTTTTTGCGATTTACAAAAAATCTATTGATTGGACTAAAAAAATAAATAATATCAGACCTGCTTTATAGTTAGTTCAGTTCGTCTAAAAAGTTTCATGATCTAATTTGAAGTATTTTATGATTGCCAGCGGTTTATTGTTCAGTTTAGAGGTAACTTCGGTTTTTTTTCTATCGAGAAAATTTTATGGAATCGTGTTTTCGCCAAATATAGGACTTAACATTAATCCTCAACTTTACCAAATATTTATTTCAAAATTAATGCTGCAGTATTTTAGGCGTAACGGAGGATCATGCTAAGCCATTTGAGGTAGTATAGGCCCTTGAGTAACTTTATGAAAATTATTGCTGGGAAACGACTTTTTTTTTGGGGTGAAAAATCATGTTTTGTGGTAGAACTCAATGTAACGCACTCAAAACATTGTGCTGATGGATGGATTGAATAGTACAGGGGTCGTGGAGGTGTTTAAAGTAAAAATATTAAAATAGAAACTTGTATATAAAAAAACCTGTCTAAAAGTTGGAACTTTGACCCCCAATATCTCCGTAACTAGAAAGTTCCCAGGTATGGTGTAGAACAAAAAAATGATCGCAATGACGGGGAAAACAAGTACCTTTCGGCTTCGTTAAGAGGTTTTTACACCCTTTATAAGTTTCCTTTTTAGTTCATCGGCAGTAATCGGCACATTCTTAGGTTACTGGAGATCTTCTCTGTGGAACTTCTCCAAAATAGTAATTGGTAGTTTAATGAAGTTTTATGATCTTGGTCAAAATGCGGCAATTATTGGGCATTTTAAAATTATTTACACATATTATGTTATACATTATGTGTACGAAGTACGAACGTGCAATTTTCAACCTTGGTGGTTAACCTTTAGTGGTTAAGTTTATTTTCCATTAATCACTAATTTACTTAACGCAGATGCTTTGTGTTGTAACTTATTTTGTTTATTCATTGTGGAGAGGAAGACCAAGGAAACGATGGATGCATTTTGTGAGGAATGATATGAAAGAAAAATGAGTAAATGATAGCGTGACGGTTGATAGAGGAGAAAGGAAGAGGGGAAGATGAATTGTGAAAGTATAAGGGTTCCTTGTCAGGACTACGGAACCTTAATAAAAAGCCGTCAATCGACTATAATAACTACTTAGTTGTGTTTTACCCTAGATGGCGTTGTTACATTCAGTTGAACCATGTTATGAAATTCTTTCACCAAAAACCAACGCTGCTACTGCCATCTAGGACCTCATAACTCAAACAACTTTTCAGTAGCTTGCATTAATGGGGATCTACACGCAAAGCTCAGCGCAGATGTCGCCACTGGCGAGATGGCTGCTGTCAAATCGTTTTCGCTTTGTATACGCTTTGTTTCTTGCTTTTTGTGTGTTTAATCCGGTCCACTATCGTTTTTGACAACATGTATTGTACCTGAAAGGTTAAAGAATTGAAAGAGGAACTGAAAAAACGAGGAGGAAAGAAAGGATAAGTGGAAAGAAAAAAAAATCCTGAAACAAAATGCAATAATATACCTCTGTGTTCTGAATCCGGAATCCTGGTACAGCACACAGAGGAATATTACGAGAAAATTAAAATTTACTGAATGATAGGTTATAAAATGTACTGAACTGACAGCTTTCAATGCCCACGTCGACGATGCGCCACCTATCGTGATAAAATGGTAGTAAAGATCCCCATTAGATTAACATACACAAAAACTGAACGCCAGTTAACTATAATCCATCATCGTACGTATCACTAAACAGTTGGCAAACATGTTATTGTCTGGGGTATCTGGTTCCTTGACAATAGTCGGTTGAGCAACGACCTGAATGCGCGTATTGGCCGAGCTCGGCTAATAGTCTGCAGTCATGCGAGTGAATAATTTGGTAACCACGCGCTGAGACGTGTGAATTGCTGGTGGCTTTGGTTTTTGGAGGTGATATAGATTGGCGACAATTATGAATGATTTTGGTGGTAAAGCTTTTGAATACGGATATCTATTCAAAAGGTTTTTTTGAATAGTTACTACTAGATCTACATCTACATACTTTGTACAGTTTATGGATAAAAGATCTGCCACTAAAATCGGTTGTCTTAATAGTCCTGTAGCTTGAAATGCTAATCCTAATTACAGATTTTTATGTTCAGTAGATCCAAAGCGGATTTAGAGTTTTTTTTTAAAGTTCCTGAAGATCACTGATCAGTCTTATTCCACAGTAGACTGACATACTTTAAAAAATAAATACAATTTTGTAAAGTTTTAAATCAATTTAATTTTCAAGAAACCTCTGCAGTAGAACTATAACCAAAACGATTATATGATTAAACTACTTTTGTTTACTATTTTCAAATTACATGTAAACGTGCTGTAATTGCATTTGATTTAATAATCGCACCGTATTTTATTGTTATATACTGTGAAAACCATTACAATTATAACTAAGGTTATCATTGGAAACGGCCTTAAGGAGGCCTTGTTTTACTAGTATTAACGTTTTTTTCAACAAAATATTCGTGTATAGATAATAGTTAAGAAAATGGCGTTAAACAAAACATTCAAAATGATGCCATTGGTGTCGATTCTGTTGTGCACAAACTAAACTTAATTTAGGCTATTGCTATCTTTTACTTAAAGTCAGTGCGAGAAAAGGACGCCTATAGCTATGAACTAAGTTAGAGACGTCAAACTAGTTTATGCCTTGCGCTTCACCGTGTTTTTAGTCGACATGTTTTTACGTGCACTCTTCATTTGAATGTTAGTTCCAACTAAATTTGACAGCTCTAAATTACGTCCGTCTCTTTCTCGTTTTATTAGAGAGAAAAAGATAACAATAGCCTAAATTAAGTTTAGTTTGTGCACCAACAGAATCGACACCAATAAATATTTTAGATTTTTACTAAATACTATATTTTTCTTGCGGCTTCGCTCTCGTTATGTACGCAATGTACGCACGTGAAAGTTTTAAATGTAGCCTATAATACTCGAGGATAATGTAAAATAATAATAATGTAGCTTAGTCAAACAATTTTCAGAATCGGATCAGTTGTTCCGAAGATTAGTCCCTACATATTATAAACTTCATACTTCTGACAACTGAGTCTTAAATCACACCAAACCTTTTTCAACTGGTCCTGATTACTTTATCTAGCCAGCAGCATCAGAAACAATCTAAAGATAGTTTCTCTCCCGTCTCATTGGTATCAATATTAATCACTGGACGTGGACACCAGATGTAGGTCAATCGATAACCGTTTATAACCGGACCGTGTGTCACGCCAAAACTTGTTTAATTGAGACTGATGGTCATTGCAAGTGCAAAAAGCGGCGCCGGCGATCAACATACATCAAATCGATCAATCGAAAATTCTGATTCGATATATATTTTCGAGCTTGCATCGATTCGATTTCTCAGTAAAATGAATAATAAGTTTTACATCAGAATCGATGGTCGCAGGTGAAATCTCTCGTGCCACTAACTAACCGGTCCTGCGCGTCTTGTCTGACGGGGAGGTGCGCTTGCGTCGGCGTGTTCTTTTTTTCTAAGATGGCCGGGAAGGTCGCGGTGGGACCGAACTGTTCGGATAAAAACCCGACCGTAGCCGAACAGAGGATGTTTATCTCACGAAGTGGGTGAAGATGTATTTGGGTTATGATTTTTTGGGACCAGTTTCTGTCTGTCAGCCACACGATTTTGTTTGGGAGATGGTGCGATAAATTGAAGGTTGTTTGTACTGTTTTCTTCGCGGTTCTGGTTACTTTTACTTGTTTAGGAGATATTTGGTTTTTTTTAACAAAACTTGTTTTACCCGACTACGGCGAAGCCAAAAGGAAGGGTTATGATTTTAGCAGTCTATGTATGTAAGTATGTTTGTATTTACGTATGTTTCACTGTTATGTAACGCCTAAACTATTTATCCGATTACGATGATTAAGGTGTCAATCGATTCGTTATTGGCCCGGGAAACATAGGCTACATTTAATTCAGTAGTCGAGTTTTTAGTGGTTGTAGAGCACACAAATTCTTGTTTCGGATGTTCATGTCGTTCTACTCTTTAAGTTCATGACTCACCAGTGATGTTGTCTTTGCAATATTCTACATCTGCCAACCATAAAACCAGCCAGTCTTATCTTTGTGAATAACAGCTAGTTTATTAAGTCATTTAGTAATATCAGAAGTATTCAAACAACTTGCTATGACAGATAGGATCGGCGTCTGGGTGTGCGCCGAAAACGCAGCCAAAGAGCGGTTTCGCAATGGGGCGGAATGCAGTCCAAGTTTGTTGTCCTAGCCTTGTTTTCCCTCTAAGATATAACCTGAGTCATTTACACCTGTTTAGTTTCAGACCACATAAAACTAACAACTGTCGTTTTAACATGTCAAGCGATATTAACCTACAATCTCCCTAGTCCTTGTAAGAGCCACGGTTTTAACTATTACAATGGGTGTAAAAGTACCCGTAACAAAGCCGAAAGGCACTTGTTCCCCTCGTCATTGCGATTATTTTCCTGTTTTAGACCACTATTTAGGAACCTTCTAGTTACGGAGGTATTTGGGGGTCAGAGTTCCAACTTTTTCAAAAGTTAAAAAAAATGTGACTTTCCACAAAGTTTTGAGTGTGTTAGTCCTACCGTAAAACGTGATTTTTCACCCCAAAAAAAAGCGTTACCAACATTGAGCTATTACTACTACGTATAGAGAAGACACCGCGACCAAAATCTGTGCTCCGTTTAACTGCTGTCAGCTGGCTGCAGTTCACTCAGTCGCTTGCTCGCCACAGCATCTATATACATATCCGGGGTTAGCCGCCCCCCGCGCGCCCCGCACTGCCGCGCTTGTTGCACAGATTTTGTTCGCGCTGTCTTCTCTATCCATAGTAGTAATAGCTCGATGGTTCCCAGCAATAATTTTTGCGTAGAGTGACTTAGTTTATTGTACAGAATGCTTGGTTGATGGCGTCGTGAAGGGTCCGCTTACACCTTTTATTATTTATTTTTTTTGCACTATAAAACAATATTTTACAATAATTAAGACATTATTGAAGTTTCATTAGGTAAGACAAGATGAGATAATAAAACTGAATACTCGACTTAGCGTCTTAACGAATAACTGATGATATAGTTGAAAAGATATGAGGACATGACTCATTCATTTTAAGGAAAGTACAAATATAAAGACTTCACAAAAGAAAGTATTACTAATACTTTCTTTTGTAAAGTAATAACTAGTCTAAAGTGATTCACGCCAGTATTTCCCCGAAGGCTTATTAGGCAGAAGTCTATCTTATTACATTATATGACATCACGCCTTTAATCTCCGAAGAGTTAGGCAGATGTGTACCTGATAGTACACCCACATTTCGCCAGTTATGTTTAAGTCCCATGTAATAAGGGGCGAGACTATTACCATCAACTGGGCACAAATCCAGACTCCGTGGCTGCTACTGAGAAATTCCTTATGGAAAACCCAATAAAAATCTGCCCAACCCGGTAATCGAACCCAGGACCATTTCTCATAATCATTTTAATTACTGTACGCTATTGACGGCAAAACAAAGAGATCTCGGAACTTATTTTTTACAATAAAAAACTTTGGTTTTGACTTTGAGTTCAAATAAAAGTTGATGTTGCATGAGAATCGAATCATTTACATAATCACAACAATAATGTACAATTTTCGATAAAATATATTTTGATATATTTTATCGAAAATATACACACTCCGAAAGTTAGTTTTATTTGTCCAGAAGAGGTCAACGACCGATATATATGTCCTATTTTAATTTGGCCACGAAAATGTGTCAATGAACTCATGGTCATGATAAGCGGAATGACGTTTTAAGTTTGACATTTTCGGTCATGGTATAGTTGTTATGAATAGTTTATGTGTACTGATGTGTTGTGCCACTGGGCCAGACATGATATTAACTTACTTTATTTAAAGCGTCCATTAATTACGTCTGTTGATTTTTCGAGCCCCTTTAGGAGATTTCGTGAGATTTGACTTGATCCCCTCACCCGTAAGATTTTTCAAAATGCGTATTTTAGTGTACGTTAATCTGTGCTTGATTGCGCTGGAACCAAAAAACAATTTGCTTAATAATTTTAGTTCAATATTTATTATTGTGAAGGATTCTAGTAGAAAAATGTTTTTAATAAAACCCGTTTTTCTCGCAATTTTACACTATTTCTTGCGGGTACTAAAATACGTACCAATAAATAAACTTCTTTAGAATAAAACAGATAATAATAAGAGCTTTGGTATAATTATATAATTATCATGTATTCGTTCGTTCATTTTTTTTAATTGGTCAGAGACTTTCAAGAGTTTAATCAAGTTTTAGATTTATCTCTTAGTGCTGAAATTGCTATTAAAAAGCTAAATGAATATTTTGTTACTTTCGTTTTCAATCGGCGTCTTTACAATCTGTTGATGACAGGTGATTGGATTCGGTTAATTCTGGCATTCGATAAGTCGTTAACTGTTTGAATGGAAATCTTTAATCATGGAAGTGTTTAACTCGTAATATTTTCTATTTAATAACGTCTGTTCATAAAGGTTGCGGGAATCCGTTGGATGCGAGTCGTACGGGACTGGTCAATCTGGCGACACTTGGGGGAGGCCTATGTCCAGCAGTGGACGTCTTTCGGCTGAAATGATGATGATGATGATAATCATCATCACGCGAGTTCTGCACTAGAGACTATTACCATCAATTACATTCTTTATTGCCTATCACATGTTTTGCAAGACCTTACTTAAAATAATAAAGTTCGCATGGTATCAAGTACAACAATATTACACAATTCAGATAAGTAACATTGAGAATAAATAATTAACAGTAAATAGAAATTAATGAATTTATAATAATACTTATTGAAATGGAATTGACTGTCTTAAATTGGTATGGACATGTGATGAAGAGAGACGAATCGCATGTGACTATAGTTGGTGCTAGTTAAGATGAGAATAGCGGTCGTTGCCCTTTCTCTAATATCTCTTCGTACGAACCAAAACAAATAAACCATGTATCGTTTTTCATTTTAAAAATTTTGAAGATCACCATAGATGACGATTCCAGACTGAACAGGCTTATTTTTGGTTTTCAAAGTTAAGAAGTTTAACAAATGTAGGTGGGTCAATGACCGCTATTCTCATCTTATCTGGCACCAACTATAAAAGAGTTATGAATATAAATGTTGATGGATGGAGAGGGAGAGCAAGACCAAAGAAACGATGGATGGATTGTGTGGGGAATGATATGAAAGATAAAGGTGTAAATGATAGTGTGACGGTTGACAGAGGAGAATGGAAGAAAAAAACGTGTTGCGCCGACCACAAGTAACATGGGACAACGGCAGGAAGGTGATGAATTTTATCAAAGATACAGTCTCAATATTTAAACATCACCATTGTCACAACGATCAGTTTGAGTAGTGACGCGATAATATTGTGTTATTACGAGTCCTTTGTTCTCAGACAAATTTACGATTATTCCGTCATTATGATTGTGTTCAATACCGTCCACGCTTTCCGCGTCGGTCTGCATGTAGGTGATGTTACCTGTCTTTTGGCCTTCGAGGTCTCAAATTCTCAATGTGTCATCTGCCTAGCCTTTTCCCAAGAATGTTGGTGTCGGCTTCCAGTTTTACCGGATACAGCTGAATACCAGTATTTTACATGGAGCGACTGCCTATCTGACCTCCACAACCCAGTTAGTACCGGGTAATACGATACCCCTTGGTAAGACTGGTTGTCAGACGAGCTCCCCCAGAGGAAATAACTTGGAACCTGTGTTCTAAGTTAAGAGCCTATACTACCTCAAATTAGCAACTCTATATTTGGTAGTTCAAACTTCGTTTAAAATACTGTTAGAATAAAGTTCTAATCAGCTTGCACTACAAAGTGGTTGTTACGTCAGTCACTGCGGGCCGAATAGTGCGAAATTAGTGGTTTTTTGCGATTTACAAAAAATCTATTGATTGGACAAAAAAAAATAATAATATAAGACCTGCTTTATAGGTAGTTAGTTCAGTTAGTATAAAAAGTTTCATGATCTAATTTGAAGTATTTTATGATTGCCAGCGGTTTATTGTTCAGTTTGGGATTTTTTTTCCATCGAGAAAATTTTATGGAATCGTGTTTTCGCCAAATATAGGACTTAACATTAATCCTCAACTTTACCATATATTTATTTCAAAATTAATGCTGCAGTATTTTAGGCGTAACGGAGGATCATGCTAAGCCATTTGAGGTAGTATAGGCCCTTAACTCTGTACTTAGAGCAATTATTTAGGCACTATGTATGTACCTACATTTACAGAGGAGCTCGTGGCTAAATAATAACAGCCGCACGGGTCGATCTTCAAGGTTAAGCCGCACTTGCCAAGGTCGGTCCATTGATGGGCGACCATCCAGTACATACCGACTTTACTCCGTGCCTCGTTCCGGCAGACATTTGCAGATCTTTATCAGTAGTTACTTGTAGTCAATAGCCCGAAAGTGTGACAACCAGTCTTACCAAGGGGTATCGTACTACCCAATACTAACTAGGTTGTGGAGGTCAGATAATTATGCCACTGCCTATTTCCATGTAAAATACTGGTATTCAGCTGCATCCCTTTTGACTGGAAGCCGATCCCAACATAGGGTACAACCTGAGTAATACGATTAATTAATAACTCCGCGTAAGATGTGCACCTGGATGTGTAATTGGATTCCCCGAAGGTATTAATTAAGTTTCCCTATGTTTTTTTTCTAGAAATTCATGTCTTTACACTTTACAGCCATAATGGACGCAATAAAAAAGAATAAATAGAAAGTAAGAAGTCTTGTGTTACGATAACATTTAAGTTTTGGAAAGTGTTAATAGAGTCTGATTTGTGTTGAAGAACAGTCTAAATATCATTGAATTTAATGCTGTTTGTGATCTGTTTGCATAATATATGTATGAAGGTGACTTCAAATTTTCAAGGATATTTTCGCACGTGATAATAAATTTAGTGCCATCTTGTAAAACAAGTACTGCACGGATTTAATAGCGTAGTTTGGAAGTATCTTCTTAACAGTAACATATTATTGGCTGATGGTACCGAATTAAAGCATGCTGAGATACCTATTTAGTGACAAACAAAACCAATTAAGTTGTATTTGTACCTATGGTAATGACCGTAATTAAACATCTCAAGTTGCGAGTTGACATGGCTGACGGAAGTCTTTGAATAGACTCCGAATACAGGTTGGCCGCGAGGAATGAAAACCTCTTCAGGTGGAGATTCATAGATGACTCTACTCTGGGGTGTAAATGTGGTGATGCCCCACAACACAAACAATGGGACACTTGACATCGTGTCCTGCCTGCCCTACTGCACATTACAGGAGCTGATGGACGCTACTGAAAATGCCAAAATCGTTGCCAAATTTTGGGTAGACTCAATTTAAATTGTCATCGACACTATAAGAAGAACATCTCAAATGAGAGATTACAAAGCTAGGTTTTTTCTTGCACACCCAGGCTGGAGCCTCAGAATAGGCTTGTGTCCTGAAAAAAATCTAATAAGTCCGTCAATTAGATTATCAAACAATATTTGACACGTATTTTTTCTTTTGTAACGTAAACCAAAATTGACGAAGATACAACGCTTTTAAAATTCTCAATACGTCACGCCGCGCCGTGCTATAATTTTTATTGCGTTGTGACGTCACGAGACCCCACCCTCGAGCTTTGATGCGTTTTATCTTTATTAATATTCATTGATTTACAAAAACAAAAACTAAGTGTATTTTTCCAATACTCTAACTGACGGACTTTTAGATTTGCAATTTATTGATGGTGGAAACTAGCCTATTCTAAGGCAAGTGAGATGAAGGTAGAGAAAAACAAGACAAAGATTATGTCCTCGTCAAACTTGTTTTTCAGGATCCTTTCTAGAAATGAAGCTTCCTTACCCCTTTTCAACATTACGAAACCTAACAACACCTTATAATTAATCAAACCTATTAAAGCCTTAAAAAAAAAAACAATAAACCTAGCACATTCCGGCTAAGTAACAGATTCAAGTACATATAACTCAAACGACGATACAATGAGGTCATCATGGTGTTTGTCTTCATTATGGCGAGCCGAGGTGACGGTCTGCAAACAGATTTTATGCTCAGTAATTAATGGTACTTACGTTAGAAAATGAGAATTTATAGGTCCTTCGTTCTTCACCAGCCATTTTCAAAATCTCCTAATTCAACCCACAAATATCTTTTAGATTTTTTGGACGATGAGAAGTTGTGTTCTCAATTTTTGTGACAGATTACATTGAGAAATGCGTAGGATTTCGTCGGATCAATCAATTTCCTTTGCCTGTTTCTGTAGCTGAAAAATTGAAAGTGCTTAAATGTATGAATTTAATATCTACTCCTATTTCACTGAAGGATGGACTTGAAACTTATCATGTCTTGTTTGTTTCGATACTCGATTATTGCTTAAATGCAAAATGATACATCAGATCAGAGAACCAACAGAGCGAGAGAGAGAAGGAACAGACCATTTCACAAACGATGGTATGAATATCATCGTTTGTGAAATGGTCTGTTCCTTCTACCCATGGCAACACATCAGGCTATACATTTCCAGTATGACATGGCTTCGCTTTGTATAGGTTCCCAGTTTAACAGAGATCCGATTAAACTGGTTTTGTATAGGCTTGATTGGTTGTCGTGCCTACCTGTAATGTCATGCCATTTATGTACACAAACAGCTATAATAATATCAAATGCAGCTTATCACCAACTTTCCTTCCTGCAGTTTTTATTGTTGTTATATGTATATGCACGAGTGCATTTCCAGACTGCATATGTTTATTTTGTCATACGATCCACATAGGTACAATTATTAAAGGAAGTTGTTTTGTAATATAAAACTGATTGATTGAAAACACACTACAATGTTTTATATCCTTCATTTTGCGAACGGAAGTTTTACTGCTTCGATTACTGATTCTAATTTTGAATGAATAATATTAATCCTTTATTTTGTTTCCAAGATATTGTTTTGGAAACGATTTCCTTTCTTTGATCAATAATTCTCTCTACGCGCACTTGATGGGTCTTTGTGCGAATGGGACATTCTGCGTCAGATCCTCGAAAATTCTGTTAATTAATGACAACGATTATTTGTTGGCTTCACAGTCACGGACCATAGTCTGACTGCATGCCGTAACATCGCACTCAAAAGTAATAATGATATGTATCATCCAATTCCTGGTTTCGAAAGAAAACGTTCCATTACATTGCAGTTTTCTGTGGAATCCGTGGAACATATAATTTTGTAACTATTGACAATCTTTCGACTAATCGAAGTAGAAAACTGCTGGCCATACGTAACTAATAGCCGTTTCGCAAACCCCGGCGAATCTAAGCCCATATCAAGAGTTTTGCAAGCGGCCACCGTTCCGTGAAGGAATGCACTGCGATGCGCAAGCGTCGAACCTTCGGATTGTTAATATGTCAGTTTATAACAGTTTTTATATGTAGCCGTCACACATGTGGTGCTAAAAGTATTAGGCTTACGTCTACCTGTGCGTTTACTACACTTTCGTTTCGTTCGATATTTGCTTACGACTACACTACATTAGCTATGTCCCGTGCAATAGGGGTTAACTCATGTTTAATTTGGTTGAGGTCATTTGAGAGCTTTATTAGGTCATGGTTCAGACCTCATATTATAGGAGTACGACTAACGATTTGAACCAAAGTAGGTACCGTTAGGTAAATGGTCACTTGATTCCAAAATAGATGGCCTTAGTAGATACAGACTTCAAATTGTTCTTTCACATAGCCAGTTCTTGTTAGATTATATTAGTGAGGTATGCTGTCAGTGAGGTCTTTATATTTGCATGTATAATAAGTGTTTAAGAGAAAGGGACGGAGCGTTACCGTTTATTGTACACGTTTCGGTCGGTGGTGTCGTGGTGAGGTTTTCACTGCAAATATTCAACCTGGGAAAATTAAAGAAACTCTTTTTCTTGTAATTTTTTAAAGTCGATTGAAGAATCAAGTTTATCTTATCAATGGATGCATTCTTTCTGAAATGCAAGAAAAGTTTCATCACAAATTAAGACTCACTTTTAAAAGAGGATTGTTTTGTTTGTATTTTAAGTCTTATCAACCTATCATAAACAAAAAATTATCTGTTCTTAAACCTCACATAGGAACACGCCTCATGGCGAAATCAGTTAACTCAATAATCGTGCGTTCAACATCCCAGTTTTATCGCAGAAATGCAAATTGCCTTAAATTTGCATGAGGAAGCTATCGTTTTATTACGGAAAATCAGCAGCGGTGCGAACGCGGTAGACCGCAGGCAACGATCACTAGCGGCAAGTTGCGGACGGATGCGGATGGGTGGGAATGACGGCTTCACATTCAGACTACGGATCAATACCGTTGGTTGACCGCGCGCGTAGGCATGCCAGTTGCAGGCGAATTTAATATTATTTGGATCTATAGGGTCAGTGTGATAAGGCTTTTAGGAATTTGTCAAGGGCAGGACGGATTGCGGAGTATTAAGGAGGAGCAAATATCTGAAATACTTTACTGGATGAGAGTTGCTGGGAATCGAGTTGAGTAGCGTGCGATTGACGAGGCCTATGTCCAACAGTGGACTACTGTCGGCTGATGATGAAATGCCTGAAATTGTGATTAACTGAGATTTTAATAGAATGCCTGCGGAGTCCACTAAGATTATTATAGCACTGGTAATGCTAGATGTGTAATTGCGTCTGTGGAGACGATTTATTCCTGATACGGTCCACGGCACATTAATTTGTCGATCCAGTCATGTAATGTAGTGTTACTTGTTCTAATTTTCTTTCTGCGGCGCTTAAACACGAACAAGACGGCATCTAGACAAAAAACAGATGCTTATACACAATAAAACATTGTCGAAACTCAATAGCCCATGTAAATAAGTCGAGCACAGATCTGCATGTCCGTACGTGATCACGCTAACCCGATTACGTATGAATGGACGCGTGACGCCGGATGGCAATAGCCATCGACCAATTACCATCGCACGAAATCACGATTCACTTGTTCTTGGATTCGTGTTAATAGGAAACTGTTCCTATTTTCGTTAATAGCTTTTTTTTCAGATATATGACTGTCATAAGTATTTAATTTAGTTTAATGTCGAAGTCGTAAGTGCAACTCTTAGGTGTTAGTTAGTCCGATTACCGAGTCCAAGAACAATTGGGTTTTACCATCAAAAAATTCTCGGTGACAGCCCGAGTTTGGAAGTTCCACGTGTGATACCCTCGTGCCTGGGAACGTTAGTTCAGCCGGTTGTTTCGGATTGCCGTCCCATCTATGAGAGTAAAGGATCAGATGGTGCACTTGTACTAGCTCACTCACTTGTGCACTATAGTGTGTATATCTCCTGCTTACTAGCTCTCCCGTTGCGATTATCTGCCGTGACTGCAGTTCCGTGGGGAGGATATCACATTAGTTTTAGAACGTGTTAGACATTTACCACGTATTCAGTACATCATTCTAAACCCCAACTAATAAAAAATTTTCATCAGCTATTAAAAAACAGCTGTTCATTTTGACCGTGTAGATACCTATTGCAGTTTTGTAGGAAACAGTTGAACAATTCATCATCTGCCTAGCCTTTTCCCAACTATGTTGGGGTCGGCTTCCAATCTAACCGGATGCAGCTGAATACACTGGTATTCAGGCAGTCGCTCCATGTAAAATACTGATTTTACATGGAGCGACTGCCTATAGGGGAGCAGCGGTGGCCCAGTGGTGGCGGCCCCGACTTACGAACAGTAAGTCGTGGGTTCGAACCCAGACAGGCGCATTACTTTGTGTAATTTATTTCATCAGCGCTGCTCTCAAAACGGTGAAGGAAAACATCGTGAGGAAACTGGCATGTCCTAGAACCAAAAAATTCGAAGACATGTGACATCTACCAATCCGCACTGGTCCCGCGTGGTGGATTATAGCCCATTCCCTCCCATAGAGAGGAGGCCTGTGTCCCAGCAGTGGGAACATGATGATGATGATGACTCTGATCTGACCTCCACAACCCAGTTAGTACTGGGTAATACGATACCTCTTGGCAAGACTGGTTGTCAGACTTTTTGGGCCACTGACTCCTTGTAACGACTGTCAAAGATCTGCAAATGACAGCCGGGACCAACGGCTTAACGTGCTTTCCGAGGCACGGAGGAAACCCGGTATGTAATGGGTGCTCACCCATCCACAGACCAACCTAGGCAAGCACGGCTTAACCTAAAGATATACCGGGGCGGCTGTTATTATCCCTCACAGTTTATCAACTGTTTATTTTTAATAACCGACGATTATTTTCCATGTGTTACCGTTTTAGTGTCGGCGGGCGTCCATTCCACCCTGTATAAAAAGTAGTTTGTATTCGAAGGTCTACCTTGCCTTCAGTCACGACCAGTGATCACTCATTCATTTGCCGTTCGATTTAACACCACACTTTGTCACAATAATCGTGTGATTGTCAACCAGCCGTAATTTTATCGATGTTCAATCGAAATACCGCCGTAGGCATTCGATTTGGTTGTGAATAATATACTTCTGAATCTTTGTGTGGAATGGGCTAATATGCAGTGACTGGCAGTAAACTGTGACAACCTGTGGCTTTGAAAGCTACGCTATCTGTCGTCAATACCGCCACATCTCTCTTCCTAAGAGAAATCGTCCGTCTTTAAATGTAAACAAATGTACTTTCCTATGTAGTTGGGTTTCTCAGAGGCCTCTCAATATCTATGTGTCTTAGACTTCCACCGGTGCTTAAAGTAAGTACTTGACGTGCCCTAACAACCTAGGCCCTTACTAGACCTATTCGCAAGCTTTCATATAAATAACTGTATTTTCTTAACGGACTACAATTTTCACAATTCAATTAGATTCAATTGCTGATTTCTAATGTCAGTTAATACCAACTCTATCATCATCTTATCTTCGCAAATGTCGAGGTTTTATGGCACGCGTTATTTTTCAGATTTTAAAGGTAAATTGCAGACACTAGTCCTTAAGTCTTTAGCACCTTATTCCACTGACAGACTGACACAATCTACCGAAAAATAATTACCTTCCCAAAATGCGACATGGTATGTTTGTATTCATTCTATGTTCTGGCCCGAATTTACGTCGCGTGGAAATTGGTACTGTAGACGTAAGCTCCTATCAGTATTTCCGTCGAGTAATTTCGCCTGCTGTGTTACTACACTTACAGATATTTGAATTTAACGATCAATAAGCTAAACAATCCGTTTTAAAACCTCAGTATCTTGCAAACAGTCAACCTCGAACGAAACTTTACGACTCAGGTGTAAAAAGCAATGGTTATGGACCAAATAACATTCAAATTAAATGTGCTACTATTGGTAGCTGGCGTAGCTGCGTACATAAGTAAGTATTACGTTATTTCACAAAACGAACTTGTATTATAAACAGGTATTTTGTATTCGACGCTAAGATTATTATTTTTAGAATTGGCTAATCTTAGTTGAATGTTTTGTTTAATGTGCGGTAGCGTATCGTAATCGTAAGAATTGAACACTCAAAAATATTATATTTTTCAAGTGGGATCTTCCTTGCTTAAGTCACCAATTCTGTCACTGTCACTTTGAATTTGATAGCGGTGTTTGTATTGTCCACTTTTTAAAATCGATACTAATATAAAGGTTGTAAATAGACTCTTAACGAAACCGAAAGGCAGTTCTCTCCGTCATTGCGATATATTTTTTGTTCTGGACCATACCTGGGAACCTTTTAGTAATGGAGATATTGGGGGTCAAAGTTCCAACTTTTTTTCATCAAATACTAGTTTTTAAGGTCATAACTTTACTTTAAACCTATAACCCGTTTACTATTAATGCGTCCCTAAGCACAATGTTTTGATTGCTTTACATTGAATTTTAGGAGTTAGTTAGTTTGATGTACAGAATGCTTAGTTGACGGTTTCGTGAAACGTCTGTTTACATCCTGTATAAATGCGAAAGTACCTAGCTCTGTTTGTTTGTCTTTTCACGACTAAACGGCTGATCGGTACGTAGGTAATGAAATATTTCAAGGAGATAATTATATCCTGGGGAAGGATATAGGCTATCTTCTCTGTTTTTTCTCCCCCACACTACAAAATTTCCACGTGAACGAAGTCGCAGGCAACAGCTAGTACCTACGTACTTTATAAATAAGTGAAGACACTCCTCGAAGTTAATATAAAACCAATTACTGGTTCAATCTCACAATAAATTAACTGACTCGACTAGTTAAAGAAGCATGTTCTGTGAGAACGATTTTTAATGACGCCGTTACTAAAATAAACGACGCAAGGTACCTACCTACTAAAGATGGTGGAAGTACAGCACGCCTCCACTTTCTTTGTTCCACTAGCCAATATATTTACACATTTTTCATTTGCGGACACACCTTGGGCCGTCAGAGGTCACAAATTAACATACCGAAGAGACAGATGTTCTGTAAATGAGCCACCGACCGGCCTTTCTAAGTGCACTGGAAAATAAGAAAGTGAAACTAGCCATAGATAATTGGCGGGAAAAGTGAGCCGTGGAAATACTGGGCGGCCATGTTTTCTTTCCTGTCATTTTCTTTTGCCGTCAAGGTTTTTTTTTTAATTTGTTATCATCAAGGCCATGGTCGTAACATACAATTAGCATTACGCGTGCAGCCTAATTACATAAATAAAATAAATCTAATTCAATTGTTTAGTTCACGAGTCAGTCATACAGTTCAATTTTTTTTTTTTCAAAATATTAATTTGCGAAGGCCTTAAAAAAAAAGTAATAGAATAAATTGTGACTTGACATTATAGTCTGTTACTAATTAAATCATGCCAGTAAAACAACAAAAAGTTGATGTTTTGCATACCAAAGCCAGATTTACAGCAATTTTATGTAAGTGTCTAGGAGTTTTATTCGCATTTTTATTCAAGCTCGTTTTGTTGATTCGCTATTGTTTACATAATACTTGCGTAACTTGTAAAATAAGGAAGTTTATTAATATTTTTAGTGCTATTTGAAATGTTACATGACTTGGATGTTAAATTGTGCGAATGGTTATTACCATTAGCTGTTTGAACAAATGCTAGGCCGTAAAGGTATAACAGTAACTAATAATTGTAGTTCGGTCAATGCCTTAAGTGATTTTATATTTCTATACGGAGCCGGAACTACAGAGACATTATAAATGTTCCCTATTGATTATATGAACTGTTATTTACTGATAAATCTTAGGTATATAAATACAGATTTATGGGCGATTCAACTTCATCACATACTTATTATAAAACAAAGTCCTCCGCCGCGTCTGTCTGTCTGTCTTGCGCGATAAACTCAAAAACTACTGCACCTATTTTCATGCTGTTTCACCAATGGATAAAGTGGTTCTCGAGGAAGGTTTTAGTATATAATACGTCAAGTTTTTGTATACATTGGCTAAAATATAATAATATTTGTTGGAGGTGTCGGAAAAAAATAAGCCGTCTGTGATGGGAACTTTACTTTTGGTCGCAATAACCGACATCTATTATTAACCGACATCATTTAGCCGTGTGGTATCCGGCAGAGTAGAATAGAACCAACCCATAACACTCACGGGTGTCGTATCAGGCGACTAATGTCTGAGGCAGAACACCTTGCGCCTCCGTAGACCAGAGAATGGGCAGCAGCGTTTTCTGTTAGTCTTTCATCACTGCGATCTCCAATCCGCCTGCCAGGCGTGGAGATTACGGCAAATTCCTCCCATCATGGGAGAGGCTTATGTCCAGCAGTGGACGTTATGGGCTGTTGTAGTAACCGACATCCACGCGGGTGATGCCGCGGGCATTAGCTAGTTATGTAATAAGATTTTACTGATGAACCGTATCATCATGGGGACTGTGCCAATCTTCTAAAATATATAATTTATACTTTTACTTGAATCTGAGTCAGTCTACTTAATATTTTTTAAAGATGCAGGGAGGATCAAGGAAGAAGTTTTGCAAAATACAGCAACTTAGTGGTTTTATTATTGTTTAATGATCAGAATTTAGTAACATCCACGCCCCAACATCCTTCTTGCTCACAATTACTGTATCCTAACTTTGATCGATATTGATTATTAACATTGCAACATTTTAATTGTTATATTTTTTCTTTAGTTTTGTTTGGCAATTATTTAATTATCATCATAATTAATTAATAAATAATAATAATAAATAATTAAAATTATTAATTTTTATGACATTATTTGATTAATTTATTTTACTGGCTGATCAATGTTTATTACTGACTATTATGTATTTGGATTTTAGTAATTTAATTTTAATTTTGTAATTTATTTTATTTTGTAAATTTTATAAATTTGTACGCCATATTGGTGAAACATGGAGGTACAAAATATTAATATCATGTCATCCTGCGTGCTTAATTTGCATGTATACGCATGTTTTAACAAATTAATTATCTTTATCTTTTATCTTTATCTTTATCTTTACAATTGAATAAGTATTATTTATAATATTACAGTGTGTAATTTCTTAATTATAGAACTTGCTGACTAGCTTCCAACTCTGTCAGTGGTCAGGTTCTGGCAAATCGAAGTTGACCAAGAACTTTTGGCTTGGCCGTTTTGGGCTATCTATTTGACTTGATTTTGCGTTGTCATTTTGAAAAATTAATCGACTTTGTCATAATTCTGTTTTTACTGTTTCAAGTTTAATTTAATTTAATTGAATGTTGGCGCTTAGTAATTATTAAGTTAGCTTATCTTCCGAATTTATTGTTTTGTGCATGTGGTGTTTACCTTTAAGTAATTGTTGCGCTGTTATTATTTTATTTTAAGAATGAATTATGTCGCTGTATCGAGTGTGAACAATTGTTGGTAGACCTAAAATAAATAAATATATTTAAAAAAAAATCTAACGGAGTATGATCATAGCAGGTGGCTTTCTATGATGTCTACCTACCCTCATAGGAAAAAGGCGTGAGTGAGCCAATGCTTATTAATATCATTTCGCCAATAATGAAACAAGGTCCGATTCAGTCTCATCAAACAGGTTACGGCTTCTGAGAACTTTAAAATCCACTATCATATTTCCTAGTAATAATGACAACAAGGACACACTGGTTAACTTTCTCCTTACCCAGCGAGCTTAGGCTGTTCGCCTACGGATCGCATTCGTTGCGGCTCGGCAGCTTGGCTACCAAATGTCGCGCGAACCCGGTCACCCATTTAGAACGCACTTATCATGTTTGCGTGTGGGCCAAGCGAAGTGCGTGGAGCGATTGTTAATGTGTAGTGTGATGGAATGTGGCGTGAAGGTGAGTTTGTCGGGGTCAGGTGTAATGTAACCGAAGACAGCACTAGAATCCGAGGCATAACTAGATTCAGAGAAGCTTGAAGGAACTTGTGTTCTGAGGGTTTTGCAAGGAAGTGGCCATGCATACGAGTACGTACGCCTACTTAAATTTGAGGCTGCCTCAAATTTTAGATAGAAGATACAAACTAAGTCTAACAAAAGAGCTGAGCTTCATTGCTTTACTAGACCGGCTCAGTTTTACAAGCAAAGATTTATTAGAAAACTGAAGAAATCTCGGTTGCCGCAGATTCCCTGGTGTATGACTGTTTTAGACTAGGGAATCTTCGAAGATTTCAGAGTGGGTTTCAATACCCCTTGGTATTGAAACCCACTCTGAAATCTTATATCTTACACCACAGCCAGGCACCTAAGTGCATACCATCGTCATGTAGGCAGAACAATGCGAACGATTGCCATAATATTAATATTGATTCCCATTGAATATGCGTATGTTTAATTTTAATATACAATTCAATCGCTACTATGTACTAATTTGTTGCTGACCTTGTGTTAGCTGAAGCGTGAGACATGACTGTCCAAGTAAGGTCCATGTAAGGTGCGTGTCGTCTTGTTTGAATTTATTGTTAGAAAGAGTTGTGACTGAAACGAAAAGTATCATCTGTGTAAGCAGTTGTCAGTTTTGGGTATGATTGTGGATGGCTATTGAGGAGAGGAACTTTCTCTACTACGTCTTCCTCTGAGGAAGACCAAGAAAACTATGGTTGGACTGTGTTGAAGATGATATGGTTAGAAAAGAGGGTGACTTATGAGGTGACGACTAGTAGATACCCCAAAGGTCAAACCAAAAGACTGCTACTAACAAAGGATTGAAACAGAGTCCACTCCGACTCGACTAGGGATGGGATAGGTTTGCCGGTAGGTAAGTACTCATGTTCACTTGTCCGTTACCGAACATGACACTCCTCATTGGTATATACCTACGTGTTTAGTAGACCCTGAATTTGGAACCGGTCGTGAAAAGGACCACGGGTGGGACGGAGAAAAGTGGAAAGTCAACCGATTAGGTGGACAGACGATCTCATTAAAGTGGCCGGAAGAAACTGGATAGCCATGACACAAAACCGCCACAAGTGGAGAGATTTGGAAGGGACCAAGGGTTGAAGACGAAGAAGTGAAAACGACAATTCAGATCTTCTGTTTGTTTCTAAAGGATTATCTTCCAGCTCGACTACTCAGCATGAGGTCCCGGTTTCGATTCCCAGGACGGACAAATTGTTATTGGGTTCTTCCATCAGGAATTTCTCAGTAGCAGCCACGAAGTCTGGATTTGTGCCCGGTTGATAGCAATAGGCTCGCCCCTATTACAGTAGTAACCTTTAGGACTAAAAAAAATATAACGAGTGAAATGTGGGTGTAGGTACTTGTTAGGTACACCTCTAGTGCCCAGCCCTTCGGGGATTAGAAGGTGTGATGTTATGATATGTTATCTTCCAGTAAACTTCAAGGAATTAGGCATTTTAGGAATAGGAATTCAATTTCGAAGCTCTTGCATCTAGTGTTAAAGTTAAGGAAATTAGAAATAAATGCAGACATAACATGAGCGGTTACAAAATAAGCACATGTTCCTACTGAAATCGAAATGCGGTCGCGTTTCAAACGCAACTGCTTATCTAATCTGTCACTTTCCTTCTTAAGAAAAATGCTGATGTTAGAGAGAGAGGTGCGATAGATCTTAGCTAAGAGAATGTTGTGAGAACTAACGTGGTTTACAATAGAGTGAATGGAGCATTTTTTGGCCTTATCTCTTAATTATAAGTACAAAATCAAGGTTTTTGGGATACGATAAAAACTATTTGACAACTAGTTATACATTGAGGAAGCTGTTCTTCAAGCTGAATGTCAGGTTTTCCCCGACAAAAACAAAAAAAAAACATTCAAAACTTTTTACTTAAAACAAGACCTACATTGATGCTTGCAAATGTGACCTCCTTCCTCCACTGACCATTTAATAACTTTTACTTTTTAGGGTTCCGTTGACAAATGTCATAAAACGGAACCCAAAGTTTGTCCTATCCGTCTGTCTATCCATCCTTATGTCACAGCTATTATACTTTGTTTGTTTTTTTTTTTTTTTTACAATTTTCATTGACAATTATTAATGAGCGTTAAAAGATTGTTGTCATATTGTTTGGTGCTACGAAACTAGGTGCGAGGCCGACTCACACTTAGCCGGTTTTTTTTTATAATATTCAACCGACTACGTTCTAAGAGTGTGACGTGTATGACATTTACCGAGTGTATTTACATAATAATATTAGTATTCTATTGTGTATTTAGTCTTCGTGCGAGAGAGACAATAGATTGTGAAATACGAATGAGTGCGCCTGAGTAACTAGATGACTTTGTTCCTGGTTCAATGCAAAAGTGAAATGGGACGTAGAGATGACATACACTTAATGTGAGACTTACGAGTGCGACCATGGATCATCACATTTGTGTGAAACCCAAACATGTTTAGCGTCCTGAAAGTGATATTAAGGATCAAAGAATTTCGAAGCCTTAACCTTAGTTAGACCTTATATAGTTTAACGACTTACACGAAGCTCGTTCGGAGACATCTATTAAACGTTCTCTTACTCGTAATAAGCTAATCCATGCAGTCTCATATTAGTAAGTAATGAGTCCTACTTTATGTACCCCCACGTCCCCCACCGAGTTCATTGACGGTCAACCACATTTCAATTTTATTACTTTAGGCTTAGAGCATATGGGTGAACAGTGGTAGAGACCCTCAGTGAACTCGGTAGTATCTACACCATAAAAATATCTACGCCATAACTCATTTTTTATTTTTACAAAAGTATTGCATTATTTCATTCATAGTTGCAGACTTTTACCATTCCCTCATCATCTACCTAGCCTTTTCCCAACTATATGTTGGGGTCGGCTTCCAGTCTAACCGGATGCAGCTGAATACCAGTATATCACATGGAGCGACTGCTTAACCGACCTCCACAACCCTGTTAGTACTGGGTAATACGATACCCTTTGGTAAGACTGGTTGTCGGACTTTTTGGGCCACTGACAGGTAGTCAGTGGCCCAAAAAGTCCATCTTTGACAGTCGTTACAGGTGTAACGACTGTCAAAGATGTACAAATTGCAGCCGGGTCAAACGTGCGTTAACGTTAAAGTGCTTTCCGAGGCACGGAAGCATTTGCATTCCCTGCAGAACGAAATATGCGGAATAAGAACACAGAATCACTAGCATTTACAGACACGTCATTTTGAACATACCTCGTAAAGTAACTAGGTTTTATACGTTCATTGGTTTTTGTATGGCCATGGAACGTTACGTGTGCGTGTGAGCTGATGCTGCAATTATGTGATGACTTAATGATCAGGCATTATAATACACCTTGTCTGTTTCCTGTTCAAGCAAATAAAGGCAATGGAACTCTTCTTGACTTGTTTTGATTCGGAATTATTTGGATTTTTGTTGGATATGGAATGAGGTTTCTGCATTATGTTCCTGATGCTTCAACAGATTGTATAGAAGTAGTGAAATAAGTAGTACCTTTTAATAATTTAACAAATGTTTGGTGATTTGGCTAAACCAAAAAAAACTGTTACTTTAAACGAATTTATGAAGCGAGCATCAAATATAGAAGGACGTATATCCTCAAACTGATAATGTTGTACAAGCCAGTGCCCTGCATAACCTGACCCCTATTTTCCCTCTTTTTCTTTATAAGAATTGTCAGAAATACACAGGTAAGTATGTATTGTGTATCAGAACTTGCATTTATAAGTTATAACTAAAGTAAGGGCAAAGGGTAAACCCCTGAACCCGGTTGCATCTACTCATTTATGGACATTGGCAGGCAACCGATTCATTTATTTTCTGCTAAATGGTAAATATAAAAAAGTCACGGACTCAATTTTTATGAGGTCATGTAATAAAAATAGCCTATCGATTGCACATTCTGAATTTCTAACATTTAAAGTAGCATTTAATTTTTGCTAATCAATGGCTCCTGCCCCCTTTTGCTTGCAGTTACCTCCTTTCTGGTCATACCATTTCTAAGCCGGTCCGGTCCGTTCATCGTTTCTTTCGCTTTCATATTTAACGTGTTAGCAAATTCTTTTGCGTCTTTGCTTGTTCAAATCCTTTCTTTTGCCTGGGTCAGTTTTCAAACAAGAATATGGTCAACTCTTCTTTCAAAGGTTTTAGCATACATGCAGCATGGTTTTCTCCGACTTATAATTTCGTTGTCAGTCTTGTCTCTCTTATGAGGTAAAACCGTGGAAGTTGCTTGAAGATTGTTGTCATGTATGTTGTGAATCATAACTAGTTGTAATTCAAGTCACATTTTACACTTTCTTGCTTATAGGTACAAGGTTACAATAACGTATGAAAGTCACTCTTTACCAGTTTGTAGGTGCAAAAGATACTAAAACAGAGGACATTCTTGTGTTTCGTCACAAACGGATAAAGTCACCGATGATTCAAACCATTGGTATTTGCATGATTAAGTGCTCAATGATCTTATTGGTATTCTGTTTATTTTAAATACGTTGGCGACGTTGGCGTGATAGTAAATAAATGCCAGCTGAATAATTGGATGGTTTTGGTGATTATGAATTGATTTTTAGAGTTCCATTGCCAAGTTTCCGCTTTGGAGAGCAGATCAAGGTTCCTTATATACATTTTTTCTTAAGTCAATGGTGAATTTTATTTCATTTGCTTCTGAAGCCGTAAAATCTGCGTCTACTCTAATTAAAGTAAGAGGAGGAAGATTCTGAAAAAATGTGCATTAGCACAGTCAACAATTAACACCGAAAGCTAATTTCTCCTTTATTTCTGTTCCAGTCGAGATCTACCTATCGCCTGTCGAGACACACTGCAGTAATGTGGACTACTTCATACCCGACGAGAACAACGAGACGAAAGGCCTTTCGGACGATGCGATGAACAGGTAACTCTCTACTTCTTGGTCCTTTGCAAATAATTTCATAGAAATTCTAAAAATTTAAATATAAAATATTATAATTATATTATAATTATATATACATTTATGGGTTTAAAAAATATTATAATTATATATACATTTATGGGTTTAAAAAGATCTTTATTGTTTAAATTACACATTTGTGGCTATATATAATTACAAAAATAAAAACTAAAAGTAAGAACCTCCATATATACAACGACGTCAATAAGCGTCAAAGTACTCCTCCGTATCGCTGTCACTCGGAAACGTACCCAGAAGCCTGGCAGCATTGCCACGTTGAATGGCAATGCTAATTCTTTGGCCAAAGAAAAAGCCAGCCCTCTGGTCACGCGAAGTGTCGACCAGTCGGTAAGAGATTTCCTTAAAAAGGAGACGCGCACTCGGACCCCATGACCCGAGTGTCTCGACCCCAAACGGCTCAAAGCTGTAGTTACCAATAAGGTTACAGTATTTGCGCTGTTTGAGGATCTCAGCAGCCGCAGCAGCAGCGCCTGCACAGCCCGCCGTGCTTGCAACGTGAGAAGGCGCAAGGGTGTCGACACAGGTTGCGTCCCACACCAAAGGCCTACCGACGTTCCAAGGCACCAACGTCTTGCCGTCCGGTCTCTTGCCATCGTCACGCACCAAGCCGTTTGGTTCTAAAACCGCTGGTACGCCGGCAATGGAAAGAGCTCGACGAATAATGTCGTTAATGCTGGCGTGCCGTGCAATGCGACCTGCGCTCCTGTAGCAGGACAGGCCATGGTGTCCGAGGCTGTCGACAGCTTCACCGCAGTGACACCGATGCGGAGCAACACAAGGTGCACCTAAGCGTAGACTCGTAGCGACCCGGAACGATGCGTCATCCATCATTTATACATTTATTAATTATTATTATGAAAATTTGTAAAGTAGAAATAGGTAAGTAGTGGCGTAGTCGGTAAGAATTCGGACATCGTGAAATAGGCTCTTAGACTAGACTAGATAGAGTTGAGATTAGCTAACTGCGGAATCTTGTGGAACAAGGGAGGCACTGCATGTCTCTGTTTTGCCAAGGGATATCGTCTTACCCAGTAACTGTGTTGTGTAGGCTAGATACAATACTGATTATAAGTTACATTTAGTTGTATTAGGTGAACCGAGTATAAGTTTATGGCATACCTAGCTTTGTTTTTCTTTGTACCACAGCTTAGAAAAAAAATGATTTATCATCAAAAAAAGCTACAAATTTTAAGTAAACTTTTCATCTTAGAACAATCATCATCATCATCAGCCTATAATGTTCGCACTGCTAGGACACGGCCTCCTCTCGGTGAGAGGGAATGGGCTATAATCCACCACGCGGGCCCAGTGCGGATTGGTAGATGTCACTTGTCTTCGAATTTTTGGGTTCTGGGACATGCCGGTTTCCTCACGATGTTTTCCTTCAACATTTTGAGAGCAGTGGTGATGAAATAAATTACACAAAGTAATGCGCCTGCCTGGGTTCGAACCCACGACTTACTGTTCGTAAGTCGGGACCGCCACCACTGGGCCACCGCTGCTCTCCGCTAGAATACTCTGCTAGAACAAAGAAAGAGTAATTCTGAAAAAAAAAAATGAAAACTATCAAATTTCAAATCATAAGTACGCAATACGCGTATAATATGAATTTCTATTTTTTTTTTCGAAACAAAAAAATTTGTTAATTGTGCCATTTGCTTCTACTCCGTTCACCTATACCTACCTATACTTTTTTTTTTTTTTCGAAAGTGTTATAAACTAAAAGGTCTTCTTGTATGGGTTATGACAAATTCATGCCATTGCGGGAATGTCTTGAGCTTGGCACAAGCAAAGAGAGGCCTGTAGCCAGGAGTCGGGTTGTGAGTGATGATGGTGACATATTCCAATGCTTTTGAAAATGGTGTCTTGTATGTAGGATATGTATTAAAACACACTGCCACATTACAGAATTATGTTTCTTTACTTAAAATCGTCATTTGCCTAGCCTTTTCCCAACTATGTTGGGGTCGGCTTCCAGTTTTACCGGATGCAGCTGAATACCAGTATTTCACATAGAGTGACTGCCTATCTGACCTCCACAACCCAGTTAGTACCGGGTAATAGATTGTATTACCCGGTACCCCTTGGTAAGACTGGTTGTCAGACTTTTTGGGCCTCTGACTATCTAACGACTGTCAAAGATCTAGAAATGACAGCCGGGACCAACGGCTTGACGTGCTTTCCGAGGCACGAAGGAAACTCGGTATGTAATCCCCACCCACACTCGGTATGTAAAACCCATCCACAGACCAACCTAGGCAAGCACGGCTTAACCTAACGATCGATCCGAGCGGATGTTATTATTTAGCCACGAGCTCCTCCGAGTTTCTTTACTTACAAAACAAACAAATCAACACACAAACACAAACCAAATCAACAAATCACAAACACAAAAAAATCGACAAGTCTATTATTATGTCTACGCTTTAATAAAGTACAATATAAACCAGGTGTGTTTATAATCAACAAGATGTTTCGCTAAAGAATAGAACAATAGGATAGGTAGGTACAGAATTGTATCTGTTAGGGGTCATTGGCTCATTCCATGGAGCCGTATGACTCTAGGCATGCCATTCTGTGTCGGCATGGCTTCAAGGCGTCAGTATGTCATGAACAATTACCATGACAACCGTTGACAATTGATTTTAATCCTCACTTTCAATACAAGGTGTGTAAGATTTAGCAAATGATTAAACTAAAGGTAAAAATTGCGAAAATAAATACATCCTTATTTTGTCTGTGGTTTAGTATTTGAATTCATCTCTCATTATAAAGTTGCATATTATTTTACAAGTGCTTTCAGATCTGCAATACCTTGAAGTGCAGTGGCCTTGCTGATTACGAGATACTCGTCTTTATTCACACTTACGTCAGTTGCATCGTGACCTACACATTTGCATTACAAAACTGCAACCAATATCGTTTTTCTAAAACACTATGGTGCTCCAAGGAGATTACCTAGGACCGAGCGGTCACAAAAAACAACTTTCAAGGCTGCTCGACCCAAGTGGGTCAACCGTTTGGTTCGACAGGCATTCATCGATATTGAAACCAATCGTTATATTTGTCTTTGCTCGTTTAAATCATAGTTGATAATCATTCACAGATTATTGCTTCAGCGAAGGCGTGTAATAAATAATATTCTAAATGATCTGACTATTAATCTTTTGACCAGTTTGAAGGCTCTCGAGTAATTTGTGGGCTTGTCTTAAACTGGTTGTTTAGATCTAGAAATGAAATCAAAGACCTTTTTAAAAATGTTGTAACTGTTGAATATTCAAACAAACTTGTAGTAGTATGAATGAGCTATGGCATCAACAGGCGTACCTAAATGCTGAATTTCTCCCAGTATGGAAATAATATAGGCACAGCTATATGAAATGGTTGTATACAGTTATAAATACCGCTGTGGTCAACTTAATCTACCGCAATGTTTGCTTCTCTTAGCTGTTTGTGTACTTTTGTAGATAGGTTTTGGCCGCGGTTTTGCTCGCGTGGAAATGGTTCCACAGTAACGAATTACGGAAAAAATGTATCCTGGGTACTAGCCCAAGTTACCCAGGTCATGGTCCACCTATGTTTTCATTGCATAGCAATCTCGTTCGCCCGGGTAACAGAGTTACTTTCGCTTTTAATAGGGAATATGCAAGAAATACAAAACTATTTTATTCCTAAAAAATGCCTTGTATTGGCCCACAAAAACATTGTGGTACACATGTTTAATTTTCTTATACAACACTTATTTTACAATTTAACATTGTATGAAGCGTGTTTTTGGTGGAACGGAACGCAAACTCTAAACGCATCGTCCCTCGATAACGCCGGTAGTGACGTCAAATACTATGTGTGTATGTCATTTAGTAAAATTATTACACAAAAAAAAACATGTAAACAAGGAAGATAGAGGGAAATGACGTCAAATACTATGACATGAATGGCTGCGACAGTCACAAACGTTTGAACTGCAAGTTGTTTTTTTTTAGTGTCAAGCATTAGTTGTAGTAACTTTTAATTATTTTCTTGGGTTGGTAGTACTGTATTTTAATGATTGAAGTGAAGAAAGAAATAAAATAACACACACATGCATTTTCCCTATTGTATCAACCAACTTCTTGACCCTGAACGCTTCTTCGGTGACTTTATTATAAAACTGATTGGCATAAATAAAATCATTATTTTGAGAAGAGCGGCTTTTGTTCAGCATTACAGGCTGAAATATTATGACAGACGACGGGAGTAATAAATGACACTACGTAATATTTTGCGAATACTCTTCCCATACAATAATAATGTCCTTTGTCCATTCTCATTGAATTCCATAAATCCCTGTCCATATTGAAAGGGCTACTAGAGGAATGTGATTGGTTGCCTTGATAATGCTTGCAATAATAGTTAAGCCACCGCAATCATATGCCCTAGATTTTTAAGGACCAACCGCAAACATTTTTGCCATGTCAGGGACATGGCTGCTGTGGTCAGGTTTAGGCCTTTTGTTAACATTTATGCTGAAGCCTTAGTGACGGTACTGACAACTTATCTGATCGTGTGTCATGCCCTTATCCCAAATGATTGTGGGTCGATGTAGAATGGCTTCTTGTTGTCATCTCAGCAGCTCCCCTTTCTAGCCAACCCATCTTTCACACAGTCCATCAATCGTTTAATTGGTCTTCCCCTTCTCTCTTCTTTTCTTGATGATTTTTAAGGATCTTTTTTATTTCTTCTCTAGTCTTCTAATCTTATTTTTGTACGATTTCAGGCTGCACATGGCACGTTCAACGGTAGCTCTGTTCATCGTTGCGTTCCTGTCTTTGTTCATCGCGTTCTGGACCGGCGTGGTGGGTTGCTGGAAACGAAGCCCTGGCAACATCACTGCCACCGCTATACTCATGCTGGTTACATGTAAGTGTACCTATCTATCTTAATCTTTAAAGTACTGGCAACTTGATCGGTCTTAAGAAGTTGAATGAGGCACCGTAAACCTTTAATACTCATCAACGAAGTTTGTGGTGATTACAAACAGTAAGTTCAATAGTTATTCAGGTATCTTGGATAACTATTTAACTTGCCATCCACCTAGACTCTTTAGTCGGCAGATTCATTACTGGTTCGTGGGACTTACAGTTTAGGTTTTTCTAAGGAAGCAGGTGTATCCGTTTGTTCTTCTACATCCTACTCGTCCAACCATCCGTGGAGAATTTAGTTATATACTTTTCCACAACCACTCACTTGAACTACCTACTTCAACATCATTTCGAAGCCAAATTTACCTACCTAGTGGAGGAGTGCATGCGATAAATATTTCTCTTAATGTTTTTGGTGTATGACTGACTAGTATATACTGATGTTTCAGGCTTATTAGCAGCGGGTGCGATGGCATTATGGCACGGAGTGGAGTTCTATGAAAAGGAGAAAGTTGTCGGAGAGGAGTACTACCAGCAGTGGCCTAATGTAAGTGATATACGTCTTATTGGAAACGTTAAAACTGCCATAAGTATCTAGAATTCAAGACGATGATAGACGTAAGATTACCTTTTATTCTCCTTTGGCTCTCTAGATTCAGTACAGGATTTCTAAGAATTTATCTCGAGCAAGCCAAAAATTACCAGATTAGCAGGTTTGATTGCGGGTGTTTGTACTAAAATATCGCCATTTGCAGGTCCTTTTCAATACACACCGTATAAAATTTAATCTCATCCTTTGGGCACTTGTTCGAGAGTGGAAATACCGTTGTGTTACGAACAGTTATTGGATGAATTATATTTGGGTACATTATTTGTCCATTAGCAAATAGAGATCATTCAAAGAAGCGGACAGAGCAGTTCTAGTTCTGGATTCCGTTCTAGTTACATTTTTATCAGGTACTTAAGTTTTAAGCTAAAGGTTTGCACCACATTATTGACCCACTCCTAACATCAGGTGTTAAAAGACAACTCATCAATCTGGTACGATTGGTCGTACATCCTGGCCTGGCTGGCTGTCGCCGTTTCCTTCGGAAGCTCCATTTTATTCTTCTCCGCCGCCATTTGCCTCAGCAAGGAGAAAAGGCGGGAACAGCAGAATAACGTGCAGTACATTATGCCAGGTTAGACCGCCATCTTGAGCGGCCATCTTGTGTTACGCTTGGCGGGAAAACACTAAACTCTATTGTATATTTTCTACGATTTCTCCTTGATGATTTTGTTAAAATATTATAGAAGTGTTTAGTAATTTGTGTGTAGATAAGGTACCTTGATTTGTGTAAAAATAAGTAGTTAAATACATGTTTAGATTGTTGTGGGTAATTTATGTTTATTTAGTATTAAATTTAATAATTTTGGTACCTTCTCATGCGTATTACTCTTCACTAGACAATAAATCATAATAACGTAGTTTATAAGAACAATCATGTAAGTATTTCATACTAACAAAAAGCTTTTCTCTTTTTTTTCATGTTTCTATGAAACTTGGCTACTGCGTATAACTTCGCGACTGCGACCGGTCGTTTAACGCATATCAATGTAACTGGCTATCTCATAATATCTGGTTTACGCCAAACGCAATACTAACTCGCTTTCGGACGAATTTATTAACATTGGTGCTGTAAATATTTGAAAATAACTGTATCTGAACGAGCTAAATTGATTATCAATCTGATACTGTACATAACTTTTTGGTAACAAACTTTATTTACAAACACTACACACCTTTTACTTAATTGACAATTCCAACATAAAATGAATCGGTGATATTTTCCCCGTATAATTTTCTTCAACCACAACTGTATAAAACACATAATTACACTTACACTGTACACGTCACTCACACACACATACACACCCCACTACCCACGCTATACCCCCACCCCACAAATACATGCACACCTACAAAAACATACGATTCCCGCGGTATAAACCAGATATTACGTGAGAACTCTCGCGTGTGGTACGACTGGTCGTACATGGTCGCGTGGTGCGGCGTGGGCCTGTCGCTGCTGTCCGCCATCTTGTTCTCGTCGGCGGCCATTTGCTTGCGCGGCGAGCGGGAACGGGAGGAGGCGCTTAACATGCAGTACCTCATGCCCGGTATGCTTACAAACCCATCATTTTAGAAGAGCATTATAATTTGTACCTAAACCATCATTCCATCAAATTATTTTAAATTAAAATAAGTGCGTGCGTATATGTATCACAATTTGCATTTTTACACAGGTACGTATTTAAAAAACGAGAATTAAAAAGTAAAAAGAGAGTTTTTTTGAAAATTATTATTTATGTTGCCGGCACGATTTTAAACAGAACGAGAACTTGTACAAAACGCACACACACCCATTAGGATATATACATGTTTAGATATACCTACAAATAATGTTAAAAATTGTTATAAGAATGCCAAAATAAAATTTAACATTTCGCATAACGATAAAGTCACCACTCCACTCATCTCGTAGAAACTCATAATGGCAACATTAAACATTTTTCGCTTCTGGCAACACAATACATAACAATATTTTCTTTTGTAAATATATTCTGCGTTTCAAATAATGACTACCTATGCTGGATGCATGAGTGGTTTGTGGATTTTTATTTACTAAGTAATTTAATCTTAAGTTTGATCCCGTAATATTAACCACACGGTTAAGTTTGAAGCTAGCACAAGAATTCCTAACCGGTTCTGTGAATTGTAAGAGTTACTAAAGAGAAGTTTAACAGGTTCATCAACAGTTTTTTGCATCAGCTAATTCATGATGCTTTTTTTAGGGTGGTCTAGCAGTAAAATCATAAAAATACCATCCCAAAAATCTTTCGGTCCGTTTTCTATATATAATCTCGATTACTAACCCATTTCCGTGTGCTCCACAGTGTATCCACAAAAACAGCAGTACGCTTACGCCGGATACCCGCCGCCCCAGGCGTACCCGGGCCCCTACTACCACGGGTCGCAGTACGGCCCCTACAACTACTGAGCATGTGACCAGATGAGGGACCTCGTGGCGGCGCACTTCGCCAACGCCCCCGCCCCGCAGGCACCCGCGCGCAACCCCTCCCCGCCCCACCACCCACCCCCGTCCCTGCCCTCCTCCATCGAGACGTACAACTCCCACCGCAAGATCAAGCGGCCCAAGCTGGGTGACAGGAAGGTGTACCGGCCCGTGCGGCGTCACACGCTGTCGCGGATCGACGAGACGCCGCCCAACACCTTGCGGCCGCGCTCTAAGAGCCTGCAGCACTCCACGGACTTCTCGTCCACGCGGCCCATCCTGCGCTCGCGCTCCAACATCTCGGCCGACACGAGCCGCAGCGTGCCCGTATGCAACCAGAGCCAGGACGTGGAGAACCAGCTCGAGAGTGGCAGCCCGCAGTACGCCGAGCCCAACCGCTCTGACTCGTCGTCATACGAGCGCCCCGCCTCCATGACGGACCTGCCCATCATGGTCCCGCTGGACCAGGCCACGGGCGCGTACATCCCGTACCCGGAGTACACGTACTACCACGACGACGGCTGCCGGCTCGCTCGCTACAGGCAGTACAACAAGAAATCAAGGAAATACTCCCCCAAACATAGTAATTTATATTTAGCATTCATGTATTGAGTCCCGCGCGGGTGTAGGTGTATCACGAAACATAATTGAAAAGCAATGGTTACGAGTTTCGATTATTGCCGCACAGTGTATGACACCACACACAAACCATCCATGAATTTAATATTGAAAAGTTTTAGTTCTTGTCTTCAAAACATTCATACACTGTTTTTTTTATAAATGGGTGGCCCGAATCTGGTTGAGAGAATATTCTTTTAGACTATTGGCACTTTTATTTATTTTTGCTGTGGCGCGAGTTTATCGATCGATAGAGTGGGTAGGTGTACAAGTAACGACATCGAACTCGCGCCGCGGATCTGCGCACGGCTGTACGAAACTCTGACGCCACTGTATCTTAAAGTTTCCATGCGACATTACGAACAATCTGCTACGAATTTTAAATAATGATAAAACTGTATTGTAACAATGTATCGGGAGAGATGCTGTAATTAGGAGTAAGTTAGTAAAGACTCCGCCATAATATACAGAAATGAAACAAATTCTTGTAGTACCTAAGTTTAAATCTAAGAATTTAAAGATTTTTGGATTCGTAATAATTATAGTTTTTATAAAATTCGACTTATTTACTTTGATCAAATAAAAATATCTGAAAGTATTGTGCCTTCTATATTATAAATATTGCTCATTGTACTGTTAAAACATATCTTAATCTAATTAAATGTAGGTACTGTAGTAGATAAAGGTATTTTTGTACACAATTCAACTCTATAATGCAAGGTAGGTATTTCTGGATAGTTGAAAGAAATATGGTATATTTCTCTTTGATATATCTTCATTTCTTTTATGTAGATCAATTTTAGTATTTTTTTAATATGTTTTGAGTGTCAAATCATGAAAACCGTCCTTTGTATGGATATATGTAGCATAATGGTGTTTCTATGGAATTATGTATTTAATTAATTTCCTTAGTCAAAATCGTCGAGGTATGATCGTACCAATTAGTTAGCTCAGAACTATTTGTACATTAATCAGTGTAGGTTATGCATTACAATAAATGGTAGATTATATTTAATTGTATTTAAAACTTCCTTAATAAAAATAATTGGAAAAACATGTTGTTTTCTTATCTCTTATGAGCCATCTATACATATTTTCATCATAGAGAAGACAAGCAAGAAACGTATCAAAAATGTATATGAAAATATTAGAAGGTACATAGGCTATTGACATAGTCTTTGTATTCATTCTTGTTAGGTTAATACAATACATAAGAGTTAAGGAGATAGCCCACTTGGTATTTAAAATTATCAAATAAGGCGGACGGGGATAATAAAAAAAGCTGAGCAAACAAGGATGCATTTCAATATTTTACTTGGAGTACCACAGGGAAGCGTTATAGGGCCTACTTTGTTTTTAAACTGGCAATATTGATATAATGATGACTATTACTGGCAATAATTGAAAATTTGTGGTTTCTGGAAGGACAAAAGGAAGTAGGAATAATACATTATAAACATAATGAATTGAATTCTGTACGCAAGCAAGTGGATTCACGTAGTCTCGAAAAAATAAAAGAGATTATTCATACAAATGTATATTCTACAAAAAACTGTACAAAATATTTAATATGGCGATTGGACGTTACATTGGATGGAATGATCTCGAACATTACTATCACATTTCATGAGGCACTATTATTATACATTTATAAAAGATGTATACAGAGAAAATACTGTGAAAGCTAAACATTGCAGGATCTTTTGAAAGACCAGCCTTAGAAATGAATGGATCAATTAATATTTGGATTTGAAGGTCTAAACTTATAAGGTGAAGACATAAATAATACTTATTTATAATTGAAAAGCACACAAGAAACTACCTACATAAAAAATGTTACATGAACGAAATATCGTTGAAGTATAGATAGAAAAACGAATTCACACTAACTCATTAACCCTCGACGAAAAAAAGGGTTGTTATTTTGATTTCATATGCTTTTGGGTAAGACCCAGCATCCTAACCAAAGCGATCGGTCGCGCGAGTATGCGATCTTCGCGTTTATGCTACTCGTTTGTTGAAAACTGGAAGTCGCTGAACAAAATAAACGTAAGGGTCGCGCGATTTTATGCAGCCTAGCCTGTAAATTACAATGCATGAGACGATTATCTTATAAAAACAGTGTACATTCAGCAAGGCATTGGAAAGTTTATAGTTATTGCATTTCAAAAGCTAAATTGTATCTATTTTAAACCTTATATCCACACTCATAAAAGTCACGCTCGTGCGTTTGCAACATTGTACACAAATAACTCTCTCTGCTTTACAATAAAGTGAAAAACCTACAAACACTGCTTACAAACAATATTTAATTCAAAATTGAGCACTTTCAACGTATGTACCATTCGTTTCGACATTTAAAATAATCAAAAGAAACCCGAAAGTCTGACAACCAGCCGTATCACAGGTTGTCGTGGTGTTACCCAGTCAAGATTGTGGAGGTCACATAGTAAAATATTGGTATTCAGCTGCATGCGGTTAGACTGGAAGCCGACCCCAATTAGTTGGGAAAAGGCTAGGCAGATGATGAATCAGATTGCCGTATCTATCATAGGACCGGGATGTGAGAGAGCTTGTTTTCTCTCTTGGACGGCTGTTACGAGCTTTCTATAAGGTCCTAGAGGGAGTCCTAGGGACTTCATGTCGCTTTCAGTGAGTAGCATGAGGGCGTCGAGGTCAATTTGTTCGTCTTTGAACTTCTGGACGTATGATGAAAGACCCCAGGCTGTGAGGAATCGTTCGAGGGACGCATATCCTGTATCTTCGGCTTCTGCTTCTTCGTCTGATGTTATTGTGGAGCTTTCTGTGGATGCGAAAGGGGTGGTATTACCAAGTGTAAGTATCAACTGTGCAATGACGTAGATATTTTCGTCAAGTTTCAAAAGGTTATGTCAATAAATAATGTTAATTTTGTAGAACAGCCTTCGTAGCATGACCACTCTTTAAAATAATGTGTTTCTTCGAAGAAAGAATCGACAAATTATTTTGTTGATCTGTCATTTTGTCGATTCAATGACAGAGGAACAAAAGATTTCTTGAATTGTCTTTCTTCGAGGAAACCCGTTTCTACGGTAGTCATGCAACGCGGGCAGGTCGAGAGAGGATTGCGCGCACGGGCTGTGTTCGTACAAACGGTACCTACCCTACTACCTACACTGGTTTCGTCAATATAATTATGCGATACCCTCGGCACAGATAATATAATACTTCGTACCCTCGGAAACCAACTGACCCATCGTTGACCCTACAGACCATTTTGTACCACACGCTTAAATATGACATATAAACTGATTCATGCTGCATAGTTGATCGGCGGATGGAGGTGCTCTGTTACCTGAGTGCGCAGAGGTCCACTCGGCCGGCTGGTACGCGTGCCTGGCGGCCAGGGAGCCCGCGGAGCCGATGGACAGGTCCTCTCCGGGCGCCGCGCCGCCCATGGCGCTCAGCGTTGCTGTTATTGAGCGTCTGCACAAATTCAACGGAACATTAGCTGTAGTTTCAAATCTTATTATATAGATGTGTAAATGCGTTGCGTTGTAAAAACAGCTTATGAAAAAAAATAAACAAGCGGGATCGATGTGGAATTTGGACATGGCATTTGTAATGATGACCCGAATGGCGCAGCGGTAGTGAGGCTGCCTTACGTTCTTAGGGTCCCGAATTCGAATTCCGGTAAGAGCAAATGTTTGTGTGATGAGCATGGACATTTGTTTTCGAGTCATGGAAGTTTATATGTATAATAGGTATATATTTACAAACAAAACAAAAATCTGTGTAGTATATCAACTATCTGGTGTCCACGAAACAAGCCTCGTTGCTTAGTGAGGCACTAGATGGCGCTGTGTAATGTCAAGCGATATTTATTTATGTATTTAATGACGTATTCAAGGCCTGTACAAAAATGCAGATTGTTGGGAATGATTGCAAACTGGAATGTGTATTCTGTCTGGACTGTTATGCTTACAAATGGTTCCTTACCAAAAACGCACACAATAAAAAATTATATTAACGGTGCAGTGGAAATACTATTAACCACACGATAAAGAAGAAGTGGAAACAAATAATCTTGACTGGATACCAAACATTTTGTTCGTCTGTATTTATAAAGATAATGTATTGTAGAACATAAATTGTGATAATGTCCTACGAACCTGAAGGCGACGCTGCCAAAGCCAGGTCTTTCGAATATACTGGCCGGCTCCTGAAGCATCACCTCTTGTCCAATGCCACTGTCTTCGTTCACCGCTGCAAAGTCAGGTTGACTTGCCGACCTGTGGGGTAAGGTAGTCCTAATTATAATCATAGACCAGAACGCAAATAAATTGTTCACTTAGTAAAAAAAACTGCTATATCTGAATGTAAGAAACACACAACAACCGTACCTACTTATTTGATTTTATGTTAACAGAGTATAGGCACTGGCCGCAAAAAGATCAAAATCTGATTGAAATTATGAGCCAGAGAAGTTAAACTGTTCAACTTATTTGGAGGTGGTGAAAAACCGTAAGCTTATGCATTTACGAGTATGTGTGTTGATGATTCCATAATATAATTAATAGCCTCGACGAATATCTGTCGAGGCTCTTTTTGCAGTTGGATCAAAGGCCTGATTCAGAAGACAGTGCTCCTCGATACGGCTCGCTTTGTGAGGAGGTTCCTGTCTCTGGAGCCCTAACCACCGATAGCTTGGACCCTGCTCCCGACACCGGCGGACCACTATTTTAGTTTTTTTTTTTTTTTTTAATTTATTTATAATTGTATGTATGAAATAAGATGATGGGGAAGAATAAAGGAGAATAATAATTAATAGATAGAGAATAATTCGAGATAACCATAATGAAAAGCAATGGTTGTAGAAACGGTGAGGTGGGTAGATAAACCCTTTATAGGATTTGAGGTGACTTGTACCGTGTTGCCTAGCGACTGGGTTCTGGAGGTCAGATAGGCAGAGGCTCCATGTAAAATATTTGTCATCAGCTACATCCAGTCAGACTGGAAAGCAAATCCCAACATAGTTGAAAGAAAGGGTAGACAGATGATGATGACTCATGGCGTTTATTTCGAAGCACCTAATGGCCTGGAGAAGACAAAACAGAGAAAATTGGAAAGGAATGGGGGAGATCTTTGCCCAGAAGTGGGTCAGAAAAGGCTAATAAAACAAATACCTGGTCAGTGGTTTCTTCTGCGTCTGCTCGGGCGGCAGCTCAGTAAACACATCGGCGACGTTGCCCCTCTGCTGCGGACCAGCTCCGAACGTCCCCACGTACATGACTTCCGAGTCACGACGCATCCCGCTTAAAGACGTGACGGAGCGACGACCTGTCGTCTCTATCTCTCCTACCTGGGGAGAGAGGCGTGAGGGTGATGAGTAATACCGTTAGGTTTTAACGGTGTATTTACAGTTTTGTTTTTGTATGCATTAGAATGTGGGTGAGTGTTGCCGAAACTTTATGTGAAATTTTGACTATAAAGTCAAACAGCGTTATTCTTTTCAGCGTTTTTTGTCAGTGTGCAAACAAGCTAGGAATCAATCCTCTTGACGGTAGGTATATTGCTGCCGTCTATGGATATCTGCAATAACTACATTATTTGCGTATAATGCCAACCCCTCTAGGGCTGGCTGGCATTCGTTGGTATTTCCTTTTCAGAGACAAAGCTGAACAGCTGTACATCCAAAAGTCATAAACCAAAAGTTGTTCAGTATCATGGTCTGAGCTACCAAACGAGAGGTTGTGTGTTTATTATGTTACACCTTGTTTACAGGGCTGAAGTGACACCTTCGTACAAACACCGTACTACAGCAAGATTGCTGAAGGCCGCGTTCCCACTTTGTCGTGACGACAGATAATCGTGTAGTTTTAAGTGTCGTGGTTTGTGTATTTAAATGGAGGTGTTCACATATGGGACGACGCAATTACTGTCGTCCACAACTTTTGTCAACTAAAAACCAACGATAAATTAATCACTACGACATAGTAGGATCTCGGCCGAAGTTATAGTACCAGCCTAAGTGCTTTCACATGTCACGAGTATACCGTCGTGATCATCGTCCACAGCCCGGCTGTAACTACTGCTGGGTACAGCCCGCTCTTGCTCGTAGGTATTCCTACATATTTATAATTAGCGTAGCTATTTGGTTTACCTACATTTTACAATGTAATTTGAGGGTTAAACTGTGAACCCAGCAGCAGCTTGTTCGACCGTATGCTATTCACCTTAAAATCACCAGACATGTCATTCTTTCTCTCGACAGTGCTGTTCTTCAGTTTGCTGGCTAGCGCTCTCTTGTCGACGGCGCCGCGTGCCCTCGCGCCCGAGCTCACGGTGCCGACTGGAACTGTAATATGTAATGTACGCTATTCACCTTAAAATCATCAGACATGTCATTCTTTCTCCCGACGGTGCTGTTCTTCAGTTTGCTGGCTAGCGCCTTCTTGTAGACCGCGCCGCGTCCCCTCGCGCCCGAGCTCACGGTGCCGACGAGCGCGCTGTACGTCGGCCGGGGCTGTTCGTCCGCTAACAGGTTGCCTGGATCATTCATGAGGAGTTGATGAAACAACAGCTAACACTTCAAGCAAAAAGTACAGAGGATATTTTCTACCAGTCAACCTGCTTGTATCCGCATCACCCAAAGGTGATGCGGATACAAGCAGTGGTAGGTGTAGGTAAGTATATCTGAAATTAATATTAATTTAGTTCTAAGATAAACTACTATAAATATATTTAAAATACTATAAATATATAGATGTCAAATATATATAATAACCAACATATATATAATAGACATTTACAGGGATCTACTAAAATAAAAAGACAAACAATGGGGACAACACGGGGTTTTGACAAAACTGCCAGCATCTTTCGAATGTACCTACTCGCGAATATTAATTTTAAAAGTCACACGATTGGTTGCCACCCTGATTTCCTGGGGAAGCGCATTCCACAAAGAGATGGACGAAGAAAAATCGGTGATTGAAGTCAGTGCGGTGAGAGGGACATTGAAGAACACGGTTTTGCGAAGAGCGCAGATTCCTATTATGGTTGGCACAAATGTACTGAAAGTGGGGAGCAAGGTAACTTGGGGAAGTGGGAGAAACAAGAAGAGAAAACAAGGTGGTCAGCGCCCTTTGCTCCCTAAGCTGACGTATGGGCCACCAACTTAAGAAGAAGATGAATAATAAAAGATGGCCCATGTTACATGGTAGTTCAAACTACCGGCTCGTACACATAAACACGATACGACGTCGCATCGTGCTACTACGCGGCATCGTTTCACGATGCGCCGTCGTATCGTGGATATCTATGACATCGCAACGTGCCACGATGCACGGTACGACGTCGGCGTCGTTGTTATCTTTAGTGCGGTCCATTTTTTGAAATTTACTGCGACCGACCACACGATGAAATTGTGACACGTCGCGATGTTGTGGCACGTTGCGACGTGGTATCGTGTTTATGTGTTTACGCCCGTAAACCTTTTATATCTAGCGAAGCCAGTGGATTAGTCACGATTCCTACATTCATTGTCATACCTACAAGGGGCAAATGGATGACTTCTTTTAAAAAAATGTGCAACTTCAAAACTTCAATAACATCATTATCATTATCTTGGCTTTACCCTAATCGATTTGAGTTCTAAAGTCAAAATAATGTATTATGAACGTGTGTCTTATTTTTTTTTTATTTCTTTGTTCTTTGCGTTTCAATGCAACCTACAAAATAAATGACGAATTATACGATGTAATAAAATGACGTTTCTTTATATTAATACATATGAAAACATGTTCGATAATATCAGCTATTACTTATATTAATATTAAGTACAGGAAATTAAATGCCATAGATATGAAACCCTGTTTATCAGCGATTGTATGTTATTGCAAAAGATAGAATTTCGTTAAAGGTACCTAGATATTTCGGTAATTATTAACAATAAATGACAAACTTGTTCAAAAAACAACCAGGAAATTGGCACTGATTGCACCTTGGTAATGCTAGAAGATTTGGAATATGCTTATTTGTATTGTATCCCTTGCTGCGATGACTTCTCTGCTCAATAAACACTGAGACAGGAATCTCATCAATCATCTGCCTAGGTAGACGATGAGGCCTTTTCCCAACTATGTTGTGGTCGGCTTCCAGTCTAATCAGATTCAGCTGAGTACCAGTATTTTACATGGAGCGACTGCCTATCTGACCTCCACAACCCAGTTAGTACTGGGTAATACTGTTCCCCTTGGTAAGTACCTAACTACCACCTAACCTCATTTAACTTACCATGGCTAGTAGATCTGGTCATCTTCTGCTTAATTGCCCACAGCACATTGCTGGGTCTGTGCGGCATCGTATGCACCTCCTCGGCATAACCCTGGTCCCATTCCTTGGCGAGTTTCTTCAGTTCCTTTTCAGCTATCAGCTCGGCCTTACTCTGACGTTTAACGTATTGTTTGTGCGATTTCTCGTAGTCTTTTTTGGCTTTCTCCTTTAGTGATTTAGCTTTTTTCCTGGAATTGACGATAAGATTATGATATAAATAAGTGAGGATAGATGGAATGTAAATGTGGTGCTGTTCTTAAAACGATTGTCCTGCGGGTTCTGTTGTTTGTTCATTATACAGGAACTGTGGTGGCCGCTGCGTACAGTGTGATTCTTTTGAGCGTAGAACATTTCTTAGGAAACATTGGCTCAAAGGATCACACTGTAAGTAATGAAATAACACTACTGCACCTAAATGTACATTTTTGTAATACATTAAATAAATTATTCTTATTCTTAATTGTTGTAATACATCGTAAAAGAAACTGTTACCATGGATTCAGATTCTAGGTTAGTTACTTTATTCTAAATCTACCAGGATTCGATCAGCTGTTCCATACATTTTGACCATGGAGATATTAGGTGCACTGTAGACTGAGAAGCCAGAAAGAAGGAGATGGCGCGGCGGGATGAACTCGAGTTCATCCCGCCGCGCCATCTCCTCGACTCGAGACGAACACTCGAGTCTTTTCACAAAGATTGGAGAATAACAGCACTGGATAAGGATAAGTGCAAAGAGGAAAGGGAGACCTATGCCCTGCAGTGGGACACAAACGACTGATAATAATACTATAACACGGAAAAATAACAACGCAGCGATGTGAACGTGAATACTCAAAAGTAAAAGTCACGAATCCACGAAGACCCAAACACTGTGCATAAGTAGTTTTGTTTTAATACAATAACAAGACAATGGAGTAGATCAGCGTTTTCAGAGTAATTGAACCCGTCTACTTATCGTTACATAACCCCAGCTTGTATCATGTCACAACCATTACTCTACTACCCCGGATTCAGCTAACGATGGGAAAATATTATACAACGTCAATTAAAAAACAGTATCTCGAACATTTCAACAAGACATTATAATTAACACGTGAAATGCGTTCGCAGTTATGTAGTTAACATTAGGGAAATCATTAACGGTATAATGTTATTATTTTTAAGTCGAAAGTTTAGTTGTTTATGTAACTTTTATACGTCAGAACCTTTGGACTTGTAGAGCACTCTACAAGAAAATTTAATGATTGTTTTTCTTTATCGTGGTGTTATTACTTAACCTGGTGTCGAGAATTTTTCATTCCACCCATGGGCCTCAGTCGTGGCTTTACATGCCGTCGGGGAATATCTCTCTGGTTTAACAAGCAAGTTATAATTATACATTACATTACACTTTTTATTGTGTTATTGATTAAGTATATTTAATGATGAAACATGGATAGACCAGATGGATGGATCAGTCTTGCTGTCAACCCCTATGTAGGTACTCTTTATTTATTCTTAGCTTACCTAAGATGAGACTTAGTGTTCAAAGTAGTGGTTCCGGACGGCCGTTTGTACCAGGCCCCTAGAAATTAGCAAGGTTCTGGGAAGTACCTATAGAAGATTACTAGCTTATCACACCTCTTTCTTTATATGACAGATAGGTGCGACTGCTAAGCGGGGGGTGGGGTTTCGATTCTCGGGTCAAAGTGTTATTGGGTTTTCCCGGAGTCAGAATTCGTGCCTGGTTGATGGTAATAGCACAGTATAAAAATCATACAGTAAGACGACGCCTTTGATCTTGTGCAAAATGCCGACATCGTATAGACAGTAACGCATCGGCCAGGGTTGTCACAAATAAACAATATTTATAAAATTATTTATTTATTGCAGATCAATATCGATAGCAGTATTATAATAAAACAATATTACATATTGATATAATAATGAAAACAATTAACCAAACAATTAAAATTATTAAAATAACAAAACAAAAAACCGCTATCTTGGATTTCAAAAAGGATGGCATTTTCGTAACAAGCACCCCAATTATACTCAAAATTGACACCCATATCAAATTATAAAAAAATTACGTCGTCCGCCATCTTGGATTCCAAAAAGGATGGCTTTTTCGTAACAAGCACCCCAATTAAACTCAAAATTGACACCCATATCAAATTATAAAAAATTACGTCCACCATCTCGAAATTCACCCTTAGTAAATAATAAAAAAGTCCACCATCTTGACACGGAACATACAAACAAACACTTTCACAATTATAATATAAGTAGGATTTCCAAACAGATGGATGCCCTGTGCACCTTTACATTTTTTTTTAAATTATTTATGCACTCTACAATAACAAAACAGATTCATTTACCTTTCTTCTGTGCGTGGAAGCTGATGAAACCGCAGATCTTTATTTATGTGAGATGAAGACTTGCAATCACTCACAGCACACGTCGTATGCACCATTTTAAATAAACAAATAAAAAATAAACACGCGTTAGCCCTGAATAACATATCCCGAACTACTAACATCGTTTTGTTCGCAGTTCGGGATCGGCTTACCCGCGTCTCGCCCCTCACACCCCGCACGATTGCCCTGTTGTCTAGACGTCTTCGTTGGACGACTGTATGATTTTTAGACTGTGGTAATAGGTTGCTCGCCTCGAAACTAGTTATATCTGTTTATTTGAATTTACCGGTTAAAAAGGTTAACCGGTATACACACGGACAGAGGCGGTGTAAAAAGCCAGACAAGTACCTAATAACCAGGCCAAAAAAAAACTGGGTGTTCAGAAATAAAAATTACTTACTTATCATTATTTTCCAATTTCGCCGTCGCCTGGTCCAGATACCGCAGTATGTCGTCGCGACCATTGATGGCCGCTAGCTCCTGGGCAGTATGGCCATCCACGTCCATGGCGTACACGTTGGCCCCGAAGTTGATGAGGAAAGTGACACATTCTTTGTGGCCGCGGGCCGCTGATAGGTGCAGCGCTGTGTTACCGAAATAGTCGGCTTTGTCGGGTTCTCCTCTGAGAAACAAAGATATAAATTAAGTTGATTAGGTAGTATCTTCTGCTGTGTCGCTGCTGGCACGACAGTGTAAAATAGGCTAGTTTCCACCATCAATAAATTGCAAATCTATTTAGTCAGTCAGTTAGAGTATTGGAAAATAATGGACACGTATTTTTTTTTTTGTAAATCAATGAATCAATGTTTTTTTTTTGTTAGAGCTCCTGCAGCCTGTGATACAGGATTATCCTAGTACAGGCGTCATACATTATTATAGGTACCTACATAGTTAGTTTTTAGATTCTTATTGTATTTTACCTTCTCGAGTTTCTGAATAAAGATTTATTATTATTATTGTTATTAATGAATATTGACAAAGATAAAACGCATCAAAACTCGAGAGTGGGGGCTCGTGACGTCACAACGCACTAAAAATAATAGCACGGCATGGTCGGCATGACGTATTGAGAATTTTAAAAGCGTCGTATCTTCGTCAATTTTGGTTAACGTTACAAAAGAAAAAATACGTGTCAAATATTTTGTGATAATCTAACTGACGGACTTATTAGATTTTTTCAGGACACAAGCCTACATCACGCCTGTAATCCCCGGTTGGTTAAGCAGAGGTATATATATACCTTCCAACCCAACTTTAAATTATGCAGGCTGGCTATTGTATAAGCCTAGAGGAGGGCGGCGGGGGCGGCCCGCACCGGGTGTCACCCACTTGGGGGTGACACAGGGACACCTGGCCGTGAACATCACTAGTGCCACCTTAAAAATTCGTAAAACTGTGGCAGATTACCCATCGTCAGGGCTTTAGGCAGGTGGAGGGTGCGAAATCTTGGGTAACTATAGTTTTCGAGCTCGCTTGGCTCGCTCGTACGAGTACTCCAATCATTGTAGTTAAGATAAGATAAGATAGATAGTTTGTATGAACAAAAACAACCTAATTATATTATATCCGAGAATATCCTAAATTATTCGAGCTCGCTTCGCTCGTTCAGATGTCTTAATATATTCTTTGCGTTTATAAGATTTTCTTTATAAATAATTAGGCACAATTAGCCCTATTTCTATACTAAAGGGCAAAAGAAAACCTATTAAGTTCGAGGCAGGTGCTAAAATTTTCATGCTCGCTACGCTCGCTATTACATCGTATTTTTTTCGATTGATAGGCGTTTTTGTATAAATTGACAACACCCTTAAATGAATAGGTAGACAAACGAAATGTTCAAAAAAATGACAAATTAAATCTGTTAGATTTTCGTTTGTCTACCTCCGAGGAGTGCAAAAATTGTCGAGTTTGTTTTAATGGAACCGAGATGCACTAAAATAATAATAAAATAATCCTGCCGGCGCCTATGACTGTAGGTATACCTACGCCTATTTTCACATTGTTGATTAATAATAAAATAATGTAGGTACCTATTAAACAATATTTTTATCTACACCCATGCTATAAATCGTCTATAAAAGTATCTGTACTAAATTTAATTATGCAACTCGTTTTAAAAAAAGAACATTGTCTAGCACGTGCGATTCACTACCACAGCGCCGTAATTAAAAAAAAACTTATAGGTTAATTCGAATTCAAGTCGAATCCCGCCATTTTTGTTCGATATTAGTATTGCATTACTTTGTTGTTTACAAAAATGAGTGATATAAGCTTTGTGTATTTTAATAATTGTACAATCCAAAATGTAAATAATTATATTATTACCTATAAATGTTTTGTTTGTATTAAATACTCAGCAATTCAACTTTCCATGAATTTACATAGACTTCTTACAACACTACAACAACCTATGGTTTCAGAACCTTTTATGGAGGATTCATATCATGGATAAGTCTTGTATCTATGCAACTGTACATAATTAGGTATTAAAACACTCATGTGATACTATTATCACACTCGGCTTCGCCTCGTGTGATAAACCCACATTCGTGTTATAATACCCCTCATTATACAACAGTTGCATAAATAACTAGTAAACGTAAATTTTTAAACATTTTTTTTTACTGTTTTGATTGATTTTTGGGGTGACACCTACAATATCCGCACCGGGTGCCACCCATGCTAGCTACGCCACTGTATAAGCCTGGCCGCGTTCTGGCCAAGGTCGAAACCATTCTAACTTGTCCAGTGATTCAGGGTAAAGCTTATTCAGAAGCCCATGGTCATAGCATAAAAATCTGACACAAGGTTAGGCACAAACCACACGATAAAGAAAAAGTCCTTTCTGTCCGGGGTACGGTGTTAAAAAATTCGAGTGTTAATTATATTCTGGGGCAACTCGCTAGACAAGGAATTTGTATTCAAAGCCCAAAAAAAATTTGTTAGTAAATGATAAACGATAAATGATGTTTATTTTGCAAATAGGTTTTTAAACATCAGACATTAGTTTTGCTTTTCTGGCGGTCGCCACTGTTAATTCTGGCTTTCAGGAGTTACAGTGGTTTGTGAATAGTGTAGCCGGCTTGTCCCAAAAAAAAATAGTTTTTACAAACACACGTAATCGTTTTTTAAACACTATGGGGCCGGTGTTTCTTACCTGACTACTCTGAGAAGAAACAGCCGAAACAAACTCAGAGGTTATTGTATTAAAGTCCAGACAATCTTGCTTAACTAACATGAGAACTATGCAGATTAGTGTCTGAGATGGTCTTTTGAAGCAAAGAAGTTCATGTCCCATCCAGATAGTACTACAAGCTGACATTACTTTACTAATAAAAACCGGCCAAGTGCGTGTCGGCTCATGATTTCATGTTTGTAAACGAGGTCATCGAATTTCGCATGACACAAATGAAAATAAAAATCACATTTCCGGTGTCATAACATTGTCAATAGTTTGGAAATGTTTATTATTGTAGTATAGACATTTTCACCTACGAATTAACGGCAATGGCTCGTCGCAAAAATGGTTTAAATGAAGTGAAAGTGATGACGTCAATTGTAGATCGCTGACAATTTATATTTCTGTAACTGTGAACTTGTTTAGGTTTTTTATTATGTTAATTGCTAAGTTGTTGTTTTTTTCTAGGCATGGAAATCCAGACAGCTTTTAATTAGTACCTACCTATTTTAAAAAAATAATCGTAAAATATCTTCTTGCGATACAAACATCAGGAACTGTCCATTGTAAGGCCACTATGTCGTGACGGGTTGACGACAGAAAATCGTGTAGTTTTAATGCCAATATTTTGTAAAACTTGTTTCCCAAAACCACAAATTTGTCAAAGTTATGGTTAAAAAGTTCTAGGGGTTTGAACGTGTCCGCGCCATCGAAACGCGGAGAACTGCGCGGCCACGGAGATCTTTAGAACTAAGCGTTGCAGAGACTGAAATTTAGGTAAATAACAGATAACAGATAACCCTAGGACTTTTTGTTGTATTTTTACAAATTTCGACAAATTCAAATCTGTGTTTTATAAAAAACTTCAGACCTCTGCGATGCTTTTTCAGCGAGGTATCGGCGATAACGTGTTATTCACCGTTTCAATGGCGCGGCCATGGGGTTTCAGTCTTACAGCTCCTAAAATATAAACCTAGGATTTTTTTCCTATATTTTTACAAATTTAATCTGTTATTTACCTAAATTTCAGGTCTCTGCAACGCTTAGTTTTAAAGATCTCCGTGGCCGCGCGGTTCTCCGCGTTTCGATGGCGCGGCTACGTTCAAACCCTTATAACTTTTTAACCATAACTTTGACAAATTTGTGGTTTTGGGAAACAACTTTTACAATTTTTTTCAAAATATTGCCATAGTTTTTTTTTATAAAAAAACGCCGTAGTCGCGCCATTGATACGCACACGTTCAGTCGTTCACATATAGGACGACGCGATTACTGTCATCCACGACTTTTGCCAACTAAAAATTAACGATAAATGAATCGTCACGACATAGTGAGGACCTAACAACGTTTAAAACTTTTAAGTTTCTTAGTGTATTTTTATAAGCTATCTTTAAATTTGTATCTTTTTCTAGCATTATGTGCATATCACAGATATAGATCAGAGAGACATCTGTGGTGCAACTGTAACTATAAAATGTAATTTACAGTCATTTTGAAAGAGAATAATGTGACTGTTGACGCCTTGCATGTGTGCGTTCATCAATGGCTCACGCACACACGCGTACACCGATTACATAAGACCTTTTCAATAGACCTACAATACTGGCCGGAAGCGACGATGTAGTGTCACTCGCATAGTATTAATTTAAAATACTGTCACTCGCTGATAGATCGTTGTATCCGCCACACGTACTTATTGATTTATAATTTTTTCTTATATTAAACCAATTTATTGGAACTAAGTTCGCCTCATTTTTCCACCCCACTTGATTATCCACGTGAAGCTCGGTACCGGTACCGGTCTTCATTTTGGTCCCTACGAGCCGGATTGGCCCAGCGACCCCAGATTATTGAACCACTAACAAAAGAAGAAGAACAAAAGAAATACTGCGCTGACGTGGATGGCGGCCGTCAGGTGGAAAATTATACTACGAGCATACTACGGGTTCAACATTCAACGAGTCATCATACAACATTTCTACGAAGAATCTCGTCATTATAGAAGAATTTCTTAAACATCGACTTATTTGGAGTTGGGAGCTGCTGTTGGGAGCAGTTGAGAGAATTACACCTACAACGAAGGTCACTCGTGAGTCCTGAGGGTAGCGTTACTGTAAGTTCGTTCCAATTTGTCCATTTATTGCCCCGTAAATCTTCTAAAATTCCGCCACAAATCCTTCATTTTGTGAGCCTTTAATCATAGTCACAAATCCTTTATTTTGTGATTCTTGCATTTATTTCCATTATAACAGTCACTAATCCTTCATTTAGTGCTGTTAAATTGATTATTAAATTCACAAATCCTTTAATTTGTCATTCATTTCGTACGTTAAAGATCCGTTATTTCCATAACAAGGCTTATTCTTATTGCATTGCGCAACATCCCAACCAATAGGTACTTAAAACTTATTCCATTTCAGAGGTTCCAGATATTCCATATTCCCTTTGGTGTGTATATGGACTGTATCATATCGCGTATTTAACTATTATTATCTCGTATGTTCTAGTGTAACGGGACCGGGCTGCATCGGCAAGCTGCGTGATTGCTGCTTTTGCGCTCCACCCGCTGCTTGGCTTATTGCATATTTTACGCGTACCCTTACTTCGCTCCATTTATACTGATTTAAGTAATCGTTCCATTGTATAAATATCCTTCTACCTGCTTCAGCATGGCAGATAAAACTTTAATTAAAAAGCGTGCATCATACAAAGCTAAGCTTACGCTATTTGAAAATTATTTGCAAACCGTCGAGAGTTGTGACAGTTTGAGTAGATTACAAATAAATGAATTGAACATCCGTTTATCTAAAATCGAAGAAATTTATACCGATTTTGACTCGATTCAATGTGAAATAGAAAATTCCATGGAAATTCTAGATGAGCAGTACAAAGAACGTGAGGCCTTCGAGACCAAGTACTTCAGGATGATGGCGCGCGCTCGTGATCTGCTGGCTCCAGCAGCTGACCAAGCGGGCATCGACCGCTCGGGGACAGGTTCTTGTTGCACTGCGCTTGAAGGTGGGCCAAAACTTGCACTTCCTACTATCCATTTGCCTAGTTTTTCGGGTCAGTATCATGACTGGCTGGAATTCCGTGACACATTTAGTAGTCGCATACACTTCGACAAGTCGATACCCAACATTAACAAATTTCATTATTTACGTGCCGCGTTAAAAGACAGCGCTGCTGTAATAATTCAGGCATTAGATTTCTCGAGTGATAATTATGAAGTAGCTTGGGAACTTCTTTACGATCGCTTTAACAATGAAAGATCATTAGTAATCAATCACATTCTTAACTTGGAACAATTAGCGAAGGAATCATCTAAGTCTTTACGTAACTTAATCGATACAGTCAATAGGAACCTCGGAGCTCTCAAAAAACTTAAGCTCCCTACTGAGCACTGGGATGTATTACTAATACAGATAATTTCAAACAAGCTTGATACAGACACGAGCAAAAAGTGGGAATCCTATCGTAATAAGTTGAAAGAGTTGCCTACACTCAAAATGTTTAATAGTTTTCTAAAAGATCGTGCTGATTTCTTGGAAACAATGGAGAGTGCTCATAAAAAGCGTAGGTCAAGTGACACTACACATGTTCGTCAAAAGACATTTGTGGCCAACTCATCTTCTCCCCCAGCTCGCAAATACGTTTGTCCATATTGCAAAGGTAATCATGCACTTTATGTTTGTCAAAATTTCAAATCATTACCCTTAGAAACCAGACTTGACAAAGTTAAGATACTTAAATTATGCTTAAATTGTTTACGTCAGGGTCATGCTGACGATGTATGCAAGTTAGGGCCATGTCGCTTCTGCGGCACACGGCGCAACAGCTTATTACACGAGCATAAAATTCCTGCGCCGTCTGAACCTTCAACAAGTAACGTCATGTTACACGCTTTGCCACAGCCTGTCGTTCAAGGACAACTTCCCAGTCCTCCTCAAGATATTGCTTTGTCAACCATTCAAAACTGTGTTCTACTGTCCACGGCCTTAGTCCATGTGACAGACAATAATGGTAAATGCCATAAAATACGTGTTATACTTGACAGTGGAAGTACCTCAAGTTTTATAACTGAAAGCCTATTTGCTAAACTTAACTTACCCACTTCTGTCACTTCGACTGTCGTTGAAGGATTAAATTCTCAAATATCATGCTTAACAAAGCGTTGTGACGTACTTATATTGTCATTATACAACAATTATAGCGAAAGCGTCTCCTGTTATGTCGTTCCTCGTATCACTCAATTATTACCAACTACAAAAGTTGACCATACAACATTAAATATACCGCCGCACCTTACGTTGGCGGACCCTAATTTCCACATACCTGCTCCAGTCGATATGCTTCTTGGAGCTGATATATTTTGGACATTAATTGGTTCTCAAAATATACCGTTGGGTAAAAACAAACCAACATTAAATAAATCTAAACTGGGTTTCTTAATATCAGGCCCAGTGCCAATACAACGTTCTAAAATTATTAATACAGTCCACTGCAATCATCTTATTCTACAAAATAATGACGATCAATTACATGATAAATTATCAAAATTTTTTGAATTAGAAACTGTCTCTACACGTAAACAAATATCTAAGGAAGAGCTCGAATGTGAAAAAAGCTTTATACATAATACCACTCGGTTGCCTGATGGGCGATTTGAAGTGACGATTCCATTAAAGGATTCGCCTGATAAGCTGGGCGATTCTTACGAACAAGCTTTGTCCAGATTCTTGTCTTTGGAACGTAGATTCAAACGTGAACCACATTTCAAAGAGCAGTATTGCAATTTCATTAAAGAATACATTTCGTTAAATCATATGTCATTAAATGAAAATCCTAAAAATGATACTCACACTTATATTTTACCACACCACGGTGTCTTACGTGACTCAAGCTTATCGACAAAATTACGTGTCGTATTCGACGCTTCTGCAGTGACGACCTCTGGTGTTTCATTCAATCAAATTCAAATGGTAGGTGCAACAGTTCAAGATGACCTTATCAGTATCTTAATTAGAATGCGCCAGCATAGGTTTCTCGTCACTGCAGATGTTGAAAAAATGTACAGGATGGTGAATGTTAAACCATCACAGCGAATGCTTCAGCAAATCTTATGGCGATTCGAACCTCATGAACAGTTAAGGCAGTACAAACTGCACACGGTCACGTACGGAACCGCGTCGGCTCCTTATCTCGCGACAAGGTGTTTGACGCAGCTTGGTAACGAATGTCCTGACCAAACAGTCTCGGAAGTCATCTTACATGACTTCTACGTCGACGATTTGATTACAGGCGCCGCTACTGAATCGGAACTCGTAGACACATGTAAGGGTGTGATTGCACAGTTAGAAGGTAGTAAATTTCATTTACGTAAATTCCATTCAAATAATGCTCACGTTGTTACTGAAATCGTATGTGAAAATAGTAGCGACGAATTGCTTAACTTATGTAATAATGAATATTCTAAAACTTTGGGACTACTTTGGTCATCTAAAGAAGATAATTTATTATTTTCAGTCAATCTTGATGAACATAAAATCCTTACTAAACGTACTATTTTATCGCTTATGTCACAAATATTTGACCCATTAGGTCTAATAAGCCCATGTCTACATCTAGCAAAAGTTATCTTACAAAAGCTATGGTCTTCAAAGATAACGTGGGATGAATCCGTGTCATCGGATATTGAAAACATGTGGTCTAAATTTATAACGTCATTCAGACATATAAATAATATTCGAATTCCAAGATATATTCTTTGCGATTGTCCTTCATCAATCGAACTTCATGTATTTAGTGATGCTAGCACACAAGCTTACGCCGCATGTGTATACATAAAAAGTGTGTAAGTGTGTGTCAATAACGATAATTGTGTATCTGTTCATTTAGTGACGGCAAAGGGCAGAGTGGCTCCTTTGAAGCCCTTGACCGTGCCTCGGCTGGAGCTGTGTGCAGCTCTCCTTGCCGTCCGCCTGGCAGATAAAGTGAAATCATCACTTAGATTAAATATAAACAAATGTACTTACTGGTGTGACTCCACAATTGTCCTTGGTTGGATACATTCATCTAAAGTACACCTGCTTAAACCGTTCGTGTTTAACAGAGTTAGTGAAATATCTGAGAAAACTGAATCATGCAGATGGCGCTATGTGCCCACTAAAAGTAACCCAGCTGATATTGGGTCACGTGGGACAGATGCCAAACAGTTACAAATTAATAACTTATGGTGGTCAGGCCCACAATTTCTTCTACATGACGAACAGTCATGGCCTAAACAACCGTTACACCTACAAGAGCCTGAATTACCAGAATTCAAGGTCGAATGTCACCTAACTGCTGACTGTACCGATTATGTCACTTATTACTCTGACTTCATAAAGAGATTCTCAAATTTTGGTAAATTACAACGTGTGATTGTACACGTGCATCGGTTCATTCACAATTGTTTACACCCACAAAACAAACGCAATGGCTTCATAAAAATCCATGAATTAAATTCATCTTTAAACTCAATATGCAGATTTGTACAACTTGAAGTTTTCAGTTTAGAATATAACTTATTGAAAAATAACAAACAATTGTCAGTTAAAAATAAATTACTTCAACTTAACCCATTTTATAACGTAAATGATGCATTATTACGAGTAGGTGGTCGACTTAAAAATTCACTTTACGACTTTAACACGAAACACCCTATTCTGCTTGATTCACGGCATCATTTTGCCACATTAATATTTAGGCATTATCATATAATTTTATTGCATGCACCACCGCAATTATTACTTTTTACACTTCGTCACAAATTCTGGTTTATCAATGGTCGAAACCTTGCCAGACAGATTGTTAAAAATTGCATTAAATGCTGTCGTTTTGCAGGAAAAGGCATTCAAACCACCATGGGGAACCTTCCTTCCAGTCGTTCGCATACGGACTATGTGTTTGCCAACACGGCGGTCGACTACGCCGGTCCTGTCATGATACTGAACCGAAAAGGCAGAGGAAGCAGACTAATAAAGTCGTATCTCTGTATATTTGTTTGTCTGGCCATTAAAGCAGTTCATATAGAACTTGTCACCGATCTGAGCAGCACAACATTTTTAGCTGCATTAGACCGATTCATTGCCCGCAGAGGACGACCGCAAACCATTTACTCTGATAATGGTACCTGTTTTGTCGGTGCATGCAATGAGTTGGCTAGATTTTTAAAGTCATATTCCGACGAAATTAGCTCTCAAGCATCTAATTCACATATTAACTTCAAATTTTCACCTGCATACAGTCCACATTTTAATGGATTAGTCGAGGGTTCCGTAAAATCTGTAAAATATCATTTAAAGAGGGTTTTAGGTTTAGCTAACTTAACATACGAAGAGATGAATACAGTTCTTGTACAGATCGAGGGGGTTTTGAATTCTCGGCCTCTTACTCCGTTGTCTTCGGATCCTTCTGATCTCATAGCGCTCACCCCATCACATTTTTTAATTGGACGTACGCTAACAGCTTTACCTTCTCCTCAGGACATTGAACCTTCGTCAATACCTACTCTCTCACGGTATATGAGAATCCAGCAATTAAAAGCCCATTTCTGGAAACGTTATTACATAGAATATATTACAGAGCTTCAAACACGACAGAAATGGCGCAAACAAGGAAAACAACTCCAGCTCGGAGAAATGGTGCTGGTGAAAGATGATCGGCTGCCACCCACCCGATGGATGTTAGGGCGCGTGGTGCGCTTGTACCCCGGCTCCGACGGCGTGACCCGTGTGGCTGACGTGCTCACCAATTCGGGCACTCTTCGACGAGCATTCAACCGACTGTCCCCACTGCCAGTCATGGACCAGAACTGCGTTCCTGGGGCGGCAACATGTTGACGCCTTGCATGTGTGCGTTCATCAATGGCTCACGCACACACGCGTACACCGATTACATAAGACCTTTTCAATAGACCTACAATACTGGCCGGAAGCGACGATGTAGTGTCACTCGCATAGTATTAATTTAAAATACTGTCACTCGCTGATAGATCGTTGTATCCGCCACACGTACTTATTGATTTATAATTTTTTCTTATATTAAACCAATTTATTGGAACTAAGTTCGCCTCATTTTTCCACCCCACTTGATTATCCACGTGAAGCTCGGTACCGGCGTCTTCAGTGACAAACATTTTTTTTTAAAATTTAGTGGAAAGCGGTAGGAAATACAAAATTGAAACAGAAGACGTTGCTGTATGTTTGGCTCAAAATTTAATCGAGAGAACAATAGCTGCAGTTAAAACATTATCAAGTGTGCAGGTGTGAGGTGTAGCGCTGGAAGAAACCAAACGATTGTCTGTAGGTTTGATTGTTGAAATAGTTAAGCACAGTTTCAACCGCGAAAGAGTAATGAGCCGGAAATGGCTAATCGAAGCGGACTTTGTTTTCATGCAATAGGTTTGCATTTCCGTCAAGAAATAGTTTAGTCTTCTGATTCCCACTGAAAAGAGAAATGATGGAGCTCATTTTTACTCTTTTTGCCCGCTGAGTCATTTCCACTCGACTCTTTGTTGGTGGAAACACATGTAAGCAGTTTTCTCTTGCGAGGTAAACGAAGTCATTAATGGGTCCGGTCCGCTTGCGGTGGAAACCAGGCTTTAATTAAACATGCTAGTCGGGGTGCCTAGCCTTTTTTACAGTCATTGTGACGTGAAAACTCCAGCGGGTATAGTAACACATAATAAATAATCAGCGTCTGTGTTTAGCAGTTCGATTAGGGCGCTTGTAAGTAATGTTTTATCTACACGTAACATTACACTATCGCGACTGTAGATTAGTCTGGAAATGTTTTATTTGGAATCGGCATGTAGGAAGAGATGGCGGGCTACTTATGTAGCAGGCTGTTCTAAATATTCTGCGGGAAAAAGGCGTGAGTTTATGTAATGTGTGTCTGATCAAAACTATGAGTGTTAAGCAGGGCGTCAATTATTAGACACGTACTTATCAAATGTCATTGCGTATCTGCCTTGCGATTGGATAAAAACCGGCCAAGTGCGAGTCGGACTCGCGCATAGAGGGTTCCGTACCATTGTAGTAGGGAGATAATAAAAATAAGTTAAAAATTAAAGGGGTCTGCCCTTTAATTTTTAATGAATTTTTATTATTTGTTGTTATAGCAGCAACAGAAATACACATTCTGTGAAAATTTCAGCTCGATTTTGCAGCGGATCATGAGATACAGCCCGCTGACAGACAGACGGACAGACAATGGAGGCTTAGTAATAGGCTCCCGTTGGTTACCCTTCGGACGGAACTCTAAAAAGGCCACAATTACATCCTTGAAGAAGATAAGCAGGATAACCAAGCGGATATTATACAAAGTTTTAAATCGACCATTCACTACACTTCTCACTCAGCTGGATGTGCGAGGTGGTTTGTCACGTTAGTTGCTAGGCTCAATCGTGCGTAGCGGTCGCACTTGACGATCCATACATTTTCATGCAAAGGGAAAATAAGTAGAGATCCATGCGTAGTTTAGCCGCAAGATTTTTTTTTTATGTCACAGGACCATGCTGAGATAGGGGCCTTAAGAGAATGATGATTGTCTTTCCTTATTTGCCAAGGGTGCATTTCTTACATATTGAAATGTCCAAGGGCAATCAAAGTGGCAAAGAAGCAGGCAGAACTGGGATGGTATAGTAGTCAGCGCCAGGCGCCAATCATGGACTACTGCTGTTCCAGAAATAAAGCAGATGAGTTTGCTCCGAGACACAGCTGAGATGTGCTATATGCAGCTGAGATTGAAAGAGCAGAGTGGTAGATTAAGGCCCTCTCACTCTAATGGAGCGGAGGCTTGGATCTCAACAGTGGGAACGTTATAAGATGATCATCATCTGCCTATCCTTTTCACAACCACATATGTTGGGGTCGGCTCCCAGTCTAACCGGATGCAGTTGAATACCAGTATTTTACATGGAGCGACTGCATATCTGACCTCCACATCCCGGTTAGTACTGGGTAATACGATACCCCTTATGCTAAGACTGGTTGTCAGACTTTCGGGCCACTGACTACCTGCAACGACTGTCAAAGATCTACAAATGATAGCCGGGACCAACGGTTCAACATGCTTTCCGAGGCACGGAGGAAACTCGGTGTGTAACGGGTGGTCACCCATCCACAGACCAACCTATGAACCTAGGCAAGCGTGGCTTATCCTAAAGATCAACCCGAGCGGCTGTTATTATTTAGCCACGAGCTACTCGTCAACGTTAAAAGCTGATGATGCCTGTAATTACTAAAAAAAATCTCAAAGGGTAGGTACAATGACTAGCGGACTTACCCTCTTCCACATAAAAGGCGGAGTGCCTCTATGTGTCCCTCGAAGGCGGCCCACAGCGTGGGCGTCATGCCCGACTCGTCCTTGTTGTTGCATTCCTTACGGGTGGCCTCTCGCAGCACCTCCAGCAGACCGTCTTTGGCCGCTCTGGAAAGAACAAAGAGCAATAAGTTTAAGTGATGGTGGTCCATAGTAACGGCTCCGACTTACGGTCGTTGGTTCGAATCTAGGCGACACTTTACTTTGCTTAATTTATATCATGACAAAGTACTGCTCTAGAAACGGTGATGGAAAATATCGTGAAAGACCAGTGTCCTAGAATAAAACATTCGGAGGCACGTGTCCTCTGTTAATTCTGTGATCAGCAATGGTCCTGTGTCTTTCGGCTCAGCCTGTTACAAATAGAGGAGCCCTTTGACCCAGGAACAATGTAACGTTAACGTATATCTTGGTATGCGTATGTTCTTTTTAGAAGCTTTTATTTAACCTGTAATGTACTTATGTCTGTCATTTTTGTTCAGGTGGAATCTTGCAACTCTATTTTGAAGCAGATATCTTCAACCGATTGAGCTGAAATTTTGCACGCATATAATATCGTGTGACAATGCAATATTATAATGTCATGGAGCTGATCTGATGATGGAGCTGGAAGGTGGCCATAGGAACTCTGTAATGAAACGACGCAACCCCATCGAGTTTGGACTTGTTTAATTTGTCTTGACGAGTACTTTGATCCTAAATGGTAACAAGGGGTTACATTTTGACACTAAGATAAATAAAGTAGGTTTGAAACGATTTATTTAAAAAAATGGGATATAATGTAATAAAATGGTATATTTCTTATCAGAATTAAATTATTTTTAACTTTTTAGTTCTTTTTTTTTTTTTTGGTAGGGCCACTCACAGTTCAACTCTATTTAAGGTGCAATACTGCTCAACCGATAGTTAGGGTATGGTCACACCGGCCCTATTTGAAGGTGGAAGACCTGGGGCGACTTTGTGATACCTTGTCACCCAATACACGGCAGATTTTCCTCTAGTAACCTTTGCCCGGTCTACCTATTTTAGTGCAGTTATACCATAGATTTAAATGATGAAAATAACAATAGTGTAATGAATATTTACCATCAGGTAATCAAAAAATGTAAATAAACTGCGAAATTATTTTTCCTAAAAATTATGTATTTTTGTGTGCTATAAATATATATTTATACAAAATCGGTAGCACACTGATATCATCTGTCACATTTAGACATTGAGGCTGGCTGCAAGCCACCCGCTTCTTCTGTACAAGGCTGTAGAGAAGAAGCGGCTTGCAATCTATCAATGTCCGCATTGAATTTAGGACACGATGTTTTTTTTTTGAGAGCAATGACGATGAAAAATTTACAAAAAGAAAAATATCTGGGCACTTACAAAGTAATTTCTCTGTCTATTTATGTATTGGTTAATTTGCATTTATGCCTGTAGAGAATTATATACATTTTAAACAAAAGAATTTCCCGGCAGAAACTTAGCTTTGACATGCTTTTAAACACAGCTGATAAATAGCTTTCTTTTGTATATTGCTTAAATTAATTTTCACCGATTATTTTAAATTCCGTCTTGTACATGTACATAATAAGTATTTTTTACACACGATAGTATCGTTTCCGTCATCGAAACATCAACATTATAATTATCAATAATTGATAATCGAAGCATTTAGTTACCTGTTTTGTTGTAAATGCAGATAACATTTTTTAAGACTCTGTGAGGAAACGAAAAATGAATCATCACACGGGTTTTAGTTTTTCGCTATAATCGGAGACTGAGATGATGTTTTTAGCATAAGCTTTTATTTAACTTGCCTTGTTAGTTATTAGTTAGTATGTATTGGTCAAATCTTGTTACTGCATTTCAAACCAGTTTCCCCCAACTGATTGGTTCTGGTAACAACACATTTTTATGGCAGACATGACTTGATCCTGCAGACAGGATCGTCTCCTCAATAGCACGGCAATTAACTATGTATCCGCGTTCAATTTTGATATACGTAGCTTGAAAAGCTTGTTTTTTTTTAAAGGGTTCTTATTTTTATAATTTAAAACCTTTCTGGCGGCCTAGACAAAATTAAATTACTTCAGCGATAACGATGTTCGAAAAGTCAAAAATATGTTGTACCTATTGTCACAAGTTACTGAAACATCACCAAGCGTTTTAAGTATATCATAAATTGGGGATTTGGCTGTCAAAATATAAACTAAGAGAAGTCTAAGTATCTGTTTTGAATCGGTAGTGGATTAATCATACTCAATTGACATATTATAAGTTAAAAGTAGACTTTAAATGCATGTCATTGACCTTCCGCCATAGGTACCATACTAACACCTGCACGTCACCCATTAATCGATACAATGATAACGGCATCACAACACGGGATTATGACCTTTACTAAGAGCATAGGACGTGTGATAATAGGGTGTATGTTTTGGCACGATATGGGCTACCCTCGACAGTGTTGTGCAAGCAAGCGTGAACGTGGTACACTATGTCATGTCACGATGAGAATTTATTTATTGTTTTTAGATTTCCGACCGTCAAAAAAGACCTACTTCAGCGCTTTGTTTTATCGTATGGTTAGTACCTAACCTTTTATGCCGCCCATGGGCCTTACATGCATTGACTTGGCTTTACATGCCGTCGAGAAATATCTCTCAGGCATGCTGGTTTCCTCACGATGTTTTCCATCGCTGAAGCAAGTGATAATTTACACGCACTTGAATCCGAAAAATCAGAGGTGCGTGTCTTGAGTTCGAACTTGAGACGTATGACTTTGGCAGTCCGGCGGTCACACCATTAAGCGCAGGCCACACCGTCAGCTAGCGAGCGAGCTAGCCGGGCGAGCCCCTTTTCATACTTCGTTTCGGCTCTTTCGGTAGTCCGTGATGTCAAAATCAAAATCAAAGCATTTATTTCAAGTAGGCCAGATTAATTGTCGAAACAAAGATGAAATTTAAATGTAGCAACAGTCCCAGTCACAAGACATAAAAACTGTTTATTAGATTATAACTGAGACTATACATATATGTGAGAACAATGTAGCAAGATGTGCACGTTAAAAGTGTCTACAGTAAATATGTACAAATTAAAAACGAAAATAATTCATTCAAATAAGCCATCGCGACTAAGAGATGACCAGTCACAACTGACAGCGCCCATTCACGACCATGACGCATGGATCAGCACCATTCAACTCAACCATTTTGAAGGTAACTAAATGATCCGACACATGCGCCACCATCAGCGAGATATTAGAGTGAGCATGACATACTCTCAACCGCCATTGAATGATAGCTTTCTAGTACATAGTACTCACACAATATGGGCTATGCGATTATCTAATACTAGAGACTGAATCTTTACAATGCAAAGATAGTTGTCAAACTTCAGCAGCTGCAACAATACCATTTAAAGCTATCAATTTATGCGCCCGTGTCCTCGTGGAGCAGGACCAGCATTGAGCCAGGCATTTTTATCAGCGATATAATCGCTCAACTTGTAATATTAATGCTTGCTTACATAGTGTGTGTTTAATGCATGCTTTAAATTTCGTCTCATTCAGTTAGAATACGTTCGAATTAGTTCAAGAATACTTTGTGGAATTTTATTATAGCATCTCAAACAGGGTACTGTTTCATGTTTACATGAAATTGAAAGATGAGTCTACTTTAGCGAGTCTAAAGCCTGGCTGAGCTAGTTGGTCCCTATTTCTAGTACTGTAATTATGTCTGTCACCTCTTTTACCAAAAAGGTGCAGATTTTTTCTGACGTACATTATGTTTTCGTATAAGATGTATTGACAATGTACCGTCATGACGCCAATACCCTTAAACAGTTCCCTTAGAGAATCGCGCCTACGAAGATTATATATGGCTCTGATGGCTCTTTTCTGCAAAATAAATATAGACTCAATATCTGCAGCCCGTCCCCATAGCAAAACGCCATAAGACATTATACTATGAAAGTAACTGAAATAGACCAGTCTAGCGGTATCTATATCAATATAATGACGGATTTTTCGGTGAACCAATGTATTAAAAGAGGTGAAATGATGCCTCGCCCGGCTCGCTTACTCGCTCGCTAGCTGGCGGTGTGGCCTCAGCCTTAGGCTGTCACTTTTTCGATGCTTGAATGTCGTGTCGTTTCCATTTGAATTACACAACCTCTAGTGCTTTAACAACATGAACTCAAGACAATGAGATCGCATTATCAAACACTTCTGAAAACATCGGCGACTGTAATGTCGATATCGCTCTAACAATGTGATCTTATTGATAAAACAACCGTATGCAACATGTGCAAATTTATACAGGAGTTTGAAAACCTTAAACAAACGCGACAAGACTTTTTTGGCCATGGTAGACTTGTGTGCCTTTCATCATCGAAATCCAAAAAGGCAATACAGAGTTTCAGACACACAGATTCATTATCGCATTTAACATAATATTGGTGCGGAAAAGTCTGGATTTTTTATCAGTATGATCAAGTGTCTCGTTGCCATTGTCAATGTTGAGTGACACTTCCCCATTCCGTCCGGAATACGTGGAAGTCAGTGGTAGCGTAGAGGAGACACGCTTGGCCGGTCGCCACAGTATGTAGTTCAATGTCCCACCGAATTCGCTCGTTTTATGATTTACGGCGTAACTGGCCTTGTTGGTCTAGCGGCCGCACGTGCGACTGTTAAGCACGAGGACCTGGGTTCGTATCGTCGGACAAAGTATTATTTAGTTTTTCCATCAGGACTTGTTACATGTGTTACATGAAAGACAGCCGGCGACATGTGGGTGTACTATTTATTAGGTACACATCTCTCTAACCCTTTGGGGCTTACAGGCGTGATGTTATGAATGCGAGGTGAGTGTGGTGGAAGGAGGGTGCGATATGCTGATTAGGAGACCGGGCTCGGACGGAATCTACAGGGGTAGGTACAGTACAGTATCTGCCAAAACTTGTCAATAGTGGGAGTTAAAATATTATCTCTAATATCGGAATATTTAGAATCTGGTAATTCTAACTTAACGGTCAGATGTGTTGCTGGGGAGTTTGTTCAGCCACTTCTTTGTCACAGCTAAAGCATTAGGAAGTCTGGAAGCGTCAATGGTTGGGAGTTTTGAGGGACTGTCTCTTGAAACGTAATAATCTTGAGTTTTTATTTTTTTAATAAAATAGTCGCTGCTGAAATAGCGACGCCTTTTTTAATTAAACAAACCGGTACCTTCGTACCGGTTTGTTTAATTTATTGAAATTAATAATATACTCATGTTGGTACAGACGCCAGCACATCAAGTTACTACAAACTGTCAAATTTCTTTAATAGTTCTTCAACTTTATCGCTAAAGCATTAGGTTCAAGGTTGATTGGGAAAATTTGACACTTGCGAGTATTTAGTTAAGTTATGAAGATTTTGATGATTAGGTAACTATAAGGCTGCCAACAGACGGACTGCATCGCAGCAACCGCGCACTGATGCAGTTGTACTTTCGACTTCGTTCAGTCACAACTGCAGCCGACCTCGGGAAGTTGATATCATTATCAACTTCCCGAGGTCGGCTGCAGTTGTGTGCAAGGAATAGGGACGTATTATCGCAATAACGCATGCGATATTATCGACCGATAACGCGCCTGTGTGGTAGAGCTTTTATATCGTATTTGAAATTTTATTTTCTAATAATATTTGGTTAGAAATTACATTTTTAAAACACAAAGTTATCTGTAGTAACTGATTAAGTATTAATGAATTGTACAAATTGAACATGCTATTGTTTTTTTTTTTTTCTTTAGTTACAACTGTAATTCCTTATTAACTTACGAGGAAAAGTGATATATATATATTTTTTATTATTTTGATTAAAAAAAGTCCTCCAGACTGCTCGGTGGCATAATACAAGCTGTTGAAAGGCGGTTCCCCGAGCAAAATTAGCAACTCTATTTGTGGTGGTTCAAACTTCGTTTGAAATGCTGTTGGAATAAAGTTCTAATCAGCTTGCACTACAAAGTGATTGTTACGTCAGTCACTGCAGGCCGAATAGTGCGAAATGAGTGGTTTTTATTCTTTATAACATCAAATTTACGTCTTTTGGAAAAAATAAAACGACAATTATGTTCATTATTAAATTGTCTATCCATTAGTATAAGTAGCAAATCAAAATAATGGTTACTTTACGAGGAGTAGCATTTTATAAATCATTATTTCTCATTTCTGTGGTTTCGTTGTGAGGGGATTTATTAAACATTAAGCTACTTAAAAAAAAAAAGAAACGACAATTTTGGAGTCAAGAATATGTAGTAATTTAATGTATTTTTTATTAGTTGGTATTTCTTTTGGATAAAGAGGAGTAGGCTCCAAAAAACTGCTCGATCAAGGTCATGTGCTCGGGGAGGCGCCAAAAATCCTCACGATATCGTGTCGTTATCGCCTAATGTAAATGAAAACGCCCGATGTCTCGGAATGTCTCGGGATGTCTCGATAGCTGCCGCGGCAAAACCCCCCGCCCTGTCGTCCCAGTCGTTGAGTCGTGCACTGGCCCTCGCACGGCAGGCCGCGGGATGTCTTAGTATTTGCCGTGCATGCCGTGGCAAAATCCACTGCCCTATGTTGTGTTCCCTGTGTGCGCTGGCCTATGCGCTTATGCAAAATTTATTAGCATTCTAAAATGTTTAGAAAAGCGTAAAGTAATTATAGTTTTGGCCAATAAATCATTTTAATTATAATTTTTATCTTAATTAGGCGGTGTTTTATATCGTAATAAGATCGTAAATTCGCTTTCAAATGCATAACATTACTGTAAGAATAAATTAATAATTCTTAACATATTAAATAGATAATAATCATGGTAATATCAGAACCTCGTGGTGGAAATAATAATTATAGCCAAATGGGGTATCACCGATTCGTCCCATATACAATGTCAGTGTGGAGCCCCTCTGCAGGATATGCCCCACCTCCTTTCTTGCCCATCCTACAAAGCCACTTGCACCTTCCAGGATTTAAACGAAGCCAACGATAGAGCTGTGCAGGTGGCAACTTACTGGTCGAGTAGGTATTATTTGAGTCTATCGACACGCAAAGAAGACGAAGAAAATCCTCATCCACAACCCGAGTTCATCCACTGCTGGGATAGGCCTCTCTTTGCTTGTGCCTAAGCTCGTCGTTCCTGTGCCACAGCCTCATCCTGATGGATATTCCCTACTATTATGGGTAAATTCTACCTATAGGATTTATTACTAAGCCTATCGCATCAGGTAATTTCTAATTACCGAACGAATAAAACTGAATGTTATCGGAAATACCTCAATACAGCGATATCTTATCGAGATTGTACCTACCAGAGACTAGATTGTCCTGTTTTTACTTACTTATGAAACCTGTCCGTGGTCATTTTTATACTTTTTCACAGCACTGGCAGAACAAACACCTCACCAAGACCGTACGAAAGTTTATTCAACTCATTTTGAACAGATTGCCACAGTTTAGAACCGCGAAATTGATAAGCTGGGAAAGTTTGTCGTTTTGTCACACTTCACACTTTTGCGAATTAGAATTGTTACTATTTTTCACTTAATTTAATAGCTGTAATTCAATATAATTTAGGTACTATGTGATTGAAGTTTGATTGGGGATTCGTAAATAAATTTTGTTTAGTCGCTACGTGTAATACAATAATAACAGAAACACCTGTTTCACTCAGGTGAAACACGGACTGTTTTCACAGATGCAATACAATTACAAACTTACGCGTCGTCAAAGTTTGAATGAGTGAGGTGAATGATCGTAGGTTACAATGAATGAAGGTTGTATTTCGCGAATGACGTTCAATGACCTTTTCGAGTAACAGCGACATCTAGCGACCACGGAGGATATTTTGTGCAGTGCCACCTAGTAAGGAGTAGCACTAGTTTAGAGCTTGTCGGAGATTTTAGTTAGTATTGCTATTTCACAATAGATGGCAGTACATACATCTATCTGAGAAAATGGTCGGCACTAAAATAATGGTAATTGTTTTTCAACAGATTTGTGAACTTTCATTATTGAAATAATTTATCAATACTTTTATATCTGTTGCAAATGGGTTCGTGGCTGGTGAACAGCAGCACACACAGCAACAGCAACTGTGGTTAATCAATGATAAGTTACACATGGCCGAGGTGGAATTGTAGATGTATGATCAAGTATTACCTCCATGCCGGAAAGTATGATACGCGGATGACTGTCTTTACGAGCAGTTATAAGCCGGAAAGTCTGAAAACCAAACTTACCAACGGGTAATGTAAGTATCTAACCCAGTATTATAATGTGTTGTAGAGGTCAGTTATGTAGTTAATACTGGCATTTAGCTGTATACGACCAGGTTTGAGACTGACTGATGAGTTGCGGCCAAACCCGCAACTATTATTTTGTACTTACCTATTAAATACAAATATTTTGTATACTTATACCTAATACAAAAAAAAAAAAAACAAAAAAGAGTTGACGATTGATTATTATGCCTTGAATGATTTCATCCGGCTGGTGGAAAGAAAGCACATGCACATTCATGGAATTCGTTTTGCTGAATGAGGTATGAGAGGTACCTTCATTAGACTTAAAGATGTTATAATAAGTAAATATCTTCGCCAGGAGTTCAGTACATCGAGAGAATTCTGTTGGCTGTCGTAAATCGAAAGCTATAGAGTTGAAGTTGCTGTTTTCAAAGCTGGAACTGCAGAAGCATAAAAAAGAAGAAACCTGATTGAGAATATTAGGTACATCCTTTACGCCTTATCCAGTTTTAAAACAAACGGCCTCCTTCTCATGATCGAAATGAATAAATTTTTGCAGTGATATAAAAGAATAACTATAGTTATTATAACAAGATGTTGCTTCCCAGAGCCATCACATACGATCATCATCATCAGTCTACAGCAGAAGCTGTCCACTGCTAGACAATGGCGTCCTCAATCCCACACTAATCAACTCGATTTTCAGCAACTCTCATCGAGTTCCTACCCTGCGAAGGTCGTCGCTCCACCGAGTCTGAGGGCGTCCCACATTACTGCCGATTCGCGGAGAACACGTCTACCCCACGGTCATCGGCTTCTACGGTTAATATGACCGGCGCATTGCCACTTCAGCTTACTTATTCTGTGAGCGCACACACGATATAAAGTTGCAACACCCCACAAAGTTATTATCAGAACAAAGCCACAGCCTACAGATCTACATTGAAAGCATTGTTTGATAAATAATAATAGGCGAGTGATAGGCTCGAGTAGATTTTCCACCATTATCATTAAAAGAGCCGCAAAAAGCTCACCTAAAAGTGAATTATTGTGTGTTTATCTCGAGTGTCGGATAATATCGTGCGCGCGATAAAACAACCACAGGCACTTATCTAGGCGTTTAACTATTTTTAAAGGGTTCATAGATATTAGTAGATTAGTCAAAATGCTATTAAGTTAGGGGAAAATGGTTTTCCTGTCTCCAATAATAGAGCACTTAGTTGTGATACGAACAATAATGAAGTTTCAGGCAAGCGAGCACCATCGTTTTAGTTTCATACTTCCATTGTGCAATTCAACTAGCTGAAGCCCGTTTGCGTGAATTATTTTAAAAATACTAGGTATTTCCCGCGACTTCGTTCGCGTGGAAATTTTGATGTGTATGTGTGAGACTAGAAAATAGCCGACGACCTATTCTCAGACCTACTAAATATACATAAAAACTGTGTCAAAAATAAAAGAAGCCTAAGTTAGTCAAGTTACTCCTTATAGCCTCTATCTGCAAGTAAAAGACCCGTCAAAATCGATCCAGCCGGTTCGGAGATTAGCATGGAACAAACAGCCAGACAGACACAAATGTATTTTTTTTATAAGTACCGTCACTTTCATGTGCATTCAGTAAAAAGCTAAATTTTATTTATTTGTATGGAAAAATAATGTGAGGCAATATTAAAAAAAAAAGGTTTCTAGGAATAATTATGCTCTTGACCTAACTGGCATGAATATTATCTAAATTTTCGAGATTTTCATATAATTTTTTCTAGCTATGTTAATGACTGTTAAATCACCTCCACAAACAGTAACTGAGTAACACAATATTCCTTTAGTGTTCATTTTTTTTCGTGTGAAAAAAAAGTCCTTTGCGAGACAGGTTGTCAGTCATTAAGGTTTTGATTACTTTGTCAAAGATCTATGAAGTACAGCCGGGACAACGGGGGTGCGCTAAACACATAAACAAGATACAACGTCGCATCGTGCTACTACGCGGCATCGTTTCACGATGCGACGTCGTATCGTGGGGATCTATATCAAAACTAGTAGCAATAAATCTGCATGAGTGTTCGCAGAAAATAGGTAGTATTTCCCTGTTCTAAAGCACAGTAAAAAAGATAAGCAGTAGGTTGACTTCAAACGTAGATTCCATAGCACGATGCGACGTCGTATCGTGTTTATGTGTACGAGCCGTAAAGGATGGTGGCACATTCACGGGCCGACCTCTACTAACATTACTTATAATAACCATGACGCATGACCTGATCGGCAGCTATTATTTGCGACGTTGCTTCTTTATAGGAACATTATATAAGGATACATAAATGACAGCCTTTCACATCTTCCAAGCTCATCGTGCTGTGCTGGCGCTGCCGCTGCGGTTACAGAGAACCTCAAGCGGAGTAAATACCTTTGTGGAAACTATATTTTCGTGCTGTTTGGGTTGAAACTGTGGGACGTGGGGATCGACTGCTCATAGCCTGTCGAAACACCTAGTTGACGAGCTTCCCGTGACCGAGGGCTGGCTTTTACCTTGGCCAGAGGCTAAGTGTTGCCATACAACGTGGAAACGCGGCCAGTCTCTTGGGCACATTACCAGCTTACAGCGTTGAGGAGGAGTTTTTTGATGCCCTTTTCTAGTTTGTTGTTAGTTTATTTAGAGGTTTTTCAAAAAAGGATGCAGTTAGTTTACTCTACTTAAAAAAAATGGATAGGTACCGTAAATGATAAAATGAACTATAGGCAAAATTAATTTCACAGCTCAAAACAAAGCTCTAGAAACGTTTAAAGCTCACGAGTGCGTGGCAATCAGTGCGATATGATTATGAAGCAAGTGCGATAAATTGTGATACCAAGTGCGTAATGTATTACGTACGCTCGCCTCCACAAGTGCTACATGCGAAATACATTAATGATAACACCTAATGGATGACAAATATTTGTCCAGCGTGCAATTAGCTGGTAATATAAAATTTTGGTAAAAGATATATTAAGATAGATTATGACTGATAGATAATTGTTAGTGGAGCCGCCAAGCTTTGTAATTAAACTTTAAAGCTTTTAGGATAACGTGTACTTTAATCACGTTGTTCGCCAATCAATATTGCGTATCTGATCAGGCTGTCGCGAACAACTGCTGGGCATTGCAGGTTTCCCCCTAAATGGTAGTTAGGTAGTAGGTACAAACGGAGCAGGCAGCGGTGGCCTAGTGGTTGCGGCCCCGACTTACGAACAGTAAGTCGTGGGTTCGAACCCAGACAGGCGCATTACTTTGTGTAATTTATTTCATCACCACTGCTCTCAAAACGGTGAAGGAAAACATCGTGAGGAAACCGGCATGTCCTAGAACCAAAAAATCTCTCATAGAGAGAAGGCCTGTGTCCCAGCAGTAGGAACATTAATAGGCTAATGATGATGATGAAAAACGGAGAATTAAGTGAACCAATAAAACCTATCCTTAGAATATTTACAGGGCATAACAGGACAGGTTTTATTTATGAAAATATTTAATTTCGAAAGGGAAAGGAGTTAACGATGCCGTGACGTCTGCTAGGGGATAATGGAAGATGAAAACGTGTTGCGCCGAGCCCAAGTAGAATGGACAAGGGCAGCTAGAAAATGAATTAATTACTACTAGTGGTCCACATTGGCCCTGGATCGAAACAACTGGAAGTCATGGGCCCAGCTGTGGAAAGACACAGGCTAACAGTATCAGTAATTAATTTAAGAAGTGCAGAACCGATTACAGAGGCAATAAGGACTCGTTACTTAGCATGTTCAGACATGAACCAATCTTCAGTTTGCGCTTAAATATTAGTAAGTAAGTAAAATTTTATTTGTTTAAACATGGTGTAAATGATACATTGCAAGATAATAATAATAATTATATAGAAAAGTTCTAACATGTTTAGCCGCACATTGTGGCGTACAAATTGGTAAGATGAGATAGTGCGATGTACCCGGTGCGGTATGGAGTAGGCTGAAGCGACAGTTAACTGTATTATTTAAACATATTAAAATGTACTTTGTCAAAAGTTCGACAGCAACTAACTTAGAAGAACAATTAAAAATACCAGTCGATATTTCTGAAGAGACGATGGTTCAGATCCCTATTAAAGAAGTTTCAGGGTAGATTTTCACTCAAGTCTGCTGGATTGCATACTGCCAGTTGCTGATCTCCACTGGGGAACTCTTCTACTGCAATAACTATCAAACGGTCCTCAATCATTTCAATTTCATTCAATGATTGAGGATTGTACTGAAAGGACCTCAGAACTTAATGATGCACCTTAGCACAAAATTTGCGTATAGTCTGTACTCGTCTTGATTAGTTTTTTTCTCTAGTATCTAACATAACATCACTACATATTAAAAAACAAAGTCGCCCGCCGCGCCGCGTCTGTCTGTTCCTATGTATGCTTAGATCTTTAAAACTACTCAACGTATTTTGATGCGGGTTTTTTTAATGGATAGAGTGATTCAAGAGGAAGGTCTTATAGTATGTAATTTGCGGGCGGGCGAAGCCGCGGGCATCAGCTAGTAATACATAATCCCCGAAGGGTTCGGCAGATGTGTACCTAATAGTGCACCCATATTTCGCCAGTTATGTTAAGGTGCCATTTAATAAGGGGTGAGCCTATTGCCAATTTCATAGTAACAAATATGAAACTCTTGACTGCCTCATTGGTCAAGTTGTCGCAAACGCGACTGCTGGGCATAAAATGCTATTGGGTTTTTTCATCAGGAATTTCTCAGTAGCAGCCACGGAGGCTGTATTCACACCCGGACCGGACGGTCCCCAGACGGGGCTCCAAACTAGGACGAATCCGGGGAATTACGGATAGATGGCGATCCTACTTAAATTACTCAGGTAAGTGCCTAAAGAAATCAAGAACAATAGCAAAGTAAGTAGGTATTTAATTTCGAACTTTCAGGTAGGTATGTACATGCAAGTAGTAAAGCATAATTTATTTCCATTTTTCGGTTTTTTACGGTTGGTACAGTGGTTGAGCAATTGGCTGCACGGTACATATAGGTATTTGTATGGCCTACAGATAGTTGTTCCGGGTCTGGCTGTTTCTGTATGTGAGTTTAAATGTTTGTAAACACACCCACGATACAGGAGAAATTCCTAGTGTGGGAAAAAGTTTTATTAACAAAAAAAAAAAAGAATTAAGTACAAATTCACATTTTTACTTTGGATTTTGTATATGTCATATTTTTATTGGGATTATGTATCAAAGTCTGAAGGTTTTATTCCTTTCGGCATAATAATAACAAAACAATACAATTCATCACGATCGGGTAAAAAAGAAGTAAGTTGACGACACCCAAGCTACACGCCAAGTGCTGCATGCTGTGGCACTTGAATGAGATTGTCAGGAGGGTGTGCTGCTGGTAAAGTGCAGCATGGATTTTTTTTGGTGCGCGGTAATACATAGTTGGAACTAACGCCATTACGCCCCCGTTTTTTTGTGTTTCGACCCAGACCCGTTACTTGGGACTGAATAATTAGCAATTCATTACTACTTTTATTAGCTTGGGTTTTGCCTGTTAAAACGAATGTATGTGTTAATGAATAAAAATAAATATTTCAATAGAATATCCACAGACAATTATTTATTTGTCAAGCCTCGCCAGCGCCGGCGTACCTACCAGCGGTTTTAGGACCAAACGGCTTGGTACGCGATGATGGGAGGACCCCAGAGGAAGACTCAAGCAGCGCAAATCCTGTAACCTTATTGGTAGCTACAGTTTAGACCCGTTTGGGGTCGAAACGCTTGGGTCATGGTACCCGAGTAAATAACATTTTGACAATAAATACAAAGAATTCATTCAGAAATGTTTTTAGGACCCGTCCAGTAGTGTAATTGTTGAAAATTGAATTGTTGAGTTTATAAATGATTCTTTTGGTGCTTGAATACAAATATTGTCAGTTGTGACTAACATTTGTGAGTTTATTTGTGGAACTCGTATTGGAAAAACAAGATGGCATCGCCGTCTATGGCCACTCGCTGAACCATGAAGCACTATTAGCATCACATATATTATAACCTCATGGTTCCACTAATCCTACGCGACATTTTCTCGGTCTCGCGCCCTTTCGGCGACTTTCCACCTAAATCACGACCATACCTATTCCAAAAAATCAAAATATCTGCCACGACCGGGACGCAATCACCCAATAGATCGGATGGAGCTGCGCGGAATTTTAAATATCGAACCTTGTATTTAATGTATTATCTGTCCATTGTGAGTTCTGTTTTCAAAAGACTTTTAGATTGTTGATCAGATTCAGGAGTTATTAAAGCTGTTGAGTAAGTAGGTACGTTTTTTAAGCAGATTATCGTCAGGGTCTAATATAATTAATTACTTTCACTTTCAAAATCATTAGCTAAGGGATTTATTCGGTGATTCGCACGGATGCAATTTCATACTAAGGCCTGAATTCTTGTCGCGCTGACGGTCGGTCGCGTACGATTATACATTGTGTTCTATATAGCATCATACCTACTACGACGCTGACGTCAGCGGCGCGTATTGAATAATAAAGAAATTGTACTATACAATGATTTTGAGATGTGTTTAAGAGAGTTTTTTTTGCCCTGCTAAATAAAAGATTTTACCATTGACCTATAATATAATATGTAGTAAATTCTTTTTTTCATATAGTACGTAGTAAATTCTTTTTTCATTGGATTTTACTAGAACGCCGCTTAAAAAATATTCCCCAAGCTGATCAGCGCCATCTATTGATATATACTGAAGCGTTGTTACAAACGTCAGTGGAAAATTTCTCATTGAAAAGAAAAGAAAATGGGTTTAACTGTCAACATTGAACGCGTGTACAAAGTTTCGTGTCCGTACTTTAACCGTTAAAAAGTTTTCTCGTAAGCGATCCTGACTGCAGGATAATGTTATGTCTGTCATGAAAATGTATTGTCACCAGAACCAAAGGTGTGTGCAAAATTTCAGCTCAATCAGTTTTATGGAATTAGTTTGAAATTCAGTTGCATGATTTGACCTAGACATACCTACTAACACACAAACTAACTAACAGGGCAAGTTAAATAAAAGCTTAAAAAAATAAAACAAAAACGCATCATTATCTCAACGGTTTTTTCTTTTTCGTATACGTGCTATTTACCGTTGAGGAGTTCCCTCGTGAGAAGACAATCCTGTAGGATCAGGTAACGTCAGAAATTATGTTTATTCATCAAAATTGAAACAAACAATTAATACAAACAAACAAACATACAAATAAACACAAACAAAACAACACAAACACAACAAACAACAACAACAAACAAACAAACAAAACACAACACAATATACAAATTCTCGTATCCGTGCTCCATTGAAGAGTTCCTTCTCGGGGAGACTATCCAGGTTGTAGGATGAGGTTCTGTTTTAGCCATAAGAAAACGGAACCCTTAAAAGCAAGGTGTCGCACAGGTACGATTGTAACGACAGCATTCATTAGCGTAAGTGGCCACTACAGCATAACTGTTGAATCATGCTCAACGACGCTAAATGATCAAAACCACAAAATGCGAGAATACCGATGGCCGCTTCACCATTATATTGATTTCGACGCCATTAAAACGAACCGGAAATTAAAAAGAAATAAAAACATATTGCTTTCCCGCGCGCACCGAACTTCACCCAATTTGTACACGTTCTGTTTCCGAACACGAGATTTTTTCAACGTGCCAGAATGACGTAACTGTCTTCGGGGTGCAGACAATTTTAAACTTAACATTGCTACAATGAAAAGCTATATAGCATAGTTAGAAATTCACCCAACGGCATTGTAAACTTTCGCTTGATAGGTGTAATATAGGGTAGGTAGATTTTATTTGGCATGCCATTATTTTCAGCGTGATATGATTATTATATTATCAGGCGATAAACGGGCATAAAAAAGACATGGTGAGGCAATCATCTCGACAAGGATTACGACGTTATTACAGTGTATCATGTGGATTTATTGAGAATGTTCCCGCTAATTAGATTTGCGAGAGGGAAATATGAGTTATGTTAGCAGTAAATTACGGGCTTAGCAGAGCAACTCTAGAAATGTTTGTAGCAGACTGATGTAGGTACTAGGTAGGTGCTTATTGTTGCCAGTATTGGGATAGAAAAAAAATTGCCGACCAAGGGCCAATTTTGAACGCGGTCAGCATTTCTAAACGGCGTTCAAGGGCTGTAAACGTTATTATTGCTATGGAATATTGGCAGTGACCGGTCTAAACGTGTTATTTTTTTGTTAATTCGTCCTTTGGTAAAAAAAAATGGTCTTGTCTAAAGTCGGTTTACGGACGATAATTTTACGTGATAACGTAATTTTTCATGATATTAGTGATTTTAACTTAAAAGACAAAAGTTCATCCCGTTTCATCCCCTAATGGATTGAAATTCTAACAACACCGTTGCGTTAGCTTCCAACCATACGCCTAGATAATAAATTTGGTGATTTTTACTTCGAAAAAAATTAAGGACTTTCCATTATACAACTTCATCCCGTTTTTTAACCCTTTGGGTGTGGAATTATCAAAAACGCTGAGACACGTGTAAATTAATTTTCAATTGTCAGTCTAAACACAAAATTTTAAGATCCTAACTTTAAACTGTTAAAGTACTCATAGCGAAGTCGAAAGCACTTGTTCACCCCGACCATTACGATATTTTTTTTGTTATTAACTAGACTATACCTAGAAAGAGAAATAAAGAAGATACCTAGCTAGGTAAACAGAACCCTAACGATACTGGTTTCTTCCCGTCATTGCGATCATTTTTTTTCCAGAATATACCTGGTGGGGAAAATACCTGGTGGGTTTTCCAGAATATACCTTCTAATTACGGAGATATTGGGGGTCAAAGTTACAACTTTTTTTTTTAATACGCTTTTTTAATGTTGTAACTTTACTTGAAATACGACTGGCGTACTATTCAATGCATCCATCAGCATAATGTTTTGAGTGCATTATTTATTTATTTATTTTATTTATTTATTTACCACCAATAACAGCATCATTACAGACTCGTCCAATACGATGCTACAACAATCGTCCAATGCGATGATACATACAATAAAAACACATAAAATAGAAAAACACACAATATAAAATAAGTAAGATGACAAGTAAAAATATTATTATTATAATTAAACACGAGCAAGGAGAGCAGCGGTGGCCCAGTGGTGGCGGCCCCGACTTACGAACAGTACGTCGTGGGTTCGAACCCTGACAGGCGCATTACTTTGTGTAATTTATTTCATCACCACTGCTCTCAAAACGGTAAAGGAAAACATCGTGAGGAAACCGGCATGTCCTAGAATCAAAAAATACGAAGACATGTGACATCTACCAATCCGCACTGGGCCAGCGTGATGCATTATAGCCCATTCCCTCTCATAGAGAGAAGGCCTGTGTCCCAGCAGTGGGAACATTAATAGGCTGATGATGATGAATTAAACACGACACAACACAACATTACGTTGAATCCTGTCGTAAAACGTTCCCCAGCAATATTTTTGCGTAGAGTTTGATGTACACAATGCTTGGTAAAAGGTACCTTTACACTTAAGTAAAAAATCCAAATGATTAAAATGCGGTACCTACTTTTCATCAGTTCTTCGTAACGCCTACCTGCAAGATTATAAGCTTATAAAAGCATCGGAAGTTTTCAATATTGACATGTGCCCCAACCTTTAAAAGGGTGCAAGTGTGTGTCTCCGTCACTTAACTGTTGTGTGGCGACACCATTAACTGTATCATTAGACATCCTAAAGTGAGGTGATATGGCTAAAAATGACATGCAGTAAGAAGCGAATGGTTAAAATATTTTAAAATTGTCTGTTTCAGTGGTGGAAATCTGCATGTTGCTAAAATTTACATTTAATTTTGTGATCGTTTGTGGAAACTTGCGAAAATGATGTAAAGACTAATACTTAAGTTGTTAAAATATTTTAGTTTGATAACTAATATGGACAGTTCTTATTCAATAGCCCCGCGACATTCGTGCGCGTGAAAGTGTTATACTTACCTACTTAAGAATATTACTTCCCGATTTAAATCGGATTTTGTTAACAATTTCTAGGTTTTAATTTTTTTGCAAGGAAAATTAAATCTTTTGAATAAAAACCAGCTAAAAAAAGGAATTTCACATAAAGTTATATTAGAAATATTTATACACAAAGAAGTTAAAGGAATACAATTATAATCTAGAATTTCCATTTTGATAATTTTAACAAGAGTTTTATTTTTTGTTTTTTTATTTTTTATATTTTTCTTTTTTTTTTGCAAGGAACCCTAATCTTGTTTCTACAATAAAAGTAGCCTAGTTACTCCTTATAACATCAGCTATCTGCGCGTCAAAATTGGTCCAGCCGTTTCGGAGATTAGCCGGAACAAACAGAAACAAAGAAAAAAAAAAAAAAAGCCTGTCCGTATCAATTTGTGTTCGCATTACATGCGTTCAGCCTATAAAAGCGATAACATCGTCATTACGTTCCGAATTCGAATGGAATTGTATCATAAGCATTTAACGCCCTTAGCGATTGTTACAGTCACCGCGAGGTGGCGCTGCCGCTCCGGAAGTTGCCAGGAAATGGCCACTAATGGCGGCCCACCGGAAGTGCCACCATTACGCCGCCGCTAGTGCTGCTCAAATAATTACATAGACAATGTTTATTTTGCAATCTAAGTAAGTTTTGTATAAATAGAGGGTGATAAATGGTTACTTTTAAATATTGGAGGAAGATCATTTACCGATGAGGAAGATTAAGTAGAAGTTTATTATCACGATCACAATTGTATCTGCATGATGTATGTAGGTACCTATGTACCTATCATCTTAATCTACTCCAATGAATTGGAACAATTTTAAGTAGGGGACGGACGTGCAATAACAACAAGTAGGTAGGTTACGTTTGCCATTAAAATATATATGTCACAGTAAAATTGTAATTATAGTGTTATATAACAAAATATGATTCACGACCGTAATACGTATGTATTTACAGAGTTAAATCATTAAAATCATCAATACAACCCAAGTTCATTGAATGACTTTTTCATGAAATTTTTAGTTTTGAGGGCTACCTTGGTGCTCCCATAATCAAAGTTGTTAGAAAACGGATGACAGTAATTAAAATACTATCAACTTTCGAAGTCTAATGTATTTTACTTAATACACAAACAAACAAAGGTAGTTAATCACCCAGCGCATTAAGCGTCTGTCATCACGACGCGGCTATTGTTCTCCGAAGTTCGCAATTTCCCCACACTACACTAACAATACGCTAATGCAAAATCACCAAGTAGGTGCACACTGTACAGATTAAAAAATCATCCAGGATAATAAAGAACTTATCGGCTGTGAGATCGCACGCCGGTGCCTAGCCAATGGAAAAAAAGTAAAAAGGCGGGAATTAGATTCGTAATGACGTAAACATGGCGGCACTGATTGCGATCTGAAAGGGAGATATGAATGGGGTGGCTTTGTCTTGTGTTTGATTACTATTATAGTGCTTAAACAGACTGCTGTATAAGCACTATAACAGTAAGACCTCCACTGGGAACTTTTTGTAGGTACTTTAAATATTAATACCTCAATTGGCGGATTATAATTTTGTAACTACATACGTCTTGTAGTCGCGAATAATATTTTAGTTAACATACAACCTAGCACTGGCCTGCAAATTGCAAAAAACGTAAGAAAATTTGAATTTCGCAGGCTACGACTTGTTATCCCCGCTACCCCCTACGACCAAGTCCCGTCCTCAGGCGAAGCAGCTAGCGTCAAGCGACACGCGCGTGCGACATTTGTTTCCTTCACGTGAGTGCCGTTGCGTCGCAAGCCGCGTCACTGTGACTGTGAATTCTGGCATGTTCCAAGGTCTAAGACCTCACACTCACACTAGCCGATTGCGAGCGGATTCAAAGCGGAGCGGCGCAATTTTCAACGCTAGGCTTTGCAACCTAACGTTGAAAATTGAGTACACTTTCACGCTGCGCATCCGCGGCGAATTCGCTACGCGCCCGCTCCGCTTTGAATCCGCTCGCAATCTGCTGGTGTGATAAGGCTCTAAGCAATTACTTTCATTTGCTTTCTCCGCAGTCGCTTGAACGTTTAGGTCGTGAACAAGCGGTTGCAATATCTTTGCCTGAAACCTATTGGGCTATAAACTGAAAAACACAATTTACACCGAAATGCCCCCAACGAAATGTAAATACGACGAATCGTAACCGAATTGGTCAAAGGGTAAACGGGGAATCACTGTTCATTTGCCGAATACGACATTTGTGACATGTTCGGACATACATACACAATTTTCGGGCATCGATTACTTGGAAAAGGTTGTCTTCTGTAAGACTACGTTATAAAGGTTATTTTGGCGGGAAAAACTATTTTTGTGAACGCAATACACGAATACCTACACAGGGGCGTAGGTATTCGAACACAATATAAAGTGTAATAAAATAAACCGGCCGCAATAATTTTTATCGTAAGAAGGGCCCTCGAATTATCATTTAGATGGGGTGGTTGGCAATATGGCGCAAATTCTGGCAGCGCAAAAAATAGATCGGCCAAACAGCCGACGCGTCAATTGAGTTAGTATAAGGGATGATCTTGTAAAACGGTTTTTTTTTGGGATTTTTGTAATTGCACCTATTTTATTGACGAGGGTCTTTTGTTTATGGATGAGCGATGTTGTGTTGTTGTGATAAAGACGTTTTCCTTTCATAGGAAGAAGATTGTGTAGTTCTACTTGATTTCCTTGCTATGTAATTTGGATACGTTGTTTTTCTTGTGGTCTGTGTAAAAAGCTATGCCTGAGCTAGGCTAGACAGCACGATGGGGTGCTGGGTCAGAAAACCTCCTCGTGTGGCTGATGGCTGCCGGGCAACCGCGATACGTCTTGAGGGAACAGCAGCTGCTGGGCCGGTGCATCCTGGGCAAGGGCAATAGCCTCCCCCGAACGAGAACTGTCTTGTTCTTCGGGGAATAATATTGTATGGGACCAAAGAGATTAAAAAGAATTAGGTATAGAGCGGACATTGGGAATAATGTCATACAAAAATTTGATCCCGGACATTTTCAATTTTGACACACGGATGCTACCTGACAACCGGGCGTGTGACACTAGTCAGAACGATTTGTTACTAAGTAGCAATAAGTATTTGGATTACGATTTTCTTCGTCTTGTCCCGTCTATCGCTCGTAAATATTTGAATGTCTTTGTATGGGACGAATACTTTGACATGGGAAGGGGTTCAATCTGGACTAAAGGGCGTTGTTTGCAGAGGGCACAGTGGAAGAGCAGCGACGGGCTCGGTGCGCACTTACCCCGCCACCAGGTAGGCAGCTTTTTCTTTTTTTTTTTTAGCTGTTTCCTTCTCTGCAGCCGTCGATGTGTTGATCCCGAGAGGAGTGCAGTGGTTATTTTCTCGCGGCTTTGTATGGGACCGAGGGTCTTGGCTTCTCCACCCAGACCGTAAGGTAGAAAACCTCAATAAAAAGTTGCCTCGAATCTCAACCGGTGGTGCACCTGGAAAGGATGTAGGGCTGACGGGTGTTCCTATAGAACACATGTGCCGAAGACGGCTGCAATTATGTTAACGTTGCAGCTAGACGGGGCATACACAGACATACGCAGCCATACGCAGCCATTCTTACGAAGGCAATGAAAAATGTCAGCTTAGCGAAGCTATAGTTGATGCCAGTTAAGATGAGAATAGCGGTCATTAACCCACCTACATTTATTAAACTTCTTAACTTTGAAAACTAAAAAAATAAGCCTGTTTAAGTCTGGAATGACGATTCCAGTGACGACGTATCGTGATCTTCAACATTTTTTGTAATGAAAAACGATACATGGTTTATTTGTTTTGGTTCGTACGAAAATATATTAGGGAAAGGGCAATGACCGCTATTCTCATCTTAACTGGCACCAACTATAGGTGTTACTGACATTTGTGACAACGACCCCGTAAGAGGGAGGTCTACCAAGGTGGTACCAAGAGGTGGCAAACCTTCGCGAGGCTTGTATTGTGGCTCGAAGACTGTACTGTCAAGTCTGCAGGTGAGGCGAGCGCAATGAGGACCGAACCGGACCGAGGGAGAACCTGCAGCTGGGTATACTTCGAGCTACAGAATAGGGAAGGAACGAGATGCTGGATGGAACAACACGGAACAATGGGGAGCCCGTATGGCACGGCGTGGAATGAACTCCATGTCTTAGGTCTCCCAGTGACGGAAACCCTCCAGTCTCAGTTCCTTCGCGTTTTTGTGGGAGTGTTGTTTCCTGACCGGGTGGAACACATGGTGGTAAAATATTCCCAGACTAGATATAAATTACCTGTAAAGACCAAATTAAATGTGTGCGTGTGGTCTAAGGGCCACTTTGTTAAAAAAAATTGTTATTGCGCTTAGGATTTAGTTAACACTCCCAAAGAATTGTAAAAGTTGGAATCAGATTTTGTGAAAGTCAAATAAGCGAGCTAGGGACTGCAAAGTGAAAAAAAAAAGCAAACACTACAGAAAAAATCTTTATACCAAAGTCTAAGCTAATGCCAAACAAAATTAATGAAAACAAGATTGTATCGCAAAACGCTGTTCTACTTTGTATATTTACGTTTAAATTATTATAAATTCGCATTCGGTTAAATCTATGAGCTCATCAAGTATTTAACTATTCAAAACATAACATAGTTACTTAATACAAATATATTTTTTTAATCTAAACGTCGTCGCCAACTTGTAATAATGACTTACTCCCCACAAACATGTTATTCCCCTGAAACACATTAGTCTGAGCACGTTAGGGATACGATTGTGACCACATTAATAAGCGGCAGCGATCCGCCGCACGATCCACAGCCTATGTATAAGATAAAGCGTTACGCAAGGAAGCTGACTTTAGCCGTTTTCACTTAAACAAAGCAAGAGCCAAATGAATGCCTTAGTACCATTGCACTTGTGGGATTTTAAGGCCTGAATTCTTCACACGCTGATGTCGGGCGCATACCGTACGGGTTCGTACAGACGAGCGGCACGTTGCCAACGGCAGATTAACTGCTGCATATATTTCACAGTTTTTTGCGTTTCAGTAAAATAATATTTTAGGTAAGGGTTGTTACAGACGAGCGGCACGTTGCCAACTGCAGATAAACTGCAGCCGTCGCTGTTTATCTGCAGTTGGCAACGTGCCGCTCGTCTGTAACAACCCTTACCTAAAATATTATTTTACTGAAACGCAAAAAACTGTGAAATATATGCAGCTTGCCCTATTATAAAAAACACAGTTGATAGGCGTTTCGTAAGATGCTGGGATTATAAGTACATTGATTGCATCTACATTTAATTTTGTAACTTTCCTATGAAGCAGCCACTCAACCACCGCGACCAGTACATATGCCTGACACAATATTGTAGCAAACTGCGATTCATTCTTAGCCTTGTCACGGTGTGTGCCAATGTGGCGAATCAAGGCTACGAGTGAAACCGTAGAACACAGCAAGTGTGTCGAACAAAACACCTACATTTATAAAAACTCAAAAGCCCGTCTGCTTAAATAGAAGAAACCGAGAGAAGGTTCTGTTTCGGCCAGTTTCTGCCAAGAAATTTAGTACTTATCGGCCACAGTTTCAGTTTCAGCCAATTATTGGCCGAAACTTCGACCCCGCCAAAAATGTTACCTGTCTGTTTAGAGAAGTGGGATGACTAGTCGGTTGCAAAAAGGCCGATCAATTGGCCGACTAGTCGGTTAAGCTGATCATGGCTTTCGATGGAGTTGGTCAGTAATGTCCGTGGCGTTTCATGTAAGTAAGGATAACTAAGTCACTCGCATTGAGTACATCATACAACAAGATTAAGCCAGTCGAAGACAACTTTTAATAAAAATTAAAAAAATTGGCGGGCTTAAAAGATGAAGAAAATAGATAGAACTCATAACACATTTATGTAAACGAGAAGTAGGTACTTCTAATCTGCTCTGTAATCACGTCATGCAGTCGAATGCTGCCTATTCGCGAACTGACTGACCAAAACCATAGTCAACCTCCGATTCGCCTTAAAAATAGATACTACCAATCGCTAAAAGTGTCCACCATGTCCTTAGGTCGTAAACTGGGAAGCAATAGCGAGGGGCGAGGAGCGGGGGGCGGAGGGGTTCAAATGGAAAAAGAATCAGCGCTGATAAATGATTTCGGAATAAATGTTATTTTGATCTTTTGCGATACCCACAGATTTGTTTTGGGGCGTATGCTATTACAATTCGTTTGGTATTTCCACTTTTTGATTGCGTTTTGTTTTCGTGTGGGTAGTGTTTGTAGGTAGGGTTGCTAACAATTTTTGGCGAATTATAGTATAAGATAATATTTGTAGCGTAACATTAAAAAAATATTAGTATTCTAGGGAAGAATATTTGTTAGGTACTTACTTATTTATTACACAACTTTTAAATCAATGTATATCAAAAGATTTTAAATGATTTATTACTGCTATTTCTTTCTTCTCGCCATTTCAAATTCATAACCAAAAATATAATATTTGTGAATGTGAAAGTGGCGGGAATAGAGAGCAGGAATGAAATAACTCTAAATAAAGGTAAGTTCAGAATCAGAATTAGATCTTTATTTGCTTTGCAAATTATTACATAAATTAAAATATTAATAAAATCAAAACAAGGTCAACAAAACAAAACAGAAAATAAAGTGAAGTCAATTAATAATATTATAGTCAGGTACATAAGTCTTACATGGTCAAATTTGCAAATAAAAACAATCAAAATCTGGATAAATTCTTATCATTAAAATCATGGAACACATACGATACGGAGGCCTAGGGTTACCATGCACTATTCGATTCTCTTCACTGCCATCAAATCCGGGTATGTACCGAAGGCCCTTACGGACACAGTTATTGTTCCAATTTGTAAGAACCGAAGAAAGAGCATCTCCAGTGCTAGTAATTATCGCCCCATTGCACTTGCTAATATTATAGCCAAATTGTTGGAGAAGATTTTACATAAACAAGCTGCACCGTTCATTACATCTTCGGACTGCCAATACGGCTTTAAAAGCCTTGTATCTACCAGTACTGCTATCTATGTACTCAAACAGGTTGTGGGATATTACAAGAGTAGAAATACTTCTGTAATAGCCTGCTACCTAGACCTCAGCAAAGCTTTCGACCGCGTTGACCATGATCTGCTGTGGCAAAAGCTGTCAGACCGTGAAGTTCCCAAAGAGGTGGTGCGGGTACTGAAGAACTGGTACCAGCAGCAGGAAAATCGTGTCCGACGGAAGAACGAGCTATCGATGCCCTCTGGCCTTAAGTGCGGAGTGAGACAAGGTGGAAGCATGTCTCCAGCTCTTTTCAACGTCTACATGGATTAGCTATCCGATAAACTCAATCAAACAGGTGTAGGCTGTTCGATTAACGGGACCCTGGTCAATCATGTTTCATATGCTGATGATATGGTTATTCTGGCTCCGTCGATATCAGCGATGCGAAAACTGTTGGCTGTATGTGAAAATTACGCCACAGACCACAACATGATGTACAACCCGGACAAGTCAGTGTACATGGTGTTTGATAGCCCAAATAATTGGCTGGATCTGCCGCCACTTCAACTGTATGGCACGGCACTTGAGCAAGTCAACGAAGTTAAATACTTAGGTCACGTAATAACTGCAGACGCCGATATAGAAAGACAGCAACGAGCAATATCGCCATACTCACACACGCGCCTCAAATGTAACGAACTACGTAATCGGCGTGTGGTAGGACAGCCACCTTATATGTAGTAGACTGTGGTACCATTCTCGTACCGCGCGGCCACCAAGGAATTCGGCGCGTGTGTGTGTATATATTGTCTATGTATATTATTTATTTTATATTGTTTATAAATTGTTTATTTTATGTGTCTGTTTGTTGTATGTGGATTGTTATATCTGGTAAAATAAAAAATAAAAATTTCATTTCATTTTATTTTATTTATTATGATGACTTTTCTGGACAAGCGATTGGCAAATATTTTGCTTCGGACGGAATCAAAACTTAAAATTCACATGTGATAAAGTCGGCGTCATAAAGTCTGCGAGCGCGACGTTGCCGCTCCGTCGACAGAGTTGTATAGTTTTGTATGTAAGTTGTGGAGCAGCTGAGCAGGCATACACCAAGTGTATAATGCGCTTGTATATGGAATCCTCATGAGTTTACTTATCTATACACTCATGCTGGAAAAAGTGCAAAAGGCTTTTCTGAGGTACCTTTACAAACATGTATTTGGATATTATCCATATATGTATCCTACTAAATTTCTTTTAGGATGTTTGAATTTTAATTCCCTTAAAGTCAGGCGTGCTGTTGGCCAACTAACAATTGCGTATAAAATTATACATGGTTATACCAACGCTTCGGAATTACATGCTGAGCTGTGTCAATTATTTGTTCCAAATAATTATATTCGCTCTAGGAAACATAAATTGTTTAATGTTCCATTTAGTCGCACTGTAGCCCGATCCACTTCGCCTGTACCACGTATGCTTACGAACCTCAACGCTCTCGTGGAGACCAACCCTGGATTGGACTTGTTTGCTGATGAATGGAAGACGATATTATTGGAATGTTTGTGGTTCTGCGAGAAGACCGAGTAAAAGGATTAGGTATTTAATTTAGTGTTAATGGTTTTAAATACTGTACTAAATAAATAAATAAATAATAATGATGACTACGCGTCTATGAAGCTACGCCTCCGTGGACAGAGACAAAAAAAGCACGGTCACATGAGCGAAGCCGCGTACACCTAGCTAGTTGTAATATGTGTTTACGGTGAAATTTTGACCAATGGGCGACCAATAGTAAATAATAAATAGCAAATCAAAGAAGATAATGGTTTATTATTGGTACATTAAGTTATTCCAAGATATAAATAAGTATACCTAATAGTAGCTAGTATAATAAATTAAATGTATTAGTTATGTACCTATCATGGCAAAATCTATAATTAAGACGTCATAGACGGCGGTCCTCTCCACCTTCAGCTACAGCAACAGGTGTTTCAGGTGTTTCAGCAGGCGTTTCAGGTGTTTCAGCAGGTGTTTCAGGTGTTTCAGCAAGTATTTCAGCAGGTGTTTCAGCAGATGGTTCAGCAGGTAGTCCAGTAGGTGGTGTTGGTGTGGCATCAATAATAGGTATAATTTTAGTTGGGTCCTTACCCTGAAAAAGTCAATCTAGCTTAATGTCCTGACCCTCTTCAAATTACGACGGTCTATCCGCTGAAAGTTGCTGTTTTCAATACCCGATAACATAGGTAACCTTTGGCGCACTATTACGCACGTGACACCATAGACGCAGACTTTTTAACGCTAAGTGACCGTACTAATCTCTAGATTATTTAAGGTAAGCGTCCATCTGTCCGCAACGTACGCAGCGGATCCATCCGTTCGTGATCGGCTAATAGCCACTAGCCAGGACATCAGGACATGGCGGAGGTGGATCATTCAGCCCAATTTCTTACAGGTCATGGTAAATTTAAGAGTAATAGGCATGACGACAGTATCCAAAAATTGCAAATCTATTTAGTCCGTTTAACAAAAGAAAAAACACGGGTCAAATATTTTCTGATAATCTAACTGACGGACTAATTAATTTTTTTTGTCGTCTCGCCTATTAATTAGATTTTTTTTAAGCTCGGTGCCACGCCTTTTTGTCAATGTGAATACGAACAAACTACTCATCACATCTTATGGGAGTGGATTATTTGGCAGAATAAATTAAATATTATGTTGAATAGTGTACAGGATTCATTTGGAGCTTTCATGGTTCCGTACCCAAAGGGTAAAAACGAGACCCTAGTATTACTTAGACTCCACTGTCTGTCTGTCACCAGGCTGTATCTCATGAACCGTGATAGCTAGACAGTTGAATTTTTTCACAGATGATGTACATATTTCTGTTGCCGCTATAACAACAAATAATAAAATTAAAAATTAAAGGGGGCTCTCCTACTATGATAGTACAGAACCATTCATATGCGTGTCCGACTCGCACTTGGCCGGTTTTTTTTACCATACGGACCTTGTAAAAACCAGAATAAAATTTCGTGCGTTCCATCGTTTTTGCCATACTTACCTATTATTAGAATCAAATATAACTAACAATTAAGAACCTATTAATTTTAATCTGGTGCTAAGCTTATTCCAGTTGCAAACGTCCCTTTGTGCCTATTAGCCTTGCTCTGTTCTGTCTCCTGCTGATATGGAGGGAAGTTGAAATCATGTTTTTTTCCGACTCCTCCGCTATTCTTTTCTGATTAATTTCGTTGCGGGATCCAAGACAGTTAAATTGTTTCTCGGGGACTTCGACTTGGAGTTTTTCTGGTGGTCACCACTGTTGGTTCTGGCTTTCAGGAGTTACAGTGGTTTGGGAATAGTGTGTGGGACAGGTACCACAAAACACAGAGTTGTGTCCTCGTCGCAGTGCTCTCGGTACTGGTGATCTATCGCTTCTGGCTGTGAGGCCCTACTCCCTAACGCTTCGTCCTTATATTCGGATCTATCCATCTCTCTCACTCCCACTCATCTGCAGACGTGCGTGAGAGAGACGGATAGATCCAAATAAACGGACGAAACTTTAGAGAGTAGGGCCCGTGGTTCAGTCCGTGGTCAGAAGTGAAAACGCGTGGGATGCTGTCTTCAATTTTAGGGTGTTACCACACCAATCAGTAGAATAGAAAGACAGAAACTGTCGATCAACGTCGACTAATCCCTTCTACCATCGATCGATCGGTGTGGTTAGACCCTTAGCGAGGAGTTGATGCATGCAAAAGAGGCGGCAGCGAGGGAAAGAGAGCAGCCAGGCAGGCAGGCGAAGGGTATTTAACCATCTTTAGTCACCATAAGGAGGGGCCTGCGGACCAAAGAGTAGCGCGCAGTGGTTCCTGCGCGCCTTCATGACGAACGTGCGCTCACACAGGTCTATCCAGTGAGCGCACGTTCACGAATTTGCTTGTATCTGTAACTTCCAGCCCCCCCCCCTCCCGACACATGGTAGTACATAGTCGGAAGAGTGGGCTTTTAGTCGGTTAGATTAATTATAGTCTTTCTTTCTTTAACGTGTGGTTAGTGCTTAACCGCCCGTTCACACATAGTCTCCATATTTTCGGTACCCGTTTTAACGGATACGACAAAATAATATGCTTTGTTCACACATACCTAGGCATTGTATAACGTTCAACGTATCCGTCTTCACTGGATACGATGTTCACAAGCAAATTCGCAGTATACCACCGCTACTCTACCAGGATGGATGTTGTCGTGTTGTATTGGTACTGTCGCCGGCGGAGAAGGAAGATTCGACGTTATTGGCAGCATCCACTCTTGGCGCAAAGGCCTACAGAAGGAGCTTTGTTTGTCTAGCTGCACCGCCCGCCGGCCCACACAGTTACACAGTTTATATCCGGTACGTTGTGTTATATATATAAACATTAAAACTGATCTGGAGAAGCTGTTGTATGACAGTTAACCCCAAGAAAAATCAGAAAGAGAAAATCTGAATATTTACCCATTTATGTCCGATCCAGGCCAAAGTATCGTTACGTAAGCGTGGGCCCAGCAACGGGTGCAGCTGCACCAAGTACGTAATAAGCCAACTGAAATGTTAAAGTATTATTTAGAGGGTGTAAATAAACCCTTAACGATGGCGAATGGAAACTTATGGAATTAGTAAATACATTAATAGTAGTATAATAATATATTATGTAGGGTAGAATTTTTCAACCTCACCCGGAGGGAAAATACTCTAAATAAAGGAGATAGCCAAGTTTACTCAAAGGAAACATTCCTTCATGAAGAAAAAGAAACATCAGCATTCAAAAATTTTCAAAGATTTGCTTGCGCTTTTAATCATAATGTATTTGCATGACAAATTGGATGTATTGTATTTTAATTTTATTGTTATATAATCTAAGTTTAATTTTAATTTAATTATTTTTTTGGTATTGTATTTTCTACCGAACTTGTGACATGAATTTTGTATGCCTCATGGCGGGACATAGCAGACACCTGTATTTAACACAACATCTTATGAACCTATATCCACAATAAACTGTTTGAATTTAATTTTGAATTTGCCACACTCGGGAATCGAACCGGCTAAAATCCGAAAATAACACTCTGTACATTTATGGCATCAATCGATGGGGCCAAGATTATGGATCAAATCTCTGATAAATAACTAATACGTATCTGGTGCACGATAGCTAGGTTTCTATCAAATCAATTAATAATAATTTGGACTCTTCGAGAAACAAATTCAGTATAAGCTTCCATAAATCTGCTGTTTAGCACTGCCTGAACTTTGGCCGTTTATCTATAAGTACTAATAATATTAAGAGGAAAGATTTGTATATTTGTATGTAACGAATAAACTTAAAAAACTCCAGAACCGATTTGAAAAATTCTTTCAACAATGGATAGCTACATTATCAGCGAATAACATAGGCTATATTTTATCCCCGTACACTCCCACGGGAACGGCAACTAATTGAAACCGTCAAATTGTCAAATGTATGCGACGGAGCTCACCAGCTCTTTTTATTCGCCTAAAACACTTTATATTCGCCTAAAAAGCGTATTTCTGTCTGCAGTGTTTATAGAAACCTAACTAACCTAACGTGGGGGTGCCCCAAGTCCCGATTATGGGGGCAGAGATACTTTGATCGCATGCATTCGACAATTGGACGGTTTCACTTTGACAGTTTACAATCTGACGCCGAGATATATTTAAAAATGAATCCCTATTTCCCTTGGTCACGCTGGTAACGGCATCACGCGTAAACGGCTGGACCAATTTCGCTAACTAGCATGTTTTAAGGCAGGTCAGCAAGCCTAGAAAAACTAGCTTGAAAAACTAGCCTCGTGTAGTCTGGGCATAAATGAGATTTTTTTTTTAGCATTATATTTTAACAAATCATGGGACCATTTCTATAATAATTCTATTCTATTTCTATAATATATTTTGTGTATTTTTGACATTCAAAAGTAATGTTCTAATTGAAATAAATGGTTTGAGTTTGATAAAATGTGATTTTGCAACTTACAATATCCAGCAGCAAAATGCAGATAACATTATACTGCACTTTATTATGCTGAAAATAAAATGAAAGCTTACACATGGTGCAACTGATAGATACAGATATAATCGCTGTTAATAAAATCTGCTGTTTCATATAATAGTGTCATAAAAAAACAGAATTTCCATAAATTTCAACCGTGTGGTTGAAATTTATTTTTTTCAAAGTCCCTTATACATTTTAATAATAAATGTAAAAGCGACTATGCAACCAACTGCAAACATTTTACTATATGGCAGGGTTCTAGTTTGTGCTAGATAAGCCGTGTGAAGATGTGTAGTGGCGCTGTGAAACGATGTGATCGGTTCCACCAAAGCTGTGCAAAAAGCTTACGCAATCCAAGGATGAAATATCTAACACATCCTTTTAAAATGATGATGAAATGATGTTTATTTTTGCAAGTGGGTTCTTACAAACACTTTTACACGTCATTTTTTTTTAAACTAGATGGGGCCGGTGTTTCGTACTTGACTACTCTGAGACGAAACAGCCGAAACAAACTCAGAGGTCATATTTTGATAGGCATATACATAATCAGTCTATATTTTTCTCGCTGCTGGGACACAGACCTCCCCTCAATGAGACACGCAGGCCCAGCGCTCGTCGGTAGATGTCACATGTACAAGAATAAAGGCCTTACCCTGAATAGTCATGTCGACTCCTTGTTTTCCATATAAGCAACGGACCTAAGAAAAATATTCCTCCAAAAATACCAGTCATTATGTAAATGGGTGTAATGTACGAGGTGTCTGCTCCCACAGGCAGGAACGGTGGTTCTTCGGCAAAACCAATTGGAATAGTTGGTTCCAATAATGAAGATGTTGTTGACTCGTCGGTCTGTTCTCCGGGTTCTTCCTCGTCAAATAAAATGTTGTTGCTCATCGCAGCTATTTGTAGTTTTTTTATTTCAAAAAATTTGCACTGAAATGCTATTCTCTGTTCAATAGAAATCTTTATAACGACGATCATTCATATTAAAAAAAAAACTATGTCTTTCGTCAGATCATTGAATTGTCAAATTCTTGACAGAAGTTAATGGCTTTTAATTACGTCTGTAATAAGATTGGTATCAAAACTATAAACAGGCGTAGACAGAAGCCTTAGTAAGGAGACCATTCACGGTTCATACAAAGTTCGGCCCAAAAGTCAAAGTGCCGCCTGTCAACGAAAAAACACGTGTCACCACTGTTGGGGAAGTCAGTCCGAGTATTTTTTAGTACGGCATTAGTTTAGTTTAGTTTAGTCTCCACACCGTTCCTTCAGCTGATATTTTTAGTTGAAAAATTGGATTTCCATAGGTTTTACTTGAAAAAAATCTTATCATCTGCTGGCGAAACTGTTATACGAGCTTATTGGGATATGGCCTTTGAACAAGTATTATTACGTATGAAACCAAACCGCTGCGAATTTAATTCAACCATTTCAGTCCACGGGATTTGTTCTGTATGGTGTCGGACGTAAAGAATAGCACCATCCCATATCTTCCCGTGGGTGTCGTAAGAGGCGACAAAGGGACTTACCAGAGAATGGGCAGCAGCGTTCTCTGTGCTTTTGTAACAACCGCACCGCGATCGCCAACCCGCCTGCCAAGCGTGGCGATTATGGCAAAAACCCCCCTTTAGGGGAGGCCCATGTCCAGCAGTGGACGTCTTTCGGCTGAAATGATGATGATGATGATGATGAGTGGTAAGTTAAGTTTGATTTGCTTGTCGTGTTTCAGGCATATGCACTACATAGCCGTGACTTTGTAAATTCTCTGTAGCGTCTCTAAAGCCCCGATAGACTACAAATATGTCGCCTTGTTTGTTTCTTTGGTTAATCACAGATTCATTTTACTTCCACCACAATTTCATAAAACTAGTTCTAAAGCTGTGAGTTATTTTCAACACGAAATCAATTTACAATCACCAAAACACTGTTCGTTTACAGTCGACAACAAACGAATTAACAAACAAATATGGTGGCGCAGGGCACATGACGTTCAACCAATCGAGATGCGCGCGAGGTACGTTCGATGATCACAATCTTTCGAGAGTTTACAATCTCGCGAGATTGATTATAATCTAACGGTATATACAATTTTACGGTGACATATAAATATAAGTCCCGAAGCAAATAGCGATTGCCTTCTATGTTCTATGTTAGGATTTTAGTTTCCGAACTTAGTCCTTAAAGTGGATCATGTTTGTGAGCCGTGGCGGCCGTTATTTCAACCAGCCCATCACCTTCCAGAAGCAGAACAATCTTCCAGGACATGCGCAAGGTATCTTAGTGATCCAAGAGTTTCCTTGCAGATCTAGGTGGCCCGGTGCACTCGAGGAGTACATGCGCTACCGTTTCCTCCGCTTCCATGCACGCTCTGCACAGGGGACTCTCAGGGATATCTAGGGTGTCAAAGTTTTTGTTCAGTGAGCAGTGTCCAGTGATGGTCCCCGCCACCAGTCGCAAGCTAAACCCGTCCAGGCGCAGATGGCGCTTAGTCAGCTTCGTATCCAGGGATGGCATAGCGTCCTTGGATTGTCTAGGATTGTTTGAGTGTGATCCTTTATCCAACTCCCTAGCTGTTTGAAAGGAATGGGCACAATGGGTTCGAGTCCAAAGGCTTTCGTGTTGGAGCCCCAGCTCCTGGCGAGTTCATAAGCTGCATCGTTTCCAAGTGATCCATTGTGTCCTTTAATCCATTGTAGTGTCACCGTGTTGCGGTTTAGTACCGTAAGGCGTTCTGGCATACAGAATTCCCACGTGCAACCCCGAAAGTATACAAATATGGGTATCCGTTACTTCCCAGACCTCTATGGCGTGTGCCGCTTGGATAATGCCAAAGAGGCATTTACGACCCTTTTTCAACATTCGCGAAAAAGTCGCTTCGCTTGTTTTATTATCAGACATCACTTTTTCGCCAGCAGATGAAAAGATTTTGGTAAATAAAACGTACGGAAAACTAGACTCTCGACCCAAAAAATCAACTGAAGAAATGGTTATAGACACTTCGTGCCGTAATAAAAAATACTCGGACTGACTTCCCCAATAGTGTTTTTAGTGTTTGTTTGTTCTCCTTTGTGACATAAAAGTATGATTTTAGTTTCCACAACTTGCGGCTGAAGATGACTTGACTCCGAATGCGTCGTGATTGTTTCATTTGCCAGAACGCGTTTTGGAACCCTGTTGAGCCGCATCCTAACTTAGTTTGCAAGAGCGAGCGAAGCGAGCTCGGGACTTGGGGCACCCCGGCTCGGACAGGTTAGTTTCGAAGGGATGGCGGATTCTAGAGAGCGAGTGAACTAAGACCCCGCCATCCCCTTCGTGTTAGGTTACTTTAAATGCTGCAGACAAAGACAGGAGCCCCTCGTAGACCACCACGACCACGTCGACTACGCCCCAAACTTCGAAGCACTTAAAAATAGAAACCCCGCGAAGTGGGGCTCCGCAGACGAAGCCTCCGTCGACTACACCACGCAAGCGGCATTAGGGAGGGAGGCTTCCCTACCCAACTGTCTCGCCCCGTAAATCAGGTCAGGTTTATAATATCTAAAACATAACTTGAAAATTGGATTAAAAATAAAAATAAAAAATGTTAACTATGCTTTTTCTAAACTTTACCTATGCGGGGGAGCCCCGTCGCCACCCTCAAATAGATATGCATATATTTAAATCCCTTACATAAAAGTCCTTCCGGCTATTTTGGTTCAGAGCTCATTTCGACATTCCACTTCATCTTAGCGGCTTTTTGAGCAACATCAGTAATTTTGTACTTTGAAGCGCAGTGTGGTGTTGTGTACATGGTCGGTTAGTTTGACGCTTAAATTGCTGTACTCCATTGCACATTGGCAGACCTTGAGTTTGGACTTTTGAATGTTTGTCAAAGGCCAAGTTTAGATACTTACAAAGACATTCAAATATTACCAGCTAGACACATAGGTCAAAATGGGAAGATTGCACATGACCATGATTTTTAACTTAAGTGACATATGTGTCACTTAAGTTAAAAATCATGGCACGAATTAACTTTACATACTTCCCAGGCATACTTTTCTCTTACAAGGCCTACCACAGCACATCCCTAGGTACCCTATCTTACGCTTTCTCAAGATCAATGAACACCTGTGTAAGTTCTTGTGTGCACGTCTGTACTCCTCACACAATAATTGGCGGAGTGCAAAAGTGGCGTCCATTGTTCCTCAACCTAAACCCAAACAGATTTTTATTAATATCTATAATAAAACTCGTGAACGATCGTGGACCGAGCCGAACTAAACCAACCTGACATCCATGTGATTGGCAACTGTGAGATTGTTCAATCTTATGTGTACCTTGGTTCCACAATCACGAACACTGGGGGGTGTGAGGATGAGATTCGAAGGAGATTCGCTATCACAAGATCTGCCGTTGATAAGCTCAAAAGAGTCTGGGCCAATCATAATATCACCAAAGCCACAAAAGCCCGCCTGATGAGTAGTTTGGTTTTTCCAATATTTCTGTACGGCGCAGAAACATGGACGGTTCGCCTGGTGCTGGCGGCGACTGCTGCGGATCCCTTGGACGGCGTTTCGGACCAATGTCTCGATCTTGGAAGAACTTAGGATCAAGGAGAGGTTATCCTCCTCAAATACTTCGGCCACATTGTTCGAAATGAACGCTCCATGGAACGACTTATTGTCCAGGGGCAAGTAGAAGGCAAGAGGTCACGCGGTCGATCACCTACGCGTTCGACAGACCTTAAAAGATCTGCAACACAGACGTCCATAGTCCAAAGCTCCCGAGACGCTGAAGACCGCAACAAGTGGAGGCGCATCGCAAGGGCTACATCATCCAAAGAAAAAAATGCATCATCTTCAACCACGACCATTCTGTCAAGAATGTACGACTGGGGAGGATAATAAAACATTCTCTCTCATAATACCTTGTTACTACTTCCACACAATTATTCACGTTTTGCCAACCTTGAACCTTTCTTAGGGTATTTAACCTTCAGCTTTAGCCGACTGATGGGACAAATGTGGTGATACGTGTTCGGCTCAAGCCGATTCTGCGTCAGTAAGTATGGTCAGTCCTTTAAAGTACGTTAAGTAACGTCACGGCGCGCGGCGGTACCCGAGGCCGGATCGGAATCGGCGCTATCGCCCGATCGCAGATAGCACGAGAGCGGCGTATGCGCGAGCGCACCTATAATGACTCAATTATCCGCTTAGTGGGGGCGTGGCTCAGTACAGTATGTCTTCATTACATCGGAGCGGCCAACAAGTAAGGAGAAGTATTCACCTATGAGAAAATTTTCATATTTTTAAACAAAATATTGTTAACTCCACTAACATTTTAGACAAGACTTAGGTTCTTCTTGCTTTAATTTAGCATGCTGCAGCTTTATTAGTATTGTGGTTGGAGAAGGAGCGTAAAGAAAGTCCAAGTGTTCAGAATAAAGTTTATTCTTATAACTATTAACGTTAAGCACAGAGACACTTCTTAATTCCTTCTTACGTAGGTTTATACAGGACAAGTTATTGATACGGCGCGGGGCAGACGGACACGTGACTGACCGCTAAACTCTGAGCGCGGCGAGCACTGCTTTTTGCCCTGCTAGCATTACTGTTACTTGTACTCCCTACATAGCATGTTAGCGTTTCAGTGTTGTAAGTTTATTATGTATTTTAAAGCTGTCTTTAACGTTGATGGTTAACATTTTACAATTAGATATTCTTTAACGTGTCTTATATCTTTTTCTTCCATGCAAGGCTTCATATCCACAGTGTAGCGGTTTGTCTTGGAAATGACAAGCGATCATCGCCTGTTTTAAATCAGCACCGTGTGTTTTACCAAATTAAGAGCCTTCTCCACTCAATCCGAACATCAGGAAGAATCGTGTGCGCAGAGCACATCATAGAACCTTATCTATCGGTACGGGGAAGTATAGCAAAGAATTTATTGGTAACAACGATGCGCATATTGATGGCCATTTATGGTGTATTTCCCCGTTCCCTGGCTCTATCGGCTCATCTCTACCAGTTAAACCCAAGGGTCTAGATTGATTTTTAAGTTTCTATTTTATATGAGGCCTTATACAGTTATCTAGGAGATTTAAGACAGATTGGACTAATGCTTGTTTGAAATTGTTCTATAGGGGTCTTATGTAAGTTGTTGAATTGTAAGAATGTATAAGAATAGTTACTGAGATTGTGCTGGTGTTTTGTTTTAATAAATCCTGTTTTGTGAGCCGAGTGCAATTAAACAAAAAAATCTCAAAAGGAACGAAGTTCATACAGGGATTTTCATGGGACTATTTTTATTGAGTTCCTAGAGGAGTGGAGAAGAAAGTTAAAAAAAACACTTTCTTCTACTTTTGGAGAAAACAGACCACAAGGAACATTACGTATGGTACATATTTACATTAGGTATGTTTAATGTTAAATTGATTGATTGTTTTAATGTGGACTTACTATTAATTTATATTTAATTTAATTCAATTGTATGTGTAATTTTCTTTTTTATTGATTATTTTAATGTATTTTACTTTTATGTGTTTTTAAATTTTTATATTCTGGAACTATGGACTATGTCTGAAATAAATGAATTTATTATTATTACTAAATGTATGATCGGTTTTTCAAAAACAGGCAACTGGCCAACCAATATTCAATTAGATCAAAAGTTCTATGCAATTTATTTAGGGAAACCTAAGTAAGATCATCGTATTTAAATAGTTACGAATTTTAAATGGGTCTGGTATAATGGACCATTTTGAATAAAAAACTGTCATTTCATTTTAATTTCCATTTTATCGGACCTCTTCACGGTCAGAGGACGAAAAGGACGATGCCTTTGCCTCTAGTTATTATAGGCGGGCGTTTTGACAGCTGTCAGTTTGACGGAGCGGGTCAAGTGACGTCGCTTGCTTCAATTTCCGGAGGGTGTGACGATGGTTGGTTGCATGATTTGAATTTAATTTTGAAATGGCTCCGTCATCCATAGTTAAAGTAAGCAGAAGTGTTATAGGGGTTGCAAAAAGTATCAAAACTAATACCTAATCTTGCAAAAAGGACCAAATGATTTGGCGGATGCGGTAAGAAAAACGAATGGTAATTTTACTGGACTGTATTTTTTCCTTCGCGATGGATGGACTGTATAAAGAATGATATGGCAAGAAAGGAGGTGTCTGATGAGATGACGAGTAATAGAGAAGTTAGTCGGAGTGTGTGTAGGTAGGAAAACGACACCCAATCCATCCAATCCAACGGTTGTCGACACGCAGATGCGAAGTACACAATATTATTTTAAGAACACACGCATGCACCCAGAAGTACAATGTTCAGCCCTCTGGTTCGCTTCTTAGTCGTTCACTCTTGACAGAGTGGTCGTGGTCTGGGGCGTCGCCCATACCCGCGGTCACTAGCTTGGCGATCCTCCGCCGGTCTCTATTGGCCGCATGACGAGCAGATTTTTCCAGGGGGATCTTGGTGACAGATTTAATGGAGTCTGTTTATCGGGTTGGTGATCGACCACGTGGTCTCGTACTTTCAAATCTACCCTGAATCACCAAACGCTCCATGGAATTATCGTTGTGGGTAATGTATCCAAAAAATCTGAGGAATCGTAATTTCTCAAGCGACGACAGTCTTTGTTTAATATTTAGTTGTTTGAGTAATGACACGGTAGTCCGATAAGCGGTCCAGCTTATCCTGAGCACGCGTCTCCAACACCACATCTCAAGGGCGTCAATCTTGCGTCGGTCCTGCATTCGCAATATCCATATCTCCACTCCATAGAGGAAGATCGGGAAATCCAATGTGAGCATAACGCGTATTTTGGTATTTTTAGATATGCCGCGGTCTCCAGATTTTGTCCAACTTGTGTTCAGCCGATCAAAGACACAAATAAACACACACAGCGACATGTCGCGCGATTGGTGATTCTGTTTATTACTTTCGTGTTATTATCAAATTTAAACAATTTAAAATAGCAGCTTTATTAATTATTGACCAGGTATCGTAATTTAAATTGATTATTTATTTCTTTTGTGACAAGCTCCTGAATTTTGACTAGGATGCCAAACTGCACCTTGTGTATAGCAACTCATCTCGATACATAATAATACGCTCACACAATGGACAAGTTTTTTTTTTTACATATTTTATAATTTAGGTTAAACCATGAAGCAGTAACTATTTTTGACCATTTATCATTAGTTGCCTTGCATAGAATAAAATATTTCCGGGAAGTAATATTTCCAGGAAGTTTTCCGTTTATTTATTTTTATGTTTATGTGCACCATAACTTGTTTACGGCCCCAACTTGTCGTGGTCGCAGGTTCGCACCCAAGCAGACACTTGACTGAGTGTGTATTTCATGACCACCGCTCTCAAAACAGTAAAGGAAAACATCGTTGGAACATCGGAAAACTTCTCACAGATAGGAGCCCTTTGCCCCGCAATGAGAATGACAAGAACTGATTATTCTGTACTATCTTATTATATAATACTAATACTATCTATATTATATATATAATCATCGGATGACTAATAATTATCAATTCGAAACTTACATATATAATATTGTGAAAGCAGCTACATTGATTTATGATAACAAGAATTTCTACAATGATACCACTGAATCGAGTTAAATATTTTTGAACTTTGAACTTTGAAATTTGTGCCTTACAAACTTCACAACTATAAATAAGACAAAAGTCGCCGGAACATTTCCTTGAATACAAAATTCTATGCAGTGGGTAACATATGCCAGGGAGTTGTCATACATAGCGTAGCTGCAGCGACCCGGAACATAGCATGTGACTTCGCAGCTAAAATAAATCACGTGTGATTTATTTTTATTCGGTTGGCAACACTGAGCGGCGCATACATTTCCGCCCTGCAATGCCGTTACCATTCTTTATTTAAATTATTTTCGCGGGTATTTGGCCAGGACGTGCCTAGCGTATTTTTTATCAGTATTAACTCGGCTGACCGTTTATGAACGGAATTTATTTAAATTGTTTTATTCATTGCCGTTTTATTGGAGATTGTAGTTGCGACAGGAAGTTTATGAAACCTATTAATATATTTTTAGTTAGCAGTTGTATGTACCATACCTAGGCCTACCCTACATATTATTTACATTTCAAAAAGTGGATGGTCTGTAAGAGTGGTCTTAAAAAGCCAAAAAAAACACATTCCAACCCGACACTATTAAGTTTACAAAAGAGACAATTGAAGTAACAAGCAAAAGACGGACAAGCAGATATTAAGCAACGTTGTAACGCTCAGTGGCACAATGGTAACACAATGGAACAACACTAGCCACAAATCATCGCGGACAGTGAACATGTCTTATTTAGGATTTCACGGGTGAACTCAGCTTGTGAGATAACTGTAAGGCCCGGTAGACACCAAAGTGGAAACAAGTGGAGCGAGGAGCAGACGTGCAGGAGTCAACCAATAATAAGTTAAAATTCTCCTAATGCCAGTCACGCTCTGGGCGGAGCGAAAGGGAGTGTCAGACTTTTACTGACTAAAACCCATCCATGTTCCTTCTTAGCCCATTGTGTTCCAGGGCCGCGGTATCTCTTTCAAACAGTCCCGCAGCCTCGGCGGTGTCGTCCCTGCGGACCCCTTCCTTTTTGCTGACATCTCTTTGAGGCGCGCGTGGAACACGAACGCGCCGTCGACACGGCCTGTCGTCATGAGACGGACGGACGGCGAGCTAGCCCATTGCTCACCGTCCACAGGCACGTCAGCCTAAAGTCCGGTTTTCTGGGCTTGAGGCTGGCTTTCGACTTGAGATGTGCCCGGAATCGGAGCGGGTCATCATCACCATTCTCCAATCTCCTGCCCTTATCCCAATTTATGTCTTTTTCTTCCATATTTCTCTATAACTCGTCACCTCCTTTCTTGCCAGATGTGTAAAGGTGAATACTCAGCCTATAATGCTTGACTGATAAGTCATAGGCATCCTGTCTGTAAGAGATAGGGATCCATCACGTGAGCTCAGTGCCGGCTGTTTCTACTCGATGTGTTTGTTCACCTGTACATATCTTTTGGGGCTCGAATTACGTTAACTAGAAGTAATGTAAATTAACGTGTGGAAAAACATGATGGCGGTGTTAGTTCCGATGTTGGCCACGCACATAAAGATCATTGTAAAGCTGAGAAACATGGTTTGTTTTAATTTTAATGTTATAAAGCTATGAAAAAGCACTTATCATGGCAAAGTCGAAGGCAATGACTCAATCATATGCTTTCCCCGACTTTTGATTAGAATTAACTCCGCGTTCGACTGACCTATGATCAACCTTAAAAAACTGTCCAACTTTTATTTTAATTGCGTCTAAAGCGTTAATATTCAATAAACATGTTATCAGTGGCGGTTACTTAAAAAAAGACAACTCAATTATTTATTAGGAGATGATAACCCTCGTATCGTAGGAGAGCGGCGAGACAAAGCTGTGAGGTTACCGCTGGAGGGTTATTGAGAGCGACGAAACTTGAAGAGGTGCGGTTAACCCGTAAACTTTAGATTGATTTTCTTCTAGAATGTCGGAAACTACGAGTATCAGGAAGCTCTTAGTAGCAGCCACGGAGTCTGGAATTGTGCCTGGTTGATGGGACTTAAATAATTATAACCAGTGAAATGTAGGTGTACTGTAGTTATTTTCCGTCCGGAGCTGCGGGACTGTTTGAAAGAGATACCGTGACCCCGGTGCACAAAGGGCGATGAAAAAACATGGATGGGTTTTAGTCAGTAAAAGATTTCCCATCCGAAAAAAAAGGTGTTTTCCTTAGGATCCCCTAAGGAAAATACCTTTATTTTTTTTTCATGTTACTTTATGTTTCACTCGGAAGTGGGTATGGGCCGGTTGTATTAGCCGTAGAACTGTTGGCGGTCAACGTTTACTTCCTCGTGAGTATTGTTCGGCACGCGTAGGTTAAGGACGACTAGTGGCTAGCTGTGACGATATTCGCAGGGTGATCGTTTGCAGCTGGTGAAAGCGAGGCTCGGGAAATTTTCTGTGCGATTGGTGAGGCTGGTGTTCAAACGCAAACTCGAAACATTTATTGGAATTAACCTATTTGGTGCCCGGTTCGAGGTGGAGCACAAAAAAAGTACCTGCCTGGAATGATATGGGGAGGCGCTTACCCAGCAGTAGGACATACACGGCTATTAAAAAAGCACATTTACGGGAATTGTCAAGAAGTCGGTCAGATTTAAACTTGATGATACTGGGCCACCGCTGGACAGCCATAAAAGTGACCCTTTGACAATATTACACTGTTCCAATCTCTTCATAAATTGCAGAATTTATAAAGAGTACACGTTAAAAACACCACCCTGCGCTCCATAACTCAAGTAGCTGATGTTGGAGAAAAAACAGTCAGGCTGAAGTAGGAGTGAGCAGGCCATGTGGCACGGATGCACCCGGAGAGATGGGCAAAGATTGTTACACGCTGGACGTCTGAGGAAGGACAGCGCCGTCGAGGTCGACCGCAACGAAGGTGGCGTGACGATCTGATCATGTTTGCGGGGCTAACATGGCCGGAGACCACACAGAATGGACGGAGAAAGGGGAGGCCTTTGTCTAGCAGTGGGACACAATGCAGGCTAGCAAAATAAAGAGTACATACAACTTCAAAGTAAACAATTAAAACAAAACAGTTTGTAACACAATCGCGATCTATTTTAGTAGTGTGAGCAACACTGTCACGGCTAAGGCAGCAAATTAATACAAGACTTTTATCATCTGACCCCGACCTCAGCTTGTTTTGTTCAGTATTAGTGGAACACGGCTTTATCACCACTGTCGCCAGTTGCCTAATTATTATATTGAATTAACCGAACTATTTCCCTATTCATTTCGGCGGTGAACAGGGCTGTGCTATGCCATTTCATCACCGACCGACGACCTAGAAGTAGAAGAAGGAAGAATTCCGCTATGGAATAAGTAATTAATTAATTAATTATTAATTTTCTCCCTGATTCCTGGATAATTTAAGAGTGTTGACGTGACATGGTGACGTGATCCCACTGAACTGATAATGAGTGTGAAAGGACATAATTTGTATCGTATACAAAAGGCGGTAAAAGCCGGTAAATAAACATGACGTCTAATGCGAAGAGCAAGATATTTTAGTGGCATCGTTTCATAATCAAAAAACTTAAAATTCCTTTCTTGGTATACTTTCCAGTTTTCGAAACTACCTACCCACTTAGTACCAGAGTACATACAATGAAAAATAAAAAAGTAACTGCCGAATAAGCTACCGAAATAATATGTTTATTGTAAAATCGAATTAATGTCACATCCCTAATTGTTATAATTTATCGACTTGGTGATATTTATTTGTCACTGTCATGGACACCGGGTGTTTTGTAAATATATTTTTTAAGGAAAATAACAAATGAACTAACAAGAAGAGTTTTAAAAGAAATATCGGGTTGTACCACTTTAAAGGTAGGTAGGTAAAACTTTGAGTCTTTTATTTTGGAAAAAAAAAACAATAGTGACATAGCAAAATACCGTGTCGTCATAATATTGTTTTGTCTGTACTGTTAGGCTACGAACGGAGTGAAATGTGCCTTGCTTAGCCACTAGAGGCTTGCTACTTCGATACACCCATCAAGCGAGGCGCCAAGTGCGCAGTCTTGTATTACATAGTGTATTATCTATGGCCAATCGCGAAGATTTAACGAACGTTCGTTTGATTTTGCTCCTCTCTAGCCTCTAATAGGCGCTAAGCAGTGGTACAGTAATGCTATTTAAACGGGTGTAAAAGTACCCTTACAAAGCCGAAAGGCACTTATTCTCCCCGTCATTGCGATTTTTTTTTGTTCTAGCTAGACCATACCTTCCCACTTTTTCACAAGTTTTTGTTTTTTTTTTAATACTAGTTTTTAATGTTGTAACTTTACCTTAAATACCTCCACGACCCCCGTACTATTCAATGCATCCATCAGCACAATCTTTTGAGTGCGTCATATTTTTGCGCTCATAATTTTTGCGTTTAGTTACTAACTTCGTTGTACAGAATGCTTAGTTGACGGCTTCGTAAAGGGTCAGTTTACACCTTATATGCAAATGTAGGCATATACATCACATTCGTTGAGTAACATAAAATATACGGTTTCAAAAGAAATACTTAAATGTTTTAATGAAAATAGCTATGTATTAAACTTGTTAGGTGCTTTAATACAAATGCGTCACGTGTGGTACAAACAAATAAATCTTGTTTTTTTTCACATGTAGTCTGCGCCAGATAAGTAGAAATTAAAGGTCATTGCTCTTTCCTTAATTTCTCTGCGTAGGTACACCGACAATACATAATTAATCGTTTTTTATTATCAGAAAAAGTCAAGGATCACGATAAAGGTAGTTTCGGGACAAGTTTATGTCATTTATTTCTGTTTTCGGAATAAAAATGTATGCGGGTTAATGACCTTTATTTCCTACTTATCTGGCACGACTATAGTTAGTTTCAAAGATACTACCTATAAGCATACATCAGAAGAGAAGCAATAGAACTTCAGTTTGGTAGTTCGGTACAACGGTGTACAATAATTCAGGAAATTGCCGAAATGTACCGGCGGAATGGGCCATAAAGATGATATATGGCCAAGAAATATACCAATAGTTTTATCGTATTATGGCACCGTTTGTACTTTATTCCTAACAAAACTAAATCATATAAACTGCTTTAGGATTGTTGCTTTCTTTCATGTTTCTTACAAAACGTCAAATTATTTACCAGTGTTTCTGGATTCTGTTCTAGTAATTATTTTATTAGAGCAGCGGTGGCCCAGTGGTGACGGCCCCGACTTACGAACAGTAAGTCGTGGGTTCGAACCCAGACAGGCGCATTACTTTGTGTAATTTATTTCATCACCACTGCTCTCAAAACGGTGAAGGAAAACATCGTGAGGAAACCGGCATGTCCTAGAACCTCGAAAAATCGAAGACATGTGACATCTACCAATCCGCACTGGGCCCGCGTGGTGGATTATAGCCCATTCCCCCTCATAGAGAGGAGGCCAGTGTCCCAGCAGTGGTAACATTAATAGGCTGATGATGATGATGATGAATTATTTTATTGTTTGTTTAGGAGTGTAATTACGTAGCATGAGTCTTACACCCGTATCTATAAACAAGTCAAAGTGATTACTTGACTACAAGTCATTTAGTTCAGTTTCAGTTTGTCAGTATGATTTTTATTCTGTAGTTTAGTTATAACTATTTATTATGTTATTAGTTATAGGAGCTCGTGGCTTAATAGAAACAGCTCTTTGGGGTCAATCTTTGGTTTAAGCCGTGCTTGCCTAGGTTGGTCTGTGGATGGGTGACCAACCATTACATACCGAGTTTCCTCCGTGCTTCGGAAAGCACGTTGACTTGTTAGTCCCAGCTGTCATTTGTAGATCTTTCAAGGTCGTTACAGGTAGTTAGTGGCCCAAAAAATCTGACAACTAGTCTTACCAAAGGGTATCGTATTAGCCCGTGGGTACCGCACGATCGCCCGCGAGGCGGCGTGCCTCCTTGCCGGATTGCCGCCATGGGATCTGGAGGCGATAGTCCTCGCGCGCCTGCATGAATGGCGCGCGGAGGCGCTTCGCCGGGGGGAAACTCCGCTGCCGCGACAAATTGTCGCTCAGCGGACAGACTTCCGGCGGGATCTCATGGCGACATGGAGAGAGCGACTGTCGCAACCCCGTGCAGGGCACGCCACGATAGTGGCGATAAGTCCCCTCTTTGAGGAGTGGCTAGAGAGACGCCACGGCGTCCTCACCTTCCGCCTGACGCAGGTCCTCACCCTCACCCTCCACACGGTGTTTTCGGGAGGTTCCTGCACCGAATCGGGCGGGAGGAAACGCCCGGGTGTTTCCATTGCGAGGATCGATCGGAGGACACGGTGGAGCACACGGTGGAGGTGTGCCCCGCGTGGGCGGAGCACCGCCGTGTCCTCGAAGCGGCGATTGGCGGCGGCGACCTCTCGTGTCCGGCCCTGGTGCAAGCCATGGTCCGGAGCGAGACGGAATGGGACGCCGTCGCCTCCTTCTGCGAAGCAGTAATGCTAGAGAAGGAGGTGGCGGAACGTGAGAGGGAGAGAACCTCACAGCGTCCCGGCCGCCGCGGGAGACGCCCCGGGCGTCGGGGGTCACCACGTGGCCCCCGGCCACCGTAGGCGCGGGCCTGTGGACGGTGGGCTATGGGCTAGCTCGCCGTCCGTGCGTCTCATGACGACAGGCCGTGTCGACGGCGCGTTCGTGTTCCACGCGCGCCTCAAAGAGAGTCAGCAAGGGGAAGGGGTCCGCAAGAACCGATGCCTGCCGGGGTTGCGGGACTGTTCGAAAGAGATACCGTGACCCCGGAACACAAAGGGCGATGAAGGAACATAGATGGGTTTTAGTCAGTAAAAGTCTGACACTCCATCCTGATCCGCCCAGAGCGGGAGAAGTCATTTGATGATTTCCCATCCGAAAAAAAAAAAAAAAAAAAAGGGTATCGTATTACCCAGTACTAACTGGATTGTGGAGGTCAGATAGGCAGTCGCGCCATGTAAAAATACTGGTATTCAGCTGCATCCGGTAAGACTGGAAGCCGACCACAGCATAGTTGGGAAAATGCTAGACAGATGATGATGTGTAGTATATAAGTTATATATGTACGAGTATTAGTAACAAAAAGTTTGTGACAATGATGTATGAAGTCGCAGAATATTCAAACGCTTTAAAAGCTATATTGCCATTATTATAGATACTCTGTTGTTAATAATAGAAGAACTAGAAAATAAACTAGATGTGGTCGGTGTGTCACTGTCTCTTTGACATAATCTTTCTCAAGTCTTATGAGGATTACGCAGATTAGTGTCGTATGGTCTTAAGAAGAAAGTACCACACAGATTTGAGTGGACCTGTCGAGTCAGTGCACACATCGTGTAGATCGACGCATAACTCAAGGTGAAACAAACAAAAAAAAACGTTCATACACCACTGATCTTTAAACAGTAACAATTGAATCTCCATGTTTACACTGTAACACGAGCACAGTCGCACAAAACGCATGTATCATGGGCAACAAGCCCGCTCACTGGGGACACATAACTTAAAACGAACGCGCCGGATCAAAAAGCCCGCGGGCCGATGTACAATTGTACACGCCGTTCGATTTATGCCACGTAGGGCTAGGGAAACAGCGGGAAATTGACCAACTGAAGCAAAATAACATAACGTAATATTACGCGTATGTTGCCCCGAAGATTCATCACCTTCCTGCCCTTTTCCCATTATATTTGGGGTCGGCGCAATACGTTTTCTTCTTCCATTCGTCTCTATCAAACGTCACGGCAACGTTATCTCCTTTCTCTTTCATATCATTCACTCACACAATCCATCCATCTTTTCTTTGGCCTTCCTCTCCCTCTCTTTCCGACATCATTCATGTGCTTTACTCTTTTAGTCACACGCGCTTTGCCTCGATGGGTTAGACACCACATTTGCGGGACTGTTCGAAAGAGATACCGTGGCCCCGGAACACAAAGGGCGATGAAGGAACATGGATGCGTTTTAGTCAGTAAAAGTTTGACAATCCTTCCTGCTCCGCCCAGAGCAGGAGCCATTGATGATTTCCGATCCGAAAAAAAAAAAAAGGTTAGGCACCACATTTCGTCTGTTTTGTCTGCAATTCCCAGGAGGTGAGCCTATTTTTATTACTTCTTCTTCTTTATCAAACCTTGCCGCTTTTAACCTTGTGTCAGACTTTTTAAGCCGCCCATGGGCCTCTGACTTGGCTTAACATGCCGTCGAGAAATATCTCTTAGGCATGCTGGTTTTCTCTTTTTTATTACTGAGAGATTCCTAATGGAAAATCCAATAACATTTTGCCCAACCTAGCAATCGAACCCAGGACCTTATACTCAGCATTTAGCGCTCACGACTACAAGACCAACGAGGCAGCTTTATAGCTTGTGATGTTATTGGTTGGAATTCGTGGCCAAGGAACCTGCCTCGGAAAACCTGGCGTGATCACTCAGAAGCTTTGACGAGAGTTTGCTACAAAAAGCAACGAGAAAAAATAATGTAGGGAAGAAAAGAGAAGAAAAAAAAAGGAAAAAAGAAAACGGAAAAAAAGAAAACGGAAAATTTTCTCTCACACGTCTCTTGTTGCACTTCTCTCGTCGCCGTGTGTGCCAATCGTTTTCTGCCGAGCAGTGGAACGATAGGCACACACGGCGACACAACAAACTCACTCCCAGGTAATAGTATACTCCAGAACAAAAAAATAAACGCAATGACGGGGAAAAGAAGTGCCTTTCGGCTACTTTCAGGGTATTTTAACACCCTGTATGAATATGGCAGAAGGTGGAACCTGTACATTACTTTAATAATATGTAGTTAAGCATAATAAGTTAATCTCAACCGCCGACTCACTAATAGGACCGCTAAATTAAAACCAGGAAACTGTTCTTCTGCCCTTTTGACATCTCGAACATAAAATCTGGGAAATTACATCTTTCAAAACTACTTAAATTATGTTAAAAGGAGTCACTGCGGTGGGGCGTCAAAAACAGCTGCTTATAATATCTTGGGGCAGTTCAGAATTGTATAGAATGATCACTTTAAGTGTGCAGTTCAAGGTGGCGTTGCTTGTCAAGAAAATGTGCATCGATATGTCAAACTTGGTATATTTATTTTAGTTCTATGTTTTCCCGCCTGCACGTATAATTTGGTTGAAGTGTATAGGGGCACAAGACATTAGCCTTTCGACGAGCTGTTTTCACTAAGACTGAAAGACGAATGCCTAAATATTATTGCTCTGTTGGAATTCAAACTCTCAATGCGCGAGTATAGCTTTTAAAGTCCGACCATATGTAGTTTTAGGTGTCGTTAGTGAAAAGGGTCATTACTAAGTTATAACTTGAGAGTTTTGTCGTAAAATGTCCGCCTTTTGTAGGATACAAGTAACTTATTGCTAGTTAGAAGGGCCGCAACTATTGACTGCAGAATTAATGAAGTCGGGTATACACTGTACTTACTTATTCAAGTACTTACATGCGAGTCGCATGGGACGGGTCAATGTGGCGACACTTAGGGGAGGCCTATGTCCAGCAGTGGACGTCTTTCGGCTGAAATGATGATGATGATTATGATGATTCAACTACTTCTAGTGGATGCATAAGGATTGAACTTCGTTTGGCATGGCAGCACGGAATCGCACTTTTCCATACTCTTATCTTTTTCTTTAGGCAAAAAAAATGCTTGTAGTATCCACTTGTAGTATCACAGGCTCACCTCACCACCAAGCCCCCATTCCAGGGTATGCTTCACCTTACCACTTCCCGCCATTCGTGGTGACTGACAGTTGTCATTCGTGACAGCTACCCGACTACTTGTGGCTGTGAGACAGTGTTACCATATCTATTAAATAGATACACTACATCCCTTCCTTGTTATGTTTTAATAAAAATGCTTTACCTTCTTAGGGTTTACCCAGTTACCCCATTTGAACATCTCCTCCTATAGCCTCTACTACGTGTGGAATAGGATTGAAGTTGCTTAGTAGTTTATTAGACCTTTTCATATCTTTTCTATAAACTTTATATTTTTAAAATTTTTGTTACTAACCACATTATTATCATGTTTAGCATTCTATTCTTCCTCTTATGCATCTTGTATTTTTATTTGCAACTGCCATTAACTTCATGCAATAAAGAATTGACAATTGAGAATTGAGAATTCATTTGTGTTGCCTTTTCTCCTCAGTTTTACATTCTTGTAGTTAATACTACATACTGCTTCCAATATATTGGCTTCAATCACCACCATGTCCAAAGTAATGTCCTAAGTCCTCATCAACAAAATCCTTTTCCTTAACTCAAATGATGAAGATTCTTCTACAATGCTGTTCCATACAATTTGACCGCGTGGCAGCAGATTAGTTTTACTATTTAACTGTAATATGTAAAGTTACCTCGACGAGGACAAGGAGCTCGCGGCTAATTCATAACAGCCACTCGGGTCGACCTTTTATGTTAATCCGTGCTTCCAAGCCTACCCGGCTGTTATATGTAGATCTTTGACAGTCGTTACCAAGGGGTATCGTATTACCCAATACTAACTGGGTTGTGGAGGTCAGATAGGCAGTCGCTCTATGTAAAATACTGATGCTCAGCCGCATCCGGTAACACTGGAAGATGACTGGATGATGAAGTAAGGCTACCTTGACGGATCAGCGGCGGGGTGTGGCGGTGGCGAAGTAACTATCTGGACATGACAATGTCCTGCCAGCGACACGAACAAAGAAGAAGACTGTAATATGGCTTTATAACACATTTGCTCGTAAAGGGTCTCATTTCACCCATTTCAATATCATAATGTATCTCATTACGTACTTGTGCAGTAATGTAAAACTCACGGTTTATCAAGATGTTCCATCTAAAACGAACGGTACTTTTTTAAATCTTAGCAAAGAGTTTTTATGTCAGAAAATTAACTTTGGGAGATTAAATATATAATATAATAACTTGACAACATTAAAAATGCCAACTGGCAACGTAATAATCAATTTTACAAATTGTTCAAATATTTATAACTGCTTTAACAAGTGATTAAAGATTTATTCGTTTAAGAAAGTCCGAGTTTTATTTATTTCCCCACAAATATGTTATAAAACGTACGTCGTACAACATACGTGCTCTTTGATAATTACAGTGTAGCCCTTGTCTTCGCCCGCGACTCCGTCCGCTAAAATTGTGATAGCTCGGCTAATATGTATGATATAACTATAGTTTAAAGCCACGCATGAATAATATATCTTTTTATCAGTGAAAAAAAAAATTGAATTGGATCATTAGTTTCGGAAATAATCCCCTGTGACATACATACAAGTTTTACCTCTTTATAATATTATTAGTATAGAAGTATAGATTAGTATACCTAAATAAAATATTTTTCACACTATCATCATATTCACCCATCCACAGGCCGACCTCGGCAAGCTTTGCAAAACTTGAAAATGGGCTCGTGGGGCAAGTTATTTCCTAGACACAAGATCTATAACAAACTCATACCTACTAAATACCTCAAGTAGTTGCGTTTATAGTAGATAACATTATCATTAGGAGCGGATGCAGCGGTCCGAATGGATCTGTGTTCCGATAACCTCTTGCGCGATGTCGAATACGAAATTATGATAAGTTGGCAGTATCCAACAGCTCCTTTGACATGCGCCCGCACTGCGCTGTGTTACGCGCGAGTGCACCAAGAAATATAGGGATTCATTTATAATCGCTGGTTAAAGTTAAACAAAAACCCGACTGGAAATATTATTATATTGTTCCTAATTAAATTTAAACATACAATTTATGTGTATTTTTGTAATCTCCTTTTAATTTAGTTTGTTTTGATAGGTTTGGTTTATTTTTTTGAATTAACATATTACTATTTCGCTTCAAAAATTTTTCAAACACCTATCTAAGGACACTCTTCTTTTAAGACGAATATAACGATACCTTAACTGTCGAATTCCTTCCAGCCGTTTGGAAGATACGAGATTATAAAAAAAATTACAAACATACAAGATTCGCGCGAAAAACATAACCCTTCCTTGGCAGTCGTGTAAAAAAAATGTGTTTAAGGGGGAAGCACTAGGTACTGATTTACAGAAGCCCAAAAACCTGAACAATCTCGGAGTTTCCTTGTTTTAATTTAAACCCCATATACCAATCTCGAAATCAGTCACAGTTACTTACCCTGGGTAACGGTAGGTACTGAATATCTCAAGACTAAAATGAAACTGAACACCAAACTACACTTAACGTACCTCTACCTTATAATAAACGGCTGCTTAAGTCCAAGCGCCAGGGTAGTCCGGTAAATTCAAACCCGCGAATTACTTAAGTTTTTTGCTATTTGCAGGTCTGTATCAGGTTGGATATTGATTAAAATACAATTCGCGACCGTAACAAATATGTTAGTATCATCAATACAATCTCAAATCTCAATCTCTAAGTTCATGAAATATCTGTTAAATGGGATTAAAATGAACTTAGAGGGCTGTATTGTTTTAGCTATATACGTGTTACAATCGTGACTCATATTTTAACCAACATCCAACCTGACACTGACCTGCAAAGGAATTGAGGACCAGGGTGTAAATTTCGTCATCCTCTATAGAAAAGGGAGGTTCCTCCCTTTTCTATGAGTGTTGCATCTGGTGTACTACTGGCCGATAGTTGTTGTCAGGCGATTGTCAATCAAAAGGAAGGGGTCTGCGGGACTGTTCGAAAGAGATACCGTGGCCCCGGAACACAAAGGGCGATGAAGGAGTGTTCCTTCATCGCGGATGGGTTTTAGTCAGTAAAAGTCTGACACTCCCTCCTGCTCCGCTCAGAGCGGGAGGAGTCATTTGATGATTTCCCATCGGAAAAAAAAATAAAGGCGGTTGTCAATATGATATTATTGATCTAAGATTTTAGCAGGTGGAGTGTAGCGGTGTGTGAGTTAAAGTGGAGCTTGGCACAAACAGAGGCTTTTACCCAATAGTGGGTGAAGTCGCACAAAAAACAAATGAAACGATTCGGGGGCGTTGGCCTCGGGTGCTTCGACCACTGGGGGCCTAAGCTACGGACCCGGATGATGGTGATGATGAAGATTTTATATTCTTATTTTTTTTTATTCGCTGGACATTACAAACAGCGCCATCTAGTGTCACACTAAGCAACGAGGCTTATGTCGTGGACACCAGATAGTTGATATACTACATAGATACTTTTTTTTAGTTTGTAAATACATACTTATTATACATATAAACATCCATGATTCGGAAACAAATGTCCATGCTCATCACACAAACATTTGCTATTACCGGGATTCGAACCCGGGACCCCAAGAACGTAAGGCAGCCTCACTACCCCTGCGCTATTCGGGTCGTCATTCATATCTATGTAGCGTCTTAGATTTCGCTACAGTGGTAGTGAGTAGACAGTATAAGTTGTTAGAAACAAAAAAAGAGTTTTTTCTTTTACCTCATTCTCACACCCACCCATCCCGACAAATTTAATTGGACAATAAAACAGCACTGGTAATGATTTGTGCATCGCATCGATAACACCGTGTTAATTATTATTCATGTTCATTGAATCACAGCTGTGTGTTATCTCGTCCATTCAGTTGTTCATTCACTGCGACCTACATAATGTGCGATCGCGTAAACAATCTGTGGAGATTAGATGCTGCGTGATGGATGGGGTTTTGAGGAGAATACGTAGGCGGTGACCTGATAATTAGGCGCTAAAAGAGACATTGATAGATAGGTACTTCAATAAGTTTTTGTATGGATGTAAACGTGTCCGGAGATGTGTATGTATTTTCTACGGACCATTTTGCCCTCAGGCCGAACGGATGTTCAGCTTCCTAAACTGTACTGACCCCTCTTGGGATGGTAGTAAAGGCAGTTTGACTAACACTCTTTTAAGCTTTCACGGTTCATAACTATACTTAAAATGTCACTTGTCACTTACTTAAATGTACTTGTCTTCCGTGATTATGGCGCCATGATCGCGGGTTGCGCAACCCGCGTCATGGGGCGCTTGCAACAGCGTCGAAATATCCGGGAGCTCAAAAATAATCAATAATCACGGAGTTTGACTATGTTAAGAGCATCTGTACCTACTTTTTCTATGTTTTCCACACATTACGGTATTCTTCCTCTTATCTTCAAAAAACATTCAAAAGTGGTCAAATATCTGTTTGTGGGCAGACAAATATTAGTTCCGTGCACGTCTTATCAGCGACCCGCAGTGCGTATTCACCTGCAATACCTTCTGCAATCCTGCATACTGCCACACGGCCAGCTAGCGAGCGAGCGAACTTAGTTTCGGCTCTTCCGATAGGTAGTTCCCGGTGTGAACCAAAGTATAAAAAAAAGTGAAACGATGCCTCGCCCGGCTCGCTCGCTCGCTCACTAGCTGGCCTTAGGATAAGGTATTTCCAATTTCACCAAACTCCATTATCTGCCTAGCCTCTTAAACTAGGTACGTATGTTGGGATCAGTGGTTTTACTTATTCCTCCACAAAACAACGCACTTGTTGTGCACGCGCAACTGTTGTAACTAATCCGACTAAGGAGCACTTATATGTACCCTCCAACGCACAGGGGGGACAGCAATTGCAATACAAAAAATATACATATTTTAATATCGCACCCAATTAACATTGCGTGCCAATTAGCATTTACTTAAAGCAAAAAAAAACCGTTTTTAACAACTGAAAAGGTGATTATTAAACAAAATAATAAATAAATAAAAAAACCAGTATTATTTTCATTACCAGCCGCTCGAAGTGTTAAATAATGAAATAATTACATTCTATAGGGCAGTTAACAACGCGATGCCCTTTATGAGAAAAAAGTCATCGATGCGATTAATAAACACCGAAATATTACTTCATTTCGTTCTCGAAATAAATGTAAAGAGGCGATTTTTTATTTATCGAACGTCATTTGCTATTGATAAAACGGAGAGAGCATAACGAAAACGTTATGAGTGTAAAAGAGATGGGAGAAGCGCGTTAAAAAATATCGGGAACAACTGAAAACGATCAAAGAGCTGTGTCAAACATTTGTAATGGAAAAAGATGGGGAAATACATTAAGCTGTTGTTAGAAAAGGATGGCTGAAGTGAAAGATGCGTGTGGAGGAAATTTGCATTTTATCTTTATAAATCTTGTTGTTAATTGAGAGGAGTGTAAATGTTTTGCGTACACGTGTTAATTAAGGATTGATTAATGAAGACCTGCTACTGTCCCTTTTATTTTATCGATATAATTTTATGAAATATCGAACAGGGTGCAAAATAAAAATAAGTTGCGAAATAGGCAATAACAATGGTATTAAATTCCTTCCTTACATAAGTTATTGTCAGACCTATTTCTGTAAAATTGAGCGTTTAAAATGTCACCGTAGCTCAATTTATTATTGTAATACCAACATACGTTTACCAATTAATTTTTCGATATTTTCATGATTGCTTTTTCGTTTTTATGTCGCGTTCTTTACGATAAAATTTCACAGTTAATGAAAGAAATAAAAAACTTTTTGTCACAGAGACATTTGCTTTGAGAGATTTTATATAAATTGTTTCACAATACAGTTTTCAAATTTCTCCTCTAAAGATTTCGTTCATTAGTTATTACAAAAATTTGTGAAACGATCTTTAGGTAGGTATTTTATTTTAAACAGTACCTAGGTCTTTTGACCGTAGTCATATCGGAAATATTTAAAATACGCTTTGAATACCCAATTAGAATACTACAATACATAACCGAAACTAAGAGGGCAGGTCGAAAAGTATTGTGTAGTAGTAACTAGTGGAAATGATCCGAAAAAAATTGAATTCCTTTTATTTTATTTAACAATAATAATAATAATAATAATAAATCCTTTATTTACAGGCAAAAAATAAAACGAACAAAAAATAAATAAAAAAAAACAACACACACACACACACCACACACACACACTACACACACACACACTACACACAACCTACTTTCTTTAAAATATACTTCAATGTATCTGTATCTATATATCCCATTTTGTATCTGTAACGACAGCGAGCTGTTTCAATGAGTTAAGCAGACGTAAATAACTTAGAAGACCAAAAGATTGATTCGTTGCAATTCCCTGGTAGAGCAAAATATTATTGGGTTTTCTATCACGAATTTTTCAGTTTTGGCCATGGAGTCTGGAACTGTGTCCGGTTGATGGCAATAGGCTCGCCCCCTTTTGGGACTTAAATATAAATATGTAATGTGGGTGTACAATTAGGTGCACCTCTGTCTAAACATCGGGGATTACAGGCGTGATTTGTGTGAAAAATAGAAGTTCTCCTATTTTTTTTATTTCAGTAGATAATTTTGTTTTCAATCTAAAACAAAAACATCACAGACATAAATAATATTCAAACACATTTAATTAAAATTTCTTATCAACACATACGATCCGTCGATAATCAAAACTTCCGATGCTCCAACACTTGCGACCTCGTAACTCTTTCACAAAAACCCAACCATAGCTTGTACAAAACAGGGTTCTTATTCACATTGCAGCCGGTAATGCACTATCAAGAAGCTTGCAGCTTCCGTTCCATTGACTTACAGACCTTTAACAATATGTTTAACTAATAGTGTATTGATAAACGAACGGTTTGTTTTGGTCAGCAATCGCGCAGTACATTTAATTTTATTTATTGATCGCAAAGTTATTGCTTTATATAAGACTAGCGACCAGTCCCGGCTTCGCACGGGTGTATAAATGTTACTCAGGGATAATGTAGCATTCTAATGGTGAAAGAATTTTTGGAATCGGTGCAGTAGTTTTTAAGTTTATTCATTACAAACATACAAAAATACAAATCTTTCTTCTTTTTAATATTATTAGTATAGATGATATTCATGTTGTTTTGTGGAGATGCTGAATATTAGATAAATGAATTTGGTTTATGAATGAATTGTATACAGGCCTACTTAGGTTCATAAGTATGTAGTTACACTTACTTGTGTTTTAATTTAAGTAGGTATGTGTGTGTGTAGTTATGTAGATTCGGATAGTTGGTACTAAGGCACTCATACGGTCTGTTGGTGTGCTAGTTATTTAGTTACATTGACGAAAACTTTTCACTATCGTCTCTATTGTTAGAAAGTAACGAAGGACCAAATAAACGGTAAAGGAAAGATTTTTTAAACATTGCCCTACATTTCTACTGTATCGTGGTTGCGTTTTACAAACATAAACAGCCAGACCCGCAACAACTACCTGTAGGCCATGTAACAAATCTACTTGCTCCTATTAAATAAAAGGATGAGCAGACTTGTTCGATTAAAATTTAATTAGGGAAAGATTAGAATTAGGGATAAAAAATACAGCTAAATATTAAAAACCTACCTAGCACGCACTCTAGGATTGTTTTTTAGGTCACGCACTTAGTTGGTTAGGAAGTTCAGCACTGTAGGAGAGACGGGAACAGGCGTCAGGGTAGCTGGTCAATACCTGGGCAACTTCGAGGTTCAGTTTCAGGAAACCTCTGCAGGAAGGGCGTCGTGCAGATCTCCAGGTCAGCTCTGTAGTAAGGCAGGCGAGACAAGTAGCAGCTCCAGAAGATCGGGAGTAGAGGTTCCAGATCTGTAGATAACTTCCGAAGATCGGGAGAAGAGACACCAGGCGGAATCTTTAGTGGAATCCCCTGGGTAATATAGATATGTACGAGAAACCAAACTGTTTTCTTATGCAGATTCAGATTCAATGGTAGACCTTCTCTGGCGGTTTGTCAGCTCGTTTTCTAAGTCGTCTTCCTTTTTTTTAATTTTTTTAATCTATGTTTTCTTGTGGCCATCATCTCATCTGACAAGTGTAGTCGGCCAGGACTTATCCATGAGTGCGTAAATAAATTTTTAGATATCATTTAATTTTAAGTTATTTAGTAAACAATCGTAATAATCTCTTCTATAATACAATAGCTAAACACATATTGATAAAAATAATTTAAATTTTATAAACCAAAATCATCATAGACTAAGGTAGGAAGAGAATTAAAAAGTAATTGACAGTTTGACAATTAGGCTTGTCACAACATGAAAATTATGATAATGTTTTATTTCAACAATTTTTAAGTTAATGAGTCGAGTTATATCAATTTGTTGAGTGTAAAAATATAAACAAATAAAAAGGATGATAAATAGTATTATGAATGATGAATATAAAGTGTAAGTATAGCATAATACTATAGCCATTCAAATATTTGTTACGTGCGGGCTTCGATCAACAATTAGCAACCGTGCGGGAATCGAATCCGCGACACACAGCGCAGCAGTCAATCGCTCAACCATTGCGCCATCCGTGTCGTCGACCTTAAGAAATCGAAGACACAAGACACCTACCAACATGCACCGTGCCCGCTCGCTTGAACTCAGGGCATAGATAACGACAAAATCGCTAACTTTTGATTGCCAGTGGTGCCGATTCCCTTGTTTACAAACTAAACCAAATTTAAGTTCAGTGCATCTTTTTCTTTCAATTTCATTAAGAAAAGGACAGAAGATAAATTTTAGTTACGTTCTGTCAAATTAATCAGCGCCATACAACTTTTAGACGCGATTAAAAAGTTGACTACTAAAATTACATCAAATTACGTCAGGTGCTGACTAATTTGACAGGATTAAACAAATTTTATCTTCTGTCCTTTTCATAATGAAATATAAAGAAAAAGATGCATTCAACTTAAATTTAGTTTAGTTTGTGAACAAGGGAATCGGCACCATTGACTAACGGATAAATTGGGTTGCAATAACGATGCTTGCGAGAAACGCATCTTGGATGTAGAGACTTGCGTTACTCGCAAGCATTATTATTGCAATCGAAAGTTAGCGATTTTGTCGTTATCTATGTCGAGACTGCCGGACCAGACTCACAATTCGAGGGCTGTTGTAACTCACCATTTTCCTGCCTTATCCCAATATATTTGGGGTGCACAGCATGTCTCCTTCTTCCATACTTCTCTATTACTCGTCTTCTCTGCAGTCACCTCCCTTCTTACCATATCGTCTCTCACACACTCGATCTATCGTTTCTTTGATCTTCCTCTACTCTTATAGTCATCTACGTTCATCCTCAAAAGTTTCGTCACTTCATTTTCCTCATTACTCCGAGGGCCGTTATAACTGGGCCACCAATACAGCTTGTACTTTTGTGCATGCATAATCAGCCTATAGTGTTCCCACTGCTGGGACACACGGCGTCTTCTGTATTAGAGGGAATTGATTATAATCCACCACGCGGGTCCAGTGCGGATTGGTAGATGTCACATGTCTTCGAATTTTTGGTTCTAGGACATGCCGGTTTCCTCACGATGTTTTCCTTCACCGTTTTGAGAGCGCAGTGGTGATGAAATAAATTACACAAAGTAATGCGCCTGCCTGGGTTCGAACCCACGACTTACTGTTCGTAAGTCGGGGCCGCCACCACTGGGCTACCGCTACTCTCTTATTACAATTTAGATTTCCATGACTAATTAATTCTTACATCTTCCCAACCTAAACTACAACTCATTAAACATTAATTTACTCGGCACACATTCGTTTTTATTATTTCCCTTATCCTTACCAGTCTTTGACTTGCTCTTGTCTCCCTTGGAATGACAAAGGAATGCTAGCATCCAATCTAACAGAACGCCTCATTCGATACGGACCAAATAAGTTCTGAATCAATTTGTAGAGTTGGGAGAAGACATCGTCCTTTTGTGGTGATAGTGTTACCATGGGTTTTGGTTTCAAGTAGAAAAGTCTATCTTAGATTGTAGAGCTAATTTGGGGAATTTCGTCAAAAAGTGAAATGGAAGAATATCTGCAAATGCTTTTTAAATTTGTCTGTGAAAGTTTTGCTTAGATAACACTAACCGTCATCACTTTAAGCTTATTTTATTCCCAGGAGTGCTTATCCTAATCTTTAATGTTTTTACTGTTTTTTTTCTTTTCTGTCTCTACATTGTGCTCACATATAGAAGCAGCAATATTGTACCCAGAACTATGTAATATCTAACTTGATTTGATTTGAGTGTCCATGGTGTTCCTTGCCCATTCTTCTCCATGAGATCTTCTAATAATGGGCAACTACAGTCCATTCACAGTTATTATGCCTGTGGCCCGACTGTAGGTAGTTTATTTTGACTATGCAAAAGTGCCTATCACGGGGCTATTTGAAATAAATGCTTTGAGTTTGAGTGTGAGTTTGGACCTACACCTACAAAAGTTATGGTTTGTACTATATTTACTATATTGTTGTTTTTTATTAAATGCTGTTCGGTTTTAATAAATCAAATTCATTACTTCTATTCTAACATTATTCTTCTAAGGCCCTTCTAACTCTAAAAATAGCAACTTTATTTGTGGTGGTTCAAACTTCGTTTGAAATCCTGATAGAATAAAGTTCTAATCAGCTTGCACTACAAAGCGGTTGTTACGTCAGTAACTGCGGCCGAATAGTGCGAAATTAGTGTTTTTTTGCGATTTACAAAAAATCTATTGATTGGACTTAAAAAGTAAAACACATAAGACCTGCTTTATACACACATCAACACGGTTTAGGGATATTTCATACTCAATTAAATAACTCGAAAAGTACTGGCCGCATTGGAATCTTTTATACACCGATTTGCTTGTAATTTATCTCAGACTAATTCCAAATTCAAATTTTTGAAAATTCTTTTGTTTCGGTGGCATAAAAATGTCTTGATGTATAGGAGAGGGAATTTTCATTTGTGCGAAATTTAGAAAACAATACGAATTACGTTTACTTACAGTTTTTTTTCATTTTTAAACGAAAGATAAAGTTAAAATTGACGTATTGTAGCCATGCAACGCCGACATTTGACGAGGGCGGAGATGTTAGGAGCTGTGGGAATGCTGGAAGCTGGATCTGGTCAGCGTAATGTTGCTGAGGCCATAGGGACCCATCAAAATGTAATTTCAAGATTGTGGACACGCTATCGTGCCACAGGTGAAGTAGCGGAGAGGCACCGGGGGCCAAGTGGCATCACTACCCCCAGACAAGACCGATTTTTTCAAATTACTGCGCGAGCACAACCAAATGCAACGGCGACTCAATTGGTCCAAAGCCTGCGAGTGGAACACCAAGTGCTTGTGAGTGACCAAACTGTAAGAAGGCGACTGCATGAAAGCAATCTACGCTCTCGTAGACCACTCCGGGTCCCACCTTTACGGAGAGGCAATCGTGGACGACGATTAGAATGGGTTCGGAACCACGTGGACTGGGGCCGTGACCAATGGTCCAATGTGCTGTTCACGGATGAATCCAGGTTCGGCTTCCATCCAGATTTACGAAGGACGCGTGTTTGGCGAGTTCCTGGACGATGGAGCCGTCTCCAGAACCCTCAGGAAGTTCACCCATACCAAGGAGGAACAATTATGGTTTGGGCAGGAATTCGTCTTGGAGGACGGACGGATCTCGTTTGGGTGCGGGGCAATATGACGGCAGAACGATACGTCCAACAGGTGCTGGGGCCCGTAATCTTGCCCCACAGAACCCAAATGGGGCAAGATTTAGACGACAATGCCCGGGCACACACGGCGAGAACGGTAGCAGCTTGGTTACATACACATAATGTTAGGGCCTTAAACTGGCCTGCTCAATCGCCAGATCTAAATCCCATTGAGCATGCGTGGGATATGCTGCAAAGAAGAGCTCTGAAGGAAGTTCCTGAAAATCTGGCTACAGAAGATCAACTTTTTGCGCACCTCAGAAGGACATGGGACAATATTCCGCAGCAAGACATTGACAACCTTGTTCTGAGCATGCCGAATCGTTGCCGATGTGTTATGAACATCATGGGCGCTTTCTCAGACTACTAACTTCAAGTTTATAAACACAAATTAAATGATTTTTCTATTTTTTTCAGTTTTTACTCACAAATTAAAAGTTCATTCATATACGGTTTCCGTCTATGCTTCATTTTTTTTCCATAAAATCCTGAAATTTTAATCTATACCTTAACCATTATTAAAAAATGGTAGAATATTAAATAACGTATCTTTTAAATATATACATGTCATATAAATAATTAACACATTGATAGTAATTCGCTTTTTTAAAAATATCCCTAGACCGTGTTGATGTGTGTAGTTAGTTCAGTTAGTATGCAAAGTTTCGTGATCTAATTTGAAGTACTTTTTGAATACCAGCGGTTTATTGTTCGATTTGGAGGTAACTTTGGTTTTTTTTTTTATCGAGAAAAGTTTCGTCACACATAGTACTTAGCATTAATCCTCAACTTTACCAATTATTTATTTAAAAATTAATGCTGCAGTATTTATGCGTAACGGAGGATCATGCTAAGCCATTTGAGGGGGTATAGGTCCCGGGGTTGCGGGCCTGTTCCGGGGTTGCGGGACTGTTCGAAAGAGATGCCGTGACCCCGGAACACAAAGGGCGATGAAGGAACATGGATGGGTTTTAGTCAGTAAAAGTCTGACACTCCCTCCTGCTCCGCCCAGATCGGGAGAAGTCATTTGATGATTTCCCATCCGAAAAAAAAAAAAAAAAAGGGGGTATAGGCCCTTAATAAGATTATACTTTCAACAAGCTTGTTGGCTGTTTATTTTAAAATTATCTTAGATTCATGAAGTCGAGGTTAAAAATAACCTTACTCTAAATAAGATTTCCAGAACATTTTGATCGACCTACCTAAATAATTAAATCATTTAATAGGCTGACACCAAAAAATAACCAAATAAAGAAAGAAAATATTTATTTGACGTCAGTTATTTAAGCACACACACATAAAAAAAAAAGAAAAAAAAAACTAAAAACCAAATCTAGTTAACTTATAAAAAAAAAGGCCAAGTGCGAGTCTGACTGACATAAGGGGTTCCTTAGCACCAAACAATATAATAAACATATTTTTATCGCTCATTCATATTATCTCAATTTACACTTAACAGCAAAACGAAATTTATTTTTCATAGTATGTTAATGAAAAACAAAGTCATTGATTCAATTTTTCCCATATCTCAAAAACTAAATACCTATCAGATCTTATTCAAACCAATTTTCGTTTGAAAGTTCTTTTTACGTTCATCAAACCCACATTTTTTCAGAATTTTCCTCTTCTTACTTACTCTTTCATTAAGACTAAAAAAGTTTTCGACGTACCTCGATATATTTTTTAAGATCTTTCGGTATAAGACACCCCACAGTTATATACATAGAATTTTGTGTTACCTAGCGGTTTATAGAAAACATCTACTCTCCTTCGGATTGATTGATTGTTGGGATTTTGAAGGTGTATGCCGTGTTGGTGTGTGTAGGTGTTGTTGGTAGACTGTTGAGTCTCGGAGTAAAATGGCTTCGACTTACGGATGGACCGAGGGTCAGACGGACAAATGGACAGGACGAATCTATAAGGGTTTCGTTTTTGCCTCTCGACAACGGATCCCTAAAAAAACACAAATTACTGTCCCAATTTATAAATCGCTCTATTAATCAACAAAATCCTACGCAGGTGTGAAGTTCATTTAAGGCCGCGTATACATGGTGTTCCTACAATCAAGGACGCGGCTACCCCATGCAGAGCGCAGGATCAGTCGCGACGGGGCACCGACTCTTGCGCACATTAATTAATAGTTTTCAACACAACAATCCGACACCGCCGTGCTAAATACATGGAATTGATATACCCCTCGGGGAGTCTGTAACTGCCTTAATTGTACACCAATGATTATATGTTTTTTTTACATTAATTTGATTTTTTGTGATTGACATTTTTGTAATGATGAGTAAAGTTGTTTGTTGTTGGAAACAACTATTGCAAGTATGTGTCAAGATTCAAAAATTTATTCAATAAAGTTGGATTCGGTATATAATAAAATTGTCAGAGCCTTTGTCAACATTTTCAACAGCAGTTAAGTAGGTATAATATTAAACGTTTCATTTGACTTTATTCAGGTTCAGTGCATTGTGTGTTAGTAAAAGCGTGACGGTTTTACAATTCACTTTCCAAGTCCAATATGGTTATCTCGAACGACCTAGGTACCTATCTATGTACTATCTACTTAAATAAAAAGTTCGACAGGTGTAACATTATCAAACCTAAGTAAGCTCTAAAGCCAGCAGTTATTACCGCAACTAACAGTAACAATAACGATAACAATCTAGCACACAATTCAATACTACCCACATTCAACTTCGTGAGTATTCGTAAGTATTCGTGCGCATTCGGGATCTTGCGATGCACCTGACCCCTCAGCAAGAAAATTCTATCAGCGACTCCGAAGGAATGCGCGTGACCAATCGGACGATGCTTCTATAGAGATCGATACCATAAAAAATCGACGGAAATGATCGAACCACGACAAATACGAATGCCCCTCAAAATTGAATAAGTCGATACGATATCACCAAAGTTAGAATTGAAAGACGATTGACTGAAAAAAAACTACGATCGATTTACTGCTTCGGTTGGCTGTGGAAAATTGTAGTGTTGCGGCGATTTATCGATAGTCGATCAAATAAATGCTGTAGCAGATTCATTAAATTATATAGTTTGCTTTGAATTAATACAATTTAATAAGTGAGTTATAAGAACCCTAGTTCATTTAAACTTTTTGCGTTAAAAGAAAGAAAAAGTTTTTATTAGTCTCGCACAGGACAACATCAAAAAATGGTTGAATCAACAATAAAACTTTTTTTTTTTGAAGTAAACAAAAACAAAAGTTGGCTTTCTGTAAACCTAACTTTTTGTAACTTTCTTCATAGTGCCATTTTAACTCCGAGTATGATTTTGAATTGTTTCGGTTATTAGTGATGTATTCCCGTCTTTGTGTTCTGTTCCTGTTTATAACTAACTGATAACACACTGACTACTGTGATAAGACATTTAAGTAGAAGCTAGCTCAACACATCGATATTCGATTATTACCATTGATCCAACGATCCACAACATTGGCTCGGTTGAGAATGTCATTTGGAAACGGTAGCCACCGTCGCAGCGGGGGGCGGTGCCTCGTTCGCCATCTTTATTTTTATTATTTTTTTTAGCCCTTGTTTATCCAGTCCGGGGCGTCGCGGCTCACTGGCCGGAGCAATCAATAAAATGCTGTGACCGTAAAACCACGCCGGAATTAAATACAACGCTCCGGCCATTGTAGCCAGGTATCACCCGTCACGCAACCGAACACCACTGATGTAATTAAAAAAATGAAATAAAAACATCAATAATTAACTGGAAACTCAGAATGGGTGCAGTCACCTTAATTTACGCTCGATAATTTGTTTGATTATTACGAATGAACGACTTTCCGCTAAAAATGAGGGAGCTGGTTCTGTAAATACGTCTAATCCGCAAAAGAACAATCTAATTTGGCTTACTTCGAGTCGGTCCCGGGGGAGAAAGCTCAAAAAATGCCTAATAGAGAATTATAACAAACACCGGCCGCCGGCGGCAATTTCACACTTTATTAATGCAAGTATTACGGCTAATTCCATCGGTTGACACGTGCCGAATTTGCTGTTCCCATAAAACCTCGGCCTCCCCTCGCACGACACCAAAAAGAACACCAAACCATTCAACTTTCTGTCTTGCGACTATACATGTAGATATGATGTTCGCATGTAAACAAATAAAAAAGAACAGCTCTCCAAATATGCATTTTAATTCAAAGTGTTAAGGAACAAAGTACACTGCAGATTAACGAAGTACACTTTTGCACAAAACCGATTTCGGTTCCCTCCAATTTTTGACAGCTCCGCGATGGCGATTCATAGATAAAGTTGCGCGCACAGATTCCGCGGACCATAGATCACAGAGTAATGCGGTCACGCTCTATGGTATTAAGTGTCAGTTATCGTCTCCACGGGGCTTAGTGTGCACGAGTATAATACATTTTTATGTTTGTACGCTCCCCTTGTTGTAATATAACAACATGAAGTGAGGTTTACTCGGATTGAATACGGCATTATAATGAAATGATTCATATTTAAGTGAGTCCTCCCCTTCGTATGTTGTAATTTGATGGTGTCGGGGATCTGAAGCAATGTTTCTTATTAAAGTGGTGTTATGACTGTCGTTTTTATTGCATTGTATGGGTTCTTTTTGCTGTTATATTTTTAATATGTTGTGTAATGATTTCCATTTCATTCTGTACTTCTACCATGAGTTGTCATCGAAAAATTACTCGCTAGCGTTGAAGTCGCTAACGTAGATCAAATAGATTTCGATAATGCTTGCACCATGAGATTTACGGAGTCTTAGGCAGACGCTAAGGTAATCTCGATAGATCGTTTCGTCTAGCTAACTTCACTCTACCTGTGACTCTACTCTACTACTTATGTTTTGTTTCTTTCTTCCCCACTATTAGGAAGAGAGAACGGCTCTTAAGCTCAAAATGTACTGTTATCGCTATGCTAAAAATGTTAAGACAATATCACAAATAAACCGATATGTAGAAAAGTTAACGGTTAGTGGACTACTTATGGTATTTAGTGGGTTTTTTTTTAATTTTTATTTCTTATAATATGTCAAGGTCGTCTATTCAATACGTAATTTTGTTTGTTGACGTTGTGTGAGTTGTGTCACAGAGCTTGTGTGGTTTAAAAGTTTACAATAATAGATTCAAACCTGATTAGGTATTTAATTAATACAATGAGGACCAGTGTCTCACAGTTTCAATTGCTGGTGAAGTTCATGGAAAGGTATGTTTCAACTTTATATTCATTTTATCGTATGAATTGTTAGATAAAATAAATAAATAAATAATTTACGTTTTAATAAATTACGTTTATAAAAACTTTCTTTCACTTATATTTTCCAATTAGTATCCAACATGAATTCTCATTTTGGCTTTGAAATAGCGGCCACTAACATATTCCATGCTAAATAAGCCCTTGCAGACATTATTTTGACTGTTTAGACTCGAAAACGTATATAATTTTAATGTAAACACATGTTTCACTCGTCAAAATGCCAGTGAGCTACATAACCACTATAGTAAGCGTATTATTCGATAGCTTCAGTGAAATTAGTGAGTCATGGTACCGTTTTGTATGGTGACAGCTGAAAAACGTTAGTGACTATCGAACAGATTACGTTAGGTTTTTAACCTATCGTAATCTATAGTGCTCATGGTACGAATTTTAATTCTTTCTGTGACCACTAGGTGCGCTGTACAATATTTCATACAAATAATTTACGGAGACGCTAGCGAGTTTTGCCTGTGTAAACTCATGGTAGAGGTACTGTTGTGCATAACACCTAACTGTACGAAAACGTGTGTTTACATAGCGTAACATTTTTTGTGCTGTATTTGGTTATATTTACTTAGGACCAAAATAGTTTAATGACGTTGCAATAAATGAATAGTTAAAAAAATCAACAGTAACTCGAAGCCGGCACATCGGTTGTGTAAGTTTCCCAGACTCCATATAATCCAGGATGATCCGATACCGAAGATAACGCGATAACCGTCCGGTAATAGTCCAAATATCTCCGTAATGTGTATGTAATGGGACGGCACGCGCCGATCGCGTGTGTTTGCTCCGAGGGACGAACCAGGCTTAGCACTTTCGTCGGTGACTGCACAGACAGCTCCCTTCTCATTTCTGATTGATCCGAAAGATACGTTTGTTGGTATCAGATAGTCGTAAATTAGACAAAAGGATTAGTGGCGCAACTTGCATAATAGTGTAAAATAACTATTTATTATTGGGCAGTGATTTGTTAAGGAAGTTTGGATTACACAATGATTTGTTTGTTTTTAGAGTTGGTGGTGTGGCAATTGTATTCGGGTTTTGGAAACAACACTTCTAGTTCAGGTCAGGGGAATTCGTGGCTACATAATAACAGCCGCTCGGGTCAATCTTCAGGTTAAGCCTCACTCGCCTAGGTTGGTACGTGGATGGGTGACCACCCATTACAAACCGAGCTTCCTCCCTCGCTGCCTCGGAAAGCACGTTAAACCGTTGGTACCGTCTGTCATTCAACAAGTCTTACCAAGGGTTAGGTAACGTCGTATAACTCAGTACAATTTGATTGTGGAGATCAGAGAGGCAGTCGCTCCATGTAACGACCCGACGACCGGAATGGCGCAGCGGTACGGAGCCTGCCTTACGTTCTTAGGGTCCCGGGTTCGAATCCCGGTAGAAGCAAATGTATGTGTGATGAGCATGGACATTTGTTTCCGAGCCATGGATGTTTATATGTATAATAAGTATGTATTTACAAACAAAACAAGTATCTATGTAGTATATCAACTATCTGGTGTCCATGACACAAGCCTCGTTGCTTAGTATGGCACCAGATGGCGCTGTGTGTAAGGTCCAGCGTTTTTTTTTTTTTTTATTTATTTAATATGCTGGTAGTCAGCTGCATCCGGTTAGACTGGAAGCAGACCCCAAGATAGTTGGAAAAGGCTAGGCAGATGATGACTCTGGTTCAGGTCAAAAGTTATGTAATTCCTCAGACTTTACAGGTACTTCAGATTTGATTAACAGAAATCCAGTATTTCCAGTGTCTCAATAAATAATATCTTTATATTTATTATTTATTTAAGTATCTAAAAAACTTAATCTATTACAGTTTGGTTTTAGCCACACATTGAAAACCTCTCAGGGCTTATCTGTGTGCTGGCGAGCCGTTCGTATAAATTTTACAAAATGTTACAACTACAATGTTAGGTACAATAAAACTTACTTTTAAATGATGGTGAAAAGTGATAATAATTAAACTATAAAACTATAAATTAAATAACTATCATTCCATCTTAAAAAACAGCTTTTCTAACAATTTATAACTGTAATTTAATCAAATTGAATAAGAAAGTAAACATCTATTCATGTGTAAAGTTACACATAAGTACAAAATTGTAGTACCTTACGTAGCTCCACAGTAACCCGAAGTGTTAGTGGCTCACGAGACGGCGTTGTATCAACCGGAGACAGATTGGGCGCGATGTTGATACGAGTAGTACATGACTAGACGAAAAACTTGGACGGTCTATGTGACAGTGTAGCACGAACTTTAAATAAGTAATTTTCACCCATAAGGTGAAAAACTCTAGATTAAAGGTTAACCCGTGTAATAAGGTTAATAGGCCTAAAATAACCGACTAATATTAGGTCTTTACCCATGAAATTGCCGTTTTTCATGAAATTCTCTATTTATTTTTTAAATTAATCAAAGTAATAGGCTAGTTTCCACCATCAATAAATTGCAAATCTATTTAGTCCGTCAGTTAGAGTATTGGAAAATAATGGAAACGTATTTTTTGTTTTTGTAAATCAATGAATATTGACAAAGATCAAACGCATCAAAACTCGGGAGTGGGGGCTCGTGATGTCACAACGCACTAAAAATTATAGCACAGCGTGACGTATTGAGGATTTTCAAAGCGTCGTATCTTCGTCAATTTTGGTTTACGTAACAAAAGAAAAAATACGTGTCAAATATTATTTGATAATCTGACTGACTGACTAATTAGATTTTTTCAAGACACAAACCTATTACCCATGCAATCAAAGCATTTTTGCCAACGTAGTGGTAGCTTATTGATGCCCTTTTTGAAAAAGTCTGCTGGACGGGAGGCAACAAATTCTTCAAAGGCATTTTGACCTGCCTCTCGGTTATTGATTTTTTCCCCGCCAAGAAGTTATCCAAATTCTGGAAAAGTAGAAGTCTGTAGGGGCAAGGTCTGGTGAGTACGGTGGATGACGGAGAACTTCCAACCCCCAGCTCTTCTCTCTAGGAGCAGCGGAGCCGAACGATTGACCGAAGCTGGTTGGAGATGTGCGAGCTTCTCCATCATGTTCAGTTCTCCACAGTACACATCTGCAGTAATGCTCATCCCGTTTGGTAAGAAGCTGTGATGTATGACACCGGCGCTAGACCACCAAATAGTGACCATCACTTTTTAAGGGGTCAGTTTTCGTTTGGGGCATTGTTTAGGTGCTGAACCAGGATTAACCAACTTGCTTAGCGCTTGCGATTGTCGAACAGAATCCATTTTTCGTTGCAAATAACAATGTGATTCAATGTGCCTTCGTTTGTGTGTCTGTTGAGCAGTGCAAGGCTCGACTCGACGCGTGCTTAGCGCTGGCGATCATTCAATTCGTGGGGCACCCATTTGACAAGCTTTTTTACCTTGCCAATTCGACGCAAATGGACCAATATTGTTTTGATGCTAACATCGAAAGCTGCTGCTTTGCGAATTCAGCTGTAGATTTAGAATACTCAGCTTCCACAATCGCCTTTAATTCGTCATTGTCGACTAAAGTTTTCAGTAGATCACGGGGATCATTTCTTAGGTCGAAATTTTCAGAACGGAAGCGGGCAAACCAATAACGGGTGGTGCGATCGTTAGTTGTGTTCGCTCCGTAAACGTCGTTGATGTTGCGTGCTGCTTCTCCAGCTTTGCTGCCACGACGGTACTCATACTCCGTAATCACTCGAATTTTTAACGTATCCATGATGACGAAAAACGTACAAATGCAATGAAAACAGAAAGCTAACCATTAAACAAATTACTAATTTTCAAAAGAGAATTCTATGCTAAAAAATAAAAATAATTTGTACTTAGAATTCTTAGCGAAAACAGAAAAAAACTTGAAATAGCCAGTACGGCAGAACGGCAATTTCATAAGTAAAGTAAGTTTTTCAGTTTGTATGTAAGGGGTAATCTTCAGAACTACTGATCCGATTCCGAAAATTTTTTCACTAACGGGAAGCTACATTATCCCCGAGCGATAGCCAACATTTAAAACGGAAACGGGGGCTCAAAATAATTACTAATCACGGAAGATATCCCGTAAGTGACAGTATAAGTCAGAAGTTACCAATTTTTTTTTTAATAGAACATCCCGCTTGTAATCCCCGTAGGGTTAGGCAGAGGAGAACCTTATAGTACACCCACATTTCGCCAGTTATGTTTAAAACCCATGTAATAGGGGGCGAGCCTACTGCCATCAACCGGGCACAAATCCAGACTCCGTGGCTGTCTACTGAGAAATTCCCGATGAAAAACCCAATATTACTTTGCTCGACCCGGGAATCGAACCCAGGACCTCATACTCAGCAGTCGCGCTTGCGAATATTAGACAAACGAGGCAGTAAGTTTAGTAAATATAACAACTTTTTTTTTAAATATAACAAATGAAATTGACAGCTCCAGCATAAAGCCCGCCCCAAAACATCGATACAGTTGGATCGGCTTACTAAAACGTAAGCGTTTGAAGCGGAACGTGCGCTCAATACATTTTATGGGCGGCGTGACCTGAGACCTGCTAGATTTGTGGCTGGTTCTACGTTAGCATCCTGCAGGTTAAAAGTTTACGCAGTAAAATGGATTAATAGGTAGATGTTATTGTTAGTTTAACCGTATATACATACGGTAGGGGCAGAAAACACAAACCTTTGCGCAAGTTTCCTAATTTACCTTTACAAAATCCAAATGTGTAAATACAACCATCCGGCAGTGCAGGCCGAGGCTAAAAATCATGAAGAAATTGTTCATTTACGGACATCCAAGCTGCAATAGTGGAGCTTGGAAGGTAGAATGAAACCGTCATTTAACTTCTGATTATTAAACAGTACCTACCGAAATCAACCTTCGGAAGAACTTGTAAATATCTTGAATCCGAAATTACGCTCAAAACTCATGAAGATGTTCCTTTAATCCGTGCTTTCAGTTATGGTATACCAATACTTGACGGCGGATAGTTAAAGCTGAAGCCAGAGATATTGACCGAGTCTTGAATGTACCGATCAGCATAGCTATTCACAAACGCTTCGATTTGATTTCGATTCGTCAAGTCGTATGTCTATCTTTTTTTAGCATTACAAAAGCGAGCGAGATAGACATACGACTTTTCGAATTGAAATCGAATCGTAGCGTTTGTGAATTGTTTTCTGGTCATATTTAGAAGTACTTAGAGTTAGTGTTCCGTTTTTTATTCCATATTAAAATCCAATATTGCTTGAACAAACTGTTTAGGCCTTAATTTATTTTCAAAGCTTATACATACTTCCATTTACCTCACTTATCATGTGAGTAGGGAGGTACACACACACCCCACCTTCAAACAATATTCATTACAAAAACATTCTATAAAAATAATAGGTGCATTTGTGCGGGTGCAATAAAAATGAACAAAATGGCTGATATAATATCGGGGTGCCGCGGGCTATGAAAAATAAATAAAATTGCGTTGCGGGAGGGAAAATATAAAGCCACTTGGTTCTGCAACGCCCTCTAGTGGGGTTTAGTGACAAACTAATAACGCCTAGCGCCTGTGCGACGTTGCTTGTGGAAAATATTTATCAGAATGTGTGAAGAGTAGGAAATTGGGTTTTTGTCATCGTATCTGGTTATAGAACAATGAAGAGGCAATATTAAAATCCCGCGATCAATAGCGTCAAAATATCGAGAGCTCAGAATAATAGATAATCACGGAAAAAAAATGCCGTAAGTGAAAGTATAAGTTTAATATTAAAATCAACGATGTGTTTAGAAGTACAATTAAGATTTTTTTTATTTACAATTAAGACTCCGACTGAATTGTCGCCGTACGTAAGCAAAAGTCTTATGAGCAAGAAATAATAGCTGATCTTTATTAGGTATCAAACATCTTTTATTTACATAAGTATTTCCTCATATAGGTACCATTCCCCTCGTTTTCCTACAATTTCTCGTCCATTGTTTTTCTTCGTAGATAAAATTTACGGCGTCCACCAACTAATGACGTCGAGATTCGAGCGCGGGCTGCGAATCGGCCATGGCGGCCATTTCTCATCATTTCCCGCGCTTTCCCGGCAATATATTATTTTTTTACAAGTCTTACTTCGTCGCTGCGCTCGTAAGGCCGCGCACTCATGATCTGAATACAAATTGATCACGTAACCACTATGTATGTACTCGTAAAGGGTTGAAAAGATTTTTGCTCTAGAGGGTTAAGTTGGATGGGAGATTTATTCACTGGAGCTAGAGATAAATGTAGGTAGTTGTTGGTGCGACTAAAAAGCCACGTAGTCAAAATGTACCTATGCAAAGGTGTACCTAATTATGACGGTTTTAGGAAGGTAATTTTAGCAACGAGACTATGACAAACGCAGGGTATGGTTGATGTCAATAGGCTCGCCCCCTATGGCGAAATAAGGGTGTTATTAATAGGTACACCTCTGTCTGGATTACCTATATGCTTGATGTTATGTTATGTTATGACTATGACAAACTTAGCACATCACCATTAATTCTTCGAGTTTGACTGTGCCACAACTCTCGCAGGTACCTGTATGTACTTACATAAATACTTAAATATTCAGAACCGGAATTCATCGTACAATTTCTATTAATCCACTAACACAGCACAGCGCGTTGTCAACGATGCTTTCTGATATATAAAAAAACACAATTTTAGTATTCAAGACATTATACAGGGTTAGTTTTCAATGACCGGCCAAATTTTCAGAGATGGTTTAGAATTGATAATATTTTCGATATAATGAAAGAAAAACAACATTTTTTTTAAATACAATTTCATTCCTGTCCACCACTAAAAAGCGAACGTGTGGATATTACAACAGCACAATTCAGTTTAACAACCTAGATAGCTAGCAGTTAGCACACACATAAATTTGGCGGTGCATGCACGCACACAAGTGCATTGATTCCCACTAGGTTTATGATTTAGGAAATTTTTAGGACATTTTCATTTGGAAATGTATGTGTGTTGTCGAAAAAAAAAATTAAGATGCACTTTTGGTTTGATGTCTAGATCTTAAATTTAAATTTTGGCTGGTCATTGAAAACTAACCCTGTATATGCATGTGGCAAACATGTCTAACCCAATTTTTTTTAAGTTATCTACGTACACTATTAATATAACCCCCTTTGGGGGAGGCCCATGTCCAGCAGTGGACGTCCTTCGGCTGAAATGGTGATGGTGGTGGTGACTATTAATATTATTGTATGTGTACACATGTTTGAGCAAATAAATGTATCTATCTATCTTATCTTTTCAAAAATTAGGTATACTGTCCTTTCAACAATACAAAAGAACCCATTCATAAAGATGCAATAATAGATTTAATATTGTAACATTTTTAATTTGAAGAGGACAATAACAAATGTCACCATAACCCTTGACTCGCGACGCCCGGGTCGAACCGGCCCCCACCGCAATGGGGCGAGTATTCTGCCAGATGTGACTATTACAACAGAAGTCGGTTTCGATTGCGCCTGAATACGAACAGATAATCTTTTAAACGGTACACTATTGAAATTTCGTTCAACGACCCTCGTTTATTTGCATTCCATCGAGGACTCGAACAGGATTTTTCTAAACAAATATTACAAAACCCAGCAATGGAATAGACTTGATATTTAAAAATAGAGATGGGTTAAATGCGTTCGAAAAGAGAAAACTGATAAGAATAATTGAAACATGTGTCACGGTGCTGTGGTTACAGACAGGACCATTGTTTATGGTTCTTTTAGCGGTTACCGAAATACGTTATCTAAATCTTTATTTAGCGTAATAAAAGGTGTTAACTCGACACCTGTCACTCATGCTGTTCGGTTATTTGGTTATCGAAATGTAGGCTTACGGTGTTATGCCAGTTTTTTTTGGATTATCGTAGCAATAATTTTTACTAAGCGGAGGGGTTTGAGTTGTCTTATATTGAGTGTTTTTAACTTTGTACTTGCAAATATCACGCACAAATCCTCATCATAATTTCTGTATGGCAAACACAGCCAATGAAATATTTAGAAATTTTACCTCTTCTATTTTCGTGCCAAAGCCCAACTCAATTGAACTATTAAAATTATGATCAAAACCATATTATATAACACCATCAGATCATAAAAACCTTTGTATTTACTGTAAATGAATAATAAAATGTTCTAGTTATATTCTCATTTCTTTTGAATCTTTTATTTTATAACACGAAGCGTCTTTAACGTTTAGGGTTACGAGCAGACGTCACAATGATGTGGCGATAAACACTGATGGATGGATCGTAAAAATATATTGGGCGATTGTGAGTTCATTCCCTAAATTAAGTTCCGCTTCTACGCGTGTTTTATATTATAAAAACGTACATTTTAATAATGTTGTAGTTTGTATAAAATGTTGTTGATTTTATGGTGTTAATAATCCTGTGTTATTTTTAATTATGTTAGTTTTTATGTTTGAGACGATTTGTATGGGAGAACTAATAAAACAGTGATTTATTATTTAGTATTTAGTAATTTTTACAAATTATTAAGAATATAATTCAAGCAGAAATGAAGTCAATAGATCAACCGAGTACAAAACTCGAAGCAAGAGGAAAACACCAAGCATATCTCTTCAACAATTAATCACTATAAAAGTCTCCGACTCTCCGCCATTATTGAAATCAGTACTTGGTAGATATAATCACAGTGCGGTGATAACCGGCTGGTCTCGCGAGAGCGTCTCCCAAACGTGCCATAACGTGTAACGACCGCATCTGTCGGACTCGGGACGATTCGGACCCGACGCAGGCGCGGGGTTATGTTTTTGGAATCCGTTTGAATATTAAAGTTGTGTACTGCCTTTAAATAATTATTTGCGAACAGAAATCTGACTGAATAAACGAATAGAAAAAACTGCTGGCGAGGTAGATTATTATGTAGGTACATTTTCTACCAGCTTGTAAAGTAAGAACCGGTGATGGATGAATTTAGCGTCTGTCTTTTGTAACTTTCGACCTTCAAAAATTTTTATTTTGAGAATTACTATTTTGAATAAATAAGTAGTTCTTTTTTCATTTCAGCCTTTCTAAGTAGATCAAACACAAGAAAGATTTGTCATACTTAGGAATATTGTAAGGTGTAAACGAAACGAAGCCATCAAACCAAGCATTCTGTACATCAAACTAAGTAACCATATACAATTTTTTTTTTTCTGAAAAATCATTATTTACGGTAAACCTTAATATAACGCACTCAAACCATTGTGCTGATTGATGCATTGAATAGTAAATGGAGGCATTTAAAGGAAAGTTATAACCTTAAAAACATTAAAGTATTTATAAAAATCTTGTGGAACAGTTGGAACTTTGGAACGGAAGAGTATTTTACCGGGACTAGAAATTCTAATCGATTCTGCTCTCTATTAAGTAAGTTTATCTTATTAGTTACTAGCTTATGCTAGCGGCTTCGCCCGCGTCTAGTTCAATAATTGTCCTACGGGATCATACTACTCGGACAGTGGCGTGCAGTGGTATTCCACGAAGGGTAGGCCACGAAATAACGATAGCAAAAAAAATGTCGTCTGCGCCATCTTGGATTTCCGAAAACGACACCCATGAAGAAAAAACCGAAAATTTTCGTCGGCGCCATTTTGGATTTTTATTTTGACCTCATTTTCATTATCAGCGACCCCAAAAACCACGATAATGACACCCATGAAGAAAAAACTGAAAATTTTCGTCGACGCCATTTTAGATTTTCATTTTGACCTCATTTTCATTATCAGCGACCCCAAAAACCTCGAAAACGACACCCATGAAGAAAAAACTGAAAATGTTCATCGGAGCGATCTTAGATTTTCATTTTGACCTCATTTTCATCATCAGCGACCACAAAAACCACGAAAATGACACCCATGAAGAAAAATCTGAAAATTTTCATCGGCACCATCTTGGATTTTCATTTTGACCTCATTTTCATCATCAGCGACCACAAAAACCACGAAAATGACACCCATGAAGAAAAAACTGAAAATTTTCGTCTGCGCCATCTTGGATTTTCATTTTGACCTCATTTTCATTATCAGTGACCCCAAAAACCTCGAAAACGACACCCATGAAGAAAAAACTGAAAATTTTCATCGGCGTCATCTTGGATTTTCATTTTGACCTCATTTTCATCATCCGCGGCCCCAAAAACCTCGAAAACGACACCCATGAAGAAAAAACTGAAAATTTTCATCGGTGCCATCTTGGATTTTCATTTTGACCTCATTTTCATCATCAGCGGCCACAAAAACCACGAAAATGACACCCATGAAAAAAAATTGAAAATTTTCATCGGCGCCATCTTGGATTTTCATTTTGACCTCATTTTCATCATCAGCGACCACAAAAACCACGAAAATGACACCCATAAAGAAAAAACTAAAAATTTTCATCTGCGCCATCTTGGATTTTCATTTTGACCTCATTTTCATTATAACCAACCCCAAAAACCACGAAAACGACACCCATGAAGAAAAATATAATATCAATAATATTATTAATTATTATAATAATAATACGCGCCAATAACCCCCAGGAATCATTATTTTAATATATATTATAGCACTGGCCTGCAAATTGCAAAAAACCTAAGGAAATTTGAATTACGCAGGCTAAAGAACATTCACCTTGAATCCTGGCCTTGTGTTGTAGCAGCCAATCATAGCCCAGCTACACTCGCAGGAGTTACCGCCCAAAAATGGCTGCAATCTATACATGTGTGCCGTGTGTGCGGTTCATACACACAAAAATATGCACCAATTTGCCGCTGTGTGCGTAAATTTATCAATGGGTTGTAGGCCAGCAGACTATTTGCCTATAAGATGCGTCCGGCGGGTGAGCGTCGAGCTTCGTAGCAACTTCCAGTACAGTGTTGGTTACGTAACACGGGCGCGAAAAATTGCTCTAAGGAGTTTGAACTTTTTTTAATGTTTTGTACAAAGTGTTATTTTATTACATAGTTCATTAGTTATAATAATTGCCCCAGTTGGTAGGGTAGGCTTTGTCTAATTGCCTTTTCGTAGCGCACGCCCATGTACTCGCATAAAAAGTATCCTTTGTGTTAATCCAGGTTATGAACTATCTGTGTGCTATATTTCATCCGAATCGTTCAGAAGTTTTTGCGTAAAAGAGTAACAAATATACACTCATACAAACTTCGCCTATAAAATATTAATAACTAGCTGATGCCCGCGGCGTCGCCCGCTTCACAAATTATATACTTAAACCTTCCTCTTGAATCACTCTATCTATTTAAAAAAAACCCGCACCAAAATCCGTTGAGTAGTTTTAAAGATCTAAACATACATAGGGACAGACAGACACGGCGGGGGACTTTGTTTTATAATATGTAGTGATAGTGATAGTGATATTATAGATATTCCTGACACAATCCATCCATCGTTTCCTTGGTCTTCCTCTCCCTCTCCATCCATCAACATTTAAATTCATCACTGTTTTATTCACATGCGATTCGTCCCTCCTCACGCATGACACCAAGATAGTCGATTCCCTTTTACTTATCTAACATAGCACTTCGCCCCGCGACTTCGTTCGCTAAAATTGTGATAGCACAGCTAATTTGCATGATATCAATATAATTTATAGCCTATGTTACTCGGTAAAGATGTAGCTTTGTAATGGTGAAAGAATTTTTGAAATCGGTCCTTTTAAATTAATCCGGTATTATGTCATAGTGATCCTCGTAACGTAGGTATAGGTAAACTTGAAGCGGAGCTATCAGCTTGATAATAGGGTCATTCTGGTGCTTAGGTGACGACCTAGCTGGCAATCTGCCACTAGTTAGTCTTTTATGACTTGCCTGGGCCAAAACCTTACTGTGATTAGCTCTAAATAGTAGAGAAGCAGGATTAACGTATGAAACCTGACTACATATCATAACATCACACCTGTCCTGCCCAAAGAGTTAGGCAGAGGTGTATCTAAAATTCACCCTCATTTCGCCAGTTATGTTTTCATTAATTCATTCATTTCAGCTGCAAGACTTACACTGCTGGACATAGACCTCCCCCAAGTGTCGCCACATTGATCGGTCCCATGCGACTCGCATCCAGCGGATTCTGACAACCTTCACCAGGTCATCGGTCCACCTAGTGGGAGGCCTTCCAACGCAAAGTCTTCCGGTTCGCGGTCGCCACTCCAGAACTTTTCGGCCCCATCGGCCATCCGTTCTGCGAGCAATAAAGGGTGTAAAAAACCTCTTAACGAAGCCGAAAGACACTTGTTCTCCTCGTCATTGGGATAATTTTTTTGTTCTACACTATACCTGGGAACCTTCTAGTTACGGAGATATTGAGGGTCAAAGTTCCAACTTTTTGACAAGTTTTTTTTTTTAATTCAAGTTTTAATGTGAGTTTTTTACTTTAAACACCATTACTATTCAATCCATCCATCAGCACAGTTACATTGAGTTCTATCACAAAACATGATTTTTCACCCCAAAAAAAAAGTTGTTTCCCAGCAATAATTTTTGCGTAAAGTTACTTAGTTTGATGTACAGAATGCTTGGTTGACGGATTCGTGATGAGGTCTTTTACACCCTGTATAGTTATGTTTTAGTCTCATGTAATACGTGGCAAGCCTATTGCCTTTAGCCGGGCACAAACTTCGTGGCTGCTACTGAGAAATTCCTGATGGAAAAACCCAATGACACTTTGTGCGAACCGGGAATCGAACCCAGGACCTCATCCTCAGCAATCGCACTTGACACCACTAAACCAACGAGGCAATCAGGGTATCCACATATCCACTATATCTCCTCTATATCTATATGGGGCCGTGAGACGATGTCTCACGGCCCCATATTAACATACCAAAGCGTCCCAGACCGTTTAAATGCAGTGTCCTTTCGAAAAGTTTTGATACTAACAGTTATTACGGACATTTCAGGATGTTTCAGTGTGTTGTCACATGACGGTAATATAATTGTCGGGGATTTAAAGGAGACACAAGTAATTAGGTTGGGGGATTGTATATTCAGAAATGGGCGGGTTTGAGAGGATGTGTTGTCATTTTAGTGTTAATTCTGTTTGCTGAGTACATTTTTTGCTGTTGTTTCTATAGCAGTTAGAAAACGTGTTTTGTATTAATGTCATTTTGTGGAAAAAAACGAGACAGCGAAAACTTTCTTATTCATGATTGTGTACTTTTCGTACAAAATATTATTAGCTACAGATTTTGAAAAGCCGACACGTATAATCAACGAGTATGTACCATCTACAGCACGACGTTCTTGTAAATAGTTAGGGCAGTACTAATTATTAGATGAATCTCATCGACATAATTGGTAGCGAAGCCCAAGAACTCCAAAAAACTTTACACAGTACACAGTGTTGCAGTTTTTGGGAGTTCAGATTTCTTTTCCTGAAAACGTCCGATCATTATTTCCCAGTTACACTTATGTAAAGTTTTGGCAGCAGTTATTATCGAGGCGTAACGGGGCGTTAATATAATTGGTGGCGTTTTAAAGTCGACACAAATAATTATGTTGGGGGTGCGCGGCTTCCTCTCTAGTTACCGACGGAGTTCAGACGGCTGTATTCTGGGAAACGAGAGGGTGGAGGGGTATTGAAGAGGAAGAACGGGTGAAAACTTGATTTAAATTAGGGTTATATTTAATATATCACATCAAGCCTGTTATCCGCGAAGGAATCGGCAGAGGTGTACCTAATACCTAATAGTACCTACCTACATCCACATTTCGAATTTCGGTTATATTTAAGTCCTTTGCATCAAGTTGCATTTAACCGGGCGCAAATCAAGACTCCGTGACTGCAACTGAGAAATTTCTGATGGAAAAATCCAATAACACTGTGCCCTATTTGGTAATCGAATCCAGGACCTTATTCACAGCAGTCAATAGACCAAAAAGAAAATGTTTAAGGGTCGTACAGATAAAATAATGACAAGAAAGTCTTGTCTATTTTTGTTCTGGCGAGACGTTTCTAAAACTTTTTAAACTACGTCAGGTATTTATTTGAGGAACCTGAGGGCCTAGTTAAAATTACATTTTATGCGCGAAAATGATAATAGGAATGTCAATCCTGGTGGCGTTGAAAGCGATTACAACTAGTTCAAAACCTCTGGGCAGAGAACCCTATACTAATCATAGGTACTAATCATAGTTGGGGAAGGATAGGCAGATGATGATGATGATCATCATCTGCCTATCCTTCCCCAACTATGTTGGGGTCGGCTTCCAGTCTAACCGGATGCAGCTGAATACTAATCATAGGTATGTGAGCAATTATTTTACAAATCTCGATAACCTGAAAGAAGACGGCAACACTGAACAAATTTGTGAGCGCGCTTGTAACACTATCAATGATTTGAAAATCTTTCAAAGTAAGCACTTTAAAAGATTTTCTTATACATCCATTGGTGAATAGTATACGGGTACGGAAGCTAACTTTTAAGATAACAATACAGCATCAACAAGATATCCCCAAAAGATCACTTTAAAAAGTAAATAACAACAGCCACTTTACCAATAAGGGCTATCGTTTTTGAGCTCACCAGATGGCGCCACTGTCGAGTAAGGTCTTGTCAATAATTCTATTTTATACTTTAAAGTACCAATACACCAATACATACAACAACATAGTGTCAACTTCAGATACATATTTACAATATTCTCCCTAAAATTAGCTAGCATGAAACATTTAAAAATCATTCTACCTCCAAGTACTAAAAAATAAGATACTAAGTTGCTACTTAAAATCTTCAAGTCATAATAGATCAGGAATGGCTCAGTCTAGAACACAATCATGAGTATTAAATACGTAATAAAAAGCACGCAACTCGCGAACACTGTATGACATCTGACATTTCGGAAGACCTTACTCTACACGAACGCCTCTTGCGGCGAATTCACGCGCGATAGCCCCCATTAACTCTACTAAATAGCTATCGAAAATCAACATCCAAAGAGCAGCCGATCTGAACATCAGAATACATCGTTTGGAGCGGCGCCACGTCCTACCACCCCCCACCTCCCCCTGTGGGGGGAAGCTATTAAGCCAAGCCAAAACTAATTTAAATTAAATCCTAGTGAATTACCCGACGAGGAAATTGTCGAGCGCACCCTCGGTGCTCTCACTCGAGTACTGTGAGGTGCAGAAGTGTTGGTAGAGTGGTATTTCATGTTTAATATTATTAGTCATTGGTGTCGATTCTGTTGTGCACAAACTAAACTTAATTTAGGCTATTGCTATCTTTTACTAAAAGGCAGTGCGAGAAAAGGACGGCTATAGCTATGAACTAAGTTAGAGATGTCAAACTAGTTTATGCCTTGCGCTTCACCGTGTTTTTAGTCGACATGTTTTTACGTGCACCCTTCAATTGTATGGAAATATTAGTTCCAACTAAATTTGACAGCTCTAAATTACGTCCGTCTCTTTCTCGTTTTATTAGAGAGAAAACGATAGCAATAGCCTAAATTAGGTTTAGTTTGTGCACAACAGAATCGACACCATTACCTAACTTAATTTATTCCTCCAAGAACCGGTTTTATATCGAATAACATTTAATTTGCCACGGATTTTTCTGATAGCGTAACTATGTTCAATCTTTTATTTTTTTTATATTCGTTGTTGGGCAAAGGCCTTCCCCATGTCTTTCCCGGTACTCTTTTCGTGTGCCACCTCGAACCAGCCATCGAAATCTCGCCACTTCTTGCTGGGCCAGCCTCGGCGGCGACGTCCTCGACGTCCATCCTCAGGCACCCATTGCATGGAAACTATTACCCAGCGGTCGTTATGCATGCAGTTTACCGTGACCCACCCAAATCTATTTGAGTAATTCAATAGGTTTTCCAACATTTCCAAGTACTTGCACAGAGGAATGCAACGTGCCTAACACATTTAATTACTGAAATAAGCACTATCGATGAAAAAGTACTAAAATATGTAAGAACGCTATAAAAATAAATAAATAAATAAATATCGCTGGACATTACACACAACGCCATCTAGTGCCACACTAAGCAACGAGGCTTGTGTCGTGTACACTAGATAGTTGATATACTACATAGATACTTTTTGTTTGTAAATACATACTTATTATACATATAAACATCCATGACTAGGAAACAAATGTCCATGCTCATCACACAAACAAATTGCGTTGCAACATGCAATGCATATAATCTTAAGGAAAATAAGTTTTACCCGCTGTCCGGTCAACAGAACTAGCCAACTGTACCACGGGCGAGGAATGTTATTATCATCATTTCCTATTATTTTCCTAGCATTTTGCCAACTATATTGGGGTCGGCTTCCAGTCTAACCGGATACAGTTCAGTATCGTTATCTTACATGAAGCGACTACCTATCTAACACATCTTCAACCCAGATTCTGGGAAATACGTCCTTTATAAGGTACTTAATGTCAAGCCTGCAAATAATACTTTCCCTAACACTTTTCACCTCGATGGTAACATCTATATTGCTTGCGGGCGGCGGGGCTCAAGCGGCAGCCGCGTCGTTACATGTACCATTTGAATATTATCTAACACCCCCACCAACCCCCTAGCACCCCCTCCCAACCCTCGACTACCCTCAGAGAGTTTAGACACAACTGTGAGGCCTCAACGCCTTAATTAATGCAAATTTGAGTGCTAACAAGATTATGAATCTGGCCGCTTTTTGACTTGCTCTCGGAAGTTGAGTGGCTGTGCTTCGTGTCAGTTAATTATCTATGTGTTTGGGTATGGGTTGATGTTTTATTTGTTTCTATGGGGTTTAATGTGCTAAATTAGGTTTGATTTTTGTCTCGTCAAAAAGGAGGACACAATTCGAGTATACCACCATCATCCACAGCCTTCTTTAGTTACTGGGTATTTGCAGCTTTATGTTTGCCAGGTCATTTCTCCTCACCTCTCGCTGTGCGTCTTTTTAGTGGTATTGAATGACTTCCATGAGTTTAATAAGGTTTTATACGACGATTTATTACTTGTGCCGTGGGTTCTACCGGTAGAGGAACGTTCCATTTTCAACTTGTTTTGATCAGAGATCATGTGGTTAGTTTTCTGAACTGTATATTTGTAGGCCTATCTAGGTTTTGCTTGACGTCCGGGGACCGGCAGGTGTTGTTATATGGGACTCACACCCACTAAAAGTTCCGCTATCTTTGCCAACTTCCCGCTTTTTTGTTGAAAGGGCCCCGAGTACTGCGTTGCATGACGTTCGGGAGTCCTCAGCGATGGGTTTCGCCTCCTCCTCTTTGTTAGTGTCCGGGACCTAGGTATAGCACATCACCCGCTGGCTCATGTTAATCGCCCGCCCTCCCGTCTTCCTGCGGCGGATTAGGTCCGCGAGCAAACTTCTTCCCGGGCCCGCTAGCTCCACCACTTCGCGGGATCACTTCCTCGCAGAAGGACTAGGAACTAGGAACTTTCTTTTGATAATAGATGGCACCACGTGTCTTTCGAATCATGATTGAATTATATTATTACAAACACAGTACAGTATTATTACAACCCGAATGGATTGTCAAATTCTAAATTATCGCGAGCGAAGCCGTGGGCAAAAGCCAGTCTTCCATAAATATAAATAAATTCTTAAAATTTTGAAATAATGACACGAGTATTTTTAATTTAAAAATCGACGTATCACCCCGCGCGCTCGTGCTAGGGCTTCCTTCCGTTGTCATATAAACATTAGAAATTAGTGATTTCATGTTACCTAATACTATCACAAATAATTCATCAAAACCCGTCAACACGACATTCTCATAAACATCTCGACTGAACTCAATTTAAACGAGATTCCCTCAAACCCTTTTCTAATGACTGTGCCCACTGGACCGTATAGAAATGCGCAAAAAATATCCATCAGCCATTTAGCAAGGTTACCCCAACCCGTTCTCAGGGAAGGCGTGACATGCATCAATCATAGAGCAACATTGTGTATTTAATTTTAAATCAATTGGAGCCGCGCGTGCGGACCATCCATCTTGCGTTATCAATATTTATAAATGTTTTAGTTTGACGTGACGTGCGGAAATGGAAACGAGATCGGAGGAGTTGAGATTGTGTTGATACTTGCGCATGAGTATTGAAACAACGAATAAATCATGCTTCTTGATCTAGCTACCTCAATAACTTATTGAAGAACTTGTCTGGAAACGGTCTGGGTAGCTACGTACAATAAAATATGAACATAATGTGGCATCCTCTGTATGAGAGGGAATGGGCTATAATAATCAACCACGCGGGTCCAGTGCGGGTTGGTAGATGTCACATGTCTTTGAATTTTTTGTTTCTAAGACGTACCGGTTTCTTCACTATGTTTTGCATTGCCGTTTTGAGAGCAGTGGTGATGAAATAAATTACACAAAGTAATGCGCCTGCCTATGGGTTCGAACCCACGGCTTACTGTTCGTAAGTCGTGGCCGCCACCATTGGACCTCAACTATTCTGGCCCACGATTGCTCTCTGACAGTGCAGTGACAGTGCCCAGAGCAGTGGTGACGGACCATGCAGAGCGCCTTGCTCAAATGCTGATCTCGTGACCAAAATTCTCAGCCAAAAACCTTAGGCCCGGTTTCCACCAAAGTGGAGACGAGCGGAGCGGAGAGGAGAAGAAATGTGCGGAAACCCACCAATCACGTGTAGTTGCAGGTAGCTCGTCTATCTTGTTATTGGTTGAAGCTTACACTTCTCCTCTGCGCTCCGCTCGTCTCCGCTTTGGTGGAAACTGGGCCTTAGAGGTGTGACTCGCGGGCGATTGTGATACTCTTTAAGAGTATGGGAGGTCTAATAAATATAAGAATAAAGTGTTTTCCCTGATAATATTATTGTTTCCACAACAATAATCATTTTAATTATGCTCGTGGCCGCCTGTGTGGTCTAACACATAAAATATGTTATGACATTGGTCTAAGAATCATATTAGTGCTAATAAAATGGACAGTCACAAGTTCTCTAGTATTATCTTTATAGCGTGCAGTTGTATAGATTATGATATCTGTTCTGGTCATAAATCATAAGTATTTAAGTACTTACGGGACTTGTACTAATTGATGTGTGGTCTCTTGTCTATAAAGGATGGCGCTATTCATGACGTCATAGCCTTTTGAATGCTCTGAACTGCTTTTAGCTATGTTAAGCTGTGTGTCATTATTCTTGGGTTTTCCCATGAGTGTGCCTGATAACATTTCCGTCAGAGTCTAATTTAACCAAGGTAAGTATTTATTTATTTGTTTGCTCTCATGCACATCACACATTTTACAATATTGCTGACGGTTTTTGTGTATGAACCCTGTCAGGGCACTGCAAAACACAATGTGCTGGTTAGCTGTTGAGTTTTACATTAATATAATAAATATATTGAGTCAAAACCTATTAAAAAAATATATATACATAGATTACATTTCATTTAAAAATATGTCTAATAGTCGTTATGATGTCCAGTTAGCACAATACACTTATGATCATAAATATAAGTCAGATTGAGTGGAATAAAATAATAACAATAATAATGAATGGGTAATAATTACAATCATGTCATGTCAATATCGTAATTAAGTGAATTGAATTATGGTGTGTCATTTTACTATAAAAGATAAAAATGTCACCGAAATAAACAATATTTATGTCTTGATCAGACCGGATCTTACAGTTATATATTCGTAAATTGTGTAGGTACACCTGTAAAGTTTTATCCGTCATGAACTGATCTACCGTGTAGTAACATTTCTCTATTAAAAGTAATCTTAGTTTACTATTATTTACATATTTATTTTACAGCCATGTGTGCATTCCCCCCATTTTGACATATGGATCCCAGACTTGGTCTTTGACAAACATTCAAAAGTCCAAGCTCAAGGTTTGCCAACGTGCAATGGAGCGCAGCATCCTAGGCGTCAAACTTACCGACCATGTACGCAACACCACACTGCGCTCCAAAACACAAATCGCTGAAGTTGCTCAAAAAGCCGCTAAGCTAAAGTGGGACTGGGCTGGCCATGTCTGCCGTATGCCCAACGAGCTGTGGGCCAAAATAACCACGATGTGAAGCCCTGACACAGCCAGAAGGCGACGCGGAAAACCTCGCAGGAGATGGCGGAACGAGCTGGACAAAACCAGTGGTCCACATTGGTCCTGGATCGAAGAATTTGGAAGTCATGGGGAGAGGCCTTTGCCCAGCAGTGGGATGACATAGGCTAACAGTAACAGTATTTTACAGCCAATCATCTGAAAAACTGCCTCGTTGGTCTAGTGTTCACAGGCTAGGCGGCTGAACGTAAGTTCCTGGGTTCGATTCCCGGGTCGGGAAAAGTGCTATTCGGTTTTTCCATCAGGAATTTCGCAGTAGCCACGGAGTCTGGATTTATTTCTCGTCCTAACTGGCAAAATGTAGGTGTACCATATTGTACACCTCTGCTAAGCCTTTCGGGGATTACAGGCGTGATGTTCTATAAAAACTAACACAATGTGTTTACAAACAAACAGCGGCTACGTGTGCCACTTCTAACATTTCCTTCAACGATAGGGTGAAATGAAAAAGTTTTCTTTTTTCGTAGAACGCTCGTAGCGTTACCGGCGTAGCACGCGTGCTACGCTACTACGCACAAAACTACACGAAATGTCGTGCGTCACATTTATATCGAACGTTTTTTTTAGCTCAGCAATCGCGCTTTCGACTACTGGACAACGAGGCAGTCACTAATATATCTATATTTTTTTAAATCTTTTAATTGATATCAGATTTAAACTTTTATACGTTTTTTTTATTGTTAGATTGTTATTTTAAATCTCATATTTTCATAGCTACGTTTAGCACTGCAACTAACGGATGCCTATAGATAGCAGTAATGCTTTTGCTAACAGTGGATGCTACTGGTCAATTTGATCGTAAATAGACGAAAATGATTTTTAGGCCGATAAGTAAATATACACTGTCACTTACGGGATATATTCCGTGATTATCAAGAGAAGGTAAGGGGAAGAAGGGGAGGGAGAAGGAGGGGGCAGGGGAGAAGTGAGGAGTGTGAATTTAGTTTTAAACCGTGAAAGCTTAAAACAATCTACATCTACAGTAATATTAAAGAGGAAAGATTTATATTTTCGTATGTAACGAATAAATTTAAAAACTACTGGACCGATTTCAAAAAATCTTTTACCATTAGAAAGCTACATGTTTACCGAGTAACATAGGCTATAAGTTATATTGATATCTTGCAAATTAGCCGAGCTATCACTATTTTCGCGGACGAAGTCGCGGGCGAAGTGCTATGTTAGATAAGTAAAAGGGAATCGACTGTCTTGGTGACATGTGATGAGGAGGGACGAATCGCATGTGACTAAAAGTGTGATGAATATAAATGTTGATGGATGGAGAGGGAGAGGAAGACCAAAGAAACGATGGATGGATTGTGTGAGGAATGATATCACTATCACTGCATATTATAAACCAAAGTCGCCCGCCGCGTCTGTCTGTCCTTATGTATGCCTAGATCTTTAAAACTACGCAACGGATTTTGATGCGGGTTTTTTTAATAGATAGAGGGATACAAGAGGAAGGTTTTAGTGTATTATATGTTAAGCGGGCGAAGCCGCGGGCATCAGCTAGTAAGACATCATCATCATCACCATCTGCCTAGCCTTTTCCCATAACTAAGTCGGGGTCGGCTTCCAGTCTAACCGGATGCAGCTGAATATCTGTATTTTACATGGAGCGACTGCCTATCTGACCTCCACAACCCAGTTAGTACTGCAAGCTAGTTAAACTTATAGGAGTAAAATATAGCATGACGGTTGAAAAACGTGTTACGCCGACCCCAAGTAACATGCGACAAGGGCAGAAGATCCACATCATCTGCCCAGCCGTTCCCCAACTATATTGGGGTTAGCAGTAAGGTGGTGATGAGATAAGATGAGATAATGGGAAGAATTGAGTACCTGGTAGCTAAAACTATTGTTTTAGCTACCAGGTACTCAATTCTTCCCATTAATTTCCAAAACAGATAGGTCCATAATGTAGGTACAAAACTCCTATAGTTACTGCCAGTTATTATCGCAATAGCGGTCATTGCCCTGTCCCTAATATCTCTTCGTACGAACCAAAACAAATGAACCATGTATCGTTTTTCATTCGAATAAATGTTGAAGATCACGATAGAAGACGATTGAAGACTACTACTACTACTTATCGTGTGGTTAGTGTCTAAACTGCCCGCTTAGCATGACCACTGTAGACACGAAAGAGAATCGACAAATCTTTTGTTCATCTGTCATTGAATCGATAAAATGACATGAACAAAAGATTTGTCGATTCTCTTTCGTTTCTACGCTGGTCATGCTACGCGGGCTGTTGTCAGAATTTTTATGCCGCCCATGGGCCTCTGACCTGGCTTTACATGCCGTCGAGAAAATCTCTCAGGCATGCTGGTTTTCTCACGATGTTTTCCTTCACCGAAGCTAGTAATAAGACCAACAAGACTTGAACAGGCTTATTTTTAGATTTCAAAGTTTAATAAATGTAGGTGGTTCAATGACCGCTATTGCGATCTTAACTGGTAGCTACTATAGTCGCCTTTGAAATTATTGACTTCCTTTTTTTACTTTACCCTGGTTACACCACAAATAGAAACATAGACATTTCAACCCTTACAATGCTACATCAATAAAACAACTAAAGCGGGCCATTCCCCAGCACACAATACATAACGCGAGCGCGCGCGTAAGCCAGACATAATGAGGAGTAACGGTGTGCGCGTGCATGGGCCGCCTAATCACGAGACAGGGATGGAGAGATGGGAGACATGTGGGTCGGAAAGAGACGGAGGTATATGCTCCCGATGTTGATACCTAAACTGAAATTGGTGATGAATGTGGTGAAGTATGCCTGAATATGTTAGATGCTTTTTTACCTTTAAAACACATAATTTGAATCTTATGTAGGAAGCTCGTGGTTCAATTATAACAGCCGTTCGTTAAGCCGTGCTTGCGTAGGTTGGTCCGTGGAAGGGTGACCAGCCATTACATACCGAGTTCCCTCCGTGACTCGGAAAGCACGTTAAGCCGTTGGTCCCGGTTGTCATTTGTAGATCTTTGACAGTCGTTAAAGTCGAAAGTCTGACATCCAGTCTTACCAAGTGGTATCGAATTACCTAGTTACTGGGTTGTAGAGGTCAGATAGGCAGTCGCTCCATGTAAAATACTGGTATTCAGCTGCATCCGGTTAGACTGCAAGCGGTTCCCAAGATAGTTGGGAAAAGGCTAGGCAGATGATGATATTTGAATCGTAAGTGCGTAGTACTAGCAACCGCAGAGCGTGTATGACCAGATGTATGAACGTATCGAGCCGCAAGGAGTAAGAAAAGATCCGTAGCTGGTGGCGTTCTGAGAGTTCTTAGATTCTGCCTACCCCCTTGGGAAAAGCCGTGAGTTTATATATGTATTAAGTTAGTTCATATTCGAAGGTTAGCTTATTATGTGAGGTGAACTTGATGTGACCCAATTGTATATAGAAACCATTGTCCAGCAGTGGGATGTGGAGAAAGGTCCGATGCGTTATCTGCCTATGACGTTCCCCAGGAGTACTGTCTGTGACCCAGAGTGGGCCATAATTCACTACATGGGACCCAGTGCGGGTTGTAGGATACTACTACCAAATGGTTCGTGTAATATAACTGACGGGTGCTGCGTCACCAGCTCCTTCTTGGCTTGAACTTGGCTTGATACGCTACCGCGTATCTGGATTCGTTTTCGAATTTTAGATTCCTGGATTCTGGGGTTTCCACATTAAACATTGTACTAAGTATCTTGTTACCACTAGCTACGAATGAATTTCTGTTGGTTAAAGATAAAAATATTATGCTCTGCCGCTCCGTACCCGGTGTGGGCTGGCCATCATTCGTCGTTTATCAATTATTTTACCTATTGAAATTAACCAACCTCGTCTGAGCAATTTACGCGTCTTACCCTGGTATAGATCTCTAGTCAAGTCAGAGTAATTTCTTGAGTTTAAGTAATTACAAGGAATTACTTATACAACCATTTTTATGTAAAAGACAGAATTTGACGAAGTAAGAACCGTCAAAGGAAGCAAACCTTATACCTAAGAATTATAACTTTTGACAGTTCTAATTTCAAGCAAATATTAAACTGCAGAATTAAAATCGTATCTTAAATAGTGATTTTTACGCAAGTGACTTTGACTAGTTTATAGATACGGGTGTTAACCTTGACTGGGAGTTTCATACGCGTTGCATACGAGTCGTCTATGCGAAAACAACGTGGCGCATTTTTTTTTACTACAAAATTGGTCTTTTCTTGACCTCGATCACGCCTGATGGAAAGCGATGGATGAGATCTATGATGGAACGAGCGTCCCCAGAAGATGCCTACTGTTCACTCTTGATTTGAAGTCTACGGGTTAAATGTGGGTGGGAAGAAGAGAGTTCCCCACTTTGGCTGTGCGCATAATAAAAGTGGAGAAGAAGCGCTGAGTACGACTCGTCGGGATATCAACCAAGTGTGGATGGGACGCCGCAGTACGTCTGCTAATCCGGTGTTAAAAGGGTGATGGTGGGATCAAGTCGCCGTGTAGCTAGCTCCTGCTACATTTTGTCAATAATAAGGCCTATTGTGATTTCACTCTTAGTATAAAACATTCTTTCCTGCCTAAGAAGCGAGTCTACCAGCAGCTGTACAGTGTAAAGAAAGAAAGAAAAAGCATTTATTAGCCCGCACGGGACAAAACACACAAATAAAAATAGTTAAATTAACACTACAACTAATAAAAATTAGACAAAAAGAAAAAAAAAATTACTTACTACTAATTATTATTTAGTAACTTATTTATAAAATATTCGCTTGAGCCAACATACATGGTGTAAACAACCTCATCACAAAGCCGTCAACCAAGCATTCTGTACATCAAACTAAGTAAATCTATGCAAAAATTATTTCTGGGAAATGACTTTTTTTTTGGGGTGAAAAATCACGTTTTACGGAAGAACTCAATGTAACGCACTCAAAACATTGTGCTGATGGATGAATTGAATAGTACGGGGGTCGTGGAGGTGTTTAAAGAAAACTTGTATTAAAAGAAAACTTGTCAAAGAGTTTGGAACTTTGACCCCCAATATTGCGTTAACTAGAAGGTTCCCATGTATGGTCCAAACAAAAAAATGATCGCAATGACGGGGAGTACAAGTGCCTTTCGGCTTCACTAAAAGGTTTTTTTCGTGCCACTTGCTCAAAAAAGTGACATTCTATGCCACAAAAAGCGAACATAACAATAGTCATTTTTAATCTATTAAAAACAGGGAAAGATAATTGTACTGAATTTCATTCATCCTCTAGGGGGAGAATGTGATTTAAATTTGGAATACTTACCGAAACTTATACTGAACTACATCTGTGTTTACACCATTGAGTTTGTATATAAAGCATTATAGATCTTTTTGAAAAAGGAATACGCATTGATTATGCAGTTATGATTATTAAATAAAATTACGAAAACCGACGCGGCCGTATGAGCTTGATGCCTTTGCTTTTCCGACAAAAATATTAGTTTAGGAATTTGCCGCGTTTTTGTTTTCTTCAAATACATAAACGTTAAGTTTATTTTAATTGTCATTATTTTTAATAAATGCTTATCTCATATTATTATTGTGTTATTTTTTTCGCAAATGGTACGAAAAGTAGAGTATTTTCCTCGGTGATAAAGCTGTCTTAGTCTTGGGTGAACTTAAATCCTTCGCTACACTCAGGACTCGTCTTAAATCCCTCGCTTCGCTCGTGATTTAAGTTTTTACCTAACACCCTCGCTACGCTCGGGAGTAAACCTCGAGTCCTTCGTTACGCTCGCGATTTAAATGGTCACCCGCGACAGAAAACACTGCTTTATCCCCTTGGTTAATAATCTACTATTACACCCTTTACTATTACTATTAGACCCTATAGTCTCGGTCATGAAGCATTTATTTTCTTATTAACAAGTTTTCTCCTGTACCCTACATTTAAGCATCCAAGCATGTAACTAAGTCCTGTATGTATTACATATTTTCGTATTATTAAGGTCTATTAAGTTATATGGAGTCTTATAAACTTAGTAAATGACATTCTAGGTATGACTGCCTCTTGGGTCTAGTGGTCGCAATCGTGACTACTGAGCATGAGGTCCTAGGTTCGATTCCCGGGTCGGGCAAATTGTTATTGGGTTTTTCCATCAGGAATAGGCATGACGACAGTATCAAAAAATTGCAAATCTATTTAGTCCGTCAGTTAGAGTATTGGAAATGAATGGACACGTATTTTTTGTTTTTATAAATCAATGAATATTGACAAAGATAAAACGCATCAAAACTCGGGAGTGGGGGCTCGTGACGTCAGAACTAGGTAAAAATTATACCTAGGCGTGACGTATTGAGAATTTTAAAAGCGTCATATCTTCGTAAATTTTGGTTTACGTAACAAAAGAAAAAACACGGGTCAACATTTTTTTGATAATCTAACTGACGGACTAATTAGTTTTTTTTTGTCGTCTCGCCTATTCCACAGTACAGCTACGGAGTTTGGATTTGTGTCCGGTTCTTGACAATAGGTTCACCTCCTATTACATGGGACCTTAAACATAACTGACGAAATGTGGGTGTAGGTACACCTCTGCCTATCCTACGGGAATTACAGACGTGATGTTGTTATGTTATTTAAGTTTGATGTATATTTTTACTATTATTTTATTTTATTTTAGTAGTGATCTGATAGGAAAAACATTAAGTATCAAAGACAGCGTAAACATTAAGTAAGTATAGCTTTACAATTAAAGACGTCAATTGAAAAATGTCTGACATTTCAGATAAAATAAGTTGTTTAGTAGTTTTTGAGATTATTTTTTTTTAATTTTGTAACGTTTACCGCTTAGGTAAACATTACAAAATCACCAAAAACTAATCTCAAAAACTTAAAACGAACTTAATCAATAATCCGATTACCCTAAACCGCAAAAATGACAATGGCGAAAACAGACCGCACAGCGCCCGCAGCGAATCCTGCAAAACTCTCATTAACCGACGCTCTAATTAAAAAGTAATTAAATTCGCGCGAGAAAAAGAGAGAACGACATTTAACTGATACTAATAAGATCGTCAAACAATTACGAGCCGTGCGGCGAGGGAGCGAGAGGGGTGTTGCCCTCTCGCTCGCTCGCAGCGCTCTCTATTTAACTTTTAATTTATACTCATTCCTTTATATCTTTTATTGCTTCGCCCATCGCGGCTCCTAATGCGCCCGAGGTGCTCCTCGCACTAATTAAATTCATGCAAGGCTGAGCCGCGCGGCCCCGCCCCCCCCCCCGCGCGGCTCCGCCAATGGGCGCGCCGCTCGCCCCGTCTCCGCCCCCCACTACAGTCAGTACCAGATCCCTGATAGAGCTGTCATGTCGCGTCCGAACGCTCGTTACGCTGTCTTGACATATTTTATTATTATTTATGTCAATTACGTTATTACTTTTTTGTTTAATGGAATAAGGAATTGGTTGTGAAATTGATTGCCTTTCGGTCGCTTATGATTCATCACTGTCAAAAATATAATCGGAAACGTGTTAATTTTGTATGATTGATAGTTTGTCCGTCATTAGAGCGATTGGGAGGCGTCGTAATCTAGTTTTACGCAACGCTATTGTGCGCATCTCTGTGCCGCTGCCGGCCTCAGCGGTTGATTGCTCACACATCACACAATCACCTGTCAAATTAAAAGAATGGGTGAAATCTAAAATATAACCCGTTGAACAATTCCTATGAATATATTTATTTTTTTCTCGTTCATTACAGATAATAGACACCTTTCATCTCAGCCGGTAGAACAGATCACCGCCGGTAGAGTTGATCAATCATAATTTTTTAAATGAGTTTTGGAGCTGTTCCGGAATTAAATTAAGTCTTTGGGTTTAGGTACCCAATAACTCTACTTGTACGAGTATCTATCTACCTGTCATATCTTTAGGACATGAGTTACCTTCCACGTGTAGGTAAGTAGGTATCTGAAAGGGCACTGGCAAAACGAACCTTTTCGCTACGGGAACATTCCATAACATAACTCCTTCCCGATACTCTACATGTCACTGTATAGCGGCGCGCCATGCGGCTAAAAAAGATTATGACAACCCCACGGGCCCACAAACGTACGGCGACCCTATAAATCCCATGTTAGACCCCCTACCCAGCGATAACGAACGTTATTTTAATACAAATAAGGTTTATTTCAACTTACCACCGCCCGTCGCCTACGTTACCGTTAATTCAATGTATGCCGTCCCTTAATTTATGGGCCGTTATTCAATACAGATCTGTAACTTCACGGCATAAGGTTTGAAAGCGTTTAGCAGCGGGTGCGATGTACCGTCGGAGAAATAAATCTATGATATGAAGGAGGCGGAGAATTAATTTGTGTGGTGGTGGGGGTGTAGGCGGGGTGGGAGGGGGGAGGTGGCCCCGCCCCCGGGCGCGCCATCGCAGTGGCGGGCGCGGCGTGGAGGCCCGAGCACTCCGTAGTACCGGCCGAACGCGACGCGCGCCAGTGTTGCATCTTGTGTTAGTGCTTGAACTGCGTAGTGACTCAAGAAACAAAAAAAAATAGTGTTTTGAAAAATGACATTAGATAATGGGATTGGTTCGTAGGTGAGCATTGTGGTCAAGATATCGGGTGCGAGGCGGGAAGGCAGCGGCATGGTGCTGGAGGGCGGGCTGCCGGCGCCGCTGCAGCTGTACGCGGCGGCGGCGGCGCAGCTGGCCCCCCGGCCTCCGTGGCCGCCGTTCCTGCCGTTCTTCGGGGTCCCGCCGCCGTTCCTGACGCGGCCGCGGCTGCCTCACCCGATGCCGGCGCGGGCCCCGCACGGGCCTCCCAGCGAGGACTCCAATGAGGACGGTGCTAGTAGCAAAGGTAGGGTTAACATAAAGTGAATTCTTATAAGAAAGTTGGATAGTACAAGTGACCAAAATTTGTTGAGTTTAAAGTTCAATAAGTCAGTAGGAAAAAGGAATCAGAAAGGAAAAGCAATATTTTGCAAAATTGGAATTTATTTACCACAAAAACAAAGGCTAACCCAATGAGACACTTTTGTTTATAGCGTTTTTTAAGTCGATCGATATATCGACGAATAACGCACTCAACTATTTTTTTAGACCCAAATAGTTTTTTTGTTTTTCTACTGCCAGAATAAAGCTTTTAAAAAAAAAAGTCAGTTAAACGACTGTTTTTTATGTCGTCCAATAAATAGGTTCAATTGACATTTCAATAATATAATTAAACGAGATCAAACATGTTAGTTAGGTGTTTATTAAAATGTAAATTAATAAATCTGATATCCTGTTCGTGCTAATTATTCAAGCAGCTATTTCTGGTAACAATATATTAATGCGGGATATAGGTACCAACCATTTTTAATTCATAAAAACCAATCTGAGGCTTTAATTAGTTAAATTGTTTGCAACAAGCACAATCAGTATCATCCATAGGTAGATATAAATTAATTATTTTAATTAAAAAAATATTTGTGAATCAAATATTTTTAATTTTAAAATCGACGTATTTTCGTTATGTTTACACCGCACGTTCGTGCTAGGGCCTCTGGTGTTTTTATTCTAACTGTAGTTGAAGGTTTCTATCAAACTTATTTTTTAAATTGTCGCAAAATAAGTAACATAGCAATAATAATTTGTGAATGAAGTACTTAATTCACAAATTGCTATCTTAACACTGTTACTATCATTTAAAGTTAGAATGTTTGTTTTCGTGATTATTCGCAATAACTGCTTGACCAGTTAAAGTGAAACTTTTGCACATTTGCGGATATAACAAATTGCCCACTATAACTTCTTTAGTTTTTGTGTACAATATTGCACAAAACATGGTTTTAAATGAGGTTTACTTAATTCTAGTGAAAGCAGTCATATTTCAGTTTTATTTGTGAAAGTTCAACTCTTTAAACAATAAGAAAAGTAATCAACTAAGATTGTCCGTGAATAATAATTTTTGTTACAGTTTTTACAAAGATCGTGTGAAAAAGTTTTTAACACTAACCTTGAGAATGATTCAGAGAAAAATATATATTATGTTGTAGGTATGTACTTAGGTACTCCTACTTTTTTTAATGATTTTTTTTTCTGAATGACAGTTTGTTTATGTTACTTACTGTAAAAACGTAGAGTTATTTAAATGAAGTTGGGTTTTTTTTTTCATACAATTAGGTTAGGTAATCATAAAAATATACAAAAGGTAAATAATCCGAAATATAATTTACTTTATAAAAAAAATACCGCAAAAATAGGTAGCTAAAGCAAAATTTACCCAAACACTTGTAATTATTTAAATCTACAACACTAAATTTGATTGGCGTGTCCAATTAAGATTCCTGTAGACTCCATAGGTAATAATTGACGACCCGAATGGCGCAGCGGTAGTGAGGCTGCCTTACGTTCTTAGGGTCCCGGGTTCAAATCCCGGTCGGAGCAAATGTTTGTGTGATGAGCATGGGCATTTGTTTCCGAGTCATGGATGTTTATATGTATATTAAGTATGTATTTACAAACAAAAAGTATCTATGTAGTATATCAACTATCTGGTGTCCACGACACAAGCCTCGTTGCTTACTGTGGCACTGGATGGCGCTGTGTATAATGTCCAGCGATATTTATTATTATTTATTTATTATTTAATTACCAAACATTTCCAATTTTATCAATTATACTAAATTATCCAATAATCAATTATAGTATACTAGTTTATGCCCGCGTCTGTGTGCTAAATTTCATCTAAATCAGGTCAGTAGTTTTAGCGTGAAAGAGTAACAAACATCCGTCCATCCTCACAAACTATCGCATTTAAGTATGATATTGGTAGGATTAGTAGGATAGTCCCAAAATTATCAATTCATTAACACTATTAAATTTATATTCGGCTAATTATTTCTCCCAACTCTACAAACAATGAACGAAAATTTTCTTTCTTGAAGATGATTTACCTATTATTTTCTTTCTTGAAGATGGTATTTTCTTCCTTGAAGATGGTATTTTCTTTTCTGAATATGTTTTCTGTCCTTAGTACCGTCGCTTCACTTATTATTGTAACATTCATTATTGTCTGAACTCTCTTAGATACAGTGTTGAACAATAAGGCTATTTACTGTGTAGTAATTTCCTTTAGTTTATTATTTTGTATTGCTTTATTATACTGGTCGTGTTTTGTGCTTGTTTATGTGGAAGGCATTGTTTCTTATTAGGTGTTTATTAAAGGCCTATGTCCAGCAGTGGACGTCTTTCGGCTGAAATGATAATGATGTTTATTAAAGTTAATGCAATGTTATTTTAATTGTGTCTGTAATTGCGGTTATCGAAGAACTACTTACATTAAAAAAGTATGTTGTGAGTAGCGTGTTAGTATTTAGATGTCGTAAAACATGATGAAGATTTATATGTGAAAAGAAAGTGTTACTTTGTTTTTAGGAGTAAGAAAAGATTCTTATTTTGTTTATTACTTAGTTTGTATCAGACTGATCGCACTCTTGAAATTAATTATAGATTAAAAAAATATATTTATCTACATAAATGCGTACTTTTGTTTAAACACGTTGTCTTCTTCTTTACCGTGTGGTTAGTGCCTAACCTGGTGTCAGAGTTTTTATGCCGCCCATGGGCCTCTGACTTGGCTTTACATGTCGTCGAGAAATATCTCTCAGGCATGCTGGTTTCCTCACGATGTTTTTCCAATAAGTTGTAAAAAGGATTCTTATTATATACGAGTATATATATAGTATCTATTTAGTATATCAAGTATCTGGTGTCCACGACACAAGCCTCGTTGCTTAGTGTGGCACTAGATGGCGCTGTGTGTAATGTCCAGCGATATTTATTGATTTATTTATTGGGTTTTTAAACAACAATAGAAAACTTAATAAAAAATATTGTAAATAGAATCTTTAAAAAGCAACGAAGTACAGTTGAGTACCCAACTCTACCTACACAAATATAGTCTTCAAATATTTCGAATTCGATAAGCTTATTATTAAAATATATGCTAATATAAATCCGAAGCACCGACGCTTTATAAAATACAAATTATGCAACACGCAGATAGAAAGAGAATATTTTGTATCACAATACACTTAATTAATTTAACATATCATCAATTTACAACAACAAATGAGTGTCGAAGCTTTAAACTTCTTATTAATCACGGTAACTTTCCATTTTACTTATTACGACATTTCATAATTCAATAATTATCGTGTTGTCACAATTAACTACGTGATACTAGCGACAGTTGGGACGAGCTCGTCACGACTCGATACAAAGTTGAAACTATCGATTTATTACTCGCCGATCGACTCAAACATGAACTGTCAATATCGATTATGAGTTAACGACATCGCTCGATCTTCATTCAATCTTACAAAGCTGCAATCAAGACAAGGCCAATCGCTCATCTAAAACATATTGTAATCCAATAATATAATGGTTAGATTAAACGCGTGTTGACTCCAACGCCAACCTGACCTCCAGATTAAAAGGAACGAACAAATAATAGTATAAATAATGATCGAGTCGCGTCCGATACACTTATCCTTCTAGGCATAACATATTGCTTTTATAATATTAAGGCATTCCCGAAATATTCTCGAGGCTCGTTTGAATAAATTTTGTATTAATAAAAAATAAACGTCGGGTAAGGTGCTAAGAGGCTAACGAGCGTAATCCAAGTGTAAGTTATTAGTCGGTCCCGCGGCCGCATGCTGGGCGAGTCGTCCTCTCGATACCGCTCGGTACCGCTCGATATCGAGATGTTTATCGAATCTTTTGTCGGCTCCACAGCTGAGGTGTTACTCACAAAATTAGGATGTTAAATGTTTTGTCGATGACGCATACTCCCAGACTCTTTGTATACGAACTTTTTTGGGTTATAGTAATAGAAATATCAATAGGTTTTTTGTATAGTAAATTATAGATGATCACGTGTGAAACGTTTGGGATGGTTGGGTCGTTGCGATAGTATGAATTGATATGTAATGAGGTTCGCTGGTCGGTTATATTTTTGCTTGTTATGGTAATGTGCGGCAAGCACAAAGCAAACAAAGTTTCACAAAGCTGTGGGAAATATTAATATAAACTAAATGGCTTCCTATTATTTTAGACAATATCAGGTGTAAAACGATGTGTTAATCTAAGTACTGACTACAGTGTAGACGCGAAGGTTTGTGAAGATTTATGGCTGGATGTATTTTTGTTAATTACTTTTGAATAAATTTTGATGTAACTTTACTGTAATATAGCTTACTAGCTCATGCCGCGTCGCCCGCGTGTAGTTCGATAATTGTCCCACAGGATCATACTACCAGGATAGAAAGTATCCTATGTGTTAATCCAAGTTATAAATAGGCGAAACGACAAAAAAAACTAATTAGTCCGCAAGTTAGATTATCAGAAATATTTGACCCGTGTTTTTTCTTTTGTTACGTAAATCAAAATTGACGAAGATATGACGCTTTTAAAATTCTCAATACGTCACGCCTAGGTATAATATTTAGCTAGTTCTGACGTCACGAGCCCCCACTCCCGAGTTTTAATGCGTTCTATCGTTGTCAATATTCATTGATTTACAAAAACAAAAAATACCTGTCCATTAATTTCCAATACTCTAACTGACGGACTAAATAGATTTGCAATTTTTTTATACTGTCGTCATGCCTATTATGTGTATGCTAAATTTCATACAAATCCGTTCTGCAGTTTTTGCGTGAAAGAGTAACGAACATACATACAAACTTTGGCCTTTATAATGTCAGTGTGATACTTTACCTCAGAATCAGTGGCGTGTCTAGGGGCTAACAATACGCCAAGCAGACTGTTCATCAACTCTAACACCATGAAGAGTTTTGCTTTGTAGGCTTGTTTATATGTGCCACTGCCCACTACTCAGAATAACAAACATGGGTCAAAAGATATTGTGTAAATAAATGAATTAACGCGGACGAAACCGCGAATTTAAGCTAGTACTAACTCACGCTGTCTTCCCATGGAGGTATGCAGTACTATCTGCTAGTAATTAGTATTATTGTGAACACTGATAGCTTGAGTCATTTGTTTACAATAAAGTAGGCGAGAAGTTTATTGCTTGTTTTTAAGTTATCATTTTTAATTGTAAGTTTAAGTACTTTATTGTTTTACATTTCTCATAATCTGAAATGTGGGACTCGTATGTGTCACGATGACCGATGAATTCATTTTTAAGAGGAGAAAGAAAAGCATCACTTGTTCTATATAGCTAGTAACTTATTTATCTAGCTTTTAATTCGAAACTGGGGGCCTAAAATGCATATAAATAGGAAAATAATATGACAAATTGACAATTCATAATATTGACTGCGTCTATTACCATTTAAAGAATTTTAACGTGATTCATTATTATGATTCTGATAAAGCAGCCATTTTAAGCCCCCTGATCTCTGTAGTTTATTCATCATTTACATTTGATGTTTCTTAGAAAAATCCCAAACCGCAAAATCAAGTTGATCATTAAAACGAGGCTTTATGTTCAGTTCGAAAGTGACCTATGAATGTATGATTAAGTTTACGTAACTGGTTAACATTTTTTTTTGTTAGGCATTTATTTTTGTACACAGTCCCTACAATGTGTATAATAATAATAATCATTTTATTATCAGGGAAATAAGGCCCATAGATAAAATAAAATACACAAAATACATTTAACAACAATAATATACTAATACATATTTTAAACCTTATGAGAACCTTACCTTACCTTAAGGGTATAAAGTAAGTAGGTACCTAGTAACAAAAACAGATGAATTCAGGTCTGTATACCCGTGATTGTTAATTCCGTGATTGTTAATAGGTTTGAGTTTTGTTATTAACAATCACGGAAGACATCCCGTAAGTGACAATATAAGTTTAGTTTTCAACCGAGAAAGCTTAAAACAGTGTTTGAATTCAGGCCATTTTTCAACGACGAACTAAACTGAATACAACGCGGTAAGTACTTAAACTCCGCGTTTGTGCCGTTATTGCAGAGTAATAATTACAATAATTGATCTTAGGACATTTTCATTTGATACAATTGTCAAATTAATGTAATTAATGCCTTCAAAAGTCTGTGTGAGTTCAAAAAATAATTTATTAAAACTTTATGCACAAGTAAAAACTGTACACCAGTCTGCCATAAGGTGATGCAGAGACCATAGAGACAATACACAGTAGGTGCAATAACAGAACTTACTAAATGTTTTTGAAAATGGAATTGCAACAAGATCAAAACTCCTTGCAAAACAGAAAATGAAAGCTTAGTGCTTACCTAATTACGATTTCATCATAGAAATGCCAAATTAAGTTGTACATTGATTAATATTTGTATTTCTAAGCGATTCTTTCATTTTACCATAATTATTTTGTAGGTATAGATTTTACGGCTAAAGGCGACATTAATAAGGTGGAATTGAAATAACTGAAAAAGGTCATTGAACTCAACACTTTTAACAACTTTTAATACGAGACCAAACACGAAATTGCGATTTCTGGTTTTTCACATTGTAATAGTTTTATACTATAATTTTACTATTTAATTCCTAATTCCATTAGGTACCTTTTTCAGTGACTTCAATTTTTTTTTGCACGAAACCCTGATATTTTTTTCTCAAATAAAAGTAACCTTAAACAAAGTTCAAATTTGAAGTTCTTGTATGAGTTTGACATAATCAAGTATGTCGCAGAGATCAAGCTATCTTCTATGAAGTATATGCTACTTATAACATCAGCTATCTGCCAGTCAAAGTCCCGTCAAAATCGATTAGACGTTTCAGAGATCAGGCGGAAAAAACAGACAGACAGACATTTTTTTTTACAAGTACCGTATACACTTTCGTATGCATTCAGTAAAAAGCTGTTAAGTATTTTGAAATTACAAGCAGAAAAACAGACACTTCAATTTTATTTATTTGCATTGATATTTCCTGTAATTTCCCGTAAACTAAATAAAAATGGATGAGATTAAGACTTTTCCGGGGTTGCTGATGTCGTAGGTCAGCAAAAATCATAATTATGATGAGCATATTGTGTACAAGATAGTTATTTGTTGTATACTTAATTACTTATTTGAAAAACAATGAAAAGCAGAAAGTTGAGGTTTGCAAATAAGATAAAGGATCACCACTGCTTAAACAAGGAATTATTCAACTAAGTAGGTACACCATTAGCTACTAAATTGTAAGTCTAAATAATAATATGGAAGAAAATGTTTCACAAGATACTACTTCATTGAAAAGGCCATAGGAACTTAACTAACCGTTACAGTTAACCATGAAATTCCAAACTTGCTTCCAACGTTTCCCAACAACACTGATTTCTGACCCATTATTTTACGGAATCCACTTTTTTCTTTACCGGATTACGGAAAACGTAGAATTTGTTATTTTTTCCGTGAATGAATGAAAACAATTGCTCATCTCGTATCTGCTTGAAATGGTCTCGACGCAAAGCTAATCGATTCTTTTTTCGAACGGGGAAAGAAAAGTCATTCGTTCTAAAAGCGGGAAACGATGCGCTGTTTTTTTTTTAATTACTGAGGAATAATGTTTGTCTCTGGTATGGCTGTAGGAATTCTATTTCAGTAAGAACCAATGATATTCTAGTTAAGTAAGAACGTAATGTTTTGTTGATTGATTTAGTTTTTCTTATAAATATGTAGGCGTAAATATTGAATTTGAAATTTTATCGGTAATTTACCTAACTTGATTTTGGTTTTGCTATATTTTTACACAAAAAAGTGATGTTCAGTATAGAGGGAAACAGAAGATAGCAAGAAGGCCTAGTTTCAAAGTTACAAATATCCAGCTAATATTATAAATGCGGAAGTTTGTGAGTATGGATGTTTGTTGAATGTTTGTTAAGTACTCTTTCACGCAAAAACTGCTGAACGGATTTGGATCAACTTTTGCTTTTAGTTTATAACATGGATTAACACAAGGGATACTTTTTATCCCGGTAGTAAGATCTCTTGGGACAATTATCAAACTTCACGGTTTGGAATAACATTGAGTGAAAATCATATAAAAACCATTATCAACTTACTTATTAAGTATTGTGTATAACTTTTTATTTGCTGCACAATGTTTTATAAAAAAAACTCAGATCTTTTACAGAAATCACAATATTTGTTAAAATAAGAGAGTTAAAATGAGAGTAGCGGTGGCCCAGTGGTGGCGGCCCCGACTTACGAACAGTAAGTCGTGGGTTCGAACCCAGACAGGCGCATTACTTTGTGTAATTTATTTCATCACCACTGCTCTCAAAACGGTGAAGGAAAACATCGTGAGGAAACCGGCATGTCCTAGAACCAAAAAATTCGAAGACATGTGACATCTACCAATTCGCACTGGGCCCGCGTGGTGGATTATAACCCATTCCTTCTCATAGAGAGGAGGCCGTATCCCAGCAGTGGGAACATTAATAGGCTGATGATGATGTTAAAATAAAAAACACCAACGACCGTCACAATAAACGATATATAACCGCAACAATTCAATAGGCAATAACTGTCAACAATCGTTTTAACCGGGCAATAAATTACCCAAGCAATAAAACAAAACAAACAAATTTTAATGAAAAAAAACAAACGAACAACAATAACATAGCTAAATGGACTAATAAACTGAAATCAGAACTAGTCAAAAGAACATCAATAAAGGGATAGTAGCGAGGGGAGATTCCGCTGCAATGGAACAACGCATAAATTACACTATACTCGCCCCTTGAGCTTAGCAAATAGGACTTTCTATAATTTAGTAGATTTTAACTTATTTTACAGGAAACTTTGTTTTAATAGAGATGTATTCAACATTTCGGATGTAATGTGGGGTTTTTGTATCTCTGAAAGTCTTGTAAACTAAATAATTTGCATTAGAAATAAGTCGTCCTTTTATCATTTTTTTTTTGTGTAACTTTTAGAATACACATAGAAATTTAAACTAGATATCCTTATTTATATTGCTACACAAAATTAACAACCGTAAAATTTAATTTAAAAAAAACCTAGTCACGTAATTCAATAAGGGAAAGCGCCGCCATCGCGCCATGGCGTCTTGCTCAAGCTTATAAAAACAACATCATTACATCAAACAAGTGACAAAAGACCAAAAATGTTGGTAATAAGGCCTATTAGTCAAGTCGTCGGGCAGTCGCAAGGTGTGCGAAATGTAACTGAGTCGGGTACGAGCAATTTCAAGGGTCATTTCCTCACACACCCAACGTAAGGGGAGTGACGAGACCGCGTTAAAAATAAAACCAAAGATGCCATGTTTTTAGACCTGAGTCTTGTCTGCCACCGCACAGCTGTTGTTTAAATTGATACTGTAATGAAGTACTCACTGTGTATTACCGAGAATACAGAGGCTTTTTATTGTCCTTTTGCATGAAGAGATCTTAATGTGTTACGTTAATCCGTTCATTGTAGATATAGCTTGTTTTACTAATTGTGTACAACTTCAAACTTTAGCAATGTAGGTGCAAAACGACGCGGCCTAACAGCTTTTATAGCCATTTCCGTAATAAGCACATGTGACAAAGGCCCATTAAAAGTTGATTACACCCAAAAATAGAGTCGCGTCATCACATCTTGCGGCGCACGGCGCGTGGCGAATCGTGCGTCGCGTGCCCCAAAACACGCATTTGTCAAATTCGATTCGCTTTTTTACTATTTACTTTTTTCATAGTGCACCGTTTTGGCCCATTCACCCCTTCTGGAAATTGGTCACGGGAGACTTGTGTGATTTTCTGCCAATATGTCCTCAAGTTAGCGGTTTATTGGATGTTTGGCAGGTTCCAATTGGCCCCTTGGGCGAAAATAAATATCTTGTTGTCACAAAACGCGGTAACGGTAACGAGCATCAACTTTACAGCTGTTTATTTTAGCTTATTCATTTGCAAAGATAATTTTTATAATGATATATTCTTGCCATATATCCTCGGCTTCAGTAGTCTGTAATTAACAATCATAAAACACTTTTTAAAGTCATCAAGGCTAATAATAACTGCGATGTAATTTAACTATAAACAATAATAAAGACAGTATTTTATTATGATGAAATTAAGTGAAATCTCTTTGAGCTCCGACATTGTATGAAAAAAAAGGAATTTTCCTTGATAAGTTAAATGTCAATAATATTTTTCTCAGATAACGAGGAATGGTGATATTATTTTTTATATATTGAAACAAATATTTCCTTGTTACAATTCTATTGTTTTCCATTTTGTGACGAATTGATTCAGCCGTTTATAGGAGGTGGCACAGATTTTGCGTGCGACCATTAGAAAAAATGTCACCCACGGAGTTTTTTTCCTCTACAAAAAAAAAACAAACAACTAATTTCATGCTCCAGTATGTTTTATGAATAAATTAATATCATTTTATCAGTTTAATGTTCGTTAGAATGTTTTATTGATGTAGTTATTTGGAGCTGTTTTTGCATTAGAAGAAATTAGGGCCGGCCGTTTTTTTTTACTACCTACATTAGGCGAAGTAGTTCTCACAGTTTTTTTTATATAACATAGAATATTGTGGGAACATTGACTTTTTCGCATTGTGATTATGTAGTACCTATAGGTATACATAATGGGTGTAAAAAGACCCTTAACGAAGCCGAAAGGCACTAGTTCTCCCCGTCATTGTGATCAGTTTTTTGTTCCAGATCATACCTGGGAAACTTTTAGTTACGGAGATATTGGGGGTCAAAGTTTAAACTTTATCCCAAGTTTTTTTTAAATACATGTTTTTAATGTAAGATTTTTGCTTTAAACACCTCTGCGACCCCCGTCTATTCAATCCATCCATCAGCACAATGTTTTGAGTGCGTTACATTGAGTTCTACCGTAAAACGTGATTTTTCACCCCAAAAAAAAGTCGTTTCCCAGCAATAATTTTTGCTTAGAGTTACTTAGTTTGATGTACAGAATGCTTGGTTGACGGCTTCGTGAAGGGACCGTTTACACCCTGATTATGTTATCAACATCAGCTAACAGTCTGTGCTACCCATAAACCGATCAGTTTTTTCGATACAAGAAATGCTCTAATTTTAATTGAAAGAAGAAAATAAAATACATAAACGTGCTATGTTTTAGTTTTTTGTAAGTTTAGATTATTTAATTTTTTGTTTCATATATTTTGTTATTTACAGAAATAAATATAGATGGGTCACATGCATCTAAAAAAAAGACATTTTCATTAATCTATTTTAAAAATCTATGTAGATTTTCCCCCCTTGTATTTCAAAATCGGAACCACAGCAAATTACCAAACAGAAGTGCAAATAAGACCCTCAAACTGTTTATCCAAAAATTAATCCATTTTATCTCAAAACAAGCAGATAATCCCATTGACTGTAACATATTGCTAACCCTGAGAACGCGCGGGGGTGTGAGAGACCCCGCACCATAACTAACCCTATTAAAAAGTGGCTGCAACCCTCCACTGTATTAATGTAGCATAAAATTAACCCGCGCGTCACGCCCGATGCGTGCAATGTTTAAATACGACATTTCTGGTTAGGGGTCCAAGGGACCGTTAGGATTTTTGGTCAGCGTTAGGTGGATCATACTTTTACTTTTAGGTTATTTTTTTTATTATTATTTAGTAGCTGGCTTTCACGGAAATAACCATGCATTGTCATAAACAGTGAGTCATAATAATTGAATTATAAAGATGTTAGAAAGATATTAAACGAAACACATTAAAAATGCTTCAGCATTAGCAGATCCTATAAATTATTATTTATTTTTATTATCTATAAACCTACGATGCTGAGGGGATTCAGGATTCTGAAGAATATCCAAAGTGAATTTCAGTTTCAAAAATTACATTGTCTGTTTCACGTTCGTTTTCTTTCATATAATTACACAAACAAATACCTCTGAGTATTATTATGTTATTCTACAACAGATATTTAAGTAAAGGTGCAATCTTTAAGGCCTAGTAAAGTGGCATTATGTCACAGACAGGTGTATTACAGATGATTAAACTTTAGAACAACCATTTGCCTAGCTTTCAAAACACTTCAATACAAAGCATTAACTTCCTTTTATTAAACCAGCCCTGTCATAACACAAAAATAACTTATTCCAACATTACATCTCGGCATCAAATTAATTAAGATATTATCAGCAAGACAGACTTCAAGCCCCACCAGTAATGATAATAACACAAATAAATAGTAGCGAAGTCGTGTCAACTCGTGTCACAAGTCGTGTCAATAGATAATTTCCCTTTTGTACCGTTCCGCGGTGTCCGCGTCTCGAGCCCTCAGCGGGCAAAGGGTTAATGTGTTAGTAAACAATGCTGTAGTGTTAGTGAATTAATTAAGTAGACGGTGGTGTCGATACTGTTGTGCACAAACTAAACTTAATTTAGGCTATTGCTATCTTTTACTAAAAGGCAGTGCGAGATAAAGACGGCTATAGCTATGAACTAAGTTAGAGATGTCAAACTAGTTTAAGCCTTGCGCTTCACCGTGTTTTTACGTGCACCCTTCATTTGTATGGAAATTTTAGTTCCAACTAAATTTGACAGCTCTAAATTACGTCCGTCTCTTTCTCGTTTTATTAGAGAGAAAAAGATAGCAATGGCATATATTAAGTTTAGTTTGTGCACAACAGAATCGACACCAGTAAGTTGGACAGTTGTGTGGTAATCGATTGTCGTGGTATGGGCATGTGATGCGGAGGAATGAGGAAAATGTCGTGAGGAAAGTTTTGAGTATGAATGTGGATGGGTATATGAGTAGAGGAAGACCAAAGAAACGATGGATGGACTGTGTGAAGAATTATATGGCGCGAAAGGAGGTGTCTGATGAGATGACGAGTAATAGAGAAGTATGGAAGAAGACATGCTGCGCCAACCTTAAATTAACTGAGATCAGTTGATTCGTTTAATAGTTCAGTTGATTCGTTTAATAGTTCAGTCGATTCGTTTAATAGTTCAGTTGATTCGTTTAATGTCGCTTAGTTTAGTTGGTTTTAACAATAACTAAGAGAAAATGCAGGGATCTCGGCCACGATTGGTGATTCGATAAGTTACCTACGACAACCTATTACATAATATGTTATTCAGTCATTGCTAAGGTGTTTGTCTGCCATGACCATGCTATGAACGTATCAGGGGCCCTACTCTCCAACGCTTCGTCCGTATATTCGGTTCTATCCGTCTCTCTCGCGCACGTCTACAGATGAGTGCGAGTGATAGAGACGGATAGATCCGAATATACGGACGAAGCGTTGGGGAGTAGGGCCTCAGGCACGGAAAGAAACATGACACGGACTAAAATGCCCACTAGAACGTATCAACAGCGTATACATCCGTTTAGAACGGTCATCATGCGCTGTTAAACCCCTTTTTCTATGTATTGAAGTAGCACCGTCGCGTGCCTTGTACGGAGCGTCAACAATAAGAAATATTTGCACGTAATTTTTTCTTCACTTAATCAATAAAATACAGTACTGTCAACCCAAGAAAAGTATTAAAAGTTCAACTACTGCTTGTCGCACAAAAACAGTATTAAACTCCAACAATTTTCTACGACAGTTCAAACGTCCGTAGCTGTCGCGGTCATGATGTGACGTCATTATCCACAATCTGCCTTGTTTACATCTATTTTTTTTTTGGCCTTAATAAAATAATTTTACTAATTGATGGGCTTTATTCACGTAAAAATTGCAATAACAATATTATAATAAAATTTTAGTGAATCTTTAAGCACTTTTCAATACCGGCGTTATCGAGGACGATGCGTTTTGAGAGTGCGTTCCGTTTCACCAAAAACATGCTACATAAAACAGTAAATTGTAAAATAAGTGATGTATTATAAACTTAAACAAGTGTACCACAATGTTTTATGAGCCAATACAAGGCATTTTTCATAAATAAAAATAGTTTTGTCTTTCATGCATATTCCCTATTGCCAGCGAGAATATTTTCCGATGCCGATACGCTACGTCCATGGTGTTGGTTGGTGACGGAACGGTCTAGTCATAGCCTGGGCATCATAGTTCCATTCTTTTCAATATACAAAATATTGTATTGCCTGATATGTTCATAGCTCGGTCAAGGTATGGTACAGTGTAGTGGACAGAATCCTTTAAACGAAAATATGTACCTTGCAATGTGAGTTTACCACAAAACCTACAATACGCCTTCCTGTATTTACATAGTATTAATTACTTACAAACATAACTTGTGAAGTAGCAACTACAAATCTCAAGGTAGTAACTGCATAATTAGTGATAAAATGTCACAACACCTCAGTGACAACTTGTCACAACTACGCATAATTATTGCCTTTGTGTCAGTTCTGTGTTTGTATTGAAGTGACAGATTGTCACAACTTATGTCGAGCTATGGGAATAATGTGGATCAACTTAACTGGTTTTCACAATAGTAAGTTGAGTTTCTCGTTAAGTTTTAGCCGGTACTTTGTTATTTTTTTAAACTTGGTAGGTAATTTATCAGCAATCATTTATGCGATAAAATTTTATTTGAATTCAGTATGTACATTATTTACGAATCTATTAAAATAAAACTAAACTAACTAACTTAAACTTAAAACTTAAAAGATGGCGTCATAAAACTCCTCCCCAACACTATCAACTGGTAATGTCCCCAAGAGACTGGCGGCGTTACCACGCTGTATGGCAACGCTAAGCCTTTGGCCAAGGTAAAAGCCAGCCCTAGGTCACGGGAAGTGTCAACTAGGCGTTTTGAAATTTCCTTGAAAAGGCTGTGAGCGCTCGGACCCCGAGTCCTATAGTTTTATGCGATTAAAATAAAAATAGTTGGCTTTGACAGGTACCGTAGTAACTTGACAAAAATTAGCACATTTTTATAAAATCTTAATCAACATAATAACATCACGCCTGCCGAAGGGGTAGGCAGTTATCTTAATCAACCCTATTTTATACACGGTTTTATGCCTACTGAGCTGTGAGCATTATTTTTCTTTTTGATGGTACGTAGGTACTGAACGATACTCTTAAAAACCAGAGATCAATAACTCGATTTATTATAAAGTTTAGATTTGTATTGACACTGCAAAAAGTACTACAGCGCCATCTATGCCACAAATGGAGAACTAACAACAGTTATCCGCGACAACTGTTGGGTAGTAGCCCACCAGAGTCCATACACAACACCGGTCTGGTCGGATGATCCTCCCTTTTCTATGGAGTATTGAGGAAGTTTACACCTTGTTTTTCATACTCCTAAAGATTTAAAACCGTCCTCTTGGAATCGAGATACAAAGTTTCTGTTTCAGTCTTGAATTCTCGACCTTACTCAATCAAGTACTTAGGACATGAATTTAAATGGATCAGAATTAACAGGGAAGCATTAATACTTCAAAAATCTTATATACATTTCCTTTGCCCAATATTTTTCAAAAAACGAATCCCATTATCGTTTGACAGTTGGCACTCCTAACTTTGGTGCGACGTCAGGCGACATGGCCGCGGGCGCCTGATCTATTGCACCCTCGGGAAGCCACCATTGTTTTACAGTAACAACCACCATAGATTACATAATAAAATACACTTGTTCGCTTTGAAAACATTCATAAAGTGTGGTTATGGTCAATTGGAACTGATATAAATGGTCTTAATGATGGACAGTTATTTAGAATTTTGCTCTGTGTAAAGTTTTGTTAGTTTTCATATTTTCAACTCTTAACGCTTTTTAAATATAGTTTTGTCTCTTTATCGTTTGAAAGTAACAGAGACAGAATGATAATTTTTATTATGTTTTACTCTAAACGTAATGGGGTAGATGACACACCAATCAATTGAGATACTTTTTAAGAGCTGTCAAAACGCGGTTCTCTCATAGATTTTGTATGGCAATAGCTAACTGTGACGTCACTGTTTATACAACTTAATTACTCAACTATTTATTGATTTCAAAGCAACTAAAATCGAATTAGGCAATTAATTGAAAATATAATGTATAATGTTTTCAGGCCCAAAATAAAGCGTTCTTTTTAGAGATTTTTTGACTTTTTGTCTGGGAATTGTTGTTTTATGGTGTCATCTACCCTATTACTTAGTGATTTGTGGTGGAAGTAGGTCCTTTAGATACTTACTTGGTTTTTGTTTTTGTAAATTTTGTAAATATTATAAATAAAATATGTAAATATTATATTGTAGCCAATATTGTGTAGCAGAACAGTTATGTAAAGAAAAGAGCTTCCAAAAGATACGAGGGTAAATAATAAATAGATACTTCCCGGAAATATGATAATTCTCAATAATACCAAAGAGAAAATCACAAGAACTATCATATCCAACAGATAGTTAATCCTTCTCGAAGAAATTGTAATGTTTCTATGAATAGTAATAAACTTTTAAGATAACAACTTAGTTGTAAGAACAGCAAAAGATTAGATGAAACTTTTCCTCATAAACTAATTATTATGTTTGGCCAATGCAGCCGACAACAGATGATTAAATAAGTCGAGCACAGATACAACAAACTGACTTGGCTGAATTATTGCTCCCGCGGGAATCGCCACAGATAATGTAGGACCGGAGTTAGAAACTTTGTACGCAAAAAATAGTGATGTTATGATACGAAGTAATATTTTAGTTTATTCGAGGAAATAAGGAAACTATGTAGGGAAAATGTCTGTATCAGTTTACAAAGTTGTTTTTCTTTGAGGAGTTACTGGCGTAAGAAGTTAAGAGAGTAGATGTTAGGTATGAAATTAAGGTCAGAAAAAATAAAATTAGGTATTCACGGAAACTGAACGATTTCAATTCATTAGCATTTTCATCCAAACTAAAGAAAAACCTAATAGATAACTTTTAACCTGTATTTCATGGTGTAAGTATGTTATTTTATACAGTACAACGAAACAGAGTTTCAGTTTCAGTGACAACATTGAACCACCAAAAAAAAATACATTTGTAGAAATAAATTACCTTAATTTTCAATAATGTCAGTCATCTAATCATCTACTGAATGAATTATTCATTACATTTCACTGAAGTGGCAGCTAAAATGTGAAGCAAGTGGAATGCAAATATGCCTACATAAAAATGAACCGGGCATTTTGCCCCATATAAACTGTAACTTATAAACATAAACGGTATGCTGATTATTTGTGATGATTAATTTCGCAAACAAAAAAAAGGATTTTTTATAACAAAAATTATCTGAGCTCTTTTTCTGCATTATAATTATGTTGGCACTTAGGGTAGATAGTTTGCACCACCTGTCATGTTAGACATACCTAAATACCTTGCAAGTTGCAACCGGGCATGCGTTGACTCAGAATAATTAGGTTTTTACTTCACACCCCAAGGCAAAATAGCGATAATACTTGATATCTTTATAACGATAGTACAAGATCAGGATTTATCGATAAATCCACGCACCCTAATAAATTGGAGCGCATCACTGGCATCGATATGTTTACCGGCGACGCGGGAAGTCACTAGGGAGTAATCCCCTAATAATTATTGCGGTATATTGTAAGCTGTGCGTACAATAAATTGGCTGCTGCTGGCTTTTGGTGATGACGTAACTATAGGATCTCCCCAAAACACATTAGTCTTGTAAGATAATACTGTATGGTTATGTGGCGAGAGTCAGACCTGAATAATACCTTGGGATTAATAATTTAAACTTTCGAAGAGTTTATTTGATTGAAACTTTTGATTAATTGTGCCTGTAGCATGAAAACTACATTTTCAATTGAACATTTCAGTAACAAGAACTTTAGAATCACGTTGAACAAGAAAGCCATAAATTCAAATAAATGTTACGGTAAAATAACAAAACTAGACTATTTGACAAACCTCTAGAAATTATAACAGATGTTTATTTATTATTATTTAAATTACAACTATTGTTAGGTTGCTACATAAATTTTACTTAAATTACCTGACATTACTTGTAGCGCTTGAATCCGTGAAGCATTTATTTGATTATCGTCAGAGCTCGCGACAATGTACCATCAATTTGCACGTAGACCGCAAACTATGAACGTTCGCCAATTGGTTTTCGTAAATCGGTAATAGTTACGGCGGGCGGTAAACGTGTGACAAAATGCTTTATTACCGCCACGAACATGAGTTACTGTATATCGTGAGTAACAACGTTATTTACTGAGAACGGTTTTCTAAGGTTCCAAAAATAATGGAAGAAAAAAACAATATTGCTTTATTGCTTTTTTACGTTTATACGTAACAAATTAAGTCGTAGCTGGCTGTCAAAGAAGGTTTAGTGATTCATCATGAAGTACGTGAAATCGTAAAGTAACTCTTAATAGCCCACAGATGACAGCAAATCGATAATTCAAAAAAAAAATCTCACTATGCTCATCTTTATCGCCGAGCCAAATGTACCTCAATCCATCCAAGTCGTCGGCAATCAATATTGTTTTGGTAAAATATTAAAATTTGATTACACCTTATTTTCACGGCCATAAAATAGCGGTTGGAACGACTGTGTATAAAGTATAGTAGTATCAATTTATCATGTTTCAATCTCGAAAGCGGAGGTGGCCGCGGGCAATGTGATCCGGCATGTAGATGCGCCACAAAATATTACACGTCGAGGATACCGTGAAAAATAGTTTCTATTCACGGTTTTATGTAAAAATATGTTTATGTAATGCTGATGTAATCGAAACTGGGGGTTTGTTGTGATGCTTCTTTGTTGCTTTAGGAAATTGAAGTGGAAATTGAGATGGAGAGGGAGAATGACGCCTAAGAAAAGATGAATAGGAGAAGAAAAAGATGGATTGTGTGAGGAATGATAGGAAAGAGAAAGAAGTAATAAGTGAAACTAAGATACAGGAAAAGGCCGTTTTTAATTTCATAAAGCTAAATCAATAAGTAGTACTAAGTGAGCAGACAGTCTGTCGACCAATTGTACAGTAATATTGAAGAAATCCAATAATTTGCTTGTTCCATCATTTTCAGACATAAATACAACCATTTATACTTCGTAATCATTGCAAATAACATATGATTACGTTATTATAAAACTATTAACTAACGTTAACTAAAAACCACATGTTTACAAACCGGAATTTCCATTTCCACTTTAAACAATAATGTCAAAAGGAAGTAAGTAACACTGCAACATAATTGAGTTGAGCCATTCTTATTGTTAATAGGCTTTGATGTCCGTAAATGACATGTATATTGCTATTAATTTGAAAAGTCGTGTTTAATAATCCTACATTATGCCAGGGGGCTTACCACCACGTCTGATAGCAACATTATTTTATTCTTACTTCAGTGCGGAACAGGGATAGAGCTATACGTTCTGCCTAGCTCCATCTCTTTCTAGTTTAATGGAATACTGCTATAAGAGGTGGTGGGACAGTTCCAGTAGCTGGTAATTATAACGTGGTAAGAAAAAACGGAGACGAAACAATTAACTAAGAGCAAGGCTAAGATATTAATTGTGTTGTAGCAAAACTGTAAATTGATGATTCGATAAATGTCATGGAACAATAAAAAGTTTTACAACCTCCGCTATAGTAAGCGAGGAGAGCCTGTTTGTAAATCAATATTTTGATGTTGCAGTCAGTTTTTTTTTATTACAAAGAAAAAAATAAAATTACAAGTATTTAAGTATCTCTTCCATACTATTTTATATTGCATTGAAACATCAATTTTATGATTAAAAACATAAAAGTTGTCGTTGAATGAGTATTTAAAATCATTACCCAATTAAAAATATTTTCTATTTCATATCTTGATGACTTGTTTAATGATCATGTTATTGCATGTAGTTGAATTTATCAAAGCCTATTAATTGGCAATAAAAGTCTAAAATACAACAATATAATCACAATGAACTTATGACATAGTAATAATTACAGGTCATCAAATAAGTGTACAATACCTACTTAGATGAGATCAGTTCTTCCCAAACGCTAGGCAGAAGCGCGCGCATCCTTCTCTTTCCTTTAACTTAAAAAAAAAACAATGAAATTAAACAAAAAGTTTTTCTTTATGTTCTTAATTTTTCTATTCTTTTTTTGGTTCTTTAACTTCTCGGCACCAGTCCCCAGCTAAACCTCGAATTAAAAAAAAAAATACCTTAGATAACTGAATTGAATTATTTGTTAATACCAACACTACCAACTAGACATTTACATTAACTTCACTCTACCAAGTATTTATTTCACGAAACCTTCGCGTTAAAAGCCACAATAGTTAGGTAGGTTCTCTGTAAATAATCGCATTTTGTTTTTATCTGGATTTCTCAGTTTTTCCTCAAAAAAATCAAAATTATAGAAAAAACTTTGCTACAAGGGGGAAATAATCTTCATTTGAATTTTATTCTTCATTAAAATTTCCTTTTTTTTTAATATGTTTTTTTAATTCGCTCATGCGGTAAGCATAGATAATATATCGAAATTGAGGCCTGCACCTGACATGAACCCTGTAAGGGTAAGTAATCACTCAATCTAGACGTTTTGAAGAAAGTTTTGTACGGTGTATTGTACCGCGACATGCATAAATTCAATTAGTTGGTTCGCGGAACCCTGCGCCTGCGCTCAGCCAGCTTCGCTAATGAAGCCACTTTTCGTAACCAATGTCTTCATCCAACGCTGCAGGGATGTACTGGATAATCAAGTATTTTTTTCATGAAAAATGTTTTATCAATTTTCCACAAAACAAAAATATGTAGTACCTACCTAAGTAAGCTTTTAATTATTTTCTGTACCTTAAATACGGCACAGAAGTTTTTATTTTGAGGCATATATTTCATTTAATTCTAACCTTACATAAAATTCAAATATACAACTTCAGTTTCCAGCTTTTATTGAAATCCCCGACATTCTCTACCTGTTAAATATAGAACTATTTCGCGATGAAAATTACTTCTTACATTCAATCTTAATCAAACTATCCTATTAAATATCGCCTCCTATTTTACAAGTAGGTTCATCCCTCCACCTTGTTACCTCGTCCCGCCAGTTATTCTCAAGTCCGCCTCTGCGATCTGTCCACGAGGCGTGTAACCGCCTATTTCGCTCAAAATTATAACTTTATTATTGCCGGTGATTTCCGAAATTAATTTCTCGGGATCGAAGCCAAATTACAGTGAGAGGAGAGGGTGCCCCACCGGCCATACGGCAATGAAGACATCTCGACATGATCCCGCATATTTAGCGATATAGGTATCAAGCAAACGTTTTGGTGATTTTTACAGCAAAAAATTGTTCTAGAGATTTCTATAGAAGTGCACAATATTTTAAATCGCGCAATAAGCATACCTGTTTCCGAAAGACGAAATTACTGCGTAAGGCGGTAAATACCGCAAGTCATTTCACAGCACTAACAATTAGCTACAACAACACATTACCGACCAGAACCCGCCATTACCACCGATGCTCTTATATTTGTTTTAAAACGAAACAAGCAAGACTTGTCATTATATCTGTATCATTACACCTTAAATCAGAGTAACCTCCAATTTAAGATCACAATGCAATATCTTCGACCATATTCGGCGTTACTTCGGCCCCGAACCGGCGATTTGAACGCGATTAACCAATTACCAACTTCCAATGCCGCAATTTTGAATTACACTTTCACGAAAAACGAGAAAATGGCCGCAACTATTTTAATTTGTTTCTCGAAAATTTCGTTGGCTAGTGTTAAGTGTAGGAAGAAATTATCGGCTTGTGTGATAACTTGTGTGTGTACTGATTATGTTGTTGCAACGGGATTTTATGACCGGCAAAGTTTCCAAGTTTTACACCCGAGTCCGCCCCTTGATCGACGATTGATTCTTGGAATAATGAAATTATAAAGCAATGCATCCAATATTTTGATTGCGCGCGCAATCTTTATTACGCGCCTGCCTCTGCATCCAACGATTTCTTACTGGTTATTTTATGATTTAATTCGTTTTAGTTTACGATTTTTATTAATTCTTAACGATAACTTTGTCTATGGTAGGGCGATAAAAGTTAAGCTTGATTGTTAAAGTTATTACGTATCTCGATCTAATTAAGAATCATGGAATGTTATGAGATTATAAAAGTATTAAGTTCTTAAATGTTGCTACTAGTGAGAATATTACAGACTTTGCAAAACTCTCTAAGAAAAACTGTAATGAACACAAAATGTCTAACTGCCCATAAAAAGATACGATGAAAAGCCTGAGTCAACAATATCTTATAAAATACTGTCCCCAAATATTACTACAATCAATGCAAAAGCTCGATGGAAGCAATCAAGCGAACCATAGATAAAGATAAGAATCTCTGCGAATATAAGTCATAAATTATCTATATTACAAGGAGGTCTGGTTTCATAGAGTATCAATTTCCCTTTACTGTTTCCGTAATAGAAAAATAAAAGGCATCACAAATAAAATCTCATTTATTGAATAGAAACATTTAATTCGGTCTGCGATGTCGTGCGGCGATAGTCTCTCTATGAATAAAATAAAAATATTGTCTTTGAAAAGCTCTAGTTTTGTTCATGTCGTCGTTTTTGTGCTTTAAGTTTGGAGCGTGGACTTTTGATATAATTGGAATTATCTTTCAGGCATTTTCTATTAGTGTTTTTGCTTCAATTTTGAAACCAAATACCCGGCACAGCATTGTTAGGTTAAGATCTTTGTCTATTGCTAAGGCAATATTCCAGCTACATTCTCATCATGAAAACTAAGTGAACAATCAAATTAATCATTCGATTGCCGCCGCGTCGTCGTAACGAAACAACAGAATGTAGCAGAATTATTAACTGAACGAATTTATAAACCGCGTTATACAGCCCTCAAATAGATACTTAGCAAGCCCCCCCTGTGACATTAAAACATTGAGCAGACTAAATTAAAGCGCGCCAAAACTGTTGTCTGCGGGCCCAAGGCGGTCGTTTGTTTTAATACAATAACCGACACCATCTCCTTCACTCCTCTCATTAGCCACATGCTTCTGACTCCCTCGCACGCGCGTAATTTAGCCTTTTCTCTTAAGGCGACAACGTAACGTATCGGCAGTCTGACAAGTAAAAACAACTAAATTAGTCTAACGGCAAGTGATTTCTGGATTAATTGAAAACATTCTGTTCTTGTCGAGGTGTGCTGCAAATAAAATTATAAACACTGCAATTACAACACTTCAGAAATACATTCGATATGATTTATTGCCTTGACTTTTTGTTCTGCTTTTTTGTTTTGATTATTTATAATTATACATTACTCAATTAAGGTAAAAACCTCCTTTACCATAATATCGAAGTAACAAAACAACGATACATCCAACGCACAACAGAAGCGCGTTCCTCTTAATCACTTCTAATTTATTTAGCCCCTCGGAGGACCGAGCGACTAATTTATAGCTATCCCTTTCCAACCCGAGGCGGCGGGCTTGCAGCCGTCCTGCTCTCCCGGGACCATTTTTAATTAAAATCACCGGGAGAAAATTAGAAATTATATTCTATTTTCAAAAACTTGCTCTGACGCTTTGTAGGAGATTATCTCTTTTTTATGAGCCCCCGGTCGCGGGTTTTGTTTAACTGCAGAGGAATTGGCTGAATGGACTTTGTTCCGACCACGAAGGCTTTTACGATTATGTCTTGTTCATTTCAATCCTGCTTCACTGATGATTGGAAATGTTTTAAGTTTGCTCGTTATGCTTTAACGATGATAGGTCTGAGCCCATTCCACTGTCATACGAGTTTTAGATGATAGCACTTCTGTTTAATTGCTAGGCTGTAACCGTTGGGACAGATGTTCAAATTTAATTTAATTCTTACAAGCGTTTCCTTCTTTAGCTATATTTATTGTCGCTGGTCAGATAGGACTGGTCTGTCTCTGGTAATTGATACGTTTATCTCTTCACCTCCAGGCTCAACAGGATGATGTTCGATCGAGTGTTTCTTTTAATCTCCGAGAATCGGATGTGTTTGACATGACTCTAAGAACCTACATAAAGTCTGTAGGACCATTGTGCTAGTTAAATTGATGACTAAAATCTGAGAAGGCGGTGTCTTTATTTGTTTTAATCACTTTATTTTCTCCGAAGCGCGCGTCTGAGGGCAGCGTGGCTAACCTGAAGCGGTAGTGGATTAAAGTTGGTTGTGTATTTACGACTTTGGTCCTATGGTGGATTGGTGGCAGGCCATCTTTCATGATAACCTACCGAAATTAATACCAAAATGATACGACTTTCAAGAATTTTCGAACTTTGCAACAAAACGTCTTACCGGCAACATGCGATGCAACTACTTAGTGACGCATTTACAGCCGTGACAAAGTGGTCGACAAATATATCATAAGCCAAAACAAAATAAAATCAATTACCTAACTGAAAATCCACCATCATTCTTAGACCATTATCGTCTTACCCGTAATTGGGTTATTGAGATCATGTAAAGGAGTCGCTCCATGTCAAATACTGGTACAACTAGACTGGAAGCCGACCCCAGAATACTTGTTGTAAAGGCTGTGATGATGGTTCTTACTGTCTCCCTAACCAGTGCCCTTCTTCCGCAGGTGGTGTCTGTGACGATGACGGTGACAGCGGCAAGCGGAGACGGTCGCGGACCAACTTCAACTCCTGGCAACTTGAAGAGCTGGAGAGAGCGTTCCTGGCTTCGCATTACCCTGATGTGTTCATGAGAGAAGCTCTCGCTATGAGGCTGGACCTTAAGGAGAGCAGAGTTGCTGTAAGTACCTAGAAATCTTACTACTGTTAGTTAGTGAGAATGGATGGATGATTGTTTGTTACTCTTTCACACAAAAACTACTAAAAGGATTTAGATGAAATTTCTCGAACAAATAGTTTAACTGGTTTAATAAATAAATAAATATAAATATCGCTGGACATTACACACAGCGCCATCTAGTGCCACACTAATCAACAAGGCTTGTGTCGTGGACACCAGATAGTTGATATACTACTACTAGTATATTTATATACATAAGATACTTTTTAGTCTGTATGGTGTCGGACGTAAAGAATAGCACCATCCCATATCTTCCCGTAGGTGTCGTAAGAGGCGACTAAGGGACTTACCAGAGAATGGGCAGCAGCGTTCTCTGTGCTTTTGTAACAACCGTACTGCGATCGCCAACCCGCCTGCCAAGCGTGGCGATTATGAAGCCCCCCCTTTGGGGGAGGCCCATGTCCAGCAGTGGACGTCTTTCGGCTGAGGTGGTGGTGATGATACTTTTTATCCCGGTATTATAATCCAATTACCGAACTCCACGCGAGCAACGCCGCGGGCATAAACTAGTAAGTTATATTTTTACTTATTGTAATTAGTTAACCAGTCCTCCCAAGGGGTTTTACTCAGTAACTGGGCTGTGGAGGTCAGATACTCAGTCGCTCCGTGTAAATATTGATATTCAGCTATATCGGGTTATACTGGAAACCAACCCCAACACAGTTGAGAAAAAATTGGGCAAGTGATTGTGAATATTATTGTATTATGAATTTAAGACAGGAATTCAAAGAGTTCCAATAACGTGGCAGCAATTTTATTAAAAGTATTTCCGAATTATTTATGTAAAATATGGTCTCAAAACATTCAAAACCTAGTGTTATAGTGTGCTTGTTATTCCATTAGCTTCTTCATTACGAAATCTATATCTAATACGAGTATTATAAAGCTGGAAAGTTTGTTTGGTTGAATGCACTAATCTCTAAAACAGTAGTTAGTATTAGAGCGTATTGAAAAAATATTTTATTGTCGGAAAGCCCATTTATTAAGAAAGGCTATAACATCACGCTACGACCAATAAGAGCGGAGCATCAAAAAAATTGTTTCAAAAACGGGGAAAAATGATTCATTTTTCCCCGCCTTTGCAAATTTGTTTGCGCCACATAAGAATGTGGCGCAAACAAATTTGCTCAGCGTGGCTCAGCTAGTCTTTGATATAATTAAACCAAAATGTCATCCACAAAAATTTAAGATTTACTGGTGAACCAATCCTTTCCTAAAACTCAAAGATAAAGGAGTGAACTCCATAACCACCTAAAACAGCTTCACCAAGGCTCTTAAAATACACAAGGCAGGAAGCGTACTCGTATATCAAAAGTAAACAAAATCGTACGACACATTTGACGATGACAATTAGCTACGGTGTTAAAACTGCACTCAATCCTTTGTAGTTTACACTTGGTGGCTATATATAACATAATTATTATATATGTTCGAGTATATTTAGTTCGCGACGAAAGGCGACGGTTCCACACCTCTAACGTCTTAATCCATCGCGGGTGGCTTTACGACGGCGCAGTTGTTAGCAAAGCGAAATAGCACATTTTGTTACGCACCGAATTCGGTTTGGTACGGAGTGAAGCTACCGATTTGTTACATGTAAGCTTTGACCGGAAGTTTTCGTATTAAGACGTTTGGTTGCTAATAAGCATGAGCTAAGGATCCGTATGGTTGAGGACCGACTGCAGACACCAAAGTCTGATAGTACAAGGTGTAAACGAACCCTTCACGAAGCCGTCAACAAAGCATTCTGTACATCAAACTTAGTAAGTCTCACGCAAAAGTGATTACTTTTTTTTTTGGTGAAAAAATCACGTTTTACGGTAGGACTCACGGTAGGAACATTGTGCTAATGGATACATTGAATAGGACGGGGGTCGTGGAGGTATTTAAAGTAAAGTTATATAACTTCAAAACATTTGAAAAAGTTGGAACTTTACCCCCAATATCTCCGAGCAAGCTCAGAGCAAAAAAAATATATCGTAATGACAGGGAGAACAAGTGCTGTCCAATGTCTTAGGCCACGCCCGTTATTTGCCATTACCGGTTTCACCGAAGGAAAGAAAAAAAAAAAGGAAATATACAGCATATTATTTAGGATTTCAATCCGAAGCAAAAACTTGTATATTTCTGTCCCATCACACCCAATATTTATCACACCTCCATTTCCAAAAACGGATAAGCTTAACGTAAATATAATCATGTCATCAAAATAAAGCAAAACATTACGGAGAAACCGATCTCATTTTGAGGAAAATACACGAACAAACACGACGTACGGGGCTCGGTACGTAAGGGTAAAAAGCTGAAGGTTTCCGTTCAATATAAATGAGGGACGATTTTCCCTTATTTTCCCCAAACCTTCGGAGGCTAAGCGGCCGCCGGGGACCGCGCGGTTCACCGCTTTTTATATAAGCTTTAGGATCCGAAATAATGTTCGACTTGAGATAATACAGTTTTGAATGGACGCCGTTTTGCGGCCAACCCTTGGCCGTATACGAATTGATGGCATTTTGTTTCGGCTTTACCTCTGAACCCTTTCTTATTATTAGTTTTCAGTAATAAGTCTTCTGTTTTGTTTTGTCTTCTTATTCCAAGATTATTTTGTGTAATTTAATGATCCTGTATTATCTGTTTTATTTTATGACCTGATAAAATTGACCCCGGGATTATCACTTACGTACAGAATGTACATGTTAATATTTAAACCTGATTATTTTCTGGAAATAATAATGCAAAACAACCATTGAGAAGATAAAGCTTATAATAAAGTTTTTTATTATATTCAAAGTACACCAACACAATATTTTCGCTTGAACAATGTATAAGTAAATCCATTTCTATAATCAGTACTAACGTCGATTGTATCCAGCACTTATCGCGGCGGATCTCGCTCTGAGAGACAGACTATCCCGCACCACTCCTAATAGTTGGTATAAATCAAAAGATTGCAATCTTGGCGGCACCCCTGGGATGCGAGCGAGACGGCACGATTGAATAGCATAGATTTAAATGGGCGGGTCAGATAAGGATGGCTGCAGATCGCGCGGCTCCGACCTCGTCCGCGTCGCCGCTCCTAGGGACGTCACAATTCGATTACAGCTCAATAAAGTTAAAGTGACTTGTTTGCGTCTGTAAAGTGGATTTTTTCCTCTTCTTTGATTTCTCTATTTTCTTTCGTTCGTTCAACGTCCCGGGTTGCGTTTGTGATTGTAGTATCGCAATATTGACTTCGATTTATGGTACCTTTAATATGAAAGTAAAATAATTGAGGGTTATGGATGTGTTTTCTTATAAAAGTAATTGAATAAACCAGAATGTCGCTGTGTTACTGGGCAGCATTAGATTGTACTTTAGATTTTAGAAGCGCTTTGATACGAGGAGATGTGGAATACATTGGAACATTAGTCAACTATTAAATAAAGATTTAGAGGTTCTGGAGAGACGGCAAAAGTAATCATGGTATTACATAACATAAGAGTTTCGCGAAGACGTTAAAAGCCCATTCTTTACCGAAAGTGGCACATTGTAATCTAATTTCATCCCTGCCTGACGTAAACTTGCGAAAACGGCTCACTCGCTCCGCCGTAAGCGCGGAAGTATCGACTTCATTTTAAAATTCATAGCATAAAATTTACATTTATATGCCAATTTCATTCCCTAACAGGGCGTCGGCGGTCGCACGCACACATCAGTATTCCACACACATCCGGCGCTGGCTGGGTACACCCCAAAAGTAAAAAAAAGAAAATATTCTTACATTCTGTGCTCGGTTGGGAAGAAAAAAGAATGGCGCGAGGTTTAAATATGGAACACTAAATGGAACGCTTAGGCGACAAAATGCGGATAGAATATAAAATTTAAGGAGTGTCGTGTGTCCCTGTTGCTCCCCTGCGAGACGCGTCGCTCCATCCCTCTCGGCGCTCGTCGCTATCAAACACGGGCCGACTTTACCGCCGTAGGCTTAGCGGTAAAAGATAGACATGAGACCTCTACAGGGTTGCTCCCGAGGCGGTGAATTATCGTGCATGAATAATTTTCTCACTGGCAAACAAGATTTGCTTCGTATTAAATTGCCTTAATGTAATTACTGTGCCTAATGAAATGCGGTGTTTCACATACGGACAACCGTATAATTTAAACATTAAACATGTATAAACCGGAGTTGTCATCTACGTTCATTCATTAATTTGTGAGGCGACCCTTCGATGTAAATTACCTACTTGGTGCTGGATTAAATATATTCGTTCTTGAACACCTAAATTGATAATAATTATGTGGCATGAATTTAGTTAACAATGAAAAACGATAATTTGCGGATTAAATCTTCATGCATTCAAAAGTATTTTTGATTAATAAAAACCCTACCATTTCTGTTAAAACCGAAATCGCAAACGACAGACAACCCTATTAGAAAACGCTAAGCTTGCAATTCTGGACGAACTTGCGAAATTTATATCCGTCTCTGTCACACATGCACTTCGATATCAATTTGTGTGCTGAAAGGAAAGAGACAGCGCGATAACTGAAACAGCGCTGAAACCTTACAGTTTGTGTTCACGGAATTGTTTACCAGGTTGTTTACAAATCTGTTTGTTTCAGGAATACTCTGTTTGAAAACAAATTATTTTCTTTTACTTCCGGTAGTATTATAGTACTACATAATACGTTAATATATTACCTACTCGTAAAATAAACACAAATTGAAGTACGTAAGAAAGAGCAGTGTGTTTGAAAGAATAGAGAATATTGGAAAGTCTAAGTACTTACAATGCAGACACAATAACGTTACTTAGCGTGATAATGTCAACACCCTTTTATATGCCAGGCCCACTATTTGCAGCCAGCTTGTTTTGTTCCACTAGTGGGCAAAGGCCCAATTTTTACTCATATCTTCCCATTAAGTCGCCCGAAATATGTATTTGTTTTGAAAGTGCTGTGTTGTTTTTGAAATACTGTTAAAAAAAATTGTGTTTTTCTTTCTTCATCTTGTTATTCCAAGACAATAAAAATTTTGCCTGACCTGGTGTCAAAGTTTATATACGGCCCATGAGACTCTGGCTTGGCTTTAATCTAGTATTTAAACAAATCGATGTCAGTTTTATTAACCGACTTCCAAAAGGAGGAGGTTATCAATTCGACTGTGCATTTTTTTTTTACTTTTTTTTTTATTTTCGTTACCTCAGAACTTTTGACTGGGTGAACCGATTTTCGTGATTCTTTTTTTTATTTGAAAGCTGGAGCTTTTCGTGTGGTTTCATTTTAATTTGGTCCAGTTCTGGCAATAGCATGAGAGAACCATATACATATAAGTCTTAAATTTTTTAAAGAATGTGCGCAACAAATGGACAAATAACTCATATCACGCCAACTGATTTCGATGATTCTTTTTTTATTTGAAAGACTATACTCCTGAAGTCGTCCCGTTTAAATTGCTGTATGCTCTGAGGGGGTACGCAGATGTGTCTACAGTAGGTACACCCAGATTTCGACAGTTAGGTATGTTAAGTTCCATTTTATTGGGGATAAGCCTATTACCATGAAATGTATTGTTATCAGAAAAATAAATGCATAGCAAATATTTGTATAGGATATTACAACTAAAAATGGAAAAATAGAAAACTTTTTTGCAAAAAATAAAACCGACTTCAAAAACAATAAAACGAAAAAAAAAAATTTCTATAGAAGTCGGTGGCAAAAAAAACTGAGTCAAACAAACAAAAGTCACGGACTGCTAAAGCTACTTAAAGTTTGCTTTTACGTTTTAGTGTTTTTTATCAATAATTTCCTGTTTTATTATTGATGTTTAAAATTAAAACACAAAACAGCTTTTTAATGATGAACACGTGCCATTTATTACGAACTTAAATAAAATTATAATTATTCTTTATTGTTTAATATAATCTATTGCCTATAAAATGTTTATTGCAACGTAAAATTTAACATAATAGCATTGATATTATTATTAATAGTGTTGCTAACTGAATAAAGCTTTTGGATAAAAACATAAACAGATCCTAAAGGTGCTAATAAAATTAACATCGGCCAAGGAAAATAACTTAACTTTTACCCTTAGCTTGTTTTTTAAAGTATAAAAAAAACATATTGCAGTTTTCGACTTTCTGTAGAATTCAGTAGTGGAAATGCCTCATTTTAGTCCATGGAATTGTTTGATACATTTTGCCTTGCATCAAATAAGTCAGTTCTGATTTTTTATATATTGTAGGTGATGGAGTAGTTATGTCAAATCCAATTTTTCGATCTCCAAAACGATACGAATCATTGTTAAATTTTTGAAAAACCATTAATTATATTTGTATTTTATATTATTAATTTAATTTCCGACTGATTATTTTTTATGTGACATTGACTTTGATTTGATTTCTTTGACATTCTATTTCTGATTTGTTAACATTATATTTATTATTATTTTATATTTATTTTTTATTTTTTTATTCTGAATTGTGATTTGTATTTATGTCGTATTTCGTAACGTGTAATTGTCATATAGAAGAACCTATGAAATAAATGGATTTTATTTTATTATTTATAAAGTTTATAAACCAGACCTGCTGTGTGATGATATTGAGGAACCATTTATGGATGTCCCAGCTCTTGTGTGAACCCGTGTCTATGAATAAATAATAAATAAATAATAAAAGGAATAAAAACTCCTTTTCTCTTCTCCCTTCTTGGGCTTCCCAATTCTTCATTTCATTGTTTACCACACCAAAATTAGCAAGAAAATATGATTAAGAAAACCCCAACAATCAACACTTCTATCAACCTGCAATCTACCTTCCGATTTGCGCAGTAACATTACGCCAAGAAATATTATATTAAAGCTTAAGTCCCACTACCTACAACACATTGAATGCTCAATGTGAAATGCAGTTTACGTAGTAACTAGTTTAGAACCTGAGATGAAATTACCAAATTTCGAAATAAGGTACATATATATTATTCTGTTGTACTTTTTGTTTACCTTGATTTTGTTTTTACTACGATGTAGAATTACATGTAGTATTATGTACAAACCTTAGTGGTTTAAAAATGCTACTCTGCTAAAACAAATTTTTAAATGGTAAATAAATGAAAAAAAAAAACAACAGACAATCAAATCCAGGAAAACCGCAACAGTTTTAAAATCAACCCCTACGAGGGGACGACAGCACTAATACAAGTCAATTCTTTATTTACACGTGCGAGTCGGTCCCTCCCTAGAGCTGAACGTGTAAATAAGGCACTGATTCCTCTTACGAACGACGACTATAATACGACTCTTATCATTATGAGAGTTTTTTTTCTGGTGTTGTCTCTACTTTATTTTTAACCGACATCTAAAAAAGAAGGAGGTTATGTATCCCACCAGCATCATGTTGTGTTCATGTATGTACTCACAACGATTTCTCTGTGATTACTGGGTCCAATTTAATTGATTCTTTTTTTATTTGGTAGAGGAAGCTCGCGCAGTGATCCCATATTCATTTTATTAACTCTGTTTCGATACTTTATGAGTAGTCCTCTGTAATACGCATTATTTTTTTCTTTGTCTATGTGGATGATGTGCTAATAAATACTAGTTACAATGTAAAATTGATATTTGATAAGGATTTGTGTGAGATACCACAATAAGGGTAAAATAAAAACGTATTCTGTTTGCAAAACAGTTTTGTCATGACCATTGTCTTCTAATGTTACCACTAGGTTCTTTTAAAGGACATTTTTCATCCACACTAATATTATAAATACAAACGTTTGCCTCGATTTGACCCTTTTCATGACCATAATGGTAACGACTGAATGGATTAATATAATTCGGACCTGGTCATATCTGGTTTTTTTTTTTTTTATATCTTGGTTCATTTCCGTGGGATAATTTTTGACCAACATACGCTATTAGGTTATGGTATGAGAAGAAAACATTTTGTAACATTCAGCCTCAAAAACCTGAAATATCAGTTTATATTAAAACTTTCCGTGTCCAGCCGTATAAGTATAATAAATATCTAGCAAAGTTGAAAGCACAAATGCGTAAATACTTTAGAAACATCTATAAAGGAAAAACCTCACAAATGGTAATTTCAAACCCCTTAAAGTGCATGGGGCGTAGAAGATGACTTCACCCCTCCGAGGGATGACAAGTCAATGTATCGACACCGCAAACGTCTTACTTACACCCCTAGGTAGGGGATGACGGGGCAATTGTCCCTGTGACGTCACTTAATAAATGGTTTTTAGGCAAGTATTATGTCGAACTTATTTTTCGTAAACGCAATGGTTGTCTTCTATAGACTCTTTAAGTTATAAAATACGTAAGTAATTATAAATAACAGTAATAAGAAATTAACTCGTCGCTTGAAATCCCCGAAGGGTACTTGCAGAGACGTTACTTACCTAAACCAGTCTTACCAAGGGGTATAGTACTAAATGGCTTGTCGGAGGTCAGATAAATAAATAAATATAAATATCGCTGGACATTACACACAGCGCCATCTAGTGCCACACTAAGCAACGAGGCTTGTGTCGTAGACACCAGATAGTTGATATACTACATAGATACTTTTTGTTTGTAAATACATACTTATTATACATATAAACATCCATGACTCGGAAACAAATGTCTATGCTCATCACACAAACATTTGCTCCTACCGGGATTCGAACCCGGGACCCTAAGAACGTAAGGCAGCCTAAGTACCGCTGCGCCATTCGGGTCGTCAGATAGACAGTCAGTCCATGTAAAATACTGATATTCAGCTGCACCCGGTTAAGACTTTAAGCTGACCCCAACATAGTTAAGAAGGCTGGGTAGATGATGTGTTTTTCAAGAATCGATTGTTAACTGAACTGTCAAGAGACCCGTTTTATAAGGCTACACTATAGCAATAATAAAATGAAACGAAAATATTATACAACTAGATACATTTCTAAAGAAATCATAGGTAAAACTTAGTACAAAAATGTATCCCACAAAATTAAAAGATACACTAAAACCACACTTTTAATTAACTCTCAGTTTCTACCATCTAATCGAAACACATTGATTAGCCCGTCGGTCGTAATGACCCGGTGGGTAGTTCCCTCTGCTAATGAGCCACGTATATCCACCCCCTCGAGGGGGTGTGTCGTTAATACGGGGGTGAAGAGGGAGGGACCACTGATTTGTTTTTATTTTTGTTTCGTAAGAGTTATGTAGGGCGATTGATAGATATTGATTGTATGTTTAATTTATGTGATGGACTTTTAATGGTCTATAGGATTTTATATAGGATTTTGATTGTCATGTTAACTGAACCATTAATGTAAGTAACATATTAGTGTGCGTAATATATATATTTCTAAACCTTTTATTCGAAGAAGCATATACAGTTTTAAGTTTTTTTTTTTGGTAAATAAAGTCTTTGTTGTAATGCTGGCGAAATGTGGGTGTACATACAATTAGGTACACCTGTGCTTAGGCACAGGTGTACCTAATTGTACATATCGCCTGTAATCCCCGGAGGGTTAGCCCTCCGGGGATTACAGGCGATATGTAACGTTATGTTTGTTGGTTCTTATAGAGTTTGCCAAAAGTTGAGACGAGTTTGAATAATTATGTTCAATGGGAGCTATCGTTTTTAAGCTCACCACCTCAGATGGCACCTCTGTCGAGTAAGGTCTTGTCAATAATTCTATTTTATACTTTAAAGTACCAATAACGTTATAAAAAGTTTATTTTATTACGTATAACAACATAGTGTAAACTTCAGATACATATTTACAATATTCTCCCTAAAATAAGCAAGCATGAAACATTTAAAAATCATTCTACCTCCAAGTACTAACAAATAACATCTTAAGTTGCTACTTAAAATCTTCAAGTCATAATTAATCAGGAATGGCTTAGTCTAGAACACAATCGTGAGTATTATTAGTATAAATACGTGATAAAAAGCACGCAACGCGCGAACACTGTATGACATCTGACATTTCGGAAGACCTTACTCTACACGAACGCCTCTAGCGGCGAATTCATGCGCGATTGCCCCCATTGCAAATCACTTCCAAGTCAAAGGTAACAAAGAAATTGATGAGCAAAAAGGTTCGAAGGATGAACGATGAATAAAAGAATAATCTAAACCTGCTAGATTTGGATCTTAGTTCTTCTTTCCGTCACAAATCGTCTAAATCTAAGTGACATTTCACTTACACTTGCAATATTTCCACTATTTTTATCATTCAATTCTAATTAATTGCTTCGAATAAAGTAATCGATTTTTCAGTAAATAAGAAAATAATTGCAACGTATATAAGTAAATTAGTATTAAATAGTAAACTTAGTACTTATCGATTCATTTTTAATTCATTCACAACGGCCATTATTTTATAAATTGTATGTACCAACCCAAACTTTGTACATAAATGATTTGAATTAAAATGTCGCATTCAACTTTATCAATGCTAATTAGAAAGGTGAATAATTATAGTAATTAGGAACTATAATAACAATGACTTCATGGAAAGAACAATTCCATCTGGAATTTGAAAACACGTGTAAGAATTGTACAAGCGTAAAGAAATGTATAAAAATATAGTCTTCTATAGCTTATGCCTGCAGCTTCACCCGCGTCGAGTACGATAATCCCCCCACGGGATCACACTTCTGGGATAAAAAGTATTATATGTGTTTATACAGGTTATAAACTAACTGACTGCTAAATTTCATCCAAATCCGTTCTGTAGTTTTTGCGTGAAAGACTAACAAACACACACATACAAACTTTCGCAGTTTTAGAACTGCGAAAGTTTGTATGTGTGTGTTTGTTAGTCTATTGATATTAGTATCAGTGTGATATGATGTCTACTTTAGGCATAGTAAAAGCAAACGCACAGTGGGACCGACTTCCCAGGAAGGATATTGTTATAGCGTCACAATAGATATATATACGTTGGCCAGACACAATTCCAACACACACACACGCAATATTTTTGGTTTAAAATTGACCATCTTCAGTGCAAGCCTTCTCTTACAGAGCTTTGCATCCCCAGGATTACTACAACGGTTTCCTTTACCGAGACTCAGTAATGCTCAAAATACCATGTTCTGTTTTCAAGACTTTGTTAGGATTGTCTACTTATTTAGTCAAGAGGATTAAGGACAAAACTGGAGAAATGTTCTCGAATTTTCTTCACCTGAACAACAGACACAGAGACACACACACACACACACGCAAACTGTCAAACTGACACGACAGTTTAAAAAAATAACTTGTCTATCTACAGCGCAAGCAAAACATTTCCACTAAACGAGAATTACCTTCTCACCCAATTTAACGGACGATAAATAAAGAGAATCAGTTTTGATATCGTTCATATTTATCTTCTTAATTATGGCCGACGCTGGGAGGCGTTATGTTATAATTTTATTAAATAAATCCGAATGAATCCGCCAGATTGCGCTGGCGTATTATGCGCCTGTTGCAATAAAAACCGATTGCTTACTCGTAAACCGACCCGGCCGTGCCCCAGCAAATCTACGTTGCGTATTTCTTTTTTCAATCGGTTTAAAGGATACACATTATGTTGGTTTTGTTTAAAGCACAGTTTTTTGGAGAAGATATTCGTTTTCTGCCCCGTTTGTCAATTTGAGGAACGAGGAAATTATGTTGAAAAGATCAATACAATCTAACATTATAAAGTTGCTAAAAATCAAGTTGAATGGCGTGTGATTGGGAGGCCTTTTCTGCTTTATTAATTTTAAGAAAACATACCTGCAGCTAGTAGGTACATTCGAGAAGTAATATATTGGTATGCTAGTTTATGAAGAAGGCCAATTACAAGTTTCCACTTATGTTTTAACACTTATGTATAAAATTGACAAAACGGCATAAACAGCGTGAGAGTTCAACATATAGACAAATATCTGAAGAGAATAAACAAATAAAATACATTACACAAAAAAGTTTTCAAAAAAAAAGTTACTTAACATTCTTTTTTTATCACTGCTCACTATTTGTGAATAAAACAAGCTCGACATCCCGGCACACCATAATGAACATTCGACATGCTTTTAAAATATATGAATTTTAGTACATAATATTGCAGGTAAAACAACACATGAAATTGCCTATGCCAATGAAGAAAATTCTCAAACTGAATATTTTTGACGCACCTTATTATAAGCGCCATTGCAGAGATTATTAGATTCTTCAGATCCAATATCTCATAAACCGTAGATCGTAAACAATTGTCCAATATAATGTCCTCTTCACAATCTGCACTGACTTGTGCGTTCCTAAGTCACGCCACTTAGGTGACGATATGACTTACCGGTGGTCCATGACCACAAATGTTAGTCCCATTGACCTGACATTAAAGTCATTTTACAGCTACAATTAAATTATATACCTATTACAAGCTATTTTAGTACCACCGGTACGGCATTGAGGGAACCTTTAGACAATAAATATGAGTCTCCCAGGTAGGTACTCATCAATTTCGTTAACGCACTTAAACAGACAGTTAATCGTTTGTCTTTGAAGACATAAACGGTCATGAATATTCAGTATCACAGAAACGGCTTTAATATAATTGATATGACCAGAGACTAATGAAAAGTGAGGAATGTGGCTCAGAAAACGTAAATGCATGCAAAAGAACGACGATAAAAGAGAAAGACATAAAAGTTTGGAGGAAAGTGGTCAAAAGAATAAAAGAAGAGGAAACTAGAAGATGACCACGGAGGTTTAAAAGTTAGATATGACAGATGGCGTCATGTATTACCTACGAGCTACATACGATCAAAATCAAAGCATTTATTTCAAAAAAGGCCAGTTACAGGCACTTTTGAATTGTCAAAACAAATATGAAAATTAAATGTAGCTACAGTCCCAGTCACAAGACATAAAAACTGTGAAAGTACTGTAGTTCCCCTACCGTAGATCTCTGTGGAGAAGAACGGGCAAAAAACTCCATGGACACTTTTTTAAATCAGATTTTTTTACAAAACCTTGGTTACGTCATTCATGTTGAGATGGTGCATTATGTGAGAACAATGTAGCAAGGTGTGCACGTTAAAAGTGTCCCTAATAAAAACACAAAAAATACAGTTCAAAAATAAAATAATTAATTTAAATTACGACATTATCATACAAGGTACAACATACCCTTCACGAAGTCGTATGCCAAGCATTATGGTACATCGAACTAAGTAACTTTACGCAAAAATTATTGCTGGGAAACGACTTTTTTTTTGGGGTGAAAAATCAAGTTTTACAGTAGGACTCAATGTTACGCACCCAAAACATTGGGCTGATGCATGGATGGATTGAATAGTACGGGGGTCATGGAAGTGTTAAAAGTAAAAATCTTACATTAAAAACATGTATTAAAAAAAACTTGTGTAAAATCCGTAACTTTGTGCCCCAATATCTCCGGAACTGAAGGTTGGTTTAGGTATGGTCTAGAAAAAAAACGCAATGACGGGGAGAACAAGTGCCTTTCGACGAATTTATTTGACAAAATAGAGAACTTCAAAAAAAAAGATTCATGAAAACCATAAAGCACCTTAGTAATAATGCCTCTTTTACCAAAATATCTCCTTTTGTTTATTTCTTCGGATTAGGTACAATCAATAAATTCTTTTATTTTGGTTTTTTCGAGGAATTTCTCAGTAGTAGCCCCGGACTTTCCTATGACCTGGGACTTAAACATAACTGGCGAAAAGTGTTTACTTTGGGTACACTTCTGCCTAACCGTTCATGGAATACGGGTGATGTTATGTTATGTTATGATCGTCAGATTTAGAAATCAGACTTTCTTCACTTGATTTCAAGTTTACAAGCACACAATGTTTAGCACATAAAGGAATAGAAAGTGCCTAATCATCTGGCTTGTAATGTCTCGCAAAGTCGCTAAAAACCACCTAACTTACAGTAATTTCCTTGATTATACGATCAACCGTTTATGGTTATTGACCATGATTCTGAAAGTTAAGCAAAACGGTCCAGCTGCTACAATGTTTCGCACATCACGGAAGATAGCGCCGATACCCAGCGCGTCAAATGCGCGCGCACGCCTCACAGCATTACGATGCAAATGCCCAGGCGCATTGAAATTTAACGTCTCAATTCTTGGCGGGTCGCGGGCACTTTACATGCCTTTGTGCGCCGAGATAAGTCTCCTAACCTTTATAGATGCCGGTTAAGTATTTAATCTTAGGTTAATGCTGCTTAAAATGCTGTTAACCTGTAACCTGGTTTTGTGCTTGAAATAGAAGTCGAAGTCACGGATTCTTTATGAAATTACAGAAAATTGTACTGTACTGTGAGTTATTGAATTTCAACAAAAAAAGTAAAGATTCTTTAAAAAATACGGCTTTTACCTAAAATGTAGAACCAACTGTGAATCAAAAATGAAAACTCGGAAGCAACTTTGACACTAACGGGAACTTAAGAAATTCTTAACATTTTTCAAAGTCAGTAAGGCCAGACACGGATTTGCGAGAAAAAAAAACTTTAGAATTTCTATCGTGTTGTAAAAAATAACAGATATTATGGATTATCGTGATCGTTTTAAGATCGTGCTAAACGGGCACACAGACGGATTAACGGGTCACTTTTATCCACCAATCCTTTTTCAATTTTGGCTAAAATGTGTCAATTATCCATTCAACTTTCAGGCTGAACTGTATTCATGAAAAAAAGTTTTAGTTTACCGGCGCGTGCGTCGAGTCAAGTCGTGACATTTATAGCGTCTGAGTCGTGAGAGACACCTGCTTGAATGTACACCTTTTCAGAGACTTTCTATAAATCACCAATTCTTTCATCCAGTGGAACTGAGTTCTTCCATTTAAGTCCGGTGAATGAAAACTCGCTTCTTTCATACTATTGTATAACGGGCTGGTGTCCGCAACTCCACGTCAAAGCGAGTATTTTGCGAATGGGCTATAATCCACCACGCGGGCCCAGTGCGGATTGGTAGATGTCACATGTCTTCGAATTTTTGGTTCTAAGACATGCCGGTTTCCTCACGATGTTTTCCTTCACCGTTTTGAGAGCAGTGGTGAGGAAATAAATTACACAAAGTAATGCCCCTGTCTGGGTTCGAACCCATGACTTACTGTTCGTAAGTCGGGGCCGCCACCACTGGGCCACCGCTGCTCTGTTTTCTATAAACTCTTTCATACTATAAACTCTATAGTATGTCAGACATTGGTTGGTTGGTTGTTGTGGTCATTGGTTTGTGGCGTGATGTCACAACCAATGTCTGACAACCAGTCTTACTAAAGGGAATCGTATAACGCAGTACTAAGTGTCCCAAGTCACTTGGGGTCGGTTTACCACTTTTTCTTTTCTAATTTCCTCTGTCAAACGTCATGCTGTCTAGGAGGAGCTCGTGGCTAAATAATAACAGCCGCTCGTGTCGATCGTTAAGTTAAGCCGTGCTTGAATAGGTTGGTCTGTGGATCGGTGACCACCCATTACATACCGAGATTCCTCCGTGCCTCGGAAAGCACGTTAAGCCGTTGGTCCCGGCTGTCATTTGTAGATCTTTGACAGTCGTTAGGTAGTCAGAGGCCCAAAAAGTCTGACAACCAAGGGGTATCGTATTACCCGGTACTAACTGGGTTTAGCCGGTTTAGCCGTGTGGTATCCGGCAGAGTAGAATAGAACCAACCCATTACACTCACGGGTGTCGTATAAGGCGACTAATGTCTGAGGCAGAACACCTTGCGCCTCCGTAGACCAGAGAATGGGCTGCAGCGTTTTCTGTTAGTCTTTCATCACTGCGATCTCCAATCCGCCTGCCAAGCGTGGAGATTACGGCAAATTCCTCCTATCATGGGGGAGGCTTATGTCCAGCAGTGGACGTTATGGGCTGTTGTAGTAGTGTAGTAACTGGGTTGTGGATGTCAGATAGGCAGTCGCTCCATGTAAACTGGTAATACTGGTATTCAGCTGTGTCCGGAAAAACAGGAAGCCGACCCCAACATAGTTGGGAAAAGGCTAGGCAGATGATGAAACGTCACAAATAACATAATTATGTTATGTAATGATGTATTTTAATATTTAGTTTAATTCGGATACATATAGTTTTTATTTTTGTCAACTGACTTGTTTTTTACATTGTTACAATAAAAAAGTATTTAATAAACTTAAAAACAAACTATAAAATGTCATCAAAAAACTCTTCCTCAACGCTGTAAGCTGGTAATGTGCCCAAAAGACTGGCGGCGTTACCACGTTGTGTGGCAACACTTAGCCTCTGGCCAAGGTAAAAGGTTGATAGTACCTGCAAATATTTTCAATACCCATCAAGTCAAGAGATCAGATGCAAACCACCACAGCTTTGCATCTGATCTCTTGACTATCTGAGTAGCTGTCTACTGAACACAAATCTAGCCTAACTTCTAACTAAATTTCCTCTTCTTTGCTCTACAGGTCTGGTTCCAGAACAGGAGGGCGAAGTGGCGCAAAAAGGAACACACGAAGAAGGGACCAGGTCGACCGGCGCACAACGCACACCCGCAGTCCTGCTCTGGAGAACCCATTCCACCCCACGAGCTCAGGGCTAGGGAGAGGTGAGATACGTGCATAACGTAGTTTTGCTTCCCATATAGCTAACAGTACTGTATGGTGTCGGACGTAAAAAATAGCACTGTCCCATGTCTTCCCGTGAGTGTCATAAGAGGCGACTAAGGGACTTACCAGAGAATGGGAAGCAGCGATCTCTGTGCTTTTGCAACAACCGTACTGCGTTCACCAACCCGCCTGCTAAGCGTGGCGATTATGACAAAACCCACTTTCGGGCAGGCCTATGTCCAGCAGTGGACGTCTTTTTACGAATACTGTTTCCCGAAAAACTAAGGACAAAAGATCGACTTTTTGACCAGGACGATATAGTTTCTGCTGTTCTCAAAAAAAAAAATTTGATAAATTCTAGAATATACCTAGAGATATTAAAACGTGATTAAAAGCTCGACATCATTTCTTGACAGCTTTTCTTATGGGTATGACAAAGACGTGTAATGACATGGTATATTTTCGAGAATAACCAGTAGGTTATTGTATAATAACTCTTCGGTATGCTCTGTGCGAGATAAACATGATTAAGCCTAAAAGAAATCCATAAACCACAGATATAGTTTTAGGTTCAAAATGCTATCAATTGTACTGATAATTTGTGCAGCATGCTTAAACAGTAGGTACCAAAATTAATATCCGTGACCTCATGATTGTGCACACAAAACCTCACCAAAACGTGTCACTTGATGCGAATTCTAGAAAAATTACAATATTCTGATATTAAAAATGGAGCCGTGCACTGTCTCAAAAGTGTTTTAAATCATTTCCCCTATCTTGCATTGATCTTTAAACAAATTTCTGATTGCTTTTTACGACTTAAAAAATAAAGCGATTATATTTAATGTAGTGCGAATTTGATTAATTAACTGATGTAATTTGTTCAAAGGTTTTCTTTTGTGATTAATATAATCGTGTTTTATCGTCTGTGTGAAGTAAATTAAAGAGAACATAAAAAGATAATCAAATTAAAAATATGCAGAGGTTACAGTGTGACGCACGGATCGTGTGCAGTCCTGAAGCTGATGTCATCACAGATGCGGTACTAATTGTGTGACAGTATTTCTCTGATAGTGAAAACATTGTGAAATATTTCCATATAGATATCTACTTAATTTACCTATTTATTGTCACATAGCATGACTTTATTTTATTTTCCATCCGTTACAAAATCTACTGAGCCAATTGGAATTCGTCTTAAAAAAGAAACTTAATTAACCATTGAGTCTAATCATTGGGCTATAGATTCTATACTAATTGGGCCCTATCGATTTTATCAACAGGGCGAGAAGAAGAAAGAAGTTGGCAAAAGCGTTGGAGAGACAAGCAAGAAAGCTGCGGGCGAAGGGCATCGCCGTGGACCTGGAGGCTTTGAAGGCAGAGTATCTGGCGCAGCACAAGAACAGTGGCCTGTACTCCGACTCGGACGGAGATGGAGAGGGAGAAGATAGCATGATCGATGTAGTAGGAGGAGACTCCTGCCACGACTCGGGTCCCGAAGACTTCTCCCTGTCGGGCCGACTTCGGGCACCTTCGGGCGCCGACGGTATGAACCACTCGGACAGCTCCACGTCTGACGGTCATTTCGCTCGGAACTTCAGCCCGATCCCCGAACCCCAGCCCTCCTTCTTCAAGCACTTCGGCGGAGCAAGCACGAACTTCGAGAAGTTCGACTTCGACTCCGGCCGAGCGGTGTCCTTAGACCTGAGCGGGGGCGGCCACGTCACAGAACAAGACCTGTCCAAAAACGGGGGAACAAGAAAACATAATCCTTTCAGTATAGAGTCCTTACTTAACACGTGAAAGTGACTGTAACTTGTGACTATGGAGGCTCTCGTAGATCTTGACTACACCAGTGTAGTTCGCGCTGTGACTGAGTGCAACAACAGTGTATGCAACGTTGCGAAACGGACATTATTCTTAGTATTTTAAGGAGAAACATTCTTCGGGACCTAATTTTTGCAACGTCAGTACTGTTGTACTCAAACACTAGCCCTACAGGCATTTCAGAGATGTTCCTTTGCTTACAGTTAAACAATTGTTATTATCATTAGATCTTAATCAGCTTGAGTAAAGACTTGACGAGTACCATATAACAACATATCTTGTGTGAATACTAGATCTAGGCAATGTATTATATAGGTATAGTAGTGTATATAATAGTAATTATCATCTATATTTATTTTCTTTAATGTTTAATATATTTTCTTTTACAATCGGGGCAATAATTTTATAAGGACGTTCGTTGATAATGTAGTATTTTATTATTTTTGCAATTTTCAAATTTTATTTGTTAACTTACCAAATGACGTATGAATTTAATATTTATGGTGTCTTATTCAAAAAAAGAAGGTAGGAATGTAACATATGTGCCGATAGTTCCGGCAGAATATGTTCCAAAAAACCGCAGAAACTAGGCTTAATTTGATAACTTTTGCAGTAAAAACAGCTTGTTTGTCTTAATAAATAAATGAAACACTAACTTAGTTTGGTCCATTAGACTAAGCGACGAACAATCAAAAGTTCATAGCAATTACGACCCGGCTATCACACATGATACAAAAGTGAGTTTTAAACATGGTAAAACTTTGACATAATTTCTCCTGTCATCAATATTTTCTGACCACATACTACTGTGACCATGGAACTTTACACCTTTCTATTCTTCAACCCCATTTATTTAAAAACAAATTGAAATTGGCGTTTCAAAGCCATAAAGGACAATACCTACCCGAAATCGCTTACACCTTCTGTTTTATCTAAGTTAAAGGAGCAGGGCCTGGTTGGGCATTTATTAAAATGTGTAATAATTGTTGAAGACTGAAAAATCCATTTTTAATTTTAGAACTGCACATTTAAAATTTATTAAACATTAAAATGTTTATCAACTTCTGGTACACAGGGCAAGAACTAGAACAATAGAAGCATAAAAATTAATTTAAAAAATCCATTTGTCAAATAAAGATGGCGGCGCAAATACAATTACTATTGGCGAAAGAAATACAATCTCTCGTCGTAAACTAACAACAATTAATGAACGTATAATGCGTAACGACCGATAAGAGAGCCAATTAGCAAAACAATATGGCTGCACTCGCTTTATTGCCATTTTTACTTACTCCGCAGTGGTTTTAATAGGTATATAACAATGTGAAACCCGATTGGTCACGGAGTTATTGTCTCGAGCCGTTGGTACGTGAAATTATCCTACTTTGAAACCCTATAGAACACTTTTATGAATGCCTGGTCGATAAAATTGGGAAGTGGTAAATAATTGGAAAACGACATTTTCATTTCAACCACTGAGAAACATTGATGTTAAATTGAATCAGACATAAAATACCTATAACCTTGTATTTTACAGAGCTTACAAAGTTAAAATTATGTAAACAAACTATTTTAGTAATTGATAAGCCTAATTACTGTTCAAGGAACAAAGTAATTTGTTTAAGTAATTTATGCGAAATAAAAACACTGTTATCCGCAAAGAAGTGACCTTCAAAATGAAGTATCAAGTAACCCCTAGATAAACTGACACCTATAAAAATGTTATGGTAACATCAAGACAAATAATATTTATTACCTACTTATTATAATTGTCATTTGGTAATTTTAGAGCAATTGACATTTGACGTCGGCTCATTTTTTTGTTGATTGTAACCTACTGACACCAATTTATAATCAGCATATCCTGATAATCTTTTTACCCTCTGATAATAATAAAAAAAAAACTCTTTGATCTCTTTTTTTTCTAAAGTTGTATCTAGCAGTACAATGTATTAGAACTATTGCTTGAGTTCTCTGATTAAGATTAATGTTTTATAATTTGTTGTTTTTATTTTTGCCAGCTAATTATTAATGGTAATGCATCAGTTTAGACTTTTTGTCAATCACCTTTAACATTTAAGAAAATAATATTAGTATACAGAGTGATTTAATTTTACTTAATTTATTCAGGGGTGACCAACTAGGATTCTCAACCTGGACCTTAATTTTAAAAACATACGGTCTTCATAAGTTCTCTTCGCCACATCCTTTGTATTTTAATTTTGATTTATATCGAAAATTAATGTGTAGTAATAAATATAAATGGTTACTAACTGTACATTTATGTAGTCGGAAACAATATCTTAGGTACAAAATATATTAAATAAGTTTTAATTTATATTTATATAGACGAATGAAAGGTGGAAAACGGATATTTGTAAATTGACTATCACACTGTATGTAAGATGTAAAAAGGTATGTTACGTGAGTAATTTATTGAATCAAAATATAACACGATTAAACACATGTCAGTGATTTATTTCTTCATTCGTGACTAGACGCAGACCAGACCCGGACATCCATTAGATGCGCTAAACAATTATTGAATAGCCGCGCTTCCTCAAAATAGGCAATATTTTTTTTTTGTCGTTGTCATTATCTTATGAACAAAACGAGACGTTGATAAAGCTATACACCGCGTTGTTAATACACGTATTGTGATGCTCTGTTGTAGCTACGAGCTCAGTTCTCAACAACAGTACGTAATTGACCATATTGTCCGTAGCAACGATAAAAATAAGGGAAACAACATAATTCCAATAACAAATGAATTCTGGCAAACCATAACCCGCCAGTGATTACAATTTCAACAAAATATTTAACGTACCATTAACAAGGCGTTAAACAGCCATTTTGTAAAACACAAAGACACCGAACGGCTAGGCATTTGAAGTCTAAAGTAACGATATATAATATATGTACGCCGTACGGTTTTACTACAAACTGGTTAATAGTAAACACATTATTAAGCTTTTAAAGCTTAATTTCTTCCTGGTGCAATAAAATCGCAATGGTAATCACATCTAATTGCTAATTTGGAAGGAAAATGAAATATGCTTCTTGAGCTTGCAGCTTTTCCTATTATTGCAAACCATTTTCCTACCACAATATCTTTTTTCAATAGGCTTCTACCAATTACATGGGACTTAAACGTAACTAACGAAATGTGGGGGTGTTATTAGGTACACCTCTGCCTAACCCTTCCCTACAGGCATGATGTTATGTAAATATCAATTTTTTTAGCGCATCTAGGCAGAATTGACGAGCCGACACAAGAGAAGAAAAAGTTGGAATGCATGTTTAACTTGCTCGTACAGATATTTTACCAAACACATCAACCCAAATCATGCAAGTTGACATGACATTTAACGAAAGATTAAATTAATAAAACTTGTAGAAACCGAGATTTATCCTCAACCACCAACAGAAAAAAAGAATTAATTAGTTTTTTTTTTGTGCGAACTCTCTTGGATATCATGTTGTGCTAAAAAAAGGAAGATTGGCACAAATCCATGAGACCTCCACGCCGCCATGACGAATGGTTTTGCGTTAATAATTTAAAACGTGAACAAATTATTCACCAAATGTTCGCCGCCTCTGATATGCGACACCGTGTAATGGCGGCCGAAAAATGAACTTAATGTTTTAATTATTTTGTTTTACTAACTTATTTTTGGTCCTTTTTAAGAGGAGCTCGTGGCTAAATAATAAAAGCCGCTCGGGTCAATCTTTAGGCTAAGCCGTGTTTTCCTAGGTTGGTCTGTGGATGGGTGACCACCCACTACATACCGGGTTTCCTCCGTGCCTCGGTAAGCACGTTAAGTCGTTGGTCCCGGCTCTCATTTGTAGATCTTTGACAGTCGTTACAGGTAGTCAATGGCCCAAAAAGTCTGACAACCAGTCTTACCAAGGGGTATCGTATTACCCGGTACTAACTGGGTTGTGGAGGTCAGATAGGCAGTCGCTCCATGTAAAATACTGGTATTCAGCTGCATCCGGTTAGACTGGAAGCCGACCCCAACATAGTTGGGAAAAGGCTAGGCAGATGATGATGTTAGGTCCTTTTTCTCAAATCTTTGTTTGGTTGATGTTGTCATTGATTTCTGGATGTTTTAGATATTTTTGCTAATTTAACCTAAAGTCAGTAACACAAAATATGAAAGGCTAATTTGAATCATTACAGTAACTGACGTCCTTTACCACATTTTATTGAATTATTATTACTGACCGCTTTGTTGGTCTAGTGGTCGCAAGCGCGTCTGCTGAGCATGTCAAGGGTTCGATTCCCAGGTCAGGCAAAGTGTTATTGGATTTTTCCATCAATATTTTCTCAGTAGCAGCCACGGAGTCTGGATTTGTGCCCGGTTGATGGCAATAGGCTCGCCCCCTATAACATGGGACTTAAAACATAACTGGCGAAATGTGGGTGTACTATTAAGTACTTACACCTCTACCTAACCCTTTCGGGGATTATTCGTGATGTTATGTTAAATGCAAATTATAATGATTAGTCCTGAAAAATGTGAATACACAAATCCTGAATCCGGTGTTTCCACGGCAATAAAGTCAAGTCACTGCGGCATTGTATGTTTCAGAGGTATCAAAACAAAACTGCAAGGCCCCTTCTCTTTAACGCTTCGTCCGTATATTCGGATCTATCCGTCTCTCTCGTGCACGTCTGCAAATTAGTGTGAGTGATAGAGACGCATAGATCCGAATATACGCACGAAGTGTTACGGAGTAGGGCCTCAGAATCGCTGTCTCGCGTCAGTCAATTCTGTTAACTAATACTGGTCCAATAACCAATGTATCAACAACAACAACAGCCCATAACGTCCACTGCTGGACATAAGCCTCTCCCATGATGGGAGGAATTTGCCGTAATCTCCACGCTTGCAGGCGGATTGCAGATCGCAATGATGAAAGACTAACAGAAAACGTTGCAGCCCATTCTCTGGTCTACGGAGGCGCAAGGTGTTCTGCCTTAGACATTAGTCGCCTTATACGACACCCGTGAGTGTAATGGGTTGGTTCTATTCTACTCTGCCGGATACCACACGGCTAACCAATGTAAACGCACCTTAAATCATTTTGTACGTAACCATACCAGTCTCTAACTTTCAATATTGATCTGCAGAAATAAACTATAAGTCATTTCAAAATGCGTATAAAACATTGGCTAATTGCGATGCTCTTAAAAGATACGTTATCACACTTATCACGCAGCTAACAAGCTGTCACTACAATATAATTACGGATTAATAGATAATCTGAACTAACGCGTGCTTCGTCATCGTTATGTCAAACCGTCAACGTCAGCTGATCAAAATGAGATAAGTAACGGAATTTTGCAATAGGCGAAATACGGGTGTGCCTTCAGGTAAACCTCTGCCAAACCTTTCGGGAATTACAGGCGTGATGTTATGTTATATTACGTGATTTAAGTTATATTACGTGATATATGTTATATTACTTGATATATGTTATATTTAGTGACATATAACTCGACACGAGTTGCCATGGCTGACCTGGAAACCTTTCAATAGACTTCAGGCACAGGTTGGCCGAAGCAAGAAAAACCTAGTGCAGATTTATAGATGACTTTGCCCTTTTTTTTTTTTTTTCGAATGAGAAATCATCAAATGACTTCTCCCGCTCTGGGCGAAGCAGGAGGGAGTGTCAGACTTTTACTGACTAAAACCCATCCATGTTCCTTCATCGCCCTTTGTGTTCCGGGGCCACGGTATCTTTTTCGAACAGTCCCGCAACCCCGGCAGGCATCGGTCCTTGCGGACCCCTTCCTTTTTGCTGACTCTCTTTGAGGCGCGCGTGGAACACGGACGCGTTGTCGACACGGCCTGTCATCATGAGACGGACGGACGGCGAGCTAGCCCATAGCCCACCGTCCACAGGCCCGCGCCTACGGTGGTCCCGCGGCGGCCGGGACGCTGTGAGGTCACGTTCACGTTCACGACGTTCACGTTCACTCACGTTCCGCCACCTCCTTCTCTAGCATTACTGCCTCGCAGATGGAGGTGACGGCGTCCCATTCCGTCTCGCTCCGGACCATGGCTTGCACCAGGGCCGGACGCGAGGGGTCGCCGCCGCCAATCGCCGCTTCGAGGACACAGCGGTGCTCCGCCCACGCGGGGCACACCTCCACCGTGTGCTCCACCGTGTCCTCCGGTCGATTTTCGCAGTGGATACACCCGGAAGTTTCCTCCCGCCCGATTCGGTGCAGGAACCTCCCGAAACAACCGTGTCCGGTGAGGACCTGCGTCAGGCGGAAGGTGAGGACGCCGTGGCGTCGTAAATAGGGGACTTACCGCCACTATTGAGGGGTGAGATGACTTTGCCCTGGAGAGTGGAGTGTAAATGTGGTATTACCCACAAACGATGGGATCTTGATATCGTGTCCTGTCTGTCTTGTTGTTTGCACATCACAGGAGCTGATAGGCGCCACTGAAAGTGCTGAACTCGTCACCAAATTTTGCGCTGACTCAAATTGATTTGTCATCGACACGCTAAGAAGACATGATTATAATAAGTCACTTTTAATTAAACTATGTTTTTCCTAAGTGCCCATAAGGGTTATTACCACAATAACCAGGATAAGCAACGATAGGTAATCGGAGGTTGCTTTTGTTTGAACAAAGGAAGATGCTGATGTTGGTTGATGGCGGTGCACTCTCGCATAACTTTCTCTCGTATCGAAGTAGGAAAAAACTGAACTAAGATAAAATGTACCAAGTTTATGCATTTTTCTTCACATGCAGCGCCACCTTGAACTGCACACTTGAAGTGGTCATACTGTAAAGAAAATTTGCTGCTTTTGACAGATGACAACCGTGAAGCATTCGTGCAAAAGCCTCAACAGACTCTTGCAGCAAACGACAAAAGTGAAAAGTAGGCACTACAATAAATACAATTACACTTAAGAATCCTGTTTAGTTGTTTTCTTTTGAAAAGCTTCTGAACCGTATGCAATAATAATGGAATTATGTGTTTTTTGCTTATTTAATTAAGTCCTGCATACCAAGTTCTTTTAGCGACTGTACATTTTTAAGCCCATTGATGTCACGTCAAGTTTTTATTTTATTTTTCGCGTTTTATCACAAAAACGGTGTTATCTGATTGACAGGCTTCGTTTATGGATGGCTGATATCACTTTAGAGTATATTGTAAGGTGTAATTATCACATATTATCGTATCTTTTTAATGTTCACTTGCAACGGTAATTTCAATATTGTTGATCGAATCTTTGTTGACAATTAAAACTGTGTGGTTAATTAAATACAAGGTGTAGACGGAACCGGTGGAGGTGGACAAACTGTTCTGGCGTAACTTGGGAGTTTCCTATGCCCAGCAATGGACTCCTAAAGGCTAAGTTGATGGATTGATTGTGATACAATGAAGCCCCTATTCATAATGCCTGTTAGGCAAAGGTGTACCCACATTTCACAGGCCTATGTAATAGGGGGTGAGCTTATTGCCATCAACCGAGCTCAAATCAAGACTTCGTGGCTGCTGCTGCGAAATTCCTGATGGAAAAACCCAATAACACTTTGCCCGACCCGGGAATCGAACCCAGGACCTCGTTCTCAGCAGTCGCTCTTGCGACCACTACACCTACGAGACAGTCCATAATAAATACAATTTAACACTATACAGGGTAGAATCCCGACACCGACGCACAAAGTGTTACGCAAGTATTCACTACAACATTCTGAATACCCCATAAAATTACAGGGTGTAAACGGAACCGATGGAGGTGGGCAGACTGTTGGGAGTGGCCTATGCCCAGCAATGGACTCCTAAAGGCTGAGTTGATAGATTGATTGTGATACAACTATTCATTCAGTTCACGAAGCCGTCAACCAAGCATTCTGTAGGACATCAAACTGAGTAACTCTGCGCAAAAAATACTGCTGGGAAACTTTTTGGAATGAAAAATCACATTTTACTGTAAAACTTCATGTAACGCATTCAACACATTGTGTTGACGGATGCATTGAGGCACGTGAAACGGGTCTTGGAGGTATTCAAAGAAAAGCATTAAAAACTTGTATTTAAAAAAAAACCCTCCGTATCTCCGTAAGGTTCCCAGGTATGGTCTAGAATAAAACCATGATCGCAGTGACGAGGATAATAAGTGCCTTTCGGCTTCGTTAAGGGTTTAATTACACTCTAAACGTACGCCAAACGACACAAATATGTGACAAAGTGGGAGGTAAAATTGTAGCTAACCTAGGTTAACCTTTCAAAACGTATGTTTAATCTTTAGATTTAGCCACTCGTAGTGTCAAACCATGCCTAAATAAGTCTTGTCGACGAATCCTTCTTTGGGGAAAGATTCTGTCGTCGAACAACTCATAAACGAAACATTCTATCGGCGGCTCATTCGCCAGAGAAACGTTTGTCGGAGGTAAGTTTCAGAATCCTAAAATGTAATCGGTTTTTTTTTTATCTGCTGTTTCCTACAAAAATGTGTCTCGTTCGAACTCAAGTAAGGGTAATACAACTGGTACTGTATTAAATCATCGATAATAATCGTAAAGTAAAGCATTACTCTGATAGTAATAAAATTATAGTGTGTAATTAAAATGCAATAATTACCTGTGTGATGATAGCTACTTGAGCAGTAATAGTAACGTTATGAGGTAAATGCCCTTTTCAGGAATTCTTCTCTACATTCTGTTATACTTACAGTTATACAGACTGGAAGGGTTACCACTATTCAGTACATACCTAATTTCGAACCGTAAGACTTTTCGTAGGTCATTAAAAAAAACTGTTTTCTACAAAACCGCAATACCGATACGGTCATAGTGTTTCGCGTGCCTTTGTGTGTGTGTGTACGGTCAACAGCTGGTTTTTTTAATGAAACATTTCTGATGTACTGAAGAATGCATACCTTAAGTTGCAGTAGGCAGGGCACATTGCTCGCAGAAGAGATGGCCGATGGAGTTCTGGAGTGGCGACCGCGAACCGGAAGACGTTGCGTTGGAAGGCCTCCCACTAAGTGGACCGATGACCTGGTGAAGTTTGCAGGAATCTGGATGCAAGACGCACGGGACCGGTCAATTTGGCGACACTTGTGGGAGGCCTATGTCCAGCAGTGGACGTCTTTCGGCTGAAATGTTGATGCTGATGATGATGTTGTCCTGAATATGTGGTAACCGTTTCAGCATCGGTCTTTCCGCTCTGTATATTTATACTTGACAACAGGGCGGATGCATTTCACCCTAAGTTACGAGTAAATATCCAAATATCTATGAACTAGCCAGTAAGATAGCAGCCTTAGGTCATATAATCACTTGAACCACATAATTAGGACAAATAACATAATAAAGCACATATTTCATGCGTCCGCGCAGGCAGTCAAAGATCATACGCGTGATTTTATTTATTGTGTACCTATACCAGTTACGTTACATAATAACATGAATCTTGGAAACTGTGTGATTTCTGAGAATTAGATTCGAGTTAGGAATTGGTAACTTAATTGTATAATTAATAGTATTACGAGCTTGTTTTACCGACGATCAGGGCATGGTCATTCTAAGGACCTAGACAACCGACACAGAGAATACTGGAGTCAAAAATTTATTAAAAAAAAAAAAAACGATTGCCTCTGGTGTGGACCTACTTATGTGCATTTAACAAGATCAAGGGGTTACTGAATTTCATGTCCGTGCTTTGCAATTCTGGACATCTATTGTTTCAAATGAGGATGATATTGAAATATTTAGAGAGCATTACGAAATGATTATTATCAATCCTATCATAGACGTGACTCTTAACGTACTGCTTACGCAAAACTTTTGTCACAAATACGTTACAAAAAAAGAAAAAAAACCTTCATCTAATTACGTTCCAAGCTCAAATTCCAAAAAGAAAAAAAAAACACACTGACATTCTCGCTAATACGACAGAACAGTTACATTGCACAGATTAAAACTGATTACCGGCCAGTTACTTTCGGACTTTCACAGAGCAATCTATCTTACATGAGTAATGGATATACCCAGCCATTCTCCAACATGGCCGCATCATCGTTAGCCTTTTCTGTTATTATAACCCATTCGTATAACATATTACCCGCGGTGAGGATGAAGTACGTAATAACCGGGTGTTTAGGTAAATTGCCGGGATTTTATATTAAGAGGCGCATTTCGCGCTCATTTGGTACGATTTTCGCCATCTTGGTGTTAAAAAAATTTGCTGCGTTTATGAGTTAAGTGTTATTTGGCGTGGTTTTCAATTGGAGGCTTTTAGTTTTGGTAATGATGTTATTTGCGGAAAGGCGTGTGGTCTTCTCCTAGGGGGTATACCTACGAGTAAATATGCCTGAATGATGATGATGCCGACCTGGAAACACCTGCTGTTACTGATTAGTTACCTAACATAATAGGAAGGTACCTTTTAACAATGTTGGTACCTGCGATGAAAGCAACACAGTTTTCCTGAAGCAAACAAAACGGCATTCGTGTTTTCACCTCAGGGTATCTTCCCCTAATTACTTACAGTATATGAGTTCTTTGGAAAGTATCAGATTTAGGGAATTTTTGAAACTGGTGTACTCCACATACCACTGATAGCTTTAATGGTAGATTTGCTTTGAAAAAGTTAAAAAAGACAAGATTTTTGTATTCAAGAGAATTAAAACTGTAACATGACAGAAGAAACTGTTCTTTTCTCACAAACTAGAAAAATTAAGTATTTGAAAAACTTAAAAAAGTTATACGAAAATTAAACCATATATGACCAATGATCACACATAAATAAGTGGAACTCCATTTCATAAATTATGACTAAATATTAATATTATAATTTACTGCACGTCATAATTTAAATTAATATTGCAAATTGGAAGAGTGATTTAAGAGATAAGGCACATAATTCACATTCATATCTGAGACTAGGCGAGTAATTAATTTCATGACTGCTGGTTTACTAACCTCGATATTCTAACTTGGATCTAAGAAGAAAAAAAAGGAATATTCGGAGTTTCTTTAGTTTTAGAAAAGATTGTATACCTCAAACAAGTATTTCGACAAGAAATAATTTAGATACTGCTAACTCAGAGCAGCAGCAGCGGTGGCACTGGGCCACCGCTGCGTACCCGATTTACGAACAGTAAGTTGTGGGTTCTAACCCAGGCAGGCGCATTACTTTGTGTAATTGCTCTCAAAACGGTGAAGGAAAACATCGTGAATAAACCGGCATGTCCTAGAACTAAAAATTCGAAGAAGTGACGTCTACCAAACCGCATTGGGCTCGCGTGGTGTATTATAGCCCATTCCCTCTCTAGAGAGGAGGCCCAGTGTCCCAGCAGTGGGATTATTTAGGCTGATTATGCTTATGCTGCTAATTAACAATGTCAGACTACTTGGGGAAACGAGGTGCCGGCCGAAGAAAAAGTCTTGGTTGAAAAACATCCACCAATGGATCAGAGTTATGCATTCGGCTGAGTATTAATATTATTTGTGTGCGTAATAACGATGTAGGCTTCTAACATATTTAATGGAATGATTAATTGACCCAGTATACTCACAAAGTTGACTAAAATGTATTGCATGTGTACTACATAGCTCGCTCGTCTGTTCCTGATATGTTGTCTTCATCTGCGGTCTGTGGCGTTCCCGTCTGACCAAACCATGTTCCATATGTGTGAGTGTCCAAAGTATCCAAACACCTGCGATTCTGAGGACTCTAAAAGAAACCGTGATGGTGTGATTGACGCTGTGGTCTGGTCCCAAGTCATTTAACATAATAATACCATCGACAGTAAAACAGGAATAAGATCTACCTCTGTGGCTATTTGAGCATCATGGCTGGTAAAAGGTTTTTGTAGCCAACAAGTTCACAACGACATACGTCTTTTAGTGGGAAAAAGCTTGCTACCAAACTTCCAAATGCTGCATATAACTTCCATAAACCAGTAGCTACAGTGACGACCAACCAGAACTAATGCTCGTCGGTGAATCAAAAAGAAACTTTATGGCCTTCAAAGTTTTCAATTCGACAGTTTTTTCACGGTGAATTCTAAATCGTAATTAAATTCATCATAAATTACTACTAAGGTTCATTTAAGCTCTAAAAGACCATATATCTACGGAATAGGCCTAAGCCAACATTTAACTGACCATTACAGCACAGTTTACATCAACAACGCGTCGCCTAAACACGATGTACATCAAATGAAATGTCTTGTTATTACTACATACGTAGTTATTTACATTAATTGCGACCACAAATTATATACAGCCAGGAATTATTACTTCTTCTATTATTCTTAATACACATACAGCCTGGTTGAGTTACGGAGCGTAAAATAAACAAAAAGTTTTATCTCATCTGTTAATACGTCATACACTTAAGCAGCCCGTGCAGTAGTTTAAGGTATCTGGTAAAATGATGTATTTCCCTCTGGAATGTTGTCGTAAGAAATCTGTGCGACTTACAATGCAAACATTTTATATGAGATATTATTAAGGACATATTTGCCATAATATAAAGGGTGTAAAAAGAGCCTTAGCAAAGCCGAAAGGCACTCGTTCTTCGTTACCAAAACTTCTTTTTTAAATACAAGTTTTTAATGTTTTAACTTTACTTTAAATACCTCCATGCATCCATCAGCACAATGTTTTGAGTGCGTTATATTGAGTTTTACCGTAAAACGTAATTTTTCAGCCCAAAAAAAAGATGTTTCCCAGCAATAATATTTGCTATGGGTTACTTAGTTCGATGTGCAGAATTCTTGGTTGATGGCTTTGTGGAGTGTCCGTTTGCACCGTATTTGTATGTAATACTAGTCATTTCAGTTTCTAGATACTTTAATGATTTATCGTCAAGCCTAACTATAAGCCACAATACATTTGTAGCCGTCTACGGTCTACGCAGCTCTACGCTTAGCGAAAACGGCTGCTACGGCAACGCACGCTGCGCCTATAAATAAATTATAAATTACTTTTTGTTCGTATTGAATTGTGAACACAAACGTCTGCTGTATCGGATGCTTGTAAAGGGGCATTGTATTTCCTTTAAAATTGTCTCCTTGTAAAGGAGATACAATGCCCGTTTTTCCTTTAAAGTTTTTAAAGCTTCTCAATTCAATTTATACCTAAGTAAAATCCACAGGTAAGATCCATCTATAGGCACTATAGATAGGCGTAGAGATCTAAAGATTTACCAGCGGTTGTTATTAAATGCATGTGGCTCACGTGACCTGCCTAGTCTCATTTGTGCCTGCCACCCTTTCTGCTTACGTCAATCATTCATGTTTTAGAGCACTGCGTGGTTTCCCTATCTGCATGAGTTCACCTAGAATGCTGCGGCTCCATCGCTGTTTGCACACTCCAAGGCAGAACTTTTGCATCTCGATGAGCGACCAGAGGACTTAGTACACATAGGTAATATACCTATTTTCATATTTTTAAGAATTTATTAACATCTAAAGATGATACTTACTCATTGTGCTTGTTGCAAACTATTTAACTAAAATGCTATAAGATAATAGGGATGATTCCTGACTAAAAAATATGATTCTGCTTAGTCCGTCAGTTAGATTATCGAAAAATATTGGATAAATGTTTTTTGTTTTAAAAAATTCATAAAAATTGACGAAGATGAAACGCGTAAAAAATCATGAGTGGGGACCTCACTTTCGGGTAAAAAATGTACTCAAGTATGACGTCACACGAGTTCTCGACGCACCGTATCGTCTTCATTTTTTGTTTACGTGAAAAAATAAAAAATATGTGTCCAATATTTTTTGGAAATCTATCTGACGGACTAATTATTTTTTTTTTGTGATCTACCGTATTGCATTTTCGATTAAAAAATCGAGGTTTTTACGTTACGTTTACACCGCGCGCTCGCGCAGGTCCTCTAGTCTGAGCAACGTAGTGTAGGAAAGGCAGGATGCACATTGTCGAGGCTGGACTAGAAAGTGGTGATTCATCTTACATTTTGACCTTTTGGAAATCCTCAATGGATGTCTTCAATAGGTCTGTCAGACTCCTAATGACCAAAACCACACGGTGTTCCTCCTCGTCACTTCTGGCTGGGGTGAGCGTACACAATTGTATTCTCCACAATCACTCCAGCAACCACATTTTAACCAAGTCAACCTTCTCTCTCTTTTGCACAGTGGTCAAACCCCGATGAGCACAGAAGTACAGCATTAACCACTAATTATAGTGGTATGCAAATGAAGGCATTCATACCCAAATGATTCAATTCGGCCAGCTTTTCATTTAGCTCCCTTATCGCCGACATTAATCTTTTTACTAAGTCGGGGTAAGCAATTAATACGTCTGAGGGAAATTATATTAATTGGGATTTTTTTTTGTTGGAATATTTTTGTGTAATTGTCATTGTTTAATGATGATTTTTGTTAATGTCGTTATTGTAATGGATTTTAGTGTTTTTGTTGATATCTGGCATTGAGAGTTCCTTATCGTAGATAGGTTTACGCTACCTAGTATCAAATCTGCAAAGGTGTAAATGACATGAAACGGTATACTTTTTCCGTAAACATTCAATCTTTTCAAGTGTATACAGACACAAATATTCTGTAGTACCAATCCAGGTCAATTATCCAGGCTCAAATATTAGCAATATAAATCTTTTATTAAAAGCCACAATCGCACTCCATTTTCCCTCAAAAATCTCAGGCTTCACTTTACTAAAACGTTGAGAACATTACAATGATTACGCAACGTCTCAATCGGGACACGAATAAGGGCAATTCCACACTGCGCTAATGATTGCCCGAAACGCAGATACAAATCGCGCGGCCGGCGACACGCATTTCTAACGTAATCACTTAATTATTGGGCGACACCTAAAGCTAGGGCTGACACAAGAGAAAATATTCTTTTTTTGAACTTATAAATTAGTTGTTTTGTTTTTATTTCGGTTTTTAATTGATATACGTACCTGGGGCCCTACTCTCTAACGTTTCGTCCGTATTTTCGGATCTATCCGTCTCTCTCGCGCACGTCTGCAGATGAGTGCGAGTGAAAGAGACGGATAGATCCGAATATACGAACGACGCTTTCGGACGCTTCATTCGTTTCTTGCGATGCGTAAGATTTTGTTTAATAAAATATAACTTATTCATATATACATTTTGTTACTACTTTATTCGCATACTAAATATTATAAGTGCAAAACTAACTATGCCTGTTTGTCTGTCTGTTAACTTTACCACGTTCTTTAAATTATGACATAGAGTAGTTACTTTTTATCCCAGTTGTGGAGGTCACAGGCGCAGTTAATATTACGAATTGTTACTTTGGTACCATTTTACGTATTATTACGTAATTCTTATTATTATCCTATTATGATTCTGTTAAAGCGGCCATTTGAGGCCTAAAATGCCTACAATGGGGGGCCCATTTAAATCAGCATGCAGTTAGCACATGTAATCAAGTTTGTTAACAAACAACTTGATCAAATTCGATTAATCTATTTAGTCACAATACACAATAAAAAGTATTTGATTGCTAATTTCTAATAACTATGACTACAAGAAATTAACACTGAATCAAATTAACACGAAAACATAATCACTATTTAGTTTCAGAAACATAAGTTTCATGTCATTAATCATGTTAACATAATTTTTGTATTGTTCATTTTAAATGTTGCCAATTTAATTTTCCAATGAAGTTACAGTATTACAAACAATTCCTTTGGTTATGATGACAATAATAATGAATTTGTTTGAGACTGATTAATATCAATATATTGTTAATAACACAGGTTTTAACTATTTTATTAGCATTACAACTTATACTTTCAAATTTTCTTACATTTGAATGATTGATATTCAAAAGTCATTAGTCTATTTCATGCAAAAGTCATTAAATCGACCTTTATGAACTTGGAAAGAATGTTGAGAATTATAATCATAAAAATCATCAATACAATCCGTTTTGATTATTTTTATGATTTTTCTCTAACTACATACGTCTTACAGCCGCGAATCATATTTTAATCAACATACAACCTAGCACTGGCCTGCAAAAAACGTAAGAAAATTTGAATTTCGCGGGCTACCCTGGAGCATCCACCTTAAACAAAGCTTTTATTGATGTGGCTTTTTCCGGCACATCCTTGTTTTTGTGCCCTGTTTGGGCACGAAAACTCAAAGAACATTAAAATGTTAAATTTTATACGCATGAAGGTATCAACCCTAGCTCTGCGTCAACGCTAACCACACTACTTTTTATTATATCAATTTGTGCCCATTGAAGGCGCTGTTTTGAGCTAATTCCTTTATAATTGCAGGATCGCCCGTTCACCAGTGTGGACGTGCCCTTATCTGATCAGACTGAACATTAAGAGAAACTAAAAGTTATTTTTAATGACGCTTTTAGGCGTGATACAACAATTTGTATAGACTTATGTTATATTTATGACTTTATTTTATGTGTATGTTCTATGTTGTATTATTTAATGGGTCTATACTCTGAATAATAGAAGAGATATTATTGTATGTTTTGTACAGTAGATACTCGTATCATAAATTTTCGCGTGTAATCCTCGAAGGATAAGGCAGGGGTTGTCCATAATCTACTTATTTTGCCATTTATGTTTACTGGTAGTCAGTTGTCTTCAATGTTGTGATAATTATATTTAATAATCAATATTTTTCCACACTAACACTTTTACTACTGATTATACCTTTTTCATACATGGGACGAGTTGCAGAACGAAAATATTATTTATTTTGATTTTCATCAACTCGTCCCAAATGGGCCGTAGGCCTGTGGAACCAGTTGACGAACGACTCTTCATACCAAGTTAATCGACTGCCACGTCTTGAAGCGGAGAAATGAGGAAAATGTAGTGAGGAAAATTTTGAGTATGAATGTGGATGGGTATAAGACCAAAGAAACAATGGATGGACTGTGTGAAGAATGATATGGCAAGAAAAAGAAATGATGACGATGTTTAAGTTCCATGTGTTGGGCACAAATCCAGACTTCGACAGTAGTCTGCTACTTAGAATTCCAAATGAAAATTTAGTTTATTTTAGAAAACTAACGGCGAAAATCCGTTTTCATTTAGCTAGCACCAGGTTTCTGGAACTGAAATTATCGACTTGTCAAAATTAAATGCAAGTCAAGTGAAACGGCAGTTGACGCACGTTTGAGAATTTCTTCCTATAAACTGGGCGCAAGATTATCAGAAAAGTAAAAGGCACTACAAAAGTTAATCTTTTAATAACGAACAAAAAAATAGCAATAAACGAGAGGATATTGTTATTCTTTTTGGTTAAAAGGCAAACAAATCATAACAACTAAAACAGTAATTTCGAACTTCTGTGTTCGGTGAAAAAGTGATCTATGTATTTACCCATTCCACATGCATTAAACAATACATAAAACACAAAAAATATAAGGTTATCAAACTTATAACTCCAAAGATCACATTAAGATTCAAGTTCACAACTTACTACTTACTTATGTTAAACAGTAGCATAAAATCATACTTACTCAAAAAACGGCCATTCCAACATTCCTAATAGAAAATAATATTTCGTGACTGTAAGAAAAAAGTGTTTTACATGAAAAAACGGCATAACTTAATTATGTTTCAACAGGAAATTAAATGTGTACGATAAAAGTGTTTCAGAAATGAAAATGTCGGAGCAGGAAATTGTATTAATTTGTTATATGAGTTTCAGGGGACTGATACCATGGTGTATTTGAAGCGACGGGCTTTTCAGGAGTTAGGGAAATTGGTGAAGTTATAGCATGAATGGAAGGATATTCTTTGAGAGATTAGTTAAAAGTTTTTGTATGTCTGCTTACCCTAACTCAACCTTACCTCGCGTGTACAGGTGAAGCCACATTTTCTGACTTTCGTCTTTTATATATACGCAATACGCGTATGATTTGAATTTCGAATATTTTAGAATTCTTTTTTTCTCGGAAAAAAATAAAACTACGTATGCCATTTGCTTTCTACTCCGTTAACCTATTATACCCATTTTTTTTGAAACGCGATAAAAAAGACATTCTGTATAAAAAAGCCGTGTGGTATCCGGCAGAGTAGAATAGAACCAACCCATTACACTCACGGGTGTCGTATAAGGCGACTAATGTCTGAGGCAGAACACCTTGTGCCTCCGTAGACCAGAGAATGGGCAGCAGCGTTTTCTGTTAGTCTTTCGACACTGCGATCTCCAATTCGCCTGCCAAGCGTGGAGATTATGGCAAATTCCTCCCATCATGGGAGAGGCTTATGTCCAGCAGTGGACGTTATGGGCTGTTGTTGTTGTACAAAAAAGAAGACATGCTGCGTTGACCCGAAATGAATTGGGAAAAGGGCAAGAGAATGACGATTATCTTAGGTACTGTTGTTTGTATGCAAATGTTCCAGTGCATCTTATTATTTATTATTATCAGCCATTTGTGTCCCACTGCTGGGCAAAAGCCTCCCTTCCCTTTTTCCACTTATCCAGAGCTGTTATGCGTCATTCTTTGTGATAGGAGTCGAGTTCGTCCCGCTATCTTCTTCTGGGCCTGCCGCGTTGCCGTTTGCTGCTGTTTGGGACCAATTTGTGGTAGCTTTAGCCTATAGCTTCTCCGGCGTGCGACATGTGGCCAGCCCAGTTCCATTTGAGCTTGGCAACCGTGTGACCTACACCGGCAATTTGAGTTTTGGAACGCACTATCGAGTTCCTTACACGATCAGTGAGTTTCACTACAAGGATACTGCGCTCCATTGCTCGCTGACAGACCTATAGTTTTAAAAAATAAAAATCTTAAATCCATTCATTCACTCACAATTATACGTAAGATAGAGAAAATGGCTGTTACCGTTTTCTCTATCTTACGTATAACTGTTAGTTAATATGCCTACGCTCGTAGCTATAGGTGTTTCTATAAACAAAGTTAGCTTGAAATATCCTATCCGCGTCACTTACCTGTCACTTGATTCATAGAAAAATCAAAAAAAGCTTCTCTGTGACGTTTTGTTTCTAACCATCCGTAAGCAAAATGTCAAACAGACAGAGATAGCAACCTACCGAAACCGGCTAGCAAGTTATTGAAACTGGCCGTAAGTAGAGCAGGCACATCCACTGCTTTATCTGCTGGTTTAAGCTAGAAGCTTGAAACTTTGCAAAAGACTAACAATTCATCAAAATGTGTAGAAGTTTGCCATTTTTTATGGATTTTAAATTCTACCTTAGATCTATGGGAAATTTCTTCAGGCTTGCGACTTGCAAATTAAAAAATGTCTATTGATTCTATATACAATACTCCACAGTACTTCCTTGTATATTCTAGTATGTACAACATATACTAGGAAGATAGATGGTGGATGGATGGACGTTTTTTAATTTTTCCACAAAAAATACTTAATGGATTTGCATGTAATTTTTTGCACACATGTAGTTTATATTATTATTATTTTTTTTCATATAGGAAATCATCAAATGACTTCTCCCGCTCTGGCCGGAGCAGGAGGGAGTGTCAGACTTTTACTGACTAAAACCCATCCATGTTCCTTCATCGCCCGTTGTGTTCCAGGGCCACGGTATCTCTTTCGAACAGTCCCGCAACCGGCAGATAGTTTATAGCCTGGATTAACACTTAGGAGTTTTTATCCCGGTAGTATGATCCCGTGGGACAGTTACCAAACTTCACGCTGGCGAAGCTGCGGGCATAAGCTAGTGGTATATCATCATCATCATCATTTCAGCCGAAAGAGGTCCACTGCTGGAGATAGGCCAAGTGTCGCCACATTGACCGGTCCTGTGCGACTCGCATCCAGCGGGTTCCCGCAACCTGCACCAGGTCATGGGTCCACCTAGTGGGAGGTCTTCCAACGCAACGTCTTCTGGTTAGTGGTCGCCACTCCAGAACTTTTCGGCTCCATCGTCCATCCGTTCTGCGAGCAATGTGCCCTGCGCACTGCCACTTAAGTTTGGCAATTGCAATTAGCTAGTGGTATATAGCTTTATATAACAGCAACCAACCTACCAACCCTTAACATCACCTACGGCTTACATTAAATATATTCACGTTCCCATAAACAAAATGAGGTTATATTTCATGGGGCGCGTTTCCCATGAAAAATAAAAGGGAAATGTTCCAAAATGATTAGTGTAGTTCCCCCGTAGCTGTATCGGCGCCCACGATCAGGCCTAACTTAACAAGAAGCAATTTTTCACAATTTTCTATTCTTTTCTATAATACGAAGGTTTGGGGTGGCCGTGGGTTATGGAATCCTGAAACGGAACTGTCCAAGGTTTGTGTTGTGAATCGATGAAAGGTTTTTTTTTGCGATAGGTGTTGTAGATTGAAATATACTTTTAACTTAACATCTCGCGTGTAATCCCCGAAGCGTAATCCCCAAGGGCGAGCCTATTGCCAACAGCTGGACACAAATTCAAATTACGTGACTGGTACTGAGAAATTTCTGATGAAAAAATTATAAAACAACGTTCTTTTCTTGTAGACATAAGTCTAAAAGTTCTTGTTATTCCACTACACTTGCTTTTTTGCGTCCAATGCTATGTTTGTCCTCTTGAAGTCCTCGTCTCCTGGGCACCCTACCACGCTGCACAGCACGCTACACGGTAGTGGCATATAATGAAGTGATTACCTCACCTGCGAGCACCAGCCGCCACGGAATCGTACCATTTTCACTTGCTGAACCAATAAGCACAAGAAAAATACTGTGAAATATTGATATTTTTACAGCTTTCGTGTTTATTCATAGTTTTCATGTGGAATGTTAATCCATTGGATTGCTTAGGCGTTCTTTGATGCACATAATATAATTATATGATATATTATTTCATGGTACTGTACCGGTAAAGGCAATAGGCATTCTCTACCAGCCAATCTTTAGGTTAAATAGGACATCATTCTGATAGAGCTCAAGAGAGAAAATTTCTCGACACACACATACAATTAAAATAAATAATTATAATGAAGTCATCATCTGCCTAGCCTTTTCCCAACTATGTTGGGGTCGGCTTCCAGTCTAACCGGATGCAGCTGAGTACTTACCAGTATTTTACATGAAATAATTATAATGAAGTATTCAATGATAAATCAATTGATAGCTTCTTTTTCTCCATTTCCACCTAATATTTGACAATTTCTCTGATTGAATCTTCCATCGGAGCGTGCGCAGGCTAAAACCAAGTGGATTAGCAACATGTTAGATGCCGGAGATCCAAGACGGGGTAAAAAGTGACGTGTAATGGAGGAGAACTACTCAGAATTAGATGATTGGATCGGGATCAATAAGAGAGAGAGAGAATCCGCTCCCTCGCAAGAGAACTTTTATTTTTCTTATGTTTTTCCTACTCCACTGCTATTCTTTTCTGATTAATTTCGTTGCGGGATCCAAAGACAGTTAAATGGTTTCTCTGAGACTTCGTCGAGCTTCATTGTCTCGGCGCTTTTCTGGTGGTCGCCACTGTTGATTCTGGCTTTTAGGAGTTGAAGTGGTTTGGGAATAGAGTGCTTGCTCCAATAAAAAAAGAACTTAGGTATGTGTAGTATGTATAGGTCGCTTCATTACTCTTCCTGGTTATAACAGAAACGTGATTGTTACCCAAACCACCAAGACTATCGGTACAGATATCTCAACTCATGCGCCGTGACGGCTCCAGGAGTATTTACAATAGCCGTAGTCACGTCTAGTGTGTAAACAACATAAACATTTTATATTATTATATTGAATACCTCGGACTACCTCGCACCTGCGACCGTTGAGCATGATTTCCTCTGTTCGATTCCCGGGTCGGGCAAATTGTTATTGGGTTTTTCCATCAGGAATTTCTCAGTCGCAGCCACGAAGTCTGGATTTGTGTCCGGTTGATGGCAATAAGCTCGCCCCCTATTACATAGGCCTTAAATATAATTGAAAAAATGTTTCCGCTTTCACGGAAAATGCCTCTTCAATAGATGACAACACTACTGATCAATAAACTGCAGCGTCTGTACATTACCATAAATTAAAGGAGCTCGGAAGATCCTCAAAAAATCTAAGACGCCCACCACATAAGTTAACGTCTTTATTATCATCAAAACTTAATAGCCCAAAACAATCCCGTACCTGTATCCAAATAATTGTATCTAACAACTGCCAACCATATAATCAAAAGCATATCAGCCGAAATCAATTTTTCATCGCCGAAGTCGATTTTAAAATTATCATACAAAGCGAAGCGTACCGAACAACCAATTTAACAAAACCTCCGAGCTCAACCAACTTAAATTGACATAAATCAGAGGTCTCCATTTCTGGGCAGTTGGTTGGAAGTAGTCTGAATTGCCAATATTAAACGATCCCTGGATACGACCAACTTGTTTCAAAGCACCAGTTCTTGGTCAGTTTATAAGCTGGTGAAGTATAATTAGATAACAAGTGCTATAATCCAATAAAATTGATTTAGATACACGGAAAGCAATTGTGTTCGGTTTATACATCATGGTGTACACCTACGTGTAATTGTGGTCTTTGTGGCTTATTATGTGTGTTTTTGTAACTATTTGTTGGTCTATTAGCCGTGAGATGAATACTAAATATGCGCCTTTAAGCTTTAGGCACTATGATTTAGTTTTGGCTGGTCACCTCTAGTTCTGAGTTTGAAGACTGGTCACCTATTGTTGACTGCTTTGGAATTGTCTTCATCATCATTTTTAACCCCCGACAAAAAGAGAGGGGGGTGTTATAAGTTTAACGTGTCTGTGTATCTGCACGTCTGTGGTATCGTAGCTCCCAAACGGATGAACCGATTTTCGTTTAGCTTTTTTTGTGTCATAGGTAATTTGACCCCGAGTGTTCTTAGCCATGTTTCATGAAAATTTGTTCAGCCGTTTGAAGATCATCAGCTCTTTTCTAGTTGATGAGGGGATCTGACTAACTTCCTTATCCTACCCTTGTACTTGTACCATTACCTCGTTATTTCGTGATACGAAACTATCACTATTTGCACGCTATCAATTACTCCATTTTATTGCACAATTCACCCACCTTTTCTTTGGACTTCCTGTTCCTCTTAATCTTTCAACATTTATTCATCACTCTTTTGGTCATATACTTTTCATTCTTCAGAAGATAGCACCACATGCTATCTTCTAGACATCGAAATGACAATTAATGAATTACAGGGTTCGAGACTCTACGCTGTTTCTAGCCAAATCAAATGCTTAGGTCTTTGCAGTTAGATAAAAGAAACACTTCGAGCTTGAAACAACTTAACGCTTACTTAGACACCTAGAAACAAATCTAAACAATCGATAGCAACACAGACAGGACACAAATAAACAAAACATCAACCAACTTGATACAAAGAAATAATTTGCTAACAATTTTACTTCGCACTATTTCCATAAATAATTTAGTTGTCAAAGCTAGTGTTTCACGGCGGCGTGTTACCCAAGTGTCACTCCAGCTCCGTGAGCCACGCACGGCCAGTCGGGCCGGAGCACGTTGCGTGCAGGCGGTGTCGACCAATTTGCACGTCGCACGTCCAAGCTCAATTTACCTGTCAGACCGAGCCGCGCCATTACCGCTGACTTGTGAAGCGAAGGCAGCGCTTTATGGAGAAGTGCTGAGGAAATTGTAGATTTTGAAGAGTTTTGCTGGGAGTTTGTAGGGGATGGGGATGGTAAAGGTTTGAAGTTTAAGGAGGCCGATTTAAGATGGTGGTGTTCAGAGATTTGGTAATAATGCATTCAATAAGCATCTGAAGCTTAAAGCCCGTTTAAAAGCGGTGTTTAAACGTAAACGCTCACGTAAGTCGAGCCATTTATCACCGCTGCACGAAGCGTTAACCGCTTGATTGCATCAGACACGAAACATTATTAAGACATTCTCAGCCCTAACGCGCCGGCCCCGCCGCCTGCCTACCTCATTAGAAATTAATTTACGCTCAAAATAAGCTAAACGGTCAATATCATCGAAAGTTTGAGTGTACGTGATAGCGCGAGAACGCAATCATCTCGACAAAAACTTCTGCTAACAGATTACGATCCAATTACGACACACTGAGTCAACATTCGAATCAAACTAAATACGTGACGCCGGGACGTGGTCGCGGTGGACGGCACGACGCACGACGACGTACCAGTGAGGCAGCGACCCACAATTTGCCCACCATCACATTCAATCACCTCCAACTAACGACCGGCCGCAAAAAACACACGACAGACTCTCAGGAAGTCGGACAACAATAAAAAAACAAATAAGTAACCCGAGCAAATTAAGTTATAACCTAAAACACGTATGAAGCCATCATCCCAACGGTGTAATCATATTAACGACTACAAAAGGAGCGGCAAAAAACACAAAAATTAGAGGATCGGGAAATGTGGGCCAAACAAAAACGTAACGCATCGCCTAATTATAGCTGTCGGACGAAAAAACAATTTATGTTCTGCGGGCCGGCGCACACTGGCGCCTTTGTGCGGTTGATTATAGCATGCTGCCACTAACTTGACTATTACACTATGATAAAAATAACGTAACGATCGTGACCTAACCCGCAATTTCTGCGATTAAGTGTTGATCCAACGCATGTTTTGGGCGTCAATTTACAAACAATGCGTCATAGCTTTCTTCTGTAAACGAATTTTTTATTTCGACTTCAGTGGAGAACTTTAAAACTTAAATTGGAATGCATATTATAATCTGGGACGCTGTTATCCTACACAAAAGTCAACCCGTGTCGACCGCTTCCCGAGCAAATCCTTTATTATTTCGACGTGTATAATATTTTTATTTTGTTTCTTCCACGATTATTATTTATGAATTATTATTATTTGAGAATTTATTATTAGCTTGGAGAGCAAGCGCGGCCTTTTCAATTTGCCACAAGGTGCCGGTCGCTCAGGTATGCAGACCCGTATTCATTTTTACGTTTTTTCTTAATACCTTTTTGACATTTCCTCTGTTGCGTATCGCTAATTAAATTTCTGTTTAGTTCTCATAAGATACAAATTGATTTGGTCCGTAATTTAATTAAGGCTTTAATTTCCTTGGAGCGAGATTAAGAGTTGTATTTATGTGTAATGACTTGCAAATGGTAATTGGAACTTCTCGGACAGATGTTTATATTAATACTTGTGTATGGTCATTTGGTTCTACTTAAGTTATTCATAACGCTAATGAAGTAATCGACATTTATTCCTTGACTTGAAAATATTACGAATGTAAAGAGGGCTCGCTTAAGCCGGTAAAACTCCGAGCCTGACATGTTCAGATATTGATGTAGCGGAGTCAAAGGGTTTTATAGACTTGGGGAAAATAGGATGCTTGGAGTACAGAACTATATAGGAATTTAAATTATAATTACTTAAATTATTATTTTTGCCATTTAATATTTATTTATTTACTTATTTAAACTTCATGTACAAGGGTGGTACATAGGCGGACTTAATGCCACAAGGCATTCTCTACCAGTCAACAGTGCGCACATTTGCGCCATGTAACTGGATGTGCACAAGTAAATTAAGCGAAAAATGGAGATGTTTTCATGTTTCTTCGATGATCAGCGCACGACATAATTATCCGACGAACCTAGGGAAGTTAAGAATCATTGTGTTGGTTGTTCTTTTAGTAAACGTTATGTGACTAACGGAAATATCAACACTACATCACCAATAATTTCAACGTTAACTTTCACATAAAAACTTAAATTCCAAAACGCCAGCCAAAAAAATCCGAAAACAGCAATTTAAAAATCAAAACAGTTTAACCCTCCGCTAGCCGCACCACGATAACATTAATATTACACAGCTTATCATTTAATAAGAGAAGAGCCTACCGATTGTTCGTCCGTTCCCGGACGGACGTACGCGGCTATTTAATTTGTCCGATAACCGCCGCTACGGGCGAGGTGTGCGTTTGAGAAATTACCCCTCAGATACAGCACACATTGTTATTGCTTGTTATAAATTACGCAAGTTTATTGTGCCGATAAATACCCCCGCGGCAGTAGAGGGGTTAACGCTGTGATTTGTGTTGCCAGTGCTAAATAGGTACTGTGCGTGTATTGGCGAGTTTTGATTCGTTATTGAAGCGTGTTTGGTGTTAGATGGGGATGTGATCAGTCTATCTGATGACGAACAAGGTATTATCGCATACAAAGAGATTTATCGTAATAGATCGGACATTCCCGAACATTTTAAATTTTGACACCACTAATGCTACATGACAAGCCCGTATGACACTAGAACAATTTGTTACTAAGTAGTAACAAGTATTTGGATTACGATTGTCTTCGTCTTGTCTCGTCTATTGCTCGTAAATTTTTGAATGCAATCTCGTATGCGATGAAAGAGATCGCATACGAGTATCAAATAAGAAGTCGTGCCACTCTTGCCAGGCACTGTGATGCTTGCAAAAACTGGAATGTCCAAACTTAATCACAAAATATATTTACTGCAGTACTGAGAATATTTTGTAAAGTATAGTCACAAGCACTGTTTACACTTAGTTACTACTAGAAACTAGAAGTGATTTTCTCTTACTGCGTCTTTTTTTTTTTTTTCGGATGGGATGTCGTCAAGTAACTTATTACCGCTCTAGGCGGAGCGGGAGGGAGACTTTTACTGACTAAAACCCATCCATGTTCCTTCATCGCCCTTTGCGTTCCGGGGCCACGGTATCTCTTTCGAACAGTCCCGTAGCCCCGGCAGGCTTCGGCCCCTGCGGTCCCCTTCCTTTCTGTTGACATCTCTTTGAGGCGCGCGTGGAACACTCCTGCGCCGTCCACACGGCCTGTCGTCATGAGACGGACGGACGGCGAGCTAGCCCATAGCTCGCCGTCCACAGGCCCGCGTCTACGGTGGCACCCGACGCCGGTGCGTCATCTCTTACTGCCTTGATTGTAATTTCATTTTGGACAACTACAAAATCGCTTTTGTATTTAGGTTAGTCTGTATAGGTACATTTTGGTGCTCATTACTGTACCAGTCTCATTATGCTGGTTTTACAATGATAATTATTTGAAATCGATTCTAAATGAAGACAGTTTTTGAATTTAAACAATTCTTACTCTATCGATTTGTTTCTTTTTTTACTACCTACATTTACTAAATCTTATTTTCTAATTTAATAACCCATTAATAACAGAAATCCCATACAATAGTCTTCACAGTACCGCGTGGTACCGCGTCGTTATCGCGCATCTGCGCCGGCACAGCGGCGCGGCGTGGCCGCGACGCCCCGCCATTTGTATCCCGTGCACCGTGCAGATTGCACGCCTAAACTATATTATTTATTAACCAAGCTTCTTCCGCAGATGGATGTGGGACGGTAAGCGTTTTATGGAGAATGCAAGGTGGTACACGTATTGTAGTTTAGAGATCACTTCCTGTTTAAATAAATGACATTTTGAAACCAAAGTCTGGAGACGTAGCTCTCACAGCCATTATTTAAAGAATTCCCAACGAACGACTTTACCAACAACTTTACTAATTAGTTCAAAAAAGAAAACTCCTGTACACTACCTATCAATGAAATAAGCAAGTACCTTTTTGCTCTTCTATCTTAATGTATTAACAAAGTCTGTCGTCACTTGTACAATAACGAATCCTCAGATTCTTTGGACGCGTTACCCGCAACAATGACTCCATGGAGCGTTTGGTAATTCAGGGTAGAGTCGAAGGCACGTGGTCGATCACCAACCCGATGGACTGACTCCATTAAATCTGTCACCAAGATCCCTCTGGCAGAATGTGCTCGCCATGCGGCCAATAGAGACCGGTGGAAAAGGCTCGCGAAGGCAGCGACCACAGTTGTGGGCGATCCCTCATGACCACGACCACTCTGTCAAGAGTGAACGACTAAGAAGAAGAAAATCTTAATGTAATGTCCCGTTAAGTATTTTGTATTTACATCAATAAATAAATAAATGTTTCTGTATCATGTTTGAATGAACTTATTTCAATGAATTCGTAAGTAGGTTATGTTCCTTAGCTAATATTCGTTTCCATATCATCAATGAAGAGCTTCTAGAACCAAGCTCAAACTGTATGAGATGCTGTGTACATCACGAAGTTGATCATTACCATATAGGGCGTAGGGTAAACTCATCAGGGTTTAATGACCCCGTTTCAGGAGTTTCGTAGTTATTTCAAATACACCTTGTTACATTGTAACGTCAAAACTCAAAGGAGAATAAAACTTGTAAGTTTTACACCAACCCAATTAAACAATTTAACCCCAGACAGAAAACAGCGTAATTTGAAGCCATTATATAAGTATACCTCGTACATACTTCAACACTTTCCTTTAGCCCATAAAAGTAATTTTATTCTCAAAAAAAAAACCGTGATGATGTATAAATTTCATTAAAAACCATTTTGTAAAGCGATGCCCAGACGCGCGCGTGACTTGGAATTCAAAACAGCTTTTACATTGCAAATTATTTGGACGGTTAAGTACGCCAGGTACCGGTCAAATACATAATAATATTCATTAAAACGTATTACGGGTGATAAAAATTATATGTCTATATACTGACTGGCTGGCTTGATTAAGTTGTTATTTCCTGTAAGACCAGATCTCAACACCTTCTATTTCAATAACATTTCATCTAGCGATTAGGTTCCTATCATCATCAGCCTATAATGTTCCCACTGCTGGGACACGGCCTCCTCTCTATGAGAGGGAACGGGCTATAATCCACCACGCGGGCCCAGTGCGGATTGGTAGATGTCACATGTCTTCGAATTTTTAGTTCTAGAACATGCCGGTTTCCCCACGATGTTTTCCTTCCCCGTTTTGAGAGCAGTGGCCATGAAATAAGTTACACAAAGTGAAACACCTGCCTGGGTTCGAATCCAGAATTTAATTTTTCGAGTATGTATTAATGTTGCTTATGTGTGGGTACGCAAGTACCAGGAAGAAAGATTTACCAGTTTTGTTCAAGATAGCCGTGGGTCCAGCACAAGTCGTGGCCGCGTAGTTCGCAAGATCCCTATCAGCACAGAAGGCTGCTGAAACATACCTTTATTCTGATACGAAACTTTATTTAACGCAGTTTTAGATGACTATATCTCACTCTCCTTGATTCAAACCCATCTTGAAAATTTTCAACTTAAAAACTACTTCATTTCAAATTGTGATAGCTCGGGTAATAGGTAGTAGTAGGTAGTATGCATGATATAAATAATAATATAAATTTATAGTCTATAGCACCCACGAAAAGTGTAGCTTTCTACCAGTGAAAAATTTAAAGAATTGGATAATTAGTTCCGGAAATGATTACCCCTCTAAATACAACCTCACAAGCTTATAAACAAATACCTCTTTCTAATATGAGTATAGATTTACTACACTATTCATTCCCCTCAAGAAGACTGAATGATGAAACACTGACGTTTAACCCAAACATCAAAATTTCCTCATAATTTTCTTAAGCATTTTTTTAATAAACTTGAAAACAAAAAGCATGCACAGTTAATCGCGCCCGCGGCTTGCTATCACCCCGATCACACCGACTGGTTATTATTTTTCATTGTTACTGTTATTACCAGCAGTGCGCTTATTATGCCGGCGTTACCACGCTTAACAAACTATTAAAGGTACTCTGTTTAACGCCTTATTATTATGATAAATCCGCGCGATTGTCCGAGAATGCGGCTTTTTTTAAACAATGAACACTCCCGGAGAGAATGGAGTCTGGTTTTGAAAGATTTAATTATTTTAGCCAACTTTTATTACATTATTTCTTGAACTTAAAGACATTATTATGACATTACTAGTGTCCTTCACCTTAAATTTTTTCATTCCTTTAAATTTAAATAAAGGAATGAAAAAATAAATTCACAGTGTTTATTTTTCTATAATGCAATAACTGTTGCCCAATCATTGACTGCACTATTTTATTATAACAAAACTTCAACCTCAACACGTCAAGTAAATCGGAGCAATTACACAATAGAGCTTTATCTATTTATCTGTCGGCTTCTGACACATTGTAGTGTTGCAAACCAATCAGTTATCTTGTTGAAAAATAAACGACTATTTTAAATCAGGTTTGTTTTAATTCGCTACCTAATCTCATTAGTTACACAGGTCATAAAAAATAGCAACATAATTTTTGTGCAAATAACTTTATTTTTTGTAAGACAGTTTACTTTTGCATAATTATTGTCTCAATTCTGGGCTAAAAAGAGGACCAAATTATTTATTGGCCGAGCCCAATTGAACGCCATAATTCTTCGTAAAGCTTTGAATGCCGAGAGACGGTAGAAGAAGCATTGGTAGACCAACAGTCAGATGGTTAAACGTCATTCATTCAGAAGATCGTGAGTAATACCTGATTGAAACTCGCGAGTACCAGGAAGGCAGGACAAGAAAGGGAAAAAACAAAAAATGCTCAGCATTGGGAACGAGGCTGTGAATAATGATGACAATCTTGAGCATTGCTATTCTGATGACCTTAAGCGTCCTATGACAATAATTAATGCCAATGTGGAGCCCCAGTTATGTCCCATCTCCTTTCTTGTCCATCCTGCACAGCTACTTGCAGCTTCCAGGCTTTAAATGAAGCCAACGGAAGACCGGTGCAGGTCCTGCCGGGGTTGCGGGCCTGCCGGGGTTGCGGGACTGTTCGAAAGAGATACCGTGGCCCCGGAACACAAAGGGCGATGAAGGAACATGGATGGGTTTTAGTCAGTAAAAGTCTGACACTCCCTCCTGCTCCGCCCAGAGCGGGAGAAGTCATTTGATGATTTCCCATCAGAAAAATAAAAAATAAAAAAAGACCGGTGCAGGTGGCTAAATACTTGTCGGGTATTATTTGAGTCCATGAACATACAAAGAAGAAGAAGATTCCATATTCTTAAGGGCTACGAGTATATATCCATCAAATGGCTTAGCATGATCCTCCGTTACTCCTAAAATACTGCAGCATTAATTTTGAAAAAAATGTACGGCTAAGTTGAGGATTAATGCTAAGTTCTATGTGTGACGTAAACACGATTCCATAAACTTTTGTTGATAGAAAAAAAATCCAAAGTTACCTCCAAATCGAACAATAAACCGCTGGTATTCAAAAAGTACTTGAAATTAGATCATGAAACTTTGCATACTAACTGAACTAACTATAAAGCAGGTCTTATGTGTTTTATTTTTTTAGTCCAATCAATCGTTTTTTTGTAAATCGCAAAAAACCACTCATTTTCGCGCACTATTCGGCCGCGGTGACTGACGTAACAACCGCTTTGTAGTGCAAGCTGATTAGAACTTTATTCTAACAGTATTTCAAACGAAGTTTGAACCACCACAAATAGAGTTGCTAAATTTAGGGTTAGAAGGGCCTTAAAAAGAAGAAATTGTTTATGTTACAAGTCTGCATCATTCCTTTTAGATATCTCTGAAAAAACAATACAAAAGGCGGGTTCTCCTGGCCCTATATTTGGCCTTTTGCTTCAAAAACAATGCTGACTCCAAAGACTGCACTACGGGTGGATAAGGCAAGAATAATGGCATTCATTAATTAATACCGTGCATACGTGACCATTTGTTTCGGATCTCTCACTCTCTGACCGCCAGAGACTGGACTGTTCTATCCTGTACTTTGATATAATCCAGGACTCTTTCAAAATTTTCAATGTTGACTGAAAGTGCCAATGGCATTTAGTCAGCCTTTTGTACATGTGTGTGCTTAGAGTATTAAATAAGCGTACTAATATTATATATTATGCAATAGTTTGTGAGTGAGGATGTATGGATGTTTGTTCCTCTTTCACTCAAAAATGGTAGAACGAATTTGGGAGCACACAGATACTTTAAAACCTGGATTAACACTATAGGATACTTTTTATCCCGATAGTACGATCCCTTGTGATAATTACCGAAACCAGCGCGTTAACGTAAAAAATACGTTTTCTCTATGGTTTATCTTGTTCCTTCTGCAAAAACAGAAGGTTTCAAAACTTTTTTGTAATAGTACATCTATTTTAAAATACTACCTACTTCTTATTACCTTGCTTCCTTTTGCTACCAAGTCCAGCCTGTGGATGTGAAAAATATCAAAGTCTCAGTGTCAAACTCTACCGTGTTACTTTCCAGAATGAAAGTCCTTCCATGAGGTAAGCTTTCGTTGACAACAATACAAGTTTTCCCTTTGGTCAATTTAATTCTCTCTATCCTGAATACTTCTTTGAGAGAGGTATTACCTCAAAAATCATGTAGATTGGTTGTAAGCGGAGTAAATCAGCATGGAACCATGGTCGATGGTATCGCGCGGGGTCACACAATAACACTTTGCAGCGGCAAATGAAACGCTTTTATGTAATTGGCCGATGTTGCCGACGCACTGTGGGACTGCAGTGAAGTTTGCCAGACAAAACATTTTTATGAGTTCGAGTGAACTTGACCAAATATTACGCTATTGTGATTTTGATAAACACTTGCACTTATTTAGGCTTGGAGTGAAGATAGTAAGTCTATGTAGAAAAAAATATACTTTCTTTTGAATATTAACTGGGTTTAACCAACTGGTTATGACTGTTTTTTGTAGCAAACTTGGTGCTAGTCACGTATCCGTGAAAAAAAAAAATATTTTAGCTTTTTATGTTATAGAGTTTTCCAATATAATTATAACTGCCTCTGCAAACTCAAATTAAACCATTAAAAGGCAGTTTTTAACACAAAACAAAAAAAGATTAAGATAGCTTTATCTTATCGTTTTATGTTAAAAACTGCCCAGTCTCAAAACTGTCCCAGTCACAACACAAGGCATAATAACCGTGAAAGTACTGTATTTGGCCATGTAAAAGCGTAGATCTCTATGAAGAAGAACGGGCAAGAACCTCCATGGAAACTCTTTTAAATCAAAATGTATGTATACTTAAAATGTCACTTACGGGATATCTTCCGTGATTATTGATTATTTTTGAGCTCCCGATATTTCGACGCTGTTGCAAGCGCCATGATCGCAGGTTGACTGGAGAATGCGCGTGGATGGAAAAAATTGTTAGGAGCAGACAAATCTGTCTACCCTCTTTCTTTGTCTTTTGCTACGCGCATTACTGGAACCCGTCACTAAGTCACGGCAAAGAACACTCACAGTATCACTAGGTTTTGTGGAGTCCTTATTATGTTGCTGGCCGCTACTTTTGAGCATACTCAATACTGGATTCCACGTAATTGACAATTTGAAGCCATCCTCTTGATTTTAAGTATAGTTATGAACCGTGAAAACTTAAAACAGAAAATGTATGTATTCAAAATTCGGGTAGCAACGGTATTTTTTGGTCTTTAAAAACATGTGAGAACAACGTAATGAATGGTGCCAGTTAAAAGAAGTTCAAAGCAAAAAAAAATATATATATATATATTTAGAAAAGCCATGGCAACCAAGAGATGACCAGCCAGGGCACATTCAAGTCAGCCATCTGCCCATTCTTCCCTCACTAAAACTAATAACTTAAATTAGGAAGAAAATAGTTTATCTAGCCGATTTTATTTACAGAAAATCAATTAGGAATCCGTAACTTTTTTATTTTGCAAAAAAGATTTTTGTCCACACAGCTCTTCCATAGTGCACTGTGCACCCAGTGAGGCGGGGCTCTTTTTTACGATTGCCATCGAGCGTGCTCGCACCGTCTTGTGTTCCAACAATAATTATAATACGTCATTTTTTATTATAATTAGTATCGCCTTTATTAATTAAATGTTCACCCGGTAAAGCGTACCAAAAAATAAATACGTTCATAACTTTATGCGTGCCTTCAGTTGTTTCTAAGAGTATTAAACAGCAGTTCTAATAAGGTGGAAAGGTGAACCCATTTTAGACTCTAAGTTATTAGGGTCAAAGTTGCAAATTAACTCTAGCATCGCCCAATTCAAGGAACGCATCGAATTACCGGTATATCTGTAAATTACAGAATCAGGCGTTACTTTGACATTATAATATCTTAAGCATAATATTTAGATCTTTTTCGCGGATTTAAAACTAAACATTTTGCATAAAATTTAACGGTACCTATACCTATCGGTATCAATATGACTAAGATTTTAAACATATTTTATTTTATTCGTATTAACCATTCTAAGTGGTTACCTACTTGTAGGCCGTCGGTGAAGGAAAACATCGTGAGGAAACCGGCATGTCCTAGAACCAAAAAATTCGAAGACATGTGACATCTACCAAACCGCACTGGGCCCGCGTGGTGGATTATAGCCCATTCCCTCTCATAGAGAGGAGGCCTGTGTCCCAGCAGTGGGATCATTAATAGGCTGATGATGATGGTGATGACCTACTTGTAATATGAATGTAGGTCCGTACTAGAGAAAGTTTTCAGTAAGAACTTCGAAAGAAAACAATAGAAACAACACTACAATATAAACCACGGAAAAGAAATAAAATAGAAAATGTGACACAAACACGAAATTATTTCTAATTCCAATATTAAAATTCCAAACGAAAACAAAGGATATTCAATTTTCTAAATAAATTCACGCAAACATACTCCTGACCATCTATTTAATAACTAGTAATAGAAGTCAAGCAGAACAAACAACATTGTCTGCATACAGTTCACTACGGTGCGCCTGCGCAGCGGACAGACAGACATAATTAAATTACACTGTATGACGGCTACGAGCTAATTAACTGACTACAGTAATTGAATATTAAATTTATTGCTAATTACATTTTCTCTGCGAGTTTCGCTTTTAAGTTTACACATGCGACCGAATATTTAATACGTGTTATGTGTTTTGTTAATTGATTTTCATTGTTGTGACAAAGTTGCACATAGACAACGATATTTAAAGTCACTAAAGACGACTTCGACTCTCAGACTCGGACTGCCTCAATGGTCCAGTGGTGGTGAGCGGTCTGAGCATGAGGTCCTGGGTTCGATTCCCAGGTCGGGCAAAATGTTATCGGGTTTTTCCGTCAAGAATTTCTTAGTAGCAGCCACGGAGTCTTGATTAGTGCCCAGTTGTGGATTTGCTCCCGGTTGATGGCAATAGGCTCGCTCCATTTTACATGAGACTTAAACATAACTGGCGAAATGTGGGTGTACACCTCTGCCTAACCATTCAGGGATTACAGGCGAGATGTTTTGGCAGACAGTCCTAGACCAACAAAGCAGTCAAATTACTTCTATCACATTTATTCTAGTAACATAAAATTATAACGAAGAAGTAGAATATAAGTATTTGAAATAACTTCCTATTCCTAAACCCATCAACAGCCAAAAACCACCAGACAAAACCTCAGTCTTGCAAAACATATTCTTAGTTAATTTGTCAGCGTACCGAATGTAAGAACCGTCATCCTAACTGATCGTCCGGAGTCATGGGTCACAGTCAACACCACACTTTCTCTATCGTCATAAATAATGACATAATCAGAAACCTTTCGGCGACGACGCAATAAAAATAGGCCATATGACGTGTCATAATGACATAAGGTTTGTATTAACTATTTTTGTATTAAGCCTCTCAATAAGCATACAATTTTGATGTCACAGTTTTAGGGTTCTGTGGCTCAAAAGGAAAAAACGGAATCCTCATAGGATCACTTTGTTGTCCGTCAGTCCGTCTATCTACCCTTTATCTCAGGAACGCGTAAGTAGTTGAAATTAAAACTATATGCTCAAGTCCACAGTCCCTTGAAGCTGCGAAAATCAAACGGTAAAATAAAGAAAATGGCCGTTTATGCCACAAAAAACCCATATATTGACACTCTCAAGGGAATCAAAATTTATAAAGTACCCTATAAATTTTGATTCCCTTGAGAGTGTCAAAATATGTGTTTTTTGTGGCACAACCGTTGACCTAGAATTAAGAAATTTGGCAAGGAGCAATGTCTTACAGCACAAGTAAAGGAGAAAACCGGTAAATACGTAGAATAACCAAAATACCTACAAGTTTATACGGAGACTCGGTACGCGAGTCCAACTCGCACTTGGCCGGTTTTTTTTATTCTAGTAACACTCGAACGTGTATAGGATCTCACTTCTCAATCCTGTTTGACATTAGATATTGGAAAGCAATTTACATGAAGATGGAAAATAAATTATTATTACGATAATGACTGTTATAAATAAATGGATAATAAGTTAATATAAATATGTAGATGTTCAGTTTACTTGTAAGGCTCGGTTCTCACATAAAGTGTAATGTTTAAGTATGTTTTACTGAAATTGGGTATGTTAATAATGTTAATTGATGCAAATCAAGCGAGCGATCTTTAATTAATGCGGTGTTAAGTACATATTGGATGTTAATTATCGTTAATCAACTTAATTATCTTGGAAAGTATTTTTACTTTGTTTTTTCAAGTGGAAGCATTTTTATCAGAAATTCAACGTTGCGTCTGTAGTAACTTGTCAGCTTACTTTAAGTTATGTCATCATCATCATCTGCCTAGCCTTTTCCCAACTATGTTGGGGTCGGCTTCCAGTCTAACCGGATGCAGCTGAATACCCAGTATTTTACATGGAGCGACTGCCTATCTGACCTCCACAACCCAGTTAGTACTGGGTAATACGATACCCCTTAGTAAGACTGGTTGTTAGACTTTCGGGTTTTCCGAGGCACGGAGGAAACTCGGTATGTAACGATGGTCAGCCATCCACAGACCAACCTTGGCAAAAGGGGCTTAACCTTGGAGATCGAACCGTGTGGCTGTTATTATTTAGCCACGAGCTCCTCCTTCAGGACAAGGTTTGTATGACAGAAAATTTTAAAAGTAAAAGTCGGTGGATAGTGTTTTTGTATGAAAATCTCACAAAAATTTTCTTCGTTAGTACACTCGAACAAGCTATTTGGTTTACATATTACAATGCAATTTGTGGGTTAAACTGTAAACCAAATAGTTTGTTCGACAGTACTATCCAAGAAAATGTTTGTGAGATTTTCATACAAAAACACTTACAAATTTTTGTGTGGCTCTTTTTGGGATTTTGTCCATGCTAGGGGCGGGTCGCGAGTCTAGCGAGGTATAGCAACGATTATAAAATCTTCAAAATTAATTTCGCGAGGCAAGTGCATATTGATTCTTTCAGTATATGAAGGAGTGTCCGACCTGGCACCAACAGATTTATTTTATTATTTTGATAAGTGAAACCTAACGAGACTCTCGTAACCAGTTATTAATATACCAACTGGTTTTCACACCAACTAGATATAAGTAACTAGATTGGTGCTCAACTAGTTCGTTTCAAGACTTGTCTAATCCATCGTAGCTGCTTGTAATTATGCTAAATTACTGCTTTAATAACTTAATAAAATTCTTATAAAGCAAGGTTTTATGGTTGGGCCTATGTTGCATCTATACGTGGTGTGATTGAAAATGGCTAAGTCGATTTTGATATAATTATAATTCGCAACTTACTTCAGCTTACTTCATTATTGCAGCTGCTGTTTTCTCTCTCTCTATATCTCTTTCTCTACTCTCTGCTGCTGAATGCCGACGCCTATTTAAAAGTATTATTTTGTATGTCGCATTTTTTTTTTCCAAAAAAAACCACACAAATTAAAACCAGCAAGTTACATAAAATGTTACCTTTTACCTAATAAGAACCCTCTGTCCTCTAAAACATCTGTAACTAATATTGTATTTAAATACAAATCACGACCATCTGACCTAGTTGAAAGCCTAACAAATCTTCGGCTAATAATACAAAAGTTGACAAAGAAACAAGATGTAGAATCACAATATATTATAACGATCTCCGATAGCGAGCGGTGCCTTATTGATTCCAACAATTGAACCGATTAGCCGGTCGGAACGCCTTCGGACATCTCCGGAGACCTTCGGGCACTTTCGGGCAACTTCGAAATAAATTAGAAGATAAAAATGTTTGGAGGAGGCGTGAAATCTTCCATACAGTGTATTGAAATGGTTAAATTATTGTGCTCGGCAGTGTACTTGAGATATGAGCCGTGAAATGGCTGTTGCTTTTGTTGATCTATGTTGTTTACATCACTGTGCTATATATTTATTAGATGCTATATTAGTTATGACACCTAAGTACTAGTTTATTTGTAAATTCATTATCTTCTAAATCTCCCATTTAATATTCGAAAGATAGTTGTAATGGTCTTCTCATATGGGGTTGCGGGACTATTCGAAAGAGATACCGTGGCCCCGGAACACAAAGGGCGATGAAGGAACATGGATGGGTTTTAGTCAGTAAAAGTCTGACACTCCCTCCTGCTCCGCCCAGAGCGGGAGAAGTCATTTGATGATTTCCCATCCGAAAAAAAAAAAAAAAAAAAAACAAAAAAATGGTCTTCTCATATTCTACTCGTATCTCTTCTTATTATTGTCAAATAGGCTTTCATAAGCTTTATACTTTTACTTCCTAGCGTTTAATTAAAATTGAGCTTGCCACACTGTCACTGTTTTTCTTGCACAATGGCTATTCCTGAACGCGGTTTGGACGTGATGGCGCGGGCGTTCAGTTTTATTGATGAAATTCAATTGATTCGATTTAATTTTGTCTGTTTTGTGATAAATAGAGGGTCTAAGCATATGGCTTAATGCCAATCATAAGAACATAAGTTGCCGATCGCATCGTTAATGCTGACGCGTGCACACAAACACTCTCGCTCTGTTTCTCGCTCCAGCAAATGACGGTTCTGAGCGACAGAAAAGGATAGGAACGTAAAAGTGCGATTCCGTGCTGCCAGATGAAGTTCAGCCAAATAAAAATATATTTAAATAACACAAGTCATTAATGGAATAACTAAAGTTTAATCCAACGGAGGAACTAAAAGCTTGTGTTTCAGTGTTGTCAGCCACGCTGATTGTCTTGTTGATAGTTTTTCCATTAAGAGAGGTGCAGAGACGAGCGCTCTGAAGAATCGACCAAACATTGGTTGTAATCCTCATCGCGTCTCTCATCTCTCCTGTGGTTCGTCGAATGATGCACGTCTCCTCTCCGCGATCTGCTGCGCTCGTCTCCGCTTTGGTGCCTTGGAGCTTCAGAACTTCAGAAGTCACACAGCACACACAAAGTTAGTCGGCTCAGTCGATGCAAGAGAATTTTGTTTTTGGCCAAAGCTTTAGACGACTTTGTTGTACGATATAGCGATATAGGAATTATTAATAATAACTAGCGGACGTCATACGGTTTCACCCGCGTATTTCCCGTTCCCGTGGGAGTACGGGAATAAAATATAGCCTATGTTACTCAGAGTGAATGTATCTTTCTAATGGTGAAAGAATTTTTGAAATCGGCGCAGTAGTTTTTGGGTTTATTCATTACAAACATACACACAAAAATACAAATCTTTTCTCATTATAATATTATATAGTGTAGATAATAACGTTTACTTCAGGCTACGCCCATAGTGATAGTAACAATGGTCTGTTAGTAGACATAAATGCACACACAAACATGTACTATTATGTGTGGATTATTACACAAAACTCAAAATCAACAGCGATTTTTATAGATTTAGGTACAAACGACCCTTAAAATCATCAAGAAACATCTTTTAACTGGTTACTAATAAGTTGTTTCTATTAGATTAACTAAACAAAAAAAAAATACGCTGATCTATCATAATGAAACGTAAAAACTCTTAATAAAGAACCCAAAAAAACGTTGACAAAACAGTTATCAAAATCTTAATCCGAATCAATAACAACAATAGCATTATTGCTGCATCAAATTATTATCTTCTAACTTGTCGACCATTCTTAACAAATCGTTAAACTTAGTTCATTATCTTAATTATTTTTACGTTCAATTCATTAAAGCTGTATAACAATTTAGATTATCTTCTTATATCTTGGTCTCTTTAACACCTCTCTCGCGGCGGTGCGGCTCTCAAAGCGCGATCGTAAACCCAACATGGAGTGAATAAAAAAAAAAAAAAAAAAAAAAAAAAACAAAAACAGCCGAGAGTATAATAAAGAGAGTCAATTCGCCGTGCGTCTCAAGGTGTGAAGCTGTCATGGACGAAATGATGACTCCATTATTAAGCGGCTAAATAATAATTCTCCGAGTCCCGTTGCAAAGGCTTGATGTGTTAATAAGTTGTGTGTGTTGTGATGTGTGTGTGTGTGTGTATTTAATTAGGGTTGGTAGTTGTTTGTGGGCGTGATGCAGTTATGTTTTACTATTATTCGATTTTCCTTTGTTAGTTATTGATATGTTTTGAATGTGGGTTGTTTATGTTGGTTACAGATTTCGAGAATGTAATTAAATGTTTCAGCGTAAGTAAAAATGCAGGGGTATGGTTTTTTTGCTCTTGTTCATTTTTTCCCTTTTTGAGTAACCTATGTTTTTCTATAGACTTATTGAGGTTTAATGTTAATGTCCAAGATTTGATTTACTTACATTGTATCTTCCCTAGATCCAGACTTCAATTCGTGGTCTGGAATAGTCCAGATGTCTATTATCTTTTCAGGTCAGCGTGTGTCAAGGAAACCCTGTCCAAGTGGAGATTCATAGATGACTCTGCCTTTGAGTGTAAATGTCACAATGGGACACAACGACACAGGAGCTGATGGACGCTACTGAAAATGCCAAATTGGTGGCCAAAGATTTTTTGTCCAAGTTATGATTTACCTAATGTGTGCAGAAGTACCCTTAACGAAGCCTAAAAGCATTTATTCTCCCCAACAGTATTTTTTTTAAACCTAGACCGTTCCTGGGAATCTTCTAGTTACGGAGATATTGGGGTTCAAAGTCCCAACTCCCAACCAGTTTGCTTACACCTTGTATCTTCCAAATCGTATCGAAATCCGAAAAATAACAGACAGATGGACAAACTTACTTTCGCACTAATAGTAATAAGTAGTATGGGCAGCGTTTACACACCGTTAAACAAAAGACACTTACATAACCAATAAACAACAGTTATTAAGTACTATTTGAATTCCAACTCAGTAGTTACGTATGATTAAATGTAAACGTTTTTAATTTGCGGTGACGTTTGCACGCCTCGTGAAATGCGTTCTACATCTGACGCGACACGAACGGGTTACGTACTACTTCTGATTGGTACTAGTGTTGGAGTGGTACAATGGCACGTGTGAGTCTAGGGCATGCGGGACCGGGTTTCGCCCTTACGTGTCATGTGTTAAAATAGGCATGACGACAGTATCAAAAAATTGCAAATCTATTTAGTCCGTCAGTTAGAGTATTGGAAATTAATGAACACGTATTTTTTGTTTTTGTAAATCAATGAATATTGACAAAGATAAAACGCATCGAAACTCGGGAGTGGGGGCTCGTGACGTCAGAACTAGCTAAAAATTATACCTAGGCGTGACCTATTGAGAATTTTAAAAGCGTCCTATCTTCGTCAATTTTGATTTACGTAACAAAAGAAAAAACACGGGTCAAATATTTTCTGATAATCTAACTGACGGACTTATTAGTTTTTTTTTGTCGTCTCGACTATTATTATAATCTTAAAGCCTTTGTTATGTAATTAATAATTAAACTTGTTTACAATGACTGTAAAAATATAGCGATGAATATTTCAATGTTTCAATCACTCGAACATTAGACATCAACGCTCACGAAGTCACACTCACAACCATGTCAAAAATAATTCAAGATCTAAATTAAAAGCATAATTATTTTATGCAAGATATTTTTTATTGTCATTTGTTCAGGAGTAATAAATTCGGTAACTTGTAATCTTCTAAAACTTCGGTAGACGACTCAAAACAGTACATACCTATTGTACACCTACATTTTGCGAGTTATAATTAAGTTTCATGTTATAAGCTTAGATTATGGCAATCAACCAGGCATAAGTCTTGACTTTGGGCTGCTACTGAGGAATTCCTGATGGAATCACCAATAATTCTTGTCCCAAGAATCGAACCTAAGACCACCAGTAATGCTTGTGCCCACTAGACCAATGACCAACTTTTCATTAAAAAATACAATCCGGTGAAAGTAGAAACCTTGCATACAATTAACCACGAAAATTAATTCATACACTCTATTCATAGAACAACGACATCTTTAATTGCGTTTTTACTCAGAAACTATTCATAATGACCATTCCGAACAAGTACTTTATAATTAAATCCGAAAGAGTGCTTTTGAAAGGTAATTTTAATAATTCCTACAATTATGCTACAATTTCTATCAGGGGTCTATATTTTTTTTGTTGGTTAATTAATGTGTGGTTGCTGGTTGCTTGTGTTCATTGTTTTGTGTACAGGCGCATCGGCGTGTGAACTGGGCGGGCAGGCCGGCCGGCCAATCAGCGGCCTGCGCTTGAGTTGCGCGGCGCCCGGTGTGCGCACGCGATTGTCTGCATGACATGGATAAATGCAGAAGAACCATTTTGTGTAGGACTAGCTGAAGACTATAAACAAACAAACTTGCTACATAAAAATGAACTACTATCTTCACATTTTGGCAGAGAGAGGTCAGGGTTTTGAGGTTCGTGAGCTTTTTGAAAGTACTGAACTTCAAACGAAAGTGCCCGAATGTGTGTCAAGATATCTTATGAACTCTTTTAGAATACCTACTCAATCAAACAGTTTAAACCAATCTTATCTCTCGAATTTCGGAGGACACGATGAAGCGGTGTGTGACTGCGGCGCCTTAACGCAAACTATGGCCCACCACCTCTCCTGCACTTGCGGGACTTGTCCGAAGTCACCACCACGGTCGTGTCGTCGAGGTGGCAGAGTTCTGGACAAAACTAACTTGATTAAAAGAATAAAAATCATCAAGACGACAAAGAAGATGACAAAATTTAAGTATGAATGTGGGTGTCTATAAGAATAGGGGAAGACCAAAGAAATGATGGTTGATATGACTACTCATAGAGAAGAATGAAAGAAAAAGACATGCTACGCCGACCCCAAATCAATTAGGAAAAGGGTAAAAGAACGATGCTCGAGTAAGACAACAGCCTTCCTGAAAACGGATGTCACGGACAATAAACGGTTTATCCTACCTACCCTTATCATAACATAGCTTCACGCCTGTAATTCCCGGAGGGTTAGACAAAATTGTACCTAATAATACACCCACATTTCGGCAGTCATGTTTAGGTCCCATGTAATAGGGTGCGAGCCTATTGCCATCAACCGGGCTCAAATTCAGACTCCGTGGTACTCGGTGAGAAAAGCGATAAACAGCAAGACAATAACATAACACAACATCACGCCTGTAATCCCAGGGGCGTTAGGCAGAGGTGTAACTTATACAACACCCACATTTCGCCAGTTATAGGGGGCGAGCTTATTGCCATCAACCGGGCGCAAATTCAGACTCCGTGGCTGCTGCTGAGAGATTACTGATGGATAAACTCAATAACACTTTGCCCGACCCGAGAATCGAACCTCATGCTCAGCTGTCGTGCTTGCGACCACTACACCGTCAGATAGTACAGGGTGATACTTCTGTACCTACTTGGCTTCTATCAACAACTATCTTATTTTATCATGTGCAATTGTACATTTTACGGCTCCACTGTAATTGGATTTAAGTGAATTGCGAAAAAATACAAAAACTTAACAAAGTAACTCGTAAATGTTATAATTTTATCAACGACTCTATTATTTTGACTCCTTAAGCCTGTTTTACATAAACTTAAGTAACTAAAAAATGTTATGGATAGAAGGCTTGCACGCGGCTTCTGGATTGAGGATATTCGGATGCATAATGTTGCAATTTCATAGAAATATCTATCTGTAACAAGAGATAGCCCCTCCCGTCGTCGATAGATAGCGTAGGGTGGTTGGTTGTCATAATCATCAGTACGTTATTGGGACATCAAAACCGATGATAGATAGATTTTTCTATCTTAAGTAAAAGTATCTTAAGTAAAACTGGCGATAGATAGGTTATTGGGAACGGCCGTAAGTAATGCTGATAGAGTTCGATAGTTTAGTAACTTGAGCGTAAAAATAGTTGTTCCTACCAAAAACTCTTGGCTTTTATGACACAGTATAATTGAAAAAGAAAATTACTTAAAAACGAAAAGACAACACAAGAAATCTCAAATTCAACAACAATGTACTCACTGATGAGGAACTAAAAAGTTCTTATATCAAAATTAAAAACTATTTCACTTACTGTAACTGTCAGTTGCGTGTCTGCAGGGGTGAAGTATGGCAGGGCGGGAGGGGGGTGTGTCGGCTCGCGCTTTGAACACGGAGGTGCTAATAACGAGGCGTCCCGCTGCGCGCGCGCCCCGCTGTGCGGGAATGTGGGGGAAGCGATGCGGTACATGTATCTTGTAAATTGTAAACGTGGGTAGTTTTGGATTAAGTTGTTGTTGGGTGTGATGTTAATAGTTTAGTTTACCCTACTTGGTGATGTTTGTAGCAAACAGTTTAGACTATTGTCAGCTTTTGTAATCGGATTATGTTATGAGCACTGTTTCTACCGAAATGTCTACTGGGGGCCTAAATATTTCCGCTTAAGCAGTAGGATAATAATATGAATCATGGTAAAATTCTTAAAATAATCACAGACGCAGTCAATATTATGAATTGTCACTGAGGCCAAAGGAACGTGATATGATGAGTCGCGTAATTTACGCCCCATTTTAAATAGAAATGTTTTTTTTTTTTTAATGAATCCAACTGTGTATGAAAACGAATTTACGCGACTCACAAAACTATGCTCGTTTAGCCTCACCCTTAGTGACCACGCATTTTACGAATTGTAACGTAATTCATTCATCATTCACATCATTCGACATCACTGAAGTAGCTGGTCCGAGTTGGATGGAGTTGGCCCAAAACAGGAAAAATTCACGAGGCTTTTACCCAAAAGAGATCCATATCCAAATAAAATATAAAACTATTAATTTGTAAATACATTTGTAAAGAAAAATATGGAATGAATGAGCTTTATTATTATTATTATAACGTAATTCATATTGATTCTGCAAAAGCGGCCATTTTAGATCCCCAGTAGGGATAACACTTTACCACAGGTAGGGTATGTTTTGGTGTCACTCTAAAGTAATTACCTAAATCCAGGTTCGATCATGCAATGAGGATGCTCTGCCTATCCTTACATCCTAACAACCATATTAGCGTCGTCTTCCAATCTAAGCGTACACAGCTGAATACGAGTATTTTAAGTGGAACGACTGCCTATCTGACCTCAACAACAAAATTAGTACAAAAATTAAAAATATTTTATTGAAATACTAGCTGTACCTGTGACTTCGTTTACGTGATGTCACATTCTTTCGATTTCTTGTAACCCCAGTCATAACTTTAAATGTCTATCATTTAAAGTTATTGTATATTTTCTGAAATAAATTAAAAAAGCACCGTATTGTTATTCTTGATGAAAAACATTGAGGTATTTTGTTACGATTAATTTTATTATTTAAATGTATCAGCTCAACATCCAACAACAGCCCACCTCACCCTACTCTAAGTAAGATATCTGGGCCGCCGGTCTCTATTAAGTATAATCACACGATAGACTTGCGCCTGCGCCGCTCCGGCTCTACACGAGTTGATTAACGACCGCGCCGGACTCTACCGAGTGTTGTGACTACCCTATGTGTTAGGTAATTAGCTATTTATTATATTCTGGAGTTCTATGTGATTTGATGAGATTTGATATACCTTAAGAGTTTAAGTGGACCTCATGTTCAGCAGTCGCCATTGCGATCACTAGACGGATGAGGCAGTCAAAGTAACTTTAGTATGTTAATTTTAAAGTCTGGATATTAGTAATTAAAGCATTACTCCATGAAATGATTTTCAGGTTACCTTCTTTATACATATCTAAATATACCGTCTTCGCAGAAAACGTATTAAATTAAACAAGAACGGAGCCGTAAACACCTGGTTACTTCTAAATCTAATACAAAATGTATCTATTTGATTGCGGTGAGCGGCACTATTATTGCGCAGACGCACACTTTACACTTTCCAGGGAACGATTGATTAACGGTCCTGGGATGAAGAAGCCTAACACGATAATTATAAACAACTATAGAAAACTTATATCCATTAACGTATATAACATCACGCTTCTATTTCTCAAAAGACCTAGGCAGATGTGCATCTAGCAGTAGGTACACCCACATTTCACAAGCTATGTTTATATAAATTCAATATAATAGCAGCGAACTTATTTCCATCAACCGGGCACAAATCCAGCCTTCGTTGCTGCTATTGAAAAATTCCTGATCGAAAAACCCAATAACACTTTGCCAAGTATTCCCGTACTGCCTAAGTTACTCCTTAGAGTTCCTTAAACCTCATTCTGTGACTGTTTTGTTCGTGTTTGAAGAACTTGGCATTTTTACCTTGTGTCCGAGTGTGGAATTTACTACTGAACCTAGTTTTGGTGATGCGTTCATAATATCCGTAGCATGCGTTTGTGTATAAATATCCAAATTATATGCGTGAGATCCAATGCTTTGCTAAACAAATCGTGTATAGAAACCAACAGATTAATTAGGTTTTTCTTAAAAACATCTATAAAAACTATTAAACTAACTAGCATCAGGTCTGATTACAACAGTGTTGATTAAATCACTATAATTAACACATGAATATAAATTATATTTTAATCTTATATCTAGTACACAAAACACGTAATACATAACAAGAAAATAACTACTTATCTAAAACCAAACACATAAAAATGTTAATCTTTCTCACCTTGGCTGATCAATTAAATTCAATTCTATGTGTTTAGTAATTGCAACACTTCTAAACAAGAATACAACTAGATATTTCCCGCAGCTTTACCCACGTGGAGTTTGAAAATTATTCCACAACAACTGATTTTTTTTCGCAATTCAGGGTTTGGTCCCATAGTAAAAGTTCTTCATCTCTTACTTTTTCTTACTTTTTCTCTTACGAACAGTCCCGCAACCCCGGCAGGGAGTAGGTACAATGACCCTTCTGTTGGCATAAATATTATGTCCTCACCCAGGTCTCGGTTTACATGTGAGGCAAATTTCTTCAATCAAAGCATGAAAATGTGACAAGCCCGCCACACTTTTTCCGAAACACTGCAACTTCTGAAAGTCATCAGAATCAACAGTGGTGGCTACCAAAAAAACGCCCAAGACAATGAAGCTTGACAAGTAACAGAGAAACTATTTAACTGTCTTGGATCCCGCAACGAAATAAATCTGAAAGAATAGCGGAGGAGTACTAAAAACATAATTTCCATTTATGAAAAGGTGGCAGAGCCAGTGGCGAAGGTTTCATACAACTCGATTCCTACCGGATTCCCTTTGAAAATGGCACAGACAAATAATGTAACCACATTAGAGATATGTACTCCGGCTTACCTCTTACAAATATTGACCCTTCGCTACTGTGGCAGACAATCGTCATTGTCCTGCTCTTTTCCCAATTTATTTGAGGTAGCCGCAGCGTGTCTTCTTCTTCCATACATCTCTTTTACTCGTCATATCAGCAGTCCACTTTCATACTCAAAACTGCAAAACAGACCGACGGATAGAATTAATTTGGAATTTATAATATTGGAATGCATAAATGTCTAATCAATCATAATCAAATGAATACCAATTGCGACCAGTGTGTAAATACATTGGCCTTGGAGATGAGGAAGTGGCATTTGGGTTGATGGCCAGGCTGATCCAAGTACTACCATGAGCATAGCCATAGTTTACATATTAGGGGTCGTTACACTCCAAATAGCCCATTTTTCAGCATGGATATTACGTTTTACAGGATACAGGAGAAATTCCTGGTGTGGGGCAAAGATTTTTTAAATTGTTTTTCTGGGTCTCGTCGTTGATTCTGACTGAAACACCTGAAGTGTTTCGGTGGTTTGGTGAAATATGGCGGACTTGGCTTTGCACGTTTGTATATTTTAGCTCTATAAACATAGAAAAAACAAGATCGAAATCCACTGTAATCTGTAATCTGTCAGGATCTGGGCAAACAAAAGTGCTGTGCTTATACCTACGTAAACTACGACCAATTGTTACCATCGCGCGTATACCGTGGATGAGGTTGGCACAGATACGTGGAGATGGACACAGAGAGAGGCCTGTATCCAGCAGAGCGTGGGGTCGGACTGTGGATGTTGATGATCATATTACCAACATTACATTAGATATTTGCCCGTGTCCACACATCTATAGATAATTTTTCAACAACGCTAGCATAATTAGCCCACAACCGAAAACGATCCAGAGATTCTGAAATAAAAATCGACTTTACAGAAAACAACGTTTTAGTGCAGATTCCATTTATTGAATCATGGTCTAGGTTTAGTCTGACTAATCTACACCTAACAACATTCTACTAATAAATAAAAACGAAAGTTTGTGAGAATGGATGTATGGATATTTGTTACTCATTCACGCAAAAACTACTGAACGGTTTTGCATGAAATTTTGCACACAGATAGTTTGTATTGTATTTGTATAACGGGCTGGTGTCCGCAGCTCCACGTCAAAGCGCGTATTTTGCGTAAGGGCTATAATCCACCACGCGGGCCCATTGCGGATTGGTAGATGTCACATGTCTTCGAATTTTTGGTTCCAGGACATGCCGGTTTCCTCACGATGTTTTCCTTCACCGTTTTGAGAGCAGTGATGATGAAATGAATTACACAAAGTAATGTGCCTGCCTGGGTTCGAACCCACGACTCACTGTTCGTAAGTCGGGGCCGCCACAGGTAGTTTATAACCTGGACTAACACATAGGATACTTTTTATCTCGGTAGTAAGATCCGATGGGACATTTATCAAGCTAGTCTTAAATAAGTTTGATCAGACTTAACTGAATGCATGCATGCATGCATGCAGGTGGAGCAGCTAGCAGCCTATATCAGGGAGCGCAATTTGCAAGAAGTGAGGAGAGTATTACCGCTCGCAATTGTAGCAATCTATCATAATTTATGCTCACTTTTGTAATGTAAGAACTGGAGCACATACTCATACAGGCATACTGTTTCAATCATTAGGTACTAGCTTAGACATTACACTACATACATTTGTCTTGTGTAATAAAATATTTATCATTTGCCACATTTGTACGAGATCTACTGGATAGTGCCAAGTATCAACTTGTCGTAAGTAGATCTCGTACAAATTTAATAATAATAAATATTTTAAATTTTAATAATAAATTTTATTGTTTCATAAAAAGTGTTACAATAAGATGTGACACTGGATCCTGCACTAGGATACCCTGTGTCGCAGGATCCAGTCTCTCTCGAAAAATATGGTTGTTTATAAAGAGGTATCAAATACAGCGGTTACAATCATGAAAGAAAACTAAAGCTAAAAGGTAACTCAAGGTGTGTATGTTACCGGGGTTGCGGGACTGTTCGAAAGAGATACCGTGGCCCCGGAACACAAAGGGCGATGAAGGAACATGGATGGGTTTTAGTCAGTAAAAGTCTGACACTCCCTCCTGCTCCGCCCAGAGCGGGAGAAGTCATTTGATGATTTCCCATCCGAAAAAAAAAAAAAAAAAAAAAAAAAAAGGTGTGTATGTTACCGGGGTTGCGGGACTGTTCGAAAGAGATACCGTGGCCCCGGAACACAAAGGGCGATGAAGGAACATGGATGGGTTTTAGTCAGTAAAAGTCTGACACTCCCTACTGCTCCGCCCAGAGTGGAAGAAGTCATTTGATGATTTCCCATCGGAAAAAAAAAAAGTGTGTATGTTACGATGAGTGTTAGTTTGTATGTGTTGGTGTGTAGGCTAGTACTCAATTTCCCCAAACTTGGTCATGTGGAGAATTTTAAGCTTTTTATTGACCTTCTCATACAGATGTGGCTCAATGTATGAGAATGCTTTATTTCCAAATTTAAGTTTGCAGTTAACTCTGCAAATAATGTGTGCAAATGATAAACATTTTATACATATTGCGTGTAACATCACGCCTGTAATATTTAAAGAGTTAGGGAGAGGTGTACCCTATAGTATACGAGTACCCACATCGCCAGCTACGTTTAAGTCTAATTTGTTAGGGGCGAGCTATTCGGGGATGCTACTGAGAAAAACCCAGTAACTGCTTCACCGACCAGGAAATCGAACCAAGGACCTATTGCTCGGTAGCTGCATCCATTGATAAAATTAACATTTTTTCTTTGTCAGTAGATACCTATACATCCTAAACAACTAAACCTCACGTTTTTTTCCAGTCTCTTCTATCCTTTGAGAAAATGACTAAAATAATGATTACATAGGCCTCTTTGTCAAGCCTCTCAGAACCGAAGTCCTTAGAATAACAGACATATCAGGTAAAGGCTATCAAAAACTTGATCCGTCAAAGAAAACAACATCAGACTCATACAAAACTCTTAACACAGCCACAATAAGGATGATTATAAGTTATAACGTTCTCTCCACATATAAAACGCCGAACAAAAAAAAAAGTACAGTCGTCACAAAAAACCGCGAACAAGAATGCAGCTCGACGTACATTGTAAAGCGAAATTGTTTTACTGACGACACGTCTAAAACACCCACAGTCGTTCTCCATTGATTGAGCCATCGCAGACGCTATTTCAGCGGGTTTACGCATCTTACCAACTTAGCTTTAACACTTGGAAAATGCACGAAGCTCCTAAAGCTGTAAAGGTAAAGTTGTAAATTCTTTGCAGGTGTGAAAGTACAAGTGAAAAAGGATATTGGTATTCCTGAAGTATGTTGTCGTAACTCAGATGTACAGTCGGAAACTATTATTTGTTGCGGTTCCCTTACATTGTATTCGTGAGTTACAGCTTACAGTTTCCCGTTTATGAAATGAGAAAGTTTTAGTATTGCACCCGCAATGTATCTCGGATTGTGGAGATTACGTTTTTGTGTTCTGACGTACTATTAAAATTTATGTATCGCTTTATGTATTAAGCAAGAGATAAGTTAAAACTATCTTGGAACTTGCTAGATGGCTTTAACACTTTAAAAAATGCGATCTTCTTCTTCTGGTGTCAGACTTTTATGCCGCCAATGAGCCTCTGATTTGGCTTTACATGCCATCAAGAATTATCGGTCAGGTATGCTGGTTTCCTCGCGATGTTTCCTTCACCGAAGCAAGAGATAATTATACAATACGCACATGAATCCGAAAAATCACAGGTTCGAATTTGAGACCTACGACTTGGCAGTCTGAAGATCACTCCATTAGGCTAAAATGTAATCTGAACACCTTCTAAGAAATGAGATATTAAGGCACCTCCCCGAGCAAATGACCTTGAACGAGCAGTTTTTTGGAGCCTACTCCTCTTTATCCAAAAGAAATACCAACTAATAAAAAATACATTAAATTACTACATATATTCTTGACTCCAAAATTGTCGTTTCTTTTTTTTTTTTAAGTAGCTTAATGTTTAATAAATCCCCTTACAACGAAACCACAGAAATGAGAAATAATGATTTATAAAATGCTACTCCTCGTAAAGTAACCATTATTTTGATTTGCTACTTATACTAATGGATAGACAATTTAATAATGAACATAATTGTCGTTTTATTTTATCCAAAAGACGTAAATTTGATTTTATAAAGAATAAAAACCACTCATTTCGCACTATTCGGCCTGCAGTGACTGACGTAACAATCACTTTGTAGTGCAAGCTGATTAGAACTTTATTCTAACAGTATTTCAAAAGGTTGAACCACCACAAATAGAGTTGCTAATTTTGCTCGGGGAACCGCCTTAAATTCTTTTCAACTACTTATATGAAACTACAATCTTAATAAAGAGCTACCGGATTCTCCACCCGTTGCTACGCCAACCGTTTTCATAATTACGCCGCACATCTGTTTATTCACGAGCTGTATTAAAAACGTGTTGATTTAAACACGTATATCAGCAAAAAAATCGTCAATCAAGCCGTCTTTCTTCCCTCATTTGCAACAATAATTCCGAGTTTAATTTACTCAGTGATTGAGCGATCGTATAAAACAACATGCCGATGAAGACATCAAATTGAAAACCATCAACGGTAACCGCTCGGTAATAATGTGGCTTTTATTACCTTGATATATTGCCTGTACAAATCGTGATTACGCTAGTGAAAATGTCGTTTCAACAAAACACTGTATTAAAAAAATGAGTAATGACTTCTTTGCCGACAACGTCATTATAACGCGCGGTCACCGGCTCGCGAGAGATTTCTATCTGACTGTACACATGACTGGCACACAACATAAAACCAACCTTATCTTTTACTGTATAAAGCTTATAACATCTTCTACACATGCTACAAAGTTTTCATTCAAATTCAACGTTTAAAATTCACAGTTTTAAAGTTCATTTTCCTTTGGAGAAGATCCTCACATAAATCGCGGTGAGCACACAGAATTTCCACTTGATTGTTGCATGGCGAATCGGATTGACAGGTAAGAAGGTTATTATTATCACATTTTACTTAGAGTACATGCATTTACATAAAACGCGTTGTAATTTGTAGCAATGTTTGGTATCGTTATAATGTGAAGTAGTCAAATAATTACTTTTTTTTGTACACAGTTCCGTATAATGTATGAATATTTTATTTTTAATTATATTATGATTGTAGGTTCAAGATAATGAAAATCTGTTTGCGTACTTTTGATTCAGTGGAATATCAAACTAGATAACTCATTTGAGAATGTAATTTTAACCGCGGTTCGTGAATTTAACAAACGCGAAAAATGTTAAATTCAGACTTATTACGTTCGACTTGCATAATTATTTAAAAAAAAAATATTTTACTCACAATGATAGCTTTTTAGCTCTTCAGATAAAACTATTTGTCCATATATTTCGAAGACTGTTATAACATTATTATTTTTAGGATAAACCAAGATGCCATGAAATGACAATGTACAACACATGTCACTCGGGTGCAGTTTGAAATTACTCGCGCATACTATGTTACAACAATGTTATTGTTAACATTTAACTAGATACAACTATGTTGGGTTAGCAAAGGGGTGTTGGACTTGGCAACTGTGCTTTAGTTGATGTTAGCATTCTTGGCAAACAATGTCGGGACCTAACTTAGTGCTACAAATCCACAAAGTTTTCAGATTAATCTAATACGAAAAAAACTAAATAACTATCTCATCATCAGCCCTTTCCCAACTATGTTGGGGTCGGCTTCCAGTCTAACCGGAAGCAGCTGAATACCAGTATTTTACATGGAGCGACTGCCTATCTGACCTCCAGAATCCAGTTAGTACTGGGTAATACGATATCCCTTGGTAAGACTGGTTGTCAGAGTTTTTGGGCCACTGACTACCTGTAACGACTGTTAATGATCTTCAAATGACAGCCGGGACCCACTGCTTAACGTGCTGTACTAAAGAACTATCTATACAAATAAATAAAATAAATAAGTAATAAGTATTCATCATTCTCTTGCCGTTGTCCATAATCATCAATCATTTGGGGTCGGCGCAGCATATCTTCTTTTTCCATACTTCTCTATTACTCGTCATCTCATCAGACAGCTACTTTTGTGCCATATAATTCTTCACACAGTCCATTCATCGTTTCTTTGGTCTTCCTCTACTCATATACCCCTCCACATTCATACTCAGAACTTTCCTTACGGCATGTTCCTCATCCCACGGCAACCGATTACCACAGAATTTTCAATCACCGGCGCAACTTTCAAACTTCCTCTTATGTACTCATTTCTTATTTTTTCGCGTAACACCACACATCCCCCATAGCATTCTCATCTGAGCCACATGCAAATGCCTATATATTATGGAAGTATATAAATACGGTACTTATAACCAAAAAACATTAGTTACATTTTTGTTTTCTATTCTTCCAAAGAGGATACCTATGTGTCTTAGGAGTGGGAAAGTTATAGTATGGTTGTGTCATTTAAAACTAAATGAAAAACACCTTCTGTACCGCCGACCAATCCAGAGACAGTAATCACTAATTAGCTAAGAAACATCACAATAACCCCAAAGCGTGTCGATACGGACCAATGTCGTCGCTACATCAGGCACAGCCAATCAATCATACAGCCTCTCTAGTATGTCCTATGTTACGTCTAGTGTGTAATGCGCATATTGAGTGTTGAAATAGTAGATGGCACTGATGGAAAGGCAATTGAAAACGGTATTGTTACTGCTAGTGACCGACTGTCGGGAATGTCTGTGAAGTTTTTTCTGATACAGAGGTCTATAAACTCCTTGACCATACGGAGAATATTTTCATACATGAGACTTACCTATTCAAACACGAAATATTTTCGGAGAATCATCTAACGGCTATAACGAAGCTAGAGCAACGAAAAAAAATGTATCTAAGGTTTTTTGTTTTACGAAATTATTATACTTACTTATACCCAAAATTTCTTGAGAAAAAAATATTAATAATAAAAAAATATTAAAAAATTATAATTTAAACAACCCGACTGCGTAAAAAATAACTAATAACTTCAAATATAAACGGAAAAGAAAACAAACAAGAACAAATAGTAAATTCTAATACGGAACATATTGACTGCAACAGTCGGGACCCCTAATGGATGTAATGATTTTAGTCTAGATTATTTAATAAAGTTTTATGCAAAATCATAAAACCTTTACTACGACGTAGTATGACGTATACAACGCAGCGACGCACGTAGTAAAGTAAACTAGCGTAATGGATGTTGAAAAATAAAGAGCCAGTATTTATTTTGTGGGAGAATTTTTTTTTTTTTTTAAATATAGCCTTATTCAAATATTTTTTTCCTTAAAATGGCTTCGCTATAGCCGTTAGATGATTCCCTGAAAATATTTCGTGTATGAATACGAGAAATAAGATACACCTTATATAGGAGGAGTGGCTCTGCATGAAATGGGCGCGTCAACGACTTTACAAACAGTAAGTTAATTTCATAACATAACATCACACCTGTAATCCCGGGAGGGTTAGACAGAGGTGTAACTTATACTACACCCACATTTCGTCAGTTATGTTTAAGTCCCATGTAATAGGGAGCGAGCATATTGCCACCTTCCGGGCACAAATCCAGCCTCCGTGGCTGCTACTGAGGGAAAACCCCAATAACACTTTTGCCGATCTAGGTATCGAACGCAGGCCCTCATGCTTAGAAGTCGCGCTTGTGACCACTAAACCAACCAGGTAGTAACTTAAGTTAAATTGACATAAGACTTGAGCATGAGGTCCTGTGTTTGATTCCCAAATCGGGTCGTACCTTTTATTTTTTATTTTTTTTCTGATGGGAAATCATCAAATGACTCCGCCCGCTCTGGGCGGAGCAGGAGGGAGTGTCAGACTTTTACTGACTAAAACCCATCCATGTTCCTTCATCGCCCTTTATGTTCCAGGGCCGCGGTATCTCTTTCGAACAGTACGGCAACCCCGGCAGGCATCGGCCCTTGCGGACTTCCATTTGCTAACATCTCTTTGAGGCGCGCGTGGAACGCTCCTGCGCCGTCGACGCGGCCTGTCGTCATAAGACGTCCGGATTGTCTCCCGCGGCGGCCGGGACGTGAGTCTAGATTTCTGCCCGATTGATGGCAATTGTTCAAGCTGGTGAAATGTGAGTGTACTGTAAATGCACCTCTGCCTAACCCTTCTATAAAATAGGCGTGATGTTATGCATGAACAGATATAAGTATTTATATTACTAGCAAAATATCTAAATGAGCCAAAGCAAAAGTTTTCAGGATTTATTTTTGAGAGAAAAACTCAAACTCAAATTAATTTATTTCAATTAGACCATTACTTTGAATGTCAAAAATACAAAAAAGAAAATCAAAGCTACAGTCCCAGTCACAAGGCATAATAACTTGAGAAAGTACTGTAGTTGCCCATTCCCTAGCGTAGATCTCTATGGAGAAGAACGGGCAAGAAACTCCATGGACACTCTTTTAAAATCAAAATATTGTTACAAAATCTTGGTTACATCATTAATTTTGAGATTATACATATATGTGAGAACGATGTAGAAAGACGTGCACACTAAGAGCGTCCAGAGTAAAAGATTAGATCAACAATTTAAAAATAAAGTAATTAAAATGAACCTTGGCAGCTAAGACATGACCAGTCCCAACTGACAGCGCCCGTTCACAAACATGACGCATGTACCGGCGCCATTCAACTCAACCATATTGAAGGGAACTAAATGACCCGACACACCCGCCACCACCGAAAGTTATGAAAATGCTCTAAATACGTTATGTAGTTGTAGATACATAATAGACGGACCGCTAGGCAAAAACATATTTTTCACTTCTCATGCTCAGAAAGTGCTTGTTTGTGCAGGATATAGGCTGCACAAAATCGAGTTTTGTGCACAAGGGCATTAACGTTTCTACTCATAAATGTATCTGTATTAAGACAAAGAAAACAGCATTGATCCATACAGCCAAACACAATAAGAAGTTCATAGAATAGAATTTGTTATTTTATAATATTTACTTTAATTTATTTGCCTTATGTGTTTTTAAGACATAAAAGATATTAAAATTTAAATTCAAGTACGGTAGATTATTTAATTAATTAAAAAAATATAGTATTACAAAATTAATTTAATAGTAGGCTGTATAGGTCTGCAGCCCAAGCCTAATATCAATGTCGTAAGATTCAAAAAAAATAAAAGCGGCGATATGCCAAAAAAAAAAAATTTTTATGGAAAAAACAATTTCCTTCATTATTCGAAACTGTACTAATTTTACTTTGAATTTTAATTAAAGAAATGTTATGTTATACTACTGTTTTATTTCCTCGCAATCGAAGTGAAAAGCAGAGTTTATAACTCGTCCACAAAACCATTTTATCCTCGACATGACTAATCAGACCTCGCCTTCGGCTCAGGCTCCTAAAAGTCTCGGGTAAAAATGGTTCGTTTTGTGCACTTGTTGTAAATCTAATTACATATAAAATAAATAAAATTGACATTAGTAATTTTCAGATCAGTGGCCGAAAGTCTGACAGCCAGTCTAGCAACTGGGTATCGTGTTACCCAGCACTAACTGGGTTGTGGAGGTCAGATAGTCGCTCCATGTAAAATACCGGTATTCAGCTGAATCCGGTAATAATGGAAGCCGACCTCAACATAGTTGGGAAAAGGCTCAGCAGATGTTGATATAAATAAGTAAAATTATAGTGCTACTACCTGCTGACATACACACACTTATGTTACAGTAAACAAACTGCAATGGACAGATGTCTTGTATTGATGAGTTGCAAGTTGCAAGCGCGCGCCCAGATTCAGTATGTATGAGATCCGCAAGCGTCACTACACAATCGATGTTCTAATATTTCCTTTTGTGACATTCCTACATCATAAGTACGTGCCCAGACTATATAGCAGTGTAGCTGAATTCTAGGATTGTAGAGTAGGACCAGTAATCTTGGAAGCATCTCCCGATGGACAAAAATTTATAAAATGAGGAAACAGTTCTGAGTACAATAACATTCGTAATATAATTAGGCTGAAACATACAAATAGGCTTTTTTAAACCGACCTAGATGTACCGCGAGACAGCTGACGTCTAATTTCGCGTAAGATCTAAATCAGCAAGAGTCCGTCTAGGTATATCTCTTCATCATCTGCCTAGCCTTTTGCCAACTTTGTTGGTTACAGCTTCCAATCCTTCCGGATGCAGCTGAATACCAGTATTATATATGAAGCGACTGCCTATCTGACCTCCACAACGCAGTTAGTACTGAGTAATCCAAAAGCCTTTGGTCTCACTGGTTGACAGACTTTCAGGCCACCTGACAACCTATTACGAATGTCAAAGATCTACAAATAGCAGCCGGAACCAACGACTTAACGTGCTTTCCGAGGCACGGAGGAAACTCGGTACCTATATATATTTGGCAGGAGCAACCTAGGCAAGCACGGTTTAACCTAAAAATCGACCCGATTGGCTTTTTATTAAGCCACGAGCTCCTCCGACAATATCTAAGGCACTATAATTTTCGACCAGTCCCCCTAACCACAATAGAGACATCAGTAGACTCGACCAAATCGGACTCACCAAACCGACGAGGTTTTGTTCGTTAAACCTTCACATATAATTAAGGAGGCGAGCTGGCTTCGCTAAAACACATAAATCATAATAATTTAATGCGGGCCGAGCCTTTCCCGCGCCGGCACCGACTCAACAACGTTTTTTCCTGAGTTACGACCGAGCGCGCATCTGCGCTTCTTTCCACTCTAACCCGAAATGACTTCGGGAATTGACAGCTTTATAAATATAAGAAAGGGCTCTCGTAGCGAACGTGCCATCGGTATGGAAACGCCTGTGAGTAATGACAAGCGGCCAGACGATAGCCTTTCAATTTTATGATTGCCTGGTCCCGAGCGGGCAGTTTTGAATGGCTAATTGAACAGTGTGAATAAAATATATCCATAATAACAGCGTTAGTTGTTTGCCTCTAGTTTATTCGAATTTTATTAATACTTTGAAGGGTTATGGGAGTAAATTAAGTTGGAACTTTAACAATTACATTTGAATACCAGTGAAATGAGATATTATTAAAAATACTTCCAATAATCTGACAGTTTTTAACACCTCACGGGAAATTCTCCTATTTATAAATAATATTTTCCATTATGGTGTCACGCCGTCTAAAAAGGCAGCGCAGTATTAATTTTGTCCAACAACCTTGTAAACAAAGCCGCCAGCAGTAGCTTATTTTTTATGAGATATTGATTTATTACGTCCTTTGAATGTATTTGGCAAATTAATCACATAAAAAAGGTGCGATTGATTCGAATGAATCAGCCACACCTGTGAAAGAATAACTTAAAACTGTTGTCAACTTAGAATTTTGGCCGTTTTTTTACTTATTCATTCATTTCGTCATTCTTACCACTCCTTAGCTATTTATCAATGGAAAAACTTTATTAGGAAACAGCGCATTCTGCTTAATTTCGAAACCTGAACAAATATACTCAAACCCAGCATTAAAAAAACGAAGATGTCATTATTAAATCCTATTGTAAAACCGCCATTCATAGAAAACACATTCATCAAAATGGGAAAACGAAAAAGTAATTTATAGCCGGCACATCCCTAACCCGAGCTTGTAAATCTAAAAACAAATAAGAATACAATCAATAAGTGTTAAAATATGTTAATATGTTAATTCTGAAGGCATTAAATAACATATACTCTCGTTCCAATGACATCGGACAAGTACGAAAGATTTACTGCCTATAAACGAATTCGGGCCAGCCGTCCCCTCAAATTAATATTTATACATATAGAAATCTATTCAAATGGCATATGATATATGTTGCTTGTAACAAATAATGCAGTTAACACTTTGCCTTTTTATTCTCTGGCGGGCTTCGTTTGTGAAAGAAGCTATAAATTGCTGTTGATTTTGATATTTAGAGCGAAATAACAAACATTCAAAGGTGAAAAGCTTGGCACCATTCTGTCCTAAGCCTATGTGTTAACTAAATTAAAATTAGCTTATTTAACCGAGGACATTCGACAGTCTAACACCACTGTTATAGGTACTAGAAGGGTTGGCGACCCACAAAATTGTCCCACATTGTCGTCCCACAACAAAGTAGCTAGTAACTAATAAGCAAGTAGGTAGACATACAATAATTCTAGTATCCTCTTATCCACTCGAAGTCCAACGCCACATTTCCTGTTCTGCCTTTTTCTAACGACTTTTTTCCAAAGGCGTTGCCATACAGCGTGGTAACGCAATCTCTTCGGGACATTACCAGTTGACAGTGTTGGGGAGGAGCTTTTTGACGCCATTTTTTAAGTTTTTTTTTAGTCTAAGTTAGTTTATTTAATTTTAATAGATTTGTAAATTGTAAATAATTTACATACCTACTGAAGTCAAATAAATTTCCTTTTTTCCTGTTAAACCACTTCTAAAAATCGAACCAAATTGAAAAAGGTTTCATTTAAAAAGAGGTTTTAAGTAAACTCGGCGTAACCTCATAAAAGTATAATTCCATTGAAAATCACAGGCTGGGTCGTAAAATTTTTAATATTCCTAATACCTTTTAACGGTAGCTTTTCTTGTTTGACACGAATAAAATAATATTAATGGCCGTATCAGGACATGGCCGTTGCCACGTCATAAGCGGAGCAGGCGCGTTAATGCGATCGAGAATGAAATAATTTCCTCACTAATCCTAAAAATATATCGACCGTAAATAATCATTCGAATTGCCGCCTGTCCAAACCCTATTACAGTGATGTGGTTGAAGTCGATAAACGATGTCGATTATTGCAATTTTGTCGATCTTCTTCTTTACGCGTCGATGAGACTCAAATTGTGTAAGACCAGTATGTAGCCACCTGCACAGCTCTAAATTATGTAATGTGATACTGATGAAAATCTTTATCGTAGTTTTGGAGGTTAATGTATGTCAAATTGTAATTATGGATCACGATATTACTTATTACAGACTTCTTCTTGATGATCTCAGATTACTTAAATTCAGTAATTGGTCCATTTAATTCAAAAGTCTACTTTCTATATATGCGCGCCTTTGGCTCATTTTACTTGGGGTCGGTGCAAAGAGTTTTCCTCGGTAATTTATTTCCAGCCGAGTCAGGCAATCTGTGACGAATCACTAGTCAGCACTACATATTTTGTATTAATATCAACTATTTCATAGTCAAAACCAATTTCGCCACAATATAAACTCAGCTTTATAATGGTTTTAAAACTTAAAAAAACTTATTGTATTTTTTTATTCGTAGTACAAAACAATGGTTATATTGCTGCTGGTTTCCTCGATTAATTGTTATCGATACAATTGTAACTCATGGCGCTACATCCCTCAAAGGTACCCCGCAACCATCCAAATGAGACGTTTGTATAGATTATAATATATTTTCTGCTATTAATGACATGTTATTAAAATATACCTGGCACTTTCCCATTGGTTAACCGTATTAAGTTCTATAACCTTTGAACTTAATCCTGTGGGGAAAATAACTAATAAAATAGTAAGTATCAAGGTTTGAGTGCCAGTTCGTTTTTGTAAGCTGATTTCTTGAACTTAATCCTGCAGTTACTGAAAACAGTACTTACTCCATTGGAAGATTATTACAAGACATCAGGATTCTCCAGAATCTCCTGTCCATAAGCCAATTGATTGTTGGTCGGCGCAGATTGTCTTTTTCCATACTCCTCTATTAGTCGTTAGCGCAGTACACAACCCTTTTCTAGCCATATCATCTTTTAAACACTCCATTTATCGCTTCTTTGGCTTTCTCTTGCTCTAATAGTAATCAGCATTAAAACTTTCCTGACGGTGACGACCTTTTCTTCATTAAAAATATTTGTAAAAAAAAAAATTTGACCGGATATTCTTTCATACCTATTCGGTGACCAAAGACCTAGCCTACCGCAGTTTTACGTTTCGCACAAAGAAATCAAAGAAGCCTTGATCTCTTTTACACAAAGTTACTACCTGACCACCTGTTATGTGCATTGAAGATGGCTGTAGTGTCTGTGAGTGAAAGAGAGGGAAGCATTATGTCGTCTCTAGTCGCGTGCGATGGTACGGATGGTAGGGAAGTCAGTTAGCTTTGAGATGCGATAGTGAACGGACGTGCGCGCGTCTGAGAGCCGATAATATAGAGGGAAATAGCACAATGGCCCAATGACGGCACAGAAGAGCCTTAGTGGATCAGTTTTACATTAAAACCTTGATTAATACCTACTCGTCTGAGTATACTAACATAATATAATATGTCTACCTGACTAACATGTCATAATATAATATGTCTACCTAGCGGTTACCCTGCGATGGAGTTACCTAAGTACCTATCAGATAAACAGAAATGTTCTGTTCACCTGGGAACACTGGATCATCACCTTTGCACAGCTCGGAACCTCATTTAACCACGAGTTCCAATACGAAAAAACAACAGAAAAAAAAGGAAACGAGGAGATTGAATTACAACGCATAGAATCTATGATATTGAAGATGAAGTCTAAGTTTTCTGATTTTGTCCGTAATCAAACACACCAAAACAATAAAATTGACACAATTTACTACACTCGGCCCTTGAGGAAATCAGGTCTCAAAACAGCCTAATTCGTACCCAAAACATGGAAATACAAAATCAGAATGTTGAGATCCGAACTAAGAATAATCAAATTCAAAATGCTGTGCAATTCTTGTCAGATAAATACGACGACAATCATTTTTGAATTCTCATCCGCATTACTGAAAGAAAAATGTATGCAGTCCACTAAAAACTTCAACAAATAAAATATTCACAATCTAGGACGATTGTGAATATTTTATTTGTTTACACTACCCATTTGCAAGCTCCAGGACCTATGAAACCGATCTATTTATCGGAAGCCCTAACTTCTGCAGCCAAACGCCTGCACTATCTCTCCAGAGAGTTTATAAAAAGCAGTGAGTATCAACAATGCTGGACTGCAAACGGGAAGGTATATGTACGCGAAAGGGATGCCCAGCCGGCTCATAAAATCTGAAGAAGACCTGGCAAAGTTACGAGAAAACTATAAATGACTAGTACTATTGTGGCTAGAAATAAATCTTTATCTTATCTTATCTAGTTGAATTATAATTTTGTGTGATTGTTATGTGTATTGGAATTTTGGTGATCCTATAAAGGTGTCGCTATGCATCCTGGTCAAATTCAAGGGTGTGCTACAGATCATTGTTCAGTTGTCAAGTTGTTCAGTTTGATGGTCTGTAGCCCACCATTGAATTTGACCAGGATGGAAAGCAACACCTTGTATGTTGTTCAGGGCGATAGAGTATGCCGGCCGGATTACCAAAAACAATCCAATTCTATTGACTGAACTTAGAATAGGTAGCGAATAATGAAATCTTTATTTGACTGCTAATTTGTTTTCGCTAAAAGCACATTGTAAGCTTTTGGCAGCTCAAATTAGGTAAGAACTATATTGAAAAAGGAACTAAACAAAATGTCACGCCGGCACCGCCAGACATAACCACGGACAATATACTCCATTCTAATTTAATTTTTTTTCTAAGACACAGTTAAGGAGATCATGATTAACGAGCTTGTTTATCAGCTCAAGCTGAATAAGTACTTGTAAGGATAATCTCTTAAAATAGTCTAATTAGAAATCTTTAAAGTATGTTTATGAAGAAACAATCTTCATAAACATACTTTTTCTGTAGTTTTCCTATAAACTTTGAATGTAGGAATAGCTTATAATAAATTATATCATTAGTCTTGTTATTAACGGTGTTTTAAAAAGGATGTTTGTAGTACAACGACTTACTTGGTTAACATTCATGAACGTTCCATTTCTAACGTTTAAAAAAATCGTTTCAGACATTTTAGAAATTACCGTAACAAACTCAATTCGAAACTTTCGCTGTTTATAATAATGCTTGTGTGGATCCTCTTCATAACCGAATATTTCATGTTCTTGAACAACGTTATACGTGTAAATGTTCGTTTAGCAGAGAATCACAATAGGAAATGAGTGTTATATTTTACAAACTGCCAAACACTCCCTATTCTATTCTACGAGCGGTTAATTGAGCAATATAATTTGACACCTCACGGCGTAGTGAATAGCCAATTATTAATATGGGCCCTTGATTAATTGTGATATCAGCATTTAATTTTCGTGTTAACAGTGTGGCTCGCGAGCGCGGCACTGCGCCATTGTGGCCCGCGCGCCTTTGTGTGCCGTGACGTTTCAATTTTGAATAATTTAAATTTCGAACGCTTCATTTTTTCCGAGTCTTTTTGGCTTTACGAACGAAATGAGCTTGCGGCCAGTGTTATAATTTATTGTCGCTTTTGTACCTACTGTGAATAGAATTTTGTTGTTTATGCTATCGTTTGTCTTGTTACCTTTTTTGTCGTTATTAATTACGTTACCCTATCCAATAGCTTTACCTAGTATTTGTAAAACGAATTTTAGAACTCTTAATTTAATGGAATACGTGCAATTAAACATTACGACAATACGGCGAAGATAAAGGTAAACATTACACACCTGATACCTACTCTTGATCCCCATACTCATTAGCATACATTTATTAAATATGACAGCTTCATGTTATTTTTGCCCTTTTTGCAAAGTCTAGCCTCAAGCAGGTACCTCATAACATAACCAAAATTATAACTACCAACCAAATTGAAAATGATGGATCGAACCATTCATCACAGCTTATAAAAGTAAACTTTATTTTTATTTAAATCGACACAATAAAAGAGTCGCCATTAAAAATTGGTTTCAGTTAGCTACTGGCCAATGAGTAGATCCAATTATCGCGTTTATGGCGGCAATTTGGAAGATGGCCGTGCTCGTTCCAAATTTGAAAATTCGAAGCTGGCGTTCGAACCAATGAGTTTTATCCTAATTTTATTGTGCGGCTGTTACGATTAAACTATAATGTTTTGTCGGCAGCACGGGAAATAGATTTTTTAATTTATCGTTTTATAACGCAAGTTTATAAATAATGTAAACACTTTTTATTAACTACTTTAAATTTTGATAGCCGAGGCGATATGGCTTGATTAATTTGTGTTTTTATTGATTGTGAGGCGTGTATTAATCTTGTAAGACCTGATGTTGTTCCTGTGTAAAAAATACGATAGTTAGATATAGGTAAATGTCTTTTATAAATATGTAGAAATTGATATATAAACAGCGAACAATTCCAGACCTTTTCTTTCCAATTACCAGCAATGTCTCCTAGCATTTAAGGTCAGGAAACCATAAAAAGAAATGCTTTAACAAATGTGCCAGCCCTGCAACTTTTCTTTCTTTGACGGTCAACAACATTTTTGACATTTAAGGTACTTACACTGCACTACAACAGCCCATAACGTCCACTGCTGGACATAAGCCTCTCCCATGATGGGAGGAATTTGCCGTAATCTTCACGCTTGGCAGGCGGAAGGTGGGGGGTGGATCTACTGCAAATAATACACGAACTTCTCATCTGCCTAGCCTTTTTACCAATTATGTTGGTGTTGGCAACCTGTCTAACAGGATGTAGCCTGAATATGTTAATTTTACGTAGATCAACTAGGTAACTGCCATTTTCAATAACTTACTGACAGGTATCGGTAGGTTAATTGCTATCTCTGTCTGTTTGACATTTAGCTTACGGACCGATAGAAACAAAACGACACAGAAAAGCTTTCTTTGATTTTTCAATGAATCAAGTGATAGGTAGTTGACGCAGAAAGGATATTTCAAACTAACTTTTTTTATAGAAACACCGATAGCTACGGACGTAGGCATATTAACTGACAGTTATACGTAAGTAAGTTAGTACAAACAACCAAGGAACTAAGTTACAACGACACTCCTTGTTATAGAAACAAGCACAGACACGTAGGTACCACTAAATTCTATACCACTGCAACTCCTGAAAGCCAGAATCAACAGTGGCGACACCGCCGCGACAATGAAACTCGACGAGTCCCGGAGAAATCGAGAATCGATTTAACTGTCTTGGATCTCGTACCAAAATTACTACAGAACAAAGAGATTTAAAACAGTTGCAGAGCGGACATTGGGAATAGAATAATTGTCATCCCGTTAAGCCGTTGGTCCCGGCTGTCATTTGTAGATCTTTGACAGTCGTTACAGGTAGTCAGTGGCCCAGAAGTCTGACAACCAGTCTTAGCAGGAGGTAACATATTACCCAGACCCCACTTAGGGTTGTGTAGGTCAGATAGGCAGTCGCTTTGTAAATACTGGTATTCATCTGCATCCGGTTAGACTGGAAGCCGACCCTAACATAGTTGGGAAAAGGCTATGCAGATGATGCAACAGAACAAGCGGAGTAGAAAGAAAAACAAACCTTCCATGAAAGTAGGAGACAGAACTTAGGCTAAGACAACCTTGACGGGTAACTACTTCTCATGTAGTACCAAAGAATCTCATCCCACGTACTCCACATTCCTTGCTCCTAAAAGCCCAAGTACCGTCAACAACACTTTCATCGCTACAAAATGAGTTTATAATCACTGGCAGCGCGCCGCCGGCAATTGCGCAGGCGCAGCCTCCGCAGCACCTGCTAGATTCAGATGTTTGCCATTTGTAGTTTGTTTCATATTGATTTGAAATGAAATTCAACTTTATTCTTGCTGAAATTGAGTTGATTTCACAATGACTTGGAAACGACATCACAATTTTTGAAGTTGTATTGCAGACTGAACGTTATTGGCAAGCGGTAAAGTAGTTTTTTCTAAAACAGATATTATTTATCAGTTTGGAAACGTTGTCGCAAACACAGTGTAGATTAAGATATTTGTCGTCCACATCATTAGGTCCTTATATGAGCTGATGGGGGACTAATGGGAGGAAAGAGGTGCTATTGATAAATAATTGTGGCTTGAAATGTTCACGCCGATTATTAGCAAGCTTTTGATCTGGATGACGGAGGCACACAACAAGACATTGCAAGAGGACTAGACTATTAAAGCAATTATCTGTGAAAGTCCGGCCTCGTTTAGGAACATAATGATAATCCCCACTAGCCGTGATTTGCATAAAGATTTTTCGTCCGGAAATAAAAATAGGACCAGAGAGGACCACAGTTAAGGTTACACAAGTCGGTCATTCTTCCATATACAAACGTAGTATGGTGATTACTCGTGTTTGACGGTGTAGGTTCAAAACTATACATTTTATTTTTTAATATTATATTAACTGGTCTAGTCATTATCTAGGCCTGTATGGAAGCAGAATTGAAAAAAAAAATTGGTTTGGAAGTTATGAGCGTCGAAACTTTAATATTTCAAAATTAATTTTAACTCATTCAAATAATTTATTTTGAGTAGATACTATCCAGTAGCTTTTCCATAATATCTATACGCCCAAAGGTCAATTTATGAAATTTTACGCGTTTATTTTCGTTATAAATCGTCGTATATTTCACTAAATACATAAATAAAAAGTAGATAAACGAATACAAAATAAATTAAAAAAAAACTAGCATGCATATTGGCCACACCCGCAAACAAGTCCGAGCCGTCGACTTGTGCACCCTTAAAGTTCAGTTCTGTACTGATATCGAAATCTTACTTGATTCAGTATGTATTACATGAGAGAAGAGTAGGGACATACCTGTTGTACATAGTTCGCAGAAATACGTGGCGGTATACCCAGATTTCGCCAGTTATGTCTAGCTCCATGTAGTAAAGGGCGGGCCTATTGCCATCAACCGGGCGCAAATCCAGACTGTGCGGCTGCTACTAAGAAGTTCTGAAAAAATAGGTGAAATATTCATTAATGTTTTGCCCGACACGGGAATCGAACTTAAAAAAGAATATATTTTTAAATTCTTGCTAAATTGAGATCAAACTTTAACCATTCCAAGCACATAATTGACACATCACAGTCAATTGCTATTGACAATCAAAAGACCGAAACTCAGAGTCACAACAACCAAATCAATTTAGTTCACGCGAACAGATCATTAAAGTTGAATTAAAGCTATTTGTGTAACTCGTTCACCGTGAGAACCGCTCTCCACTCACTCGTTCATTCGTTCACTCGTTCACGATCTGCTAATAGGGTGTGCAAGAAATCATCATCACACGGATAAGTGACCGATTAGTTCTAATAAAGGTATTTAATGAGCTTAAAGTGCTATAAATGGTTGAAATTGCTTGATAAAATAGCGTGTGGTTGGAATTACGTGGTTTAATAGTCTGATGATGTATGTACGAATAAATCGTTTGATGAACACGAGCACATGAATTGTTAGGTGATGTTGTAGTGTTATGAAGAACAGGGTGTTATTTTCTTCATCCCCCATAGAAAAGGGAGGATCCTCCGACTAGACGGGTGTTGTGTCTGGTGGCATCAGCGTATATTCCGACTATTAAGCAGGCCTACTCTACGTAATCCACGACGACGACGTGAGCCCAGAGGAGATTGATGGTAGTCACAAATGTCTTCGAGTTTTTCAATTCTAGGACATGCTGGTTTCCTCACGATGTTTTGATAATATACCCGACAAAAACCCAAGGCCTCTTCCTTCTAAGGGACCGAGGATGCACGATATGCCATTATAACAGTGCGCTTCATAAACCATTACCTATACCTTAGTGTTGTCTAGTGTTGGTGAAAGCGGATATTAAACCACTACGAGTTGTTTTCAGTTCACCCGAAGTCCCGAACATACTCCTCTTAATGTAGGGGAATTCCTTCCCTGAGTTTCATAAAACAAAACATCACGCCTGTAATTTCCGAATAGTTAGGCAGAAGCGCACCTAATAGTACACCCACATTTCGCCAGTTATGTTTAAGACCATGTAATAGGGAGCGACCCCATTGCCATCTACCGTCTCTTGAATCTGTTTCTTGAACCAGGACCAGTCTCCAAATCTCCCCAAATCAGACCCACAAGATATTTTTCCAAGTATCAATCGAGTTCCCATATTAATTCTCAGTTTATGTCAGTCTGCCTTGACAGTTGTAATGCACGGCCATTTGTCGCAGCGAGTGTCATTACAGACTCATTGTGGGATGACTAGTGGTATTGACGACTTTTTGTCGCATTGTTTTGCGTTTTAATTTTGTGTATTCGTCTATGTGGAGCAGTGATGTGAGTATTGACTGGTTAGAGTCTAACCGTGAGACAATTTATTCAACTGAAAATAGATAAGATTCTTAGATAGTTAGATAGAATTTCTCCATTTCTGTATAGTCATAGAACTATTGCTATGGAGCTTCGGAGAAGATACGGGTTAGAACTTATGTTTTCAAGCCTTTAGTGAAAACATACCTCCATAAGTGGACTACAGGAACTAAATTAGCAACTCTATTTGTGGTGGTTCAAACTTCGTATGAAATACTGTTAGAATAAAGTTCTAATCAGCTTGCACTACAAAGTGGTTGTTACGTCAGTCACTGCGGGCCGAATAGTGCGAAATGAGTGGTTTCGATCGATTTAAAAAAAAATCTATACTTAGATTGGACTAAAAAATAAAACAATATTATGTTAATTTGTTGCTTGTAGAATTATTTGCTAAAAGATCAGAATGATCGCATGTATTTTAGTATGGTTTTTACTCGTTAAAAGAAATTTCTAGAGATATTTTTATCGAGTAAAATTAGTTGTATTGTTTTCAACACACTATCTAACTAGCATATATCCTAAAGAATATCATATATTTGTCTGATTTTGTTTATTGCAGTGAATCATAATGCTTTCAGGCATTATAAAACTCACGTTTAGCTCCTGTAGTTCCCTTAAGGTCGATCTTCAAAGTTAAGCAGTGCTTGCTAAGGTCAGTCCGTGGATGAGTAACCAACCATCCATAACATACCAAGTTTACTCCTTACATTATGTTGGTCCTAGCTGTAATTTATATACAGGTAGTCAGTGGCCCGAAAGTCTGACAACCAGTCTTACCTTACTCTTATAGTTTTGGTACCCAGTATTAATTTGGTTGTAAAAATGTAGAGGTCAGATAAGCAGTCACTTCGTATAAAATACTGGTAGGTATCTACAATTCAGCGTGTCCGGTTATGGAAACGGACTGGTTCGACCGCAAGGCTGGTAGCTGATGATAATACCAAAAGTATACCATAAAACGCTTGTTATACTTAGAGTACTACATTCAAAGAGATCTAGAAACCATGCAACCATCTTTCAGTTGATTTTTTAAAATCTTTTGTTCAACGTTGCTCTTTTCAACGACAAAACTTTGAAAGCTTAACAACTTAAAAAAATACCAAACCATTCAAAACACTAACCAACTAATATTTTTTCGGTTCCACCCACGAATAACTACAACTCCAACCCGTTCAGTACAGTAGCCGGTCATAGACAATACGACCATAAACAAATCCTTTCACATCAATAACTACACAACGGGCGTTAACAACTGAAAACAATACTTCCTTTGTGGTGCGTGAGCGCATAGAAGCCCAGACTTGTTTACTGCCGTCCCTTTCTCACGCGCGACGTGTTAATAGTGCTATCTCTCTCACAATGACATGTTAATATAGTCTTTGAAGGCAGCGCCCCGCCCACGCTGCAGACGTTTTGAAGTTACAGACACTTTAAGAGCGCCCTATTATGGCTGGTACGCAATTTCGCTTTGCTTACGAGTTTATTTCAAATGCCAGATGAGATTTGAAGACTTTCAGAATAATATTCATGGTTATTTGACTGTTTAAAATCAAAGGCGTGAAAATTATCGCCCGGCGTGAATATGATGGTCAGCACGAGCATTGAGATGTAATATGGATAATCTCGTTCCCACTTAGTGCTTTTGTGTTGATCCTATAAGCTGTTAAAAGCCTTTAAAATATGGGTTTGTCTCCACCGATCACGTTATCAGATCGAATTAGCCGCGGACCGCTGCGAGTTGTATCAACTGTTCTGATACCGTGATCCGATAATCTGTATGAGTAAGAACCTTAATGAAATAACAACACAGCCAATAAAAATCAGCTCAAAAATATAAAAACACTAGCTGCCCGTCCCGGCTTCGCACGGGTGGACTTTTTATTTTTTTCTATTCTATCCTATCTCTCAAGTTGGATCGAACTGCACATGGTGTGCGAATTTTATTATAATCGGTTAAGTGGTTTAGGAGTCCATTGAGGACAAACATTGTGACACGAGATTTATATATATTAAGATTTCTGATCTAAACTTTTTTCAAAAGCCTCGTTTACACAACCTACTACTTGTACAAAGTAGAGTTACAAAGTAAATATCTAACACGTTCCAGTAAAATAAGTCTATAATCTATTTGCCATCAATCTCTCAGATAGTATGTAAAAACGCGATAATACCTCGTAGTTTATTAATGTAATCATGTGGTACATTTCTATTAGACATTAATCTGGCAAGGCGTCTGCTAGTTGGGCCTAACTATGTTTTAATTACGGACTACGGGCGAAACGGCTGAATGTTAATAATAATTACAGGGATCGCGCCGACCGTGCCTCGTTTAGATCGCGTGGCCACGTGAGCTAGCGGCTTGGCAAGTTGAATAAACGAAAGACCTCGTTGAACTCTTGTTTCATGTTTGATTCTTGTTTCATGTTTCATGTTTGTTTCACCACTGGAATTGAAAGTATTTGGACAAAATAAACTGATCAGGTGAACACCTTAGAATACATTTGTCATTAGCAGGCTTTATTAATTAAATTATAATTGACATTTATGCTGCACATTTTGAAAACTAAGAGGTGCGAGCAGCTCCCTATCATTATCACACCAAAGTGCATAAAAAAATTCATCTGCATCGCTGCCAGAGCCAGTTTAGTTTTAAGCAAAACAGGCATTTACTGTAGATATTGCAGATATCCCTTTATAGTCAGTAAGTCATAGAATAAGTCTTTAATATTCGCCCTTGTTTTGAACAAAGCAAACATAACTTGACCACTATCTTACTAAGCAACTCGACTTGCCAGTCCAACGTTCAAACGCAGCACGTCAGGGGCGTATTGACGCTTCGGTGTACAACTTACGATTCCTGGTTGAGCTGTAATCGCAATTAGTGAGGAAATTAGCCCCGGAGTGATGTTCGAACCTCTTTAATTACTCATTAAACGTGAGACATAACACGTTAGATATTATAAACTAATTAACGTTTAGCATTCGCTCGCTATGAACGATTGCGAGACTCATCCGAGATGATCGTGGTAAATGGTGGATGTAATGGTGGTTTCTATGTGTATGTTTGTACCGTGTTTCTTGGCCCAAATACAGGTTGGAAGGGAATCTGACCCCAACACATTGTGCCCAATAACTTTTCGTGATAGAACTCGTCGCAGCCACATCACTCCACTTGGGTTTAGGAGCACCAGCTTTGATCTATTCGAAGATCTGTTTGATGTCCGAGTCATTTTGCTGAGCCTGCTGTAGGGTTTCCTTCCATTCATCGCTGAGATCCGTTCTAAGCATCCTCACGCCTGGCACAGTGCTTACAGTCTTCAGCACAAGGCGTCTGCGTTACCGTGAGTTCTCGCACTGCGATGTTCAGTTACGAAGTCAAACTCTTGCAGTAGTTCAATCCATCTTGCCACGTGCCCCTCTGGATTCTTGAACTGTAATAGCCACTTCAATGCAGCATGGTCAGTTCGTAATTGGAATTTACGTCCCAGCAAATATTTACTGAAGTGCTGCAATGTCTTTACTACGGCGAGTAGCTCCCCTTGACGGTGAGCCTGCTCCTCCTGATGGCGAGCCCCTGTCCTCTAGACGGCGAGCCTGCTCCTCCTTATCTCGTTGCAACTGCGCCTGTAACTGGCGCCCCTGTTCCTGCCGCACCGCCATTTAAGTAGACAAGTCTGGCGCCACTGATGGTGGAGGAACTTCGGATGCGCCAGCGACTGGCTCTGACGTAGGCTGGACACCAGCTGGTGTCTGTGACGGAGTATCTCCAAACCGCCTTTGGTCCATGTCCTGCTGTCGCCGACTCCTGGTACGGATACCGTCCATGTCGGTCTTAGGTAGAATTGGCATAATTTATCCCTCACTTCTGACACCAAATTGTTACGAGCAGGGTATGGGACAAATTAATTACTACTAATTAAACAACCAATAACTTAATTTAATTACAAAACACTTATAACTCAATCACAAATACACTACTGATCACTATTCGCTTTAATATCGCACTTCTAGTTCTCTTCGATTTGCTTCGTTGTGTAGCCAAAATCAAACTGACTGCTCCCGCTTTTTTTTTTTTTTTCTTTTTTTCGAAATGGCATCTCACAGTTCAACCTAGAGAGGTTGTCGTCTGCTTAACCGGACAATCCTGTGGGTGCCTTAAGTGTAAGGCCTCCAGCCAGGGCATAAAAAACTTACAAACAAAACGACTACACGCTAAGGGCACCCCCTGCGGGGTACGGGCTTCGGCTTAGGGCGTCGCTGGGAGAGGACAGCAAGGGGACAGGCTGGATCTGAGTGGTGTCATTAATTAGGGACTGGTTTTGGACTACAGGCTCAGCAACGCGGGCTGGCACGAGCAAGGGACGGGGAGGGTTCGTATCGGGGCGTCGCGACGGGCCTCGACGGCGAGGACGGAATGACGGCTGTTTGCGTCTGTGCTTTCTAAGCGTGCTAGTTTCCTTCCTGCTCTCCTGGAGGAGGGTAATAGCGTCATCGGGATCGACTAAAGTATGCCTTGGGCGGCGGATCTGACTAATTCGCGAGGGTTCGTAACGGGCGGCCGCTGCGATCAGGGGGTTACGGTGTTTGATGGCAGAATCGAAGAAGCGTTTGGAAAGGCGCTTCATAAACTGAGCTAACGTGGGGATTTTAAGATCTAAATGTAAACGGTCATTACGGACGTAATAGGGGGCTCCCGTGACTTTACGTAAGAACCGGTTCTGAAGGACCTGCATCCTATGGAGATATCTAGGCTTGGCGTGAGCGTACACGATACAAGCGTAAGTCATGATGGGACTGACTGCTCCCGCAAACACGTCGACTATTTATATGGCGACCGAATGTTCGAGAAAGTACCACGACTTCCTGCAACCTTTTTTAGAGAGTTACCTACATCCTTCGAGGCTCGCCCTACCTACCTACCTACTACTACCTACCTACATACTTGTAGGTACCTACATCATTCGAGACTCGTCCTACCTACCTACCTACTTGTAGGTACCTACTACCGTAATTGTAGGTACGGGTACGACGTAACAGTATTATTTATTACACAATATCGCTGTTTGTTAGTCAGTATATAAAAGCTAGAAGTCTTCCGGGTGGATAAGCCTTAACTTAAATAGGGCACACATTTTGGATGCGGTGCCTGAAAGAAAAAAATCAATCAGCAGTTTCAGAAAGGTTTGAGAAATAGAATTTTCAGTCAGTGACTAAGTAATCTTATCTTTTTAGCTTAAACTTTTTTTATAGTCTTGTCAAGGCAATAAATGGACATTTATATGGAAAATTTATAAAACAATTTGTTATTCCGTCGCCATTGTAAATCGTACGTTAACAACCGACACCTACCTACACTGCGTGGGCGCACCGATTTGTTAGATATTTATGATTTAACACCTACCTATGTCTTGACTACCTAAAGATTTTTGATTGAGTTTTTTTTTGTATTTTATACTATACGTCTATAATCCCCGGCGGGTTAGGCAGTACAGGACATCCTCATTTCGCCAGTTTATTTATTATTATTATTTTATTGCCATCAACCAGGCACAGATCCAGATTCCAGGCTACTACTAAAAAATCCTGATTTAAAAACCCAATAACACGTTTTCCGGCCTGTTTCTGTACCATGTAGGTAAAAAAGTTGTCATAAAGCTGAGGAGTCGGTTCTAAAAACTTCCATCTGTGAAAATATATTATCTCGAATTGATAGACATATAGAATGTTTCAACGAAGAATATTTTAGTACATACCTAATAGCGCTTTACAATATTTCTTGGGAAAATATAATACCTAAGATAATAAGGTAAAGAAATCTTAGATGGGAGATGTGTGCTGTCCCATCTAGAAGTTCTTTCTTCGAGCCGTAAGAGTACGTCATGCCTAGGCTAGGGACTGTGTTTCAAAAGTATGTATTTGGTTAAAATGTAAACAAGTGGAATACTTTGATCTTACTTTTATCTATGTAAGGCATGTATTTGATTAAACGTTTATCCCATGAGACATCGAATTATTTCGATTTTTGTTTATTATTTCATACCACTTTAACCTCGCTCATTTCTCTTCCTTTCTATATTCTCCACCGCCCTTCGTGTCAACATCGCATTACCATCTCCTTCCTTACAAAGTAACAGAATAATATAACGCTTCACACCGCACCAGGGCATGCGCGCACGCCAACCGAAGACGTGTAAATTATCTCATTGCCTTCGACATTTCTAACCACACCCCACACCAACGAGCGAAAATACAGTTAAACGAAGTAAACGGCACATAATAAACCACAGCGAACGCCTATGAATTATCAAATAACTCAATATGCACAACAGGCGGCAATTTGAGGGTCTCACGACCGCGTCAAAGTGTAATATTAACGTTATTTACGACGGCTAACTATACCGGATAGCGCCCCACTAGTAAACTAATAACACCTAGGCTATATCAATAAAAGCTATTAGCATCGATCAGAGTAAGTATCTGTCCCAGAGTATTACCTCAAATTGAGTTAAACGCCCCGCCCGGCTGTAATAACAGCTCGTGGACGCCGCGAGCCGGCATCGCCCGTCCGACAGTCGTCCGGTCCCGGACACCGGGAGCGACGCGGGGAATTGCCGGCAGATACGCGGGAACAACGCGATAATGACGTCCAAATGCGATATGTCCGACCCTTCGCTGTCAAGTATGGAAAGTTTTCACTTTAATGTGTTGTGCTCTGCGTTTTCCAGTTGATAGCTTCAATTTAGAGTTGCGCGAGGTTTTATTTAATTTCCTGGTAATTTTATTGTAAGGGTTTACTTGGTTTTGCGTGGTCGATGTATCGTGGTATGTCAAAGCATTGACCACTTACCGTATTAGTACTTCTATACACTTGACACCCCGCAATCACGAAAATTAAGCATCATAATCACCTATGATCTTTAAATTCAAAGAAGATCGAAGACTATGAAAGTAAGTACTAAGACTTGAAGGTCACAAAGTAGTAACCGCTTTCATTACACATTTCGTTTCGTATTTCAACAATATTTAAATAAGCTGTTTCATGTCAGTTGAAGTCTGTCACATACATAATTGTCTTTTCTATCATCGTTAGTCGCTCAATCTTAATTTGCATTAACCTTTAAGTTACATACAGCAAAGAAGAATTACTTTACCTGCCCTCTTTGAATTGAGATGTCATAAATTCATAATATTACTTCGGTAACCAATCTAAGCAATTGCTTTACTAATTATAACTGAAGTCGGAGCCAGCTAATTAAATGCACGACTCTGGAGCATATTATGGCTTACTTCGAAACCGAAATAGTTTTCATAAATATTATCAAAATAAAAGAAAAAACGTATTTTACTATCGGTAGGGATAGCAAGGATAAGGATAATATATTATTATGTAGAATACCACACCATCCTGGCCAACATCCTCACCAACTGAAGAAGAAAACATGTTGCGTCGGCATCACGTTTTCTTCTTCCCTTCTCCCTTGTCACTCAGTTTTATCTCCTCCTATCAGCATTTTTATTCGTCACAACACTTTTTCACATGTTTATTTCTCATCATAAGAATGTCTTCAATTTTTCATCTTCCATATGCCCAAATCTTTAAAAAAATTGTAAAAGCCATACATCAGTTCTTCTCAATTGCTTTCAACTGCAAGCATTCGTTAATTTTACTCATACGCCCACATTTTCCATTCTGTCATGCACAGCGGTTCCCTTTCAACTTTTCTTTCACTAGCGCCACTTTCAAACAGTTTACTTATTTATTTATAAAAAAAAACTTCATGTACCTACAATAGTGGTACTTAGGCGGACTTAATGCCACGCCCACAATGCTTTCTCTACCAAGTTACCAAGTTACCTAGTTCATACCATACCATGGTAAAAATATTGCACAAACTGCAAGGTGCTAGTGATGCTAACAGCCCGGGATGTCCCGAATATTACCTATTTAATGCCAGTGTTGTAAATTTATTATTAATTATTAATTTATTATTTATTTAAGTTATTCTAAATTCTGCTCTCTCTCTATGGAAACGTTTCTCATTAACAAGCCTTGGAAAGATTTCCTCACATCGGGACTTGCAAGTCTCAATTGCAAAAATATGCAGGCAAAGTGACCTCGACATTGTGTGTGGCTTAGTTCTGGACCAATAGAATATAGAATACCTACCTACTACGGAAGTCTCGATACCTCGAAGAGAAGCCATCGAACTTCGAAGTACTTACTCACACATTTATAATGTGCACCGCCAGAGTATTGATCTCTCTTCCTTTTCGTCTATAACCTACCAGCTTTCAAGGCAAGAGTGAATAGGCCTCCTCTGGGCACACTAGTTCCATCGCAGACCTATTCCACTGCTCAATACTTAAATCAAGAATATTTAGTTTACAAAGCCTAAGTTCTAACTTCTTACCTCTTAGGTACCTGTGGTCTTCTCTCGTATGTAAAGTGACTGCGACAATACACATGTGTGCCGCCCCTGCTTCGCTCGACGCCACCTATCGAGTCCTCTTCCTCCTATCCCCCTCTTCACGAAGCCGTCAACCAAGCATTCTGTACATCAAACTAAGTAACTTTAAGCAAAAAATATTGCTGGGAAACGCCCCGGGTGTCGGGGGCCACCTCGTGGCCTCCGGCCACCGTAGGCGCGGGCCTGTAGACGGTGGGCTATGGGCTAGCTCGCCGTCCACCCGTCTCATGACGACAGGCCGTGTCGACGGCGCGTTCGTGTTCCACGCGCGCCTCAAAGAGAGTCAGCAAAAGGAAGGGGTCCGCAAGGACCGATGCCTGCCGGGGTTGCGGGACTGTTCGAAAGAGATACTGTGGTCCCGGAACACAAAGGGCGATGAAGGAACATGAATGGGTTTTAGGCAGTAAAAGTCTGACACTCCCTCCTGCTCCGCCCAGAGCGGGAGAAGTCATTTGAAGATTTCGCATCCGAAAAAAAAAAAGGGATATGGTGTAGAACAAAAAAATGATCGCAATGATAGGGAGAACAAGTGCCTTTCGGCTTTGTTAAGAGGTGTTTTAGACTCTCTAAATAAGTAAGATGAAGCCAGAAGACAAGAATGTTCCCGGAAAGTATTTTTTTCTGTCTTTATCACACAATCAACACAAAGCCGGCTATGTTACCCGTAGAACCGATGATCGTTGGGGTTAACGTATTATTAAATCGAGACTCTCAAATCTTCGCAGGGTGGCTGGTAACAGCAAGATGAGAGTTGCCGTTATATCCGACAGTGGATTGATTATTTTGTGATGTTTATTCAGTTTATGAGAAGATGAAATTAATCTACAACCTACAAGAGACAACGACATCAGGGTATTTTTAGGGTTTTCGGGTTTCGGGTCGATTATAACTTAACTTTTATTAGCGCGTTGATCAAATCTCAGGCCATGGCATGCTAAGACAGACCCCAGAGGTCTATTTGTGTGCTTTGTTTGAGTGTTTTTGAACATGTAATTTATAAAATAAAAAATAACACAAAATAATAAAAATAAAATAATAATAATAATTCCCTAAAAGTTAGAACAGGATTTCGATAAGATCACTGTATTACCTACTTTTTAGTCTAGTGGTCGCCATAGACTCGCCCTCTAATCATTAGAGGACGAGTCTAATGCATTCAACTTAACGAAACTGGAAAAATGTGGGTGTGTTATGGGTACACCTCTGCCTTATAGGACACAGGCTAGATGTTATGCATGTTTTAGATACGAACTATTCGCATAAATATCACTTACATGCATCAATATAGAACCACAAAGCTTCCTTGTTCATTCAACTTTAGCACACAGGAACTTTTCCTAAAAAACTTTTAACGGCCAGGACGAGGCTCTATGGGTGTTTTGAAATTTAGCGCAGACATTTTCCTTCTCGCTTCCTCCTGGGCCAGAAACACCCCGTAACTCTGTCTCTTTCGCTCTAATTGGTTGCTTGAGCCGCTGAATCCAATTAGTGGCGAGCAGAGCGGGGTGCACTGAATTTATTATGTGGACCTTGTTTAGTTTGTTGGCCTTTTTAATTGAAACGTAGTGCGTAGCCCGCCCGCTGGCCGCTTAATGAATACGACTAGTTTAAGAGTATTTTTTTGCACTAAACAATGTCTTGCATAAACTACTGTGTCGATGTTGGTCTATTGAGTTTCAGATGTTTGGATAATTTTACTAAAACAAACTGAAGCTAAAATAAGTAATATTTCTGAATGAAAAATATTGTTTCTGTTATTTAGTATGTAAATTAACACGGTGTTTCGTTCTTTTTAATTATTTTTTTCTAAATCATTTGGTACTACAACGTGCAATATTACAAGAAATAGTCTATTAACGCCATCTATTAGGAAATAGATTCTACACAGCCACCACTCATAACGCCATCTAGCATCGAGTAGATGCAAACCGTAGGTTATCCGCTAGATGCCAGTTATGTTGAATTTGAATTAAGACGCAACAACAATCCCATTTAATCACGCGTCCTAATCAATCCTATTCACAATAATCATTAGTTTTACTTGTGCCTGAAGATAAACTTTGGTTACAAAATAGAAATGAATGAACTATAAAATTTCAGTTTATAGTCTGTGGGTACTGGCAAACATACATTCTCTGTGGTCATCTAGCAGAAAGAATCTACTCTAGCTAGCTAGCCATAGGCCCATAGCCACTGCTGTTTGTCTGCTGTAGCTGTAGGCTGTAGTGCTGTCAGTCAGTTCAATTTTCCTTCTGCATCGAGAAAAACTTTTTAAAGTTGCTTTACTTCAGGGATGCGAATGAAAACATAGAGCAAACTCATTTCATTTCATTCAAAATTCATAAACTCAAGCAAAATCATCCAGCAAGTTATATTTTTGACTAGCATAATCCTAGCGTTGACAAAAAGTAAAAGCCAAAATGTAAGTACATACTTTCTTAGTGCCTTTCTAAATTTTATTTTGCTTTTCGATATGCATAATTTAACTTAATGCACAATTCTTCTAGGAGTTTCGTGGACCTCGCTACGCTGACTATGCATCGGCGAAGCGAGCTAGAAGCCAGATTGAGTATCTTTTGGGAGAAATGTGATCGCGCGGTTGACGATATAAAAAAGTTGAAAATGAAGGTAAATCGTTATTTTGTAGGTAAAGTATTTGTGGGTACATGTCCCGTCACATAAAAAGAACGCTGACCGTTCAAGTAACTAAAGTACTTACTGGAAATTACCCGTGATTTTCTATTGTTTTTTTATCCATTAACTGTTTTTTAAATTCCACCTATTATGATTCTTCAATAAATTGCACTTACCAATATTATAAAACAATAGCCTAGTACTTTAGGACGCGACTGCATAATGTGAATGTGTCTGCGCAGACACATTCCCTCCACTGTCGCTCATGTAAAAAGTATGCTGACCGCTCAAGTAACCATTATCTATTTTTTAAATTCCAGCTAATTCCAAAGTACTAAGTAGCTAGTAAAGTACCTATTATGATTCTACAATAAATTGCACTTACCAATATTATAAAACAATAGCCTAGTACTTTAGGACGCGACTGTATAACGTTCAGCGCTAACGCAACGCTCAGCATTTTTTTTACATGACGGCACCTATAGCATTGTATTGTATTATGTACAATAAAATGTGAATAATTTGTCTGGGATAAAAAGATAATAGATCTGTTGTGACCTACAAAATAAGTTTTCACATTAATTTCAATTGGTTACTACAACATACAGATACTGTATCTTACTGTTATAAAATACTACTCATATTTTTAAGAAAAAGTCATCAAATTATTGTTATGTGAATACGTTTAAATTCTACTTGGAATGATATTGTAATATGTAACACAATCAGGAAAATAGTTTTCTACTTTTACTAAGTAAGACCTGCTTTCCATAATGTTTAAATTATTTTGGTTTCATCATTATCATGGTGGCCTGGTCATCTGGTTATTCAATCTCGGATGTAGGCCTATTCTCTCTTCCACTCCTGTCGATCTTGTGCCCAACTAATCCAGTCTCGACCTCCGTGTTGTCAGATGTCGTCCACCCAGCGCTGTGGTGGTCTTCCGCACCCTCGGGTGTCCGCTCTGGGTCTCCATTCTAGGACTCGTCTTGTCCAGCGGCTCTTGTCCTTTCTCGCAATGTTCCTGCCCATGTCCACTTTGTTTGTGCTATTACGTCCATTATTATTTTATTATTATTATTTTTGTTTATGCTTCTCTTATTTTATAATTACTTAGCCCTCTGTGAAACTCGACCGAATCAGTCTGACGCCATTGTTACTTCGCTAACTAATGAGAGTTTATATACATACTTTCAAAATGCACAAAATTTATTTCAGGAAAAAATAAACTGCTTGTAAAAAAAAGTCAATCATGATTTATGTTGACAATAGACAGTACCTACTTTAAAGTTTTTTCTGTTCTGCCATTGTAACAGACACAAGGCCTTGTCCTGCAGCTCAACTGTGACCCATCAGAGCTCAAGGAGCGGTTCCTAAGCTCCATGAAACAGCTTGATGAGTACATGTATCTTATGACGGACTTCAATATTTCTATAACTAAACTTGGTGAGTTTTTGTTTACAAATTGTTTAATATTTTCTTCAAATGCATATGTAGGTAGAATACCAGTTGTGGAATATTGCAATTAACTCAATAGTATGCTTTTAGCTATTATTAAGTTTCCTAGTTGGTGACTAAGAACTACGTTTACAGACAGCCAGCTTTTTAAATTTATTTACTTATGTGTTAAATTCAAATAACCATGTTTTTGGTTTTTAATTTGTACCATTTACAAAAAATAATAATATTTTCACGAAATTTGTTAAAAACCTCCCTTTTGTCCCTTTTTATTAACCCTCTCCACGCGAGTTCATCTCGCCCATCAGAAAGTAGAGACTTGTAATTATGCCGGAAATCGAGATAAACCTTTTATACCCTGAAACCCGCCCCCCCCCCACTTCCCGAGCTCAGATCGCCCATAAATTATTTTTCCTTTCATTTTTGTTATATTTTCTTCCTTTTCGAATGGGTTTCATCCTACTACTTAGGATTTTTTTGTTTACAAAAATTATCGGCACTGGTCTAGATTTTAACCATATTTGTATTCAAATACCACCATTTCATCGAAGTGCGTCATGTCAATAAACTGTGTTTCGTTTTCGGATAAGTACTTATTTATTTAGCAGGTTTCTTCGTGTCTATTATTACTAATATAATTATGTTATCTTCTGTGACAAAAAATATTCACTGTATATTATATATTTATTACACACTTAGAAACGCCCATTTAATAGAATAACATTATTTATTTACTACCTACTACCCTCATCCGTGTGTCACTGCGGGGGCCTACTGAAAACCAGCGCTGAGTGTTTTACACCCAGCATATGCTGAGTTGGTTACCCTTTCGTTATGGGCATGCTCAGCGCAGTTGAGCTGTTTAATTCATTGTTCTGTTTGTTGTTATATGTATGTGTATGTGTTGCTCTATTGTGTTGCTGCTGTCCATTAGCGAATAAATGATTATTCTATTTTTATTCTATTCTATTCTATTTCCATTTCAGACGAAGAAGAACACATAGACTACACTCCAGTCCAAGATTCGTTCTCAAAACCATTGATTCCATTAGCTGCGCCTGCGCCATTCAACCTCATTGATGCATTGAGTGAGCCAACCCCGTCGACCTCCACTGCGTGCTCAAACCATTGCCCTCCAGAGAAACCTAAGAGAGTAAAGACTCCTAAAGCCGACCAAACTTTGATAACGTTTTCAAGTAAATCATCGTCTGAGGAAACCGTGCCTCAGGAGAAGAGTGGCATGGTTGTCAAAGAGGTGCAGACCGAATTGGAAGCGGAATTGAGCAATGTTACGGTTGAAGGTATGCTATTAATTGATTTTATTAGTTACTAGCGGACGTCACGCGGTTTCGCCCGCGTAGTTCCGTTCCCGTGGGAGTACGGGGACAAAAATATCGCCTATATTACTCAGGACGTGACTTTCTAATGGTGAAAGAATTTTGAAAATCGGTGGAGTAGTTTTAGGGTTAAATCGTAACAAACACACAAACAAAAAATCAAATCTCTCCTCTTTGTAATATTAGTATAGATCACTTTTAAACTGTTGAATTTTGCAAATGAAAATAGAATTTGTGTCTATTGTAAACTACATGCATAATTAGGCTGTCAATTTTGTGTGTCCATTGATACAGAATTATGGATAATTTAAGTGTTCTCAATGATTCTTAGAGCGTAAACGTATCTAGACCGGCACGGTATTAGAATCGATTGGTGCGACCTGCCCATGCTTAGCACTTGCAATCTGCTAATGTGACGACATGTCTGGGCTATAAATTATAATGTGTATGTTCAATCTTGAGTGTTGAACGACCGTATTGCCATCAACCGGGCACAAATCCAGACTCCGTGACTGTCACATAGGTCATGAGTTCCTGGGTTCGATTCCCGGGTCGGGCATAGGGTTAAATAAATCAATCTTGGGAATTTATCAGTAGCAACTACAAACAATGCAAAAATTCGCTTTGAAATATAACTTAAATACACTTGAACTTCATTATCTTTCGACAAACATAGTCATCTTTTTCAAGGTTTCCATTTCTATTTTCAGTTTTTTTCATTTCATAGCCATTAAAAGGCACTCTTGAACGGAAAATACGCTTACTATTTACAATTTCTTCAGATCCACCCTCACCAATCTTATGTGAGGCCATGAACTTGCCAGCACAGCAGATGCTGGAAACTGACCATGTGTACAACGGTACTATCATGCACGCCGACGGGCCCAGCTTCTGGGTGATTACTGAAGATCCTGAGGAGGTTCAGAAGTGAGTACTAAATGTTTAGCTGAATTTTCCAATAAATAGTGTGTATCAAAAACCGGTCAAGTGCGAGTTGGACTCGCGCACCGAGGGTTACTTATAAACTTGTACGTATTTTGTTATGAAACTACATATTTACGGTTATCAGATGCTGTACGAAATTGCTTCTTGCCAAATTTCATGATTCTGGTCAACGGAAAGAACCATAATAATATAGGTTTTGATTCCCTGATGAAATCGCAAAATATGCGACAAAAACCTTTTGATCGCGTTGGCTTACAAGTTTGATTTTTTCACTGCGCCAAGGGGTAGCAGACGTGAGTATTTGACATTAATAATAATAATCAATTTATTATCAGGCAACTAAGGCCCATAGATAAAATACACAAAATAATATATAACAACAATAATATTATACTAATACATATTTTAAACCAGAGACTAAAGCTATACACGCAACGTGGTCAGCGTCGTGTTTCGCTGCGTGGTGTCGCGTAACCGCTCTCCGAAACGTCGATATACGACACCCTTCGGCCAAAAGTCCTCCTTCATGAAGGTCTGCAGATGGTAGGTTGCAACTCGTACCACGAATGACATAAAGCATTCAGCTTGATAAGTACCTCCACGCGTTCCTGAGAAAAAGGGTATTGACAGACGGACAACAAAGTGATCCTATAATATAGGGTTCCGTTTTTGACGACTAAGGTACGTAACCCTAAAAAGGAGATAAGACCATCAAACTGAACAACTTCGTCCAGGGAACAATACCGTAATGGCGCAAAAATAATCACCTTTCTGGTACCTGCTGTATGATTCTCGGTACAAGCTTTTATAAGAACTTGTAAAAAAGACTTAATGGTCGTAATATTGTCCTCTATACAAGTAACTGAAGGTTGAAAACAGTCTATACAGGGTGGGGTTCACTTGATCCCGGCTGTCATTTGTAGATATTTGACAGTCATTACATGTAGTCAGTGGCCCGAAAGTTTGACAACCAGTCTTGACCAAGGGGTATCGTATAACCCAGTACCGACTGGAACGTGGAGGTCACATAGACAGTCGCTCCATGTAAAACACTGGTATTCAGCTGCATCCGGTCGGTATCGAAGCCGATCCCAACATAGTTGGGAAAAGGTTAAGCAGATGATGATGACTGCTTTTAAAACGGAAAACATCTTGAGAAAACTGCCATATCCTAGTACCTCGAACTTCGAAGACTTGTGGCATCCACCTACCCGGACTGGACCCGCGTAGTGGATTAGAGCCCATTGCTTCTCATAGAGGGGAGGCCTGTGCCCAAACAGTGGGAACATTATACGCTCATTATGCCATGCTTATGCTATTGTGTTCTATCTCTTTCCAGCCTGATGATAGAAATGACAGACTTCTACTCCAAAAACTACAAGGACATAAGCCGGAAGGAGGTGAAGGCGCTCACTTGCTGCGCATTCTACGACGAGGAGAGCGAGTGTTACTACAGGGGACTGTTCCTCAATATGAAAGATCAGGTTTGTTCGTCCAATGAAAGCAACTTGAAATTATAACTATTATTGGAAAGATTTGTATTTTTGGATGTAATGAATAAACTTAAAAACTACTGGACCGATTTGAAAAATTCTTTCAGCAATGGATAGCTACATTATCAGCGAGTAACATAGCCTATATTTTATCCCCGTACTCCCACGGGAACGGGAACTACGCGGGTGAAACCGCGTGACGTCCACTATAGTTTCATATATTTAAATTAAAAAAATTGCCATACCGCGGCAAAAATGTTTATATTTCGTTGAAAAGATTTGAATAATATTGTCTCGCTCACTTATACTGCGCCTCCTACTGCGCAGCTTCACGTTAGATATTCCGAGCTGCCATAAAGTTTGAACAGAAACTATACGGAGTGGAATGAACACCGACGCGAAATCACTAACTACAAAATTATTCAGTACGGTCGAACAAGCTATTTGGTTTACATTTTACAATGCAATTTGTGGGTTAAACTGTAAACCAAATACACTCTTTTGCAAAAAAAAAAACGGGCACCTTTGGAAATTTACGTTCTAAGGTCGATTTCAGTTTATTAAATAAAATTTAATTGTTAGACGTAGTCTAAATCGTGTAAATTAATACGAGTGAAGTGAATTCTGACAATTAAAAAAAAAAAATTATCAATTAAAACTGGTCGGCAAAAAAGACAAAAAGATTGTTTTACTTTTTTTTATTAAATAAAGTTACAAATGTAAAAAACCTAATAACGAGTGTTACCTCCTCTTGCCAAAATCACAGCTTGAATCCTTCTGCTCTGCTTTCCACGATATTTTTAATAACGTTTTGAGGAATACGTTCCCACTCTTCTGCAATGACTCTTTTTAGCTCCCTGATGTTTTGTGGAGCAGGTTGCACTGATCTTACCCGTCTCTTTAGAACATCCCAGACATGCTTAATGGGATTGAGGTCAGGGCTTCGAGCCGGCCAATCTAAACGACGGATCCCAACTTCTTGCACAATCCCAACTTCATGTACGCTTCCACATCGCCAGAACGTATTGTCGTCCATAAAAAAAAATTTCGTTCCCGTGGTCTTTGCAGCACTCGCCGGCGTCGGTCCTCTCCACACAAAGAGATTCTAGCTTCTTCAGAAAACAATACTTTGTTCCAATTTACAGTCCTCCAGAGTCCATGAAGCACAGTTTCGAGCAAACTGAAGTCGAGCAACACGGTGCTCACGGAGTAATTTAGAGCCCCGAGCCGGGCGGTAACTCCTGATATTGGCAGCCAAAAGCCTCCTCCTGACTGTTCACAAGCTAACTTCTACTCTCTTACGTCCACACTTAACGCCTTACGATTCTGCAACGATACATTCACTAAAAAGCGGTCATCTCTTAGTTCTGTGCATCGTTTTCTTCCCGAACCGGGTCTTCTTTTGACCGAACCGGTCTCTTGATACCGTTGCCAAGTCCTCTGGACAGTTGAACGACTCACATTTAGCCGCTGAGACACGCAAGTTTGAGAACAACCTTGCTTAAGTAGGGCTATCATTTTACCGGCCCTTATCGCTTTATCACTCATATCAAAAAGTGGTATTTAATGTAAAAAGAAAGATTAAATTGTTTAAATTGCAGAAAATATCCAAAAAGTTAAAATTTTAGTAATCAGTAAAAAAAATCTTTTCAGCAATTCGCGCCATTAGTAAAGCAATTTTACAATAATCGCACAATAATCATTATTTTTCTTTTGTTAATTTTAATTTTTTTAATTTGGAACGTAAAGAATCATGCCAGGATGCTTTTCAATAACATGCCAATACATCGTCAAATTAATAAAACCTCTTTCTTGTTCTTCTTCATTGAAGTAGAGAAAAAAATCTGAAGTGCCCGTTTTTTTTTTTTCAAAATAGTTTAGCTCGTTCGACCGTACATCATGAGCTTAGAGATTTCCTAGTCTTTGAAAGAAAGAAAAAAAAGAACCTGGTTACCTACTTGGTTTCTACGTGTATACGCCCTTAGACTTATTGACTTCAATATTATTGTTACCAGGATGATGACAGCGAAATAACAGAGATATACGTGGTAGATACGGGTGAGACGAGATCCGTGCCGATCGAGTGCGTGCAGCCGCTGTACTCGCGCTACTGCAACAAGCCGCCCTACGCGCGCCTGTGCCATCTAGCGGGGGTGAGTACTAACTAATCGCGAAACTAAGGCTCAGCGCGAGCGTGCGATGTAAACGTAAAATAATCGAAAATACAATATTCCCATTGAATTTTTTAATTGTTTGTAACAAGCACAATCAGCATCCTCCATAGATATGAATAAATTATGAAACGAGTATTTTTAATGTTAAAATCGATGTATTTACGGTTTGGTCACACCGCGCATGCTATGACCTCTGTTAGCGAACATTCTGGTCTAATAACTGAAAACAGTGGTGATTACAGACGTAGTGTTATGTTATGTAGAAAAATAATAGAGAAGCCTGTTGCCCTGCAGTGGCACACAACAGGCTTTGTAATAATATCCTGTTCATAGAATTAATTGGAATCAAAAAAATACCATTCCAAAATTCATGAAACAGTATTCAGTTGACACTTTTTTCGCAGGTGGACCTAATAAGCTATAACAAGAACTTGATGACGAAACAAAAGGACTTTATGATGGAATATGTCGGCAAACAGTGCAGTATTAAAATCGATGACAAGTTAGTATTATGGTAAATATTTACACTTTCGTCTATTTATCCGTTGGCCTGTCCCATAATGGAACTAGAGAATGGAACTACTGGGATACGGCGGAATGTATCATCGGCAAAACATATTTGATTTTGCCACCCGGCCTAAGCGGATTCAAGCCAAACCCAATAAATACTCTTTACAGACTGAACTTGCTTTGAAACGTCAAAAAAATATAAAAAGTAGTTTTCACATGGAAAAAAGTAAATTGAAATAGTTATTGAACTGTAGAGTATACCAAGAAATTGCAACAAATACCAAAAAAAAATACTTCCTTACTAATTAGGCGTGATCATCCTAAAATTTTGCACATACGTTGTCAGGTGTACACCTGAAAATGTCAGGTGTGCACCTGCAAAATTTACAAAAACGGACATAGGGTACCTTTCATCCCGAAAAAAAGTACTGTTCCCGAGGACAACAATAACGTTCTTGTGATAGTAGATGTTGCCACGTGTCTTACGAGTCATGATTGAATTATATTATTACAGAGAACAACCCGAATAGATTGTCAAATTCTAAATGAACACGAGCAAAAGCTAGTTTTGATATAAGTGGGGAACCTTTGTTATTGCAGTCGAGGCGGATTTCACACCCGACCCGCAGTCGGAGGTTGTTATGGAGCCGAGAACTGCAGTAACAAATGCCCACGTGTATCAAACGACGTTTTTCAATATACTTTCAAAGAAATAAAACAATAGAACTAACAGGGGGCCTAAAATGGCTGCTTTATCAGAACCATAATATGAAACACGTAAAAAATTTAAATTCTTAAAATGGTCTTTATGGTTATGATTATAAAGTCCATTTTAAGAATTTTCAATTTTTAACGTTATTCATATTAAGATAAAAGAAAGAAGAAAGAAGCCATTTTAGGCCCCTAGTATTTTTGTCATAAATTATTAGGAAATTATGATTTAATATCCTTTTTTTCCGCGATTTGCGTTCGCCAGGTTGAAGCAGAAGCGAGGTATGAAGCCGCTAATTATTTATTAATAAGTGTGATAAAAATCCATAAATAGTTAGTCATGACTTAAAACTATGTTCCTAAAAAATATCTAAAATTAAAGACTGTTGGCCTGGAACCCGCGTGCACACTGTTCCAGTACTGAACAAGAGGGCAATCAACCATTTCCATAATGGTGTTTAAGATACTGCTGGCACTGGAGCAGCGGTGGCCCAGTGGTGGCGGCTCCGACTTACGAACGTAAGTAAGTCGTGGGTTCAGACAGGCGCATTACTTTGTGTAATTTATTTCATCACCACGGCTCTCAAAACGGTGAAGCCAAACATCGTGAGAAAACCAAATGTCCTAGAACCAAAAATTCAAAGATATGTGACATCTACCAATCCGCACTAGGCCCGCGTGGTGGATTATAGCCCATACGCAAAATACGCGCTTTGACGTGGAGTTGCGGACACAAGCCCGTTATACAATACAATACTGCTGGCACTGTCGCGCACTTAAAGGATGAGGGAGGCCTTACGTTTGCGTACAATGAGGGATTTTCTTTTTAGCTCTTTCCTAGTCGCTGAATAGATGGCGCTGAACTTGGTACGTTACTGCAAGGAACGGAACGTAAAAAAACTGATTTTAACAAAGCGCGAGAAAACTAGGTTACATTCGGAAGCTTAAGCAAACGAAAGTGTCAGTCAACGAGCGTATGTGACGTGACGCAATGTTTTTTTTTCCAAGCGTTTTGGCTTAGGCACCAACTAACGTAGTCAGTTCAACGCCATCTAGAGAGTTCTTGGAAACAATTTTTTTTAATCCCTCAAAAAGAAAACCTCTCATTGTTTTAAAACAATCTATTCTAGCCTCAGCAAACATTGTTGATCCAGAAGCGAGGTAGCCTCAGCGGCATCCTAAATTATTATACTGAACACATTTCTATTTATAAACACAATTTAAATATTCAAAAAATGTTTACGCCGTAAAGACATATCTTTTTGCCGAGATTAAAAAAAAAACAATCACCGTTGCTAACAGGAATTGAACCAATTTGGACTTAGTATGAGCTGCCTAACCTAAACCCAAGTATATTCTTAACATTACATCTTGAATAACAGGTTTCCTGTTTCGACATGTCGGGGAACACGTCATAGATAATATCTATGGACATTTTTATTTCCGCACAGGTTGTGATTAATGAACAAAAACGTGAAACGTTCACGTGAAATACATTGCATTCATCATCTTCCTGCCCTTATCCCATGTTACTTAGGGTCGGCGCAACACGTTGCGTTCACGTGAAATACATTGCATTCATCATCTTCCTGCCCTTATCCCATGTTACTTAGGGTCGGCGCAACACGTTGCGTTCACGTGAAATACATTGCATTCATCATCTTCCTGCCCTTATCCCATGTTACTTAGGGTCGGCGCAACACGTTGCGTTCACGTGAAATACATTGCATTCATCATGTTTATATTATCTATGTTTACAAATAAAAGTTTCTTATTCTTATTCTTATCATCTTCCTGCCCTTATCCCATGTTACTTAGGGTCGGCGCAACACGTTGCGTTCACGTGAAATACATTGCATTATCGAAATAAAAATATTTTATTTCACATAGGCCTAGATGGGCACTTATAAAATGTCGAAAAAGGTGCACGGTTCGGGTTAGTCGTTTCCATGGAGAAGAACCGACAAGATACTCCATGGTTACTCTTTTCAAATCATTAGGTAGGTATTACAATATTATTTTGTTACAGCATTAGTATTTATGTATGGGGGGACAGCGTAGGCCCGACAATAGGTCGTTGCTTACTATACAAAAAACGTAAAACAAGATAAATATTTAACAAAAGTTACAAGCATCTATCTACCTCGGAATCTAAAAAACCTACAATGTTCACTCATTCACAAATAACAGTTAAAAAAACTATACAAAGGTAAGAAAATATTATAAAAAGAAAAACTAAATTAAACAAGTGACACAAATATTGTCACCAGTGCTGTAACTATTCTGAGCAAAAGAAGAAAAAAAATATTAAAAAACTTGTAAAAATCAGAATAGAAAGAAAAGAAGAAAAAAATGAGATTCAGAATAGTTAGAGACATCCACAAATTTGTGCTGTTTATGAGCTACCAGAGAAGCCGCATGCGCAGAAGGAACTAAAGCCAAACTTTTTTATGTTTAACAAAGTCCTTGATTTTGTAATAATATGCTGTTGAACCTAACTAATCGTTGTGCGATAAGGCGATATAATTGCGACGAAATGTATTGAAAAATACCTATTTTCTGTTCCACAGTGCCTCGGAGTCGTATGGCGTGTACATCGTGTTATCTTCAGGCGAAATACTCAATAAAATCATCGTGAACCAAGGACTAGCTCTACCAAGTAAGACTACTTTATAAGCTCACAAGAACAGGGAAGACCGTTAAAATCTCATTGTAGATGGCGCGACCATAGCTAGGTCTCAATCTGACCAATGAGATCAAGCTATTTTGATGTACAAAATGACATTACCCGATTTTCAACCTATGACGATGCTTGGAACCAGCTATGCTAGCGCCATTAGTTTCACAGTTGCCATCCCCATTTAGAACGGGGACGTAGATAAGAGGCCGGCGACCGATGCGTAGTTCATACAAACGTAATACCAATATGTTTGATTTACAAATTATTTTGGTATTGCGTTTGTATGAACTACGCATCGGTCGCCGGCCTCTTAAGGTGACACAAGTCACGCGCTCGAACTCACTGGTGGGCGTGGCCAAAAAGCACGCTGTGTCATAGTATCGTCTAGTTCGTACGCACACACACCGTTCCGAACCATTCCGAACAAAAACGAAGTTACACCATGCACACAATGCTATCCGACGCCGCTCAACACTCGCCATCAATATCTTTACAATATTTTAAAATAACGTTTTCCGTCTGACCAATTATTTAATTGCACTAAAAAGAATAAAATAAACTTGTCCTTTAAAACTTTTACTATTAACTTATAACGTCATTACACACTATATTGTCTGTTATTGTTATTGTTGACCTGGGGTCACGATGTCCTGGACCATGTCCGCCAGGCCTGCTAATCCCGCGAGAGAAGTAAGTGGCTGTAAAGCTAGCAGAGTCTGGACGTTGTTCGGCAGACGACTGCTTTATATTGTCATCGCGGTACTGTGGATTTCCTTGGCCTGAAAAAAATTTTGGTTTTTCTTTTTCAGGGCGTATCACGTCGGGGTCACCAATTTATTTAATTAATTATATTAAATTAAAATTTTTCATCGTTCATTATTATTTAATCAACACAAGACAGAGCAGTGACAGATCAGAAGAAAAGTAAAATATAATATCGTGCAGGTTTTATGTCTAAAAAGTTTCTAAATAAGTTGGTTGCTACACCTAGGAATGCAATAAAAATCACCAGGCATTCTTCAAATTCAGCAAAAAACAAATGACACGTCACTGACGTCATGCATGAAATGAAAAGGACAGAAATCAAAGCATTTATTTCAAGTAGGCCAGTTACAAGCACTTTTGAACTGTCGAAACAAAGATGAAAATTAAATGTAGCTACAGTCCCAGTCACAAGACATAAAAACTGAAAGTACTGTAGTTGCCCATTCCCTAGCGTCTCTCACTCTCTTAAATCAAAATATTGTTACAAAATCTTGGTTACATCATTCATGTTGACATGGTATATACCATGTCAACAATTTAGCAAGATGTGCACGTTAAAAGTGTCCATAGTAAAAACAAAAAATACAATTCAAAAATAAACTAATTTGCGTGTAAATGGCGTGTGACATATTGTTCATATGTGTGAGTGAGTGTCGTCCTCCCGCACCGCACCGGGGGAAACATTATTCAGTGAGATGCACGAAAATTCATAGTAAAAGTCGCGTGTCAAAAATACGAAAAGGCTTTTGGGAAATCGAATTTTATGAAAAAACCACTGCATAAATCAATAACAAATAAAATTTATTGAATTCTGCGATAATTGTGCTGTGTCGGTACGGACTTTGTTATAGAACTTTGACACTTCTTTTATTACTAATTTACGTCCAAATTTGCGTTAAAATTAGCAATAATCTTTGGTAGCTCGTAACTTTTGAATGGATTTTTATTTTACTATTCTGTTTCCGCAAAGACACAATTAATAATGAGACAAAACGATATCATGTTTAACTTTAGATGTACCATGTCAAACAGTGGAGTAATACCCCCCCGAAATTTGTATGGAAAAAATGTCGAGTAGTTCAACCTTAAGCAATAAGGATCCAAATCCTGAAGATGGCGAAAAATTACTTAAGTGCACCAAACTGATGCTAAATATCGATACTATCAGCCAGTAAAAAAGATCCAAGCAAAAAACAAAAGAACCATCGTATCAACGTTAAAACCAACCCACATTTACTTGTGGTTTTAAAGTATCTATATTAATTAGCATCAGTTTGGTGCACATAAGTCATTTTTGGCCATGTTGTGAATTGAATTCTTTTCATGTTTTTCGATGCATGTTTTTGGTGAAACGGAACGCTCTCTCAAAACGCGTCGTCCTCGATAACGCTGGTAGTGACGTCAAAGTCTATGTGTCAAAAAAACACTTTTATTTGTAAAGCGCCTAAAGTTTCACTAAGATTTTATTATAATATTGTTATTGCAATTTCTACTTGACTAGAGCACATACAATTAGTAAAATTATTCTGTTGTGATTGTGGTAAATGACGTCACATCATGGCCGCGACAGCTACAGACGTTTCAACTGTCATAGAAAATTGCAGGAGTTTATTAAGCGTATAGCGTATTTTTAAGCCACAAGCAGTAGTTGAACTTAACTTTTAATACTTTTATTGGGTTGATAGTACTGTATTTTATTGATTTAAGTGAAGAAAAAATTACGTGCATATTCCTTTCCTTCCTTATTCGTGAGTTGAACCTCTCGCAGCGCAGCAATCAGCCACTCAATCATTGACCATGTATCTCCCTCAGTAGACAAGCCAGAAGAGGAAGTAAAGAAATCTCCCGAAAAATGTTCGAGCCCAAGCAAAGCCGACTTTGAGATAACCGACTGTCCCGAATATGAAGACCCCGTTGAGGCTGTTACGGTATAGTACATTACTGCAGCGGCCAGCAACAGAGGCATTGATGGACGAACGTTCGCCGAGGCACTCGTAATACATACGTAAGTCCATCAATGCCCAGTTGTGGCCAAGGCTTGTATAGTACTTTTCTCAAATAATGCTAGGAAATTAAAACTCTCTCGTTGAAGAGTTCATTTTTTTTTTTAATAATTCGCTCTCTATTTACAAGCCAATTCGAAATTTAAATAAAACCTTTGATAAGTTACCTCCTTGGTTGCCATGTTTCAGAGTAAAAGATCGTTCCATTTTTAAATAACATGACAGATATGAGTTTACTATGTAATTTATTTGGCCGCTAAACACGACAGATATGGATTTTCATACAACTTTTGCCGGCCGCTGGTCGCATGTATCTAGCCAGGACAGCAATTTCGATTTATCTCGAAGAAGGTTGTCAAAATAATGCTCAAATTTCCAAGCAACAACAACAACAACAGCCCATAACATCCACTGCTGGACATAAGCCTCTCCCATGATGGGAGGAATTTGCCGTAATCTCCACGCTTGGCAGGTGGATTGGAGATCGCAGTGATGAAAGACTAACAGAAAACGCTGCTGCCCATTCTCTGGTCTACGGAGGCGCAAGGTGTTCTGCCTCAGACATTAGTCGCCTTATACGACACCCGTGAGTGTAATGGGTTGGTTCTATTCTACTCTGCCGGATACCAAGGCCACGGCTTAAATTTCCAAGCATGTTTGAGAAAATATTTATTTCCTTTTTCAAATATACACCGTGATTTATACAGGCGTCTTACAACGGCAGCCTACTTCATCTAACCAATGAGTACTAAACAATCATTTAAAAAAAATGGTATTTTTGATATTTGAATAATTAAAAAAAAAGAATTCGTTATTATGACGCATGACGTAGTTGACACACCCCGTTGCGAGCGATGATCTACTCGACTCGTGAGCTGGGTAGGTATGTTCTGCTGTTTGACACCTAAACATTATTAAAGGATGTCTTTGTACCTGTTGTCTAAATGAATTAATGGTAAAATAGAAATAATCGCGCCTAGAGGTATTTTGTATCGGATACATTGAGTGGACCACCTTTGAATGACGACTAAAAAGTCACGGTGTATAGTTAAACCAGAAAAGATTCACGCTTCGGTAATCTTAGTGTGCCCGAAATCCCATGAACATTGCCTCATAGAGGCAATACTTGTAACGCCTACCGCGATTTTAAGAAGTGCACCTTATTAATGCACGTTTGTATGAATATGTCGCTCAGAAGCTTAACAGTTTCTTGGAATTGCATAGTTATTCTGAGATCCCGCCTAAGATCGACTTTGGGTGAAGGTTGATAATTCAGGCGGGGTCACAATTTCATCAGGCAACCTATTTGTAATAATATGTTTGATTTTGTTCTAAAAAAAATGTTTCATACCTACTGTAAACGGATGACCGGATGATGTTGGGCCCTATGGCGGGATTAGATAGACTAGTACTTCAAACAGGGTTGTAAGACTGTAAAGTGTTGTAACAGATTAGATTTCCTCAGCGAGCGTTCGTACTTCCGAAGATAAACGATTATTTCCGAGGCTCATACTTTTCCTTGGAGATCGTGTAAGTGTCCGAGATATCAGGCGAAGCGTCCTAAATTCATTATATTATTTACAGGGCTACAAATATCGAGACGAAATGGATATCTGCAAACATTATAAAGGCGAGCCTGATAAAAAATGCTTCAAAGGAAATCGGTGCAACAAAAAGCATATTCGCCATCATCCTGGTCAGTTTAAAAATTATTCTAAAATTATATTTGAACTTAACATCACTACTGCTCTCGAAACGGTGTGAAGGAAAACATCGTGAGGAATAGTACATTTTGATACAAGTGGAGAAAGTTTGTTATTGCATCCGAGGCGGAATTAACTCCCGAGCCTTAGGCGAGGGTGATTTTGAGCCGAGAACTGCAATAACAAATGTACCATTCCATCAAACGACGTTTTTCAATACACTTTTGAAGAAATAAAATAAAAAACCGAAAAATATTTTTGTCATGAATTATTATGAAAATGTGATTATAATTTTCTTTTTTCCGCGCTTTGCTTTCGCCAGCTTGAAGGAGAAGCAAAGGTATGAAGCCGCTAAACAGCCTTAAATACTAAACATTTTTTTTTTAATATATTTTTTAATTTAGAACACAAATAAATGTTAATTTGTTTATAAAAGTAAATATTAGTTTTAAATAATCACGTTTATCTATGATATTCTATTTATAAACACAATTTGAATATTCAAAAAATATTTACGACGTAAAGACGCATTATTGCTTTGCCGAAATTAAAAAAAAACATTCACCTCCGACTATAGGCATTGAACCAATTTGAACTACGTATCTGTGGCAATTTTCATTATAAAAAAATCGCACGCGTGTGAAATACACTGCATGTTGAACCTAATCGTAGTGCGATAAGAACAGTTTTCGAAGAAGTGTATTGAAAACCATTTTCTAAAAACAAAAATTTGAAGACATGTGACATCTACCAACCCGCGCTGGACCCACGTGGTGGATTGTAGCCTTCCATTGAAAGGCCTGTGTCCCAACAGTGGGAACAATATAGACTCATTATGCTTATTATAACATAACTCACGCCTGTAATCCTCGAAGGGTTAGCAGTACATACCTAATAGTACACCCACATTTCGCCAGTTATGTTTAAAGCCCCATGTATTAGGAGGCAAGCCTATTGCCATCAACCGGTCACAAATCCAGACCCCGTGGCCGCTATGAGAACTACATCAACGAGGCAGTCATACTTATTATAAAATATTATAATAGGTTTTGTCCTGAAAAAATCTAATTAGTCCGTCAGTTAGATTATCAAAAAATATTTGACACGTATTTTTTCTTTTGTTACGTAAACCAAAATTGACAAAGATACAAAGACATTCAAATATTTATGAGCGATAGACGGGACAAGACGAAGAAAATCGTAATCCAAAAACTTGTTACTACTTAGTAACAAATTGTTCTGTCTAGTGTCATACGCCCGCTTATCAAGAAGCATTCGTGTGTCAAAATCGAAAATGTTCGGAATCAAAATTTTTGTATGACATTATTCCCAATGTCCGTTCTATACCTAATTCTTTTAAATCTCATTGCGAAGATACGACGCTTTTAAAATTCTCAATACGTCACGCCGTGCTTTAATTTTTAGTGCGTTGTGACGTCACGAGCGTTGCGATGCGTTTAGCTTTCGTCAATATTCATTGATTTACAAAACAAAAAATACGTGTCCATTATTTTCCAATACTCTAACTGACGGGACTGATTTGCAATTTATTGATGGTGGAAACTAGCCTATTATATGTATTAACACTAGCACTTCGTCCCCGAAAATTGTGATAGCTCGGTTAAGAGCCTATACTACCTCAAATTAGCAAAGCTATATATTTGGTAGTACAAACTTCGTTTGAAATACTGTTAGAATAAAGTTCTAATCAGCTTGCACTACAAAGTGGTTGTTATGTCAGTCACTGCGGGCCGAATAGTGCGAAATTAGTGTTTTTTTGCGATTTACAAATAATCTATTGATTGGACTAAAAAAATACATAATATAAGACCTGCTTTATAGTTAATTCAGTTAGTATAAAAAGTTTCATGATCTAATTTGAAGTATTATATGATTGCCAGCGGTTTATTGTTCAATTTAGAGGTAACTTTGGGATTTTTTTCTATCGAGAAAATTTTATGGAATCGTGTTTTCGCCAAATATAGGACTTAACATTAATCCAGTACAAAAAATACATAATATAAGACCTGCTTTATAGTTAATTCAGTTAGTATAAAAAGTTTCATGATCTAATTTGAAGTATTATATGATTGCCAGCGGTTTATTGTTCAATTTAGAGGTAACTTTGGGATTTTTTTCTATCGAGAAAATTTTATGGAATCGTGTTTTCGCCAAATATAGGACTTAACATTAATCACCATTATAATATAATTTACTATATTATATTATATATTTATATAATTTACCATATATTTATTTCAAAATTAATGCTGCAGTATTTTAGGCGTAACGGAGGATCATGCTAAGCCATTTGAGGTAGTATAGGCCCTTAATTTGCATAATAATAATTTATATAATGCCTATATATTTATGTCACTCGGTAAAGACGTAGCTTTCTAATGGTGAAATAAGTTTTAAAATCGGTTGAGTAGTTCTTGAGTTAAATCGTAACAAACAAACAAAAAATCAAATCTTTCCTCTTTATAATAATGTTCTTTCCAGACGGCTGGACGTTAGACCGCGTACCAGTTGCAGGTAAATGCAAGTCTCTACCACTACCGGCCCCGGACTCCTGGCTCAAAGTGTTAGTGACCTATATCTGTCACTACGACAGAATCTACGTGCAACTGGTGGAAGAGGAGCGACAAAGTAAGACTTATATATATATCTATATACCTAGATAAGCACACAGTGTCACGGTTGTAGTGACTACTGTTGTGTAGCTACTTACTTTTTACCCGACTGCGGCGTAATCTAAAAGAAGGGCTATGTGTTTGCCTTGTATGTGTGTCTGTTTTTTTGTTCCACATGACTCCTAAATTGAGAAACCGATTTGGATAAATAAAATGTTCTTAGATTCATTTTGGTGGCGCGAGTATTACACACCGTTTACGAGTAATACGCATCTTCTTTTCTGATATAAAAACATGAAAAATATTATATTTCTCTCGGCAAATTCTTTCATTTGATACCCATATCATGGGTTTGCTTAAAAAATAACTATTCTGACATCTTTAATAGCCCGCCATATTGGATTTAGAATGACGTCACTTGGCTAACAATGCATTTTCATTAAAAATAAACATGTATACAAAATTGCAGGTCAATCGGAAACCGGAAAATCGGTTTTTAACTTAATTACTTTAGAAATTAATAAAAGCGTGTTAAAATCAAGCATGCTTTCTCTTTACTTGATCATTTGTGATAGTCTTCTTCTTTGCGTGTCGATAGACTCAAATAATACCGGACCAGTATGTTGCCACCTGCACAGCTCTGCCGTTGGCTTCGTTTAAATCCTGGAAGTTGCAGGTGGCTGTGCAGGATGGGCAAGAAAGGAGGTGGGCATATCCTGCAGAGGGGCTCCACACTGACATTGATTTGTGATAGTTTCAAATAATTATAAAAAAAATGTAAATTATTGTGTTACGACAGTTCCAGATATACCTAGCTTCGGTGTGGTACTGCCGCCGACGACGCTACCAGCCTTGGTACTAGATATGAACAGCGCCGCCACACGCTTTGCGTATAAACCACTTACGGTAACTAGATTTATTCGAATAATCATATTAAATATAAAGGGTATAAAAAACCTCATAACGAAGCCGAAAGGTACTTGTTCTCCCCGTCATTGCGATCATTTTTTTTATGCTACACCATACCTACTACCTTCTAGTTACGGAGATATTGGGGGTCAAAGTTCCAACTTTTAGACAAGTTTTTTTCAAATACAAGTTTTTAATGTAATATTTTTGTTTTGAGTGTGTTACATTGAGTTCTACCACAAAAGATGATTTTTCAACCCAAAAAAAAAAATCGTTTCCTAGCAATAATTTTTGCGTAAAATTACATGCTAAGTTGACGGCTTCGTGATGAGGTTGTTTACACCCTGTAAAGATAGTCACATTGAGTTATCGGAACAATGGGGTGGCTAAGGCAAAGTAAATCTCAGATGGCGCCACCATAGTTGGTCTCAATCTGACCAATGAGGTTAAGCTATTTTGAAATATAAAATGACATTACCACTTTTTCAACCAATAACGATGTTTGGGTACCATCTATGCTAGCGTCATTAGTTCGACAGTTAGCCTCCCCATTGCTGTTACCTTGTGCCACGATATGGCTTGGTAAGAGTAAGGTAGGCTTACGTGCTTTCAGAGTCGAAGACCCCTTTGTACCTCGGAAATCTGAGTATGTAATAGATGGTTATCCAAAGAAAAACCTCGCCAAGCGTTGCTTAAGCCGGAAGATAGACCTGAGACATCTGTTATTATTTTTCCATAAGACCCTCACAGCGTCTTCAAATCAGAACTTCTTTAACTCGATCTGACATATTTACGTTATGTTTTGCATCGGATTATGCTTTGCTAGCCAAACACAATAGGACTGTCAGTCAGTCTGACCGTCTTGACCTATTTATTGGGTGTAAAAATACCCTTAACGCAGAAAGGTACTTTTTCTCCCCGTCAATCCTCCGATCATTTTATTGTTCTGGAACACACCTAGGAACCTCTTAGTATCGGACATATTGGAGGTCAAAGTTGTATGTACGTTTTAATTTTTATTTTACTTTTTTTGCAATTTGCAGGCCAGTGCTAGGTTGTATGTTGATTAAAATATTATTCGCGGCTGTAAGACGTATGTCATTTTAATGATTATAATTCTGTAACTACATACGTCTTACAGCTGCGAATAATATTTTAATCAACACACACCCTAGGCACTGGCCTGCAAATTGCAAAAAAAACGTAAGAAAATTCGAATTTCGCGGGCAGGTTGGAGTACTCACCATAATGTTATAACTTTACTTAAAATACGTCTTCCTTGAAATCCTGCCTTCCTTCCTTCTCCGTACACTACATTGAGTCCTACCGTAAAACGTGATTTTTACGTAGACTTACTTAATTTGATGTTCAGAGTGCTTGGTTAACGGCTTCGTAAAGGATCCGTTATACCTTGTATACACACCAAGGACACCGACGCTAAAACGGATACCATAGTATTCAGTCCATTATTCTGAACCATAGAAATTTTTCAATTTTTCGTTTTTTTTTAAATCGTCTGTTCCTTTCATTTTGACTGTAAAGGTATTGCAGTTTTGTAGAATCAGAATCAGAATCTTTATTTGTTAAACATAGGTATTTACATAAAGGTTTTAGGTAAGAAACATCTGTTTTTTTGTTAACCAGGGTGAATGGGTCTGAACCCGCCATAGCAAATTCGCAAATAGAGGAGGTCATTTGCTAATTATTGGACCTTACTTCAGACTTTTTAGTTAAGACTTTTTTTTTAAAGTCTACTATCTTATTTTTTAACCCTAGTTTGAGGGAAGTTCCGAGATATTTTAATCACCAATGTTTGTGACTACCTACAAATAATAAAAAACAACGCAAAAAAAATGGTTTAAAAAAATCTCAATACAGTATCAAAATTGAAATATCTCCCAAACTATAAAACTTTGGCGAGGGAAAGTAGCGAATTACCTCCTCTATAAGTGAATTTGCTATGGCGGGTCCAGACCCAATCACCCTGTACTATCGAAGACACTCCCGCCTGATCACCACTAAGCAAATATTTGCTTGCACTTACAACATAGAAACGCTCTCTAGCCCCGCCCCGTTGACTTTGTATAGAAATAATGAATGAGAAGATACCGATCGCCCGACACTCTGACGACGCACGCTAAACGAGAGTTATTGTTATTTTGCGCGCCAAAGTTGACGCTTTCCTAATAGGCCTAAACTTTAAGGCGGCGGGGGCTCGGCGCCTCCGCATGATTTAAGTGAAAATAAAATTAACTGATCAGGCGGAAAAGACCACGACTGTACATAACCGTCGATAAATTACTTCGGGTGGGGCGGGTTCAGAATGATGTGCTAAATATTAGGGGTTAAGGTGACACAACTCACGGGCTTGAACTCATTGGTGGGCCTGGCCAAAAAGCACGATGTCTCACCTGGCATCGTGCCCGACAGAGATAGTATCAGTGATGAGCAGTTAGACGCTAGTCTTCACGCACGTCTAGTTCGTACGCACACACAGTGTTCCGAACCGTTCCGAACAAAAACGAAGTTACACCATGCACACATAATGCTATTCAACGCCGCTCTCGCCAACAATATATATCTTTACAAATAACTTTTTCTTATAATCGTCTGACCTTTTATTTAAATGCGCTAAAAAGAATAAAATAAAACTTTTCCTTTAAAACTTTTACTATCAACTTATAACGTCATTACACAATTCGCGAGATTAGTGGCAACAATAATATTGTATAAGTATATTGTTTGTTATTGTTGGCCTGGGGTCACGATGTCCTGGAACGCTTTCCGCCATATTATATAAAATAATATTGTATAACTATATTGTCTGTTATTGTTGGCCTGGGGTCACGATGTCCTGGACCATGTCCGCCAGGTCTGCTAATCCCTCGAGAGAAATAAATGGCTGTGAAGCCAGCAGAGTCTGAACGTTGGTCGGCAGACGACTGCTTTATATTGTCATCGCGGTAATGTGGATTTTCTTGGCCTGATAAAATTTAAATATGAACTGAAATTTAGGTAAATAACAGATTGAATTTGAAAAAAATTGTAAAAAAATTGAAAAATCTTAGGTTTATAATTTTAGGAGCTGTAAGACTAAAACCCCATAGCCGCGCCATTGAAACGGTGTAAAAAAAAAACGTTATCGCCGATATCTCGCTAAAAAAGCATCGCCGCAGAGATCTGAAGTTTTTGTAAAACCTAGATTTGAATTTGTCAATATACACAAAAAATCCTAGGTTTATATTTCAGGAGCTGTAGTACGGTATCGCTTATAACCTTCAAAACGTTCTGAATATGAAATTTAAAAATGAAATTAATTAATATTATTTAATTATTTTTTTTACAAAATCTTTCCATAGTTTTTTAAAAAAAAAACGCTGTGTTCGCGCCATCGAAACGCACACATTATAGGAGTGCAATAAAAATGCACAGGCTCTTCAACTTCAGCGAAAAACAAATGACACGTCACTGACGTCATGCATGAAATGAAAAGGACAGAAATATAGTTCTTATTCTTCTATCGAACAAGAGTAGTGCAACCGTAAAGTATGAAATTGCCGATTTGTACTAAAAAAATAAGATAACATATTTAATTAATCAAAATATTTACCCTCATTATCTAAAGGGTGTAAAACACCTCTTAACGAAGCCGAAAGGCATTTGTTCTCCCCGTCATTGCGATAATGTTTTTGTTCTACACTACAGTTTGGGGTCAAAGTTCCAACTTTTTGACAAGTTTTTTTTTTTAAATACAAGTTTTTAATGTAAGATTTTTACTTTAAACACCTCCACGACCTCCGTACTATTCAATCCATCCATCAGCACAATGTTTTGAGTGCGTTACATTGAGTTCTACCACAAAATATGATTTTTAACCCCAAAAAAAAAAGTCTTTTCCCAGCAATATTTTTTGCGTAAAGTAACTTAGTTTGATGTTCAGAATGCTTGGTTGACGGGTTCGTGATTAGGTCTTTTACACCCTGTATACATTGCTGCCATATAAACTGAAGTTCATTAATGCCTTTACGATAGAACTCTGAGGATATAGATTCGACAAACTGTGTGAAAGCATTTTGTACTGCCTCCTGGGAAGAAAATTTTTTATCACGTAGAAAATTGGTAAATGGTAGTCCGTTGGAGCAAGGTCTGGCGAGTACGGAGGACGATGACGTATAGTTTCTAACTGCAGCTCCTGTAGAGTTACAACGGTTCCTCGTGCAGTTTGAGGTCTTGCGTTATCATGGAGCAATAATGGTGAAGATCGATTCACGAGTCGGGGCTGTTTCACTGCCAGTTTCACCATCATTGTTCGAAGTACGGCACAGTAAACATCTGCTGTTATTGCTTGACCAGAGCTGAGAAAGCTATGGTGAATAACACCATGAAGAGACCACCAAAACAGTTAACATTAGCTTTTTATTAGTAAGCTTGGGTTGCGGCGTTTCACCTGGGGTCAGCCATTGCATTTTTCGCTTACGGTTATCGTAAACAATCCACTTGTCGTCACATATCACAATTCGATCGACTATACCTTCATTTCTGTACCGATTCAAAAAGGCAACACAAGTATCAACACGCATTTCTTTCTGCAGATCAGTCAAATCATGAGGCACCCATTTTTATTTTTTATCTTATTGATTTGATGCAAATGAGTCAATATTGTAGGTAGGGTAACGTTAAACCATGCTGCTAATTCCTGGTAGTTTCACTTGGATCGGCTTCTACCATCTCCTTTAATTCAGCGTTATTTACCTGTGTATCATTTTATCTACCACGTGGTTCGTTCTTCAAGTCGAAGTTTCCATTACGAAAGCTTTTCAACCAAAAACGCACGGTGCGTTCAATAGCAGTCTCCTCTCCAAATGCAACGTTGATATTGCGAGCCGTTTCTGCCGCGTTAGTTCCGCGTCTGAACTCGTATTCAAAAATAAGTCGGATTTTCGAAGTATTCATGTTTACGTCTGAGCTGAATAAAAAAAAACAATTAAAAGTCGAAAACCGAATGTTGTACATTTTTTAAAAGAAGAACCATAGGTATCACGTGAAAAAGTTTCCCACGAAAATCTCACACCATGAAGATTTTATGTCAATTCGAAGTGTCTATTAATATACAACAGCAATTTCATACTTTAACACCTAATTACGTGGTAACCATTTCGGCGTCTTTGTCGTAACACCCTGTACGACTAGATAGTGACAGTCCTATTGTGTTAGCAGGGAACAGAATCTTTGCTGTCTGAAGATCGCTGGATGAGCTGGTCTCCTATTAAAGGATTGACCCATGATTACAGCGTTCCACCAAAACTGAAGGAGGTAAACTTAATCCTCGGCGTGGGACACTAAAACTTTGTATTGTGTCTTGTACCGTTCGAATTCCTTGTATATTGTGTCCTGTAGTTCGTACTTCCAATGTACTATCAAGGTTAAATTAAATTAGCTAGCAGAACTTCGCAGGCGATCAACAAAACAAAAACAGAAATTCTGAACTGATATTTTGAGGGGCCATCCATAAATTAAGTTTTTCGTTAATAGTTCCGTGTTTTAATCCTTGGATATATTACATTTAAAAATGTGACGTCACAAAATTTAGGACCCCCCCCCCCCCCCCACCCGTTGTCACACAATGGCACACTACGTTTTTTTTAAAATTAATTTATGGATGGCCCTAACTAATATCTACAGAAAGACTGTACCGACCCGAAAAATCATCGTGTCAACACATCTAAGGGATGCGGAGTTTCACTAGCTAAATAAATTTAACCCTGTATTGTATAGCTAGCATGTTCTCACTTTCTTTCCATCGGTCTGTGTCCTGCTCACAAAGTTAATCTATTTGCTAGATAACTCCGGCACCCGGCGAGTTGGTGGCGGCGCTGTACCCTCTGGATAACAACTGGTACCGCGCACGAGTGCTCTCCATCACTAGGTCTGATCAGAGCGTCGAGGTAATCATATGACATCGTCTTACACCCCTTATTTCAATTTTTGTTAGGTCGGCGCAGCATATCTCATGTAAGCAGTGTTGGCCCAGTAAAAAGAAGTCACTTAAGAGTTACAAGTCGTAGGTTCGAACTCAGATGGGATACTGAAAGCAAACTTACTTTAGGGAACGTACCCATACTACTTGACCCATCAGTGACCACCCGTAGTATATTCCAAGAATCCCCCTCTCCTTCTCTCGTTTTCACGTAGTAATCATAAATACATTTTTGCAGACAGAAAGTTAAAAAATATTTGTATATAAAAAAGCTCGAGATTTCCGTAGAGGATACTGACAAATTTGACAAAAACCTAAGCCCTCCCCCCGCCCTGTAACCAAGCGACAGCGTGATATTGTGAAGATCCCCCTCTTCCCCTCAGAACGGGTCACGTAGTATGAGTACGTTCCCTTATGTACGAAGAGAAAGAAAAAAAGTGAGCCGTCGCGGGACGCCTGGCAGATGTGAAATATCGAATTTATTTTGTACAAGTAATATGCTTCAAACGAAAAGTCAATATAAAAAACAAACATAAAATAAAAACAAAATGACTCAATTCACAAAAAGAAAATCCTTGTGCTGGAATCGAATTCGAAGTCACGAGATTGTAACCCAGCGCTCTGTACCCCGAGACCAGATGGCTTGTCTTAAATCGTGGCGAATATGTAGATCTTATGCTGCTTTAACAGGTCTGTAATGTTCGGGCCGGGTTCGATCGCTTCGCTCGCCACGAATTATTCATTTGTTTTTTTTTGTTTACTCGCGCCTATAGATGTTTCACATCAAAAAAACATTTTCTAATATGTCATTTACTCGATCCAGGTGATGTACATAGATTACGGCACAACCCTGTGGGTGAAAGAGGACCAGCTCCGCCTTCTGGAGCCGCGACACGTGACGCTGCCTGCGCAGGCCGTGCGCTGTGTGCTGGCGGGCGTGCGCGCGCGCAGCCTGCAGAGCCAGCAGTGGGCGCAGGCCAAGAAGGCGCTCAAGGACATGACGCTGGACAAGGAACTAGATGCACATGTCATGTGAGTAACGTTACAAACTTGTTGTCAAGTTTATAGTCGCTGCTAGGTGGTTATTTAATACTAGCGGACGTCACGCGGTTTCACCCGCGTAGTTCCCGTTCCCGTGGGAGTACGGGGATAAAATATAGCCTCATTTACTCAGTAAAACCCAGTAACTTAAGTGACAGTGGGCAAGGCACATTGCTCGCAGAACGGATGGCCGTTGGAGCCGAAAAGTTTTGGAGTGGCGACCGCGAACTGGAAGACGTTGCGTTGGAAGACTTCTCACAAGGTGGATCGATGACTTGGTGAAGGCTTCGGGAATCCGTTGGATGCGAGTCGCACGGGACCGATCAATGTGGCGACACTTGGGGGAGGCGTATGTCCAGCAGTGGACGTCTTTTGGCTGAAATGATGACTCAGTAAAGACGTGGCGTGGCGTCTTTCTAATGGTGACAGAATTTTTAAAATCGGTCGAGTAGTTTTAGAATTAAATCGTAACAAACAAACAAAAAATCTTCTTCTTTTTTTTTTTTAATCTTTTCTTTATTCTTTATAAGTAACTAGCACTTCGTCCGCGAAAATTGTGAAAACTCTGCTAATTTGCATGACATCAATATATTTTATAGCCTTACTGTATTAGTTCTTGAGTTAAATAGTAACAAACACACAAACAAAAAATCAAACGTTTCCTCTTTATAATATTAGTATAGATAGATGAACGTAGAATTCGTTGATGTTAGAAATCTATCTTGAATTTTTAAAAGCCGGATTGCGTCTTAGGTCTCTTTATGGTCTGAACGGGGATAAACTGGTATTTCTATCGGGAATTGCCAGGTTTTCGTTTATGTTGTTTTTTCGGTAACCGTCGTTGCCGTGAGACGGTAGAAATAGCGTTAACGGCCAGAGACTCGTGCGGTCAGGGAAGCGTGGCTCGAAAGCGCTGAGGATTATACTCGGCACTAGGTGGAACAAGAAACTGATATTTTTATTGCAGCCACCGGTTTTTAAGTCCTCTGAAGTGCAGGTGTAGGGTCACTTAGGGGACACTCCAGCAAAGAGGTCTGGTCGGAATCACCGCGTTGACACTGATTGTCAAAAAGATCTTAAATCCTTCATTTTTTCCAAAATACTTGTGTGCACAATACTTTAACAGATTTTTTTTAATACTTAGTTATAACCTATTTCCAGCGCCCGAGACTACGACGAGATATCAATAGAACTGTTTGACGAGGAAGGCTACAGCATAGCTGAGCAGCTAGCAGCCAGCGGTATGGTAGAACTGACTGAATTCAACATTGTGGACGACTCAGCCGTGACCAGGAAGATAGTCGTGCCCTAGACACTGACTTTAGCATAAGAACACCTTTAAAAACTGTTTTAAGCTTTCACGGTATATGGTGAAAGCGTCAGGGTAGCCTGCGAAATTCAAATTTTCTTTATTTTTGCAATAAACGTAAGAAAATTTGAATTTCGCGGGCTACCCTGGAGCCTGGAGCATCCGTGATTATCGGGAACTCAAAACAATGAACAATCACGGAATATATCCCATAAGTTACAGTATAAGTTTAAGAATACCTTTTTATTATTATAAAGTACAGCTCGAAGCCGTAAATACATGTGGAATCAAATTAGCTATTAAGACTTCACAGACGTATATCTAAACATGATAATATAACAGAAACATACTGTTTCATTAACTCAAACATTTTATCAACTCAAACTTCAAGTACCTACAACATTAAATTCACGTATCACAAGACCTCCAGCATTACTCAAAACTAGTTGCAACTAATTAAATGGCTTGAATATCAATTGTTTATTGCTATATCCATAATGTACAGTTAAAAAAAATAGAAATGATTATGGACCCGGGCACAGCAATTTGTTTAGAGAGAGGAAGAGCGCTTTATTACTCTTCCATGTTGTTAAGTTTGAATTATTTTATATCCTATTAGGTACTTATATTTCCATCCATTTACTTACTCTATTAATATTTTATATGCATTGTATGAATATAGTGTTTAAGTAATGCTTGAGAATCGGGTGACTTTCTGTGTCACGGGCCTACCAGTGGGCGTCTATCTGCGCTAACAAAATCTTCTTTTTTTTATTATGTTTAGGTATCGATGCCCGTCGCGTCTGCAAGGTTACGCAAGCTAATTTAATTGGACTTCCTATAGTACACGTCGAGGTTTAGAAAAGCTTGGCTTTGTACTACCGCGCTCACTGATGTTCGGCCAATTTTAACCCTTATGCCCTGTGTAGTAAGGACCGGATTATATGCAACTTAAATTCGTGCAAAATATGTAACATAAAATTTAAATAAGTACTTCTTCTTAACGTATCACTGTTCCTTCCAATTAGCCGGTTTGGGCCCAGTAAGTGGCCACTTTTATTGCAGCGGTAGAGGCGCTACGAGTATACAGGTCGTCAAGAGTAATAATTAAGTACTACAAAATATACACTTTGTTTTTATAATTAACTAAACTTTACGATGTTTTTTTTTGAAATCGAGTACTGCTTCAAATGATTAGTATGTATGAGCCTCCTCATCATCATCATCAGCCTTCCCACTGCTGGGACACGGCCTCCTCTCTATGAGAGGGAATGGGCTATAATCCACCACGCGGGCCCAGTGCGGGTTGGTAGATGTCACATGTCTTCGAATTTTTGGTCAAAGAAAATTATAACATAAAATCGATCGTTCTACACCTAATAGGTATATACTTGTGGCACATTTTTCTTTGCATTTCGGATTATATGCAAATATGCATTTGCAAATAACGCGGTCTCAAGTAATAAGATTGAAAAGTGAACGCGGTAGTACAGCGGCCATTTGACACACACCTGTGTGACCGCCTCTACACTCTATATCTCACTTACAAAACCCAGCACTTTATAGTTTTCAGGATTTATGGTAGATCTGAAAGAGTTTGGTCTTACAAAATAAGTATGACCCATAACACAAATGTCGAAAGCATTTGCCCACATAAACGACTCCCACCCGCCAAAATAATATCATTCCAATATGGGCTTTATGTATTGCTCTTCATCACTACATATTATAAAACAAAGTCCCCCCGCCGTGTCTGTCTATCCCTATGTATGTTTAGATCTTTAAAACTACTCAACGGATTTTGATGCGGGTTTTTTAATAGACAGAGTGATTCAAGAGGAGAGTTTTAGTATATAATTTTCGGGCGGGCATCAGCTTTTTAGATTTATTCTTTACAGCGAGCGAGCGATTGACAGCGAGCTGTCTGCTAATTTATGTTGCCAATAAATTAGCAGACAGCTCGCTGTCAATGCCAATGTAAAGTATATCTAAAGAGAAATATAGCCCATATTTGAAATATATTATTTTTGCCGGGTGGGTTCGGAGTCATGTAACTTTGCTGAGACCTTTACTCCAATTGACTATGAACGTTTCTTTTGTTCTTATATCGGACGAGTTTGTTATTGAGCATAATGATTATAGATATACACTGTAATCTTATTGTAATACAAGGTGGACGGAATTATGACGCATAAATGCTTACCCACGTATTCCGTACATCATTCTGAAGCATATATACACATACATAAAAAATTTTAAGGGTAATTTTATTTAAAAAAAAATAGCCATTCCATACATTTTGTCCGTGTAAGTATTGGAGTTTTGTAGGGAACTGCTGTTGTTTTTTTTAATTACCTATGAAACATTTTTATGTGGCGGTTGGTTCTGCGGGCCTAAAATGGCCGCTTTAGCAGAATCGTAATATGAATTACGTTAAAAATTTAAAATTCTTAATATGGATTGTATGGTTATGATCATAAAGTCCATTTTAAGAATTGAAATTTTTTAACGCGATTCATATTACGATTCTGCTAAAGCGTCCAATTTAGACCCCCTGAATGATATACTGAATACGTAGTAACCAGCTTCGGTGACCATCTACCCAGTATGCCTTAACTCACAAGTGTGTAATATTGTGATAATATGAATATTATGTCGCCGTAAATTGTAAATACCGTTAGATTATAATCTATCTCGCGAGATTGTAAACTTTTGAAAGATTGTGAACCTGTCCCTGATTGGTCGATCTTACATACAGTAGGCCGTTCTGTTTTTTTTTCAGAACCACAGAATAATTTTACTTCCACCAAAATTTCATAGAACTAATTCTAAATCTGTGAGTTATTATCAACACTATATCAATTTACAATCACCAAAACATTGCTCGTTTATATTCGACAACAAACGAATTAACAAACAAATATGGCGGCGCGGGGCACATGACGTTCAACCAATCAGCGCGCGAGGTGCGTTCCGTGTTCACAATCTTTCGAGAGTTTATTATCTCGATCGAGATAGATTATAATCTAACGGTATTTACAATTTTACGGTGACATATACATACAAGAATTTGGAGTTTTCTAGCTTTTAATATTGCCACATGATGTGACAGGCCCCAGTCAAAGTTATTATTGTAGTTCGTTCGCAGTAATTGTACCGCTAATATGAACCTTATGATAAAGGGAATAAAAGTCACAGCAATGCAAAATCAGAGCTAAAATAATAATAAGTACAGTACTCTCTTTACTGAGTATTGAATTGACGCACAAATTTATCTACAATTTAAGATTATCTTTTTAATTTTGTTGTTTTGATTTTATGTAAATTTTATTTGTATTTATACAAATAATTATTATAAAGTACAAGTGGCTCCGGAATATTAAATATAATGTGTCTACGCCACAGTATTGAAAGCTGTATATTTGTAACTAATATTATACTTATAAATAGGTAGAATTTGTTTGTATGTCTTAATCTTAATCTTGGGAACTATTGATCCGATTCCGAAAATTGTTCCATTAACAGGAATTAAAAAATTTCGTGAGTACAGCCCATTCATAACGCGAGCGAAACCGCGATCAAAATCTAGTTTGTAATAAAACTTGTAATAAAAGCAAAGCGTCTGGGTAGCCCGCGATATTAAAATGTTCTTAACTTTTTTGCAATTAGCAGGTCAGTGTCAGCTTGTATGTTGATCAAAATATGATTCTAGAGGCCTACCATGAAGTTGTTTTAATTTTACTTCAGTGTGCGACAGAGGTGGAACTAGGCGTCCAATATACCTCCATCTCGCTCGTTCTGAAGGCCATATGGTAGTGAAACGGGCCCTGTTCTAAAAAGGAATGTGTTTGTTAATAAGAAGCTTATGACACTTGCTTCCTAAGTCAAGAGTTGAGAGATTGAATTGAGATTTGGAGCTGAGAAATGATGTGATAATACTGACAAACTGTCTGAGCTTGTGTTAGACACGGCATACATTAGGTATATCATAGTCGCTAGTAATTTTAGGTTTCTATAAGCTGTGCGTGTGCAATGTCCCTCGAATCATAGCATTTAGGTACTGTCTCGAATATCACAGAATATTATGTTGATATACCAATGTGTATCAACATAATATTCTGTATATCATCATCATCATTATATATTTACTATATAATCAATATTATATAGTAAATATATAATGATGATTGCGAGGCGTACTTAGTGACGATAGTTCCTAAGTACATGTATCTCGCATTAGACTGCATAATTTCTTACTCTGACATTCTATGCTACTGATTATTAAACGCAATCTTCTTTCCATTTGAATCAATTTACATTACAATATAACTATCATTAAACTATCCAATTAAATAGATGAGTTGCACACTATTTTTTACAGCTGATTTATACAATTTTAATTTGTCGTTTTTATCAATACTTCTCGAGGGTCAAAAATTACTTAGCGTTACACAATATGAACCCACGGAGGATATCAATTGTTGAGAAGATTCCTATTTTAGTGATATTATTTTTTATGTTAAATTAGTATTTTTTAATTGTAAAAAACTATACTATAATGATCCTACTAGAGTAGGACAATAGAGCTTTAGTTAGTACTATTTTTACGGAAAGATTGTAAAGATGAATAGGCGGATTTTGATTAAGGGGCTCCCCCATGCACACTAGCGCCACTTTTGTAAAAAAATCAGAACTCGTTAAATACACAATTAATATAAAATCTGATTGACAAAATCAATGCTTTAGAGTTCTGGATTATTGACGTCTATTTAATTCATTAAAATATACTTCACTGTAGTTAGTTAGAAAAATTGCTAAAAACGGCCGTTTTTTTCCTTTTTGTAAGTGTAACGACAGCGAGCTATGTTTCAATGAGTTAAGTAGACGTAAATAATTTAGAAGACCAAAAGATTGATTTAGTCAATCAAATTTTATATGAATTGTGTATTTAACGAGTTCTGATTTTTTTTACTAAAGTGGCGCTAGTGTGCATGGGGGAGCCCCTTAAACTTAACTCCAGCTATATAGCATACACAGCAGAATATCACCAATGATATATTGTAAGATATGGTGAAATGTAATCAATAAGTGTCAAGTCGGAAAAATCCTGCCATCCGAGAACTATTTATCTTGGCGGGCGCTGCTTAGCCCGGACTTCATCAGAGCGGAGAGGAGATATGCAAGATTCGACCAATCACAGGAGAGACGTGAGACGCGATGTAGATTTCCACCAGTATGATTGGTAGGTTTCCGTACGTCACTTCTTACTTCTTCGCTCCGATGCGCGATGGTCCGACCTAATTTTCAAAAATTACGCAAAATTGGTTTTACGCGGGCGAAGCCGCGTTTAGAACGTAGTTTAAATAAAGCTTTATACAAATTATAAATAATGTTTTATTTTTTGGGATACGTGCCTGCCCAGCTCCAGCTGAAACCTGTTTTTGCTCTACATCCCCTTCAAACTTTAAGAGACACTTTCCTGCTGGGGTAACGTACCCCAGCAGGAAAGTGTCTCTTAAAGTTATATGAGTGGAACGTTTAATTAGTGCCTTAACTGCTGTAAATGTGCCCGCCCTCACATAGTGCCCGGGGTGTCGTTTTGGAAAAAAACGGAATTCAAACTCTGCAAGACATACCTACATAAACTCACGCATTATTCCCATGGAGGTAGGCGGACACCACAGAACGCCACCAGTAGGCTTAGTACGTATCTGTCTGATATCTAGTGACTATCAAGCTTCGGTTGTACCACAGAGCCTCTATTTATATGGGTTGTACACCGAACATTGATGACAACCGAGAATGTCATATTATTGGTATTTACGTATCGCACTCGAGTGGATATCTCTTTACAGTGACTAACAACCCGGGTACGATGTAACGTCTTTCACGAAAGCCACTTCAAACTCGGTTGTCATCAATTTGTTGTCCACTATGCGTACTAATCGAAATAATTTAAGTATCGATACGAAAGCGTCTGTCGAAATGAGTTACGGTGACTATCAGTCACGATGACAACCAATGACGTCATATTTGATCGCGACTGGTCGTACTACTACTACTACTACAACAGCCCATAACGTCCACTGCTGGACATAAGCCTCTCCCATGATGGGAGCATTTGCCGTAATCTCCACGCTTGGCAGGCGGATTGGAGATCGCAGTGATAAAGACTAACAGAAAACGCTGCTACCCATTCTCTGGTCTACGGAGGCGCAAGGTGTTCTGCCTCAGTCATTAGTCGCCTTATACGACACCCGTGAGTGTAATGGGTTGGTTCTATTCTACTCTGCCGGATACCACACGGCTAAACTACGAACGGCGGTCGTACTACGAATACGAAACTAACCTTTTGACAGTTAATTGATGGACACTGAGCACAGTTACTGTCATTTCGAGCTGTCAACAGAGATACGTAATATCCCTATTGGTACGATCTTTACATACTCAGCCTCGTCCACGTTTGTCATTCATTCATTCGTCCACATTCATAGATTTATGAAACTGTTAGGTTTTAAGAAAAATGCAGAATATTGCAATAAGAGTTTTATTTCAACGAATCGACGCAAAAGAACCACTCCATAGCCCCCGCGTTAAGGCACTTCACTCTGCATATTATTTTCTAATACAATTAATGAAATAGTATCCACACTGAAGCAAACACTACCACAATGGGTCAGTTTGACGTGCCATAACCAGACCAAAACAGATTGTGATTCTAGGTACCTGTATGGTCATATGCCTATACAGGCATGGGTATATACCCAGGGTGATCTTGGTACACCTCTGCCTAACCCTTCGGGGATTACAGGCGTGATGTTATGTTTATTAGTTTGTTTTTTTTTTCTCGAGTTCATTTGCGCATAATCCAAGTATTGATGAGGACCAAAATAAAACTCATTCGGCCCTTGTCTCCCTATCGGAATTAAGTAGGCTGCCCTTAAAAACAGGCTTTATTCACATTCCTTAGTTTGAATCTTCAAAATCAGACCCTGGAGATAAACCCTTTTATTTAATATTATGAACCTGAGATCACACAATCCCACAGGGGGCCCCTTTAACCCTTCGTATGTATACGAACGTAGATCTACGCGAGCGAGACAATGGTGTCGATTCTGTTGTGAATTTGCCGCTAGAGGCGCTTGTGTAGACTAAGGTCCTCCAAAATGTCAGATGTCATAGAGCGTTCACGCGTTGCGTGCTTTTTTATCACGTATTTATACTAATACTCACGATTGTGTTTAGATTGAGCCATTCCTGATTAATTATGACTTGAAGATGTTAAGTAGCAACTTAGAATAATAATATTGATAGAACTTGGAAGTAGAATGATTTTTAAATGTTTCGTGCTTGCTAATTTTAGGAAGAATATTGTAAATATATATCTAAAGCTTACAATAAGTTGATATACATAATAAAATAAACTTTTTTATGAAGATATTGATGCTAGTATTAAATATAATAACTGACAGGACCTTACTCGACAGTGCGCCATCTGGTGAGCTCAAAAATGATAGCCCCCATTTAGGCTATTGCTATCTTTAAATAAAATGCAGTGCGAGAAAAGGACGGCTATAGCTATGAACTAAGTTAGAGATGTCAAACTAGTTTATGCCTTGTGCTTCACCGTGTTTTTAGTCGACATGTTTTTACGTGCACCCTTCATTTGTATGGAAATATTAGTTCCAATTAAATTTGACAGCTCTAAATTACGTCCGTCTCTTTCTCGTTATTATAGAGAGAAAAAGATAGCATTAGCTTAGCCTAAATTAAGTTTAGTTTGTGCACAACAGAATCAACACCAATGGCTTCATAATTGTCTTTATTTAGCCATACGAGGGGTTAATATTTTATACAGATTGATAAACATTACTATTTGGTATACAGTCATAATTACACTGGGTGGACACCCACAAACTGTTAACACATAATCAGTACATCATTCTGAACATTCGGTATTATATACTTTTTAAAAACAGCTTTATCCTACCAAGGTGCAAGTTTTAAATAACTGATTAAAATTTTCTATTTGGGGTTCAGAATGATGTACTGATTATGTGTTAACCATTCGTGCGTCAGTATCCTTTACACAAAATTCTTAAAATACTAGAAAATAAATATCAATAGGTACATGAAATACTTAGTTACTCTATTTAACATTGTATGATTATAGTTATAATAAACATTGAACACTCCAGGCGAAAACGATTGTAAAACTACATGCATGAATATTATGATCTTAATTAGTAGAATTATATGTCAAAGAAAACCTGATTGAACTGACTAGTAAATTTAACACTGGAAGCAAAAAATCTCACAATTTAAGTTTATGGGTGGAGTTCCAAGTAATAAGTCGTTTGTTTTTTAGTGCAGCCAGAAAAAGCCTGGATTATTTCCTTCGACAATATTTTAAAATGGATATAAATACAAGATGAATGACTAGACACCTTATTGCTAGCTGCCCAAGCTACATGTACAGCAAACTAGCATTACAAATTTTGGCAAATTTAAACTGTATATATCAGCAGAATACATAGTAAAGCAAGATGATTATATTATGGTTATACTGTAAGATTAAACATCAGTAATAAACAGTTTAGGTAACTCAGATTCTAAACGAATAACTCTCACTAAGGAGGTTAGGCTCCAGTTATCATAGGGATTAGAACTCTTTGGTGTGTACTCTGGAGCCACAAAGGTACTGTAGTATGATATTAGTTCATGGGACTGATCTCCATCCAAGTCTGCTATCATCAAAGACTTCTCCTGGTATTCTAAGTCAGGCTGGCATAGTGGAAGTGGAGTTTTGCTCTCTATAGGTCCTCGCACACATATCTGCACAATATCCGTCTGACTAATGTTCACATTGTGGGTCTGCAGCTTGTCAAATAATACTAGAACTATCCTCTCTGAAATGTCATGAACTGTAAAGTTAGTATACTTGATGAAAGCCGATATTGAAGCAACGTCTATTGTGGACCGATAGAACATGTCATTGATGTTCTTTGGACTCTGGTTCTGAACATTGTATCTGACTTCGTCAATTTTAAGTGCACCCTTTGCCAGGTGTGCACTGTTCCACTGTCATAATTTTAACACAAACCCTCGTATGGAGTTTGCAAAGGCGAAAGAGCTGGGTCGCATGGCATAAACATTGTTGGCAGTGTACTCCCAGCTGACATTAGTTGTGCCATTCCTTTCCAACATTAGTTTTAGAGAGACTCTGCAAGAATTTGGGCATTCTCCTGAATTTTCTACTTTCAATTTTCCTGGACCATTTGAGAATTTTTCTATTGTGTTCCCAATATTCTTTTTCATGCTTACATTGATTCTTTTAAGGACTGTAGGTGGAGGCTGGTTATGATTGATAGGAAAATCCTTTTTAAGCATTTTCTTTAACACTGTAAATGATATGAGTCTCACAGCTTCTGTTGTGCCATTCTTACAAATGTATTGGACTGCGTCCCTGTCCATCTCTGCTAGAAGTTTTACAGACAGGCAATCATCAATAGGAATTGGTTCAGTCATAATAACCCCTATTGCACCAGATATCATCAGTAAAGAGTTATGATTTGTGCTTGGGTACACAGTGCCAACAGTCAGCAAGTCATTGACTTTATCATCATTCATGTCTTTCACCATAACAGGGAAATCTATAGCTACTATGTTCAAGTTTAAGCCTTGCTTTTGTATGTGCCAGTAGTATGTTCCGGACACAGAGTCTAAAGCTGCCAGTAATCCCTCTGTGCCTGACACAATGCAGTCCTTCTGTTTGTCCCGGTTTACATCAAGTAGATGACAATTAATATCAGTTGGTATCTTACTCTCTCTGGTGAACCAGCCAACCTTTCCAGAATTGCCTACAATGAGGACTACGCCATTCACATTGTCACTGCTGCTTTTGGGTTCCAGTCTCATGTGATTGCCGCGGTATATGAATATCAAGTTCTTTGTGTTTGGTATAGCACCATCGACAACTTGCACGGCTCCCGACAGTTCCATTTCGTTGTAAGGCAGTTCCCAGCTGGTCGTCCTGTCTTGCCATTCATTAGCGGCACAGCTGCCGACTTCAGAACAAGGTATGCCCCACAGAAATATCACCACGGTGAATATGCACATTACTATCGAGGCGATGAACGCACACCGGCGCGGGAAAGACATTTTCGTGGAGATATCGGATTGCAAGAAGCTTACGTTGTCCATTGTGCTTTCCACCGTGTTCACGTTGGTGTTGAACTCGTCCATGTCACTTATGCTGTAATTTTTCGACGATTGTAAGCCACTGTTGAAGTCCAGGTTGTTGCAACTGTCCGTAGCTTTGATATGCATTGCATTTTCGAGTTTATCGTCCTCGGATTCAGAGTCGGAAAGGATTTGTTTCAGCGGTGCATAAAAGCCACCATTCCCATTAGCAGACATGACGAAGGTCCAAAATTATTTAATTTCACATTGTATTTCTACAAATTAATAAGTTTTGAAGTTTATGAATAATTATGAAAATACAACTTCAATCAATAAACAATAACTAACCCAATATTTTCCAAAACCCCTTTTGCGTTTCGTTTCATTTCATTTGTCATTTTTGTCCCTCCCCGACCCCCGTTCAACCTCAACGGTTTAACGTTCCGTTCATTCATTCAATGAGTGAGCTGAGCTTTCAACTTTCAACCGAGCAACCAAAGAGGACGCGTTCCGGGACAGGTGCGTTCCCGCGTGGAAAATAAATCGGTATATCCAATAACAATGTGTATATCCTTATCGATAAATTCTAATAAACAGATATGATAAACACCTGCAAAACCACCGAAAAAAGTGTTCCGCGCAGCAGCGGCACCACACTTTTCATTTGTTCTACATTTCAAATAATTCAAAAAGGATATCTCGATAAAACCAATAAGAAAAAAAGAGACAGATAGTGTTGTTCTACGTCTGTAGTGCAAGCGTCCTTGTCGTACTAGTTCACGACAAAAATGCGATTCCCATCTCTTTCTTTTTTTTATCCTCCATTATTAGAATATTATGCAAATAAATTAAAAATATTAATAAATCAAAGTATATTGCGTAGTTACATGTGGTATGAGATCCCTTGTGTTTTATTTACTTTGGGATCATAATTGGTACACTTTCTGAACACGCACGATGGCATTTTTACAATTTTTATCTAAATTCGTAGCAGCGTATCGCTCGTCGCCATGCGTGTTGCAGACTAAAGGCAATACGGGCCAATTGTGCCGTTTTCGAGTCTTCACGATTGCGCGCTCACAACATATCTGTTTACTAAAATATCTTTGGTTGTACTCAATCATGTCATTTTAGATTATTTCCAGAATTAGATTATTTATTGAAATGCGGAATAAAACATGACTGGCTAAAACATGCATCGAACTCCTTATTTTATGTAAGTAAACAGAATGAAACTACTGAACTACCCACATATAAGTGAATATATTTATTTATCTCAAACTGTTGCAAACAATACACCTGTGACGAAAAATAATAAAGGAATTTGAATTTGTTATAGTGATTTGTACTTTATCACACTATAGCCTATTATGGGCTTCAAGCCCAGGCTTACTCCTTCACTAGTAACCTCATCGAGCCTGCCCCCTTACTGCTACTAGCTTATCCCCTGGGGCCCCCTGGGGCTGGGAGAGACAATTTTTGCGAAATATTTTTGTCACAGAGGCTGCCTCTGAATTGCCAACCCTATTGGGTTTTCACATGATCGATCGCTAAAAAACTAATGCCTGTGCCAGACTGTTGTAAACAAGCCCTCCACACACTTCTACATCGGTCTCCACCGGCGGTTTACAACAGTGCGTCAACAGTGCGTGCTGTTGTAAACCGCCGGTGGAGACCGATGTAGAGGAGAGCTTGTTTACAACAGTCTGGCCCACGCTTAAGGCAGAAATAAATTATGAACCTCTTACCCTCTTGGTTGCAAAAAATCAATCATATAAGTAGATGATTCAGTCATAAATGGCAAACAAACTAAATTTTGTATTCCGTTTGATATGCTCTTTTCTCCTACATGTAGGTACACAGTTGTCTTGACAGCCGAAAATCAGTCGGTCATTCAGGAATTACTTCGTCCCGAACTCCTTTTTACCGTTCCGAATCGAGCCCTCCCTTTTGAAGTTATCACTTCAAAAAGTACGTAGATCTACGAACTTTTCTAACCTTGCCTACGCCTTTTTTTAAATCCGAGTTGGCAACACTGTAGGTCACCCATTTATTGTCCTATCCTACCGCGGGGAATGTTTTTGACTACTCATCTTGTTCTTTAACTTGGGGAGAGTTGATTAACTTTTACTAGGAACCCATTTTGATCTTATTCTATACCATGGGGAATGTTGCTAACTTTTGACTCATGACAGTACCTTGTCAATACATCTATGAAAACATCATGTACGTTAGGAAAAATCGGCATTTATTCAGTAGAAGAGGTGACAGACACCACTATAACACTAGAAATAGGGACCAACTAGTTCAGCCAGGTTTCAGGCTTGCTAAAGTAGATTCATCTTTCATGGGGTACTGTTTGAAATGTTACAATAAAATACCTCCCCACATTCTTCAACTGAACGAGACGAAATTTAAATCTTGTATAAAACGCACACTATGTAGGCAAGCATATTATAAGTTGGGGGATTACATTGATGATAAAAATGCTTGGCTAAATGCTGGTCCTGCTCCACAACCATAGGGGGGGGGGGGGGCAAATTAATTGATTGTTTGGGTCGGGCATTATTTGAGTCCATCGACACGTAAAGAAGAAGATGAAGAATTGATTCCCATGTTAATGTTTTGTGGAAGCTGCAGAAGATTGTAAAAATATACTTGCATTATATAGATTCCAGTTCATAATATTATATAATTGCATAGCACATGTGTGAGTACTTTGTACTGTTCAGCCACCATTTACATTTATTTATATTTCATTGACTTGAATATGCCTTGGTGGCTGAGAGAATGTCATGCTCACTTAAATGTCTCGCTGATGGTGGCGGGTGTGTCGGGTCATTTAGTTCCCTTCAATATGGTTGAGTTGAATGGCGCCGGTACATGCGTCATGTTCGTGAACGGGCGCTGTCAGTTGGGACTGGTCATCTCTTAGCTGCCAAGGTTCATTTTAATTACTTTATTCGTAAACTGTTGATCTAATCTTTTACTCTGGACGCTCTTAGTGTGCACGTCTTTCTACATCGTTCTCACATATATGTATAATCTCAAAATTAAAGATGTAACCAAGATTTTGTAACAATATTTTGTTTTTAAAAGAGTGTCCATGGAGTTTCTTGCCCGTTCTTCTCCATAGAGATCTACGCTAGGGAATGGGCAACTACAGTACTTTCTCAAGTTATTATGCCTTGTGACTGGGACTGTAGCTTTGATTTTCTTTTTTGTATTTTTGACATTCAAAAGTGCCGTAATGGTCTAATTGAAATAAATGCTTTGAGTTTTTTGAGTTGAGTTTTTGTAGGACAGGTCACCCATCTTGTCAGTGGTCCGGTTTTAACGATTATTTTTTATTATAGAGGCCCGGATATACCCCGTTTAGTTAAATAAATTTCACCCAATCATCCCTGGCTCAAAAGCTGGCGACGCCCTTGCGCCGTGTGAATAGGCCTACTAGTAGTATTAAGGTATTAAGACAGAGCAGCTAGCAGGTTAGCTAGTATGTATGCTCTGGGAGCACACTTAGCTTCCAACAAGGTGCAGGAGCCGTTTATGTTGAGCAAAGGATGCTCTCAAGGCGGGAAAGAGTTGCTTATAAATGAAATGCGAAGCTATAGGCAGAATGTATATTTTGTTTTGTATATAAATTATTTGCAGTTCTTTCAATACATTAGTCTACAAACATTAAACACAAGTATTCTCTATTATGTCACACTTATTTAATTGGTGCTTTCCCCTTACAAAATGGTACAAAAATAACTCCGATTCAAAGTAGACAATTGGTTATATTAAACATGAAGACAACGGACAAGTAATAATAACAAGTTATTTAAAATAATTTTGAGGCTCATTACGTTATTTTAATGATGCGTATTTTACTAATAAAACATATTCATAGTGTGAAGCTTATGTTTACTCTAATTGAGATTATTCAAGGTACATACATGATCTATCCTATATTAGTGAACGTCACTAGCCGAACTTTCCACCGCACGCTAAAGCGCTTGATTGCGCGAAACTTAGCAAAAACGAATCCACACTCGGTAGGCGTACATCGTATATTGGGTGATGTTCAATAATTTAGTTGAAAGTTACCAAGTTTCACGCAAACAAGCCATATACACCAAACCATTACATGGTTTACAACCTATGCCGATTATATACTCATACTTTCTCATTACTTATTAAAATAAGGAAATAAATAGAAAAACAAAACAAGAACTATGTACATGTTCAGCCTCAAAAATACTTCCATTTGAATTAAATATGACAGTAAATTCTCAACATGGTTCGTTATTATTTTGATGGCACTTTGGTTTAAAACTATGCGTTTTGTGTGTGCCGAGACTGTTGTGCGGCGTGAAGAGATACGTGTCTAAACCAACCATAGATAGGAACAAGAAAACTAATCACTATAATGTAAGGTTGATGAATAATTGTAACTTAACCAAGAATAAATAAATAAAAATATAGCTCTATTATATAGTGTGATGACTTCTTAAGACGATGGACAAGAATAGGCATTAGTGAACAATTTTCTACAATAATAATATCAGCAGGGGATCGTTAGCCATGCGCTGTCGGCGCCTGCAAAGTACAAACTGAACGCAGCGCCGCAGGACATACGATGGAAATACGAGTACATTTAACAGAACAGTATACAGGCAACTATTACACAAACAGTAGTTTCAAGTTCAAGGAATCAGTCTTGCGTTATTTTCTCAAAACATCTTTATATACAGACACAGAATAATTGGCTTAATAAAAAACAATCTGCGTAAACATTTCACTAAATACCATAGTTGAGTCCCATATTCAATACTTACAAATAATACAGTTAACGTTATTAATTTTACTATTCATAAATTATTTTGTTAGTCGGTATTTAAAGGATCCGGCCCTTTCTAGCAACCTGTACTAGACATCAATGCGTATTAATTTGTACAAATAAGATTATAATATTATGATAATGCAAACACGAAGTCCGCCTTAGGAATCTAGCAGCTCAGTACGTCGACCGTCCGCCACCCAATCATAGGAATCAAACTACAATCAGCTGGAGCGATGATCACTCTCAATCCATAATAACTAATATCTTCACTAGGCGTCGCTCAGATTGGACTAAATAAATTACTAAGATTAAATAATTCCGAGTGTTAGATCGAGTAGGGATATTCTCCGAGATAGTCTATCAACGTGGAGGGTAGCGGCAGCAGCCTGTGCTTTGGGGCGCACCATAGCTTCGGCGTGAGAGGGTTGGAGTCGAGCGCCTTGTGCACGGCCAGGCGCGCGGCGTGCAGCAGCGAGGGCGGCGCCTGGCGCAGCGGCGAGCTCAGCAGCACGGGCGAGTGCGGGCAGCCCTCGCGGTCCACCCACACCGTGCCGGCCGCGCCGCGCGACCCCACGCGCAGGTAGTGCTGCACCAGCTCCACCACGCAGCGGAAGCGCGGCATGTACCTCGCCAGGGGCCTGTCGCAATCTAACCTGCAAACAAACTAACTAAATTAGCATTACTGTCATTGAGTGTGCGTTACAGGATAATGTATTCTGTAGTAGTTTTTTTTTAGAAGTTATATTTAAATGTAGGTAACTCGTTGGTAATTCTAAATAAGTAGCAGTGAATGAATTTCAATATTATTCAATTGTCCGTGACACTGGATCAAGAAATCAGAAAATAGTTGAGATACCAATTTAAGATAAATTGCGGAAAAAGTGAGCATTGATTTTAATCGTCATGGTTAGCAGAACAAATAGGCCAAAAAAGTTCCAGTAAAAAATGTGACAATAAAATTAAGGAAAACTGCGAGAGCTGAGTCAACAGTGGCACAAGTAGCTTCGCAACCGAATTACTGTGAACTTGTGACGTAACATAGTTACACGTTATATTATGACGCAACGATACAGTAGTTGGGCAGAATAATGGAATACTTGAGCTCTCCCATTGCGTTAATATTTCCCAAGTTATTATTCATTTAATTATAAATTCCAGATAGATGTGTAAAACGATGGTTTTAAATGACGTGTTTAGGTATATTGTTCTTTGAATATTGACTCATCAATATACGCTTTCCAATTTTCCGAATGCATTAGCTACCTACCTACTACCATGTTAATTTAATGACAAATAAACGTATTTGGAATTATGAACCTTAACTGTATTGTATGTAGTTCAGTTCTCACTATCATCGCTGCACTTTTATCATTTAAATTTTTTGACAATAAGAAATGAACTTAATTTCCTTCATCTTAAAGTCGACTTTTGTCTATTTTGTTCGGCTTACCTAAAGAAACCTTGTTCGTAGTGAAGCCTGACAGACGTGGGCCCTCGCTCAGTCTGTACTGACAGAGAGAAGATAAAGTTCCTATCGCCTGAGTCCCGGATCACAAACGCGCCAACACTCGCGTCTTTTAGAACTGTTCGGGCTCCCTGTAAAGAAAGAAGAAATAAGTATAAAAATTATGTGAAGTAATTTACAGGAACTTTATAGGCAAAACAAATTAAATTTAGTACCTAAAATATCCCAGACATGATAATGAGTTCAATTCAAAGAAACTGTTGATCTCTCTTTAGTAATTTATTAAAAATAACTAGATAAAGACCTATTATTCTCATTGTTCATATTATAATTATAAAAGTTGCAATACACAAGTCATTGACCAATATTTTACAGTGATTAATATTTCAAAGGTCACCCAACTTCAACCTTGTTTTATCTTTGTTAAAGTACCAAGAAATTGAACAAATAACGATTTAATTAATTACTTCAAGATGATTTCATATATATGAACAGTTTAATTCAAGGATATAAAATAACTTTGTGAAATACCTATGCAATTTTATTATTACATTGTACCATAGTCGTCAATCAAGTAGCAATTATAGAATACCGTAAATGTCTGAGCCATTATCTGTCATTAATAATTTATAAGGAAAACTGAATTTAAACTAAATTGAATTACGATAAGAAATCTGCTTAGTCTTGCCCTGTGGAAAACTTGTTAAGGCAGGATAAACATTGATTTTGAGGTATTACAAATTTAGAATTCAGACTTTTGTTATTTGCTATTGTAACTATAGTTCCCAATAATGCCAAGAGATGGCGCTAGGATGCAGAAAAATACACACCTGCCAGTCCAAACTGCCGTAGTACCAGCCTGACAGCCGTAGGGCTCTCAGGGTGTCCGCTAGCCGTCTCAGCTCATCATTGTATGGTGAGGGTATGAGGGGTGACAGCGGTGCTGTGAGAGGTGAGTGTGGCAAGTACGTTGGCTGGACCGTGAAGGGGGGTGGCGTGTGGGCAGCGTGGCACTTGCCGGCGCTGGGCGCCAGGGACACCCGCAGCTCGTGCCTGCAGTTGGGGCAGCATGCTACTCCCGTCGACCAACTACTCAGCGGCACCGCCACTTCCACACAGGCATCTGGAAAGATGGAGAATCTTGGTTATGATATTTTTGTCACATTACAATCTATACATTAGTGGGATAATATCATTTTCCAGTTTTAGTTATCTTGTTTTAGTTCCAAAGGAAATGAGATTTGAGATAAGTTAAATTTACAATTTCCTCAATGAAAGATCTCTTCCGTTCTGAAAAACGTTGTGATAACACCTTATAACATGCAGTTTAATCTGCCATTAGTGCAATCTTTAGCCTTTAATATTGTAACTACATTCATAAAAAAGGTGAATGGACATGATTGCAATCTGTTACTGATTACAGACAATGAAACTGATATGGCAGACATGGTTTTATTATGTTGAAGGTATTAAATTCTATGAAACTAGTTATTAAAGATAGATTGATAGACAGTCAGTGGAAATCAATAGATTTTTGTTGTTATACATACTTGGTTTTTTTATAAATAATTATGAATATTGTTCCACTGTTACCACATAGAACACAATTAACCATACCATGGTTGAATCAATTAAAATTGTAATCTAAGTGAGTTCTTATTTCAAAATCAAATAAATATGACAGTAAATGTAATCAGCACTCAATAAAAACTATACATACATAATAAGGCTTGTACATAAAATTGTAGACAGTTTTGATAATAAAATGTCATAGATGTATTCTACCTTTATAATAATCAGAAATGCCATAAAATCTGTATATTTTCATATTCTTTAAAATTATGGTAAGTAATTATGGATTTTTCTTATGAAACTATCTGCTGTTATCAGTGGTGACACAAACATATGCTCTTAGATCACATATTTTTAGATACATACTGCTGTTAAGAAGGCTGTGTGAATTGTGCTAATCAAAGTTTGCATAAACCACATGCAAATATTGTATACCTACATTAGAATATCAATGATACCTACACTACACGTAGTCTTGAACGAAGTTTTGGTGCGATAGTTTTTTTTTTTCAGTCTTTTCGGCATTGCCCTAGGCTCTAAATGTTTGTTACCTAACTTTTTACGGTCTGCTAAAATTTTATTTTAGTGTTTAACACTTTTCTTGTGCATTTTCTGTATATCATTTTTCGTTAAATAAAAACAACCTAGCCAAAATAGCTTTTTGATCTGATAACACTGCATATTTGCATAACCTATCGCCACACGAATAATTTACCGCTAAAACCAAAGAACTTACTTTGCGGAGATAACCTCGCTGCTAATGTCATGTTTAAAGGACAAATTGTTGTTTCTCGCCTTTCAATTAAACACATTTGTTCAAACAGCGACGTCTGGTGTGAGCTACTCCCACCTGTCGTGAGGAGGCGACGATTCAATCCAAGTTACACATTCTTTCTAGCAACACTTAACCACGTCCGCATACAAAATGTGAGCACAATACAAAACTAAATTGTTATAGCTTAGTCACTTCCTTGTTGAATCCTAATGAAAAAGTTTTCCGAAATGTTTACACTAAACTATTCCACGAAAAACTTTCCAAATGTCACTGTCACAATTTACTGTCATCCAGTATTCACAAGCACAACTAAAATAGAGTAGTCCCTTTGAAACACCAACTATTTGTAACGAAATATTGTAAAATTTGAAAATAAATTATGTGCAACGCTAAAAGCGGAATGAGTGAGAAGCGCAAAGCCGTGTGCGACCGTCGCGCTATGCGACTCGACTGAACTGATGTGAATGTGACGCGACGGGGACGGCACTACGCCAGCGCTACTCTGTAGAAGTGTAGACGATATAATATAACAGATGGAGGGGATTGGTGGACGAGGCTGAGCAACAGACAGTGATACGAAACTCGAACGTTCACTGCCTTCTGAGAATTCATTCACCGACAATAATTACTAGTTATCTAGTTATTTGCTATCTACATTGTGTTGTATTCAGTAATATGTAGCTAGGCGATTCTCCGTAAAACTGTTTCTCTTTAATAGTTAAGAATTGTTTGAAGTTTTGACATCAAACAAAAGAAGCATTTACAATTAGATTCGTAGAATGAGAAAAATAATTGAAAGTTCATAATGATGCGCTGAAGTAGCCGGCGAAATTCAAAAAATAAATATAAATAAAAAGAGTTTTGTATTTTATTCATATTCCATAGTGACTATAATGATGTGTAACTAGAGTTCTAGTTACGATTTTTTTAACCATTCATCCATCCATCAATTTTAAAAATATGGCCAGTGCCGATGCCGGTGTCATCGTTGTTTTAATTAAAAAAAATGTTTAATAAAAACATGAATTTGTGTCATATTTTGCTGATTCTTAATGAGTTTTGTTATAAATTGTGTTACTCACATTATTTTGTTCTTCTGTATTGTAACCTAGCTTTTTAACTAGATAAACAAACAACATTTCAACCGTCAAACTTTAAACTGTGTATTCGGAAACAAGAATCGGGTAAGTTCGTTTGTTTTTCTTAATTTTGGACATTATTCGTTGTATCGTAGTGGTTTAGACACTTGCAGTGTAGCCAGCGAAATACAAGGTCTTCGGAATAGAACGTTGTTGTGAAAGTAGCCAGAGAGCGGTACCTACCTATATGTACGGATCTTCCTACGTCTATCGCATAAAACAATAAACTTAATTATGTAAGTATAACGAAGCAAGCAATTAAGTTTTATAATAAAAGTAAAATTTTGGTAGATAGGTATTCTAAAATAATATCCCAATGAAAGTTTAATGAAGTACTTAAATAATCTTTTCGATTTGGAAATAAGTGCTTGTGATTTTCACTATGCAAGCAAACTAGATACGTATGTGCCTCATAAGCCCGTGAATTAACTAAATTAGGTTCCTTCTAAGAATATTTCCTACGTGATTCTACCCACGCTATGGCACATGATTGACCATGATGGCTAAAGCTTAAGACACGATGTCTTTTGTATAACCTAAAGCACGATGTCTTTTTTTATCATACATAGGTACCTATACCTAGACGTGTACAAGCAATTTGTCAACGTTTCGTCTTTCACAAGATCCCATAAAACATTCATTTGTTGGTGTTTTACATAATATGTGCCAGCCATCATAGGCTCTGCCGCTGTGTGTGTTAATCGTATCGAATTCTCATTTATTATCCTGACGTCAATTCAATGTTCAATTTTTAGAGTTTCTACGTGGTTAGAATATTAATAGTTTCTACGTTGGTGTGTAACACCATATAAAAGTATGTGGGCAAGTAGGTACGACGTACTGCTTGTAATTCCGTAATCGACTCTCACTGGTTTGGTTGAAACAGTACCTACTACTGTAGTTGTAGTAAATTATATCGATTTCCGAGATCTGTTGTTCCACTGTACGCCGGTTTATTTTCGTGTTTTGTAGAATCGAATGGTTTATGTGAAATTCATTGTAAACTTACGAACATCGATGTACTTTAGGCGTAACTGCCAAATACCTATTCCGGTGGCGTTGTGGAGAAACTTAATAACATCGCAATTTGACGTAATTGTCGTGTTTGGCTACTTTCCATTATCGAATTCTATCGCGTGTAGTTAGGTAGCAACTATTCACTATGGACAGTCTTTTGTGTCCTGTTACTTGAATGGCTTTACCTTTTACTACGCGTCACGATCTCTGGTTCTGCGAATGTTACCCATATAGGTATTGCGATGTTTATGTATTAAGAATGTAAATCTAGGATCCCATTTGGCTAACGCTCCTAATACCAAATTAGATTTTGCAAGGTAGGTATTGCCCGATAGCTACCTACTAAATACTATGAGTTGAGGAATTCTGTTTCTTCAATGTAGGTACCTATTATTATTTATTTAGTATTGAAACGTACCTAAAGAAAGCATAGGTAAGCGTTGTTGAAATTTTGCCATTTCCGTTTCTGCCTTTCACAGAAATATAAAAAAAACAGTAGAAGTGGCAAGGGGGCGTGTCGGTGTCCGCGCGACATGCCCTACAGGCCATGTTTATATGCAAATGGCCGTCTCCGCGGACTAGTGTGCTTTCGACCGCGATCGTAACAACTTGTAGCAATTCCGTGTTGTTCAGGGGTTTTTTGTAAACACCGAAGCATTTACCTAAACTTTTTTGATCACGGAATTACTTATCATACGTAAGTACAAGTATTTTACTATACTTGTCTTTAATATCATGAAAAACAACAAATCGTAAGATATTTCTTGTTTTTACTAGGTATGTTATTATTGTTTTCAAATATCACAGCGACCGTACAATTTTTGCAATAAATACATTTCTCCTTAACCACTATCTAAGTTTGTCGCTAAGTGACTGAACAAGTAACGTAAAAATCACAAAACAATATTTCATTAAGCGGATAAATCACGTAGTACGGCCGCTGGTTCTTGCGCCGAGTTAGTGATGTGCTTGTGCAGATCCACTAACGTATCGACAATGTCGATTGACGAATTAAATATTGCTATTTTAGTTTTATTTTTCAATTTGTCAACCGTTTTAACCCGGTTGGAAGATCGATGTCAAATAATGTCTTATAAGTATTTTGAATATTTTACAGCATAGTAAAGAAATGCGTTATCAACTTTCGTAAAGTAAGTTAATTAAATTTCAGGTTAAATCGGTGGAGTGTTTTTGGCTTTGAATTATCGTATATTATGCCTTATCCTCGTGCTACTAACTACTGTTTCAATTGGCCATGACAGTGACAACCTAAACCAACGTAACCGGATATTTAATTGTTATAATTTACTTTATTATATATTTTTTAGCTACATATTGTTTATTTGTATTATAATATTATATTCTGGACATTATTTTTTATTTAATAATTTTCAGGACCCCAAAAAATATTTTTTAACGATAATAAATGGAAGATTCGATAACTTTCCGATTTAATCAATCACTAGCGTACCTATGCTTTTGCACACAACGATAGCGACTGATGTTTTTGTGTGGGTAAATTATACGGTGCATGGTAAATACAATAATGTCATAAGGTCTATAACTGATTGTGTGGTACGTTCAGTTTTAAGAAATGCGGGTGTGTGCGCGACTGCGTATCTATTGCTTATACTGAACTGCATGTGTAGTAGTAGCCGTGTGGTAGGGCCAAAGTGGAGACACAGGGTTCCGAATCCAATACATTTTCGTCTAGCTCTATATCTCCTTTATTATATCTATGCTGCCTTTAGACATGGAAGTATGGGCCTTGCGAGGACAAAGCTTTATTTATTGTACATACAACACAACCTACCTGCAATACAAAATAAAGAAACGTTCATCCTCATTACAATGACAAATGGGGAAAAAGAGCTTCCGTTTCGATAAAATGATTAGATAAAGCGATCAGTCATCAGTACGCTTATTCGTCTAGCTTGCTCTTGTGTTTCATTCAACGTGAAATGATTCATAAAGCAAGCTATCCTACTTCTGATTAGGTGACAGAATGATTAAGTATTGAATGAGTCGTTTACAAAGGTTCTTTTTGTTAAATGGAACATCTCTTTATTATAATAGTTCTTACAGGAAATAGAAAAACCATCTTCCGAAATTCGAGATAAGAAATTACGCGGAAGGATCTTGTGGTCTGTGGATCTACGGGAACTCGAAACTTTTTTTTTTAAGTTTCAAAAACGGTCATTTTGTTCCCTCGTCATAATGTTCATAATAAGTACATAATAATTTTGTTATAGGGTTTGTAAAGTTCTAGACAAAATGTTCAGGGGCGGGTGTTCGCTGTTCGCTTTCTTTTTTTTATCAAAAACACTGTCCAAGAAAACTGTTAAGTTTCATTACATTTTATATCTTGCCTTTAATCAAATGTCAATTAAGTATAATTATATATATTATCGACACGTTTTGATAATAACAGATTGACTGTGACTGTGACTCACTTTCACTTTACCAATATCAGCGTGGTAGCTTTACTACAAAGTGATTTTATAAATAAAAGCTCGCAATAGCACATTGCAGCTAGGGTTGCCACCCGTACTATAATATATAGTATCGTACTATATTTCAGACAATTGTACTATATATTATAGAAAAATAATATGGTACGAAAAATACTATATTTTTATCCCTAATTGTACTGTCGCGTTTTTTTAATTTACTGTGACTGGAAGTCTGGAACGTACCCGCTACGCTCCACGGAGAATTTCAGAACGAAACGCATTCGCGGCAACGAAACGTCAACTGTCAAATTTTAATAATTTGTATTCAGAAATTATTAATGTAAATGAAATTATTTCAAAAATAAGCGAAGAAGAGGTGTTTTTACGAAAAAACACTGCTGAAAAATGGCAAATACTTTTTGAAAGTACAGATACTTTGACAAATATATTTTAAATCATTTGCTTTCTTCTCTCCATTCCTGCAACTTCCGCTTCTACGGAAATATTTTTTTCCGTCATTAATGTAAAATGGAAAGAAAAAACAAAATTAAATTTAATTAAAAATGAATTGTTAATTTATTTTAATATGAATCTAAATTGTTCAGATAATTATTTTAAATGCAATTAGATCATTGATGGCCAAAGCGAAGAGCAATAACAAATATATATATGGAAAAATAAATACTTAAAATAAATGCGTAATTTTTTTGTCCTGAAATTCCCAAAAGTACAGCAGTACTGCAGTTTTTGCAGCTTTTTTGGGAAAAATACTATATTTGTTCAAAATAAAGGTGGCAACCCTAATTGCAGCAAAAGCACAGTTTATAGCCGATTCGATACCCCCGTAACTCAACAAAAGGTTACGTCCAACAATGCATATTCCTCTTCAACGTTTCGACAGCGCAATAAAAAGCGTTGCGAGTATAAAGGCCTTAGCGTGGTCGCGCGCGCAGGTGTTCGATTCGCATTTGAGCGAGCCATAGAGAGCGAGTTCCTCGTAGTGCGATTATATTCGGCGTTCTCGGAATCCCTTACCTGCTGCGTCTGTACAGCTTTCACAACCATCTGCCGGCTGTCATTGGCGCGAATGCGGACTCGTAGCGCAGCTGCCAACCATTGAATAAGCATAAGTCCCCCAATTTATAACGATGATTTATTTTATACAATTTAACGCAATTAGACGGCTTTTTGTTGTTCCCGTGGGATTAACGACTTTATGTAGTGGATGCAGATGGTAACGGTTTAGTATTATAGTCGCTATTATTATTTTAATGTATTGTTAGCGGGTGTGGTACCTGCTAACCGCTAACGTTAAGCTGTTTTTAACGTACTCCCATAATTAATCGTGAATTAAACTTAATACACGACACGCTATGTCATTGTCACGAAAATGATATGTCTCACATTAGGTCCATTTACAGATCACATCTCACATGCCTTATAGGTAGGTACCTACATAATTCACGTTTTACGCAAAATACGCTCATTTTATTGCTACATCTTAAAACATATTTATGTAGAAGGTACTTCAAGAGTAGAAGCTCACCTTTTAGAAAAGGTTTCATTAAAATGTGACGAAGGTGACTTACCATACCAACATCAGAACGAAAACTCGAACCAAGTATTTATTTAGGGAGGTCATGCCGTTTCGTAGAACTTGGGTGGCACACTCCGATTTCAATTTCACAGTGAATACCGTTGTTCTCGGTACTTCTTTATTAGACGCGAAGAGTTGGGCTGAATAAACATATTCGCAGAATTCATACCGATAATGCTTTATCACTCATATTTATGTTCTGGTTAACTTTGCAAACGATACGTTCATTACTACCCAGTAGAGATAACGGTACTGCTCAATGAAGAGTACATATCCAAATGGATACGTCCTATTCAAAAAACCGGCCAAGTGCGAGTCGGACTCGCGCACGAAGGGTTCCGTACCATTTATCAGATACAACATTTAGACAAAACGGCAAAAAAAACACGTTTGTTGTATGGGAGCCGCCCTTAAATATTTATTGTAATTAAATTATTTCTTTTTAAAGTGAATATAAGTACAACAAAATAAACTGTAAATATTTCAACCTGTTGCCGTTATTAATATCAAGCAAGAAACAGAAAAAAAATCACGTTTGTTGTGTGGGAGCCACACTTAAATATTTATTTTATTCTGTTTTTAGTATTTCTTGATGTAGCGGCAACAGAAATACATCATCTGTGAAAATTTCAATTGTCTAGCTATCACGGTTCATAAGATACAGCCTGGTGACACACAGACGGACAGTGGAATCTTAATAATAGGGTTCCGTTTGTACCCTTTGGGTACGGAACCCTAAAAAGTAACAGTTCCGCCTTGTATTGGTAGAAAGTTTTGGACAATATTGAGCGGCTTTCACAGAACTGTGCCTATTCAGGCCGGTCACATGCCTCGATTTCCGCGAAATTTCGGTAAGTGCGCTCCAATCAGCATTGCAAATTACGAGTCCCGAGAAATCCAAAACTAGGCTTCTGAACGTCTTCATAGAATCGGTGCTTATTTAATACCATATTCCTGGACTAATCCAACCCACCAAACTAAAGCAAAGCATATTATATATGCTTGACAGATGAACAATAATTAGGTCAAATCGGTTAGGTAAGTTGGGAAACACGTAGAGATAATTGAGAATTAAATTAACCCTAGCACTGGGCTTACGGGTGCTGATGAGGTTTTTTATCTTTTTTCAATTATTTAGAAAGTATGTAAGTAGATATGAAATCGAAAGGTCATTTTGGTACTTAACGGGTTCGAAACTTCGAAGCCGCAACCTCGTGCTAGTAAAGCGGTAACCTTGAGCCATGGCCTGCCATCACGATGAAATTATTTATGAACTTGGTCGGTGCAGTGACCGTTAATTACCTCGTTTTAGGCTGAACGAAGTATTTTAAAAACATCCATTGAAGCTAAACTACTTCCATAATATGTCACGTTACCGCTTAAGCTGATAACTGGAAAACCTATAAGTTGTCCATTTATAGGTGACCTACTAGTCAAGTACTAAGGTAATCAGCGATAAACATAAATACCAATAAAAATACAAATAGCGTACCATTGAGAAAGAAATATCGAATCTACTTTGTTGTGGAATTTTAAAATAAAACGTGGCGCTTGTGCCAACTCAGTAATACGCTTAATTTTATGGTTGTTTAGCCATGTAATTGTTATAATTTCTAGGAACAGAAGACTGTTTATGTGTGTGGCTTCTACTTGGCTATATTGCTCGCTAATATTATTCAGTTTTCACTCAGCCGCGGCATTTCCAAATAATCATTAAACATTCTATTGTATTCGATTTCAGGCTTCAGTAATACGAGTACCTAGTTAAACAAGAAATTTTCTCACAGTTTGTTTTCGTGAATAGAAAAATCTGAAACTTTTTTGTAATAGGTACAAGTTCCTTCATTAACAGTTTGAAAATTGCTTCTTAGTATAGAGATACTGAAATGTTTTGCGAGTTTATTGTAAATATAGTTATTACCTTTGAATTTATTCCCTTTGTGTTATTTGAGTATATAAATAGCCTGAAATGCCATTAAATATAGTTTTGTGAAATTCACGCTTTGTAAATGCACACAATAGCTTTACATTAGAGAGTTACGTATTCAGTGTCGCGCTATTGTATGGGTTCATATGGGTTCGCGACATAATAAGTTGTTCTAGGAAAACACGTCGTAAACATCACCACTAGTTACTGTATAAATGTCGCAAATAAACAAACAGACCGATGATTCTATGGAAGTATTGTAATTTATCAATAGGTATATCAATAAGTAAGGAATTTTAATAATTATGATTGGTTTTAATGGGTTAACTGTTAGGTTTTCTTTGTTATGTAAACTGAAATTTTGAACGTCTCCTTTACACACGACCCCATTTGACACGGGACCCCCACCAGGTTTTTCGAATATGATGTGAATAGGATTTAATACAATTTTTATACTATTTCATACTTTCATAGTAAAAGTCTACACTCATAAACAAAGAAAGTCGTCCCGCTATTTTGATATCAAAATGGCGGGACCACATGGCGTAATTTTAAATGTCTACGGTCGGTTTTTTAAAGTGTGGGGGGGGGGTTCCAGTAATTAATTCAAATCTTTGTAAATACGGTGTTGAGAGCGGTACTTTACAAAAGATAATTGTCGGTTGAAGATTAGTAATTCCAATGAGAGATTTTATGATATTTGCTATCGTGTTAACTGTTAAACTTATACAGTTATGTAATTAACTAGAAATAACGGAACAGTGTTGTTAATATTCTTCATTTCTCATTGACGTGTTCATCTCGTGTAGAAAGTAAAAGTATTTTATTTTAATGATATTTTTTTTTATATAAAGCTACGCTATCGAGCTATATATCTTTATTTATCTTTATTTAATTTTGCAGTTTTTGTCCAATGATAAATTAAACACTTTTTAATTAATTTTTTATCATGAATTTTAACTGTAAAAAAAAACATTCAGACGAATTGATAATCTCTTTCTGAAAGTCGGTTAAAGGTTCATGTGGAACAGTTTAAAATCATTTTCTTGAGATGAACAATTAATGGTCCCCAAAATGCAGGACGCGTTATGAAAATTGTTTAGTAGCCTGGGCCCTGGGGAAGGATTTGGGATATATTTTTTTTGTATTAAAAACGAAACACGCAGACGAAGTCGCGGACAACAGCTAGAACATATTCTACAAAAATAAAGTGTTTGACGTTGCGAGCGAAAATGACCGTTATTTTGACTTTTCTTCTCAGAACTCGGTCGTTAAGAAAACCTTAGTGGAAAAGTACATATTACGTCGAAAACTTCTAAATTGAAATTCCTTTTCAATATTCCAAGCACTTTTTAGAATTAATTATACGTAAATGTTATTCTTTGCATGGCCTCTTAAGAGTAGTTCTTGGACCTTTTATTTGTGCGCCTGCATTCAGCGAATAGTCCTGTTTTTTTTTCTTTTTTCTGATGGGTAATCTTCAAATGTCTCCTCCCGCTCTGGGCGGAGCAGGAAGGAGTGTCAGACTTTTACTGATTAAAACTTATCCATGTTCCTTCATCGCCCTTTGTGTTCCGGGGCCACGGTGTCTCTTTCGAACAGTCCAGCAGCCCCGGCAGGCATCGGTCCTTGCGGATCCCTTCTTTTTCGCTGACTCTCTTTAAATCGCGCGTGGAACACGAACGCGCCGTCGACACGGCCTGTCGTCATGAGACGGACGGACGACGAGCTAGCCCATAGCTCTCCGTCCACAGGCCCGCGCCTACGGTGGCCGGGGGTCACCACGTGGCCCCCGACGCCCGGGGCGTCTCCCGCGGCGGCCGGGACGTGAGGTTCTCTCCCTCTCACGTTCCGCTACCTCCTTCTCTAGCATGACTGCTTCGCAGAAGGAGGTGACGGCGTCCCATTCCGTCTCGCTCCGGACCATGGATTGAACCAAGGCCGGACGCGAGAGGTCGCCGCCACCCGCCGATCGCCGCCGCCGCCGCTAAGAAGCGAATAGGTCCTTATACTCCTTTGTGGATATTATCCGACGACGCCCAAAGGCCGTTCTGTACTTTGTCTCTTGAAACTCACTTCTTGCAGACTTTACTTTGTATTGTTAATAAGAGGTTTTCTTGAAATTCTTAGTCGTGTGACGGTATCTTTCTTAGAATCGCTGTCTACAGTATCTATGTAGCTAGCAAGTTATGTAGGCGTATAGATACGTTTGCGTGTGTAAAGTAATATAATAATTTTCTTTATCTGCTATTACGTTGAAAAGGCAATGATTAATGTTACGCTTAAGTCGAATGATTCATTTGTAAGATGGCCCTAGTTGGATTGAGTATTATGAGTGTGTTGGTTTAAGTTACACTCATTTACACCGAATCTAGAAAGAGTAATCTTGGTTACAAGTTCTTAAAAGCACACCAAATATCAAATTCTTTTAGGGTTTATGTTATGAGGCAGGTCAGGTAGGTTTTATTATGTGAGAGACGATGCTTGGACACGCGTTTACAGTACCTTATCCTGATTTCCCGTGAGACCCTTAAGTTTGATGGAATATAAAGTAGCCTACGTTCACCTAGAAGAAACGAGCTTTTGAAAATATCACAAGCAAAAAACTGGACAATTCTCTGAAAATACTGACGAGTATGTTTATGTTAAGTTTACATAAATTAATTAAGTTACTGTTAATCCTAATTGCAATGCAACATTAATACAAGTTAAATTACTTCGAAGTGTACCAAGCCAACGAAGATAATTAAATAATATAACTTTCTTGGGAATATGTTGAAGTTCCAGCTACTAAGGCAACGCAGATAATTAAATAATATAACTTTCTTGGGAATATGTTGAAGTTCCAGCTACTAAGCCAACGAAGATAATTAAATAATATAACTTTCTTGGGAATATGTTGAAGTTCCAGCTACTAAGAAGCACTTAGTAAGACATTGTGGGGTTACAACACTAGGTACCGAGTATTTCAGTTCTGGTTCAAAGTTTAAACTTGTTATAAGATCAATATTTTTGTTTGTAATAATTCTGCTCTGATTTTAAAATAAATATTATAGTTTTATTTTACATTTGTACTCCACCAATTAATTACTTATTTCATTGGAAGGTTCACTATCGAAGGTCGAGGACGGTACTTAGAAAATGAAGCTAAAGTAGGTACTAAGTAATGTAACAGAATAATGAATTTCTAGAATATCGGTTTCTGAGAAAGTTGGAAATTAATTGGTACTAATAATGATATGATATTATGATATGAATAATGATTAAAAAAAATGTTTCTTTAAAGATATATTAATTTTGTGAATTTCGCCTTATGAATTACGACTTTTTTAAGAATTACGACTTTTGATCCCGATCTCGCCTGGTTGAAAGGAAAAGATGAGGTTAAAGATGGATAGAGTGCACTTCGAAAACTGTTATTCTTGTGAAAAATGTTCAAATGGATTCTTTAATTAGAAAAAAAAATATCCTAGGCGTCCAACACATGGACATAAATACCATGTGTTTCATACTCGTAGCATTCACGACAACGGACATGATTTCAACATCATTCATCATAATTAACAACAGCTCATCAAGCGACATTCCCGGCCAATTGTTGTTACTACGTATTTATTGTGTCAACCCGCTCTGTGACGTATACAAAACAAACTGTAATATACAGTGTACATACGCTTCATATGTCGGCGCTAGCGTGCATGTCAAACTCAAACGTAAATAAAAACGTGACTGGACGCTTGCAGGAAATTCGTTGCTATCAGTCTGACACACATTAATTAATTTAATTAAAGCATTCACATTATGAATGAAGTTGTGGCGATAGTACCGACGTTAAAGATAAAAGGGTCACAATTCGAAATGTTGATTTCAATTCGGAATTTTGTTAGTAAAGCATGGTCATAATTTTTTTCTGCTGCTGGCTGTTCTAAAGATAGCGTGCAAAACGTGGCGCAGTATTCGATTCTATATTATTGCTGCAATCCGGAAATAGTTGGTTTGCAATAAACGAGAATGGACGGCAGGATAGACTACCAACCGAGGCTACCACCAATACACCACCATCAATAAATTGCAAATCTTTATAGTCCGTCTGTTATAGCATTGGAAAATAATGGACACGTACTTTTTGTCTTTGTAAAAAACGCATCAAAACTCGGGAGTAGGGCTCGTGACGTCAGAACGCACTAAAAATTATATATGTATACCACGGCGTAACGTATTGAGAATTTTAAAAGCGTCGTTTCTTCGTCAATTTTGGTTTACCTAAGAAAAGGAAAAATATGAGTTAAATATTTTTTGATAATCTATCTGACGGACTAATTTTTTCTGTACACAAGCCTATTAAAATTTATGAGTTACGAGTTTGTTTAAGTTAATAATAAAACTAATAAGTTGGTATTCTATGCGTTAGAAACCGAAATAGCGTAATAAAAAATCTGGGGCTTACAGAAAACTCGATCACGGATTTTCGTGTCAGATAATTAATATTCATAGAGATATAGTGGAAGTATGAGAAAAATTCTTTAGTAGTCGTAGGTATATCAAATTATCAAGCAACAAACTTGGAATGTGTAAAAATAAAATATTGTCACAGTGCGCTGAAGTGACAAAGAGTGGTGTGAAACTAACTTCCTGTTGACATCGTGCATTGGAAGCGTTAATTGTGTTCGTGGCGTGTTCACTTTTTTAATATTCCGCAATTTTGCCAACAATCAAACTTTGTATCTCTGCCTGAACGAGCATTTACTTCAAATCACCATTACATTCAAAATCATCATTATTTTACTGTTTCCCAATTTACGACAAGAATTTCGTTAAAAAAAAAGAGAATTTCGTTGGCAATTTGGTAACAAATGTAACAATACTAGGAACGGGTGTGTCAGAACGTTAAAATTATCGTCAGTTCTCTAGAAATAACCTAGCCCTCGTCCATACAGGTAACACTGAGTCATCGCGGGGCTAAGGTTGGCGCGCGAGTGTTCTTCATTTTATTTATACTTCGACCTTGTAATATAAAGTATAAATACTTTCTCAGAACACGATGGAATCGTGCAGAGGCATGTTTGTATGTAATTATTTTAATTCGTACAGTCTGAACCACGGTGACGCGACGCGACAAGAACAGCAGACAAGAAACTATAAATAAATACCTATCTATATTTACACATTGTTGATTGTATTGTTTGTATGCAAAATCAAAGCAAAATATAAAAAGTAATTGTAATATAAAGCGATCTGTGGAAACTAAACGAAAAAAAATAAAAATATTTTATCGTACTAAACCGTTGTCTAAGCTTTTTTATACTCCCAGATCGTCTGTAGCGTTCAGAGAATCGTTTTAGATTGCTGCTGGCTCAGACCAAATAAAAAGGTAAAGACGGAACTCTGCCAACAGCAAAGTGAAGCCCGTCAAATTACGTCTCGCTCTGTTCATACACGCTTTTACATCAAACTACAATTGAACTGTATGCCTCAATAAATGCACAACATGTTTACGAAACCGGCCTCACTTCTCTGTTCGCAGAGTACCGCGTCTTTACCTTTTAATTTGACTAAATATTTGGGAAAATATATTGTTTCTTGATATTGCTTCTCTTCGGCTAAAAATAACGTGAGACCTTACTCTTTCATTTTCAATTTGGTATTTTTGCTCTCTTCATTACGTTAAGGTTCTGCCATTTAGTTTAACATAGACCATAAATAACACCATCTAGACGAGAACTGGTCGCTAATAAATATTAAAATGCCTTTGTGACACTTCAAGTTTCGAACAACGTTCATAAACTTTCTCGTCTTTAGAAGAAACATAATAACTAGAAGATCTTGTTGCCCCCGCTCCGGTGCACGGTGCCTAGGTAAGACGCTTACAAACGTTATTTACTGCTAATTGACTCTGTAAAATGATCGCTTTTAGTTTATATTTCAATAGCCGTAACGGTAACATGTACTGTTATGTCTGTTATTTATAACCCTCATATTTCTCTATTCATCTATTATTATTAAAATGAAAGCTATCAAGGTTTTACGACGTTGGAACCTGCTCCACATGGAAATTATATTGGAGAATTTTCAAGTGTTTTCAATATAATTTCAGAGGTACTTATACCATTCGTAGAAGTTAAATAACGTCTTGAAAGAAGACCGCCTTTGCTATCAATTATATTAAATTCAATTCTTTAGAACGAGGTTTTCGAACATAGGTACCTACTTGACATTAATCAATTTTTGTTCCCTCTAATTGACAAGTGTTTACAAAATGAATCGTCGTATCTCTTTAATTTGTCTCCGATATAGTAGAACCATTGTGGCAAGACAAGATTAGCTTATCTGATAAATTGAATTCAGACAGACACCATTCGTTAATAAAACATTAATTCAGTTGCCTAAAGCGCGCATTTACCAACGCTTCGCTTTTTGGCAAAGAGAAAATAAAGGTTAAGTATTTCGCTCACAGTTTTCATTGTTCCAGCCGTTCATTGTTCAGCTGTGACTGTGAAAGATTGTTGTAGGTATCATTATCACGGGAAGTATTTAATGAATGAGTATTTTTGTAATTTAAAAGGTTTTATTCAATTGATGCTTGTGTATCTTTTCTATAAAAGTATTGAATCATAGTGAGACCCGATGCTCGTTGTATCAACACAAACTATATTTACACACGATGTTCTCGGAAGCCTCTAGCGGCTATAAATAACGCTCCAACATTATACATATTTTTGGTAACAGCTGATATTGAAAACGTACAGTTTGAAGTGAGCCCTGACGAGAGACATATGGACGCTCATCTTTCACATTTGAGCGAGATAAACAAAACTGGCCATAAAGATTAATGCGTGAAAGGAAAAGTAGGACGTTAGCACAAGGATGAGAAAAAGAATGAAAACTTTTTTCAGAAAAGGGTTTTAAAATGAGAACGACAGTTTTTTTTCTTACGTAACGTAAACTGTCGTACATGAGTGTATTCAGTGCACGATAAAATGGTTCTTTTCGCGCTTCTGGCCTTTGACACCGAGACGAGAGCGGCACTGCGGCGCCAACTGATCTCCATCAACACTCACGGCTCCGTCGACCACAGTCGAGGAATTCCTTAATGACCCTATGTAGAAAGTCAACTCACGATCCGAGATAAACGCAAAACGTGCATCAAGTTTTTTTTATTTATGGTCTTTAGTGATTGCGAGCTCCAAAATGATTGGCCTCAATCTCGCAATTGATGGTGCGGTATAAAAGCTCTAATGCATCACTGACGCTCGTCCGACATCACATAAAAGACTTTGGCAATAACCATTTGGATTCAATGTAAGAGTTTGGCTGAGCAACCTTCGCATGTTCCGAGAACTTCGCCGACCGGTCGGTTCGTTCGACGCTGCGCCGCGGTTCCCGGAACGTCGACCCGTGCGTGGTAGTTTCGATTTTTAAAATAGATGCGTTCCGTTAAACATGATCCTATATAGAAGCTCCAATTTATGGACAGTCAATTAGACGTTGTGGTGTAATCTGTAAATGAGAGTGTCTATTTTTATCCTGAGCCCAGACCCGTTTCCGAGTGAAAGGGATTTCCTACTGTGAACTTGTAAAACAGGTTTAGGCGTTACGAACTTTCCTCCTTTGACGTTTCATTTCGTTTGAACTGAGGTTCGATTTTGTGATTCGAATTCTGATAAAAATACACTGGCTGTGACTGTGATTGATCTTACGTATGCTCATATGCTATCGCTATACATAGGTAATGTATTTCTCTATGTTCATTTCATTAATACGTATACACAATGTGGTGTGTGGTTAGGGCATGGACCTAGTTCTCAGATACCTTCAAAGAACCGCGTAGAACTAGGTAAACCCGGTTCTTTCAAGGTATTTTTATGTAGAATTGGGTGCATGCCTTATGTGTGGTTGGCCACATGTAATACGAAACTAATATAACTGGCGTCTTATTCTATTGAAACTCTTCTTCAATGCAAACTTAAGGTCAGTCTATTGTGTGGCCGATTATACGCATGTGTTGTAGCCTTTGTAGGTGACCATACATCTACCTACATACTTACACAATGTTGACGTGGCATTACACCGTTGTACGTATAATACTAAATAGTAGTTAAGTAGCCTTAGAGGTGACCTAATCGTTTGCCTTCACCTTGTTTACAGAAGTTTATCGACATATCTGTTGCTTGCTACCAGTGCAAAGTCAATTAGTGTACGCTCCATTCAGATAAAATAAAAAGTTGTTATAGGAACAAATTTAATGTTTTCAATTTCTTTTTTAGAAGCAAAATGCGAAGCGGTTTTTTAATGATTGTTTTAATTTCCCCTTATTAAAAAAAAATAACACAAGGACGAACGAGCCCCATCTCAAAGGCGAAACGGCAAATTAAATCGCTGCCTACAATATATTCAACATAGCACTTTAAATATGTTCAATATAGAGGCTGATTTTGTGTGGCCGAGGTACAGATCAAAGCAGTATTTCAATCAGTTCGTTAGACGAAACTGACGAGCGGGTTCGCAGTAGTCCGCCATTGAAATTTAAACTAGCCGCTCTTCTGGGAAAGCGGTGCAAGCGACTATTATTTTTCGTTCGTTTTGCTGTAGTCAGTTCAGTCCTAGCCCAACAAAACATGAGATGTCCACAGAGCAAAGCAAATTGGATACGGAGTTACAGTTCTTGAATCCCGGTGGTCCAAAAACGAATATGATTTTATTTTCTTCTGCAGTTTCTAAAGTGCTGTGTTGTCTTTCTAATACCACCATAATTTTTATGTAATACGAGTATCTTGTCGCAAAAAAAAAAGTTAAATGACAGTAGTTTTGTCAACCGCACAGTTACATATTCCATGTTAACGTTCGTCTCCTTCTGGAGTAAACAGTTTTCTGATTTGCTACCGCTGTAGGATCCTTCGTTATTCTCACATTTCTAAAGTATACCTACTTTTCAGAATTCATTAAAAGTTTAATTGCGTGCGTTGCCTTTTGCAAACAACTTTCCACATGAAAACTTTGTGAGCAGTTCCAGGGTGCAGACAACCTGCATAGTTAAAGTTGCTAGTAGATATTTTATACATTCTTGATTAGCATGCATGGGAATAAATATAGTTTCTTGGAAGCGCATCAATAACTTTGAAGTTTCCTAAGAGCCTGAGGTCAGAGGCGAACACTGCATAAAATTTAATAGCCGTGCATAATGTTGTGTATGCGTTGTTGGTCCTTCGACGAACAATAACCCGTATACAATTTTCAAAATGAGACAATGCAAAAAATAAATAAAAAATGAAGTCATAATGCTGGCGATTTCTCATAACAACCCTTGGGTCGGAGGCTTCCAAGGATTAATTACGAGTTCCGAGTAGGCCCGCCACCGGGCCATTCGATTCTCGGTAAACTCGAATCGAAAAAGGAGCAAAAACGGACGCGGCGCGTTCTGAGAACACGCATACCTGCGCCCGCGCAGCCATCCCACCTTGTTCCGTCCGCCCGCCGATTCGAGAGAACTCACATTTTCCTAGTAGTTACTCTCCCCAGTAAAACAACATTTTCTCTTTTTCATATCATGTAAACTGTAGCAAGCTGCACCCAATGTGTTGACGTACATACCTAAGTGCAGGACTTTACAAATTTGTTTAACAGCACTTGATCATGGGAAGAAGCACATACCCATAGCACCATAACTGTGCTCGTTTTCAAAGCAGTAGGCACCTGCCTCTTGGTTTTAGTGCTTTTTAACGTCGGTAAAGTTTCAACTTATATTGCATTTTATGTAAAAATTTGCGATTTCCAAGCATTGATGATGTAGAATTGCGATCGCAGTTTATCATATTTCTGAAATCAGGTTTAAGTGCCGCTTTTAATATTGATACGTTCTGGGAAACTAACAATGTGCGAGTTCGACGGTCGGTTCAAGAAAATGTATTCGTAACTAGAAGCCAGCATATCCACGGAAATGACTTATCAAATACGAAAGTAAGTAATATAAACATTTTGTGTTTCTTTGTAGAAAAATCTGCTAGTAATTGTCTTATTTTCAGAGAAAAGACATATTTTGATTCATACATGGGAAGAGCGTTGATGACAACGCTAGTTAACTTGTTGGATGTAACAAGCGATAATCGAAGAATCTTCTTGACTTTTTTTAACCCCAAGTTGCTCAAGATTATCTAACCTAACTTAGAAAGAATGGCGGTTTGTATTAAATAAAGTTTAAATTGCCGACAGGCTTAAGCCTGTTTTAATAAGATGGAATGAAATGTTATCTTTTTGCATCGCGTTAAGAAGTATTTCTTAACTCTCAACTTAATAGGAAAAACGATTTTCCATGTTGCGACGTTAATAGATTTCAACCGCAAATTGTTCACATTTCATTTTATTAAATATTGCAGATTAAATATTACAGCAAAAACCTATGTACAAATATGCAGAAAAAAGGTGTTTGTCATTGTACACATTACACACAAAAAACAACGACTCTACAAACAATAACAGTTGTAAGAAGAATTGTATCAAACATAATGTTTTAATGAACGCGTTCATTTGCATATTATTATATTAATATGTAGTAACCAGGAAAGAACCGTGGAATAAAATATTGGATAAATTTACATAGGTACTTCTACTTAGTTTAATGGCGGTACTTTGATACAAGCTAGGCTTGCCTTTATAATTACTGCTCTTCATGATCATAAGGCGTACAGAACAAGAGGAATTTTGTGGAATCCACAAAATGAATATTTTTACAAAAACGTCACATTTGCGTGTTCTCAGCAGACTGAGGTATGTTTGCCACGCGCATGCCGCAAACAGATGCGAGTAGGTACATGCTTGGTTCGTGCGCGCGCTGCGTCCACACTTATGAAATGCTCCGTTCATGTTACCTAGCATGTTACGTTGCAGCAGTCTGTACCCGGCTTTAGGGTTTCTGAACAGCCTGCCTGCCTTAGGGGCATACCGTATTGTTAGCCTCTAGGCGCGCCACTGCAGTTTTACTTGCCGTATTGTTAGCCCCAGGGCGCGCCACTGCAGTTCTACTTGCCGTATTGTTAGCCCCTAGGCGCGCCACTGCAGTTTTACTTGCCGTATTGTTAGCTCCTAGGCGCGCCACTGCAGTTCTACTTGAAGTGAAGAATAGAAGATTCAAAAGAGGGCTGTATTTTGTATACACTCAAAATTAAGTAGTTTTTTATATTTAGACTTGCTAGTGAAAATATTTCCATGAGCAAACCCGAATTGAACAAGGTTTTAATAATAGTGAATTTCAAAACCGATAGTTGCTGTCGTTTGAATTGTAATATGTATATCTATTTAGAGCGGTATTGTAAATGCCTTTTTGGCGCCTAGCATGTTCGCGAAATATTAGCATCCGTGTTATCGGTTCTACGAAAGTAACTTAGCAGTGTTGTAAAGGTATTTATTTTGGGGCCCAACATGGTAGAGTATTGCATTTTGCATCCTTGTTATGTTATCAGTGCAACTGTACGTTTTGTCTTTTGCAATGTTTTCAAGCAGCTGTGTTTCGTTTTTAGTTCAACACTTTCGTTATTCGGTTCGTGTCCACCGCAGACAAATATTAAGTATCATTTGATGAGCTTAGTACGAAGTTGCCCTCTGAACTTTTTGACGTAGGGTTCTGCGTAAGAGGTTAGTGGTGTCATTTATTAGTAATCTTTTAATTATATTACAGCAATTGCGATTAAATCTGTACCAATCTACGTCAAACATCCAAAGCAGTGTAAGTGTAATCTATTATTTTTCCATGCCTCTCAATCAATGACAATTGAAGTGATTCTACAAGGTTTCTACGAATCATAATATCATCGTCATAGTACATTAACCGGTAACAATAGACTCGGCTCCTTTTTAGCTTAAAATAGCAACAAAAAATACATTATCTCCCTTTGAGGATAAACAAAGGCCGCGACGATTCCCTGTAAACGATTTAACAGTGTGATGTTCCCGGTAAAATGTGGACAATGGGATTGCTAACAATAACATTGATTTGAACTAAGTGCTGTCAACAGTGTTGCGACTGGCGAGGCCACTACCAAGTGGGTGAGTGGTGAAGTGGTTGCTACGTGGTAGGTAGGTACTTCACCGTGTGCGTGTGGAAATATTCATTCTACTTACATCGAATGTATTTAGCGTATACAAACAGTCCAGCTCTTATCTAGCCTTCTATGTTTTACGGTTTTACACCTAATGAGTTTCTTAGAAGGCAATTAGCAAATTCGGTTACGAAAAAACATACCTACTTAAATTCCTTGAAGTAAATTAAGCTGCGTTCGTGGTATTGCTGATTGATGCTTAATTGGTGTTGTCAGATTAAACCGTGAAATCGAATTGCATTAAAACCAGAAATAATTTAGTTTGCTATTCGAATCTTAGCTAACTTTGCATGTTACGTATTGTAATTATGCAAAATCTGCAATAATTTCCTCAAACAATTTATGAGTTGATCGTTCATTCTAAGGAAACGTTATATCGTAGCGTGCTAGCACGATAATTGTTTTCAAATGACGCGATTCGCCGCCTGGCGAGGTGTCATTCAGTCATTATCACAGTCAGCACGCTTGTGCATAAACATCATTTTATTTATACCATTTCCTACATGCTTATCGTATGTTGGTATTACATAGATGTAATTAAGATAAACTGAATTTCTAACCTAGTTACAATCATGATAATTTCTGTAGGTAACTATGAGAAAATCTATGAGTTTGAATTATTTACAAAATACATCGATAAACAAAATTTAATTAATAGAAAATTCCTAAAAGCAATGTGACAATTTTGACGACATCATTATTTTTGCAAAAGAGATAAACCTACATATAATAATATGTTGAAACAAAAACAGTACAAACTAAATGATCATTTGTTTTTAAATGGCAAGGGATTACGTCATTCATTAATATAATCTACACTTTTATCATTGAGAACGCATTGACCCCGAAGCCTATGTGATAATGATAACAGCTGGCGCCGTTTCACATTTTGTGTGGTCTACATGTGTTTTGCAGACTTAAACAAATTTACTTTCACGATGACGTATCGGTTATGATAATTATGAATAGCATTGAACGAAATGCAAATCTTGGTTTTAAACTTGTTAGTAGTCACTGTGAAAAACCGTTTGGTTCAACACTTTCGAAGTTCTCACCTGGTAGTTTGACCACCATTGGAGGTGTGCGTGGTCGGTTGGGATCCAATGTAAACGCCTTAGGTAACAACAAACACGGAAACACAAAGGCCCACTTATAATTACTTATATTTCCTCAAATCCACTTTATGGCCGTTTCGTTTCTCAGTAAAACTCTTTATAAGCAGTTTCGTAGAAACCGACTGCACTGGAGAAATTAATTTGCAGAAATCGACGTCGCCGAAGGCAGTCCGTCCGCGTGCCTCGACAGAAACGCTTTCTAAGTACGCGCACATTCAATTTCACTCATCGGTCGGTATTTATCACAGATAACGATATCGCGGCGGGAGGTGAAAGTTCGGCGAGGTGGGTCGCCTCAGCGTGACAATCCTCTTTCGTGTACAAAAGCGTACTGACTGAGCGAGCGGCGGAGCCGGCACGCGGCGCGCACCGGAGCGAGTGAGGTAAACACGCGTGGCGGGCGGAGCGCGGCTCGGCGGGGCGCGGGGCCCCGGCATGTGAATGTGCGACCGAGACCGAGCGTACTTGCCGACGAGCCACCACTTCCCAGAACTACCAACCTTGGCACTTCCACGAAATAACTCAAGGCATTGTCACTAATTTATAAAACTTATGGTCTTCCGTCCAAGGCTTGCGCCGAGGCACCGGCTGGCTCCGCCGTGAAAGCTCGTGACAGTGACGTTAAGACGTGCACCAGGTACTGTTGACCCCGATGACCGGCGCACGAAGTTAAATTAGGTAACTTGTAGTATCTATCTATCCATCAATCAAAGTGCGAGCTCGGCCCCCTGCCTCCACCAGACAAGGTGGTAATAAACGGTGGAAAGTTCATTCACTTCTTGGTCTATTTTTTGTCGACAAACACACCCATACACCTACTTTAGAATACAGGTAGATTTTGAATGAATTGAAGTGTTATCAACCTCTTTCAAAACTGTTACAGTCTTTTAAAATTCCTATTGCCATCGATAATACCTTTATCGATGGCAATAGGAATTTTCACCTTAAGTACTAGAAAAGTAGATAACACTTGTAGATTAGAGTTCAGAAACTTACCTTGGAGGTGAATTGGGTGACACTAGTCATTAACATACTTATTATGTTGTTCCGAGTGTGGTAATAAATACGTAACTTTTTGATGTTACGGAACTTACGTGATGACGATGCAGAATCTAAAACAGTCGGTAAACCTTTGAGAATTCATTGTATAGTAGACTATCAAAAACTATCATCTGCATGCCAAAAATTACGCAGGGTTCTGAAAGTTAGCTGCAAGTGAACGGTTTGAACAGCTGAGTTTGAACAGAATTCAAAACTATGATGATGCTATAAATCTTTGCACCCATTTCTTTAGTAGGGAGAAGTAAAATCCAGGTCCATTTACATTATGTAAAATGCTTTCAAAATATGTAACTATAAAATTAAATATTTCCAAAGTCAAAATTCACACTTTTTTCATCCCATCCTATCCTATAGTGTCACATGATTTATGTGTGTAGATGTAACAGATGTCGCTATATGAATAACGACATCTGTTACATCTATTGCTATTTCTGTTGGAGAGATCTATAATTATGATGAACAAGAGACGTATATTAAAGTTATTGTGACGTCAGTAACAATAGGTGATTTCGTCTCCCGAGTAGGGCAAGTAATCAATAATGCTGGAGATAATCAAGCATTCCTCGAAAGGCAACGCGTGTGACATGCGCCACACTTCTACGAACGAGTGCTCTTCACCGCATGTAGGTATAGGGTATAGGCGGCGACAAAGCTGTTCGTGTAGATGCAAACAGGACGGGGAGGAGGACACAGTAGGTATCTCGTATCCAAAATTCTTTCTAGGGTAATTTTTACGTAAAAAGTACCTTTGAAGTGAATAAATATAAATTAGATATCTATCCAGTATCTAACTAAATGATTGGAGCACGCTTACAAAAAAAAACTCAATCAATTTATAGAAACTGTCGCAGGTTGGTAATAGGGTATGTGCATTCAGAATTCGCATGTAATGGAAACAGCTTGTAACCTATTTCATATCAAAATCGTCGGAAAATTACATCAATAACTTCGTGAAAGGTTAAAACAAATTGGTATAACATTTCAATTTCATTGACGACACGATAAAATCGAACCAATAAAGTAAAATTGAGCTCGTTTTTGTGATTGCATAAGTCTTTCATCGTTGTTACGCTGGCAGGACATGTGAATGACCTACATAATTAATTAAACTTTTGTCGTTGAGTGTCCGTCGTGTATACTCGTGGACAGATGTCGTGCACGTGTGTCTGTGTGGGTGCACCGAACGTCGCCATATTTCGACAAATAATGGTTCGGATCATAAACTTATGAGCTTTTGGTGTGCTGCTTTAAATGTCCCCTTTAAAATTTGGCGCCATGTTTTATTTATGTTTCAGTGGCAGAGCAGACAAATGTTTGGATTCCAAGTTCCACCATGAGCTGTCAGTGTCAAGATTCCATAGCTATTATGACACTGATAAATCTTTGAACCCGGTTCAGATGTGCTGAACGCGTTCAGTTTTATTTTGTAAATTCTTCCTAATTCGGTAAATGTTGAATCTTATCAATTAATTAAAACGTATACCACGTATACCACTACTGGAACAACTTTAGAGAAGCTAATAAAAGGCGGTTAAACTATTTTACCTTATCAGAAACCGCACACATTATTTTTACGGCAAGTAATAAATTAAACGCTATGTAAACGGATAACAAAGTTAATGGTCTTACTCGTGCACTTAATCGATTCTGCGTTGGTGGAGCTTTTTCCTTAAAGCAGTTTTTAGATCTGATCTAAAAATAGGTTGAACCGAACGAGAATAAGCTCTCCTTTGATCTCTGTGGGGACCGATAGTGCAGTTACGGATTTCTTCGTCGAATCAATAATAATTTATGAATTTATTTTCCATAAGATGCCTCTCTTGATGTGACTAAATTAATTACGGAATGCTCTTTCAGTTACGAAAAAGTGTAAAAATGTAAAGGCACGTGTAGTATTTATTTTTGAGGCGATTATGTTATATTTACCAAAAAATATCTAGTGGACTTTAGATTCCTGGCCTGACATTGTCATTTTTGTTTTCGATTAAAAAATTTGTTCTTCAACCAAATAAAGGTTTTCCTATTTTTTATTCCAATTTCCTTAATTTTGTCACTCAACGTGTCAACTGTCTAAAACTACCGTCATATTTTATAAACCCACTAGCTGATGCCCGCGGCTTCGCCCGCCCGTAAATTATTAACTAAAACGTTTCTCTTGAATCACTCTATCTTTTAAAAAAACCCACATCAAAATCCGTTACCTACGTAGTTTTAAAGATCTAAGCATACATAGGGACATAGGGACAGACAGACGCGGGCGACTTTGTTTTACAATATGTAGTGAAAGTGATACTAATAAATTGCTTATTTTTTGCTACAAGCCCGAGTTTCCAAACCACTGCAATTCTTGAAATACAGAATCAATACTGCGAACACCGAGAGTAGGAGACAATGAATTTCGACAAAGTTCCAGAAAAACAATTTAAATGTCTTGGATCCTGCAAAGAAAATAATCAGAAAAGAATAGCGGTGGAGTAAGAAAATCATAATTAATATAAGTATTGCTATTTGTTTGCTAATGAAAATCATAATAGTATATTATTAACAGATGACAGAATTTAATAGCCGAGTTTGAAACCCAATTAATGAATCCTATAAAAAAAAATCTGCACTGATCAATCAGAGAGAAAAAGATTGTTTTGTGTGCAATAAAGAATAAGAATTGTTGGGTATTGCTTATTTTACAATAAAATTAACGTAAAACGTACACTTATACGTACGTACGTGTAATACATATAATATCTAAGATCACAAATTGATCAAACAATAGGCGAGAAGACAAAAAAAAACTAATCTAATAATAGTCCGTCAGATTATCAAAAAATATTTGACCCGTGTTTTTTCTTTTATTACGTAAACCAAAATTGACGAAGATATGACGCTTTTAAAATTCTCACTACGTCACGCCTTGGTATAATTTTTTAGCTACTTCTGACGTCACGAGCCCCCACTCCCGAGTTTTGATGCGTTTTATCTTTGTCAATATTCATTGATTTACAAAAACAAAAGATACGTGTCCATTAATTTCCAATATTCTAACTGACGGACATAATAGATTTGCAATTTTTGATACTGTCGTCAAGCCTAATATAGGCATGATTAAGTTCTTTTATTAAGTTCAACTGTATACCTACCTAAGCGTTGTCTAATGATGTTAAAATACAAGCCACATTAGATAAAATCTTCATCATTATACTAAATACACTACACAAACATCACTGCGATCTCCAATCCGCCTGCCAAGCGTGGAGATTACGGCAAATTCCTCCCATCATGGGAGAGGCTTATGTCCAGCAGTGGACGTTATGGGCTGTTGTAGTAGTATACTAAATACCTATCATTTATCTTGACTACCCTGCCCACGTCCCACGTGGATCTACTATAATTATATCTTAATAAATTGATGAATTCTTAGAGACGCTTTTTAAGTAGCAGTACTAGGCGTTTGGTTTACTTACATCTTGCGTCTGAGTGTTCCATTCATTTATTTGTTAAAAAGACAACACATGCTATCAGGCATGTAAACTTACAAAGTAATTCTACATGATTCGCATTCATATAGTTAAACCATTCAAACGTTAGTCTTGTATTTACGTATAAATATGAACACCATTAGAATACATTAATACATTTTTATAGTCTTGTGTATAGAGAAGATCTTATCGATCGTAGACAACGATTTCTGATAAACAACCTTCGCAGTGCTTCGTACAAACAGGAATGTCCGAGTAAATTTTTAAAAAGCATTTCGGAGAATAATTCCAGATTGAATTTCCCAAATGAAACAAATGCGCAGTTAGTTCACTTTCAACACTTTAATAGCTGAACGATCTCGGGAAAACCATGTTTTTGTTTACACAACGTCCAATCCGCTAATTTTATCTTGACGATCGCTCGAAAGAAAGACGAAAGTATACATTTTACACGGCCGACGGATTTTTCTCAGAAACTGTGTCGGCAACCACACCCGGTTTAAGACTTCTAGTTATCTACAGCAGCTGTCAAACTTGTCTAGTTTATTAACCTAACTTTTATGTGGACTTACTGTTTACCAAGGAATAAAGCAAATTCCTTGGTAAACAGTCAAATAAAGCATCTGGAATTAATTTTAGAATGGCCCTGGATTTTATACCAGAGACGGACATAATTATTGTCATGGAGTTTTTCCACGAGGAAATTCTTACTGGCTTAAAGGCGTTATAAGTACGTGTGAACACCTCTGTCGAAATTGTTGGGGAAAATTAGCAATGTTATGTTATTTCAGTTAATACGTTTTCCTGTTTATTAATACAACATTGTGTTATATAACTTATTAGTAATGTTTATCTATAGATTACTACAAAATACTAAAACTGAGTAAAGAAATATGCTATATACTCCAGTCGATTTCCTGTTTTGGTTATAGAAACAAAAGTATGTCAGCTTCTTATCTTCGTGGAAGTCGTAAAAGTTGTAAGAGAAAGGAAAATTCAGTTTGAAACGCAGCGGCGCGCGACTGCGATAAGCTAGCAATATTCTTAGAACGTGTCTAGAATGTATATAAATGTATGTGACATATGTATGTACCTATGTATGTCTTTATTCTTCTCAACGTATTTCTTTAAATTGGTATTATGGTCACTAACTCTATCATTAAGACTTTAAACGGGAGATTTATCATTTTTATTATTTGTAACACAACAACTGGCGAAATGTTTGTGTACCTTTATCTTATTTTATTTTTATTCGTATTAATTTCCCGATATTTAAGTGTCTCAGATCCTGCGTTCGCTGTACAACTTTACGCTGGAAAAGCCAGGTGTTTATAAAATAGACTGTAGTTGCTGCAATCAGAATCGAACCACTGGATTGAGCTACATATCCCACAGGTCGTCTCGACAGAACGCTACTATATACCTAGACAGACTGGTAAGAAAATCAACTGAGATTGCCAAAAATAAGACTAACAATAACTGTCAATAACTTCAACCGGGAGGATCGGCTTTAATTGTCAAGAGCCTGGAACAACAGGATTCCAATTTCAATTCAATTGTGTATAAACCGAAAACGAACCAAAAAAATCGGGTGGGGCTGTGTCGGTGCACACGGCCGTTGGTTATAACGTGAAACGTCTATATTTGTGCCTACTCTCACATCGGTTTTGTTTGCCACAAATGGTATGAATTGTTACTAGAAGATGATAAGGAATCGGGTTGGACTACAGTTCGAAACAAAAAAATTGTCAGTACAATTCAAACGGCTTAAGATAATAAAGCGCTTGCAGCGGAGCACCAAGCATGCGGCGTCTAGCGGTGCCAAATAGAAAAGCGATGGAATTCTTAAAGCACTGAGAAGCGGTGTAATGCGGCTGACATTGACATTTTTGTCAGAACCTACAATTCAAACGGCTTAAGAAAATAAATAGATGGAAGCAGTGTAATGCGGCTCGTTAAAACTTCGCGACCCAAAGGTCGTAAGCGCCGTGGAATACGCGTCACTTACGCGTTTTGGCCAACACATCAATTCATCTACCAATCTGTCTGGTGGCCTGCCAACACTTCTACCGTCCTTCGGCAATCAGTGAGGGCTTCTATCTTTTTTTAGGCCTCTATCTGCCATCACCACGTCTAGTGTCCAAGTGTCTTCACCTCAATTTCAGAGCTACTTCCCCATTCAGAGAAATCCTGAATTACTTCCCAATCTTAATAATACTTATCAAGTTTGCAAATCTGTTTTACTCCCGGGCGGGTAGTTGTGTAAGTATGTTCGAGCCTCGAACAATCTCGAAAATCTCGATTCGAGAGTCAAGAAAACAAAATCAAACTAAAACAATAACAAACTTGAATAAGTAGATACTATTTATTCAAGTCATTCATTCACTTTGACTGTAGTATTATCCTAATAGAAGTAATAGAGAAGGTACCTAGGTAATATCCTCAAAGCAAAGCAACTGGTATAAACCTGATTATCTATTAATCCATTTAGAATTGATTGATAGAACTGTGCATGCATAATCAAACCATCTACATAATAGGGTAAATGACAATAAAATCTAATTACTTGGTCAGATAGATTTGTCCCCACGTGTGTGCGGATGCGGGGCAAGTCGGTGGTAGACATCTCGTTCGCTAGCCCCGCTCTGTCGCTGCGTGTCATTGACTGGCGTGTCATGGAGGGGGTGGAGACCTATTCCGACCACCGGTACATCCGGTTCGACGTCTCCACCCAGACCTCAAGCGCGCCGGTCCAACAGGCCCCGAGTGGTCCGCGTTGGGCGCTAAAGCCAGGCAGGCATCGCAGGCTCCGCATCCGCCCACCGGATGCGGCAGTCATTGAGGCGGAGCTATATGAGGGGTACAGAGCAGCGAAGACCGCCCTCCGCGAAGCTGTCCTGCGGGCCAGGGATCAGGCCCGCGAGGAATTGCTGGGGACTCTCGACAGAGATCCGTGGGGGCGACCTTACAAGATGGTGCGGGATAAACTCCGCACCTAGGCCTCCCCACTGACGCAGAGTCTCCGGCCTGAGCTCGTGGAGGACGTAGTGAGCACTCTGTTCCCTACGCGGGGGGAAAATCCCCCCCCGCCTATGGCTCCGCCACCTGCGGTGCTGGAAGCGGACCACCAGGACGACGACGACGACACTCCGGTAGTGACTGGGGTAGACCTGAGAGTGGCGGTACGCAGGCTCAGTGCCAAAAATACCGCCCCGGGACCCGAAGGCTTGCCTGGCAAAGCCTGGGTCCTGGCCTCGGAGGCTCTCGGGCCCCGACTGGAGGGGCTTTTAAGCGCATGCTTGGAGAGAGGCCAGTTCCCGCTTCGTTGGAAGACGGGGAAGCTGGTCCTCATTCGGAAGCCGGGGCGCCCTGCGGACTCTCCGTCCGCATACCGGCCCATAGTGTTGCTCGACGAGGTGGGCAAGCTCTTTGAAAGAGTCATTGCAAACCGCCTCGCCGAGCACCTTGCGGGGACGGGGCCGGATCTTGCGGAACACCAGTTTGGTTTCCGCAAGGGGCGCTCTACGGTGGACGCCATCATGCGCGTGAGAGCCCTCACGACCGACGGGGGATGCAGTGTCCCGGGGTGGGGTTGTCTTGGCGGTGTCTCTCGACATCGCCAATGCCTTCAACACCATGCCCTGGAGCTTTATTAGGGAGGCACTCCGGTATCACCGGGTGCCGACCTACCTTCGTCGTGTGGTCGGGGACTACCTGACGGATAGAGCCGTCATCTACCCCGGTCGCAGCGGAGAATGTAACCAGCGAGAGATGTCGTGTGGTGTTCCGCAGGGATCGGTCCTAGGGCCGTCCTTGTGGAACATCGGTTACGACTGGGTGCTGCGCGCCGACCTCCCTAGCGGCGTCAGCGTGGTTTGCTATGCAGACGACACGCTGGTGCTGGCACAGGGGGGGTCGCACGAGGCGGCGGCCGAAATCATGACACGCGGGGTTGCGATAGTCGTTGAGAGGATCCGGCAACTGGGTCTCGAGGTGGCATTGCACAAGTCCGAGGCCATGTGCTTTCATGGGGCTCGGAATGCGCCACCTCCGGGATCCTTACTGACGGTAGGAGGGGTATCCATCGGTGTCGAGTCGACTTTGAAGTACCTAGGACTCGTCCTCGACAGCCGGTGGAACTTCGTGGAGCACTTCCGACGTTTGGCCCCCAAACTGGAACGGACTGGGGCTGCCTTCAGGCGGCTCCTGCCCAACCTGGGGGGGCCGAACGCCTCCTGCCGGAGGCTCTACGCGGGAGTCGTGCGGTCCATGGCCCTTTACGGGGCCCCGGTGTGGGCGCGTTCCTTGAGGCTGCGTGCAGGCCACTACCTGAACGCGCCCCAAAAGGTGGTAGCCGTAAGGCTGGCCCGTGGGTACCGCACGATCGCCCGCGAGGCAGCGTGCCTCCTTGCCGGATTGCCGCCATGGGATCTGGAGGCGATAAACCTCGCGCGCCTGCATGAATGGCGCGCGGAGGCGCTTCGCCGGGGGGAAACTCCGCTGCCGCGACATATGTCGCTCAGCGGACAGACTTCTGGCGGGATCTCATGGCGACATGGAGAGAGCGACTGTCGCAACCCCGTGCAGGGCACGCCACGACAGTGGCGATAAGTCCCCTCTTTGAGGAGTGGCTGGAGAGACGCCACGGCGTCCTCACCTTCCGCCTGACGCAGGTCCTCACCGGACACGGTGTTTTCGGGATTTTCCTGCACCGAATCGGGCGGGAGGAAACGCCCGGGTGTTTCCACTGCGAGGATCGACCGGAGGACACGGTGGAGTACACGGTGGAGGTGTGCCCCGCGTGGGCGGAGCACCGCCGTGTCCTCGAAGCGGCGATTGGCGGCGGCGACCTCTCGCGTCCGGCCCTGGTGCAAGCCATGGTCCGGAGCGAGACGGAATGAGACGCCGTCACCTCCTTCTGCGAAGCAGTAATGCTAGAGAAGGAGGTGGCGGAACGTGAGAGGGAGAGAGCCTCACAGCGTCCCGGCCGCCGCGGGAGACGCCCCGGGCGTCGGGGGCCACCACGTGGCCCCCGACAGATACTGCAGTTTTACTGACAGATAGCTGATGTTTTATAGAAAGTTCATTCTAGATAAAGAATTAGGGTTCCGTGCAAAAAAAAACCCTTGAAATTGACAAAATCCGATTTAAATAAGGAAGAAATTTTTAAAAATAATTTCACATGGACTCGTCTTATTTAGGTACTAGCTGTTGCCCTTAACCTTTTAAGGGCAACAGCTAGTACCTAAATAAGACGAGTTTACATATATATGCCTGTGTATTTCCCTGCCTATACATGTACAAAGGTATAGGTACGTAATTCGTGATTGGAAAGACCCAACTTCACGGATGGTGAATCCCGGTCGCTTAGCATTGTTTACAGAACGTGCGGATTGTCTAACTAGCTAACATAAACTCGGGGAATTCGGATTTTATATCGACAGCACGTGTCGCTTGGCATATAGCCAAATACCAAGCTAGGTATGTAATATTTTAGGAAAAACGCACCCGCGTTCACGTAGCATGGTCCCGTGTCAGTACTGCAAAATGCCACTATGTACTCGTATCTGTAATACCATAAAGGTCCCTTAGAAGTACGATGTTGATGTACGAAGCTCTATTTAACCTTTAAAGGGAACCTTTAGTGAGAACTCTCGACGGAAATATCATAACATAACATTCATTTATTTTCAGGCAACTTTGGCCCGTAGATATACATTCAGTCAAAAAAGTATCGGGAATGGATGATTTGTTTATGGTTCCAAATTCAAATTTTTGTTTTTTTGTAGTTGTTAGATTGGCACAACTGTTTTCCATTTTGGCGCGGAGTTTGAGTTGCATCTGTTATTTATATTAAATACAGTGCTGGTTTTAGTAATATCGTATATAGTGTGTATTGCGAATTTCATAATGGACAAAAATATCGAACAAAGAGTTTGTCTTAAATTTTGCATCGCCAATGGAATTTCGTGTTCGGAGTCACTGAAAATGTTACAGAAGGCTTACGGTGAATCGACTTTATCAAAAACTCGTGCTTATGAGTGGTTCAAAGCGTTCAAAAGCGGTCGAGATGTGATGGAAGATTTGCCTCGCTCTGGTAGGCCGTCAACGTCTGCAACTGAAGTTAACATCGCAAAAGTGAAGAAAATAGTGACTGAAAATCCCCATTCAACTCTGAGAGAGATAGCCGCCGAACTTTCTGTATCTCACGAGTCGATCCGTACCATTTTAACTAATCATTTGGGTATGAAACATGTTGCTGCTCGGCTAGTCCCAAAAGATCTGAATTTTCTCCAAAAACTCAATCGCATGAAAGTCGCTGAGGACATGCTAGAACGAGTCAGTTCGGACCCAACATTCATGAAACGCATTGTTACTGGTGACGAGACGTGGGTTTACGAGTTTGACATGCAAACTAGTCAACAAGCTTCGGAGTGGCGCCTTCCAACTGAACCGAAACCGAAAAAACCACGCCAAAGTCGATCAAAAGTCAAAGTCATGTTGACTGTTTTCTTTGACTATCGCGGTGTTGTGCACTCTGAATTCTTACCGGAAGGTCTAACGGTAAATAAAGAATATTATTTGAGCGTTATGCGGCGTTTAAGAGAGCAAATTCGACGAAAAATGCCAGATTTGTGGAAAGAAAATTCTTGGATTTTGCACCACGACAATGCGCCTTCGCACAAGGCTATCATTGTGAACGAATTTTTGACCAAACACTCAACAAATACCATCCAGCAACCACCATATTCACCAGATATGGCTCCTGCTGACTTTTTTCTTTTTCCTAAACTCAAATTACCACTTCGTGGCACCCGTTTTCAATCGATAGAAGACATAAAGGAGAATTCGCGGCGAGAACTGAACTCAATTCCGGAAGCAGCGTTTAAAAAATGTTTTGATGAATGGATTATTCGTTGGCGCAAGTGTATCGTTTCTAAAGGAGCATACTTTGAAGGTGATAAAATAAATTTGGATGAATAACAGACATTTTGTGTATTATTGATCTTTTCCCGGTACTTTCTTGACAGAGTAGTATATATACCTTACAGACTAACATATAAAGGGTGTAAAACACCTCTTAACGAAGCCGAAAGGCACTTGTTCTGCCCGTCATTGCGATCATTTTTTTGTTCTACACCATACCTGGGAACCTTCTAGTTACGGAGATATTAGGGGTCAAAGTTCCAACTTTTTGACAACTTTTTTTTTTAATACAAGTTTTTAATGTAAGATTTTTACTTTAAACACCTCCACGACCCCATACTATTCAATTCATCCATCAGCACAATGTTTTGAGTACGTTACATTGAGTTCTACTACAAAACATGATTTTTCACCCCAAAAAAAAAAGTCGTTTCCCAGCAATAATTTTTGCGTAAAGTTACTTAGTTTGATGTACAGAATGCTTGGTTAACGGCTTCGTGATGAGGTCTTTTACACCCTGTATACATGAAATAGGTATAAGTACCACTTCAATTCACGTGAACGTTGAAGTAGTACCTTATTGAGTGCGCAAAAAAGGAACGTAAACACATAATAGGTATCTTAAGTAAACACAAGCAATGGCTGCCTTCCTGAAATCTGAAAATAAACAAACGATAAATTAAAAACAAAAGATTAAAGCCTATGCGCAATTAATATTAATCTTTCCACATAAATCTACGAGACACTTTAGCCATTTGATTGTTTCATGGTTTCGCGAAAAGCTGTTATCACAATACTACGAATTTGTAGATACTGAAGTATTTTAACACATTGTTTGATTAGTTATACTGAATTTGGCGCCGGCGCGGTATCAAAGCGATAGCACATTCGTTAAAAAGTCATTATCTCTAAGTTATCATAATTAATCTGATGATATTTGAGTCATAGGATGTGTCATGATTGTGTTATGGATCCCCCCGGTGTAAAATAACATCGGTTTCATGCGATTTGCCTTATAAATACTTAGTCAAATTGTAAAGCAATTAATGATACATACAATGCATTATCAATGCCTAATCTATTAAAATATATTTTAATGAATAACGAGGTCAGGTGAAACACGTGAAAATCGTACTCGCTTCCCACAATAATGAAAAATCAACTGAAACAAAGAGAACAGAAACAAATAGGTCGACGGTTTACGAACTACGAGTACTTTGGTCCTATTTTATTAATGAATCGATGGACGTTGAAATGTTATGTAACCTGGTTTCATTGTATTCTTTCAATATTTATTTCAATGTTGGGGTGGATCTTGTGTTTTATTAAAGATCCTGAAAGATTAACCGGTGTTCTGGAAACGTCGACACGGGCGGGTCGGATTATAAGAGCACGGCTGAGTTAATAATGCTTTTAGCGCACGTCGAGAAAGGCTAAATAATTTCAGAAGGAGCTAGATAAATATAATGCACTTTGCTTAGACCACTAAACCACAGAAAATCGGTTAAAAGTTTTGTTAAAATTACAGTGTTATCTTTCGATAAGCAAAGACGAACTGAACTCTAATATGCAGTTTACAACCAAGAGTCACGCTAAATCCTTGTAACTATTACAATTCTCAAAATCCAGCCGAGCTCTGTTATTGTTTCTCGTTATTTACATTTATGTAAATAGGCTTAGATTAGATAATGTGGCTCAACTAATTACATCGTAACATGCATAGTACAATAGTATACGATGTTATCGTTTCGATGAATTTCGAAATCAATAAATGCCTTCGCTACTGCTAGCAGGAAAAGATAAATGGTTTTTATTTTACCTGGGAAACAGTAGTCCTTATCAATGTCATGTAATCTGATTTAGTGATTGGATTGCCCTAGTGGCGATGTCTTTTTATGTGTAGGATTAGTCAGGTACGGTACGGGAGAGATAATTCAATAAAGGATGTAAAAAATCTCTTAACGAAGCCGAAAGGCACTTGTTCTTCCCGTCATTGCGATCATTTTTTGTACTACACCATACCTGGGCACCTTCCAGTTACGGAGATATTGGGGGTCAAAGTTCCAACTTTTTGACAAGTTTTTTTTTTAATACAAGTTTTTAATGTAAGATTTTTACTTTAAACACTACCACCCCGTACTATTCAATCCATCCATCAGCACAATGTTTTGAGTGCGTTACACTGAGTTCTATCTCAAAACATGATTTTTCACCCCAAAAAAAAAGTCGTTTCCCAGCAATAATTTTTGCGTAAAGTTACTTAGTTTGATGTACAGAATGCTTGGTTGACGGCTTCGTGATGAGGTAGTTTACACCCTGTATGTCTATGTATAGCGGACACAACTCGGCGGATATTCTCGCTAACCGTGCTCAACGCAAACGCTAGTTTTCCATCCACCTCAGTTTTTTTTTTATGGTGTTACAGTTTAACTTGCTTACAACCCTTGAGTTGAATTACGGATGCAAAATTACGCCGCTGGTTTCGCTCAGATTCTGCCTGAAGCGTACTCCCCTTGTCTTTTTTTTGTTTTGTTTCTACTCAAGCCAGATTATCCAACAGCAATGTTGTAAGCGGGAGTTCCCTGGCGTCTGGCGTGTTTCGTCATAGTGAATAAAACACCAGGGAATTTTATTTATGCGATAGTTTTGAAAAGGTTAAAGTTCATTATTCCATAAATGTGTTGTTGTTATTTGATCACCGTCGTCCGCGATTAATTTGCAATGTTCACACTATCTATGGATAATTTGAATTGTATTAATGTACTGTGATATTCATGTCGCTTTTTCAAAGACCTACCCCACGTAAATTGAACGTGATGTTATTTATGTTTAATTAAAACTTTATGCGAGGCAGGTATACAGGGTATCCCTCTAATTAATGAACTTTTCCTTTTGTTTTTAACTGAACCTTAGGGCGTTAATTAGTTGGGTAAAAGTGCCTACAGACTGCTAATCAACTGTTTCTGTATTCAACAAGTAACCGGCGTGTGTGGCTGGTTCAGGGAAAAAATCATTTAATATGCTAGTCTATCTTGGAAATTTTTGCCTACCTTAACCTTTTTGTCGTTACATAGGTGTTTTGAAAAGTGTCGTATTGTCAAAGACGCATAAAACAAAGGTCATAGAAACAAGTTTTAAATTTAACTCACTGGCATTTGTTGGTAATGTGACGTACCCGACATGAATGTAATACAATAAAACCTTTTTTATTAGGGCTCCGTACATCAGGCAGGAAAACCTTTCGTGTGAATTTAATTCACATGAAAAATTCAAATTCGTTATTTCATTTTTTTTTTTTTTTTTAAATTATTATTATTATTATTATTATTAATTCTAGTGAAACTGAACGTCTGTATACTGCACACCTTATCCTCATTCAAGAGTCAGTGTGAATATTTTCTACAGCTCTAGTTTGTTGGTGAAATTCGCCATTAGTTTGATACTTTTATCCACACTGTTTGATGAAGAGCTCGTAGCTAAATAATAATAGCCGCTCGGGTCGATCCGTAGGTTAAGCCGTGCTTACCTAGGTTGGTCTGTGGATGGGTGACCACCCATCACATACCGAGTTTCCTCCGTGCCTTGGAAAGCACGTTGAGTCGTTGGTCCCGGCTGTCATTCGTAGATCTTTGACAGTCGTTAGGTAGTCAGAGGCCCAAAAGTCTGAGAACTAGTCTTACCAAGGGGTATCGTAATACCCGGTACTAACTGGGTTGTGGAAATCAGATAGGCAGTCGCTCCATGTAAAATACTGGTATTCAGCTGCATCCGGTAAAACTGGAAGCCGACCCCAACGTAGTTGGGGAAATGCTACGGAGATGATGACTGTTTGATGAAGACTCATCTTTATCTTCCTGTCCTTATCCCATGTTACTTGGGGTCGGCGCAACACGTTTTGTTCTTCCATTCTCCCCTGTCACCCGTCACGGCATCATTTACTCCTTTTTCCTTCATATCAATTTACGAAGACTTTATCGTATTACCCAGTACTAACTGGGTTGTGCTTGTGGAGGTCAGACAGGCCTCTTCTTGTAAAATACTGGTATTCAACTGTAACTGGTTAGACTGGCATCCGACCCCAAAATAGTTATAGGATGACTGTTATTCGAAGGCCTCTTCACTTCTGTTTGCTGTTGAAGTCAAATCCCCCATCACATCAGCTGACTGTAGTTAATCTGGATGATATTCTCATTAATTTGGCAATCATTCAGAAATTAATGTTGCCATTCGACATAGTGGCTTGGCCAATCCATTAGTCATGATTAAATTGTCTTTCCTTACGGCAATCTGTACCTACCATTTATTACTATACTCTATGGTACCTACGTTCTATGCAATATTAGTTATTTAATCTTAGATCAAAATTGTTGATCGTTTCGTGGTTTGTTGACAGTTTTCATATCAGAGGTGGAAAACAAATTGCTTTTCAACATAATAATGTCGGGTAAATTTACATTATATTTTCATAAAATTGAAATGTGTACCTTTTGCCTACATTTCGAATTCCGCGTAATGGTATATTTTAATTACGTTTATTATTTATATCATTTCCAATGAATTTTGTATTATTTGCCCGTTTGTGAATACTACAATTCTGTTTATCGATACATAATGAATATAGATGGCTTTTAAACTGTATTGTTTTGAAATTCAAAATGAAGCCATCGTTTTTGTTTGGTTTGGGTTAAGTTTCTATCTTATAATAGTTTAGGCTGTTTTGAACCAATCGAGTGGATCTTAGGTAGAAAATAATTGTCACAGATAGCGTAACAAGTCTTTAACACTACATGGAGCTTCGACAAGACACAGGCTTCCTCTATGTGAGAGGATGTGGGCCATGATCCACCACGCTGGCCCAGTGCGGATGTCGACGTATTTTTCTAGGACATAATTATTCATTAATTGGATTGATGAATCTAGGACGTATTGTCGGTTTCCTCAAGATGATTCCCTTAGCCAGTTTATAATACAGCTTGTTTGTTTTAGTATCCATCATTACAGACAATGGAACCGTCGGCGTTTGACTGACGTGACGGCGGCTGTGGTGGCTCCAATTTATTTAATTAATTCGTTGTAGACATTGATCGAATATAAATAGACCAGAAGAGCAAGTTAATAATTTATTGAGAGGCCCGTTGTTCGGCTGTACAGTTTGTTAATTAAAATAACTCATGTTGTACACATATTTATTACAAAATGGTGGACTTATCGCGTATTTTTTAATTGTTATTGTGATACATACTAGTTTGTTATTTCTTTTGTGGCTGCCGCGTTGGCTTAACTGCGACTTGGGCTCGATTCAATATTGGGTTTTGCCATCAGGAATTAGAATGTCAATAGGCTCGCCCGTATTTAGGTATATGTAGAAATATCGATCTTTCCCTAACCTTTCGGGGATAACAAGCGTGATGTTATTTTTGTGCAAATTTCCAAGTAAAACATAGTGATGTTCTATCCTTTCGAAGAAATTCACGAAGTTCGCCGAATAGGTCCTCATTGGAACGAATACTCGAGTCCCAATTACAGTGAGTGGCTGAAGCTGGAGATTGCATGCAGCAAGTCTCCGATTTTTCGAAAGGAGCGGTTTGGTTAAAATGAGAAAAGCAAAGTGTAGACAAATTGAAACTTCTGGTCAATTCCGGTAAAACAATCAAAAGATAAAATCAATCCACGCTGTCGCGCTGTTGGGAGTTGTAAGCAGGTGAGACGGTAAGTCGTTATATTTGTAAAAAATTCATGGTATGTACCAATAAAGTACTTAATAACCTTAGGTTTCCTTTGAAATAAATGATATTATTTTACATAAAAAAATCACAAGAGATACCTAGGTATACTGGTAAAGTGTAGTAATTGAACCTAGACCTACCAGTTAAAACGTGACAAATTCAACGTTATACGAGTGATACAGTAAATGAAAACAACGATATTTTTAATTACATTGTAATAATGCTGTTTTTGTAGTAGGTATTCGACAGCCATATTGTGGTACAAAATATAGGTAGATAGGTAGGTACACGTATATTTACCTCTTGTTTGTTATGAACACTTACCCAGTAGATTGCAGATTTGGCGGGGTTCGCGTAACTGAATTTTGGACTAAACATACATATTTGAAGTTTTTGCGGTCGCGTCGTAAAGAATTTTGGAAAGTAAATATTTTCATTACAGAATTCGATCTCGAGTTTTCCTAAATCTTTCGTCGGCTTGCTGTTTTATTGAATAACAGTTCAGATGGAGTATCATCATCTGCTTAGCCTTTTCCCAAATTCATTGGGGTCGGCTTACAGATTTCTTCAGTTAGATAGAGTACCTATAGTAAAAATAGCGGGTTGTCTAGATATCATCATCATTTCAGCCGAAAGACGTCCACTGCTGGACATAGGCCTCCTCCAACTGTCGCCATATTGACCAGTCCCGTGCGACTCGCATCCAGCGGATTCCTGCAACCTTCACCAGGTCATCGGTCCACCTAGTGGGAGGCCTTCCAACGCAACGTCTTCCGGTTCGCGGTCGCCACTCCAGAACTTTTCGGCCCCATCGGCCATCCGTTCTGCGAACAATGTGTGTGCCCACTGCCACGAGCGTAATCCTAAAATCAATTCTTCAGTTGGTTTGGAAGCACGAAACCTAGTTCTTTTATTTTGATGATTATAATTCTGTAACTGCATACGTCTTACAGTCGCGAATAATATTTTAATCAACATACAACCTACCACTGTCCTGCAAATTGTAAAAAACGTAAGAAAATTTGAATTTCGCGGGCTACACTACACTGACGCTTTTACATTAAGGCCTTCGGATAAACAAACACTCTTAGAAAAGTGCTGCTCATCATTTTATAGACAAATACGCTATTATTGTAAGGGCAAATGCTAATGGACTGTCCATCAGGACCTGTCTCACCGAGTTTCACGGGGATATGAATCAGACGTGTGTAGGTTGCGTTGCCGCCGCTGATCCATTATACCCTTTCGAAATAGCATCAAAGCCAAAGGACTTAGTTAAGAGAAAAGGATCCAATCGACAACATGGCCAAAAATAACCCAACTGATCGAAACTATAAGCCACAATGCCACAAGTACAAAAATGTGGGTTGGTTATAAAAATTATAAACCTTGTTTTATGCTTGGATCTTTAAACTGGCTGATGCTGTTGTTTCTATGATCTGTGGGCTGATGATATTGATATTTAGCAATAGTTTGGTGCACAAGTTTTGGCCATGTTGTGGATTAGATCCTTTTCGCTGAACTACATTCAGTTTTATGTTCTGTTCTTCAAACTGTTATTGTAAAGTAATTGGAGCACGATGTTCGTGGATGTGACCATCGATAGCGGACGAAAAATCGATTAAGTGTGATCTTGAACAAATACTGAAGTAAGTACTTTGAACACGTCTAAATATACCTATGACTAACTAGTATAGAAACTATATAGAGGTTAAACTAGTTTCAAAAATGTAAGAGTATCTTGTTATCAAAGGCATTTATGTACCGCGCACCGAAGCGCACCGAAGCCGGTTTGTAACGCTATTATTTCGCATTCATTGTTTTTTTTAGAGCAATTATGCGATAAACAAACTTCAACGGCCTTGGTTTTCATTTCGATACGAATTTAAGTGCTCCACAGAAGTCGGAAAATAAAACACAAGAAACGTCAAAAAATGTTGTTGCTCTAATTTTCCTCCTCCTCGTCTACGTTTTTAGTACCTACCTACACATTTTGCAATACCCGCAAACAATTGAATGCTTCGTGTATCTAGAAAATTACAGGTAATAACGAGGTAATGCAGGCTCATAATGCATTTATAGGAAACCCATAGTTTCTATGAATGCATTACAAACAGTACGTTTTTTCGTGTCAGCTAATTTTCCGATGTTTTACTTCGATTGCTTCGAACCGCGGGGCATGGGCGTATCATAATCCCATTAATTGTTTACACCGAAGTGTTTTTACTAAATTTCTGAGAATTGGTGTAATTTGTCTCTTGCCGTGTTCCGTGTCCCCAATGACGGCCAATTACATGCCGATTAAAATAGCATTAACGAAATTACCGACGCGAGACGGACGGGCAGCTGCGGTGCGTCTGCGCAACTCTTGTGGACGCGTGTATTACGTTATGGTTTTTTAATAGTGACGACATATTACGGTATTTAGTGTAGTTCTCTAATGATTCAATGGTTACTTGGAATTATTTGTTTGTATGTTGTGGGGGCACGTGCACGTGCACTTCCCGTTATTGTTATTTCCTCTTTCAGGTGGGTTGTGACTAGGCTAGAGAAACTGCATGCAATAGTTTTTACGAAACAAAAATATAATTGCGTTAGTTTATATCTCAGATGTAGAACTTTAGTATCCCAGAAGGGTTAAGCAGACGTGTACCTAACAGTGCCTACACCCAAATTCTGACACTTACGTTTAAGATGTAATAGGGGGCGAGCCTATTGCCATCAACCGTACACAAATCCAGCCTCCGTGGCTATACTACTGAGAAAGTCCTGATGGATAATCCCAATAAACTTTGCCCGACCTGGGAATCGAAACCAGGACCTCATGCTCGCTCAGCTCAGGCATAACACATGTACCTATCCAAGTTCATTTAAATTTTTACTTTCTTTGACAACACAAGGAAATACAAAACAAAGCAGCACTGAAAACGAGCCAGAAATTATCCCGTATTAATTCAATCGCGTTACAAGCTACACTTAGCCACAGATAATATAATACTTCACTTAGCGAAGATTTTCTTGGAAAGTATCAATAACTTCGGAGTGCAGGGCCCCTTCACGCCTGAGTAACTAGGGGCTCGGCAGTGCAGGCGACCGGCACTAACCTGACGTTTCACGGTTCTACTTCAATGGATTACACCCTTCTGTTAACTTGAATGTCTAGCTGGTTTTGCCGTCACCCTTGGTTCAATACTCGTAGTAAATTGATGACTACTTCTCTACTATGAATGTTTGAGGAAGTTCCTAGAAGGTGGAACCAAAGGTTGGATTTGAGTCAGACCTCATTATGATTTATGATACTTGTAATTGCCATAGGTAGGTAACTGGAGAAGAAGGGAGTTTCGGGACGTTGATAAATTATGTTTATTTTGCAAATATAGGTTTTACAAACACTTTTACATGTATTTTTTTTAAATAACTAAATGGGGCCGGGGTTTCGTACTGACTACTCTGAGAAGAAACAGATTAAACAAATTCAAAGGTTATACCTAGAGATCTGTCTGGTTTGCTTGGTCAACTCACGCTATGCAGATTAGTGTCTGAGATGATCTTTTGAAGAAAGAACCACACAGATTTGAGATATTGAACCTTACGTTAGACTTTGTGTCATTTCCCTACCTACTGTCAATAAAGCCAATGAAATAAGTGTATGATTATGAAGTCACTGTTTCAATAAACGGGCGCGGTACCTGGACATGAACTGTTTTCTCTTGGCGTAAACTCTTGTTTTTTTAGAATAAAGTTTTCAAAATATGTAGGGAAATTGCTGGACTTTTTTGGAAAATATTTGTTTCATTTATGCGTGCTATCGTCGTGTTCACTTGCATTCAATACGGCTGCGAAAATACAAAAAACAAATAGGTACCGACCTATTTGTTTTTTGTATTTTCGCAGCCATCCAGTCACCGGCGTTGTTTGTTCACCATTCAGCGAGAAAACCGAGTTATTCTAAAAATAAATTCGTTTTCCAATGAATGGTCTCAATCAAGCCAGTGAGTGTGCAGTTGTGCAGTGTTATGAAAATTTTAATGAATAGATTTACTCAACCGATATAGATCGCTATACTCGTACATCGGGTAGCAGACTGATTTAACCATAGAAATATAAAAAAACGATTTAACGGTAATACTGAAAGCGTTTTATCCGATAAATTAATTGGCGCAATGCACACATGGCTATAAATAATTATAGAATAAGTCGTTTCATCTGATTGTTTTTCCTGTTGGGAAAATCATCACAGACAGAATCGTTTTATTTTCTACGGTGATTGCAATTTTGCAAGCACACAAGCGAAAACCTGAATCACATTTAAAACATAAAGGTTTTTTAAACACTTATTTCTTTATTTATCCAAGCCCTAAGAAGAGTAGCTAAATCCTTAAACAATGAAGTGCAAACGATAGTTGTCTTGCCACTTCAGGCAGTTTCCTATAAAGGGTGTAAAACACCTCTTAACGAAGCCGAAAGGTACTTGTTCTCCCCGTCATTGCGATAGTTTTTTTGGTATTTACCATACCTGGGAACCTTCTAGTTACGGAGATATTGGGGGTCAAAGTTCCAACTTTATGACAAGTTTTTTTTCAATACAAATTTTAATGTAAGATTATTACTTCTAAAACCTCCACGACCCCCGTACTATTCAAGCCATCCATCAGCACAATGTTTTGAGTGCGTTACATTGAGTTCTAACACAAAACATGATTTTTCACCCCAAAAAAAGAAGTCATTTCCCAGTAATAATTTTTGCGTAAAGTTACTTATTTTGATGTACAGAATGCTTGGTTGACAGCTTCGTGATGAGGTTGTTTACACCCTGCAAATAGTCTTTCTTTTTCGTATGGTTAGTGCCTAACCTGGCATCTGAGTTCTTATGCCGCCCATGACTTGGCTGTGTAACATATTTCTCGACGGCATGCGTCGAGAAATAGTGTTTCAGGCATGTTGGTTTGGTTTCCTCATGATGTTTTCCTTTACCGAAGCATGTGATAGTTATAAAATATATTTGCACATGAATCCGAAAAATCAGAGGTGCGCGTTTTGATTTTTGCTGAATTTCCTAGTTAAAACATAGAACATTCAATTGTAACGCGTCTTATTTACAGCGGAAGTAGATGCTACTATGTAATGGACCTTCGTACTTTTCCCCTGTTCATTCTGAGATGGTGTCATATCTCTACCGAGAATTCCGTTTGTCACGCCATCGTCATGGCGCAGGGCGGATTCCATAATTAATTCCACTAATATTATATAGGAGAAAATTGATTGTTTGTTTCCTCAGCGTTCTAGGAAACCTATGAACTAAGTACTTCTCAGATATAAAGAAAAAATAATAGACGGTTTCTTGAAATCACATCGACATAGTTACGAACGCGTGTCATGTTTGCACAATTTATATATTTAAAACAGGTTTTATGAGAAGAAAAAAATTTGAGACACTGAATTTCGTAATGTCAGTATGTTTATACGAGAAATTCTTGGGAATCACTTAACCGGCCGTATGTTTGATCTGGTAACGTTCCAATTGGGTCACAGCACTGACTGCTTCCATGCTGCATAGTTTAGTTACACACTTGTTATTGCGGAGTGTGTAATCAGAGAGCCTAGCACGAGCGAGCGGTGTTAACGTGACATAAATACGTCGATTTTAAAATTATCAAGTACTCGTTTCACAAATAACATGTTCATATTTTTTATAAACATAGGCATAATCACTAATCAGTCAATAATGTTCCCACTGCTGGGATACAGGCCTCTCTATGAGAGGGAATGGGCTATAATCCACTACGCGGGCCCAGTGCGGGTATGTAAAAAAAAAAAAATTAAAACATTTTATTTCAAAAAAAAAAAACACTACATTAATTTTGGTTAAACACACATCGCTTAATCTTAATTTTGAAAGATTATGTGCGAGTGAGGCGTCTCGCTTGTTTACATTAAAATATATGTTGTTATAAAAATTCTTTATAATATTGGTGTTGGTAGATGTCACATGTCTTCATTTTTTTTGGTTCTAAGACATGCCGGTTTCCCCACGATGTTTTCCTTCACCGTTTATGAATTTATTTATATCTATGGATCATACCGATTGTTCTTGTGCATGCAATGTAACTAAAATGCCATCTAGGATTAATTGTATTTTCATTTCAAAAGTCAAATCAAATCATTTATTTCTTTGCAAACATGTGTATTTGGTACATAGATGTTTTCTTAAAAAAAAAAATCTAACGCTGTAGAGATTTCAATGACCGGCCAAATTTTCAGAGATGGTTCAGGAAAATACTATCGATTCTATCGATAGTATTTTCGATATTGACGACACGGTTTGCGCAGTGGTTGAGCGATTGACTGCTGAGCTGCGTGTCGCGGGTTCGATCCCTGCACGGTACAAATATTTGTATGGCCTATAGATAGTTGTTCCGGGTCTGGCTGTTTGTGTATGTGAGTTTAAATGTTTGTAAACGCACCCACGATACAGGAGAAATTCCTAGTGTGGGGCAACGCTTTTTAAAAAAGAACATTTTTTTTTAAAATAAATTTTCATTCCTGTCCACCACTAAAAAGCGAAAGTGTGGATATTGCAACAGCACAATTCAGTTCAACAACCTAGATAGGTAGCATTTAGCACACACATACATTTGGTGGTTCTCGTACGCACACAAGTGCACTGATTCCCACTAGGTTTATGATTTAGGAACTTTTTAGGATATTTTCAAATGAATGCTATCATTTTATTTTATATTTTTCGACAATAATATATAAAATGTACTTTTGGTTTAATATCTAAATCTTAATTTTAACTTTTGACTGGTCATTGAAAACTAACCGTGTATAGTCGACGTAGGTATTTACCTACGCTACGTTTACGTTCCCTCTCCTATAGAGGAGGCCTGTGTCCCAGCAGTGGGAACATTAACAGGCTGATGATGATGATGATGATGATGACGTTCACGTCTACATCGCGCGCTCGTGTTAGGGCCTCTGTTGTAATAGGTATAATCCGCGTCCAGCCATTTCATCATGCCGGAGGTGAATCAATTGGTCTGTCTGTATCAATATTATTTAGTGGCTTCAGCTTCAGGTGTCAGATATCGTGGGATTAGATTGTTGATAGGATGCACCCGTAGGAGTTTAACTTTGCAGGTAGGTACCTACATATCTACTGAAATTCTGATTATTGTATAATAAACCTACACAATGTAATTGCCGTGTTTACTGGTGTGTGCCATTATTATTGCCCAGTTGTGTGATAATCAATTGCAAACGTTTATTGTACTTGTAGGGAACTTTGGTATATTTGATAGAGGTTGTGTGTTAGTATATATAGTTATAGTTAGCATATTATTTATGAAGCTACTACCATCTGTCAAATTTCTATAAAAGATTTTCTACTGTTTCGCTAAAGCATTAGGTTCAAGGTTGATTGGGAAAATTTGACAGTTTTGGTTGGCTTGATGGGCGGCCAGCACTCTGTCTGTACTCTGTCTTTACTTTTATAATTGTGTTGAAGTTGACGATCTCTTCGTCAAACTTGACGTCACAATGCGATGTTCGACAAATATTGTTATTTGTGGTTTGGTTCATCGACTTATCTTTTAATCGGCGCGTCCGACGAATATGGACCGGAATATTTGTCGCTAAATGAGTTAATCAGTATGACTCAGTTTCCTATAAGGGTTCCGTATTCATTTTTTGTACGGAATCCTAAAAAAAAAAACAAATTACTGAACCAATTTTGATTAAATTTTTATGGGACCAATCGGGAAGTACTTATATTCTTTCACTTAAAAGAAAAATGTCAAATGGGTTCATAAACGACAGAGTTATGAGGTAACTAACAAACATACACCGAACTGAGAATCTCCTCCTTTCTTGGAGTCCTTTAAAAAGTGCTTTCGAGGGCTTAGAATCATTGTTGCAGAATCGTACCTATCAATTATAACAAACGTTTTAAATGGATTACTCCATTCCACTCAACAATCAGTTATTTAACAATCAACGTGATGGAAACAGTAAAGCCGTGTTCATAACACGATAAATAGTGGTGTCGATTCTGTTGTGCACAAACTAAACTTAATTTAGGCTATTGCTATCTTTTACTAAAAGGCAGTGCGAGAAAAGGACGGCTATAGCTATGAACTAAGTTAGAGATGTCAAACTAGTTTATGCCTATTCACCGTGTTTTTAGTCGACATGTTTTTGCGTGCACACCCTTAATTTCTATGGAAATATTAGTTCGATTAAAATTGACAGCTCTGAATTACGTCCGTCTCTTTCTCGTTTTATTAGAGAGAAAAAGATAGCAATAGCCTAAATTAAGTTGAGTTTGTGCACAACAAAATCGACACCAGTGTGTTTAAATATGGAACATTTCAGGTAAATGAAAGCTTGACAGCCTGTCATTACTTTAACGTTTGCCTACAGCTCTCAGAATACACGCCGGGAACATGGAACGTGCAGCTGTGGTATCAACTACATTATAATTATTACTCTCACAGGGCCGCCGTATCAATGATACGGGGCCCACGAGTAACAAAGGCCCCTGGTGAGGAAAAAAAAATCACATTACCTTCTCACAACCTAAATATTCTTCTTGTTTAATGATAAAATGAAAATATAACTTATCACGGTCCAGTAAGCTCTAATTTTTCCAAGCGCCATGATCGCAGTTACACAATTTTTTGTCTCACACATCGCACATTCTCTTATTAAAAACATAAGAGTGCAGAATGCTATTTACTTAGTTTTGCAAAAATCATTTATTTAAATTAACATTAATAATTGTTTCCTCTTTTTGTTAATTTTCTTCACTTATGAAGGAAAAGAAGGAAGGTAGGGCCCCTAAAAATTTTGATATGGGGGCCCGTATCGCATGTTTTGGGGCCCCTACTAGGATTAGTTACGCCACTGCTGTCTCATTACATGGAAACATTTCCAATGATCATGATAAAAACCCTAGTTATTAGTCGAGCAACAGTTGCAACTTATTGCAGTGAAACAATACTGGGTAGCCGGCTATTATTACTCCAGTATCGAATAACCACTGGTTCTAGCAACTAATTGCAGTCTTATGGAATTTCTTATGAAACTAATTTTCTAGGATATTGAGATTGTTAACGATCTCGAGAAGCGTGGAGGAAGAAGAGGTTGTTTTCTTTGTGGGAAAAGACTAAGTTAGTAAGAAGTAGACTTACGGCCAATTTCGATAACTTACTCGCCGGTTTTGGTAGGTTGCTATCTCTGTCTGTTTGACATTTTGCGCTTACTAGACGGTTAGAAACAAAACGTCACAGAAAAGCTTTTTTTGAATCAAGTGACAGGTAGGTGATACGGATAGGATATTCTTTGTTTATAGAAACACAATAGCTACGGAAGACGGCACATTAACCAACAGTTATACGTAAGTAAGGTATAGAAAATGGCCGTTAAAAGGCAGAGCGGGGAGGTCCTGGGTTCGATTCCCTGGTTGGGCAAAGTGTTATTGGATATTTCCATTAGAAATTTCTTAGTAGCGGCTACGGAGCCTGGATTTGTGCCGGCTGATGGCAATAGGCTCTCCCCCTATTACATGGGACTTAAACAAAACTGACGAAATGTGAGTGTACTGTACAAGGTTTTTCTTTAGGAATTTCTCAGTAGGATGGATATGTACCTACTGGATAGAAGGCTCCAATTTTAATTACGTTAAATGGGATTTAAACATGACAGGCGGGTATATACAAGCGGGATTACACCTCTGACTAACCCTTCAATGAAAACATGCGCAATGTTATGTTACTAGAATATTACTACATTACTTTATAATAATTATAAAATGGGGTAGATAGATAGATAGAAGGATAAACCATTTATTTAGTGCACACAAAAGACAGCACAACACACAGAAGTACAATTTACATGATTATAAAAAACAAGGTGCCAATTTACAAAAAGAAAAACATATTTACGAAATTAGTATAGTAACACCATGACACACTTCAATTAAACACACATAGATAGATGACACATAAGTACACATAGGTAGATGACACACCAATCAATTGAGATACTTTTTAAGAGCTGTCAAAACGCGGTTTTCTCATAGATTTTGTATGGCAATAGCCAACTGTGACGTCACTTTATTCAACTCAATGACTCAACTATTTATTGATTTTAAAGCAACTAAAATCGAATTTGGCAATTAATTGAAAATAAATCGGGTTTTCAGGCCCAAAATAAAGTGTTTTTTTTAGAGATAGGTGTTTGGGAATTATTGTTTTATGGTGTCATCTACCTTATTGCTCACGTTAGTAGGTACGTATGCTTTAGGACAGACAATGAACCATCCAAAACGTGGGAAGCGCGTTTTTTCATCGACTAGTTTTTCCATGAAAAATATTCTTTTATTGACATAAGTTCGTAAGTAGTAGGAAACATTTCTTGCTATTACTAAGGTTTCCTGTTAAAAATCTATACTAACTATACCTAGTAGAATAACGGTTATTGACCTACCTACATTTATTAAACTTCTTAACTTTGAAAACCAAGAAAAAGCCTGCTCGAGTCTGGAATCGTCATCTATCGTGATCTTCAACGTTTTTTGTAAAGAAAAACGATACATGGTTCGTTTGTTTTGGTTCGTACGAAGAGATATTAGGGAAAGGGCAATGACCGCTATTGGTGTCGATTCTGTTGTGCACAAACTAAACTTAATTTAGGCCATTACTATCTTTTACTAAAAGGCAATGCGAGAAAAGGACGGCTATAGCTATGTACTAAGTTAGAGATGTCAAACTAGTTTATGCCTTGCGCTTCACCGTGTTTTTAGTCGACATGTTTTTACGTGCACCCTTCATTTGTATAGAAATATTAGTTTCAACTAAAGACAGCTCTAAATTACGTCCGTCTCTTTCTCGTTATTAGAAAGAAAAAGATAGCAATAGCCTAAATTAAGTTTAGTTTATGCACAACAGAATCGACACCATTATCGTCTTAACTGGCACCAACTATAATACATATTATAGAGAGATAATTAGTTTGTTGTAAGATAGTATGTAGGGGTAATTTCTGGAACGAATGAGTTTTCACAATTTTTGCGGACGAAGTCGCGGGTGAATTGCTACTGTTAATTATATTTCTGGAACGAAAAGTATCAATTTAAGTGAACACAAGGAAAGAAAACTCGAGTTTGCAGCGGGAGTAAAATCAATTTGCTATTTGTTCTTGGAAACCTGAAACTTTATTCTGAAACATTATTTCAGCAATTTTTACTGAGAACTTTTCTCGGTAAAAATTCTTTCAATTCATTTCTTGCAGCAACGTGTAAAAATAGCGAATAACCTTTTACAGAATTTACTGAGCGTTTTGTAGATTTTAGTGTTTGGTAGGTGGGTACTTACTTGAAATTAAATATTTTTTATGGCAATTATTTCTGATACTTTTGTACACGGAGTGCTAAACTTCTGAGGTTGTTAAACTAGGTACTATGAGCTCGGACGAAATCTCACCACCAATACGACACTTCGCATCGCAGCATCTGATCCCTTGTTTTTGTTAATGAAAAAAGGGTCGAAAGAAAAAAAAAAAAATAATAAGACCAATAATATAATAATTCGTCAATTTAATATTTTTCCGCAATCCCTCTGCAGTCCGACTTGTAACCAGAGACAACTTGGAGTTTACTGTCCACTTACAAATAACAAGTAGAAAGGCGCGCTCTGACTAAGAAATAAGAATGCAATGCACATAAATGAATGTCGTAATTCATAAACTTACTTTTTTATCAGCTAGTTAGGTAATCATAGAAACCCTTGAAAACATATCCCTACTGGTAGCGATAAATGGAAAAAAAATCCAACTATCCCGGGTCAGTAGGGATATATGGAGTAGAAAATTCCATATATTCCAACCGGTAGCGATAGTTGGAAAAAAATCCAAGTATCCCTACCAGCAGGGATACGTCAGTAGCCAGGGATATATGGAACGGTGGCAATAAAAGGTTTAAATAAATAATGGGCCATTTTGAAAATGATAGAGGCGTTTTTCAGCTTGTCAGGTTATGAAAAAAACTTTTTTCTGCCACATGGCTGGTTTTGTGTTTCGAGACGAGATAATGGAAATAAGAATTTTACAATGCATCAGGGGTCCAAAATGGCCGCTTTAGCAGAATCATAATATGAATCACGTTAAAAAATAACGAGCAAAGTAAAAGTTATAATGTGATTCATATTATGATTCTGATAAAGCGGCTATTTTAGGCCCTCAGGTCGGATGCATATCTTGACAAAATCTCGAACTAAGACCGGATATTATACTACTAACCTAACCAGTTTATATTTACAACGAAGTATTTCAAGAAATGAATATTTACACGTTTCCAAGGTGTTTATCAAATTACTTACTGAGAAAATGTTTGTCTGTATCTACATACGTGTGCTGCTATGCAAGTTTCTATTTTTTTGCATGCGCTCAGACTGTAAATAATGTTGATAACAACGCATTTTCTATTTGTTTACATCCGGACGATGTTTACATAGAATGCATGTGTCTGAGTTACCCACCTAGGGTATCTGATTCATTTTTACACACAAAACCAAAATGTTATTTACTACAATATAAAAATACTCTTTAATAAAACCGTTCTGTTCTTGAAAGACAATTTTTAACAAAAATCAAATCGTTAATAACGGAAACAAGGTCGGATATTTCTTTTGTTCTGGAAAAACCTCATTAAAGGGAAAAAGCGTTATTCTGGGTATCTTAAACCTCAGTCAGAAATAAGGTAAAAGACAAGAATAATTCATGACGAGCTAGAAGTGTCCTTGTGAAAAGGTTTTGATATTCAGATGTCGTTTTAAAATAGGAGGCCAATCTGAATGTTGTAACTAGGGATACACTTCAACCAACTTATCTGTGCTGGTGGGAAAACACAGAACTAAAATAAAGGTACCTACAGACGCCAAACACATCAAGTTACTTACTACAATTTGTAAAATGTCTTTAATAGATTTTTAAACAATACAGTTGGTATTGTTTAAGAATTAGGTTCAACGTTGACTGGGAAAATTTGACAGTTTCGGGTAGCTTGATGTGTCTCCAGTCTGTACCAAATTTGTCAAATCGATGCAAATTTTCTTGTCAAGCAACGCCACATTGAACAGCACACTTAAACTGGTCATAATGTACATAGTTGCTTTGCATACAGGAATATGAAGCACAGGACTACACGAGCTAAATGATTAATGCTGCATTATCTTCTTGCGAGGAGCTCGTGGCTAAATAATAACAGCCGTTTGGGTCAATCGTTAGGTTAAGCCGTGCTTGCCTAGGTTGGTCTGTGGAGGGGTGACCAACCATAACATACTGAGTTTCCTCCGTGCCTCGGAAAGCACGCTAAGCCGTTGGTCCCGGCTGTCATTTATAGACTTTGACAGTCGTTAGGTAGTCAGGGGCCCATCTGGCAACCAGTCTTTACCAAAGAATATAGTATTACCCAGTACTAACGGGGTTGTGGAGGTCGGAGGTCAGAGTTAGTACTGGGTAATCAGTCCAAGCAGGGTGGGCAGTCGCTCCATGTAAAATACTAGTATTCAGCTGCATCTGGTAAAAATGGAAGCCGACCCCAACATAGTTGGGAATAGGCTAGGCAGATGATAATGATATCTTCCTGCCGTTGTCTCATTCTATTCGGGGTCGACGTATTGACGTTTCCTTCTTCCATTCTAACCTGTCAGACGACGCGGCATCAAGAAAGATTCTTTGGGCTTCTCTATTCATCAACATTCGTCGATAATCCCTGGTATGCAGACGTATTTATTTCAACTTTGAAATGAGAATAACGCTGAAATCATCCGACATATTCCTACCATACAAGAACATTAGCCGTACCTACATCTTAATACAATAAATAATGTACGCTAAATGTGACGAATGAGGGAGACGTGCACAAACTGGAACGAAGCATTTAAGCGCCGCGCCGATGGATAAGCAGTCAGTGCAGTCACCAACGAATCCTCGGAAGTACGAAACTATGTAGTTAGCCGGTTGAGTGAATTAACTCTTTCTTACCAGCAGTGTTCCGAGTAGCGCGGTAATGAAGGGTCTAATTACCAACAGTTCGCAGTAAGACCGGCGGCCCCTCTGTTGGTACGACTCGTAATTACTGCCCGTTCGAATGTGCCGCGTTTCGGGGAATCAGCGCCGCTTGTAAATTGTAATCCACGCTAAAAATTGCAATTACAAAGTAGTGACACTAAACTATTTGCAGAAAATGGAATAATTAAGTCTTTAGCTGAAGACTGTGGGCATTCCGATAGATGGCGCTGTGGAGATGGATTTTTGTAATGATAGTTATGTTGTCCGAGTGAGCATGAGGTCCTGGGTTTTTTAGTTCGAGAAGCTGTTTGAGCAGTCTGCGATCTAATGAGAAATTCTAGATGAGAGTATGAAGCCTGTTTGATAGCAATAGTCGCTGCCCCTATTCCATGCAAAATGTGGGTGTGCTGTAGATTTAGAGATGGGTAACTCAGGAGTGATAGATACAAAAGATATGAATCATTCCGTTTCAATCAATCTCTCTTCATATCATTTCGTATCCGAATGTATCAGTATATCTTTCTTTACAACTCACTCACTCGTCGGTCATCGCGTCGGATAGCTTCGTTGCGCGTCTTTGGTTGAACGTCAAGCACAAAGAGTATAATAATAATAAGGGAGGTCAAGCAAGCCTACCTAAGTTAAATTTAATTATTATTTTAAACTATAAAATCAAGTTCCATTTTCGAGTGCTTTTTTATCATTCATCCATCATATCTAATAGATCCGATACATATCTAGAAAGAAACCGGAACAGCAGCCAAATAAATCAGGAAGATAAATAATTATAACGATAAAGCAAAGTGAAAACAGCTACTACTGATTTATTGAATTGAGTTGAGCGAAGCGAGCCTGAGCAGCGCAGTGCAATGCGCTCAATGCGCTGCGTGTCGTGCGCGCCAGCGTGAGCTACTGATACATAAGGATATAAAGATATAAAAGAGTGATACATATCCCAGTGATCGAAAGATACATATCAATCTTTTCTTTTTAGTGATACATTTTGCCCATGTCTACTGTAGATACACTATCACCCTTACTCCTCGGGGATTACAGGCTTCCATGATGTTATATTAGTTACGATACATTGTGGTTTAACGAGTTGGGATCTCCGTTATAAGAATTACCTATCTATTGTGTTGCATGACATATTTCTCTTGGGAAATACGTTACCGGCTTAAAACGTCCCGACGATAATGGAGTTGTAGTATCTACTTATGTACCCACTCGGCTACGATTTGCGGTTTGACCAGATAATCATGACAGACCGGTTTTCTTGCTTGTCACCGAAATCCCCGCTACGTCATCTCCCATTATTATGTAGTTTTTATTAGGGTTCCGTACGATTTTCGGCAAAAACGGAACCCTTATAGGATTACTTTGTTTTGCGTCGGTCTGCCTGTCTGTCAAGACCCTTTTTCTCAGGAACGCGTGGAGGTATCAAGCTGAAAAAAAAAATCAAATACTCAGGTCTGCTACCCCTTGGAGCAGTGAGCTTGTAAGTCAACGCGATCAAAAGATATTTTGCGATTTCACAAAGAAATTAAAACCTCTTGATACTCTGGGTACTTTCCGTTGACCTAGAATCATGAAATTTGGCAAGAAGCAAGTCTTATAGCATATGTAAAGGAAAAAACTGAAAACCGTAAATATGTAGTTTAATATCAAAATACCTACTATAAGTTTAAATACGGAACCCTCGGTGCGCAAGTCCAACTCGCACTTGGCCGGGCTTTTAGCAAAGCTGGAAGGTCAGGAATGGTTAATAAACTGTTGATTGCTCTTAAGGCGGATATAATACTTATACGTTTTGAATAATATGATCTGGTATTATACGATTGTTACGGTTTTGGATTTTTCAATGAGAAACATCTAGAACGACAAAGTAAATTAGTCAGTCATAGAAAACTTATTTTCCCCGTTTTTTTAAGTATGTTTTGTACAGGATTAGTTATTATCAACATGGGAAGATGTTACTATATTGGGGTCGGCTTCCAGTCCAACCGGCTGCAGCTGAATTCCAGTATTTTACATGGAGCGACTACCTATCCGACCTCCACAAACCAGTTAGTTCTGGGAAATACCATATATACCCCTTGGTAAGACTCGTTGTCAGACTGTCGGGCCACTGACTACCTGTAACGACTGTCAAAGATCGACCAATAACAGCTGGGACCAACAGCTTATCGTGTTTCCTGAAGCACTTAGGAAACTCGGTATTGTATTAAAAATAAAAATAAAATATTTTACCAGGAACGGCGGCATAGGAACGAAACCTCATTAGTAACACGCGTGGAAGGAGGAGCGAGCAAGAATAGCATATTTTTCTCATCATTACCTTGAAACTGACAGACTATGGGAGTTCAACCTTTGACCAGCTCATTGCAAAGCTCAAAGACAGCTAGAATACCTCGAAACTGCTGAAAAGCACCCTATAGTAGGAACATATAGAATCCCATTTCCTACTACACCCTAATCCTTCTTTACAGAACCCTGAAGCCCGCTTTTGTATTCTTAATACCCCTTTATGCCGCGGTACCTACGCGGCATTAGGTCGGTTCGCCAGCTTCACTGAAAGAGGATCTTTGTTGTGAGAAGGAAAACCTTTGTTATCTACCCTTTGTAAAGTTTTCCAGACACCGAGGTTTTATCAATAAAAGGTCACTCTCAATGAATAAATTGTAGATAATATTTTATTCTGAAAACAGCGGTATTTTCTTTACTACATATTTAATTGATTGAAACAAAACAAACTAACGGTATTATCATACCGTTAGTTTGTTTTGTTTCAATCAAGGTACCTGTAGGCGACGCATATTAATATTGTTATTAATTAAATTAGCAATATGATTTTAGCAATTAAGTTAGTTGTAAGATACTTTATCTCTGAACGTGTAACGCCATCTGTTGGAATATTTATAAATAAATAATTACAAAGACGTTGGTGGGTAGCTATACTTTAATAATGGTACTTTTTTCTAAGCAAGTGTCGTCCACCCGCAGTTAGTAAGTGTAGTGTGTCCGCCGCGTTGAATCCATTCGCTCGCACCAACGCCTTTCCCTTTGTCTAGCTAAATTATCGCGTTTTCATTACCCTATCACCTACAGTACCTATACCCACATACAGATTCAGTAGAAAGAGGGGATGAAGAATCTGTATGACTTGACTAGGGCTAGTATCGTGAAATGTCGAGTGAAACGACGTGGAAAACGCGTCGCGTATTGATTCACCGGTACACAAGTACACAACGCTTCGCTGTAAGGGCTTTTGCAGACTATAGTCACGACTGTCTTAAGCGGGCGTGGATACATTGGGGCAATGGGTGCCATCACAGAACAAAAAACAGGGTGCAATTGCCCTGAACCGAACCAAATACACGTCATTATCATTAGCCAAGCTTGAACAGTTTGACGGAAATGAAACGAAATATTCTAGTTGTATATCTTGTCATGGGCGTCGCCAGGAGGAGGCAGCTGCACCTAGAGGCTCAGGATTTTTAAAAGTTATAGCTTTTCCGCCTGATGCCTTAAAAGGGTATTGTCCGTAATAAATTGTAGCGTAAAATGGAATCACTAAAATTAAGATATTGTTTACCCTTGCGAAACGGCCTCCTTGTATCTTGATTATCATGGATTTCTGTAAAGTACCTAACGCATGATCATTTTCTTAATAGTGCGAGCGGGATGGAACGATCTAGGCTGAAGAAGCGGGGGCAAAATTTGAATTTTAGCTGTCATGGCCTGATATCCTCATTTTCCGATACCTAGATTAAAAAGCTGTCAGTATTTTGTAGGTCTAGTATTACGCACACCTGTGCCTAACCCTTCGGGGACTACAGGCGTTATGTTATGTTATGGTTTCAGAACTCTTTCTGTAGTCATATCACAGCTATCCCGTCATGTTGTTCAATTCCTTTGTTTCCGCTAGGTAAGTGTAGTAAGTTTTCTGCATTGCCAGGTGGGCCGCTGCAGATACAACTTAGTCCTATACCTAGGGGTTTCCTGATGAAATAACATGTCACTGGGTAGCCACATCGAACCATGACCAACCTCCTGTGCGACCCTACAATTTGAGAGGTTTGTCCGACGCCACTACTAACTAACGCTATCCAGGTGGCAGAGTTCTGATCGAACCTGAAGACGAAGAAGAAGAACCAAAGGTACCTGATAAGGTTAGGCACCATTATTTTTAAGTCGTTCTGGAACCGAAAGCCATAAACTCGATCATCGAACTCGGAACGATTGGGTCTATTTAAAAAAAAAAAAAACAAAAAAAAAAATATAAATTTAATTTTTCGTTTTAATTATGGCTTTCGCATTGGGCTTTCGGTTCCAGAACGACCAAAAATTAATCGTGAAATCCAATAAAAAAAAATCTTGGTAGATTGTATAGGTAGCTGATTATAATTTCAAATAGCAGGAGATGCTTTACTAAATGCAATGGTAGTGCACGACGACCAATCAAGCCATACAAAATCCGTTTATGTGGATCTCTAATCGTAAGGGAAATCTATACAAAGCGAGGCCATGTAATACAGCTGACAATGCATATAGTTTGATGTGTCGCCGTGTGTAACAAAATTATGTAAGTGCTCTGCAATTGTCTGTTGTTACATTACGGAATGCATTATTGTATGTAAAATATAGTAATGTCTTTTTTTATGGTGTAAGCAGAAACACGTTGATTCGAGGGACAATAATTGTGGTTTGGCGAACGTTTGGCATGGTTCCATATTTATCGGACAATGGTAAAGTTCTAAGAAATATTGTCGGTATTGTATTGCATTGGAATTTTATTGTTATTTGGCTCTCGAAGTCTCGAGTCTATTTACCTACCTTATACTCAATTTAGTTATACCTACTAGGAATTAGAATATATGTAAATATGTACGTACGTAAGTAAGTACCTACATACCTTGCTCTTGGATGAAAATACCTATTGCTTGGATCATCATCATCATTTTAGCCGAAAGACGTCCACTGCTGGACATAGGCCTCCCCCAAGTGTCACCACATTGACCGGTCCCGTGCGACTCGCATCCAGCGGATTCCCGCAACCTTCACCAGTCATCGGTCCACCTAGTTGGAGGCCTTCCAGTTCGCGGTCGCCACTCCAGAACTTTTCGGCCCCATCGGCCATCCGTTCTGCGAGCAATTGCCCACTGCCGCTTAAGTTTGGCAATTCTCTGGGCCACGTCGGTAACCTTGCTTTTATTGCTTGGATAAATATACCTAAATACTGATATTGCTTACAGAACCTTCATTAGTACCATCCTAATTATAATATTAGGAGTAAAAGAGATAAAAGTTAAATCCCCATGTCTAATAATAGTCTTCAGATAAAATAATAAAAATAAATAAAATTATGGTTATATTAGTAACTAAGTGGTGTAAGTGTCCGCCGTTGGTGGACAACGAGAATACTTGTATAACGGGCTGGTGTCCGCAACTCCACGTCAAAGCGCGTATTTTGCGTATGGGCTTAACGAGAATATACTTATGTTTAAAATTGTCGCTGTCTATGTCTGGTTAGTGTTGCTGTCCACCAGTGGTGCCTATGACTATAAAATTAAAGGGTTGTTGTCTCTGCCCACCATCTGGTCGACAGCGGGCATGATTTTTTTAATTGTGTTGCTGGCCACCACTAGTGGATAGCTGGGTGTGGACATTGAGAATCATCGGAATACTGTTCACCCTAATACTTTGAGAAATAAGTTTGAAAAGAGGTCAACCGCCATTGTCCGTTTTGGGTAACTATTTAGGACTTTCGTAGAAAATCTTTATCCTCAATCAATTTTTACGGTTTTCAATTACCTACTTCCTTATATAAAAAACTAAATGATTTCCTTCCTCTTAATATTTTAGGAATTTATTAAAAGCCGATAATTTTTAGAAATTAATGAGGTCTACTCTTATTCAACGAAAAAACGAACTTCTAAAAAACAAATTTGTACCCGAAACGTCGCACGTTTCTCATCACGGTTTCATTCTTTTCGAAAATCGGATACCCAAAGTTTGTTTGACATTTCTTCTTTTCTTTTCTTCTAATGCTGCCTTTTGCATATTAAAACAGAAAATTCGAATTTGACAGATCATTGGCCGGAGCTTCTCATATTTACGCAAAGAGATATAAAAGCGTTCTATTGCGGAGGTTGGAACATTGTCAGAAAAAAAATCATCCCGAACATTTTTGATTTTGCCTCATATTTTGACCTTGTCACTTTTCGAAGAAAGGGTTTCTTGTGATTATTCAGAAAGAGGCCTTGAATAGATAAGACACCTTCTATTCTATGTTATATCCCCAATCCTTCGCAACAATATATATCTGGTACAGACGCCACATCAAGCTACCCGAAACTGTAAAATTTTCTCAATTAACACGAATCTAAAAAAAAAAATGCTTTTTATTCAGACTAAGTCCATTTGGTTAGTACAACAATAACTTAGAAACTAGTGTTATTACTTATATCTAACCGAAGAACAAAAACAAAAAAAATAAAAAAAATATGCGCCACTGTGGCATGGAGGCCCACCCAATGCCCCAGTATGGGACTGTCCCACCTGTCAGCTATAGTTTTCAGGATGCTGTTGGGGCTGATGCGTACCCTGCGCATGATGCCCGTGAAAGCCATCAATGCCCGCTTCTGCGTACATGCCGGAAGCACTGCAGTAGCGCGGCAACCCCATCAACACCCTGAATGCATTGTTGTATTCAAGTACGCGCAGAGTGCTATATGCCCTCTGCGTGTAGTTGACCCACAGACTGTGTATATAGAACGACTGACAGTAACGACTGACAGTGTAGCCTTTACTTCAGTCGAGCATTTCGCAAATCTTCGAGCCAACATGTTGTTTTTTTTTAAATACAAGTTTTAATGTAAGATTTTTACTTTAAACACCTCCACGACCCCCGTACTATTCAATCTATCCCTCAGCACAATGTTTTGAGTGCGTTACATTGAGTTCTTCAACAAAACATGATTTTTCACCCCAAAAAAAAAAGTCGTTTCCCAGCAATAATTTTTGCGTAAAGTTACTTAGTTTGATGTACAGAATGCTTGGTTGACTTCGTGATGAGGTCTTTTACACCATGTATATATAGCGTTAGATGATTCTCTGAAAATATTTCGTGTTTGAATAGGTTTACTTATACAGGGCGTTTGGCACATGGACCGACACAATTTTACCAGGGGATTGGGGGTCATTAGCTAGGTAACATTTATTTTGTGCCATAACACCCACAAACGAGAAAGTTATTTGGAATTAAGGGAAACATTTTGGGTATTTTTTTTCTAATTAAAAAAAATAAAAATTTATGAAACCAACCGTGGCATTTAGGACATAGGGTGTATGGGTAGAACCTATCTAATGTAAAGACCTCCCAAATCTCTGGAAAAATTGTGTCGGCCCAAGCGCCAAACATCCCTGTATATGGTACATTTGTGAAGTTATTGGGTTTCTTATTCAGATTATTGGGTTATTGGGTTTCTTAAGAAGATTCTTAGTAACGACTGACAGTGTAGCCTTTACTCCAGTCGAGCATTTCGCAAATCTGCGAGCCAACATGTTGCAGCGGACAGCCAACGCTCTGCGCTCACGCTCAATGTCGAAGCTGTCCTTTAGGTCCTCGGAAACCCAGTGGCCCAGATACTTGAAAGATGTGACTTGATTTAAGGAACTTCCGCAAAGTTTCAGCTGTGGCCAATACCAGTACTTCACTTTTCTTAACATTGTATCTGAGCCCATGGACCTCCACATACATATTATGAGCAGACTCATCATTGAGTTAATCGATGGGCTCAGCAACACCATATACTTCGAGTACCGACACGGTAATTAAGTTGCCAATTTACGAAGTTATTAATGACTGTAAACTGTAGTGGGTACGTACCTACCGGAGAGTCACTTTGAAATTTCAAAGTTTGAATTCAGCCTCCGGTTTATTGAATGTTGCTAATAGTTTGGACGAGTTTATATTTAAATTGCCAAATCATCAAAGTTAAGATGGTGTCAGAATAATTAAAATCTCTAAATAATTAAAGTCTACATAACAGCCTTGATAAGTGTTGCTGAGCTCAACAATCAACCGGTTTATGTACAGACTGAAGAGGCGAGGGGAGGCGCCCTGTCTCACTACACACTCCAGCCTGTACACATCCGATAACGAGCCTGCCCACCTCACACAATTGGTCTAATTGCTATACCAGTACCGTAATATAGCTATAACTCCTCTATCCACTGTGGTATCGTTCAACAGTTTCTGCCACAGTAAGTCGTAGGATACCAGATCGAATGCTTTGGAAAGGTCTAGGAAACATGCGTTAACAGGCGTTTTCCTAGACGTATAATACTGAGGACAGTATGCTTGAGAGACAGTATTGCACTTTCCGTGGAGAGACCAGGTCGGAACCCAAACTGCGCATCATGTAATTCGATGCGGCTCGCCATGTGCCTATCAAACAAACTGTCTAATACCTTGGCAATGACAGTAGCAAGGGATATATGTCTTATCCCTTACAATAGGCACAACCACAGTTTTCATGAGATCGCTGGGCAGATGAGCGTGACTCAGACAGAGCCAGAAGAATATCGGCAACACCCTTGGCAAGTGAACTCCTGCATACTGCAGGTGCTCGATGCTGAGGTAGTCATGCCCCGGAGACTTGCCCCTAACCATATTTTCCACAACAGTAGCGACATCTTTCGCTGAAAACCTGACATTCATCTCCATCAGACAATCCTCAGCATCGACCGCCTGCGACGTTGAGCCCAGAGAGGATTCCACTTTGAAGTGTTCCACAAACAAGTTTGCTATAGTGGTAAGTTCATGTTGCCCCGCCACACTCACGGGGACGCCCGGCCTCGTATTCAATCTGTTGGTGTTCCAGAATCTTGAAAAATCTTTAGCTTTGTGATGTTCAGCTAATATATCCATTTTTATTTTATTTTAATTATTCTGACACCATCTTAACTTTGATGATTTGGCAATTTAAATATAAACTCGTCCAAACTATTAGCAACATTCAATAAACCGGAGGCTGAATTCAAACTTTGAAATTTCAAAGTGACTCTCCGGTAGGTACGTACCCACTACAGTTTACAGTCATTAATAACTTCGTAAATTGGCAACTTAATTACCGTGTCGGTACTCGAAGTAACGAAGTTCCATTAGTCTAACTATTGAGTATGCACTGTATGCACGAAGTCTATTAGTCGGATGTCGAAGTTAGGTTTCGTAACTATACAGGGTGTAACTTATTAAACGCAAGACCTCTCGTGTGGTGTATGTCTCAGATCATGAAACTTCATAACTTTTTTTTGTTTTACCGTAAGTACCTGGACTGGAAGCCGACCCCAATAAAGTTGGGAAAAGGCTAGACAGATGATAATGTTTAAACTAATTTTACTCAAAACAAACAGGTTTTCAATACAATTACGTGTACCCAGTCTACCTATTATAAACGTTTCTAAGACATATTGCTACTTTGTTTCGCTTCTCACATTATTTTCAAGAAATTTCGAGGAAAACATGAGTAGGAACTTTACGTAAACATGCTCAAAATAACATCTTGTAAGTATATTATTTGTTGATTAAGTACATGAATATAAAAGCTAGGTAGACCCGTAGATCCGTAGTTTTTGTACCACAAAACAATCTATTACAATATAAGGTTTATCTATTCATACACGAAATATTTTCAGGGAATCATCTAACGGCTATAACGAAGCCATTTCAAGGAAACAAAAAGTCTGAGTAGGTATAATTAAAAAAAAATATTACTTGACCCACAAAATAAATACTGACTCTTTTTTTCCAACATCCATTACTCTAGTTTACTACGTGCGTCGCTGCGTCTTATACGTCCTAGTAAAGGTTTTAAGCAAAATGTCTCAAGAAATTTTGGAATCAAATATAATAATTTCGTAAAAACAAAAAAACTTGATAATTTTTTTTGTCGTGCTTTGGCTTCGTTATATAATGGGTGTAAAACATCTCTTAACGATGCCAAAAGGCACTTGTTCTCCTCATTGTGATCATTTTTTGTTCTACACCATACCTGGGAACCTTCTAGTTACGGAGATATTGGGGGTCACAGTTCCAACTTTTTGACATGTTTTTTTTTTAAATACAAGTTTTAATGTAAGATTTTTACTTTAAACACCTCCACGACCCCCGTACTATTCAATCTATCCCTCAGCACAATGTTTTGAGTGCGTTACATTGAGTTCTTCAACAAAACATGATTTTTCACCCCAAAAAAAAAAGTCGTTTTCCAGCAATAATTTTTGCGTAAAGTTACTTAGTTTGATGTACAGAATGCTTGGTTGACTTCGTGATGAGGTCTTTTACACCCTGTATATATAGCGTTAGATGATTCTCTGAAAATATTTCGTGTTTGAATAGGTTTACTTATACAGGGCGTTTGGCACATGGACCGACACAATTTTACCAGGGGATTGGGGGTCATTAGCTAGGTAACATTTATTTTGTGCCATAACACCCACAAACGAGAAAGTTATTTGGAATTAAGGGAAACATTTTGGGTATTTTTTTTCTAATTAAAAATAAAAATAAAAATTTATGAAACCAACCGTGGCATTTAGGACATAGGGTGTATGGGTAGAACCTAGCTAATGACCTCCCAAATATCTGGAAAAATTGTGTCGGTCCAAGCGCCAAAGATCTAGGTCAATCAGTTCAGATTAGGTCAGTCAGTCAGTTTAGATCGCGTCACCTTCGTCCGCGTGAAATTATTACAAAGGTTTTTAGTTTTTTCATGGAAGTTTAATCCTTTTTCTGAAATAAAAATAATATGCCTAAGTTACTCCTTATAACATCAGCTATCTGCCACTAAAAGTGCCGTCAAAATCGGTCCAGCCGTTTCGGAGATTAGCCGGAACAAACTGACCGACAGACAGGACTTTTTTTCGAAAAAAAATAAAAAACCAAGGATGCCATTGGCTTCTACTCCGTTCACCCATAAATACCCATACCCATTTTTTTGAAAAGTAATAAAAAAGTCATCCAAAAGTGTATCGGATAATTATTTTGCTAAGTTTCGGGTAATTATTTGGTAAACTTGTTGTATAATGATGAAATGACAAATAATATTTTTGCCAATCGTTGCTGGTCAAGTAAAAGTTTTTGAATTAATGTTTGGTGAACTGATAGGTACAATTTTGGTATACTTTTGTTATTATTGTTAAATTAATAGTTTTGATTTTATTAATGAAAGAAGACGAAAATGGACCATTCCGGGCCCCCTGATCTCTGAAACTACTGAGCCTAAAATTTTGAAAAAAATACGAAATAATAATATAGTTCATTGCTTGTAGGTTACAGGAAAACCTATAAGAATTATATCAATTGAAAATAAAGTGGTAAACTCAATATGAGACTGGCATTAGTACGGAACCCTCTCCACGCGAGTTCAACTCGAACTAGGCCGGTTTTTTCTTTCATATCATTCCTCCATCACACAATCTATCCATCAATCGTTTCCTTGGTCTTCCTCTCCCTCTCCGTCCATCAACATTTATATTCATCACTCTTTTAGTCACATGCGATTCATATTTCCTCAATAAAATGTCTATATCCATATTACCTACCTACGTAACTTACGTCAGTCGTTTTCCCGTTAAGATATTCAAATTAAAAAGGTACTTATGAGTAATGCACCGTGCCAGACTCAGTGTCATGACGTCACATATTTGATTTGCATATTTTACCTTCTAACGTTTAGATACGGTTGTCTACGTCATTGTATCTGGAGAAGGATAGACGGCGCGGCACGCTTGCAAAATGACGTCATTATCACCTATATTATTTGCTTAGATAAACAATAAAAAACTTATGATGTAACGTGGTGTTACATCTGTTATGAAATCTGCGATAACAGATTGTGTTTTCCTGATTCATGCCGAAAATCGAAGCCAGTATTGAAACTCATGAGTCGTGAGGCTTCACTTGTCGATTTTGCCCAAATAAGGGATATAAATTAGTTATGTCACACTAACTGGGCTACAGGTAGGTAAACAGGTACATCATTATCTGCCAAGCCTTAGGTATTCCAACTATGTTGGTGACGGCTTCCAGTCTAACCAGATGCAGCAGAATACCTGTATTTTACATGGAGCGTCTGACCTCCACAACCCAGTTAGTACTGGGTAATACGGTACCCCTTGGTAAACAGCCGACAGGTACATGATTGAGAATATTTTTACTTGCATTGAAAAAGCGTACAATTGGGGTCTTCAAAAAAATTTTTGATCTATCTCTATGTCTCGCCATGGACCGGCTGGCATAAGAAAAGGTAAAAACACAGTTTATAATTATCTGAACTCAAGATAGTAAAGTACCTTGTCATGAGAGAAGGTAGATTGAATTGAACCCTGAAAAACTGAAATGCATTGTTATTATGAGAGAGTGTTGTCTGATCAAACAATGATAGTAATGTTTTATTTAGATTATGTTGATGCCTTATCTAAGTAGCTCGTGCCAACACGAAAGACGCAATAAAAGTGAAAAATAATCATCGGAAACCATAATTCTGCTTAACCAATCCATAAAATATTTAAATTCCCATGCATAATCTTTAGATATTTTTATTTCTTGGAACTAAAACATTAACTTATTAATATATCAGTATAATGAAGCCATGACGTAATTGAGTACATCATAATGAATATTCGTTTTTATGTCCAAATTAGACATCACATCGACACTCGTCCATTAACACGATGATATTGTTTCGGGGAAGTGTCAATATATTGGCGTAATACTTGGTATTACTGGTTTATATGATATACCTAAGTAGTAATATCTTATCATTACGGCTGGTTCTCGGAATGGTCCATTCAATCTTGTTCTCTTTATTGACTCTGATAATGAATTCTGAGGAACGGCAAATCTATTTTATGATTGTTGATTATGTTTTTAATTAAGTTAAAACAAATGAAGATTAAAAGGCCTGAATTCTTGTCGTGCTGAAGGTCGGTCGCGTACGGTCGGTCGTGTCGTGACACAGCGAGAACAAAATACGGCTGTCGGTCGCCGCTGACGTCAGCGTCTCAGTATGGTGATATGGAACATAATGTATGATCGTACGCGACCGACCGTGCGCAACCGACCGCCACCGCGGCAAAAATTCAGGCCTAATAGGTAGGTACCCAAACGGTCGCGGTGCAATGGGAACACGGATTTTTAGTACAAAGAATGACCTCGATTCTTTTATCTTTGTCTCCTTTCTTCGAAGCTTGTTTCTGTGATTACAATTTGGTTTGCCCTCTTTCATCTCCAATGCTATTATCTAAAGGGCCTATCCTTGAAAATTATCTGAGAAAACGTTTTCCTTAAATTGTTCCGTCTAATACGGTTTTCTCTTTCTAAAAACGTATTGATTACTTACAGTACTGGAAACCTCTAGTACTGACTAACCAGTCAGAGGCTACATGGGTTCTTACAGACGAGCGGCACGTTGCCAACTACAGATAAACTGCAGCCGTCGACACACATTTACGCGGCATGCTACAACTGCAAGCGTCGACGGCAGTCGTCGACGCTTCGGCGGTTGCCGCCCGGCGCGTCGACGGCAGCCGTCGACAGTTGGCGACGGCTGCAGTTTAAGTATCTGCCGTTGGCAACGTGCCGCTCGTTTGTAAGAACCCTACACTGCCGGATCTGTAAATTGCATCTAAGGTTTTTACACCAGGTTTGTTTTATCAAGATCTGCAATAGCTGACGACGTAGGTACCGGTCTACTAATAACTTTTATAGCTTTATCGCCTTACCTAGCTCCAGAGTAAAATCTGACTAAAACCCATCCATGTTCCTTCATTGCACTTTGTGTACCAGGGCCGCGGTACCTATCTCTTTCGAACAGTCCCGCAGCCCCGGTGAGCATCGGCCCTTGCGGATGCCTTCCTTTTGCTGACATCTCTTTGAGGCGTTTTTTTGCTCATCCGGAAAATAATTTGAAAAGTTGCACGTCATTTCCGACACCAGCGTTTGTCCGCGGAACCAAACAGCTTTGTATCGTTTCATATTAGATCTAAGTGTTGGTATTGGCCTTAATAATAGTATATAGCAAGCCTGAAAATTAAAATGATACGCCAGCTCGTGCAATGTAGGCTTACGCTGCTAGCGTTCGTATTGTGCAATATCCAGAGTCGCTCCATGTAAAATACTGGTATTCAGCTGCATCCGGTAAGACTGGGAGCCGACCCCAACATAGTTGGGAAAAGGCTGGGCAGATGATGATGTAAGTTCAGTTATGTACTTATAAGTTTGTTTTAAAACCAAATTATTAGCTGACGAAACGTTATTTTGGTAAATACTAGTGCGAGAATGTAGGTATGTGTTCAAAATGTAGTCGGTTTTTTTTTACTTGATAATCTATGCCTACTTTTATAGGTCGATGGCATACTTAAGCTGCGATACACTTAGATTTATTCAGAGAATCTGATGAAACCCTACAATAGACTTAACCCTCGCAAAGTCGCAACGTATTACAAACTGTTTTCAGGCGACTATGGGTAATAATTACATCATTTTCGCAAAATTATTTTTCTCGATACTAAAGCAAATTATGAAGTTCAGTCTAAACGTATTTTATAACCAAGGATTTCAAAACAATTCCCTCGGTTACGAATGAGTTCGTAAAAGTTTAGAAACGTACGAGTAGGTATAGGTACTATACTCCAGTCAACCACTGAATCTCGTAATTACTGGCCTAAACGTTTTCATTATTAATGTTAGCCTGGATTTAACGTCTGTTATGTTGTAAGTAATAATTTCTTGATTTATTCCAAACCACGAGTAAGTAATATAGGTACCGGATGTTTTTTTTTATCACTTTCCAAAAATAAAAAAGCGGCCAAGAGCGAGTCGGACTCGCACACCGAGGGTTCCGCATAAACTTTATTGAATGAAAGGTTTACGATTTATGACGTATTAAAAAAAAACTACTTACTAGATCTTGTTCAAACCAATTTTCGGTAGAAGTTTACATGGTAATGTACATCATATATTTTTTTTAGTTTTTCATTCCTTTATTTTAGAAGTTACAGGGGGGGGGACACATTTAACCACTTTGGAAGTGTCTCTCGCGCAAACTATAAAAAAAAAATTGATCCATCACCAAAAAACTCAAAAAAAAAACTATTTTTTTTAATTTTCTTCGTTCTAATATGAAAAGTTTACTTAAAATTTGTAGCAAAAAACATACATTTGTAAAAAAAAACTAACTATACCATTTGCTTCTACTCCGTTCACCTATTAAACCCATTTTTTTTGGAAAGTGATAAAAAAGTCACCCTGTATTATATTTATTACTGTTACTGTAGCCTGCATTATCCCACTGCTGGGCAAAGGCCTCTCCTCATGACTTCCAAATTCTTCGATCCAGGGCCAATGTGGACCACTGGTCGTTGGTTTTGTCCAGCTCGTCACACCATCTCCTGCGAGGTCTACCGCGTCGCGTCCTGGCTGTGTCAGGGATCAGGGCTCCACATCGTGGTTATTTTGGCCCACAGTTCGACGGGCATACGGCAGACATGGCCAGCCCATGGTAGTCCCATATACATATTGTATAGTCTATAGCAGCGGTTCTCAAGTTCTCGGTTTTTTAGCAACGGAACCCTTTTGGAAACCTAAATATTTGCATGGCCGATCCATAGTCACACCAAATTGCCACACCAGTTTGACTATGTTTAATTTTATTTATCCGTAGTCACACTGCACTGGTGTGTCTACGGATAATATAACCTGATTCGTAGTCACACTGGCGGAGCCCTAAAATTTTGTTTGTATGTCGTTTGTTGCCTAAAATAATTTAAAAAAGTTATGTGTGTTTTATTAGTAATCAAATAATTGCATGTCTTAATAATAACTTATAATATCTAATATGAGGTAATGAGAAGTACGAAACTGTTTTTAATTTTTCATACATTGTACAGTGTATTTTTCTTTGGTATTTTTTTTAAGACCAGTATTTTTGTGGAGCCCCGACAGAGACCAGCCTTACTCAAAGTGTGCACACTTTGAGTAAGGCTGGTCTATACTGTATACTCCAATTAAAACAACAAAAAAAACTTTTTCGCAAAATAAATAAATATCGCTGAACATTACACACCGCCATCTAGTGCCACACTAAGCAACGAGGCTTAGTTGATATACTACATAGATACTCTTTTTTTGTTAATACAATTATAAATATGTATAAACATCCATGGGAGCAAATGTCTATGCTCATCACACATACATTTGCCTACACACATCAAAAATGTCTAGGGATCAAGCATTTTTATGCGGATTTCTTGAGATTGAGATGTGGCTTTGTAATAAATTTATGATTTTATAAATTTATATGGATCCTTTTTGGTGCATTTCATAATTTGAATCAGGAACTCTCAATCAAATTCGAGTAAAAGATGAAAATAAGCTGTCAATATTTTCCCTATAAAAACATACAACGCATTGAAGACATTATTAGTGCTACTGTTTCCCTACTACTGATTAAAACCAACGTTATTATGGAGCGGCGACGTCATTTAAGCAGGGAAGAAATGCTCAGAGCCGTGGGAATGATAGAAGCTGGTTCCCGGCAACGTACTGTAGCTTTAGCTCTGAATACAAGTCAGAGTGTTATCAGTCGACTTTGGACACGTTACCGAAGCACTGGTACCGTGGCTGAGCGCCATGGAGGACGGTATCGCTGCACCACACGGAGACAAGACCGATACATTCAAATCTTAACTCGAAGAGCTCCAACAATAACCGCCATGATGTTAGCCGTGAGGCTTCATCACTCTTCAGGGAACTTAATTAGCGACCAAACAGTCAGAAACCGCTTGCATGAAGTGAACCTTCATTCCCGAAGACCGCTACGGGTACCACCTATAGCAATGCACAATCGTAGGATTCGATATCAATGGGCTCTTGAACACAGAAATTGGGCAGAAGAACAATGGCGTTTCGTGTGCTTTTCTGATGAGTCTCGTTTTGGTATGAGACCGGATACAAGACGTATACGACACTGGAGAACCCCTGGACGCCAACAGCGATTAAAATCCTGCCAGGAAGTCCATCCTTATAGTGGTGGAACCATCATGGTATGGGCGGGTATTTGGATCGGCGGAAGAACTGAGTTGATTTGGATCAGAGGCAACCTCAACGCTCAAATTTATGCTGAGACGATTGTATCAGACGTCATCGTTCCTCTACAAGTGCAAATCGGTCCCTTATTTCAGTTAATGCATGATAATGCACGACCGCACACCGCAAGAGTTGTAAGACAGACTCTCGCCGCAGCTAACATCAATGTCCTGCCCTGGCCTGCTCAGTCGCCAGACTTGAACCCGATTGAGCATGCATGGGATATGCTACAGAGAAGAGCTCTGCCGAATATGGAGGGTATCCAGTCGCAAGAAGACCTTTTTTTGTTGTTGCAACGAACATGGGCGGCCATTCCACAGCGTGATTTGGATGAACTCATTTTGAGTATGCCAAACCGATGTTCTTGTGTTGTTAGTGTTCGCGGTAGAAACACGGATTATTAATTGTTTAAGTTACCCAATAAAATTTTAAAGAAAACTGTTATTTCAGTCTTTTTTTCGAACTTTAATGTTAGTGGTTCAAATGTCAAAAATCCCTTTATTAGGAAAATGGCAAATTTCTTTATTAATGCAAAGGTGACTTGGTTTATCGTTACTGTGACAAACGAAAACACTTTATTTGATGAATCCTTAAAGAAAATTTTAATTAATATCAATCAGGAGAAAAGTTATTGCAAAAATATATGTTGATCCCTAGATACTTTTGATGTGTGTATATCGGGATTCGAAACCGGGACCCTACGAACGTAAGGCAGCCTCACTACCGCTACGCTATTCAGTCGTCTAAAAATCAATCGACTCCAAAAAAACAAAGTGGAAGACAACAAAATAAGTTTCTAAAGTCCGTGACTTGTTTGCTTGATTCACTTTTTTGCCCTTTCAGATATTAGGAGATCATCAACATAGCCAAGAAGAAAAAAAACACTGGAAAAAAAAATAAAGAAAACGTATTTATTAGTTTCGCACAGGACAAAACAAAAAAAAAAACAAAATTATATTAAAAATTGAAATGAACTCCGGAACTCGTAAAGTACCTACCCAAGCGAAGTTAATAAAATCTATAACGGAGCGCGCGCGTGCTTCCTCTACCAAATGGAAAAAGAATCACGAAAATCGAACCGGGGAAATCGAATACCTAAATGAAAAAAAAAAAGATACATACCGAATACGTAACCTTCATTTTTCAGAGGTTGATTAAAAATACATGGTGCTTATTCCTTTCCATCTTGTGTTTATCTGTTTATCAATGTCTGTCGTGTTTATGAATGCTACAGCAATCCACTGCTGGACATAGCCTCGTCAATCGCACGCCATTTAACTCGGTTCTCAGCAACTCTCATCCAGGTGCTACCAGCCACCCTGCGAAGATCATCACTTCACCGAGCCTGAGGACCTCATGTTTGGCGATTCGCGGTCTCTACTCAAGAACACGACAACACGTCTACCCCAACGGTCATCGGTTTTACGGATATTATGACCGGCCCATTGCCACTTCAGCTCACTTACTCTGTGAGCTATGTCGACAACTCTGGTTCTCCGTCGGATCACCTCGTTCTGGATGCGATCCCTCAGGCGCAGGACAAATACAAGAGGCGCGGGCGCGGCGCCGGTGCAGCGCAGAACAGGCGCGCTAACTGTGTCGGAAAGGCGAGGCGCGGGCGAACAGGGATGCATTTGGGGAATTCTAGTGTTTAAAATTCTCTATCGTCGCACGCATTTGCTGTGTACACTGTCGGCATGCCACTGCTAACTGCAGGTGCGCCGAGGGCGAGGAAGTGGCACCCGCGCCGCGCCGTGTCAGTATGTCTCGCGCCTCACCTCTTCTATACATGTTGTATGAAATTTCAGAGAAGTGGCGCCGCGCCCGCGCCTCGCCTACTCCCGACGCCTCTTGTATTTGTCCCGCGCCTCAGAGAGACTCGTATAGAATATAATCCTACGTGAAAATTATGCGTTACTATGTTAAGGATTCAATGAATGTTGATTGTTTTCCAATGTACATTTAGGCTTTTATGAATATTCGTCTGTTATTCATGAATTTATTGGAACTAGTAATATTCCGTCAGTTTATGCAGATTATAATTTGTTTACCCATTCGTTTGGATATTACTTATGCCACACATGAATTTAAAGCGAACGAATGTTTTTACTACCAGGTTGCTTTGGTGGTCGACTGCTGGAATTTGTGTACTGGCCTTGATTCCCAGGTCGAATAAAGTACATTAAATAAGAACTTTTCTGTAGCAACCTGGAGTCTGTATTCGTGCTCAGTTACCAACATAGACCCTATTACTTGGAATTTCAAATACGGGTGCCCTTAACCTTTCCAAGAATGCAGGCATGACATTAGGTATCTTGTAGATACGGCGAATTAACCTTTCACATTTAAAAACTTTGTTATGATAATAACATTCCGAATACTAACCGACAAATTACGTAATCTGACATTTAAAATTAAATAATTTTATCTTTGAATGTAAATAAACATGTTTTGTAACAATTAAAGCGTTTCTCGGAACCTGTATCGTTTGACTGATAAAGTACTTTGAATGACAGTGACAAATTGTATAAGTATATTATATGCATGAACCATTGACATGATTATCTGGTCCTGAAGATAAATGTATCATTTTGTTTTGCGAATTTTATGAATTAGCTAGTAATATTTTATAATGATAGTTTCTAGCGGGGAAAACTTTGCCTTTTGAAGTTTTAACATAACATAACATCACGTCTGTTATCCCCGATGGGTTAGGCAGACAGAGGTGTACCTAATAGTACACTCACATTTCGCCAGTTATGTTTAAGTCCCATGTAATAGGAACCGTATGGATCAGAATGCTGGGCTGTGAAGAAAATTGATGAAACAAGATTGCATGCGATGAGAGAATGTGTGGTGTGACAAGAATGGATAAGGTAAGGAACGAGTATATTACGAGTAGAGGAAGTTTGAAAGTTGCGCCAGTTACAGAAAAGTTGAAAGGGAATCGACTGTCTTGGTATGGGCATGTGATGAGGAGGGAAGAATCGCATGTGACTAAAAGGGTGATGAATATGAATATGGTGACGACTGGCGCGATGCGTCTACACACGTCCTCACGCTGGCGCCCGGTTGCGGGGCACGCGATCGTAGGTCACTGGCTTGAAAAATAGGCGCTTTATTCCCGCCAGTATTGGCAGCCAGCGCTGGCTTGTCTTGAAAAACTGTTTATACGAGGGAGGCCACTAACAAGCCAGCGCTGAACTGGCAGCCAACACTGGCTTCGTCTAAACCTTGCTGGCGCTCTATGCCCGCCAGTGCTGGCAGCCAGCGCTGGCAGCCAGCGCTAGCTTGTCTTGAAAAACTGTGTATACGAGGCCAATAACAAGCACTGGCAGCAACACTGGCTTCGTCTAAACCTTTCTTGAGAGCCGTCAAAGAGGGCAAAGGTAATAATGTATTCTAACCTTTGACAGTTCTGACTTCAAGGTAATGAAAAATAGAAAGTACCTATCTTAAATAGCGACTTTTACTCAAGTAAAACTTGGGTTTTTAATAGATACGGGTGTTGTCTTGTTGTGTTGTGTCTGTTTGTAATTTCAAAATAACAACTTTTTACTGAATGTATATCATATATGAAATAATACGGTAGGTAGTTACAACAAAAAAAAAAACTATTTTCTGGCTGTCTATTTGTACCGGCTAAAATTACTTAGTTTTAGAAGAAATGTTAGGGTTCTGTGTAAGAAAATTAAACTCACAGGCACGTTATTTTCGGTCGATAATATCGCATGCGTTATTGCGATAATGCGTCCTTTTAATTCTTTGCACAAAACTCCGTTTTTATCGTCCGATAATTCGATTTCGTATTCGTGTTTTGGCAGGTTTTTCACCTAATATTGGGCAGATTCGCCATTTTTGCATGCAATAAGATCGCAGGACGTATATAAACGCAAGCGTCCTACTTCTATTGCGTCGTTATTGTCGCAGCATCAGCAGTAACTTCCTAGCCGTCCTAATACAAAATAATGTACTAAAAACAGATATTGCAATATCGCATGCGATATTATCGACCGATAATAACGCGCCTGTGTGGTAGAGCCTTTAAATAGGGAAGTATTATTTATACAATAATTTCAGGCGGACGAAGACCGCAGGCAACAGCTAGCTAGTATACAATAATTGTGTTACGAAGTTCCGTTTCTGTCACATAATAAATTCACAGCGAGAATTCCAAATTGTTCAAACTACAACCATTGTTCACTAAAACAGCTAAATTGCGGCCTCAAAATGAAATCTCATGAATTATTATTACGTTTTGTCGACATTAACTTTAAACTTGTTTGCTAATTATTTTCCCTCTAAATTATTTAATTGGTAAGGTTAAAATATTAATTCAGTTTCAGCCAAATTCATACATTAATTTGCGAAAGAACGAAAGCAGACGTTTTCAGAATATTTGAGGGTTTGAGAAAATGGATGACTTATAAGTTGTGAACGCGGCTCCGGACACCGGACAGTCGGACACTGACAGATATTATACTGAAATCTGTCAATGTGTGTACCGTGTCCGCATCTATTTTTTTCATTTGAATGGGAAAGAAACACCTTTGCTTTTTGTACTTTTTAGGGTTAAATACCTTACGCGTAACCAATGCGACCCTATTACTACTAAGCCGTATCTCATGATCCGTAATAGGTAGCAAGTTGAATCAGAACCCTGCATGCGCGAGTCCGACTCGCACTTGGCCGGTTTTTTTTATTATTTCAATCGATTTTTTAATCTAAATCGGCATCATAAAAGGCATATTATATACGGTTTTAATCTCTAGCAGGTTCAGGAGAGCTGGGCTTACTGATGGTTTAGTCCTAGAACAGTCCTCATCCCTCATTGCGACGGCGGCGGCGAGGTCACAAACCGAACTCACAGAAAACATTCAAAGGCCTTTCATGGTAGGTTAGGTACCTACGCTTTTATAAAACCGTTTTTTTTTTCGTTGTGAAAAACTACGCAGAATACATTTTAAATTCTCGCAAGCGTAATGAATCCGAGAATTTAGAATTTTCTGATTTTTTTTGGTAGATTTTTTTTACGAAAACTCGGCGCTGAAATACGGCTTTGTATATTAAACACCGCAGATGGAATGATGGAAATTAAGTTTTATGACCTGGGAATAATTCCAATGATATTCCAGACACCGAATTTTAGTAGCCTTCAGAATTCAGAATTGAAAAGAATTCGTTAGTATCAACCCCGCAGAAAATTACGGGCAAACAAATACTGAAAAACCTCAAATAAAAGATGTGCCGCAATTTTTGTTTGGAGATGGTGCCGTTCAAAATTGTGTTAGATTTTTCTTCAAGTATCGGTGTCTTTGATTAGGGCTATGTACCCAGTAGAGCCAGTAGTGCTATGTAGAAGAAAGACCAGATTGTCTCTCGCGCAGACCAGGGATGAATGGCACAAAGGACGGAGGCCTTTACTCAACAGTGAGTAGAACAAAGCTGCCAATAATAATGACTAAGAGAGAAATTAAAAAAACTGGCCAAGTGCGAGTCGGACTCGCGCATGAAGGGTTCCGTACCATCGTAGTAGCCCCCTTTAATTTTTATTTATTTTTATGCTGTAATAGAGGCAACATAAACGCACATTCTGTGAAAATTTCACCTGTCTACCTATTACGGATCATGGGATACAGCCCGCTGACAGACAGACGGACGGACAGCAGATTCGAGGCTTAGGAATAGGGTCCCGTTGGTTACCCTTCGGGTACGGAAACCTAAGAAGAGAAGAAAGACACAAACACATAAAAGTATAAAAACACAGCTTCTTAGAAAACGCCGCTGATGTCTGTTTGATGAAGTACAATTACTTCAAATATAATACAAGTATAAATAAATCGCGAAGGAACCAATTTCCGTTAGCGGATGTGACACGGTTTTTTCAACTTCCTGCCTTCATATCCAGATTAATCTCCGGCACAGTCACAGTAGACATATATAAGAAAATACAGTATTTCAACTAGGAACAAATGGCCGCCGGAGTTTCATACGCACTTTTTCAACACACTTGCGAGGATAAATCAAACATGTTTGTATTACCACACAGCAACAAATGCGATACGTGGCATCACTCTGGGCCCTATCAGAATACCAGCGCTGTGAGGTTTTTTTTTTTAAATGTTGCAGCACCATGCTGAGATAGGTTTAGTACAGGACCAATTTAATTTCATGTTTTTTTTTTCATTTTTCTCTTTGTTTAATTTTTTTATTATTAGCTGTACTGGTAATTTAACCATTTTAATTTGTGTTTTGTCCTGTGCGGGCTAAAAAATGTTAACTCTTTCTTTCTTTCTTTCGATACAAACAAAATATGAAAATTATGGAAAATGGCGGGCAAGTTTTTTTTTTGCACGCGCCATTTGTTCATTAAAAGTGATTGATTACATACAGCCATACAGCCTACTTCAAAATTATAATTTTAGTGAAAACATGCAAATATTTTAAAACAAAATTATTGTAAATTTTAAATAATTTGACAATAATAAATGTTTTGCGTCTTAATTAGGGACACATTTATTTATTCCAAAATGTAAATGGATTTTCAGCCGCATAAAACCTAGGTATTTGTTGTTACAAAAAAAAAAACTTGGTTAAATTGAAAATGCACTGTTTACTCGCATATAATTTGCATTTAGGTACTAACTTAACTATGTAGGGATAATTCTATTATGCACTAGTGTGTAATATTATTAATATTATTATGCAAGTGTGTGTTATAGTTTGGTTTATGGCCCTAAGAACGATGTAATAAGGCTCACTTTACGAGCAAGTGTGTTGAAAAAAAATTAAGTTGGCAACCCTAACACCCGCGATTGAAGCGCAGGCCACACTCGCTGGCGAGCGAGCGAGCGGTAATCGTGGCGTGAACCAAAGTATATAAAAAGAGGTGAAACGACGCTCGCCCGGCTCGCTTGCTCGCTCGTTTACTATATAGCTGGTGGTGTAGCCTGCGCTTGATTCCCCAAAATGGTTGGTTTACTGGCTATCTTTATACTGTGTCTCAGTCGTGTTTTTCCTATGAAGTGATGCCGTTGCCACAGGCTCGTGTATCGATGTATGTATTAATTACAACCTCCCTCTTGATTCCTGTGGGTGGTGGGTTGCAGGGGGGATCATAAGAATAGTTGAATTAATAATATCATAGTAACTTGTGTAGGTAGGTAATCTATTTTGCCATAAGTTCGGGAGGATACTCTCTTGAATTCTCTTGAATTTTTCAATCAGAGTCCTTAATGATCTGATATTCTTTAATTTTTGTCTGTCTGTTTGTTCCGTTTTGGATGTTGTATACAGAATCTGCAGGCAGAGAGCAAAAAGAAACCGTAAATGTTTCCACTGGTGCATCACTAAAATGTATGCAGAAAAAGACTTAGAGCAAAATGTTTGAATGACTAATTTCCTTTGGTCTGAATACCTAATTTTTTCTGCGAAATTGTTCACATCTTTTATTTCTTAACAAGAGCACATATCGATTGAGTCAGACATAGGAATTTGCGGAACTTATTAGCATAATGTCGAGTTTGAGGCAAGGGCCAAGGGTTACCATCCATCCGGATTTGTCTTGACATATCCTTTGGTCCCCGTCTGGTCTTAGTCCGGCTTTGTCATTTGTCCCGACTAAAAAATTGAGCTTACGAGTACGTTATCATTCTCCTACCTTTCTACAGGATAATGGCGTAACACACTTACAATGGCAATGCCTTTCCATTGACAGTAAAATAAGTAAACCAACATACGTTTCGTTTTCTTTATTTGATGATCCTGTTCATCATGAATTTTTCAAGGCTAGGAATCAATAGATTAGGAATCAAATCTTCAAAATCCTTCGGATTATGATTGCAAGTGTGTCACACAATTAGGGTGCTATTAAATTATCGTGTCGTGTATTGTAGGTAGCCGATAGGTACCCGCTACTTTACAATCACCATTATCATTAACACTCACAATTCACTGTGATTGATAACAAATGCATTGATAACACAGTTGTGTAATGAATTGATGTCTGTTGACATCAACAAGATAAAGAGTTATTAGGAAACCCCGTCAAGTGGTCATGCTCTACATTTTAAGTATTTCTAAAGGAGCTTTAGGCCCAGCGCACACCGCTGGAGGCGCAGCGGAGCGCATTTGAAGACAACAATTTAATATAAACCTTAACTTCCTTGATATACGGTCTATATAAGAATAAATTCGCACGCGGTACTAGGAGCGCCCTCAAGCTACTACAAGAGCATTCGCGCGACCGTATATCAAGGTAGTTACGGTTTATATTAAATTGTTGTCTTCAAATGCGCTGCGCTGCGCCTCCAGCGGTGTGCGCTGGGCCTTATGATTACTTAGAAATGTTACATTAAAGGTGAGGCCAAACGAGCGATATTATGTGAGTCGCGTAAATTCAATTTCTTTCATTGCTGGACGCATTTTACGTCGTGACGACGTAAAATATGTATGAAACCGAAATTACGCGACTCATAAAATTACGCTCGTTTGGCTTCACCCTTTACGCTCACAAAATCAAACTTAGATGACGGAAAATGTTGTGTTCTGTCCTAAAGCTTACGCTGTAGGCTAACCCACGTGCGGTCGACTGTACAACGTGAAGACCTTGAGCGGGCTTGGCGTAGTCGAAGTTTGACTGAATATTATTGAAATCCCAGCTTACATGTCTTGTCTAGTTACACTTGCGGCCCACTAGACAAAAACAATACCTATCTATTTCTAAAATGACCGCCGATATCAACAATCATCATCATCTTCTGCCCTTGTCTCCCTCTCTCTCTACTTGGGGTCGGCGCGACATGTTTTCTACTTCCATTCTCCCCTGTCAGACGTCACTGCATCCATCCATAATCTTCTCTTTCTCCCTCTCCATACATTAACATTATATCCATCACTCTTTTAGTCGCATGCGTTTCATTCCTCCTCATTACATGTACATACCAAGATAAACGACATCAACTATCGTACATCCCTAGGGCCTAAACCATCACCAGATTATCTAGACTGTTAGTTAGCAAACGACTTAATTTTCCGAACAGCATCGCAATATCATGTACCAGGCGGTTATGACACCACAGGAGTAACGCACTACAGTAGCAGTAGCTAAACCATTGCGCTTCAATTTCACGCCCACCGGCAACGTCCGTATGTAGGGATTAATTGAGTAATCCATCCGTTTCGAAACAGCCGCCTTTGATCAGCATCGCTGCAATGTAACGGACCAAAATACAGCGATTCTGTCGATTGGAAATTGAGTCACAAAGGGGATTTAGGTGGAGTTGTGTGCTCAATGGGTCTGTTATGTGTAATTTCGGATTGGAACTGGAAATTCAATATCCGTCTTAGGTATTTAATAGTTGAAAATACACTTTATTACTTCGCTCTTACTCTTTAAGGTTCATAATGCAGTATTTTGAACACGCGTGTCAATCCTGCCTCGAGTGCAATGTCAAAAAGCACTTCTATCAAAATCTATTATTTTTCAACCCTCCTATTTTCCAGTCGCGTCCCAGTCCCAGCCAAGTATTGAAAATGTTATAATTACTTATGATTGATTATGCTCATTTTCAGCAAAACACATTGCTAAATAAACTTCGCTCTCGCTCGAGTAACCTTCTTTCTACTTATGATTTATGGGCCAAATCGTGGAAGCACACCTGGTATTTGCGCTCGTTCCAATGTTTGCACGTTTTATCTTACTTAGCAGACTGTATGGCGATCGAACTTTGTTGTTATAAGGAGATTAGAAAACATGTTGGAAGTGGGTGGCAAATCGCGGGGGAAGGGTGGCAAGTTGGCAACAGCGCAAAATTCACGAAGATTTTTCCATATCAATAATTTCGAAACGGAATGTACTTTGCTGTACCTTAAAAACGTTGAAAGTATTGCAAGTTGAATAGCTAGGTTATTCGTGTGAAATTCGAATGAATTTTTTTCATTCGTACAGTCGGGTTAAGTATAGATGAACACAAAAAAAAGTTTATTTTTAAGGAACTTTCTTCTAAAACAAAATTGTAGGGTCTTATATTTGGAACCAATGTTGTACTTAGCTGATTAGATATATGATCGCGCTTTATCGTGTCATTCTCAGTAAAAGAAAATCGTTGCGTGGTAAACCTATATAATTATTACAATAACCTAATAAATGAGAAACTTAATACATAATGTCAGATTTACCTTGAAAATTCTTCGAAAGATAGTGACTAAAGTTTCCAGCTAATATGACAGGTTGTCATTAGGCGTTAGAAGGCTTCGAGCCATATTAAAAACCTCCGATACCGCAAAAAATGATTACGAATCGGAGCTATTGTTGGCTCGAGCAGCGATTGTTTAAAAGGAGTGTTTTTTTTTCGTGGGAATGTGTTAAAAATGATTTGATGATCTTATTATTGGTGCCTTAGGCTGTGTTTACAAGCTTCACTGGAGTTTAGATCCCCGGATATTTTTTACACTAAACAGGCTTGTGTTTGGCCGTGATGATGGGCCCTAGCACAAGGGTGGAGCACGCTTGCTTGCTTGCCTAGAAGATCTTTGAATAGATCCATATTATAATAGGTGAGCATGTCGTTTTTCCCAAAGAAAGATCAAGTATGTTAGTACATCTAATAAGAGTTAAGTCGTCTTCCACCTCGATTTTTGTCCAATGTTTTCTATCTCTCGCCTTTGTTTTCCAGTCGTCTCCTACTATTTCTTTAATATCGTCTCGATCAAAGCTTCTTCTTAGGTAATCCACGACCTGTGCCTTTGTGTGTCGTATTTCAATCGAATGTTTCCTCAAACTACAGAATCGAATCTGTGCTAAATTGCAGAAAGATCACATCACAATCATCATGGCAATGCCCGTGGGGAATTCTAGATTGTGGTATGAGTTTGGTTTCTGTTGTTTTAGAATTCGTGTTTGGATATCACACGAGAGTTGCTATTCAGATTGAAATATACATGCATATCGATTTATCGAAGCCACTATGAATGTTTAGGTCGACCTTGTTCTTTTAAATTTTGTGCTATTTATACATAAGAATTTTCTTCTTTATTCAATTCGCCACAAGAGGGGATAGCTCATGAAGTCATGAGACGGTGAAATGGTTTCAGTCACCAAAATTCAGGATGTTGTCATCCACTCGTGGAGAGTAGGTATAAGTTATTTCCATTTATTTGAAACGTTTGTCGCAATTCTACCGCAAATCATCCTTTTTTACCCGACTGCGGCGAAGACCAAAAATAGGGTAATGTGTTTGAGCTATATGTATGTATGTCCGTTTCTTTGTTCCCTCGTAACTCCTCAACGGATGGAGGGATTTGGATAGATAATATGTCTTTAGATTCTTCTTGATGGCGCGAGTGTCACTGGCTACATTATAATAAAAAAACAAATACAATCGTGGATTTGGGGTGCCATATTGTGGAGATGGATATTTTTTTTCTTCTAATACCATCGAGTGGGGTTACCAAAATGAAGGGTTTTAAAAGGTGATTACAAAAATATATATGCAACTTATATAATGTTTGAATGTAATTCGGAATGACAAATAGTAGGTATAAAAGTAAATAAAATTCAAATGCACAAAACTCAAATGCACGCTCTGCAGCCTGAACGGCTAGATGGATTTTAGCTTGAGAGGTGTCTTTAGATTCGTATTTACTTTGAGAGTGACACTGGGTATATCAAAATAATAAAAAACTAAATGGCGGATTTTTAGCGCCAAATTTAAATGTTTGGTACGCTCTGCAGCCTGAACGGCTCGATAAAGGGCTCATCATGAGTATTTTAAAATGTTATAATATCTAAGTAACTAAAAAGTGTAAAACAAAAAAATAATTTAAAAAAATTAAAAACCGAACTGCGTAAAAAATAATTAATAACTTTAAATAAAAAAAAAAACAATAAAACAAGTTCAGGAGACAGGACATATTGACTGCAACAGTCGGGACCCATTAAATAATCTAGACTAAAATCATTACATCCAATAAGTATGGGTCCCGACTGTTGCAGTCAATATGTCCTCCCTCCTGAACTTGTTTTATTCTTTTCAGTTTTTGAGAAGAACGAAAAGTTTTTAGAAAGTATGTATTAAAGCACTTTAAAAATGGCATAAATAAATAGAGACTCCAACAAAAATGATTTAAAAATTGATCTTTATCAAGTAATTGAATACCTAGTATAGAGTACCTGCTTATGAAATATTATGCAAATGCAGTGATATATGAGTATTCTATGAATATAGGGCATGTACTTACATAGATACAACTCGAGTGTAAATATACTCGCGATTCCAACGTACGATAACACATATATCAATACTAGGAAGTGAATAGAAAAAAATACTTCTACGTATTATCACATAAAAATACGTTTTATTATCAAGCCAGAGGCACTCAAAGTTTTGGCGTTAGTTGAAAGGTGTGTTTCTATTCGAGTGATAGAGTCTTTTTGGGAAAACAATTTTTCCTAATGGATTTTTTGGGATTGTGAGTGGGAAAAATAGATGGCTTATTGAACATCCATTCTAATGTTATAAGTGCGAAAGTAATTTTGTGTGTACCTACATAATTATGTCTGTCCGTTATAGTACGTCTTACCGGCTGAACGGATTTGGATATTTAGCACAGGAATAGACCATGGTCTTGGTTACGGCATAGGACAATATTATTTTTATCCCATTAGAATTCTCGTTGGATAATTTCCGACATCCCGAGTTCAAACTGTTAGGAAAAACTACATACATGTATAATTACATAGGTAAACATGAAGCCTGGAATCCCCGAAGGGTTAGGCAGACAGAGGTGTACCTTATACTACACCCACATTTCGCCAGTTATGTTTAAGTCCCACCCATGTAATAGGTAGTGAGACTATTGCCATCAACCGAGCACAAATTCAGACTCCACGGCTGTTACTGAGAAATTCCTGATGGAAAAACCCAATAGCACTTTGCCCGACCTGGGAATCGAACCCAGATCCTCAAGCTCAGCAGTCCCGACTACTAGACCGAGGCAGTCAACAGCAACACAAAGCTATCTTACAAATCCCAGCCCTCAATGAACTTCAAATCGATATAAATTGCGGTTAGAAGTGCCTCCAATCTTAATAAATATCGACAAATCCCAACTATTGCCAGAGTTAGAACATCATCAATCTTCTATTGCCATTAACTCTTCTATCAATATCAATTACGTCGGTACCCAACCCAATACATTGAACTATTAAGTATCCAGATTCTGTATCATCCAGTGTAATATTATTTGTATTAGGTTACTGTTGCTTCCATGTGTATAGGTTATAGCAGAAGCATGGTATTCATGGTGCAAAGGACACGACGCTAATTCGGTTAGCACATTATTCAGTTCAGTCTCAACAGAGATAACGACAAAATCGCTAATTTTCGATTGCTAATTGCTAATAAATTCGGTTGTAGTAACGATGCTTGCGAGAAACCCATCTTGGTAGTAGAGACTTGCGTTTCTCGCAAGCATCGTTAGTGATAGATAGATTCGAGTGTATCTGTCACAGCTAACGTTTGATTACCTCATTTACCTCGCATCACCACAAGATGACAGGTTACTGGCTATTCCAGTGATGCAGAGTAATCAAACGTTTCCTTAAATCAGTTTTTAGAATTCGGTAGATAATAATAGAACAACTATCTTGGAATGCAAAGCCGGCTATGGAAACTGGGTTGCATAGAACGTATGCAATGTTAGACTTTTTGTTGGATTTGAAACATTCAACTCGGTGCTGAACGTTGATAATTCAACAACACACTTAAGGTCCATTATAACAGTCACAACACAACATTGCAATTCTCGGGTTAGTCACCAACTGGACACGAAAGACTGGATACACGTGTGTCCAGTTGGTGAAACTAACAATTTATTATCACTTATTATTTCGTCATCTGGACACGCCAAGGTTTTATGCGTGTTAGTTTTTTCATTTTAGATTTAGTTTTTAAATGCAAGGTTTTACCCGTTATAAACAAACAACCACTTCCTTCACCTTCGTCACTTTATAGGATTTATTCTAAGGATTTTGCATTTGGTACAAAATTATCGGTTCGTTCTATATTGTGATAACGGGCTACTACGGAACCCTACACTGCGCGTGGCCCGACACGCACTTGGCCGGTTTTTTAAGCTAATAAGGTTTTGCAAGCAAAAAAGTAAGGCAGCTTTTTCTTGTTTGTGTGTTTATGATCTAATAACCTGACTGTACACTTCAACCGAACTGTAACGTTTTTTTTTTAAAAAAAAACAGGCTGTGTCCAGTTGGTGAAAACATAAAAGTGATTTAATTTAAGTTTTACTATGTGGACACGCGTACAAATCTTGGCGTGTCCAGATGACGAAATAATAAGTGATACTAATTTGTGAGTTTCACCAACTGGACACATGTGTGTCCAGTCTTTCGTGTCCTTTTGGTGACTAACCCCAATTCTCCACAGTCAACACGAGATTTAAGTAAAACTCTATTTTATTCTCGTTGGAATTAGAGAAAATCTGAAAGTAATTATTAAGGAGAATACTATAATAATATTTAGGTGAATTCAAATTCAAATGCTTCCACTTCCAAAGTTTGTTTAAACCCATTACCTAAAGTACCAATAAGATGCCTAGTTTAGACACAATAGAACGTTAACAATGGTTTTCCGAATGAAGTACCGCTACAACTATTTAAGCGCCCCTTCGTCTGGCCCGTAACGTCGACGAAACTTTGAGAGCCACCGGTCCAGATGGATAAAATCAAACTGATAGCGCTCTCAGAATTCTTGTCAAGGTTGCTGTGGTTTGACATTGACAGTTTATTAACCGCTCTTTCAAAGAACTTCGCTTGTAGATAATAGTCTGGTAATGCACTTCTCAGAAAGTTTACAACTTCACACAGGTATTAGAGGATTTCAAATAGGTAGGTACTTATAATATTTTAACATCGGTCGTTTTTCGACGAATTACTTACTAAAGCTTCATTTTATTAAATATTTGCTGTAATGCTCCATCAATTTTGAACAAGCTATTTTGCGTTTACTGAGAAATTGAGGCATATACATAAATATTTAGGATTGTAGGTATACATACATATCTCAGATTTCGTGGAATACGCGAATCTAATTATAGTTTGTGCTGGAGCCAATTTACACGATCATTTAGGTATTGCCTTCTAAAAGCAATCTATGGCATATAATTATACACTAACAGAATGTAATTACCAGTCTCCGTCTCTGTCGGGTAGGTACTTAGATAAGTAAAACCCAACTAAGGCCCGGCGCACACAGATAACAAAAAATATAACATAAGACAATAATGTTGAAAAAAGGCCGAGGTGTGCTTAGGAAAGCCTCGACAAACTCCCTTGGGTCTGTCTCCCTATTCTAAATCTCATTTTTTCTTTTCTTTCTAATCAGATTTTTACAATAGTTTTGAAATCATTTTTTCGTCTTTAGCTCAGAATAGTTTACAGACAGCATTGATGACAATGGTGTCGATTCTGTTGTGCCCAAACTAAACTTATGCCTTGCACTTCACCGTGTTTTTAGTCGACATGTTTTTACGTGAACACTTAATTTGTATGGAAATATTAGTTCAATTAAATTAAATTTGACAGCTCTAAATTACGTCCGTCTCTTTCTCGTTTTATTAGAGAGAAAAAGATAGCAATAGCCTTAATTAAGTTTAGTTTGTGCACAACAGAATTGACACCAATAGTTGTGTCACTTGTTTAATTTAGTTTTTATAATATTTTCTTACCTTTGTATAGATTCTTTTTTTACTTATTATTTGTGAATGTGTGAACATTGTAGGCTTTGTAGATTCCCAGATGCTTGTTAAATTTTTATCTTGTTTTACGTTTTTTGAGTAGTTAGCAACGACCTATTGTCGAGCCTACGGTGTCCCCCCCCATACTTAAGTACTAATGCTGTAACATGATAATATTGTGATTCGACCAACCCGAACCGTGCACCTTTTTCGACGTTTTATAAGTGCCCATCTAGGCCTAGGTATGTGAAATAAAATGTTGTAATGATTTTGTTTTTGGTCGCTTCGGCACCATGCCGAAGGACGGGAGGCAAGACAGTGCGGCGCGGCGGTCCACGCCCCGCTCTGCTCGGCACTTGGCGTGCCTAAGGAGGCCGGTATACCTATATGGATACCCTGGATACCGCGGCAAAAGCAGGGCTGCAGAAGGGTCCCCTGCCGTGACGTGCCGTGCCTGGCTTAGACCAACAAAGAGGATTCGCCACTATTTGACGATGTTCGCCTGTTCGTTAGTTGATGTTTACTTTCAGTTAAGCGATTACCAACGAGTCAACGACCAATGTGATCAAACGTGTAAGCACTGCACTCGAACGGCACATCTCCGTTTTACTAGCAGATCCCGATCCGAGGCGATGCTGTTAAGATGCTTAGGTGTACATAGGTGTGCGATGTAGTATGGAATTTCATAGTAGAATTGTGGTAAGTTCCAGTGAGCGATTTATAGAATAACCACAATTTCCGAGAACGTCCGGTATTAAGTACTGTATTGAGCTGATCAGCTGCATCTGGTTAACTGGAAACCAACCACAACATAAGTACTTAGTTGGGAAAAGGCAAGGCATGACCGTCCACTATTCGACTTCGTTTGTGTAAAAACAACACTCGTATTTCATAAATATTGAAACAAAGACAGCGTGGAGTGTTTTTAATCAAACACAACTTTACCTGAAGGTTTTAAAAAAAATCGCGATTCTAGAATACTTTTGATTGGTAAATAAAACAATTATTTTTTAGATGGAAAAGAATACAAATAACTTTTGGTTTCTAAAGGTTAATGATATATTTTGAATCGAATCAAAAAAACCTTAAATTACCTATCAGACATTTCATTCAAATAGAAAGAATTTTGAATACCGAATGGAATAGATTCAATAACATTCCGAATGCTGAAAGAGAAGACTTTCAAAGTTTTAAATAAGTACATTATTATACGAGTGAATACGAATAAGTACAACTTTGCAAAGGTGCCTACAGATTAATTTTCGAAATTCGCAGGCAACTGCAACCCGCAACCGTCTGGTTTTAGTTCTTTGTTGTCGATGTTTAGCATATTCCATGATTTTATTGACCTATTTTCTTTAATTATTTCTAAAATATCGAGTTTGAAGACTTACATTTCGTTTCATTGGTACCTTATTATAAGTGATACTTGAATGAAGTGACAAAAAATTAATTCCCAAATATCAGGAAATCGTCATCAGAAACTGACAGGCCTAATTGATCGCCAAAATACGGTAGCATCATCATCATCACCTGCTCAGCCTTCTCCCAACTATATGGGGGTCGACTTTCTCTTTCAGTCTTGCCACTCACCAGCGCGACCGCGTCATGTTACACTCTCAAACCGCACGTCATTTGCCACGTTATATAAATACACTTGAGTATCGCAAACTACAAGAGTTATAGCTATATAAAATTTACAGTGAATAGCAGAATAGATAAGGAAAATATTAAACCAAAAATCAAAATATACAATTATAATTTGATACTCAAAAAATAATGTAGAACTTGAAAAACAGTGACAAAAACGGATATTTTGCTATTAAAATATTAATTTGCTCGAAAACTATTTTTTTTATATCAAAATAAACTAGATTATATTTCTTTTCCAACAAGACCACAATCTCATTAATATCACATTAGCATCATTTCAAAATTATTATTAAAAACTAGATACTCACTGTTTGTTTGGCTAATCATTATTCCTATAAACCTACTTTGTTCCACTGAAGTACAAAGGCCTGCCTTCCCACTTCCTACTTTTCTCGATCTACTGCTATTGTAGACCAATATAAATATAAGTCCAGTTCATACCGCCATTTTAGCTACAAATAACGATCGTCAAAAATAGAGCAAATCTGCAGGCATTTTAATAAAGTCTCCTCTTTCATCTAGCATCTAGCTCGCGGAGGTGGACTGGTGGAGTAGGTACTGTGTGCAGTTTCTCTTCAAAGTTACAAGAATACAATAGTAACAAAGGTGCATACGGGTCTTGAGGAAGGAATTTCTCAGTAGTAGCCAAGGATTTCTTTGTCTAGCTAAGATTAGTGTCCAATTGATGGCTTGCCTCCTATTACACGGGAATTTATCATCGGTAATTAGTTTACCTAAAAAAACAGCAACTTTTGAGCATACTCAAAACTGGATAGCCGCCCGCCCCGTCTGCAGTCAGGGCCCAATCACTGGATCGAATTCCACAAGCTACGTATTTTGTCAATGGACAAACATTACTTTCCCATGCTGACAAGAGAAGCAATTGAAATAAGAAAACACAAAAATTTCAATCGAGAGGACGTATTGACTAATCCACAATGTTAGTTTTGTATTTCCACAGAGTGTGTTCTCTAAATTATCCAATTTCGGACTACCTACATCAACTCCTTAACCCGCACGAAGCGAACGAGCCTCACTATAGCGCGGTCTCGCGGTTTAATTAATCTAAATGGGTGACCCGGAGTATTTATTTATTTATGTAACAAAACTGTTACATAAATAAATAAATACTCCGGGTCACCCATTTAGATTATTTTCTTTTCTGTATTTAGTGTAGGTATACTTACATAAACATGTAAGTATACCTACACTAAATACAGAAAAGAAAAGAAAGGTACAGAAATATGGGTACAAAGGTGATGGTTATTGTGCGTATGTAGGTAGTACTACTGGAATTAATGTATTCGTTTTAATATTAGTTTGTTTGACCCACAGAGCTCGGAAATGTCTCAGCTGCTTGCTAGAGGTGGCACATTCAGGACTACACCAACCAAACGTGTCATCGTTGTTTTTTTTACTGCTATTTTCTCTTATTTGCAGCATTGCAACAGCGAAAAAAGATCACTGAGAATTGGCAGACTCGTCAGAGGCGGCAATCCAATTGCAACCTTCTAATAACCTTCATAAGGATTGTAAAAGAGGAGCAAAATCAGATGACTGACGACAGTCTGACTGACTGACTGACTGACTGACTGACTGTCTGATGACTTTAGACTTTAAATGGACTTTACTCGCCCTGGGGCTTCGAAAGCGGTCCGTGAGTTCCGTGACAGAACATCAACGTTCATCGAACTTTTAGCGCCACGAATTTCAGCTAATAAAGGACTTCCGAACGAGTCGATTTCTTCCTCACTACTTACGGTTTTTGCAAGTTGCACGTCAGTGTCCGGTTGTATGATGATTGAAATATGATTCGCAAACGTAACAAATATGGCTTTACAGAATTATAATCATAAAAATCATCAAACAACCCCCATATGTTCATTGAATCCCATTGGGGGGTTTTCATGAAATTAGTAATAGTAATTCTGTACATACTACATACGTGTTACGGTCGCGAATCATATTTTGTTCAAAATACAACCTGACACTGACTTGTGATTTGCAAAAAAACTTGAAAATTTTGAATTTTCCTGAAATACTGTTATCCTGTAGCTACAACGGCTAAGTCTTAGTTCCTTACTGCTCAGTCTCGAGAATTCACCCTGTTTAAGTCAGAATTCTCTCTAAAGGTAGGTTGTAAGATATTCCTCGATGAATGTTCCATGACACAAACTTAGGTACAAGTTCGTTCAGTATCCATTCTTAGAAATGACGTTGTTTTGTCGTCATCTTCATATGAATCTTTCTTTACAAGGTAAAGGTGACATTCTTGTAACATCCGTTTCCAGGACAGATCTGTTCGTGGCACTGGAGGTTTACCAATCAGACAATCAGAGTATAAGCGCGAAAAAAGGATGATAGGGGTGAATTTAGAATATAGCTAACCTAGACAGCAACTAGCCTTAGTAGATACCTCAAACTGTCAAATTTTCTCATTCGATTTTGAACTTAACCTTCAGGATTTTATGGTTTAAAATCATTTGGAGAAATTTGACAGTTTGTGGTAAATTCATGCGCTGGTGGTAGAGGTTGACCGCGGTGAAGTTACTCAGATCATGTTTGCGAGGCAAACATTACCAGAGAGAAAGAGGAGGCCTTTTCCCAGCAGTGGGGCAAGAGGTAGGCTAGCAAAAAAATGTTAAACAGCTCTTACAACACCATAGCCACTACAACCTTTTTAAGAGGCTTAAATATTTCTATGACATTTTAAGCTAAGCTATTTATATTCACGGTGATATAATAAGGATCATGTGACACTCATTTTACCAATTTTATCTATTTTCAGGACATGCCACCAGTGGTGGCGGACCGGTGGTGGCAGACGGGCATAAAGGAAAGAATCTAAATCCCCAGTGAAAACAATAAATATTCGCTTCTAAAATAATCACGGCTAAAACAATAAAAGAGACGATAGGAAAACAGAAAAGGACTTACATTCAGCCTAAATACACGTATATTATGGGATCAAAAGTAACCGCAAAAAGGGTACCTAATAATATCAAAAGCGGAATAATTATTTTACTTACTTACGGCATAACTTCAATTCCTAAACCTTAACGGATACAAAGTCATTATATAGCAGCCACTAGTAATCTGCAAACCAGTTAATTATTTTGAAATCCCGATCGTATTAGTCTTGAAGGATTTAAGTTCATTCATCCAAATTTGTTTCACTTTCATCGTAAATCGAGGCAAGCCTTATTGATTGTTCGTTACCATGGCAACTGAGTACTTTGGTTGGAGACCCCAAGGGAGATCCTGATTTACATTTAATTCTCAATAGGTAGGTAGCTGGAAATACGATTATCTTGCGACATTGAGATATTTGGCGTCACATTACCTACATTTGTATTCGTCTGACAATCTTCTGAATTCTGTGGAAACATATACCATACATGTGGTGAACATATACCTACAGGGTCAAAGGGATATCGACGCACAAACGGTTATGGTGGCCTTACACCATCCTTCCTATCGTCAAATCGGAATGAGCCAATCGGCATGATCAAATCGGCAGTTGGTTAGTATACACCACACACGTTGCTGCAGTGGAGTTCAGTTGAAGCCATGGCGTCACCGGTGACAGACGACGATGTTTTAGCCGTTTTGGGCATTTTACTCGTGAAAATAAAACAAAAAAAAAAGAAAAGATCGAGTAGAGTGGTGCAAACAGTGGTTAATGAAAAGGAAACAGTTTACTCGGTTTACTCATACAAATAATAAAATAATTATATAATATAATTAACACGAGAGGTTAACAGTGACTTTACGATTTCTAGCAACAGGGAGATCATAAGAGCGGCACCTTTCCAGATAAGTTAAAGATTTCAATAATACAGCCATTACACAAAAAAGACGATAAAACAAAAGTTACCAATTATAGGCCAGTTGCACTGATACCAATTTTTTCTAAAATTTTGAGAAAGTTTTTTATAACAGCATTAACAGTTATTTAGAAGCGAATAATATCTTTTGCAACGAACAAATGGGTTTTAGGAAAAATAGAACCATTAATATGGCTATTTATAACTTTTTAGAAAAAATACATCATAACATGGATAACAGAAAACCAGTGATGGCGATGTTTATGGACATGTCCAGGGCATTTGACTACGTAGACCATAAAATGTTATTAACAAAGCTCGAAAGATATGGTATCCGAGGTAACGTGCTTAATCTGATAAAATCTTACTTGGAGAATAGAAGTCAAATTACACAAATTAGTAAAGTAAATGTAAAGACCAAAACTGAGATGGTATACTCCTCTAGCTCTAGATTACTGTCATGTGGTGTACCGCAGGGTTCTGTGCTAGGACCGTTACTTTTTATTTGTTATATTAACGACTTTCCCCAAATAATCAAACATCAAATGTCACTATTTGCCGACGACAGCACTGTTATTTATAATTCTGGCACTACAAAAGAAATAGAAGAGCATGTAAACAATAGCCTTATTCCTATTATCGACTGGTTAAATGCTAATAACCTCAAAATTAATCTAACTAAAACTAAAGTTATGAATTTCAAAATTAGACATAAAGAAAAATCACAGTTTAAAATAAACTATAAAGGGAATGAAATACTTGAATCTAGTGTTACAAAATTTCTTGGACTACATATTGACAATGACATGACATGGAGGACTCAAATTGAAAGTGTTTGTAGAAAGCTGAGTAGATTTTCATATGCTCTTTATATGCTGGGTAAAATTGCCAATAAGACTGCCCTACTAGCAGCTTATCATGGTTATGTCGCCTCAGCTCTGCGGTATGGCCTCATATTCTGGGGTAATGCCCCTAAGGTTCAAGAAGTATTTATTGCACAGAAAAAATGTATCCGAGCTATTTGTAAAATAAAACAAAAAGAATCATGCAAGCCACATTTTCATGAGCTAAAAATATTAACTTTACCGTCACTTATATTTATGAAGCCTGTATTTTTATAAAACACAACATAAATTTATATAAATTTGTAGAAAGTAAACGGCGCTCAAAAAAGCTGCAGGTGTTAGCAACAAAAACACAATTTTTTGGCAAAAGCTTTTATGCAATGGGTCGAAAACTATATAATAAGTTACCAGGACAAGTTATCTCAAGTGTGAACATTAACGAATTTAAAAGAAATCTATTTAAACTATTAAATAACAAGGTGTATTATTCTGTTGACGAATATTTAAATGACAAATTTTAATTTTAATTATCTTCCAAATCCAATCAGTTTTAATGCAGTGACATACGAAATGATTTTGTTAATCTTGAATTATTGAATTGTTGTATTGCCTTGTCTTGTTGTACACACATCAAAAGTATCTAGGGATCAACATATATTTTTGCAATAACTTTTCTCCTGATTGATATTAATTAAAATTTTCTTTAAGGATTCATCAAATAAAGTGTTTTCGTTTGTCACAGTAACGATAAACCAAGTCACCTTTGCATTAATAAAGAAATTTGCCATTTTCCTAATAAAGGGATTTTTGACATTTGAACCACTAACATTAAAGTTCGAAAAAAAGACTGAAATAACAGTTTTCTTTAAAATTTTATTGGGTAACTTAAACAATTAATAATCCGTGTTTCTACCGCAAACACTAACAACACAAGAACATCGGTTTGGCATACTCAAAATGAGTTCATCCAAATCATGCTGTGGAATGGCCGCCCATGTTCGTTGCAACAACAAAAAAAGGTCTTCTTGCGACTGGATACCCTCCATATTCGGCAGAGCTCTTCTCTGTAGCATATCCCATGCATGCTCAATCGGGTTCAAGTCTGGCGACTGAGCAGGCCAGGGCAGGACATTGATGTTAGCTGCGGCGAGAGTCTGTCTTACAACTCTTGCGGTGTGCGGTCGTGCATTATCATGCATTAACTGAAATAAGGGACCGATTTGCACTTGTAGAGGAACGATGACGTCTGATACAATCGTCTCAGCATAAATTTGAGCGTTGAGGTTGCCTCTGATCCAAATCAACTCAGTTCTTCCGCCGATCCAAATACCCGCCCATACCATGATGGTTCCACCACTATAAGGATGGACTTCCTGGCAGGATTTTAATCGCTGTTGGCGTCCAGGGGTTCTCCAGTGTCGTATACGTCTTGTATCCGGTCTCATACCAAAACGAGACTCATCAGAAAAGCACACGAAACGCCATTGTTCTTCTGCCCAATTTCTGTGTTCAAGAGCTCATTGATATCGAATCCTACGATTGTGCATTGCTATAGGTGGTACCCGTAGCGGTCTTCGGGAATGAAGGTTCACTTCATGCAAGCGGTTTCTGACTGTTTGGTCGCTAATTAAGTTCCCTGAAGAGTGATGAAGCCTCACGGCTAACATCATGGCGGTTATTGTTGGAGCTCTTCGAGTTAAGATTTGAATGTATCGGTCTTGTCTCCGTGTGGTGCAGCGATACCGTCCTCCATGGCGCTCAGCCACGGTACCAGTGCTTCGGTAACGTGTCCAAAGTCGACTGATAACACTCTGACTTGTATTCAGAGCTAAAGCTACAGTACGTTGCCGGGAACCAGCTTCTATCATTCCCACGGCTCTGAGCATTTCTTCCCTGCTTAAATGACGTCGACGCTCCATAATAACGTTGGTTTTAATCAGTAGTAGGGAAACAGTAGCACTAATAATGTCTTCAATGCGTTGTATGTTTTTATAGGGAAAATATTGACAGCTTATTTTCATCTTTTACTCGAATTTGATTGAGAGTTCCTGATTCAAATTATGAAATGCACCAAAAAGGATCCATATAAATTTATAAAATCATAAATTTATTACAAAGCCACATCTCAATCTCAAGAAATCCGCATAAAAATGCTTGATCCCTAGACATTTTTGATGTGTGTATTATTGAATTAGTGACATTGTTATTTTATTTTGTATTTTTTATTTTTACTTTATTTAATTTGACATTTTAATCTAATTTTGATATGATTTATAATTATTGTGATTGTATTTTTAATGCTAATTTTTTTTATTTAATTTGACATTTTAATCTAATTTTGATATGATTTATAATTATTGTGATTGTATTTTTAATGCTAAAATTTATCTGTTTAAAAAACTTTTGATATTTTGTATGCCTGTTGGCGGGACACAGCTCGGATCTAATTTATTTTATTATAACATCTGTATGTACCCTGTGTTCACGAAATAAATTAATTTGAATTTGAATTTGAAGAGTGCCTAAAATTTTCGGCCTTAATATCGCCTCAATCTTTAGGGCGAATTATTTCACAAAACCTGTACTGCGGTACCGGGCTGTATTTTGCGACATGTTGTGAGAGCGCGCGCACGACGTCTATCACCGACAAAAATCTTGACCTGACTGAACTGACGAACGCCGACCGCCTTACACGGTCCAATCGGCATGATCTAATCGGCATGATCAAGCCAAAAGAATCGAAATTCGATCAGGCATTTGGCAAGTCATGCCAATCCACTCCACTGTCATGCCAATCCACGTCCACACACGGTCAGTTCTAACTGATCCAATCGGCAGCGTCATGCCGATTTGACGATAGGAAGGATAGTGTATGGCCACCATTAGATACCACGAATGCAGTACGTCATTCTGGACCATACCATCCCACATAGAAATTCACTAATTAAAAAAAAAAAATCGCCATGCCTTCCATACATTTTGACCGTGTAGTACTACTACAAGACCTACGTCTTGCACTAGAAAAAACTCTATGCAGAGGTACGAGTATGACGTAGGTACGTACAGACAGATACACGTGGTAACAGTACGTCTTCGATCCGGTTATTGTGTCCACGTATGTTCATAAACAGCGCTATTATACCTATGCTATGGCAAGGCAACTACCGACTCCTTGATTATATAGCAAGTTGAAGTATCACGCTGGTAGAGTGACATGTCATTGAGTGTGTGATCAACGAGCGCCTCTGTGGCGTATCGTGACGCACACTATGACGTCACATTCACGCAAAGTATATCGTGCATTATGTACACGTTCATCCTATATATTCACTCGTGAATGCACTACGCCGACGCTGAGCACAGTGAAAATATTACGCGTGCCTATGTAGTCGCAACGAATTATTGGACTTTTTCATTGCACAAATGAAACTACTAACGAAGGCCATTTTTTGCCATTGTGAAACGCTCGGTGCAAGCATGAAATTGAATCAGCTATCCTACTATACATATTATTTGAGATAGCCTCGCAACTCGTGTGGTTCAGAAAAAGCAAAAGTAAATTGTTTCAGAAAATGTTTGTTTAAAAATTTTTTAGAAGTTTCAATCGTTTGGGGAAAATACTTTCTGGGCCTCCTTACGTTGTTACTTTACTGGGATACTTTTACGGCCATTTTCAATAACTTACTGGCAGGTATCGGTAGGTTTATCTCTGTCTGTTTGACATTTAGCTTACGGACGGTAAGAAACAAAACGTCACAGAAAAGCATTCTTTGATTTTTCTATGAATCATGTTACAGGTAGGTGACATGGATAGGATATTTCAAGCTAACTTTGTTTATAGAAACACGGATAGCTACGGCCGTAGGCATAATAACCAACGATTATACGTAGGTAAGTTATAGAAAACAGCCGTTAGTCACTTACTTCTATACAACCATTCAAACAAAATCTCCAATAAAATAAAACGATGTTCCACAGTAATCAGCCCTGTATTGTATTGTATTGTATTGTATAACGGGCTGGTGTCCGCAACTCCACGTCAAAGCGCGTATTTTGCGTGCGGGTGGGAAACTATTCTATCCATCCCAATTCCCCGAGAAAGGCCAGTAACGCCCCAGTGTTGCTGACTATCTCGCGGAGAGTACCTGGGTTACCAAAGTACTTTGCCCTGTATGTTGCAACCTCTGGGCAGTGCAGAAGCACGTGGGCTGCTGTCTCGTCTTCCTCCATGCAGGCACGGCACAGGGGGCTGTCTGTGACTCCTAAGACAAAGAGGTGTTTATTAAAAGAGCCATGTCCGGTAATGGCGGCTGTAACTGTGCGCATCTGTGGTTTAGTCAACCGCAGCGCGCGTTTGGTGAAGCGGCCATCGATAGCAGGAAGCGCTTCCTTGGCCTGCCTACACTCGCCGTGGTCCCGCCACAGCTTGTGGTGTTGTTCGCTAGTTCGTTTCCTTACCAGTGTGCGTAGGTATCCGAAAGGGAGCGGTACGATAGGTTCGGGTCCCACCGCTGCCGTGCTCGATCCCCTTCTAGCAAGTTCATCCGCCGCATCATTACCACGGGAATCGCTGTGTCCTTTGATCCATTGGATAGTTATATTATTGAGATTACCAACCTGGTTCAGGCGTTGGTGACACTCGTGTATTAACCCAGAGTTCACTGTGTGGTTGTCCAGTGCTAGCAGTACAGCCATGCTGTCTGAGAGTATACGAATTGAGTGGTCCACAACCTTCCTGGCTAAGATGGCAGATGCCGCCAGGGAAATGCCCATGCATTCTGCCTGAAATACCGTGTTGTGGGCCCCCAGAGGTTTGGCTATGTGGATGTTGAGATCCTCCGAGAAGACTCCAGCACCAGTGCCAGTACCTGTTTTAGATCCATCCGTGAAGATCCGCAGTTCTGCTGGATTTAATCCCTCGCATCGGTGATCCTCATGGAGCTGGATTTTATATTTCTTATCGAATACGAATTGTTTTGGTATCCGATCGTTTGTTGCTTTCGCCAGGGGGAACTCGTTGTAGAATCCCTCCAGTACCGCGGTGTGCTGTGTTTCTCTCTTACCCCAGAGTTGAAGTGTTTTAAGGCGTATAGCCGTCATTGTCGCTTCCTGCTGTATGAACAGATGTAGCGGTGGCAGCCCCAACATGGCTTCGAGAGCCGCAGTCGGAGTAGTCCTCATGCAGCCTGTGATCGCCATGCAGGCATGCCTTTGCAAGCGTTGCAGCTTGATGGAGGCTGTAGTTAGTTTGGTACGGGGCCACCAGACCACTGCCCCATACGTGATCATAGGTCGGATCACCGCGCCGTATAACCAAAGTATAATTTTAGGGGATAAGCCCCACTTCTTACCTATCATCCTCCTGCACTGCCAGAAGGTAATGCAGGCCCTGTTTATTTTATTGTCTAAGTGGCTACTCCAGTTTAACTTGCTGTCCAGGATGACTCCCAGATACTTGACCTCATTGGCTAACTGGAGTTCTGTATCGAAGAGTTTGGGTAGGCGATAAGGGCCTAGTGTTCGTTTTTGGGTAAACATGACTAGTTCAGTCTTCGTGGGGTTCACTGAGAGCTCGAACTCTCTGCACCATCGTTCAACGATGCGTAGTGCCTGTTGAGTAAGGTCGCAGATTGTCCCCGTCACTTTCCCCGAAATGAGGATAGCGAGGTCGTCGGCATACCCTATTGTGTAGAAATGGTTCGCGTTGAGTTTCGTGATGAGGTCATTTATAACCAGATTCCAAAGAAGCGGGGATAGTACGCCACCTTGGGGGCAGCCTCTGGCTATCATGGCCATCTGCTGCTCCACTTCAAGTCGAACCACTCGTTTACTTAGCATGTTAGTAATCCAGTCTATCAGTACCTGTTCTACTCCGTGACGAGAGAGCGCGGTGTTTATGCTGGAGAAGTTTGTTTTATCGAATGCTCCCTCGATGTCTATGAAAGTGCCCAGGCAGGTGCCCTTCTGATGAATCGCCTCTTCTATCCTGCCGACCACTAGATGGAGGGCGGATTCCGTGGACTTACCCGCGCTGTATGCGTGTTGGTTAGTATGGAGTGGGATAGTTTTTAAAACGCCGTCTCTCAGCTCTCTTTCTCACACATCTTCTCCATGGTTTTAAGGAGGAAGGAGGTTAGGCTGATTGCTCGGTGGTATTTGGCGTTGGTATAGTCACTCTTACCTGGCTTAGGAATGAATATGACCTTCACTTCCCTCCATCCTTTTGGAACGTATCTGAATGCCAAACACGCTCTCATTATGGGCACCAGTCTGTTAGCGACGGAGATCCCACCCCACTGCAGTAAGGCAGGGAAGATTCCGTCCGGACCAGCTGCCTTGAAAGGATGGAAGCACCGGATCGCCCACTGGAGTTTTTCCAGCGTAATGACTTTGTGTGCATAGCGCCAGTCGTTTTCTGACGGTGTTTGGGTTACCTCTGTCCAGTCGATGGCCTGTGTAAAAGCGCAGCCTGGGAAGTGAGTCTCAATAAGGACGCGCATCGCCTCTTCTGGCGAGGTGGTAAGTGTGTTGTCAGGTTTGCGGAGAACAGCGGGCCCAGTCGTGTTCTGCTGGGCCAGGATCTTCCTTACCCTGTTTGCTTGTTGGCAGGATTCAATGCTGCCACAGTATTTTCGCCACCCAGTGGAGCTCCTGTATCATTTTTTGGCCGCGTAGTACGCATCCCAATCACTATCAGCACAGGTGTTCATGGCTCTGTTTAGGGCTGACCTTACCTTCCCGCGCTTGCGTTCCAGATCCGCTCCCCACCATGGTTGTTTCCCTGGTGTTGTGGGCGGAGTGGTCTCGGGGCAGGATGAATGGTAGCTGTCTAGCATAGATTTCGTGAGATGACTTACACGCTCGTCGATCTGCGGCGTGTCCTCGTAGGTCATCCCGTAGTTTGTTGACGCAAGTTTGTTTTCGAGGAAGCGCGTGTATGCAGCGCGATCAGTGTTACGCGGGTTTCGCCGTGGCAGTATTGGTGTTACACAGACCTGAATGTCAAAGCGGATCCACCTGTGGTCCGAGCAGGAAGCCTCCTTGGAGACCTGCCAGCCGGTAGTGATGGCCGCTGCACCCTCCGATGCCAGAGTGAGGTAATCATAGACCTCACTCTGGCATCGGAGGGTTCGCTGCGGTAGCAGCGGAGCATCCGGGGGCTAGAGAGCTGCTGCAAGCATCCCTCTTAGGAGAATCACTGGCTTTCGCCTCCTCTCCGGTGTGTATGTGTGCAGTATATGCGCGTGAGTGTGTGTTAGGTGTGTGTGTTTGTGTGGTTGTTGTGTGTGTTTGTCGTGTGTGTGTGGTGTCTTTTTGTTTTGGGGTATCCATAGTATAGTGTAATAATTTCATCTCTCCGGCTTCCCACCCTCCTTGGAGCCCGCACCTGGGAACGTCTCGCTACAAACTAGCTTAACCGTTTGGCTACGTCTGTTTACGAAGGTTGGTTCAGAACCTGTGTTCAGTAGGGTTAGGTTTGTTGTAAATAGGTAATCTACTAAAGCCTTACCTCGAGCATTTAGCGTCTCCATGCCCCACAGAGGATGATGAGCGTTCGTGTCCGCGCCTATGACAACTTCTAGCCCTGTGCTCTCGCAATAAGTCACGAGGCGGGCGAGGTCATGCGGCGGCGGCTCCTCTTCCTCGGGCATGTAAACGGAGGCGAAGACCACCGTTGCTACTGTGTCCCCCCGCTGTATCAGTAGCCTAGCTGCAGAGACATCCCTGCAACAGAAATCTGTTAGTGGCTGTGTCTTTATGTTACGTGTCACATAGATGCACGATCTGGGCTTGTCATGATCTGTACTTACTAGGAGCTTACCACCGAGGTTGGAGAGTCCTTGTATTTGGCCCGCCCTGATCCACGGCTCCTGGACCAAGGCAATGGCCGTGTGCTGAACCTCCAGCCACTTCCGCAACTGAGCCGTCGCGGTCTGGCTGTGGTGGAGGTTGGCCTGCAGGACCTTACAAGTCGACGAAGGGGACGCCATCGCTGGTCGTTCCTTCCTCGTCTCCTGCCAGCCGCAGCCCGGCAAAAAGGTCGCCCGCGTCGAAGCCATCCCCCTCCGGGTCAGAGGCCGAGGACAGGGTGATGTCCTCGAGCTCCTTCCCCCGAGAGGACGGCGCCCACGCTAGCGGCGGTAGGGCCGGCTGGCGCTGCTACTGCAGGCTCCACCGCGGGTGTTTCCGCGGTATTTGTTGGGGGTGGAGTTGCGTCCACCGCCTGTGTGTCGGCGCTGGCTTCAGCGGTCGGATATCCCTGAGGGACTTCGACAAATCTGCCGTTCGGACCCTGGAATTTTACGTACACCGTCCCTACACCAAATGAGAGACGGCGCTCGGCCTTCATCAGGGTCGGAATTTGGTCCTCAGGGACCCCGACCACCACATACCATGCGTCGGCCTGTTTATAGGCGCCCAGCATCACCCACTCCCTGACTCCAACCCAAGGGTTCTGGTAACACAGAGTCCGCCCAATGATGGCCGGCTCCGTGAAGATCCCCTGTTCGTCGGGGATGGAGATTCCGCATCTCACCCGGCGCCTGATGTCCGCCTGCCTCCTGATTACTAGCGTGGTGCTAGTAGGGGGAGGCAACTCGGAGATTAGCTTCCTTATCCAGGATAAGGTGTGGTCGTTGCCGCACCACAGTCTGAGGGCCCCGCTGCTGAACACCGGCCTCGCTCTGAAGGTCGGTGCCGGTGAGTCCTGTGTAGGGGAAGAGGCCTCGGCGACTATCTTCATTTGGATAGCCGCGAGTACCTGATTCGCCACCTCCTGGCTGATGTGACCCGTCCGGTTGCAGGTGACTGCGACGTCCAGGTCGGAGCCTGCAGCCTGGGCGTAGCTCCTGTTAGCGTCCCGTTTAGACTTATCAAGACGCGGCCGCTTGCGCTCTCCTCGAGGTGTTAGGGTCTCGTTGAGTGCTCGCTTGGCCGCGGCCTGATCCCTCTGAACGGGTTGCTGTGGCGTGTGTGTGGCTGGTCCTCCCGCGCCGCTGGCCGCTGGTTGGCTAGGTCCCGGTCGGCTGGTGCCGGCCACGGCCTGCGACCGCTTGCCTGCGGAGAAGTTGACATTGCCGCTGGTCGGTTCTACTCGGCCCGCGGCGTTAGCCTGTATGGATTGTGGAGTCTTACCCTTCCACAGTGTCTGCCGCTGCCTCTGGGACGGCCTGTTCTTCCTCTTCGGGTTGTCCGTCGAGGGGGCCGGGGCATTCTGCACTGAAGGTGCAGCGCAGTGTCGCTTCGTGTCCTCCTTCCTGCCTTTGTGCCTGCTCCTCTGCACCCGCCAGGTGAGCGCGAACTCGTCACCCGTGGTGCTGGTCTCCGCCGGTTGACCAGTGACGGCCACCGGGGGGGGAGCAGTAGGCGGGGGAGCCCGGCCAGAGGAATTAACCTTCGTGGCGGGCTCCACACCTGAAAGAGAGGGAGGAGCGGTACTGGTCCCGAGCAGCGCCTTCTTCCTCCGTTTATTACGGGACTTAGATTTGGCCCTAGCAGCGGTTCCCGCCACTGCCGGACCTGTACCCGCACTGGAGCTCGCTGCGGTAGCAGCGGAGCATCCGGGGGCTAGAGAGCTGCTGCAAGCATCCCTCTTAGGAGAATCACTGGCTTTCGCCTCCTCTCCGGTGTGTATGTGTGCAGTATATGCGCGTGAGTGTGTGTTAGGTGTGTGTGTTTGTGTGGTTGTTGTGTGTGTTTGTCGTGTGTGTGTGGTGTCTTTTTGTTTTGGGGTATCCATAGTATAGTGTAATAATTTCATCTCTCCGGCTTCCCACCCTCCTTGGAGCCCGCACCTGGGAACGTCTCGCTACAAACTAGCTTAACCGTTAGGAGTACCTTCGAGATATAGGGGCGTGAGGCTGGCTTACAGTGCGACATCGGGTGCTTGATCTGGTTGACGACTAATCAATCCTTCACTTGCACCTTCAGCATGACCTTCACCCACCGCTTCGGCCATCCGAGGACGACCTCCGCGGACCTCCCACCCCTCGCCGTGGCCCTCTAACGGGACACTATGGCCATTTCCCTACCCTTGGCTATTGGGTAGGGCCACCGTTTCGCTTGAAATCCAGACCAAAGAGGGCGTGTTGCTTCACGGACGCATTACCGCCAGCGCCGCTCGGCTCAACCCTCCAGGACTCCTTCATCCCCGCTTACGGCGCTAAACTGCGCAGGTCCTAGCGCAGGTGACCTGTTTTACCTACTCAGCGCCAGCTGTGTTTAGTGGCGGCCGAGCCCACGCCCACTCGATCACGCAGGGTCATGGTTAGGTTAAAAAGCGCCTGGTGGTTTTTGTTACGTCTATTTCTTAAGGAATTAGACCAAGAACAGGGTGGCAACCACGTGAAGGAGAACACACCAGACTTGCCTTGAGGATCTACACGACTGTAGCGCTCTCCCTCAAGACCCCGCCACCTTACCGTCTCTGAGGGAGGCAGTAAGGTAGGCCTGCATCTATACTCCCAAGCAAAGCGCAAGCAAAGCATGTCGTTGTGCAACCGCAAAAGCATAAATACAAGCCCCCCCCCCCCCAATCAGCCCTGTAATGTTGTTACTGAATCAATTCTACTAATTAACGCTCATCAAAAAGATTCCATTTGCTGGCCGTACAATTAGATTAAAAGCTTTTATCCCCATAGCGATCCATTGATAGGTACACTTTGATAAGTAGGTTCATGAAGTTGGTTCGTGTTACCTGAAATTCATTAAAGGTTTGTAATGGAGATGGTAAGACAATTCTAGGAAGTAATCTCAATGCGGCATCAACTTGAACCGGCCAGGAAGAGCTTCGTGGCCTTTGTTCAGCAGCACAATATGCTCAACCTCAAAACATGCAGCCAGAGCGACTTCTGCGCTGCCACCGACGAAGCCGTGGAAGTGGCGAAGTTTTGGACCGATAAAATATTATAAGGTCGGACCTTTCACGAAACCGTCAACCAAGCATTCTGTAGTCTGTACCTACATCAAACTAAGTAAAAATTATTGCTGGGAAACGACTGTTTTTTTGGGGGTGATAAATGGCAGTTTACGGTTTAACTCAATGTAACGCACTCAAAATATTGTGCTGTTGGATGCATTGAATAGTACGGGAGTATCACATAAAAATAAAAATATTTTTAAAATAACTTGTGAATAAGTTGGAATTTTAAACTCAAATATCTCTGTAACTTGGAGGTTCCCAATTATGGTTCAGAGCAAAAAAAATATCGCAATAACGGGGAATATATAAGTGACTTTTGTTTTTGCGAAAAATGTCTTTTACTCCCGTTAGTGTCGAATCAACGACACGAAGGACAAGAAGTAGCACAGGTGTAAACACCTAATGTGTTATAGAAATAGAAAAAAAATTGCGATCCAATTACTGTCTACTGTTTTTCGGAAAATATGCGACAAACTGGCCATTTCCAATTGTTTGAACAAGCAAATTCTATTTAGATGACTAATTTTACGCAAACATAATTATGATGTTTTATCCCTTTTTTGTAAACAAAAAAGGTTCATTACGATTTTTTCAGTAACTGTATCCAAAGAGACTGATGGATGTCTGACTGGAGTTCCTTATATGAATAAAAAAAAATGATAACAGGCACGCACACATGAGATTTTGACATAAATAAATAAATATCGCTGGGCATTACACACAGCGCCATCTAGTGCCACACTAAGCAACGAGGCTTGTGTCGTGGACACCAGATAGTTGATATAATACATAGATACTTGTTTTGTTTGTAAATACATACTTATTATACATATAAACATCCATGACTCGGAAACAAATGTCTATGCTCATCACACAAACACTAACACACATACGAAATGTCGGTTTACTATTAGATAGGTACACCTCTGCCAAACCCTTTGGGGATGCGTGCGTGATATTAGTATTATCGTTAATTTTACCGGCCTACAGTGAATTTCATGTAACGTTTATCGATAAGATTATTATGAAGACTAAAAAACAAAAAATAAACGTTATTTCCTTATTGAAACACTTGATTTGGACTTTCCCTTGAATGGTTTTCATCGTAATCTATTTAATTTGAGGAGGGGAACCGTTAGTTCTGCGATGCGGGACCAACGATCGAACATTTTCCTTGTACACTTTTTACTGAATTCATCGAACTTTTCGTTACGCAACTTAGGTAAATATTTCTAGAATTATTTAGCAGTTTGTGAAAAACCGTTGAGTAGGTACCAATTATGCCTCCGTAGCTAGACAGGTTCAGATAGATTCGCAGCTAGACAGATTCTCAGCTGGACAGTTTCTCAGCTGGACAGATTAGCAACTGGACAAACTTGTACAGTCCATGACATATGAGGCGAGACGACAAAAAAAAACGAATTAGTCCGTCAGTTAGATTATCAAAAAATATTTGACCCGTGTTTTTTCTTTTGTTACGTAAACCAAAATTGACGAAGATATGACGCTTTTAAAAAGTCTCAATACGTCACGCCTTGGTATAATTTTTACCGAATTCTGACGTCACGAGCCCCCCCCACTCACGAGTTTTGATGCGTTTTATCTTTGTCAATATTCATTGATTTACAAAAACAAAAAATACGTGTCAATTAATTTCCAATACTCTAACTGACGGAGTAAATAGATTTGCAATTTTTTGATACTGTCGTCATGCCTATTTTTTTATTTTTTTTTTTCCTTTTCAAACTCATTCACTCGGAAAAAAAAGGTAAAACGGGACATTAAGTCCCCAACCTAAGTCCCCGTGCTTCACCCAGGTGGAGAACCAGTCCTTTAAACTATATCAATACTAGTTTTCTCCCCGTAATAAGAAGTAACAAATTGAAGATTTTGTTTAAAAACAAATACCCAATATAACAGATTGTATGGCAGGTCGTGCCTTTGTGTTATATAGATTTTTCTTGAATAAACTCTTTTTAAATTTAATACCTATGTGTTATATATATATAAACAATTTATTTTGTTATGTTACAGAATTATTATTAACACAAGCTAGTTAGAGGCTGTGCAAGAGTGTAAATTTCAATTTCTGAAATACACTACTATGGTAAATGAACAAGTTCACTCATTTTTGATACGACTTTTACACTAAGAAATCTGGATTTGCATTGCGGTCGTAAAGTTCGGCAATCTGTCTAACTTTGACTAGAAAATCACGAGGGATTTATAGATGAGCACCTACAAAGAGGATTTAATAGCGATAGGTAGGTAATAATAAAAATAGAACACACAATCTAAAAAAATACACACAAAAACAAAATAAATACCTATTCAAACTCCTGGAATTTCCAATTATTTGTAATACTCAGAAAATAACGGTATTCATTTTTAGAACGAAATATTATATTTTGTTTCGACGAAACCTTTTCAGAGCCTTTTTGATTGGCGAATGAAATTCGTAGAAGAGCTGGCTGTTATCGAAGCGTTAGCATACGGTCTAGATGTGACAGCCATATGCTGTAAACCGGGTTCAAACTAGAACTTTCACGTGGGTTTGCTTACTGAGAAATATGTATTTTTCAATACACTTCCTCGAAAACTTATCGCAATACTAAATAAAATACTGCAAAATATAATACCTTCTCTGAAATAAATTTCCGGCCTACGCATATTTATTATACAAAAACACGGTGTTTCTGATATTTTTATTGTAGGACGTTTGTTTTAACCGACTTAAAAAAAGGAGGTTATATGTTCGTGTGTATGTTTTTTTTTTATGTAGTTAACTGATTTCTTCCCCATTTGTGGAGCGATTCTCAAAATTCCTTTTTTATTTGAAAGAGTATACTCCCGAGCGCGAGGTGGTCCCATTTAAATTTGGTGAAGATCTGATTGATGCTGATGTTCAGAGATATACAATGGAACTCTTCAAAAATAGACGGCAAATCTGTCGTCATTGCTGCAATCGCTTGGATGTTTATTGTTTATACAACATCATGACGTAAAATCACGCGTGTATGCTCTGAGGGGGTACGCAGATGTGTACAATACACCCAGATTTTGAAAGTTAGGTGTGTTTGCGGAGGGATGGACAAAGATTTTATTGGCCTGTCAGAAGTATTGTGAGAGGAATTTATGAATGTCTGAACCTTTACTTTGTTATTTTGTATATTTAATTTTATGTTATCTCTTACTCTTTTAGTTCTAGTTTTAGTTACAGTAATTAGTTTAATTAAATACAACAAAAAAACTAAATAAATAAATGTTAAGTTCCATTCATTGGGGATAAGCCTATTAGGTACCATTACATGTGTTGTTAATAAAAATGTTAAATAAATTCATGGTGACTTGTTTGGGAACAACTAAAAATGGAAGAATAAATAAATAACTTTTTTTGCAAAAAATGAAGTCGACTTTAAAAAAAAAAAACAAACAAAAAATACACAAAAAAGTTAGTAATAACTAGCTTCAGAAGCCGGTGACAAAAACACCAAATCAATCAAACAAAGCTCAAGCTTCAAAAGTCGGTGACAAAAACACTAAAGTCTAAACAAATCAAACAAAGGTCACCGACTTCTAAAAATTGGCCTTTGTTTGATAGTTTTTTTTTGTTTGTTTTTCTTTTTGCGTTTTCAAATATTTGCGAGGGTTGGTTGCAACTAGCCAGGCATGCCAATCAAGACTGTTGACATAACTTTGGTTTTTCCTGAACGGATGGGCAGATTGTATGCCTATAATGTATTAATGCTAACATAATAACGAATATCTATTAAAAGTTATACAAGGTTTATTAGATATTCGTTACACCGACACACAAACAGTTACCGTGTTCAGAAGTTCAAGACATCATTCTGAACACACGGAAATGTTTCAGTAGCTAGAAGTAGTAGGGTATTAAAAAAATCGCTGTTTTCTTCAAAAGTGCAATTCGTGTAGGTATTGCACTTTTGTAGAAAACAGCTGTTTTTTTTTCTAATTACTTATTGACGAAAAATGTTTATGTCGCCGGGTTCAGAATGATGTGCTGAGTGTGATGCGTTGGTGTCTCCTTCCACTGTTCTTAGAGCAGTGGCAGCTCAGGTAACAGCTCCAACTTCGTCGACGCTGAATAGCAGCCGGGCACGTGACTACACCTTGCGAAACGCGCGGGTTCGCGAATATTCGCGAAATATTTACATGTCATTTGCCACGTTATATAAAAACACTTGACGATCGCAAACTACAAGAGTTATAGCTATATAAAATTTACAGTGAATAGCAGAATAGATAAGGAAACTATTAAACCAAAAATCAAGATATACAATTATAATTTGATACTCAAAAAATAATGTAGAACTTAAAAAACAGTGACAAAAACGGATATTTTGCTATTAAAATATTAATTTGCTCGAAAACTATTTTTTTTATATCAAAATAAACTAGATTATATTTCCTTTCCAATAAGACCATAATCTCATTAATATCTCATTAGTATCATAACAAGAACCTAATTAGAATCTAGATTATATAAATCTAGATTATAGAATCTAGATTAGTGTTTCTTTAAACACAATTATTTACGTAACTTTAACTCTAAGCCACCACTTGTTTTTGTTGAAATACTTTAACAATACACTCACCATACTAATTAAGCAATATGTTTCCGTTATCACTTATCACACACGTTCTAATTCCAAAAAACACATAATTCTTGTCTAAACACAATCACTATAGGGTAACTTTTTCACAGGCGAAATTATGCAACTTTGAGATTCGTAAATGATGAGGACGTGCAGGAACTATATAGGTGGCAGCACTAAATCGACAAAAGAGACACTATGCGGACGGTAAAGGAAACTTATCACCCGTCATCGTGCTTTCAATTTATGTAAACAAAATTATCTCTTCAACTATATTATTTTTGAATATGCTAAAAGGTCCGGTCTATGAATAATGATAAAAAAAGAAATAAATTGAGAGAAATAATTTGAGAAATTCCAGTTTCTTGTCACAGGACTGAGTTTAAGTCAAGTAAGCGGTAAAGCAAGCTCATTCCGGTGATGTTTGTTAAAAATCGTGATCTAAGTAAATCAAACTTTAAAGTAAAAAAAAAACTGCTGTCCCATACTTATTATAGATAACACTATTTGATTGATGAACCGAAGAACTAGCGGCATTTTGTTTTGACATCCACACATAATACTATAAAATCATACCCACAGTATTACAGTAATAACCGCGTGTGAACATAATCACAGACACCACTTGCAAACAACGAGGAACAGCAGGACACGATTACGATATTTTTTATCTCGCTCACACCTTCATATCCGCCTTCGAGTATCGAACCTAGTGTATCCTACATGACATAATAGGTACTTTGTTCCATTAATAATTCATTGCATAACCACGCGTCTGTCGGCATCGTCGTAAAACGTATACAGGGTGTAAACACCTCATCACGAAGCCGTCAACCAAGCATTCTGTACATCAAACTAAGTAAGTAGGGTGAAAAATCATGTTTTGTGGTAGAACTCAATGTAACGCACTCAAAACATTGTGCTGATGGATGGAACAAAAAAATTAAAATCTTACATTAAAAACTTGTATTAAAAAAAAAACTTGTCAAATAGTTGGAACTTTGACCCCCAATATCTCCGTAAGTAGAAGGTTCCCAGGTATGGTGAAGAACAAAAAAAATATCGCAATGACGAGGAGAACAAGTGCCTTTCTGCTTCGTTAAGAGGTGTTTTTACACCCTTTTTAACACCCTTGCTCGTAAAGCTGATGTAATTCCACCGGTTTTAAATATGTAAAGCGGGTCATAAAAAACGCGTGTGTTACCAAAGCAAATAGTTAAGTTATAGTCCATACAAATTCCATAACAGTATTATTTGCCATTTCAAATATGGAACTGATCGCCGCCGCACGACTCCAGCTAGTGAGCAGCGTGCAGCGCGCTGTTGCTATTCAAATTTCGAACTAATCGCCGCGCGGCCAGTCAGTAGGCAGCGCTAGCGCGCTGTTAAAATGGCGGGAAAGCAACAGTGTGCATTCACAGATTGAGTTTATTTAAAATAAAAATAAAACAGTTTATTCGGTAATTTAAAAACTTGGCTGCATGCTCTAGCGTCTTTGCCAACATTTTCACGCAGCCACGTGGCAGAAAATAATCCTCGCGCCATTTTTCTCAAATTTTCTTTTCTTTGTACTTGTATTGTGAATATCTTTTTCTGTTTCCTCGCAAATGTGTTAAAAAACGTCGTACGAAATACGTGCGTATTGGTTATAACATGCTCGGCTCAATTACGCCCTCGCCTTCGGCTCGGGCTGAAATTCCGCCTCGCATGTTATAACCATCTTAACGCACTAATATCGTAATGTACTATTATAGTTGCAACGTTACCGCGTTGTAACTATTGTTATTATGAAATACACCTTTTTTATTTATGATTGATGTGTTACATTGTCGCAATTTATATGAATATCGATTGTAACTTAACTTTATTTTCGGCTCTAAGTTTCTATATTGGGCGAATAAATCTGTCGATTGCGATAACAGGACCTGGGTACTAATATACGCTAATTTGCGGTGGCAATACTCCCATAGGAGTTAATTCGGGGTACACACTTATAATGGCAATGCCTTTCATTTGACAGTTACAACAACATTAATTGCGTCATCTTTGTTGTTAAACAGACCAGTTTTTCAAACGTAAGATCCAATTGATGACGAATTTTGTTCCAAATCCTTCAGATTGTGATATTAACTTTGTTTTGCAGAATGCTGATTAAGTTCCACTTAAGGTCAAGCGCGGATACAGGACTTCCTTTAGGGAGGGGCATTTTTTGTTAATTTTACCTATCTTACGAAAAAATCATAAAAAAAGTGATGAACTTTTGATACAATTTTAAAGGCGTTACTTTACGGTAATCCATGATACAAGGAGGTCGCCAGACAACAATATGAACTAAGGCTCCAAGAGCCTGGCTTGACTTGGTCGGCTTTTAGATAATTTCAAGAGAAACTAGTCTATAGAGCGAGCGAAGCGAGCTCGAAAATTTTAACACATTACCTACCTTGAACAGGTTAGAATTGTTTCGAGCAATTGGAGTTACCTGGGCCTCTTATAGACAAAGTTAATTGAAGAAAAACTAGATTGCAAGAGCGAGCGAAGCGAGCTCGAATTTTTTACATCATTGCCTCAGATAATTATGCTATAATTGCATAGGCCTCGGGGCAAGTTGCTCCTAATTTATTTCAGACTCTGTCTATACCGGTCGATCATGCAAAATTCCAATAGGAGTGCCATTTCCGCAGGGTTAAACAATATTTTAATTTGAGTGATTCCATTTTACGCTACAATTTATTACGTTATTTGGTCCGGTTCAGGGGGGGGGCAATTGCACCCATTGCCCCCCCCCTGTATCCGCGCCTGCTTAAGGTGCTATTACTTAGAACTCCTATATCTACAGGGATAAATAAATCTATCGATTTCGATGCGCTAACAGACTAATTTGCGGCGGTAACACTCATTAACCTGTCTCGTAAGGGACCACTCGGGATAGCTAATGGATGGGTGGCCTCATGGTAATGCTTTTACCAACGCTTATAACGTAAGTAGGGTAGAGGTGGGTTAGCTTTTTAATGCTCGGGCTCTGTAATAAGTATGGGGTGGTATGGGGTTTAAACTGAAAGTAATATAGGTACGTAATAATGCTAATTTATAATGTTGCCATAACAATGTTTTGCTTAAAATTACAGAAGTTATTACTTGCGAAGAAGAAAATAGCTGGAGGTCTTACGGCTAAGTACAATGACTGGTTTTGCGACTTTTCCTGCCTTTTAATGTTAACTAAGTATGTAGGAACCTATCTAAAGTGTTAATTCCTGAAAAAAATACGTAGTTCCCTCTCTCTTATAACCAAATTCACAGACGCGATGTTTGTAGTCTAATTCTGCAACTGAATATTAAAACAGTTATCCAACCGATTGAGCTGTGCATAAGTTATAAGTAGGTACTTAGATATACGTATAGTTTGGATGACAATGCAGGGCTATCTAAGTGACGCCATGTATGCATCCCCGTGATAATGTTGAGAAATATACGGAACCAGAGAAAAAAAAAAAAATGTTACTTATAAAAAAAATTAAAACAAACTTATTTAAATGCTTTAGAAAGAAGAAAATAAACTTTAAATTGAATTAACTGTAAATTAAATTATACTTACAATTTATATCATCTTCATCACTACATATTATAAAACAAAGTCGCCCGCGTCTGTCTGTCCCTATGTATGCTTAGATCGTTAAAACTACGCAACAGATTTTGATGCGGGTTTTTTTAATAGATAGAGTGATTCAAGGGAAAGGTTTTAGGTAATGATATAAAAGCTTGTCGCGAGAGTTCCTGACAATCTTCGCTTTGATCTATGTTGTTTTTAAAATGTTTTTTTTACAAAGTAATTTTTTTTTCTTCTGCTAATAGTTTTCAGGCTAAATGGCATTCTTCGTGGAATTAGAACTGCGTTGCGGATCTGTAATAAGCAAAATGCTATAATTATCACGTAGTAATAATATTTACGACTACACAGATACATGAGTAAAACATTATTTTACATTTGTGTTTGTAACATTATACGTAACCGGTGATTATCTAGGCAAGAACCGCATTATTGCTCAAGTAATAATTATTGCTTTCCGCGAATTTTCTGTAGAGCGAGATTACAACAGAAATGTATATCTATAGGTGCCTAGCTAGGTAGGATGTAAAAAAATACTTGGATTACTAGAATACAGCAATCCTTTATGAGTTACTGTTACTTTCAATACTTCTCGGCTAAAAACTGAGGAGACGGCGACGGTAGGGCTCCGACAAGTTTTTAAAATCAATGTAGGTAAAAAAAACACAAATAATAGTACTAAAAAGAATCCTCTCTAGGGCCAATGTGATGTAGGCTTTTGACATTTATTTTGTTGAGAAGAAATGTTTCTACACCCAAGCACCCAAGTGTCAAACGGAGAAAAAAATGTAGTCATGCCTGAAAGTTGTAGAATTGTGTCGACTGAAGAGTAGAAACATTTCTTTACTAAATTTTTTTTAACACTCTTGCTCGTAAAGCTGATGTAATTCCACCGGTTTTAAATATGTAAAGCGGGTCATAAAAAACGCGTGTGTTACCAAAGCAAATAGTTAAGTTATAGTCCATACAAATTCCATAACAGTATTATTTGCCATTTCAAATATGGAACTGATCGCCGCCGCACGACTCCAGCAGCGTGAGCAGCGTGCAGCGCGCTGTTGCTATTCAAATTTCGAACTAATCGCCGCGCGGCCAGTCAATAGGCAGCGCTAGCGCGCTGTTAAAATGGCGGGAAAGCAACAGTGTGCATTCACAGATTGAGTTTATTTAAAATAAAAATAAAACAGTTTATTCGGTAATTTAAAAACTTGGCTGCATGCTCTAGCGTCTTTGCCAACATTTTCACGCAGCCACGGCAGAAAATAATCCTCGCGCCATTTTTCTCAAATTTTCTTTTCTTTGTACTTGTATTGTGAATATCTTTTTCTGTTTCCTCGCAAATGTGTTAAAAAACGTCGTACGATATACGTGCGTATTGGTTATAACATGCTCGGCTCAATTACGCCCTCGCCTTCGGCTCGGGCTGAAATTCCGCCTCGCATGTTATAACCATCTTAACGCACTAATATCGTAATGTACTATTAACATCGCCGTGCTTACGACTGACGATAGAAATCTTTTAACAATCTGTCATTTTGTCGATTCTTCCGTCGACAAAATCCGTTTCCACGGTAGCAATGCTACGCGTCTACGCGTGCAGAAAGGCATTTGTTCTCCCCATCAATGCATTTTTTTTTGTTCTGGACCATACCTGAGAACCCTGAGAACTGTTAAGGAGATATTGGGGGCCAAAGTTCCAAAATGTTGTGTCATACCCAAGTTTTTTTTCGGTTTTTTAAGCTCGGGTCATGGGGTCCGAGTGCGCGTCTCCTTTTTAGGAAATCTCTTACCGAGTGGTCGACACTTCGCGTGACCAGAGGGCTGGCTTTTTCTTTGGCCAAAGAATTAGCATTGCCATTCAACGTGGCAATGCTGCCAGTCTTCTGGGTACGTTTCCGAGTGACAGCGATACGGAGGTGTACTTTGACGCTTATTGACGTCGTTGTATATATGGAGGTTCTTACTTTTAGTTTTTATTTTTCTAATTATATATAGCCACAAATGTGTAATTTAAACAATAAAATAAACGTGTTTTTTTTTAAATACAAGTTTCAATTTTGTACAACTTTTAACTTTAAATATCCCCACGACCCCCGTACTACTCAAACTCAAAGCATTTATTTCAACTAGACCATTACGGCACTTTTGAATGTCAAAATTACAAATAAAAAACAAAGCTACAGTCCCAGTCACAAGGCATAATAACTTGAGAAAGTACTGTAGTTGCCCATTCCCTAGCGTAGATCTCTATGGAGAAGAACGGGCAAGAAACTCCATGGACACTCTTGAATCAAAATATTGTTACAAAATCTTGGTTACATCATTAATTTTGAAATTATACATGTATGTGAGAACGATGTAGAAAGACGTGCACATTAAGAGCGTCCAGAGTAGAAAAAGACAACAATTTAACAACAAACGAATTAAAATGAACCCTGGCAGCCAAGAGACGACCAGTCCCAACTGACAGCGCCCGCTCACGAACATGACGCTCGCATCGGTGCCATTCAACTCAACCATATTGAAGGCAATTAAATGACCCGACACACCCGCCACCATCAGCGAGACATTTGAGTGAGCATGACATTCTCTCAGCCACCAAGGCATATTCAAGTCAATGAAAGATAACTAAATGTAAATGGTAGCTAAACAATACAAAGTACTCACACATGTGCTGTGCAATTATATAATACTAAGAACTGGAATCTACACAATGCAAGTAGGTATATTTTTACAATCTTCTGCCTGCCTGCTTCTACTCAATGCATCAATCAGAAGTGTTTTGAGTGCGTTACATTGAGTCCTACCGTAAACTCAGATAAATAAAACCCTCGTTTCCCAGCAATCATTTTTGGGTAGGGTTTGTTTACACCTTGTATGTATCTCAAGAAATTAGTACATTACGATATTAGTGCGATGGTAATAACATGCGAGGCGGAATTTCAGCCCGAGCCGAAGGCGAGGGCGTAATTGAACCGAGCATGTTATAACCAATACGCACGTATATCGTACGACGTTTTTTAACACAATTGCGAGGAAACAGAAAAAAAAATGGATATTCACAATACAAGTACAAAGAAAAGAAAATTTGAGAAAAATGGCGCGAGGATTATTTTCTGCCGTGGCTGCGTGAAAATGTTGGCAAAGACGCTAGAGCATGCAGCCAAGTTTTTAAATTACCGAATAAACTGTTTTTTATTTTATTTTAAATAAACTCAATCTGTGAATGCACACTGTTGCTTTCCCGCCATTTTAACAGCGCGCTAGCACTGCCTACTGATTGGCGCCGCGCGGCGATTAGTTCGAAATTTGAATAGCAACAGCGCGCTGCTCACTAGCTGGAGTCGTGCGGCAGCGGTATTATCAGTTCCATATTTGAAATGGCAAATAATACTGTTATGGAATTTGTATGGACTATAACTTAACTATTTGCTTTGGTAACACACGCGTTTTTTATGACCCGCTTTACATATTTAAAACCGGTGGAATTACATCAGCTTTACGAGAAAGGGTGTTAAAAAAATAGTTAACACCTTCTGTGAATTTTCAGGTAAGCGAGGTTACATAAGAAATGGTTAGGTATTCAAGTATTATGTTTTGTTTCATTTACATTTGTGTTTAAATGTTAGTGAATAACGTCTCCGTAAAAATTCGAAGACATGTGACATCTACCAATCCGCACTGGGCCCGTGTGGTGGATTATATACAGGGTGTAAAAGACCTCATCACGAAGCCGTTAACTAAGCATTCTGTACATCAAACTAAGTAACTTTGTGCAAAAATTATTGCTGGGAAACGACTTTTTTTTTGGGGTGAAAAATCATGTTTTGTGATAGAACTCAATGTAAAGCACTCAAAACATTGTGCTGATGGATGGATTAAATAGTACGGGGGTCGTGAAGGTGTTTAAAGTAAAAATGTTACATTAAAAACTTGTATGTATTTAAAAAAAAACTTGTCAAAAAGTTGGAACTTTGACCCCCGATATCTCCGTAAACAAATAAATGATCGCAATGACGGGGAGAACAAGTGCTTTTCGGCTTCGTTAAGAGGTGTTTTACACCCTTTATAGCCCATCCCCTCATTGAGAGGAGGCTGTGTCCCAGCTGTGGGAACATTATAGGCTGATGATGATGATGAACGTCTCCAGGAAGTGATGTTTCATACGGATATCATGCATTCATGAATCATGATTGCGAATGTGGTTAGCGCTAAAACCGTGTTATAGTTTAAATATGAGGGGATATAAAAGCTGTAGGGGTTCAGGCAGCAGCGGGAATTGCTCTGATTCTTCGAACTTGAGATATATATACATCCTAATATGATACATATAATATAGACTTGAAAAGTTCGCTTTAAGCGATAAGACCGCCTACTGTGTCACCCATGTGAAATGTTTTCTTTTATGATTGTTACTTACCTATAAGGTGTACATAATAAAGAATATTCTATTATATTCTATCCACGAAAACAGTATTATTTTATAATATTTATAAAGCAAGTAGTCTCAAGATCTTAAAAGAGATCAAAGTTACAGTGTTTTGCAGGATTTTTCGGGGAATTTTCTTGTTACGAAAAGTTTCATAAACTTTTATTATAAGTTGGTAAGCGACAACCCTGCTATAACCGTTTGCATGGACGGGATACAGGAGGTCTACTCTATAAGCACGACCGTAGTTTCGGCCGAAGTTACGGTCGATTCCTACACCGTATCACTTACGGACATAAGATTCGTTAGGAGACCGAACTAACTAAATGAATGTGAACACGATTGGTCATCTGTCCTAACTCTCAATGTGTTTTCAAAAATCATGAATCCGAAAATACCTATTATTTTCGGATTCATGATTTTGAGTAGGGTTCATTTCAAAGTATAAGCTACTTTCGGAACGAACCCGTATCTTAGTTGACGGACTTAAAGAGTAGACGGGAGACCCCCTGGTACGTACAAGAGTTTGGCGACGAGGCAGTGCCTGTACTACGCTAGTACTATTATCTAGACTGTGCCTGTAGGTACACACGGCACGGCGACACATCAAATGAGAGATCCCGCGTTTATACTGTTTCTGTCTAGCGTGATTGTTCATTGTGCGTACTTAACCTTTCCGTCAAACTATAGCTGTACGTAAGTCCATGCCTACCTACATTTACTCATGCTGTTAGAAATTACCGTCTGGTCACCGTACACTTTATTATTACGAATTGAAGTCAAAACAAAAACTTTCAGGAATTGGAACATATAAATAAATAAAATACTCATACCAACGCGTCACCTAGCGAGCGTAACGACAGACGTCACTGAAATTATTGCTGAAAAACTGCACGTACTCTCCATCAACATTCATACCTTTTCAAGTATGGAAATATCATTATTATAGCTACAAAAATTCCTTGCCGGCTCACCAGAATTAATTTTATAGTACCGTCGGATATCGTTTCAGAGAAATGTGAATAATCGACTGCACTTTAACTTTTTTTTCACCTCAGGGTTCCGTAGCCAAATGGCAAAAACGGAACCTTTATAATTTCGTCTGTTCTTCCGAATGTTCGGCAGTTATTATTATTATCTATTCATACTACAGGAGGCTATTGTGTTGGTAAAAAAAACACTTGGCCATATTAGTATATAGGCTAAGTGTTTTTGTTACTCATCCTCTTCTGCCCTTGTCTCATGTTACTTGTGGTCGGCGCAACACGTTTTTTTCTTCCATTCTCCTCTGTCAACCGTTTTGTTTTTTTTTTTTTTTTACCGGTGGGTAATCATCAAATGACTCCTCCCGCTCTGGGCGGAGCAGGAGGGAGTGTCAGACTTTTACTGACTAAAACCCATCCATGTTCCTTCATCGCCCTTTGTGTTCCGGGGCCACGGTATGTCATTCGAACAGTCCCGCAACCCCGGCAGGCATCGGTCCTTACGGACCCGCGGGCCCCTTGCTCTTTCAGGCGCGCGTGGAACACAAACGCGCCGTCGACACGGCCTGTATCGTCATGAGACGGACGGACGGCGAGCTAGCCCATAGCCCACCGTCCACAGGCCCGCGCCTACGGTGGCCGGGGGCCACTTGGTGGCCCCCGACGCCCGGGGCGTCTCCCGCGGCGGCCGGGACGTGAGGTTCTCTCCCTCTCACGTTCCGCCACCTCCATCTCTAGCATTACTGCTTCGCAGAAGGAGGTGACGGCGTCCCATTCCGTCTCTCCTCCGTCAACCGTCACACAACCATTTACATCTCTTTCCTTCATATCATTCCTCACACAATCCATCCATCGTTTCTTTGGTCTTCCTCTCCCTCTTCATCCATCAACATTTATATACATCACTCTTTTAGTCACATGCGATTCTTCCCTCGTCATCACATGCCCATACCAAGACAGTCGATTCCCTGTCAACTTTTCTGTAAGTGGCGCAACTTTCAAACTTCCTCTAACTCATTCATTATTTTACCCATTCACATCAACCTCAACATTCTCATATCCGCTACATGCAATCTTGTTTCATCCATCTTCTTCACAGCCCAGCATTCCGATCCATACAGTACGACAGGTCTTAACACGGACTTGTATATTTTCTCCTTTAACTTGAGAGGCATCCGTGGGTCGCAAGTGACCTGTCGCCATTTAATCCATCCTGCGTTGACCCGGTGCGTTACGTCACGGTCTACTTCACCATACCCTTGGACGAGCGACCCGTTACTACCGTAACTAAATACTAAAAGCGATCTAGGGTGATCGGACAACGCCCACAGCTATCTGCATACATTGTAGTCTATACTATCTGCCGGGGCGGCTATCACGTGCAGGATGACGTTAGGACTGTCACGCATTTCTTGCGGCATACTGTGACAAAGCTGTCAGTGCGTGCATTGGCAAACATCGCCGACGCGCTGCAAAAGCATGGCAGTGGTAAAAGCACTCCTTGCCATTTGGGTATATCTGAACCTCAGAGCCTCCGAGTACCGCTGTACTAAATGCTTGTTCTCTTTAGCTTTAATATCTTAAACCTGACCTGAGTCCTGACCTGGAACCTGAGTTAAAAAGTTGAAATGAATTGATGTTTATTTTTGTGAGTAGGTTTTTACAAACACTTTTACAGGTCATTTTTTAAAAACTAGATGGGGCCGGTGTTTCATATCTGACTACTCTCAGAAGAAACAGCCAAAACAAACTCAGAGGTCATAGTCTCTTTTGAAGTCCAGACATAATCTTGCTCAATTCAAATGAGGACTATGCAGATTAGTGTCCGAGATGGTCTTTTGAAGAAAGAACCACACAGATTTGAGTGGACATTGCAAGCATTTGTCAGTTATCGTGTAGCTCGACTTATAACTCAAGGAGCTCAACGAAAATTTTACTCGGGAACTATTAACATTAAATAAATGAACATTGGAAATGTAAATGTACATAAATGAGTGGAGTATTGCTGTTTAGCTGGATCCCATAACACATTAGTAAACAAAAAAGGTATGTCAGTAGTTTTTTTTTTACCTGGGACTTTACAAAATAGTCTCGAAAAACTATACAGGGTTAGTTTTCCATGACCGGCCAAATTTTCAGAGATGGTTTAGAATCGATAATATTTTCGATATAATGAAAAAAACTTTTTTCAAAAAATAAAACCGACTTCAAAAACACAACAGTAATAGTTCAGCGTTCGTTCGCGTTCAGTATAGTTGTAATATCTTAAACAAATATTAGCTATACATTTATTTTAGCATAACATAACATCACGCCTGTAATTCCAAAGAGTTGGGCTGAGCTGTACCCAATAGGACCTACACCCACATTTCGCCAGTTATGTTTAAGTCCCATATAATAGGGGGCGAGCGCTGGCGCAAATCCAGACTCCGTGGCTGCTACTGAGAAATTCCTGATGGAAAAACCCAATAACACTTTTTCCGACCTGGGAATCGAACCCAGGACCTCATGCTGAGTAGTCGCCACCACTAGACCAACGAGGCAGTCATTTATTTCATATTGTTAACAATACATGTCATGGTAATAGGCTTATCCCCAATAAAATGAAACCTACCAGACCGAACTGTCGAAATGTGGGAGTACTGTACACATCTGCATTCCCCCCCAGTGCATACAGGCGTGATGTTATGTTATGATATTGTGAAAACAACAAACATCCAAGCGATTTCAGCAATCATGACCGATTTGCTTTATATAATTGAAGAGTTCCATTGCATATCTCCGAAGATTACAATCAGATCTTCACAAAATTTTAACGGGACCACCGCGAAATAATACTCTTCCAAACAAAAAAAAAATCATCGAAATCGGTTCACAATTGGCGAAAAAAAGGCTGAACATACACACAAAATGATAAAAAAAAAATTTGTCGACGTGATAACCACCTACTTTTTTTTAAGTCGGTTAAAAAAAACACATTTTTTAAATAAAATTTCATTCCTGTCCACCACTAAAAAGCGAACGTGTGGATATTGCAACAGCACAATTCAGTTCAACAACCTAGATAGCTAGCACACACATACATTTGGTGGTGCATGCACGCACACAAGTGCATTGATTCCCACTAGGTTTATGATTTAGGAACTTTTTAGGACATTTTCAAATGAATGCTATTATATTACTTATTTTATATTTTTCGATAATAATATTTAAAACGCTCTTTTGGTTTGATATCTAGATTTTAATTTTAAATTTTGGCTGGTCATTGAAAACTAACCCTGTATAAGCGGTTGTAATCCGACGACGGAACCCTTCACTGTACGTTGTCCAACACGCACTTAATCCTTTTGTACTTTTTTATCTTTTACTTTGAATTTACTTACGACATACCGAGACAGATAATAATAATTAAAAAACATGCTCGCCTTTTTGTGGAACTTACTTTTATTAATTGTTTTTCGACGTTTTCGTTCGAGTTTTTACTAAATTAATTTAACTTTAATTGCTTTTACTCGGAATCGTATCACGGATTCGAGGTCGATGTTTTAATAGGAAACAATTTGTGTTCACATTTTGTGAAATAACTTGTTGTTGTGATTAGGATCTTTTGGCACGTCAATAACGTTAACGAGGCTGTTCTAGGATTTATAGGTGAGCAATTCAATCACGTAAGTCAATTTCTGGCGTTTTCGACATTTTGATGCCGTTTGCAAGAGAATCGGAAGACACGTTGTTTTAATCAATAAGAAATAAGCAACGTCTCCATCTAATTTGAAGTGAACACAAATTTGCTGTTTTTGACTTACGTGGTTTTAGAACTTCAGCAAAGATTTTGTAAAAACAGTTTTGAGAAAAATATTGAACGTACCGCATTTTTTGTCTAACGCACAGGCCACAAGATCTTTGTACCTCTACTAATATTATAAATGTGAAAGTGAATTAATTGTTTCTCTGTTTGTCAGGCATGCACGCTGAACGGAACTGTATGGAATTTGACGCAGGGGTAGACCATGACATGGGCTTCCTCTCCCATATGATGATTATTTTGTTATCCCGATAGAAAGCTATTATTTTATGTACAGTCGCCTGCGCATTAGGTTACCACAAACTGTAGAAAAAATAAATGATTTACACAAATGATTTTAAACCATAAAATGTTGCTGGTAAAGTTCAAAATCGAATGAGACAATTTGACAGCTCCGTTATTAGACACTTCTTGTGACTGATATAATAGTTCCCCTAACAATGTGGAGAACGTTATTGGATATTTTAAACTCAATTTAGATTGCCATCGACACGCTAAGAAGAAGAAAGACTGAATAGATTTTTTCTTGGAGAAGTAATTTCTCAGAATGGAATCCAAAGAAATAGATATAAGTAAATTATGTGTACAGATATTAGTTTAATATCGAGTCTCGTCTGTCTGACTTACAATTAATAATTGCGTAGCTAAATACTAACGGCATACAATTAACGAGCCACCAGATTTAGCAAAGTATAACGGCAAAAAAATCACTTTTGATTGCCAAAATTAATCCTCATTATATCGTGAAATTAGAACCAAAATTTTATTTTAGGTAGATTTCGACAGAAATACCTAAAAATCAACTAAGTAGATTTCGTCAGAAAAAATCTACCATCTAAAGCCGAGTTTTCCGAAAATTTCACTATAGGGGGTCTAGTTATGATCCCTAGGGCCCAAATCAACCGCTGGTTAAAAAGTTTATAGAGATATTATATATGTTTACCTTTGATTATATAATGTCTAATCAAAGATGTAAACGTATGTATGTGGGGCGCCAAGCAAAATTTAGCCACACTTTACAGGTCGCAATTATGCACCGATTGCTTTCAAACTTCGTAAAATCGAAAGGGTCAAAACTTAGGTCCGTGAATGGGCGGAATTCGTCCATTGGGGCGGCGACAGGGCGGTTTTTTGGAAATTTTTATTTTTCCTTTGGAAATTTTTTGAACCGTTTAACATTTGTATTATTCAGAGTAAGAATACCATTGAGACGATTAATTGTCAAACATCAACAAATTCGTTGCCATGACGACTAAGTCTTTTGGAAACTGACGTACCGTCAAACCTTACAAGATTGCCCAAGCACCCTAACTTTGCCCAGCACGGTATGGGCAAACTTGAAAATATTACAAAAAATTTGGCCCGCTGTACAAATTGAGCTTTTTAGCACATAAACACTTATTTTCTTGATATTTTTATAAATCCTATGCAAATAACAGTACATTTAAATATCGTGTAGCACAATCACACATTAAAAATATTATTATTTTTTTAAATATTTAAAGTTTAATCAAAAATTTTAAGTCATTTGGGCAAAGTTATACGGTTTGACGGGATTCATAAAGGACTTCATAAGGTACTTCTAACAAAAACAAAAAAATTCAAACAAAAAATTGGCTAGCGCAGCTGTGGCCTAGCTATATATAGCCTCTGAATTTCCAGAATAAATATGGGTGGAACCTTCTTCGAAATCTACCGCCTCCTGCGGCTTGCCGAAGGGATTTTTTTTAGTTAATGACCACCAGAAATTAAACTGTTATGCTCTTGCATCCGAGTCGAGGGAGACCAAAATCAAAATCAATCAAAATCAAAGCATTTATTTCAAGTAGGCCAGTTGCAGGCACTTTTGAATTGTCGAAACAAATATGAAAATTAAATGTACTTCAGTCCCAGTCACAAGACATAATAACTGTGAAAGTACTGTAGTTGCCCAATCCCTAGCGTAGATCTCTATGGAGAAGAACGGGCAAGAAACTCCATGGACACTCTTTTAAATCATTTTTTTTTTACAAAAATCTTGGTTACATCATTCATGTTGAGATGGTATATTATGTGAGAACAATGTAGCAAGATGTGCACGTTAAAAGTGTCCATAGTAAAAAAAAAAAAAAAAACAATTCAAAAATTTAAAAAAAAACCGGCCAAGAGCGTGTCGGGCCACGCTCAGTGTAGGGTTCCGTAGTTTCCCGTCCGTCACAATAAGTGTTCCCACTTATGAGTTTAAAGGTGGGTATCAATTATGTTCGCGCTCCAGCAGCGCTCCGCGCGAAATTATTTTGTACAACTTTTTGTCTTTTTTGTACAAAAACTATTATTTCCATCAAGTTCAAAATGATTTTCCTAGAAAGTCCTTATAAAGTTCTACTTTTCAGTTTTTTTTCATATTTTCTAAACTTATGGTTCAAAAGTTAGAGGGACACATTGTTTTTTACTTTTGGAGCGATTATTTCCGAAATTATTGACATTATCAAAAAATGATTTTAGGAAACCCCTATTCATTTTTAAACACCTTTCCAACAATATATCACACGTTAGGGTTGAAATTAAAAAAAAAAACACTTTACATATAGGGGGGCTACCCTAATAAAACATTTTTTTCCAATTTTTATTTTACCACTTTGTCGGCGTGATTGATATACATATTGGTACCAAATTTCAGCTTTCTAGTGCTAACGGTAACAGAGAGACGGACAGACGGACGGACAGACATGGCGAAGCTATAAGGGTTCCTAGTTGACTACGGAACCCTAAAAACCCGGTCGATGGAGCCCCGCTTGTCGGGGCTCCTACTTCTGAATGGTTTTTATAAAACGTGTCGGGGTGCCCCAAGTCGGCCTAGCCAAAACTAGTTTGTCATCAACCACTTCATTAAAATTTGGTGCTCAATTGACTAAATTTGGTGATCAATTGATCATTATTTTAGGTGATAGATGTTTTTGTGTTTTCCATTATTAATGGTCACAAAGTTATTTTTGGTGGTCATTATATATTTTCCCCCAATACTAATTAATTGAAGACCCATTTCGTCTGTAGTTGTGAACGTTGTTCTGTAATTGTGCTTGTTTGATCGTTTACTTTAATTAAGCTAATTAATTCCAGTAGGTTTATCTATATCGACTTTCTCGTTGACTGCCTCGTTGAAACAAGTAAAAATTCTACAATAGGCATGACGACAGTATCAAAAAATTGCAAATCTATTTAGTCCGTCAGTTAGAGTATTGGAAATTAATGGACACGTATTTTTTGTTTTTGTAAATCAATGAATATTGACATAGATAAAACGCTTTAAAACTCGGGAGTGGGGGCTCGTGACGTCAGAACTAGGTAAAAATGATACCTAGGCGTGACGTATAGAGAATTTTAAAAGCGTCATATCTTCGTCAATTTTGGTTTACGTAACAAAAGAAAAAACACGGGTCAAATATTTTTTGATAATCTAACTGACGGACTAATTAGTTTTTTTTGTCGTCTCGCCTATACGCACAGGAATCTGAAAAATCAGAGGTGCGTGTCATGGGTTCGAACTTGAGACCTATGACTTGGTAGTCCGACGGTCACACCCACAGAAATCTTAATGATAAGAAAGATTTCTGTGGTCACACCACTAGGATATCACTGATGAATTAATAAGAATGCTTGTGGCTGCTAGGCTAGGAACATAATTACAAGCCAACTAAAAGCCATCGTATTAATTATTGAAAGCGAATGTATGTAGGTACCTCCCTATTAATTTTACGTATAATGAAATTCTAGGTAACCGTAAAACCAGAATGAACATGATAAAGGTAGGTAATGCACGGATGGCATTAATTTAACTTTCCAACAATTCCATATACGATGATCCAGTACGAATTCGCGGTAAAAATGATCATCATTTCGAGATCCAACTGCTTAAATTCCAACCTTATCCTATGGTTTTAATGTTGAAAATCAATTGAATTACAAAAGTTGATGCCATATTTAATAGGAATGGATATTGTACCTACTTACCTGTAATAACGAAGGATTTCTCACGAGTCGTTAGGTAGGTAGGTATAAGAACGTAGTCTAGGTATGTCATGTCAGACTGTATGTCTGCGAAATGGACAAGGACAAGATCTAGACAAATTTAATACCTAATGTCTGCAGTATAAAGAGATAATTGCACCGATCCATCATAATATATCTGATAGATCTCGGAAAAATTCCAATCTGAGCTGCACTGCGATTAATTCGTATAAGCATCAATTCGCAAACTGCGATTAATTCGTAGAAGTAACAAAATCATTGTGTTATTTATTTACTTAGGTAGGTAGGTACCTAGTATATTTGTAATATAATGGGTGTAAAAAGACCGTTGACGAAGCCGAAAGGCACTTGTTCTACCCGTCATTGCGAGCATTTTATTGTTCTGGACCATAGGGAACCTTCTAGTTATTAAGATATTGCATTTGCAGGTCAAAGTTCCATATTTTTCACAAGTTTTGAATATTATAGGTAGCTACCTAACTTTACTTTAAATACCTCCATGGCCCCTGTACTAATTCAATGCATCATTCATTTCATCATCATGAGGCTTAGCTGGGGTTGATATTATCACTAAGGCCTCATTCACGAATTCAGCGGCGGCGGCGGCGGCGCGGGCCCGGCGCGGGCATCGGCGCAGCGGCGCTGTAGTGTTCACGAAGTCAACGGGGAGATCGCGCGGCGCTAGAGCGGCGTAGTGTTGTGTTACGAGAAATTAATATCTTTATTCGCGAACGAAATTTCTAAACAGCGACGACAACATCTTTTTGATTCTAATTCCTTCCTAAAGTTGGATTTATTGTGGGCAGAAGAAGACAGACATAAATTCCTACAAACGGGCGAGGAAGAACAGAGATCATACATATAAATTGCTCCAACATGTCGTCGGCGGGCATTTTGAAATTTTGGCGATAATTTATTCTGCACAACACTACGTCAATGCAGTCTCGAGGGCACCGCTCGTTTGCCGCTCGCCGCTCGACGCCCGCTGCCCGCGCCGCCGCCGCGCCGCTGACTTCATGAACAGTTCCCATTGGAACGCCCTGCGCCCGCGCCGCGTCCGCGCCGCCGCGCCGCCGCCGCTGACTTCGTGAATGAGGCCTAAGTGATAAAGCGTCTTAAATAAATCCTCAACAATATCATGATTCTTTTGCCAAATCATTGCGAACGTCGCACCACAAAGAATGCTCCAACTCTAAGGGCCATCCATAAATTACATCACACGTTAAAGGGGAGGGAGGTGGTCGACGAAGTGTGACATTGTGTGACAAGGGGGTGGGAGGGGTCCTAAATTTCGAGACGTCACATATCAAAATCTTTAAAAGTCTGAATCATATAAAGTCATTAGTGAAAATCATTGTTTTTAGTTTTGTAAAATTTTTGAAATGTTTCATTTGATATTAATTTTATTAAAAAAAAATTAAATCAAAATAAAACTAATTTCGGAACTGTTTTTTAAATTAATAATCAGTAGATGTCAAATTGCAAAATATGTGACGTCACAGTCTAGGGCGAGGGGGTCTCACAAATGTGACCAGCTGTGACAAAGACGGGGGGGGGGGGGTTAAAAAGTCATGAAATTCGTGTGACGTAATTTATGGGTGACCCCTTATTACCTATCGCAGTTTGTCAATATTTTTGTCTGTTTTGTCAATAGTTTGTCATAGTGTAGGGCTGTGGGCCATCAAGTTTGTATAATGCTATGTTGATTGCACCTCGCCAAGTGTTAGGTACTCAAAAGTTTTTCTTTCTTTTTTAAGGGGCTCCCCCATGGTACACTAGCGCCACTTTAGTAAAAAAATCAGAACTCGTTAAATACACAATTAATATAAAATCTGATTGACAAAATCAATGCTTTAGAGTTCTAGATTATTGACGTCTATTTAATTCATTAAAATATACTTCATGTAGTTACAGTTAGAAAAATTGCTAAAAACTACCGTTTCTTTCCATTTTGTATCTGTAACGACAGTGAGCTATGTTTCAATGAGTTAAGCAGACGTAAATAATTTAGAAGACCAAATGATTGACAAAATCAATGCTTTAGAGTTCTAGATTATTGACGTCTATTGAATTCATTAAAATATACTTCACTGTAGTTACAGTTAGAAAAATTGCTAAAAACGGCCGTTTTTTTCCATTTTGTATCTGTAACGACAGCGAGCTATGTTTCAATGAGTTAAGCAGACGTAAATAATGTAGAAGACCAAATGATTAATTTTGTCAATCACATTTTATAATAATTGTGTATTTAACGAGTTCTGATTTTTTTACTAAAGTGGCGCTAGTGTGCATGGGGGAGCCCCTTAAGAGTTTCTCTCATTTTCTAAGCACGGTAACACAAAATGGGTGAGTTGGTAATTTATTAGTTGTAGTAACATGCAGCTTCATCATCTCATCTTTCCAAAAATAAATGTAGATTACTGAAGAGCATACTTTTTGTTTTGTTAGATCTTTAGGTTCTCAGAATAAACCCTTATTTTCTTAAACCCTCCATCTTGTTGGAAAAAAGTTCTCGCGTTGCACAAAGTTCTAGTCTAGGGTTTGTGAGAAACTTTGAGCATCGTTATATAAAGTTACAAGTCTTCTTTATCTTGACTTAAGAATGGAAAAGAATAATCTTTATTTTTTGAAATGTAAATAGGGTAATTACACTTACTAGAATTCAGCATTCAAATATTTGTTATATTAAAACTAAGTTATTGTAACAATGATGTCGATTCTATTGTGCACAAATTAAACTGAATGTGGGCTATTGCTATCTTTTTCTCTCTAATAAAACGAGAAAGAGACGGATGTACTTTAGAGCTGTCAAATTTAGTTCGAACTAATATTTTAATACAAATTAAGGGTGCACGTAAAACATGTCGATTAAAAACACGGTGAAGCGCAAGGCATAAACTAGTTTGACATCTCTAACTTAGTTCATAGCTATAGCCGTCCTTTTCTCGCACTGCCTTTTAGTAAAAGATAGCAATAGCCTAAATTAAGTTTAGTATGTGCACAACAGAATCGACACCAATTTCAATTTAGATAAGTAAGTCACCGTATAGGTACTACAAAAACCTATTTATTAACTGACTTCAAAAAAGAAGGAAGGTTTTATGTTCCGGTTCGTGTGTATGTATATTTTTTTTACCTGATTTCTCCCCCATTTGTAGACCGATTCTCAAAATTCTATTTTTATTTGAAAGAGTGTACTCCTGAGGTGGTCCCATTTAAATATGGTTAAGATCTGATGCTGATCTTCGGAGATATACAATGGATCTCTTCGGCAAATCTGTCGTGATTGCTGCAATCGCTTGGATGTTTATTGTATAGACAACATCATGACGTAACATACGCAGGGGTATGCAGATGAGAAAAAAGAAAGGTCACCGACTTCGAAACTTGACCTTTGTTTGATTGATTTGGTGTTTTTGTCACCGGCTTCTGAAGCTAAAGTTATTTTTCACTTTTTCGTCATTTTCTTGTTTGTTTTTCTTTTTGTGTTTTTTTTTTGTTTGTTTGATTTTGAAGTCGGTTTTTATTTTTTGCGAAAGAGTTTTTTTTTTAACATACTTATTTAATGTAAAAGTGTGTATGTGTTCTCACACATAGGTACACGCATGACGGTAAGGAATTCAACAAACTAGTGGATTTTCACATTTCACCAAATACTGTTAGAATCTTTAGAATGGACGGGATTAATTAATGTAAGCCCATGAATCAGCATAATTATTATGTATGTATCGTATTTCGTTCGCACTTCTACTAAACCGTTTGGTATTTGCTAATGGTTTTCCAATTTGCAATTGGATATCGAAAATTCATGTGCTTAATAATGTAAATTGAAATTACTCAGTACGGTAACATGATTTGATTTTGTTCAATAGAATACTTATTAATATGGTGCTGTGGTTTTCAGTAGCTACCTATATTTTTAATTATGTTTGTTTGACCTAGGCCATAACTAAGTATTCCCTTATGATATAAACATCTTTTAAAAAATTACATAAACCGAAATTATAATTAATATTCATCCCAATTTAGTTAGGTAAACTTGAAGTCGCTCTCAGTATTACTTCATGATCGCAATACAAGTAGGGGAAAATGCTAAGCCGATTTTAATAAAGTCGACTGCACAAGCTTACAGAATTTAATACTTACAATACAAAAAGTAAAAAACGTCACAAACTTCACGTGCATAAATTAAAACCTCACCTGCAGTTGCAGCCCTAGATGAAATATCCTAAACGCTGGACACACAGAAAAGACGTAAGACAAGGACGGGGCGCGGGCAGGGCGCAGACGGGGCGCCGTCGCGACTTTTTAAAACATATAGAAAAGACGAAACACGGGCGTGCTGCCTGGGCGCCACGAGAGACGACGAGCGACGCGCGCGCCGGGCGATTCCCGGCACCCGCGCCCCGCCCCGCCGCACCCCAGTTGTCGCCCTCCCCTCGTCCGCTCGCGCCCGTGCCCTGTCCTTTCTATCTGTTTTACAACAGGGCGCAGACGGGCAAGCGTCGTGACCGCGCCCTGCCTTTTCTGTATGTTTTGCGTCGCAACGCTTCTATACATTTTGTATGAAAGAAACGCGGAAGAGACATATGTCTGCGCCCCGTCTGCGTCTTACGTCTTTTCTGTGTGTCCTGCGACTTGCAGTGTCCGAAGTTAAAATACCAAAAAAACTAGTTTTGGTAAAGACTTAATACCTTGGAACCATAATTCCGGACATGCAAAACTAAGTGAATCTATTTATGTTATTTTTATGCTAACTATTTTACAGATTTGAGATTGATTGATTTCATGAGATTCTTTTATGACTTATCGCTATGGTAGGAAATTATCACACGGCAACGTTTTCGGTTCTCGTGAGATTCCCATTGCTGCTTCCCAGCTGAAAGAAATTTCGGAATTGGACCAATAATTTCAAATATTACCCCCTACATATTAGCAGACATAGAAAACGTCCTAATGCACGTTTTCTATGTCTGCTCTGTACGATGCTATACTCTACACTAATGCGGTCGTGATGGGTGGCGAGCTGTGGTCTCTTTTTGGACGATTTTACAAGCTCGCGCAAAGCGCATATATATAGTTGCAAACGTTGTTTGTGCCTGTTCCTACATTCTATAAATTATTCATCAGATTTTTGACTGTGGTATCAAGTAGGTGTTATTCATTAGTGATGACACGACTATTTGAAAAATTCGAAGAATTGCCAAACTTAAGTGGCAGTGGGCAGGGCACATTGCTCGCAGAACGGATGGCCGATGGGGCCGAAAAGTTCTGGAGTGGCGACCGCGAACCGGAAGAAGTTGCGTTGGGAGGCCTCTAGGTGGACCGATGACCTGGTGAAGGTTGCACGAATCCGCTGGATGCGAGTCGCACGAGACCGGTCAATGTGGCGACATTTGGGGGAGGCCTGTGTCCGGCTGAAATGATTATGATGACACGATTATTCGGCCACTATTCGGTATTCGACTGACCACGATGGAGATGGCGGGACGAACTGGATGTCCTCCTTGAGGATTGGAAAGAAGTAGCACAGAATCGTGATTTTGACACGATATTCTCCCAAATTATATACCTACGCCCGTGGCGTACTGTGGGTAGTAAAGTTAAATGTACCTGCACATATTCGAATATTAGAATGAAAGATTATGGAAGGGGGGGCCTTTGCCCAGCAGTGGGAGAGAAAAGGTTATAAAAATCGGTATCGGTAAATTTGTGTCATCACTATTCAGTATTGTATGGATTCATTGCGTAGGTCAATTAGTTAGATAATGGGTTTGTTTAGCTTGTTTCTTTGGCTTCTCACTTTGTAGGCAGTTTCACTATAGAATCACTACAAATGAAAAAAACAAATTGTTTTCTAAATATTAAAAAAAAATGTGTTTTTTTTTAACACATTTTTTTTACCCTACTAGCTAGTATGGTAAAAAAAATGTGTTTGGTGTCTATACCCGCATCCCACATGCGGGTTCTTCTATAATATACCTATTGCTTAATTCTAACTTCGTATATAAGTAGGTATAACTGGACTTTTTAACAAAATAAAAAAAACCTACACAGAATAATAAAACAATTTTCTGAATGAGGTTTTTCGCACTTATGTAAGCTCATAAAAAACAAAGATATAAAGGGTGTAAAAAACCTCTTAACGAAGCCGAAAGGCACTTGTTCTCCCCGTCATTGCGATCATTTTTTGTTCCACACCATATCTGGGAACCTTCTAGTTACGGAGATATTGGGGTCAAAGTGCCAACTTTTTGACAAGATTTTTACTTTAAACACCTCCACGACCCCCGTACTATTCAATCCACCCACCAGCACAATGTTTTGAGTGCGTTACATTGAGTTCTACCACAAAACATGATTTTTCACCCCAAAAAAAAAGTTACACAGCAATAATTTTTGCGTAAAGTTCTTTAGTTTGATGTACAGAATGCTTGGTTGACGGCTTCGTGCATGATGAGGTTGTTTACACCCTGTATATACGTAAGTTACTTTTATACCTGTCTCATATTTTTTGTCAGGTTTCCAAGATGAATGGAATTACTTGCTAAATGTAGGAAGGTATAAAGGTAGTTTACACCGTGGATTACCTACGCTGAAAAATATTGCTAAATGTTGTTAACTTTCCGTGATTAACCAGAAAAGGGTTTGTGATGCATGAAAACAAACTTGCAAGCATCGAATTACATTAGAATGAAATGATAATGTTTAAGTAGGTATCTACTGCCTGAAAATAAAAATAAAAACTTGGAATGATAGACATCAACCAAGTTCGCGCACAAATTCTGATTTTCAGCAGACTTACATTAAGTGTTCGAAATAAATAACAAATTGCGTCAAAAAATTACGTAAACTCAGTACTGTTTCTTCTAAGATTTAAAAGCAATTTATTCGAGAGGCAACATTATTTTAATTTTGTAAACACGAGTACACATCATGAGATCTGGAGCCGTTAGGTCGTGTCATCTCAACACACCTTTACGACGCAATATCAGCATTCACATCATAATTTACTAAAATTCTAGAGAAACGAGAACAGAGATCTTATCGCCACGTCACATTCATAAAGTTTAGTGAATGGACGGGCTAAGAAATAACATCATACAGCCAACGGTTGCTACGAAGGTTGAATACATTTACCTACTAGCAAGCTTGTAACATATTAATACCCATTTTATCTAACACTAGGTAACATTAGAATGGATGCGTACATAAAAACACGCTGGTAGATTTTGTATTAGCGATCCTGAGTAACCCTAAAAAAGGTTCACCAAGGGAAATTGGTTTCACCACAGTTTTTTCCATCTAAGTTAGGGTTAAACTTTTTTACCATTCGTAAGATATTGTAAGCCGATCTAATTAATTAAAAGCAAATAAAGCTCTGATTCTTATTCTGAAAAGTTCCAGAATAATAAAGAGACTATACGAAACGCAAACGAAGCAAGCTTGATAATAAAAGCATCTTGCCTCGGAGGGAGATGTTGAAGTGAAGTCACTTCAACGAAATCTATTTGAGAAAATTGACCTTATGGTACAAGAGAAGATTAAAATCAATGAATATTTTAAAAATATCAGTAGTGGATCCAGCCCTGGGGTAGGGAGGTCATGACCTCCACGATCCTTCACGGTCCACGGGAAATTCCTGATGGAAAAACCCAATGACACTTTGCCCAACCCGGGAATAGGTACAAAATTATCCAACACCTAAGTTCAACACTATTACTGCTAAACTAATAAAGTTATATTAACCGCTACAATTTTCCTTTTTACAAGTTCTTGAAATGCACTATCATCATGATTTTTTCCAGATTTTTAAAGACAGCAGTTTATCTTTTAGAGGGGGGGGGGGGGGGGGGCGGATGCCCTATTGGAACAAATATTTGCACTTTAAAGTTTAATATTTCATAAATGGTGCTTTAAATCTAAAAATAGCATTACCAACCCCTAAGTCATTTTAAAATACTTACTTTATTCAACGACGACACGATGGAATAACGACGAAAAAAAATTCACTAGGTATATTATTCACGAGTTACCCTAAAAATTCTTGTCATGTATATCAATTACGCCGAAAAGTGGTACCCCTCAAAATTACTGCTTTCTAGTACTAACGAAACTACACTTGCATTTTTTTGCACGCAAGGGTGTCAGGACTACGGAACCCTAAAAATGTAAATAAACCCTAGTACGTAAGAGGGGTCTTTGAAAATAGAACGGCGAATTTAACTTTGTTCGAATAAAACTTTGTAACGAGATAGCGAGTGGTTACCAGGAAAACATGTTCCAAAGTTGTGAGATTGTTGGTAATACTGGCTCACCATTCGTCCGTAAACAAGCCATGTGTTTTGAGAACATGATAAAACCAACACGAGGTACATAGGTCACACACAACCACAGACGCCATTTCCGTTCCGAGAAAGTACCCCGGGCCCCGTGACCCAGCTCAATTCAAAAACTATTTCATGAAAAAGTCATTCAATGGGGTTAAATGAACTTAGAAGGTTGTGTTGATGATTTTAATGATTATAATTCTGTAACTACTTACGTGTTAGGTAATTGTGCGGATCATATTTTCTTCAAAATCCTCCTCCACAACCTGACAGTGACAAAATACGTAAGAAAAATTTATTTTTAAGAAAGTTTTAAAATTCAGTAACAAGACTTGACCTAAACAAAAAAAAACATACATACAAAAAACATTACAAGTTAAATAAAAGCTTGTGAACACAAACCTTAGTTTTCTCAAACAGGTATCTAAGTATAATATGCACAAAACGAAGAAGTTTAGGTACTTAAAAACATGCAATAATAGCCTCAAATATCACGTGCTTTAGAGAGCTTTTTATTTCTTTAGCTGCTCTTGCCAAAGTCTGCTTTACACAATATAAATCAGATGTTAGCATAGAGTGATTGCAATTTTCCGTTTTGTATTTCTAAAGTGGTTGAAATCTTATCCAGACTACATAATGTAAGTACTATACGGAAAGCGAGCTTTTCAATCGGCTTTGGAGCTCAAAAAGCATTGTCAGGTATTCCTTTCCGCTAGATGAGTTTGAATTAAGAGGGAACAGAGCCTGCGAGGAATTTGAAAAATAGATATTTAAAGAAAGTATTGCCGTCGCGTTGCGTCAAGCCTGCCCTGTAGATTGATATAAGGACAGCTGCAGCTCAGACCGACTATATTATATCTCAATTTGACGAGATCGACGTTTCGTATTCCCCTTTTTTCTCCTCGAAAACTGTGCCAATTCAATTATTTTTGACATTAAAATTTTAAGAAAGAGATTTTATGTTAACCTCTCAACAGCAGCTTACCACACTTAGACGTTTCGAATTTCGTAACGAGACGAGTCATATTTTCTTAGTCATACACATATACTTTATTAGTTGACGTGTCTATACTCGTAGTAGACCTTTTGCATTTGCAATGCCTTTAGAGCAGCGGTCGGCAACCTTTTGGCAGGCAAAGGCCACAAGCTGGCAAAATAACCTTCTTCTTCTTCTTCTTCGTGTCGATGATTCCCATTGTTATTTAATTAACTGAAGCAAAATAAACTAAAGACGGGACGCACTTGTAATAATTAACCCTAGATGCCCGCAAAGTTGCGTTGAAATTGGCAATAAAAACGAATATTTGGTAGCTCGTAACTTTTTAAAGTTTTTTTTTATTATTCTGTTTCCGCACAAGCAAAATAATGAGACAAAACGATATCATGTTTAACTTTGGATGTACAGTGTCAAACAGTGGAGTAATTCCCTCCTGAAATGTCTATGGAGGAAATGTCGACTTGTGTCACCTTATGGCTGGATCCACACTATACGGTCGATTGCGGTTCATTCATGTATTATTTTGATAATTATAACTCGGCAACTCGCGGCCCGCGTGTTGCCAATCGCTGCTGAATCTAAAGGCATTATCTAGGAAGAAAAGAGGGGAATACATTTAAATGGAGAATCGTAGCATCTGTTCCCTCTTAATAATCAAATTTAAGAGCTATAAAGACTCGGACCAAAAGCAAAGCAATAAAATATTAAAGATGGAATTCATTTTCTTTTCTACAAGCCAGCATCTTACAATAAAAATAAATAAAATTGAAGTGTCTGTTTGTTATTTCAAAATAACAGATTTTTACTGAATCCTGAAAGTATATACGGTACTTGTAACAAATACGGCTAATCTCCGAAAAGGCTGGACCGATTTTGACGGGACTTTTACGGGTAGATAACTGATGTTATAAGAAGTAACTATGGCTAATCTTTTATTAAAAAAAAAAAACGAGTTTTATATAAATATTTTACATTAAACTCCACGCGGACGTAGTCGCGGGTAACAGCTAGTTTCAAATAAATACGAGCAAACGTATTGAATTCTCGTATCGCTGTTTTTCAATATTGTTGGATAGCGTTGGTGCTCTTTTTTACTTTGACTAGTAACTGTAATATAGCAACACCTGCGCATTCAAATTGTGGTCGCTTTCACGAAAAGGCTTTTAATGAGGTCTTTGAAATGAACTTTATGAAGCGTCCGTAATGTATGTAGTGTATATATGTGTATCAGTGGCGAAGGGTGAAAATTAAGTCAGGGGAAGCCGAGGAAAATAATGAGAATAGGTAGGTTTTTTTCATTTATTTTTTCGTTTTTTTCACGAAAACGACACCCATGGAGAAAAAGCCGAAAATTTTCGTCGGCGCTATCTTGGATTATCATTTTCATTATCAGCGACTCCAAAAACCACGAAAACGTCACCCATGAAGAAAAAAAACGAATAAAAAGTTGGTAAATAATAAAATGCAGAGGAAGTATAATAAATAAAATAAAAGTGATTTTATCCTATGTAAATAAGTTAACAAAATAAATACTATAATTTATGTACCAAACCGACATTCGACATTTTCGACCATTACTAATTCTATATCGTTCTCCCATACATACTTTCTTTTTCTGCCCCTGTCGTAACTCGATAATCTTCGGCTTATAACCTAGCTCCCTACAAAAACAAAATAATGTCATCAAGCATTGAACGATTTCCGATTCTATACGAAATTCAATGTGCGATAACGATATTTTCCCATCTCGAACACGCGCACGCATTTTCTATTACTTTCTTTATGAATAACTCGATTTGCGTCAGCTTACCAGAGTCCTAATATAGGCGGGCCGATAGTGCCTAAGGGTTATTTTATAGCAATATTTATTTATTTATTTAAACTTCATGTACAATAGTGGTACATAGGCGGATTTAATGCCACAAGGCATTCTCTACCAGTCAACCTTTGGGTTAAATAATAAAACATAGTGATAGGGTACAAAACAATGTCTAAAAAAAACTAACATCTTGTTAACGAGAATTTATATACCTAGATTGATACTTATACACATATACAGATAAAATAAACTAATAGATATTTGTTTGATATTTGTAATTTTTTTTTTCAATATTTTCTTGAAGCAAATTTTTGTAGATTGAGTACGAGTAGGCGTTTCGTAATGCTTGTAAAAAAGTACTGATTGTGCCATTTGTCAATTACTGTAGATAGTGGTTGTGATCCAAACTTCTGAAGGGAAGCCGGTGGGAATCGAGTTGTCACTGATGTGTATATGTCGCAGAAAATTCGTATACAACGCCGTTTTACATAATGGCGCGCCGGATTGAAAAACGCCGCTGTTATGTAATACGGCGTCCTCACGTTCAGCCGGATTGTGGTAGCGATACGTTCGACAAAGCGGCGTCTAACGTTTAGCCGTATTGTCAGCAATTTCGATGCTTCATATAACCTACTACAAAAGTCTTGCTACCTGGCATGAGGAGCGTAGGCCTAAGGCCGGCGGAGCGACGCCGACATTTGTGACAGAAAGTGGGTGTGTAATGTTAAATGCGAGCGTATCGAGCGCGCGTCCTGGAGTCGTAGTAGGTTCTAAATTTGCATATATCTTGAAAATGGTGCGTCCTAACGCAAAAATAATAAATAAATTGCCCTCTCAATAAGCCCCGTGCCACGTAATTCTCAGATTATGATCATACAGCGCCACTTGCGGTGATAAATAGAACTAAAACTTTCAAAGCATAACGGCGCCGTTATAATAAAGTATAACGGCGCGCCGGCGGCACGTTATTACGCCGCTTTGATGAGCGCGAAGGGCCCATTCAATGCAACGTACTTTATTTCAGCCGAATTGTAATCCGGCAGAACGTGAGGACGCCGTATTACATAACGGCGGCGTTTCTCAATCCGGCGCGCCATTATGTAAAACGGCGTGTTATACGAATTGGCTGCGACATAATTATAAATGTAGTATTTGTGAACGGATGATATCGACTTCTTATAGTTTATTTTTCAGTACCTTGTGTAGGGTATAGTTTAATTGTTATATTTATATATAAAGGGTGTAAAACCCCTCTTAACGAAGCCGAAAGGCACTTGTTCTCCCCGTCATTGCGATATTTTTTTTGTTCTGGACCATACATGGGAACCTTCTAGTTACGGAGATATTAGGGGTCAAAGTTCCAACTTTTTGACAAGATTTTTTTTAAATACAAGTTTTTATTGGAAGATTTAAACTTTAAACACCTCCACGACCCCCGTACTATTCAATCCATCCACCAGCTCAATGTTTTGAATGCGTTACATTGAGTGTTACAGTAAAACATGATTTTTCACCCCAAAAAAAAAAGTCGTTTCCCAGCAATAATTTTTGCGTAAAGTTACTTAGTTTGATGTACAGAATGCTTGGTTGACGGCTTTGTGATGAGGTTGTTTACACCCTGTAGGTAACTTTTAATGGTATGTACCTAATCATTTTTTTTTCTATTTTATTGAATAGTTTTTAAAAACCTAACTCAAAAACCTTCGTAGCTCAGCATCGTGAATGCAGAATCTCTCATCTCTTATACTCACCTACCTAGTTCTAGCTCAACATCCTTTTGGTAGAATATTTCCCGTCCTTTGTGAGCAGCATCGAAATGCGATCTATCTGTAGTCCGTAGCTCCAACGGGAACAAATTGCTCGTTCAGTCTACTACGTTCGGTGATTCTCGCTAACGACCCGTTGCCATGGTTACCGGGTGAGAGTATATTGATAGAGTTGGTGTTTGTTTGTTGTATTTGTTGGGATACGGTACAGCCGCAGCCATGTTATGTTCGGGAAAAAATTGGTTGGTTTAGCTGGAGTAGTGCCGATACGACATGATTCCACAATGGTAGATGCTGAACGGCACGAACTGAATAAAAGGCGAATATTGTGTACTCGAGTACTAATCGCTTCAAGTCATATTTGTTGTTCAGCAAATATAGCGGAATCAAATGTGCCTACCCAAACAAATCTAAATCTAAATATTTAATTTCACATAAACCTACAAAACAGTTGCACGGTTCGGGTTGGTTGTTTCCTATGGAGAAGAAACGGTAAGAAGCTCCATGGTTACTCTTAACAAAAATTTGTTTATAAAAATGTTTTCATGTAACAGTGTACACTTGTGTAAGTATGAGAAGACAGCGTCTAGTAGGCTTCATAACAAGTAAGTACCCCTTACTTTTTACCCAAAGCCAAAAGGAAATCATCACTAAATATGCGTGATATATTACAGATATCGGGAACTCGCTGGATGCGAGTCGCACGGGACCGGGAATGTGGCAACACTTGGGAGAGGCGTATGTCCAGCAGTGGAGGTCTTTCGGCTGAAATGATGATGATACCTACTACAGATTCGTGTGACTCCCAATAAACGAAAATCGAAAGAGTTTGATCAATGTCTTGTGTGTATTTTTTTATTAGTTGCCGTTTTTGTCGCAGTTGGGTTTTTGTTTGTTATAGGTATTTACATGATTCACTGCGCTAGGTGAAGCTGCAAAGGGGTTGTAGAATCTCATGTATGTTAAATGTTTGGCCTGGGGGTGAAAATTATTAACTTTATGAAGTAGGTAGATACTTTATAGGCTTGGGTGGGGTGGTGAGGGCCATGGCCCCAGTCGGCATACGAAAAGGGGAAGCGCCAATTTATAAATTGGAAAATGTAAAAGAATACTTGGAAATTCTAAATCGCGCGGGCAATGTTACGTACGTGCCAAGCGAAAGGGTAAGTTAGCGTGCGAAAGAGAGGTGGCGAGCGAGGTGGAGACGACAACCGCACGTCTCGCCGCCGCCATCGCTTTTTGGTTTCCTCGCAGAATTACGCTATTTAGGTCGTCAGGTTGTCCGCCCATACTGGTGCTCTGAAAGTGCGGCCCCAAGTCTCACCAACTTTCGAGGACGAGTCCCAGGTACTTCATCGTCGACTTGGCGCTGATGTGGACACCTCCTGACGCGACGTTTGCTCTTTCGGAGGTCCATGGAAACAGAGGGACTCAGATTTCTGTAATGCCACCCAACCGACCCCAGAAACGTTTTGAAACGTCTTCCCCGTGCCTTCACCATCGTGTCATCAGCATAGATGGCACAGACACCACGAAGAAGCGCACTGCGAAGCGCCCAGGTGTTCCCTAGGAGAGGCCCCAGAACGGATCCTCCCGCGCAAAGTCTTTCTTGACCCGGTTAGATAGAGGTTGGTACGGCATATGTTTGGCATGGTATAGGAGAGCATCCAATTTTTTTTTTTTTCGAGGTAGACATTCTCAGCCCTGGGGAGAATCGAGGAGTCTGGTGGGCAGCGTCATTTAAGCGGTTTCACCAGATCAGGCCTCTCAGTGGCCAGGTGCTGGACTAGGCGGTCTATGGTTTAGCTCTTAAAGAGTTTGTTCAACACATGCATGCACATGCATGATCCGGTATGCAGATGGGGACTCTCTTCTTCAACAGGACCAGTTTTCCAGTCTTCCACAGAAATCACTGAAACCCATTTAGTGGGTCGCCTCGAATTATATTGTGTGCAAAAAGTAACTAAGCGTTATAGGTGACTTCTATTGGACATTTTATTTCATCTTATGTAAAGCTTTCGTCTGCAAGAAATACCTAAGTGACGGTACAATGATTCTCGTCAAATAAGATTAATGAGCAGGGAAGCTCCAATAATTGAGAAAAACTTAGTAAGAAAAAATTACATAAATTACTCAATTATCATTAGTTAATTCTCATAAGCTGGTGTTTTGCCTACAAGTAGTCATTTACTGTACTTCTGACATTCTCGATTTAAAATCTAAAAAAAAAACGGTATTTTACTTTTTCAAAGGGTAGATTAAAAGGTTTAAAAACACTTTGACATCATTAACTCATTTTGGCTATCTTGCTCTACAACGACGATATTTATTATATAAAAAAAAAGTACAAATTCTGATTTATTTGATCAGTTCATTTTCTTTTCATTTCATTTATTCAATAACAATAACAATTGTGTCTGAATGCGTTACATAAATAGGTTAAATAAACAGAAAAAAAACACAACTCAACTAATAATAAATAGAAAAATATACCATCACTAAACCAAATTAAATGAATAAAAATCACAATTAAAAACAATTTCAACATAAAAAAAAAGTAAAAACCATAAAAATATTCAAAAATGTCACCAAACTTAATCAAAAATTAAAATCATAATTAATACATAAAATCCAAAAAAGCATCTCATAAAAAATAATAAATAACCACAATGTTCAATAACAATTAATTTTAAATAGAAAATCATAACCACAATTAAAATTCAAATTCATTATTCGGTACTTACATAAAAAAATAATTCATTGAAATATTTTAACATGACCTCAACAAAAAAAAAAACAGATCAGTGCCGTCTCCATCTCGCCATTATTTTCCTGTAATAATGATTGTACAATTTATTAAATCTTAATGAAAACATTGTGTGTGTGAATAAATACGGAAATATTTGTCTTTCCAGCAGGCTTAGCCAAGTTGACAATCTACAATCGTTAACGCTATTAAAAAACTAATCAAATGTATGGGAATGACATCATCTCAACGTTAAATCACTTGATCAACACAAACGAATAGAAAATTCGTAGACAAGTTTACATCGTTCAAAACATAGATATGTTCAAAATGATAGTATAGAATGTTATCGTTTCTACAATATTGATCGCTATACTCTTTGGTAGGAACGCTCACCATAGACTAAAGTGTAGGTTTTTTCTACAGACATTAGAGAACGAGCGATCGACTCAGTCGTGTCAACTTGGCTACCAATTTAGCGCTTTCTACAATCGCTTACGCCGAGGCGTTTACGATTGTAGAAAGAGAATCGATACGAAACGTTTGTAACTTGGCTAGGCCTGCTGACTACATTATGATCCAGGAAGTTCCGTTATGATGGTGTGAAACATTAATTACGACATTTATACATACATTAACACAATAACAAAATACCCAACTGAACAATGGCAAGCTTCTCATTTTTTGCTGTTCCTTGGTGCCATAGGTACTTATTTCTTAAATTATTCTGGGCCCTTTAAGTATGTCTGAGTTGGTGGTCCGGTGCAGGGATGGTCAGTTCATAGCATCAGTGACTTCCATTCTTTCCTCAAAAGTTACGACGGTGCACCTAATGGCCGTTTCTTTAAACAACATTTAAATTAACGCCTTAATAGCATTGCACTGTGGGATTTTCAACGTTCAGCTGAAATTGAATCCGAGAGTTTTTAAACATCTTCTTTCTTTTTCGTATTTCGGTTAGTGCTTATATACCCTGGTATCAGAGTTTTTATGCCATCCATGGGCCTCTGACTTGACTTTACATGCCTTTGAGAAGTATCTCTCATGCATGTTGGTTTGGTTTCCTCAGGATGTTTTCCTTCACCGAAGCAAGTGATAATTATACAATATGCACAAGAATCCGAAAAATCAAAAGTGATTTTGAACTCGATGACGCTTTGTGCTAGCGCAAGCGGACACAAACAATTGTTGTAATCTTGTTAAAGAAATAATCAATTTGGAATTTATTTCTTTTTTGAATTTTTGAAACAGTAGGTACTTAAGCACCCTAGCAAAACTTTTGACTGGTATAATCATGCTTCTAAGAACTGCAACATCTAATTTTACCCAGGAAAGCAAATTGAACGGTTTTTCCTTCAATGATGAAACTAGTCATTCAAGGAAAACTCGTTTAATTGAAGCCTTGAGTTCAAATAACAGGAGAGAATTATTGTGAATGCTTGCGACACCCAGTTACCTACAATCAAGTTTACTTCAAAACCCAGTTCAGTTTGCAGCATAGACCCCTGCTACACTCCAGAATACTTGAGCATAATCAGCCTTCAAACGTTCTCACTGCTGACAGTGAGACAGAAGTTTCCTCTGTGAGACTGAGTAAAGCATAATCCACTAAGCAGGCCAAGTGTTGTCATTGTCACATGTCTTGAGTGCCCGACCGCTTCGGCCAAACCTTTCGGCTTTGGCCGAAATGGTCCAAAATTTTAGCACTAGCTGTTCGGCAGTTTGCTATGCCTATTTGGCGGAATCGTGAGACACAATATCATCAATTTTTTTTCTCTCTAGATTTAAGTTTATTTTTTGTTTTGTGCACTTGTGGCATGTGCCAAATAAATATGTTTTCTTTCTTTCTTACTTTCCTGCTCCTTGTGCAACTCCACCTTCACTTGAGGAATTTGTCCGCGGTCACTACTAAAGCTTGAACAGAGTCCTGGTCGAAGGTTATTTTTATAAGGTATTGTCACTGACACGACGTAGAAGAAGTATCTCGTCTGTTGTTTACAAAACTTACGTAGGTATATTATATGCAAAAGAGACAATATTTTAATGTGAAATAACCATGATTCAACATTTCTGATTATGTATTATGTTAGCGAGGTTTTCAATTCAAAGCAGTTCGAGGAATAAACAGTAAGTATTTATTATGTCATTACTACTAAACACTAACCGTTCGAGATACTTCGGGAAATTGCAAATTGTTGTTTGGTACCTAATGTTTCTAATGGCTGTAATAGTGTATTGTACTTACTAGAAATTGAATTAATTCTCTGAAAACAGAATTCAGCGTCCATGAGACACGTTTTGTTTTTGGTCAGTGTTTCGAGTGTGTTTTCGAGAATTAGCTGCTACTTTCACTAAATTTGTAAACCTATCTAAGACCTGAATACGGTATTCCGGTACGGTAAACTTCGCATCATCAACCTGCTTTGTTAAATCATAAAACAAACCTTAGCGGCTTCATTGTACCGATTTAAAAATTTCGTTCGTTATTTTATTAAAATAACGTTCTAAATTCAAGAGGAGACGTAACTGTCATGGCTATCCTTGCTATTTTGTACCTATTTCCAGTGTCTAAGTTTGTTTACGCTGTTTATCTCGACTTTTCGTATATTCAACCTGTATACCTCCATACATAATACGTATATCTGCAAAGCTGACTGACTGAAACTAACTTATTTATTAACGTTGCTTAAAGGTTAACGTACTTACGCTTCCTTTTACACCATACATTTAAATGTTTAAATCGGAGTCGTTTATTAACTTCAAGCAACGTTTATATAAAACTTACCTAGGAGAGTCTATCATCGCATTGCAGATCTTAAAGTTTTCCCACTTCGGAGAAGATTGCTCTTGGGAAACTTAAGTTGAAGACGTTTTGATTTCCATAAATGAAAAGTAGAACGCGCCGAGCCATAAGTTCGAAAGTGATATTAGCAAGGCAAAACTCGATAACGGATGTTTATTTCCAATTATCCAGGGTGGAAACCCCCTACATCAAAATTAATAGTACATTACTGCAGAATCCATTAAGGCGATTACATGAGCTAAATAGGCAACTGTATTTGTGTTGGTTCAAACTTCGTTTGAAATGCCGTTAGAATAAAGTTCTAATCAGCTTGCACGACAAAGTGGTTGTTACGTCAGTCACTGCGGCCGAATAGTGCGAAATGAGTGGTTTTTGCGATTTAAAAAAAATCTATTGATTGGACTAAAAAAGTAAAACACTATGATACTAGTATTTTACTTGTAGAATTATTTGCCAAAAAATCAGAATGATCACATATATTTTAGTATGATTTTTACTCGTTAAAAGAAATTTTTAGAGATAAGATTTTTTTCTATCGAATAAAATTTGTTGTATTATGTTTTCAAAACACTATCGTGCTATCCTGAAGAATATCATATATTTTTCTGGTTTTGTTTATTGCAGTGAATCATATGCTTTTTTGCATTGTAAAACTCGCGTTTAGCTCATGTAATCGCCTTAAGTAAGCCTTCCTGGCCAAGTATGAGTTAACCGGACCGAACCGCAGGTGAGGTCCGGTTATATACTAGGCCAGGATGGCTTTCTTACTGGTTGAGATTTGTATAATGCTTTTCTCAAAAATGAAAGACAGTTTAACAACAAATTCGTTTAATTCATATTGAAGGTACATTCATATTATGGCAATTACTGGTAGATATTGTGATTGATTTACCGGGGGCATTTATATTATTGTTTTTGAAACTCGCATGGTAATTTTAGAATGGAAAGTTTTTATTTTTAATTACCAATGAAAAATTGGCCAGCACCGATAAGCGCCGAACGTCGCCGACAAATTCCGACCTACTTAACGGCGCTGTTTCGGCACAAGGTAGAGACTGCCTGCGCCACTACCTGCGCGGACCTGTTCCGATAAGCGCTGGCAGATCGGCGCCGGTAGCCAGGGTTCTACTTGTATAAGCAATTACTCCGGTATGAATTTTGATTCATCATCACCATAATTATTTTTAGTGATGACGTTTGGATTCATAAAATTGGAGTCATTGCAATGTACTACATATGTTTTAGTTTCATCTAAACTAATATTATAAAGAGATATTTGTTTGTAAGTTTGTATGTAGGGGGTAATCTTCGGAACTACTGATCCGATTCCGAAATTATTTCACTAGCGGGAAGCTGCATTATCCCCGAGTGTCATAGGCTCATTTAAAACGTTCCTGTGGGTTAATTATCTATAGTTTCTTTAAGTCAGCCTTTCTATCATCTTAAAGGTACTAAACGTATGTACAATTAGGCTAGAGCTACATAAGTAGTTAAATGAAATTGTCAATCATCCGACTGTATGATATTCCTTATGTCCAAGCATGTCCTCATTGCATTGTCTTCCCAAGCGTGGAGACATCGTTCAGTCATCCACATTCGTATTCTAGTTATTTAATTTCCCATTCAAGTATACCAAGTATTTTTAAATCAAAGTATTTCTAAGTAGGTAGGTACCTCAAGCAATGTTAATACAGAGTACCGACTGATCCCTACAATTCACTTCAGCCAATTGAGGAAATTGGTAATCATGGCTCGTTGGAGATCGGACCGGGGGTACCTTTAGATTCAAGAGGGCATTATCTACTTGACTATGTCCATGGGTTCAATTGTGAGCGGGGTACTTACGATACAATAAGGAGTTACGCTAAAACCACTTACGTACTTATTTACTTACTTGAAAATCATCGTGAGAAATCCATACCTTGTTCAAATTTTATCTGAAGCCCCTCCAGCGTGGTAAGGTTAACATTAAAAGTTTTATCACATAACATAACATCACACCTGTGATTCCCGAAGGGTTGGACAGAAGTGCACCATTATTTCAGCCGGGAGTCGAAAATGGCCACTTTAATAGAATCATAATAGGAGTTAAAATGTTCACAAAGTGACAATTCTAGTACATTACTGCAGCGGCCACCAACAGAGACATTGATGGACGAACGTAAAAATGTGGGCCGAGGCGAAGCTGAGGCACATAATATTACGTAAGTCCATCAATGCCTAGTGGCCAAGGCTTTTATAGTACTTTTCTCAAATAATGCGAGGAAATTATAGCTCGCGTTGAAGAGTTCATTTGTTTTTTTTTTCAATAAACCGCTCTCAATTTACAAGCCACTTCGAAATTTAAATAAAACCTTTGGTAAGTTACCTCCTTGGTTGCCATGTTTCAGAGTAAAAGATTGTTCCATTTTTAAATAACACGACAGAAGAAGAAGACAGCATCCAAGCAAGCAAGCATGTTTGAGAAAATAGAAATTAGAGCATTATTTTAACAACCTTCTTCGAGATAAATCGAAATTGCTGTACTGGCCAGATACAAGCGATCAGCGCGGCAGCGGCCGGCAAAAGTTGTATGAAAATCCATATCTGTCGTGTTTATTAGCGGCCAAATAAATTACATAGTAAACTCATATATTTCGTGTTATTTAAAAATGGATCTTCTACTCTGAAACATGGCAACCAAAGAGGTAACTTATCAAAGGTTTTATTTAAATTTCGAATTAGCTTGCAAATAGAAAGCGGTTTATATGGGAGTATGGGGAGTTTTAATTTCTTTGCATTATTTGAGAAAAGTACTATCAAGCCTTGGCCACAACTAGGCATTGATGGACTTACGTATGATCAATGCCTCTGTTGCTGGCCGCTGCAGTAATGTACTATAACTGCGCCTACGACCAATGTGATTATTATCCTAGTTTAAGATTCTGCTAAAGTGGTAATTTTAGCCATTTTTGTTTTCGCATGTCATATATATCATCAACATACCCATTTACGGGAAAATAACAAGTTTGTCCACATAACAAACCCATATGACTGTTTATAACTGTACTTATAAGGAAGGAAACATCACACAATAAATAAAAACGATTCCAGTAAAGTAATTTTAGAATAACGTCATAGGAAATAAACTCAAAGCACAGCTCAAAGAGACGATCCCAGTTTACTGAAGTTACAGGAAAAATTCAATCAAATGATTTGTATTTTATCTTAATTTATTAACCGCAATAGGAAAAAGGCCAGGAATACCGCTGAGTAGAAACTTAATTTTGTTAGTATGACGTCACTAATACACTTTAGGGTGTAGTCACACGTGCAATTAGTTACTTCAAGTTAGTCCACAGGGTCTCATCCACACCTTTTTTTTTTTCTTTCGGATAGGAAATCATCAAATGACTCCTCCCGCTCTGGGCGGAGCAGGAGGGAGTGTCAGACTTTTACTGACTAAAACCCATCCATGTTCCTTCATCGCTTTTTGTGTTCCGGGGCCACGGTACCTATCTCTTTTATACAGTCCCGCATCCCCGGCAGGGTCTCATCCACCCCTTAAGAGGGTTATTCATGTTTTTCTTGTTTTTGAGTGCTTTAAGAGTCTAGCACTCAAACACAAGAAAAAAAAAATGATTTTTATTTTGAGCGCTCCCTTAGAGAAATAATCAAACTTTCTCGGGCATATTAAAAAAATATATATATATCTCAGTTTAGATGCGTCCACCAAATTAAAAAAATGTATCCTCTTAAAACACTCAAATACAAGAAAAAATTGTGATAGTCCTCTTATCAGTTAGAATATTAGCTAGTGGAAAGTGTTGCTGCAGCTGCTTCAAGTGCTTTTGGTGACCAAAAAGGGTCAAAATATTTGATGTTTTTTTTTTGTGTTATTGTTTTTATTTTTAACTAGTTGTTGCCTACCTTTATTCACGTGAAATTATATTAGTACAATACGATAATTAAGTGCGGTAAGTTGAAAATTACAGCCGAGGCGATATTGCTAGCCCGAGCCGTAGGCGAGGGCTACAAGAAAGCAGAGGCGGGAATTATCAAAGCGCACGTATGTCATACGACGATTTATAACATATTTGCGAGGAAATAAATAAAACTCGGACTTTCCTGAACTAATACTTAAATCTTTTTTTTTGTTCACAAATTAGCGATGCGCGCGCATCAGCGCTTTTTTTTAAGTCAAAGACACAAAAAACAGCCAGTATTACTAATAAAGTAAATTAATATTTTTGTGTGTTTGTTACAGATAAATGGTTGTAATTTATTGTCAAAATTAATTAAATTAAAGAATTAAATGTTTATCTATTATATTTCATCTCCCAAAGTTAATTTTATTCATAAAATTTTGACCACTTCTCTGACATAAAAACTCTTTGCTAAGATTTAAAAAAGTACCGTTCGTTTTAGACGGAGCATCTTGATAAACCGTGCGTTTTACATTACAATAACGCACAAGTACGTAATGAGATACAATACGATATTGAAATGGGTGAAATAAGAGACCCTTTACAAGCAAATGTGTTATAAAAAATATTACCGAGTTATTTTATTCGGATTTTGTTAACAATTTCAAGGGTTTCAATTTTGTTTGCACGAAACCTTAACCTTTTTCTAAAAATACCTAGCTTTGTTACTCCTTGCTATTTGCCAGTAAAAGTCCCGTCAAAATCGGTTCAGCTATTTCAGAGATTTGCCGGAACAAACAAAACAGACAGACGAAAATTCAAAACAATAGTTATTTGTGCAACAAGAGAGCAAAGTCGTTTTTTGCTGCGAGTGCTGATTTTGAATCCTGAGTGTGGCGAGGGATTCATAGGCACGGGATGCAAAAAACTTTGCTCTCGTGTAACACACATAACTTTTCACTTCAGCAGCGAGAACACTTTAGGAGATAAAGTAATAAACAGGAATAGATTGAAATAACTATTTATTGTGAATCAAAATAATTAACATTGTAGGTAGAGGTAAGTACCAATTCAATAAAATGGAACATTTTAAAAGTTAAAAGTAAAATTATTGCAATTCTGCAAATTAAAAGTAACAGATTTATTTGGCAACGTTATATTTGCATTGAGTTGAGTTTGATTATCTGGGGTTAAGGTTTCTGTTTCGGTGGCGGATTGAGAAGGAACAACGGTGAACGTTGGTGACTCTGATCGGCTTTCTGTATAAGTACACTGTGCGTCGTTGGAAGTGGATGGGCGTGGGTGAGACCAAGGATCCGAGGTCGAATTCAGACTTATTGTTTCCACTATACGCTTACAGATTTTCAACTTTTTCTATTGAGTCTTCAATATAGCCTTCTGCAACCGTATTGGACTTCCACCCGCCGTGACGTTTTAAAGTGGTGAGATCGGCTCCGGAATCAGCCAAGAGCGTTGCTGAAGTTCTCCGAAAGCAGTGACCCGTGTATAGCTGAGGCTCTTCCAGTTTTAAGAAAGTGGCAATTTCTCGCGGCATAGCACCTATTTTATTTACCCATAGGCTGTCTTGAGCAATTATTATTATGGTATTGATGAAAAATCGATCGGTTTTTATATTGGCTGGACGTAAATTTTGGTATTTTTCTACAATAGTTACATATTCTTCGCGTACGACAAAAGACCTGTCAAGGTACTTATTTCTCAATGGTACTAACAGTAATTAATCTGAATGCTTTTCGATATTATTAACTGTTAGCTGTAATAGCTCGATATTGCGACACGCTCCACTAGTTCCTATGTTCAGTACAACCTGTAATGAAAATATTACATAATTAATATGCATAATTTAACATTTACAGCATCTTTTACATATCGTAATAAATATTTTAACAGTATTGCTAAGCCTGACTAGGATTCATTGCGCCTCCAAAAATTAGTAGTAGGCAGTAAGTACCTTTATACATAACAGTCTACACACAAATTTTAATAACTAACAACATAGATTCATAGGTACCACTTACTTTAGCGGCAAGAAAATTGCAGTCCGGAGTTTCATTAAGAATCTATGTGTGGGCCGTGAAAATTTTGGACTTTTTAGCCTTATGGCCCAACTGACATTATTTTTAGAGAAGATACGAGTTTTGCGTATGTTTCAATATGCACGTTATGTTTCGTTTTTAACGTAGCTTTCAACATTGAGTAAATACTCCACATTGTAGATGATCGCCTCGTCTGTGATAAATCTAAAAAATAAGATAGCAACACCGTCTCCGAAAAACTGCTTGCGCCCTTTGTAAGTCTCCATTCATTGAAGACATGGTATGCTTTCAGATATTTCTCGCGAGGGAGTTATTTCTCAGGTAGGAAACTTAATTCTGCATTAATAATAACTTGTTGTTTTAACTCTTCCGGTGTTAAAATACTATTCTCGTCGCTAGTTTCACTCATGTTTTACGATTATTTTAATATTTTTTAACTTATTCCACTCTTTACGCCAGCCACGAAATTTTATTCCCGCTCGTTTAATTAAATTAAGGCGTGTTCGGAAATAGCACCCATGATATTTTATTATTAAAAATATATTACGTAACATTATTAAAACTAGAAATAAATATTTACAGGTTAAATATCAGTTTTATTTGCAGTAAATACTTATTTTCGTTAAAATACAATTTACTTATCTACACCCATGCTATAAATCCTCTATAAAAGTATCTGAAACAGTTAGCTTATTGCCAATGTTACGTGATGAAACTCAAAAATGTTTTTAAAAATAAACTTTTATTTAATCGTCACAATTTTGATAATTAATACTAAGATCTAGGAACTAGGCGAAATAGAATAAGAGAGTTTGAACAACGATGATGTCGGAAATAGAACTGACTTTTCAATGAAAGGAACTGAGCTTATATACTAAGAATCCAATGGGATAAGTAAACATAACTAATGGTGATTAGTTAGTGAAAAAGATAACTAATATGGACCAATAACAAAGTCCTTAACTAATTAATGAATGACATTACTAGTATCTTATTTACAATACAAGTATGTAATGGTTTGTTTACAATACAATTAGGATACTTGATAAAGAATGTAGAGACTCGACACATATGTATAACGATAGAGGGCTAATATTATGTAACACCTCCCCCCTTAGAACAAAGATTGGGCGTTAGCGCCTGATTTTTGAGGTTGAGGAGATGATGATGGCTGCTGGTCTTCGATGTCATCTTCGTCGTCGGAGATGCACGTGGTGGGATGATGCAAGTTGCTCATGGGGATGGCAACATGTACATTGCGGCGTCGGGAAGAATGATCAAAACAGTTGTTGAAGACTTGTATGCAGGTTCTAGAATTGTTGCGACGTATAAATCCGTTTGGACATCTATTACAAAGTTTGATGTTGATGTATATTAGCATTATCATGCCAATGGAAAGATATATCCATGAAAAGCTTGTTTGGTTCTTCTCCAAGAAGGATTGGGCTTTGGAGGCTTTCATATTTTGTAGTTCATCAGCATATCTTTCTAAATGAACCTTTATGCTTTTTAGAGAGTCAAGAGGCATGTCATTGATCGCAATGGGGATTAACTTTTGCGATTCTTCATTTTTGAATGTTTCGAAGCAATCTTCACTTCTAACATCTGGAACGATGATCGGAATGGTGATGTTTTCTTCTGAGGTCTGGAAGGCTGATAGAGTGCTATATCCAGTGTGTAACTTGCACCCTTGAGGTAAGGTGATTATTCCTGAGCCTTGTAGTTTTAAGTTGGAAATCTCGACGCTGCACTGAAGAACACAATTTGTCTCATTGTTCAGAATATATAACCAGTGGCTAGGGCCAATCGGCTGGAACGTGTTAATTTCTGCCGGGAAGGTTGTTGTGGTGCAAGTTGAAGGGATACTCGTTGTCTTGCTGAGTAGAATGTCCACTTCGCAGATTGGACGAACGGATGAGTCGTAGATGACGATATCCTTGCAGACACGTTTTCTTGGTGCGTAGATGATGCAGTTATCCAAGGAACTTGTAGCCGCATAATATTGTCCACTAGTGTCAGTGGCCAGGTAGGTATGCTCTGGGAGGATAGTGGTATGGAAGGAGGAATTGGGGTGTCTTATAGGAATAGAGTACATATGATACAAAGTAAAAGATTTATGTTGAACTAAGGGAAACTCTAGGACATATACTAAACGATTTGAGTACACGTATGCTGATAGAGAAGACGAATCCAAGAGACTATGGATGTTATCAATTGAGACAGAAGTTACTAACTGTCTATTACTTCTTATCTTATTAGAAATCAGTAATTGTTCGTAAAGCTTATTGAGAGATATGATTGAAGGATGTATAATGTTGGATTTCGCAAATAGGATGCTTGTCAAGCAGTCATCTATTTCATTTTCGAGACTAGTGACTAACTCAAGAATTTGTAATGAAATAGTTGATATGTCTTCGCTAATTTTTATGTCAAAAATAAGATTTTCGGTTTTATTAATGAAATTATTAATGCGATCTATATTTTCATTTATAATCTGCTCATCGTAAGAGATTTTGAAAATAGTATCGTTGAAATTTTTTAAGGTAGACGATGTGATCTGGATTTGTTTTTGCATGAGATCCGTTAAATCAAGTTCTTGTTTTTCTAATTTATCAATGCATTCTTCGTAACGCTTCGCGTCTTTTGCATCAGGTGTACCAATAAGCCATTTAAGAACAGAGCCTAAACCATCTAGCAATTCTCGTTTTGTACGTGCGTTTTTGCCGAGGTACATTTTGAGTTCCGAGAGTCGGTTTTCGATCTTATGAAGGTTAACGTTCAGATAGGATTTAGTTGATTGAGTTATCGGAAGTTTAATGAAATTGGTTGACATGGTTTGAAACTTTTCAGACAACCGAACTAGAGATTCATGGGATATAAAAAGAGGTTTTAAATCTTTATAGACTATGAGTTTCCACGAATCATCGGAAATTGATAGAGCTCCTTCTTCTTTATAAAAAATGCCTGCATGTGAGGTTAAGGGCTGAGAGATATTTAAATGGGCAAGGGTTCCTGATGTTGCCCTGCAACAAAAGGAAGTTTTTTGTTGAGTAACTTAGTTCTGATGTAGTCTCTGATAAAGGTGTACAATTTGTATATAATTATGCATAATAGGACCTTAATAATAGAGCAAATTATATAATTATAAATGTAGTTAGGATCACTAAAAACTTGAGTAAAGGATAGGGTGGAGTTTTGGGCTGTTGTATAACGACAGACCCTGTGAATAGAGAAAAAAAAATGACTTAAATAATTAATCATAGAATAAACCTATCTAACTTATTGTAATTTATAAATCTAATTTTTGTTATAAGGTCTAAGGCGATTTGCGTGAACTAACTGGTTCTTGCCGGCTTTTCTTATTATATAATTTTCATTGAATCCGACACGAACTACTTCGAATGGACCGTCCCATTTGGCGTCTAGGTTATTAGGTGTAGGTACTCGCAACATCACTTTATCACCTAAGGAAAAATCGGCTATATTTTTAATCTGAGCGTCATAACGTTCTTTTGCCTTTTCTTTAGTGACTTCGATGTTTCGTAGAGCGGCGTCTCTAGCTATCCTAAGACGTTCGTTTAAGTCTTTTAAATAGTCGGAAGCTGTATATTCCGGAATCGGCTTAAGTGCATAGAAAGGACGTGGTTTGTAACCGAAAAGTAACTCGTGAGGTGTAAACCCAGTTGAACTATTGACGGATGTATTGTGACACATAATAGCAAATGGAATTATTTTGTCCCAATTCTTCTGGCGACGGCTATTGTACATTCGTATATGATCACGGAGTGTAGCATGAAAACGTTCGAGTGCACCATTCGTTTGAGGGTGATATGCAGTATTGAAAGTTTGTGAAGAACCTAGGAATTTCATGAGCTGTTTCATAACACTGTTCATGAATTCTTTGCCTTGATCAGAGTGGAAACGTTTGGGAACACCGAAGTGTTGACAGAATTTGATCAAGCTTGATGCTACTGTAACTGCTTCTTTGTCAGGAATAGGGTATGCCTGAACGTACCTTGTTAGTTCATCTTGTAAAGTTAGGACATACTTGTTGTTGTTTTCACTGATTTCAGAGTAGGAAACGAGATCTATGGAAACGCGTTCGAAAGGCTCAGTGGATTGTGACGTGATAACCATAGGGGCCTGAAAGGATTTCCTTTGGATCTTATTTCTCTGACAGGTGACGCATGATTCAACGTAGTTTTTTATATCCTTTGTCATACCTTTCCAGAAATACTCCTCTCTTATTTTCCTTATGGTTTCTGCAATACCACGATGACCTGAGACAGGTTCGTCATGAAATGTTTTCAAAATTTCGGGGATTTCTTCTAGACTCGGATATTTAACTCTATTTTCACAAATAGTTATCTCGCAGTCATATAATTCAGCGAGATATGAAGAGATTTTTAATTGTTCGTTTCCTTGAAGTTTACAAGTTTGATCGTATTTGAGATCTGGCACATACAATTGATTTATCTCATTTCGCTGGAGGCAAGACAACAGGGATTTGAAATAGCTTTCTGAGTCCCAAGGATCGAAATGTGTTGGTCTAGTACAACAAAAGAATAGATTTTGATTATTATTAGATATAAGACGATCTACATCGTAGAGAGATTTAGGTTTATCTAAATAGGGATCAGTTTGTGAACATGATTCTAAAGCCTCATAAAAAAGGTTATTATTATTTGAGTATTGACTTGAGGTTGGAATGAATATTTGTTTGTGTCTGGTATCTAGAAGTCTATCTGTTATTACTCTGACTTTTAGAGGATTGATAGAACGCTCTTGTGAAAGATAGTGTTCATAATTTAGTTGTAAATAATTAGAATCAGAGGAATCTTCGCAGGTTAAATCTATGATATTAGAATTAAAAATAGGAGGACGAGACAAAGCATCAGCATTTGTGTTTATTTTTCCTGCTTTGTATATTATTTCATAATCGTACTCTTCGAGTTTTAATCTCCATCGAACGAGTCTACTACCGGGGTCTTTGATGGAGAATAGCCAGGTTAGAGGTTTATGATCAGTGACGATTTTAAATTTTCTTCCAAATAGATATGGGCGGAAATGTTTGACTGCCCAAACGATTGCTAACAATTCGCGTTCGATTGTGGAATAGTTCGTTTCAGCTTTATTCAGGGTTCTGGAGGCGTACGCGATAGGCAGGTCTTTACCAATTTCTCCTTGTGATAGAATTGCTCCAATAGCATGAATAGATGCGTCAGTCGTTAAAACAAATTCTTTGTTTAAATCGGGGTACTGTAGAATCGGGGTTGTGGTTAAAATATTTTTACATGTATCGAAGGCCTTTTGCTGTTCCGTACTCCAAATGAAAGGAACATCTTTCTTCAAAAGGCTTGTTAGCGGTTTTGTTATTTTACTAAAATTTGCAATGAATCTACGGTAATATCCTGCTAAACCTAAGAATGATTTGATATCCTTGCAGGATTTGGGTATTGGAAATTCTCTGACCGCTTGTACTTTTTCCGGATTGGGTTTAACGCCTTCATTGGAGATGATGTGCCCCAAGTATGCTACTTCCTTTCTCAGGAATTCACATTTGTCGGGTTGGACCTTTAAACCGTGTTCTTTTAGACGATTGAATACCTCCGTTAATTTTTGTTCATGTTCTTGGAGGCTGGATGCAAATACTACGATATCGTCGAGGTAGACGAAACAGCGTTCGCCTTGTAATCCATAAAGGACGCTATCCATTGCGCGTTGGAAGGTAGCGGGTGCATTTTTGAGACCGAAAGGCATTCTTAAAAATTCGTAATGACCATAAGGAGTACTAAAAGCGGTTTTTGGAATATCTTTTGGATCCAGTTCGATTTGATGAAAGCCAGACGCAAGATCTAAAGTAGTAAAGTAAATGGAATGACCTAATTTGTCAAGAATATCTGTGATGTTGGGTAAGGGGTAACTATCTCCGATAGTGATATCGTTAAGTTTGCGATAGTCTATTACCACTCTCCATTTCTGTTTGCCCGAAGCGTCCAACTTCTTAGGTACTACCCATATAGGACTGCTCCATGGTGAAGTACTAGGCCTAACGATGTTTTGTTTAAGCATTTTGTCGATTTGTGATTTTACCTCTTGTTGATGGATATAAGGGAACCTATAGGTTTTAGTATTGATCGGTGTATCTGATGTTGTCGGAATGGTATGTTTGGTGTGATTGGTAAATGTAAGAGGATCGCCTTCAACATAGAAAATGTCGGAGAATTCGTTAATTAATTTATCGAGGGATTCACGCTCTTCCTTATTTAGATGGTCGCGTCTAACGAGTTGACTTATGTCGTCTACTGAATGTAATTTATTATTAGATGTATTTACGGAATTAATAGGGAAACTGTCCGTCTCTAATGTTTCATCGAATGAGTTCACTTGGACTATAGGCATAGGGATGTGTTTGTCTTGATTGCTGGAATTTACACAAGTCACTAGAAATCGGTTATTCGTGATATTTACAAGGGCGTTGGGAATAGTGATATCTCCATGAAGTACCTGTTTATCGACGATCGCTGTACCATTTGCAATATCATTTGTATAACAACATATTACAGTTTCTAACCGTTGATTCACTAGTTGGTTATTGTGATGTGAATCATAGGAGTCTTCATTTAAATAGAATAGTTTATAGGTCCGATCACGGACGCGCATGGTTTTGGACTGAACGTAAATGTTAAAATTGAATTTTGACATAAAATCGTTACCCAGTATGCCATCTGATGTAATATTGAGGTTAGCTATGTGAAAACTGTGTTTGGGTAATTGATCGAGGCTTAATTCCGAGGTACCGTAGGTCTTAATTGTTGAGTTGGAGTTGGATACACCTACGATAGACGCTTTGTTAGAAGAATTAATGTGATTATTTCCGATTTTGTCTTTTCGAATGACTGAGATAGCTGCGCCTGTGTCTACCAATAATGCTATTGGTTGACCGTCAATGTGGAATTTACAGTGCAGAAGGTTGTCGTGAGGTACGTTTAGCGAGGAAATGTTATATGATTTGATATCAGAGTTTTTAGGTTTGACCGATTTTTTATGCTTTGATTTAGTTTTGGAACTTGTATTTCTTTGATTTTTAGATTTAGTACGTTGCGTTGAAGTAGTAAGACTTTGTAAAAATGGAATTGAATTTGTAGATTCAGGATTTGGAGTTGAATTTGTAGGGTTAGAAGTTGGGATTGAATTTGTAGAAGTAGCATGATATGGTAGATCAGTTTGAGTGCAAACGTCACGATATTGTCTACGATAGACGGAGTGAATTTGTGTCGAAGCGTCGCACTTAATTTGAGAGACAGAAACAATAGCCGTTTGTCCCCGATGGACTGGATTTAACGAGCTATCACTTATACCCCTGGAAGTTGGAATATTGCGTGATAAATTTGTTATTGGAGCTGCAGATGGTCTAAATTGATATGTGGGTCTTGAATTTGGGTTTCTGAGCAAAGGTCTAAAGCGGTTTCCGAGGAGTTGCTCATCTCTCCGGCCGCTTGTGAGTTTAAATTGTGAACACCGGCCGGGTTAGGAACATTCTGTTTAGAATAAACCGGACGTTGGTTGTGATTATTAGATCCAGTCTTCATTTGATTGTTATAAGCCCTTTTTCTACATTCAGCAATGTCATGTCCTGGGTTTTTACAATATCTACAAAATTTATTCGGAGTTGAGTTCGGAATATTGGACTGTTGATAATTAGAATTTTTGGGTATGGGATTTCGCGGCTGTGATGCGTTTCTATGCAATTGTTGTCTAGCAGCATTCATGTTTCGAATTTTTTCCTCCTGAATCGCGAAGTTACCTGCGTCGCGTAAATCTTTAAACGAATGGACCCTTAACATAGTTCCTATGTCTGAGCTGAGCCCATTAACAAATACGTTTAGGGCGGCTTCTTCCGTATTTGCCTTACGACCTTCTAGGGTTATATCTTGCACTTCGGTTGATAACTTTTCTATTATTTTGCTGCGTAGCAAATCTACCCTGAGATAGTAATCGGTTATGCTTTCGTTAGACTTCTGGAACATGGATTGTAGTTCCAGGGATAAATGCGCTAGAGTCTTTGTTTGTGAAAATTTTTGAATGAGATATGTTTTAAGATCGGCCCATAACGGGAAGTCCTTGGCATGTAAATCAGATGCTCCAGGACCTAGAATTCTGTTTAGTGTGAATGTTAACAATATGCCTTGTTGTTGCACTGATGCAATTTGAAACACGGAGTCGCATGATCTAACAAATCGATAAACTTGTGTTGGTTGAGCCGTATCAAAAACCGGAATGAACTTGATTAGCGTATCTATGCTTACTGCTAAGTTATCCGAAACAGGCGTGAATTTGGTGTCTGTGTTAGACATTGTGATTGATTTAGCACTTAGTAAAGAATTAGAAATATCAAAGTAGAAGATTCGGTTATGTTAGGAGATTTTGATTTAGGATTTAGAAGAGATTTGGTAACAAGGAATTGAATAAGGAATTAGAGGGAATCAGAGCATAACAATTTGAGCCACTTACCACAGTAACACGATCAAGCGGATAGACATCATCAGGTTCGGCAGGGAAGATCAAAACCCTTCAGGTACCGCACTGTTGTCGCTGCTTTACAACCTAACAGGTACGTTATCCCTGTCTGACTGCCCTAGGCTATCCTACCGGCTGCGCCAAAATTGTTACGTGATGTAACTCAAAAATGTTTTTAAAAATAAACTTTTATTTAATCGTCACAATTTTGATAATTAATACTAAGATCTAGGAACTAGGCGAAATAGAATAAGAGAGTTTGAACAACGATGATGTCGGAAATAGAACTGACTTTTCAATGAAAGGAACTGAGCTTATATACTAAGAATCCAATGGGATAAGTAAACATAACTAATGGTGATTAGTTAGTGAAAAAGATAACTAATATGGACCAATAACAAAGTCCTTAACTAATTAATGAATGACATTACTAGTATCTTATTTACAATACAAGTATGTAATGGTTTGTTTACAATACAATTAGGATACTTGATAAAGAATGTAGAGACTCGACACATATGTATAACGATAGAGGGCTAATATTATGTAACACCAACATTAAAACAGCCAGTGTCATAATAACCATTTTAAATAACATCCAATCGAGTGTTATAATGTTGTACTAAATTTCATTATGCAACTCGTTTTAAAAAAAGAACATTGTCTAGCACGTTCGATTCACTACCACAGCGCTGTAATAAAAAAAAACTTATATAGGTTATATTCGAATTCACGTCGTATCCCGCCATTTTTGTTCGATATTAGTATTGCATTATGTACGTATACTTTGTTGTTTACAAAAATGAATGATACAAGCTTTGTGCATTTTAATAATTGTACAATCCAAAATGTAAATAATTATATTATTACCTATACATGGTTTGTTTGTATTAAACACTCAGCAATTAAACTTTTCATGAATTTCCATAGACTTCTTACAACACTACAACACCCTATGGTTTCAGAACCTTTTATGGAGGATTCATATCATGGATGTAGATAAAGTCTTGTATGCAACTGTACATAATTAGGTATTAAAACACTCATGTGATACTATTATCACACTCGGCTTCGCCTCGTGTGATAAACCCACATTCGTGTTTTGATACCCCTCATTATATAACAGTTGCATAAATAACTATTAAAAGACATAATCTTTTTGCAAAATTTCTTTAGTTAGTACGAAATTCCGAACGTGTTTGTCTTTGAGGTCGAATTCAAAATCGGACCTTCGAAAGGGCTGGTGATTGTCTCTCTCTCTTTCTAATGGCGGGAAAGAGATAGAGTGTGAATGTTTCGAATTGTGTGATTAACCCAAGGCTGAATAAGATATTCGCGGCTTTCTGAAAACAAAAATTAAAAAGTTACTTTCTCTCACTCAGTGAGCAAAATTGCATTTTGCTCACAAATTTCAGGCAGCAAAACCTACATGTTTGAGCTACTGAAGTGAAAAATATATTTTTGTACAATAAACTTTAGTATGCATTTAGTTAAAATCTTGGCCAAAAGGTCCCAAAAGGCTAGCAGCATGCCACGTGAAGACATTATCATCTGTGGTTAGAATATAATATAATTTGTTGCTGTAGTGTGGTTACGTTTTTGACACGTTTGACGCACCTGAGTACAGTCATCACCAACCTAAATGCGTGGGTTTCTCTAATCGCCCAACCACCGAAATTGGGAAACCAAAGTTCGTATTTATAAGGATAGAACAGTTCTGTACGTGGTTTCCCTACTCTTGATTAAGCATTATCGCGTAATTGGTTGCAATATATGTACCTATTGTGAGTCAGTGAATAAGATTGCGTCATAGAGATCTTTGGTTGCGTTGATGGGTGAGATTTCTTCGGTGGAAGTTGTTCTGACTTTAAGGACTCATGCTCATTTATAGGGTTCCGTATCAGAAGGGTGTCTCTTAGTAAGGTTCTACTGTCTGTCCGTCTGTCGTCGTCTTTGTACCGTAATACAGAGACACTTGAAATTTTCAGTGTGGCTGCCATAGCAAAAAAGTAAATACAAATTAAAAGACCCCATCATTATGGTGATTCATAATGTATGCAAGAAACATTTGTTTATTGGCGTTTTACAGAATCCTTCGTGTGCGAGTAAGACTCGCACTTGGCCGGTTTTTTAACTAACTCTTAGCAAAACCGACGAATGAATACCTACTTAAAATACTTATGACTGCACTATGTAGGTACGACTGAGTGCAGAGCCGAATGATGAAAATCAAACATTGAGTTTTATTTTGGACGTTCACTTACTGTATTCTGCGTCGTGTGCGGTAAACGGTCCACATATATTTTTTCCCACTTTCAATAGCAATGTGAAAAAGTGTAACATTTCACTGAGCTGACATCGCAGCATCGAAATTGCAAAGATTTTGCACGGATATTTTGGTTCGATGAGCAACCCACCGTTTATTTTTTTGGTAAACTTTATTACAAGAAGAAATCAAGGCAAACTTGTGGTTGTGTTAACGGATCTAACGGAACTCTATGACACATAGATAATCATCTTAATTGTTTTAAATAATTTATTTCTCATGCGTCAACCAACACCTAATACGCACATACTATGACGCAACATCGACAAATCGGCCATTTTTTTCACAATCACTAAACAATTTATAATCCTGCCTATCATTATCTCATAGTTATGACTAATAATAGGCAAAATAATAAAGATCGTTTGTATTTTTGACATTCAAAAGTGCCGTAATGGTCTATTTGAAATAAATGCTTTGAGTTTGAGAGTTTGAGTTTGAGTTTAGAATAGAACTCATGACTACCTATTGAAATAAGCATTAAAAAGCAAATATTTGTCTTTCTTGAAGATAATTACAATCAAAAAATAAAAATCCAGTTTATTTAGTCTCATATATTCTCATAACCAGTAACGAGCCAGTAACAATCAGTTTTACGTAAATAGAGTATTTTACTTCAAGGTGCTGTTGAGGTTGCCCAGGTTCTGCAGCGCGTCAAGCATGTTTGCTGCAGCACGAACTGACGACTTTTATGCCATTATGAGGAAAAAGACATGGCTTAGCATGATCCTCCGTAACTCCTAAAATACTGCAGCATTAATTTTGAAATAAATAAATGGTAAAGTTGAGGATTAATGCTAAGTCCTATGTGTGACGAAAACACGATTCCATAAACTTTTCTCGATATAAAAAAAATCCAAAGTTACCTTCAAATCGAACAATAAACCGCTGGTATTGAAAAAGTACTTCAAATTAGATCATGAAACTTTGCATACTAACTGAACTAACTATAAAGATTTTTTGTAAATCGCAAAAAAACCACTCATTTCGCACTATTCGGCCGCAGTGACTGACGTAACAACCGCTTTGTAGTGCAAGCTGATTAGAACTTTATTCTAACAGCATTTCAAACGAAGTTTTAACCACCACAAATAGAGTTGCTAATTTTAGGGTTAGAAGGGCCTTAATAGGCAGAATGAGGGCTAGCCGAACCGTACCTATTTTGAAAACCCTAGCTGAATATAGCACGATGCACCGATAGTGAGACACTTTGTCTGGTTGCTCGTGTGGCAGGGATGAAAAATAATAGTAATAATGATGTGGACTTTAATAAATACTAACACTTAGTTGAGAAGTTTGTTTGTGTACTAACCAATGGACCAATGTTGTCAAATTATATAAATTATATTATTACTTATTGGCGTCGTAGATTATAAAGTACGCCTACGTGAAAAAGAGGACAATACAAGTGGAAGGGAATCAACTCACTGTAAACGGCTTCCACGTATTCAGTACATTCCAAATAGAAAATTGTCAACGAAATTTTTTTAAACAGCTCTTCAATACATTTTGACCGTGGAGGTGTTGCACTGTAGTAGGAAAATTGATGAATTACTTACCGATGAAAAATGTATACATATGTGGAGGGTTACGGTATGATGTACGGTCGAACAAGCTATTTGGTTTACAGTTTAAACCACAAATTACATTGTAATAATAAATAGCTTGTTCGGCCGTACTAACACGCGGTTACTGTTTGTGTGTCGAAGAAGTCCTTTGACCCTGTTTTCAAATGCTTACACCAGGTCTTCCATGACATCTATAAAAGCAGTACCTATTGTTTTAATCTCATTCCAGAGTGGGAAAGATGGAGCAAGATGTCTATTACTACCTGATAGTACACCCACATTTCGCTAGTGTAATAGGGGACGAGCCTATAGCCATCAACCGGGCGCAAATCTAGACTCCGTAGCTGCTACTGAGAAATTCCTGATGGAAAAACCTAACAACACTTTTCCCGACCTGGGAACCGAACCTGGGACTCATGCTCAGCAGTCGCGCTCGCGCTTGGACGGCGACTACACCAACGAGGCAGTCAGTATGAAATAAAGATTGCGAAAAACTGATTTCTAGTTGAAAAACTAATTACGTTTGCTTTCAAAAACACAAAAGGTTTACTGCGAAATGGTGCACAAGCTAGAAATTTAATTTAAAATTTTACCCGAATAAAATAACTTTGGAAACGAAACTCCGCTCCGTGGACCGTGATCAAGCGCTAGTTATATTGAAGACTCGGTAAAGTTTTAATTAATTCTAGTACTTAATAAATAACATTTTTGTAGTGCAAAACTATTCAACTATCATAGACTACAACAATATGTATCAAACACTGCTTTAGCTTTTACGGTTTCTTCTTAGTGTAAGTATAATATTAGATGAAGAAACCTACCGACGATATTCGTTAGTTTTATAATCCCCGACGCAAAAAATAGGGTTGTTCAAAGAAAGTCTGTTTTTCTGTGCGTCTGTCTATGGCATCGTTGCTCTTAAACGGATTAACCAATTTTGATTTGTTTTTTTTTGTTTGGGGTGAGTTGATATAAAGTGCTCTTAGCTATGATTTTAAAGAAAATCTGTTCAGCTGTTTGAAGATCATCAGCTCTGTTCAAGTTGATGAGGGTATGAGAGCAACTTCCAGATGTCTTATCGATTCGAAATTTGGTATTCTGTTAACCTTTATTTGATGCTGAAGCATCACCTGGGATCTGCAGGATACTTAACTCCTCACCATAATATTTGGGCAAGATCTCTTGTCGCAATTTCGTGTTTTGATACATTGTCGATCGTAGTGTCTACTGGTCACAACAGTAAAGATACTAATAATTATAGACTTGTATCCGTGTTGCCAGTTTTTAGCAAGGTGTTTGAAAAAGTAATGCTTAATCAAATGCTCAATCATTTTAACAGCAACAAACACGATCAACAGTATGGTTTCACCAAGGAACGTCGCCTGACGCCGGTGTAACCTTATTAAAGCTCATATTTACTGCGTGGGAAGAGTCTCAAGACGCCATAGGAATATTTTTTGACCTTTCCAAAGCATTTGATTGCGTGAATCGTTTTGGTTGACAACGAATTTGGTTTCGAAACGGATTTGGTCAACATGCACTAAACTAAGTGCAAGTTGACCTAATCCGTAATGCTCAAGTTTCAAAACCAATTTTAGTAAAATCATATTTTAGTGATAGATAACAACATTTTCAAATAAATGGAATTCACAGAGTTTAAAAGTAAAAATGGGGGTTCCGCAAGGCTCAATATTGGGTCCTTTCCTCTTTCTCGTGTATATAAATGATCTACCCTATTTATTGAAAAATCAACCTCAAAATATGGTGTTGTTTGCTGATGACACTTCCCTAATTTTTAAGATAAATAGACGGGCCCAAAATCTAGATGACGTGAATAATGTACTATTCAGGTCCATAACTGGTTCACAGCAAAAAATTTAGTATTAAATGAAAAGAAAACTAAAGGCATAAGATTTGCTTTACCTAATGTTAAAAGTAGTGATTGCGAAATAATATTGAATAAAGAGAAACTTGTATTCGTAGATAAAACGGTTTTCCTGGGTATTACGCTTGATTCAAGGCTACAATGGGGTTCTCATTTAACATCCCTTGCAGCGCGGCTAAGTTCAGCAGCATATCAATTTACTGATGTAGATACCGCTAGACTGGTCTATTTTAGTTACTTTCATAGTATAATGTCTTATGGCATTTTGCTATGGGGACGGGCTGCAGATATTGAGTCTATATTTATTCTGCAAAAAAGAGCCATCAGAGCCATATATAATCTTCGTAGGCGCGATTCTCTAAGGGAACTGTTTAAGGATATTGGCATGATGACGGTACATTGTCAATACATCTTATACGAAAACATAATGTACGTCAGAAAAAATCTGCACCTTTTTGGTAAAAGAGGTGACAGACATAATTACAGTACTAGACATAGGGACCAACTAGCTCAGCCAGGCTTTAGACTCGCTAAAGTAGACTCATCTTTCATGGGGTACTGTTTGAGATGCTATAATAAAATTCCACAAAGTATTCTTGAACTGAATGAGACGAAATTTAAAACATGCATCAAACGCACACTATGTTAGCAAGCTTATTACAAGTTAGGCGATTATATCGCTGATAAAAATGCGTGGCTCAATGCTGGTCCTGCTCCACATGGACAGGGGCGCAAAAATTGATAGCATTCAATAGAATTGTTGGAGCTGCTGAAGATTGTACAACTATCTTTGCATTGTATAGAATCAATCTTTACTATTATATAATCGCATAGCCCATATTGTGTGAGTACTATGTACTAGAAAGCTATCATTCACTGAAATCCAACGTCTTTTCTTGACTTGAATGTGCTCTGGCGGTTGAGAGTAGTAGAGAGTGAGCATGTCACTCACTCTAATGTCTCGCTGATGGTGGCGCGTGTGCCGGATCATTTAGTTCCCTTCGAAATGGTTGAGTTGAATGGTGCTGATCCATGCGTCATGTTCGTGAACGGGCGCTGTCAGTTGTGACTGGTCATCTTTTAGTTGCGATGGCTTATTTGAATGTTTATTTTTGAATTGTATTTTTTGTTTTTACTATTGACACTTTTAACGTGCACATTTTGCTACATTGTTCTCACATAATATACCATCTTAACATGAATGATGTAACCAAGATTTTCTAACAATATTTTGATTTAAAAGAGTGTCCCTGGAGTTTCTTGCCCGTTCTTCTGCATAGATATCTACGCTAGGGAATGGGCAACTACAGTACTTTCGCAGTTTTTATGTCTTGTGACTGGGACTGTAGCTACATTTAATTTTCATCTTTGTTTCGACAATTCAAAAGTGCCTGTAACTGGCCTACTTGAAATAAATGCTTTGATTTTGATTTTTGATTTCAAAGAATATAATAAGTTTTCAAGGATTTTTTGGCGTCGGAAGATTTAATTTTTTAAATAAAGTTTTATTTTTGTTAAAATATAGAAACACAAAACAATTACATTGTTTTGACAGTATAGAATCTATATTTTGAATAATAAACATTTCTTTTCACACTTAGAGTTACATTTCTGTAGGCAGCAAGACTATGAACCCTTAAAAGAGGGTAGTTCTAATAAATGAATACTTTCTACTTACATTGTTTCAAAAGATAATATTTGCCTCGTTAGTAAATATTCATAACTCTTTTTAAAATTTGCTTATAGTTACAAAACTAACGTTGAAATTGGTGTTTAAGTTTTATTAAAATAATATCAATGGGAAGTTTTCTATGAAATACCGAAGTTAGAATAAATAGGGCTGAAGGTAGAAAGGTACTGCGTGGGACGAAACGTAGGCGGGCTACAGAAGCTGTGACACTTTTTTTAGCTCTCCAAGCGGTCAACTCAAGCGTAAAGGTACTACTGCCTTTTGAAAATAACAATCTAATTTGGTTTCATTTCCTTTGAACTGAAATAGTAATAGGAATAATATTAATGGACAAAAGGTATGTAAGTGGAAATAACACGATATACATTTTTCTGAAAATAACAATCGTCGCGACCTTCAACAATTCAGGGTACACAGAGGGGTCATTCAAGTCACGATCGACGACAAGTGAAAGAACGGCAACGTCACGTGTGTATCAAATAACACAAACAAGCCTAATATAACTACAATTATAGACAGCGATAAGTAAATAGCCGATCCCCGCAACCTTCACCAGGTCATCGGTCCACTTGGTGGGAGGCCTTCTTCCGCAACGACTTCCGGTTCGTGGTCGCTACTCCAGAACTTTTCGGCACCATCGGCCATCCGTTCGGTTCTGCGAACAATGAGCCCACTACAACTTAAGTTTGGCAATTCTTCGGGCTTCGTCATCGGTACCCTTAGTCCTCTTGTGGATGTCTTCATTTCTGATTTGATCACGCAAGGAATCTTCGAGCTTAGCCCTTTTTTTTTCGGATGGGAAATCATCAAATGACTTCTCCCGCTCTGGGCGGAGCAGGAAGGAGTGTCAGACTTTTACTGACTAAAACCCATCCATGTTCCTTCATCGCCCTTTTTGTTCCGGGGCCACGGTATCTCTTTCGAACAGTCCCGCAACCCCGGCAGGCATCGGTCCTTGCGGACCCCTTCCTTTTGCTGACTCTCTTTGAGGCGCGCGTGGAACACGAACGCGCCGTCGACACGGCCTGTCGTCATGAGACGGACGGACGGCGAGTTAGCCCATAGCCCACCGTCCACTGGCCCGCGCCTACGGTGGCCGGGGGCCACGTGGTGGCCCCCGACGCCCGGGGCGTCTCCCGCGGCGGCCGGGACGCTGTGAGGTTCTCTCCCTCTCACGTTCCGCCACCTCCTTCTCTAGCATTACTGCTTCGCAGAAGGAGGTGACGGCGTCCCATTCCGTCTCGCTCCGGACCATGGCTTGCACCAGGGCCGGACGCGAGAGGTCGCCGCCGCCAATCGCCGCTTCGAGGACACGGCGGTGCTCCGCCCACGCGGGGCACACCTCCACCGTGTGCTCCACCGTGTCCTCCGGTCGATCCTCGCAATGGAAACACCCGGGCGTTTCCTCCCGCCCGATTCGGTGCAGGAACCTCCCGAAAACACCATGTCCGGTGAGGACCTGCGTCAGGCGGAAGGTGAGGACGCCGTAGCGTCTCTCTAGCCACTCCTCAAAGAGGGGACTTATCGCCACTATCGTGGCGTGCCCTGCACGGGGTTGTGACAGTCGCTCTCCATGTCGCCATGAGATCCCGCCGGAAGTCTGTCCGCTGAGCGACAATTTGTCGCGGCAGCGGTGTTTCCCCCCGGCGAAACGCCTCCGCGCGCCATTCATACAGGCGCGCGAGGACTATCGCCTCCAGATCCCATGGCGGCAATCCGGCAAGGAGGCACGCCGCCTCGCGGGCGATCGTGCGGTACCCACGGGCCAGCCTTACGGCTACCACCTTTTGGGGCGCGTTCAGGTAGTGGGCTGCACGCAGCCTCAAGGAACGCGTCCAGACCGGGGCCCCGTAAAGGGCCATGGACCGCACGACTCCCGCGTAGAGCCTCCGGCAGGAGGCGTTCGGCCCCCCCAGGTTGGGCAGGAGCCGCCTGAAGGCAGCCCCAGTCCGTTCCAGTTTGGGGGCCAAACGTCGGAAGTGCTCCACGAAGTTCCACCGGCTGTCGAGGACGAGTCCTAGGTACTTCAAAGTCGACTCGACACCGATACCCCGGCCACTGCGCCATACTCTGGAGCAATCCTGAGCACAGGCGCAGTGGTTGATATTCGCTTGGAGGAAGCGTAATGGGGCCGTTATTGGCACTCCATTACCGCTTTCTCCTCCCTAGCCCCTTGTGAGGGCCCCATTGTGGCGGCGACAGCGGCAGCGGCGGCAGTTGCGGCTGCGGCGGAGGCGACGGTGGCGGTGGCGGCGGAGGGCCTACCCTTGCCTCTGGTGGCTTTGGTGGCTGGAGCGCAGGCCTTGCTTCCAGCCCGGTGATCGGCCGGCTTGCCAGCCGCCGCACATGCACCGCAGTGCGGCGTGGTGCAGCAAGCTGCCGACACGTGACCCGGCTGGCTGCAGCGGAAGCAGAGGCCGCTGCGGTCAACCTCCGAGGCGCACTGTACTGACACGTGGTGTCCCACGTGGCAGCGATAGCACCTCAGAGGTCTGGGCTCCAGCAGCTTCACCTGCGCTGAAACCCAGCCCACCAGTAGCCTTCGGCCCTCCACTATAGCTTTGGCCGCCATCACAGGGCAGCATACCGTAACGGTATGCATACCCGTGAGGTCCGGGCGTAGGGCGCCTGCCCTGACCTGCTCAGCAGGACACCCACCGGACCTGGCGACGGCGGCCACCACCTCCTCCTTGGTCACCGAGTCGTCCAGACCCAGAATGCGCAGGTCTGCGCATCTCACGGGCCTGGACACTCGGGCCTCGTCCGCGTTTAGGGACGCTCTGAGCTTTTCCGCCAGAGCGTCAGCGGACGAGCCGCTGGTTTCACCGGGGATCTCCAGCATGCGTGCCCCAGTCGCGGTGACCTTAAGCCGGAGGCCCCCGGTGATCCTGAGCTCCCCGAGATCCACCGTCTCCTTCGCCTTGGCCAGCAAGTCGCGGTAGGACACGCCCCTCTTTTCCGCTTCCGGCTGTAGTGTTATCACTACAGCCGCGGTTTTCGGGGCGCGGAGCCTAGCCGCGATCTTTCGCGCCCTGTGCTGGCGCTGCCGCTCCTCATTTCGGGCCTTTTTGGCCGCCTTTCGCCCCTTCTTCTTCTCCCCGACCACCTGCCATCCGGCTTTAGCCGCAGGTGTGGGGGGCTGGGGGGGCGGTGGTTGCGGCGGCGGCTGCCGTGCCGCAGGCGCTGGCCCGTTCGCCGTTGGCACTGGCGCTGGCACAGTCTCCACCTGTGCAGCCGCCTTGCCCTTCCCTTTTTTGGCCTTCTTAGCCGGCGCCGCTTTCGCCGGAGCCGGCTTTTCAGGAGGGGGGGGTGGTGCCACAGCCCTGCCGGAGGGCTGGCTGGACGGCCCCGGTCCGGGTGCGGTAGCCGCAGCAGCCGCGTAGGAGGCCGCCTTCGGGCCCGTGGCTGCCTTGCTTGCCGCCAGGGGGGGGCGCAGGACTATTCCCTCCAGGACGGAGAACCGCGCCTGGAAGGAAGCCAGCTCCTGCCGAACCAGGTGCAGGACCTGGTTCTCCACCGGCGCAGGCTGGCTCTGTCGCTGTTGAGGGCCCCCTTTCTGAGGCGCCACGCGGGAGCCAGCCTCAAGCAGACTAGCCAGGTCTGAGTGGAGCTTGGCGTTCTCCTTTCGGAGATCCTCCGTGGCGGCCGTCAGGCGGGCCACCTCCGCCCGCAGCTTGGCCAACTCCTCTCCACCTATCGGAGGAGGAGGAGCAAGGGGTGAAGGCCCTGCGAAGGCCTCTGCAGCCGCCATGATGGAGGCGGAAGCCGCGGGTATGGCTTTGAGTTTTGAAGATGTCTTCACCTTCAAGGCCACGCCCCTTATTGCGGCTTCCACCTCCTTTGCGAACCTGGCCTTACGCTCCGCATCGGAGCCGCCAGGTGCACCCGCCTCGTCGCCCGACCCGGGAGCAGTCATGCCCGGGTGGCGCCCCTCTTCGGCCAGTCTCACCGACCTTTCGGAAGCAGACAACCCCCTCCCCCTGCCTCTGATCCCACCACGCTTGTTGGTGGGGATCTTTCTGGCCGAGGTCTCCTCCTCCCCGGATGATGACGCTTGGTCGCCATCCTTCCTGGACCGCTTGCGGAAGAACTTGCCGTTCTCCGCAGCAGTCCCGGCCCTCACGCGGCGGGAGCTCTCTGAGCCTCCCGCGCTCGCATCGCTGGATACGAGGTCGGACTCCGACCCCGCATCCCTCCTCTCCTCTTCCTTGCCGTTACCGGCGGTGTTTTTGGGTGTTATAGTTTTTTCCATAATTGTTCCCACGAGTATGGGGGAAACATTCTCAATCTAGGCAGAGACCCCTGTACCTAGAAGGGCAGATTTTGAGTATTTATTACTCGCCAGAGGATCTGCAGGTACCCTGGCGAGGGTGAGCACTAGCGACTGATTCGTTCCATGGGAACACCCGTCAGCCATACATCCCCTCGCGGTGCGCCGCCGCTCGGGATTCGGGGTAACTTTTTATAGAGGTTTTCTACCTCGCAGTCCGGGCGGTTAAGCCAAGGCCCTCGGTCCCTATCGAAGCCGCGAGACGTGATCCACAGCACTTCGACAATGGGATTACGAGACTGACGGTGACAAAGAAGGACGCATCCTACTCTGTCTGCTCGGAGGCAGGGTGAGTGCACACCGAGCCCGCCCTCACTCCTCTGCTATACCCTCTGCTGTACAGAGGGTCACGCAGAGGAACGCACCGGTGGTCCTGGCAGGACACCACCCATGTCAGAATAATTAGCCGCGGCAGTAACTCTCCCCGAGGGATAAAAGGAAATTCTCATTTCCTCTCATTCCCCGGAGAAGGATACTGCCGCGCCCAGGGTGCACCGGTCCAGCAGCTGCTCTTCCCTCCAGACGTATCGAGAGGGACCAGCAACCGCCAGACACACGTGGAGGACTTCTGACATCGCACCCCTCGAGCTTAGCCCTTTGATTGACTTTAAGTTTTCTGATGAGACTCATTGTGAGCGACCACGTTTCGGTCCCGTATGTAATGTAATTACTGGCAACACACACTGGTCATAGACTTTCGTATTGAGACACTACGCCACTGCTGATGACGTTATAAAACTAACGAAATCCCCTAACCACAAAAGGAAATACAAGAAAACACAACTTTCTAAAGATGAAACACGCAGATATGGAAATGTTCTTAACAATTCCGGCGAGATTGAAATATACATTAAGCTTGATAAATTATTTACTGATGTTCTCGGTAACATTCGTGCGCATTATAAATGTCGAGGAATACGCGCGGGCGCAGGCCATCTGTACGCGCATGCGCAGATTGCACTCGCCAAATACCGCCCGTGCAGTGATGGTGTAGTCGGGATGGCGAGACGTGGCCGACGGACTTTAATAGGTCACATTTCAGATATTCAAAATATTTTTAGTAGAAAAACAAATAAAGGAACAAATGACAAATACATGAAGATCATGTCCTCAAAAAAAAGGTATGAGCTTTGATCACCCTGACAAGGCTGATTTAGATGATTCCAATAAAGTTCTAATCGATATATCAGAAACAGTTTTGATTTCAAAAGGGAAATCCCGAAATCGCTGCTCATTCAGTGCTGTTATTCAGGAAAATCTGACAGCTTTATGAAATGTAGTTTAGTATGACGCTTATTGTACAATGCGAGAAAACGAATTCTGTTTGATGCGCAAAACACGAGTAAAATCCCATATTTTTTATGTGGGATGTAGTAATCTCTATAACCCATACAACTGGCCACCATCATCTTAACCACACAGATTTAATTCCGCGAAGAGCAGAGGAAACCATACATGTACGGCGCACGTTGCCTTTTCTCCGTGCGCCCGCTATAGAAAGCCTGCGCCTGAGTCGCTGCGCGCGTGTTCGCGGAACACCGCTGGCCGCACAATGCCGACCCAGCTGCGCCTTCCTGGTACAACTCACACCCGACAACCACGACAAAATGTGGCCTACAGTATACCCACTGGCTTGTGCAATGATGTTCAGATAACACCGTTTTTGAACGGCTTTAACTTGTCCAAAGAAATAGTTGTCTTTTATCTAAATTCAGTTTCCTACAGGCTAGGTGATATTTGAACGTCGTATAGATATTATTTTATCCATGCTAATGATGTTCACATGAATGAATGCTGTCTGACTCGACTGCACTCATTCTGCTAAGACAACTCTGGTTGCAAAAATCTTAACCGCTTATCCTTAAACACTATTCTGTGTATATCAAGGATCAGTTATTCCAGGTTCATATTATGTAATACTTAATTAATAGCATTTTTATTCGCAACAAAGACACAAGTATAATCTCTGGAAGGAAGGAGGGTGGGTGAATGATGATTGTCTAGAAAAGTAGGGAAAGAATCGATAGATAAACCATGTGAAAGGTGATATGACTAGAAAGGTGACTATGAAAAAAACAAGCTTCATCAAGCAAACATCAACAAAGATAGTGAGTTTTTGTCTTAACAGCAAAAAGTTAATTCCATCTTATCCAGTTGTCAAACGTTCGCCTTCTGAATTTCTCATCGAGCCCAACAGCAATGTATGTTTGTTTTTACACCACAATACGATGAAGACGTTAACTTGAATATTCTATATTTCCATTTACCTCAACAAAAATGTGATAACATGCATCAGTTAACGATTTCCAGACATTATAATGCAATGGTCGCACGATCACTGGACCATTACTACATAGATAACATTTGCAAACGGTAGTTCTAGGCAAAGCTTTTTGCTTGACTTTCAAGGGAAGTTAAGTCTCGGAACAGAATTACAATAATGTAGTAAACGTGGACGATATTATTAGAAAAGAATACGAAGAGGATAATTGCTATAATGTTAATGAAAACATCCAATCAGTCGAGTTGAGTGATAAAAGGCCGGAATAAAGCATTATTCCGTTCTCCAATTATGATTGCAATCGTCTTAATAATGGGCCTATTCCGAGAAGGCTTTATAACCCCATCCCCATGCAATGTTCTCCTTATTTGGAAAGGTCTAACCACGTTCCTTGAGAAAGGAAGTTTGAATCTAAATATTCCGTAATGAATTTTATTCTATTTTATGGAGACGTTGCCCGCATTCCGATATTCTGAAAAATTGTGGAAACACCCACGCCCGTAGTCAACGAAATGGCCACACGAATCATCATGAAGTTATGTAGCAAACAACAACAGCCAAATATTCAAAGAAAACAAGAAGTGTTATGACGATTTCGTTGTAATTGACTGTTCAAAACATATTGATTACGAGAATTGAGTGGTACCCGGCGGGCCAACAAATCGTTTGTTATTGCGCACCCGCTGCTACGCTGACGCAGGAGGACGATACCCAGGCTTTAAACTATCAAAATCAGAGTTCAGAGGTGTCCATACAATTGGCAGGCGACATACATTAGACATACAGACATACTCAAAGAAACGTGGCTCGACTGAGTAAACACATTTTTCTTTGTTACTTTTTAATTAGCTATTGTTCCAAGACGATCCAATCATGTTTATGCCGCATTCAAATGCTCACAATTTCAAGGGCAAAGCCGTAAATATAATGGAGATGTATATGAGATGCCTGTAAACATAAATAGAGTTTCTTGGAAATTCAATTAACTGTTTTATTTTGATCGCTAACTCGCGGCCCGCGCCGGCGCCGCCCAATGCGACGCAATTAGAAGCGGGTGTGAGTATTTTGCGTAAGTTTTCTGTACGTCGTATGAGTGAATCATTGTTATAAGCATGTGACAACTCGTCACACGTAGGCGTGCGTTATTTTAGGACCTGTGACGTCGTGCTGCGCGTCTCAGCGTCACAATTTCCTGCAGTGTATCAACAAATAGCGATTTAGTTCTATAACATTTTATTTACTTTATCTTTTTTGTTAAGTGGTTTGATGTGGTCTTTTCTTTCGTAGTTTAACGGTATCTATGAAAGTATTTCTGAAACCCCTTAAATTCTTTTTAATCTAAGTAATTTCTTCTAGCTCTTGCTTGTTTGGTCTCGTTTGCTTGCTCTTTATTTTAGTATTTTGTTCAGTGTAAAAGAGTTCTTTCACTAATACCTATGCATTTTAGGGCCATGTTCACCAACAGTAAAAAGTTTACTGTTGGTGAACATGGCCCTAAACGGCTGATCGGATAGTTATTTTGGAAGGAGAGTAGAGAGAGATAGATTATATCTTGTGGGGAAGGACATAGGTGACTTTCTTTATCCCTGAAAAACACATCTAAATTTCCATGCGAACGAAATCAGGGGCAGCAGTGAGTAGACCTATAAACTTCGTCCAATAGGAAAAGTATTATTGTTAATTGATGGAAATAAAATGAATATAGAAGTAAGTAAGTATATTTGTCCGCATAAAATGAGGTATATTTTTTTAAATAGGTAACTCGCGCGTAATATTGTCTTATTAAATAATGTATTTGACGCGGTAAAACCGGGATCCGTTACACAGCAAATGAACCAAATACTCGAATGAACTAACAAGTTCCGATAACTCTCGATATCAAAGTGACGGAGTGTTAATCAATTAATTAATGTCAGTTTATGCTACGGTTTCCTCGAAACAATCTGTCTTGGCGTCGTGCACTTGACTATTTCAAATTGCATCCTTGCTTGATTGCGCACCCCTAGACCATGGTTCTGCAGATAAGCCTGGACTTGATAGTCCAGGTTTAAAACAAGGTTTATTTAGTTTTTTGTAATAAGACTGCTAGAGTTTTACTGGTTTTGTACCGCGTTAATAGGGGCCGACTCTTATTAGGTAAGTATAAGGTTGTTACAACGTTATTACCCGGCTATTAGGGTAGGTTTTGCATCGCTTGTCATTGGTTTTTCACTGATCTTTGAATGTTCTACTCTACGGTGTGTGAACTTGGTTGTAGGGTGGATCCTTTTGTTTGTATCGGTCAGGTCAAAGGCCTATTGTATTGTAAATATCGTATTGTATAACGGGCTGGTGTCCGCAATGCTCAAGGCGCGTATTTTGCGTAGGGGTATGGGTGAGTAAATCATTCGATCCATCTGTCCGCAACTCCATGTCCAAAACGCGTATTTTGTGTGCGGGTGGGAAAATCATTTGATCCACCTCAGTTCCCCAAAAAAGCCAACAACGCCTTTGTGTTACTGACGATCTGGCTAGGGTAGGTACTCCTGGGTTACCGAAGTACTTTTCCCTGTATGAGGCAACCTCTGGGCAGTTTACTGCTTTCCCGGCTTTCTCCAAACAGGTTCGGCATAGTGGGCTGTCTGTGACTCCTATGACAAATAGGTTGTCTTTTAAAAGAGCCGTGTCAAGTAATGGTGGCTGTAACTGTGCGCAGCTGTAGTTTGTAGTTTCAAGTAGTTTGTCAGCCGAAGCGCCTGTTTAGTAAAGCGGTACGCGATAGCGCGAACTTGTCCGGAAAACTCAGGACGAAGCACAAGGATTAATTGAACTTATTTTTTTAAATGTTAAAGCAAAGAACCAAAGACTTTTAACTTAATGACTTCTTAAATAGTTGAATAGTTTTAAGGCCAAAGATCGATTGATTCTCTTGGAGAGTACACATAGCAAGTAGGCTACTCTTTGTAATTACAACCAGTACCTACAAAAAGAACAATTATTTTCATTTAGGTAGGTAATTAAAATAAGAAGGTCATTGAAGGTTTTTGCTAGAACGCGAGGGATCTACCGATTCCTTTGTAAAATAAAAGTACTTAGTAGTCAGAGTTAATCAAAGAGCTTCCTCGAAAATTCAAGTGGATCTTCTAGGAATATTTAAAGTGGAATACCGCGAGGTAGCCAAGGTTTCAGCGGAGCATGAATATCTAACAAAGTAACTTTAGAGCTCTCAGGAATACTCCGAATTATGTCATCTTAAGGAGGCGGGCAGAACATTTTTGGATTTTGGTAATGGCGGGATGGACGTCTGTCGTGCGGGTCGTGCCCACACAAGACTTCTTTCCACGTAAACTGCAGTTGAAGAAAATATTTTCAAGGAATATAATAAAAAGCTTTATTTTAATACCTAATCTTTTATTTGATCAAAAATAATTGCGTTTGAGTCGACGGTCCTCTAGTGTTTTTTTTTAGATAAAATTTTAAATCGGCACCTTCTCAGAAGCTTCAGGGGATGAGTTTCCAAAAACCAATAAAATAATGTAATACTAACTTTGCTTTTATAACAAAAGTATCTACCAACTTCCACTTTTCTTATTTCAAAAATGACGGTTTGCATAGAAACTTGATACTTTCCATCCATATCTTAGAGATGAAATTTCAATAATCGACCTTTTTACTTTCTGATTTAAAGAACTCTTCTGCGAAAATTTATGCTTCTTTTTTGTCCATTAAAACTTGTACAGTTGTTCACATGCCCATCTTTTAAAAGCGGAAGTACCTACAGGCTGACAGGCGCATGCTTATTCACAGTTATGAGTATTACTATACGGAACACGTCAGTTACACGTGGTTCCTACTTCCGACCCTACGAATTGCAGATTCATGGCAGCCCGTTAACTTTTCAATAGTAAGCAGAGACTCTTATTATACGTAATTAGAATTACGTAGACGAGTACTGCACTGGAAAGACTATGCTATAGGCTAGTTTCCACCATCAATAAATTGCAAACCTATTCAGTCCGTCAGTCAGAGTATTGGAAAATTATAGACACTTATTTTTTGTTTTTGTAAATCAATGAATATTGACAAAGATAAAACGCATCAATACTCGGGAGTGGGGGCTCGTGACGTCAGAACGCACTAAAAAATAATACTACGACGTGACGTACCTATTTAGAATTTTAAAAGCGTCGTATCTTCGTCAATTTCGGTTTACGTAACAAAAGAAAAAATAGGTGCTAAATATTTTTTAACTACATTTTTTCCGTTAACAAGCCTATTATAGACACGACCTTTTTTTCGAGATTCAATACTTTCAATTAAAATTAAAGAAAGTGCATAAGTGACTGTCGGTATTTATACTTACATAGATTTAGACCCTTTTATTATTAATGTTTTTTATGTCAATCACAGGCTAGCAAGCTGTCAAGCAAGGCCAATGAGTGATTCATCGAAAAGTTGCGATATAAATATTCTATTCTAGCTCAGCGCCATCCAATTCCATATAAAAATAATAAATGGTTCATCCTTTTCTCATGCTTTCTACGTCAATGTGTCCGCCCAGCTGCCAACCGTGTCCGCCTCTCTAAAGTAAATTACGCGTAACACAAAATTCACTAGAAATATTCGGATGGGCGCACACCCTCGACTGACGCGGCTGTTACTTCGAAAGCTGTCGTGCCGTGTATTCGGGACGCACTTCCTACAATTTGCCGTGGGAAGGTGCTCTTACCGTCGGATGTGACTTGAGTATGGCAGGGGCTAACAACATTTTTGTGTTACAAGGATTTTTTGGCCATCTGTAAACGTAACTAAAATATGTCGTTCACGGGTGGCACAGCTGCTATCGCTCGAAAGTTGTTTTGTGAAATAAATTGGAACAAAATGGTAGTGTTAGTTCCGATTTTGGTCACGAGTCAAAGATACCACTGGCACTAGTTGCACTATATTGATTGATGATGATGATTGAGCACCACACCCAGCCAGCAAGACAAGCTCTGGGATTTGTGAGGAAGCCCGACCAACCGCAGCCAGTCGGGCACAATCAGCCAACTAGGCAGCCAAGAGCCAATATAGGCTAAAGACAGGTACAATCCATAGGAATGAGCATTGGTGTTTTGACCTTCATTTGATTGGTCTTTTCTATCATTGGAGAATCATGTTTGTTTCTGGTGGTTGGGATTCCTGTCGTTTTTGGCACTTCTTATGTAACAATATTATGTTCGCCTATATGTTCATCGTCAGTAGTATTTGTTTCACTGTCAGTTTCGATAAGGTGATATATTCTCTGGGTGGCTGATTTGAATTTTTATCTATCTGCTGCCAACCGAATCCATTCTTTTTTGGTTTTATTGAAATAGTCCATGTCTTGTTGGAGGGACTCGTTCCATGTATAACACGCCGTTTTACATAATGGCGCGCCAGATTGAAAAATGCCACCGTTATGTAATACGGCGTCGTCACGTTTAGCCGGATTGTGGTGGCGATACGTTTGACAAAGCGGCGTCCAACGTTTAGCCGTATTGTCAGCAATTACGATACTTCAAATAACCTACTAAAAATGTCTTAAAAGTCTGCCCCGTCCCTCCGGCCTACGCTCTTCATGCCAGCTAGGCATGAAGAGCGGAGGCCGAAGGAGGGACGACGACATTTGTGACAGAAAGTGGATGTGTAATGTAAAATGCGGGCGTAGCGACCGCGCGTCATGGAGTCATAGCAGGTTCTAAATTTGCTTAAATCTTGAAAACGGTGCGTCCTATCGCAAAACTAATGAAAATTTTCCCCCCTTAATAAACCCCCTGTCACGTACTTCTCAGATTATGATCATGCAGCGCCACTTACGGCGATAAATGGAACTAAAAGTTTCAAAGCGGCGTATCGACGATGCGCCCGTTTCTATAACGGCGGCACGTTATTACGCCGCTTTGACGAACGCGAAGGGCTCATTCAATGCGACGTACTTTATTTCAGCCGAATTGTAATTCGGCTGAACGTGAGGACGCCGTATTACATAACGGCGGCGTTTTTCAATCCGGCGCGCCATTGTGTAAAACGACGTGTTATACGAATTGGCTGCGACATACAGGTGACTTTTTTATCACTTTCCAAAAAAAATGGGTATAATAGGTGAACATAGTAAAAGCAAATGGCAAACTTAGTTTTTTTTTTTCGAAAAAAAATATCAAAAAAATTCGAAATTCAAATCATACGCACGTATTGCGAAATTCGATATTTTCATTGTTCTAATAGACAAGCTTACTTGAAATTTGTAGCGTTTTGTGATGATGAATCAATTTTTTTCGAAGCTGTGGAAAAAAGAAAAAACAACTAGTACGCCATAAGGTTTTACTTCGTTCACCTAATATACCCATTTTTTTTGGAAAGTGATAAAAAAGTCATCCGGTATATATTGGTCTTCCGAATATTAGCCGTTTCGCTCGTGGCACTAGTTGCTCTATACTTTCGATTTTCTCTTTTGATGAATAAAATGAAGACTACAAAAATGTATTTTTTTTAATTAGTTTCCGACTGAAGGATCCGTGGCCGAAATCGAAGTTGAAACCCAAGTTTCGATCGGACAGTAATATATTACAATAAAAAGAAGTTTAGCAAATTCATTCATCCATGTCCAAATTGTTGAACACTCCTGTGTTAGGGGTGCGTGCTCAGTGCGTAGCGGCCTCTGCACCAACGGTTCCGTGCAAGCGCGCCGGATGCGGGTAATCGCGGCAATTTGCTGCGTTTCGATTGCACGCCTCATGCCCAACTGCTGGCTCTGTAAACAGCCTTTAACTGATTGTCTACCCACATTACACACGTTACGCAGCTTTGTTACTTGGAAGGAGTTAGAAAGTAGCAATTTGGATAGTTATGTCGTCAAGCAGGCAATTTACCTGGTATTCAATGCCAAATTAAATGCTTTCATGCTTTACTGGACATTTTGAGGCTGTTCTAATAGGTAGGTAATTAATAGGAGGGCAAGTGTAAAATTGTGATTTGCACGAGTAATGGGAAAGACCTGTCTAAGCTCATTACAGCTAAATCCTTATCTGACCAATGAGGCAAGCATTTTTGATTCAGCCAATGATGATGCTTGGACCTCGCTATTACTAGCTCCATTAATTTCACAGTTGTCACATAGATCTCTTAACTTTTTCTAGGCCAGTTTCCACCAAAAAAACGATAGATGTCGCTGTACATGACCAGTGTTAAAAAAATTGTTTGGTTGTATGGAGCTAGCGTTCATTACCTTTCAAAAGTGTTCCTTCCTAGATTGTTTGCGTTTGATTTGCGTTTTTGTTGCATTACAATTAACTTTTTTAAATTTTGGCCATAATTTCTATAAAATACGACCTGGCACCCAATATTTGGACACCAATATAGATCTGCTGATTTGGCTTCGTAACCAAATCAAGTTCTGAACACCGAAAACAAGTTTTTTTACACAGTCATGTACAGCGCTATGTATTGTTTTTAGTGGAAGTTGGCCTAGAAAAAAACCTCATCTCTTGGTTTAGAGAGGTTGTCCACCTAGAAATCATTTTACAAAGCTAAAAAAAAAACTTGAATTCAAAAAAATACTCCCTCTGACATTACAAGACGGAGCTCGTTTCTTATAAAATTGTATACAAGAAACTCAAAAAAAAATCAAATTAAAAATCTTTCATAATTACATTTTGGTACGAAATTATCGAGTGAAAAATAGTAGAAGTTACTTCCTCGTGGTGATGACAGTTTGCGGAATTTTTAAATAAACACAAAATGGCTTGTTGCGGTGGCTGCTGCAGTGGCTGCTACGGTGGTGGTTGTGGATCCTGCTGTGGACCATGTCGTGGACCTTGTAACCCTGTTTGTGGACCTTACTGGCCCAGAACTTTGATACCCTGCAGTAAGCCCACGGTTGGATGCTGTGGGCCCTGCGGTCCATGCTGTGGGCTTTGCTGTGGTCCTTGTGGCCCGTGCAGCCGGAACCAGTCCGGACCGAACAATTAGCGCTAATGCTTGTCGTGTGGACTAGCTCATTAATACCTCTATACAATAGCTGGTCCATATTATCCTGTACTGTTCGCAAATTCTCCTTGGGTTGTTAACTGACCAACCCAGTGGTGGATGTTGTGGACCCTTTGGGTGTGGGCAATGCTGTCGCTCGTGCAGTCGACATCCGTACTGACCGTGCTGCTAGCGCCAGAGCTCGTGCATTTCGTGCGTACGAGCTTATATTTTTTATTCTACAAGTGGTGATGTGGTTGTGCTCATAAAGTCCTGTGCTGTTTAAAAAGGCCGCAGATTCACCTGGGCTCTGGTTGTTAACTGACCAACCCGAAGTCAGGGTACGCGCGCCACGTGGATGTCGTTGTTTTGTCTGGTCAAAAGTGAACTGTGATAAAAATGATGCCAAATAAAGACTGCTTCCCCACCTACCAACTGGATTGCTCAACAAGTTGCGCAGTCGGGAACGCTTTTGCTAATATCCTTCCCCACGGCACAACTAGTTGTGTATAGTTTTATATTTTTATAAAAATGTTCCCTTCCGACGAACGACTTCATTAGGAGGTATCCAGCGCACAGTGTGATCAATAAAACTTGAAAGAATTTATTGTAGGAACTTACTAATGGAACTCGAAAGCCTTTAACTAACCACATAATTACTTACATCCCAGTATCCTCTGATTAACATGAAGCCAGAACCAGAAATTTAACAACAATAAGCCACGTAGTTTACCGAGATATTTCTCAGAGATGAATACACGTATACTGTACCAACTAGTTGGGTGGGCTTATAATTAGGCTAACGGGGTTTTTTAAACGGGGTTATTTGGCAACCGTAGCTCATCAGTTACTCTTTTAACTGTAATTCTATTCATTGTAACTTCACTTGTTATGATCGTGTGATACAACACTTGCTGGCTTGGTTACGCAACGCGCTTCGCTCAGTTCCTGAATAAATTATTCGAACTTTTTGGTGAGAAATTATCACTTGGTGACCTTCAGACATGACTCCTCTGCTCTCGCCTAGTCTTCGCTTCGGGAATTAAAGTCTAGCCGACTTTAATTCCCGAAGCGAAGACTAGGCGAGAGCAGAGGAGTCATGTTTTAAACTACCAACACAGAATTTGTGTGAGTCTAGGCCCAACGAGATGATTGATCCACTGCAGACCCACCGCGTACCCCTGGCCGTCTCTGTTCCCACTAGTCCTTAAAAAAAGAAAGTTAAACGATACCACCAGGTACTAGTATTGTAACACTTGTTAAAACCACTTCTGATAACGACTTTATTTAATCATTTTATTAGAACCTGCTACGACTTCATGACGCGCGCTCACCACGAAGCTTTTTTCTTGGTGGTCCTTATAATGATTAATATGACGATTCTATGAAGTGTCTAGCTAGCGGATCCCTTATGATTATTTTTGTTGTTAAATATACTTTCAGATCGCCCAATAATGAGCACTATTGGGCGATCTGAAAGTTAGATATTATTTTTTGCCTTAAAAATCCAAAATATAACTTTTTTTTTCGTTATTTACACTTCAGTTTAGAGAGGAGACGTCTAATATTTTTGTTTATGCCAACCTCCGCATTCAGCAACCAAGCAGGCAGCAGCGCATAGCGGAGACGAGAAGATCGTCATGAACTTCCCAAAATGGAGACAATCGGAGCAGAGAGGATAGGGGACGTGCGGGAATCAACAAATCACATTCCTTTTCGTTTTGTTTTTGAGTCCGGGTTTAAAGCAGACCAATGTCTGGTGTTGTGCCCGAAAAAATATGAAACGTACCTAAACTTTAGACTTGCCCTAAAGTAACCAGCCAAATTGTATGATGTCCGTTTCAACCGCGCGGCCACCTCATAATATTTGATGTAACTTTGCCAGGAATTAGTGCTAATTTGTTACTTTACACACCTCTTTTCGTGAATTTGTTACAAAAAAAACTAAGACGCTATGACAAAGAGTAGAACTAACATAATATTTATAAATTAACTGACACGAATATATGACACAGAATGTAGACATATTTTCTTAGGGGTACTTATTGATAATATGAATACAAAGGTCAAACACCCGTTGACTGCATCACAAACAAAATATACATACTACAAATTATTGCTATGTTAGTACATACTAAGGGCAAGAACTTTTCTTAATTAATTATTTTATAATAAAGAAAAGTCGTCGTTATTTGACAGACAAAGATGCAGCGAGTTATTTTAAAAAGATTTCTCCGATTTTTGTAAATATTAACGATATTATCATCAAAAAAATCTCCTTTTGAAAATCTTATTAATGACAATACATTAATAAGATTTTCAAAAGGAGATTTTTTTCATTTGGGGGCAGCCACCGGATTGTACAGAACAGTTATAGCGCTTAAGAATCTGTCCCTAAGATAGGAATCCTTACATTGGATATTACGCTCGTCACTAGGGGTTGCCTGGCTCTAGGTCTCGAGATGCAAGATACACGCCGCCACCGTGCCCTTTCAAAAGTAAAAATTAAAGTCTAGCCGACTTTAATTCCCGAAGCGAAGACTAGGCGAGAGCAGAGGAGTCATGTTTTAAACTACCAACACAGAATTTGTGTGAGTCTAGGCCCAACGAGATGATTGATCCACTGCAGACCCACCGCGTACCCCTGGCCGTCTCTGTTCCCACTAGTCCTTAAAAAAAGAAAGTTAAACGATACCACCAGGTACTAGTATTGTAACACTTGTTAAAACCACTTCTGATAACGACTTTATTTAATCATTTTATTAGAACCTGCTACGACTTCATGACGCGCGCTCACCACGAAGCTTTTTTCTTGGTGGTCCTTATAATGATTAATATGACGTTTCTATGAAGTGTCTAGCTAGCGGATCCCTTATGATTATTTTTGTTGTTAAATATACTTTCAGATCGCCCAATAATGAGCACTATTGGGCGATCTGAAAGTTAGATATTATTTTTTGCCTTAAAAATCCAAAATATAACTTTTTTTTTCGTTATTTACACTTCAGTTTAGAGAGGAGACGTCTAATATTTTTGTTTATGCCAACCTCCGCATTCAGCAACCAAGCAGGCAGCAGCGCATAGCGGAGACGAGAAGATCGTCATGAACTTCCCAAAATGGAGACAATCGGAGCAGAGAGGATAGGGGACGTGCGGGAATCAACAAATCACATTCCTTTTCGTTTTGTTTTTGAGTCCGGGTTTAAAGCGGACCAATGTCTGGTGTTGTGCCCGAAAAAATATGAAACGTACCTAAACTTTAGACTTGCCCTAAAGTAACCAGCCAAATTGTATGATGTCCGTTTCAACCGCGCGGCCACCTCATAATATTTGATGTAACTTTGCCAGGAATTAGTGCTAATTTGTTACTTTACACACCTCTTTTCGTGAATTTGTTACAAAAAAAACTAAGACGCTATGACAAAGAGTAGTTGGCCGCTAGAGCCGCCACTTGCCGTAGTCATCGCCCGTGATTACACAGAAACTATATAATGCAGATAGACGAATGATGCATCAAAAGAAAGGTCTTAATTTGTTCAATTTGTTACAAAATAAAAAACGTCAAAACGTAAATAAACAAAAAGTTATGCAATATTTAGTTTTCAGGTTATGAGTAGGTAGGTATGTCACCATAAATATCAAATTAATAGAGGCTAATGTGTATGGACAATTAGTTACTAATTTGTTACAGCGAATAAACAGAAAAAAAATACTAGAAAGTAGGTTCAATAATTAGAGTCGATTTTAGTTGGCCGCTTGGACGGCAATATGCCTAAAATACAATGGCGTTTATCTCGTTATTAAAAGTAGGTTCAAGCTTAATTAGAGTACTAATCGACGCGTAATGTAACCTAGTTTGGATAAATATGGCGAATATAACTGCAGCATTCATATTTTAAAAGATATTTACAAAAACACAGTAGTATGAAACCGTATGAGAGTAGGGTGACCATGATTACATTAGTACAAAGGACCGTTTTTAATGTTTTAGGTACTCGGAACGAATATGCGATTCGTTTTGCGGCCATATTGATGTCTATCTATTGTTCTTAATTCTTTAAAGTACCTATTTACTGATAAGATTTTCGTTTCATTGACTTTCCGCAGGTGTTTTATGATGGGAACGATTCCAGAAAAAGAATCTCTTTTGTTTCCAAACTATTGTTATGAATATTTGTCGGAAGGGGTTTAAAAAGCGATTATTTTTTGGTTGTGAATATTGTCATTACTGTGCTGAATTTTAAAGTGTGTGCTCGTACGTATTTAATTCCTGTGATTTTCATACGACTAAGTTACTGAGACAATTATCATTAAATCCAGAAGTGTCTAAAAGTGATTAGCTATGAGTTGTGCCCACTTATATGTTGGATTTATTAATGTAGAACTCACCACCAAAAAGTGTATTGCAGAGGGATCCAAATCGACTGCGGTAAGTTTAATTTTTACAATTTTATGATGACTTGAATAAAGTAATAAACCGTAGTACGTATGTTAATATCTTCGGAAATAATTATTATTGAAATTCGTCTCTGCTGTTTCACTTCACTTCACGTGTGGTCATCTCGAAGAAGTCTTAAAAATATTCTTAGCTTAATAACTTACATTAGCTTTTAATTTACCTGTATAATTTAATTGTGTCGTAACCACACTACTTTCATTATTCCGCCCCTAAGACGACCCACTGACCAATATTCGGCGCCATTTTCAAATCGGATAATATAAGTAGAACAGGATAAATCACGGCGTTTAAGTATTATTTTTTCTAAACCAATGGCAGAGCTACATTTAAAGGGCTCTTACGTTCTGTCCAAGCCTGCTTTTATATTCGCTTCCCGCCAATTGTCTCTAGTAAAACGTTTCTTGTTTTCAAACTGTAAATACGTAAAATATAAATTAGCAAACTTAAATAACGCGTGTGTATTATAAACCGTTATAGTGATTCCCTAGGGAAGAATTAACTGTTATTTCACTTAACTGTGAACATTCTGTGTGAAAGGGCACGGTGGCGGCGTGTATCTTGCATCTCGAGACCTAGAGCCAGGCAACCCCTAGTGACGAGCGTAATATCCAATGTAAGGATTCCTATCTTAGGGACAGATTCTTAAGCGCTATAACTGTTCTGTACAATCCGGTGGCTGCCCCCAAATGAAAAAAATCTCCTTTTGAAAATCTTATTAATGTATTGTCATTAATAAGATTTTCAAAAGGAGATTTTTTTGATGATAATATCGTTAATATTTACAAAAATCGGAGAAATCTTTTTAAAATAACTCGCTGCATCTTTGTCTGTCAAATAACGACGACTTTTCTTTATTATAAAATAATTAATTAAGAAAAGTTCTTGCCCTTAGTATGTACTAACATAGCAATAATTTGTAGTATGTATATTTTGTTTGTGATGCAGTCAACGGGTGTTTGACCTTTGTATTCATATTATCAATAAGTACCCCTAAGAAAATATGTCTACATTCTGTGTCATATATTCGTGTCAGTTAATTTATAAATATTATGTTAGTTTATAAAAAAATGAATTTATCTTGTTGACTTTTATTACTTGATTTTTTTTTTGCCTTTTAGTTGATTTTGAATAAGAAATTTTAATCGATTTGTGACCTTTACTTTTATAAAGTATGCTACAGGATGTCATAACTTAAAAATGTATTTATATAAGCACTCGCCCTAAAAAAATAAGATATGAATATCGAACATTCCAATAATCAGTATTCAGTCTCACTTCATTGTAAAAATTCATGGTCACCCTACTCTCATACGGTTTCATACTACTGTGTTTTTGTAAATATCTTTTAAAATATGAATGCTGCAGTTATATTCGCCATATTTATCCAAACTAGGTTACATTACGCGTCGATTAGTACTCTAATTAAGCTTGAACCTACTTTTAATAACGAGATAAACGCCATTGTATTTTAGGCATATTGCCGTCCAAGCGGCCAACTAAAATCGACTCTAATTATTGAACCTACTTTCTAGTATTTTTTTTCTGTTTATTCGCTGTAACAAATTAGTAACTAATTGTCCATACACATTAGCCTCTATTAATTTGATATTTATGGTGACATACCTACCTACTCATAACCTGAAAACTAAATATTGCATAACTTTTTGTTTATTTACGTTTTGACGTTTTTTATTTTGTAACAAATTGAACAAATTAAGACCTTTCTTTTGATGCATCATTCGTCTATCTGCATTATATAGTTTCTGTGTAATCACGGGCGATGACTACGGCAAGTGGCGGCTCTAGCGGCCAACTACTCTTTATCATAGCGTCTTAGTTTTTTTTGTAACAAATTCACGAAAAGAGGTGTGTAAAGTAACAAATTAGCACTAATTCCTGGCAAAGCTTCATCAAATATTATGAGGTGGCCGCGCGGTTGAAACGGACATATTGTATGAACCTACCTACTGTATTTACCCTTTGTTCTCATATTATTATATTCGCAAAATATTATATTATCGAATTATTATATTCTCAAAATATTACACAAAGAACAATCACAGCGAAAAATGTTTTTAATTTGAGGGAAATAATAATAAATATTGGACATCATCACATAGTACAGGGTGTAGTGTCATTTAATGAATAACCCTGTATCTGCAGGTGGGGGACCCTAAGCCCAATAATATAAAAATTGTCAAACCCCGTTTCCTTTCATCACAGTAGGTGGTGCCATTTCGAGCATTTAGTGTAATTATTTTTAAATAAAAGTTATTATTAAAACAAATGTTTTGTTATTTTCTTCCGCTAATCCCTTTAACGTCATTGGGATCATATTACAAGTTGTGCGTTGATCAAATTAACCAGAATATGTTGAATTGTAAAAAAAAAAAGTCATTCCTCAGCAACAACTTGGTAACTAAAAAGATATGGATTATTGAAATACCATTTTGGAATCTACAAAAAGGGACCAGTTTAAAAAAATATGGGCAGCTAGATTTCCTTAAATTTTTTACACCAGACGAACTCAAACAGGAAAGTTTTTACAGAATCACATTTTTTTCACTAAAAGTAGGTACTTTTAAAAAGAAAACGACTTAAGGTACTCTGCAGAGCAGCGGTGGCCCAGTGGTGGCGGCCCTGTGTTCAAACCCAGGTAGGCGGCATTACTTTGTGTAATTTATTTCGTCACCACTGCTCTCAAAACGGTTAAGGAAAACATCGTGAGGAAACCGGAATGTCCTAGAGCCAAAAATTCGAAGACATGTGACATCTACCAATCCGCACTGGGCCCGCGTGGTGGATTATAGCCCATACGCAAAATACGCGCTTTGACGTGGAGTTGCGGACACCAGCCCGTTATACAATACAATACAATACAAGGTACTCTAAAACTGTTATACACATCTTACAGCACGTTTGTTTAAAAATACTATCCAGAAATCAGATAGTAAAAATACTATCCAGAAATCAGATTGTAAAAATACTATCCAGAAATCAGAGTAAAAATACTATCCAGAAAACAGATAGTAAAAATACTATCCAGAAATCAGATAGTAAAAATAGTATCCAGAAATCAGAGTAAAAATACTATCCAGAAATCAGATAGTAAAAATACTATCCAGAAATCAGATTGTAAAAATACTATCCAGAAATCAGAGTAAAAATACTATCCAGAAAACAGATAGTAAAAATACTATCCAGAAATCAGATAGTAAAAATAGTATCCAGAAATCAGAGTAAAAATACCATCCAGAAATCAGATAGTAAAAATACTATCCAGTAATCAGATAGTAAAAATTCCTTCGTTTGTGAACACGGTGGTCGAGGAAAACGAAAAATTGCGCATGCCCATCGACTCTTGGGGTTTGACATTTTTCATATTATTATAGGGCTTGAGGTCCCCCACCACACTGGTTATCCATTAATTACGCTACACCCTGTAGGTACTACATATAACCATTATAACCTACTCTGTGCGCACAGTCGTCGGTGGTCGTGGTCTTTTCCGCCTGATCAGTTAATTTTTTTTTTCGCTTAAATCATGCGGAAGCGCCGAGCCATGCCCCCTTAAAATTTAGGCCTATTAGGAAAGCGTCAACTTTGGCGCGCAAAATAACAATAACTCTCGTTTGGCGTGCGTCGTCAGTGCGCTCGGCCGATCGGTATCTTTTTATTCATTATTTCTATACAAAGTCAACGGGGCTAGAGAGCGTTTCTATGTTGTAAGTGCAAGCAAAAATTAGCTTAATGGTGATCAGGCGGGATCAGTGTCCTCGATAGTACATCTCCCTGCCACCTCCCCTTCGCGGAAACAGGCAATTACAGTCAGAATTTCACGTTAACTACGTTTTCGTGGAAAGCGAAAAATATGGAAATTTTGGGCAGTACAGAGGAACTTAAATCGATTTTGGGCTTGTAATACCCAAAACTCGTCGTATTTCCTAAAATCCCTTCATCGTTTTCCAATATCCTTTGTTATGCTAACTCTTGTTTACTGTATTAAGTACTTATTCCAGTAAGGAAACCTTACAAAACCTTTTTATTACCCGACTGCGGCGAAGCCCAAAAGGAGGGTTATGTATTTGCCCTGTATGTGTCTGTATGTTCGTTTCTTTGTCCCCTCGTAACTCCTCAACGGATGGAAGGATTTGGATAGATTATATGTCGTTAGATTTGTCTTGATGGCGCGAGTGTAAAATCAATATAATACGAATAAAAATCGCGGATTTGGGTTGCCATATATGTATATTGTGGAGTTCGATTTTTTTTCTTCTAATACCATCGAATGCGGTAACAAAATGAAGGGTTTTTAAAGGTGATTACAAAAATATATGCAACTTATATATTTGAATGTAATTCAAAATGACAAATAGTATAAAATAAAAGTAAATAAAATTCAAACTTTTGGCACGCTCTGCAGCTTGAACGGCTCAATAAAGGGGGTGCGTACCATCTAAATATATAAAAGAAGAAACTGACTGACTGACTGACTCATCTATCAACGCACAGCCCAAACCGCTGGGTCTACAGATTCCAAATTTGGCAAGTAGGTTCCTTATGTGGTCTAGGGGTGCAATAAGAAAGGATTTTTAAAAATGTACCCACCCCTAAGGGGATGAAACGGGAGTCAAAAATTTGTATGGGGAAACAAGATTAGGTAAGACTGTTTTATTCGAAACTTCACAGGAGTACTCCTATCGATAAATGAGTTAACATTTGTGTTTCAGGTTTTTTCAGAATTCAACCCCTAAAGGGGGAAATGGGGTAACAAAGTCTGAAAATCAACATCGGTATTGTTTGTATGGTGTATCGGGTCGGGTGTGTTACAAAAACAACGACTTTAAGATTTAATGTGGCGGACCTGAAATGCCTTCATTCCCTGTTGGGGTGCGATGGGGTTGAAATGTCTAAAAATCAATATGGGTGTCGATACCGAGATTATCAGGGGTGCAGATTACGAAAATGGCATTTATTTTGAGATCCAGAAGATGGCGGATTCGACTTCTATACAGGTTATTGTTGATTTATTATGATGATTGTGATAACGATGATGGTCGATGATGGTGATTGTGATTACGATGATGATGATTGTGATAAAGATCAAAATAATTGTGATAACGATGATGGTCGATGATGGTGATTGTGATACTGATGATGATGATTGTGATACTGATGATGATGATTGTGATAACAGTGATGGTGATTGTGATGGTGACAGTAATGGTGATGGTGATTGTGATGGTGATTGTGATGGTGGTTGTGATGGTGATTGTGATTGTGATGGTGATTGTGATAATGACCGTGATGGTGATAGTGATGGTGACTGTGATAATGATTGTGATAATATGGTGATCGTGATAGTGATTGTGATAGTGATAGTGATGGTGATGGTAATAGTGATAGTGATGGTGATGGTGATGGTAATAGTGATGGTGATGGTGATTGTGATGGTGATGGTAATGATGATGGTGATTGTGATAGTGAAAGTGACGGTGATTGTGATGGTGATGGTTATTGTAATGGTGATAGTGATTGTGATAGCGATTGTGATTGTGACAGTGATGGTGATCGTGATAATGATGATGATTATTGTGATAACGATATTGATGATTGTGATAACGATGATGGTGATTGTGATTGTGATTGTGATAGTAAAAGTGACTGTGATAGTGATGGTGATGGTGATGGTGATTGTGATTGTGATAGTGATTGTGACAGTGATGGTGTTTGTGATAATGATGATGATGATTGTGATAACGATGATGGTGATTGTGATAGTAATTGTGATTGTGATAGTGACGGTGATGGTGTTTGTGATAATGATGATGATGATTGTGATAACGATGATGGTGATTGTGATTGTGATAGTGATTGTGATTGTGATAGTGACGGTGATTGTGATGGTTATAGCGATGGTGATGGTTATTGTGATGGTGATAGTGATTGTGACTGTGATATTGATGGTGATTGTGATTGTGATGGTTATTGTGATGGTGATAGTGATTGTGACTTTGATAGTGATGGTGACTGTGATAGTGATTGTGATTGTGATACCGAGGATGGAAATTGTGATGATGATGATGATTGTGATTACGAATATAATGTTTGTGATTACGATGATAATGATGATGGTGATTGTGATAATGATTGTTCTAACGATGGTAATTGTGTTAGTGATGGTGATAGTGATAGTGATAGCGATGGTGATGGTGATGGTGATTGTGATGGTGATGGTGATTGTGATGGTGATAGTGATTGTGACTGTGATAGTGATGATGATTGTGATGGTGATTGTGTTGGTGATTGTGATAATGATGATCATGATTGTGATTACGATGTTAATGATTGTGATTACCATGATATTGAGTGTGATTACGATGATAATGATTGTGATTACCATGATATTGAGTGTGATAACGAGATTATGATAACGATAATGGTGATTGTTATAGTTATTGTGATGGTTATTGTGATGGTGATTGTGACTGTGATATTGATGGTGATTGTGATGGTGTTTGTGATGGTTATTGTGATGGTGATAGTGATTGTGACTTTGATTGTGATAGTGATTGTGATTGTGATACCGAGGATGGAAATTGTGTTGATGATGATGATTGTGATTACGATGATAATGTTTGTGATTACGATGATAATGATGATGGTGATTGTGATAATGATTGTGCTAACGATGATGGTGATTGTGTTTGTGATGGTGATAGTGATAGTGATAGCGATGGTGATGGTTATTGTGATGGTGATAGTGATTGTAACTGTAATATTGATGGTGCATATGATTGTGAAGATGATTGTGATAACAGTGATGGTGATTGTGATGGTGATAGTGACAGTGATTGTGATGGTGATAGCCATGGTGATGGTGATTTTGATGGTGATTGTGATTGTGATTGTGATGGTTATTGTGATGGTGATAGTGATTGTGACTTTGATTGTGAGGGTGATTGTGATTGTGATACCGAGGATGGAAATTGTGATGATGATGATGATTGTGATTACGATGATAATGTTTGTGATTACGATGATAATGATGATGGTGATTGTGATAATGATTGTGCTAACGATGATGGTGATTGTGTTTGTGATGGTGATAGTGATAGTGATAGCCATGGTGATGGTTATTGTGATGGTGATAGTGATTGTAACTGTGATATTGATGGTGATTATGATTGTGAGGATGATTGTGATAACAGTGATGGTGATTGTGATGGTGATATTGACAGTGATTGTGATGGTGATAGCCATGGTGATGGTGATTTTGATGGTGATTGTGATTGTGATTGTGACTGTGATAGTGATAATGGTTGTGATCACGATGATAATGGTGATGGTTATTGTGATGCTGATAGTGATTGTGACTGTAATAGTGATGGTGATTGTGATAGTGATTGTGATTGTGATAGTGATCGTGATTGTGATAGTGATAACGATGATGGTAATTGTGATTGTGATGGTGATGATAATGGTTGTGATTACGATGATAATGATTGTGATAATGATGATAGTGTTGCGCTAACGATGATGGTGATTGTGATTGTGATGGTGATAGTGACGGTGATTGTGATGGTGATAGCGATGGTGATGGTGATTGTGATGGTGATTGTGATGGTTATTGTGATGATGATTGTAGTACTGATGATGACGATTGTGATAACAGTGATGGTGATTGTGATGGTGATAGTGACAGTGATTGTGATGGTGATAGCCATGGTGATGGTGATTTTGATGGTGATTGTGATTGTGATTGTGATGGTTATTGTGATGGTGATAGTGACGGTGATGGTGATAGTGATGATGATTGAGATAATGATTGTGATAATATGGTGATCGTGATAGTGATGGTGATCGTGATAGTGGTGGTGATAGTGACAGTGATGGTGATGGTGATAGTGATTGTGATGATGAATGTAATGGTGATTATGATTGTGATGGTGATAGTGATTGTGACTGTGATCGTTATGGTAAAGGTGATTGTGATAGTGATAGTGATTGTGATTGTGATGGTGATGGTTGTGATTACGATGATAATAATTGTGATAATGATGATAGTGATTGTGTTAACGATGATGGTGATTGTGATTGTGATGGTGATAGTGATAGTGATGGTGATAGCGATGGTGATAGTGATTGTGATGGTGATGGTGATGGTGATTGTGATGGTGATAGTGATAGTGATTGTGACTGTGATAGTGATGGTGATTGTGATGGGATTGTGATAGTGTCGGTGATTGTGATGGTGATAGCGATGGTTATGGTTATTGTGACTGTGATAGTGATGGTGATTGTGATAGTGATTGTGATTGTGACTGTGATAGTGATTATGGTTGTGATCACGATGATAATGGTGATGGTTATTGTGATGCTGATAGTGATTGTGACTGTGATAGTGATGGTGATTGTGATAGTGATTGTGATGGTGATTGTGATGGTGATTGTGATAGTGGCGGTGATTATGATGGTGTAGCGATGGTGATGGTTATTGTGATGGTGAAAGTAATTGTGATTTTGATAGTGATGGTGATTGTGATAGTGATGGTGATTGTGATAGTGATGGTGATTGTGATAGTGATGGTGATTGTGATAGTGATTGTGATTTTATACCGAGGATGGAGATTGTGATAATGATGATGGTGACAGTGATGGTGATAGTGATAGTGATAGTGATGGTGATGGTGATTGTGATTGTGATTGTGATTGTGATTGTGATTGTGATTGTGATTGTGATTGTGATTGTGATTGTGATTGTGATTGTGATTGTGATTGTGATTGTGATTGTGATTGTGATTGTGATTGTGATTGTGATTGTGATTGTGATTGTGATTGTGATTGTGATTGTGATTGTGATTGTGATTGTGATTGTGATTGTGATTGTGATGGTGATGGTGATGGTGATGGTGATGGTGATGGTGATGGTGATGGTGATGGTGATTGTGATTGTGATTGTGATTGTGATTGTGATCGTTATGGTAAAGGTGATTGTGATAGTGATGGTTGTGATTACGATGATAATAATTGTGATAATGATGATAGTGATTGTGTTAACGATGATGGTGATTGTGATTGTGATGGTGATAGTGATAGTGATGGTGATAGCGATGGTGATAGTGATTGTGATGGTCATGGTGATGGTGATTGTGATGGTGATAGTGATAGTGATTGTGACTGTGATAGTGATGGTGATTGTGATGGGATTGTGATAGTGTCGGTGATTGTGATAGTGGCGGTGATTATGATGGTGTAGCGATGGTGATGGTTATTGTGATGGTGAAAGTAATTGTGATTTTGATAGTGATGGTGATGGTGATTGTGATTGTGATTGTGATTGTGATTGTGATTGTGATTGTGATTGTGATTGTGATTGTGATTGTGATTGTGATTGTGATTGTGATGGTGATAGTGATAGTGATGGTGATAGCGATGGTGATAGTGATTGTGATGGTGATGGTGATGGTGATTGTGATGGTGATAGTGATAGTGATTGTGACTGTGATAGTGATGGTGATTGTGATGGGATTGTGATAGTGTCGGTGATTATGATGGTGTAGCGATGGTGATGGTTATTGTGATGGTGAAAGTAATTGTGATTTTGATAGTGATGGTGATGGTGATGGTGATGGTGATGGTGATTGTGATTGTGATTGTGATTGTGATTGTGATGGTGAAAGTAATTGTGATTTTGATAGTGATGGTGATGGTGATGGTGATGGTGATGGTGATGGTGATGGTGATGGTGATGGTGATGGTGATGGTGATTGTGATTGTGATTGTGATTGTGATTGTGATTGTGATTGTGATTGTGATTGTGATTGTGATTGTGATTGTGATTGTGATTGTGATTGTGATTGTGATTGTGATTGTGATTGTGATTGTGATTGTGATTGTGATGGTGATAGTGATAGTGATGGTGATAGCGATGGTGATAGTGATTGTGATGGTGATGGTGATGGTGATGGTGATGGTGATGGTGGTGATTGTGATTGTGATTGTGATTGTGATTGTGATTGTGATTGTGATTGTGATTGTGATTGTGATTGTGATTGTGATTGTGATTGTGATGGTGATTGTGATGATTATGAAATTTGGCACATAGATAGTTCATAACCTGGATTAACACGTAGGACACTATTTATCCTTTTAATATGATTCAGTGGGACGGTTACCGAAACTTACGTGGGCGAAGCCGCGGGCAACAGCTAGTTTTATACAATAACAAAAGTTCTAACGATCACATGACCTAATTTCATCGATGATATAATGAATTATTGATATAATTTCAGTTTACCTAATTTTTAAATGGTCTAAAACTTTAAATTAAAAAAAAAGACAGGACATATTGACTGCAACAGTCGGGACCCATAATGGATGTTATGATTTTAGTCTAGATTATTTAATGGGTCCCGACTGTTGCAGTCAATATGTCCTGTCTCCTGAACTTGTCTTATTCTTTTCATTTTTTTTTTTTTAATTTAAAGTAATTATTTTTTTACGCAGTCGGGTTTTAAACTTTTTATTACTACTACTTCTTATCCTAGCCTTTTCCCAACTATGTTGGGGTCGGCTTCCAGTCTAACCCGATGCAGCTGAATACCAGTATTTTACATGGAGCGACTATATATCTGACCTCCACAACCCAGTTAGTACAGTAGTACTAACTGGGTTGTGGAGGTCAGATAGATAGTCGATACCCAGTAGGGTAATAGGATACCCCTTGGTAACACTGGTTGTCAGACTATCGAGCCACTGACTACCTGTAACGACTGTCTAAGATCTACAAATGACAGCGTCAGTGTGTAATGGGTGGTCACCCATCCTCAGGCTTTAGACAAGCACGGCTTAACGTAAAGATCGACCCAAACGGCTGTTATTATTTAGCCACGAACTACTCCGACACAGCAGATGCCTATAACATTTTAATTGCTACTAGCTAGTAAACTAATAACGAAATTGCTCGGCTAGCTGCTGCTATAACCCATCCACTATCTCCTGTCGTCTACGTTCGCCGATATAATTTCGTTAAGGCGACTACAGGACCTAAATTAGCAAGTCTATTTGTGGTGGTTCAAACTTCGTTTGAAATACTGTTAGAATAAGGATCTAATCAGCTTGCACTACAAAGCGGTTGTTACGTCAGTCCTGCGGGCCGAATAGTGCGAAATGAGTGGTTTTTTGCGATTTACAAAAAATCTAATGATGGGACTAAAAAAGTAAAACACTATGATGCTAATATGTTGCTTGTAGAATTATACGCCAAAAAATCAGAATGGTCGCATGTATTTTAGTATGGTTTTTACTCGTTAAAAGAATTTTTTAGAGGTAAGTTCGCGATTTTTTTCTATCGAATAAATTTAGTTGTATTATGCTTTCAAAACACTATCGTACTAGCTTAGATCCTGAAGAATATCATATATGTTTCTGGTTTTGTTTATTGCAGTGAATCACATGATTTTTCGCATTATAAAACTCGCGTTTAGCTCATGTACCTAGTCGCCTTAAGGATAAATCGATTTCATAAAAAGGCTCGGTTCTACGTAAAGAGATTGCTGGGGCATGCACGAGAATAGTATTTAGAAACAAGTGGAGAAAGTTTGTTATTGCATTCGAGCCGTAGGCGAGGGTGTCATTGAGCCGAAAACTTAGAGCTAAACAGGCGCGTTTTTGCGTTTCTGCGTTCCGTGATATTTGTTTTTAGTACATTATGTATTGGGACGCATGCGATCCCACACATAGGCGCGTTTTTACGTTTAATGCGTTTTCGCGTTTCTGCGTCCTAATACCAAATGTTCTAAGAACTCATATCGAGAAAAGAAATCTCACTAGTTCAGTTAACTAAACCGGTCGCAGAAACGCGAATACGCAGAAACGCATAAATGCACCTAATATCGTGCAATAATAACATGACAAATAAATTGCGCATTAATTGAACAACTGCTTCTTTGAAAAATGACGAGTCGTATTATGGTCTGAGAAGCCACATACATAATGTGTGGCAACTTTTTTTAATTTTAATACAACCGTATTCAGATTTTGTCTACTAACTACTCTCAAATGCTACAAAATCATACTAAATAATGATAAATATTAATCCATGATGTTCGAAGTTCTGACGTGGCTCCTCAATCCAAACATTTAGATTGAGGTGCCACCTTTATGATTAAATAACTTTTGAAGTTATTATACTACAAAATCGAGGATCGATCCTACAAACTCACTACTAAATAAGTATATTAATTTCATTAGCTACAAAAAGTAGCTCCTCAATCCTTACGGACATATAATAACGCGCTGTCTGGGAACGCATTATCGCAATAACAGCACTGAATGGGGATAAGTGGGTAGTGGGAAGGGAGGCCTTCGCCCGGTAATGGGACACAAATGGCTGATAATACTAATAATAAACAGAACCTTAAAACTATGTTAATAGCTGTGTTACTGTATATGTTGGAAGTGAAATCATATATAGAGATGTAAGCTGGCTTAAAAAAACACTAGATCAGCGCAACATTTTATTAATCCGAACGAAAGGCGACAGAGTTCACAACAGTTGTAACAAATATTCCAGGGCCGGACTAGCCGCAGCAGGGGCCGCAACATGACGCACATAGGCCGCTGGTGCAGCCGCCTATGCAGCCGTGACCGCAGCTGAAGTATGAACCCGCCATGCCGGGCCTGGCACTGCAAGAGATTTTTTTTAATGATACTGCTTTGTCGCTACATTGCAGCGGTGAGAGCCACGACTTACGACGAGCAACAGGCGAAATGGACGCAACAGTCGAACTCAACTGTTATGACCATTTACAATTTAACATACACACAAACACACGCACACACACTCGTACACACACACGCACACACACTCGTACACACATACAATCACACACACTTGCATGTATTCAATTATAAAAATTATTGTAGGTTAAAAATGTAAATAAAATATTGTACTAGTTTATTGTAACTTTTGTAAGGGACAGGGACTGCAAATCCTTAATACAGGTTATTCTATAACCTAGCTAGGAAAGCAGAACTTCACCCACCAGATTGTAATTGACACGGTACAAACAATGTATTACTCTGTGTATGCTCATGTACTACAATCTCCTTATTATGAAATAAATTTATTATTTATTTATAACATGACGCCTGTAATCCCCGAAATGATAGGCAGAGGTGGACCTAATACTACACTTACATTTTTCCAGTTTTATTTAAGTCCCATGTAATAGGGGGCGGGCCTATAAATACTTTGTAAAACGACAATAGCTTAATAAGGTACACTTCTGTCTAACTCTTCGGGGATAACAGGCGTGACATTATATTAAATAATTATGTAGTAGTTGTTGGTATTAAAGACTTGTGAGTAATGGTAAACCTCCCACATGCCACAGTGCCTCATATTTTTGTCATTTATTTGGACCGCAGACCCGCATTATAGATCGATATTGTGGAGCCATTTGATTGTTGGAATCTTGAACGTAGTTAAATTTGTACTGTATCTCTCTATTTTCTACTGTATCCACAAGGTTGTTGAATACCGTAACTTTTCATGACATCTAATCATGTTATATGATTCTCACCCGTGTAAACAACCTCGCGTTCCACAGCAAGGAGCGCAACAGTTGGCACCACATGCATTATGGACGCAGCAGGGGCCAGAGCCGCAGTCAATGCGACGGCCACAGGGGCCCCCACAGCAGGGCCCACACATCGGGCCCTGGCAACCTACGCAGCAGTTACGGACAGGCATCGCTAACTTTTATCTGTGAACAAACACGATCAAAAATACAATGACCCATAATCATGGCGAGTTATACGATATGCCTCGTGACAAATCGTATAACACGTCGTATTACATACAAGGCGCGCCGGATTGAAAAAAGTCGCTGTTATGTAATGCGGCGTCTTCACGTCCAGTCGGATTATAATTCGGCTGAAATAAAGTACGCCGCATAGAATGAACATTTCGTCAAAGCGGTGCGGCTGCGGTACTCAGCCGCCGCACCGCTTTCGACGACGCGCCCGTTTGTATTTACAAACGGGCGCGTCGTCGATACGCCGCTTTGAAAGCGAGCGAAGCGAGCTCTGTACCTAGGGCACCCGGCGTTAGGTTTGGATAGGTTGAAACAGAAACAGAAATACGACGCAAACAGAAATAGGCTACGTCGACTACATTTTACATTTTTATAATTTTCTCGACGTTGTTTTTATTCCTGGTTTATTTATCTAATAGGTTAAAACGAAATTTAAGCTGGTGGAAAAACATTACGTCAGCAAATTTTGTATTGATTTTCGGAATTTTTAGTATTTTTCTTGATGACAATAAAGCATGAATATAGCTAAGTGTTGGACGTCGCTTTGTCGAAAGTAATGCCACCGGGTTTCCCTATGTCAGATCGAAACACTATTCTGCGAAAATTGTTACATCGATGACTATAGATCGAAGCCTTGATAATGCGACGTTATGTTTGAACTACGCCTTTTTTGTTCGCTGTTAGGTACCTTACATCGAACCCTTGTTTCTTCGACGTTTGTTTGTTCTATGTAACATTACTTCGAAAATCTTTAGTCAACACATTTTTCTTTGAAATAATAGTACGTACATCCAGGAATCTATGTGAACCTTAAATAAAAAGACTGTTTCGTCAAAATAACACCACAATCCGGCTGAACGTAAGTCTCGCTGTTACATAATAGCGATGTTTCTCAATCCGGCGCGCCTTTATGTGATACGCCGTGTTATAATATATGCGAATTGGATGCGACAGATATACCAGCTCAATGGCTATTTTACATAATTTTATTACAAAAACTAAATATTGTTTTTTTTTGATGATTTTCGATGCTGATCACAGCCGACTTTTTGTATAATGATGTCAAGTGACGTGACTTTGATTGAATTTGGAATTTCAAAATAAGACAATAGTTTCCTTCTAGAACAAAGAGATTTAAAAATACTTATTTGAATGTCTTTGTTCTAGAAATAAAAAACTCCTTGGCTAGTGACATTCAAATATGTATTTTTTTTTTAAATCTCTTTGTCCTTGGCTGTTTTATTCTTTTATTATCTTCATTCTCTTGAATAATGAGAGGTTTTCTTTTTGAGGTATTAAAAAAAACTTAGTTTCCAAGAACTCTATAGATGGTGTTGAACTAACTAGGTACGATAGTTGGTGCCTAAGCCAAAACGCTTGGATAAAAAAACATTGCGTCACGTCACATACGCTCGTTGACTGACACTTTCGTATGCTTAACCTTCCGAATATAACCTAGTTTTCTCGCGCGTTGTTTAAATCTTTTTTAGGTTCCGTTCCTTGCATTAACGTACTAAGTTCAGCGCCATCTATCCAGCGACTAGGGAAGAGCTAAAAAGAAAATCCCTCCATCGCCCTTTTCTAGCCATTTCACCTTAGTTTATTTATTTTAAACTAACGGACGTCACGCGGTTTCACCCGCGTAGTTCCCGTTTCCGTAAGAGTACGGGGATAAAATATAGCCTATGTTACTCAAGGTAAATGTAGCTTTCTAATGGTGAAAAATTTTTGAAATCGGCGCAGTTGTTTTTGAGTTTATTCATTACAAACATACACACAAAAATACAAAAATCCAAATCTTTTCCTCTTTATAATATTAGTGTAGATTATATATCATAAATTATATATAATATATTAGTGTAGATACAGGTACGCCAATAGTACATACATTTTACATTCAAACAATAAGTGTATACAGATTAGGGTTCATAAGTAGGTAGGTACCAATTGCAGGTGTAAGTTAGTTCATCACTTTCTTACTGTTTAAATTTTTCTGTCGATCTATTACAAAAGTATATATCAGGAAATGGGGAAACGGGGAAAATCTATTGGACAATTTACTTGGAAACCATTTAGAAACACAGTTTCTGTGAAATCCGCTTAGCCAAATCTTAAAATCCTAAAGATCTACCTTTATTTCTATAATTTTCAGGGTTCCGTACCTCAAAAGGTAAAAAAAGGAACCCATAGGGCCTGCGCAGGCGACAGACTATGCGTGACGCACTTTTTAGTCTGTGAAAAATAGAACCTAAGCAATTATATGTGGTAACGCATACGACGCGCAAAAAGTCCGGCCAAAAATTCCGTGTCATTCTGGCAGATCGCGCCACTCGCGCGCACAAATAGTGCGCGAAAAAATAGAACGTTTGCTCCAACACGTGCTAACGCAGACGGCGCACAATTTTAGTATGCAATCTGCACTCGTCAGTGGGGGACGTAATGTACTATCAAGATGTGCTTCGTGTGCGTTGACACTGCGTAAAATCCGCGACGGACTTAGTATGCCGTGCAGACATTTTGTGCGCCACATACTCGATCGCACAAAAAGTCCGTCGTCTGCACAGGCCCCTAGAAGATCACTTTCTTGTCCGTCTGTCCGTCTATCACAACCGATTGTCTCAGAAACGGGTGGACCCAGCAAGTTGAAATTTATACCAGATACTGAGGTCTACAGTCCCTATTAGGTGAATCATCAATCGGTCCTGCCGTGCAAGTACCTACGTAGGAATCGGTTCGATAAATCTGACAGTCATTCTCGACAAAATGAGTTTATAACAAAGATAAAAACTCATTTTGTCGAGAATAACTGTCAGATTTATCGAATTGATTCCTACGTACTTGCACTGCAGAGTTAACACGATAAAAAGATATGAGCCAATTAGATGTATAAGTATGCACTTAAGTACCAAAATTTACCTTAATTTTTAACTTTTTTTTATTTTTCGGAATTTTCCCTTTACTTGTGCTGTAAGACCTTAATTACAAAATGGGCCTGCTCTTGACCTCAATCACGCCTGATGGAAAGCGATGGATGAGGTCTATGATGGAACGAGTATGTCCAGAAGATGCCTGTTAAATGGCAACAGCCATTTAACCCGTCTACCTTCAAAGCAGACGGTTAATTAATACTAGTAATGTTTTAAATTTATCTTCTCCAACTATGTTTCGATAAATTTAAGGAATGTGATTTATTTTATTTATATCAAAACATTATACATGAAATGGGGAAGACCGTTAAAAGCTAATTGTAGATGGCGCGACCATAGCTAGGTCTCAATCTGGCCAATGAGATGACGATGCTTGGGACCAGCTATGCTAGCGCCATTAGTTTCAAAGTTCTTTCAGTTTCAGTTTTCAATCCACATTCTCTGAATTTGTGGAAACGATGAGTTTCTATGCAAACGAGCTACGATTGCAACTGGCTGCTAGAAATCATAGACTTCACGGACTTGCTCGAAGTTGAAAAAAAAAAAAACAAACATACGTCAAAATTAACTAAAACAGGCCACGGCAATTTGATTTGTATAAAAAAATTTATAAACGACAAAAATTGTAAAAATTGTTAAAAGTATTAAAGATTACGTTTTCTAACCATATTTTGTGAAACTTTTACATCATGTGTTGCGGAGGTTGCGGAGGTTGCGGGTCTTGCGGCGGCTGCTGCGGTGGATGCTGTGGAGGAGGCTGCGGCGGCTGCTGCGGGGGGTGCTGCGGGGGAGGCTGCGGGGGGTGCTGCGGCTACTGCGGTGGGGGCCCGTGTTGCTGCGGCACTCCCTACAACTGCCAAACGTCCGGACTCAAGTACCCGGCGCCTTTCTGCGGGCCCTGTGGCGGCGTGTGCAGGGGCCCGTGCGGCCGGCCCTTCGGCACCTACAGCTGGAGATACAGGCCACACTGCTGCCCTTAAAGCTTAACAGTAGTGATGTCCCGTTAACAACAGTGATGTCCCAAAGTGAAGTTCCGTTCCGTCAATAAATCTCCGTTTTACACTTTATCGTCTTTTAATAGTTCATTCTGTTCCTCCTCATACGGTTCTCGATCGATCTTGAGTATGGGAGAGAAGGCTACTAGGTACCATTAATTGACACAATAGCCACATGTTAGTAAATTAATCATGAAATCTGAAGCACTTCAGATTTCATGATTAATTTATTCATGTTATTCAAACATCACTGTTTGAATAAGAGCTACCAAGTCGATTAGTTATGATAATAAAGTTGGTATGACTAAATAATATTTTCGGGCAATCGATGCTTGATGCTTGGTGCTCCGAATTGTTTCATTAAACAATAGTTTAGGTGGAGATAATTGCATTTCCAGAGTTACAGCATACAGACAAACTACATATTAATATAATTATGTGACAAGACTTTCAGGAATCTTCACATGAACGTTGTAAATATACGGTAGTACTTACTTTCTCTGGAAGAGTTCTATTAGAAAATAAGTGAGCCTAATTTCCAATGAGTCCTTCTGCCGTAAGATAAGGCTTAATCTAATTAAATATTATGTGACCTTTTCTTTGGATAAACCTTACCTACCAAGAGTAGATTTCAGTGCTTGGACTAGTCTTACTTTCATGGCATTACTGGAGAGGCAGAGCAAGCACCCACTACGATCCTTACATGACAAACTCCTTTCGCCTCATCCACGGTCATACACTAGCACGCCACCTGTGGCGAGTACTACGTACTGACTAGTGTTGCCCAAAATCGGTCTTGGTCTTGCAGTCTTGGTCTTGTTCTTGCATCAAGACCAAGACCAAGACTGAACCCTGCGAGACTTGAGCAAGAACAAGACTAAGCCTGCAAGACTCTTGCGTCTCGCAGTTAAGTCAAGCAGATTTGGGCGTTATAGTAGGTATTTGGTTTCAATCCCGATTTTGATAGACGTTCCCCAGTTTCAAAACCGTATTGTCATAACACTAACAAGGTATTGTATTGATTATTATATATTTCGACTATTTATTAAGTAGGTAGCCTGTTACTTACAAATATGTTCCCATGTGATAAAAATGTATCTAGCATAACTTTCTAGCAAAGTTCATACCTTGTAGGTATATTTACCTATAGTATTATGTTATGCTTGTATAAGTCTAATGTGCAGACCTAACGTTAGTAGGTTGGTAGTCATTATGTAGGTACTTATGTTTCAAAGTTTATATTATCCTTCTATTCAGCAAAATTTAAAACTAACAGCTAGTCGAGTAGGTCTAGTACTAGTAGCAGTTTAAAAGCCAGCCGTGTTATGGTACAGACGCCAACACATCAAGTTACTACAATCTGCCAAATTTCTTTAACATATTTTCAACTTTTTCGCTAAATCATTAAGGTTCATGGTTGATTGGGAAAATTTGACGTTGAACGAATAAACCGTTGGTCGGTCGGTGCATTACGTACCTACTTATTTGATAATTTACCGACAAAAACGCCGCGGTGTATCAAAGACTGTGCAACAAGTGTATTGCATTATTATAGTGTACAGCATTTGACACTGTTTGAGCGCCGCATTCGCCGCCACAGAGTATGGACAGAAGCACATAAAATTGTTACCTATTTTTATGGTAGGGTTGGCACAAGACGATAAAATTAAATGACCTTGAAGATGTCTCAGCAGTAGGTATAAATTGAACGAGTTATAGAAGATACATTCTCACAATCACTCGAATCCGAACACTACAGCGGGCGGGATAATAATAGCCAGTACACGTACAGAAAATCATTAAAGGTACCTAAGTACATAGAGTTAGTAATTACGCTTAGGTACTAAATAGCGTCATTTTTTTTAAATTATTGTCAAGTTAATTTTATTAATTTGGTGGTTACTACACTATGCCTGTGTCAATTTAAGCTCAACATGTACCTACGTTACGTTGTTCTAAGATCTAAACTAACGTGTTTATTATATAGCAATAGGCTAATAGGTATTTGAAAGTAGTCTAGTCTAAGTAGTAGAGTCTCGCAAGACTTGCGAGACTCTTGCTGCAAGACCAAGACCAAGACTGAGAGCGCAATACCAAGACCAGGTGTATTGACGCAAGACCAAGACCAAGACTGGCTAAGGTCTCGTCTTGGTCTTGCATTTGGGCAACACTAGTACTGACCTTTCAAAATCAAATCATATTTTTGTTAGACGCCTTTCACTCAACCTCTAAACATGACAAATCTAAGTATACGTTCTTAATTTCTTGTAACACAAATGATATTATGATGTCTGTCCATGTGCGTGCATGCTTTTTGGGCTTTGTGGAATGGGGCATTGCTTTTTCATTCACTTAAGCCAGCGTTGCTCGTTTGAAAAATCTATTTAGACTATACGGCATTGAAGTCAAGTTAGATCACATCCACTGTCAGCTCTCTCATTTGTAGATTTAGCATTAGGAGGCCCTTACCTTATGAAGGCATTTAGAAGCTAGGAAACTTAAAAAATATAAGTGGGTAGTCCATTATTAAATGATGGGCACTGTAGATATAGCTGTGAATGAACCAAACACCTATAATTTCTTTGAGCGTCAGGCGTCAAGGTGCGCAAGAACGGAAGTGCGGTCATTTTGTTTAACGTCCACATCAGATAATGTCGACCGGAAGTGCCGAGCGATGTACCCGCGATAAAACATATTTCGTCACTCGACTTCTCTTTTAATGGATTTCGCGTGTATTTAACAGTCATTAGGTACGCATTTAATGTTTTTACGTAGAAACCGTAAAGTTAGTTCTTGGATGTCGAAAACTCATAAAAATAAAGTATTCCCGTGATTATGATCACGTAAAGTAAAACGGTCTGATATCGACTCAATCATTCAAGGAATTCATTCTCAGTGATTAATCGAGTTTTTGGAATCCATAAGCAATATGATGTCGATGCCGCAGCAGCCGTCGTGTCGTGATGGTCATACATTTTGTCTGAAGTTCACATCATCATGCGTAGATACCTTAACTATGGCCTAGGTTAATGCAGATGCTTGTACGTATATATTTTTCTTCGTCCTTCCATTTCGGCTTTTGATCTGCTGCATAGTAGGTTTTAATACAAATAGGCTAAGTTTATCATCGCGTTCGAGGCTGATGTAAGTACCTATCTGAGCCGAAGGCGACAGTGTGTAGTCTACTCTCTAAGTCCGTCAACGAAGATACGGGGCCCGCCCGAAAGTAGCTTATACTATAAAAATAATGAACCCTACGAAAACACATTGGGAATGAGGACAGATGACCAATCGTGTTGACATTCACATTTCATTTTTAGTTCGGTCTCCTAATGAATCTTATGTCCGTAAGTGATACGGAGTAGGAATCGACCGTAATGTGCCGCACACCGGTCGAATCGCACCATGCAGACCATAATGTAAACTTGCCGAAAATTATTAGCAACTCTATATGTGGTGGTTCAAACTTCGTTTGAATAACTGTTAGAATAAAGTTCTAATCAGCTTGCACTACAAAGCGGTTGTTACGTCAGTCACGTGAGTGGTTTATTGCGATTTACAAAAAAAAAAAAACAATTGATTGGATTAAAAAAAAAACACTATGGATGCTAGTATGTTGCTTGTAGAATTATTTGCCAAAAAATCAGAATGATCGCATGTGTAGTGTGGTTTTTACCCGTTAAAAGAAATTTTTAGAGATAAGTTCGTGATTTTTTTTTATAGATTAAAATTTGTTGTATTATGTTTTCAAAACACTATCATACTAGCATATATCCTGAAGAATATCACATTTTTTCTCTGGTTTTGTTTATTGCAGTGTATCATATGCTGTTTTGCATTATAAAACTCGCGTTTAGCTCCTGTAGTCCCCTTTTCTTTTTTTTTTTTCGGATGGGAAATGATCAAATGACTTCTCCCGTTCTGGGCGGAGCAGGAGGGAGTCAGGAGTGTCAGTCTTTCACTAACTAAAACCCATCCATGTTCCTTCATCGCCCTTTGTGTTCCGGGGCCACGGTATCTCTTTCGAACAGTCCCGCAACCCCAGCAGGCATCGGTCCTTGCGGACCCCTTCCTCCTGTAGTCCCCTTAAGTGTTGGCAGGCCAACTAGCTAACTTGCAAACTACAATGACCCCTCAAATGAGCATGTCCATTTACAAGCTATAGTAGGTTACAAAGGGAACTATGCCTGAAATCACTATAATGGAGTTGGAAGCAAAGTTCAGTGTTGTTCATTTGTCACACTTAAGTAGGTTTGTGGAATAGGGGTCGTGCCAAAGTCGTGGAACTAATGAATTCAGTTTTCCCAATGACAATGCCGCACTGTTTATTATGTTTCACACTATTTCTAGTAAATTGCGTGTCGGCGCGGTCTTTGACCTGTTTCGGCGAATTCTCAATTTTTCCCCATTATCTACAAAAGACAATAACCATTTTATGTTGAGCTCAGTTTTATTTATTATATAATATTATCGTAGGTCAGGATAGAGCGGGGTTTTTTTATAGATGCGGGTACCGTTTTCATAGAATGCCGCCGTGGCGAGGGGTCGCATTCCACGAACGTCGTCGCCCCCATACGTCACGGTGTATTTTAGTACAATTCTAATAACCGTGACATTTTAGGGTCTCGTGGGTAATCAATCTTCAAAACCATGCTACATACAGTGCTTGCTCTATGTTTATGTAAATGTTGTTAGTTCTATCTATTGTTGTTTAGAGGAGTTCGGGCTACCTTTATGTTTAGGTCCGAGGTAGCGAGCCTATTGACATCAACCGGGCACAAGCACAATTCCAGATTAATCCTCCGTGGCTGCTACTAAAAAAAATCGAATGGAAACCTCAATAATACTTTGCCCGACTGGGAATCGAACCCAGGACGTGCTTATCACTATCAGTCGCGCTTGCAACCACTAGTCTACTGGGTGCTAAATGGCTGCTTTATCAGAAATAATCAGAATCATATAATATTGTTACGTCGTACCCGTACTTACCTACAGTTACGGTAGTAGGTACCTACAAGTAGGTAGGTAGTAGTAGGTAGAACGAGTCTCGAATAATGTAGGTACAAATTCGCAAACTATCTACAAAAGAACATCAGGAATTGTCATTGTAATTTCGACCGTACGCCGAGGGCTTAAAGTACCTATTTCTTTCCTTTGTACAAGTTGTGGAAGTTTCTCGAAGGACAATGACCCACTATGGAATTGTCTAGAAGATTCTAGGAAGTCGTGAATATTTCTCGAAGACATTTGACGAGGGCGGAGATGTTACGAGCTGTGGGAATGCTGGAAGCTGGATCTGTTCAGCGTAATGTTACTGAGGCCATAGGGACCCATCAAAATGTAATTTCAAGATTGTGGACACGCTATCGTGCCACAGGTGAAGTAGCGGAGAGGCACCGGGGGCCAAGTCGCATCACTACCCCCAGACAAGACCGATTTTTGCAAATTACTGCGCGAGCACAACCAAATGCAACGGCGACTCAATTGGTCCAAAGGCTGCGAGTGGAACACCAAGTGCTTGTGAGTGACCAAACTGTAAGAAGGCGACTGCATGAAAGCAATCTACGCTCTCGTAGACCACTCCGGGTCCCACCTTTACGGAGAGGCAATCGTGGACGACGATTAGAATGGGTTCGGAACCACGTGGACTGGGGCCGTGACCAATGGTCCAATGTGCTGTTCACGGATGAATCCAGGTTCGGCTTCCATCCAGATTCACGAAGGACGCGTGTTTGGCGAGTTCCTGGACGATGGAGCCGTCTCCAGAACCCTCAGGAAGTTCACCCATACCAAGGAGGAACAATTATGGTTTGGGCAGGAATTCGTCTTGGAGGACGGACGGATCTCGTTTGGGTGCGGGGCAATATGACGGCAGAACGATACGTCCAACAGTTGCTGGGGCCCGTAATCTTGCCCCACAGAACACAAATGGGGCAAGATTTCCTGCTCATGCACGACAATGCCCGGGCACACACGGCGAGAACGGTAGCAGCTTGGTTACATACACATAATGTTAGGGCCTTAGACTGGCCTGCTCAATCGCCAGATCTAAATCCCATTGAGCATGCGTGGGATATGCTGCAAAGAAGAGCTCTGAAGGAAGTTCCTGAAAATCTGGCTACAGAAGATCAACTTTTTGCGCACCTCAGAAGGACATGGGACAATATTCCGCAGCAAGACATTGACAACCTTGTTCTGAGCATGCCGAATCGTTGCCGATGTGTTATGAACATCATGGGCGCTTTCTCAGACTACTAACTTCAAGTTTATAAACACAAATTAAATGAATTTTCTATTTTTTTCAGTTTTTACTCACAAATTAAAAGTTCATTCATATACGGTTTCCGTCTATGCTTCATTTTTTTTCCATAAAATCCTGAAATTTTAATCTATACCTTAACCATTATTAAAAAATGGTAGAATATTAAATAACGTATCTTTTAAATATATACATGTCATCTATATAATTAACACATTGATAGTAATTCGCTTTTGTGTTGATGTGTGTATTTGACAAACGCGTCCCCATGACTTAGTTACAATTTGACAACTAGATGGCGCTGTATATGTACGTCACGTTTCTGAATCGCGGTGTTGAGATTCTCCGCCGTTGTACGACCCTCGCGCGGTACTGTAGAGAATTCATACTTACCTGGCACAGGGGAAACCGTGATCAAATAGGCGGTTCCCCCAGGGCGAGGCCTCTCCATTGCACTGCGGTTAGGATGACCCCTGCGATTATCCCTAATGTGGATAACTCGGGTGCGAAATTTTTGATAGTGGGGGAGACTGCGTACGCGCTGTTCCCCCTCAGAAATCGAGAGTAACAGATGTTAGGGTGAGATACTAGGATGCCTTTGCCCAGCATTACAATGTGTATTTGTACTTGTTACAAAAAACCTAAAGCTAGCGTTGCAATACGAATAGTTATCATTAAAGTTCACGTCGTTATTGTTAGAGGTTGCAAACCTATAAGTTTAATATAAACTACATCTTGTCTACTGCTTGAGGCGTCCTAGCAACCTTAATAACGTTAGTCTAAAAATATATTTTTGTTGCACTACAAATAAGTATTTTCTTCCTGCAACCGTATCCCATTCTCCAATATGGTAGCAGAGCGTGAGGAAGCAGAAAGCGTAATTAATTACATTATCAAGTATTAATTACGAAATCGCGAAAATGAATAACCAATCCATCGCAATTGAAAAACTCTCCGGAGTAAATAATTACACCACCTGGAAATTTCAAATGAAGATGTTGCTTATTCATGAAGACTTGTTTGAATGTGTCAACGAGGGCGATAAGAAAAATGAACCAGAATGTGAAGACAAGAAGAAACAGGAAAAAGCGCTAGCACGAATCTGCCTCAGTGTTCAGCCATCTGTTTACTCCGTTGTCAGGAACTGCAATACTGCGTTTGACGCCTGGAAGAATATACAGAATTCGTTCGAGGACAAAGGTCTGTGTAGAAGATTAGGTCTCCTTAGAATGCAATTTAAGTACCTTAAAATTAGAGCAGTTTGAGAATTTGGAGGCGTATGTTACAAAAATTCTAGATACAGCCCAACAACTGCAAGACATAAATGCTTGTCTGGAAGATGAGTTCGTTGCTATAATAATGCTCAGTGGGCTCCCTAAGCAGTTTGACCCACTCATTATGACGTTAGAGCATAGTAGCCTAAGGTTCTCTCTCAAGTGAACTGGTGAAAACTAAACTACTCCAGGAGGCACAGAGACGAGGTGATGCAGAAGATACGGGACAGAATGCCCTAACGACCGAAGTTAAGATCGCGAAGAACTTCCACAACTTGTACAAAGGAAAGAAATAGGTACTTTAAGCCCTCGGCGTACGGTCGAAATTACAATGACAATTCCTGATGTTCTTTTGTAGATAGTTTGCGAATTTGTACCTACATTATTCGAGACTCGTTCTACCTACTACTACCTACCTACTTGTAGGTACCTACAAGTAGGTAGGTAGTAGTAGGTAGAACGAGTACCTCTACCTACTACTACCTACCTACTTGTAGGTACCTATTCTTTCCTTTGTACAAGTTGTGGAAGTTTCTCGAAGGACAATGACCCACTATGGAATTGTCTAGAAGATTCTAGGAAGTCGTGAATATTTCTCGTACGTTCGATCGCCATATAAATAGTCGACGTGTTTGCGGGAGCAGGCAGTCTGATTTTGGCTACACAACGAAGCGAATCGAAGTGAACTAGACGTGCGATATCTAAGCGAATAGTAATCAGTAGTTATTTGTTGTTTCTTCGGTAGTAATTAATTTATCCCATACCCAGCTCGTAACTATATGAAATACGTTAAAAAATAAAATTCTTACAATGGTCTTTAATCATAACCGTAAAGACCATTTTAAGAATTTTAAATTTTTACAAGTGATTCATAATTATTATGATTCTGATAAAGCAGCCATTTTAGGCCCCCTGGTCGCGATTGCCTCGTTGGTCTAGTTGCTATCTCATGAAATGAAATCTTATCTTAATTTTATTTATTTAATCTTTTATGTACCTACACACAATATACTACTCTAGAACCAAAATAACGAAGACAAAATATGACATAAACCAACCCGCACTGGGCCCGCGTGGTGGAGGAGTTTTCTGAACCTTCTCCTCCTCCTGAGAACTGGAACTAGATGGCTTATCCTTATGCGAAGCTTTCTGTCTGCAATCTCTAGCGTTATAACCTAGTTTTTTTCATCGAAAGCACTTGGCACGCTTCGAGATCTTCGCTTCGGTCGTTAGGGCATTCTGTTCCGTATCTTCTGCATCACCTCGTCTCTGTGCCTCCTGGAGTAGTTTAGTTTTCACCAGTTCACTTGAGAGAGAACCTTAGGCTACTATGCTCTAACGTCATAATGAGTGGGTCAAACTGCTTAGGGAGCCCACTGAGCATTATTATAGCAACGAACTCATCTTCCAGACAAGCATTTATGTCTTGCAGTTGTTGGGCTGTATCTAGAATTTTTGTAACATACGCCTCCAAATTCTCAAACTGCTCTAATTTTAAGGTACTTAAATAGCATTCTAAGGAGACCTAATCTTCTACACAGACCTTTGTCCTCGAACGAATTCTGTATATTCTTCCAGGCGTCAAACGCAGTATTGCAGTTCCTGACAACGGAGTAAACAGATGGCTGAACACTGAGGCAGATTCGTGCTAGCGCTTTTTCCTGTTTCTTCTGGTTCATTTTTCTTATCGCCCTCGTTGACACATTCAAACAAGTCTTCATGAATAAGCAACATCTTCATTTGAAATTTCCAGGTGGTGTAATTATTTACTCCGGAGAGTTTTTCAATTGCGATGGATTGGTTATTCATTTTCGCGATTTCGTAATTAATACTTGATAATGTAATTAATTACTCGTATATCATACGCTTTCTGCTTCCTCACGCTCTGCTACCATATTGGAGAATGGGATACGGTTGCAGGAAGAAAATACTTATTTGTAGTGCAACAAAAATATATTTTTAGACTAACGTTATTAAGGTTGCTAGGACGCCTCAAGCAGTAGACAAGATGTAGTTTATATTAAACTTATAGGTTTGCACCTCTAACAATAACGACGTGAACTTTAATGATAACTATTCGTATTGCAACGCTAGCTTTAGGTTTTTTGTAACAAGTACAAATACACATTGTAATGCTGGGCAAAGGCATTCTAGTATCTCACCCTAACATCTGTTACTCTCGATTTCTGAGGGGGAACAGCGCGTACGCAGTCTCCCCCACTATCAAAAATTTCGCACCCGAGTTATCCACATTAGGGATAATCGCAGGGGTCATCCTAACCGCAGTGCAATGGAGAGGCCTCGCCCTGGGGGAACCGCCTATTTGATCACGGTTTCCCCTGTGCCAGGTAAGTATGAATTCTCTACAGTACCGCGCGAGGGTCGTACAACGGCGGAGAATCTCAACACCGCGATTCAGAAACGTGACGTACATATACAGCGCCATCTAGTTGTCAAATTGTAACTAAGTCATGGGGACGCGTTTGACAAATACACACATCAACACGGTCTAGGGATATTTTTAAAAAAGCGAATTACTATCAATGTGTTAATTATTTATATGACATGTATATATTTAAAAGATACGTTATTTAATATTCTACCATTTTTTAATAATGGTTAAGGTATAGATTAAAATTTCAGGATTTTATGGAAAAAAAATGAAGCATAGACGGAAACCGTATATGAATGAACTTTTAATTTGTGAGTAAAAACTGAAAAAAATAGAAAAATCATTTAATTTGTGTTTATAAACTTGAAGTTAGTAGTCTGAGAAAGCGCCCATGATGTTCATAACACATCGGCAACGATTCGGCATGCTCAGAACAAGGTTGTCAATGTCTTGCTGCGGAATATTGTCCCATGTCCTTCTGAGGTGCGCAAAAAGTTGATCTTCTGTAGCCAGATTTTCAGGAACTTCCTTCAGAGCTCTTCTTTGCAGCATATCCCACGCATGCTCAATGGGATTTAGATCTGGCGATTGAGCAGGCCAGTCTAAGGCCCTAACATTATGTGTATGTAACCAAGCTGCTACCGTTCTCGCCGTGTGTGCCCGGGCATTGTCGTGCATGAGCAGGAAATCTTGCCCCATTTGTGTTCTGTGGGGCAAGATTACGGGCCCCAGCACCTGTTGGACGTATCGTTCTGCCGTCATATTGCCCCGCACCCAAACGAGATCCGTCCGTCCTCCAAGACGAATTCCTGCCCAAACCATAATTGTTCCTCCTTGGTATGGGTGAACTTCCTGAGGGTTCTGGAGACGGCTCCATCGTCCAGGAACTCGCCAAACACGCGTCCTTCGTGAATCTGGATGGAAGCCGAACCTGGATTCATCCGTGAACAGCACATTGGACCATTGGTCACGGCCCCAGTCCACGTGGTTCCGAACCCATTCTAATCGTCGTCCACGATTGCCTCTCCGTAAAGGTGGGACCCGGAGTGGTCTACGAGAGCGTAGATTGCTTTCATGCAGTCGCCTTCTTACAGTTTGGTCACTCACAAGCACTTGGTGTTCCACTCGCAGCCTTTGGACCAATTGAGTCGCCGTTGCATTTGGTTGTGCTCGCGCAGTAATTTGCAAAAATCGGTCTTGTCTGGGGGTAGTGATGCGACTTGGCCCCCGGTGCCTCTCCGCTACTTCACCTGTGGCACGATAGCGTGTCCACAATCTTGAAATTACATTTTGATGGGTCCCTATGGCCTCAGCAACATTACGCTGAACAGATCCAGCTTCCAGCATTCCCACAGCTCGTAACATCTCCGCCCTCGTCAAATGTCGGCGTTGCATGGCTACAATACCTCAATTTTAACTTTATCTTTCGTTTAAAAATGAAAAAAAACTGTAACTAAACGTAATTCGTATTGTTTTCTAAATTTCGCACAAATGAAAATTCCCTCTCCTATACATCAAGACATTTTTATGCCACCGAAACAAAAGAATTTTCAAAAATTTGAATTTGGAATTAGTCTGAGATAAATTACAAACAAATCGGTGTATAAAAGATTCCAATGCGGCCAGTACTTTTCGAGTTATTTAATTGAGTATGAAATATCCCTAGACCGTGTTGATGTGTGTAGTTCAAATAAAAAATTTACATCGAAAATCTCTTACTGCTATGAAATAAAAGTGCTTTCACTCTTGCTGACTGTACTAGAACTAGATTTGAGATAGTTCTGCCAAGGCGATCCTGTCAGTGAGGAGCTTACACCAATCATTTGTATGTACAACTGAAATAAAATTAAAAAGTTTAGGACATAATTAGCTATCATAGAATTAAAATATTTTAGAACACGCTAACAGAATATTACGGATTAATACATACATTGTACCGTTTACAGTTTCCGGGGTGGTTTTTACTATAATATTCTTGTTAAGCCTTAACACTACTTAAAAGTAAACCAAACTAAACGAATATTATACGACACTTAGAACGATATGTACTGCAAACAAAGATGTAGTTGTAATCAAAAGATTATTGTTTTAATTACAGACACGCTCTTATTCCACCAATAACATTGTAAATCATTAACCGGAACTAGATTATTATGTAACTGCGAATCCCTGTTTTTAGTACTATACAATACATACATATTAACATAATTATTGTTCAAGATACAATAATTATTGATGTTTTAGTTCAATAATATTTTTTTGTGAGCTACATTAATCAAATAATATAATTAAACATACGATTAGTAGAAGTGAATAATTAGTCGTAGAGATAACAAGACCCAAGTATTTCAAACTAGAAACGTTGTAACCTAATTTAACTATTCGATTCAGTAGTTCTGTTTGTCACCAATTTCTCTGCGTGTACGTGTCGACAATTTGATTGGTATTAAATAATTATAATATCTCGTTTCGTTGATAGAATTGCCAGCAACGATCCCAGACTTTCAGCACTGATGCAGCCGGTTTGCTGGAATAAAACGTTGAGTAGTTAAAATATGGATAGGTAGGCGAGCAGCTTATGGCTGATTGAGAATCATTGAATATCATAGACACAGCAACACAGATTATGGTCGAAGTTGAGATATTTTAATCAACGTACAACTTGACACGGACAGGCAAATTGTAAAAAACGCGGTTTCACCTTAAAGGCCCGGACTCCACCAAAACGGCAACGAACTGAGCGGTGCGAAGACGTGCATGATTCAACCAATCACAGGAGAGACGAGAGATGCGCAAAGTGGATTCCAATTAAAGTAATTAATTGATTTCCGCACGTATCCTCTCCGCTTCGCTCGTCCCCGCTTTGGTGGAGTCCAGGCATAAAACTATTAAAGGTAATAGATGTTTGTAACTCTTTGTTTGTTTTACCCTGTCTACTTATTCTCAAAAAACAGACTTAGATCTTATAATGTCAGCATAACATACGTAGATATACTCGTACAGTCGTACCAGATGATTTTAGCTTAGATCAAAGAACGCAAATGAATGTCCTTCACAATATGCAACATCGGAAGCCGGCCCACCATGGCTCACAGTGACCCAGCACATAGGGTGGACCTGGACGGTAGCAGCTCGCAAAAAATCCGTGCTCGCACCCGTCCTGGTTCGCCATTCCTATAAAAAACATTGTTTTTGTTGTGTTTACTTCTTAGATTTACATTTTTATTGCATTTTTTTCTTTTGAGGTTACTGCAATGAGTAATTTGACTTATTTTGACGTACAGTGGTGCTGCTGTTTTGACACGTTGTTAAGGCACATTTTACAGGGTAGTAAAGCAGGTCATACACGCTAGGGTGTACCTGACAGGTTTGCCTGTACATTTTAACTGTACAGGCAAACCGGAGCGTGTATGTCACACAACTGTGCAGGTTTCCACGCCTGTACAGGCATGTAAGAAAATATGAATTTTGATATTTTCAGTCAAAGTCAGTTGTCCGGTGATTGCTTTGCTACAGGGGAAGGGCATGCGGCGCTTTACTGTATAGGTAAGGTACCTACAATATGGCGTCTCGTAAGCGGAACTCGGTCATGCAGGAGTTTTTGAAATATATAAATCGGAGTATTGTATAATATACTTATAATATGTATAAATAATAATGATGTCATATTCAAATTTCAATTGTTTCAATAAGTTCACATGAGAGAACTGTTTTCTTTGCAATAACCATGCATTGCACCATTGTTCACGGTGTTTTCGTTTATATTTCCTTTTCTTTAATAAAACAAACAATAAACCTGTGTCAACCGCCATTGTGTCGAGATCAAGCGCCGCTGGCGGGGCCATGGTTTCAACTGAGTTTTTGTACAGGTTTACCGCTACGTGTATGGTCTCTACCCAGCTCAAGTTTACCTGTACGGTTGAACTGTACAGGCAAACTTGTCAGGTACACCCTAGCGTGTATGGCCTGCTTAAAGCACGAAGCCAGTGTTGGCTGCCAGTCGTGCCGTGTAGACGCATCGCGCCAGTCGTTGGCGGTTATCCGTAGATTGTTAAGGCTGATCCTCCAGGCACAGATAATATAATACTTCGTACTCCAGGGTAGCCCGCGAAATTCATATTTTCGTACAGAAATGACTATTTCATGAAAAAGTAATTCAATCGAGTTACATGAACTTGGAGGGTTGTATTGATGATTTTGATGATTATAATTCTATAACTACATACGTCTTACAGTCGCGAACAATATTATCGCGATCAATATTAATCCACATACAACCTAGCACTGGCCTGCAAATTGCAAAAAACTTAAGAAAATTTGAATTTCGCGGGCTACCCTGGAGCATCCACCTTAATCAAACATAATGGTTATATAAATGCGAATTCTGACAATGTGGCCAATTGATTTGTTGTAACTGTACCAATTACATACAGGGTGTGGCGTAAGTAGTAGTCCACCGTTCAGGATTCGATGAACCAGATAATTAACCATAACAATTAAAAAAATTAACCATTTATACCCAAGGGTTCCGAAAATATTTCCTTTTTGTCTTTTATTTACGAAATTTCTACCTTTTATCACAAATTTGTTTGTAGTTTCGACAAAAACCATTATTTTTCATTTTCATTTCTGTTAATTACTGCTAAATACTAGAGATATCATGATACATTATGATTTTTTATGTAAATTCAGCTCTTTTGAAGAAAAAGTTGGTTCTCTAATTTTAACCCTAATTTTTAACACACCATCAAACTCAAACTCAAACTCAAAGCATTTATTTCAATTAGACCATTGCGGCACTTTTGAATGTCAAAATTACAAATAAAAATCAAAGCTACAGTCCCAGTCACAAGGCATAATAACTTGAGAAAGTTCTGTAGTTGCCCATTCCCTAGCGTAGATCTCTATGGAGAAGAACGGACAAGAGACTCCATGGACACTCTTTTGAATCAAAATATTGTTACAAAATCTTGGTTACATCATTAATTTTGAAGTTATACATATATGTGAGAACGATGTAGAAAGACGTGCACAATAAGAGCGTCCAGAGTAGAAAAAGTTAACAATTTATCAACAAACGAATTAAAATGAACCCTGGCAGCCAAGAGATGACCAGTCCCAACTGACAGCGCCCGCTCACGAACATGACGCGCGCATCGGCGCCATTCAACTCAACCATATTGAAGGGAATTAAATGACCCGACACACCCGCCACCATCAGCGAGACATTTGAGTAAGCATGACATTCTCTCAGCCACCAAGGCATATTCAAGTCAATGAAAGATAACTAAATGTGGCTGAACAATACAAAGTACTCACACATGTGCTTTGCAATTATATAATACTAAGAACTGGAATCTACACAATGCAAGTAGGTATATTTTTACAATCTTCTGCCGCTTCCACAATACATCAACATGGGAATCAATTCTTCTTCTTCTTTGCGTGTCGATAGACTCAAATAATGCCCGACCAGTACAATCAATTAGTTTGCCCCTATGGTTGTGGAGCAGGACCAGCATTTAGCTAAGCATTTTTATCATCAATGTAATCCCCCAACTTATAATAGGTATGCTTGCCTACATAGTGTGCGTTTTATACAAGATTTAAATTTCGTCTCGTTCAGTTGAAGAATGTGGGGAGGTATTTTATTGTAACATTTCAAACAGTACCCCATGAAAGATGAATCTACTTTAGCAAGCCTGAAACCTGGCTAAACTAGTTGGTCCCTATTTCTAGTGTTATAGTGGTGTCTGTCACCTCTTCTACTGAATAAATGCCGATTTTTCCTAACGTACATGATGTTTTCATAGATGTATTGACAAGGTACTACTGTCATGATATTAATTTCCTTAAACAGTTCTCTTAGAGAATCGCGTCTACGTAATTCATAAATTACGAATCAAGTTCAAGAGCGATTTTTGTGAAAAAAAACTACTACATTGTCAGTGCCCATGCATTTAATAATGTATATGCCTACTAAATACCGATTTCAAAATGATATCATTATAACAGATCCAATAATGTAACAAAAAGATATTCAATTTAATTGAAGAAAAGAAGATTTTCATTAAACTACTTTTTTTTAATTAAAAATTTTTAATTGTTATAGTTAATTGACTGGTTCATCGAATCCTGAACGGTGGACCACTACTTACATAAGAAATTGTAGTACTGTTTTTTTTTTATAATTTAACAAATTAAAAATGTGATTAATAGATTGTATATAAATACCTATTGTTTACTTGCCTTTTAGCTAACAATTAGTCTTTCTTCGGGTTAAATAGGTTGCAGGTGTCAGTTACACCAATTCTTAATTAATCGATATTCTATTTTACTCAAAATTTAGTTAAATGTTTCTGGTGCCATCCTAGTATAATCATGAAACTTGGGTTCATCAAACTTTATATCTTGTAAAAATAATTGATAATACGATCCATATTAAATTAAAATTTATTATGATTAAGAATCCAAATTAAATAAATAGCATAAATAAATATTTCTTTCTTTTACTGTTGATACTAGAAACACCGACTGTCCTTTTTTTATTTTATTATGAACACTTTCGAGGAGAAAATCTCATCGTCTGACGAACTCGAAGACATCATGGTCACTATGAACAGATTTACCTGTTTCTTTATGCATAAACCCTGTACTTATAGGTACTGACCCGTACCGATAGGTACTGACCCGTACCGATAAGTCAGTACTGTAAAAATACATTCTCTATGCAAGCACCCTAATGAAATTGTATGCATTTCTGAGGAATTCAGAATGTGTGAGAGAGCCCTAAAACCAAAGTAGTAAAAAAACTGGCCGAAAAGAAAAAAATGTACGCCACAATTTAAAATTCGAATGCACTCCACATCGCCCTGTCACCATTCAAGCAGAAGAAATCTGGATGACCTGACGTGTTTCCCAGACAAGCATCATTTCTGTTACAAAATTTCCCCGGAATTTATTTTCTAGGCCAAAATTGATAATTTAGGAAGTTACCCACGATGCCAGTGTACTATGGTGGCTTTGTCGGCGGCCCGCACAGCGGCGGCTACTGCCTCTACTCGTGCGGCTGCAGCCCGACGACCGGGGGTTGCGGTCCGTGTGGACCACTGCCGGGACCATGTTGCGGATATTCTGGCTAGTCAGGTAATTTTGTTAAGCTCAATAAGCTATAAATGTCCAGTGTTGAGAACCATGGCAAGAGGCAAAAAAAATTACGGCGGTGTAAGCCGTTCTCTTGACTGGCATTCACTTTATTTCTAGAACAACAGGGCATTTTTTTTACCCAACGTAGGTAAATTCATACACAGTACAAGATAAATAGGTATTTCAATGTTTAGAGATCAACCCCAAGGCATCAAAAGGAATTTTCCTTCGTGGCATACCAATTGGATGGAATCTGTATCTTGTTAGGACTCGGACTAGCTACCTACGTATGAATTTACGCTGGGTAAAGATAAAATGCCCTGACAATGATGTGCCGTACCCGGTTTGCACTGGCCTTTACAATGACACCAGTTCCTTATGAGACCGAGTAAAAGGATTAGGTATTTAATTTAGAGTTAATGGTTTTAAATACTGTACTAAATAAATAAATTAGAGCCTCGACCAAAATGATGAACGACACTGGAAAAAGCGATTAACGAGAATATTTGTTTCTTTTGTATGTGCTTAAGTTTTGACTGGGTCATGAACGAATAGACAACGCATGCTTATAATATCAGCGAATATTCGCCCGTCAGGGTCGTCGTCACGCAGACTCTGCTCGTTGCTTGCCAACTCGCCGCACCGTGTGGCGCCTATGCACACGGTGCGTTGCGCCGGCGTCGCGGCACCGCTCCTGACGTTGTGAGTTGGCGAGCAACGAGCAGTCTGCGTGACGGCGACCCTGACGGGTGAATATTCGCTGGTATTATAAGCATGCGCTGTCTATTCGTTCATGACCCAGTCAAAACTTAAGCACATACAAAAGAAACAAATATTCTCGCTAATCGCTTTTTCCAGTGTTGTTCGTCATTTTGGTTGAGGCTCTCGTAAAAAACTGGCGAATTACTCACTCTTCGCCCTTTCCTCTTCGCCGACGATAGGACAGTGCCTAATACCGTCATCTTGTTGCAGATACCAGTAAACTGGCGGAGCGAGATCTGTATATTGAAGCAGAACGTGCAGTTTGTGACGGCGATGCTGATGTTCATGCTGCTAACGACAATTGGTCTACTGGGCTTCCTCACCGACTATAATGGCAATAGAAGTAATTCATACGTGGAAGTTATCGTTAAATAAAAGTTGTAAAAAGTGATTTGTTTTCTTTAACGGTTTTGTTGTCGTCACTAGTCATCAAGGAGTGCGTATAGTGAGTGTAGTGTGAGTAGAGGTGCAGAGGACTGAAGTGTGCGCGAGTGCTGCGGCTACTTGATCGTAGAGTGCCACCACTGGGGGAGGGAGAGGGAGGATTCTACCAATTCGTGACATCTGCCACCAGTGGTGACAGATCATCATCATCATCATCATCATCAGCCTATTAATGTTCCCACTGCTGGGACACAGGCCTCTCTATGAGAGGGACAGATACTAGGAGCAAATGCGACTGAATCCGACGCAACGACCACCACTGATGGTAAATGAGAAAAATAGTGGCAGCTGCCACCACCGGTGACAGTCCGAGCGGTGGGACCAGATCGGAATGAACCAGTGAATTAAATTGGACTTAGATATGGGTGTAATTTTTTTAATCCTTTATGGGCAGCATGGGCACCGGCCCGGAGGCCCGGCACTTTGGGGACAAGTCAAAGAGTGTTATTTAACATGCGACCGAAGCGAGCGCTCGTCATAAAACCTCCGTGGTCCCTTCTAGGGAATACGAGTCTAGCGTAGACCCACCTTTACGTTCGTTGATATTTAAATAAAAAATAAATTCGTTTACGTCTACATTTGTCTTTTGACATCATATTCTAGATTTGACAGATTCTATGTTTGACAGATTCTACAATCGACAGATTCTATGTTTGACCGATTCTACAATCTACAGATTCTATGGTTGACAGATTTTGAATAAGTTGTTAATTAACAGGCAACAATCATTTTTATCACATTTATTGAGTATTATTTTGTAACATAGTTAAATAAATATTTATAAGAAAAAAAAATAAAAGTTATAGGTAGGTACCTAGATACTTATTTTTAATTAAAAAAAAAAGAGAAAAAGTATATACTTTGGCAAACTTCTCTGACTATATAACTTAAAGTACTTTTTCCGATTCTGAATCCGTATCGTAGATCAGCGAAATTATGTCCTGTTGCTAAATACCTGGAAAAAAAAATGGAATAATAAATAATTATTATAAGTACACATACTACGACAATATGAAATTTTTGTCAAAAATTGCCCAACATAGAAATACTGAGTCAAATATGGTACCACCCTGCAACACTGAAAGCGATGACAGCCATGATACATCAATGATCAAGAAGAAGAAGAAAGACCAAGTGCAAGATAAAAATTTGAGTGCAGTAGATATAAAAATGATGCAATTTCAATACTAAAAAATTTTAAACAAAGAAATCTAAACAGCAACACGTCAGAATCACAAAATATACAATTGCAACAGCCCATCCAACCTCAGCCGACCTATGATACTGAAGCTTATGGATATTCTACTGCAGCTGTACCTTCTAATGTGAGGAGCCAAGAAGCTTATGGATATTCCACTGCACCTGGACCCTCTAATGTGAGAAGCCAATCTAGGCTTACTAATTATAGTTCCGAACTAGAATTTGACACTTACACTAGAATTGAACAAAGTCAACCCAGTGTGCAATCCAGTATGAGTGACGACCTTGACTTTGCGACACTGAATTAATTTTATTATTTTGCTACTGTAATATCTACCGCTGTAATTTAAGATAATTATCGTTTTTGATTAATGTAATTATCTTACATTTAAAATTAATAAAGGATTACATCAAAAATATGTTTCAAGTGTATGGTCACGTTCAAAATTGGAGCCAAATATAATAAATTATTACTTTAGTTTGAAATAATTTATTTAAAAAGGACATGCGATTTTTCTATTTTTGTGCTCGTTTGTAAATAAACTATAAACCTTTCGGAAACACCAAAATATTTTCAACCATACGCGCATGCTACAATCTTGAGCGAGACCGTGACTACTTACCTCAAAGTTACAACCAGCCTTTCGGCAGAAGAAATACTATCTCGCATAGCTGTGTGCTGATGCTTCAGTTTAATGTTTAAAACGGACAGTAATTTATCAAATGTCCTTTTAGTCATTCGAAGATAGTTATGAAATTCATCATCATAATTGCGTAATTCCGCATAAAGGATATGAAATTCGCCATGCTTCTCTCTGCGTGTTAATATAGGGTGAATCCAGTATTTTCTTGTAGTATTAATTTTTTTACTGTCTTTTTCTTTCTTCCATTGTTTATACGGTTTGGGCGCAGAACGTCAGAAACGCAAAATGACAGATTAGCGAATTGTCAGAAACGCATAATGCCAGGTGTCGCAAAATGACAAGATCTGATAATGATAGATTCGCGTAATGACAGATTCGCAAAATGACAGATTCGCGTAGTGACAGATTCGCAGAATGACAGATTTGCGTAATGACAGATTCGCAGAATGAGATCAATCTCGGATTAAATAAAAATCATCAAATAATGAATATTAACAAAATTCTTTATTATAAGTATGGTTTAAATCATCATTTTTCAAATAATCAAATCAACAATAACAGATGGTAAGGGACTTACCTCTCCCTTTAAAAAAATCATAATCGTCCATACATTGACTTAACCTTGCAAAAATAGTTTTTTTAATAAATTGTTTTGGAGTAATTTTATCTTGTTTTAATATTTCAGTGTACTTTCTGAGTTTTTTATTAAAAGCAATGTCAGAATTACGTCGATTTTTTTTTGCAGAATAAAAGTAACTATTTCTTATTTAGTATTTCTTACTTATAATGCTTACATTCTTTTATTAATTTTTGTACAAAATGACATACTTGGGGCTTCTTAGGAAATTTGACGCCAAGGCGATGGTGCCAGCCCTCCAATGTATTTGTTGTTCTGTGCATATTTTCAGAACAGCTCAATAAGTCTGGTGAAAATTTCTTTAACCACTGACCTTCGAAATATAGTATATATACACTACAATATCGATAAAATACTTTAGCCGTAGTAACAAAAACAAATACGATTCCTGCTACGTTGATGTCGGTCGCGTACGTCAGCGAGAAATACAGTAGCAACGTACGCGCCGTGCACGCGCACGTCAGCGTCGCAGTATGGTGCTATATAGAACGCAATGTATACTCGTACGCGCGACCGACGTCAGCGTATGAGGAATTCCAGCCTAAGCCTTTAAAACTTTTGTCCCAAAACTGCTGAGCAATATGCACTTTTTAATTTTTGTTTTTATTTGGTTGTTTCGTTTCTGACGTTTTTCGCATCTGACATATTGCGAACCTGTCATTTTGCTAATCTGTCTTTTTGTGAACCTGCCATTTTACTAATCTGTCTTTTTGTGAACCTGTCATTTTGCTAATCTGTCTTTTTGCGATTCTGACCATTTGAGACAAAATACTAACATCTGACAATTCGCTAATCTGTCATTTTGCGTTTCTGACGTTCTGCGCCCAAACCGTTTATACATATAGAATGTAATTAGAACTTTGTTAACCTAGTCAAATCCATTTTGGTTTAAACGTGCACACGTTGTGACACCTGGAAGCCACTATGCCTAGTGAACGAAGTAGTCCAGTCACTAGCGGTTTAAGTGGGCGCGAGGCGCGTGCGAGGCGGATGCAGCGCGTGTGCGGGTTTAAGGCGGGCACAACGCGTGCACGGGTGCTGTGCGTGATCGGCGCGTGTCATCTGAATACGCCCTAACTGTTCAATATAATTTTGCGACCGACATTAGTTACACAATTTTTGTTGTAAGTCAAGATGAGTTGAAAATCAGTGACGACTGTCTTTTGAACCTTCCACAAACAGCAGATGACGTTTCTTTAACAAATCCTGTCAATATAAGAGACGAATTACGAGGCGGTGTAGAGGCGAGTGAGGGCGGTGTAGAGGCGAGTGAGGGCGGTGTAGAGGCGAGTGAGGGCGGTGTAGAGGCGAGTGAGGGCGGTGTAGAGGCGAGTGAGGGCGGTGTAGAGGCGAGTGAGGGCGGTGTAGAGGCGAGTGAGGGCGGTGTAGAGGCGAGTGAGGGCGGTGTAGAGGCGAGTGAGGGCGGTGTAGAGGCGAGTGAGGGCGGTGTAGAGGCGAGTGAGGGCGGTGTAGAGGCGAGTGAGGGCGGTGTAGAGGCGAGTGTGTGTATGTCAGAATAGACAGAACTAGGCACAAGAAAAATCAAGCAATTGTGACCTGAACGTATATTTATACAAAATCCGAACATCAACACTGTATATGACTGCGGACGGCATAACCGCGATATCTTCGTTAGAGGCCCACACGTACGCTGTGGTCAACCGGTGGATATCGCTTGAAGTCCGTTTGATCCGGTCGGCAGGCACCGCGGTAGAGTCCTGTTGCAGCGTAGGGCCCTCCCGAGCTCTGAGAGGGCCATACTTTGCGCTCTGCGGAGCAAGGCTCGACACCCGCTCGACGTCGTACTCGCGGCCACAGGCAGCACGAGGAGCTTGAGCTCAGAACGGAGCATCAGCGCTAAGCATATGCCACGCTGCTTCATCACGACCGGACGCAGCGCAGCGGGGCCTCGGCCCGCTGGCTTCAGCAGCAGCCGCCGTAGCAGCAACCGCCGCAACACGGGGAACAACACGACGAGTAGCAGCAACCACCACACGGGCTGCAGCAAGGGGAACAACAACCTCCGCAAGGGTAGCAAGGCATCTTGACGTAGTAGATTACTGCTTAACGAAACGCAACCGTCGCAAACAATTTAACTGTAGAGAAAGCGAGCTTGTGACGTTTTCACTTTTTTTTGTAGATTTTTTTTATAGTTTTTAATACTGTATGTTGAAGAGTTGAATAATGATTGCTAAGTGACTTTACAATGAAGTTGCAGGGCTTTTATACGCCAAGGTTTTTTTTTTATTTGATTGTCAAATACTAAATAAGCATATTTCAAATAATGTTTTTCTTCTGCTAGAGTTTTCTTTGTTACCAGTCTTTTACAATTTTGCATGCAAAAGAGTTTCTACTTGACATTAAATAAAATAGGCCGAATATCTAAAATTAAGTACCCATGTTTTGTATCAGAAACTAAACAAGCCATAAATAAACGACCGGGCACTATATTAATGAATTTTTTTAAATTATCAAAGGATAACTACCTAGGTAAATAATGTACCTAGTCAAAATCTACTGCCTACAAAGTACTATTCCCAGTAAAATTCCAAATCCATCCAAACATTCTGCATCATTAGTTCATAACTCGTATATTAAGACGGTAATCAAAATAACATATTATAATTTTATAGCGAAAAGAAGGATTTCGTAGAACGCACCCGACATAGCCGACATCAACTTTGAAACTGATAACACAAACAATTTCAGTTCTCAGTACAACAATAATTGTTAGCATTTCGTATTAACTGCCGTATTTCGTGGTAAGTAAAACAACACACGCACGGCCGCCGGCCGGTCACCTATTTAGCAGTAAAAGTTTATTAATATAACATACTAACCGTCCTGCCTACCGCCCATCTTATAGGATGAGCGGCAGTGCTGAAGCTTCATAGTGCTTTTAGCGTGCGAATGAGACGTCGCGTCGGCGTCGTCAGGAGCGCACTGTTGGTAAACATATTTGTGTCTGTGTTAATGATCTTTTTTACCCGCGAAGCTAAAAGGAAGGGTCATGATTTTATCAGTCTATGTATGTATGTGTTTGTATTTACGTATGTTTCTCCGTAGCGCCTAAACCATTTATCCGATTTTGATGAATAAGGTGTCAATCGATTCGCTATTAGGCCGGGGTAACTTCTGCCGGGGTTGCGGGACTATTCGAAAGAGATACCGTGGCCCCGGAACACAAAGGGCGATGAAGGAACATGGATGGGTTTTAGTCAGTAAAAGTCTGACACTCCCTTCTGCTCCGCCCAGAGCGGGAGAAGAAAAAAAGGCCGGGGTAACTTAGGCTACATTTTAACCGACTGGAAATAGGAGGAGCCGACTTTACCTAAACCCTGAATTTAATTAGAGCGTGATTTTTCAGTAGTTGGGTTTTTTAGTGGTGGTACCCACATAAATTCTCGTGTTCGTGTGGTTAGTGCCTGGTGTCAGAGTTTTTATACCGCCCATAGGCCTCTGACTTGGCTTTACATACCATCGAGAAATATCTCTCTGGCATGCTGGTTTAGTTTCCTCACGATATTTTCCTTCACCGAATCAAGTGATAATTATACTCATAATACGCACATGAATCGGAAAAATCAGAGGTTTATCTTGGGTTCGAACTCGAGACCTGTGGACTTGATAATCCGACGGTCACACCACTAGGCAATCCCTGCTAATGGTTGAAATAACAATATGGTGCCGTTAGTTCCCATTAAGGCCACGTGCTAAAGAGAGCCATGCAGCACTATATTCAGATAGATCAAATTTTCGAATCCTAAACATAAATGTAAAAAACGCAAACTTGTCCATGCCGAAGGAAACGTTCTATCATACGTATAGCGACATCTATTCGTCCGATTCGACGAGCGTAAATGTGCGAGGTTTTATTGGATTTCATACAAGTAATGGAGAAGGCTGGTCAAGCTGATTGTAGATGGCGCGTCCATAGCTTAGACCCAATCTGACCAATGAGGTCAAACTATTTTGAAATATAAAATGACATTGACAGATTTTCAACCAATGACGATGTTTGGTTCAAGTTATGCTAGCGCCAATTGTACAGTTGCCTTCCCCATTCTAAAATTCGATTATTTCGGGTTCTTTGCTCCCTCTGATTAAGTGTGCGTTTACCTAAAACATCATCGTTTATGAGGTTATTCACGCTACAATCGCAGATTACTTATTGTGTGATATAGCTGGGTTATTTGGATCTAGTAAATAGTAAATACGAGCGGGTTTGTTAGCAATGTGCCCGGAAATCATGGATTACGAAATCCTTACCAATCTACTGCTATTTTGGAGCTCGAATATTTCACATCAAACAGCAAATATGTTATGATGTAATGTACCTACATCAAGCGCAAAACAATCATGCACCGCTGTAATTTACTAGGTAAGATTTAAATCGTATTCCTAAATATTCAGCAGAAAATACCGTCGAAAAGACCAACAGCGCCATCTACCTCCAGTTTTCTAACGAAAACTCACGATACTCGGACCAAACAACTACGAATACAAGACGACACGTGTAGTCTATACTTGTAGAGATATATCCAATTAAATTAACAAGTATTGGTTTCTAAACGTTATAAACCTAATATAACGGTACAGAGCCCTACAGGGGCAACAGGACTTCAGAGAAACTCGCTTACCTAGAAGACTCCCAGAGCCAACGCTAAAATTGAAATTAATTACTTATCTCTTCTCAGAATGTTGATTGTATAGAAAATACTAAGAAGAACTGAGCAGGCCAACTTAAAATAATACTGTGTTAGTACATAGAAATTATGTACATAAAATCGTGTTATCTGAGGTTTTGCGAACAAGCTTTCACTTTGCTCCCGGCTAAGGTTTTTAGTTTCCATTATTTCTTAGATTTTTTCCCTTATATAGGCTTGCGTTTGACAGCAACTCGCCTGATGTGAAGCGATGATGCGGCCTTGGGTGGAACACGCTTGCCTAGAAGAAACTGATTTGAACTCGAACTTTGAACAGATCGGGAAACAGAGAAGCCGGCAGTGAATTCCACAGACTTGGCGGTTCGCACAATAAATATAGAAGCATAGCGCTTTGTTCGGGTTCGTGGAACTTCAACCATACACGTGTCGCTTTGCCGTATCTCTGCTCGTCCGAAGATAGCATGGGGATGGTGCTGGGGAAGTTTTGTTAATCAGGGATCTGCTAAATACCTAATCTACGTACATGTTGACCTAGCTACCTAGGTTAGGTAGTCACTTGATCTTTTACAAGCGCTTCAAACAGTATCCGCCGCAGTGTGCCTGCGTCATGCCACTGCTGGGCAAAGGCCTCTTCCCATCACTTCCAGTTGTTTCGATCGAGGGCTAATGTGGACCACTGGGCGATGATTTTGTCCAGCTCGTCCAGCAAAAAAACCCGTAAAAGACCTCGGAAGACCTCGTAAAAGCTTACGAGGTCTTCCGCGACGTCTTCTGCCTATGTCAGGCCGTCAGTGCTCCAGAAAATTGCTAATTTGGCAAACAGCTCATTGGGCATGCGGAAGATCATAATTATTATGTATTATATCTTCAAATGATATCTTCCAGGCAAACTGATGGGATAAGTGTTATTATAAAATGACTATACTAGCTTTTGCGTACGGTTTCACCGGCATCAAGGTGCGAACAAATTATCCCACGGAAACGTACTGCCGGGAAAGTATCTTATTCATAATTCCTCACCAAGGTGTGACATTTTGTTTCATATTTCATCGGCATCCGTTCAGCGATCTGGTACCGCACAGACGAAGTTCTTTCGAATTTAGAATAGTAAAACACGGACGGGTACGTATTACAAAAAGGAATGTGCGTGCTTGGGTTCTATAAGGTCTAACAAAATAAACACAAGATGTCCCGTGTGGTCTCTCGGACCATGAAACTGAACAGCTTTTGTTTTGACTGGTGTGTCTGAGACACCACGGGAGAGGTATTGCGTTTATTATGTTATACACCCTATCTATCGATCCGTCGTAAATCGAGGCAAATCGGGCTATCCGTGCTTCGGGACAATGCCAATGGGCCGCCATGTGTTCTCTGCTGCTGCCCATCAACCTACTAGTCGACCGACGATACCCAAAACTTAGTGACTAGGTACCTGGCTACTACTAAGGTAGGTACTGCCTGGTAAGTAGTACTCATCTATTCCCATACTAAATCCACTCCAAATTCAGGCTTAACGTGAATTTCAAAAAAATGCTTAGTATTCTTAGTAATTATACGGTGCTTTTTGAAATGAAAACTTCTTTAAGCGCGTTGAGCACTTTTTGGGTGAACAAAAATCATGGAACTCGCGTGACCGTCACGTAAGCTTTTCGTAGCACTCTTAGCCGACCCGCTACGGTGTAGCACCACTTGGGCGTACGCGGGGCACAACCCGTAGTGCAGTGTTACGATTGGGGCGGAGCCTGAAGAGGGAGGGGTGAAGGGGGGAGAGGGAGAAGTGTTTATGATCAAGGATTTAAAGGACGCACACTTATCCGCGCCGAAGGAAGCGAAACAGCCGAAAGAATCGAATTTTAGAATTACTTGTATGAATTCCTATGTAAATTCGTACACATAAGTCGCGTCGAATCGGATCGATCGGCGCGGTCGATTCTTTCGGCGCGGACAAGACAAGTGTGCGTTCACTTTAAATTTATTGGTCATTCTTTACATCGTGAAAAAATCAGGTATGTAATCTCTTTGCTTTACACAAAGAGATTTAAGTCTGGCACAAAACAAAACACATTCAAATTATAAAAACAAACATGACTATAAAATAAGGTTACCAGCGTAATAAAAATCTTTAAAATCCATTTTTAAACTTCTTTTCGTTTTATTTTTCACTTATATCGGCAGTCCCCAAAGACTGTCCCGCATGTTTTTACTCGATATTTCTTTTATTCTACTTTCCATATTGTCTGTTTTGCGGGATTGGATGTACATCAGCAAGTTATTTACACTTTATAAGTACTATAATAATTATGTATTATAATATAGAGTGGCTCTGAAACGAATAATTAATCCAATTCTAAAAATTAATCAATCAATCTTACACTGACATTAAGCCACATTATATTTATATCATATTAGCCAAGCTCCCAATTTTTGCGGACGCAGTCGCGGACTCGCGGGCGAAGTGCTAGTTAAAATTAAAACACAGAATGAGAAAAAACCGTGTTGTAGCTTTGTATCTCTATATAAAGCTACAACATGTATTTTTCTCATTCATGCGGGTGCTCTCACCCGCATATCCACAACAAAGCCCAATTATTTATGTGAACCCAATACCCATCAGTATTCCGGGCAGCATCCCCCTCTCCTCCAATTCGCCGAACGGTGCTCGCAGCTGTCGCGTGTAGCCCAGGGAGGCCAGCTGCTTCAATGCCAACTAATATCAGGGGTCGACATCAAATTAATACCCATAGAAAACTCCCGACAGTTCAATACATCCCTCTTCATGCATTGATTGAGAAACATGCTTTGCATGACCGATTTTTACGCTACAAACGTTCACAATGACTATTAAATTGCTGTTCAATATATTTGGACTCGTTGCCGATGGCCCGATAGCATAATCTGAGATTCGGCTGCAATAATCAATAATGTTATTCGCACACGATGTTGAACATAAATCGTTTGAAAATTATGTTCGGCTAATTTCGATTACGAAACGACTATTCGCAGAATTTGGAAGTAACTTATGTTAACAAGATTCTTCAGCTTTACCTAGCTAATCGTTTATTTAATTTGTTTTGATTGGATTAGTAACTCAGTGGGGATTGAGATTGAAATGAGGTCCCTTATCATTTCTTTCTATTTAAAATTAAATGAAGCTACACTATCCCCGGTTGACTTATGCTACTTTTTATCCCTCGTATCCCTGTATTCTCACGGGAACGGGAATTACGCTACGCGGGTCTTTCTTTATCGTGTGGTTAGTGCCTAAACTGGTGTCAGAGTTTTTATGCCGCCCATGGGCGGACTTGGCTTAACATGCCGCCGACAAGAAATATCTCTCAGGCATAGGTACTGATTATGGCAGTGATAACCTAGTGGTGTGACTGTCGGACTGCTAAGTCATAGGTCTCGAGTTCGAACCCAAGGCACACACCTGTGATTTTTCGGATTCATGTGCGTATTGTATTATTATCACTTGCTTCGGTGAAGATAAACAACGCGACTGACTGACTGCGTGACGTCGGCTAGATAATTTATATTTCTGTGGAAATGTGGTTATACTTAATTTGACCTTCAACGATGTCATCTCGTCTGGACGCAGGCTGCGACCGAACCGCGACTCGCGCGGTTTCAGGATCGCGTAGGAATCGCATAATATATAAGTAATATTCAGAATAACAGACGTAACCGCGCGGTTATAATAGTCAAGCCACGCGGTTTCCGCCACTCCACGGCTAGAAGCGGTATGTTACTATAGATAGCGCCTCCCCGCGGCGTTCAGTTGCGTTGAAGTGGTGAAAACACCTGCAATATGGGATCTTTATTCTCAAAAAGTAAAAAAAAGTCCCTCAAACTTTCTTAATTTGGGATATAATGTTCCGAATTCGCCATGTACAAGTCGAACGCAACCAATACTGCCTTTTTTATGAGCAACCACAGTAAATATAGTATTTCTTCGTCAACTTCCATTTCCAAACTGTTATCTGACACTGACACTATCCGCAAACGCCACTATCGCCGCGCTGCTGTTTGATTATTTTTAGATGGAAAGTTCGAAGATAAAATAGACTATGTTTCGTTTAATGTATAAACAACAAACACAAATATTCGCGTATGAGAATCTAATTCAGTAGGTACCTACCTACTATGATTTTATATTGCCTACCTACCTATACATTCGCATTTAGAATCTATTCTATGAAACCTCTCCGTCAAGGGTAAGCACTAGACATGTTTTTCCCAATATTTCAGAGAAAATATTCGCGCCGAACGAGTTTTATAACAAGAATTGCAAAAAAATAAACTAGGTATTTAAATTGACGAGTTCTGAGAATCGAAATTGGGAGGACACAATAAAACTGTAGCTGAGAATTAATGATATTATTAATCATTACAAAAGATGTTTCAATTTCTTAGTGGGTTTGTCGTTGGCCGGGTTTCAAATAAGCGTGTTGACGAAACATTTGTGTCATCGGGCGATGATTTAAGACACACGACGATTGTTGTTCGTTCCTGGCGATGACAAAGGCTCCATTTTGGTGCTGTACCACTTTCGGATAATTCATTGTTGGATCAGCTTTATTCTTTGATTAAAAAGTACGTGAGCTAAATCGGAACTGGGTCTAACTTGTTCGTGACATCTTCATCAAGGATTGCGTGTGTTTCTGGCTTTCAATAGAGTTCCAATACTTCGAATATAGGCTTGTTAAAATGGTCGAAATGAAAACCACGTTGTTATCCCTGTGTGGTCAGAAACTTTAAAAATAACTCGGTTTCAGGAATAGGCTAGTTTGCACCATTAATACATTGTAAATCTATTTAGTCCGTCAGTTAGAGTATTGGAAAATAATGGAAACGAATTTTTTGTTTTTGTAAATTAATGAAAATTGACAAAGATAAAACGCATCAAAACTCGAGAGGGGGGCCTCGTGACGTCACAACGCACTAAAAATTATAGCACGACGCCGCCGTGACGTATTGAGAATTTTAAAAGCGTCGTATCTTCGTCAATTTTGGTTTACGTAACAAAAGAAAAAATACGTGTCAAATATTTTTTGATACCTAATCTAACTGACGGACTAATTATATTTTTTCAAGCCTATTCATGAACGCCCAATATAAATAAGTTCCTACCTACCTACCTAATAATGAATGTCAGGTAGTAGGTAAATGAGTGATTAGGAGACTGGAGACCCATAGGTACCTATGCCTTTCATTCATCAGCCTATTAATGTTCCCACTGCAGGGACACAGGCCTCCTCTCCATGAGGGAATGGGCTATAATCCACCACGCGGGCCCAGTGCGGGTTGGTAGATGTCACATGTCTTCGAATCTTTTCGTTCTAGAACATGCCGGTTTCCTCACGATGTTTTCCTTCACCGTTTTGAGTTTGAGTTTTCGCCTGCCTGGGTTCGAACACTTCGAACCCACGACTTACTGTTCGTAAGTCGGGGCCGCCACCATTGGGCCACCGCTGCTCTCCTGATGTGTTAAGCTAAATTAGGATTAAATGCTCTCTTTGTTCAGTCTTCAAATATGGATGCGTAGGTATTACGTGTGTAAATTACTTATACCTAAGTATGTATTCATGACTCGCATAATTATGAAGTCTACGTTTATATAGCATTCCATGGATAGTTACTGTTCCAATCCAACCTACACCTTGAGAGGGGAGCAAATAGAGATGAAAACCAGTGCTGACTACTGCTGGTCGCGCTCTGCAATAGCTTAAGGGGAAGCGCCAGAGTGGTTCGCGAAATTCAAATTATCTCACGTTTTATGCAAAAATGATTAGTGGCGCTGCCAACTTAAGGGTAAGTAATACCTAGCATAATGCAGATGCTTTTACCGCTAAGACCGTCATCTCGATCTCTTTTAGCACACGTTTACATCATATGGATTCGTTAGATAGATTGTTCAATTAATATCATAAAAATGAAATACAACTCTCATAGGTACCTAAGTAGGTAAGTACTTAATGCGAATAGGCCACACACGCGGCCAGAAAACTACCTACCTATATTGTTCTTTGTAATAATATTTTCAATAAGTAGATGCCGTAGAATCCACAAGTATTGCTAGTTATACGTGGCATAGAACCAAGGTACGTCTGCGCTGCCATGTTCTCGAAACATTAGTACGAATACCATTCCTAAAAACAATTTTTCGGGGTACCAACTAATGTTGCGGCCGGCTATACCTACGCTAAGTACTATTTATTATAAGATTACTGTTACCTGGAATATTCTTTTGATGAATAGTACGTACATATACAGGGTGTAAAAGACCTCATCACGAAGCCGTCAACCAAGCATTCTGTACATCAAACTAAGTAACTTTACGCAAAAATTATTGCTGGGAAACGACTTTTTTTTGGGGGTGAAAAAGCATAGTCAAAGCATAGTGCTGATGGATGGATTGAATAGTACGGGGGTCGTGAAGGTATTTAAAATAAAAATCTTACATTAAAAACTTGTTTTTAAAAAAAAACTAGTCAAAAAGTTGGAACTTTGGCCCCCAATATCTCCGTAACCAGAAGGTATGGTAAAACAGAAAAATGATTTTTCTCTCTAATTAAACGAGAAAGAGACGGACGTAATTCAGAACTGTCAAATTTAGTTGGAACTAATATTTCCATACAAATGAAGGGTGCACATAAAAACATGTCGATTAAAAACACGGTAAATTAATTGATTGTTTGGGTCGGGCATTATTTGAGTCCATCGACACGTAAAGAAGAAGATGAAGAATTGATTCCCATGTTAATGTTTTGTGGAAGCTGCAGAAGATTGTAAAAATATACTTGCATTATATAGATTCCAGTTCATAATATTATATAATTGCATAGCACATGTGTGAGTACTTTGTACTGTTCAGCCACCATTTACATTTATTTATATTTCATTGACTTGAATATGCCTTGGTGGCTGAGAGAATGTCATGCTCACTTAAATGTCTCGCTGATGGTGGCGGGTGTGTCGGGTCATTTAGTTCCCTTCAATATGGTTGAGTTGAATGGCGCCGGTACATGCGTCATGTTCGTGAACGGGCGCTGTCAGTTGGGACTGGTCATCTCTTAGCTGCCAAGGTTCATTTTAATTACTTTATTCGTAAACTGTTGATCTAATCTTTTACTCTGGACGCTCTTAGTGTACACGTCTTTCTACATCGTTCTCACATATATGTATAATCTCAAAATTAAAGATGTAACCAAGATTTTGTAACAATATTTTGTTTTTAAAAGAGTGTCCATGGAGTTTCTTGCCCGTTCTTCTCCATAGAGATCTACGCTAGGGAATGGGCAACTACAGTACTTTCTCAAGTTATTATGCCTTGTGACTGGGACTGTAGCTTTGATTTTCTTTTTTGTATTTTTGACATTCAAAAGTGCCGTAATGGTCTAATTGAAATAAATGCTTTGAGTTTGAGTTTGAGTTTGTAAAGCGCAAGGCATAAACTAGTTTGACATCCCTTACTTAGTTCATAGCTATATAGCCGTACTTTTCTCGCACTGCCTTTTAGCAAAAGATAGCAATAGCAATATAAAATTAAGTTTAGTTTGTGCACAACAAAATCGACACCATTTTTTCACGGATTTTGGTCCAACCAAAGGTCCATTCGTTGTTCGGTTCGGAATCATTCTGATACATGCAGTATTAGTCACCAAGTTTAAATCACGGATGGTTACGCGATCGAACTTTTTCCCTGTACATGTTATTTTGTTACGGTCCGTAACTCCGTACTAACGGATTCTTCGTAAAGCGCCTGAAATTTTACAGCGAGCCATAACGCTCGCTTACTCTCGCACTAAAAGTTTGCTATCATTAAACTATCAGGCGCTAACCCAACAAAAAAGTACTTTCTTAAACCGTTTTTTGATTATATTATTTTTGTAACACTTCGATTAATGGTCCATGGGCGCCGGCATCGGCAGCAGGGTGCAAGGGGGTGCACTTGCACCCCCCTAACGGAAAACAAATTAAATAGAAAAAAACAATGCATACGAGCCAGAAAGTAAAAATTTTCCTTACGTACCCTATTTTGCAGACATCTCCTTTTCGTTCATATATTATGCTTTTCTCTATAAATAGGCAGAATTAGGCGTATTTCTATAATAAAGGACAACAAAAAGAAAACCTATCAAATTGGAGATGGATGCTAAAATCAAGCTCGCTACGCTCGATTTTCGAATCCTAATTTTTTCGATTGATGGGCTTTTCTAGATAGATCGGCCAAGTTACTCCTTGAATCTAACATATCCGAGTCGGAGTGTAAACAATTTCAAACTGTTTTCATGGAATTATAGGTGTACCTCCCTGGAAAAAAATCTACCGGCGCCCATGTTCATGTCATCAGTTCGTGTTGTTCACCCTGTGCGCATTTGACGTAACCGGTGGCATTCATTCACAGGACTGTTGAAGTTGAAGTTGACACTATCGATTGTGGAAACTAGCGCGCTCTCCGGTACTAAATTGCTCTGTTGCAGAAACAAGGCAAATAAAAAAAACTAGTTTAATTCGTTTTCCAGGAAGGTGCGAACCGTTTTTATCGTTCACTGGGGAATTTTAATTTAAAAGTTAGCGTCCCGTTCTATGTTTAAAGGAAAAAAAAGTATTTTTTGTTTAGCTTTTTTCCAGGTATGAAGTAGGACACACGGTTCTAATAAAGGCTTCCGAATCATCTAGGTACTTTCGTATAAACTTGCCTGTACTTTTCTACTGGTCATTTTTCAAGCTTTATAACCGCGGCGGCGTCGCGGTCGCTCGCGTTACGGTCAAAAATTGTTTCACGGGAACTTTCGAAATATAGCTTAAAACATTCGAGATTAATGTTCAGAATTGACTCACTAGTTCCGAAGATTACGCCCTCTATCCAAACTTACAAACTGTACCTCTTTATATTATTTATTAGTACTTATAGATGGGTACATAGGTACTTACTTTTTAATAATAATAACAAACAACATTAATGCTATCGCTTTTCACTTTAATTATACAGGATGCGGTCGTTTTACGGAATTTACGCAACACAGTGATTGTGGTTTCACTGGAAGGACCGCTAACAGTTTCCCCTCATGTTGTCGTTTCGACGAAATATACCTAAGTACTTACTATGAGCAATACGATTCACTTAGGACCGCGATCATTAGTTTGATGTTGGAACTTTCCGCCGTTTTTATATTAAACTAGCTGTACCCGTCATGCGTTGCACAATGCACTTTTTCTACCTACCCTACCCAGGGTGGGTAAGAACTTCTGACAACAACAAACATAATAAAAAAAAAAAATTAGCGAAATCAGTCCAGCCGTTCACGCGTGATGTTGTGACCAATGGAAATAGGGATTAATTTTTATATTTATAGATACATATATCTATGTACCTACCTAATAAAGGTACTTAAAAGATTTCAGTAGCTAATTGGCTTGAATACACAGGTTGAATATTAATGATGAAAGAATAATTTGATGCTACAAATTCTCACAAAGCCATAACTCCAAAAAGGAAGTGATGTGATATTAGGTACTTGCAATAAACGTAGCGTGAGCTTTAAGGTTCCGTCGTTCGACTAGTCAGTCCACACTTATCCCGGGCAGCGAGTGCACGTACCCTTAAAGAATCCATATAGGTACATACTGATAATTTAGTGGTTTTATTCTATTCCCTAACTAGTGTTTCTAGTGAACACCATAATTGAGTCAATCGGTCAAGTCACTAATCATCAATCATTTGTTTGGTAGGTACCTAAGTAGTTGGGAAATACGACAGGAACGAATAATGACTGGGTCGTGGGATATGTTATGTGACCTAACCCAGCATATTAGTATTTTCTATTCATTTATGTAATAAAATTAGTAGGTACATAATGAAGAGTATAATTGGTAAGACAAACAAACTACTTTCGCACTCATAATGTATTACTCAATAAAACCCTGATTGTAACCACAAATGAGTTACAAAATATGATCATTACCTAGTCTTATTAATAATAAATAATATTTTCTGCGGTCAATAATGTTATAGCAATAATGACTATTTCAGGAAACCAGCGTCATAACTTTTTTCTCTAGAAATGTTTGTGTCGACTTGCTTTTAAATATTGTTTAAGTATATACGTAGGTACTTATACCTAAACATTGTGTGTACATTTATTTATTTGTTCCAATTAAAGAGAAGAGCATGTAGGTAATTGACTTTGATTTTTGCCAGTTTGGGGGTTCCCGGTGATTTGTTTACTTAAGTGGTAAGTACCTAGGTATCGAAGGTTTTACCCACACTCGATCATTGCGTAGGTATACACCGTTAGAACCATAGGGATTACCCGCTGTAGCCAAAGAGTAGGTAACGATGAGCAGGTGGTGACGCTGCAAGCTCGAGCAAGGCATAACATGACGCCTGCAATCCCCGAGGGGTTAAGCCGAGGTGTACTTAAGAGGCTCAGAGGTATATGTATCCATCATTTTTACCAGTTAGGTATATTGTTTTAGAGGTCGAGTCTATTGCCAACAACCGGGCACAAATTCAGATCCCGGGCTGCTACTGAGAAACACCAGACCTGGTGATAAAAACCAATAACTCTTTGGCAGACTCGGGAATTAAACACAGACCCTGATCAGAGTGGACTCATGCTTAGCACTAAGCGCTTGCAAAAACTAGACCAAGGAGATAGGGGTAGGTGTGGTGGGGTAGGTGAGATCAAATGTCTTCTAAAGGGTCACTGTGAACTTAGCATCTCAAGTATTAGCATATCAACAAATAACTTGAGTTCTGATAGTTCCTGATAGTTTATAACGATTGTTCAATTCATTTGCCCTGAAAAATCCAATTTTGAAAATGAGATGCCAACTTCACATATGACGTCGCAGCATCTCATCATATTAAAGGTTTTTCAGAATCGAGGAGTTGTTTTAAACATAGTTCTATACCTCCTGATTGATTTTAAGCATAGTTCCGTCAATTTGCCGCCAAGGTCGCGACCCCACCGCGATTTCAAACGTAATAAAATATGGTTACCGTTAACTGGCAGTTCTATCCACCATCTCAGCTGTTTTCATTAGAAATGCCATAAATACGCCTAAGTACTACTGCGGTATAACGCTTTCAAAATACACAACATCAAAAGTTTTAGCGAAAAAAAAAAAAAAACAAAAAAAAAATGTGGTGACCGTTAACTGACAGTTCTGCCGAGCATCAAGCCAAAAAAAAAAAACTCTCAGTAAACGGTCATTATAACTATTTTTGTTTTTTTTTTTTTTTTCGCTAAAACTTGTAGTGTGGTGTGTTTTGAAAGCGGAATAGAGCAGTATTGGACGTATTTATAGCGTAGATAACGAAAACGGCTGAGATGCTGGGCAGAACTCTCGGTAAACGTTCACCATATTTTTTCTTAGGTTTTTTGTTTTTCGCTAAAACTTATAGTGTGGTGTGTTTTGAAAGCGGAATACAGCAGTATTGGACGTATTTATAGCGTAGATAACGAAAACGGCTGAGATGCTGGGCAGAACTCTCGGTAAACGTTCACCATATTTTTTCTTAGGTTTTTTGTTTTTCGCTAAAACTTATAGTGTGGTGTGTTTTGAAAGCGGAATACAGCAGTATTGGACGTATTTATAGCGTAGATAACGAAAACGGCTGAGATGCTGGGCAGAACTCTCGGTAAACGTAAACGGTCACCATATTTTTTCATAGGTTTTTTGTTTTTCGCTAAAACTTGTAGTGTGGTGTGTTTTGAAAGCGGAATACAGCAGTATTGGACGTCTTTCTAGGGTAGATAACGAAAACAGCTGAGATGCTGGGCAGAACTCTCAGTAAACGGTCACCATATATTTTTTTTTAGGTTTTTTGTTTTTTGCTAAAACTTGTAGTGTGGTGTGTTTTGAAAGCGGAATACAGCAGTATTGGACTTATTAATAGCGTAGGTAACGAAAACGGCTGAGATGCTCGGCAGAACGGTCAGTACTTAAACGGTCACCACATTTTTTTTTGTTTTTTTTTTTTTCGCTTAAACTTTTTTTTCTTTTTTAACACACACACCTCGATTCTGAAAAACTTTTAATATGATGAGATGCTGCGATGTCATATGTGAAGTTGGCATCTCATTTTCAAAATTGGATTTTTCAGGGCAAATGAATTAAACAATCGTTATAAATTATCAGGAACTGTGGAACTATGCTGGATGCAAGCAGAACTCAAGTTATTTGTTGAGATGCTAATACTTGAGATGCTAAGTTCACAGTGACTTCTAAAGGGGCCTTTTTTTTTTCGGATTGGAAATCATCAAATGACTTCTCCCGCTCTGGGCGGAGCAGGAGGGAGTGTCATACTTTTACGGACTAAAACCCATTTACGTTCCTTCATCGCCCTTTGTGTTCCGGGGCCACGGTAGGTATCTCTTTCGAACAGTCCCGCAACCCCGGCAGGCATCGGTTCTTGCAAACCCCTTCCTTTTTGCTGACTCTCTTTGAGGCGCAAGTGGAACACGAACGCGCCGTCGACACGGCCTGTCATCATGAGACGGACGGACGGCGAGCTAGCCCATAGCCCACCGTCCACAGGCCCGCGCCTACGGTGGCCAGGTATCACTATAGGGTAGTGGGCTGCACGCAGCCTCAAGGAACGCACCCACACCGGGGCCCCGTAAAGGGCCATAGACGTTTGGCCCCCCCAGGTTGGGCAGGAGCCGCCTGAAGGCAGCCCCGGTCCGTTCCAGTTTGGGGGCCAAACGTCGGAATTGCTCCACGAAGTTCCACCGGCTGTCGAGGACGAGTCCTAGGTACTTCAAAGTCGACTCGACGCCGATTTATACCCCTCCTACCGTGAGTAGGGATCCCATCGGTGGCGCATTCAGAGGCCCATGAAAGCACATGGCCTCGGACTTGTGCAGTGCCAACTCGAGACCCAGCTGCCGGATCCGCTCAACGACTATCGCAACCCTGCGTGTCATAGCTTCGGCCGCCGCCTCGTGCGACCTCCCCTGTGCCAGCACCAGCGTGTCGTCTGCATAGCAGACCACGCGCGCTGACGCCGCTAGGGAGGTCGGCGCGCGGCACCCAGTCGTACCCGATGTTCCACAAGGATGGCCCTAGAACCAATCCCTGCGGAACACCGCACGACATCTCTCGCCGGTTCCATTCTCCGCTGCGACCGGGGTAAATGACTGCCCTGTCCGTCAGGTAGTCCCCGACCACTCGACGGAGGTAGGTCGGCACCTGGTGATACCGAAGTGCCTCCCTTATGCAGCTCCAGGGCATGGAGTTGAAGGCGTTGGCGATGTCGAGAGACACCGCCAAGACAACCCCACCCCTGCACACCGCATCCCCCGTCGTGAGGGCTCTCACGGGCATAATGGCGTCCACCGTAGAGCGCCCCTTGCGGAAACAAAACTAGTGTTCCGCAAGATCCGGCCCCGTCCCCGCAAGGTGCTCGGCGAGGCGGTTTGCAATGACTCTTTCAAAGAGCTTGCCCACCTCCTCGAGCAGCACCACGGGCCGGTATGCGGACGGAGAGTCCGCAGGGCACCCCGGCTTCCGGATGAGGACCAGCTTCCCCGTCTTCCAACGAAGCGGGAACTGACCTCTCTCCAAGCATGCGCTTAGGAGCCCCTCCAGTCGGGGCCCGAGAGCCTCCGAGGCCAGGACCCAGGCTTTGCCAGGCAAGCCGTCGGGTCCCGGGACGGTATTTTGGCACTGAGCCTGCGTACCGCCACTCTCAGGTCTACCCCAGTCACTTCCGGAGCGTTGTCGTCGTCGTCCTGTTGGTCTGCTTCCAGCATCGCAGGCGGCGGAGCCATAGGCGGGGGTGGATGTTCCCCTCGCAAAGGGAACAGAGTGCTCACCATGTCCTCCACGAGCTCAGGCCGGAGACTCTGCGTCAGTGGGGGGGCCCAGGTTATCCCGCACCATCTTGTAAGGGCGCCCCCACGGATCTCTGTCGAGAGTCCCCGAGCATCTCCTCGCGGGCGGTCTTCGCCGCTCTGTACCCCTCATAAAGCTCCGCCTCAATGGCTGCCGCATCCGGTGGGCGGATGCGGAGCCTGCGATGCCTGGCGTACAGGTGTCGCGCAGCCACGCACGCCTCGCGCAGAGACGTCAGCTCTCGCGACCACCAGTACACCTGGCGCCGGGCGCTTCTTGGCCGAACACGGGGCATTGCCACGTCGCAGATGTCGGACATGGCCTCCTGGAACCACCCTGCCTCGTCTAAAGGGGCCTAGCGCAAGCATAATTGTCTTCCATTTGGTATAAGTATTTACTCTTGGCATTGTCTCTTGAATTGCCAAGTTGTCAAGGAACAAATCATCATCTGCCTAGCCTTTTCCCAACTATGTTGGGGTCGACTTCCAGTCTAACCGGATGTAGCTGAATACCAGTATTTTACATGGAGCGACTGCCTATCTGACCTCCACAACCCAGTTAGTACTGGGTAGTAAAAAAACGATACCCCTTGATAAAGACTGGTTGTCAAGACTTTCGGGCCACTGACTACCTGTAACGGCTGTCAAAGATCTACAAATGTCAAGGAACAAATACCTAGGTAGGTACCTCAAAACATTGTTATCTAACTAATCTCACGATACCCTTCTTGTTTCGATGAATTCCCCTATTATGGGACTCAAGAACATCCTTAACAGTTCCATCCAACACTCAGAGTAGCAACTATTCACAGAGTTTCGAACTACGAGTACTGCATAGTTCCAGCTGTAGCTGAAATATCGCCGAGGTACCTTAGTTCATTATACTCGCTCAGAAATTGGATCTTATTGCAGTGCTTTTAGGTTTACAATGCAGTGTATTAAACATCACTGTATGGCTCAATTATACATGCTTACGCCCCTACGGGCTGCAATCCAGAGATTGGAATTGGTAGTTTGTTTGCCTAAACTTCAAGGAAGCAACTGTGGATAATATCTGCCTCTAATCTAACTGCTTTAATATAGAACTTCATAAATTGATTAATTTTGTATTAAAAATGTTAAAATTCATGGTTTTCCTTTATTTCTGACACTATGTTATTTAGCAAAAATTAATCCTTATGATGAAGCCTTTCAATCGTTATGATAAAGCTACAGGGTGATTATTTTTCTCGTGTAACGGGTTCGATTCCCGGTTCAACCATGTAATTATTTAAATATCTATGAATGCAGTTTAAATTGTTTTTAAAATTAAAATACTGTTTCTTTTCCAGTAAAATGTTAAATCTACAATATTCAAGGTACTTTCCCTCCATGTGGCATATCCGTGGGACGCCCTGTATATGTCTTGGTTTTATAATTGGTCTGAGACGAGAGATATTATTATCCACAACATGTTACTTACTTATTTGAAGCTTAGGCTAACAAACTCTATGTAACCTATTCCTATATCTGATATGTGACAACGAAGCCTAAGGAAACATCACAAAAATTAGTTGCCAGAATGTCGACGGATTAGTTGGTAACGAGTTTTAAGAAGCCACACTAATTACAACGTGACGTAAATTTTCGAAATCATGGAGGAAAACGCGAAAACTAGTTGCTTACCTAATGTATGTTGATTTACATTCCAATTATCCATCTAATAAGGCAAGAACGTAGTTAATCTTTTACAAGAAAACATAATGTTTAAAATGGTCGTTAATAATTAGTACTAAGTTTAATTAACAGGTATTCGAAAACATGGAAAGAAACAAAGACAGAACCACTAATGGCCGTGCTGGCGGCCTGGCGTGGTGCATTATGGCCCACTGCTTCTCACAGGTAGGCTGAATATGTATCATCATCAACAGCCTATTTATGTTCCCACAGCTGGGACACAGGCCTCTCTATGAGAAGGAATGGGCTATAATCCACCACGCAGGCCCTGTGCGGATTGGTAGATGTCACATGTCTTCGAGTTTTTTGGTTCTAGGACATGCCGGTTTCCTCATGTTTTCCTTCACCGTTTTGAGAGCTTCACCGTCTGATTAGGTCTACCGTCTATGCTATTGGTAATTCCATGAATAAACTGTCCATGTACAAGTACGGTAAGTGGGTAAATCAGAGTCAATGATTTAGGATGCGGACGCCAATTCATTATAATTTTCAAGTTAGGGAAATTGATTGCTTGGCAAATTAATTATTCTCATATCGCTACACTATCAGTCGTTGACAGTTATAATATGAAGTGGATACCACTATTTGCAGATTATGCAACCACGGCACTCGACGTAGGCTGTTTTGCTTATCAATATTAATATCCTTGACGGAGGTGGTACATGCTTAGTGAGGTACTAAAACGACAATTTTTCAATTAACATAGTTTTATTTATTATTTAGGTACATATATATGTATCAATTTACGAAACTCTTCTGCGCTTCCTTCTAGAAGGTTCTTCATCGCTCGCCGCCTCGTCCTCAATTTCAGCGTCACTCGTGATCTGCTCGACTATTTCAGTTACAACGCTTGTAGCGTCAATTTCGGCTTCGTCTGCGAACAATAAATTGACTTTGAAGATTTACGAATTCTACAACAGACATGATTTTATAACATCATCATAGAGTAAGGCTTAGCTATGATCAGAGCGCTGGATAGACAGAATTAAGAATTATGAATCCACTGTTTGGTATGATTGAAGGAACTGCTGCATTTCTCCATCGCCAGTTACTGTACTTAAGGCGACACATCATGCTATAGTGTATCATGGCCTCGCTTTGTATATATTTCCCGTACAATGAGATATCCGCATTATATGGTTTTGTATAGCTTGATTGGTCGTCGTGCGTACCCCTTTTTTATTTCTTATGGGAAATCATCAAATGACTCCTTCCGCTCTGGGCGGAGCAGGAGGGAGTGTCAGACTTTTACTGACTAAAACCTATCCATGTTCCTTTGTGTTCCGGGGCCACGGTATCTCTTTCGAACAGTCCCGCATCCCCGACAGTCTCGCAGCCCCGATCGTGCATACCCCTTTTCTTTTTTACATCATGCTGCTGTTGTTACTCAGTCGGAAATAAGCGAATTATTGGCTCAGTTTTTTACTACTACTAGTTGTCAGCCAAGACGGCTGTCGTAGCACTCGTAGCCGAGGCAGGCCCCAGAAACGCTGACGTGACGATCTGGACTCATTCTTAATGGATTGGTCGCAGAGAGCAAACTGTAAACAAAATTGGAAACCCATGGGGGAGGCCTTTGTACAGCAGTGGGACGGAGTAGGCCAATATACGACGTGTTTTCGGACGATATCGATAAACTTCAACCGGTCATTGTACTCATCATTATAAACAACTTTAACTATGGGACCAAACCCTGAATCACGAAAAAAAAATCAGCGGTTCCATACATTTTGACAAGTTATGCGAACATAATTGTAGGGAACAGCTAAGTTTTTTTTGCGATTCAGGTTTTGTTCCCGTAGTAAAAGTTGTTCATAATGATGAATACAATGACCGGTCGAAGTTTATCGATATGGTTCGGAAACGCGGTGTATTAAAAAAAAGAACTGTGTATGTAGTATAAAAACGAGATTATTTTGTCACGGAACTTGGTCGCTACCATATCCTTCTGAATAAGTACAGAAAAAAGACAATTCTGTGAATTTGCACTTATGCGAAATTGGCACCCGGATTTACTAAGTCAATAAACGAAGTATGTACTTATTTACCTAAGTACTTAACAAAGATATTTGACGACCCAAGGTGAATCGGGACTTCAGTGCGTTGACTTTACATTGAAAGTGTGCAAAGTATACAAATAAATTATAAGAATTTCAAAGGTGTACACACACGAGTAATCTTCTAGGAAAACCTACTTTAACGTAAACCGTCAACGTTGTTAATTTAACATGAAAAAAATTAGCGGTCCAAAGCAATCAATTACAGTTCCTAAAGAACGGAAATGATTTTAGTGAAAATTATGTTCTGTTTAAGTGCCATTCCAGAAATTCAGATAGTAAAGTTGGTCCTTTTTAGGGGGCCAATCCCGAAGGGTAGCCAACGGGGCCCTGTTCGTAAGCCTCCGCTGTCTGTCCGTGCGTCTGTCTGTCAGCGGGCTGTATCTCATGATCTGTAATAGGTAGACAGTTGAAATTTTCACAGAATGTGTATTTCTGTTGCCACTATACGCTGTAAAACAAATAAAAGGGTCACAATGAGGGTCTTTTCACACCCATTAAAGCCCTAATTGTATGAAAAACTACCTTCGTTTCTCGTCTCATCAGCTTGTTCTCTCGGGTGGAGTACCTCTTGTAGCACGGGACCTTTGATTCTGAAGTCGCGCGCGGTACCCAGTGACAAATACTGCTGCCAATGCAACTGTAATACAATACACAGAATTACTAACTTCATTTATTTTTTGGTTTAATGAAACCTTTTTTCCGTGGATTTATAGGTTTCTTTTGAATTTTATTGAGATTCTATTTTTGAGATTCTAATTAAAGTTGGTTGAAGTAATCACAACAGTTATTATTGACCACATTAAAACATTTAAGTATATTAACACAACATCCCAGTTAGAGCAGTAGTACAAGATGGCGTCATCTTTTTATAAAGGTGGTTATGCACTCAATTGTTAACGTCCCATGTACACTATTGTTATCTATGAGACCTTGTTACAATGACAAATGTCAGAGAAGCAGGCGGTCCATCTGATGGCCAAAACAACACTACCCAGGTTATTCTGAGTGCACCCCTAGGCCTCTCCCGAATAGCGCCACAACACCGTGGCCTCCGCATGCACCCAGGAGTAACGTCGTCGCTGCTATAGCAGAGCATCACCAAGTGCATTGGCATCAATGCTTGAGTGAGCCGTGTGAGCCAAGTGTTACCATATTGTTTTTTATTATTTATTCTACAAAAAATATACGTACATTAAATAAAATAAATAAATATCGCTGGACATTACACACAGCGCCATCTAGTGCCACACTAAGCAACGAGGCTTGTGTCGTGGACACCAGATAGTTGATATACTACATATATACTTTTTGTTTGTAAATACTTATTGTACATATAAACATCCATGACTCGGAAACAAATGTCCATGCTCATCACATAAAGACTTGCTCCTACCGGGATTCGAACCCGGGACCTCAAGAAGTAGTAAGGCAGCCTCACTGCCGCTGCGCCATTCGGGTCTTCAAACTAAATTCAAAGCTTCGCCATTGGATTTTATTTCGCTACAATACCTTTAGAACCCTATTTCCATACATATGTACAGTCAGCATCAAAAGTTGATGAGCACATTTAGATTTTCAAAATCGCTGTACACCGTATTATACCTAAATCGCTCAACTTGACAAGCGCCAGAAATTAATGATTATCATAAAAGGGCATAAGTAGGTGTCCATCACTTTTCAAAAGTCGCTAAACAAAGTTATAGTAAAAAAAGCATAACATTCTTTGTCTCTAAAGTCTCTGAACAAATTTTTGTCAAAAATAGCATAGCATCGTTTATCTCTAAAGTCCTTGAACAAAATGAAACGTTTTTTGAGTTTAATATGTGTGTGTATTTTTTTTCGGTAGGTATATATGTTTGGTATATAAATTAAGTAGACACATGCACATGTAAATCACCACCCTTTTATTTATTATCAACAACATTAAATTAAATGGTTCCATAAATAAATACAGTTAATAATGATTATTTGTTTTAATTAAAAATCAATAAATTTAAACTTTCATAATCAAATCAATGTTTTATAAACAAAAACAAAGTTATTTTTTTTATCAATTACAATTATGATTAGGCTTAAATAAACTACTTAGAATTAAAACCTAGTGTGTCCCCCATTGGCAACGATGACATTTTGGAGGCGTTCTCGCATGGAGTTTATCATATTTGGACAAGTATCTCGTCCCCTAAAATATTCCCAGATTTCTATGGCGTGATTTAGTAGATTTTCCCTTGTTCGAGGAGTGCTTTCATCCCAAGTCTGGACCATAAGCCCCCATAAGTTTTCAATGAGGTAAAGATCCGGGCTCTTTGGTGGGAACGGAATTAAATAGAAATCTTCTTTTTACATTCAAGGGTAAACAGTTTTTCAAATACCCACAACTGTTTCCCAAAGAATTGAATTAAATAATTTGTGTGAATTTTGAAAATGAGTTTGTTCACGCCTACCGCTAGCGCCACCTATCGACAAGGTGCTGCACTCGGTGCGTGAGCGCAGCGGCGCCGACCTCTGCAGCGGAGTGGAAGACATCAACGCCGCCTAGTTCGTCCACTGGCTACCGCGCTCGCCTGGCGCTGCTACGTTCATTCTTTTGCATCATACAGTCATCCTGCTCATTCACAGCGGCTATAAAAGGCCTTGCATTGTATAGAATCCTCCCTTTTCACCTCGCATCCACCATCTAGTACAGACCCCCTCCGCCATGGCCATGGTGGAGTGACCAAAAAACTCTGTAGTCTGTAATTATTCAATATAGATGTAAAACCATAACGATAGATTCATTTAATTCACCCGGAACAGACCTCATCCTCAACAGAGTCTTATATGCGTAAACATATAAGACTCAATTTTATAGTACGATTGAATTAGAACCTAATCTGTATAGATTAGGTTCTAATTCAATCGTACTATAAAATTCATAAAATAAGTCGACGGTATGAATTTGAACAGAATCTGCGTGATTTTGAAAATGAGTCTTATTGCTTTACGAATAAGGTTACAATTCAATCGTAATAATTGACAGCGATGTGGACGAATTTTTCGACGCCCTGTAACCTTTTTTTTATATTTGTTAAATATTTTTATTTATTTTTATAGAGTTAGTGTGTAAATAATGTAAATTTTATTTTTTGTTAAACTTTACGCACACTAAGTTCAAAGGCGAACTTAATGCCTAAGGCATAAGTAGAAGCTCACATAGACAAATAATCGTATTATAGAAAGCTTAGATGACGTCGACGGAATAAATTTTAAGCGGAATATGCTTGTCTTTATAATCGTCCTTGCGAGCTTATTTTGAAAAATAGGCTTAAAAATGTGCTTACCGCTTGAACCACTTCTAATATTTCTCATTGATACTATGAAAAAAAAAACTTAATTATTTTGGAAAGTTAAATTCGAAATTTACATCCATATTTTTTTTTTAATATGATTTAGTTTGGATAGGACAAGATTTGATTTATAACTCTGAAGATAGTAACGACCACTTTTTTAGTTTGCAGTTCAGCTACTTTTGATAATAAACGTTTACACGCTACGTATCCGAAACAAAGTAATGTTCAGTAACTTTTGTTATCTAGGATGTTAAGTTATTTTTGGACGTTGCCGTGATTACACTAGATAACCAAAACAAGCATTTTATATTGTTCAGTGACTTTTGTAAAACTGAATGCTAAAATGTTTTCGGAAATTATAACGATCAGCAATTTTTGACAAAATGGTGTTCAGTGACCTTTGACGAGAAGTGTTCAGTTAATTTTGAACTTGAATGATGTTCATTCAATACTGGCGCCATATCTTGTTGAGCGATTTATGGGTGATATAGTGTACAGTGATTTTGAAAATCTGAATGTGGTCATCGACTTTTGATGCTGACTGTACATATTGGTCCTCGCACATGCTCTTAGCTCAAAAGATGCATGAGATTATCGACTGCTGGAACACAGGCCTCCTCTCCACATGAGGGGTTGAGCTGTAATCCACCACCGCCAAGTCCAGGTTGGTACTTGGTTCTAAGACATCCCGCTTCCCTCGCAATGTCTTCCTTGAGAGCAGTGACGATAATTTGAACTTACCTTAGCCTTGTTAGAGAGCAATATAACTCGCTTGCTGAACTGCTCAGCTTCCAACACGAGACGCGGTATGAGCTTGGTCTCGCGTAGGACTTTGCTCGCGTTCTGTTGTTGCTGCGAGGCCTCTAGGTACGTGATGAGGTTGTCCATCACTGTGGATAGCTTCTTGCCGCTTAGCTTTAGAAGGCGCTCGAAACTGGTGGAAGTTAAAGTAATACATGTTTGGATAAAAAGCCGAAGTAAAATAACCAGCGAAAGTGTGCTGACTTGATGATTTTGTGTCTCTACCTAGCCTTTTCCCAACTATGTTGGGGTCGGCTTCCAGTCCAACCGGATGCAGCTGAATACATGCACAGCATGCATGCTGCTACATGGAGCGACTGCCTATCGGACCTCCACGACCCAGTTAGTACTGGGTAAGGTACCACTTGGTAAGACTGGTTGTCAGACTTTTTGGGCCACTGACTACCTGTAACGACTGTCAAAGTTCTACAAATGACAGCCGGGATCAACAGCTTAACGTGCTTTCCAAAGCACGCAAGCAACTCGGTATGTAAGGATGGTCACCCATCCACAGACCAAGCTAGGCAAGGATGGCTTAACCTAAAGATCGACCCGAGCGGCTGTTATTATTTAGCCACGAGCTCCTCACTTGATGATTTTGTGTAAGAGTGTTATATACAGGACGGTTGGCGCAGTGGCTGAGTGATCGGCTGCGGCGCTGCGTGTCGCGGGAAATTAAATAATATTTGTATGTCCTACAAGGTAGTAGTTCCGGGTCTGGCTGTTTGTGTGTGAGTTTAAATGTTTGTGAACGCACCCACGATACAGGAGAAATTGATAGAGATGGGAAACACTAAAAAAACACCCCATAAAACAAAATGAGATAAAAGATTTTTTTTTTAGGGTTAATACAAGTCGTTGGTTACTTATAAAATTTGACCCATAATCAGGGTCAGAGGACTATCCAACTACCTTCAAAAACAGGAAAAATGATAGCGCCTCTACCATATAACAGTACTGTAGCCTGTAGCGACACCTATACTGCTACATAGTAACTTGGTAGCAAGACAGTGAGTAATGAACTTGTGTCACTCAACAGACGCCAACAGATGTCACTGATTCGATGCAATAAGTGGCGACCCAGAAGGTGCTCGAGCACCAACAGGGGTCGCCACTTATTATAGCTTAAGGGGGAAGCGCCGGTACGCGAAATTCTAATTATATTAGGTTTTATTGTAATTTGCAGGTCAGGTTCGGCTATATGTATGTTGATTAAAAATTTAAAATATACTCAATAATTCATAAAAAAAGTCATGCAATAGGATTAAATGAACGTAGAGGGTAGTATTGGTCTCTTGAATTATTATCCTTTAGTAACTACATACGTGTTATGGTCGCGTATCAAATTTTAATCGACATGCATCCCGACACTAACCTGCAAATTGTAATAGTAGATTATTCAACAAGAAAAAAAAAGGAAATTTAATTCGAGGGACTAAGCGGGATCCCGAGAGTAGCGAAGGATTCTAGAGTAGAATCCTGAGCGGAGCGAGGGATACAAGAACCGATGTTTTTTTTTTCTCTTTACCATTGACTGCGAGAAAATAAAGAGAAGTATAGTATTTATATTTCTCGTGAGTCACTGTGTGAGTAGAATAAAAGCCAATCGGGTCGATTACGCTTACCAAGTCGGTCTGTGCATGGGTGAACACTAATTCATTACATACCTAGTTTTCGTGTTATACTCCCTCGCGGAACCACCTTCATCATCATCATCATCCACAGGCCATACTCACCCACTGCTGGGTATAGGCCTCTCTTTTCTTGTGCCAATCTCCACGGTCCTGTGCCAGCCTCATCACCAACCACCTTAGCTTTAATAAATATATGTCTATAAAATTCTAGTCCTATTTGAAAAGAATCTAAATCTCTAGTTTCGACGTAAACTTATATTTATAGTGGTTGTATCCTTCGCGGTGAAACCACCATGATATACAGGGTTAGTTTTCAATGACCGGCCAAATTTTCAGAAATGGTTTAGTGTCGATATTTTCGATATAATGAAAAAAAATACATTTTTTTTTAAATAAAATTTCATTCCTGTCCACCACTAAAAAGCAAAAGTGTGTATATTACAACAGCACAATTTAGTTCAACCGCCTAGAAAGGTAGCAGTTAGCACACACATACATTTGGCGGTGCATGCACGCACACAAGTGCATTGATTCCCACTAGGTTTATGATTTAGGAATTTTTTAGGACACTTTCAAATGAATGCTATTATTTTATTTTATATTTTTCGACAATAATATTAAAATGCACTTTTGGTTTGTTATCTAGATCTTAATTTTAAATTTTGACTGAACATTGTAAACTAACCCTGTATCTAATACTACACATAGTATAAGCAAATATATAGTATCAAATAATTCTATAACAATTCTATATTGAAGTCGCTCAAATACTCAATCTAATTTAAATATAATAACAAAATGGTGTGCCTCATACTTTCTCTTCAAAAAAGTCGCTAAGCGCCTAGATTAAAGTTCTCCCTCCGCCGCTTTTAAATGAATGTTTTTTATTTAAAAAAAACTAAAAAATATATTTGTCAAAAAAAATCACACGCAACCTTTACAGAATATGTTGGTCCTGGGCAAAATTGTAGGTAAACGACTATTCATTGTATTTGGTCACTGCTAGCTTGCCTTGATGTTGAAACAGCCAGAGATAAATTATTAGTAGTCTTACCGTACTTGCTGCGCCATACTAGCATCGATCTGCTTGGCTAGCGCGGCGAGTAGCGAGTACAGTCGCACTGCACTGGCTAGTACTCGCTCGCTCCCTCCTCCGACGGAACAGCGCAGCTTGCAGCAGCCAGCCGTCCACGTTGTTAGCTGACACAGCTGGACTATGAGGGACTTGTATACCTCGGTTAGTTCTGGAATTGAAGTAAACTGAGCATTCGTGGAAATATATAGTTATTTCTATAAGTAGGTCTTCTACAGACACTTTTACACGGCAGCTTTGTGGTCAATATTTAAAAATTAAATGGCGCCAGCAAACATTGGGGCCGAAAATGAAGGTCCATACACATAGCGCCCCTTGAAAATGAAGTAACTTATTTCCAAAAAATAAACATACCAACTAGAGGTTGCTATCGAATATTCGAATTATTTGAATTTTCTTTCCAAATTTATATTCGAATAGTAAATAAAAATATATTCGAATATTCGAATACTACCAAATAAATTAACGATTCCATAGACGCCTTAAGTTTCCTCAGGTCTCACTTTCAAAGAATACGTAAATAATAATTATTATTATGTGCTGTGGTCATTTTCGATATTATAATAGGTAAAAATGATTTAATTCTGAAATATTATTGATGAACCTGATTTATTAGTGTAATATTGCATATGAAAATGATAATGCAATGTCTTTACGACACCTTTACATTTGTGATACTTTTTGTTTTTATTTTTAACGAATTTAAGACTTTTTAATTTTTTTAATTTGTTTGAGTACTTATTAATTGTTTTGATTAACATGTTCATGTATAATCGTGAGATTTCTACGAACATTAGTTTCCTACTATGTTTAAAAATTTAATAATATTCTTTTATTTTAGTCAACACTGAGTTTATATTGTTTAATGATAAACGATGATTCTATTCGTGTTATGTTACATTATTTGCAATGTATAAATAAGAATTCATCGCATTTGTTAAATTAAAAAAAATGAGTTTTCATTGTCAATTTTTTGTTTAATATCAGTAATTTGTTTTATAATAGAGGAACCTTATGAATGTAACCTTGTGTCTTAAATCAATTATAAAATTCTTATACAAATTTAGAAGTCTATACAGGGTGTTAAAGTAGCGGCGTGCCATAGTTTAGGAGTGAGTTCAGTATCGATAAAGAAACCCATAAAAAATAAATCCAAAAAAAATAATTTAGAATAACAAACTTAAAAAAAATATTGCAAGATCAACCTAATTTAGGTCCTACTAAATAGCAATCGTTTAGAATTAAAATTATTTTATATTGCTATTTGAAGATAGTAGGTACTAAATTAGGTTGATCTTGCAATTTTGTTTTTGTTTTCAATTTTTTTTTTTAGCAAATATTTATTTTGCATTTATTTTTTATTTTTTACGGGTTCCTTTATCGATACTGAACTCACCCCCAAGCTATGGCACGCGACTACTTTAACACCCTGTATACTTCTAAATTTGATGAATAAGTAGCTAGCGCTAGGTTTACTTATCTACATAAAAATATAGTTCCTTTTAGCAAGGTTGCTCATCTTATTTTGAAGGTGGGCCAACATTTTGTTCCCGTATCAACCGGCGGGCCATCTAGTAAAAATAAAACTTGTGAAGTGTATTGAAGGCGCACTAAAACGTCTTAGGTGCGACATTTTGCGAAAGTGCAAGCAAGAGTTCATTGAAAAATACCCTTAGAACCTTTTTTGAACTAATTTCTGATGACTGTGGCAATAAATACACTTTCAGTAAGAAAAAATGTGATTTTTGTAATTTCTAGCTAGATATTGGCACTGACAATGGTTTCCTAAGGAGAAACAATTTTCGATCTGGTTGAAATCTGTTTTCGAAAAACTGTCGTCAGTTGACCACTGTTAGCGGGCCAATTCAAATGCGTTGGCGGGATATATTGTGGCCCGCGGGCCTGGGGTTGACCAACCTTGTCCGAAAGCAATAAAAGCTGATATTTTAAGTGCTATTTTATTTTTTGAAAATATTCTAATATTCGAGTCGACCCGAATGGCGCAGCGGTAGTGAGGCTTGCGTTCTTAGGGTCCCGGGTTCGAATCCCGGTCGGAGCAAATGTTCGTGTGATGAGCATGGGCATTTGTTTTCGAGTCCTGGATGTTTATATGTATAATAAGTATGTATTTACAAACAAAAAGTATCTATGTAGTATTTCAACTATCTGGTGTCCACGACACAAGCCTCGTTGCTTAGTGTGGCGCTAGATGGCGCTGTGTGTAATGTCCAGCGAAAAAAAGAGAAAAAAAAAAAATAGAATAGCAGTTTTTTTTTTTTTCGAATATTCGAAAATCAAAACTATCGATTTTTTGCAACCTCTAATAACAACGTATTCCTTTACGTTTAAATAGCATTTTTTTTTTTCGGATGGGAAATCATCAAATGACTCCTCCCGCTCTGGGCGAAGCAGGAGGGAGTGTCAGACTTTTACTGACTAAAACCCATCCATGTTCTTTCATCGCCCTTTGTGTTCCGGGGCCACGGTATCTCTTTCGAACAGTCCCGCAACCCCGGCAGGACGTTTAAATAGCCTAAGTTACTCCTTATAACATCAGCTATCTACCAGTAAAAGACCCTTGAAAATGTTGAAAATGTTAAATTTTTTAAAATATTAAATTTATTTCAATCGTAGTTCCAGATTGCACCACGTCATGTTGGGCAGTAACGTGTGTGTACCTCTCTCTACCCGCTGCAGTGCAGCATGTGCGGCGGTGCTGGCGGCAGCAGCCAGGTCCCTGGCGCGGCCCAGCAGGTGCTCCAGGCTCCTGCAGCCCAGCGCACACCGCGCTCAGTAGTAACATGTGTGTACCTCTCTCTACCCGCTGCAGTGCAGCATGTGCGGCGGTGCTGGCGGCAGCAGCCAGGTCCCTGGCGCGGCCCAGCAGGTGCTCCAGGCTCCTGCAGCCCAGCGCACACCGCGCTCAGTAGTAACATGTGTGTACCTCTCTCTACCCGCTGCAGTGCAGCATGTGCGGCGGTGCTGGCGGCAGCAGCCAGGTCCCTGGCGCGGCCCAGCAGGTGCTCCAGGCTCCTGCAGCCCAGCGCACACCGCGCTCAGTAGTAACATGTGTGTACCTCTCTCTACCCGCTGCAGTGCAGCATGTGCGGCGGTGCTGGCGGCAGCAGCCAGGTCCCTGGCGCGGCCCAGCAGGTGCTCCAGGCTCCTGCAGCCCAGCGCACACCGCGCTCAGTAGTAACATGTGTGTACCTCTCTCTACCCGCTGCAGTGCAGCATGTGCGGCGGTGCTGGCGGCAGCAGCCAGGTCCCTGGCGCGGCCCAGCAGGTGCTCCAGGCTCCTGCAGCCCAGCGCACACCGCGCTCAGTAGTAACATGTGTGTACCTCTCTCTACCCGCTGCAGTGCAGCATGTGCGGCGGTGCTGGCGGCAGCAGCCAGGTCCCTGGCGCGGCCCAGCAGGTGCTCCAGGCTCCTGCAGCCCAGCGCACACCGCGCTCAGTAGTAACGTGTGTGTACCTCTCTCTACCCGCTGCAGTGCAGCATGTGCGGCGGTGCTGGCGGCAGCAGCCAGGTCCCTGGCGCGGCCCAGCAGGTGCTCCAGGCTCCTGCAGCCCAGCGCACACCGCGCTCAGTAGTAACATGTGTGTACCTCTCTCTACCCGCTGCAGTGCAGCATGTGCGGCGGTGCTGGCGGCAGCAGCCAGGTCCCTGGCGCGGCCCAGCAGGTGCTCCAGGCTCCTGCAGCCCAGCGCACACCGCGCTCAGTAGTAACGTGTGTGTACCTCTCTCTACCCGCTGCAGTGCAGCATGTGCGGCGGTGCTGGCGGCAGCAGCCAGGTCCCTGGCGCGGCCCAGCAGGTGCTCCAGGCTCCTGCAGCCCAGCGCACACCGCGCTCAGTAGTAACATGTGTGTACCTCTCTCTACCCGCTGCAGTGCAGCATGTGCGGCGGTGCTGGCGGCAGCAGCCAGGTCCCTGGCGCGGCCCAGCAGGTGCTCCAGGCTCCTGGCGCGCGCGCCTAGCTGCGCGCACACGGCGGTCAGTACGGCGTGGCCTGTGCGCGAGTCTATTGTGCTGAAGTAGTGAGTGTCCTCGCCGGCTGAAGTGTCTTCTTCCTGAAAATGGCTACTCATGGTAGAATTCCAATGCGACCGGAAACCATAGCGGTATCAAAATCAAAAAATCAAAATCAAAGCATTTATTTCAAGTAGGCCAGTTATAGGCACTTTTGAATTGTCGAAACAAAGATGAAAATTAAATGTAGCTACAGTCCCAGTCACAAGACATAAAAACTGTGAAAGTACTGTAGTTGCCCATTCCCTAGCGTAGATCTCTATGGAGAAGAACGGGCAAGAAACTCCATGGACACTCTTTTAAATCAAAATATTGTTACAAAATCTTGGTTACATCATTCATGTTGAGATGGTATATTATGTGAGAACAATGTAGCAAGATGTGCACGTTAAAAGTGTCCATAGTAAAAACAAAAAATACAATTCAAAAATAAACACACAAATAAGCCATGGCAACTAAGAGTTGACCAGTCACAACTGACAGCGCCCGTTCACGAAAATGACGCATGGATCAGCACCATTCAACTCAACCGTTTTGAAGGGAACTGAATGATCCGACACACGCGCCACCATCAGCGAGACATTAGAGTGAGCGTGACATAAGTACTCTCAACCGCCAGGGCACATTCAAGTCAAGAAAAGACGTAGGATTTCAGTGAATGATAGCTTTCTAGTACATAGTACTCACACAATATGGGCTGTGCGATTATATAATACTAGAGATTGATTCTATACAATGCAAAAACAGTTGTACAATCTTCAGCAGCTCCAAGAATTCTATTTAATACTATCAATTTATGCGCCCCTGTCAATGTGGAGCAGGACCAGCATTGAGCCACGCATTTTTATCAGCGATATAATCGCCCAACTTGTAATAAGCTTGCTTGCATAGTGTGCGTTTGATGCATGTTTTAAATTTCGTCTCATTCAGTTCAAGAATACTTTGTGGAATTTTATTATAGCATCTCAAACAGTACCCCATGAAAGATGAGTCCACTTTAGCGAGTCTGAAGCCTGGCTGAACTAGTTGGTCCCTATTTCTAGTACTGTAATTATGTCTATCACCTCTTTTACCAAAAAGATGCAGATTTTTTCTGACGTACATTATGTTTTCGTAGATGTACTGACAATGTACCGTCATGATGCCAATATCCTTAAACAGTTCCCTTAGAGAATCGCGCCTACGAAGATTATACATTCAGTCAAAAAAGAATCGGGAATGGATGATTTGTTTATGGTTCCAAATTTTTTTTTGTTTTTTTTTGTTGTTGTTAGATTAGCACAACCTTTTTCCATTTTGGCGCGGAGTTTGAGTTACATCTGTTAATTAGATTAAATACAGTACTGATTTTAGTTATATCATATCTAGTGTGTATTGCGAATTTCTTAATGGACAAAAATATCGGACAAAAAGTTTGTCTTAAATTTTGCATCGCCAATGGAATTTCGAGTTCGGAGTCTCTGAAAATGTTACAGAAGGCTTACAGTGAATCGACTTTATCAAAAACACGCGCTTATGAGTGGTACAAAGCGTTCAAAAGCAGTCAAGGTGTGATGGAAGATTTGCCTCGCTCTGATAGGCCATCAACGTCTGCAACTGAAGTTAACATCGCAAAAGTGAAGGAAATAGTGACTGACAATCTTGCCGGAAGGTCAAACGGTAAATAAAAAATATTATTCGGACGTTATGCAGCGTTTAAGAGAGCAAATTAGATAAAAGGGCCAGATTTGTGGAAAGAAAATTCTTGGATTTTGCACCACGATAATGCGCCTTCTCACAGTTGTGAACGATTTTTTGACCAAAACTCAACAAATACCATCGAGCAACCACCTTATTCACCAGATATGGCTCCAGCCGACTTCTTTATTTTTCTTAAACTCAAATTACCACTTCGTGGCACCCGTTTTCATTCAGTAGAAGACATAAAGGAGAATTCGCGGCGAGAACTGAACTCAATTCTGGAATAAGCATTTAAAAAATATTTTTATGATTGGATTATTAGTTGGCGTAAGTGTGTCGGTTCTGAAGGAGCATACTTTGAAGGTGATAAAATAAATTTGGATAAATAACTAATATTTTGTGTTTTATTGATCTTTTCCCGGTACTTTCTTGACAGAGTAGTATATGGCTCTGATGGCTCTTTTTTGCAGAATAAATATAGACTCAATATCTGCAGCCCGTCCCCATAGCAAAATGCCATAAGACTTTATACTATGAAAGTAACTAAAATAGACCAGTCTAGCGGTATCTACATCAGTAAATTGACGATTTTTTCTAATAGCATATGCTGCTGAACTTAGACGCGACGCAAGGGATGTTAAATGAGAACCCCATTGTAGCCTTGAATCAAGCGTAATCCCCAGGAAAACCGTTTTATCTACGAATTCAAGTTTCTCTTTATTTAATATTATTTCACAATCACTACTTTTAACATTGGGTAAAGCAAATCTTATGCATTTAGTTTTTTTTTTCATTTAATACTAAATTGTTTGCTGTGAACCAATTATGGACCTGAAGTAGGGCATCATTCACGTCATCTAGATTCAGGGCCCGTCTATTTATCTTAAAAATAAGGGAAGTGTCATCAGCAAACAACACCATATTTTGAGGTTGGTTTTTCAATAAATAGGGTAGATCATTTATATACACGAGAAAGAGGAAAGGACCCAATATTGAGCCTTGTGGAACCCCCATTTTTACTTTTAAACCTTGTGAATTAACACCATTTATTTGAACACGTTGTTGTCTATCACTCAAATATGATTTTACCAAACTAAGTGCAAGTTGACCTAATCCGTAATACTCAAGTTTCAAAAGTAATGTGTCGTGATTTAAACAATCAAATGCTTTGGAAAGGTCACAAAATATTCCTATGGCGTCTTGAGACTCTTCCCACGCAGCAAATATGTGCTTTAATAAGGTTACACCGGCGTCAGTCGTACAACGTCCCTTGATGAAACCATACTGTTGATCATGGAAAATTTTGTTGGTGTTAAAATGATTGAGCATTTGATTAAGCATTACCTTTTCAAACACCTTGCTAAAAACTGGCAACACGGATACAGGTCTATAATTATTAGTATCTTTACTGTCCCCGGATTTGAAAAGAGGTATGACTTTACTGTATTTCATTAGATCAGGGAAAACTCCTTGGACTACACACAAATTAAAAATTAAAGCTAAGTATGGGGCTATAGTCTCAAGTATGGATGCACAAACTTTGATAGACATTCCCCATAGATCTTCGGTCAGTTTGATTTTTATTTGCCGGAAAGCTTTAATAACTATCATAGGGTTTATGTGTTTAAATTTAAATTCAACCGTGCAGACAGATACATTCGCCTTTAATAAACCAATTGAGACTTCAGGTGAGGAATTAAGAGCTTCCGTCGTCTTTAATGGTATATCGGTAAAGAAATTTACAAATTCTTGAGCCACTTCCAGATTAGAGCTTTTAGGACCACATGGTGAATCTAATGTGTAGCTAGTGTTGCTTATTTTCTTCCTGTTAGTCTCATTATTTATGACTTTCCAGACTGTCTTTATTTTGTTTTCTGCTGTTTTGATTTTGTTGCTAATGTGCAGGGCTTTAGCAACCTTGCATGTATTTCTAAAAAATTTTGAATACTTAGCAACATACCGGTTAAAAGTTTCGGTGTTTATATAAGGCTTAAGGCCATAAAGCTCAAATAGTCTTTCCCTTCTTTTTCTGATACCTCTAGTTGCCCAATCACTAAATATGAATTTAGGGCTAATACTTTTTGTCTTCTTTTCAAAAGTTTTGTTGAATTCCGTGTGAACTATTGAAAAGAAACGATCATACAATTGATTTATATTAATATCGTCATGGCTCATAACACCTAACTTGTTCTGTAGGGAAATATTATACCTATTTAATTTGCTAGAAGTTATAGGTCTAAATTTGATCTGAACTTTTTGCAAAGGTGTATTAAAGTTACAGTTTGTCCGCTATGGTCAGACGGCAGACAGTTTACTATGGCTTTATCTAAGTAATCACAATCGCAGAAAACATTATCTATACAAGTCGCAGAAGATGGAGTGACTCTAGTAGGTTCTATAAAAGTGTTGGTCCAGTCAAATGACTTAAAAAGATTTAACAAACGACTGCTATTTGAACTTTCTTCTAAAATATTGATATTGAAATCACCACAAATAATTGTAGATTTATTACTGGCTGCAAGTTTTGCCAGAACATCTTCCATTATTGATTCAAATAAGGAAAAGTTTTGATAGTTTGGGGGTCTGTACACACACACAATTACATGCTTATCTAGCTCAACACAGGACAGTTCGACGCAATGTTCAACCGAGAGACCTACTATGTCATTTCGTTGCTTATATTTGAAACCTTTTTTTATTAATATTAGGGAACCTCCACGAAGCATAGTTTTACGGTTAAAGCAGCTACCCACCATATAGTTTTCATAATTAATAAGCATTTGGTAATCCTTTAGCCAATGTTCAGTAAAACAAATAATGTCAAACTTACTATTCTCTAAAAACAATTCAATTTCTAATAATTTTGAAGAAATGCCTTGGATATTAGCCGTGTGCTTAGCCGTGTGGTATCCGGCAGAGTAGAATAGAACCAACCCGTTACACTCACGGGTGTCGTATAAGGCGACTAATGTCTGAGGCAGAACACCTTGCGCCTCCGTAGACCAGAGAATGGGCAGCAGCGTTTTCTGTTAGTCTTTCATCACTGCGATCTCCAATCCACCTGCCAAGCGTGGAGATTACGGCAAATTCCTCCCATCATGGGAGAGGCTTATGTCTAGCAGTGGACGTTATGGGCTGTTGTAGTAGTAGTAGCCATGGATATTTTGGTGGAATAATTTTAAGGTGTTCTACTGAGGCCCTTTTTCACTAACTATCTGAGTGCAAGAAGATACCTTGCTGTTGGAAGGATTAAGAATATTGTTAATGGTACCTTTGTTGTCTCACTTTCTAGTTTAAATTAATAATAATATTTGGAGTGAGGCCGGAGACTTCCGTGCCATCCTCAGACAACAAGACCCTATCACTAATAGAGCTTAATTGAGGATTTTCCACGGTGACGCATGGATCCTCCTCAGAATGTTTGTATACATGTATAGCACTAATGCTATCTTCATTTAAAGTCACCTGTACATTAGTATTATTACTAATAATCGCAGTGTTAATAATATAACTAAACTTAGACAAACTATTTATGTCTGTGTGGATATTATAAGCTAATAGCCGAGCTATTTTGTGTCTACAACTAATAGGTAGAAACACTTTACCCCGAGTCGATCTAAGTTTATCAACAAAAGTGTTGATATCAAGATATATAAGTTTGTCACTATAATGACCTGCTAAAAAATATAAATGTTTATTTAACATGTGAATATAATTGTTTTTTCTGTTACATAAACTTTCAAAATATGGAAAAGAACACAATATTATTTTATTACACTTTAACTTCAACAACTCTGAAACACAGTCAGTGATGTCTTCCTTTTTAATCTTTGAACTATTACCAACACAAATATTGTAATGGTGGTACTAGGATCACAAACAGTATTTGTTACTGATGCCATAATCTGTTTGTAGGTTGACCCTGGCATACAATTGTTTTGGGTACAATAACTCAGGTTATTACTAATTAATTTACCTAGCCCCCTACCTATACTGTCAGAGAACATAACTGAATGATTACAATCATGAATACTAGGAGAAACAAAATTACCAATCTCAGGCAGACTATCACACAACTCAGGCTGTACCACATGTGAATAATCTAGTGTTATATTAGTTGTTTGTTGGTTCAATATGCTGTCCTGAGACAAATTCTCAACCTGGTATGGGTCCTCCATTACCTCAGGCTGGATAGTATCATGATTGGTAACTGTCTGGCAACTACATTGACCCATTACCAACTCATTTGCTGCAGAAATATGTTCCCTAATTTGGTTCTGAGAAATCTTATACCTACTAGAAAGGGAACTTAGTGAGTCCTGAAGTACCTGTATTTCAGACTGCAAATGCTGAGTATCAATTTCATAAATTTTTATACTGTCCTCTAATTTAATTTGATAATTATTTAACTAATTAACTAAATCAACACGCTCTTTCCTCAGTGGAATATGTTTGGAAAAGAGTTTGTGTTGTTTCCTATATTGATAACATTTTTTAATTATTCTATTCAGTTTTGCATATTTTTTAATTTTCTTATTGCTAACTGTATAGTTCTGTTTTAGTAAGGAATCTTCAGTCAGATCAATGGTTATTAAGGAAGGGGGGTTACAATTACTATTTAATAATTCATTATATAAAAGGTTTGTTTCTGAAAGCTGATTACATGCTTTTTCTTTCTGTAACTTTATTATACAACTATTGGCATGAATTAACTTATCTTCTAGGTCCCTAATTTTATATAAAGCCTCCTCATACAAGTTACTACAATTATGGAAACCATCCGTCAGCACCTTCAGTTGATCCCGTTCATCAACAACGTCCAAGTATTGCTGATGTAGGTCTACTAGCTCCCGTTTTAAGCTGGAGTTTTTGCCATTAACCTTATCGACTTCCACCTCACTCTCTTCTCTCTCCTGTAACAGTTGCTGGACTTGGAGGTTGGATTCTTTGAGTTCTTGGAGGGCCGTTCTCAATTTTAGATCCATATCCTGAGCAGTAGCCTCACGGGTCATCACAGGCATGGTTTCAGGATTGGTTACTGAAAATTAGAAGAAAAGAAACGGTGTGAACGAATAGAATAGGCAAATAAAGGGAAGTTAGCGATGAAAGGGAAAGAAAAAAGTTAAAGTTATGAAATGAAATGAGGTAGGCTGCTATAATAGCTTTAAAAGATTATCAAATTCAATGTAACTACTTGAATAAACGTCCAGTTTCAATGGTTCTATTGTCTTAGGGATTGACTTTTTCTTAGGTGGGTATGTTGCATAAAAAAAAATATAATAATAAGATATTAATGCAAGACAATAATGCACAATAAATTATCTTTAACGATATATCTAATCATTTGCATTGAAAAGATTGATTCGAATAAACAATCAGAGTTATGGAATTACTGTTTTGTTGTTCTAAGACCGGTTGTCAACAAAGAGATTTAGAACCAGTACAGGGTAATAAATCAGCGAAAAATCATACTAGAAATGGGCATGGATGTGTTACAGTGCTAAAGAGACGTTTGTGCTGTTATTAAATAAAAAGTAAACAATACTTCCCCTGAAATATCCGTTTATGTCCGTAGTTAGAACGTCAGCTGTTTTTTTTAAGGTTACCGGTACCGTTGTAGTGCCGAAAACTTCATTAATTATCAGGATAACAATTTTCCTGAGTATTTATGCATTTATTATACGTTTACACAAACAATTACACCTTAATATAACTTATTTACTAATTAAATTGAATTTTCAATACGGAACAAAAAATTTTACATGTCACTCAGGCAGTGTTGCCACTTTTTTCGATAGACCGAGTCGACCGTACATGCTGGTGAACAATATTACCGTTTATAGAAGAGGTTTCATCGAGTTACATACTACTCAGTCAAGAAAGTACCAGTACAATATGTTAGTTATTCATCCAAATTTATCTTTACACCTTCAAAGTATGCTCCTTCAAAAACCATTCACTTACGCCAACGAATAATCCAATCACCAAAACATTTTTAGACAAAGTTATTTATTCGTCGGATATCGTAGGCACAGAGTTGTTAAATAAAAATAGCAGGACAGGACATATCCGCCGCTAGAAACGTTTTTAAATTGATTCCAGTAAATTAAATTGATTTCAGTTCTCGCCGCGAATTCTCCTTATGTCTTCTACCGAATGAAAACAGGTGCCACGAAGTGGTAATTTGTGTTTAGAAAAAAGAAAGAAGTCGGCTGGAGCCATATCTGGTGAATAAGGTGGTTGCTCGATGGTATTTGTTGAGTTTTTCGTCAAAAATTCGTTCACGATGATGGCCTTGTGCGAAGGCGTATTAGCGTGGTGCAAAATTTAAGAATTTTCTTTCCACAAATCTGGCCTTTTTCATCTAATTACGCCGCATAACGCTCAAATAATATTCTTTATTTACCGTTTGACCTTCCGGCAAGAATCCCGAGTGCACAACACCGCGATAGTCAAAGAAAACGGTCAACATGACTTTCGACTTTTGATAGACTTTGGCGTGGTTTCGGTTCAGTTTGAAGGCGCCACACCGAATCTTGTTGACTAGTTTGCAAGTCAAACTCGTAAACCCACGTCTCGTCAGCAGTAACAATGCGTTTCATGAATGTTGGGTAGGAGTTAACTCGTTCTATAGTTGCTGCCAGTTAAGGGGCCCTTGTTTGAAATTTACGTTTCTAAATCGAATTTATCCAGAGAAATCACCATATTATTTAAATTCGAAAAAAAAATACATAGTACAGATACATGTTTGATCTAGTGACTTTTGTGGTTAAAAACACAAAATTTAACATTTTGCTCGATAAAAAATCAGAAGTAACGACGATTTTGAAAGTATTTTAAGTTGTATATATTATTTAGAGTATTGTATTTATTATTATTATAGAGACTTGGGGAACGCAATTTTATGAAAACTTAACATTTCATTTACTAATCGGGTTTGTCAGTGATATTATTGGATAGATTTATAATATGGAACTTGTTTTTTTTATATTTAATAAATACGTGAAAAATAGCTCGCGCGTTCAAAACAATAAACATCGCTTGGATGTTTATTGTTTTCACAACATCATAACAACATCACGCCTGTATGCTCTGAGGAGGTTAGCAGAATTGTCTACAGTACACCACATACATACCGACCATACATTTCGACAGTTAGGTATGTGAGGTTCCATTTTATTGGGGATAAGCCTATTACCATGATAACAAGATAAAATTAATGTCTGCCTCGTTGGTCTAGTGGTGGCGACTACTGCGTATGAGGTCCTAGGTTCGATTCCCAGGTCGGGCAAAGTGTTATTGGCTTTTCCATCAGGATTTTCTCAGTGACAGCCTCGGAGTCTGGGTCTGCACCCGCGCTCGCCCCGTATTAGCTACATGAGACTAAAACATAACTGGTGAAATGTGGGTGTAGGTACTATTGGGTATACCTCAGCCCGACTCTTCGGGGATTACACGCGTGATGTTACGTTATGTTATAATATATGTATAGCTAATATTTGTATCGGATATTACAACTAACAATGGAAAAATAAAAAACTTTTTTTGCAAAAATAAAACCACAATAAAGTGAAAACGTCACTTGACAAAATGTTTATTTTGCTTTATTACGTCGTAATAAAAATATTACGACGTAATAAAGCAAAACAAACATTTTATTAATCAGCTGATAACTACCGTTCTTACAGTAGGTACCACACCTACACACACACATGAACCTTTATTTGGGGTTACTAGTACCTACTATTTTCATTAGTAAGATTTCTGCATTGTAATGATTCTCAAAAATGAGTTAATTATCAAGAAAAGATTCATGACAATAACGTAGGTGATTTTATTGAATAAATTTATAGACATTGAACATGGCTATCGGTTACATCGGTACCCCAGACTCTAGAGCACGGTTTACGGTCGCGCTGCGTTTATTAGGTAGAAAAAAGTTTTATACTAGTAAAGACCTATATATTTTATTTTATTATAATTAATCACATATTTGTCTTTCATTGTAGTACTCACCAAATCTTCTTCCACCATTCTTTAAATTCTATAGAATGTTAATCGCCTGCCTCAGTCATACATTCATAACAATATAAAGTGTATTAGTGTTACATAGTGTTATACGCACATCAAGGTATACGTGTTTGTTGCAAACTAGCTCTTATTACCAGCACGCAATAAAATTTGAACTACTGATTTATTTTTACTGTGGCGTGTTCGCTCGCCGCCATAAGTCACCGGAGTTGCTTCTATGCAACGCCGGCGCAAGCCGTCTCGACTCGTAAAGTGCCTAAACTACCGGGAAAAGGAGCCCTTAAACATCAACTTACATCGATCCTGCCGAGCGCACAGGACAGCTTAGCAAGCAGCTCGTCGAGTAGCGTCGCCTCCTGCTGCGAGCTGTAGTATGACGTCAGCAGCGGTCCTATCAATGAGAGGCAGTCCTGCTTGCTAGTTTTGATGTATTCTTCGAACTTCACCAGTATCTGAAAATAATAATAACACACTACGTGTTCACAGCAAAAGATTTCGGAAGATATGAACAAAAAAATAGTTTTGCGCCGCCCGCATACGGTTGTAAAACTCAGCACAATGCAACTTCATGACTGGCAGGCAAAACTTTACAAATTATTTGCGTAAATTTTTAAACGACTTCGGGTTCAGTTCTCAAGGAGGTTCTCAATTCGGCTGTATTTTTATCTTCACAACAGTTTCTGGCACTCTTTCAACGAAACTACGGTTTCGTAGATGGGCAAAGGGATAAAATAGACCAGAAATCAGAACTTTAACCTTTTGAGCGCCAGAAGATAACCAACAATAATGAAAAAGTGCCCGACACGCCACCGTCGCGTCGGGTAATGAAATCCCTATTTTTTTGTAGGTTTGCGCTGAATTTGTGGCGTGGGAGGGGACGCCGCGCCGATGCGTTTACGCTCTGGCGTCGAAAGGTTATTGTGTAAGAGAATACACATGAAGTAGAAAAGGCGAGCTTCACAGCATCTGCAATCGGGCAACTTACCCTGGTCTTTTGCGGACAAGAAGCTACAGGCGTCTCCAGCAACAAAGAAGCGGTTTGTATGAGCACCGACAACTGCTTCTTGACGATAACGTCTCGTTCGTCAGGTATACTGTCCTCTTCAATATGTTCGAGCGCAGTGTGGATGGTTTCCAGAATACTCGCTAGGCATTCTGCTCCGGATGTACCTTCGTTGCTTTCGGCTGCAAGAAAAAAACACATGAATGGGGTAGATGACACAACAATCAATTGAGATACTTTTTAAGAGCTGTCAAAACGCGGTTCTCTCATAGATTTTGTATGGCAATAGCCAACTGTGATGTCACTGTTTATTGAACTCAATGACTCAACTATTTATTGATTTCAAAGCAACTAAAAAGAATTTGGCAATTAATTGAAAATAAATCGGATTTTCAGGGCCAAAATAAAGTGTTTTTTTTTTAGAGATTGGCGTCTTGGAATTATTGTTTTATGGTGTCATCTACCCTATTATACAAGTATGCTAAGCTGTAGTGGGACTGAACTGGCCACGTCTGCCGCATGCCCTTTGCTTTTTTTCTGCATGAGCTTTGGGCCAAAATAGCCACTCTCCGAAGCCCTGACACAGTCAGATGGCGTCGCGGCAGAACTCGTAGAAGACGGCGGAACGAGCTGGACAAGACCAGCGACCAGTGGTCCACATTGGCCTTGGATCTAAACAAATGGAAGTCATGGTGACAGTCCTTTCCTTTGCTCAACATAGGGATGATGCAGGCTAACAGTATCAGTAGAATTCTATTTTAGTTTTATAAGGGGAATCCATACGGAAACTGGAAACTGTCTGTCTTCAATCAGATTTAGATTAAATATAGCGTAATAGACCATGACCAACCCAGATCATAGAAAACTTTTTATCGCAGTAGTATGTTCCCTTGGGATAATTTTCGACCTCCACGTGGGAAGCCGGGGACAAAAGATAGTCCAGTATAATTTGGCAATCATTATAGACTGCTTTGATGGTCCTGAGACCGTAATGTCCTGGATTCAACTACCAGACACAGTAAAATTTTTGATAGCTAAGATGCAATCGCCGGATACATAGTAGGTACTTACTTATAGCTAACAGGAAACTATCCATCCTGAGCGAGTAGAGAGGCGAGAACAACAACGTGAGGCAAGTCTTGAATACTTCCAGACACCCGAGAGTCGTCTGGTCGTCGAACTCGCACATATGTTGGAACCTGTTACCATGACGTTAGAGGTCAATTTTGAATAAACGAAATGGGTTGCAGGTTTTAGTGGTCAGTGTTAATTTTAACAAGCAATGTGATATTACAAAGCACGATCTACATATTTGAGATGCAACAATCATTGTACTTTCAACCTTATTTCAATACTTACTTATAAAATTCATATGACGCCTGCTCGTCATTCGACAAAGACAGTTAAATCAGAAAAAAGGTATGTGCTTCAATAAACATCTGACGAGTTACTTTCTCGAGTCGCATATTGCCATCCCTCAATAGTTTTGAAAAAAGTTTTTTTGAAATTATATGGAGTAGCTTTTGTGCTTCGATGTTCCACCCCGTATAGAGTTGTTACATAACATAACATCACGCCTATAGTCCCCGAAGGATTAGGCAGAGGTGTACCTATTTGTACACCCACATTTTGGCAGTTATGTTTAAGTCCCATCTTTAGATCAGGGTTTATATCAAATCTCAACATCGCGCGTTCGTACTGCCGAAGATAACCGATGATTGGCGAAGCGCATACCTTTCCTGAGCAACCTGTACTTACCTAGAAACACATCTGTTGTATAGGACGTTGGCTATGCTGGCCACGTGCGTAGCGACGGCCTTCTTGTCCAACAGATCAGCGAGTAGTACTGCGTGCACGCAGCGCAGGACCCACGCGTGGAAGTCGCGGCGAGCGCGGATCTGGTTGCGTTGCTCTAGGGAAGACCACGGCACGTTCTCACTGTTGGGAAAAAAAAGTACAATCAGTTTATTATACTTCAAACGGTGTATAGTTAACTGTGTTCCCTGGCAAAAAATTCAACTAATGAACTAAATGAAGAGACAGAAATTTCAACATGTTTTATGTGAATGTTTCGCCCATTGCGAACGCACAGTAAGAAATACAAAAGATAGCATAACGTCGGGCCTGTATTTTACAAAGGATAAAGTAGAAGCAGAGTTAACCCACATTACGCCACATATTTTAAAGTCCGATGGGACGAGCTTCTAGTCAACAACCGAGCAGGAATCCTGATTCCAACCTACTACTGATTCCCTGGCGATCGGTGCGGTGAAGAAAAATACCTACTTAAACAACCGCAAAACTTTATTAATAAAATCATTGTTAATATTATATAAAAATAGTTTTTTTTTCATTTATACCTTGAACACAAAAAGTTTGCGAAACACTACTCTAGACAGTACCAACGAGATAACAGATGAATAGTATTTTTTTTAAATGAGTAAGTCAGCTGCTAACATAAAATTGTGTAATAATAACTTTTTCATCCCATCTATTCGAAAAGGACGACTTGGTTCGCCTTTAAGTGCACCCAAAGGTGTTGTTATCTATAAGAAACTTTTAGCGGGCAGTAATGAGTTTTTAATCCTCTTTATAAGTGTAACATCTTAGTGTTCAGCGCTAAAGAAATTGGACGCAAATATTGATTGAATAGACAGAGCTGGCTGGTACGACGGCCCATAGTCGTGCAGCCGCCGCGCCGGCTGAATAAAAAAAAAAGAAATCAAATTAAAAACGCACGCGTTTCCGTCAATTTTCACGGATTGTTAGAAATTCATGGTTTTGTTTTGAAAAATGAGTTCTTTAAGTGACAGTGAATAAAATATGAGGCGCCTTTTATTTTCTCATAGTGGGTGATGAAAAGTAGAGTGTATCACTCGGGCGCAAAATATATTTTTGGCTCGGGCGACGTATTTTGAATCCCTCGCTACGTTCAGGATTCTACTAAAGAATCCCTCGCTATGCTCGGGATTCTACTCTAGAATCCCTCACTGGGAAGACTCCTACTGGACTTAGAAAAAGTAACTAACTAACTTAACTGGATTCAAAAAAGCGCCCTCGCCGTAGAAATATTATTTCGCTCCCTTATGATACAATCTACTATTTCACTTCTCATGCTCTAAAAGTACGCCAATATAGCCCTGCGAAGCGGGACTAAAGTGACCCTTTTAGTCTCTAGGGAGTAGGGAGTAAAAGTAATTAGTTTTTTAATTTACTTCATGTGACATAGACAAACTCCAAAGACTAAAAACGGGACTATTACTATTACTAAGACATCGCTGTCCATCTGTTTGTCCGTCTGTCTGTCCATTTGTCTGTTTATCCGTACGTCTGTTCTTCTGTCAGTTCGTCTGTCTGTCCTTCCGTCTGTCTATCCGTCTGTCTGTCTGTCAGTCTGTCTGTCCATCCGTCTGTCTGTCTGTGTATCCGTCTGTCTGTCTGTCTGTCCGTCCGTCTGGCTGTCCATACGTCTGTCGGTCCGTCTGACTAAATATACTATTTTTCTCGCACTCAAAGTGAAAAGTACAGTGTAACACACTGCGCTAAATCCCATTATAACTCTGTTCCTGTTCCTCGCTAAAGCTCGGTAATAAAACTACCTCGTATATACTGGGTCATTTTGGCCCCTTTTCTTTTTTTCACGGTCACGGTATCTCTTTCGAACAGTCCCGCAACCCCGGCAGGCATCGGTCCTTGCGGACCCCTTCCTATTGCTGACTCTCTTTGAGGCGCGCGTGGAACACGAACGCGCCGTCGACACGGCCTGTCGTCATGAGACGGACGGACGGCGAGCTAGCCCATAGCCCACCGTCCACAGGCCCGCGCCTACGGTGGCCCCCGACGCCCGGGGCGTCTCCCGCGGCGGCCGGGACGCTGTGAGGCTCTCTCCCTCTCACGTTCCGCCACCTCCTTCTCTAGCATTACTGCTTCGCAGAAGGAGGTGACGGCGTCTCATTCCGTCTCGCTCCGGACCATGGCTTGCACCAGGGCCGGACGCGAGAGGTCGCCGCCGCAAATCGCCGCTTCGAGGACACGGCGGTGCTCCGCCCACGCGGGGCACACCTCCACCGTGTGCTCCACCGTGTCCTCCGGTCGATCCTCGCAGTGGAAACACCGGTTCCTGCACCGAATCGGGCGGGGGGAAACGCCCGGGGCGTTTCCCCCCGCCCGATTCGGTGCAGGAACCTCCCGAAAACACCGTGTCCGGTGAGGACCTGCGTCAGGCGGAAGGTGAGGACGCCGTGGCGTCTCTCAAGCCACTCCTCAAAGAGGGGACTTACCGCCACTATTGTGGCGTGCCCTGTCATTTTAGCCCCTTGTATTACAATGTACTATCATGTTGACCTACCTGTACAACAGCTCAACGACCCTCACACAGAACTTGGTGTCCCACACACAAGGCAGCGGTTTGAACGGGCCCGCCTTGTCCCTGACCAAGTGAGCCAGCTTCACGGGCGCCTTGCCTTTCTCCTTCTGAGACTTCTGACTCTTCTGAGACTTTACTGTCTCGCGCGTCTCGTTTAGAGACTTGTTGCCTTTCTTCGCTGCTTTTGGAGGTACCTGAAAACATGGCTGTCGAAGTGAAAATGGCACTGCGAAAATGCGAGAGTAACTGTCTGTTTTTTTTTTAAACTAAGTAGGCTTGTTTGTCGTTCAAAGCTTTGGGCCCGTATATCGCAAAACTGCAGCCCTAAGATAGCTTGACGGGGTCGCGGCAGACCGAGAAGATGGCGGGAGACGAAACAACGAAACTCGACGAAGACGGCGAGAGGGGGCGCAACATCGAGAAAAGTGGAAGGAATGGGGGAGGCGTTTTCCCAGGAGTTGGATAGTTCAGGCTCATAACTGACTGGAGTACGCTTGCCCAGAAGAAACCGATCCACTCGAAATACACATAGTACCGATCCGAGCATGTAGGTAGTATGCTCGGATTTTGCACTCCCTAAGAACGAATTGGAGCCGAACCACTCGATATGGCAGTTTTAGAACTTATTTATTACTAAGATTAGGAGCAGAGTAATACTATTAAGAAATTATGTCCCTTTCCACTCAGATTTCTTGCTTCCGTCACGGAGCACTGAACGTGGATTGTCCGAAGTTCCGGAGGCCTAACTCAAGCTGTATGGGGGTAGTTTTTTTTTTAATATCCGTTTTCTGTGCCCACGGCTGGCCCTGGGCAAAGGCCTCCCCATACCTCTCCAATTTTCTCTTCGGCCTTCTCCTCCCAATCAGCATCATTCTCCTGTCATTATCCCAATTTATAGCTGGCTCGGCGTATGTCTTCTTCTTCCATACTTCTCGACTTACTTCCTACTCCTAACAGTCAGTAAATAATTTAATCACAATACCTTAGTCTGTTCCAGCAGTTGATTGCAAGCTTTAAACAGTTTGTACACGTTGTTAGCAGCCGTCTCACTGCTAGGACTCCACTGCAGTATCCTATGTGCTATCAACGTTTCGTAACATTGTAGTATTTGCTGTACTTTCAGGCATTTGGCTTTCGATTCTGGTGTTAAGTCTGAAAGACCCGGTTCTTCCTGTAATAAGAATATTTTCTTTATAGTTGGCTGTATGTAGAATTTTTGTATGATTCAAAAAAGTTTTATGCTATTTATGCTTCCAGCATTTAATTATGTTAATATCACATGCACATGCATGTTAATACACCTCTTCCCAACTATTGTGGGGTCGGCTTCCAGTCTAACCGGATACAACTACATACCAATAATTTACATGGATCGACTGCCTATCCTACCTCCACAACCCAGTTAGTACTGGGTAATAAGACCCCCTTAGTAAGGCTAGTTGTCAAAACTTTCGGGTCACCTGACTACGTGTAACGACAGCCGGCCTTATATGGCGTAGACTGGATGGAAGATGGGGGAAGAAAGTGCTGGAGTGGAGACCGCGGACGGGATGGAGGAATGTGGGAAGAGAACCGACCTGGGTCGCCAAAGGTTGAAGAAGAAGAAGAAGAAGCTAAGAACAGTCAGCAAGAAAATGGCAATTTTCGCAATAAATTTATTTGATGCCAATCGATTCTAGTCCTTATAAAGATCAAAAAACTCTATGGACTGAGAATTCTTAAGTTCTTAAAAAGGCATAGTTAGACTCCTAAGAAGTTTTCCTGCACCAACAACGTGTAAGATACCCGCCCTTACTGCCCTATTTTAAAATATCACCGTGTATAGACATTATTAGACATAACTCCTGACCGATTTCGGTCATACCGGCCATCTCAGCGGAGACTAACCATCGACGACGATATATCTATATTCTGCGCCAGATAAGTAGGTATCAAAGGTCATTGCTCTTTCCTTAATTTCTCTGCGAAGGTACCCCGACAATACAATATGAATCGTTTTTTATTACTAGAAAATGTCAAGAATCACGATAACGGTCGTTTCGGGACATTTTTATGTCATTATTTCTGTTTTTGGAACTATGAATTTGAATAAATTTATGCGGGTTAATGACCTTTAATTCCTTCTTATCTGGCGCAGACTATAGTTTAACTCATCAAGAAACATTAACATAAGAACCAAAATGAAACTCACCATATCAATATTGACAAACTGTTCGTTATCACAGAGCTGCTGCATGACCCTGGAGAGCTTACTCTTCAGGTAAGCGTTGCCGGTCTCCACTGACTGGCTGGCCAGGATGTCTTCCAAATCATCCTCCTCGCCAGGCTGGAGGAACTGGGCTACGGCGTACAGCAGCTGGGCTATGGGCTCCTGGTAATGGGGGCAAGAAATTATTTAGGATCATCATCAGCCTATTAATGTTCCCACTGCTGGGACACAGGCCTCCTCTCTATGAGAGGGAATGGGCTATAATCCACCACGCGGGCCCAGTGCGGATTGGTAGATGTCACATGTCTTCGAATTTTTGGTTCTAGGACATGCCGGTTTCCTCACGATGTTTTCCTTCGCCGTTTTGAGAGCAGTGGTGATGAAATAAATTACACAAAGTAATGCGCCTGTCTGGGTTCGAACCCACGACTTACTGTTCGTAAGTCGGGGCCGCCACCACTGGGCCACCGCTGCTCTGTTTTTTAGGATATACCTGCACAAAATTACAGATTTGATTTGTAAAGTTTTTACAAAAATATATAAAGTACACGAGGGAGATATGAACAAAATGGTGTTATCATCGTCGGTAAAATATAACAGATTAGTAGCCCACTGGCGAACTATCCAACAAACGCCATTTAACTGCAAAACGTAGAACACATAATAAGGGTAGATGACAAAAAAAAATTGTACATATTTTTTCATTTATTTTTTCATCAAGACTTTAAAAAAAAACAAAACGCGTTAGTAATGGATTACTACACTGATTTTCAGGGCAGTAATGGAATTCCATACAATATAAGATGCCTAGATTTTTGAGAAGGTTTAATGAACAGATTTCAAGCATTTTAGTGGGGTAGTATTGGTACACTTAGTAAGCAATTAGTGTAGTATAAAAGCCCTTTTGATCGTTTTCGGTCATTGCGGCCAATCTTAGGGGAGATAAGTAATCGATGCGGGAAAAATAATAGTGCACAAGTGTACAATAACTCAACTTGTGCATTCTTTTTTCCTTTACGAAGGGGATGGCGGGGTCTTATCCATCGCCATCCCCTCCGAACCGAATAGTCCGGTAGTGTCAGATATAAGTACTTACAATTAAAACAGCAGAAGCTCCATTGACCTGCACACACTTGTTGATGAGCAGGGAGGCAGTTTCTGCGCCCTCCGGCAAGTACTTGCTCAAGTGTTCATATAACAACTCCAAGATAGATTCATGTAGAAACTGCTTGTCTTTCGCGCAACCGTGTAGTTCTAAAAAAGTGTATTTAAGTTACAGGCTCGACTTTTTAAGGAAGATAATGGGGCAAATAAAGTAATTTCAGTCGATCCAAATTTGCAACTATTCTAGTTGCAAATTTGGATCGACTGAAATTACTTTTAGCAGATTTTTTTTTTGTATATGAAAAAATCGAGAGCTTAGTACAAGATTTTAAATCTATTCGATCGCGTCAAAAAATTGTATGACAACTGTACTAGCGCCGTTTGTCGACAAAAATGGTATAATTGAACGCAATCATGGTTTAATTGAAGACATGCCCAATGCCCGCTTGGCAAAGTCTTGACACAGTGGGAGGTGGCAGAGATGGCCTACAGCTGGGCGTGGCCCGAAAGGGCTGGCGAGATGTAGCGCAAGAAAAGAGATCATGGAAGGAATTTGAGGAGGCCTTTAACCAGCAGAGGGACATTACAGGCCAACAAATATACGCCAAAAAAAATTAACGCGATCGAGTACGTTTTGTTATAGGCAAAAACTTGCACTAAACCTACAGACTAAATACATTTGTCAAATTATCTGTGTGGATGGATTGAGCAAGAATACAAAATAGTACATTGTTACCCTAGGGCTGAAAGTAATTTATTTAGCGCCCGAACATAATGGTGTCGATTCTGTTGTGCACAAACTAAACTAAATTTAAGCTATTGCTATCTTTTTCTCTCTAATAAAACGAGAAAGAGACAGACTTAATTTAGAGCTGTCAAATTTAGTTGGAACTAATATTTCTATACAAATGAAGGGTGCACGTAAAAACATGTCGACTAAAAACACGGTGAAGCGCAAGGCATAAACTAGTTTGACATCTCTAACTTAGTTCATAGCTATAGCCGTCCTTTTCTCGCACTGCCTTTTAGTAAAAGATAGCAATAGCCTAAAATAAGTTAAGTTTGTTCACAACAGAATCGACACCAATGAGGGCGGTTCGAGGGACTAAATAAGTCTTTAACCCGAGTTAAACACTTTTCATTACGAACACAAGGAAAGTAAAAATAAACACATGAAAAAACAAATGAAGATCGGATTGCCGCTTTCCCGCCTATTTTGTTGTTTTTTTTTTGTGGCCGGCCAGCTATTCGGCCATTATTTTTCGTTATCATCATTGAAAAAATGGTAAATATTTAGCCCAAATCTATGTTATTTTAAAGAAATAGTTTAAACTAAAAAATAGAATAACGTTACTTATTTCAAAAATATCTATATTTTAATCGACTTCAAAAAGGAGGAGGTTCTCAATTCGATTGGTTTTTTTTTTTTTGTGTGTGTACACCGATTACGCTGAGATTTCTGATCCGATTTACGTGATTCTTCTTTGGTTTGATGCGGAATAGTTGCCATTTGGTCCCATAAAAATTTAACATAGTTTGGCCCAGTAGTTTTCATTTAAGAACATTTTTGCTGCAGTTGTGTGGTATAACTTCATGTATGTTTACCGATTTCTCCTCCATTTGTGGAGCGACTCTCAAAATTATTTTTGTATTTGAAAGAGTATACTCCTGAGATGGTCGAATTTAAATTTGGTGAAGATCTGATGCTGATCTTCGGAGATATACAATGGAACTCTTCAAAACTAGACGGTAAATCGGTCGTGATTGCTGCAATCGCTTGGATGTTTATTGTTTATACAACATCATGACGTAACATCACGCCTGTATGCTCTGATAGAAAAAAAAAATTGCAAAAAAAGTAAAACCGACTTCAAAAAACACAAAAAAGTCAAAAATAACTTTAGCTTCAGAAGTCGGTGCCAAAAAAAAAATTTTTGTAGTTTTGCTTTTTTTGCAAAAAGTTTTTTAATTAATACTCAAGTTTATGTTATTTCAATTTTACATCGCGCTGTAATTGAGTGGCTGTATATTAGAAAGTTGGAACAATATAAATAATAATAATAGAAATGTGAAAATAGAACTATTTTTTTTTTTATAATTTGACAGAGCAGTTGTCAGTTGAAAACGATTCTCCCTAGGACTGAAAAGTATTACTTTCAACCCGCTCCTCAGGCAACTTTAGACCTACTTTCTGAGTATGAGTAATGAAAAATACTTACTCGTGTAGAGCAGCTGTTTGACGAGTGCATCTTGTACCAGACAACGTCGCAGTATCGATACTACCTCCATGCACATTGCCTCATTACGAACCCGCGAAGTTACACTGCGAAAATAATAAAATTTAACTAAAGGGCCTTTAATCAGTGTTTTATATGCTATTTTTATACACTCCCTACCACCCTAGTCATGAGGTTTTAGGCTCTCCCCCTCCCGGTTTCACGTGTATTTTATTTTTATTTTATTATTGAAAAGATCAGAGTTTTAGAAAGTTACCTTAGTGGCAAAAAAACAAAAATAAAATTACAATAATTCTATCTAATTCACTTGCTCGGGGTTTCACGTGGTCACATAATAGGGTAGTTGACACAACGATCAATTGACATACATTTTAAGAGCGTTCAAAACGCGATTCTTTTATAGATTTTGTATGGCAATAGCACGCTGTGACGTCATTGTTTGGTCAACTCAATGACTCAACTATTAATTGATTTCAAAGCAACTAAAAATTAAATTTGGCATATAATTAAAAATAAATTGGTTTTTCAGGCCTATAATAAAGTTTTTTTTTTAGAGATTGCTGTCTTGGAATTATTGTTTTATGCTGTCGCTACCCTATTGAATTCAATTCGATATTGGTGTCAATTCTGTTGTGCACAAATTAAACTTAATTTAGGCTATTGCTATCTTTTACTAAAAGGCAGTGCGAGAAAAGGACGGCTATAGCTATGAACTAAGTTAGAGTTGTCAAACTAGTTTAGGCCTTGCGCTTCACCGTGTTTTTAGTCGACGTGTTTTTACGTGCACCCTTCATTTGTATGGAAATATTAGTTCCAACTAAATTTGACAGCTCTAAATTACGTCCGTCTCTTTCTCGTTTTATTAGAGAGAAAGAGATAGCAATAGCCTAAATTAAGTTTAGTTTGTGCACAACAGAATCGACACCATTGGTAAAAAATATTAAATAAGACACAATAATTTCATTTTTTTTTTCGTTGCACGAAATATCACGTCGCCCTATTACCGTTATCACTCTATCTCCATTCTCCAATCGTGATTAAAAGTATTTTTTCCATGAATCACACGTGATTGAAGGACGACCCCTAATTGTGTAATCACTGGCGGTACCTTCACACAAGCTCAAAAGCTCAACTTGACTATCTGAAGAGTCTAGCAACACAACATACGTATCTACGTAGTTTATCAACTATCTGATGTCCACGACACAAGCCTCGTTGCTTAGTGTGGCACTAGATGGCGCTGTGTGTTAATGTTCAGCGATATTTATTTATTTATACGTTGCCTTCTCTCTTTTTTTAGCCTCTATTCTTTAGTGTTTCTCTACATATATTTCTTCCCATCCTAGCGCACGAAAAGGTTAAGGTGGAAACTCGACTTTTTCATGAATTAAATTCAATCAGGTTACATGAACTTAGAGGGTTGTATTGATGATTTTAATGATTATAATTCTAAACTACATACGTGTTACAGCCGCGAATAATATTTTAATCAACATACAACCTGTCACTGACCGGCAAATTGCAAAAAACGTAAGTCAATTTGAATTTTGGCGGGCTACCGTGGAGGTTTCACCTTAAAATGGCAAAATATGCTGTTAAAAGGCAACTGGACAAAGGTCAACTCACACATTCCCCTGCTGCGTGGCGTGCAGGTCCACCGTGAGCTGCGTGAGGTAGGAGTGCGCGCTGTACGGCTCGCTGTACGACTGGCTGCTGCTGAGCGAGCCACTCACGCGCACGTGACGCAGCACCGACAGGAAGCCCGACAGCGACAGGCAGCGGTGCTGGGAGTCCCTGTGACGGAGGAGAATAACAGATTTTGTAATTGTAACATCATACCTGTAATCCTCGAAGGGTTAGGCTTAATAGTACACACAAATTCCGCTAGTTGTTTTAAGTCGCATGTCTTAGAGGTCACGCTTTTTGCCATCAACCTGGCACAAATCCAGACTCCGTAGCTGCTACTGAAAAATTCCTAATGGAAAAACCCAATAACACTTTGCCCGACCCGGGAATCGAACCCAGGACCTCATGGTCAGTGGTCGCGCTTGCGACCATGAAACTGTGTGTGTCTAATGTTCAATACAAATTCATAATTTCCAGCGACAATGACAACTGAGGCAAAGTGAGCTCGAAATTATCTCACTTATCTATACTAATATTATAAAACAGAAGAGTTTGTTTGTTTGTTTGGTTGAATGCGCTTAACTCAGGAACTGCTGGTTGGAATTGAATAAATCTTTTTGTGTTAGTTAGTTCATTTATCGAGGAAGGTTATATATAGGCTATATAACATAACGCTACAATCAATAGGAACGGAGCATAAATGAAAAATGTTACAAAAACAGGGGAAAACTTATTCCTTTTGTGAGCTTTTTCTCTCATATGTGACGCTGGGTCAGCTAGTTTTTACATACATACACACCTGGAATAAAGTCCCTTTCGACACACCATGACAAGGGTATCTCTAGTCCTAGTACTGAAGTTAAGAAGTGGATGCACAGCATCCAGGACTGACGCAGCTGCCTTGTAGTCGGTGGGGGATGGCTGGCAGTTCTCCAAGATGGCGCCCAGTTGAGTGCAACGCTCTACTGATACCGGGGTCAGCTTGCATAGGACGTAAAGGCAATCTGGAATGAACAGAAGGTAAATGCTGATCATCCAGCCCGCGTAGCATGACCACCGTAGAAACGAAAAAGAATCGACAAATCTTTTGTTCATCTGTCATCGAATCGACAAAATGAAATTTTCAGTAGCTTTTTTTTTTATAAGTTCTGTTTCCTACAAAAGTGTCCCTACACGTCAATCTATTTTTTTTTCTTAATTTCTGATGAAAATATTTGTGTCTGGGTTCAGAATGACATACTTACCAATATGTCATTCTGACCCCAACACAGATACTTACGTAGAACAGCCTATAATATTTCTCCAGGCTGTGTCTTGCTAAGTCGCACCAGTATTAACGTATATGTTGCAACCATGTCTCACTGTACCTGCATACTGCCTCTGCGTAGTGTCGCTACACAGTCTGTCAGCCAGCTGGCTCAGTATGTGCCCGGCTGTCTCGGGCTGTGCCTTGCTGAGTCGCACCAGTATCATCTTGCCGTGTGACCAACATGTTGGAGCGACAGGCTTTAGACGAGATACGGAGAGTAGAAGGAAGGCTAGGTTGATTAGACCGACTACTGTTAGTTGGCGGTGGTTGGCACTGGAACAAAATGTTTTAAATTTTAATATAAGAACTGTGTTAGTATGACTGCGTGCTGTCCCGTTTATTTAATGGACTCAAGTGTTATTGGGTTCATAGGTTCGTGAACGAAATTGATCGTGCCTGTCAACTTTGCTCAGTTGTTCCATAGTGTACGTCCGTACCTACGACACGATTCGAGGACACAGTTAGCGCAGTCGTTGAGTGATCAACCGCCGCGGGTTTGATTTGATTTGATTTGATTGAACAAATGGTTGTATTGGTAACAAGTAGTTGTTCCGGTTCTAAAACCACTGATCAAAAGTGGGATCTTTTGGGGAAGATAGTCGTGATGTGACGTTATTTTAAGTGTAGGTTACCTCTCAGTAGTGATAAGCTTGAGTACGCAGACCACATCAACGTCGGGCGGCATGACTGCGCGCACCCACGCAGACTCCTTAGCTCTTAGATCGTCCATGGCACGTTGTTCTATCGCTGATTTTATTACCTGTAATACATTAGAATAAATAGTACAACCAACATATATGTTAACTTTATCATTTTACCACAATTCTGAAAACTATAAAACAATTTACATTATTCTAGTTTTAGCGTCTCTCAGGCCTTAGACAGTTGGCTCAATCATGTTGATACCCACATTTTCGTCAAAAATAGCGACTGTACGCGACCACAATACTTGTTTTAAATTTCACCATGTGGTGTGAAAACTTTTGAACTTCTAAGATGGATCACCATACGTTTATTTGATTCATATAGGTTATTGAATTTATGGCACAGCGAAATTGACCGCGATTCTCTCGACCGTGGGGTTGGCGCCAGAACGTTATACGGCCAAATAAGATGATCAAACTTACATCCAAACACACAGATCTAAAATCCGCTCCCTTGTCAGACATGGCTAAAGCCAGGTCTATGATGAAGGGGGCCCTCAAGAGTTGGGTCTTAGGCCACGTCCGGATGTGTTTCCGGACCAGCTCGGGGTCAGCTGCGCCTTGCGAGATGTGGTAAATGCAGGTGGATAGGCAGCGGCTTAGTTCAGCTGAACTGTGGGGTACTGGAAGAAGAAAAATGCTTAGAAAAAAATACAGAACTTACTGTGCACTGGCAAAGCAATCACATATAACATGTTGAAATCTCAATTCCTCTCTTCTCTTGGTTGCAATCTTTATCAGACAAAACATGCTTTAATGTCAACGTTTTGACAGTGCGAACGCAAAAGTAGTAGTGAAGCTATATATAGCGTGCCTTGTTCCCGAAAGGAAGCCGGCAGGATTCGGGTTCTTAGGTGCCTTCGGGCCTGGAAGCTATAGTTTTTTATGAAGTCTTCAAAACTTGTAATGCCAGATGTTTCGATATTTAATCCAGCATTGGTCAGTACTGACTTGTTTAAAAAAAATTGTCTTACTAAGTTTCTTTTCTCATCTAGAGATGGAGACGATAGCTCATAAGATGATTAACTGACATATAAGGTTGTACATATCAGTCACCTCTGCGATCTTCTAGAACAGGCCTGATACATTATGTTTGTAGGTGACTTCACTGTCAAATGTTTCTAAAAAGCTGTCCAATCACAAAATTAATTCATTTCATCACTCACCAATATCATCTATATCAATGGTAGTAGATTCAGAATCCTGTGGCGGAGGTTCCAACTTGCTGTACAGCCGAACACTGAAGTAGTGGCTCAGATGCGATAGCACTATCTCTAAGTGATATGTCTTGCATAGTCTGAAAACAATAATTACTGAGTTAAAGAAAGACCTGAAAATAGGGGCATAACGGGTGTAAAAACCCTCTTAACGAAGCACACTTCAGCTACTAATGTGATAAAACAAGAGCCTGGCTCTTTTCCGTCGTTTGGTGTTCAAGTTTGAACCTGCTTTTGACACCGGTTACAGTTTTAAATACAGGTTCTGTAAATACTAGAGCTTTACTGCTATGCTCAGGTTAGTATTTGGTTAACTCACTTGAGTAACTGATGCACGAGAGGAGGCAGTGTGTCGGGCGGCGTGTCTATGATGTGAGAACAGATCTTGTTGACTACCTGCTTGTGATCATTGCGCGATAGCTGCATGTCTCTGAAAACCAGAATAGGATACTCTCAAGTAAATGTTTTACAGATGATTCTTTTAAACTTGTTGTTTTAATATAACAGATAAATACCAAAGAAGTACAAAATAAAAAACTTGTAATCCATTACAATAGCCAACGGCAGATTCTCTAATTCTTAATATCTCATGGTACATGCGTCATGTTTGTGAACGGGAGCTGTCAGTTGGGACTGGTCATCTCTTAGCTGCCAAGGTTCATGTTAATTACTTTATTCGTAAATTGTTGATCTAATCTTTTACTCTGGACGCTCTTAGTGTGCACGTCTTTCTACATCGTTCTCACATATATGTATAATCTCAAAATTAATGATGTAACCAAGATTTTTTAACAATATTTTGATTTTAAAAGAGTGTCCATGGAGTTTCTTGCCCGTTCTTCTCCATAGAGATCTACGCTAGGGAATGGGCAACTACAGTACTTTCTCAAGTTATTATGCCTTGTGACTGGGACTGTAGTTTTGATTTTCTTTTTTTTTTGTATTTTTGACATTCAAAAGTGCCGTAATGGTCTAATTGAAATAAATGCTTTGAGTTAGAGTTTGAGTCTCCTGGCAAGCTTACCCAGCAGATAAATTAAAAAGAACTGGCCAAGTGCCAGTCGGACTCGCGCATGAAGGGTTCCGTTCCATTGTGGTAGGGGAGCCTCCTTTAATTTTTATTTTATTTTTATTATTTATTATTTTTTGTCATAGCAGCAACAGAAATACATCATCTGTGAAAATTTCAACTGTCTAGCTATCACGGTTAATGAGATACAGCCTGGTGACAGACAGACAGACGGACAGTGGAGTCTTAGTAATAGGGCCCCGTTTTTACCCTTTGGGAACGGAACCCTAAAAATGGTTTAAAACTAACTTGAACATAGCAGTAAGCTGTACAAGCTGTTTCTCACTCCAGCTACACTGACAAAGGGTGTGGATGCTCTGCTCTTTGTACTCTATGCCCGTCAGCTCTGATCCACAGTGCTTGATCAGGTCATGTGTTGATATGGCATTGATGCATTCTGGTAGGACGTCGCGCCAACTAGAAACAGGAATTGTGAAGCATTTTTAAGAAATTTATACAATATCATTCCATTAAAAACTTTCATGCCAATACTGTTTGCAAGGCAGCTTGCAGATATATTACATCGCTGACTGGGCAGATCGGAGGCTTAAAATGGCCATTATAGCAGAATAGATAAATAAATATCGCTGGATATTATACACAGTGCCATCTAGTACCACACAAGCAACAAGGCTTGTGTCGTGGACACCAGATAGTTGATATACTACATAGATACTTTTTGTTTGTAAATACGTACTTATTATACATATAAACATCCATGACTTGGAAACAAATGTCCATGCTTATCACACAAACTTTTGCTTCAACCGGGATTCGAACCCGGGACCCTAAGAACGTAAGGCAGCCTCAGTTTTGCTTGCTTGCTTTGTATCATTGTTAAAATCATGTCTTTACTCTTATAACAATAAGGTTGCTCATCCAACTGCCAAGTATTCTAATAAAATATCAATATTTAAAACAACATAAACAATTTAAAAAGAGTGTTTGTTGTGCACTCACATCATATTAACATCAGTATCCTGTACAATGGACTGCACGCTATCATTGGACCAGCGCACCAGGTCGTCTATCGGCAGCCTTGGCAGCTCCAGACACAGTCTGCTTGTGACATCTCCACAGTGAGTGAGAGATGTGGACTCTTTTCTCATGGTCTGCAAGACTAACTCCACCACCTGGCAATTATTGAATAATTTATTTTTTATCTACTTAAAGTCACTGCATTATTGAATATGTGCAATTCCATCTTTAACTTGAAAAAGTGTTTGACCACCTCATGCTAACTACAACTACAGTCCTATCACAGTTAATATGCCTCTGGCTGCACTGTGTAGTCTTTTTGTTTTTGACTATTCAAAAGTAACTGTAACTGGTCTATTTGAAATGAATGCTTTGACTTTGAATTTGAAATAATAGTAGTCTCGAAATGAACTTGAAACTTACACAAGTTAGTATTGTCTATAATGCTATACCAAGCATTATTGACAGGACTAACTTGTATACTTAAAAAAATTGGAAACTAGCTTTAGAGTTAAGAAAAAACTATGATCGCAGTCAGTTCTATTGAAAGTAATGAGAAACAATTAATAGCCTCACAATTTACTCTAGTTTCATGGTGCAGTATTGATAGATAACATATAAACCATTACCCCATTATCAGTTTGCTTGAGTGACTAAACACTCCAACATACATTCTACAAAGTAATGAACATGTTAGAACTTGTTCTTCAATGTTGTTGTTTACCTTAACTTTATTTCTGCAAGTAGCAGCATTATCCGGAAATCCATTTAATATACAATTTAACAGGTCCCCGCCGTCACTATTTACTATACGCCGCGGTAAAAACTTTAATATCTGTAAATAGATAAACGAAAAACTTGTTACAGATACGATGTCAATTCACGCTATAATTTTATTGGATAAATTACTATACCTGTTCAATTTTGAGTTGACAGTATTCACGTAATTCTTCGCGTTTGCCAGGTACATGTCCAAGTTCTTTTATTTTATTAAATACTTTGCTCACATCCATTTTACAATGATTTTTATTCACAAAATTCTTGTTTTTGTGCTCACCCGCCAAAACAACAGTCAATCAACACAACATCACAGATTATATCTATACCTACTGTCAAAAAGAACGGAAATCCCGTGAAGCTAGTTCACGGCTCTTTTTACTCCCGGCATCTTTTTCATCCCTATTTTATTTCGGAATTGGCAACACCAAAAAAACCGTTCCAGCTCTCGTATTTTGCTGCATCTTTAACACCATTTGTGGAACAGATGTAGCATGAATTTTTGAACATTAAATTTCACATTTGTTTATTTAAAAAAATATATAAATATAAATATTAAGAAAAAAAATCAGTTTGTTTTTATTTTTTTAAAAAGGTTGTTTTCATCGACTAAAATATTTTTAATGGCATCCCCGTAACGTCTTTTTTGATGACGTCATCAGTTTATGTTTAGCGATTGAGAAGTTACGAAATTCACGATTTCACGAATTTCATTATAACGCGCACGTTTGTGTACAATTTACTGTACGCGCATACTTGTAAATGGTTACATATCAAATACACAAAATATCTTACGACGTTTAAAACCGAGCATCCGTGATAGTGTAGCTGAACTGAAAGTCACCGAGACGTTCGTTACGTTACTTTTGGCGGCATCGCATGAAGCCACAGAAATAGATTTCCTTGTGCAATATTCGGTGTATTAAAAATTCGGTAAAGTAATTTAAATATCGGTGGAATTCCGGTGAGATCATCAACCTTGGGTCGTTGGGAGCGAGGTGTGAAGATGGTGTGAAGTCAGTGATAACAGCAAGTCAGTATCAGTGATAGAAGCATGGAAAACCCGACAGTTAGCGGATTGAGGTCAAGGTCTCGCTCGAAGACACCCTTCCTGCGGTCGAGCTGCGACCGTGAGAACTGCTTGGAGGGCGAGGAACACACCCATCATCAGAAGTCAGGGCGTAAAACCCCTGTGAAGAGAAACACCCCTATCAAGTGAGTAGGGTTCCTAGTTTTCGATCAACCATGTGTGTTGCTAGCAGTTAGCACTGTCCTATTTAAATAGAGCAATATGTACATTAGGTATTTATAATTCCTTTTTACTGCCTACTTTTATTGCTTTCTTAACTTATTCTTGAGCTGGGCTAAGTTATTGAAGTATCAAAGATTAAGATTGATAAACCCTGTTTATCACACCTGTCAACTATCTACATGATAATAATAAATTCTTGCATAGACTTGTTTCCGTGTTTTAAAATTTGTATTTTTGTGAGTAAAAGGAAGAGTTCATTGCCAAATTCTTTGAATAATAAGTTAATTAAGTTCATGTTTGTGGGGCAAACGTGGCCAGAGATGCCGCACTGACTGAAATGGCACAAAACAGAGTGTTTTGGAAGGAGAAAGGGGGGGCCTTTTTCCAGCAGTGGGACACAGTTTAAGCTCTGAAATAAAATAAAAAATATGTTGGAAAACTTATGCACATGATCGGGCATACATTTTGTAGTGTTAGGTATCAAAGAGTTAATCAAATCTTATCAGAATACATACTAAATTAAAAGCTTATTATATGTGATGTTGATTTATCAATCAAGATTAAGATATAATCTTCCTTACCCCCATTTCTATCATGCATTCATTCATAATAAATTGATTTTAATATTCATTATGAAATAACATTATTAGTTGGTCATTATCTAGGGTAATAAAAATTTACCAATGAAGAGCAAACATTTTTTTTTTATCATGGAGCCTTGTTTTCTCTTGTTCTGCCAACAATATGTTTCTATTAACACAAAATTGTAACATAATCCTTAAAGGATAAGGTAAAGATGTTACTAAAGTACACCCACATTTCCGCAGTAAAATTTTAAGTTCCATTTATAAGAGGGCAAGCTTATTCCCATCAACAAATCCATACTCCAGGCTAGCACTGAGACCAGGGCTACGGGTCTATTCCGGGGCTGCGGGACTGTTTGGAAAGAGATACCGTGGCCCAGGAACACAAAGGCCGATGAACTAACATAGATGGGTTTTAGTCAGTAAAAGTCTGACACTCTCTCCTGGTCCGGCCAGAGCGGGAGCAGTCATTTGATGATTTCCCATCCGGAAAATAAAAAAAAAGGCTAGCTCTGAGAAAATTACAAAAACAAAATCATACTGCAACAGTATTTGTTTACCACAAATAGAGAGCTCTAATAAGTCATCTTATGACACCCACTGGTTACTCAGATTTGTATGACAGAATGATCACAAGGTCGGTAGGGCCTGAGTACCTCTAAAGGACAAGTTTTGTTGACAATGATGTCACAACCATAGATCTGATGTCATAGCAGCATAGTGTGAAATGACCTTGCTAGAACTAGGCACAACATGGATTCTTGGAACTTTTGGTCATAACCTAATTTTAGAATAAGTTTGTAATCCATGTTTGATATTGTATTTATATTTATGTGAATAAATGACTAGCATTTAATTGTAGGACTTCAAACTTGTAAAACTTAAAGAGCTCTTCATTCCAATGTGTAATTCTAGTTTATGTTCTAAATACCTACTGAGATAATTTATTAATTATTTAATTACTAAGTAGGTCTTCTTGAAAAATTGACCCTGTTTAGATAAACAACAACCAATTTAGGAAACAATTACATTTAGTTATTTTTCTGTTCAATAAAAATAATTACCAACAACTAAGTAAAAAATGAAATGCTCTAATTAACCAACTTTCCCAGATAAGATGTGAATGCAAAGGAATTACTTTAACCTTGGCAAACGGAAGTGACAACTGTGACTCACATGATAACGAGACCTTACCCCTGAAATACACAAGCATTTAACATTTATGTACACATTCCATCAAATTGCCAATGTTTGATGAAACATTTTGCACCATCAACCAAATTGTTTCTCAACAAATTAACACCATAAAGTTAGTTATTATTGTTAAATAATGACATTAAAACATTAGTATCATCTTCTAACATGATAGGCAAAGTGCCAAAGATTTGTTGTACAATCGTTTGTTGTAGCCAAAACAGTGAATCAAGGTTGATCAAACATTTGTTTATATGAATACCTCAAAAAGTTTTAAATAGTATGTAACTTTGCTATTATTTAAAGCAGCTGTGTGTACTTATTTAGCTACAAAGCTCCAAAAATGCTGTATACGTATATGTATATATATATATTTTTTGTCATTAGCTACTAATCTTAAAATGTATCTCATTAACATGAGATTTAGATAAAGTGGTCCTGACAATCAGTACCTACCCAAAAATATGAAAGCACACATTACTAAATGCGGAAGTATTTCTATCTGTGTGTTCCCTTTTCACTCCTTAACAGTTAAACAGATTTTAACGAAATTAGGCACAGAGGTAGACCATGACTTGGGTTAGGATATAGATACTTTTTATTCCAGTTGTACATTCTCACGGGCAAAAAGAAGCGGCGAAAGCTAGTACGAGTACTTTAGAATACTTTGACACAAATTCCCGACACATCTCTATAATTTTCCATTCTTCCCCAGACAACTAAGCCAGCCAGCAAGCACAGTGACTTCAGGAACCATATCAGAAGCGGAAGAAGAGCATCAGTCACAGCCAGTCCATGTTACACGTCAGGTCACCAGGAATGCAGCTCATCTCATCAAGACTTCAGACTACTCCTCCGAGGAGAGCCTGGATCGACTGAAGGGACATTCTAAAGAAGTAGTTCAGGTAAATATTCTTCTTCTTTTTAGTTGGCAAAAAGTTTCATTGTGTTTGGCCAAAAATTCAGAACTCTGCTCACTGATACAGTCAAAAGGTCATCAAGTGCGCTGGTGACAGGGTATGCAGTGCAAGATTGAAGATGTTCCATTGTCTACGGGGAAACGCCATCCGTATCTTATCTCGCATATCCTTAGTTGATGGCAATATCCATATAAAGAGTTGGCTCAAAACATAGTTATGAGTTTCGCACTATCACTAGTTTCTGTGCACATGAGGACATGATATCAGGTGTCTTATTGTTAGTCGAATAGCACCACATTGACACTAGTCTAGATTCGTCTATCTTTCGTTAATTTACGTAAATATTACAAAACCATAATGCAAATTATCTTTAACTAGCGGATGTCACGCGGTTTCACCCGCGTAGTTCCCGTTCCCGTTGGAGCACGGGGATAAAATATAGCCTATGTTACTCAGGGTAAATGTAGCTTTTTAATGGTGAAAGAATTTTTGAAATCGGCGCAGTAGTTTTTGAGTTTATTCATTACAAACATACAAAAATTCAAATCTTTCTTCTTTACAATATTAGTATAGATAGATGAATGGTCCATTCATGGACGATGCGTGGAAAATGTAAACAAAGCATGTAATGTCCACTAATGAGTTTACACTTAGATGGTATAGTGCAGATGGCTCTGTTGTCGCCCGCATGTCTTTATGTATAACCGGTAACCGCGTGGTGTCAAGGTCTTAGTATATAAAGCATGTAATATAGACATCTTTGGTGTTGTTCTTAGCCATTAAGCCCGTCTATCGTCATCGCGAGCATGGTCGAAAAGCTTGTTGTTTCATCCAGAGCCATCGCGGCGATATTTTTTCAACTGCTTTGTCTCACCTAGCCCCAACCTCGCACTTCTCGTCACCTGCGCACCTCATACCGACTAACGCGAGTACATTGAACGAAAAATAGTGTTCGAAAATTTATAAAACTTGTTCCAGGCTATACGTGTTTTTGTATAAGTCTTACAAGCTTGTGAAATAAATATTTGTTATTTAGAATCTCCACTACATTTGCAAGGCTTCTATACAATTTGAACGAATGATACGATGAAGAACGAAAATTATGAACGGCCAAAGTTAAGGTAAAATTTGTGCAAAACAGCAGCTTTTGGAGGCTTATACTAAATTTGTTCCTACAATTTTTTTTTTGTTTTGATAGAAGCCTAGATACCTATCACTTCAAAAAAAAATTAAAGATATATGTGTAACAATGGCATAATCACGCACGAGCGTTTGTCAAAATTCTCGCGAAAAGTATGGCGGGTTGGCCGCTCTTAAAAAAGTCAGTCGCGTAGTAGGTACTCATAACCAGCTTTCGTGCATGAATGAGGTTGAATAAAAGGGAGTGTATAAGGATTGCGCGTAGCGTTCTGTAGTTTCTGGCTATCCCAATGTGACAAAAAGCGTAATGTAAGTTTAATCACGTGAGGTGTTTAGACCACTTTTATGCCTCCCCCCCCCTCCTTCGCCCTTGGTGATACGTCGTGCGGTTTTAGGCTACCCCTCCACCCCCTGCCAGCATCACGTGTTTTTAGGCACAAATTCTCTTTCTCAGGTTTTTTATTTATAATTAAAACCTATTGGTACATAAAATCACGTCACACAATAAATTATATTTTTTCGACCCCTATGTAATGAGCTGGCATAGGGACTTGCTACATCCATACCGTAATACACAGAGAAGTCAATACAGGCTAGTTTACGTTGTCCAAAATATGCAGAATTGCAGATGCTATCGGTCCATTGATTGTTTAAAGACGTTACAGAAACTAAAGCAGTTTGTATCACTGAGAATCAAATAAAATCAGATTATATTATCGTTACATTAGCTGTACTGAAAAAGGTCGCATCACAATCTGTTTTCTATAAATGTGTTATAAAACAAACATCTTGTATTCCTGCAATGCTAATGAATCCTGAGTGTCAATGGTACCTACATTAGGTTTAATTATTCCAAACCGCCGCCGTCTGCATTTTATTGCAGTCAAGCAATTAGCTTATCACCATGTATGGTATCTATCTGTTTCCGTATAAAGAGCGTCATTGGTCTGAATAAACTTGAAAATGTTTTTATCCTCAGTTATAAAAGATTTAGATAACAGCCGTGCAATCTTTTAAACAATATGTTACAAGGTAGTGATTATGGCGGCCACAAGACCAAGGTCTAGTAGGTATACTCGGTCGTTATTCGCTGTAATTCCGAAATATATTACTCACGTGTATCCTTGGACGAATTTCGGGATTCAGTGATTTATTGCGTCTGTTAGTCTGTAGTTCACTTCTCTTTGTTCAGGTTAATAAAATATGTCGTAGTAGACAAATTTTGGTTTGTTGGTCGTTCATTCAAAGTATCATAAAAAACATTCCTCATATTGACCCGCTCAGGGGAAGCATTTTATCTATCCTAACACCCTCTAGGGACCATAAATATCTACGAAGAATTAATTCTATCTTCAGCCACTTCTTCCTAAATAGCCGAAAATAGGCTGTGGGACATCTTATCTGACAGAAAGTTACTGAACAAATAAGTAGATGAAACTATTTAAAAACAAAACTAAGCTGAAGGTTCGCGCGGTTTCGCCCAAAACCACGTTTTATTGCTAACCACACGCGCGGCACTTGAATAGAGAAATCACATTGTAATAAACCCGCGCCTTCCCCACGAAAAGCCGTTGGTCACTTCACTGCCGCCGCTAAAATCGTTATTCAAATTATGTTAGTAGCCAATTTTAGACCAACACAATGAAAAAAGCTCAGTGTTCTTTGACGACTTGATCTGGAGAAAATTCGTAGAATACAGCTTCCTTTATAATAATATTCAACGTACAGACAGATTTACGTTATAATTTCGTCGGCTAGTAGACCGTTTGCGTCACACCCTAAGCAAACGGCAGTAATTGTTGTTTCAAGGACTCGCGTACGTATTTATGGGAACCGGAGTGGCATTTAGCTGTAGTCTTTCGCCATGTCCGTGTGTACCGAGCGAAAATGTTCGCGAACACTAAGTAATGCGTGTTTTTACGTCCCGTTTTATTCTCCCGATGATGTAAATTAAGCAGTATGCAAACAGTATTCCAAATATTCAATTCCGTTTGAGTGTGTTGACCTTACTTTGAATAAATCAATATTATGCTTTTAACTTTCATTATTATTCCCGTTTGAACGCTCCGCTATCTGTTGTTTTTAAGATAATCCCATCTCTATTTGCTTAAAGATCATTCACCTCATATCAGGTTGAGCTGGACTGTACCCGTCTATCTTAATTGAAAAGCAATTATAAAAGTAACATAAATAACAATCAAGTAATTGAACTTAACAGTCGCCCACATGTTGGTGTATATAGACGTTTTCCTTCTGCTTTTACTCTCCACATTTAATGCCGCTTCCGCTACAAGTCGTAGAATAATGTTAATTTATTCTATTGTCACAGTTAACTGTGGTAACAAACCTGAATCGGTACATATTAGCATGCAGTCACGGAAGTCTAGAACAATGTGATAACACAGATCTAGCTATTAACTCTAAAATATTCTGGTTGCAAATGCGCGCGGCTATTAGCACGACCACCCAGCCAGGCGCTAGGCACTTCATATTTGCAGCATTCGGTCTTGAAATAAGTAATGAATATGACCGTTAGATAAACACCTACATTTCGCGACACAATAATTTATTGTTGACTGAGCTTAGTAATGTTACGTGCTTCCTGGCCGCCGGTCCTGCCACCGTTGAGCACTAGAAACAGGAAAACGTAACGATTATCCTTCAAAATATAAATGGAATCATTCTTCCCCCGCGTGGTTTATTTTTGAGTTGCCCATACTTCACGTATGGGGGTTATTATTCCAAGCCATCTGGCGCCTTCCAGTCGCTACGCGCAGATAGCACGGTGCATTTGCTCCTTAGCAAAGATAGTAATTACTAATTTAGAACGGTGATCCTAAGATTCCTGACCTAGTTTCGGTTGTGGTGCTTAATTTAGAAGTCTTCAAGGATCGTGTAGAGGGAGGTGCGGTGCTATGAAGTTGCTATGGTGATTCGGTGAGTGGAATTACGCAATAGAAGTGTATCAATCGATTTGTTATTAGTCCGGTGAGCTCTCTGTGTGTTGAAGATGTGTTCTCGGACGTTCAAGGTCGGTGACTGATTAGCCTACATAAGTGTAGTGCATGAATAAATTATCCAACGTTCACGGCGCTTATTCGTAGTTTAAATTCATCTTGGCGTTTCAATATGTAATACTTATTACGTATGAAGATATTTATTATGCATACGGCGCATGTGCAACATCGGGGGCTTTCGTCTAGCCAAATCAATAGACTACTTCAGTGTTTCGTCCGCCTGGATGCCTCTCTGCTGCCCGCTATTCACCTGTCCGGAATATTTATTGGATTCACTTCGAACTTGAAAGCGGTTGCAACAGAAGACATTGAAAAACTTCAACAATAGTATTAGGGAGGTAGTTTTCCTGTTCGTTTAGTAATTCTCGTATAACAGTGATAGTTGATTTGATACTCTGTACTTCTTCTTGATTTTCATCATCACTATTATCTGCAACTATCTGCTCTGTAACTATCTGGTGCTGCATTGACCTTCAATTGTTTAGAATTGCAATTCAGTTTACTCCTCCGCTAGTGGGACCTATTCGTCTACTTCCGCACTCACTTATATGGTCGTCAAACCGTTTGGAAGTCTATTTGGGGCATCGAAACCAGCGGGCTCAGCCCGCTTTGATGTAGCGGATATTGGTTATTACTTGGAATTGATCAGAAATAGGCATGCTATGATAACATATAATTATGTTGTATGTTGATGTTGGCATGAGTTTGTTAAAACTTTAATAGTTATTTTCCTTTTATAATCAATGTTGTGTGTTTCCTCAAATGCTTAACTGTTAATTAAATGATCCTGCATTTCGATCTCTTCTTCCGATTCATCAATTATTGAGTTCATTAGCGTGCACTTGGAGAGGCCTATTTCAACAGTAAACTGCTATTCAGTTCTTCTTTTTTCATGAGCATATCGATGGTGCGACGGCGTTAAACTTTTTGTCCCGAAACTGATGATAAGTAATGAAAATATAGTATGCAAAGATTTGGAACTCCGAAAAGTAGGTACCTATTTTTTCGGGTGCTTCGCTTATTTAGTAGCTCAACAATTCAATGTCAAAGCCCTGCGGGTGATTCACGGCGTGATTCGCTTGCAACAACACAGAGCGCCACGGTTGGATTGCCTTCAACAAATTCTTCTATACTTATGAACTTTTTGTCTGCATTGCTGTTACCAATGATGTCATGATGATGATGATGACTGATGGAGATTTTTTTGGCTTTGTTGCTAATAGTTTCTTTCCACGTGGATTTAAAAATATATTTTAAGTGGACTATCCCAGTTTGAATAGTCAAACTTTACTTACTTCAAAGTAATAAGCCTTCGAAATCTAAATTCAACAATCATCAGTTACAGCATCAGTGTGTGTGCAGCAGTTTGATAAGTTCTAAACTTCAAATTCTCAATTCGGAAAACGGCAAATGCAATTAGTCCAAGATGGTTTCCTATGGCTTCGTTCGTCTGAAAGTTTTGGTCACGTAATTAATGTTGAGTTATGTTAAAAAAAAATCCTTATAGGCTAGTGTTTACGTCTTATGGAACCATGCTCTTACTATTCTAGATTAGGAAGCCTTATAAGGTGTTCTACAAAATGTCTGATTGAAGGCTAATCCGTGACGACTGTACCTACAGTTAAAAATGTACTTAACTTTTTGATTGGCGCCGACGACGCATACTTAAAAAGCGCGACGAATATGATTACACGCCATTTCCACTGGAGTAGTTATTCGTTTTTCTTCGCCATTTCTATTTATTTTAAGTACATAACAGTATTTACTAGCTGGATAAGGCGTAAGTACCTATATTGACATAGCTACAACATGCATTTTGACTGTATTTTCTCTTAATATTTTCGATATAATTCCAGAAAACCAATCATTCCATTACACGTTTAAATAATCCACATTTTGTATTGATTCATTAGAGAGACATTGGTGTCGATTCTGTTGTGCACAAACTAAACTTAATTTAGGCTTTTGCTATCTTTTCTCTCTAATAAAACGAGGAAGAGACGGACGTAATTTAGTTGGGAGTAATATTTCCATCAAATGAAGGGTGCACGTAAAAACATGCCGACCAAAAACACGGTGAAGCGCAAGGCATAAACTAGTTTGACATCTCTAACTTAGTTCATAGCTATAGCTGTCCTTTTCTCGCACTGCCTTTTAGTAAAACATAGCAATAGCCTTTTTTTTTTTTTTTTTTTTTTTCGGATGGGAAATCATCAAATGACTTCTCCCGCTCTGGGCGGAGCAGGAGGGAGTGTCAGACTTTTACTGACTAAAACCCATCCATGTTCCTTCATCGCCCTTTGTGTTCCGGGGTCACGGTATCTCTTTCGAACAGTCCCGCAACCCCGACATAGCAATAGCCTAAATTAAGTTTAGTTTAATTTAGGTCCCTTTGTGTCCGTGTACCATTATGTCCCTTTCCGCTAAGATTAAGCGACACTCAAATGAATGCGGGCAATAGTCTGGCTAGGTCTGAACTTCGAAAGCATGTTCCACTATTCTATGATATTAATACCCGGTTTTTTTTTTCGGATGGGATGGCACCCTCAAAGCTGTACACACAATATTGTACTCTCTCTGCCACGAGGCAGGTGCATTCCGTTTTAATTGATACAGGAACCAGACGGCCCGGACCAGCCCGCTTAAAAGGAAATGTCACGCGCCATTACAGTTAACGCCTTGTACGTCCTGGATAGTGACACTAACAAGATAGACGATATTATTATCATGTTTTTGGTGACTTTGAACAGAGAATAATCTCTTGGTTTCTTGTGAAGTCATCTTCATTTAAAAACTTAAGGATTAAGCTAATTGAAAGACAGAATTGCCATATAAATTTATAGATTAATTTTCTTTTAAATCTAATTTGTGTGGCAAAAAAAAAAAAAAACAGTATTCGATTGGAACATTTCTGCTTATAAGTAAAACGCATGAGGAAATTGCGGGAAAAAACTGAACGAAGCGATCCTTAAAGCACTAGATCAACCGGCTTTTTGGTTAAACTAATTTTATTGCTTTCAGAATATGGGTTATTCACCAACTCGACACAAGAAACCGGATACACGTGTGTCCAGTTGGTGAAACTCAAAATTAGTATCACTTATTATTTCGTCATATGGATTATAAAAGATTTTTACGCTTGTCCACATAGTGTACCTTAAATTAAATATTTTTTATGTTTTCGCCAACTAGAAACACCCAGTTTTTTCGCAAGAAAAAGGTACAGTCAGGTTAATAATGGTGATTTCATGAAAGCTTTTAGCTTTTATTTAATTAAGACCAATTTTGAAATAAAACAAATATTTAACAACCAAATAATATGAAGATTTATTAATATGAAGACAAGTAGCTATGCTATGTCACTTTTTTAATACAATAAAAAATACAAAATACATACAAAGTCACCTGTTCCCAATAGTGGAACGTGGCCGATGATGATTGTGATACAGAACATTAATCTGCGGGACTGTACTTTTTCATGAATTCAGATATTTTTTTTTTGGCTTTAATGAACTGCCAGTAACAATGTTATTTTTCTACAGAACGAGCTCAACAGTCAATATGAGCGTGTGTCGACGAGCTCGCAGCGGTACGCGTCGCTCGCTGACGTCACGCTAAGCCCCATCTTCACGTCACACGGAGTGAATCATGACCGGTAAGTTTGGCCTACAGTTTCATTGCAAATAAATAGATATGATGCGTAAGAAATATGAAGGAGACATGCTGCGCCGTCATTATTGTCCAGAATATACCCGCGATGCACCGACCTCAAATAAATTGGAAAAAGGACAAACCGCGAGTGGGTCGAGAAGATGACGGTACGTGGGTCGAGCTTTACTTCTCCCGTAAGGCTGGCCTGCATAAGCTAAAGACCTTATAATAGAGAGAGGCCTTGGCAGGTGCAGGTGCAGGGGCTCCTCCAGGACAGTACAGGCTGGTAGCATTAGAATTAATATATATACGAATATCAGGAGAGGAATGATATGATGACGTTAGAAAGATTATTTTTTGTGGAGTCCTTTCGGCCATTCCTCAATTTCCTTTTCCGTGTTGGCTTTAGTGATTATTGGATTCGGGTATAAAATGGATATAGGGGGCATTCTCCTCCACGATAAAAAATAACTCAGTGTGTCATCGATGCGTTTATCAAGTGCGTTGGTTTTGGCAACATTCTTAAGGTCACTTGTTTGATATTGGCGTTGACCTTTCCCCAAATGAGATCACAAAAATATGAAAACAATCAAAATAGGGAAACAGACCAATATCTCTTTCATCTCAATATGTTTCTTGGCCTTGAATGCACTTTTTGATTCGTCAAAGTCGACCCCGAGGCCATTCAAGAGCATTTTTGAATGGCAAACTTACCAAGGAAATAGAATTGGTTCATCAATGACTAACAAACACCAAACATCTATCAGCATTCAGCAGCTAACAGTCTGACCTTATTTTCGCTTGAAATTCCTCTCAATGTCACCAACCCTATCCGTCTCCGTTAGTTTTAAGTATAAGTTGACATAACATCAACAAGGTCACATGTTTTCACGCTTCTCAATGCATCTGCATACGCTTATGCAAATATTACTGTTCACTGAAATATAATAATATGCTAACATAATATTCCCATTGACGATCCATAAGATCGTGATTTTTGAGATATAAAACACATGAAAACGGGTACTTATCGCGATTTTACCTTTAATATAAGCCCGACGTTTCGACCGGATTGCACCAGCCGTGGTAAATTCGCGAAAAATATCCGTTTACATGTGTTCTGGTCGTGAAAGTTTAAAAAAAGACAATTACAGGTCTCCCAAAGTGATAATGCGCATAGAAATCTTCGTCACTGTTTGGCAACGTTCGTATTCCCCGAGCGTCGGAAAACGATATGTATATAGAGTTGTTAAGTGCATTTTCTTCATGCATAATTTAGTAGAATTATGTGTTTTGTGTGGGGTGTTTCCGGGAATACGACAATTAGCGAAGATCTGCATGCGCATTATTAATTTGGGAGTACTGTACTGTGGCTCTTGGTAATTCATTATTGGAATTATCAGGGGGTCAAAAAATACCGCTTCAGCGGCATCATGTTAGGATAACCACCAATCCACACTGGGCTCGCGTACTGGATAATGAGCCACTTCCTTTTACAGAGTGGAAACCTGTGTCCCAGTAGAGGGAGGGCTATGTTTGTCTGATTATCCTAATTGTTAACAGATATTTGATAAAATAACATTTCTTCTAGGGAGGGATCCTGGTTCTATTAGGTCCTAAGTAAACAAGATTTTTACCTTTTAGTATCCCAATTATTCAAGATTACCAAAAGTTTAAGCTCCTAATAGAGCTTTAAATTCAAGATCGCCATCTTAATAAATTCTCTTGAATTCAGACTTCAATTCAAACGAATCCGACATAAAAGAAAGCATCTGTCCATCAACTGTGTTTACGTTATTTTTCCGTTCGTGTGCCTCGACAGGCCTTATCTCTCCTATCATAGCAAACATGCCTCTGTAAACATGCAACCACTTGGGACACTTTGTGTGGTATATGGTACTACAAATGCTTATCATATCGTACTGTCAAAAAAAGGGCTTTTAAATAGCTATAACCCGCTGGTAAAAAAGGACTTTTAATTAGGTATAACCCGCTGGTAAAAGTGTTGGGTTGTTTATCGTGCTTTTATTTTTTTTAAGTAATAAGTTCCGTCCATCATAGAAAAACAGTCTTGTCAGGGTATCAGCTCGAGAAGTGTTTGGCCATAAGATCCAGTTTCGCTAAAACGAGAATGGGTCTGCGTAACTGCCTTTCAATTATGTAGGCAAACACTCGACCTATGATTGATCGTTTATCTGTCATAATCTAAGTTCGTATGCTCATGAAAAACTTTTTGATGACGCTTCCACCAAAAACCATGAATGAATATTTGAATTTAGAGTAACGTGATTATGATTAGTAGACTTACATTAAACATAATTATAATGCGTTATGCTTATCGAAGTAATGATCCGCGTAAGATTAATGCGACGCACGACTAACCCCATACGTACGTGACTGTACGCAATTATTACGAAACACGCTTACTAACTTAGAATAAAATCACGCTGCGATTTTGAGGATGTGACTGAGATAATAATCATAACAAGAAAATGAAAAGGTAAACCTTTAAAGCCACTCCCGTTCAGCCAGACAGGTGTTTTATCTATGATTTTTATACTTATTTTTCCTCGTAACTAGTTTCTATGAAGGAATTATTTTTCCTTGCACGTAACTACTAAAATTTCATAGTATAGCAAAAATTCCTTGTACTTAATTGTGGTTTCGTACAAATAAAAATAATTCCTTTATTGAAACTAGTTACGAAACTACGGTTTCGTAGACGGCCGAAGGGCTTATTTTGTTCTTGAAAAACACACTAATACAAACAATGCGCCCCCTAACATAAAAATAAATTATTATTAGCTGAAAATAACCTGAAGCTATTTTTCATCATCTATAATTCTATATTTTTTATACAAATCCTCACTCTGCCCATCAAAAAGCGACAGTATGTCTATTCATACTCACATAGAAGTGCTTTTCTATCAATGGATCAGTCAAACAAACAAACAAATATTGGGCCAAACGTTACTATTGGTACAGTTGGCACTGGGCCAACATTTTTATGTGCCACGCTAAAAATTTACGTCTACTGACGTAACTGGTAATAGACGGAACATGTTGTACAACTATCTTGTCAGATCAATTATCTAATTTGACTAGATGATAGAACATTACTAAGAAATTGCACCTGACTTTTGAGTCATTTTGAAAGGCACGATGTTATTTTTTTCGTTGAGTCCTCTTGGATGTAATCTATTTAAGGGCCTATACCCCCTCAAATGGCTTAGCATGATCCTCCGTTACGCCTAAAATACTGCAGCATTAATTTTGAAATAAATATATGGTAAAGTTGAGGATTAATGCTAAATACTATGTGTGACGAAAACACGATTCCATAAACTTATCTCGATAGAAAAAAATCCAAAGTTACCTCCAAATCGAACAATAAACCGCTGGTATTCAAAAAGTACTTCATATTAGATCATGAAGCTTTGCATACTAACTGAACTAACTATAAAGCAGGTCTTATGTGTTTTATTTTTTAGTCCGATCAATAGATTTTTTGCAAATCACAAAAAACCACTCATTTCGCACTATTCGGCCGCAGTGACTGACGTAACAACCGCTTTGTAGTGCAAGCTGATTAGAACTTTATTCTAACAGTATTTCAAACGAAATCTGAACCACCACAAATAGAGTTGCTAATTTTAGGGTTAGAAGGGCCTTAACTCGTAATAAGTTGGGATAAGGCAAAATGATGATGGTTCTTCTTCTCTGCCGATAGCTACAAGAAATATATGGATATCTATTCTTGAAAGTCGACACCTGAATATATACTTCTTCGAAGCCGACAAACTGCATTCCTTTCTCCCATACGCCCTGCTCCAGATGCCTTATAAAGGTCACCGGTTCATTTGGCTAGGAAGTGTCCTACGGCACGTTTACCGATGCCCTATCTGTGCTACCTTATAGTCTATCATTAAAATTCTATAAATTCAACAGCTACGTACACAAAAGAATTAGGTATGCAGGCTAGCAATCTAATAAATGCGAAAGTTTGTGAGGATCGATTTTTATTCTTCCACGCAGAAACTACTGAACGGATTTTGATGAAATTGCAAACAGTTTTATTATAACCTTTTCGCATTTATAATAGTAATAAGAACAAGAAGATTGCTAGCCTGCATACCTAACCCTTTTGTTAACTGTACATATTTTTTTTAGGAACTGTTGACGTTCAAAAACCAAATGATTGTAAGTGCTGCAAAGTGTACCAAAACCGCCTGTTTATCACGAAACTGCGGCCAGGTACATAATCAGTTTTGGACTACATTAAACCACACATCAAATATTATAATGTATTCGCTATTCATGTCGTATCAAATGTTACAATGTCTTCTCAAATCTGGTATTCAATATGTAAATTCTCTAGGTGGTACATAAACACGTGTATCTTCAAAATCTTAGAATTCTAAAATCCTCTCAATGTCATCCGAGTTCGCAAGGTTTTCCTCAATTTCACGTCTGTCGGATCTCATTTATTTGCTGTCCGTTTGATTGCTCGCTTATAAATCACGACTTCATTATAATCACGTCTTTATCATTGACAAATCTTCGGAACAATTTAGTTCTTCAAGAACGAAAGTGTTATAGATTTTTTAATCTTTTCGCACTCCTTCTTCATAATAAACTCTAACTGTGCCAAATCTAAAACTTCTCCGTGTGCGTTATTTGCGTAAAAATATGGTCACAAAGTTTTTTCTTGAAGTATTTATAAAGATTCTACCTATCTATCTACTAAGACAAAATCAGCCTGTATCCTCCATAGACACATGTCTCCTCTCTAGCAGGAAAACCTATATAGCACGTCGAAATCCAAAAAACCAGGTCTTCTTTTCACAAACTACCATTTTATCCACAGGTCGTCCCGCATAGGCAGTCCAAGTTCGATCAGCGCATGCTCCACTGACAGCTCGTTCGCTGAGCAGGCGCTCGCCGACGCCAGCATACTGCTCGAGGTGAACCCGAGCAGCGACCATCTGCCCTCGCGGCTCTACAAGATGGCTAGAGAGTACTGGAAGTGAGTATCAACGTAGCCTTTGAGAACACTAATAGGCGCTGCATCTGGTCGGCATCATGCCGATCGGGTGATGGCGATAGCTTTGTACTTGCCGAAAGTCGAAGATGGAACAGCAGTGGTTGTAGACTGACAACTACAGTAAACAACTACATGGATCGGTCAATGCTGTGCCAATATCTTATCTTAGTTACCAACATCACGCCTGTAATCCTCGAAGGGTTAGCCAGAGGTGTACCTAACTAGTACACCCACATTTCGCCATCGCCAGTAATGTTTCAAGTCCCATGTAATAGGGGGCGAGCCTATTGCCATCAACCGGCCACAAATCCAGACTCCGTGGCTGCTATTGAGAAATTCCTGATGGAAAAACCGACCCGAGAATCGAACCCAGGTCTTCATGTCAAGCAGTCGTGATTACGACCATCGAGGCAGTATCTTAGTTACAAAGAAAATAATAATAACTACAAAATTAATATAGAACAAAATCCTTTATCATTTTCTAATTCAAATCAGTAATGAAGTTTCGTCATGTCCATAGCAATCAATAGTTTGACTCATTAGACAGTGGCTTGACTTTTGACCATCAACAAACTTTGCAAGTCAGTGCCAAATAAAGTACAGTCAACAAAATTGTCAGGTATGAGCAAAAATGAGCATATATTTGCATCCGCAATGCTCTTGCACTTTTTGTCATTTAGTGCTTAAATATCTCAATACTCAATTCTATAGTGCATTCCACAATGTAAGCTTATGTGGTAAACATTTCTTTGGAAACAATCGTGGATCCTGTCGGGCAGAGCAAAAGTAAGATAATGTGGAAAGGACGTAACTTATTCTAAAAAGCATTAACATTACAAAAACATTTATTTTTCAAGTTTTAAGAATTTATCGTTTAAATATTCGTCGGCACTGTAATAACATGTGGTCAATAATAACTTTCCCAACTTATTTGTGAATATATGGAGTTTTTTTCTTCTCTTAGGGATTCGGGTAACATGACATCATCATGGCATCTTTTAAGACTTAATTAGGTTATTTAGGTTTTTTTTAGGTATTATGTATGAAAACAATATGTAGGTATCAATTACCCATGTTTGCAAATAAATAAATGATTTGATTTTGATTTGACGAAGAATTTGTCTACATAAACTCACTAAAAATGGTTAGAATAATTAAAATTAGTTGCCTAAGTACTTACTCTTTTGTAGTCTGTACACCCAAAAAAATATAATTACTTATGTGTGTCACGATTCGGTTGAGCAAAAAGCTTCGCGTAGCGCTGAAAAGCTATTTAAGTTGTCGGCTAAACATAGATTGAGTTACATACTAATTTTATATTGTTCCTAGCGAAATCATTGTACTTTGTATGTAGAATTTATATAAAACTAAGAGCTAAAGCGAATATAATATTGTTTAAATATGCTTCAGTAGATATTTTTTGCGCGAATACTGAGTGCACTATACGATAATACAAAACATACAGATTGTGTTTACGCACTTAAGATAAGACTCGATATTGAAAATCACACCAAAGAGTATGAACACAAAAAGTGAATATTTCTATGTTCAGTCTCTGTAACAGCGTAACATTATCAATTTATACGTTAACATGTTCAAGTTCTACTCAATTACACAGATACAAATCTGGAACGCACACATGACGTCATTTCGTTTTTTTCTAAGCGGGTATACTGGTAAAAATAATTTGAAAATTGGAATCGTCAACTGTCATAATCATGCCTGTTTTAACCAGCTGGATGGACTAAATGATTTCGTGAAAAGTTTTTATATTTATTGACTAATTTATGGTTGACTTTGTTTTTTAAATATTAACTTTAATTATTATTGTACTGAAATATGACTGAAATTGAGACTGAAATCGAAGTGACGGAGACTGTGGAAGGAGTTATTACACTACGGTAGGTCATTATACTTAGAGCAACCATTGTTACGAAAACCATGAAGTTAGGTTCATATTACTACTATTATAAACGCAAAAGTTTGGATGAATGGATGTTTGTTACTCAAGAACGGCTGAACGGATCCGGATGAAATTTGGCACAGAGAGGGATTATAGTCTGGAATGGCACATAGGCTACTTTTTTGTTTTCCTTTAGAGTATGAATATGGATGGGTATAAAAGTAGAGGAAGACCGAAGAAACAATGGATCGACTGTGTTAAAGGTTGATATAGCAAGTAAGGGGGTGTCTGAGTATTAATTGAGAAGTATGAAGAAGAGATGCTGCACCGCCCCCAAATAAATTGGGGTAAAGGCGGGAAATGATGATGATACACATTAAAATTGCAAACGGAGTCATAGGAAACAGCTAGTAAATTATACATATTTCCGTAACACTAAAACACCATTCACATTTCCAATAACTATCGACACTTGACTGACAGCAAACTTAGAACTACTCAAGTAATAAAAATACAAAACCTGTTTGCTACTTAATTATTAATCAAATTCCACGATTGGTAAATAAAACATAAAACCTTATACATACTATAAACAAAGCTTGGTACACACGGCATGACGTGTCCTGCAAGACTAGGACGGTGACAATAAAATTAGATATTATGTTCTATATTTGCATTGCGCCGCCGCGCGCAAATGCCAAGCGATGCTAAACTCATGCAGTACACTTTACTCACCAACTGTGATAAGTGCATTTTGGAAACATGATGTATATTTTCAAGAAACACTCACTGTGCTGTATCTGAAGTATTTTTGATGGGAGTTTATCTATTCAGTGTTAATATTTCAATGTCTTGACACATTTTCTTGAATTTTGCTTAAATATTTAACTTTGATCAATCAATAGTTATTGAGGACCGTATAAGCTGGGTGCAAGTGATTTTATACTTCAAGTGTTACTGTGATATAAGTATAAATTTTACTGACCTTTAACACTCTGATAAGAGAGAATTTTGCTTGACAATATAACATGTGGAGTCAATAATATTGAGTAGTACCTGAGTACTGCAGAAACTTTGTACATAAACGAGATTTTATACTTCAAGTGACATAAGTTTCGATCTGACTGCCTCCAGCAATCATGTATGAAAGTCTAAGGACGCTCAGGTGCACAGAAATCGTCAGGTATTACGTTTAAATGTGTCTGTTTATACGTTTCGTGTCAACTCGTGTATTGGAGTTACGGTTTTATTGTGTATTTTACGGTTACTGGGCTGTTCTCGCCTACATTGGTGCTATTTACAAGTTTTACAACTCCGGTGTGTATCTTTAGTGTGTTTGATTATCGTATTAATGTAGATGCGAGTGTTTGGTCAGCATACATTGTGAATGTGTATCTAGTGGTTATAGATTTGTCTTATTTTGGTTACTACATGTATCGATTTATCATGCGAGTAGTACTACAACTTTTTGTGTCAAGTGTGTTGATAACATGCAAAAAAATAATGTCAGTCTTGTTTTTTTATCAATTGTAATTAACCACTTGAGTACCTAACTTAGCTATCAGTGAGCACTTTTGTTTTAATAAATATATTTTTAGACTTTACCATATTATAACGGGAGTCGAATAAATCTATTTTATTTACTTTCGCCATTTTACTTATGAAAATGTCATTTTAACGACATTTTGCATATAAAATTATTTACTTGAGTTGACCGCCATCATGGAAAGCTGTCCAAAATTAGTAGAAAACAGTAAGTTACAGTTAAGTTAGTTAAACAGAAAGATTTGTTTTTTTTTTTAATTTTTTAGATACCGATTCTAATAAGATGAAGAATTTCACATTTTATTTATTTTGGTGTACATTTATTACTTCAAAGTTCACAAACTTACCTAACCTTACCTACCTATAATTAAATATATAACACATTTTTTTAAAATTAAAATATGGTTATGATAATATACCATTTTGAAATCCTCATGATGAGCCCTTTAATTTGATACCCATTTAGCTGTAGGTATCCAATTTTTTTTTTCACTATCCTTTGTTACCCCGGGGTAAGGATACAAAGATTCTAAGTATACCACGTACATCGAAATCGGTTTACGCGTTTAGAAGTTATGGTGGAATAAAGAAACAATCATACATACTCGTACATGAACCCTGAAAACATAACACTCCTTTTTTTGGCAGTCGTGTAAAAACTCCACTCTTTTTGCGTCGAGATACAAATAATCAAGCCCCTTTTCTCTTCTCCCCAGCAAATACCCGAAGACGGACTACACATACTCCCACATGTCTAAGGACCGGGTGGAGCTAGCGCCCGGACAGGTGGCGATGCCGAACATGTCCCGCCGTTCCCTGTCGCAGTTCCGCGTGCAGGGCCCCAACACCAGCGTCGACGAGCTCGACCGCCTGGCCGCCACTACGTCTTGGACGACCAGCACTGTACGACGGCGGTATACGGTGAGTTACCTGTACCTTCACCCTTTATTTTGAGAGTGATTTACCGATTCCGGGCCCAGGTTGGCCTCGTAAGAAATTTTCTTCCTTATCGAGATTCTCCTCTCTTCCTCGCTCTTTCTCTTTTTTTCTTTTTTAACCCATGAAAAAACGGAGGAGGTTCTCAAGTCGACATGTATATTTTTTTATTAGGGTTCCGTAGCCAAATAGCAAAAAACGGAAAGCTTAATGGATTCGTCATGTCTGTCTGTCCGTCCTTATGTCACAGCCACTTTTTTCCGAAACTATAAGAACTATGCTGTTGAAACTTGATAAGTAGACGTATTCTGTGAACCGCATTAAGATTTTCACACAAAAATAGAAAAAAAAACAATACATTTTGGGGGTTCCCCATACTTAGAACTGAAACTCAACAATTATTTTCATCAAACCTCTGGTATCTATGGATAGGTCTTCAAAAATGATATGGTTTCTAATATATTTTTTTTCTAAACTGAATAGTTTGCGTGAGAGACACTTCCAAAGTGGTAAAGTGTGTGCCCCCCCCCCCCCTGTAACTTCTAAAATAAGAGAATGATAAAACTAAAAAAAATACATGATGTACATTACCATGTAAACTTCCATCGAAAATTGGTTTGAACGAGATCTAGTAAGTAGTTACGTCATAAATCGTAGACCGCAATTTACTTTTCATTCAATCAACTCAAATATAAAAAAAGACATTTAATTTCATAAACATAAACCTTATGCATAAACCGTGAACCATTATTTTGTAATAATAAATCTGTAATAGGTGCCTAAGTAAATAATAATTATAATTCGCGCGGAGCGTGGCTTGATCGGTAGCGGGTGCGGAGCGCGCGAGGGGCAGGTTCCCGACTGCGCTTACCCGAGCGGGCAGACACGTGAGGGCAGATGATTTTTGTCTATTGTTGTATAGAAAATGGTACGGAACCCTTCGTGCGCGAGTCGCATTTGGCCGGTTTTTTTATGTATGACCACGCTTAACTTTTTACAGAGTAGTCCGATTTTGATAATTTTAGAATAGAATAGAATTATTTATTAGTGTAAAAACATGGTACATTAAGGTCTTATAAATAGGGTTATGAACTTACATGTTTCGCCATAAAAAGGCCTTCAAATATTAAAACATCTTAAATTTAAAATTTTAACACAACATCAATTAGTGTAAATATTAATAATAATGGTCTAGATAACAAGAATAGCATTTACAATTCAGTATTCATATATATTCGTAATCTTAACAGTAATTAATAGACTCTTATAATTAAAGAAAAAAACTAAAACATATATCAATTGAAAATACTTTGTAAACTCAGTAGCCTATATCTATCGGATACTTTTTTTTCAAGGAATTCTTTTACACTGTAAAAACAATTGTCAGTTAGCCAATTTATATAATTCTTTTTTTATTGGAAAGGGAAGTTTGTCCCATATAAATTTTGTTGATTTTTTCCTATTTTTTTCTGTCGCTTCATATTGTTTTCTTATGGATATCCTTCTTCAGTATAAATTATAAACTAATAAAGCTTTTGACATGCTCCAACTTCAAGTTTACTAATAAGAGCCTAGTCAGCGGCTGAGAATTCAATGTATCCTAAGTTTAGTAAGCTATGAGACACAGTATACAATGAAGAATGCACAGCAAAACGTCAAGCTATCGATACTGTATGAATCACGCTAATTTTACGAGGAAACATCAAGCCAGTCTTTAATAGTAATAGTCTATTGTTTTGATTTTGTTGATACCCGATTTAATAGTTATTATTTGCTAATGTGTGTGTTTTATCGTCACAAATATACCGAAATAATGATGGTAATTCAAGGTGTACTGTTATGTTAGATTGTAGCACAGTAAGACACCCTAAGCTTTTGCTGTGACACAGAACGAATATTTACATGGTCTACAGGTATCTATCTAGGTACTTTACTCAAGTCTCATTAATGTTTGTGCTATAGAAGAAATTTACGTCTCTATTAACACTTTGGAAATCGTAGTCTGAGCCCTAAGATGTCAGACTGTCTGGTTGGGGATCGATGGCGAATCATACTAACACGTAAACAATATCATAACATGCAGGTTAACTTGGCCGCAATGCCCCGTATATAAAACCCTCGACCCTTTTCTTCCCATGAAGCCCAAGGTCGATTAGTATTTTTTTTTATTTGTAGCACTGCTCACAGGTCATGCAGGTTCAAGTTCAAGCAAGGAGTTTACATCAGATCGAAATTAAAAAGTTGTCTTAAAATGTTATCTAAACAGGAATTTTATTGCAATCTCGCTACATATTACTTTTTCTGGCCTATAATTTTATTTATTTACTCGCAAATTGTGATGAAAAACATTGTATGTATCACGGGCGGAACGGGAATTACAAACCTCGACTCAGAAAGCCCTCGGTCTTCGACTTTGGGCTTCTACTAGAGCCTCGATCGTAATTCCTTACTTACCGTCCTTAAGGGCCTATACTACCTCAAATGGCTTAGAATGATCCTCCGTTACGCCTAAAATACTGCAGCATTAATTTTGAAATAAATATATGGTAAAGTTGAGGATTAATGTTAAGTCCTATAATTGGCGAAAACACGATTCCATAAAATTTTCTCGATAGAAAAAAATCCCAAAGTTACCTCTAAACTGAACAATAAACCGCTGGCAATCTTAAAATACTTATCATGAAACTTTTTGTACTAACTGAACTAACTATAAAGCAGGTCTTATATTATTTATTTTTTTAGTCCAATCAATAGATTTTTTGTTTATCGCAAAAAACCACTAATTTCGCACTATTCGGCCCGCAGTGACTGACGTAACAACCACTTTGTAGTGCAAGCTGATTAGAACTTTATTCTAACAGAATTTCAAACGAAGTTTGAACTACCAAATATAGAGTTGCTAATTTGAGGTAGTATAGGCTCTTATTACACAATGTACTATTGTAACATAGCTGCCCGTAATATGTTAAGGTACTCTTGTCATCTCAACTTCTGTCAACCTATGCACCTACCTCTTACTGAGACAATAACCAACTGTCCTCCTCTCCATCCCCAGTCAATAGACAGTTCGGACGACGAGAGCTCGTACCCGCACGGCAACGGCGGCGCGTACGCAGCGGAGCAGCGCTGGTGGCTCACCCGCCTGCTGCTGTCCGTCATCACCAGCGTCACCAGCGGCACCAGCAACACGTACCGGAAGGTGATGGGGCCCTCGCACCGGTACCCCTACACCGATCGGAGACCGAAAGGTATCATGGGCTTTTTAAAGTTCCGTACCCAAAGCTAAAGCAAAGGGTAAAAACGGGAACGTATTACTAAGACTGCACTGTCCGTCTGTCTGTCACCAGGCTGTATATCATGAACCGTGATACCTAGACAGTTGAAATATTACAGAAGATGTATTTCGGTATAAATTCGGTCTATTACTAAAAACGGAATAAAATAAATATTTACGGGGGGCTCCCATACAACAAACGTGATTTTTTGCCGTTTTGTCTAATGTTGTATAGATTTGATAAGTACGGAATCCTTCGTGCGCGAGTCCGACTCACACTTGGCCGGTTTTTCTTTTTTGAGATGCATCACATCAAAGCCTCCACTAATTCACAAACGGATTAATGGTCTCCCCGATTGTGTGTTTTTACAGTTTTGCCATAAATATGCTAAAAAGAGAATCTTTGGGCCAGTGAATCATTTGTAAGTTAGTGAAGTTGGGCCCAGGCCTGTATTCCCTAAAATAGTTACGCAGAACTCTTGCCGTGCCGTCTTTAAAAATCAGTATTTCTTAACTAAATAATAATGTTTCAAGAAAACTACAAATATCTGCTTGGAGTCTGGCACCACAAAGTCACTAAATACGTGTACAGTTAAACGCAGTTAGACGACTTGAGGTGCAAGCAGGCCAAACTTTGAAAATGAGCTTTATTTCTTTATTTGCCATAGATTTTGCCGTACTGAGTCTTAAAGACCAGATTTGGCTAGTAATGTTAATAATCCCTTGTAATGGGGGGTGTATCTACTACCAATAATAGCATAAAAATTTCTTTTTAAGAAATAGTATAGTTTTTAGTTTTTTTAGACACTACTTTGTACCCACCCTATCACTATGTTTTCCTATTTAACCTAAAGGTTGACTGGTAGAGAATGCCTTGTGGCATTAAGTCCGCCTATGTACCACTATTGTACATGAAGTTTAAATAAATAAATAAATATGCTTAGCCCAAATACACTTATCTACCTGGATATAAACTTAAGACCAGACAGCACTCAGCTCATAAAAGGCAACGTTCTGCATTTTATGCTTAGCCCGATCACATAAAGTCGTGATGACTCATACGTACATGTGTAATGACGTACTATTTCGTCCACAGCAGGCGTACTATCTCGGAGCGCATCTGCAGTGGCGGCGCCCTTCGTGTGGATCTACACGATGATCAAGACCGTTGTAACTACCACCGTTACGACTGTCACTGAAACTGTTAGTATGCCAAGCAAAATACTAGGTGTAAACGGATCTTTCACGAAGCCGTCAACTAAGCATTCTGTACAACCAACTAAGTAACTCCCATATCTCCCTAACTTCCCATGTATGGTCTGGATCATACCTCTAAAACACAAAAATGATCGCAGTGACAGGGAGAACCAGTGCCTTTCGGCTTCGGTACGGGTCTTTTTACACCCTTAATATAGTATACTATTATTTACAATTTAGTACTTCTTTTAATTTTTATCAGTCAACACTAAAAAGTAGAAAATAACTTAAGTTTTCGGTAGTCTATGACTTTTGTTTAATTTCCTTTAATCGTTCTTTTTTCAAAAGTCTATGCAATATGTAGCTTCTTTTTCTATACAAAATACAAGAAATCCCATCTAATTGTATGTACAATATTCCACAGCTATCACCAAACCACGTAGGCGTAAATGAGAAGTATTTTGGACAGAAGCCCGTGAAGAGGCGCTGGTGGCCGTGGTTCCTACTGCTGCTGCTGCCTGCACTCGGCTATGGATGTAAGTACTTTACATGTATTCTAATCTGGCATTTGCAACTTTATTTGTACTGAATCAGGTAAAGGTTAAACCAAGTCGCCTGAAGACGGACAGACTGACTGCGTTTTGGATTCAATAAATTAAAATAATTTTGAGAAATACCCGCTTTTCACGATTCTAAAAATAAAGTTGCACAATAAATACTTTCAATTAGCTCACACTACGTTCCACGTATAATTTGGCTAATCTTACGATGCAGATTCAGTTTCTTATGTTATCAAATATTCTAAGTATAACAACCATTTGAGTGTTGCTTAGAACAACGTACGTTTATACTTGCATAATTTAAAATTTCCAGTCATTCCTTTGTCATGGACTTTATAGCACTAATACATTCTTAGAATATGTTATGAATACCCTCCTTATAATCAGCAGTTCTTACAATAAAACCTATAAATAAATACAATGAAACATTGTAAATGACGTAAGAACTATAAAATATCTCATAAAATACAGTTCAATGCTAGATTGGTGGGAAATAAATACATTAATTTAAGTCTAACTAGTGATTACGCTGCCACTCAATAAAATTGCCTATTTAAAGGTTTTATGGATCATTTTAATCACAAAAGAATGACTGGAAACTATTTGGTCCACATTTCTATCAGCTTTTCTTGAATAATAGGAAATCGTTATCTACAAAATGTAGCATACATTTTCACACGTAACATGTATATCAATAGGTTAACAAGCCAATTCCTTACAGCGCACTACACTTACGAGAACTGGGAACGTCTCGCTATGGTAAACTTTACCGATTTCCGTTTAGACCTCCCCGAGTTCTCCGCCCTACAAATGCCGAAGTTATCGCTACCGAGCTTCGAGATGCCCAAGATGCCAGACATTAATATCACGTTACCAGACATAAGGGAGAACCTTCCAGAAATGAAGAAAACCTACGTAGAGTACAGGGATATAGTACAGAACAGAGTATCTGATGCTTCCGACTATGTCGTTGTTGTCGCCGACAGTTGCTTCCAAGAGGTCAAAAAGGCCTGGCGCGAGTTATTCGGATGACGCGGCATCTATTCCTCCCAGTTATTATTCTACTTCACTAATCTGATGGAAATGGGATTCTATTTTGTGATATTGGTCACAGCTACTTTCCTTTTGCATTTATTAATGAAGAATGTAAGACGGATTGGAGTTTTTCGACAGAGGCGCCGCCGCCGTCGCCGACGCAGGAATAGGCATTGAAAACTTTTTGTTTTGTTAGATTGCAGATTGCAGAATTTTTATCAGGTATTCTCGATGTGGTGTTGGTAGGTTTTAGAATCAGTAGATTTTGTGTTACACGTATCACGCATATTGGACTTAGTTATATTCCAGTTTTAATAATACACAAGTTGACATAGCACTAAAAAAGTGGCGGCGAAGTCTGCAATACCAACCTTAACACCATTCTTATGTACACTGTCGCAAAAATGGAAGACCCAAAGGTTTACAAAGAATATTCTGCTCCAAAATTAAATAAAACGGAATTGACAGCCATTTCAGACTAAAATTACAAGCAGGGTTTATTTACTACGAATTATGCACAACTTACCTACATAATAAATAATAATAAACTTAATATCGGTATTCGTGAAAGGTCTATTAGGAACTATTTTTTTCTTTCTGAAACTACCTACCTATATTCAGTTCACGCAGTAGTTCAATGCATTTCAGTTTTCACGTTTCTCAAGTCCTGACAGACAATACAATATCAGTAGTATATACAGCATAGTTATTTCTGTACTTAATTGTATTCTTAAGTACGGTCGAGCAAGCTATTTGGTTTACAGTTTAACCAACAAATTACATTGTAAAATGTAAACCAAATAGCTTGTTCGACCGTACATACCCGCTATAATAGGGTGCTCAATTTTTGTCTCCGTACGTTGACATAATGTCTATTCTCGCACTCATAAAATTGTAGTCAATTTGTGAGTAATAATAACTTAATGGGCTCGGATAAAATATTCACACGATGCTCAGCTCACTTAGAATGTTCAATAAATACAAAGGATTCGGGAGTAGATACACACATAGATGTAAGTTTAAACATAACAATAATAATGATAATTGTGTGCTTTTAATTCTTAAAGGATGTGCATACATTTAGAATGTAGTAAAATTTAATTTTAATAATTCAATATAATTGTTGAGTTTCCTAAATCACAGATTTCTAATTCTTAGCTACTTTTTTATGTTAGGAAATTATCAGTACCTGAAAATTAAATTTGCTTTTATTATTTTCCGGTCATCACGTAAAAGCCTAATTTAAATTTTATTGTCATGTATGCACATGCTTACATTCAATTGGATTTTAATGTTATTAATTTATTACAATGATTATAATTTTATAAACGTGAAAATAATATAAAATATTGTTTTATGATTGTCTCGTTGCTATTATATAAAATATTTTATGTAAATTGTGGATTAATATTATATTATAACATGATAATACTTATTTTCATTCCGCAATACAGATCATCTATTTTCATTTATTATTTATATTTTTGTATTAATTGTCAATCCGCTGTATTAATTAAATCATTTCCTAAAGTAAAAACAAATGTGGTGCTGTTCCTCAAACGATGGGGCGCTTAATATCCAGCGTGTCCTATTGTTTGCTATTTACAGGAACCGTAGACGCATTGAAGACCACACGTATTGAAGACTTTATTAGGGCCAAAAAAATTGATATAAACAAGGCAGATTGAGGTAAATGACGTCACATATCACATCATGGCCGCGACAGTCACGGACGTTTAAACTGCATTACATGCATATTCCCTATTGGCTTGAATCGGTCAGTAAGAGATTTTATTTCCATGCAATAAAAACGAAAAAGACGTCGTTGCAACCAATCAAAGGGCTTGAAACTAGTTTTAAGTAATGCTTGAGTCTTTGAAGTGTCATTCTATATTATGGCCCTATTAAGAAGACAAAATATGAAACATATTTTCTAATGGGGGAAAATATAATGACCACCAAAAATAACTGTGACCACTAACATCTATCGCCTAAAATATCAATCGATCACCAAATTTAGTAAATTGAGCACCAAATTTTAATGAGGTGGTTGATGACAAACTAGTTTTGCCTAGAACGATTTGGGGCACCTCGACACGGATAGATTAGGTTAGAAGGGTAGGGTTCTGGTGGTCATTAACTAAAAAAATACATTTTTGGTTCTAATTTCACGATAAAATGGAGATTACTGGAGAGACTAATTTAGGCTATCAAAAGTGATTTTTTTTTGCCGTTTCATTTTGCTAAATATGGTGGTTCGTTAATTGTATGCCTTTTTTAATTAATTGTCTTTTCTAAGATGATAATTTTCAGTATAAAATAATTACATTTTGTCGATATTTTCTCTTACTCTAGGAATGATATAAGTTCAGCAGATTATTAGCTAATTAAGTAGTATACTGTACACAGGTCACAGTATACCAACATCGATGTACCTAAGTTAACATGACGTTGCCATACATTGGAGTTTTACTTAGTTATTAAGTTAATTAGTGTTTTGGTACAAATTATTGTATTAACAAAAACGTGCTAATCTTATTTCCAAATTTATAAAATTAAAAAGACTAACCCCTAGTCATAAAATCTGAATATTTATATTATGTTATTGAGCCTATTTTTTTATATAAAGGAGATTTAATTTCAAAAATGTGCATAAAGAGGCCTTATCAAAATTGTGCAACTATTTTTCGATGAAAAGAAGCTAATATTAATTTGTTTGTTTATTCGTGTTATAAAGTGTAAAAGATAACATGTTTCGTATGAGGCCAGTATGTAAATTAGTTTTCTATTTCAAAAGTTAATTACTACTGTATAATTTAGAATATTTTACGCAAATATTTTCTATAATTTCTGGTATCTCCAATGCTTGACGCATTTGGTAAACAATGTTATGATTTAAGAAATATATTTAAAATAGGTATTTATTTGCAATACTTAGTACCTGTGCTATATATCACCCCACCAGAAACAATACTCCCTTCATAAGTATTGTATTACTATAAGCACAAATATTTATTCGTCACAAACAACCTGTTTTGTTCGTTTTGCGCTTTACTTTCGATGTGATGTTCTTAATAATTTAATTTAGATAATAAGCAAATTCGTATTCAATTGCATTTCGATGATGTAACAATTATTCTACAAATTGTGTTCTACTAATTGGTTCATTTTGATTTAATTATATCGTTCGTAAGAAATAAGTCTTGTTATTTATTCCCATATAATTCTTCCCTGTTTTTGCCATAAATATTATAAAGTCGGGGAAGGATAGAGGCCAAATCACCTATAAGAAAGTGGACGTACTCGATGGACGCTACACTTTTGGGTGAGTTCAAATACCTGTAATATTAATTAATTATAAAACTCTGTCCTTCCCTGTCGCTCTCGTTATAACTGTATTTATTTAAAGCATTATGTGGGAAGGACAGAGGAAAATCCAAACTGGACTAACGTGAACTATCTGTTTCAGATTACAAGTACGGTGAGCAAGTGGTGCCTCAAGTGGTGGAGCAGTTGGTAGTGGACACGTACAAGTCCCCCCAGATCCTACAAGACCCTGACTTGTCGAAGCGTATGGCGGCTTTAGAAGGCTGGGCGGTGAACGTCGACACTCGCCTCAAATACTTCGACCAAAAACTCTCCCGACTCGACAACTTTGAAGCGCAAATTGAGCAGTATTCCCTCAAACATTTGCAGCAAAATATAATCCAAATCTTCAATGAAAACGACAACGCGGACGCTTTAGCTGCGAAACTGAAGCAGTATTTCGACAAGGATTACGTGACGAAGGATCAGATGCAGGCAATGTCTCAGGAGATTCATGAACGCTTGATCAGTACTTGGAAACCGGACATGGATGAGGACAGAATCCGTCAGATGGTCCAAGAGTACCTTGCGGTCTTCGAACGCAGACAGATGGAGATCATTGTTGAGAGGATCAAAGAGTATGTCAGAGATGTGGAGGTACGGACAGTGCATACTGGGATTGATATAGAGGCGGTTAAGAGACTGGTCGTAGGCATGCTGGATGTATATGACGCTGATAAAACTGGATTGGTTGACTACGCGTTGGAATCGGCAGGTATATAACATTTTCTTTACTATTCAGATGCTGTAAGTGTTACGTAAAACGATTAGAGAATGTCAATCAAAGGCTGAAACAAATCCCCTTCAGAAAACTTTTATTAGATTATCACTAGTGCAGTTACGCGTGTTTAATTAAACTAAACGACACGCACTTAACGCCATAAAAAAATATGCGTACGAAGTACATTCCAGTCACTTACGTTTTTCTTCTCACTAATATTCGCTTGTAACCTCGCTAACTCATCTTCCATCACATTCCAGGTGGTCAAGTGATCTCCACAAAGTGCACAGAACTGTACCAGATCAAGACGAAGCAGTACAGCATCCTGGGTCTGCCGGTGTGGTGGGTGTACACGTCGCCGCGGTACGCCCTCACTCCTGGAGCCATGCCCGCCGAGTGCTGGGCTTTCCAGGGCTTCCCTGGGTATCTGGGTGAGTTAGACTTAACTGAATTGGGATACATAAATAAAAAGATACTTAAGTATGTCCGGCGCGGCGCAGCAAAGTCAACAGGCTATTTCTTTCATCGTGTCAGTCAGACATACGCTCATATTTATTTATTTATTTAAACTTCATGTACAATAGTGGTACATAGGCGGACTTAATGCCACAAGGCATTCTCTACCAGTCAACCTTTGGGTTAAATAGGAAAACATAGTGATAGGGTACAAAGTAATGTCTAAAAAAAACTTTTTGCTAACGAGAGTTTAGATTGATACTAATACACATATACAGATAAAATAAACTAATAGATATTTTAAAGAATACCAAAAATTAAAAAGAAAATAAAAAAACCTAATAATTATTATTATGACGATATAATTCATATCATTCTACCTATTATTGTGCGAGCAGACTCCTGAAGGAACAAGAACATCTTCCGTCGACAACAGAACACTAGACTTAAAAGGATTTAACTGAGTTATCAAACTTTAGATTCAGCGCATTGTTTCGATCAGCAAGGAGGCAATAGTTGTAATTTTAATTACATACTGCTACATATTTTACAATAGTGGGTATTCTCAAATGATCCAATAATTTAAAAAAAAAAAAAACATTGCCCTACAGTAGGAATTCCTCCTATATCGTGGGTGCGTTAACAAACATTTAAACTCACATAATATACAAACAGCCAGACCCGGAACAACTACCTGTAGCAATAATTGAATCAACTGTGTTTGGGAACAGTGTGGCGGGCCTGTCCAAAAAAAAAAAAGAATAGCCTTGTCTCATTTTACTTGGGTTCAGTGTACCGGCCAGCCCTCTGGGAGCTAAAAACCATACAACTAACACAATGTTTATTGTTGCAGTGGTGCGCACATACGCCATAATAGAAGTGACGGGATTCTCCTTGGAACACATGTCCCGTCTGCTTGCAGTCGAGGGCAAGATCGAGTCTGCACCAAAGAACTTCTCCGTATACGTATGTAACATTTTCTATGTAAAGAAGTATGTTTATGGCTTGCGGTTACTAGGGCCAAGGCCCGAGTTTCTTTATTTCGTTTCTTTCAACGTTACTTGGCCGTGTGCTTCAGTTTAGAAATGATCCCGTCTCTGTCTTGCAAATGTAGTTTGAAAGTTGTGCAACAGTGACAGGAGTCACTATACCAAAGTGGAAGGTGATTGCTGCCAGACCAGACTGCCCCTTTCAGAGTCCATGGGTGGGGTCATAGTCAGTCATAGGTCTGACTAAATTATTAAATTGGAAACACTAACAATACTAATCTATTTACTTAAGCACCATTGCTACTAACAGTACTAACACTAATATACTATGTATGGACTGTAGTTTAAAAGAACTGACATACATGCGTGAATTTGTGCACATTTAAAAGCTTGTGTTTATTTTAATATCCTCACTGGCTGGTTGGATACTACCAACCAGCTCTAAGCTCAGCGATAGTAAAACTATTATCGCATTCATGTAGTCATTCATTGGTCATCAATTTAGCCTCATCACTCTAAAAACTAAACTGCATGTTTTGATACCAAAGCAGAGTTATCATTATTGTAAAATTTACAGCACAATAAACTTACTTAATCATGTTAATCTTTACATCGCAAAATCTTTGACTACCTTCTTAACCTGCTTCCTAATGTTTGGTTCGTTTCCTGTGCTACATCTTGCTTGCAAACCATTTGTTTTAGTGTTGGTCACTGTTAGATTTTGCTCAGACCATTCAGATTTTTGTCTTCATGTTGTCCTTTGTTATTGTGTGATGTGCTTGCATTTTGTTTGCTATTTTCTAGCATTTGACATCAGGGTTAGTACAAACACCTCACTTTACATTTGTAGGAACATTTTTGTCTTTTTTATGTTTGTCTTTTTTCTACTGAAACGAAAAATAAGCTTCTTTTTTTGTTTTGACCAAATAATTAATCAACAGTTCACTTTTTTTTGGACTATTCCTTCCAGGGTCTGCACGGCGAGATGGACGCTGAGCCTCATCTGTTCGGCGACTACCAGTACAACGCCAACGGCACGGCCATACAGTACTTCCCAGTCAAGTATCCTAAGACGACCGACATCGGCGGAGTTCAGTACCCGGTCGCCTACGACATGATTGAACTGAGAGTCGAGAGTAACCATGGCAACCCGACTTACACCTGCGTCTACAGGTTCAGAGTACACGGCAACTCGCTGTCTGATGTCCGCCGGGCAACCGAGGACAGTATCAAGGACAGCGAGACGTAGCACACACTACAACTGTTTCTCAAAGAACTAAGATGTCACGGAATTGAACTCTGTGAATTGTGGAAACTCTCGTCCAATCAAATTGTGTTCAAGAATGAGGATAGTAATCATTCCTAGGCATATTTAGTGTAGTGTAAAGTGGCCTTATCTTTAAAATTCTTAATATTCATAGTACAAACACTGTTGGTGACTTCGTAGTAAGGATGTTGTAAGTTTTGATGTGTGATTATGACCAGTGAAATAACGTTAATGAAATCTCCGAGACCGCACAATGCCCGTAATACGCTTAGTTGTTCTGAATACTTTTTAATTTTATTTATAAATGTAGATTTTTAATGTATTGTTTTAAGGTTTTAATAAATTAAGGTTTTATTTCATAGTTAGTTTATAATTTGAACGGTTGATTTAGAAACGCGGTGTCAATTGTAAAGATTTTACATTTTAAATCTAATTTCGTAAACAATTTACACACTTAAAAATAAATTGCTACTTTTGCTGAGAATAAAAACACTATTTACTGTATAATCATGGTTTATATTTCTAACTTTACTGTTAAACTAAATTAAGGAGTATTGTTATACCTAAGAAACTTAACTTGGTAGCTACTAGTATTAAATACTTAACTATTCTGTAATATCTCGTTTCTAAATCGACGTAATTTTATCAAGCATCTAGGCTTAGTGAAGGAGCTAGTCCAGTTTAGATTGTAATAAATTTTATGCCAATATAAATGTAAGTGTTTACAGATTGTCTCAAAATCTAATGTAGCCTTTAAAGAGCCTAACATCCCTGCGAAATTTTTGAGAATCTTATTAGGAGATAGTTTAGTTTGTATATACTTTAGAAGCACTGCTTGTTTAAGATTTTATGGCCCTATTTTATGTAACAGTTATTAAGACCGCTCGCGGCCGCACAGGTGTGAGCACGCGTTAATGTGTTTATTTTATAACGGCATAAAAATTCCGTTACTTATAGAATCTGTTTTCCTTGAGTTGTCCAAAGTATGTAAAAGTGTCACCATTATAAGCTTCCGGCCCTTGTCCCATGTTACTTGGGGACGGTGCAACATGGGTTTGTCTACCATTCTCCCCTGTCAACCGTCACGCTATCATTGTCTCCTTTTTATTTCTTAACTATTTTCATATTATTTCATTCTTGACACAATCCATCCATCGTTTTCTTGGTCTTTATTTCCCACTCCATCCATCAACATTTATATTCATCACTCTTATAATCACATGCGAAAGTATGTAAAAATGTAATAGGCGTATATTTACCTAAATCTGTAAAATCATCTATCAACTTTCTTCAATGTTTTTATTGCTTGTTTTCATATAAACCATTACAGCGGTTCTGTATATAAGTTTAAATAGGGCCAAGAATCACCTTTTATCTCTATCCCATTTAGCTGATAGTCATATCGAATGATTTCTTCGAAAATAAGACTAAGTAGTACCCCACACGTCACTGTTTTTAATGTTAAGGTTTATGTAGTATAAAGTTACCACTAACAATAATCTTTTTCATGGCGATTCGTTACTTGGTCTTTAAAAATTTAGAAAGCTATTTGTTGTACCAAAAATATTTTATGATGATCAATCATGTCAATTAATCGGTGTTATATTTTTGTATGCCTTGAGTTCCTTGGTCTATCTGGCACGAGGATGTTAAGCATGTGTATTTGTACTACTCCCCGACTACTCAAATGTCACTTAACTTTAAGATATTCATAAAGCGACAGACTGCATACTTATGAGTGTCTTAAAATTAAGTTGTTTGAGGGTTCGGCAGTATGCCACCTTAAAAATGCTGTTAAGTTTAGTACAACACTATCGAAATTAATCATATTTATTATCTGTACAAAGTTTATAGTGTAATGTATGACAATAAACTTGGCATGTACCGTTGCTCTGAGCTCTAGACCCGATGATATTTTATGAATTTTGACAGTTTTATCTCGTTAATTTTTAATACGTTTTAACTAACCGATACTGCTAATTATGTATGTGGAATATTTGTGATGTTCGAAATAAAAGTTGTATGATAAATTACAGTTTTATTGATACCCAAAATATGGCTTTGTATATTATTTGGTCTTGTAACCTAACAGCAATCACAGACAGACAGATCCCTCTCAGAAGCCCGCACAGACACCGCTGGAGGCGCGGCGAAGCGCATTTTCTTAAAACGCGCGGGCGGATCCGCGGGCTCCGAGCGGCGCTGGGAGCCCTCGAGCGGAGATACGCGCGGCAGCGGCGCGCTACTACTCTATTAATAGTGCTGTTCGATACTTTGTACAGACAACTCGCTCTCGTAGTGCGGCGGAGCGCAGAGCAACATGGCGGCGACTGGAGCGAGCAGTCGCGTGCATGCTCTTGTAGTTTCTTGAGGGCGCTCCGAGTACCGCGTGCGAATTTATTCTTATATTGACTGTATATCAAGGTAGTTAAGGTTTATATTAAGGCCCTTCTAACCCTAAAATTAGCAACTCTATATTTGGTGGTTCAAACTTCGTTTGAGATACTGTTAGAATAAAGTTATAATCAGCTTGCACTACAAAGCGCTTGTTACGTCAGTCACTGCGGCCGAATAGTGCGAAATGAGTGGTTTTTTACGATTTACAAAAAATCTATTTATTGGACTAAAAAAATAAAACAAGACCTGCTTTATAGTTTTCAGTTAGTATGCAAAGTTTCATGATCTAATTTCAAGTACTTTTTGAATACCAGCGGTTTATTGTTCGATTTGGAGGTAACTTTGGAATTTTTTTCTATAGAGAAAAGTGTAGGGAATCGTGTTTTCGTCACACATAGGACTTAGCATTAATCCTCAACTTTACCATATATTTATTTCAAAATTAATGCTGCAGTATTTTAGGAGTAACGGAGGATCATGCTAAGCCATTTGAGGGATATATATAGCCCTTAAATTTTTGTCTTCAAGTGCGCTCCGCTGCGCCTCCAGCGGTGTGCGCTGGGCCTTAGGAAGCATCGGTTCTTGCAGTCTTTCTATTATCTATCCTTTAATAGTAAATGATCCGATAAGTTATTCTCAGAGACAGTACTTAGAGATAACGCACTGGCTTGTTTTAACTAGTTACCGAGTTACTACTTTATCTCAGAATTCTGATAGGAGTTTGTTATTGATTGAATTATAAACAACTTACGATTGCCATGACCAACACTATCAAGACGTGACGTCATTTTTAACGACAATATTGTATTTAAAGCTATGAGTCGTTAGATCTTACATGACCTGTAGGTCTATTACGTATTTCTGTTGACAGCTCGAAATGATAGTAACTGGGCTCAGTGTCATCAATTAACTGTCAAAAAAATAGTTTCGTATTATATGTATGACCAGTCGCGATCAAATATGACGTCATTGGTTGTCATCGTGGCTGATAGTCACCGTAACTCATTTTGACAGACGCTTTCGTATCGATACAAATATATTATTTCGATTATGTAAGCATAGTGCACAACAAATTGATGACAACTGAGTTTGAAGTGGCTTTCGTGAAAGTCGTTTCACCGTACCCGGGCTATTAGTCATCGTAAAGTGATATCCACTCAGTGCGATACGTAATACCAATATTATGACATTCTCGGTTGTCATCAAAGTTCGGTGTACAACCGAAGCTTGATAGTCACTGGATATCAGAAAGATACGTAATAGGCCTATTACGTATCTTGCTGATATCCAGACTTGTGCTTGGCCATCATACTACGACAAATCAATATCATTCATATCTAATATTTTAGGTACATAATATTAAATATGAATGATATTGATGTCCGATTGCGTTGGTTTGATTGTATGTAACGCCCGCCCTAATGGCTGAACGGATTTCGACACAGTATAGCACACAGGTAGACCTTGTCCAGGATAAAGATATCTTGGGATACTTTTATCCAGGTATGCAACAGTTTTTTAATTAATTGAATCGGCCTACTCTGGCCAAGTTTAGTCAAAACAACTTCCGCATTCATTAGCTCGCGGCCGATTTTTAAAGTGGTCAATTCATGCAAGCGAATTGATACTACGGCTTGAGTATACGCGGTCTCCTCTAGCGAAAGTACTTGTCTGCTGCAGCAGCTCTCGCTTCCTCAACAGATATCGGTAGCTAAAAACCTTGGCATGCTAATTCTTCTTGCTCAAATTAAACCACGACGTCAACTCCAGTTCTTTTCTGAATACTTTTTAGAAGGTACGAGATACAGGATGAAACCGTGTAAGGTTCCTCAGTTTTTGGTGTCCAGATAAATCCACATACAACTTTCAATAAATAGGTAGGTACAGAGTCCTACTCTTGACCTCAATCTTGTCCTGAGGATAGAGATGAGGTCGACGATGGGACAAGCTAACTCAATAGATTGGGGTCATATGAAATTGAGAACACCGACGCAGGAAGGGAATTCCACTCCTTGGTTGTGCGTACCTATAATAAAAGATGTAGCAAAGCGCTTCGTGCGAATGTGTGGAACGTCGACAAGTTATGGGTGATGACCTGCAGTATGTCTGGACTCCCGATGAAAGAAGGGAGATTGCGGAATGAGCTCGTCGAGCTCATGGGCACACTCACGGAAGTTCAGTCTGTAAAAAGACCGACAAACATGCAACTTTGCGGCGGTGGTCCAGGCTATGAAGCTTGGTACCCACCAGCTTATCCACGTTGTACGTCCCTGTGGTATAAATAAAGACCCCGCGCAGGCGAATGCTAGTCCTGCATAAGTCCATCACTAAATATAGGTACTGGTCAAGAATAAACAAACCCATTTGTAATGTTCAGTTGATCACTAGAAATGAGTTTGCTTTAGCTGCTAATTGTGATGCATCTAAGAATGTACCTTTAACATAATTAGCAGTTTAAGTACATATATACTAAGTTGTCTGATAAATCCTAATGAGGTTTTAGCAGTAAGCAGTCCTTTGGCTAAGTGCATTAATTGAGGAGTCAATTGTATACATGTATTTACCAAACGATTGCCAAATAGAATGCTAAGATAGTGCATTCTCATAAACTTACTTTGGACTTGGCCTGATCATTGTACGGAAAAGGTCGAAAGTAAATTTACCGTTCCGAACCAACAGAATCAAGATTGATTTCCTACTTTATCACTAAGTATTTTATAAAACTGCTGCTAGACTTGAAGCAGATTCCAAACGTTGCCTTGAGAAGGTTAGGTTCGTTGCGTCGACTCCACCTCAGCCGAAAGACGTCCACTGCTGGACATGGGCCTCCTCCAAAGGGGGGGTTTTGCCATAATCGCCACGCTTGGCAGGCGAGTTGGCGATCGCAGTACGGTTGTTACAAAAGCACAGAGAACGCTGCTGCCCATTCTCTGGTAAGTCCCTTAGTCGCCTCTTACGATACCCACGGGAAGATAATGGGATGGTGCTATTCTTAATGTCCGACGCCATACGGACAACAGACTCAGCGTCAGCTTATATTAACTACTATGGGTAATTGAGTATCGATATCTAAACTATTGACAAAAGAAAAAACAAACTTTTATTCAGCACTAACTGCGGAAATTACCACCAACTTTAGCCGGGTTGTTATTTACAATTTTGCGCTAAATTAACTTAGGTAATTCTTTTAGCAGTGTGAATGCTTCTGAAGCTGCGCAAAAATCAACTCTGCCGTTTGCTAGATAAGTACTGCAGTGGTTTGATTTCACTACACCTTTATCTCAATTTCCATCGATATAACAGGTAAATAACCACTCATGGTTCAGTTTTTTTTTTTAAATAATAGCTAAAGTGTAGGTACTTACTAATAATAAATTTAGACACGGATTCCGGTAGTGCACATTCTTGGACTAACTAAAGAAATCATCACGTATCATAATAAGATACATTCCATAACTAAAATAATTGAACTTTGACGTGACATCTGTAACAAATAATCTATTCATGTTAATTGCCTACCCACATGCAATGATTATTTTCTTGCAAAAAAATATGAGCTGATGATTTGCAATCATGAGGCAATTGTGGACCTCTAAGCTCACCAGGGATATTTTTTCACTTTCTCGTTGAGACCCAATGAGGTGGTACAGTCTACTAAGAAAAGTATTTGTTTCGATGCTTGATTACTTAGCACGAATAAATCACCAAATCAATGAATGTGTCTAGAGTTCTTAGGTCAAAGGTAGGTATAAGTTTTCTTCCTAATGTTTTCATTGAGACCTGTTTTGTTTATAGATATAAGATAGTAGTACGATTATATGTGTGTAGCAATCTCTACTGTACAGCGTTTGTAAACATGATTACCGTCTGGCGCGGCCGGCTATTTCTGAACGATTGCTCCAAGTTCGTTCTATTTTCATACATGGGTCAATGTCGGTCGTTGCGCTCAGATAACAAGCGACCATGCATTTATCATGATTGTGTAGTGTGTAAAAGGAACATGAAAGAAAAGGCAGGTAAATTTTTCAGTTTTTTTTTTGTATTTTTATCATTTTTTATAATTTATAAATGACCTAGTAAGAAAGTAGTCTTATCCGTTTCAGCACATACAATCATCATTCATGAGATTACAAAAGATCCTTTGGCGAGTGCAGTACCGAGGCCGGCGGGAGAGGCGCGCCCGCGGCGCCGCGCTCCGTCCTGCCGTCACTATTACGATTTAATTACAATAATATCTTACGTACAATTAAATTAACGGAGATTACAAGCCTGAATTGAGCAGCCGGCCGCGGGACCGGCCGGGCCGCGGGCTGCTGTCGGCAGCGGGTTGCAGCGCGCTTAGAAGCACTTCCTGTGCACAATGGAGGGGCCAGACTCGTCGTACTCCTGTTTCGAGATCCACATCTGCTGGAAGGTCGAGAGGGAGGCGAGGATCGATCCACCGATCCATACGGAGTACTTCCTCTCTGGGGGCGCGATGATCTTGATCTTCATTGTGGACGGGGCCAGGGCTGTGATCTCCTTCTGCATACGGTCGGCGATGCCGGGGTACATGGTGGTACCTCCGGACAGAACTGTGTTGGCGTACAGGTCCTTACGGATGTCGACGTCACACTTCATGATCGAGTTGTAGGTGGTCTCGTGGATGCCGCAAGCTTCCATACCCAAGAATGAGGGCTGGAAGAGAGCCTCAGGGCAACGGAATCGTTCGTTACCGATGGTGATGACTTGTCCGTCGGGAAGCTCGTAGGACTTCTCCAGGGAACTGCTGGAGGCGGCGGTGGCCATCTCCTGCTCGAAGTCGAGCGCGACGTAGCAGAGCTTCTCCTTGATGTCGCGCACGATCTCACGCTCGGCCGTGGTGGTGAACGAGTAGCCGCGCTCGGTGAGGATCTTCATCAGGTAGTCTGTGAGGTCGCGGCCGGCCAAGTCCAGACGCAGGATGGCGTGGGGCAGCGCGTATCCCTCGTAGATGGGGACCGTGTGCGAGACACCGTCGCCGGAGTCCAGCACGATACCGGTGGTACGACCGGACGCGTACAGCGAGAGCACGGCCTGGATGGCGACGTACATGGCGGGCGTGTTGAAGGTCTCGAACATGATCTGTGTCATCTTCTCTCTGCAAAACAAAACACAAGGTCAGGCGCGGCTCAGACGCAGAGCTCAGAGGCTGTGGATGCGGACGAGTGCGCTAGGCACGAGACCTACCTGTTGGCCTTGGGGTTGAGGGGGGCCTCCGTGAGCAGCACGGGGTGCTCCTCGGGCGCCACACGCAGCTCGTTGTAGAAGGTGTGGTGCCAGATCTTCTCCATATCGTCCCAGTTGGTGACGATGCCGTGCTCGATGGGGTACTTGAGCGTGAGGATACCTCTCTTGCTCTGGGCCTCGTCGCCTACGTACGAGTCCTTCTGTCCCATGCCGACCATGACGCCCTGGTGGCGCGGCCTGCCCACGATTGAGGGGAACACGGCGCGGGGTGCGTCGTCACCGGCGAACCCGGCCTTGCACATACCGGAGCCATTGTCTACCACCAACGCAGCAACTTCCTCGTCGCACATTTTGAATTAGTCTGAAATTAACAAAAAAAAAATAGTTAACCTTCACTTAAAAAAAATTGTAGTACTTACTGTTAAACCTACTATGGTAGTTCAAGTTTCAGATCACATCCATTTAAGTAGTCTGTGGGTAGAAGACCCACACGCAACCATCACGGGACAATGCTAAGTGGGCGGCGGAGTCGCAAATTGAAACCAAATAAGGCGAGATATGTATGGATAGGCGGTGCGGTGGAAAAACGTGGCACATGACGCGGCATGACCACATTTCACTAAGACTGACCTCTGCTCTTACCGAGCGAGAAAGTCGTTCACAAGATGAGTTACTTTCTAATTGGATTGATGACCGCTCAAGTTCAAATATCGCTAGGTGTCAGTTGGTGCCCGAGCACTGCCACGCCCTACCGCAACCGGCTACCCCAGACTCCCGGCGGCACGCGGCCCAATCGCCCAACCCTAGCGACGTGTCACTGACCCGCACACACTAATGGGATTGCACTATTTCCTCACGCCACTATGTATTATCACTAAACATCACAAAAAATTAATAGGCTGCACATCTGTATCAACTTACTTTTAATTAAATAGTCCTATTAAATAAATAAATTAACTCGCTATTGCACAGCCTCGGTAAATGCTGCACAACGCCTCTGCTCGAGCTCACTTCGTGGAATGTCGGCGAGCGCGGCAGGCAGAGTATATAAATGAGGCTGGTTATCGGGGCGCCCCTACCCCGCCGCGGCGACTTCTCCACCAATCGCACAGTACGGCACAATACATGAGTTTTCGTGGCCATATATGGTATTCCGCGGCGCAGGGAGCCTGCGCGCGCCGCCCGACCCCCCGCACGCACCCCCTCCGCTGATAGCGCTCGTCTTGATAACGACGAGATCTCAAACGGCGCTCACATTGAACATTTAGCGAGCAGACGGACGCTTCAGACAGACCAGTAATGCACTGTATTTATTCTGCCAACACTCACTCACGAAATAGATAATTATGTCGAAAGTTCAACGCATATTGGCACACTTCCAAAAAGACAGCTGTGCACCACTGGGCACTGCAGATGCTGATAGGCAGCCAGTGGCGCTTAACTGCCTATCTGTATAGACAACACTGTTGTTGTCAGTGATGCACAATCATCAAACTGAGCGACAGATTACCACACTTTTTTTTTTTACACGGAACCACGGGGACGCACACCGCTATGGTAACCAATATTGAAAAACCCTTGTTGGAAATTTACCATAAAAACAAAGTCTACTATGTAAAAAATACAATAAATATAAAAAATAGCGTCACTTACCAGTAATAAACGTTTAAAATAGACAATAACCGCAGCGTTCGCGAACCGTGAGAAATGAATGCCGGCCGGTTTCTTTCTGTTGCTCGCTCGCTCGCTGCTGAGGTCGGTCGATCTGCTTCACTAGAATACGCCGTACGCCGGCGCCCCGCGATTCAATCGACTCGCCCAACGGACCTCTGTAGGTGCTAAATAATACCGTATTTTCCTAATAATTACGCCGCGATAGCATTGAAAACGACCTACAAAATGCTTCCACTGACAGGCCTGATTGACATATGCCATGCAATTGTTACAATTCGAAAAAGGAATGTTATAATTTTTTCCACAGCAATGGACTCGCCCGAGTTCCCCGCTTGCCGCAACCGATGGCCTTACCATATATGGGCATGGGTAAAATCCTGAGTTCTGATTGGTGCACGGTGGCAGGCAACGGTCGTTGTACGTACATGTCGCACTCCAACACAAACATAATTTTTGTGATAGTGTTTGTGTCTAGTGGCCAAGCGATTCCATTCAATACCGTCTGCAAGGCGGCAAATAACTTGGCCAAGTTGAGAAGGTTGTATGCGCAATTACGCTGCAAATATTTCGACGATTATTTAAGTTGGTCGTTTAATATGAAATTGTACCGCCTGCGTTTGATGTTAGTTTGATGTGTGATTTTCAGTGATTTTAATCTCAATTTATTAGACGATTAAGTTAATGAATTGCTGTATCTACTTGTATAAGCTTAATCTAATTCATTTACCTTCATAATTCATATTAAACTTTTCCTCTTGATGAGTCCGTAAGTTTCAGCCATTTTAGCTATAGAGCCAGGGTTGCCATCCGTCCGGGTTTCCCCGGATTTGTCCTAGTTAGGTTTGTCCTAGTGTAGAGGGCATCCGGGGAGCGTCCGGGAGGGGTTTCTTTTGTAGTCCGGGTTTAAAAATTTTAATGAGAATAAAAAATATCTAACTTCAATAAATAAGAATAAAAAAACTAACTGATTATTAAAACAATTTGTAACAAACTGTACTTACTTAATAAGATTCTGTTTTGTTAAGTACCTAATTACATTTATAATGATGCTCTAAGATGACAAAATTTAATTTTAAGGTCTGAAAATATATAAAAAGGTGATTTCTGACATTTTCAACTGTTTATTACACTGTCTATGTTTAAAAAACCGGCTTATTCGTCATCTAGCGAGTGAGAAATTCGCGAGTTACCTTTTAGTTTTGTCGTCAACTCACTCGACCTTGAAAATCTGACGTAAAATACGTCAGATGTACAGTCAGCTGCATAAACTTCTTATAAAATATATAAAATATGTACCCACTTTAATTGTCACCGACTTCTGAAGCTAAAGTTAGTTTTCACTTTTTTTGTCTTTTTTTTTTCCATTTTTAGTTGTTCCCAAACAAATATTTGCCACGAATTTTATTTTTACATTAAATATAAATAAATATGAAATGTAAATCAATGGTAATGTATGAGATATTTTAGACGACTTGATTTTTAAATAAATATAACAAAATCATTTTCATTTCAGTGCACTTTATAACGTGCAAAAATTAAAAAAAAAAAAAAAAAAAAAAAAAAAACAAACAAAAAAATTAACACAAAAAGAAAAACACAAAAAGTGAAAAATAACTTTAGCTTCAGAAGCCGGTGACAAAAACACCAAATCAATCAAACAAATGTCAAGCTTCAGAAGTCGGTGACCTTTGTTTGATTGATTAAAGTGTTTAATTGTCACCGACTCGAAATCTGGGTGTATTGTCACATCTGCGTACCCCTCAGAGCATACAGGCGTGATGTTACATCATGATGTTGTATAAACAATAAACATCCAAATGATTGCAGCAATCACGATTCACGACAGATTTGCTGTCTATTTTTTCCGTTCCATTGTATATCTCCGAAGATCAGCATCAGATCTTGACCAAATTTAAATGGGACCAAATGGCAACTATTCCGCATCAAACTAAAGAAGAATCACGTAAATCGGATCATAAATCCCAGCGTAATCAGTGTACATACATAAAAAATAAAAAACCAATCGAATTGAGAACCTTTTTGAAGTCGGTTAAAAATCGGTAGGTGCCAACTCGCGCGCACTCGCTTGTTTCACAGTAGCCAGTTGACGAATGAGCCAAGTTGTCCGAGTTCTATGCTCTAAAATCCGGGGTTTTCACGCGTCTTGTCCTGGTTGCAAAATTTTAGAGAAGGCAACCCTATACAGGTAGCTTATTATGTACATTCTTAGTAAATTGAACTTATTTTCGCCTGCCTGAAGAATGGTTTGTTGGTTGTGACTACTGTAGACTAGGTAGGTAGTTACTTAAAATTACAGTACCTAGCGTAGGTAGGTACTGCAGGGATGTTACATAGGTACGTAACTTCGGATCCATAGGTAAGTAGACAGTAAAAAAGGTTCAGTTTTACCAATATTTTGCGGATTTTTCCGTCGTAGGTACCTACTGCAAATTAAGTGAAATTTTGTTAAATAAATTACCTATGCAAAAACTAGATTTTTGTAAACACGTCTCGTATGCAGAACAAATATACCTACTTATACGTAACGATTGATCGCCATATTTTTGATAACTTTCATTTTTAGTTTATTTATGTGATTATGTAGAAGATTACAGTATTTAATCTACCCACTAAATAGGTATAATATTTACCAATTTTTGTAAGAAGTGAGGCTCAAACATTTTTTTTAGCCTTTTAATCTTCATCTACATTTGTACTTACCTAACCCTAGTTTAAAACATAATCTTCACAATTTTATTCTGCAGTGCAGCTTCACCGTCACGTGCAGGGTTGGGTGGGGTTGGAACTAGCAAGATTTGCCTGTTTTGGCTTTTTTTTAATCAAAGATTTTCTATGTAATGAAGACAGTAATAAAATATGAATAACCGTAACGTAACCGTACAGGTTTGTTTTTTTCGTGTCTAACTTAAGTTCATTGACTTATGGAATTATGTAAAGCAGGTGAAGGTGTCTTCAATTTACGAAGACCTGTCCAAAGAAAGTGATAGTAGCCCGCGGGCAAAGGCATTGACTGACGCGTGACGGACCACAGAGGCACAGAGGTCGAGGGTTCATTTGCCACTGTCCAGAAACTACATAACATCTCACCTGTTAAAATACCAAACGGTTGGGGACAGGTATATTGTACACATCCCCAGTAAAGTTATGTTATAGCACCGTGGACGTAATAGAATAGAGGGCGAGCCCATTGACATAAACCGGACCCAAATTCAGTCTCCTCCAGGCTGCTAAGAAAATGTAAAACCAGTTCAGTGAAGATTCATTGCACATATTTCTTAATAAGTGCATTAAAATGTGCCAAGAATTGTAAGAACTTTCTTGAAAGTAAGTTTTACTTCCATAGCCTAAATTGTGTGCCACCGCAGGGTAAAGGCCTCCTCTTTCTCCTTCCAAACCTCTCTGTTTTGTATAATTTCCGGCCACGCTTGCCCCGCGAACATGATCGAGTAGGCAAGGAATAGAAGTAGGTTTTGGCAAACACGAATTAAATGAAGAAATAAAAGGAAGTGTGTGAAAGGAAAAACCTTCCATTTTCGTTCATTGCTAACGGGACGAAGAAAACTACACACACTACACACATTAAAAGAGAAACTTCAGATCCCCGTTGCCAAGCAATAAGGAAAGGAATTATGCCAAGAAGAAAAATGAAATGGTCTCTAGACTTTACATTAAAATAAGACTCCATTGATGTTAAACCCAATAGAGTTGAACATAATAATAATAAAGACGAGTAAGACGATTTGAATATATTTATTAAGAGGGTGAAGAAAGTATAAAAAATGTAAGCAATGGCATTATAACAGGGATGCAAAAAGAAACACCCGTGTGGCTTGCATCTCTCTCTGTATGCAAAATGACTATAGCTAAGTTCTATAGTAACATTACCTCAAGAAATAAAAGTGCTTAAAAGCATTAATTTGAAGATTATAAGATCCTCAAGCTGAATATTTCATACCCATTATTCCAGTCGTTCGATTTATTTAAAATAGAAATAACACTAACCAATACTCAGAGACAAAGAGCTCGGCTAGACAGTTAGCAAAGAAGCATTATTTTATCAATATAAAATATTAACGCGTCAGGAGGGACGAGGGACGCATGCACGAATATCACGACAGTGAGTCATTTACTGGAGTCACTGATGTCTGCACATTATCTGTGCTGTGACGCACCAACGACAAGGGTTGTCGGTACACTATTCATTATGTCGTTGCTTGACTCAACACAAAGGGTCATTTAGACGCATGGATTAGTACTGGTGCGTGTACCCGTGAAAGGATGAGTGTGACTTGATTAGTTATAACATTCTATACAGGCAGTAAGTATTTAACTACGCTTGTCCTGTACAAGATGTCTACACCTTTTGTGATCTCAATCTATCCGCAGTGCACTAATTAACTAGTCAAGCCGAGAAAGAAACATCAGCTGCACGGTTACTGCAATACGGATCCCAGCAAAAAACGTGAGAACACAGCAGCGAACACTTTCTGATCATTATTAAGTTGTAAAGATTCGATGAAAGTTTCATAGAAATGGTACTGTGATGATTATGTTGGGGATCACGAAGTCTAACCTCTGGCATTACACGCCAGTTGTTTAGACAACATTGATTTAACTGCGCTTGGTCTGTTCCGGGCTTCGCCGGTCAGGCAATTTTGTGAGTCATGCAAGGCGCATGGGTCGCATGCGTGCGTAGTTGCGTACTACGGCGATGAGTCAATACAGTTGACTCTGTGGAGTCCACTAATTCAGTTCCTTGTAAGTTATGACCAGTGACTAATAAGTAGCACATTTTTAAAGTACATTTAGCAACCTTTGAGCGTGCAATAGGTAACATGATGATGACATCGTTCCCGTTACAGTTTACAAACAATAGCTAATGTTTCCAAAACAAACTGCTTCGTCGCTGTACCTATTTCATTCGAACCTTGTGGAAAGACAGCCTGTCATAGAAAACGAAAACTGTTTGCAAGCTAAGCCAAACACAAAAGATAATAAAGCATAGATTTGTCGTTCAAAACATACTAGAACCATTTTCTTTCAACTAAATGACTCGATGAATACTTGAAACACAACGAAGAGAATATGCCAAGGGCTTATTCATTGTGGCTAAGCCCTTGGCACATTTTTTGAGTAAGTACTCTTACTCAGCCTCTAGATACAAGGACCTTCTTCATTCAAAAAAGTGCCCTTGTTGTCTTGGGGTACCTACCTAAGCCAAAGAGCACTTTTTTCATACTCTTCAGATTCTTCGAATCGAATTCGTAATTCTGACTAAGGTGAAACATTTTGATACCTACTCTTGATGAAATTGAATTGGCATTCTAAATTCCAATGAAGTGATCAACTGTACCTAATGATGATTTGGTTTTTCACTTATTCGGTTCCGTTCTTCCGGTAAGTCATCGAACAGATGTTCTGCCATGCGGTTTCTGCTCATCAATTTCTCGTAAACGTTTCGACCGATACGATCTTCAATATTTCTTCTGTACGAAATTATCCTAAATATCATACAAAGTGCTGCAAGGTCTTCTACTAATATTCATGATGATTCTCAAAATCAGACAATAATCTAACATGCTCTGATTATTTTAACGGGTTACTGTACTTTCCAAATCTTTTCAGTCTTCATCGTTAGTTTTTTAAATTAGATCAGGCTTTTTTAATATATTTATATTCTTATACTGCATCATGAACGGTATCGGTTTGTTCGTTATTTTCTAGGCTTTCTTTAATTCCTCGTTAGCAACTTGTTAATGTTGTATAAGCTAAATCTGTCGTGTCTTTTCCAGCTATAATATAAAATGAAATGGCTGCGTGGCGTACATTTTCGAAATTCTTTTACGATATTGAAACATTTGAGCAAACAAGTTTTGTATGAATGTATGACGTGACACATCATGTAAACAGCGTTTATTTATCTTATTAACTTAACTGGCGGTGACTCAGAGCCACGCCGGATATCAGATGAGTCTGTTTTTATATTAACTAGTTTTTAATTACTTACTGCCTAGATAATAGTCAACCTTATCACCAGAGTTGTGGAAAACATTGATTTTTAATATTATTTCATTTAAAAGTTACTTCAACACATACATACATAAACTCGCGCCTTTTCCTCCTTTGGCTGAAAGTACAGAACAACACTTGCTATGATGCTTACATACTCTTTTTGCTTTGTCCACGTTTGTCTGGTTCAATTCTAAATTAAGGCTTATTCGGTAATTGTAATCGAAATTGTGCCTGGGGAACATGAATTCATTGCAATTAAATACTGCACTTAGAACTCTGTCGAGTTCTTCGTAGTCAATACGATGACTATAATAAAATTAAAACGATACCTAAAAACATAAGAAAGACACCACTTCCACGGTATCACACCTTCATAAGAAATGAGTCAAGGCTTGACTTCAGTCAACGAAGGAAACTTGAGCAGTGCATAGAATACAAACGCGTTAGACCATTGTATTATAAAATGATTCGATATCTGAATACGTAATATTTTGTTGTATTTTTGGATGGTGTGACTGTGAATCATTTAAATGTGCGATGTTTTAGGAACCTTGACGGCACTTGTTATTTGTTTTACCTGTGTTTCGTTGAATTCATGTATTTTATTTCTGTTTTAATTAATTAGAAATTGTTTATCAGTCTAAAATTCAGCATCGGCTTATTCGGATTCTCTGAATAGGTACTTTGTTATAGTGGGCATAATAACTAGGCAGGCAAGTATGCCAATATTGCTAAGCCACCACCCAAGGGTTGGTGATTTCCGCATTATTGTCGACACCTAAGTACACGATGCATCACTTCTTGATGTTGTAGGTCTAAAGCCAGTCCACAAGTCGATGCGATAGTATTGCCGATACGTTGTCGGTAACTTCACAAACTTGTATGACAAATGGATTGACTTTCACAACATTTTTAACCGACTTCCAAAAGGAGGAGGTTCTTAATTCGATTGGTATTTTTTTTTTAATATTTGACGTGATAACGTCTTATAAATCTATGAACACCGGCTGCACGCACGAAAAAGTGTCACACCGTTCCGCGTGCCAGTCGATCAACGCCCAGCTCAAATCCTTGGACCTAGAAAACTGAATTTTTGCATAGTGGTACCCTTTATAATGTAGACAAGGAATAAGGAAGGATTTTTCGAAATTGAACCCCTAAGGGAGTTAAACAGGGGATGAAAGTCCGTCAGTTTTAAAATTAGGATCTTAAAATTTTGTGTTTAGGCTGACGATTGAAAATTAATTTACACGTGTCTCAGCGTTGTTGATAATTCCACCCGGGAATGAAGTTGTGTATGGAAAGTCCTTACATAGTTTTCGAAGTAAAAATCACAAAATTTATTATCTAGGCGTATGGTTGGAATCTAACGCAACGGTGTTGTTATAATTTCAATCCTTAAGGGGGTGAAAAGGGGTATGAAATTTTGTTTTTTTAAGTTAAAATCACTAATATCACTAAAATTATCGTCTGTAAACCGATTTTACAGACAACCAATTTTTTTTCTCATAATACTTTTAGTTAGGTACTTGCTCTGATAAATGTGTTGTGTTGCCAACTTTTCTCAAACATTCGGCCTTCTAAGTATGTACCTCTACCTAAATAGGTTATTGCAAAGTCAAACACACTTTTGGATCAAATACTGCCAAGTTTACCAAACATCTTAGAGGATTTAATAAAATTAATAAATTTGCAATAAGACTATTCGTTCAAGAACGTACCTGCCTATCAGGCGAAAAAGTGAAAATCGAAAAAGAGGTTAAAAATTAAAGGACCAAAGATTGAACCTCGTTGAGCCCCTTATAAATTATGATCGTTTAAAAGATAAAAATAACTGAAGACATGATTTGCCCCCTATTGAATAGTTGAAGAGAAATTTAGATATCGAAAATAAATCGATAGATTCACATACGTGAAGAGATGATTTGCATTTGATTGGAAAGTTCGCTTATTCAATAATTCTGCAATAAAATATTACTTTTGCAACGTACCCTTTGCCTCTCTCTGTTCACAAATTCACAATACACTAACCTACGTAAATATTAAATGAAATGCCGCTCACGAACATGAAAGTGCCCAATATGTATTCCGAATTGTAATTTTGGCAGTGTTACATATTTTAACGATAATCGACTGCCTCGCCAACTTGTTTACAAGTTATAAAACTATGTTATGTAATTCACAGCAGGTTGATCTGAATACCAATTGAAGTTATGCATTTTGTCAACTTTCTGTAAAGCTTGCAGAAATATTTACGATGACGTGTGTTTATCTTACACTAGATGTTTTTAGAAAAAAACAACATCGTCTTCCGCATTTTGTGTTTTGCATATTCTACATTTTTGTCTTTGCAGGACGTGTGGCAAGTAATTAATCGAAATCCAACACAAAACATAACGTAGTGTCTAGGAGTGAGATATTTTTTTGCACACGTTTACCATTCAAGCAGTCTAACTCGAAATTCGATTCCCTCGTTTTGGGTTTTTTAAACAACCATCAGATGTTTCTCAGTAGTAGCCCGGACTATGTATATATTCGTGTCCCATTGATGACAATAGGCGCGCCCTTATGCTTAGGACTTAAACATTACTGGCGAAAGGGTGTGCCGTACCCTACACCCTTCGGGAATTTCAGGCGTGACGTTATGTTAAAAATTGCAACTGAGTGTGTTGTATATGAAGCTTGTAGGTAATTCTCGACTCCTATTAGTACCAGTTGCAAGTCAGCTGTAAGTAGGACAGAACTTAATTGTCCATGATCACATTTCACGTATGATCGCGTCACTGGACTGCAATCTGATGCAAACTGGCCTACTTCCACATTTAGAAGTCCTGCCATATATGAACAATAAATACTTAAATACTTAGCTAATATGAGTCCTATCACAATCACACTAGACACGTTTTTGTTTGAAAAGGCTCATTAATATGGCCGCCAGATAAAAGGACGTCTGTGATGAAGGGCGGACAGGACAGGCTGTCCTTTTGTAGGCATTTTTTATCAACCTGTCAGTGAAAGGCAAAAGAGATGGATTTTTGATATTCTGGATAAAAATAGAGGCTGGTTTTTAAATGATTTATGAGTTTAAGTACCTAAGAACTGAAGCTGCGTTTACATTTATTTACGAAATATGAATTGATAGATCGTTTTTAGGTTAAATAAAAGTGAATTGTTGAACTGGGGTCCTTCGCCCCCAAAGTCACACTAGGTCGTTAGCACACTATCCATAGGCACCTATAGCTAACAAAACCTTTGCACAGAAAATCTAATTTCAATAGCGAGGTAAAATATTGGAACCCCTCTTCAATCTAATTACCTACACCTAAATCATTTATGCAGCAAAATTTCGACATGTCATTCAACCAGTGTTGCCAGCCTCTCATACCAGTCTAGTCGGGTAGACGTCGGCGGGGCATGTGCGGGGGTGAAAGGGGGCAAAGGGATCGATCGTCCGCCCGCTCTCGCCCTTGACCCTCGCCTGCATCGGGGTGGGCTGTGAGCAGTTGAGCACTGATCAGTGTGAGACTGTGAGCATGTGTGTGTGAGGGGTGTCGGCACTTCGGCATATTTCATGCGGTGAATATTTGACACGAAACCTGGCAACGACTACATGTATTGTAGATTGGATATATCTACGTGGTTAGAATATTGGGATTTTCATGATAGAATTTCTACTTATCTCAAACTTAAATATTTTCTTTGGATCATAAGATAAGTTTACATTGATATTAGATCGCCCAAAACACTGCCCTGTAGTATACCAGAAGTAGTACATTTATGTTTAAAAGTATCACCAAGATTATAATTCAGTTATTCAGTAGACACTTGACAGCTCCAACAAGTCTTAGAATTATTTAAGTCTGTTATCTTTCTGACCTTCGTTACCCTAGTTCGTTTGCTTAGAAATAACAGAAAATCGATAACTGCCTTGCTATCATTACTGGACAGAAGACACTCCAATCTGACCGATTTGAATATCTGCAATACTTTAAGCCCTAAAGTATTGCAGATATTCACTAGGGTACAGACTACCCTTTCAATGCAACGGCATTATGTCTACTCCCCATGATCTATACACCCTCACTGGCTCACATTGCCATCTGCGTACAATCGGTCCCTCATCCCAAACTCCCTACGGACCGGGCAGGGCTTGTGCTCTGGCTTTCATAGATTATGTTTTAACAACTGTTATTTGCATTTGTTTACCCGCATGGTTCGTATTTCTTTACAATTTTTTCTTCCAAAGTTAAGTAAGTATCCTGTTTTCGTTAGATAAAATTTTGTCGGCATCTATTTTTTTTTTCATGCCTTTCCGTTAACTGATAAAATAATGTAGTACCTATTTGCACCCGAATTACACAAGGCATGCCCTGGGCCCTTTGATGTTTGATGCACCTAGGAAATGTAAGTATACTTACTTTCTTATTTAACTTCTAACTATGTTAGTTATGTTACTACGTAAAGAGCATTATTGTTATGTTAGGTACTAGATTTAGGCACCCTTAAGTCTCGTGATTCCGAACATCAGCCGAGCCCAGTACCTACCTACTCAACCCGATCAATATTGACGCCGGCAACATCCTATAAATAGGTTATCTACCTACTACCATTATTAGAGACCATTACTCTTTGTTGGCATGGGAAACGATCGTATTCTGCCAAGGGCCAAGTGACGCGCTTTCGAATTTCGAACAGTTGCACCGGCCGCGCCCGTGACGTCAACGCGCAGCAGACGATACGAACGCATGGTGGGTGTGTCCATCTAATTATAACCGAGTATTTTAGGATTTCGACTACACATTGCTCTAGGTCAGCTATTATAAACTACACGCTATGCTACGTAGGGATGTGATGTGTGTGACGCACTGACGCATCACTCTCTATTTGTAAACACCGAAAACCATAACAAGACGAAATTCAATGACAGCAGCTACCGATCACAAGATTAATTTAAAACATTTGACTTAATCACGTTACCAGATGAGAAAACTAATCCAAAAAATGATTAAAAACATAATTGATATGGAAATGAATTCAGCGATATATCACCTGTTTGGAGAAATCGAGATAGGGGAGAAACTATACCTACATTCCATTATATTACGAGTTTTTTTTTATCGCAATCGTAAACTAGAATTTGTAGGTGTAATCAATCGTCAAGTGGAACATTAGAAGGGGATTAAGTTGTTATGAAAGAAAGATAATTATTAAGTAGCTATATGTTGTTAAAGAAAATACTTACTCCAATAATTGTGATAAGAATCAGCTTATCAAAACCTTGAATTTGCCTATCAAATTATAAGTGGATTATCAAGTGCCTTGACATTTTAATGGCAAGTGGCAATGACTGTTTTAAAGAGCTAACATTGTACCTATAAGTACTATAAAATAATGGACATTTAATTTACTAACGGGAATTCCTAAACCTAAATAATGCTAAAAATACACTAACTGCGTAGTTTCAGAGTTTAATATCCTGTTCGTTGCCTGAAAAGCTAATAGGTGCGGTTTTCCCTGTTCCACCAACAGAATTATCGCAGCCTCGCCCATGTTCCAACAATATTCCATTAGTTTTATTGAATGCAGCACGAATATTGCTCTGTTCGCTAGAAGTGCTAATTACTTCAATTAGGCGGACGGTGTGTAGCTATTACTTAGGTAGTTACTAGGGACTGATTGTATTATAATATTATCTACTCACGTCAACCTGATTAAAGTTTCTTTGAATCGATTGTAATGAATGTGTTTATCGCTATAAACCCCGCTATTAATTTGTATGAAGGAATTTGTCACGATAACCACCTTATCGTGCTGTTTCATTACGATATTCCAAATTTAGTCCCATTCGATACCCTTTATGATTAGTAGGTAACATAATTAAATATTATACATATTATAATGAAGCAGCCATGAAGTTAAAGTTGTGGACGTTGAGACCCGTTACCGCATGTATAAACTAAAATATGTAAAATGGAACGGTCAATGACTAGCAGTCGCAGTTATAAACTCCAGTGAAGCTGCAGACGGACTGCGAGAATCGCAGACTCGTGTCATTATGACTGTCATAAACGGTACCCCGTCTTTCACTTATGAAGCTACTAAATACGTAGGTAATGAGATGAAAGGATAGAAAGCAAGAAAAATGCAGATTTATACCGGTATATAAATTATCTTTTATTAAAAATGTTCAGGTTAGTAACGATTTATCATAAATAAATAAAAATCTTTGTCAAAAATACGGAATCGACAATGTTCCGCATTCATTATTACGTAATATGCATATTACGATACCTTACAGCCTATTTTTAAATACTGAACTTAAATAAAAGATCACAAGCGTAATTTGAGCCGCCCATTCAGGGGCCTGGTGTAGGGCATCATAAATTAGGAATAGTCTTACTTGCCGCTTAGAAGCACTTCCTGTGGACGATGGAGGGGCCAGACTCATCGTACTCCTGTTTGGAGATCCACATCTGCTGGAAGGTGGAGAGGGAAGCCAGGATGGATCCTCCGATCCATACGGAGTACTTCCTCTCTGGGGGCGCGATGATCTTGATCTTCATTGTGGACGGGGCCAGGGCTGTGATCTCCTTCTGCATACGGTCGGCGATGCCGGGGTACATGGTAGTACCTCCGGACAGAACTGTGTTGGCGTACAGGTCCTTACGGATGTCAACATCACACTTCATGATCGAGTTGTAAGTGGTCTCGTGGATGCCGTTGGCTTCCATACCCAAGAATGAGGGCTGGAAGAGAGCCTCAGGGCAACGGAATCGTTCGTTACCGATGGTGATAACTTGTCCGTCGGGAAGCTCGTAGGACTTCTCCAGGGAACTGCTGGAGGCGGCGGTGGCCATCTCCTGCTCGAAGTCGAGCGCTACGTAGCAGAGCTTCTCCTTGATGTCGCGCACGATCTCACGCTCGGCCGTGGTGGTGAACGAGTAGCCGCGCTCGGTGAGGATCTTCATCAGGTAGTCTGTGAGGTCGCGGCCGGCCAAGTCCAGACGCAGGATGGCGTGGGGCAGCGCGTATCCCTCGTAGATGGGGACCGTGTGCGAGACACCGTCGCCGGAGTCCAGCACGATACCGGTGGTACGACCGGACGCGTACAGCGAGAGCACGGCCTGGATGGCGACGTACATGGCGGGCGTGTTGAATGTCTCGAACATGATCTGTGTCATCTTCTCTCTGCAAAACAAAACACAAGGTCAGGCGCGGCTCAGACGCAGAGCTCAGAGGCTGTGGATGCGGACGAGTGCGCTAGGCACGAGACCTACCTGTTGGCCTTGGGGTTGAGGGGGGCCTCCGTGAGCAGCACGGGGTGCTCCTCGGGCGCCACACGCAGCTCGTTGTAGAAGGTGTGGTGCCAGATCTTCTCCATATCGTCCCAGTTGGTGACGATGCCGTGCTCGATGGGGTACTTGAGCGTGAGGATACCTCTCTTGCTCTGGGCCTCGTCGCCTACGTACGAGTCCTTCTGTCCCATGCCGACCATGACGCCCTGGTGGCGCGGCCTGCCCACGATTGAGGGGAACACGGCGCGGGGTGCGTCGTCACCGGCGAACCCGGCCTTGCACATACCGGAGCCATTGTCTACCACCAACGCAGCAACTTCCTCGTCGCACATTTTGAATTAGTCTGAAAAAATAAGAATGGATTGTGAAATTCCTGAAGGAGAGCGACAAACCGATTGACACGAAAGATGTTTCTAGCAAAATTCAACCGATAAGTACTAAATTCATATCCAACGTAACAGTCACGCCTTGTGCCAACTCACCGATAAAAGGATTATTTGATACACCTTATCTCTAAATTTAATGATAAGATTTTTGAAAAAGCACGCTTAAACTTAGTTACTATCTACATAAATGTGTAAATTTAAAAATAGGTTAGCAACTATCACACGAGAACATTGAGAATAATTCAGAATTTCGAGACAAAAATCTGAAAAAAATAAGGGTGGAACCACCCCAAACGCACACTGCCAGGTCTGGGGTTCGAACCCAGACGCCCTCAAATTCAGTAGACAACTTGCCACAAAACTGATGAGGTAGTTAAAATTCACCAAATCCAAAAAGCACTTCACTTATATTACGTAAAAATATGTTATGTAACGTCGTAGTTTTCACAGGTGTTAATATAATATTAAACACTGGCTCTAAACGCTGTTATTATTTCGGTTTAAAAACTTTACAAATATTTATGATTTAAATCCACAATTTAATTGAATAAAATAAAACAACTTACTGTTAAATAATAAGTTAAATGACTAGGTACGACTCGTGCTGCTTCGGTCAAGCACACCACGCTAAATGAGAACTGGCTCTTGAGGATAAACTATATAAAACGCGCCTTATCAGAGTTCACGTACTATCGGAACAATTTATTTTCCGCCAATCACGAGCTGCCTGATGCTGCCTCAATTTTTGTCACCATATATGGTAACGCACTCGGTTCTATCCACAATCTGGTGATAACGATATACTTTGATAACGATAATAGAGCACTGCACGTTATTGAAGCGTTGTGAGTGTACAGGCGAACACTCACGTACCCAACGCCTACCGGTGTACAACACTGACAACACACTCATTCAGGGTCACCAATACTCTTCTTTAAAATACTGAAATTTCTCTTCAGTCTGTCCGTACTTTCTCTATGATTCAGCTGTTTTGCGCTAATTGCCACAAACGCCTAACATTAACCTACAAATATTTAATTAGTTTAATACTCTACCGTTGTAAATATTCTCATTATATTTATGAAAAGAGCAGAAAGCATTACTAACTGACGTAAAAGATGAGAGATATCTTATTCTAGTAGGTAAGACGTTACAGTGGCTGGGCTGCACGGACGTGGTGCAAAAAATCAGGTGACTGGCTGGACCAGACCGGCCTGTAGACGACTGCACGGCTTGTGTAGGATTCGCCGACCGCGATAAACGAGCTGCCAGTCCAGCCTGGCGACGACTCGACAAAAACAAACTATTTGTTGTTGAATAGAAGCGTAGGCGGTATAATTTAGAATTAGAAGCTAACCTGATCCACAACGATATGACACATCGAATACACGTGGAAGTCTAAAACGTGACTTTAATTACTAGACGTTAAAATCGTAAACATTGATTGAAAGTTAAACTCTACGTTGGATGTTACAAATTACACTGCGTAAAAAATATTCAACCCCGCCACTGCAGAGGTAGACATAAATTAATAGAGATTCGAGACACCCTCGTTAAATGTTTCCTAATATACCTATAGAATAATATTGTGCAGTCGTCTGCGTGTATTGATTTTGCCCCCGCCCCCGCCCCCGCACTTCGGCCAGACGCGCCCCTCGTCGTCGGTGCACCGTCGCATTGGGTGCGCTATAGTGGGCAGCTATGGGGTTGCATGAATCATCCGACTGCACCCTCCGTTTCTCCTGAATAGTAGGTATTAATTTGCCTTATTTTGTAGCTCGTGTTATTGCAGATTCAAATATTTGATTATAACATAAACGTCGTCTATGTATAACGTCGGCTAATTTCATATAGAATGATACCTTAAATATATAAAAACAGGTAGTAAAGATAAAATAGTTCACAATATTAGATTCTAATCAAGGCTTAGCATATCTACTGATTTCGTCGAAGTAATAAAAACAAAACGTACGGTCTATGATTTTGTGCCTGTACGTGGCCATTACTGATACATTTCGATCGCTGCCTTTTTAGCGATACTCAAATTGGCAATCCGGAACATTTTCGGAGTCACCTTGGTATGGCCGTATGGCTCAGTGTCTTATTTATTACTTTACCGAGCAAAGTTTCGAAACGGATTGCTTTTTCCAATAAAGGGAACTACATATTAGGATGTCCGCAGTCCCTAGGCCGCACTTGACCTATTGTTAATCAATATACAAACATTAATCCATTAAATCATTATTGAGTGCTTCGATTGAGTTATCATGGACGAACACAACAATGGAACTTGTAGGGACTAAAATAGCCTTTAATTTAATGTTTGTTTTGCCTTTTATGTCTATGGTATCTGCTACTGTTCTGATGACTTCATTAAGGAAAATGACTATACATGTCATATACATGTACAGAAACAAGATACATCCCCCATTCCATGTTAAAATATTACCTTGTAGTAATGTCTGATTTAAATCAAATTGTACTTTAAAAACAAGTATCGTATGTGATTTGAATGAACCTTGTCGTGGCCCTCGGATGACTCACAGATTTCTCACAAGCGTTTGACAGCATGAATCATAGTCGAGATGTAATCGAATCAGGTGACGATTCGTCTCGATCACAGATTCGATCATCTATTTGTATCATGACGTCATTATTATTTTGTAATGGTACCTATCATCAATACCGTTTAAGTATGATTGTCTTGAGGTGCGGCTTAATTGAGGAATATTAGCGATATTTTTGTGTTCTGATGGGATGTACGGTAATTTCATGCATTGTTGAATGTGTGCCTGCTTCAACTACCGTTTTGCTCGTCTTTTTTCAAGGTTCAATGGATCACAAAAAGATATGCCTACAGTCAATCCCTAAATACTCCTACCAATGATATTGACGTAAATTCCGACCAATATTAGGTCAGTATAGGGAAATTCAGAAATTCTCCTGAACTAAAGATGAGATGCCGGTTTCCGTAACGTAGTCCACTTTTGACACAAATGAAGTGACCTGTTTCTATGATGGGACCTCGCTACGACACTTAAAACTACTGGAGCGAATTTAATTCGACTTTCACTTTCAAAAGAGCCCGGTAATTTCTTGCCATCGTAAATTCGTAACGATTATAGGATAAAAAAAAACCTAAATTTATAATATTAGGTACTACTGATTTAGAGGAAAGTCATACAAATATTACTAAAATATGTATTTTAATCTAGTTGCTGAGCGAGACCTCGAATTTATCATAAGGAAAACTAACATTATTTTTGTAAATAGAACCCAATTCAGTGGTAAAAGCTTTTATTAATTTAAGTACGAACAAAGTAATCATTGGAAATATCTTGGTTAATAAAATAAATCGTTATGTATTTAAATACATAACGATATATTTTTTTTTTTTTTGTATCACTTGTGTTCGTCGTAATTAATTACGACGAACACAAGTGATACAGTTATTTCTGAGCAAACAGGAAACATTTTAATTGAAATAACAATGAAAATTGATATTTTCCTTAGAGCAGTGTTCGATATTTATGTGTAGTTATTTTAAAACACTTTACATGACATGAGGTGGGTGATATATTGAAGTAGGTAGACCGGTACGCTAGGTGCAGGAAAAAATATTTGAATACTTGCTGGAAAACAATATTATGAATCATAGCTAATTCCTCTAATCGATGACATGTGTATTGATTATTTTAATAATTATTTTATTCAATGATTTTTTTTTAAAACGACAAATGAGGTTTTAAGTCTTCAAAAGGCGCTTAGGCATACGCGCTGTGCCACGTCTTGTGTTGGCTTCTGTGCATCAAACCATGCTGTCAAAGTGACATTATAATTATGCGCTGCCAACAGTGCCAACGAAGACACCGTGCTAATGTCACAGATACAAAACGTCCAAGCCAACAAATATTGAAACTGCCATGCTAGGGATATCGCGCTATGAAGAAAATTAAATTTCCTTTTTTTCATAAACCGATAATTGTCATCAGGCTTTACATCAAAATATTTGTACTGAATGACCTTGTATATGCTCAAAGTTACTAGGTTACATCAATTGTCAAGACAACCTAAAAAAAAAAACAGGATCTTTTTAATTAAAAAAAAAAAAACCTGTGGGCCTCGTTTTCCGTTTCCTTACATCATAGCTTTCATAAGTACTTATTTCTATAGTTTTGTCAGATTACGTAAGTAGTTAGTTTTACCACCTAATTCCATTGAAAGAAAATTATTAATCATTTACAAATCATGCATAATTCCAGATAAATCGAGTCAATACTTGCTATATTATTGATATTTTTCCTCCTTCACATATTTTACCTCAAACTCAGGTATGTAAGTACGAGTATGAGACGGTTCGCAATAATCTTTACAAAATACGCTATCAGCTGACTCTGAACTGAATGACGTAAGTCGGTATCGCCAAGATTATTGTAAATTCTTGGGCGAATAATACAATGAAATACATTTGTATTTGATTCTTACGTCATGCGGTAAATACACACATCAAAAGTATCTAGGGATCAACATATATTTTTGCAATAACTTTTCTCCTGATTGATATTAATTAAAATTTTCTTTAAGGATTCATCAAATAAAGTGTTTTCGTTTGTCACAGTAACGATAAACCAAGTCACCTTTGCATTAATAAAGAAATTTGCCATTTTCCTAATAAAGGGATTTTTGACATTTGAACCACTAACATTAAAGTTCGAAAAAAAGACTGAAATAACAGTTTTCTTTAAAATTTTATTGGGTAACTTAAACAATTAATAATCCGTGTTTCTACCGCGAACACTAACAACACAAGAACATCGGTTTGGCATACTCAAAATGAGTTCATCCAAATCACGCTGTGGAATGGCCGCCCATGTTCGTTGCAACAACAAAAAAAGGTCTTCTTGCGACTGGATACCCTCCATATTCGGCAGAGCTCTTCTCTGTAGCATATCCCATGCATGCTCAATCGGGTTCAAGTCTGGCGACTGAGCAGGCCAGGGCAGGACATTGATGTTAGCTGCGGCGAGAGTCTGTCTTACAACTCTTGCGGTGTGCGGTCGTGCATTATCATGCATTAACTGAAATAAGGGACCGATTTGCACTTGTAGAGGAACGATGACGTCTGATACAATCGTCTCAGCATAAATTTGAGCGTTGAGGTTGCCTCTGATCCAAATCAACTCAGTTCTTCCGCCGATCCAAATACCCGCCCATACCATGATGGTTCCACCACTATAAGGATGGACTTCCTGGCAGGATTTTAATCGCTGTTGGCGTCCAGGGGTTCTCCAGTGTCGTATACGTCTTGTATCCGGTCTCATACCAAAACGAGACTCATCAGAAAAGCACACGAAACGCCATTGTTCTTCTGCCCAATTTCTGTGTTCAAGAGCCCATTGATATCGAATCCTACGATTGTGCATTGCTATAGGTGGTACCCGTAGCGGTCTTCGGGAATGAAGGTTCACTTCATGCAAGCGGTTTCTGACTGTTTGGTCGCTAATTAAGTTCCCTGAAGAGTGATGAAGCCTCACGGCTAACATCATGGCGGTTATTGTTGGAGCTCTTCGAGTTAAGATTTGAATGTATCGGTCTTGTCTCCGTGTGGTGCAGCGATACCGTCCTCCATGGCGCTCAGCCACGGTACCAGTGCTTCGGTAACGTGTCCAAAGTCGACTGATAACACTCTGACTTGTATTCAGAGCTAAAGCTACAGTACGTTGCCGGGAACCAGCTTTTATCATTCCCACGGCTCTGAGCATTTCTTCCCTGCTTAAATGACGTCGCCGCTCCATAATAACGTTGGTTTTAATCAGTAGTAGGGAAACAGTAGCACTAATAATGTCTTCAATGCGTTGTATGTTTTTATAGGGAAAATATTGACAGCTTATTTTCATCTTTTACTCGAATTTGATTGAGAGTTCCTGATTCAAATTATGAAATGCACCAAAAAGGATCCATATAAATTTATAAAATCATAAATTTATTACAAAGCCACATCTCAATCTCAAGAAATCCGCATAAAAATGCTTGATCCCTAGACATTTTTGATGTGTGTATTTAGGATGGGAGGTTGGAGTCAAGGACTACCCTCATCCTTTAGTGATTTGGGGACATGAAAAATGGTTGTGCCGAGTGCTATTTTGTTGCTGAAACGGCTTCAAATACGTTCATAATTTTGTTGTTTTTTGTGGATTCAAGGTACTTTAGACTGGCCATAAGAGACTGGCTAAACCGCGTTATGAATCAATCGGATTATTTTTTATCTTTAGGCGTAACTCCTAAAGATTACGAGTTTATCCGATTTAGTTTTTTTCATCCTATGGCCTGCACTCAATGAATTTTGGGGGCTGGGCCTTTTTGGTGGAGTCGGATGTTTACGTACGTACCGTACGTATTACGACTGCAATATAATCAACAACAGTGTGAAACAATTTGTTCCATCAATTCTGTTTTCCCTGACCTTTATTCATTTTCGGCCGTCTCCTTACGTAAGTTAAAAAAAAATCGAACCATTCCCTGCTTTACCACTAACCTCTGATAAATAAAAGGACACAATTCTGTCTGTCACATTTATATATTTTATATTAAAACCGACATTATCCTTATTGTGTTCTATTTTAATATTTCATATACGTACATAAGAACAATCGTTTATTGTTCAAATTAAAAATGCCTATTTTTCTACGGCATTATGACTTTAATCGTTGATTAAATATAACTTACAACACGCTATCTACGCACGTAATTTAATCGTATTCCCCTTATCATAATTATCAAACCGCAACTAGGTAGTAACGATGATTATCGAGGTCTACACTTTGGTCAATGTTAGCTCTTGATTGCTTCATTATACATAACATCACGCCTGTTATCCCCGTAGGGTTAGGCAGAGGTGTACCTAATAGTACACACACATTTCGCCAGTTATGTTTAAGTCCCATGTAATAGGGGGCGAGCCATCAACCGGTCAATCCATCCAGACCGGATCAAACCGGTCATCAATCCAGACTCTGTGGCTGCTACTGAGAAAATTCCTGACGGAAAAACCCATGAGTATGTTAACACTTTGCACGACCCGGGAATCGAACCCAGGACCTCACGCTCAGCAGTCACGATTGCGACCACTCGACTTACGAGGTAGTTATCTAGTGTTAGTTGCTTTGCTTTGCTTCATTATAATTATTTCAAAATAATTTGTGGAGGATGTATTCTATCCTCAATCCCCATAAAACCACAACCAACAACAAGCCACCACCAGTCTCGGAGCTTGCCGTCACACCAAATCTCTTGAAATTGACAGAGACAGCAAATGAGACCCAAAAGCAACTTCGGGTCTGCGGTTCGAGTAATCGACGGTTAGACCGGATAACTATAGAAACAGGAGATGCAAAGTTGAGGATGTACGAGGCTCATCTACTTTATCCTGGTAGGCAGTTTAAACCAGAATTAGTTAGTTCGAGTACTCATTAAACTGTATGAGGAAATAATATTAATTTAATACTAGGCACTAATTAGGTGTGTGAAGAGGATTGGCAGTAGTATCCTCTTGTGTGTTAATAAACATGTTGATTATGTTTTAATTTTGACATAGCTGGAGTGGTCATCGGTAGACTACATCTACCAACCTTCTACTACCTACATTCTGTGGTTAACATTTGCACCTTCAATATTATGCTAATTATTTGAATTTGGCATAAAGCTGTGGTTTAGGTCAATCCTTTATGGTGGGGGAACCATGGGTCGCCCTGAATTTCGGAGAAACGCTTAGGTACCTATGGGAAATTCGTAAATGTTTAACTGTTAGTGTTTTGGACAACCAATCGCATCACCACATAACATGAGGTTTTGCAGACGAGTTTCCGATACCGATTGTACCTAAGTAGGTACCTACATTAATATAATATTATTGGTGGAAACATCGTCGCACAAACGATTGCCAAAACGATTTATCATTCTGAATCCCAACCACATAGAAAATGTTCATCGGTAATTAAAAAAGAAACTGCTGTTTCCTACAAAAGAAAGTGCAATGCAAAATGTACGTTTTTTTTTTAAATCTCTGATGAAAGATTCTACATATGTGGAATGATAATGGATGACTATCGGAATGATGTACTGAACACGTGGTATCCGTTTGTACATCGATGCTTCCACCCTGTATAGCTTCAGTAATTTACCGTTATAGCCAAAATTCGTAGTCTGCTACGCCGCGTATGGCGTAGCGGGGCGTAGCCGCGGAGACTACGCCATACCTACAGGTACCTAAAATGAACTCGCTTCCTCACAGTCCCATCTCATTCATGTCTTCATGTTATGTAGTTTAAAATTTTCAGCTACCAGACTCTGAATTAAAAATACTATTTGACATGATTTTGGCTTCGAGTATTTTTATCTCGATAAAAATACTCTACTGACATTTATTTTGTACTGGTAGAAAAAAAAACCTAAAACCCACTGGAAAAAAATTACAGCAAATGGCGTCAGTCAGCATCCGTGGCTGATATCATAACCCCCAGTCCCACATCCTCTCGATAACCGCTAGTACATTGTGGTTGACTGGGATTACATAGTAATATTGTGCACTCGTAAACCAAAAAAGCAGTATCTCAAATTAAAACAAAAATTCTATATTTTTTTTTGCATCTCTGTCAGCTTGAAACAACTCGCATCAGATGGACACTATAATACATATACTATGTATAGTTACTTGTCATAATAAACATATTAAATAAGACATTTATAAAAAAACAGCGTGAAAAATGTGTAATTCTCATTTTTGTACTGGAAAAGAGTGACTTCCAGTACTACCACAGTCACACTACTTACATGATATTATTTTATATTCCTTGTTATATCAAATCATAGAGTTGTTAAAAGTTTTGATAAATTTAAATGTTTTTATAAGAGTTGGCGGTTCTTATCTCCATAGAAAACGACCAATCATAAGTCCCCATGTAGATTTTGAATAAAATATTTTGATTTTGTTCAGTTACCGCGTTCTGGTTTATGGGTGCAGTATCAGTGTTCATCACCGACACAGTAACTTTTGCCGGCTATTTATAACCGATTTGTTTCAGCAGTTTGTTTTGTAAGAGATCACGCGATATGCACCGTGTAGTGATTATTGCCGATCGACGCAAGCGCAAGGTCGAGGCGAATGAGACGCGCGCGCAAGTTCATTGCTCACATGCACGGCAATACTTGAGCACCTTGGGTAATGTTAAACATAGCATAAATAGATTAGCACATATTTAAGGGAGATAAGCACAGTTCTTGCAACCGGCGTGCGTGTATGACCAGATGTGGACGTATCGTAGCTGGTGGCGTTCTGTGGCTTCTGCCTTCCCCCATGCGAAAAACGTGAGTTTAATAAGGGAGATAAAGTTTGTTCTTTGTATAATGTTTCAAGGAGTATTTTGAACTCGCAACTTTAGTCACCAGAACATGGCATGCCGGAAGGAAGCAATCTTGCTTGACTACTCTTGAGAAACATTATGGCTATGTTGCCAAGTTGCAATCTTATGAGTGACGTTCGGAAACGCGACAAGGGTATTATATTAACTTAGAGTTTATTGATGATTTTAACAGGCCTTCTTCGCCTTAAATGCATAATCTTCACGTTCCATTTGATACATTCGTATCTCAGCAACGAGTCTATGAACTACGCCTTTCATGTCATGCGTGCAGATTGTGAGAAACGATGGCACGTTGTGAATGCGTAATAACGAGAGAAAGGGAGACTTTGGAAAGAAACTCGACGTAACATTGTGGAATATCACAGTCGAGTAAACAGAATTATACATCATTAAACTAAAAATTTATTATTCTTTGCCTCTCACTGTTCAAAATGTAGTTTAAAATAATTATTTGACTGCTTCGTTGGTCTAGCTAGGTGGTTGAAAGCGCGACTGATGAGTGGGTCCTGGGTGAGATGCCCAGGTCGGATAGTGTTTTTGGGTTTTTTCATCAGGAATTTCTAGATAGCAGCCCGGAGGTGCCCGGAGTCTGCATTTGTGCCGAGTTGCTGGCAATAGGGTCACCCCCCACCTGGGGCATAAACATAACTGGCGAAATGTAGGTGTATTAAAGGTTCAACTCGGCCTAACCTCTCAGGGAAATACAGGCGTGATATTTTGCTATCTCATTACGCCTCATAAGGAGCTCGTTATGCTTCAGATCTGAAAATTGCTTTAAGGACCAACAACACTCATGAAGCTTTTAACGATAAATACGAATTCAATGACCTCCAGCGATCCATCAGAATACATCACTTTACCTCTTACAGGAAATAACATTACAAGCAGTAATTTATTCGGATCTTCGCTCATAGCTGGAAAACGTGCCGAGAATATTTAATAATAGGCAAATTATTAGTACTTCGCGAGAATTGCAAATACACAAGGAGTCAAGGATATTTAAACATCACACCGGTAAGTCCCGAAAGGTTAGACAGAGGTGTACTTGTAGTACCCACATTTCGCCAGCTATTTATTCAGAAATACATTTAAACAGCTAACAGTTTTTATTTAATTATCATAATACAAGCTATGTTCCCATGTAGATAACTCATAGAGAGCGAGCCTATTGCCAATAACCAGAGTCAAATCCAGACTTCGTAGCTGCATTGAGAAACTTCTGGTGGAAATAACACATAATCCGAAATCGAACCCCAGATCTCAGTGCTCAGCACTAACGCTTGCACTAAACTAAACCAACGAGGCTACATAAGCCTGAGTTTCTAAGATAATTTCCGTCCCATTTCGCGATCGCCTTCGCTACTTCAAGTGTATAAGGTTACTGAGAAGCCTTAAAAGGCCTAGTGAGTGCGCAAACAAGCATCGACGGCAGGCCATTTTTGGACGAAGCGAGCATTAAACCTTGGCGTTTGAGGCCATATCCAGATGGCGGATTCCATAATAGAGTTTCTGTGGCCAATGTGAGCGTTCTAACTCCTTATGGGAAGCAATGGCGGCTGCCTACTTAGGCACTGTCGTAACATCTACTGTTTCAAATGTTTTAATTAGGACGTTACATTAGTTCAATTCGACTCTAACTACACGACTACCCAAAAAAGAAAGAATGTTATATGTTTTCAGGGTTTTTAAATTAATTGCGCTAGAATTGTGAAGTGAAGATAATATTTTATTAAAGTTATAATTAAATTAAAGTCCTGAGCTCAATACGTAATAAACAAATAAAGTGTTGTTTAAGGATAAACTTAAGTAATTAAAATAATTAATTTATAACGGGAGCAACACGTCATGAACGTCGTAAATAAATTAATGATTTTCTAGAAACTACGGCGTTGTTTATTTAGAACAACACATATTGTATGTAGGTACTTATAAGGTATGGTATGTCTGTTTACCTTCATAAACCACAAGAGTGCTCTACATAATGTAGGTAATTATAAAATTACCAGAAAACGTCATGAGGAATCGCGGGGCAGGGCCAGAGCCCCAGACAAAGATGGAGGGCGTCACGGGGGTGAAACGAGTCAGGATTTCCACTAATTGAAAATCGAAAAAGAAAGAGAGGCAGCCTGGTTAAAAGTCTTTTAACCATGGAGTTTTTTGTCAGTTCTTCTCCACAGCAAACGACCATACCCGGATCGGGCACCTATCTTATAACGTTTTATAATTTAAGTGCCCTTCAAATATTTTTATTTTGCCCTGGAGAACGACAGGATAAAAATTAAAAAAAAAAACAAGTTCCATTTTTTTTTTTCTTAATAATCCAGCATGGCCACGTGTGTAAAAGCTATTTGGCCATGTGTAAACAACATGGCTAAGGGGCTTGGGGAGCAGGTGTGTAAAATTAGCACCATAACAAGAACATCGGGGGAAGGAAGGAAACGATACCAAACGGTGTCAAGGTGAGCTAGTGTGCACGGCTGTTGAAACTTGCAATTTAACGTATTTCTGTCCTTGCAGATGTTTTCACTTGATAGCACACCACATGCCATTTATTTGTGAGGAAATATTGTAGAAATGATGGCTGTTTTCCGAAAAACGACAATGTAAAACTACGACGACTGAGATGACTGACAGACAAGTATGGAAGGAGATGACATTGCGCCGACCCCAAATTTTGATTTAAGAAGGAGAATTCAATAAAATTATGATGATTGATGTTCCACCGTATGTTACACCGTTTAAGTAGAGGGCGAAATTAGACGTAAATAGACAGTTTTCGGAATAATAATTTCACGAACAAGAACGCTAATCATCGATCGTAACGAGATAATGAAGACGAGGGTTCAAAGGTCAGTAACCTCCAGGGGGTTGTTTTAATGGCAGCTAAAATAAGTACTATTTGTGGAGCAAAGAGCAACCTTGCTCTTACCCATTTCTTTATTTTGGAAAATCATGGTACTTATTAAAATGTTTGAAAGTAAGTAACACTATTAAACTTTTCTAAGCTTTAGACCCGTAAATGTAATTGTAAGTGTAAGTATTAATTAATCTTTCTAGCAATTAAAGTTAACGTAACATAAACTGTAAAATTAATTGTTCAAATGAAATATAAATTAATTTTAATACTTGAATTAGATACGTACTGAAGAGGACGAGAAGAACTGTGAGAGTTTATTAAATACTAATTCATTTGCGAGGGCAATGACCTGACGATCTAAAAAGAGAATTAAGTAATGGAGATTTGCTTAGTTCCAAGATTTTCTAGTCAAGACCATGAATAACATTAATATTCAGATTTTAGAATCGGAAAATTAAAATGTTACCTTGCGCTGTTACATATATTTATCTGGCTTTTTCACATAATACCATATTCATTATGATTCAAAAGAAGACAGCTTGTATTATCTACATTTTATAATACTTAATTTATGGCTTTATTAAAAACTTTCTCAAATACTTCCTATTTCCGCATTAAAAATATATGTAAGTATTTGAAAACATACTTTACTTAGTATAATAGGTACATATTAATTCCATGCAATATAGATCTAAACGGCAACGTCATCAAGCTAAGAATGCGGTGTTTCAAAAAAAAAAATGATCGAGGTGTTTTAACGCTAGACATTCATAACTATGTTCAGGTTCAGATTACGTTTTACCCGTTTTTATTATTCCGGTTTCAGCACTTACCCGAGTGAACACCACACCACATACAAGTAATTAAAGGATAAAGGGCCGATGTTCCGACTGTTATTATATTTTAAATAACATATTCAATGTATCCTCAACAAACAATGTAGGTAATGTTTAACAGGAAAATACTACAATAGTATGTATTTTGGTATTCAATACTAACTAATAATGGGCATTTGTGTTATTGTATGCCTAAAATCAGAATAAAAGATGACAAATATGGAGCCCATTTACCCCGAATTCTGATATTCCTGTGTGGCTATGTCAAAATGCCGACGGCGATGTTGCAAACACGAGTAAAGTCACGTTCTGTTAATTTATTTGGAGTCATCTTTTTCAGCGTAACTGTTAATGAATTAAAATAAGAACCTACATACTTCTACAAAATGAAGTTCCAATTAGGGCGGCATAGGTACTCACTGGACAAGCATAATTTTACGATTTGAAATTAGAATTAACCATGGGAGTCAGACTCGCGCATGAAGGGTTCCGTATTATCCTACAAGATTTAATTGTATACGCTTTAATTTAATTTTTTCGTTGATATTATTTCGGCAACAGAAATACACATTGTGTGAAAATTTATTTCAACTGTCTACCTATTATGGATAATGAGATACAGCCCGGTGACAGACAGACGGACTGACAGCGAAGGCTTAGTAATAGAGTCCCGTTGGTTACGGAATCCACGCTTTTTGTGCCATATTATTTTTGGAGCGTCATGGATGGCCCTACAACCATAGGCACTGAGACATTTAAGAAGTTAGTCATAATTTTGAGACAGACTTGACTTGAAAAATCTGGATATGGATAGCAGAAAACTTTGGACCCGTAATGCAAGAAGGAGATACCACTCTGCCTGCTAAAACCTTACAGGCTTCAAAACCAACCAAGCTAACTTGTGCCACTATTAAGAGACCATAAGGTTAAACGTTTTCGCCTACGTGCTCGACCAATCAGTAACTAAGTACTAACGTAAACAAACGCAAGATTACACGATTCACCTTGTTGTAACATGTAGAGTGCCCAAATAAGACACGAACCGTGGGCCCAAATTCCATTGGCAAAGATTAACGAGACTATTTAAAATTAAATCCCTGAGGTTCTACTAAGGGATTGCTTAGAAGAAGAGAGATAAACTATCTCAGATACTGAACCGAGGTAAAGAGTTTTCTGCAGCTAAAAATGTCTCTCATCAAATAGGTGTGTAATAATTAAGGCAACTCAAGCATCATTTGGTTTTGGGCTAGTTTTAGCTGCCTTACTTTTTGCAAGGTTGGCCTTTCTACAGAATTTCCTCTCATTTGCCTTGGTCCGTTATTTCTTTGTACTACTGTGGTCAAAATATCGGGTCCAAACACAATTTCTAGTTGATACCTTTTTGAGCCGTAGAGTGGTTCTTGGGACATTGTGGCACTAGGTCAAGGCATCTCTGATTGACCTACTCTCTCAAACACATAGGATGATTCGTTAGAAACCTTATGACACTGGATTAGACCATAATTTGTCCGATTTTTGATCACTTAGTGGCATTTACATCGTGTCCGCTAATATCCACCCACTTGCCTTATAGAGCCGCGAAGTCATCAGATCTGAATTTAATTGCCTTTGTTGAAACTGGATCATGAGCGTATAATCTTAAAATTCACCATGCTGTTCTGTTTTTCTGTATGAATGAACCACATAAATGATATCATCGTCTAATAATCTCAGTCCCTGTCCTTGAGTTGACTTTATATTTAAATAAATCTCGCCACTCCTACATTTAAGGGTGATATTGGAATCCGGCCGGATAAGAAACAAAAATGGCCATATTAATAAATCCTCTACATACCAAGCTATGTAAATAAAAAAAGGTTTGACACAAATAATTACAGTATTTCAGAAAAAAATATGTATGTGTGGCTGTGGGCTGGTTTGACCGATAGCAGAAAGATAAAGTCCAACATTTATCTAACTGACATAACATAACAACATGTAAGAAGAATCGTCTCATCACTTTGTAACTTATCTGTCTAAAGCCGTGAACAGTTCGTTTTTTATAGGCCTTTAAAAAAACCTTCACGGATAAGCTCACAAAGGCTAATTTGAACAATAACGAAACCCACAGATTTATACTCCCGCCAAGTTTAACAGTCCGCTGTTTCGGCTAACTGCGCCTAAAAAATGCTTGCAAAAAACCGGCCCAGACAACAGTGAACAACATACTAAAATTAGATAAGACAGAGAGGAGAGGACTTCCGAAACGTGTCATGCAGTGTCTTTGGCCTCCATCGGCTCATGTCCGTTACGATTTAAATTCAAAGCGTCAACGGAATGGATTTGGTTAACGGATGCTTGATCGATGCGTGGCTGGGCTACTATTGTTTCATTATGAGTGATTGAATTGTATTGTGACTCGGACAGTTCTCGCGGTATTGTCACCGTTTTGGTCATGACCTTTTATTGGTTACTTGGCGACCAAGTGCAGTTCTTTACAACAACGGCCCTTCTATGATCCGATGAAGTGAAGCATGCCACTCCCAGAGTCCTTGTTCAAAGGCGAATTAACAAGGAATAACTAACAATTATCAGTTATTCCTTGTTATGGGTATTGTTACTAATTATCCTTTTTCTTTCCCGTTGCTTCTGTATAATGGCTAATCAATTTATCCCAGGCAACTCTTACATAATTGTACACAACGTCATCGATTGTATTATTAAAAGCAGAGCTATTTCCATTGTTATCAATGTTTAAAGTTTTAGCTTAAACAGTTTTACTGCCACGTATCCGTACTAATGTTATAAACGCAAAATTTTGTCTGTCTAGATCTGTGCATTTGACGCCAATTGCAGCAAAATGGATTTCGATTAAATTTGACCCTCAGGTAATCAGGTAGAACATGACTTAGGTAACAACAAAGGATACTTTTTATCCTGGTAGTAAGTTCCCGTGCATGATTATTCCGACCTCAACGCGGGTGAAGCCATGGGTAAAAGCTAGTAAACTAATATAATAATGATACTGTTATCAAAATTTACAGGAAATGAATAAAAACGAAAGATTAGCTAAATTCCTGTTATTACAATATCACATGGGCTGGTTTATCATTTTCGTATCGCAAATTGTAATAAATTCTATTAAATATCGATATGAAAACAAAAATAAAACATTTTCAATGAATTCTTACCTTGATTTAGTGATTCATGTGTAACCTTCCGTCACATTGTTTTTAAATGTACTTATCTAGTTAGCAGCTCTGAGCCCATCATATTTTATGTTGAAATTAGATTGGATTTGGATTAGGATTCGTGTGATTCCTTTTACTGGAAATGGAGGTGCAGCAAGTGGGGTTAAAAGGTCAAAAAAAAAGAGATTGTTTTAGAGTAGATACTTAAATAATAATCAACTCTGACCTTGATTCGAAAGAGTCCGTCAAGACATGAAAGATCAAAGAAAGATCTCGAATTTTCGGATCTGGCACTAATTGCAAATAGTTCGAAAATAAGGAGTTCCATTGTCAGATGTAATCATTTTATTATTCCGCCCGAGTAGTTATGACCTTGATTGGTGTCAAAAGACGCGTTTGAATTTCATACGTTATGAACCTATTATCACAGCACACGTCAACGGAATTACATCACCACAATAACTTCGTGCTTGTGAACTCAAACCAAACCATCACATTTATTTATAGCACGATTTAATTGTAAGTAACGAATTTTACGAAAAATAAAATCCGTTTCACAGTAGGTAATCGAGGAACTTATCGAAATTAATCACATTTGTACCTGTATTTGCACCTGTCTTATCCACATTATGACTTTTCTTCCTTACGCGGTTTGGAAAACTCCAAAGTGAAGTACAGTGTAGAATGTGTCAACAAACACTTGAAAATGACTAAAATGGTTCGCTGGCGTTGATAAGGTGGTGGATTTCATTGAGATCCATCGTGGTATTTTTTAAAGAAGTCTGTGGATCCGCGTTAGACTCGCGTAGGTAAATAGATTCGAAGATTGGAAAAAAAGAAGCAGAACGCTTTGTCGTTCTTCGTTCGCGCCGAATGTCTATAAACAATACATCATTGACTATTTTTTTGTTCACATCAATCAATGTTTAAGATACCCAGCAATTAAAATTACAACTTCGAGTCTAGGCCAAGTGTGTGCGTGTGTCCACCAATTAACCCACATTAACGTGTTGAATGAAAATGTGAAATATTTGATTTCGGAACGCGCTTTCCTTCATTCTTTATTTTGTTAATCGCAGTAAACGCGTTGCAATGGTCGACTGAATGCTAAATGATTCATTCAGAAGCCCACATTCGTAAAGAGAATTTATTGGTCTGGCGGAATCTTGGAGAATGTGATTTGTTTAAGCTAAGCTTTGGGTAAGAGCTAATCGTGATTAATGTTTTAGAAATGGGATCTGGGGTCTTTCATATAGCCATATTATTTTCAAAATATTTTTATGAGGTCCTGAGTTTGATTCTCAGGTCGCGCAAAGTGCTATTGGGTTTTTCCATCAGGAATTTCTAAGTAGCAGCTACACGGAGTCCAGATTTGGGCCCAGTTGATAGCAATAAATTCGCCCCCTATTACCTGGGACTTAAACGGAAAAATGTGTGGGTATAGTATACTTTTAGGTACACCTCTCCTTCTGGGATTCGGGGGATTACAGGAGCGATGTTATGTTATGTTATTTTCAAAAAGCCCACTACCAGTCAAAGTTATGTAGCTACCGAATGACAGTTCAAAGATGGAGGTGTAATTTGACGTCTGATCGAAAGTATCATCATTCCATTCTTCTTAACGCTTGTAAATAGGCCTGTGAATCTAAAGATCAAGAGATACCTTATATATAACATTATACATAGTAATGATAATTGTTAGAACACACGCTTCAACAATGCGTGTGATATAAAAATTTAATTTATTTCCGTCGATTTACACAATCCTTTGCAACATTGTGGGAAGTTAAATCTGATTATCAAAGTTTGCGAACAATCTCATATCTCATTAAAGAATAGTCGTCTCCACGAGAAAGTGAAGAGACTGTGTATGAATAGAGAAAGTATTATAGTAGCAGGTACTCGATGTGAACAGCTCAGATCTCTAAGAAAGTATAAACATCTCCATACTGCGGAAGCTATAATAAATAATAATCATAGTATCGGCTGGTTATGAAAAACAGTTATGTTCGAGTATGCATGGTGTTGTTGCATAAACATGGATTTTCCGGTCACCGTAAAAGTTTAGCCTAATTAAGTTCTCTTTGATTTTAGAATTATTATGCTATCCCAACGCGGGAACGGCGAAAATTCCATATAAGAGATGGACAAAATGTGCCCCAAAGTGTGCAAAAATAAATGTAAGTATTGCAAAGAATTATAATAAAAAAAGGTAAGAATTTAATACCCATTAAATGTTTTTTTTTTAAAAGTCCTTTCTTAATACTTGCCTTCGGATCATTGTTGATGGAACTCTTATGCTAAATTGCATACTGCTCTCCTGTAGTTTAGGCTGTACATCGTCGGTCACGGAATGAGTTTTAGATTTTTAACTAGGCGTATCACTGTCTGATTGTCTTATCTGACGCAGAGACGAAACTCAGCAGGGTTGATTACGACTGTCTAGAATCGCTAGAATTTCCCTATTAATAGATGTTTTGATTTAAGTGTATGTAGCTTAGCAGAGATTCGAACACGTAATGGGATTATCATTTCCAGAGTTCCGTAGCAAGTACAGTTACTGACTGCAGCTGTTGCATATTAGCATTATGCGAAGGCATCCATGTCCGTCTTGCATTTCACACGGGCAGGCTTTTTATTTATTTAAACTTCATATACAAGGGTGGTACATAGGCGGACTTAATGCCACAAGGCATTCTCTACCAGTCAACCTTTGGGTTAAATAGGATAGCATTGTGATAGAGTACAATTAAAATAAATAAAAGAAACACCATTTTGTAAGCATCAATTAAAAACACATAAAAGGGTACCAACATAAACACCACTAATACATATAATATTTATGCTAAAATAAAACTAATATAAGTATATTAGAATACATACAAATAGTCCGAAATACGAGAAAGCTTATAATAATTACTAAGACACTAGTAATGACTAGAAAGTAAACAATTTAGTCTGACTTTAAATATAGAACTTCCGAACTGCTCTTTTGAAAGACCACCTTTTACCTTTTTACCTTTTGGAGAGACAAGTGGAAGGTATCTGCCTCTCCCTCGTTATCTTTGACCAATGCACATTACGAGCCGCTACATGTCTAAATGTCCAGTTTAGGGGAAATGTTGGGACATTCCCGAGGCTATGAGCAAATGGTTCCTCTCCTCTACCAACACAGCCTACACGATGACTCCACTTTTCTTCCAAAAATAAGCTATTGGTAGGAACCAACTATATATAGTTGTTGGCGTATCGACCAGCTGAGAACATTTGGGTAGAGTGGGTAATTTGTCACGTATTGTGAGCCGACGTTTGATACGCATTAGCCTAAAATATAGGTTACGCTCCACTATTTCCCACGCCCGTATTTCCTATTACAACAATAGACATTTTTTTAGGTGTGGTGCAGACAGCAGATACGCTACCATATAAGGCGAATTCCACACGACATGCAGCAGAGCGGATATAGCGCGGTGTTCACGCGCCGATGCGCACGCTGAGCACGCGACTTGCCGATTTCTGAACGACATCACACCAAAATGTGATATTATACCGCACCGGCTAACGGTACCGCGTTAATTTGTTAATTTAACTACTGCCGGCTCTCTCTCGCTTAAATTTAAGACAAGTTTATATCCGTGTGCGTTGCATTCGCCTGCACACACCGTGCACACATAATTAATACGCGCATTCCGAAAGGTGAACGTAAGAACCGTTGACAATATTTTGGCACAACATCATTTGTAATGTAAATGGGCCCACGTAATACCTCGGAAGCTAACGACGTTAATGAGTTACAAACTGTCGCCGTTATTTAATAAAATTAAATATTCATGACTGCTAATTTCTTTCAATTTATGAATTTTAAATGGCATCTGAGAAATTGCTTAGTTTTGTTACCTATATTATCTGTGGTTTTGGCTAGATTGTTTGTTACATTCTTTGGTAGAAGTTAGAAGTATCAGAGTAAGGTATGGCTCTGCTCTTCTTCGTATGATAGTTGACTGGCTCCGAAGTCAGTGGCTTTTTGTTAACTAGTCAAGGGCGGGTAATTAATTACCTGGTTAAATAGTACCTATGTGGTAATATGCAGTACGTAAGGTACCCGAAATAGCGCCCATTGGACAAGCTTCCAGCACTACATTATTTCGACGACTTTTTATCTATCTTACATTCCATCATCAATATCTCATCCTCGTAGTCTAGAGTTAGACTACATACCTAATTATCATGTAATTGCGTGGTTTTTAGTAAACGTAGGTAAGTAGTAGGTACATACTGCAGGTTAGTAACTAGATCTTTCTGTTATACCTATTAATTGTTTTAGCATAACGATTATTAGCGAGCCTTTTGATGCCTCATTTTTTATTTTATTTTAAACCTAGCCCTACACTAGGAACTTCTTCTGTATCGTGGGTGCGTTTACAAACATTTAAACTCACATAAACAAACAGCCAGGCCTGGAACCTGCAGGCCATACAAATATTTGTTCCGTGCGGGGATCGAACCCGCGACACTCGGCCACGGTTCGCTCAGCCACTGCGCCAACCATGCCGTTGTTTCATAATGAGCTAATAAAATCCGAGCTGAAATGACTTGAAATGCTGGAATATGCAAGTTTATATGCATTACATACAGGGTGTTAACCTTCACGAACCCGTCAACCAAGCATTCTGTATCTAAGTAAGTAATAACTGGGTACAAAAAATATTGCTGGGAAAACCTTTTTGTTTTAAGGGTGAAAAATCACGTTTTACGGTAAAACTCAATGTAACGCACTCAAAACATGGTCACACATCACACAAACAAGGTCTATTGACACCCTTTATATCCCTCTTCCTAGGGTTACTATGTAGAACATTAACTCAGGATCTAGCCTAGATGAAACCCATAGTAATGCCATTAGCCATGAGTTGCATTAACCGTTCTATAAAAGCCTTAATTGAATACTGACAAACGCTCATAATTAGTTCAAAGTCTGCACTATAACAAGTCTAAATTATTAATCCGAAGTAATATAACATAGACATCTGGTACAACAGCCTCGCGTTGTTCTCTTTAGCCATAAAAAGGCGGGAACACGACACCTCTCTGCGCGCCATGTTTGGCCAGAAATCGACTCGGTTGAGTTTTCCCCTATAAAATTATACTGACACAAAATGTAATCGTAAACAACTTACACAACTTTACTTACGAGTGTCTTACTTGTAAATTGAGGTTTCACGTATTTTGATGTCTACACACTACAGAGTATCGCGTATTCGGGCATTATGTATAATACTAATTTACAGAACACCAAGCTACCCGAAACTGACCAATTTTCCCAATCGATCTTGAGCCTATATTATAATACTAGCTGTAGCCCGCGGCTTCGCCCGCGTAAAGTTCGGTAACCGTCCCGCTGGATCATATTAAAGGGATAAATAGTGTCCTACGTGTTAATCCAGGTTATGAACTGTCTATGTGCCAAATTTCATAATCATCACAATTTTTATCATACCATTATTATCACATTCATTATCACAATCACCATCACTATCACAATCACCATCATTATCACAATCACCATCACAATCACCATCACCATCACGATCACCATCACCATCACAATCACTATCACAATCACCATCACAATTACCATCATCGTTAGCACAATCACTATCATCATTATCACAATCATTATCATCGTAATCACAACCATTATCATCACAATCACCATCACAATCACCATCACCATCACAATTACTATCACAATCACCATCACAATCACAATTACCATCATCGTTATCACAATCACTATCATCATTATAATAATATCATCATCATCGTAATCACAATCACTATCATCATTATAACAATCATTATCATCGTAATCACAACCATTATCATCGTTATCACAATCATCATCATCACAATATCCATCCTCGTTATCAAAATCATCATAATCGTTATCACACGCATCATCATCATTACCATAAACACCATCACTGTCACAATCACCATCACAATCACAATCACTATCACCATCACAATAACCATGACCATCGCTATAACCATCATAATCACCGTCACTATCACAATCACCATCATCGTTATCACAATCATCATCATCGTAATCACAATCATTATCATCGTAATCACAATCATCATCATCATCATTATCACAAACACCATCACTGTCACAATCACCATCAATATCACGATCACCATCACCATCACTATCACGATCACTATATTATCACAATCATTATCACTATCACAATCACCATCATCACTATCACAATCACCATCATCACTATCACAATCACCATCATTATCACAATCACCATCACAATTACCATCACCGATGACCTGGTGAGGGTTGCGGGAATCTGCTGGATGCGAGTCGCACGGGACCGGTCAATGTGGCGACACTTGGGGGAGGCCTATGTCCAGCAGTGGACGTCTTTCGGCTGAAATGATGATGATGATGATGACATAAACCGGTCACCCATGTCAAGCCCCCGGTTTGGAACATAAATGACCTCGCTAGTTTCCTAGAGGGTAAGTGCATTGATGAAAATAATATTTTTCAAGTTCAGAGACATACAGCTGCTCTACTTCTCCTATGTTCCAGGAGAAGAATCCATGATTTAACTTTGCTCAGAGTTGATTCTAATAATTTTTCTAATCAAAATGATGTATTAGTGTTTTGACCGGTTTTCGGATCGAAAACTGATTCTGTAGATTATAGACAATCTGGTTGGAGGTTAATTTCTAATGTAGATATCAAAAAGTTAGAAACGGTCTACTGGGCTAAGCATACGATCTCGCTTCTTGAGAATCGTAGAAATGCTGCAAATTGTAGTAATTTGTTCATTAACATTAGAGGTGAACCTAAAACCTGCATCGAAAACCCTAATTGCAGGCTGGATCAAGTCCCTATTAGTAGAAGCCGGTATTAAGGCATCTCCTGGGAGTTTTAGGTCAGCTGTGGCCTCAAAAAATTGGGTCGATAAATATCCCCTTGAGGAGATTCTTGCTAGGGGCAACTGGCGATCCCAAAATACTTTTTACAAATTTTATAAACGTGAGGTTAGAACCACTGTAAACCGTATCTCTGTAACAGCTTTATTGAATCCAGTTGATTAGAAGTTATGTATTTTAGTTTCTGTTATTATTTCGGTACCTAAGAGGTGTTTTTGTTTGAATTAAATATATATACTTTCTATTAATTACACCCTTTTTTATTAATGCGTCGATCATGTTTGATCGAAAAATGTTAGTATTTAATCTATGTTTTACTACATCATACCTACATAATTTACTTACCTTATTCGAAGCTTATGAACAAGCTCTGCCGGGTAATCAAAGAGTATAGTAATATATATGCTGGTAATTAGACTCTGAAATCAAAATGACGAATCTCGCATAGCGAGCCTCCCTACCACTGCCAAGCGGAAGTGACGTGCTAGAAAGAGATAGATATATACAAAAGTAAAAGGCGGGAAACGTAGGGCCAATTAAATAAGGTTCGAATAAGGTAAGTAAATTAATATGCGTTTTATTGTAATGTAAAACGCTTCTATTTTATTTTTTTCCCCACGACTGTCTGGTAGTTTGAGTACTAAAAACGACCTACCCAAATGTCCTTTCTTTGGTATTGTTCGTCGTTTCATTGAGCTCCTGAGTTATAAGTCGAGCTACACGTTATCTGACAAATGCTTGCACTGACTGGACAGGTCCACTCAAATCTGTGTTGTTCGTTCTTCAAAAGACCATCTCAGACACTAATCTGCATAGTCTTCATCTGAATTGAACAAGATTATGCCTGGACTTCAAAAGAGACTATGACCTCTGAGTTTGTTTCGGCTGTTTTTTCTCAGAGTAGTCAGGTACGAAACACAGGCCCAATCTAGTTTAAAAAAAAAATACGTGTAAACGTGTTTGTAAGAACATACTTGCAAAAATAAACATCATTTAATTTCATTTCATATACCTTTTTATTATTTTATTTATAACGTTCTCTCTTTGAGTAACATTCATTATTGATTTTATCCTGATTGACGTTTAGCGACATCTATTAAAAAAATAGTTAATGATGTGTGTAGGTGCGTCACTGCGTCTCACTAAGGTAAGTGAGACGCAGTGCCATCTTCTGGAAAAAAATGAAAAGTAACTGGCGTTTTGTTGTTGCTTCAACTTCAACGAAAACTTCACATACATTTCTTTGACAATACTTTTTGAATAAAGTATTTGCTATATTACAAAATATTGCAAAACAAAAAATCATTATTTATAAAGATTAACGTTTATGATTAGAGAAACTAAACGTAAATTCTTGTGACATGCCTGGAAAAAAGAATAAACAGCTGCTGCCATGCGCTCTGTCCTTGTGATTCGGATTTCAAATTTACTACATTGCATTAGTGTTTTCTCTTTCACTCCTATGGGAATTTCTGTAGATATTTCGAGCAACATGCTTAAAATATTGTAATGTTGTAAGTGTAACCCGATTTTCTGACTTTATGTCCATCCATCTCATATTTTTATACCTTGCTTCTTAATTCATGTGAAATAAAAATTGACTGTTCTAAAGCGACATAAACTGTTCTACAAAGTTAAGAAGGAATACAGGAATTCGTGAACAAATGACTTTTGGGAGAATCGCTAATTTGAATTGGAACACTTGTATTGGAAGTAATGGGAATAACTTAATTCGTACTATGACAGAGAATAGGTATGTTTACTTCATTAGTTTTATCATCGTTTAACTATCGTTACTCATAAATTATCCTTTGATGTTAATAATGTCTTCCCTTTCCAGGAAAAGGTCCCGCGAGGACGATTCGTGTGAATTTATGCCATTATCAAAGAGGATAAATAATTTGCATATTAATAACAACCTAAACACGAATGTTTCTCAAACGCAAGATGCTAGTCATAGCCATAATATTAATGGAATAAATACTGAAAATGGAATCTCTTCGCCAAGTTCATCGTCAGGTTCAGAACGAAGACCAAGCTATGAGCCTGGAATTACTTCTACCCAAAGTAGCTACTATTATGACAATAAGCTGTTGTTTGAACTGCATTTAGAGAGAGTACAGAGATGTGGACAGCAATTTCCATATTAATATTAGTTTAGTGGTACCTACTTATTTAAGTTCTTTGTGTATTATTTGTTATGTCTAATATTTAATTACCTAGTATACATTGTACCTTTTTAATTAAAATTGTTGAAGTATGGTAACAATTTTTTAATTTTTATTATGGCATTTCATTGACACATGTCAAATCGATGATACATTTTTGACCAATCACGTTAAGGAATTAATGCGCCACCTGGTGTTTTGTTTCGTACACTACAAAAACAGTATGGCGGACATCATTTGTAGTAAATGGTAAAAGAGAAGGGGCGTCGTTGTTTATTTGTTTGCCATTAATTATGGAATATATTCTAAGCTTTCTTGAAGTGATAAATTAAGTAACTAGGGAAAAAAAGAAAATTTAATGTTAAAGGTAAGTCGTGAAACATCTTTTTGTTTACAACGTGTGAATATCCATGACCCTATTTTGGAAGCGGTACTCCGTAGTACCGTTAGACGGGGCGCGTGGCCACCTGAGCGCTCTCGAGAGAGTGCCGCGAGGGCCGCGTGCAACCCCTCCTCTCGCGATTTCCCTGGCAGTGGAGGAAGGAGCCGGGAGCGGGAGTGATTTGGTGACGGCACATGGAGGGGATCCCGCATCATGGTGGGGATGCGACGTGTGATGGTCGCATCGCATAGCCGCTGCCGGTCAAAAGGACTGGTAGGGGTGAACAACCTTCGATTTCTGTCTGGTTTCGCCCACGAGCATGCGGGGTTCCCTCATAAATGCTATGAATCGAATTATTCTTTAGTTATTTTGTAATTGCGTAACTGAAAAGATATCGGCCATATTTAATTTTGTTGCGACTCCTTTGTCCTAAACTTATGAAATAAATTTATTAAAACTTCTGTAACCCTAGGTCAAAAGTACGGTACATAGCTGCTGTTTTGTAGTATTTTTTATCGTTTTCGATTGTATGAATGGAGCAGGTACATAAAACTCCCACGAATTTATGAGGTCAATGACACAATAAACTTGTGTGACCTTATTTGAACTTTCTATTGCCAAAATGTTCGTAAACGGCGCAAACTTTAAAGTTTCAAGGTATCAATAGAAAAACTGAACTTTTTCGATTTGGGAAGTTAGAGGAAAGACTCGCTTTTATAAAAAAAATGGAGTCATAACCATTCAGTTTACAAGATGATTAGCCAACTAGGTACCTTGCTGCCCACAGCTAGTGAACCACAACCACACCTCGCTGTCTTGTGAAAGTACAGCAAAGAGAAAGTGAGCATCACGCTAGAGCTACATGTGCATACACATACACGCCAATTGTCTGTCAGTATGTATAACAAACTCGTCGGTCGACTATCGGGCCTGCATAAAAAACTTTCTTTAACCCACTTTCATATTAGTCGTTGGCGATCATCTTTCGCCTCTCACCGTGGCTGAATTAATTTTAGTGTAGTGCGGTGTTTGGTGGTCGGTAGAGGTATGTGCCCTACCATCGTGGTCCCAGTGTAGTCCCGTGCGCAGTGGCGCCGCGGTGGTGGGACAGTGGGACGTGGGGATACGCGTTGCCATAGTGACTCAAGTGGGACAGTGAATTTTATTTTTATTTTTTTCCCGCTTCGGCGGCGAAGCGCGGAGGGTTAACAACAATGTGCGACATGCAGAAGATGCCCACTAGAGAAGATGCCTCTTGGTATGAGGATGACTTTTTCAATTATATTCGATTTTTCAAGTGTATGTTGGCCAAACACCTGAGCAGTTACTGTAAATGTGCTGGATATTATCGAAATCCTTCCTTGTTTACATCAATTAACTATTACAGACTTGGTTTTTAAATGTTTGATCAAAACAATTGATTTTACTCTAGTTGGAGATAATTCAACGGAACCTAAAAATTAAGTGCTGTCATCATTATGACCTGTTCAAAAATCAGTATAAGGCTTTTTTAAATATTTAAGTACCTTAAACACTTCCTACTTTCACTGTAAAGTGGTGACATTAATTCCACAAATAAGGAGTCAAACAACTTTCTTAATGCTAGCATGTTCACTCTCTATTACAAAGTATTTTATAGAGAAATATTTTAAAAGTTTTATAACTTTAAAATATGTAATTAGCTAACTTGCTATACTGCTCTAAAACTCAAAAAAGATTTATGTCAATAAGTAACAAAACAAATTTGTTGCTCCTCACACTGGCCTCCTAACCAACCACAACCGAATATTTTCTTAATTACAGTACTTGGATTAACAGTATTCACATATGATAATCTTTTCATAATTTTTAAGAAACACTGCTTTCAAAAGTTGCCCAATCCACTGTGATATCTCTAAATTAAGGTCATTGGTATTCCCATGTTCTACTAAGCTATTGTCTCAGCAGAGAAATAAATAACTGTATATATTATGATGTGAATGTATATAAGCACCATAGTCTTAAAACTTTTTTTGTATCAATAAAAACCTTACTGTGTTCCTAATAGTAGTCATTATTATTTATGCTTATAAAATCCTGCGTCAAATATTTGAAAAAGATCTAATGTAAACTTGGCTTTTCTCTCGAGGATGCAATGCCAGTTTAGGTACAAAAGGTGATATGGATAACTGCAGGAGGACCTTCTGAATATAGGATATTTCTAGGCAATTGACCAAATAGATAATAGGATCAAGAAGGAAATGTATAAAGAGATGATCATTATTTTCCAGCGAGGAGGACACTGACATGAATTTCGCCACATTCTCAGCGGTGGGCAACGCTGGCACACACTATGTCACCACTGGTGGCCAGCTGCCCGTCGCTAAGTTACAGCAGAATGTCACCAACAATGGAACCGGCATGCAGCAGGTAATACAACAAGTGTTGCACAGTATTTTTTAATGAAGAGGTTTTTCAAAAACATTGCCTAAAAGCTACCACCACCACCTCAGCCGAAAGACGTCCACTGCTGGACATGGGCCTCCCGCAAAGGGGGGTTTTTGCCATAATCGCCACGCTTGGCAGGCGGGTTGGCGATCGCAGTACGGTTGTTACAAAAGCACAGAAAACGCTGCTGCCCATTCTCTAAAAGTTAACTAACGATTAACAACTGTTCAAGCATATTTTTTATGATTAACTTTAACTAGTTTTTAGTTAGTTAAATTTAAATAATTTTATATTTTAACACGAAATTATCAGCAGCAGTCCATAGATTTATGCCAGCAATATACTTACACTTCTGCCTAACTCTCTTAGTTTGATGATATTGAAAGAATTTGATATTTTAAGACGCTCAAGTAGAAGAAACATCATAAACACACACAAATCTGTTTAACATAGTAATATGTTAACATATTTGAATTGTGTGAAGGTATTTTATATAATATATCTCCTTTTCACCTTATTGTGTGTCTTCCACTTTAGTAATGTCTTGACTGCTAGTCTATTAAACAACTTACCGCTATTCGAAATAGAAATATAATTTAATTTCTCATGTCTGTTTGAAAGTTAGCTAAGTACTGTTTATTACTCTCTAATGGAATAAATAAAATTAAAAATAAAAACCTTTTTTTAAAACAAGTTTTTATAATGCGCTAAAAAAATAATTAATAATTAATAATTTTTACTTTTACTATCAACTTATAACGTCATTAAACAATTTATATGTAAATCTATAAAAGCTTGGTAACGTCGTTTTATTACGGAGATCCTATGTCCACCTTCCAGCTTCATTATCAAACTCTGGTTACCATTTAGGACCGAAGTAATCTTCAAGACGAATCAAACGAGCCCAGACTCGATGGGGTTATGTCGTTTCATTACTGAGTTCCTATGGCCACCTTCCAGCTCCATTATCAGATCAGCTCCATGTTATCATAACATTGCATTGTCACGCGATGCACGTACCTGTACCTACGTGTAAAATTTCAGCTCAATCGGTAGCCGGGAAGTGGATCAAATTTAACATGCAAGATTTAATTACAGACGACAAACATCGGGACAGGTGAAACTAAAACTAAAAGCTTGTATAAATGTTAGTTTTCTCTACAAACATGTAAACAAAATCATGAGCAAGAAGTATCACATGATAACAAATCTACCGGTCCAACACATTCAATGAATACATATTTATAACTTCTTGAATAATTTTCGAGTACTAACTTTCACTAGTGAAAATCCTGGAATTTATTTTCAATGTGTTTTATGTCATTGAAGATGGAGTTTCTAATGAGATTATAATATTTTCATCTCCGTTGTTGATTTCAATATTCAAATGTGAAAATAATCTAGTATTTTGAAGTTCAGAAATGCCTTTAAATCGTTATTACGCAACTAGTGAAAGTAATGAGCAAAACAGACGTTATTTAGAAACTACACATTCATTCAATTGTTGCATAAACTCGAACAAAGGATGACTTCTAACACGGTCTCAGGGGTGTTAATCAGTGTTTCATAGAACATTGAGAACTTAATAACATAAATGTATGAAGCCTGAAGAACTATCTCTTTGGTCTGGTGGTCGCTAGTGGGATTGCTGAGCTCTTAGGGTTCATGGATACCCAGGTAAAGCTATTTTCATTAGGTATTATTTTCCTATTGTTAGCAACATTTCAAGCATAACTAGCGAAATCTATTATAATGGGTGTAAAAAACCTCTTAACGAAGCCGAAAGGCACTTGTTCTCCCCGTCATTACGATCATTATTTTTTTGTTTTACACCATACCTGGGAACCTTCTAGTTACGAAGATATTGGGGGTCAAAGTTCTAACTTTTTGACAAGTAAATACATGTTTTTAACCGACTTCCAAAAAGAGGAGGTTATCAATTTGTGTTTTTTTTTTTTGTGTGTATGTTCAGCCTTTTTTTCGCCAATTGTGAACCGATTTCGATTATTCTTTTTTGTTTGGAAGAAAATTACTTTGCGGTGGTCCCGTTTTAATTTGGTGAAAATCTGATGGTGATCTTCGGAGAAATAGAATGGAACTCTTCAATTATAGACAGCAAATCGGTCGTGATTGCTGCAATCGCTTGGATGTTTGTTGTTTTTACAACATCATAACATATCATCACGCCTGTGAGGAGGTATACAGATGTGTACAGTACACCTACATTTGGACAGTTTGGTGTGTTAGGTTCCATTTTATTGGGGATAAGCCTATTACCATGACATGTATTGTTAACAATATGAAATAAATGACTGCCTCGTTGGTCTAGTGGTGGCGACTACTCAGCATGAGGTCCTGGGTTCAATTCCCAGGTCGGGCAAAGTGTTATTGGGTTTTTCCATTAGGAATTTCTCAGTATCAGCCTCGGAGTTACATTGGACTTAAAAATAACTGGCGAAATGTAGGTGTAGGTACTATTGGGTACACCTCAGCCCAACTCTTCGGGGATTACAGGCGTGATGTTATGTTATGTTAAAATAAATGTATAGCTTATATTTGTATAGGATATTACAACTAAAAATGGAAAAATAAAAAACTTTGTTGCAAAAAATGACTTCTGTGTGTTTGATTCAGTTTCTTTGCCACCAACTTCTGAAGGTAATTTTTCACTTTGATGTGTTTTTGAAGTCGGTTTTTTGGTTTGCAAAAAAATTTTTTTTTTAATGTAAGATTTTTACTTTAAACACCTCCTCGACCCCCGTATTATTCAATCCATCTATCAGCCCAATGTTTTGTGAGCGTTACATTGAGTTTTACCACAAAACACAATTTTTCACCCCAAAAAAAAAAGTCGTTTCCTAGCAATAATTTTTGCGTAAAGTTACTTAGTTTGATGTTGGTGACGGCTTCGTGATGAGGTTGTTTACACCCTGTAGATACTGCACCTGCATAAAATACCTACACCTTTATAAAGTACCTACCTATTAAAAAACGTGACGTTATGACTTGCTAAAGATGAACAAAATGTGCACAAAAATTACAAACTATTATTTTAGATCAGAAATGACGTCTGTATGATGTCAGACGAATTCCCGAAGCTAATTTATTCTAGTTAAAGTAAGCATTTCGTGTCGATTGTCAATTTCTTAGAAAACTGTTCACGTATTTAGTTCATGAATATAAACGGAACTATACGACACGATTGTAGTTTTATTATTCGATTTAGTTGTGACTAGGATGATTAACTGAAGCTGAAGCGCTGGAAAAAAATACAATATAAAAAAACTGTAATCTTTTAATTTTCTAATGATTGAAATAAGCAATTTCTTGACCAGTGTTTTATTCCATTGTATTTAAAAAACAATATGCTGATAAGTCACAGCAGGTAAAGAACGTCATGACATGATATTATTTTACACAAGGCATGATATTATTTTATTAGGTACCTATATCCTGATCAGAGTTGAAAGAGAAGGTTCCAAATGTGGAAGAGAAAGTAGAAGAAGATCAGAGTTTTTATTACAATAATTGATTGGTCTAATCTTAAACACTTGATATAGAAGTGTCGTCAAAAAATTTATGGAAAACAGACGCACTCATAAATTTAAGCAGCATTTATAAATAAATCCCATAATCTTATGCTGTCACGGCAGTTAAGGCGAATACAGGAGCTAAATTAGCAAGTCTATTTGTGGTGGTTCAAATTTCGTTTGAAATACTGTTAGAATAAAGTTATATCTACAGTTTGGCCGCTGAGAAAAATGCGTTCCTGACAGGTCGCGAGTATTTTTTGGTGTTATTTATCTTATAGCAAACATAAACTTACCTATTATTACCCTTTTTGCCCTATTAACAAATAATATTATTAAAAACGATATCATTCAATCAAGTAACAATAAATGTTATAATTTCGCGCTAAATTAATGTACCAACTGAGTCTGACAGACTCCAGGAACGCATTCTCTCAGCGGCCAAACTGTAGTCAGCTTGCAATACAAAGTGGTTGTTACGTCAGTCACTGCGGGCCGAATACTCGTAGTGCGAAATGAGTGTTTTTTTTGCGATTTACAAAAATCTATTGATTGGACTAAAAAACTAAACACCATCATGCTAATATGTTGCTTGTAGAATTATTTGCCAAAAAATCAGAACGATCGCATGTATTTTAGTATCGTTTTTACTCGTTAAAAGAAATTTTTAAGATAAGTTCGTGTTTTTTTATCGAGTAAAATTAGTTGTATTATGTTTTCAAAACACTATCATACTAGCATAATTATATCTTAAAGAATATCATATATTTTCCTGGTTTTGTTTATTGCAGTTAATTAAATGTTTTTTTGCATTTCATAACTCGCGTTTAGCTCCTGTAGTCCCCTTTAAGAAGTTATGTTATTAGTTAGTTGTTTTGTGTTGTAACCGACATAATGTTTCCTTCGTTTCAGGTATGCGTGGCGATGGCTGACGGCGGGGTGCAGTACATGCGCGCTCTGGACGGCAGTATGCAGCCAGCGCCACAGCTGCTCCATGTGCCAATCCAGCTGGCAGGAGCTAAACCTGGTATGTATTACAACGAACTAAGAATTTCGATCTAATTGGACGCCTGAGGGAGGACATTGCTCTCGAGGTTTAACATTAAAATTATATAAGAATGTCCCCGTAATGCCCACCTTTCCTTGTGTGTTAGCTGGGGAGTAGAAAGCCGCAACACAATAGGCAATAAAAGTATGATAATATGCGAAGTAATTTATATTACAAGAAACGCATTTTATGGCTAGAGTGAAAGATATAAAAAAATAACCTTTATATTCAGACTACAGTCCATAGCTTTGTTAATATTTTAGTGTTAGTAACAATGGTGCTTAAGTAATTAGGTTAGTATTGTATGTGTTTACAACTTAATTAAGATTCATTTCGACCTATGACTGTCCCCACCCCACCCAGTGTCTCTGGAAGGGGCAGTCCGGTCTAGCAGCAATCATCTTCAAAATGCTGTTGTCACTACCATGCATGATGCAGGCGCTGTAGTAAGGAAGCCGCTTTCTTTCGCATGATAGCGTGGAAGCCATCTGTGCCAGCCTCTGCGAACATTCCCGATGCACTACAGCGCCATGGCAGTCCCAACGGCATCCTGAACTGTGAAGGCGTTATTAAATTGGACGCGCAGGACATTGTAAGCTCGTCGCGTATATGACACCCACAGGCCGTTCGTGTAGAACGATTGACAGAACGCCTTAAAGAGGGTTACTTTTACGTCTGCGGTACAACGAGCGAACCTGCGGGCAAGCATATTTCTCCTCACTGACAACGCCCTGCGCTCCCTCTCAATATCTCCCTCTCGATATGATACATTTATGTTAGTTTTGACTGTAAAATGTGACCCAATGAATTCAACCTATTTAGGGTTGAAACGGTTAAAACTTCGGTTAAGACACAGACCGGGGAAGTATGATTCAAAAGAGAGCAGGCCTAGACTTAGCTGTGGAATTGCGGATGAAGATGAGGAGAGTTGAAAGACGGGCTGTTGGGAGCATTACGTACGTTTAGTGACGTACTTGTTCAGAAATGCATTATCAAAATGCTTAAATCTTGTACCTACAGGATGATTAACGCTAGAGCGTGCCGTGTTCGGTCCTAGATACGGATATGACTATGGTACGTAGGTAGGTAGGTATATTACTGTTCTTCTGTGACGCAGATGCATCACGATGTAGCATGAACATATTAATTAAGGTTCCGATATAAACCCGTAATGTCGTAGGATACTTTTTATCCCTGGAGGACGTTCCCATGGGATAATTTCTGACCTACCTAAAGGCAAAGCGGCGGCCAAAAGCTTACTTCTTATAAAACAACTCCAGTATAATAGCTTAAACTCACAGAAAATGTATAGGTTGTTGCCTATTATTATAAATGAAAAAGTGGTATTGTTATTATTAGCTACTACCTTATGCCCGCGGCTTCGCCTGGAGTTCGGTAATGTCCCACGGGATCAAACTACCGGGATAAAACGTATTCTATGTGTTAATCCAGGTTATAAACTATCTGTGTGCAAAATTTCATCCGAATCCGTTCAGTAGTTTTTGCGTGAAAGAGTAACAAACATCCATACTATATAAGTAGGATAAGTTAGTATTATAGCATTTATAGTTATATCCCGTCAAAAGCTAACTATCTTAATACTGTTCAAAGGTGACCCTCAACAAACGGTGCAGATTCAGGTGCTAACTCAACCCAAGTACCAAATGCAGATACCACTTCAGGGTGTATACCCACAAGGTAAGCAATACATCATTTTATACTTTGTATAATTCATTTAATACTTCTTAATGTACACACATTAAAATCAATAAGAAGAAAGGAATGGTAAGACTACATACTACAAAGGTGATGCTTATTTGTAAAGTAGAAATCTCTTTCACCATGCCTTGTATGGTTTTAGAAATCTGACCTTATAGAGAATGGGTATTATAACCATAATTATCTCAATTTGAACTCATTAAGTAACTGATTCTTATATTGTGAATACAGTACAACAGTTGTTCTAATTTAAATCATAAAGTAAAGTTTGTTTCAGGATTCGGGTGTGAGTGGTTTTTTTTTCTTTTTCAATAGTCAAAGCAGTTTTTATATTGTAAAGGAAATCACAAAACCAGTCAATTCCGGATGTGCGACCTAAAACAGAGAAATGTCGTGGCTATCTGAGTAATAATCCTATGTAACACTTATTTAACCGGCCTATGCGGTCGTATAAGAGAGAGAATTTCAAAGAATTGTTAGAGAAATAATTACTAGTCTTAGGGTCGGCGCACATGGCCTGTGGACGGAGAGCTATGGGCTAGCTCGCCGTCCGTCCGTCTCATGACGACAGGCCGTGTCGACGGCGCAGGAGTGTTCCACGCGCGCCTCAAAGAGAGTTGGCAAAATTAAGCGGTCCGCAAGGACCGATGCCTGCCGGGGTTGCGGGACTGAGAGAAAGCGATACCGTGGCCCCGGAACACAAAGGGCGATATGAAGGAACATGGATGGGTTTTAGTCAGTAAAAGTCTGACACTCCCTCCTGCTCCGCCCAGAGCGGGAGAAGTAATTTGATGATTTCCCATCCGAAAAGCAGAGCATTTTTCACTGTCAAACTATTATCGACATTTAATATATCTAATATCAATGAATCCGAGCCATATGCGCGCCGGCCCTTATGCAAAAACTTGCATAAAACTTCATCTAAGCTAATAACATAATTATTATTTTATGGCAAATAAGCATCACCAAACACAAGCAACGTCATTCTTAAACAATTTAAGCGACCTTTGAATGAGGTACTGTTACCTTAATAGTGTTAATATAATTATCCATAAACATAGTGAATTGTTTCATTATTTCAAGGTGGTGCGGTGTTGACTGTTGGTTACTCTCAGGAGGGCAACGAAAATGGGCAAATACAGCTTGTTGGGCAGGGCACTTTGGGTGAAGGTAAGCTCATTATATTTTGCATTTGTTTAATGTACAAGATTCATTCACATGGACATCGTAACGCATTAGACTTTATAATAGTCCTAGTGGATTTTCGAATCCACAGCGGCTTTACCCTACGATCCTTCAATATATTATTATCTAGTAATCTAATAAAATATGTAATTTTAAGAAACCCTTTATATTTTATTTTGATGAGCTACAATGGTCGACAGTTGTTTCAGCAAATAACTTGAACAGACTTTTATTAACAAAAAATTTTCATTTAAAATAGTGAATTTTCCACACATACAGGTACTTTCAGGCTGCGACCAGGTGATGTTGCCATGACATAAGAGTTGTAAATGTTCACTAACAAACACTTGTGCACTCGACTGTCCGACACACTTGCACTTGTGGCAACTTACTTGATCGATGTTCTATGGCCTTGTTTCCAGTAAAGCGGAGAGACGTCTAAACAATAATTTATTACTACAAACTTGCTTGTATTGATATTACTCTTTGATGCAATAAAACGAGGCATCTCTTCGCTGCGTTGGAAATCGGGCCTAATGCTGTGTACAGACAGGGCAAGCGAGCTTTTTTCCAGAACCGAAACAGTTCTGCATACAGCATACCCTAAATCTAAAGCCAACTTAATAAAACTTTTTTTTTTTTTTTTTCACTTTGTTGTTTTAAACGACTTGTATGCTATTAACTGGGTATCATAATTGTGAATGACGTATTTAACATTATAACTTTTATTAATCCAATCATGATTGTCAAAACACAAAATTAAAACTTTCAAAACCATAAAAAGTACCCAAGATAAAATATGTAAGCTTAATACATGCATTTAGCATCGTCACTAAACCAGCTTTATTTTCTACCAACAGGTCTTCAAGTATTGGCTGCCCTACCACAGGACATGCAGCTAGTTCAACAAACACAAGACAAGGACCATATGCAGAATATGCCTCAGGTTACCATTTAAATGATAAACTAATGTGTAAATGATAGGGAGAAATAATTAGGAAGATGAATGACGGTTATGAATTGTGTTCTCTACGTTAACTAATAACAGGCGCACGAGTCGATTGAAGTTTAAGCTTCACTTGCCGAGGTTGATCCGTAGATGAGTGACGATACATTAAACAGAGACCCTTCCATGGTTTGGAAACCACGTAAAGCCCCGGCTACCAGTATTAGATCTTTGAAAGTCATTATAGATCATCAGTCTTACCATCGTGTTACCTAATAACAGTTGGAGGTCAGATAGCTCCCATGATTATTCAGCTGCATAGATTTGATACTGATATAGCTGAGAATAATCCTGGGCAAGTTTACCATTACCAGGCTTTACATTCTATCTTTCAAGCTGTTTATGGTTAACTGGCATACCATCACGCCTTTATTTCCCCAAAGAGTAAGGCAGAGGTGTACTTTTAATAACCGCATTCCGCCAGATATGTTTCAAGTCCTGAAAAATGTCAAAAAATACATTTCAAACATTATATTGCAGGTGTTCATAACGCCAAACCAGCAGATTATAATCAACGCGCCAGATAACAAGACGCTGAATAACAACACGACGTCTGACAACAATAACTCTGAATACACTCACGGACACACACACGCTATGGATACGGTTATTATTAAAGATGAGCCCGACGAAACTAATGATGATGTGAGTATCTACCTACTTTGTAACACAGATAGAGAGAGATAACTGACGATCAACCAGTTTTCACCTTTATCCTCTTACGGCCGTTTTCTAGAACTTTCTTACGTTTAGTTGTTGGTTAATATGGCCTACGCTCGTAGCTATCGGGCGTTTCTATAAAAAAAAGTTAGCTTGAAATATCCTATTCGCGTCACCTACCTGTCACTTGATTCATAGAAAAATCAAAGAAAGCTTTTCTGTTACGTTTTGTTTCTAACCGTCCGTAAGCAAAATGTCATACAGACAGAGATAGCAACCTATCGAAACCTGCTAGTGAGTTATTGAAAATGGCCGTGAAGCAAAAAGGTTGAAAAATGGTCGACCGTCAGTGAACTCAGTAGTACGCAAAATACGGGCTTTGGGGGTGGAGTTGCGTACATCAGCCCCATATACAATACAACACAGATGTAAATCATAGATGTGCCCTCACCATTCTAAGTCGCTCGAAAAAATGTCTATAGTAACTGTCGCGTTTTAGCTTGTCAATAGCGGTCATTGCCCTTTCCCTAATATCTCTTTGTACGAACCAAGACAATGAACCATGTATCGTTTTTCATTAGAAGGAATGTTGAAGATCACGATAGATGACGATTCAAGACTTGAACAGGCTTATTTTTGGTTTATAAAGTTGAGAACTTTAATAAATGTAGGTGGGTCAATAACCGCTATCTTCACTGCGACATTTTAACTGGCAGCAATACACTTATTCTGAGTGTCCGGCGATGGTCGACCTTCATTAAAAAAGCTTTTATATTGGCCTCAAACTAAGCATAGCCTGCCCCAAAATCCATATAGAGCGAGAGTTTGCCATTACAAATAAAAAATAACATATTTGGTGAATATAACCATTATAGCGCGTTTGCGTAAATTAATGTTTTTTTGCTAGCCGTACTTTTCAAGTGACAGTAGACAGTTGGCAGTAGAGATGGGTAACTCAGGGGTGATAGATACAAAAGATATGAATCATTCCGTTTCAATCAATCTCTCTTCATATCATTTCGTATCCGAATGTATCAGTATATCTTTCTTTACACCTCACTCACTCGTCGGTCATCGCGTCGGATAGCTTCGTTGCGCGTCTTTGGTTGAACGTCAAGCAAGCCTACTTAAGTTAAATTTAATTATTATTATATACTATAAAATCAAGTTCCATTTTCGAGTGCTTTTTTATCATTCATCCATCATATCAAATAGATCCGATACATATCTAGAAAGAAACCGGAACAGCAGCCAAATAAATCAGGAAGATAAATAATTATAACGATAAAGCAAAGTGAAAACAGCTACTACTTATCTATCACTCTTACTGATTTATTGAATTGAGTTGAGCGAAGCGAGCCTGAGCAGCGCAGTGCAATGCGCTCAATGCGCTGCGTGTCGTGCGCGCCAGCGTGAGCTACTGATACATAAGGATATAAAGATATAAAAGAGTGATACATATCCCAGTGATCGAAAGATACATATCAATCTTTTCTTTTTAGTGATACATTTTGCCCATGTCTAGTTGGCAGATAGAGATCTTTGACGTTCCTATTCTTATTTGAGACAATACTATTAAAATCTCATTGTCAACGAAATAGAAACATAAATTTATCGTGGTATGGCGAATCTATGATTTAAATCTTTGCTATAACCCCATACTTAAAAAACTAACTTTGTTGAATGGTAGAGATTGCCTTTATGCACTAAGAAGGAAGCGCCAAGTTAGTCTACGAAATTCAAATTTCTCGTTTTTCCATTATTTTATGAAAACTCATTCAATGGAATTAAATGAACTTGAGGGTAGTATTGACTGCCGGATTGCCGCCATGGGATCTGGAGGCGTTAGTCCTCGCGCGCCTGCACGAATAGCGCGCGGAGGTGCTACGCCGGGGGGAAACTCCGCTGCCGCGGCAAATTGTCGCTCAGCGGACAGACTTCCGGCGTGATCTCATGGCGACATGGACAGAGCGACTGTCGACCCCGTGCAGGGCACGCCACAATAGTGGCGGTAAGTCCCCTCTTTAAGGAGTGGTTTGAGTGACGCCACGGCGTCGTCACCTTCCGCCTGACGCAGGTCCTCACCGGACACGGTTGTTTCGGGAGGTTCCTGCACCGAATCGGGCGGGAGGAAACGCGCGGATGTTTCCACTGCGAGGATCGACCGGAGGACACGGTGGAGGTGTGCCCCTCGTGGGCGGAGCACCGCCGTGTCCTCGAAGCGGCGATTGGCGGCGGCGACCTCTCGCGTCCGGCCCTGGTGCAAGCCATGGTCCGGAGCGAGACGGAATGGGACGCCGTCACCTCCTTCTGCGAAGCAGTAATGCTAAAGAAGGAGGTGGCGGAACGTGAGAGGGAGAGAACCTCATAGCGTCCCGGCCGCCGCGGGAGTCGCCCCGGGCGTCGGGGGCCACCACGTGGCCCCCGGCCACCGTAGGCGCGGGCCTGTGGACGGTGGGCTATGGGCTAGCTCGCCGTCCGTCCGTCTCATGACGACAGGACGTGTCGACGGCGCAGGAGTGTTCCACGCGCGCCTCAAAGAAAGTCAGCAAAAAGGAAGGGGTCCGCAAGGACCGATGCCTGCCGGGGTCGCGGGACTGTTCGAAAGAGATACCGTGGCCCCGGAACACAAAGGGCGATGAAGGAACATGGATGGGTTTTAGTCAGTAAAAGTCTGACACTCCCTCCTGCTCCGCCCAGAGCGGGAGAAGTCATTCGCTGATTTCCCATCCGAAAAAACAAAAAAAAAAAAAGGGTAGTATTGACAATTTTAATGATTATAACTCTGTAAAGCTCTGTAAAGTTACGGTCACGAATCATGTTTTAATCAACATACAAACTGACACTGACCTGCAAGTTACAATAAACGTAAGAAAATTTGAATTTCGCTGGCTTTCCTGGCGCTTTCATAATCGGCTTAAGCCCGCCTTTGTATTTATCTAGTAAGTTTAAATAAATAACACAATACCTCTTTCCTAAGCTTCTTTGTATCCATCATCACGCATCACATCTGTTTCATGCCCACGGGATGCATAGAGGTACCTGTATTTCGCTATAGATTGCGCCAGATAAGTAGGAAATAAAGGTCATTAACCCACATACATTTATTCAAATACATAATTCCGAAAACAGAAATAATGACATAAACTTGTCCCGAAACTACCTTTATCTTGATCCTTTTTCTAGTAATAAAAAACGATTCATAATGTATAGTCGGGGTACCTACGCAGAGAAATTAATGAAAGAGCCCTTTAATTCCTACTTATCTGGCGCAGACTATAGTATAGTTTAAGTGTCATGAAGTAGGGGGTGACCCTATTGCCATGAACTGGGCGCAAATACAGAATCGGTACTGTAACTGAGCATCCTGATAAAAACCCAATAACGCTTGATCATCATGTTATTAATAAAATTATTTACAAACCAGATCATAATTTATGTTACTAGTTGTAGCATTTGGTATCGAAACATCTGAAGGCAAATTTACCAGTGAAGGAATTACCCATATTCAAGCAAATAAATGATTTGAACCTAATGTTGGGTATTATTCCCCATTATTATCAATGAAATCATACACATTGAAAAAATCGGCCAGAAATCCCGTGATAAAACATAAAAGAACTCTTAAAATATAGTTCCTTGAAGAGTATAAGGTAAAACACGCCATCCAAAGTCATAATTAACTAATAAATTCAAAACAGTTCATTGTGTCCTCGCAGGTAAACTGGCTCGCTCCTGTTCTTGATAAAGAGTATTATAAGCAAATGCGAATTATAAGGAAATTGCATGTTGTCTTCACAGATAATTTCGTATTTCGGTTCACTTGACTCCTAAAAGTCTGAGGCTGGGGTCTATAACCGTTACATAGCGTACGCTGTGTAAGATCTCATTCTTCTACTTTAAGGTATCACTCTTCACTAACATACAATCATAAAAACTCATGCTTTTTACCATGGGGGTCGGCAAAAAACTACAGAACGCCACCTACTACGATCATACTCCTCTCTTGATTCGCCCACGTTCATTCATCTGGTCATACATGCACGCTCATGACGCATCCTCGCACGTGTCTGGTGGGAACGCAGTCTAATGGATAATATTGTGTCACACAGGAGAGCTCACAGGGCACGGAGTCCGGGGAAACCATGCAATGGCAGCTGAACCCATGCCATCAACAGGATCTCGTCAAGTACCTCAGCACATTGCCGCCACAGGTTACATTATGTTTTTTTTTTTATTTATTTTTGGTGTCAATCAGGGCCACTCGAAGTGGTTGCCTATTGACATCTTTTTTTTTTATGTGTGCTAATCCTTATGGATACCCTCTGTTTTGGGGAGTACAGAGGGTTATGGGTAGGGTAGGGTTTTAGGTATATACTTCCACTGTAAGTCGGGGACCCGGGAGATAGTCATATATTCGCATATACCAGTTATGAGCCCTCCATACCTCGTCACCAATAGCGGGCCGTTCCCACGACCTCACGTTCTCCCATAGTAGCGCGTAAGGTGTCCCTTGGCGCAGTGTCCTGTGCGCTATCTGTTGGTGCGTGACGACTGGTCGGGGACGACTCCCCCTTAAGTCCGCTGCAAACCCCTCATGGTGGCCGGAGATCGTTAAGCGCCCTTCAACGCCCGGCTGCTGTTCTGGTGCGGGTGGAGTGAGACGTATTTTCTGTTTACTCCGTTGCCTTTGTATCAATGTCCTCCTTTCAAAGAGGCGACGGCTTCACACGTTCTCGCGGTTGATCCACTACCGGAAGCGGGAAGTTCCCCGCACCAAGACACGCGACGAGGGCATAGGGTCGCTGGGCCCGAGCTGATCAGTCCGCCAACAGATTGCTGCCCGCGTCGTGAGGCAGGCCACACAGTGATGACCAGCAGACGTCCACTCTCGACCATAGGTCCGCCTATAATGCCAGATGGCAACACAAGGAATAAAACCTGACGCTGATTTTCAGCCACTGCTCAGATACACCCTACAAATCCGAACAGAGCTACGCTACTTGTCGGTATAAACTTATTATTTACGTATCGTGGATAAAAGATAAGCCAGTCAGCAGATGGTAGCTGGGTTGACTGCCTACAGAGCGGCCGACGATAATTTAAATCTTACATTTATAAGGTTTAAGGTCGTAGTCTACCTGTATCGTAAATTTAATCGAAATTCGTTGAGTTTTAAGGCGTCAAAAGGTAAAAAACAAAGGACAACCCGAGCTACTTTCACATTTATAATATTGTATGGATTATAAAACTACTGGAGACACTTTCAATACCCCTAAAAATATTGAATTGTTAAGCCAGCAAATTTTTGCCCAAAAAATTTAAATGCATGTTCTCATGTTTTTTCCTTAACCCGTACTGTCCCACTTCTGGGTAAAATCGAGTGTTAAAAAATAAAACACCTACTAACATCGATTTTATTTTCACAGCAAACACAAGCTCTACCGGTATCCTTGCAACAGTTTTTACGGCTAAACCCCACGGAAGTGAAGAAATCAGAACCTGAAGACATTGAGATAGAGATGGATGACGTCACCGACGATAAGAAAGAGGAACCCGTTGCCGAGGCAGTTCTTAGCGAAGGTAAATATTAGACCAGTAGCGCGCTAACTACCTCACACAGTGGTCCATTTTACGTTACATTGACAGCTCTTAAAACCTGGGGATTTATACCCTTCGTAGTACGATCGACAACTGTTTGAGTAAGATTATGATTTTATAGACAGCGCATTTAGCGTGCATGACAGCGAAATATATAGAAGGCTTGCGCACGTTAAAGCCAGGCGCACATTGCAGCCGCGTGAGGCTGCAGCGCATCGTATTCTAATACAAAATGGGTGGTACGTCCTAACTGTAGTGTGCGATGGTCCACCGTTTGCTGTATGATGGCCGGCGGTAATATGCATCCACCTTTACTGACCTCTAGTCGACAAACTTATATCTGAAAAAGCTTTTTTCAAATTAAAAATTATCATTTTTTTTTTAAAGAAAAGAAAGAAAGAAAGAAAAAGCATTTATTAGCCCGCACAGGACAAAACACAAATTAAAAAGGTTAAATTAAAAGTACAACTAATAAAAAAAAAAATTAAACAAAGAGTTAAATGAAAAAAAAAACGAAATGAAATTGGTCCTGTACTAAGCCAAATTTTTCTTCATTTTTTTTTGTTTACCGTGATATTAAACTCACCCATTGGCACTAACTGTAACTGACACTAACCCAGTGCAGCTATCCCCATCGTTCCCAGTGGGGCTAAGCTCATCGATCCCCGTGCGGCTACCCCCATCGCTCCCAGTGGGGCTACGCTCATCGATCTTAGAGCGGCTACTCCCAGCGCTTCCAGAGCAGCTACCCCCAGCGCTCCCAGAGCAGCTACCCCCAGCGCTCCCAGAGCAGCTACCCCCAGCGCTCCCAGAGCAGCTACCCCCAGCGCTCCCAGAGCAGCTACCCCCAGCGCTCCCAGAGCAGCTACCCCCAGCGCTCCCAGAGCAGCTACCCCCAGCGCTCCCAGAGCAGCTACCCCCAGCGCTCCCAGAGCAGCTACCCCCAGCGCTCCCAGAGCAGCTACCCCCAGCGCTCCCAGAGCAGCTACCCCCAGCGCTCCCAGAGCAGCTACCCCCAGCGCTCCCAGAGCAGCTACCCCCAGCGCTCCCAGAGCAGCTACCCCCAGCGCTCCCAGAGCAGCTACCCCCATCGCTCCCAGTGAGGCTACGCTCATCGATCCTAGAGTGGCTAACCCCATCACTCCCAGTGCAGCTACCCCCATCGCTCCTAGTGGGGATACGCTCATCCATCCCAGAGTGGCTAACCCCATCACTCCCAGTGCAGCTACCCCCATCGCTCCTAGTGGGGATACGCTCATCCATCCCAGAGTGGCTAACCCCATCACTCCCAGTGCAGCTACCCCCATCGCTCCCTTTAGCACCCTTGCCATCATCCCCGACGCACGCCCTATTGCTCGCCCCATTGCGGCCGCGTTCAAGCCCGCCCTTACCGAAGAAGCGGCTTCAGGCAATCAAAACAAAAAATAGTCTTAATATAAGAAAATTTTCTACGTGTAAAGAAACCATTTGCTAGTACTCGTAATACAAAACGACGAAATTGTGACTGTGAAAACAAATGTCAATGGAAAATTGGTGCAGAGCAGCAACTACGAATATTTAAAAATTTCCTGTGCAGGAAAAAACAATTATTTTATTTAGAAGACTTATTGTTGCAAATATTTGGATTTCCAATATCCCTGAAGCTGATAAAATAAATAAGGTTTTTTAAATATTACATACCTATAGACGGTGAAATAATTCGGGTTTGCAAAATGTTCTTCAAAAACACTTTTGGGATATCAGAAACTATATTAGACAGTATAAAAAAACGTATAAATATTACGCAGTACTATCCGATTTAAAACTTGCATTACGTACTTGTTTTAACAAAGTTCGTGTTACGGTTGTTGTGTTGTTAGTTATGGAACTGAGGCAACTGCCCCCCTGCCAACCAGTGGACTATTTGCTCGTTTAAACAAGGCTCACAACATTCGAATATAGAAGATAAGATAATGAGAGGTTTTCTTTTTGAGTATTTAAAAAAAAATAGTTTCCAAGAACTCGGTAGATGCCGTTGAACTGACTACGTTACTAGGTTCATCACGTCATCTACGCTCGTTGACTGACACTTTCGTGAAGTGTCAATCTAAGTGAAATAAAATAATGTGATGTTCCGTGCCTTGCAGTAACTTACCAAGTTCAGCGCCATCTATCCAGCGACTAGGGAAGAGTTGAAAAAGAAAATCCCTCATGAGATCTTGAAGTGTCTTGTGTGTGTGTTGACAAAAGACTAGAGAAGTTAGAATCCAGCACCAAAACAGCTGTTGTTATTAAAACTAATCAGAAATTAACAAATCAAAAAAACTTGTCACACAGATTTCATCGAAATGTGAATATCGAATCGTCACGATGTATTTTTATAGTGCTTGATGAGTGAGAGAATGCACGAAGGATGAATTATTGCTTGTTATTATTAAGTATTTTATTTATAATGTTTTATCATTGTTTATTGTAAAATGTTTCTTTTAATTGTGCAATACATTGGATTTTTCTGTAATATTGTATATGTTTTCTCAAATAAATGTGGAGGCAATCCAGCTGTTGCCAGACAACCAACCCGGACGTAGTGCGTAGACTAAAGAGAACTTAACCATTTGAGTTTGTGTAGTGTATAAATTGAACAATACTGTGCTATACATACACATACACGAGGACATGTAAGATTTAACATAAATGTGAACTAAGTGTTTTTTTTAACATCTGCAGACTCTAAAAAGGAATTGTGTAACAGTGCAAATTGCCACTATTTTTACCCGACTACGGCGAAGCCAAAAGGAAGGGTTATTATTTTAGCAGTCTATGTATGTTTGTTTGTAATGGGGGATACATTTGTATGGAGAATCGCAGCCGCTGTTCTCTTAAGATCGGCTTCCAGTTTATCTGGGTGCGACTGTAAATTAGAATTTTAACTGTGAGCGAACGCCAATATTATGTTCTAATCGAATGTAAGAATGAATGATGAATTTCACGAAAATAGCGTACTTGACCTTTTTAAATTAAATTTCTCAAAGCTATAACAAGATTACATTCCAATTTATTTTTCGTTAAGTTTTAGGTGAAAAAAAAAAAACTAAGCATGCCATTTGCTTCTACTCCGTTCACCTATTATACCCATTTTTTTTTGGAAAGTGATAAAAATGTCATCCTAAACTAATGTAATGTTAAATCATAAAATGATTACTGTATTTTAAATTGAAACCTAGCAGTATATATCTTAGGTTCGCATTACAACTCACTAAATATAATTCTGAATTATATGCCCAAATATGGATTAGGATTTTGAAAATACTAAAAAAGTGTCTTGGGCTCATTGACATAATATTTAGTATTGGAGTATTTACTCCAGTGCAAAGGAGTCCCAAGCATTACTCTAATCGAGCTTGTGTTAGGTAAAAAAAACTATAATTTATTATTTTACTAACGAAACTATATTTTTTACAAACAAAAGGTAGTAGAGCCCAGAGGTTTATTTCATTTATTTCTACACAAATTAATTACATAAAAAAAAAACATTAAAATTAAATCAGCACGAAATCTTGATTGCTGAAGTTCCCCTGCCAAAAACCCTTTGAACAATTTTAAAATTGTAAAAATATCTTCTACTCTTTAAAAGAAAGAACTGTCCGCCTCGTTTTTTTAAAAATAAAACGTACCCACGTAGTTCTTTGTTGTAATAATAATTAATGAATTAAATGTCATTTTGCGTATGTACTCGCACATTTTTTTCACCTCACCATATTTTCTTTTGTGTTTTGTTCCCTGCCTTATTTTTGATAACCAGTTATACCATGTGCAACTGGTTTTGTGAAAATAGTTTTTGCAGCTACATTTATTAGTTAAACAGGGGCACGCAACCATCATTCTACAGTATCATGACTATGTCCTACTCTCATAGTAGATGACAGAGTCAGCTATCTCAACAGTTTCATCGAGCCAGTTTTTTTTTATTTTGAACAACTGCCTACCAACGCAGTTTAAAAAAAAAAGTAAAGTTTAAAATAATTATTCTGGCTTTAAAACAAAGATCTAAGTGCCAGTTTTGTATTAAGAACTATTTCGATCGCAGAACGGTTCTTACTGCGATCGTAAAACATATAGGTACATAATATGTAACTACTCATTCTTCTTGGGACAAAACGTACTTCAAAGAGTTACTTTACTTCTTCTATTGGCGATGCAAAGATTATCCGCGCGTTTAGAAGTTGTCTAAGAACGACACTTTGCTTTATAGTGGAGGTTAAGTTTAGACATAATCAGATGGATCACGATTACATACACAAACCTTTACGAAATATTGTTGCCTTCCTCAATGTAGTAAGTACTTACGGAGATTCGGGAATAAGTTTTCATTTGTTTCCAAAAGACAACATTATGAAGAAAAAATGAATAAGCAAGCCGGGGTTTTGGGTCCACCAATTATTCACATTGATTTTATGTAAAAATTTTAGTTATGTAAAATTATAAAAGCGTAACAAGGGAAGCTTATGAATCTGAAGGGTATTGTAAAAGTGGTAATATTTTTTTACAATAAATAAATAATTTAGTACACACAGCTGGAGGTATTTATTTTTATTAAAATTTTATAAAACAAAAGATCCATACTTGTTAACTATTAAGAAATTTTTCAAAATTTACTTTAACAAGACGTAAACAAATTTGCAAAATATGATTTTCGTCATATGAAACTATTCTTATCGCTAAATCTTTTCCTATTTCAGAATAAACTAAATAATCACATTCTGTAATACCTGACAATAACATACCCTACTTAATTGCATTTGGGTATATTGCTGAGTATTTTTTTTTAATTTTGATTTTTATCTAAAAAGGAAAATTTCCTTCCATATCCATAGCAGTACCGTCTAGATTTCTCCAGAACGCATTGGTTTTGTGTATCCTGCAGACGCTTTAATAACATCGACCATTGACAACATAAAATTATTGTCTCGTCTAGCAAGAAACCACATAAATCTGACTTATATTTAATTAATAAGTTTTTCCGTGACGTAAATTGTATCGAAAACTGTCAAAGTGTCGTTCTTAGACAGCTTCACAATTTTGACACTTGAGGCGCTAGTTAGATTCTTTGCGTCGCCAATAGTTACAAACTGATAAGTGATAGGGCCGATTGAGCTTTGTCGTCTCTTTGAGCTCAATTCGATCACAAAATTATGCTATAAGTGTGGTATCTAGCTGTAGTATCACTGTAAATTCAATGCATATTTTCACTATAATCAATAAAATACAGTGTTATCAACCCAAGAAAAGTATTAAGTAAATTGTAAAATAAGTAATGTTTTAGAAACCTAAACAAGCTTACCACAATGTTTTTATGCACCAAGACAAGGGATTTTTAATAAATAAAAAGAGTTTTGTATTTCTTGCATATTCCCTATTATCTATCTTAACTATCTGTAACTCCAATGTAACAGAATTATGATCATTCCTTTCCCTTACAGACGGCACTCTAAGGATACAGAGTAAAAAGAAGAAAAAATACAAGAAGAAACCTCCGAAGCCGGCGCGGCCAAAGCCCGGACAAGTGGTGATCGCGACTGCACTCGACGGCTCGCCGATATTCTGCTGCCCCGAGTGTCAGATGGCGTACCCGGAGAAGGAGCAGCTGGAGATACATCTCATTGTACATAAGATTGAGAGGCGGTTCATCTGTGGGATCTGTGGCGCTGGGTAGGTCCAAACTTCCTTTTTTTATTTAAGTACCCCAAACTCCTGAAATGAGGCCATTGTACTCCTCATGATAAACAATTATTATTAGGAACCTCACGCACAACGCGGCCACAACCAGGACTTGTCACATGACCGGCCGCTATCTTGAGCAAAACTGGCAGACGAACGGTTGTGCGACCAAACTTTCTTCTTGATCAAATTTGATTCTGCGGTCAAAGTCGTAGTCGTGTAGTTCGCGAGGTCTCATAATCAATCCATACCAAAGTATATATTTTTTTTAAATAAGTTTTGAGGCTTTTGCTTTAACCTTTTATCATCCGTTGTTAAATGATAAATGATAAATGATGTTTATTTTGCAAGTAGGTTTTTACAAACACTTTTACACGTCACTTTTTAAAACTAGATGGGGCCGGTGTTTCGTACCTGACTACTCTGAGAAGAAACAGCCGAAACAAACTCAGAGGTCATAGTCTCTTTTGAAGTCCAGACATAATCTTGCTCAATTCACATGAGGACTATGCAGATTAGTGTCTGAGATGGTCTTTTGAAGAAAGAACCACACAGATTTGAGTGGACCTGTCCAGTCATTGCAAGCATTTGTCAGTTATCGTGTAGCTCGACTTATAACTCAAGGAGCTCAACGAAACGACGAACAATACCAAAGAAAGGACATTTGGGTAGGTCGCTTATAGTACTCAAACTGCCAGACAGTTGTGGGAAAAAATAAACAAAAAATACAAATGTGACCCACATGGTCCCCACATTCACAATAATCAAATAAAATTAATAACAAGTTCTTTCAAAATGAATGTAAATAAAAATCACAAAAATCATTAAATGTCACAATGATAATAAAAAGTAAAATACTTAATGAAATAAGTATTCATGTCAAATCAGTAAATGTCACATAAAATAATAAAAAAATAAAGTAAAAAATAATAAAATACATGTCAAATCATAAAATGTCAGAGTGTATACAAGAAAGGAATCAACAATAAACAAGCGAAGTCCGAAATTTCGCCATTCACAGAGCAAATTTAATTGGAGCAGCTTAATCCCAAGCCTTTTTATCTTCGAGATAGTGATTAACATGATAGTATGCTTTCAGGCATAACTTCCGTTTTATGAACGATTTGAATTTATTTAGACTTAGTGCTTGAATGTGTTGCCCATTAACACTTGTAAACGTTGCTGCACAAAAATTAACTTCGCTATGGTTGCACTATATAGATTTTAGGTCTTCTCTTTAGTGTAATAACTCCCAACTATTTCACACTTGGCATAATGTAGTTGCATTTGCTGCATCCCTGTCTTACTAACCACTCAAAAATCGACCTCCACTTCCTTAATATTAAAATATTGTATTTGTTTGTCCAGTCTAAAGCGCAAGGAGCACTTGGAGCGGCACAAGTTGGGCCACAACCCGGAGCGGCCGTACGTGTGCGGCGTGTGCCGCAAGGGCTTCAAGCGGCGCGAGCATCTCAACCTGCACACCGTCATACACTCCGGCGTCAAGACTGAGATGTGCACCGAGTGCGGGAAAGGTCAAATAATACCTAATTTAACTCCTTACAGTCGGTTTTTGCGGAGCAATCGTGCGGTAGAAAAGGATGCAGAAAAATGCTACCTTCATTTTAAACTTTAGTTATTTGGTACGTTGGTACTACAGAGGACGACACAGAAAATAAGCACACTCCGTTAAAATACATTAATTTATCAACATCACAGCTTGCCTGTAAACGACGTACAGTGGTCTTGTCCTTTTCTGCTTAGTGTATCATAATGACAATATGGACGGGCACGCACTAATTAGCACAATCCAGTAGCAGGTAGGTCATTGGACGCTCGCTCGCACGCTCTAAGCAATAAAGAATTTCGGCAACCACAGGTGGCTCAGCTACCTTGTATATTACAAACATAATGAAATCTGATTATTGTAATTCTGACTCAAATAATTAACCAGAAACTTGTTTGTTACAGGTTTCTACCGTAAAGACCACCTTCGCAAGCACACGAGATCGCACGAGAGTAAACGAGCGCGAGACGAAGCGGCAGGAGACAGCTCGCCCGCGCCCGCGCAGCCGGCCAGCGGGAACAATCACCTCATGCCGGAGATTACTATACATGTTAGTATTTGAAATTAAATTATGAATGGGAGTGGCCTAGGAACAACCTCGGAAATTACTACCAGGTTTCTGACAAACAACCTGCAATATATACTGCCACCGTAAGCGAGAGCACTGCAGAAAACTGTAAAGAAAAATAGGTCTTACCAAACAAACAAGCACATGTAGTAAGGTTTATTTTTCTACGTTTCTTATCCTCCGATTGCTGTACTAATAAGCTGAATATTGACCGAAAGCCTACTTAAGAGTTCCCACCTTATCCACTCCTCATTCCTCTCCTGAGCTTAAGACCTTCATATAATAGGGTAGATGACACCATAAAACAATAATTCCCAGACACCTATCTCTAAAAAAAACATTTTATTTTGGGCCTGAAAACCCGATTTATTTTCAATTAATTGCCAAATTCGATTTTTAGTTGCTTTGAAATCAATAAATAGTCGAGTCATTGAATTGAATAAACAGTGACGTCACAGTTGGCTATTGCCATACAAAATCTATGAGAGAACCGCGTTTTGACATCTCTTAAAAAGTATCTCAATTGATTGGTGTGTCATCTACCCCATTGACCCCGCATAAGCCTTTTTATTAGAAAAATTACTGTATACGATATCTGAAAGAATGAATAAATAATTAGGGCTGGACATTACACACAGCGCCATCTAGTGCTACACTAAGCAACGAGGCTTGTGTCGTGCACACCAGATAGTTGATATACTACATAGATACCTTTTGTTTGTAAATACATACTTATTATACATATTATAAACATCCATGACTCGGAAACAAATGTACATGCTCATCACACAAACATTTATTCCTACCGGGATTCGAACCCGGGACCCTAAGAACGTAAGGCAGCCTCACTACCGCTGTGCCATTCGGGTCGTCAAAAGAAAGAAGAAAAATAGAAAGAAAAAAAAAGAATGTATAAACAATAAGAAATTAATTACATTGGTTTTATTTATCATGTGATATTATAATATTTATTTGGAATCATTTTGCCATCTATACTAATATTATTAAGAAGATAGATTTGTATTTTTGTATGTTTGTAATGAATAAACTCAAAAACTACTGGACCGATTCCAAAAAATCTTTCACCATTAGAATGCTACATTATCCCTGAGTAACATAGGCACCCGTGCGAAGCCAGGACGGGCCGCTAGTTATTTACATTTAAAACTGTTTGACACAATATTTGAATTTCACTAGAATGTTAACTAATAATTCATAGTTGTATTTATATGTACATAAATTGCGTGTATACTATGTATTCAACACAATGTAAATTTTTTATGAATAAATGAAATGAAATTCCTAAACATACTCTTTAACAAACCCTCACGTATAACATTTGTATTGCAGATACCAACAAGCTCGAACTCAGCGATGCCGGTGCAGATCAACATCCCGCAGCACGTGGTGACGTCACTGGCGGCCAGCCAACACGCCGCCGACGCGCAGACCGCGCTCGACGCGCTACTGGCCCACCACTCGTGACGTCATCGCCGGCAGGACGAGCCAGCGGCCCGCGGTCTACCGTTGTAGGCGTAGGGAAGATTGTATGCCAGGATAGTAAGGGTTTAAATGTAATCTTCGTCATATCATATCAAGCTAGGCATTTCCAGTGTAAGCTGATCTTTTATTTTACAGTCAATGCTTTACAATAGGGATGACGACTGACTAAAAAAAAATATGATTCTGTTTAGACCGTCAGTTAGATTATCGAAAAATATTGGATAGGTACGTGTTTTTTGTTTATCAAATTAATAAAAAATGATGAAGATAAAACGCATCAAAGATCATGACTGGGGGCTTGTGACGTCACTTTATAGTAAAAAATGTACCCAAATGTGACGTCACACGAGTTTTCGACGCACTGTACTGTCGTCTTCAATTTTTGTTTACGTGAAAAAGAAAAAATATGTGTCCAATATTTTTTGGAAATCTATCTGACGGACTAATTAGATTTTTTTTTGTCGTCTCGCCTATTACCGGACACTCAATACAAGACACTTTTTGGTTATGTATCTGGACAGAGGATGAAAAATGTAGAGAGAGCTTATACTGAAAATTGTAGCTGGATATGTCCTGTGTACAATATTCGTCACGGGTGTTTGTGTGTAAACTAACTTGCGGTCAGTCCGCTATGAAAAGCGCAAATCTACTCCGTAGCTGACCTCACATGTGGATCAGTGACGAATATTGTATAGGCAAATTAATTCAGTATGATGTAAAAGAATGTTGTTGCATATTTTAAAATTTTAAACTTTGTCTTCCTGGTCTCTATAATCTTTATACGCACTTATTGTACCATCTTGGACGGTACGGGAATGTGGCTCAAATATCATGTTACTAGGTCTTACCTGGTCACGTTTCTGTCATCCTTCGTAAGTTCTTAGTTACCACAGGAGATGTTCCTCTCCTCTTCTGACACCCATAATAAGTTCTTTGAAGCCGCACTCCCGCGCTGTCTCATGTGGAACTTATGACGTCACCAACGGCTCGTACAGTGGTGTCTCCATGTCCATCTCAGGGACTGAGTTATGAAGTATTAATCCCATCACTTATCCCGTGCGGAAAAGAGATGAAACTATACATGACCGATAGCACCATTCCTTTTTCGCAAAGGGTTCTTCATAAAACGGCCCCAGGTCATTGCCTAGTAAACTCATGACAATAATTAAGACGATGGCTATGTACGCAAGTTCGTCTGTCTGTTCGGACATGTTTGCTTTGTTATTTTAAGACAGTGCATTAGTTTACAAGCTTTAGAAAGTGTTTGGCTTCTGTAGTAGCACTTAAGCACTAATTTAAAAACTGTCGAAATAGACGTGGTTTTGCGTTAGAAACTGATTATTGGAGCGGGACTCTAAAGCTAGCATGATCCGAACTCTTCAGGCCGAACTTCTATAAATGAACATATGAAAGCCAGAAAATAATTAAAAAACTAGCAATTGACCTTTGTCTGTATTTGCTGTAAAATATTGAAAAAGAAAGTATGAATGAGTGTAAAAGCTACTGGGATTAAATTAAGGACGATAATTATTGTTGCTGGTTGTGATTTGAATGGAGCCATCAAGCAATACGTCAGTTACTTAACAATTACAGGGTAAGACAGTCGTACTGTGAAATATAAGCCCAATGCACTGCCGACTTATAACTAAAAAGTTGTTTGTAAAAAGTAAATGGAGTAATGTTGCGATATTTGATATAAATGAAGGATAGTCGTTGTAAATTTATTATGAAAATTTTTAAAAGTCACGGACAAAATATTCACATTCATACATGTTTTAGGACCGCGATTACTATGAGACTCTTTGCACAATCTTACCAATTACAATGTGCAGTGATTTCTCAGTATAAATTCAGTTTAAACATATCATTCGTATCAAATATCTCAACATTTCCAACTCTACGAAGTCGTGGCCTTGTATGAGTCTATAAATGAACCTAACATGGTAAATATTGAGCTCCATGAAGAGACTTAGAGTAAAAAGTCATGTAAAGACATGCGTTGTTTGTAAGAGAAATTAGATTAGGAACAAAACTAGAACCAACTTGGTTTTGTTCAAAGTAATGTGATGAAGCTTCAAGCATAATGTTTGTATAATGTGGATACATATCACGCTATCACGTAATTTGTTTTCATGATAAAATACCATGACATGACACATTTCTCATCTCGTCAAGCGCTGCTGCACAAACTTGTATGGTTAGACAGTTTAAAAAAGCGCTTTGCTTTCTGGTCTATGAAAAATCAATCGTGATTCCTTTTGGTAGTTGGGTCATCGTAATAAGTACATTCTTGTGGTAGGTTATAGTCCAGTATTTTATATGACGATAAACATAGATACTAGTTTCCGTAATCCATATAAGTCTGTAGTTCTACTGGAACTCGGTTTTGAGATCTTGTCTACGAATGTAAGCTGGGTACCCTTTAAAATATTTTTTCATAACGGTTTGCCTTAAATCCAAGGGTTCAGACCTATAAATCTATTGTACGTAGAAGACTACAGGGATCATAATAATTTAGTTACTAGTTATATTCCAGGTTTTTAATATGTTTATAAATATTCAAGAAGTTTCAGTACTACCAAAAGATGTTCTCCAATGCTTGGTTTCTCGTTTGATCTACACAACATACTGAGAGCGATCAATAAGATTCATTGTAAATATCATCGTCACTGTGATATTTATACCATTACTCGCTTTTATCGCGCCCGCTATTCTCATAAACCTCATGTGCTTATTTTGTATACAAACTTTTTCTATTTCCATCGAATTGTGATATTTATTTATAGTCCGTTGATTGGTGCATGCTGGGATTATTCTCGCTTCTAAATAAATAATTATATTCTTCGTTGATTCGATCCGTCCCATTTGGAAATTGTTTTTCATATTGTTGTGCTATTCTGAGAAATGTTTTATGTATCTACTATGTGTGTAAAGTAGTAAAGTTTATCTGCCGGCCTACCATTTAGTAATCCTAGTGTCACCATCGAATGGACTTGTTCAGCTGAATAAGTTCCTCGCAAGTGTGTGAGAGATTATTTTTATTAAAAGCAAATAGTAAAAAAAAAATGTTGTATTTTAGCCTCTGGTATTCCGATCTTGAGAAAAGCCTTTTCTGAGTCTTCTTCAAGTCTTTAATCATGGATATTACTCCACTAATTCAATAAATTGAAATTGTATCACACATTTGCGCGAGTCATAATATAAAATTATGTTAAATTTAGGCTTTTCCACCACATGATATTAATATTGGTGTCGATTCTGTTGTGCACAAACTAAACTTAATTTAGGCTATTGCTATCTTTTACTAAAAGGCAGTGCGAGAAAAGGACGGCTATAGCTATGAACTAAGTTAGAGATGTCAAACTAGTTTACGCCTTGCGCTTTACCGTGTTTTTAGTCGACATGTTTTTACGTGCACCCTTCATTTGTATGGAAATATTAGTTCCAATTAAATTTGACAGTTCTAAATTACGTCCGTCTCTTTCTCGTTTTATTAGAGAGAAAAAGATAGGAATAGCCTAAATTAAGTTTAGTTTGTGCACAACAGAATCGACACCATTGTCAGCTTTAAAGTAGGTGTAAATTATTTTCCAATTATATTTTTGTACTTAGTATTAAGTTTTTGTAATGCATCACTACACTGGCATGTTTTGTATGTGTTAGCTTTAGAACGCTGCTATTGCTAGGTCAAGGTGCTCTATGAACATTAATAAATTAAGTCTTGCAAGTCTTTTCTGGACATCCTGATGTCTTTGTTTTAAACAATATCATGGTGATTATGTAAATTCGAGTTCCCTATTTCTGGTAGCTAATTTTGAGACTATTTTAATTAATTAATGTAGTCCAGGTCTAATAAATACACCATTCTTTTTAAGTCGTTCTGGAACCGAAAACCTTAAACTCGACCTCGGAACGATTTGGAATGTTTTTTTCAAAAAATAATTTATTTTCGTGTTCTTTTTAAATACTTAACAATAAAAAAATATAAAAAGAATCACGATAAATTAAAATTATGTATAATAATATTTTTTTATTGTTATTTATTGAATAAAATAGTCTTAGTTGTTTTGAGTTTGATGATCGAGTTGGCTTTCGGTTCCAGAACGACCTAATATTAACCGTGTACTTTCATTTGTTTCCTCATTATATAATTAATATTAAATAAATTGTATTTTTGTACATTTTTTTGATATAAGTCTCTATTTAATTTACGTTGCGTATTTTAATTAAGTTCGTCGTTCTAAATCTCAAAAACTTATTTAATTTTTTTGTATAACTTTTTAGGCAGATTGTGCGTACTTCGGTCGAAAACTTTACTTCTTTATCTTACTGTTATCATTTAAGATAACATTAGCAGTTAACCAATTTAGAAACGTATTTTTTATTTGGTTTTAAATGAAATTAGTTGCAAGTATTATAAGATTAAGACATAGCGAATAGACCATTAACTTCTGTCCGGAGTTATAAGTGTAAACTTTTGTATGAAACTTTTATTTATTAAGAAGATAAGAATAAAATCACTGATTTTGAAAAGTATTGTTTTTTATTTCACGCCAATCGTGTAATCAGCAGACAAGCGATTATGTTTATTTCGAGTCGATGTTTCTAACATTTACCACAAAGCCCCACAATACACAGCCATAATTAATAATTATATAAACTCTGTGCACCTTTGTCCTTCTGGCGCGCCATTACTCGCCCCTACACACAACAACAAAGTTACCCTTGCTATAGTCAATTAGCATTGCTTACGTAAATCATTCTAATTCGATGTAAATTAAAGCAAAATAAATTAGGTACACCGAGCATGGAATAGCTGCGAATTAACGCCCGCCGAGACTGTTTCCGGACACTCATAATAAATTAATGGTGTTTAATTTGCGCCGAGAGATTCTCCGTGACAAATGATGCATCATTATTTTGCTTGATTAAATCGAGCCAAGTAAAAAATGTAAATTTTCATTGTTCAATGCACCTGATATCGGCCAGTCTGCCGGCTGAGGGACCTTGTGAACGAAGAAGATTGAGCCATTGCTTTCTTTTTTCTATTTATTTGGGGTTGTAACCGTTTACGAGGTTATTTCAGCCCCATGAGCCATTAATTGTCATTTACCACACTATGCCGTACAAAGGCCTCCCCTTGGTGCCTATTGGTTCATCAATAAAAATTAAAACATTACTTACGCCCTCATAGTGGGCTTTTCTAGGCATAGTAGATAAATTAATCCTCCTTTTTACTTCGCCGTAGTCTGGTAATAAAACAACATTTCGGTATTTATTTGTGTGTAAAAGATACTTAGGTATTGTGTAACTGCAGGATCACGCAGCTTCCGACGCCCGCCGTCCATTCTTCACCGCAACTAGAAGAGTCGTCACTACACGCACGCCGCGCCGCAGCAACTTTACCTATTAGGTACACGGCTTACCTTTTTTCTACCTAATATTTGGGGTACGTTCAACCAATGGGGTGGAAAACAAACTCATTTACATTTTTACAGTCCCTGAACATGTTTACAAACAAAGAAGAGAGAAAAGTACTTACCTGGGTTACTTACCTTAGTATAGTACCTATGCCTTTTGTTATTTTTACTTTTAGGTTTTCTACACCTTTTCCTTAACTTCCAAATCACACCAAATCTTCTTATGTAAATTACATTGCAAAACTTTGACCCTGAACTTGCTGTGATCTTGAAACAGAGGGTAACTCCTTTGAGTAGTTACTTGGTTCGTGTCGTGCGAGGCGAGGCCCCCGCGCGTGTGTCGCGCTGCGCAGCCCCCGCCCCGCGGATAGCGCGCGCTGCGCACCTTGTCCGCGCACCCCGCACATACACCACTTACTTATTTCATCAACGACGAACAATTAAAACGCGATGAAAACCTACTTTCTGGACACGAGACAGGTAACCATTCCATTATGTTTCCAATCTTTTGTATCTTCTCGTGTCGCGGCGTCTCAGTGCGCGTTCCAAGATCGATGGTGTGAGACGGCGGGCCGGTAAAAATAAAGCGTTAGAAATGATTGGGGTGAGGCAGAATGGCGGGGGTTGAGTGGGCGCCCTACTAGGGGCCGCACCCTTTGATTCACTTTGTTGTGGTTCGCAACGAGTACTCCACCTGCTCAACTGGACAAGTGCAGTTTTTTGTAATATATCGCGTGCGACCTTGTGGCCCCCGCTGACGTAACACGTATTCGCGTAACTACGATGTCTGCCGCGGTTTCAGATTCAGTAACCGACGATGAACTTTGCTCCGTTCACTGGGCACATTCCGACGGCGGCAGCGATCCCTTCTATCCACCAGTTCGCTGCAAAGTTTGGATATGAAGGTGGAGGCAGTAGTTCTGGAGGAGTGCTGCAGGAGACGCGCTACCACGCGGGGGGCGGCGGTGGCGGGGTGCAGTTCGCGGTGGCGCCGGGCGCGGGCACGGTGGCTGTGGATGGCGTGAAGTTCAGGCAGGCGGAGAGTGTGGTGGTGGTCAGTAGTGCTCAGCCCGGCGCTGTGGCGCTGGCAGGACTGGCACCCATACATACAGGTTAGTCAGTGCTTTGATGCCGATCAAGATCATTCAGGTATATTCTTAGTAAACAAGGGTTAAATTGCGGAAAATACTCTCTCTTTGTATTCTAATTATGTTGATAACCAGAGTTAAGTCAGAGTTATTTATCTCCATTTTTCCTACCAATGTCAACACCCACCTGTTAACTCCGTGTCATTGGAAACAGTAAACACTGGCGTGAAATACCAGACGATATCGTCTTCGTCAGTGAACCTGGGCAACATCGCGTACGGCGGGCAAGCCAGCTACGTGCAAGCAGAGTCGGTGCATCAACATCTGAAGGCGGAACAGCGGCCTGACAAGAGGGAGTATCGAGAGGAACTGCACCATGATCTCATGGCAACAATGATGCAACAGCATCAAGGGATTAATGGTTAATATGTTATTACCTTTTATAATTCCTGTAGCTTAACGCTTTGATACCTCATACTTTTGGAAGTTCGAAAAGTTGTTATATGTAGAAGGTACCTTAGGTTAATATGATATCCCCAAATTATTTTAATTTAAAACATTATCTTCAGTCAGTCAGAAGATTACCACAGTTAGAAATATAGGTTTTCTCCAATTTTAAACGGACAGAGATGAACTCTGTTGCCGTCTCTTTGGACAATCTGTTAATTTTGCGGCCCTTGTGAGTTGAACTTTCGTCATCCTTTACTAGATTAATCTTACGTCTCTTTCTCTTTATCTTTAGTAGCGCAAGCGACGCCACTGCAGCAAGGTCAGCAGCTATTAGTAGTGCTGCACGAGCCGAAGGAAGCAGCAGCATTGGCTCGAGCCATCAAGCAGGAAGGTCGGAATGATCGCGGCGGTAACACCGCGCCTGCAGAGTTTATCAGTAAGTTACTTACCGTGGAGTTTATAATCTATCAAACCGATAGAGCCTACCGTGTTTTGTTTGAGGAAATTCAAATACCCTTAGACCTACCTGTATTTTTTATGATTATGACTCATTTCATTATCACCATCTGTAGAAAAAATGGGTTTTTCCCGGGATAGATAGTACGAAACCGCAAACTGTGAATTATACTTTCTGCATGAATTAAAAGATCTACAAACCAGCCAAGTTTACACCGTCCTAACATTTATTTCGTAATACTAACAAGTTAGGTTCGTTCATTGTTAAATACTTAGAATCTTTTCTGAAATTATTTCAACGTGGCCTCATTGACTAGACAACTCGGTATGATTGTAGCCTTATAAGTACGGCTCAGCCATAAGTGGATTTAGCTTGTCGTATGTCATTGCTTACATATTTCTACTTATTTCTTGGCATAGGTACAGAGACTTTCTACAAACACGTTGTTATATTTTTTTAGTTTATTTTATGTATCTATAAACTAAGTGTTAACAGTGTAGAAGTACCTATATCTAGTAGACATACTAAAGCAGTATAAATACAGATAAACCCTGAACAGATACACACTCCTGTAATTTTATTGTTTCCGAGTAGGAAGTGGAGTCATTATTGTTCATCGTATCGTCCATCATATAAAACAAACACATTCTCTATAACTACAACCTTCGCCTCCATTTCGACATCACCAACGACTACTTCCTCCGATTTTCCCATTTCCTCGCATATCATAACCATCATTCTCACATCATCTACCATTCACCTAGTATCGTGTGCGTCAGGCATCGGGGACGTGACGGACAGCTCGACATGGCAGACCCTGGGCGGCGGTGTGGCTGACTACCTGTCTGCTCTGCCACTGCCTCTGCACCATCTCCTGAAGTACTCCACACCTGCTACTGTGATCGAGAACAAGAGAGAAGAACAACAACCGACTATTGTGGCCACAGTCAATGCTAACGCCTTAAATGCTATGCCTAATATTGCACACACACACACAGTAAGTTTAGATTTTTTATATTGTTTCCTTGAATTACTAGCCAGGTAATATAGGTATTGTTTCTTCTTCTCGGTACCTAGCTCGGTGTTTTTATGTGTCATCCTCATCATCAGTCTACAGCAGTCCACTGCTGGGCATGGGTCCCTCTAAACGCAGGATTCAATCATCGGCAAAACCTATGCAGCTGCTACTAGCTACTCTGCAAAGATCGTTGTTTCATCTAACCTGAGTGTGCCCCTGACGTTTGCCTTTTCGCGGTCTCCATAGAAGAACACGTCGACCCCAACGGTTATCAGTCATCTCTTTTTTTTGTGTACCTACTTAATTTGTTTCCTGCTTTATTATAGATAATGCTTTATTTCTATTAGATTCATGCGATTTTTGTATTTTAAAGGTACATTTCATCTGTTCCAACACCAACGAGGCAGGGATTAATTATATGAACTAATGGCTCCTAAACTGTGACGGACCTGTTATTTGTATTTGTCAATCAGCTTACAAAATATAATTTTAATATTCCAGCAGATGCCTGCGAATACAAACAGCGTGGTGGTACAAACGTCGACGGTAATCAACCAGACCACGAACCAGAGCACCAACACCGTCGTCATGTCTAAAAAGAAGAAGAGAAAGAAATCTATGAAGGAGAAGAAGCCGCGGCCCAAGCCGGGAGAGATACGACTTACTACTGCTTTAGGTAAGAAACTATATCTACATACAGGATGGGAGAGACAACACGTACAAACGGTTATAACACGTATTCGATACATCATTCTGAACCCCACATATATATATTTTTTAAATTGGGGATGCTCCATAAATCCATCTTAGGGTTAAAAAGTTACCCATTAAAACAAAAAGATCATTCCTAATCTTTTCAAGCCTCTTCCAGGTGTACGTATCTGAGCTAGCCGCCCCCTCGACAGCTTGCAGAATTTAAAAAAAAAAAAAAACTGCTATTTCCTACAAAAGTGCAATACTTCACGGTCAAAATGTATGGAATAATAGCTGATTTAATAAACAAATTACGGATTAAAAATATTTCGATGTGGGGCGGTTCAGAATGATGTAGGTACTACATGGAAGGTAGGCAAGGTATACATGGAATTAACCGTTTGTGCATCGTTATCTCTTCCACTCTGTATCCATCATATTTATTAATTCCTTAAGCTAATGATAGCTGACTCATGGTCGCCAGAACAGCCAGTTCTATAATGCTTGCATCAGTGTGGAAGCAGCATTTCAAAACTACTTTAATTCTTAACAGTTAGGGCAGTTTCGTAGCCATATGTTTCTCCTGAAAATGAGTTCTTTACAATAAAATGTATTTTATTTATTTTTGCAGATGGCAGCACGTTGTACTGCTGTCCAGAATGTCACATGGCGTATCCTGAACGAGAGCTTCTGGAGCAGCATCTAGTGGGCCACACCATGGAGAGAAGGTATTAAGATACAACTTTTTAAAGGTAAAGTTCTTTTAGATGGAGATGGACCTGTGGAAGCTGCTGGAACCAGTAGGACGCTATCACGGAATTTACATATTTTTACCAGATTTTGTTTCTAAGTTCTAGTAAAATTCTTTAAAACTTCACAAGTTTGCATTTGTCCGCGAAGAGGTCGAAAATTATCCCACGGTAACGTATTATGGGGATAAATAGTACCGGAGACAAACAGACTTTCGTATAGAAGAATGGATTATTATTAAACAACTGTCATAGGGTCCTATACAGCTATTCAAGCCTTTTGTCATTACATACATAGGAGGATTTCTAACATAGATCATAAGAAACTCAACTTCAAATCACTTGTCTTGTTCACTTATTTCCTGTGGCCCCAGGTTTATCTGCGACATCTGCAACGCAGCCCTCAAGCGTAAGGACCACCTGACGCGCCACAAACAGTCGCACAACCCGGACCGGCCGCACGTCTGCTCAGTCTGCATGAAGGCGTTCAAGAGGAAGGAACAACTCACGCTACACTTCGTGATCCACTCGGGGGAGAAGAGACATGTGTGTAATGAGTGTGGGAAAGGTGAGTTCAACTATCAATATTATCATATCACATTTAGATTTCAAGAACCATGAAACGATGGATGGACTGTGTGAAGTTTGATATGCAAAAAACCTCTTAGAAAAGTGGTGTCTGATGACATGAAGAGTACTAGAGAAGTATGGAAGATATGCTGCGCCGACCCCAAATAAATTGGGAGAATAATAATAACATCTATATGGCATCCGGTTAGACTGGAAGCCGACCTCTACATTGGGAATTAGCTACACAGGTGACATTCTTAATATAGATTAAAAACGTCACCTGTGTAGCTATTCCCCAATGCAGGTGGATGCATGCAATTGTATACCATGTATGTATGTTTCATGGAGTGACTTTCTACCTCTCCTCCACAAACCATTCACTGGGTACTAGAATACCCCTTGACTGGTCTTCAAAATTTCAGGCTTCTGACTACCAGTAACGACCTGACATAGATTTTCAAATGACAGCCGTGACCAATGGATTAATGTGCTTTACAAACTATGGTGAAGTCTCAATATTTAAAAGGCGAAGGTGAAGGGATAAATCTGGATTTTGCCCCACTAACCGCTATTATATAAGGCTTTAACCATAACTGGCGTGGTGTGGGCGTCCTAAACATATAACTCTGTAATTGTTCAGGATTCTACCGCAAAGATCACCTCCGCAAGCACACTCGCTCGCACATAGCGCGGCGCGTGAAGGCGGAGATGTCCCAGCAGAGCTCGTCCAGCTCTCCGCCGCTCGCGATGGCGGTGCCGGCGCCCACGCCCGACCCCTCCTGACCGCACTGCGACGATAAGAGCGCCAACGATCTGCTTACACTCATCGCGGCTCGACTCGAGTAGGGGTATCGAAGGTTGAGGATGGATAAGGAAATAATACTTCGAAGCGAAGCTTGCGTACGTTCTCAAAGTGCATATCTTAACACTGAACTTCCCTTCGGTGGAGTAACGTTTTCACGTGTTAGTTGGCAACAATGTATAGCAAAAAGTCAGTAAAAGGGTCGCAAAAGTTACTAAATGTTATCATGTGCAAAAGGTTGCTTTGGTATATTCAGGACTGAGCTGGAAGACCTAACCGCCTGGCTCTGCATTTCCCGTTGATAAACTTTGCTTGCAACTTCGATATGTCGTTCCCGAAGGAACTTTTCTCTTGCGCTTGTGAGTGATAGTTTTGAACGACAAAAACGATAGAGTTACGAGTAAATGCGGATAGTAATGGTTCAGCCTGAATTGCTCTTTAACTCCAGATTCAAAATCAAAGCGTATGTTAATTGCAAAGATACTCAGTTCAATCCTGTTTGGTTGAAAGTGTGATACACCTTAACGGAAAATACGCGCTTTGACGTGGAGTTGCGGACACCAGCCCGTTATACAATTAGATTCAGAGACATAATACGCCAAGTTTCGCTCCTAGACAAAGTATTACCTCTTTTTCTACGATGGAGGTGAGTTGATTCAAGCGTTCGTGTAAATAGGTAATGTGGAATCGTGGAACAGTGTGTATCTGCTATGAAGTGTAATGACTGATGTTTATTTAACTGTTTGGTTGATTGTTTCTCCAGACTTTATTTGTCTTTACCGGTTATTAGAAATTTTGTTATTTAGTTTAAAATATTTTATTTACTGTGTAGAGCAAGAATGGGCTTAATAATAAAGGAAAAAGTAAATAAATTGGAACAGGCAAAGAATCAACTCTCCTCTTTAGTTAAAGTATATTAAAATGATTAAATGACTTATATTTGAAAACTTTTACCTAAAGTCCTAGATAAGACCAGTTAGTTGCACTACGAACATAAGTAAACTCCAAAGCAATATCGATTAGAAAAACCTACATAATTATAAGAGTATTTTGTGTAGCAGAACACCTCAATGACATTCTAAATAGTGTATATGGCCATTTTGCATTAGAAAATGTACGGTCGAACAAGCTATTTGGTTTACATTTTACAATGTGATTTGTGGGTAAAACTGTAAACCAAATAGCTTGTTCGACCGTACATAATTTTTGATTTAAAGAGCAACATATTATTTTGTTGCACCGATCTACCACATTGGATGTGAGGTACCAATCTAAGTGAGTGAGGTATCGTACCGGTCTGACCGTAAATATGGCACTCCCATGCCTGTTTTCTTCTTAAATGCCTTACTCAGGCTGACGCCCGTTTTAGAACAGTTCGGATAAGAGTCATTGTTGTCACTCATAAGAACGAGAAAGTCCCTCTACAGTATGACCAGTTTAAGTGTACAGTTCCTGCTTGACAAGGAAAAATGAATCGATATGTTACCCCTTACACTCGGTACATTCATTTTAGTTCTGTTTTCCCGCCTGCACATATAAGTTGGCTGAAGTGTACCGTGAAAGTGTTCATGGACCAGCCAGTTTCACTATTGCAAACTTGGTCCGAAAGTATTTTTGAGAACGTAAATAAATTGGCAAACAATTTGTAAAAAGTTTCAAAGATTGACAGTGAGAGATTGAGGCGTCTAAAAGGGACACTTAACCAACTGATGTAAGTTAAATGAATTTGTTAATTTATTATCTTATTAGAAACATTTATTTTAATTTGTTATTTCCAAAATTGATGTTGAGTTGAGCATCGCCAAGGCAAAGCTTTGCTATAAGGGCAGTTTAAGCAATAATATAAAATAGTTTGCTCACTGCCAAAGCTTTACAAAGTGAAAGAGAGTGTCCCCCGTGTCCTCATATAAGCGAACGTCGCGCGAACACTACTAGTCGTGCCTACACAAGGCTATTCCTGGTTTTACGGGAAAATTAGTATCATAATCTTATTTTTTTTTATATGCAATGAATGCAAATTCGCGCGGCTCTTCTCTTTGGTTAGTACGCGGGGTAACAATACCCATTTTACCATCGGAATGATACTGTTAAATTAGATAGGGTGTGATGTACTGAAATCGGGATTACGCGTTAGTTCAATGAGTTCAGAACCTGAATTCAAAAGAATATAAAAGGTGTAAAAAGACTCTTAACGAAGCCAAACGGCACTTGTTCTCCCCGTCATTGCGATCATTTTTTGTTCTACCTTCTTGTTACGGAGATATTGGGGGTCTAATTTCCAACTTTAAGTAAGTAAGTAAAGTTTTTTTTTTTTAATACATACATGTTTTTAATGTAAGAACTTTACTTTAAACACCTCCACGACTCCCACACTATCAAATCCATCCACCAGCACAAAGTGTTGAGTGCGTTACATTGAGTTAAAAAAAAGTCGTTTCCCAGCAATAATTTTTGCGTAAAGTTACTTAAGTTTGATGTACAGAATGCTTGGTTAACGGCTTCGTGCAGAGTCTGTTTACACCCTGTGTTTCGCTGTGATGTAAATTTTTATACATTTATTGTGTTTTAACATAAATATGAAATGTTGGACTCCTTTAAGGGTTGTTTTCTATTATTATTGTTGTTCGTTTGATGTCTGTTTCTGTGTTCAGTTCGTTTATGTGATTCGATGTAGATATCTAATGTAAGTAAACGTTGCAACATAGCTGTTATATACCATAGAATGTTTGTTCATAACTCGTATATTAGGATAGTATAGTACATACCTACGGGTATTGGTTCACTTAGGTACGTACAAAACATATTTTTATAGTAAAATGGACGCTCAGTCTTAGAAGTTTTAGTACCTACTTGTAATTTTTGAAAAAGTTTTAAGTACCAAATTTGTTTTAATCGATTATATTTTTTTAACTTATGAAGTTTTCTGCCTCTAATAGAGCCACGAATGCGACGTCACAGGCAGAACCAGAATAAAATATAATAAGGTCTCTTTACTAAGCAGCACTTTCTGAATTGTATAATATCGAATTCATTGTTTACAGTGCCTGGTATTTCTTACAGTGATATCGCATTTGACATTGCTCAGCGTAGGTGCCGCAGCAAAAACATTACTTTTATTACATTGTAAGTAACTTTTCGAAGGTTTTCTTCCTTCATTTGCTACACACCTATGCTGGACAACCGTTTGTATGATATAAGCCCAATCCCGTAATATGTTTCCACAACTCATAGTAATAATAGTACATAGTGATATCCAGCTTCCCTCTGCCAACATCGTGCTTTCGTATTTTAACTTAAATATAACATTTTACTTGATTTACGTAGTTTTATTTGAATTGTTTTCTCTTTTCTATCTAATGAGGTAAAGGTATTTTAGGATCGCATCAGGGGCCCTACTCTCTAACGTTTTGTCCGTATATTCGGATGTATCCGTCTCTCTCGCGCACGTCTGCAGATGAGTGCGAGTGAGAGAAACGGAAAGATTCGAATATACGGACGAAACGTTAGAGAGTAGGGCCTAAGAATCACAAAATTCGAGTAAGATCCTTTTCTTAGATAAAAAAGGTGTACTCTGGGTTTCTTCTGCCTAACCCTTCGGAGATAACAGGCGTGATGTTTATGTCTATTGGCATAAAATGATAATAAAATTTTTGAGTGCAAAATACTTTATTTTTGTACTTCCATGTCACAGTAATAAACTTAGAGTAGAATCACAACGTTATTTTCAGTGAAAAGACAAAATAGAGGAACTTTACAGAAAGATAAACTCTTACATCTAATTACGATAACTTTGCCAGTAACAGTGTAAATTGATAAAACATGTTTTGGTAACTTTAAAACAAATAAAAAACAATTAATTTGAAAATTAAAAGATTTTATGTGGTGAAAAAGTTGAAAAAATAAATTAAGTTTTTTTGGCACTAAGTAGAAAAAAAAAACGTAATTGTAGTGAAAAACACTAGTAAAAAAACATGATCCGATAAGAGAAATTTAGAAACTGGCAACGAATCCGAGTATTTGGTTTACATGGCACAAATAGTGTCACACTTACAACTAACAATTTTATTCTCCACAATATCTTAATACATAGCAAATCACAATAAAGTATCAAAGTTCATTACCGAAGGACATTCAATGTATAATACTAAAAGAAGAATTTGAGAGATATGCAATTCTTTATCATTGAGATCATGGCAATATACTATGTACTTGGACCCCGTGCTCATGCATATAAGAAAGTAGGCGACAATTATAAAAAAAGACTAGCACATCGCTGGCGAAAATTGTGCTAGCTCGGCTAATTTGCATGATAAAGATGTAGTTTTCTAATGGTGAAAGAATTTTTAATATCGGTTGAGGAGTTCTTGACAAACAAAAAATCTAATCTTTCCTCTTTATAGTATTAGTTTAGACAAGTATTTATGAAAAACTTGCTTTTGCCCACGGTATCGCCCGCGAGGCTGTTGGTTGACCTTTCCACGCCAACGAATGTCCATGAAATATCCCACACAGATAGGTAATAGAGGTGGGCAAAGTGTATCATTTTTGAGATTGGAACATTTGCATCTCGATCACTGAAATGATCCGAATCACTGATGTTTCATTTGGATCATCGGTTCAAAGGATATAAAAACAACGTAAAACGATAACTTGTTAGTGCAAACATTTTATGCAAAAAACGACCGTATAGTATTTGATACGCTATGCGGCGTAGTGATCATTTTTACGTGCATGGATAACGATAACGAAAACCTGTGAGAGTATGAGTGATACACATCTTATTTGGTATCTCTTTCTGACTTGTATAGATTGTAATTATGTCGCCCGCTCACTCGTATCTCGCGAGTCTTTATATTAATAGTTAAGTAAATCAGTGTGTCTCAGTTTCTCTCTCTCGCTCGCTCACTGCTCAGTCGCCTCGCGAGCGACACGTCGCGCGGAATGAGAAAAAGCAAAGTACGAGTAATGTTTCAGATCCAAATGATGCGTTTGAAACGTTGTTACTGAACCAATCTTTTGAATCACTTCAATGATCCGGATCAGTGAGTCGGTTCCGTAAAGAGTTACACACGCCTAATAGGTAATGTCCTGTCTATTATAACGTGTGGGACCGCGGGTAAAAGCTTGCTGCCAGCTAAGATGACAATAGCAGTCAATCGGTCATTGACCCACCTACATTTATTTAAGTTCTTAACATTGAAAACCAAAAATAAGCCTGTTCAAGTCTTGAATCGTCATCTATCGTGATCTTCAGCATTTTTCCTAATGAAAAACGATACATGGTTCATTTGTTTTGGTTCGTACGAAGAGATATTAGGGAAAGAGCACTGACCGCTATTGTCATCTAAACTGGCACCAACTATACACATGATATGTTTTTAATTATTATGAGTGTCATGACTTGGACTGGGTAACATGAAACTCTAAATAAAGAGAAATAATTACTTCACATGATTTAACTAGCAAGAACATATTTGTCGCCTACTTTATATCTCCCCACATTCATTTCAAATAACTATATACAATGTTTTAAGAACTAAATTTATAAATAAATGCTCAGATTCCATACAAAATTATATGTTCTATCTCAATCCAAAAAAAGTTAAGTTGATAGTTTTAAAAGAAAGCTATTTAATCAACACTATTAATTCATTATTTTGTATAGAGCAGACATATCGAAATTCTAAAAAACAGAAATTCTCATTACTTTACTAAAAATATTTGAAATAGTCTTCAGTTTCGTTTAGTATTCAATATTGGGTTTTAGTAGTAACAGCTAAGCCCAATTTATTTAAATCCAAGGTTTTGATAACGTTTCTACCTTTATTCAAGGTTTTATAACATGAGAAGGGCATTGCAGCTGTCTGTACTAACATGGTGCTTAATAGAAAAACGTTAATAAAGAAGGTAAGTAAGATGCTCACGAATATTATTTAGTAGTGTAAGACGAACAGCATGCTTTACTGGAATGTATCACTTACGTATTGAAACTGCTACCTACCTTGCTAAGTTCTGTGTAGCACTAAAAGCATTTTCAGACGCTCCACTTTTTGTCTGTGATTCATCATTTTGTGCACAGGTGTTTCACACACCTGTACACCAAATAATCCAAGAATGCTGGACTATAGTACTAGGCATTTACTTTCTCAGTAAGTTTATAAGTTCTGATAAATACACCTGGCTTGATAATTAAAAATCGGTTCCATTTTTAATGTGAAACAATACGACCAATAAAATATAAATCCACAATTTTCAAAGTACAATGATCACCTATAAAATGACTAATTCTGACTACTACATACATTAAGAGGCGACGGGCGACGCCTGAGGGTCTATGGTGACTGCGCGTTGTTCTCCGTTGTCCATAGATACCACCATCTGGTACGGGACTTTGATTTGAAGGGGCACACGGAGTTTCGTGTTCGATGGAGCCTGAAAAATAAACATAGACATTTTTTTTATTGTGAATCTAACAGGTTGAAGAATATAATAATTGTTTTCGTATTAGCAGGCCAGGCGTAAATAATGAATACGTAGTAATTACCATGTAAAAAAAAAGTGTTTGCCATTTTCGTTCTACTTCACAATTTATATGATATACCGTATTTTCCTACTTTTTTTACAGTGACACTCTAGTTTCGATATCATAATTCTCCTGCCCTTTTCCCAATGTATTTGTGGTCGGCGCAGCATGTCTTCTCCCATACTTCTCTATTACTCGTCATCTCAGCTGCCACCTCCTTTCTAGCCATATCATCCTTTACGAGTACACAGTCTATCCATCGTTTCTTTGGTCTTCCTCTACTCTTATACCCATCCACATTCATACTCAACATTTTCCTCATTCCTCCTCATGACATTCAGTCCCGACCACGATAACCGATTACAACTGTTCATCCTAATTTACCCCCTCAACAACGCCAATAACGAACGCTTGTGGCAGGAGGATGCAGAAAATACAAAATTGATAGAATTGAATTTAATTAATAAAATATTTACAATCCTATTTTGATATCTATGCCGACAATTGATCGATGCTGTATCAAAAGTGTCAATTTCCCCTGAGGGACCTCGATTTGCGTTGTCCCATGCACGAGCACATGCATGTGCTAATACAGCGTCGCTTCATGCCGGCGGCTATTGTTACGCGTAGTGGGTTCAACTCCTGTCATGGAATATGTAACAAAAGCAAATTATGTCTGTTTACTTACATGTATGGTAATCTCAGGTAAGACTTGCTTCTTGGGCACTTTAGTAGGTAGGGGCGCTCTACTAGGCAGGGGCACTTTGTTAATAGGGTAAAGGTCTGGGATCTCCTTCTTAGGCTTCGCCTTGTTATGGACCAGCATGTGTTTCTGTAGGTGGTCCTTACGGTAGAAACCTGAAGAAAAACACAACATCATTAGTTACTAGCCGCGACATCAAAATTTTCATGTGTATGTGTGAGACTAAAAAATAGCCTACGTCCTATTCTCAGACCTACCAATTATACACATACACAAAAATCATAAAAATCGGTCAAGCCGTTTCGGAGGAATTGAATAACAAACACCGTGACACGAGATTTTTATATAATAAATTTACAGAACATGATTTAACTTTGATCGCTAACAAGCTCGGCCCGTTCGAATAGACTTAGAACCATATTTATATATTTTTTTTTATAGTAAGATTTTATACAAGCAAAAAGGCAGTAGTTTTAAGATGGACAGATTTTGAAGATCTGTAGCGACGACTATGTCTCTATAATCGAACTAAAAATACTGCGTCCTTCATCAAAATTCCAGGACCCTATGATCTGCCATCAAGTTTTAAATTACGAACACGACCTCGTACGCCCAACAGTCACTGTGATTAAGTATGTGTCCGGGAGGCAATTGAAACAAAGCTAGAATTCTGCTATAATATTTCACAAAACCAGCATCAATTCTATCATGACATTGGTTTTATTTAAAAAAAAACTGGTGTTATACTTTTTGTAGTATAATTATATTAGAAGGCAGATAAGATAGCTAGGAATGTTTTGGAGTTTAGAGCAAAGTCATGAAGATACTTGTAGCAAAGTCTGGGTAAGTAAATCGCTTTTGAATGATGTTGTTGTTGCATAGATGTATTTATGCTCGTGACTGTACTGCCTACTTTAATTATATGTATAATTATATTACTTTACTGTATTACTTTTTATAGATATATAGATAAATTATAAAGGCGAAAGTTTGTATGTGTGTTTGTGTGTATGTTTGTTACTCCTTCACGCTCAAACGGCTTAACAGATTTGGATGAAATTTAGTTTCAAGATAGCTTATATTCTGGATTAACACATAGGCTACTTTTGATTCCGGTAGTATATGATCTCGAAACTCCACGCGGGCGAAGCCGCGGACATAAGCTAGTCTAAACTAATATTATAAAGAGCAAAGATTTGATTTTTGTTTGTTACGATTTAACTCAAGAACTACTCAACCGATTACAAAATTTCTTTCATCATTAGAAAGCTCCATTATCACCGAGTAACATAGGTTACAAATTATATTCGAAGTCGCGAGCGAAGTGCTAATTTGTAATAAATGCTTACCTTTCCCACAGTCAGTACAGAAGAAGGACTTGACGCCGGTATGTATATGCAGATGTATCTTGTAGTGGTCTTTCCTCTTGAAGGGCTTGGAGCAGTACTTGCAGACGAACACTCGCTGCGGGGTGGGCAGCTCTCTCTCCTCCACCTCCACGTACTGCACGCTGTCGAGGACTGCTAGCTCTGATACGTCCACCTGGAAGACAGTTCAAGAGTTTAGGAATGGTCTTTGTGGTTTAATGGGTAGCTTTTTGGTTCTGAAGGGGATATAGGAAGCATTCTCGACTAAAAGTTTCTATGTAGGGTTCTGAATGATGTACTGCTCCAACCAGCCAGCGAAATTCAAATTTTCTTACGTTTTTTGCAATTTGCAGGCCAGTGCTAGGTTGAATGTTGATGGCTGTAAGACGTATGTAGTTACAGAATTATAATCATCAAAATCATCAATACAACCCTCCAAGTTCATATAGGTGTAGGAACCAAAAAATAACAGAAAAAGTCATTCCTGCACCTTTATAAACTAAAAATATTAATAGGATGCAATATTTTAAACTTGATTCTATTATGATTTATCAGAATGTAGTCACTCACAAATTCCTGCGGATATTTGTTTTCTTTCTTGGCTTCCTGAGTGATGACCTGCGGGGAGGGCGGAGGGGGGAGCTCCTCGAAAAGGGAAGCTCCCTGCGGCGCCTCGTCCAGCTGTGGGAACACTATCTGGGACGACGACGTACACTGGTGAGCTTCGCACTGAGCATTTGTAGGGAAACCTGCAAATATTTAATAGGTTTTACTATTTTTTATACATCCATTATTGGTTTTCCACAGGGAACTTCTCAGTAGAAGCTTGGAGTTTAGATTTGAGCCCGGTTGTTGGCAATAGGCTCACACCAAAATACATGTAGGTAACTGAGACATAATAGGCAAATTGAGGGTGTACTGTAAGTATACACCTCTGCCAAATGTTTTGGGGATTACAGGCGCGATTTTATAAGCAGTAAAATTAAAAATATTAAGAAGTGCTTATAAAAAAGGTAAAACAATACTGCTAGGTTGACCTAGCTAAGTGTTACACAATTAGGGCTATACTTTCTGATAAGGCATTGTCACCGGTTGTTGTGGTCTGGACTTGTGATCGAAAAATGCTATCGGCGCGCCTGAGGTTTATATCCTTGCTTATTCCGTCGGGAACTCTCTTATACGAATAGCATCTAAGAGGAATAAGGTAGATGACAAAAAAGTCTAATTAGTCCGTCAGATAGATTTCCAAAAAGTATTGGACATTCATATTTTTTCCTTTTTCACGTAAACAAAAAATGAAGACGATACAGTGCTTCGAAAACTCGTATGACGTCACATTTAAGTACATTTTTCACTCAACTATGACGTCACAAGCCCCCACTCTTGATCTTTTACGCGTTTTATCTTCGTCAATTTGTATTAATTTGATAAAACAAAAAACACGTATCCAATATTTTTAGTGTAATTGACGGACTAAACAGAATCATATTTGTTTTAGTCAGCCATCATCCCTATTGCAGGAAGACAGACACCTTTGCTAGACACACACAACTGTCGACTTGCACATACCTTCTCCGCAGGCGGAGCACCACACCTTGGCCTCCTTGTAATGCACGTGGCGGTGTACCTTCACATGCTGCTTCCGCTTGAACCGTCGGTGGCAGATGTCACACTCGTGAGGAAACCTCTCCTTGTGGTTGCGCTCCGAACGAGCTATTAGGAGGCTGTTGTCTGTTGACTGGAATAGAAAAAAGCGTGTTTTAATATTAATTTGTAAAATAATTAACAGCTGCATCCGGTTGGAGTGGAACCCAACCCCCAAAAGACTAGGCAGATGATGAATTACGGCCATTTTCAATATCTTACTAGCCGGTTTCGGTAGGTTGCTATCTGCGTCTGGACCGGTTAGAAACAAAACGTCACAGAAAGGTTTTCTTTGATTTTTCTATGAATCGAGTGTCAGGTAGGTGACGCGGATAGGATATTCTTTGTTTATCGAAACACCGATAGTTACGGAAGTAGGCACATTAACCAACAGTTATACGTAAGTAAGTTATAGAAAACGACCATTAGACGCGTGGGACAAACTGGATGGGTAGGATAAGTATTGTGCAGCAACTTTGGGAGGCTTTGTCCAAACTGTGGACATAGTGGAATAGGCAGAGTTGATTAAAACTAGCAGATTGGCTATTGATGGTAGAGATATACATACAAAGGAACAGGGTCACCCACAATTCTTTTTTTCTATTCTTTTTTCTTTTACTATTGAGTAGGAGGGTTATTCAGGGCTTTCTTTTAAAGTTAGAATGATGTTCTGAATATGTGGTAACCGTTTGTGTGTCTATGCCCTTCTGTTGGTAATTAATTAAGGTTCATTCATAAGGTTCAATTAAGGGACATTCCAACAGTACAGATATTTGTAAAATTCTAGAAAATCTGTAAGGTTAGCACGTTACCGTTCAACAGCTCCCTTCATTACGCCTTTCATCTAAATCTAAACGACTTGACGGTAGCACAATATTCATCATAAAGGTCAAATTATAATGTCAAATAGGTACGCTCGACTTTAGTACTGCAAAAGTATATTTTAACTATACAGATGCGCCATTCCAAATAAGCTTAAAAAGTAATTTAGTTTCAGATTTCATACTCTGAAACTAAATAAACAATAAGAGAAATAAGTTTTTACTTGGCTTGTGTTGTTTTTATTTAGTTTACAATTAAATTGTAACTGTGTTATCCCAGCCGTCAGATCCGACAATCGGTCCATACCAAATACTCGTTTTTACCTGCATCCAGTTAGAATAGACGCCGACTCCATCAAAGTTGGGAAAAGGCTAGGCTGATAACGAATTGATGATTGTCTTATTGTAATGGGACATCCATCTTGTAGTCGCTTTTTGATATACACGGGAAGGCTATAATAGGGAATATGCATGTATTTTTTTCTTCACTTAAATAAATAAAATACAGTACTTACTATCAACCCAAAAAAAGGATTAAAAGTAAATTCAACTAATGCTTGTCGCACAAAAATAATATTAAACTCCTGCAATTTTCTATGACAGTTCAAACGTCCGTAGCTGTCGCGGCCATGATGTGACGTCATAATCCACAATCTGCCTTGTTTACATCTAATTTTTTTGGCCTTAATAAAATAATTTCACTAATTGTATGTGTTTTATTCAAGTAAAAATTGCAATAACAATATTATAATAACATTTTAGTGCAACTTTAAGCACTTTTCAATTTAAGTGTTTTTTTGACACAATGAACTTTGACGTCAATACCGGCGTTATCGAGGACGATGCGTTTTGAAAGTGCGTTCCGTTTCACCAAAAACATGCTACATAAAACAGTAAATTGTAAAATAAGTAATGTATTACAAACTTAAACAAGTGTACCACAATGTTTTTATGGGCCAATACAAGGCATTTTTCATAAATAAAAAGAGTTTTGTATTTTATGCATATTCCCTATTCTCTCGGTTCACTGCAAATGATTTAAAGTGGAAACGCCAGGATAGCCCGTAAATGGCAGGTCAGGTTGATTCAAATATAATTCGCGGCTGCATACGTACACAATATACTATTTCGGTTAGAACCTTTGCCATCACAAATCACCAGTACTGGGCAACTTATATAATTCCTAAAAAGTTCAAAGAAGGGTAACTTCTAACTGTTATGTTACAACTAGTGCACTACTTACATAATCGTTCTGAAACGGGCTATGCTTCGGCTCCAGTTGCACATAATCTTCATCCCCGCTGTACAGGGTGTACGGCTGCAAGTGTTCGTTCATGTGATTCAGTAGCTGGTCTTCTATGTGGAAAGCTGCGGAGAAAGGAAATAAAAAGAGAATAAATGGCTAGGAAGCAGGCGTCCTACCTGTGGTAAGTTGTGACCGATGCTAACAGTTTTGCATTACAACGGGACTTTATTTGTTAGTCAATACTATTAATTACGGACATAACGACGACCGGAAGGGCGCTTCGGTAGTGAGGCGGCCTTACGTTCTTAGGGTCCTAGGTTCGAATCCCGGTAAGAGCAAATTTTTGTGTAATAAGCATGGACATTTGCTTCCGAGTCATGGATGTTTATAATATTTATATAGATAATAAGTATGTATTTACAAACAAAAAGTATCTATGTGGTACTTATATCAACTATCTAACTATCTGGTGTCCACGACACAAGCCTAGTTGCTTAGTGTGGCACTAGATGGCGCTGTGTGTAATTTCCAGCGATATTAATGCAATGTGATGGACACGTTTTTTTTTATTTCTGTAAATCAATGAATATTGACAAGATAAAACGCATCAAACCTCGGGAGTGGGGGGGGGGGCTCGTGACATTAGATCGCACTAAAAATTATACCACAGCGTGACGTATTGAGAATTTTAAAAGCATCGTATATTCGTCAATTTGGTTTACGTTACAAAAGAAAAAATACGGGTCAAATATTTTTTGATAATCTAACTGACGGACGAGTTAGATTTCTTAGTTGACAAGCCTATTAATTAATTTAACTAATTATTTGTATGTAAGTATCATCATAATTTTCCTGGCCTTCTCTTATTTGTGGTCGGCGCAGCATGTCTTCGCCCATACTTCTCTATTAGTCGTTATTATTATTTGTACAAAGGTACACACATCAAAAAAAGTTTGTGATCGCTAGCATAAGCTGATATAATTTCTTAAATTGTACTTCATCAAGAAAAAATCTTTGTTGTGTGTTGTCTTTGTTTTGGATGTTTTATATTTTTAAATAAAGAATCTAAAAAGAAGAAGAAATCATAATTTAGCTACCGTACCAAAATGGATTTCGATTTTTCAAAGTGATCGTAAACTTTTTTTTATGTGTGTATATCACCTTTAAATGCAAGCTTAACGAGTTCACGATAGTACATGAAATAGAATACAAAATCGATACAAGCCAGCTGCAAATTACGCTATATTATGGGTTACATAGCCAGTTTGACACGGATACTACAAGTACCTAGAGCTGATGCTAACTGTGTCGCATATAAAATTTAATTTGATCTATTTTTTTTTTAGTTGTAAAGTCAATCTCTTTACAGATAAAACACAACACAAACGGCATTACTAAATATACAGATTATATATCTACCTAGAGAAATCTCAATAATTATACAATAAAAATGATACATGAATGGACGGTGAAAATCATTACTACAGAACTAATGAATGAATGATCATAGAATTTCGCAGTATACTCGACAACCTACAACAGCATAAAACTATATGTCAGTACAGCACACAGAGGCACAACGCCAATACAATTCTGCGAACCACTAGCCAAAGATGAATAACTTAGCAGAGTCGTCTGCATGCACTAGTCTATGAAGGAACTTGTTGCGTATGTATATGTATTGTTGTTTATTAGTAAAAATCAGTAACATGAAATGAAGACTTTTTTTGGCTAAAATAAGTCACAACTTAAAATCTCTCGAAAATGCAGTTAAGTACGTCAACTGAGTATTCCAAATATGGTATTTTGCTATTCAGCAGAACCAGTCCAAAAACATAGGTATGATACTTTTGCCAGGAAAAGATTTTAAATATTTAAATATTAAAGAAATTAGCTATCCAAAATCATACAATTACTTCAGAAAATGGAAGAAATTCTGTTATGGGTTACTCCATTTTAGCAAAACGGTGCTCTAATGCGCAAACCAAAATTAATCTCGACAAGAAACGTTCGTCACTGCTTCATCATTTGTAGGGGTCGGAGCCGACCTTAAAAATAATCCCGTCCTGAACCCCCCAAAGACCCCTCCCCAAAATAAATTAGATCTCTAAAACCGTCCATAATCTAGCGTCCCTTGAACCACCCTAACCGTGCCCCCTCGTAAGGCCCATGGGGGATCGCCCCTAAAATAGGGGAGGGTCTGAAAAGGTCGACTGGTCCGTAGCTACGCGTGCATATGTGTTCGCTACGTAATTGTAAACTGGGCACTCGATATTGATTTGGGCGGCTATACACTATAAGTTGTACAAATTGTAGGTCATACGTAGGTGGCAAGTATACTTACTTTGTACTTTTATTTGGTACGTGGAGCGGTTTTTTTCTAAGGTAGTATTTCCTAAAAATGTATTAATGTTAAAGATTTATTTATTCCCGGTTAATAATGACTAATATCCATAATTGGTTGCGATGTATTTCATTGTGTTCGATTACAATTCATATTGATCGAAAGATTGTGTTGTGAGAATAATATGTAATACTGAAACATCATGATATTTAAATAGAGACAACTATATCAGCTACACTTTGCACTATGTTTTGAATTGAAAGATCTCAGAATGAAAGTGTCTTTAAAATTTAAGATCTGCGATATTTTCGGTAGTTTTTCACCCGAGTCCCTGGGATCAAATTAAGCGTTGGTTGCTAGGAAATTGCTGTAACATGAAGTTCTGCGTGTGACTCCCGGTATTTATTCTACGCCACGTGACGCCCCCCAAACCCCCCTCCCGCAGTCACCTGTTCGCGCAATAGCTGCGCCGCGCAGCTTCTAGCAAATAGGTTATTAAGGATAAAACTCTATGGATTGCAGTTGCAATTTTAGTTCTAACGCTACCCGTTTCTCTAATTTTTAGTTGTTGTGTTAATTAATTTCAAAATGTCAGTGCGAGCCGCGAGATTTAGTCTCGAAAGACCGAGATTGGCAGGGTGTTTGTTTTGTGAACAACCGGGAAATTTGGTTCTTGACCCGGACGAAGAAGCATATCATGCGATAAAAAATGTGGCAGACGAGCGGCAAGATGCGACTCGCGACAAGTTCTACTTTCTATACAACGCTAGTTTATCTAGTCAGTGCTTTTCGTGGCATGTGAAGTGTGCGACCGCCTATGTTTGTTTTGATGATGATAAACGCAAAGGAAGGCCACGGCCACCGATTATACCAAAAATCGAAATCAAAGATGAACCGGAAGAGGACGTCAAAGTCAAATTGGAAGTGGTTGACGAAGTGTCTGTCATAAAGAAGGTTCCAAATTTTCAAAGTCGCGGTGTACCTTCCAAAGAAATTGTGAGATGTTTGATTTGTAATAAAATACTGAACTTGGTACACAGACAGGACCATTCATTCAAATCTAGGCTGTCGGCAGCCAAGCTTATTTATGAAACAGCGCATCGGAAGCATGACAGCGTGTTTATAAAGATCCATAGATACCTGTCACCCGAAGATATGATCGATAAAGGCATGCACTACCACAAAGAATGCTATGTCAAATATGTTGAATCAAAGATACGACCTGAGAAGATATCTACAAAAGATATGTATAATGGTTGGAAGAAACTTTTGGGAGAGATAGCCGATAAGATAACAACAAACTGTTACGAGCTCTCATTCTTAGCGAAACGTCTGGCGATACTGACTGAAGTTAAAGATGCAATAATAGAACCTGAGACAGTCCAAAGTCTTCTCATTGCTAACTATGGCGACAAATTATTATTCTCGTACCCGGCTGGCTCCGAGTCTTGTGTGGTGTTCCTCAGCAGCGTTCCTTTAAGCGAAGCTATGAGACGCTTACAGTGATTTGATTAATCATGATCACAACATAACCTCCTCCTCCTTCTATGAAGTCTAAAAACTTAATCGAGTATTTCCGTAGAACTAATGTTATTGATGTCTAAGATAAGTGTCTAAGTAGCTACATGTACCTACCAGAATTAAACAATAAAATATAATATTATGTGTGGTGAACCTTTTTATTTAAAAACACCAGTTCTATCAAAATACAAAATGTACATGTTTATTCTTATTCAAGTTGGTAACGTGGTCTAAATGTTGGTCCTTTTGGACCAACATTACATTTACAAAGTACACTGGATATGTAAAATAAGCTAATGCATTGTGAACAATATGTACATAAATGTCATAGTATCACACATACAAGATCTAGGACACACTTTAGTTATCTAGATATTAGCATACTTACATAAGTACTTGATAATACACGCTTGGCGACACAAATATGGTCGAGATTTCAAACAGAGGAGTGTCAAAGGTGTGTCGATATAGGATAACACAATATTAGTAACACCAGTTTATATGTATTTTCCACTACTAACAACTTAAAAATAACATAACATCACGCCTGTTATCCCCAAAGGGTTAGGCAGAGGGGTAGATACCTTTTAGATACCCCAATGTCAGTTTTATTTAAGTCCATGTAAAAGGGGGCAGGCTTAATGCCATCATCCAGGCGCAAATCCGGATTCCGTGGCTGCTATTGGCAGATTCCTGATGGAAAAACCCAATAACACATAAGTTGAAAATTAAGGTAGGTAATATTCTGGTACCTACAACTTTCGCGAAAATCTAAATTTGCCCATATCTTTTTATCGTGTTGACTAAGGACCGATTTTTGATTTTTATACACCTAAGAGGGACTATAGACATCAGTATCTGGTGTAAATTTCAACTTGCTAGGTCCACCCGTTCCTGAGAATATTGGTGGTGACAGACGGACAGACGGACAAGAAAGTGATCTTATCAAGGGTTCCTTTTTTTACGTTTTGAGGTACGGAACACTAAAAATGACGAATTCTCATCACGTGTTTAACGCCTGTGAACCCTAAGGCTTCTTACAGACGAGCGGCACGCTGCCAACGACGCCTGTCGACGACTGCCGTCGACGCGTCAGCGGCAGCCGTCGCCACCAGTCGACTGCAGGCGTCGACTGTTGGCGACGGCTGCAGTTTATCTGCCGTTGGCAACGTGCCGTTCATCTGTAAGAACCCTAGGGGCTGATTTATATAAATTATTGCTGGGAAACGACTTTTTTTTTGGGGTGAAAAATCATGTTTTGTGATAGAATTAAATGTAACGCACTCAAACATTGTGCTGATGGATGAATTTAATAGTACAGGGGTCTTGGAGGTGTTTAAGGTAAAAATCTTACATTAAAAACTTGTATTAAAAAAAAAAACTTGTCAAAAAGTTGGAACTTTAACCCCCAATATCTCCGTAACTAGAAGGTACGGTGTAGAACAAAAAAATGATCGCAATAACGAGGAGAACAAGTGCCTTTTGGCTTCGTTAAGAGGTGTTTTACACCCTTTATATCCTCCTTCACACAGTACATACAGAATCGTTTCTTTGCTCTTCCTCTACTCTTATAGCCATACGAAATAGCGGAGAACATGAACTTAAATAAAAATGTATTCTAGATAGTACAGCCAGGATTAAGCAGTAAGCTGTGACGCACCATAGGCACATCAGCAGATTACCTAACGTAGCAGAGGTGCGGCCTAGCAATATTCCTGTCTATGTACTTTGTAGATTTTGTCATCTAATGTGGGTGGCCGATTTCGTTGCCAGTTTGTTCAGGTCAAAGCCGTGCGAAAGCGGTGCCCTCCCCAGCTTTCGATTATAGGTGGGTAATATTTAAATTCGATACAAAACAGAAATCGTAATTTTTTGACATATCGCCACATCAGTATATGATCGATCGATGAGACCCGTGAGAAGCGGATGGTTCGGTAGCTATAAGATTACAGCTTACAGCTAATCTGTTATCGACAGATGTCCTCATAACAAAACTTCTAACAGTTTGACTTCGAGCCCTCTCACAGGGGAATCAACGTCTAAGATGGATAGTGTTGTCTAAAGATTTTATCTGAAACTAGCTTCTCGCGACGTGCTTTAACATAAAACATTTCTTGTAAGGCACTCGGTAATAGCGCAGCTTTTTACCAGTGAAAGATTTTTTCATCTGATCAGAAATTCCAGAGCTTATGTTCCTATGGTGCGAAGAGATATTTAAAAATATATATTTTCTTACAATATTAGTTTAGGAGGATGAAACAAAAGGCAAGGTAGGAAGTAGGAAGGAAAATAAATTGTTAAGAGCAGACAAATCTGTCTACCCTCTTTCTTTGTCTTTTGCTACGCGCACTATTGGAACTCGCCACTAAGTCACGATAAAACACACTCACAGTATCACCAAGTTTTGTGGAGTCCTTATTATGATGCCGGCTGCTACTTTTGAGCATACTCAAAACTGGAATCCACGTACTGGACAATTTGAAGCCATCCTCTCGATTGATTTTTTTCTTTCTCTCGATAGATTTTTTTTTTTGATGTTATATTGTCATAGAAAAAGATATTCAGTTTTATTATAATGTAAAATATTCTATTGTAAGAATATTTTAATTTCATTGTTGATTTTACCGATATAAGATCCATTGGTCGTTATTTTTTTGATGGATGAGAGCCAGGCTCCCATCTAATGCTTGACTAATGAATACAACTGAAGAAATAAACGGACTTGAAATTCTGCACAGTAGGTACTGCGATTCCAAACGCCCGGCGCACCCTGGGACCGCAAGCACTTGGCAACGCAGAGTTCTATCTATCTATCATGGGGTTTTGGTTTCCGCACTTAATCCTTAAAATGGACCATTGTGCGTGAACGCAGAGTTTAGCTGACTAATCCTTTCACCATGATAGGACAGATAGCGGCACAGATCTTGAGCGCTCGGCGACAGAGTGGAGATCGTTTTGCGCTTCGTACATTTAGCGCAAAACACCAAAGATACCCAATAATACACTTCTGCGCAAGATAAGCTCAAGAGCGCAAAATCCGTGTCGATGATTGTACATCCAAATATTTGCCTGGATTACTCGACTGCGGGCGGAATCACTAAACTTTTTACAATCAGAATAAATTATGAACTCAGGTTTATCTTACAAAATTAAACGCGAATTCAAAGATTCATGTCCGGGCTTTAACCGTTGAGGAGTTCTCTCGTGAGGAGACAATTTTGGCTGCACGATCAAGTCTATATCTGTCATTAAAATCTAAAATGTATTGTCACCAGAACAAAAGGTGTGTAAAAAAAATTCTGTTCCATCAGTGGGAGGGAACTGGTTTCAAATTTAGTTGCAAGATTTGACCAATTATACATGCTAACTAACAAAGCAAGCTTATAAAAAGTAGTAGGTGAGTAATAAAAATACACACGTTATCAAACTACGCAGCAGGACGAGTGCGGATGGAATGGGTCATCGACTGACGAGTTGACGACATGTGGCTGATATCGCTATCTCCTACCTACTGTGGACCAAGCCCCATGGGATCTAAGCATCTTAGTTGGCGAATTGTGGGCGAAGGAGAGTACAACCCCCCTTCCCCACTTCCCCTGGGTAATATAATATAAGATGCAGAACTACTGAACACCAGGGTAGTAAATTTTAAAACAGCTTTAACCCTTTGAATGCCACTGTCCCATATACGTGATAAGCAAGCGCGTACCCTATACGCCAAACGACACAAATATGTGACAAAATGGTAGGTGAAATTGGTTTGGCGTGGAGGGCACGCGCGTGCGTTTATGCTCTGGCGTTCAAAAGGTTAAGGAATGTTGCTTCTCTTCATAAATATTGTTGCTGCCACCGTATAAAGTACTCATCATCTGCCTATCTTCTTTTCAACTATAATAGGGATCGACTAACAGGATACAGCTGAATACCAGTATACAGTATATTACTAGAGCGACTGCCTATCTGACCGCCACAGCCACTGGTAACAATATCCTGTAACACGTGCTATCTTAGACATAACAACATAACATTTTGGGAAGTTAATAATACAGATTAGTATTGTTACTCGTAATTTTTTGGGTTCCGTACCTCAAAAGGTAAAAAAGGAACCCTTATAAGATCACTTTCTTGTCCGTCTGTCAACACCGATTTTCTGAGGAATGGGTGGACCTAGCCAGTTGAAATTTATACCAGATACTGAGGTCTATATACCGGATGACTTTTTTATCACTTTCCAAAAAAATGGGTATATTAGGTGAACGGAGTAGAAGCTTATGGCATACATGGTTTTTTTTTCTTGTTTCCCCAGCTTAGAAAAAAAAAATATCCATCATCAAAAAACGCTATAAAAATTTTCAAGTTTTCAGATTAGAACAAAGAACGGGAATTTTTTACAAAAAAAATTAAAAATATCGAATTTCAAATCATACCTACGCAATACGCGTATGATTTGAATTTCGAATTTTAAAACTAAGGCTGTCATTTGCTTCTACTCCGTTCACCTGGTTATACCCATTTTTTTTTGGAAAGTGATAAAAACGTCACCTGTATACAGGGTGTTTGGCGTATGGACCGACATAATTTTTCAAGGGGTTTGGGAGGTCATTAGCTAGGTTTACCCATACATACTATGTCCCAAATGTCACCATTGGTTACATTTTTTTTTTTTAATTGAAATTGAAATACCCGAAATGTTTCCTTTATTTCGAGATAACTTTTTCTTTTGTGGGAGTAACGACACAAAATAAATATTAGGTTAATTTGAATCAAATTTGAACAAGATTAATAATATATAACTTTATTTTATAAAAACATAACAACCTTAATAAATATTTTCTTAACCCAGTCAGGGTTAAGAAAAGATTTAACTCCTAACTAATATTTTGACTACTTAATGAATTGTTTTTTATGACATGTTGCATACCGTTAGAAAGGGTATCAAATAAAGAACTTTGTAAAACAAAGCTAAGTTCAAAATGGCTTTTAGTTTTTTTTTATAATGAAATTTAAAGTTTTAAAATTTCATACATTTAAAAAACAAAATAACGTTGGTGGCTCGTAACAAACATTTATTTAGATTTAAAAGACTTTGGAGAATACAACAAAATTTATTTCGCTGTTTTTTAATTTTTTTCGCCAAACACCCTGTATATAGTCCCTATTAGGTGTATAACAATCAAGGTCCTGAGTCAACATGATAAAAAGATATGGGCAAATCTAGATTTTCGCGAAAACTTGTAAGTACTTCCCAAAATTTACATTAATTTTCATTTTTTTTTATTTTTTCGGAATTTTCCCTTTTCTTGTGCTGTAAGACTTTGCTTTTAACCAAAATTGACTATTCTAGGTCAACCGGAAGTACCCTATAGGATTTGGTTCGAAAACCAATAATTATGGTAGTTCCCGTTGACCTAGAATCACGAAATTTGGCGAAAAGCAATGTCTTACAGCACATGTAAAGGGAAAAATCTGAAAACCGTAAATATGTAGTTTAATACTAACAAAAAAAAAACGATTTTACTATTACAAACTTATTATTTGCGGTTAGTGCAATAGCCGTTTCATGGGATCGAACAGCAAAGTTAAGTTTGTTCTTTAAAAAGTTTGTACGGAAATTTCGGTGCGCGATTCCGACTCACTCTTGGCCGATTTTTGTCCTATTCAACGCTGTCGTCTACCAATATAATCGATTCATATTCGAAAAAGTTTCACGTCGATAGTATCTCAGTCCCTCAGGCTTACGGCCCGTCGGTCACCCTCTCGATCCATCTGCTCCATAAATAGGGGGGGGGGGGATCGTCATGACAACGCTATCCGTGTAAAAAATTAGTCCAGTGCTCACCCTTTTGTACTCGTCACTTTTAAGTTTTCTGACTTTTTTCCAGATACTCCCAATAAACTACATGTGTCCAAGTTGAATGGCTGAAAATGGTTTTACTATTCCAATTTAATCTTATTTTAAGTTATTTAAGAGGCCACCCCTAAAATCAAATAACTAGACCTGCAAAAGTACGAAATTATTCGTGTAAAATATGACACGGCTCGGTACTTCCCCGAACTTGGCATGTCACACCATGTGTTGATACAAAACAAAAGCAGTAAGTATAAAGGTAACTCTGCTACAATATTCAACACATCAAGCAACTGTCGATATCCAACATAATCCTTTACTCCATGCCATCAACCCCGAGGTATTTGCCGCATCGAGAGGGGGATGTACCCTCATGACGTCAGCTGCCCATCTCGGGTAACGGGCCCAACCGGTTCACACCGACCGACCCTACGAGCTTGCGGACGAGAGGGCAAGGCCAGCCCGTTCACTGCGTAAAGATAGAAAGCTAGCCTATGCAGTATGCTGCAATGTTATCGTTGCATAATGTTGCTTATATATCTTGATATGATGATGATATTGCAGAGATCTTAGCATATTTTGGTGGAATGAAACTTGTGGAAACAGAAGACAGTTATGCTTTTAGGACCATTTGCACCACAAATTACTAAACGCTAAGCTTATTTATGCCATTGTTCTGTTCCTGCCAAACGTTTGATATTGTGTTGACATTGTTTTAAACTAACTAAACGTGTATAGTGATTTATGGTTCAAGGTTGATGCTCCAGGGTAGGTTTTCAAGGTCAAAGTCATTCCTCGACCTTTATGAACTTGGAGACTTGGGATTTTGATGGTTATAATTCTGTAACTACATAAGTCTTACAGTCGCGAACAATATTTTAATCAACATATAACCTAGCACTGGCCTGCAAATTGCGAAAAAAGAAAATTTGAATTTCGCGGGCTACCCTGACGCTTTCACCTTAAGTGAGCCCTGATTTAAAGTTAACAAACTTAAATAAACTAACAACCTTTTCTATGGGGGCAGGCAGAAAGTACAGAACGCTATTTGCTATCCTAAAGCGCTATTTTTGCGTTTTCCACGTTAATAAATCTAGTCATGTGTATGAGCAGATGTATAGTTTACCAAGCTTTTTACTTCTTGCCTTTCTGAGGGAGCGCGAGTAAGTACGTCAAAATGGAGGGGAAAAAATAAGAAGGGTGCCCTTCCAATGCGTGCAACGTGTGGGATGACAGATGTGGGAGTGACTTTATTTTTAATTCAAGTTTAAAATTAAAAAAAATGGTGAAAAGAAAAAACGGTCACCTTGCAAACTTCTGATTTTCTGTTATCATAGAGTAACTTTGAATGATAAAACTTTGCCTTAGAAGTCTAGATAAGAATAAGAAGTCTACCGAAAGTGTACCGAAAAACGAGTATGATAGCGTGATAGTTAACGGTAACGCAGGAACTCGCAGAAGTCTAGATATACATGACGTAGGTTTAGAGAAATGGTATGTGTTGTTTGTTAAAGGTTAAACCTCACCTGGCAGCATGGAATCTCATTTTTCCATGCTCCTATCCTTTTCTGTCTCCAGAACCGTCATTTGCTAGAGCAAGAAACAGAGAGGGAGTGCTAAATGTACCCTGGTCACTGCTGATATCATTATGTTGGGGCGCGGTCTGGTCTGGTAGCGTAGAGCTATTAATAAAATAGAAGAGTAAAGCTCTAAGACGAGGGTAGACTGGCTGGGGGACAGAGGGACGACACGACCTTTGTCGACGGCCCAATACTAAACTATACCATATTATGTCTACTTTTACATCGAAAAGGGTAGTAGGTATGACGTTCCTATGACCGTAAACTACTTACACGAATTTCTTGGGTGGTAGGCTAATATTTTTAATACTTACTACATATTACTACAATGACCTAAAATAAAAAAATACAGGATGACTTTTTTATGACTTTCCAAAAAAAATGGGTATGGTAAAATGGGTGGTAATGGGTATGGGTGAACGGAGTAGAAGCAAATGGCATACTTAGTTACACTATTTTTATTTTTTTTGCAAAAAAAATATAAATAAAAAAAAAAACGATATTTAAATCATACGTGTATTGTGTATGATTTGAAATTCGATATTTTTTAAATTTCTCTTCTAATGTGAAAAGTTTACTTGAAATTTGTAGCATTTTTTGATGATGGATCAATATTTTTCCAAGCTGTGGAAAAATAAATATAAAAAAACTATGTATGCCATAAGCTTCTACTCCGTTCACCTAATATACCCATTTTTTTTGAAAAGTGATAAAATGTGTGTGGAAACTGCCCAGAAAGCTGGTAGTATTGCCACGCTGGATGGCATTTTTGCTGTAATTAATTTGCTAGAAAGGGGGTGGCTACTGAGTTGACTTATTGAGAAGTATGGAAGCGGATATACTGCGTCAACCCCAAATAAATTGAGAGCGTCTGGATGATAATGACAGTTATTATTTTTATAACAATAGGTGACGGGTCTATTATCGTTCTATGGTAACGGCTTAAGGTGAATGCTCCAGGATAGCCCGCGAAATTTAAATTTTCTTACGTTTTTTTGCAATTTGCAGGCCAGTGTATGTTGATTAGAATATTATTCGCGGCTGAAAGACATATTATGTAATTACAGAGTTATATTCATCAAAATCATGTTTAAATTTTTATTTTACGATGACGAATGCTTTGAGCTGGGACCCTATGGGAAAATTACGTGTTAAGGATTCACCTTAACACGTAATTTTAAATAAAAATTTAAACAAGAAAAACGAGAACTTCAAATGATCAACTTTACATTTTTCAAAATCTGTCAATTCGTTTAGACGCGAGGGGACATCCCTACATTCCCTACCCCCAGTGATGCAGACGACTAAATTAAAGTGTCCCCCTTTCGTTGTTGCATTTACCGCACTGGGTTAAAAGTACGTTAAGTTTTCGACAAGTAAAATATAATTTGAGCCGTTGGGAATAGCTTGGGTGTGCTTATTGAATTTATTACCGACCATGTTGTTAGAATGACCATGTTTTCACAATAGACAGCTTAATAATAAAAAAAGACCAAATAACAGTGGGTTTTTCAAAGAATTCGAAATCTTGACGGCACGGTTGGCGCAGTGGCTGAGCGATTGACTGCTACGCTGCGTGTCGGGGGTTCAATCCCCGCACGGAACAAATGTGTATGGCCTATCTATCATGTTAATCACTGTCTCGAAGATAAAAAGGCTTGGGATTAAGCTGCTCCAATTAAATTTGCTCTGTGAATGGCGAAATTTCGGACTTCGCTTGTTTATTGTTGATTCCTTTCTTGTATACACTCTGACATTTTATGATTTGACATGTATTTTATTATTTTTTACTTAATTTTTTTATTATTTTATGTGACATTTACTGATTTGACATGAATACTTATTTCATTAAGTATTTTACTTTTTATTATCATTGTGACATTTAATGATTTTTGTGATTTTTATTTACATTCATTTTGAAAAGAACTTGTTATTAATTTTATTTGATTATTGTGAATGTGGGGACCATCAGCAGTGGCGTGCAGCGGTATTCCACGAAGGGTAGGCCACGAAATAATGATAGCAAAAAAAATTTCGTCTGCGCCATCTTGATTTTCGAAAACGACACCCACGAAGAAAAAACTGAAAATTTTCGTCGGCGCCATTTTGGATATTTATTTTGACCTCATTTTCATTATCAGCGACCCCAAAAACCTCGAAAACGACACCCATGAAGAAAAAACTGAAAATTTTCGTCGGCGCCATCTTGGATTTTCATTTTGACCTCATTTTCATCATCAGCGACCACCAAAACCACGAAAATGACACCCATGAAGAAAAAGCTGAAAATTTTCGTTGGCGCCATCTTGGATTTTAATTTTGACTTCATTTTCATTATCAGCGACCCCAAAAACCTCGAAAATGACACCCATGAAGAAAAAACTGAAAATTTCATCGGCGCCATCTTGGATTTTCATTTTGACCTCATTTTCATCATCAGCGACCACAAAAACCACGAAAATGACACCCATGAAGAAAAAACTGAAAATTTTCGTCGGCGCCATCTTGGATTTTCATTTTGACCTCATTTTCATCATCAGCGACCACAAAAACCACGAAAATGACACCCATGAAGAAAAAGCTGAAAATTTTCGTTGGCGCCATCTTGGATTTTCATTTTGACTTTATTTTCATTATCAGCGACCCCAAAAACCTCGAAAACGACACCCATGAAGAAAAAACTGAAAATTTCATCGGCGCCATCTTGGATTTTCATTTTGACCTCATTTTCATCATCAGCGACCACAAAAACCACGAAAATGACACCCATGAAGAAAAAACTGAAAATTTTCGTCGGCGCCATCTTGGATTTTCTTTTTGACCTCATTTTCATCATCAGCGACCACAAAAACCACGAAAATGACACCCATGATGAAAAAACTGAAACTTTCGTTGGCGCCATCTTGGATTTTCATTTTGACCTCATTTTCATTATCAGCTACCCCAAAAACCTCGAAAACGACACCCATGAAGAAAAAACTGAAAATTTTCATCGGCGCCATCTTGGATTTTCATTTTGACCTCATTTTCATCATCAGCGGCCACAAAAACCACGAAAATGACACCCATGAAGAAAAAACTGAAAATTTTCATCGGCGCCATCTTGGATTTTCATTTTGACCTCATTTTCATTATAACCAACTCAAAAACCACGAAAACGACACCCATGAAGAAAAATATAATATCAATAATATTATTAATTATTATAATAATAATACGCGCCAATAACCCCCAGGAATCATTTTAATCAACATACACCCAGCACTGGCCTGCAAATTGCAAAAAAATTAAATTACGCGGGCTAAAGAACATTCACCTTGAATCCTGGCCTTGTGTTGTAGCAGCCAATCATAGCCCAGCTACACTCGCAGGAGTTACCGCCCAAAAATGGCTGCAATCTATACATGTGTGCAGTTCATACACACGAAAATATGCACCAATTTGCCGCTGTGTGGGTAAATTTATCAATGGGTTGAAGGCCAGCAGACTATTTGCCTATAAGATGCGTCCGGCGGGTGAGCGTCGAGCTTCGTAGCAACTTCCAGTACAGTGTTGGTTACGTAACACGGGCGCGAAAAATTGCTCTAAGTATTCGAACAGGAGTTTGAACTTTTTTTAATATTTTGTACAAAGTGTTATTTTATTACATAGTTCATTAGTTATAATAATTGCCCCAGTTGCTAGGGTAGGCTTTGTCTAATTGCCTCTTCGTAGCGCACGCCCATGGGACCATGTGGGTCACATTTGTATTTTTTGTTTATTTTTTTCCCACAACTGTCTGGCAGTTTGAGTACTATAAGCGACCTACCCAAATGTCCTTTCTTTGGTATTGTTCGTCGTTTCGTTGAGCTCCGTGACTGATAAGTCGAGCTACACGATAACTGACAAATGCTTGCAATGACTAGACAGGTCCACTCAAATCTGTGTGGTTCTTTCTTCAAAAGACCATCTCAGACACTAATCTGCATAGTCCTCATGTGAATTGAGCAAGATTATGTCTGGACTTCAAAAGAGACTATGACCTCTGAGTTTGTTTCGGCTGTTTCTTCTCAGAGTAGTCAGGTACGAAACACCGGCCCCATCTAGTTTTAAAAAGTGACGTGTAAAAGTGTTTGTAAAAACCTACTTGCAAAATAAACATCATTTATCATTTTTCATTTATCATTTACACATAGTTGTTCCGGGTCTATGTGAGTTTAAATGTTTGGAAACGCAACCATGATACAGGAGAAATTCTTTTTAACCGAGCAATAATATTAAGGCATTGTTTAGGTGTCTCTTAGTGCTAGTGAACACGGGCATTAACCGTACTTTTAGGTGATTTGTTTGGGTGAGTCGCATTACCTAGGCAGTGGTAAAACAAAATACTTACGTTAAGATTATAGTCCACATGAACACACACATTAATTTAGAATATCTACAGTAGCGCAAACACACAAGTAAATAGCTTATATGAAAGGTCAAAAATTTGATATTAGACTTTACGAGCAAGTCTAGAACAGTAAGTTTGTGTATCGATTAAAGGTACCGACCTTACTTGACTTTGGCAAACTTTTTTATTAGTTTTTAACAGGGTGTCTGTAGCCCCGAGCTTCCATGAGTGTAACTTGTATAGATGTGGAACAGGGATCATGCTTGCACGGAGCCCCGGACCGACGAGTTAAACACACATACTTCTTGAATTCGAGGTCACTGCAAAGCTCTTTCATTACAAATACGTTTTCATTATTTAGTCCCAAAAGTAAAGCTCATCCTTTTCGGAGCCGTGAAACTTAAGCAAACCCTTTTGAACATTTATTCAGAAATACCCGAGACCCATAAAAAGCAATACAAAGGGGGAGGGGCACCCTTTTAGCTCGCCCAAAATAAAAAGATATAGCAAAAAATGGAGGGGCTGGGGTTGCTCCCTTGTGGCTCAAAATGAGAGATGAAAAAAAACTATAATGTTCCTTTGGCGCGGGGTTTTATAAATTGTAAATTATAATGCTATTTAAACTTGTTTTGCTTGTACTATAACTAGTTTATACTACACTTCTATTGCGTGTATGGTCAGATGTATGAACGTGAGCGAAGCAGGAGTATGTACGGATCGAAGCAGTTGGCTTTCTGTGGTTTCTGGCTACCCCCATGGGAAAAAGGCGTGAGTTTTTATGTATGTAGGTCTATTTTAAAATGTCCCTTAACACCATGCTCTTACCCTTATTCCAATTCAGTTGGGGACAGCATGTCTTCTTCTTCCATAGGTACTTCTCTATTACTCGTCATCTCATCAGACACCTCATTTCTTGCCATATCATCCTTTACACAGTCCATCCATCGTTTTTTTGGTCTTCTAATTTCTATTTCCAGTCTTATACCCATCCACATTCATACTCAAAACTTTAAAATGTTCCTTAGCATAGCCTTAAAAATCTTTAGGTCCTCGAGAGGACCAAGAGGATAAAGATGAAATGTACCAAATGTTATCACCCCCCTACTATGAAGCAACAATGAAATAAGAATCAAAGCACGTTTGAAATAAAGTCAGTTTTCCTGTACGCTATTCTTGGTAAGAAAGGTTTTTTTTTTCGTATAGGGCTACCACCTGAGTCAGACCTACCTGCACTAAGGTAAAAACTTTTTGGATTCAATGGTCCCCGCTGAATCATCGAAGACGAGATCTTCGTTATAAAAGAAAGTATATTACAAAGTTAACGCCGTATCATAAATGGAGGGGCGCTAGCCTTCTACCCCTCGTTTTAAAAATAGAACAGAATGTATGGTTCGTCGTGAAGCCTGAATCGTTCTGGCTAGATAATTATGTTATGTTATACGTAATACTTTCAATGATATATGAGTATGACTTGGAATATTGAACTAATAATGACGATCCGCGTCATTTATAGGGGTGCAAATTGAAAAAAAAAAACCAGCTACGTATAAAATAAAGTACCTAACCACCATTAAATTGAGTATTTTGTTTGTGGAATGGTACCTACTCATTACTTTAATGGAATATTCTGAAACTTGATACCTATTTACGGCTTGCCAACGATTCGAGGGGGTGTAACCACACCCCCTAGCTCCGACCTTGGCTTTGGCACTTTGGGCACGCGTTCAAATATTTTATAAATAATAAACTGCTGTACTCTGTCTAACTTGAATGAGAACCTTTTGAATTTTGATCCATGACAAAATAACGTACAGTCAAGGGCAAACATGTCATACATTAGCTAAGTCACAAATGTAATTTTTTCAAAAAGTTTTGACACTTATTTTCAAATATTATTGCATCTATGTTATAGGAGATTTTCTACTTTTAAATCTCACGATTTCAATATAATTATAGTTGAGCCGAATTTAATTTTTGAATATTCTGGGCACTTTTCTGGTGACAGCGACGATGTAGACGAATTTTTTGACGCCCTGTAACCCCTTTTTGATACTCATATTTTTAATACTATTATAGAGTTATAGTGTGTAAATAATACTAGTTTAGTTTCAATAAAAATATTCGTTACATATTCACATTTTTTGCCTTGAGTTACTTGTACTATTTGTATTATGTGCTTGAGTGTATATTTTTATTCCCAGCCAGCTTAATAAAACCGATTAAAAAGTAACCATCCCCTTTTTTTCTAAAATAAAATTACGCACGTGCACGGCTATCGAAAGGAGGGTTGACAGAGCATCAGGGGAGGGCTGAGTGAAACCTTGGGGTTTTTGCTTAAATGCTCGCAGAACATGTTTATCGAAAATGCATGCGGGTAACAGTTAAGGGCTATATATCCCTCAAATGGCTTAGCATGATCCTCCGTTACTCCTAAAATACTGCAGCATTAATACTAAGTCCTATGTGTGACGAAAACACGATTCCATAAACTTTTCTCGATAGAAAAAAAATCTAAAGTTACCTGCAAATCGAACATAAACCGATGGTATTCAAAAAGTACTTGAAATTAGATCATGAAACTTTGCATACTAACTGAACTAACTATAAAGCAGGTCTTATGTGTTTTTTTTATAGTCAAATCAATAAATTTTTTGTAAAACGCCTATTCGGTCGCAGTGACTGACGTAACAACCGCTTTGTAGTGCAAGCTGATTAGAACTTTATTCCAACAGTCTTTCAAACGAAGTTTGAACCACCACAAACGGACTTGCTAATTTTAGGTTTAGAAGGGCCTGTTTAGTTACGTCGAAGATAACCAAAATAACTTTTGGGGATATCCATACCAATATTAGATATCGAAGCGAAAGTAACTCAGCCCGTCTGACGCCCTAACGGCTGAAAGGTCTTGAAGAAATTTAGGTTACAGATGAAGCATAACCTGGGAACACAGGATACTTTTATCCCGATTGTAAGTACCACACGGGAAATAACGTTAAAAAATCCTTTTCTCTTTACTCAGCCTTAGCGTGCCATGCCTGTTCAATACTGGATAAACTCCCCCTCTAATTCGGGCCCGTTGTGTATTTGTGTTAGTGACCACACTGGAAATAACATCAAAAAACCCAGTCAGTGATCCCAGATCTACTGATTTAGCAGTTAGATCAACCTGATTTTAAAAAAATCTACTGATCTACTGCCTTGAGTGGAAATCTACCTGCTTTTTTTCAAATCAGATCGTATCATCTAGTTATTGTCGTCGTGTCGTGTCATCTGGCTTAAAGGCCTAAATAACATGACATTTGTTCAACAAGTTTTGTGAATTCACGGTATTATTTTATCTGTAGTGTGTGCAAGACAGTGACTGTAACGTCACACGAGTTTTCGAAAAACTGTATCGTCTTCATTTTTGTTTACGTGAAAAAAGAAAAAATACGTGTTAAATATTTTTTGAAAATCTATCTGACCGACTAATTAGATTAGAGAATTTTGTCTTCTACCCTATTCAAGCTCAAGTACTTTTTACCTCATGTGGGTATGACTTTTTTATTCTATTGATATTTCTTTCGATCTTCTACTAAACTTTAATTTTTCTACTGATTTCTTCAGATTCCTTCTGGCAACACTGAACCCAGTTCTCTTCAGCCAGTATTATGATTCACTGCCTGCTCCAGGCTACTACCTAAGCCTCCCCCCTACTTCAGGGAAGGGGGGAAATGTCGTAATTGCCACGTTTGGCCAACGGGTTGGCACACTACTGTATTATTAGCCATGGTAGGTACCTACTATGTTATCCTTACATCGGATGTAGCCCCCCGCTCTCTCCTTCCGAAGAAGGGACGTAATTGAAGGACGGTTCGCCGATAAGGTACTTATTTATATGTTGTTGATGACAGTTGGAGTTTTGCGTGTTTACCTTACATAAATAGGAAAATGCTTTTTTGTTAATGTAATATAACATCACGCCACGCCTGATGTATACTGGGAAGAGGTGGTAGCATCGTCAATATCGTATCAAGTATCGTCCTATGCGCCAGTTTTGTTTGTAACGAAGGGGGCCTATTGTTGCAAATAAGTACTGGTGTATGCACATAATATAGAAACTTGGTTAATCTACTTAATAAAGATCTTCATTTCATTCACTAGAGGCAACGGGCAGCCAAAACTCTGGGTCTAGAAGTTTTAAATCCTGCACTAAAGTTTCTTATACAACGTAGGCAAGCATTAAGGACGGATTATTGAAAATTCATTTCCTAAAGGGGTTAAGTAGAGGATCAAAGGGTCTTGTATGGAAGCTCGAATGTTTTGCCGAGGAGAAATCCTTGAAAATTACTTCAGAATCTTCAGCTAAACAAAATTACAGCTTACCTTTCCCGCACAAGGTGCAAATATGTTCCTTCTTCATATGCGTCCAGCTGTGTATTTTGAGGTATTCTTTCTTCTTGAATGTCTTCGAGCACACGAGACACACGTACGGCTTGTCTGCCGACCCATTAGTATTTTCTGAAATGTTGTACTTTTCTTCTGGTGCCTACAAAAAAGATCACATATTTACGTTCGTCTTTGTGTTTTATCTAAAATCGAAAAGTTTTGCATAATTTAGCTCAAAGTTAGTATCTGGAGTTCTGGATCCTTTGGTCTTATACTGCGGGAAGTGGAGTTAGTTTGAACAGGTCTTTACATACCAGTTGAAAATTATATTAAATCATAGTACTCAAACAGAGATCTGAGCGTCAGCTGTTCCAGAAGTGGGGGAGCAAAAATTACAGTATTTCGTTGTGAAAACAAAGTAATTTCATATCGCGTATCGTTACGGGTATTATTTTTAACCTACAACCCACAAAAAAGTCAGCTACATGTGAGGGAAAGGAATTTAATATTATGGCAGTGACGAAGAGTTAGACGACGTAAGTGAATATAAGCTTTTTGTTGTTTTTTTTTTCGATGGTATCAAGTGGTCAAAGAAACTAAGACCTCGACTCTGCAGAAAAACGACAACATGAAAGCTAATGATGAAAAAATGTATGACGCGTTTCGTCATACATTTTTTTTTTATCACAGCATATGGTTTTATCCAGCTTCATCGGTCAACGGCGAGCCCAGATGTTCGGAGCCGGCCTAAACTGAGCAAAACAAGGCAAGCCCGCCCTGTAGGGGATTTAAGCCGAACCCGGGAAAGGGCGTTGCTGGGAGGCGTATATAGGATTTAAAGCGACTTAAATGCTCGTTTTAACGAAACCTTCGCATACCTAGACATATAATGAAGTTAGGCATTTTCTCAACTTGTATTCATGGAGCACCACCTTAAGAAACGCCTAAGTATGTCTCGAAAATAACATCGAATCTTAAGTTCGAAATTTTAGTTCTCTCTTAAGGTGAATGGTCCAACCAGCCCGCGAAACCCAAATTTTCTTACGTTTTGTGCAATTTACAGGCCAGTGCTAGGTTGTATGTTGATTAAAATATTATTCGCGGCTGTAAGACGTATTAGTTACAGAATTATAATCATCAAAATAATCAATACAACCCTCCAAGTTCATAAAGGTGCAGGAATGACTTTGACCTCGAAAAAGTCATTTTTCCACCTAGAACTTGCGAGGGTTGTATTGATGATTTTGAATCAAGCATTTTGGATTCGGTACATGGAGCTTATAGTAACGCCACGCGGCACCACACGCTCATCTGTCTGTCGGTTTGCCAGTCTTTCTATATACCGTATGCTTGGAGACTATGAAGGCCGACATTTGCCATGGTCAAACCCGCCGCTACGACCAGGCTTCGGACTGGGACTCGAAACCGGCCCGGGCATTTGAGAGACGGTCGGCCCTCCACACTCAAGAGAAATGAAAACCACTAATGTTTTTGAATCAACTGTAACAAACATCTAAAATAGAATGTTGGGCTGAAATGCTAGGCTTTTGTAAACTTTGATAGAATGTTGGGCTGAAATGCTAGGCTTTTGTAAACTTTGATAAAGAAGAGGCTCGAAGATAAAGGAATATCGACGCTGTCGAACAAGGGCGCGCGTCGCCAGCTTTTGAAAAAGAAAAGTGCGAGTAAAAACGGATTTATAAGGGTTAAGTTTACTGAACTTCTTCTAACTATCTATAATACTTTATTAAATAGAAGTTAATTATTTTGAAAAGTTATTTGAAAAGTATAGGAACTTGAAAAAAAAAATGAGCTCTCCACTTCAGAGAAGTTAGCTATTTTCTTTAGTCTTTAAATATAGAAATAGACGTTACTTAATCGACTTAGAAAGACAATTTTAAAAACATAAAGAAGTGGCTCCAAGAGCTAGCGACGCGAGTTCGGAAATTTTAACACCCTATCTTGGACAGGTTAGAATTGTTTCGACCCTTTATACAAGAGTTACTTGGTCGACTTGCAGACAAAGCCAAGAATCAAGAGGATGTAGCCTGCAAGAGCGAGCGAAGCGAGCTCGAAAATTTGGTGTTACTTGGACGACTTATAATCGACAATGTAAAGATTCAAGAGAAAGCAAGTTACAAAAGCGAGCTCGAAAAATTGCGAAATCTTGCCTCGAAATTCAGATATGTATTAGTAATATGTAATTACGAGTAGCTCGATTTGCCGCCCGTGTGCGGTGCACGCTTTGCAGCGGCCCTGACCATGGTTATATACGATTACGCCTACGAAGTATTGAATTGAAATATTTAAAAATAAAAACCAATAAATACCTCACATGTTTGTAAAATGGGGGTGATTTGTTTTTTATTTGACTCCCCGTAGCGCATATCGACGAGTCGTAGGGGAGGTAGCGCTCCATTTTATACCGTTCAAAATTAATTTCTTGTAGTTGTTTAATGGTCACTAATCATTTGATCATATGAAATGAAAGTCAGACACCGCACTTACATGCAGCTGACTATATTTTTTTAATCGGGCTGAATGATGTGCAATTGGCGAGGCCTAATGATGAAACTCATTTAAATGTTTTTTTTATGTGTATTCCTGAAGTCCTTACCTCCATATCTTCGTCCAGTTCCTCAGTTACAACCGGTCTGCTGTACTCATCAATAATCTCCTGCTTGATGTCCACCATCTGGTTGTTGGCTATGTCCATATAGCCCTGATCATCCACGACTTCCACATTCTCTATGAACACTTTCGTGTGTATTTGTAGGTGCTTCCGTAAGTGGTCCTTGCGGTAGAAGGCTAAAATAAAGATGTTGTGATGTGATTTACTGCACGTATGATGCACTCAGCTTGGTTCATTAATGAATTCAATAGTTTATTTAAAATCGCGTGCCGCTCTATTGTTCGTTACGTACGTCACCATTGACTAATTTCAAAGATTTTTCTTAGTGTATATTTTTTTTGTAGGTTTATACACGCATTATTTATACTGAGACCACTTCCACTTTTTAAATAATTAAATCTAAAAAATGCATAACACATTGAAAAAAAATACCATCAGCGTTTTTGCATTATAGTTTAGTCTAATGATCGTATCACTTGATCCTTGTTCGTTAGTGAATTAAAAGACTTTACTTTAAAAATTACAACTTTCAAAAATAGTTTCCCACACACAGGTATTATGTCAATTCAATTGTAAAAGACGAAGAGCAGGGGAGAAAGATAAAACAGTTATTATTATTACATGCACCCTTTGTGTGACCTTCACCCCTTTACTTGTTATTTGAACTGAGATTCTAACAGATCCACTTTGACTCCATACCAGTTAGTTGTCCTTTTAGCTAAAACTCTTTTGCTTGGTAAAATTATGCCAATTTCCCAAATTTGCTATACCTAGGAATGGCTGTTTGCTTGTATATAATTTGCATTTGATTGCTGCATTGTTTTATGATATTCTGCATTTTACAATAGGTATAAAATAATAAAACAATCTCATAACTCAGAGATATCTTCCTGGCGTAACAGGACATAATTGAGTTAATTTTAAAATATATGTATTACCTATATAAAAGACTGAGACACTGGTAGCCAATATCTGCAATATTCTTCTTATTTGTTAAATCAAAAATTTTTGAGTATAACCAGAAGCAATCATACAGTGGAACCTGTTTTTTTTATTACCACTTTAAACAAACAAAACAGAATGCCTGTTATAACATAATTTACTTTTGCATCCAATTTTATTTTTGCATCCAAATTTTTTTTTTTCCTGTTTTATTTTTATCTAACTCGATGTCTTTTGAGTCGTTGTATATCTGTGAGATTGACAGATAGCACACGAAGTAGACCATGACCTAGTCTATAGCATAGGCAATTTTTATCTAGGAATGTTACCATTGGATACTTTCTGGCCACAATGGCGGCAAAGCCATGGGCAAAACTTGGTGATCTATAAATATTTATCTTTAACACTTACTTTTATCGCACACAGGACAGCTCTGACTCTTGTCCCCGCTATGTATGGACCGGTGAATGTTCAGGTGCTCCTTCCTCTTGAAGGCCTTCCCACACTCAGGGCAGACATGAGGCCTCACTTCCTTATGTTCCATGGTATGCCTGTCTAGGTGTTCCTTGCGTTTTAATCTGATGGAGGGAAATGGTGTAAGACTTGAGTATGAATGAAGTTGTTTTAAGGAGAGAATGTTTGTTAAACTAGATCTAAAGTAGTGAAATATAATTAGATTAGTTAATGTTTATATTATGTTCAAGTAAAAAAAATATTACTCATTGTTTAAATATTAGTTAGAAATTTAAATGAAAATGTCATAATATGGTATTATTTTTCAAGGTCATAGAAACCCTCTTCTTACAGAAAAGGGGCTTTATTATATGCTAATGTTAGTACATATAGACTTGATAACATTCAGCTATTTATTCCACCTTTCAACTTTTTTAATTGCTTCAAGTTTAAATATTAATAAATAAATGAAACATACCCAGTGCCACATATTCCACAGAGGTACCTATAATCCTTGTTATGGACCAGCAGATGCCTCTCAAGCTCCTCTTTAGTATAATAATAGGCTGAGCACTCCACACAGGAGTACTGCACCACTCCATTAGTCTTTTTCACTATCATGGCCAACTTGTTCTTGGCTAACATACTCCTTTTCATAGCCAGCTCCAAGTTTGGTACTGGCTCTGGAAGAATGTTTGTGTGTTTAGATATTGTGTGTTAACTTTAAAAACAAATTCAAATATTAAAAAATAAAATGCCATACCATTATTGCTGTCCATGTTCCTCACACTACTTTCACCTGAAAATCAAAACTTTTAAGACCAGATATTTTTTGTTCAGATTAGAAACTTCAAACGTCGTTATACAAGTTTCCCACACGCGCACAACCGTTAGAAAGGGCAAGAGCCAAAAAAAACTGAACTTGAATTTGTGATCCCTTCCCCTTCCAACGGATATCGCCCAAGGCCCAAAAGCTCCCCTCTGCTTAGGGGTGACTACCCTTTGTCTACCCAAACTTCCCCTAAAGAGGGGAGGGAACCCCACTCCGTGCTCGACCCGATAGGAGGGGTGGATTTACCTTTCCCAAGCCCGGCATTGATTCAAAATCCTCTACCTGAGTCCCAAACCGGGTTTAAAAACATCGAACTATTAATAGTACTGCACCAAACCTAACCACTTGTAACCATTCACTACTATTTTTCATAGTGCGCGCGAAAAAGTTCTGTAACTCACACAAAGCAACATGTATTAATGACAACACACTATACTTACGGTTTTGTCATTTAACAAGTACAAAACTTTAGATGATTAGATAAAAACACACGACAAAAATTAAATTTTACACAACACTGCGAAATTTGAAAATAAATACGAAAAATAAAAATACCCGAAAAATTAAACACAGACGCGCACCTCCACACAAACCGTTTTAAAAGTGACTGGCATGATAAGTGTTGCCTGAGTGCGCTGCTCTTATGCCTGCTGAGGTTTGAAAACGGCTAAAATTGGCAAAAGTCAAAACTAGAGACGAAAAGATGGGTAAAGGTAGTAAAACAGAATGACTGGAAAGATGGAACGATATTATAAAGGGTGTAAAACACCTCTTAACGAAGCCGAAAGGCACTTGTTCTCCTCGTCATTGCGATTATTTTTTTGTTCTACACCATACCTGGGAACCTACTAGTACCCGTTTTATTACTTTACTCTATGCCTACTAGTTACGGAGATATTGGGGGTCAAAGTTCCAACTTTTTGACAAGTTTTTTTTTAAATACAAGTTTTTAATATAAGTAAGCTTTTTACTTTAAACACCTCCACGACCCCCGTACTATTCAATCCATCCATCAGCACAATGTTTTGAGTGTGTTACATTGAGTTCTACCACAAAACATGATTTTTCACCCCAAATAAAAAAGTCGTTTCCCAGCTATCATTTTTGCGTAAAGTTGCTTAGTTTGATGTACATAATGCTTGGTTGACGGCTTCGTGATGAGGTCTTTTACACCCTGTCTAATTAAATTCCTTTTTTGATTTGTAAAATATTTTTATTTCTTTTAAAGAGTTAGTGTGTAAATAATGTAAATATTATTAGTCTGTGTTTAATAAAGTCCTTTTATAGAATGTTGAGCAGTATTTTTCATATTGTTGAACTATGAAAGATGGTCGCAGTCGTTCGTGCGAATCAGTTTTATCCTGTTATACTAAAACCCGACCTCAACATGGTTTTGAATAGCAACAATTAATAATGATGGTGTTGAAGTTTTATTGTTTTGTGTAGTGTATCTTTATTTCCATCAATCAATGATTAATATTCGTATAATGTAGAGATACTAATAATCACTGTGTTTGGCAACACCTCAGTAAAAAGTTGCTAGTCATAATATCTAACTAGTGTAAAGAAAATATAATTTTGGCGTTGAAGCTTTTTAACGTAGACAGAGCGTTAGGTGAGAATTTGAGAAATAGAGTAGGTACAGTGATTCAATCCCTAGCTATATACATTGTAGTCTTTGATTTTTGACAACCTTTATCTTGTTGTTTTAATAAAAGAAACATTTGTGAATTGATTTGAAAAATTGAAAACAGGTAAGCGGTATTTCTAGGCAAACAAGAAAACGTCAATCTTATCTGTCAGTCAAGTGTCAAACAAAGTTCAATGTCCATATCAATTCATCCCATTCATCAATCAAAATTGAAATAAATTTACTTCGAAATTCACGTGTAACTCCGAAAAATAACCAAAAACTAAAATGTCTTACGATAAAAAACTAGTTGACCTAGCAATTAAGCTGTTTTCAATAGATGCTGTCAAATTTGGAGAATTTACAACGAAGAGCGGCATCAAAACACCTGTTTATTTTGATTTGAGGGTTATAGTCAGTTACCCTGATGTTATGGTATGTGTTTCTAATTGATTAATTAAATGTTCTTCGATGATTAAATACCCATGAACATACTACGTAGAAAGATTGTGGTTTTTCTAATTTAACTTTTTTAGTTCTTTCATGTTTATACTTTACATGTAGCAGCGTGCTTATACTGTGCATATAATAAAGACAATGCATCCCGAATTCGCACTGGCCTTCTGCATCCCATACATAAAGTGGAAAAGCCCTTCCACACACTCCACTTGGACCACTTGGGCCCATTTGTACGGAGCAAGTCTCGCAACAGTTATATCACGTGTCAATTTCGGTCTGTCCCAACTTAGTTTCATAATCGAAGAACTTCAGAAATAAACACATGAGTGAAACTAAACAAAGAACTCGCAAATATCTGAAATTAAAAACCTTCAAGGTTTTCAAGCATTCAAAAACAGCAAAGAATGATTAAATTCTTGTTTTTTTTTTATATTTTTTATTTTATTTATTTATATTGATCAGTCACCCATATATTTTCTTCTTTTTGTAGGAATCAATATCAAACTTGTTGCTGGAAATTGCTATGAAGGATTTAAAATATGATCATCTTTGTGGTGTACCATACACAGCCTTGCCCATTGCTACAATACTTAGCATACTAACCAAGAAGTCTATGTTAATGAGACGAAAAGAAACTAAAGCTTATGGTACTAAGAAATCTATTGAAGGCCACTACAAGGCTGATCAGTCATGCCTGATAGTTGAAGACGTGGTTACATCCGGATCGAGTGTCCTCGAAACTGTAAGAGATCTACGCAAAGAAGGTTTGATAGTCACAGACGCAGTCATTATATTAGACAGAGAGCAAGGAGGCAGCAAAAATCTGGAAGTAGATGATGTACAAATCAAATCTCTGTTTACCATGTCTTCTTTGATTGATATTTTGGTGAAGAATGGAAAGATCACTGAAGAAACGGTGGTTAAAGTAAAAAAATATCTAAAGGAGACACAAGCACCTGTTATAGGTTAGTATGAATCATGATCTTCTTGCCCATGTTACTTGGGGTCAGCACAACACTTTTATTTTTTCTTCCATTCTCCTCTGTCAACCATCACGCTATAATTTACTACTTATTCTTTCATATCTTCTGCCTCTACCTACATCTATCAACATTAGTATGAATAAAAAAAAATTTGAACTCATAAACACCACAGAATATAATATTAATTTATTGTTATTGTAGGTGGGTAACAAATTGATACAGGATACTATCATTGGGTTGCATTCAAAGCTTCCTGTTTGATTATTAAATGAGTGATGGCTGTTGGCATATTTATATTATTTATACATATATATTTTATTTTTTTCAGATAAACCCTTGGACCGAATCTTGCTAACCTATGAAAAACGTGCTGAACTAGCCAAGAATGGTATAGCAAAACAACTGTTTGGCATAATGGCAACCAAGAAAACGAACTTGTGCCTCTCCGTTGATTTGACAACCACTACAATGATTCTAGATCTTATAGAAAAAGTTGGGGAACATGTCTGCCTGGTGAAAACTCATGCAGACATTATTGAAGACTACAGTAATGATTTTATTACCAGACTTAAACAACTGGCTGACAGATTTAACTTTTTAATACTAGAGGACAGAAAGTATGCTGATATTGGGCATACGGTCTCCTTGCAGTATTTGAAAGGGTTGTACAAAGTTGGTGAGTGGGCCGATTGTGTGACTGCCCATTCCTTGCCTGGTGAGGGAATACTGAAAGCCCTGAACTCACCAAATGGTGTCAATAGAGGAGTGTTCTTATTGGCTGAAATGAGCAGTGAGGTAATATTTCTTTCAAATATAATTATATATAATTTTAATCAGCACTATCAGTATACTTCATAACATTATCCGTCATTTCCCTACTATGTTGGGGTCGACTGGATGCAGCTGAATATTAGTGATTTGCATGGAGCCACTGCATGTCTGACAACCCAGTTTCTAGGTAACACAATACCCCTTGGCAAGACTGGTTGTCAGACAGTGGCGTGCCTGGGCGCCAACAATATGGCAAGCCCATAAGGCAAGCAGGCTCTTCACAAATCCTGACATTGTAAGGAATAGAAGGTTATAAGGGCAAGACCAGCTTTTAGGCTCATATGAGGGTACCTCCACTAGTCAGACTCTTTAGGCCAATATTTAATTTATTTTTGTCTACAGGGAAACCTAATAACACCAGACTACAAAGAAGCAACGGTGTCTATGGCTTCTAAATATCCAGAATTAATCACCGGGTTTGTCTGTCAGAATAAAGACACTTTCAAAGACCCAGGTTTCATACAGCTGACTCCAGGAGTGCAGCTGGAGAGCAGCAAGGATGACTTGGGCCAGGTCTACAATACTCCAGAGAAAGTTATTTTGGAGAAAGGTGCTGATGTTATAGTTGTGGGTAGGGGCATTGTGGCGGCTAAAAGCCCTGAAGCCCAAGCAGTCATTTATAAGGATACTTTATGGAAATGTTACTTGAAAAGAGTTTCTGGGAAACTAGAGTAGCAAAATTATATCATTTTTATCTTTAGGAGCTACCTGTTGGGGTACCTACTCATAAAGTTTTTCTAAAGATTTTCATTTCGTTTTTCCACAATCATGTTTTCTATTTATGTAAGTCTATGCATGCTCATAGTTTTTTTAAAGATTTACATTTCGTTATTCCACAATAATGTTAAGTAAGTTTATGCATGTTGCATGTAAAAGAAATAAGTGGAACTGTTCCATAGACTTGAATATTCCTGTTGACATTGAGCATTTCTATACAAGGACCAATAACTGTTGTGATAGCATAAAATAGGTAGTAATAGAATTAAAATTTTGGTGCTAATACTCTGTGCCTTAACATTCCTAGGTGGTTTTATACCAATAAAATTCATTTAATTTTGTTAAAATATAAGCTATACAAGTATTGTACGGTCGAAAAAACTATTTGGTTTACAGTTTAACCAACAAATTACATTGTAAAATGTAAACCAAATAGCTTGTTCGACCGTACCTATTCATGTTATGATTGAATATATTATTAGTGTTTATCTATAATATTTGGTACCTAATTTATTTTCCTAGCTAGACCCTTTTCATCCGTAATGCTTCATTGACGTAAAAACACCGCGCACCGTGAGGAAACTGAGTCGGACATCGTTAACTCACGCTGGGCAAGTTTAGTGATAAGCCATTTGATTGTAATGTTACTGTATGAGAGAGGAGTCTATATCACTGTTTTAAGCGTTCACGGCTTAAAACTAAACTTATATTGAACGAATGGAAGATATCCCGTAAGTGACAATATAAGTTTAGAGGAGTCTCTGTTCTACAGGGTGACAGCATAATCCTATAACGCTCCTACTGGGATACAGGCCTCCTGTCTTTGACAATATTCACCCAGCGGGTTCAGCACAATGATGTTACATTACTACACTACTACAACAACCCATAACGTCCACTGCTGGACATAAGCCTCTCCCGTGATGGGAGGAATTTGCCGTAATCTCCACGCTTGGCAGGCGGATTGGAGATCGCAGTGATGTTACATAAAATATTGGTAAAATCTCATTGGTCCAGCATGGGTTGCTGGATATTATTGTTTAAAATTCTTAAAATAGTCTATATGATCATGAATTTAAAGACCATTTTAAGAATTTTAATTTTTTAACGCGATTCATGTTATGATTCTGATAAAGCAGCCTGTTTAGGCCCCAGTGGTGATGTAATTAATCGCTCAGTCAAGTGTTTACTCGAACCTTTAGTATCTGTATAGAACAGTTAACACTCTACCTACGTTTTTCTTTCCATATATCAAACTTTTTAGGGTTCCGTACCTCAAAAGGAAAAAACGGAATCCTTATATGATCACTTTCTTGTCCGTCTGTCTGTCCATCTGTCTGTCTGTCCGTCTGTCACCACCGATTTTCTCAGGAACGGGTGGACCTAGCAAGTTGAAATTTATACCAGATACTGAGGTCTTTAGTCCTTAATAGATGTATAAAAATCAAGGTCCCGAGTCAACATGATCCCAAGTCCCATAGTCCCAAAATTTACCTTAATTTTTAACTTTTTTTATTTATCGGAATTTTCCCTTTACTTGTGCTGTAAGACCTTGCTTTTAACCAAAATTGTCAATTCTAGGTCAACCGGAAGTACCGGAAGTACCGGTTTTCGACCCAAAACCTATAGGTTTTGGGTCGAAAACCTATAAGGTAGTTCCCGTTGACCTTGCGTGCGTGCGATAGGTAGTTCGGTTTTTAATTTTCAGTATATACAGGGTGTTTGGCGCATGGACCGACACAATTTTTTCAGGGATTTGGGAGGTCATTAGCTAGGTTCTACCCATACACCCTTTGTCCCAAATGTCACGGTTGGTTAAATATGATTTTTTTTTTTTTAATAAAAAATCATATGTAACCAACCGTGACATTTCCCAAATCCCTGAAAAAATTGTGTCGGTCCATGCGCCAAACACCCTGTATACAGTCTACTCTGTGGTATTTAATAAAATTATAACTGAAAGATGAAGCGTATATACTAGAACAGATCCAGGCACTAGGTACTTATCGAGACTAGGTTGCACCTATTCCAACTCTTTTGTTTCTCGATCCACCTAGTCTCACTGCCTACGCGGCGTCCGGCACCCGCGGCCCGCTCGTAGCGAAGTCCAAAGTACCGGCGCGGCGTGGGCGCGGCGAAGCGAGATAGCATTTGTTTCTATAGTTACTAGTCTGCTTTGCCGCTCACTCGTGTTTGCCTAAAATCATTCGAGTGCCATTCATTTGAATTTTAACCATATTTCAATGCTCATAAAAGTAACGCGACGCGCACTCATGTTTACCTAAATAATTCGTGTATTATTCATTTGAATTTGAACCTTATTTCAACACAAATAAAAGTAACGCGACGCGCACTCGTGTTGTGCAAGAATACATTGTCTTTTTTTAACTACAATATTCCACAGTCTTATAGGTACTTGTAAATACTCGATGTGAATGAAGACTTTATGATCCACTTGCACTAGTTGCACTAGTCTAGTACAAAGACGTCGAGTATCAAATACGGACTCTTGCGGATATGATCTCGGTGGCTGCCGGCTCGCCATATTGATACCTACTTGACGTCTCGTATCGCGTACGCGATACGCGTATCGGACTTAGCAAACATTTTTCGTAACGAAGTTTTGTGTTTAAAAGAACTTTTGATTTTAGTTTTATTAATATATAAGTGCGGTAAGTTGAAAATTACAGCCGAGGCGATATTGCTACAAGAAAGCAGAGGCTGTAATTATCAAAGCGCACGTATGTCATACGACGTTTTATAACATATTTGCGAGGAAATAAATAAAACTCGGACTTTCCTGATCTTGTTCGCAAATTATCAATGCGCGCGCATCAGCGCAAAAACAAACACAAACACAAAAAACAGCCAGTATTATTATTAAAGTAAATTAATATTTTTGTGTGTTTGTTACAGATAAATGGTTGTAATTTATTGTCAAAATTAATTTAATTAAAGAATTAAATGTTTATCTATTATATTTCATCTCCCAAAGTTAATTTTATTCATAAAATTTTGACCACTTCTCTGACATAAAAACTCTTTGCTAAGATTTAAAAAAGTACCGTTCGTTTTAGACGGAGAATCTATATAAACCGTGCGTTTTACATTACATTACCTACTGCATCGGTACGTAATGACATACAATACCATATTGAAATGGTTGAAATAAGAGACCCTTTAAGAGCAAATGTGTTAAAAAATTTAATTGAATCTTTTAAATACGCCAACAATCTACAATTCAGATAAACCTTTTTTCTGACAGTCGTAAATTGTGTAAAGTATGACGGGAAGATTACAATTAATTACTACGTATGTACCCTGTACCTGCACGTATCGGTGGTACGCAAAGACTAACCAGTAAGCATACTATAATGTATGCGTATTTAATGGACTAGGTGGAATAGGTATTTGGATCAAGTATTTGTACGGAATCAGACTAGATGCACTTAGTACAAAATTTACGACTCATCTCAACTGTATTTCATACCTCCCTGGTTCCTTCCTTCAATGGGGTGGGCAACTGGTGAAACTAATGGTGCTAGCATCGCATGAACCAAACATCGTCATTGGTTGAAACTCTGTCAACGTCATTATATATTTCAAAATAATTTGACCTCATTGGTCAGATTGGGTCTAAGCTATGGACGCGCTATCTACAATCAGCTTTGACCAGCCTTACCCATTTGTCCTCAATAAGTTTTATTGTTCAGTCTACTTTTTTTACCTTTTATTTGTTAAGAATAAGTAGAAGTGAATGTGACACACCCTAAGCCTTTTTCGAACCCCACAACACTGCCCGATCAGGGAATCTAACCCTGGTCCTAATACTCGGAGTAGCGCTTGCGACATCTGAAGGTGCCTTTGTTTGAAATTTACGTTTCTAGATCGAGTTTTTTCCAGAGAAAGTAGTCTTTCAGAAGTAACGTCGATTTTGAAAATATTTTAAGTTTTATGAGACTTGGGAGAACGCAATTTTTATTAAAATTTAACATTTCATTTACAATTCGGGTTTGTCAGTGATCTATCTATCTATCATGGGGTTTAGGTTTCCGCACTTAGTCCTTGAAGTGGACCATTGTGCGTGCCATGGTGACCGATTACTCCAACCAGCCCACCTCCCTCCAGAAGCAGATCAAACTTCCCGGTCTCCTCAGGGCATCCGCAAGGGATCTTGGTGTTCCCAGGGTTTCCTCGCGAATCTTGGTAACGCCGGTGCACTCAAGGAGCACATGCGCCACCGTTTCCTCCACCTCCATGCATGCTCTGCACAGGGGACTGTCAGTGATTCCTAGGGTGTGGAAGTGTTTATTCAGTGAACAGTGTCCAGTGATGGTCCCCGCCACCAGAACAGGGCTATCTCTGTCCAGGCGCAGAAGGCGCCTGGTCAGCTTTGTATCCAGGGATGGCATAGCTTCCTTGGATTGCCTACATCCTGTGTCGAGGTCCACCATTTCTACGCTTGTTTTCGAGTGTGATCCTTTAACCATCTTTTTAGCTGCTTGAAAGGAATGGGCACAATGGGTTCGGGTCCGTAGGGTTTTGTGCTGGATCCTCTTCTGGCAAGTTCGTCAACCGCATCGTTTCCAAGTGATCCACTGTGACCTCTAATCCATTGCAGCGTTACCATGTTGTGATTTAGTACCGTGATTCCGTCTAGGGCCTTGTGGCATTCTTGTGTTAGTCTCGACGTGATCTGATTACTCTTTAGGGATTGAAGAACTGAGGCACTGTCGGAGAGTATTCGAATATTGGTATTCGTAACCTCCCTGGCCTCTCTATCGTGTGGCGCTTGGATAATACCTACACATTTTGCTTGGTAAGCAGAGTTGAGCATTCCAAGTGGTTTAGTATCTTAATGTATAGGTCGTCGTAGAACACCCCGCCTGTTCCATTGTCGGTTTTTGATCCATCAGTGTAAATCCTTAGCTCTCTTGTATCTGAGTAGTCACACAACTCCTCTATGAGCTCTATGTTGTAGTGTTTTTGGAAGCAGTGGGTCTTCAGGGATCTGTCGATGGGTGATGCCATCATCGGCTGTTCTTTGATTGCATCTTCCCTGATGCGTGTGCTTGATTCTGGAGTCATTGCATAGGGTGCCAGATACTTCAAGTCTGAAAGTCGCTATGGCCGCCTCCTCTTATACGACGAGGTGTAGGGGAGGTAGCCCCACCATCACCTGTAAGGCAGCAGTGGGGGAAGTTCTCATGCTGCTGGTGATTGCTACGCAGGCAAATCTTTGTAGTTTCTCGAGATCCTTTTCGGTCGTACTTAGGTTGGTCCTGGCCACCAAACTTAAGAACCGTATGTTATGATTGGTCGGATAACTGTGGTGTATAGCCTGTAGGTGATTTTGGGGCTTATGCCCCAATTTCCCCCGAGGAGACTCTTACATTTTTGTCAGTGATATTACTGGATAGATTTTTTGTATTACATAAATACGTGAAAAAATAGGAAGCGCGCGGCGCGCGCACCGCGCTCTGCTGTTTGATTCTGAATGACAGCATATATACTTATTTTACTCTATGATGACAGCTATAGTATAATGTACTCTGTGAGTGTCATAGATGCTCCAGCTATAGTATAATGTACTCTGTGAGTGTCATAGATGCTCTGTGGAGTGTCCTGCCGGACGTCATCGAGGGAGGACCTCTGCAATTTTTGCTCGCGACCACAATAATATCGTCGTTACTTTATTGTCCTTCTCTACACAGACTAGCGAAGTCTGTATGACTAATATCTTCGCCAATTTTGAACCGAGATGATTCTTTTTTGTTTGGAAGAAAATTACTTCGCTTCCCTTTGGTGAAGGTCTGATCCTGATCTTCGGAGATATATAATGGAACTCTTCAATTATAGACAGCAATTCGCTTGAATGTTGATTGTTTTCACCACATCATAATATAACATCACGCACGCCAGTATGCTCTGAGGGGGTTAGTTGAATTGTCTACAGTACACCCACATTTCGACAGATAGGTATGTTAAATTCCATTTCATTGGGGATAAACCTATTACCATGACATGCATTGTTAACAATATAAAATTAATGACTGCTTCGTAGTCATTAGTTTTCGCTAGTGGTGGCGACTACTGCGCATGAGGTCCTGGGTTCTATTCCCAGGTCAGGTAAAGTGTCATTGGGTTTTTCCATCAGAAATTTCTCAATAGCAGCGTCGCGAGGCTGGCGAGCGCGGGTGCAAATCCAGACTCCGCGGAGTCTGGATTTCATTGCACCCGCGCTCGCCCCGTATTACATGGGACTAAAACATAACTGGTGAAATGTGGGTGTAGTTACCTAATAATGGGTACACCTCAGCCCAACCCTTCGGGGATTACAGGCGTGATGTTACGTTATGTTAAGATATATGTATAGGTAGCTAATATTTGTATCGGATATTAAAACTAAAAATGGAAAAATGAACAACAAAAATCATCAATACAACCCTCTAAGTTCATAAAAGTCGAGGAACGATTTTTTCAAGGCCAAAGTCATTGCTAGACCTATATGAACTTGGTTGTATTGATGATTTTGATGATTATAATTCTGTAACTACATACGTCTTACAATCGCGAACAATGTTTTAATCAACATACAACCTAGCACTGGCCTGCAAATTGCAAAAAACGTAAGAAAATTTGAATTTCGCGGGCCACCCTGGAGCATCAGTCTTAAGTCCAGGCATTCTCTTGGCACCTGCTGGGCTAGGTACTACTATTTTCAGCTTGAAGGACTAACTTTAGTAATTTACGAACGATACTATTATAACCGACTTCAAAAAAGGAGGAGGTTATATGTTCGTGTGTATGTGTTTTTTTTTTCATGTATGTTACCTGGCCCCTTATTCACAACGCTTTGATTCGATTTTCGATTCGGAAAGTCGTATGTCCATCTCGCTCGATTTCATAATGTCAAAAAAAGATAGACATACGACTTTCCGAATCGAAAATCGAATCGAAGAGTTGTGAATAAGGGGCCTGATTTCATCACCATTTGTGCAGCGATTCTCAAAATTCTTTTTTATTTAAAGAGTATACTCATAAGGTGGTCCCATTTAAATTTGGTGAGTAACTGATCTTCAAAGATTTACAATGGAACTCTTCAAAAATAGACAGCAAATCTGTCGTCATTGCTGCAATCGCTTTGATGTTTATTGTTTATACAACATCATGACGTAACATCACGCTTGTATCTCGTATGCTCTGACAAAAACACTAATATCAATCAAACAAAGGTCACCGACTTCTGAAGCTTGCTTTTTGTTTGATTGATTTGGTGTTTTTGTTACCGGCTTCTGAAGCTAAAGTTATTTTTCACTTTTTTTTTGTTTTTTTTTGAAGTCGGTTTTAATTTTTTGCAAAAAAGGTTTTTATTTATTATAACTGGCATCCCTACACGAAACTGTCATCTATCAAGTTGTCAATATCAAAGAAACGTCAAAATTGATAATGATGTCTGCAGTTTTGTACGCAACAAAACAAAACAAAACATCATTATTAATTTAGAAATGGATTATATAGTTAAGGAATTAGGTATAGGTAATAAAAATATATTCCCCACTACCTCCCCTGGCCTTTACACCGTCGTCGTCCACACGAGTTGGTTGAAGAAATGGATAAAAAACCTCGAAGTGGACACCTCACTGAACAATGTAGATTTTAACTTGCAACCTGGTGAAAGTGTACCTTATCCGTGGCGAAAAATATTTTTGAGGGTACGTATCTGTTGAACAATACAATAATAATATAATTTTTATGCGAGAACTTCGTTTCTAATCAAAAAATCTTTTGTATTATAGGTATTGAGTAAAAAAGTGTCCAAGGTTCTTCCACTGCCTCGATACAAGCTCAATGAAAACACGAATGAGACGCCCCTCACGTTCTCTCAATTACTGCAATATGTGTCACAAAGCAACCAAAGAACATTGTGGAAAGAATCTTACAAGAAGTACTGTCAAAATAATGATAGCAGCAAGGAAAGTACCATAGTAAATCTTTTAGAACATGATCAGCTTATGTCTGAAGTAGTGCTTCGCTTGTATGGATGTAATATAATTAGGGTAAAGTGTGATGGGGCTGGGCATATCGAGTACAAAGAGATAATACCTAATAAACATGTTCTAAAAATGTATGAAACACATGGTAACCTCCTAGCAGCTATGTTCACTATAGAATCAGACAATAACTTCTACATTATATACAGAGGACAGTATGAGAACACTCTTCTAGATTGTCTGAACTTCAGTCCTAATTTAATAGATATGAATTACAGCCGAGGCCTGTTTATCATGTACCAATTGTTGAATTTATCTAAAGCTATGAGTGATAGAGGTTTGAGTATAGGCATGTTGACCCTTCAAGATATTTATTTTTCTGAAAATTTGTGGCTGCAAGTGTTGCCAATGATAACAAACAATATCCACTGCTTGGATGCATCCCTGATCATTGAACACAATAGAAGCAAACAAACTACTCCTGCAATAAATCAGGGTCCCCCTGGAAAGAGGGGAGAGGAAAGGTGCTGGAGGAAAGAGGCTGTACAGCTGGAAAAGCTGTGTATGCTGTGGATCAGAGGCAGGATATCTAACCTGGACTACCTGATACATCTGAACATATTAGCTGGAAGGTCGAATAACGATCCCCAGGCACATTTCATGGTTCCTTGGGTGACTGATTTTGCTTCCAGATGTGGTAAGTCTTTGTAGTTGTAGTTATGATTTTGTTTTGTTTGATAAAAATGTGATTGTTATGATTCATTTTGTTATCTGTACAGATGCTTGGTAATTATCAGTAATGTTTGTAATGTAAATACATGTATAGGCACAGCAAATTACAAAATAAATTAATCTTAAGTGTAGGGTGATTTGGAGGATGTGATTGTAACTTAGTTTATCTTGACTTATGGCCATTTTCAATAACTTACTGGCAGGTACTAGCAGGTTTCGGTAGGTTACTATTTACTTTCTAACCGTCCGTAAGCAAAATGTCAAACAGACAGAGTGTTAGACATTTTGCTTACGGACGGTTAGAAACAAAACGTAACAGAAAGCTTTCTTTGATTCTTCTATGAATCAAGTGACAGGTAGGTGACATAGGATATTTTAAGTAACTTTTTATAGAAACACTGATAGCTATGACACATGCCATATTAACTAACAGATATACATAAGTTATAAAAAAACGGCAGTTAGTAAGTGACTACTGGTAAAAGGCATTATTGCCTTTAATTGAAGAGAATCAAAAAGAAGACAGAAAAAAATTGTTTCACACGAAGTAAATATACTTATCCCACCAAAAACATTTTCATGTCAAATGTGGCCAAGACGAGACCATGTGACTCACACTGTCAAAAAGTTAACAGATCTCATGTAGAGCCAAGCTTCTAACTCTACGCACCCTATCTCTATAAGGTTTATCTTCACAAACTCTACACCTTAGTCAAAAAATGTAGTTTGGCCATTTCACTACATTCACATGGGCGTAAGGTGAAAAATTTATCCACTGTTCATTACTTTTCTGTTATACAGTAGTTATTGTAGTAAGTAACGAAATGGCCAAGCCACATTTTTGTGTATCCCGAGAATTTTGTTTATCTGGTGTAATCCAAACCTAAGTTATAAGGGTTCCAAAAAACGACGAAGCGCATCGAGAAAAGGTAGGTAGTGCCCTTGCGCTTTGCTTGGCTTGTCTTGGCGATCAGATCAGATCTCAAGTACAAAATAAATACTAATATTGATTGTAATTTTTATCTTTTATCAATGAATTGAATACCCTTGTTACACTTTATATTGATTGATTTAAATAAAATAAAAATATTGATATGATAAAAAAGTGATAGTGGAACCATTACTCCAAAGCGATTTCTTCAAATAAGGCTTCAATGAAGCTGATATAATGAACTCTATAATCACAAGTTGAAGTCCAGTGACATATCCATAGACAAGTGTGACGGATATTCTATCTAACTTACGCCTACAGTGCGATTTGGACGTTGTTGTCTTCGTTGGTCTACTGTCAGTAAGCGTGACTGCTGAGCAAGAGGTCCTGGGCTCGATTCCCGGGTTGGGCAAAGTGTTATTGAGTTTATCCATCAGGAATTTCTCAGTAGCAGTCACGGAGCCTGGAGTTGTGCCCGGTTGATGGTAATAGGCTCGCCTCCTATTACATGTGACTTAAAAATAACAAGCGAAATGTAGGTACACCTCTGCCTAACCCTCCGGGGATTACAGGCGTGATGTTCTGTTAAATGGGACATGTAATGTTGCACGTAATTAAAAAAGGGTATCAACCATAAGATATAAGCACACCTTACTTTCCAAAGCTTGTTTCCTGTAGATGTGGACTAAATTCTGGTTGAGCAAATCTTTGAAATCGTAATATTACATTAAATAAGCTTCCAAATCATTCCACCATTAAAATATTTTTCAAATCCCTAGGAAGGAACTGGCGAGAACTAAGCAAGTCGAAGTACCGCCTGAACAAGGGCGACAGACAGCTAGATATGACCTATGACGTCAGCAGCTGCACCGACCAGATACCGCATCACGTTTCCGATGCCTTGTCTGATATAACATGCTACGTCTACTTGGCGCGCAGGTTCGTGCGAATTTGATACTTATGTTATGGGAACGTGGTTTGTTTTTACTTATCATGTTAGCAGTAACACCAACCAGATATCGTAGTCTTCTTGGCGAACAGGTTAGTGCGAATTTGAGATTTATGTCATGGGAATATGGTTTAATTTTACTTGCGACGTCCGCAGCTGCACCGCACATGTTCGCGCAGGTTAGTGCGAGTTTGAGATTTATGTCTATGGATGGGTGAATGTCCTTTACATAATGAGTAATCTCCGCGTCTCCGAGGGCACGTTGTTTCCGGCTGTCATTTATGGAACTGTAACCGCTCCTAGGGCGACACACTGACCCAGTCGTTACTAATTTGACAGGCTGTCTTACCAAAGTTGTGGTTGTGGAAGTTATACATATAGTGATTGCCCAATCACTCCATGTAAACTAATGGTGCAACCAGTTAGACTGGAAGCCGACACCAATATAAATGTAGGTGGGAAAAGGGTAGGAAAATAAAGAAAAGAAAGAAAGAAAAATCATTTACCGCCAGGACAAAACACACAAAAAGAAAAAATGGTTGGTTTAGTTAAAATGATGATGATCCAATAATTTCCATTCTAGAACACCAAAAGAGGTGCTATGCAAACACGTGCGAAACAAGTGGGTGCCAGCGGAGTACCCCGCCTCAATCCAGCGCATGCAGGAATGGACGCCAGACGAGTGCATACCAGAGTTCTACACGGACCCCGCCGTGTTTAAGAGCATACATGAAGATCTGCCGGTAAGAAATATCTTAGCAGTTCATATTGTAATGGATTAGCAACTTTTCTTTGCTTCGCACGTGTGCTATTCTTTTCACTGAACTTTTCGTCAGGGAATATGCATGAAATACAAAACTCTTTTTATTTATGAAAAATGCTTTGTATTAGCGCATAAAAACTTTGTGGTACACTTGTTTAAGTTTCTAATACATCACTTATTTTACAATTTACTGTTTTATGTAGCTGTTTTTGGTGAAACGGAACGTAATCCCAAAACGCATCGTCCTCGATAACGCCAGTATTGCCGTCAAACATCATTGTGTCAAAAAACACTTTTATTTGAAAAGTGCTTAAAGTTTCACTAAAATTTTATTATAATACTGTTATTGCAATTTTTACTTGAGTAAAGCATATACAATTAGTAAAATTATTTTATTAAGGCCAAAAAATTAATGTAAACAAGGCAGATTGTGGATAATGACGTCACATCATGGCCGCGACAGCTACGGACGTTTGAACTGTCGTAGAAAATTGCAGGAGTTTAATATTCTTTTTGTGCGACAAGCAGTAATTAAACTTAACTTTTAATACTTTTCTTGGGTTCATAGTACTGTATTTCATTGATATGAGTAAAGAAAAAATTACGTGCATATTCCCTATTGTAACGATATCTCAAAACTTTGAGACTTCTGTGCTAAATCTAAACAAAATATTGATTTTTTAAACACCTCCGAAATTATTGTGAAATAGATTTTGATGCCGTTTTCAACCTTAAAAAACAAGTCGTTTACAGGGTTACTGGGACGTCCGAGGCCATGTGCTTTCACGGGCCTCGGAATGCGCCACCTCCGGGATCCTCACTGACGGTAGGAGGGGTATCCATCGGCGTCGAGTCGACGCTGAAGTACCTGGGACTCGTCCTCGACAGCCGATGGAACTTCGTGGAGCATTTCCGACGTTTGGCCCCCAAACTGGAACGGACCGGGGCTGCCTTCAGGCGGCTCCTGCCCAACCTGGGGGGGCCAAACGCCTCCTGCCGGAAGCTCTACGCAGGAGTCGTGCGGTCCATGGCCCTTTACGGGGCCCCGGTGTGGGCGCGTTCATTGAGGCGGCGAGCCGCCCACTACCTGAACGCGCCCCAAAAGGTGGTAGCCGTAAGGCTGGCCCGTGGGTACCGCACGATCTCCCGCGAGGCGGCGTGCGTGATTGCCGGATTGCCGCCATGGGATCTGGAGGCGATAGTCCTCGCGCGCCTGCACTAATGGCGCGCGGAGGTGCTACGCCCGGGGGGAAACTCCGCTGCCGCGGTAAATTGTCGCTCATCGGACAGACTTCCGGTGGGATCTCATGGCGACATGGAGAGAGCGACTGTCGCAACCCCGTGCAGGGCACGCCACGACAGTGGCGATAAGTACCCTCTTTGAGGAGTGGCTTGAGAGACGCCACGCCACGGTGTCCTCACCTTCCGCCTGACGCAGGTCCTCACCGGACACGGTGTTTTTGGGAGGTTCCTGCACCGAATCGGGCGGGAGGAAACGCCCGGGTGTTTCCACTGCGAGGATCGACCGGAGGACACGGTGGAGCACACGGTGGAGGTGTGCCCCGCGTGGGCGGAGCATCGCCGTGTCTTCGAAGCGGCGATTGGCGGCGGCGACCTCTCGCGTCCGGCCCTGGTGCAAGCCATGGTCCGGAGCGAGACGGAATGGGACGCCGTCACCTCCTTCTGCGAAGCAGTAATGCTAGAGAGGGAGGTGGCGGAGCGTGAGAGGGAGAGAACCTCACAGCGTCCCGGCCGCCGCGGGAGACGCCCCGGGCGTCGGGGGCCACCACGTAGCCCTCGGCCAGCGTAGGCGCGGGCCTGTGGACGGTGGGCTATGGGCTAGCTCGCCGTCCGTCCGTCTCATGACGACAGGCCGTGTCGACGGCGCGTTCGTGTTCCACGCGCGCCTCAAAGAGAGTCAGCAAAAAGGAAGAGGCCGTAAGGACCGATGCCTGCCGGGGTTGCGGGACTATTCGAAAGAGATACCGTGGCCCCGGAACACAAAGGGCGATGAAGGAACATGGATGGGTTTTAGTCAGTAAAAGTCTGACACTCCCTCCTGCTCCGCCCAGAGCGGGAGAAGTCATTTGATGATTTCCCATCCGAAAAAAAATAAAAAAAAATAAGGGTAACTGGGACCATGAAAACGACTTGGTTTTATCCTATTTAGAGACAAAATTCCGTAATGTACCAAAGTTCTGCGAAGCAAACGCCTGCCTACCGTACTCTACTTTTATTTGTCTCTAGATTTCAAGCTGTCAATGGTCCAGTTCATCTCCGTCTGGGCCAGCCGCGATAACACACCACAAGAGACCCATTCGGTTGCGAATTTTCCCCATTAGTCGAATGACATGCAGAAGATGTGCCCAGCCCTAAAAATGTAATGGTTTTTTTCTTCCAGGACCTAGGCATACCATCATGGGCGTCGTGCGTGGAAGATTTCATAACTAAACACAGGGAAGCATTGGAGAGTACATATGTGTCTGAAAACCTTCATCATTGGATTGATATCACTTTTGGTTACAAGTAAGTTTACGTTCGTAAGAGTAGTCAGTAAATAAATGGTGTTTTAATTTTTAATTAAGAGTAGATTAACGCCGTCGATGTGGCAGCTGATCGAAGCTCATTTAACTTGAATGTACTGTAACTGGATACTACGTTGCAAAACACAAATAACTGATGTAGGACACACGGCTACCAAACTAAAATGGAACTGGACTGGCCACATCTGCCGCTTACCGAAGGAGCTATGGCCTAAAATAACCACAAAGTGCGTCCCAATTTCCCAATCAGCAGCATACGGCAACGCAGCAGGCCAAGAAAGAGATGGCTCGACGCACTCTGACTCTAATCTCGAGAGATTGGCAACGAACAGCACTGGATAGCGATAAGCGGAAGGAGGGTAGGCCAATAATGATAACGATGTGGTACACAGAATATGGTTAATAATAATAAATAACAACTTTAATGTAGAATCGACACGACAAAAGATAATAAATACAATAAATTCAGCTCTGACGAATTTGTGTAGGTTTTAATTAGTAAAGCTGCATTCAGGTTCAAGTTTTTACGGGTTGTCGTGCGTGACGTCACACGTGATGCATAAAATCTATTGCTATTAAATCCGTTGGTGGTTGGAAAAAAAAAGCGCGGGAAACGTTCAACTTGGCGGACGCGTCCTTTTTGAATTTAAGATAAATTATTTTGTAATACGGTAATATAGGATCAGTAGTCTTAGTTTTAGTGCTCTATCTTCTTTAATTTATAATTTTGTAGTTTTCTTCGGTAGTGGTAAGTTTTTATTTAATTTTTTGTTGAAACCGTTTAATGAACGACCCGCCAGACCCGGGGGACTTTGTTCCCCCGGCAGGCAATTTTGTTACTGTAAGCAATGAGTCTGGCATGGATACTGATGGGTCGTCCTCGGCTCGTCACCGGAAAAGAAGCCGCGTACATGTGTGCAAGCACTGTAACAAACGCCGTCGCACCCGAAATAACCACGGTTCCGAGTCGTCGGGTTGTGGTTGCACGGATCCTCCAAGTCCTACAACAACTTTAACAGAACCTATTTGCTCTGTAATACCAACCATTGCTGCTGATATTCATGCTCCACCCGTAGCGGTTCCCACGCAAATCGGTCGTAAATCATACGACAAAACCGACAGTGCACCCTACATCATTCATTTACAGAAGAAAACTATTTCCCCTGATGATGGTACTACATTGCACCCAATCACATTTGGTAAGTTCCTTAAACACAACGCCTTTCAAAATATTATAAATGGTAGCGTCAAAAAAATTGGGCGCAATAAAATTTCCCTCTCATTTTCCAATTTTCTGGATGCAAATTCTTTTATTTCACATAGTAGTCTGGAAACATATAATTACAAAGCTTTTATACCCACTTTTAATGTTACAAGAATGGGTCTAGTGCGTGGTGTTCCTGCAGAATGGTCTCCAGAGGAAGTTATTGATAATATTACAGTTCCAATTGGTTGCGGTCCAATTCTTAAAGTCAGACGCCTTAATTTTAAATCCGTTGTTGATGGTACAACCATTTGGAAGCCATCCCAATCCATAGTTGTTACTTTTGATGGACAGGTTCTACCTAAAAGAATTTTTATGTGTTATAATGCATTACCTGTTGATTTATATATTTTCCCTACTGTACAATGCTTCAATTGCTGTCGTTTTGGGCACACTAAACTTCAGTGCAGATCTAAACCTCGGTGTTATAAATGTGGTCAAGGCCACACTGGAGATAGCTGTGAAAGGGAAATAGAAAATGCATCTTGCTGTCTGTGCTCTGGGTTTCACTATGCCATTAATAAATCTTGTCCTGAATTCTCTCGACAAAAACAGATTAAATCATAGCACATCGCTCAGTTTCTTATGCTGAAGCAGCAAAAGTATATCCCCCAGTAACTAAATCATATGCTGACACACTTTTATCTTCACCTACTAAAAACTTTTCAGATACTCCATCAATCTCTTCACCTAATAGAATGCAGGCTTCAAGTAGTTATAAAAAGACTGTCTTCCTGAAACCACGCTCCCCACCCAAATCTATACAAGGTTATAATCAAGAGGCCCATAATGCTATAATTAATGATTTTAAAATTCCCCAGCCATCTAATGGTTGTGCTTTTTCTAATAATCAAAATAATGATAAAAATGATGTAAACTTTTCTATAAATGATTTTCTCTCAGCATTACACAATCTTCTTTCTCAGTTCAACATCTCACCGTCCAACGTTGCCTCAACTTTCAATGTACCTCAATCCATTCATAATGGACAACACATCCAATATAATCCAGTGGAACTGTCGCAGTCTAGTAAACAAAAAGAGTGATGTTATATACCTTTTAAACAAATATGAGCCATTTGTCTTTGCTTTAGCAGAGACTTGGCTCAAATCAAATCATATTTTTAAAATTAATGGTTATTTAACCATTAGGGAGGATAGATCTGATGGGTATGGTGGTGTAGCTATACTTATCAAGAACTCTTTTCCTTTCTCTATTGTTTCATTACCTCCTCATAGTGAGGAAATTTCTATTGTAGCTATTAAGGTGCACCAAACTTGTTTTGTTTCTATTTACATTCCTCATCCTTCTTCTTCTATTCTTCAAGAGATGAATAATCTCTTTTCTTTTCTTCCAAAGCCTTTCTTAATATTAGGGGACTTTAATTGCCATCACCAATCATGGGGTTGTTCTGTTTCTAATTGTCATGGAGAGGAATTACTAGATATAATAGACTCACACAACTTATGCATCTTGAACTCAGGAGCTGCTACTCGCCGTTCAGATCCCAACCAAAACCAAAGTGCAATTGACCTTTCTATCTGTACTCCAAACTTAGCCTCTTCATTAACTTGGCATACTCTAACCTCCACTCATGGTAGTGACAATTTCCCAATAGTTATTTCTTACCCTCTTTCCAAATCAAAGGCATCATCAAGGAGATCTAACTTAAAACATAAATTACCTAATAGAAATAATAATGACTGGGACAAATTTAGAAGCATTGTTGACAGTAAGCTTTGCTCCTTGCCTGTAATTTCTGGCAATGAAAACAGCTGTGCTGAAGCTTTAGCACTTTTGTTAATCGAAACTGCAGATGTAGTTTTTCCTATAAAAAATAACAATAATAGTAAAATTCCCTCGCCTCCATGGTGGGACTCTGAGTGTACAGAATTAGTTAACAAACGTAAAGAGGCGGAATACAATTATAACCTTAATATGTCTGATATTAATTTTGAAACTGTTACTAACATAATTAACGAAACATATAAACTTTTTAAAAAGAAAAAAATTGAATCTTGGCGTAATTTCTGCTCATCAATTTCACCGAACACTCACCCAACGATTGTCTGGCATAATATCCGTAGATTTAGATCCATTTATAAGAACCCTTCCTCTATACCTGATTCTTTAGCCAGCGAATTTTTAGGTAATTTAGCGCCGCCTTGGGTTCCTGAGGCTATTAACCCTAACCTGTCCTTATCAATACTGTCAATAACCAACGGATCCCCTAACCAAGACACCCATACGACTCTAGATGGCCCATTCACTCTTACTGAATTAAATGGTGTTATTCATAAAACTAAGGATTCTGCACCAGGCAATGATGGCATCCCATATTCCTTTTTTGCTAATTTAAATGAAGACGTCCTCAGTTATTATTTACATCTTATCAATTCTATTATGATCACTGGAAACATTCCTGTTGAATGGAAACGTCAAATGGTGTTGCCATTCCTTAAACCAAATAGAATCCCATCTGACACTTCTTCATACCGTCCCATAGTTTTGTCTTCAGTTCTGATGAAATTAGCTGAACACTTAATTAAAAATCGTCTAGAATGGTTTGTTGAAAGTAAGGGTCTTTTGGCAGAATCACAATATGGCTTTAGAAAAGGTAGAAGTACCAATGACTGTCTAGGCATTTTAACATCGGATATTCGGATTTCATTTTCTAATAATCAATCCACGGTCGCGGTTTTCCTCGACATTAATTCAGCTTACGATAATGTTGTATTATCAGTTTTACAAAATAAATTAAGAGCCTTACGGGTTCCATTGAATTTGTCGAATTTTATTATTAATATCCTGACTGAACGCTCTATTAGTATGCTAATTGGAGATCAAGAGGTCTCTCACCTTGTGTGGAAAGGCCTCCCACAGGGTTCTGTGCTCAGTCCCCTTCTATACAATATTTATACTTTTGATTTAGACTCGTCCCTAGCTGACCATGTTAGGGTTCTTCAATATGCCGACGATTTGTTGTTATATTCTTCAAACCAATCCGTCGAACAGGCTAGCCAGGCAATCAGTTCCGCTTTATCTAATTTGGAGTCATGGTTACATCTTAACGGCTTGGATATATCCACGTCTAAAAGCGCGGCCGTTTTATTCACCCGAAAGAGAAATATTCCGACAATAAATCTTTTTTATAAGGAAACTCCTATCCCGATTAGAGATAATTTCAGATATCTAGGTGTAATACTTGACTGCAAATTAAGTAGTGTTCCTCATTGTGATTATATTGTTAACAAATGTGAAAATCACCTAAACATGCTTAGATGCCTGTCTGGTGTATGGTGGGGCGCGCACCCCTTTTCATTGAAACTTATTTACAACGCAATCATCAGAAGCACTCTGGATTATGGAATGTTTCTACTGGAACCTGGTAGCGTTATGGCTTTTAAAAAGTTGGATCGCATCCAATCCAAAGCTTTACGCATTGTTTCGGGTGCCATGAAGTCCAGTCCCATTAATGCACTCCAAATTGAATGCGGAGAAGCACCTTTACATCTGAGACGTCAATTCCTGTCTGACAAATATTTGTTCCGGATTCTTCAGTCATCGACTCACCCTCTCATTCCTAAACTAGACTCTTTAGTGTTACAAATAGAATCTTCAGACTACTGGACCCATAAACGTGCTCCCTGTCTAGTTATAAGCTATAAAAAATTTCTTTCACTTGCTTCTCCTATTCACCGTTCCAATAAACTTCCCATGTTTAACTGTAGTTATGAAAGTTTACTGTTCAGCCCCACCCTAAATTTTACCTGTGTTAAAAAATCAGACCCTGACAGAAATTCGTGTTTTAATTTTTTCTTGGCTGATCACTTAGAGTATCATCATGTATTTACGGATGCTGCCAAGCTTTCTCCTACGGGTTGTGTTGGGATAGGTACGTATCACTCTCAACACAACATCGTCCAAAAAATAAAACTGCCTCCGGAAACTTCTGTTTTTACGGGGGAATGTTTCGGCATTTTAAAAGCATTAGAATATTCTCGCGTTTTTAAACTCAAAAAAACTATAATCTTTACAGATTCTCAAAGTGCTCTTCTAGCCATCAATAAATCCCCTTTCGAACATAAATCACAGTTTCCTATCATTTATTTAATAAGAGAATTTGCGTTCAGAACCATCTCTGAGGGTAATTCAATACACTTTGCGTGGATTCCGGCCCATGCTGGAATCCACGGCAATGAAGTGGCGGATACACTCGCCGGTGATGCGGTGCAGTGTGGAGACTTGGTCCCCTATGTAAATTTTAGCACTGATCTTGTGACTCTACCAAAAACTTTTCTTCGGGACACTTGGAAGATAGCTTGGGATATCAGTAGCAAATCGAAGGGCTGTTATTTTTCATTAATTCAACCTGACGTTCCGGAAAAACCGTGGTTTGGTAGGGCCGAGTTTGGTAAGATGGAGACCTCCATTCTTATATGGATGAGACTGGGTCATGTTTGCACTCCAGCCCATCTTGCCAAACTACATATCATTGACGACCCCACTTGTTCGTGTGGCACAGATGTAGGCGACATAAATCACATCTTTTTCTCATGTCCCCTACATGACCAATCTTCCTTTCTTAATAACCTTTTAACTCTCCGCATACCTTTTCCTACCTCTATACTTTGTTTACTTTGTACAAATAGTTTTCCTGTATATAAATGTATAGTCTCATTCATTATTCTGAATAATATTAAATTGTAATTTGCTCATTTGTACCTTCTCATTCATCTCTCAATTTAATGATCCTATATTTCTGTCCTATTCTAAATCCCGTTGAATTATTATTTCTGTTTCCAGTTTCCCCTACCTTTTTTTTCCTCACATAATAAAATAAACAAAACTCAAACTCAAACGTGACATTGGCTAATGCACAAACCGTGCGAAGCCACAAAAAAAAAAAAATCCGTTGGTATAAGCTGATGTGACAGTCATGGCATAACATGCTAAAAATAGTGTGAATCTGCCGATAGGTATAACCTAGTTTAATATCCATTGTGGAACGAGAATAAATGACTATAAACATAATTGAATAACATGTATATGTACTACGTAGGTATATACGACGACCCGAATGGCGTAGCGGTGGTTAGGCTGCCTTACGTTTTTAGGGTCCCGGGTTCGAGTCCCGGTTGGAGCACATGTTTGTGTGATGAGCATATGGACATTTGTTTCCGAGTCATGGATGTTTATATGTATAATAAGTATGTATTTACAAACAAAAAGTATCTATGTAGTATATCAACTATCTAGTGTCCACGACACAAGCCTCGTTGCTTACTGTGGCACTAGTCACTAGTTCATGTCCAGCGATATTTATTATTTATTTATTTATACTTAGTTTTGATCGTTTCACAACGTCACAAAAATGTGAAACTGTCTTTACTGTGGTGTTTTTTCGGTAGTTATTAAGTCTTGCAACTAGGTAAAATTGTGCTCTGAATATTAATGTTACTTTACCTAATCATAAAACTGTCCTCTCCAAGGCTCTCAGGCGTCGCTTCAATCAAAGCCAAGAACGTGTGCCTGTCGCTGGTGGACGCGCACACCCGCCTGCGCCGCGGGGCCGCCGTGCAGCTCCTCGGCGCGCCGCACCCCGCCCGCGCCGCGCGCGCCCTGCCGCCCGCGCCGCCCCGCCTGCACTGGACGCAGCCTAGTATGTACTGCTTTACTGATATCTACGAAACCAATATACACATTTATGCAGAAAGCAGTTCAGAAGTATTAAGCGAATATACAGGAAAAACTTTGTATTATTCTATTTAGTTAGAAATATATAAATGCAACATATGTAAACTTTGCAATCCAATTTTGAAATAAACTATTATTATTATATATGAATGGTCTATCACACGTGTGCTGCTAGATTGATTATCTCGCTATCTTAATAACCGTTTGTAGCATCACTTTAATGGTAATTATATTACCATTGTCCACAGGAAAATCTCTTCGAAACGACAGTTCAGAAGATGTCTCAGATGATGAAGAAGAATCCACCAGTCTTCCTCAGCATGTTTCACGACTAAACGTCCCTCCTCAACGCGTCAGATCGCGACATAAAAGCAGTAGCAGAGCTCGCTCCTTGTCCAAGAGCCAAGGACTGGAAGACTCGCAGACGACCCCCACGGAAGGCAGGGCATCCTCCCATTCACGACACTACCGGGTCCAACGATCAGAACTTGGAAAAGGAGTAATATATCTGCCGAAGGAATTCAATCCAGTAGCCTCAATCCAAGCTATAGAATCCTTGGACAATTTCCGCACGAAATGCTTCTTTACCAAAGCGGAAGATAAGGAGAAACATAAAGAAAATGTCACAACCTTAAACTTGTATCCGGTACAACAGGATATGAGACAAGATAGCACAGTGTCTAAGGAAGGAACTGACGAAACAGCCTTCACAAACCACATGTTTTTAGCGTCATATGATCAAAGTTATTTGAAGAAATTCACACAAGATGCGCATTTAGAAAGTGTGCTTAAAGAGAGGAAAAACAGATCTTTCAATACGAGGTATACAACTGATGCGGCGATCTATAAGCAGTTTGTGACTGAAAGTCGACGACAAGATATGCTCGTAATAGGATGTTTGATCGTGGAAATCTTCTTACATACTTATATGCGTCCGTTAAGAACGACGAGCGATAACTTTCTAGAACGTTACAACAACTGCCGAACGGTTTTAAAACATAACTACAATGCTTTACCAAGAAGTGTTAGCTACGTAGCATGTTTACTCCTAAACGTACAACAGCCCAGCTTGAGTTATAAGAACGAACTGACTCCCAAAAAGGAGGAACCGTTAAAAAAGATTTTAGTCACAGAAAAGGGATTGCCAGCGCCAACTCCTGCGCAGCTACTCCAACCTTTATTGATGCAACATTTAATACCATTTCCACAAAGTTTTAATATTTTATACAAACTGTTGAATACTTTACACGAGTATGAGCTAACTAGTACAGAGTTAAACATTTTATTCATGTATGAATGCGATGGTGTTCAGTGCGAAAAATACCAAAACGTTGATAAAACAAAACTGTACTTCAATCAGAAAATTGCTGAAGGAAAGATTGAAGCTTGTGCAACACATTTAGAGGTGCTCCTAAACCAAGTGAATTGTTACAATCAATTCGATGTACTAGATATATTCTTGTCTCATTACATAGAGTTGCTGCAAAACAAGGACACATCAGTATTAGCCGCGTGGTACTTATTTGATACCGTCAGCAAAGCATTAGGGCCAGCTGAAACAAGGAAAAAGTTACTCAAACATGTTCTGAATTTGTATGAAGATGACGACTTTGCTGTGGATAAACCTGATCAGCATAAATTAACAGATATCGATAGTTTATCCCTCTCTGGAGGAGTATCAAATAAACAGAAATTCGTAAAACTCTATCACAATATATTCCTTCTACAGCTGATGGTCAGGTTAGGTCTTCAGTGCTTCTTAGACAACTTCACCCAACATCTAGTAGAAGCTGTCGGTGGTTACAAAGATGTTACCGAGGACGTTGTGTCTCCTGGCCACTTGTGTCACAACAAAGCCTTGTCGAACAAAAAACCGAGATATTCCGACGATAACGTGAAAAATGCTCTATCCAGTAACACTGATATATTTTCGCCCGATACGTCGTATGGGTCTGAACATGTTACGACCCCAAGTGTTGAGAAGACAGAGACGAATGAAGCTCTGAAGGAGAAAGACAGTGATAATAGAAGCGAAAATGAGTTGTTCCACTTTGAAACTGATAAGGATAGGCTTCCCAGCAGAAGCAGCAGAAGCAAGTCTCCTGCGGAATCCATAGACTCTTATAACTCAAATACTACACAAGAAAATAACGTCCATACTCCTTCTCCATCCAAAGATCAAGTATCTCCAATATCCGCTAAATACTTCACGCCGAACAACACAACGCAAAAAGAACTTAACTTCGTAGTTCATAAAGATCAAAATCACGAGACAGTAACACCATTTAATAAGCCTACTTCTCCTATCATAGAAATTCCAACGAGACCAATGTTCACGAGCTACTTACATTTTGCTGAAGAGGATGATTCCGAAGAGGTCGAATTGAGAAGGCAGTCCCACGATCCACAAGTCAATTTAGATCTTGGGAAACATCTAGAACTTTCTGCTAAAGGGTCTCGAAGTATGAACGATGAAGACTTTAACGGTTTTAAGGACCCAAGTTCTTCTAAAATATCTGATATGAGTTCTGAAAGTCTTATTTGGCTGGCGAATAGACTAGGACCTGTACTTACTTGTAGGTATATAACGAGGAATTTGTTAAAAATGTTGACCTTATGTTATATTGGGAAGGATAATCTTGCTCCGTGGGACAGCGAGGATAAGGATGAGTTTGATGAGATATCCATTGTGAACAGCAGAGTGGTTGGCGATCGGAATGCTATGAAGGTCATCAAGTGCCTCACTTCTATTGTTGGTGAGTAACGAACAATTTATAGAAAAATGCATGATTCTTATAAAATGGACTGTTGTTCACTCGTACACTAGTTAGGGTTTAGAGTAAAACCATATCAGTGTGGTGTCTTTGTTCAGGGTTGTACAATAAAACACTGTTTCCAATATTACTGCGTTAGGCGTGGTGTCGCTACGACTGTTCGGACTAGACTGAGAGTGCGGCGCACCGCCCCGCACGCACTCCCCACCGCGCATCCCCCGCCACAGCACGCATAACTCAGTTAGTAAACACCATAGGGACGTTAGTTTATACTCCTTTATTTGCAAAAATAACATAGTTTGTTGAACACTTTTCAAAAGATGTTGCTACTATTAGGTCTTTACCTATGAAATTGCCGTTTTTCATGAAATAAGTTAACGCCCTTTTTTCACTATTTTTTTTATTTTTATTAATGAAAGTAATTACCCATGCAATTAATGCATTTTTGCCAACGTAGTGGTAGCTTATTGATGCCCTTTTTGAAAAACTCTGCTGGACGGGAGGCTATAAATTCTTCAAAGGCATTTTGAACTGCCTCTCGGTTATGGGATTTTTCCCCGCCAAGAAGTTATCCAAATTCTGGAAAAAAGTAGAAGTCTGTAGGGGCAAGGTCTGGTGAGTACGGTGGATGACGGAGAACTTCCAACCCCAGCTCTTGTAACTTGGAGACCGTCTGCTGTGCAGTATGAGGTCGCGCGTTGTCGTGCAGGAGCAGCGGAGCCGAACGATTGACCAAAGCTAGTTGAAGATGTGCGAGCTTCTCCATCATTATGTTCAGTTCTTCACAGTACACATCTGCAGTAATGCTCATCCCGTTTTGTAAGAAGCTGTGATGAATGACACCGGCGCTAGACCACCAAACAGTGACCATCAATTTTTTAGGGGTCAGTTTTCGTTTGGAGCATTGTTTAGGTGCCGAACCAGGATCTAACCAACTTGTTGAGCGCTTGTGGTTGTCGAACAGAATCCATTTTTCGTCGCAAGTAACAATGCGATTCAATATACTTTCGTTTGTGTGCCTGTTGAGCAGTGTAAAGCTCGACTCGACGCGTAATTCGCGCTGGCGATCATTCAATTCGTGGGGCACCTATTTGTCAAGCTTTTTTACCTTGCCAATCCGACGCAAATGGACCAATATTGTTTTGATGCTAACATCGAAAGCTGCTGCTAATTCAGCTGTAGATTGACAATCATCAGCTTCCACAATCGCCTTTAATTCGTCATTGTCGACTAAAGTTTTCGGTCGCCCACGGGGTTCATTTCTTAGGTCGAAATTTCCAGAACGGAAGCGGGCAAACCAATAACGGATGGTGCGATCGTTAGTAGTGTTCGCTCCGTATACGTCGTTGATGTTGCGTGCAGCTTCTCCCGCTTTGCTGCCACGACGGTACTCATACTCCATAATCACTCGAATTGTATCCATGTTTACGAAAAACGTACAAATGCGATGAAAACAGAACACTAACCACTAAACAAATGACTAATTTTCAAAAAAGAATTCCATATTTTAAAAATAAAAATAATTTGAACTTAGAACTTTTAGCGAAAAAGAAAAAAAATAACTTGAAATAGCCACTACGGCAGAACGGCAATTTCATAGGTAAAGACCTATTATAATCTCTAGACGTATCCGATTAGAGTATGATTGACTAGAAAAGGTATATCTTTCTTCAGGGCCTGTATACACCAAAAAGTTGTGGTTTACATGACACTTGTTTCCGTACACCAGGGGAAATAAAGCATTAAAGTGTCTAGATGAGAGATTGTGGTCAATTTAAATTTAAAATCCTTAGAAAAGAAAGACAACATGTTGTAATTAATATCCTTAACTTTCGCAACCGCTGACGTGGCTACGGACTCTGACATATAATAATGTTAGAAATTCTGCTGAAACTTACACTAAAACCTTTTAATATTTCTCCATTTTTCTTCCAGCAATGTACGGCGAACAGCTAATAATATTCCAATACCTGCCCCACATGGGCGAGCTGATCGCGTCGTGTCGCCGTCGCCTGTCCGCGCCGCTAGAGGGCGGCGTGGTCGCGTGCCTGCAGCTCGTCAAGTATCTGCTGCCGCATATGTCTGATGTTAAACTTATGGAGCAGTTACAGGTACCTATTCTATCTGCATAAATATGTATTTGTAATAATAATTTATTTTCATATGACTAAAGCTACGAAGTCCTTTAGTTTGGCAGCTGCCATTTTAATCAAGTTAGATTTTATGGACTATAGTTGATCCTTCTAAACTTAAGAAAAAATGCTAATTTGCAATCCACTTCTGAATGAAGACGTCCTCCATTTATTTCCATCAATTTCTTTCTTGGGCCGTTCTGGTCCACTATCCCTGCCAGTACGACTATCATCTCGCCGTCGTTCCAATGGTCTGCCGCGGCGACTGTGTCCGTTTCGTAGATATCAGTGCAGGACGCCTTCCACCGGTTGCCTGTGATTCTCGCGATGTGGTCTGCCCAATTTCATTTCAGTTTCTCGGCCATATACAAAGTATCAGTGCATCAGTGCCTTTGGTCTCTAAACTTACTTGATATTTATTCCAGGACACTTTCCTGAAGACAATACTCCAGCCGGCCCTCAGACTAGCGTCCACAACGCGTTGCTCCTACCCTAGCGGAGCGGCGGCGCGGTGTTCTCTCACCAGGAAACTACTCGATGCCCTCCATGTTTTAGCTCTGAGGATCGGACCAGAGATGACGAGAAGACACTTATGTGTACCGGCTTTACAAAGGTAAGGGACTATTCTACTGTTGAACGTAGGTCTCTCCCAAGTCCAACTCTAGGGAATGTATTTTCAAATGTAATATATATCAGTGGCGCAGGCTCCTAATAACTCGATTCCCACCGGCTTCCCTTCAGAAGTTTGGAACACAACCACTCTCTACCGTAATTAAAAAATGGCACAATCAGTACTTTTTTACAAGCATCACGATACGCCTACTCGTACTCAATCAACAAAAATTTGCTCTTCAACAACATATTGCTATAAAATAACCCGCAGGCGCTATCGGCTTTTTGGTAGCAAAATTTTTATGCAAAATAAACGTCATGACGTCACTAGCCAGCCCGCCTATATTAGGACTCTTGTAAGCCGACGCAAACCGAGTTATTCATAGAGAAAGTAATAGAAAATGCGTGCGCGTGAGCGAGATGGGAAAATATCGTTATCGCTCGTTGAATTTCGTATAGAATCGGAAATCGTTCAATGCTTGATGACATTATTTTGTTTTCTAGGGAGCTAGGTTTTATTAAGCCGAAGATTATCGAGTTACGACAGGGGCAGAAAAAGAAAGTATGTATGGGAGAACGAGATAGAATTAGTAATGGTCGATAATGTCGAATGTCGATTTGGTACACTAAATTATAGTATTTATTTTGCTGACTTATTTACATAGGATAAAATCACTTTTTTTTTTTATTATACTTCCTCTGCATTTTATTCTTTACCTACTTTTTATTCGTTTTATTTTTATTCGATAATGAAAATGAGGTAAAAATGAAAATCCAAGATAGCGCCAACGAAAATTTTCGGTTTTTTCGTCATGGGTGTCATTTTCGTGGTTTTTGGGGTGGCCGATAATGGAAATGAGATCAAAATGAGAATCCAAGATGGCGCTGACGAACATTTTCAGTTTTTTCTTCATGGGTGTCGTTTTTGTGGTTTTTTGGGGTCGCTGATAATGATAATGAGGTCAAAATAAACATGAAAAAAAAAAACGAAAAAAAAAAATTAAAAAATCTACCTACTCTCATTTTTTTCCTCGGTTCCCCTGACTCAATTTTCAATCTTCGCCACTGATGTATATATATATATATATATTTTGTTTAAAAATGCTAACACACGTTGCGTAAAGTAATGTTGTATGACGCATTTAAATTTTGCTTCTACAATGTCAAGTCAGACTATTTATCACCTTGTTGTATTCTTGATTGAATAACATTACGTACGAGTATATGGTATAAATGATGTAATGTTGAGGAATTACGAATTACGTCTAGTAAACTTATTGCACCACCTAAATTGAGTAATATTATTAAAAACATAGCATGCAGTTAATCTGTTTAGTTTGCGTATACTATGTACATTCATCGGAGACAGCAAACTGGTCGCGCTACTCTGCCGTCGTACAGTTTATAATTAGTACGGAGGGTAGTTATCTAATTTGTTTGTCACAAAACTAGCCAATAAGTTTCAAATACCTATCATCATCATTTGCTAAATTGTTTTTTTTCTACACGATATAAACATACCTAAATATTGTTATAAAATTGTAAAACTTAGCCTATGGCTAAGTTTAACAGAAATAAAGTTAAAGATTAAAAAAAAAGTGTCCCCACAAAACTCGCTTTAACGTTACTCTTGGCGACACGCGGTCTCCACTCAAAGACAGGTCTATCCTGTTTTAATCTAGATACAACTAAATTATCAAAATTTGGTAAATTTGAAAGATTATCCAGAAATTAGAATCAATTAACATTTGTTACAGATTCTTCTTAGCGTTCGATAAAGCGACCGGCAAGATCGACAACTGGCCTAAACAAGAAGAAACTACACCTGAAAAGGTAACAATAAAAATCTTACACGAATAAGTTACATCCATTATTCTTATCACCTTATTCAAAACATTTTGCGCCCCATAAGCTGTCTCTTATTCATGTGTCGAAAGAGCATTGTACAATACCATGTTGTAATATCCACATTTTTCCTTGGCCCAGTCATCTGACCAAGAGTCAACGGACTCAAAGCCGGAAGGTTTCCTGGAGATCTGTCGGGACGGCACCACGGCAGAGTGGCGCGTGCAAGACGGTCGCGTAGTGCGCGCAGACCTGCCCGACCTCGCTTGCACTCCGCCTGATATTTGCGAACATCCACATGATACTACCAGACTTACGGTCAGTATTACTGGTCGGCATCTGCCCTTGTTACTTAGTTACTTGGGGTCAACGCAACTGATTTCTTATCATCTTTTTCTTTCATGTCATCCCTTACAGAATCCATCCATCGTTTCCTTAGTTTTCCTCTCCGCCCATCAACATATTCATCACTTTTTATTATTTAGCGTTTATTATTTTTTACTTCTCTACTTACTGAAATATGGCTCGTTAGCGGTTTAGGTATGAATATGTTGACTTCATGTTTTAATTGCAGACCCATACGTCAAAAAAATAAAGACAGAACCGTTTAATGATGATTTTAAAACCAGTGTTTGCAATTATTTTTTATCGAGCCGATTTCGTCCAATTATGTATCGAGTCCGTCCACGGTCTTTGAAATATGATCAATATTTTTTTTGATGTGCTAGATCAAATAGTTTTTCTTAAAAAACTGCTTAATTAACATCAATTAGATGTTGTCAGCCCCTTAAAGGATGGTGTTTTTCGACCTGTTTAGCTCCATCTCGCACTAGTAAAGGTTGGCCACGACATTTCAATTGGATAATACTGGTATCACAAAGTAGAAAAATACAAAAGACTCGGCCAGAAAGCTCGTAATCAAACACGTGTGCCTGTGCATGCGCGTGCTTCTGCTATTGCAGGTGAAAGCGCCACGGTAGGCCCTGAAATATTTTTTTGTGTAATTAATTAATAAATTAATGTCATGGGATTAAATGAACTTAGATATTTTAATTCTGTAAATACACACGTTACGGCCGCGAATCATATTTTGTTCAACATACAGGTCTTTTATCAGAATGATATTTCCAGGCTCAAGAAGAACTTTTGATGGTATTCGACGAGGAGCTGGCCCACCGAGCGTACACGACCTTCGCCAAGTTCATAGGTTCAGAGACCATGGAGCGTTGTCTTAAGAACATTGACACCGTTCGCGCGCTCTGCAGGAAATATGAACAGAACCACTGCATAAGGTATGTATGTTCGAAGCTCGTAAGTCGTGTTGAGGAAATGTTTTGTGCTGATTTGAAATAATCAAATGGTTTCCGCTATTAGCAAGCAAGGCTTTTGAGTTCGATTTCCGGGTCAATCAAAGTTTTATTGGGTTTTTTCGTCAGGAATTCCGCAGTAGCAGCCACGGAGTCTGGAACTCTGGATTTGTGCCCATTTGATGGCAATATTCTCGCCCCTATTACATGGGACTTAAGCACAACTGACGAAATGTGGGTGTACTATTAGGCACACCTCTGCATAAACTTTCGTGGATTACAAGCGTGATGTTACATTATGTGCTGTTTGTGTCCACAGTTCCCCTCTCCAAATCCGTCCCGACAAGCGGGTCCAACCCTCATTCAGCGACGAGCCTCTAAACCGAAAAGCCGAACTCTTTTCGAGCAAGCCCGAAGTCGTCATGGACCACATATCGAGCTCGAATAGTTTCGGATCAAACGTGACACTTGTGGGGAACAGGATAGATGTCGCTAGTGATGCTTGCGATGTGGGCAATGGTGCGCAGGGACACGGGTTCGATGTCGTGGCGTATAAGACGGATAATGGGATTAAGAGTAATAGGTGAGTTTTATATGATTTATTTAATACTCGTAATGGCTAATACTACAGTAGGGCCAATTTAATGCGGCGGCCGAAGCTATGACACGCGGGGTTGCGATAGTCGTTGAGAGGATCCGGCAACTGGGTCTCGAGGTGGCATTGCACAAGTCCGAGGCCATGTGCTTTCATGGGCCTCGGAATGCGCCACCTCCGGGATCCATACTCACGGTAGGAGGGGTATCCATCGGTGTCAAGTCGACTTTGAAGTACCTAGGACTCGTCCTCGACAGCCGGTGGAACTTCGTGGAGCACTTCCGACGTTCGGCCCCCAAACTGGAACGGACTGAGGCTGCCTTCAGGCGGCTCCTGCCCAACCTGGGGGGGCCGAACGCCTCCAGCCGGAGGCTCTACGCGGGAGTCGTGCGGTCCATGGCCCTTTACGGGGCAAAAGGTGGTAGCCGTAAGGCTGGCCCGTGGGTACCGCACGATTGCCCGCGAGGCGGCGTGCCTCCTTGCCGGATTGCCGCCATGGGATCTGGAGGCGATAGTCCTCGCGCGCCTGCATGAATGGCGCGCGGAGGCGCTTCGCCGGGGGGAAACTCCGCTGCCACGACAAATTGTCGCTCAGCGGACAGACTTCCGGCGGGATCTCATGGCGACATGGACAGAGCGACTGTCGCAACCCCGTGCAGGGCACGCCACGATAGTGGCGATAAGTCCCCTCTTTGAGGAGTGGCTGGAGAGACGCCACGGCGTCCTCACCTTCCGCCTGACGCAGGTCCTCACCGGACACGGTGTTTTCGGGAGGTTCCTGCACCGAATCGGGCGGGAGGAAACGCCCGGGTGTTTCCATTGCGAGGATCGACCGGAGGACACGGTAGAGCACACGGTGGAGGTGTGCCCCGCGTGGGCGGAGCACCGCCGTGTCCTTGAAGTGGCGATTGGCGGCGGCGATCTCTCGCGTCCGGCCCTGGTGCAAGCCATGGTCCGGAGCGAGACGGAATGGGACGCCGTCACCTTCTGCGAAGAAGTAATGCTAGAGAAGGAGGTGGCGGAACGTGAGAGGGATAGAACCTCACAGCGTCCCGGCCGCCGCGGGAGACGCCCCGGGCGTCGGGGGCGCGGACCTGTGGACGGTGGCCATCCGTCTCATGACGACAGGCCGTGTCGACGGCGCGTTCGTGTTCCACGCGTGCCTCAAAGAGAGTCAGCAATAGGAAGGGGTCCGCAAGGACCGATGCCTGCCGGGGTTGCGGGACTGTTCGAAAGAGATACCGTGACCCCGGAACACAAAGGGCGATGAAGGAACATGGATGGGTTTTAGTCAGTAAAAGTCTGACACTCCCTCCTGCTCTGCCCAGAGCGGGAGTAGTCATTTGATGATTTCCCATCCGAAAAAAAAAAAAAAAAAAGGGCCAATTTAATAGACCACATTTGACATTTCATCGAAATACAACAACGTAACCTTGTAACGGCTGGCATAAAATATTATTTATTTCTTCGAAGTTAGAACTGCACAACTGCTTAACTTTTTTCAATTACGATTACATATTTATTGTAATAATGACAATTTAAGGTAACTTTAAAATGTAGTAGTACTAAACTGACAGATGTCAAATGTGGTCTATTACATTGGCCCAACTGTAAACAGTTTTCGCCGATAAATATCAAACAATTGCACATGCGTCATCAAATACTTTAATGCAAAAGTCCGACAAATGATTGAATCTACAAAACACAGAATACACTTTTACGTAAACGACAAACATACCACTTCTTGTCGCCGGTGTACAGTCGCCAGCGCATCAAGTTACCACAAACTGTCAAATTTTCTTATTCCATTTTGAACTTAACCGATTTGCACATCGATAAAATCTCTCTCTAATCTTCTTTTATTTTCAAATAATTCTTCACATTGGTTATTTTAAAGAACGTCTTTAAATAGTACATTGTACCGTTGACGGTAAGTAAGGAATTATGATCGAGGCTCTAGTAGAAGCCCGAAGTCGAAGACTCTCAGGCTTTCTGAGTCGAGGTTTGTAATCCCCGTACCGCCCATGATACAAACAATGTTTTTCAACACATTTGCGAGTAAATAAATAAAATTATAAGGCAGAAAAAGTAATATGTAGCGATATTGCAATAAAATTCCTGTTTAGATAACATTTTAAGACAATTATTTAATTTCAAACTCCTTGCTTGAACTTGAACCTGCATGACCTGTGTTACAAATAAAAAAAAAATACTTACCGACCTTGGGCTTCATGGTAATAAAAAGGGTCTACGGTTTAATACGGGGCATTGCGGCCAAGTTAAGCTGCATGTTATGATACTGTTTACGTGTAAGTGTGATGAAAAAATAATAATTTCTCACATTCCTGCTTTCCCTCTCACAGACACTTGCGCGGTGACTGGCTCATATACTGGGAGCACGAAATCGGTCGTCCCGACAAAGAAACTCGCTTCAACCTGAAACAGATCAAACTACAGACCTTCGTAGGACACACACACTCCGTCAAGTCCATTCACTGTCTGGACAATGAGAGTAGCTTCATGAGCGGGTCGAAAGACAAGACTGTCAGGCTCTGGTCTTTGAGGAATCAGGTTAGTAGTAACTGAGTTTTACACGTTTGCGGGACACACTAATTCTGTCAAGTCCATACACTGTCTGGACAATGAGAGTAGCTTCATGAGCGGGTCGAAGGACAAGACTGTCAGGCTCTGGTCTTTGAGGAATCAGGTTAGTAGTAACTAAGTTATAGACGTTTGTGGGATACACTAATTCTGTCAAGTCCATAACACTGTCTGAACAATGAGAGCAGTCTCATGAGCGGGTCCAAGGACAAGACTGTCAGGCTCAAGTCTTTGAGGAATCAGGTTAGTAGTAACTGAGTTTTACACGTTTGTGTGACACACACATTACATCGAGTGCATACACTGTTTGGACAATGAGAGCAGCTTCATGAGCGGGTCGGAGGACAAGACTACTACTAAGTTATAGACGTTTGTGGGACACACTAATTCTGTCAAGTCCATACACTGTCTGGACAATGAGAACAGCTTCATGAGGGGGTCGAAGGACAAGACTGTCAGGCTCTGGTCTTTGAGGAATCAGGCCCCTTATTCACAACGCTTCGATTACGAAATCGAGCGAGATGGACATACGACTTTCCGAATCGAAAATCGAATCGAAGCGTTGGAAAAGCTATGCTGGTTAGTAGGAATTAAGTTATAGACATTTGTGGGAAACTCACATTCTGTCAAGTCCATACACTGTCTGGACAATAACAAACAAAAACGTCAAGCAGATCACTTGTTGCAGAGCATCGCTGGTCAAAAACTGGCTTTCTTTATTATGTTCATGCCATATTCACCACTCTAGGTGAGTGGCAAACCCATTCGTTTACCCTTCATTTATGTTGTCACGGTAAAAAATCGAATATTTAACACATTTTCACTACTGACACTAAGACAACATTTTTCATTTATGCTCCGCTCCTATTGGTTGTAGCGTGTGTTGTTATATGTTCCTCATAAATGGACTATTCAACACAAAAATATTGTTTTAATTCCAATCAGTAGTTCCTGAGATTAGCGCATTCAACCAAACAAACAAGCGAACTCTTCAGCTTTATTGTTGAGACCGCTCTACTCTCAACATCGCCGCAGTGAACGAGAGGTGCGGGGACAGCGGGGAGCCAGCCGGCCGACGGGCCCCGCACCACACCACTCACCAGTCAGCTGTTGCACGCCTCCACGCACGGCTGTGCTTACGCGTTTTCTTAGCGTCTAAATTCTTATTTGTTAGTCCCAACCGAACGTTGTATTTTTATTCCATTCCTCAATATATCTTGTTATACAGTCCGCTACGTTTCATTTTGCTCCACCACGACCTATCGTCGCGATCATTTATAATATTAGTATACATGATTCGCGGTCGTAACAAATATTCTTCCAGCTTAAGTAAACAGCCAGACTAGAAAAGACATAATAATCAAGAATGACTGGTAAAACACTCGTTTTCATCCCCAGGGTGATGGCAACGCGACCTCTCAATGCAACTGGACATACACGGGCCACAAGAAGGGCGTGTTATCGCTCACGTTCCTCGAGTCGCTGCGTCTCGCCGTGTCCACTGACTCCGTCGTGCATATATGGGACCCTTTCATGGAGAGCGTCGTGTCGCAGGTTTGTTCTTACGATGTCTTGTTAAAATCTTTCTGAATAATGAAAATGCAGAAATATTTTAAACGACTATCCAGCATCGTTGTAACAAATCTGAGATTTAACTTAAATATTTATACAGGGTTAGTTTTCAATGACCAGCCAAAATTTAAAATTAATATCTAGATATCAAACCAAAAATGCATTTTTAATATTATTGTCGAAAAATATAAATAAAATAATAGCATTCATTTGAAAATGTCCTAACAATTTCCTAAATCATAAACCTAGTGGGAATCAATGCACTTGTGTGCGTGCATGCACCGCCAAATTTATGCGTGTGCTAACTATCTAGGTTGTTAAACTGAATTGTGCTGTTGCACACGTTCGCTTTTTAGTGGCGGACCTGGACAGGAATGAAATTTTATTAAAAAAAAAAGTTTTTTTTTCATAATGACGAAAATATTACCGATTCTAAACCATCTCTGAAAATTTGGCCGGTCATTGAAAACTAACCCTGTATATGAACAACTTTTGTTGTAACGTTTTATTTGATTTAATTTACAAGTCGGTTTTTTCCCCTTAACAAAATACATAATTTTTTTTTATGATTTCAAATTACAATTAAACTCATTTTGTTTCAACTATGTAGTTTAATTTTGCTTAGCCAAAAATTACTAGCAAAATGGACTTTATTATAACCTGCTTTTAGGTATACTTGTTACTTCGTTGCTATAAAGTACTACATTAATGAAATTGTTATTCGATTCAGTTGGACAGCTTGAAGTCTCCAGTGAGCATAGTGCGTACACTAGCGGGGCCGTCTGCGGCAGTTCTGGCGGCCACCACAGACGCCACGCTGCGTGTCATAGATGCGCGCACGCCGCATACCTCGCACGAGCTGAAGGTAAACTTGTTTGCATTGGGAAATTGACCTATTTCAATCAGAATGAAGGTGCACTTTCTTTTAGATGAAAAGAACAAGTAAGTTGCTCAATAAAGTATCTCTCGAATTTTTTTTTTCCTATTCGATAGTGTCTGGCGGGATGGCAGTTGTAGTGTAATGAGTTCATTCTAAATTGTGTTGTATTCTAATTGTATGTAAATGTGCATCCCTTGTGTAATTGAGATATGAAAGGCCAAAACAAATTAGGTAGTCGCGTGATGAGAGGATATTTAAAGAAAAAGAAAAAAAAAACCGTTTTTTTTTTGTAGTACACACCTAACGACCGGTACACACCGGGATATTTTTACAATAATTTTGTTGTATATTTCAGCTCCCGATGAGCGCGACGACGTTCATCCGCTGCATGTGCGTGTGTTCGTCTGGCGGCTGGGCGGCGTGCGGGCTGGCCAGCGGGCACGTGGCCGTCACCGACCTGCGCACCGGCCTCACCATCGCCACGTGGCGCGCGCACGACGGGGAGGTAGGATACTACGTCACACACTAGGTGTGCTCTAGGGGCGGCTGGGCGGCGTGCGGGCTGGCCAGCGGGCACGTGGCCGTCACCGACCTGCGCACCGGCCTCACCATCGCCACGTGGCGCGCGCACGACGGGGAGGTAGGATACTACGTCACACACTAGGTGTGCTCTAGGGGCGGCTGGGCGGCGTGCGGGCTGGCCAGCGGGCACGTGGCCGTCACCGACCTGCGCACCGGCCTCACCATCGCCACGTGGCGCGCGCACGACGGGGAGGTAGGATACTACGTCACACACTAGGTGTGCTCTAGGGGCGGCTGGGCGGCGTGCGGGCTGGCCAGCGGGCACGTGGCCGTCACCGACCTGCGCACCGGCCTCACCATCGCCACGTGGCGCGCGCACGACGGGGAGGTAGGATACTACGTCACACACTAGGTGTGCTCTAGGGGCGGCTGGGCGGCGTGCGGGCTGGCCAGCGGGCACGTGGCCGTCACCGACCTGCGCACCGGCCTCACCATCGCCACGTGGCGCGCGCACGACGGGGAGGTAGGATACTACGTCACACACTAGGTTTGAAACCAGTTTGCAATATCAATTAGTGAAATGAGGTAAAAATGCACGAATAAGCATTAGTGCATTATGAATGTATGGTTTCACCTTACGGTGAGAGATATTTCTGGACCGCATGTAAAGTCATGTCAGAGGATGGGCCTCTGACATGACTTTACATGCGGCATAAAAACTCTGATACTAGGTTAGGTACTAACCATGTATACGCAAAAGAAAACAAGAAACGTAATAAACTAATGGCGGTGGTCGTTGTAATCTGTGATATCTGCTTTAGGGCTAGCTTCTCCAATGAAACCGCGTTCAAGAGTTGTTATAATTACTATGGAATATTGGGACTGTTAGCTATTGAACGTTGATTGTTTTTTTGCTGATCGCGTTCAGTTTCGTTGATAAAATACGGTCATAGGCATGTATTTAAAAAAAAAAAAAAAAAAATTGTAATCTTTGTGACATATGACATTTTCATTTCTCAGGTACTGAGGTTAGCGACAGTAGACGACCATAGACTACTCAGCTCTGGTCTGGATCAGGTCACGGCTCTATGGAGACCTGACGACGGAGAACTAATAGCACACCTCAAGTAAGTAATAGTTTGGTTATTTATGTAATTCTATAATATAATACTATGCCTGTAAACAAACATATTATATTCTTGCACATTTGTGTCTGTTGTACACACACTTGTGCACTATAAATACTTTTTTTATTTTATAGACTACTTAGTTCTTGGTTAATGGAAATTTGGAAAGAGAGTGGAGTATAAAGGATGTAAAAAGACCCTTAACGAAGCCGGAAGGCACTTGTTCTCCGCGTCATTACGTTTATTTTTTTGTGCTACACATGGGAAATTTCTAGTAAAAGAGTTATTGGGGGTCAAAGTTCCAACAATGTTTTTAAATACATGTTTTTAATGTAAGCTTTTTACTTTAAACACCTCCACGACCCCTGTACTATTCAATCCATCCATTAGCACAATGTTTTGAGCGTGTTACATTGAGTTCTACCGTAAAACGAGATTTAAAAAAAAGTCGTTTCCCAGCGATAATTTTTGCGTAAAGTCACTTATTTGATGTACAGAATGCTTGGTGGACTGCTTCGTGATGGGTCCGTTTACTACCTGTAATACATTCTTCTGAAGGCAGACCAGACCAGTTCCGTTATTTACTTACCTCTCCATATCCTCACACTCTAGAAATCGATTGTCATCATCGTACACCAAGCTAACTAACTTAAATTCTATTTTCGTCTACAGAGGCAGCACAGAGCCCGTCCACTGCCTCTCAGTATACTACAAAGAGTTGATCTCAGGCACAACGAACAACCGCATTGGAGTGCACACGTCCCTCTCTCAAGACGCCAGCTTTTCGAGCACGAAACTACGCTCCGATACGTTCCGGGGCGTACTGACTTGTATGGCAGTATTACCGCTGAATAGACTGTTGCTACTGGCCAGTGATAATGGTACTATTAGTCTGTTGTGTTGAGTGCCTAAAATAGGGTAGATGACAAAAAAAAAACTAATTAGTCCGTCAGATAGATTTCCAAAAAATATTGGACACATTTTTTTTTTTCACGTAAACATAAAATGAAGACACATACAGTGCGTCGAAAATTCGTGTGACATTTGAGTACATTTTTTACTTAAATGTGACGTCAGAACCCCCACTCATGATGTTTGACACGTTGTATATTCGTCAATTTTTATTAATTTGATAAAACAAAAAACACGTATCCAATATTTTTCGATAATCTAACTGACGGACTAAACAGAATAATTTTTTTTTAGTCAGTCATCATCCCTATTGGTATGAATTTGTATGTCGGGTTATTAGTCATATTTCGGCAATCCGAGGGGACGTATATCGACGACGGGACGATTTGATGGCACTGTTGCCGCAGTGGCACGGAACAAATACTTGTATGGCCTACAAAGGTAGGCCGGCAGGGTTCGGATCTGGGTGTTTGTGAGTTTTAAGTGTTTGTAAACGTACCCACGATACAGGAGAAGTTTGTAGAGTGGGGCAACGTTTAAAGTAAGAAATGCAAATATGCTTAAACCCGCTATGCAAATAGTTTGACATATTTTGGTTTCATGAAAAAACGTAAATTGTCAAATTACTCGGAAATGTTTGTCATGTGCATCCCCTTGACGGATTGCCGACATATTCCCAATTACCTTGTATATTTTGCTGACGTGCATTTGAAATTTTAACCTTTAAATTGCTTGCTAAATAAAATTGGCTTTAAACTTTCTTTTTGTAAAGATTATGCAGGCGGCTGTCAGGAATAGAAAATGTTAAATCGAACAACCTGAATCTAATCAGTAACATCGCTGATTGATAATGTATTCTGTATGTGTAATTTGCTGAGCTTCCATGGATCCGTTCCAAGATCTACAGAAATAAAAACAAATCATTCCACTTAACTAATTCCTATAACATTTTTCAAGAATTTTTGTTTGAAAAATAATTAAAACTTAAGAAAAAAAATATGAAAAGCGTGTTTTAGTTAGTTTTAAGAAATAAACTTTTATTATGATTGTGTAAGTGTAGAGTAAGTATAATAACTGTATGTGTTAATAGGGAATATGTATAATTTTTTTATTTCGATATGGAATGTTAAAGTACCAACTATAAAAATAATGACAAAAAGCAAAAACAAGACATATATCGGCCAAACAACATAAAAGTTATAACCATTTTTAAACTTTTGTTTCTATCTCTTTCTAGATGAACGGAATTTAGTATGGATTTTGTACGTCGATGCAGCGAATGACGTTACTCGCTGCATCGGATCTCTCAGTCTAATCAGCAGTTTCCAATGCTTATAACTTAGTATTTTTTATAGATATTAAAAAAATAATTTCACTTTGCTGTTTCTGATGTTAATACGCTTTGCTTAGAGTGAAAAAAAAAATCATGCATATACCCAATATAAAAAAACTATTATATTATGGTCCTTAAAAAAGTTTAGTAAACAGGCAATATCAAGGTCTTGCACTATGTTATTATGTATTATTTTAAAAGATTAATTAATGTGGCTAAGTTGAAAGACAATAGTTTATGTAATAATTAGGTTTGCTTTAATGATTAGGTTTGCTTTAGACGTCGATCTTTGCTACGTGGAAAGAGACGGATGTCGTCGATAGAACGAGCACACTCAGACCCAGTAGATAGCGAGTAGGCACTCGTTCTTGCTTTAAAAGGTAGAATCAAGTAGCTAGATAAACACGGCCTTTTTGACTTAATAGGTATTTTACAAACGTAATAAGTGACGGTACTCAATACCAAAGTAAAATATTATTTCTTAAAGTTAAATTGTACTGCTAATGATGGTGTTGCCCCCAAATAGCACTAAATTACGTGAAGTTTGATCAATTTTTATATCGAAACCTATCATGTATGTAAAGTTTCGCTAACTAATTATATTTGATCCTGAATACTTGTACGCACGACGATCAATCAAGCTATGCAAATCCAAATTACGCTGACCTCTCATTGTACGGGAAGCTCGTACAAAGCGAGGTCAGGTAATACTTGATGTGTCGCCGTGTGTACAGCGTCTATCAGAAAGGTGTTGTCATATTTCACGGTGTGTTATTCAAACCATCCAACTGAACAGTTTCCTCTATGGGGCCACCATCGTAATCGTGAATAAAAAATCTGCTGTCCCATACATTTGGGTCGAGTAGGTATTGAAGCTTTGTACTAGACAGCAGATTTTTAGGTTTCTGTATTCAAGGGTAACCCACGTGACCCTATAATTACTAAGCCTCCTCAGTCCGTTCGTCCGCCTGTCTGTCAGCGGGCTGTATCTCATGACCCGTAATAGGTTTAATAGGATAGTTAAATTTTTCACAGATTGTGTATTTGTCGCTATAACAATAAATAAGAAATTAAAAGGGGCTCCCCTACTACGATGGTACGGAATCCTTCATGCGCGAGTCCGACTCGCACTTGGCCGTTTCTTTGCGATTTCGATGGTGGTGTCATTGAAAAAGTTATTTAGTTTGATGGTGTGAATAACCCTGAAATATCACCACGCCTTTATTGTACAGGCTGTCTATGTAATGATACTGACTAGTGTGAAAATAAGAAGTGTTGTTGTAGTTTCGCTTGTAGATAAAATATGATAAAACTTTACCATATGTGTCGAAAGTACAAAATAGTCGTTACCAAAGATGTTAATCAATCATAATAATTATTTTGAGATTATCTACCTTCCTATATCGTTATGTATTGTCAGTTTAAACAATAGGGTAGATGACAAAAAAAAAATCTAATTAGTCCGTCAGATAGATATCCAAAAAATATTGGACACATATTTTTTCTTTTTTCACGTAAACAAAAAATGAAGACGTGTGACGTCACATTTGAGTACATTTTTTCAAATGTGACGTAACAAGCCCCCACTCATGATCTTTGACACGTTTTTATCTTCGTCAATTTTGATTAATTTGATAAAACATAAAACACGTATCCAATATTTTTCAATAATCTAACTGACGGACTAAACAGAATCATATTTGTTTTAGTCAGTCATCATCCCTATTATATGCTCATTTTCACTAAACTCATACGTAAGGAACGGCACTGTTGAATTTTCAAATATTGCCACTGAGCCGAGCGGTTTTTATTTAAGCATGTTTTACGTATAAATAGGCTACCTCGTTGGTCGAGTGGTCGCACGCGTGACTGCTGAGCAAGAGGTCCTGGGTTCAATTCCAGGTCAGGCAAAGGGATATTGGGTTTTTCATCAGGAATTTCTCAGTAGCAGCCACGACGTACTCACGTAGTCTGAATTTGTGCCCAGTTGATGGCAATAGGCTCTCATTATTTTACTACATGGGACTTAAAAACATAATTGGCGAAATGTGGGTATACTATTAGGGCGAACGCACACTTATCAGAACCGAAGGAAGCGAAAGAGCCGAAAGGATCGAATTTTAGAATTACTTGTATGTAATCCTATAAAACCTCGCACACTGTATATATATCCGCGTCGAATCGGACGAATAGATAACGTTATACTGATGAGAAAATGTTTCTTACGGCGCGGATAAGTGTGCGTTCACCTTTAGGTTCCCCTTTGTCTTTCCCTTCGGGGACTACAGGCGTGAGTTATGTTTTAAGTATCACCTAGTGTAAGTGAAAATGCACAGTCATATTGTATTTTTGTTAAGGATTTTCCGAAATAACTTCACAAATGTTTAATATCGAATTGTTGGATTAATGTAAACACACATTCCCTGTACAGTAGAACTCGAAATATAGTCATATAACTGAAAAAAGCATGTATTCGTAATATAGTATAGTAACTGTAAAAATAAACCTCAGAAATAAAGACACATTTTATACCTTAAATCACGATGTATATTTAAAACTGTATAATCATAATATTTTTGTTTCCTTTTAGCTGAACAGAGCGGCGCGGGAGGGGGGGGGGGGGTAGTGACGTGTCGCTGAGCTCCCCCTCCCCCCGTTCCGCGCAGCTACCCCAGGCACCGTCCGGTATACCTGAAGTAACCCTCATTAATTTAAATCTATACTAACATTAGAGGTTTGTAAGGTTGGATGTAGGGGATAATTATCGGAACCACTGATCTGATTCCAAGCAACATTATCCTGGCTGTAATAAAGGAAGCGAAGCTGCGGGCGAAACCTGGCATGGCGGCATATTGTAAAACCCGTCATTTTGTAATCTGCCTAGTCAGATTGTAAACTGTCTAAGTGCAACCGTCAAATTGACAAACACATGCGACGGAGCTCACTTCCACGCTGTGTAGGGGGAGGGAGGGGGGTCCCCCTTGCCCCTGGTACCACTCCTATGAAAAGAGACTGCACCATTCTTGAGAAAAACCGATTAATGTAACCTAACCTCAAAATACTATATTCGCCTGAAAATCGTAGTTGACGGAGCCCCGCTTATTTCTGTCTGCAGGGTTTAAAGGAACCTAACTAACCTAACGTGGGGGTGCCCCAAGTCCCGATTTTGGGGCAGAGATACTTTGATCGCATGCATTTGACGGTTTCACTTCGACAGTTTACAAAATGACGGGTTTTACAATAAGACGCCGACATATATAATTGATAAACTATACATGTAGAGCTGCTAGTATAAATACTTAATTGTAATGATTTTAATTGTATATAAGAAAATATAAGCGAAGCAAATGAATTGTGTATTTTCTGTACTTGTTTAATTTCATCCACGAATATCCATGATTCATCCATGACTTTTACTTAGCGTGTTTCAGAAGGTACCTGCTCATATCTTGTACAGAGTAGAGACCATCTGGCTGGCTTCTGGCTTCTCTATCGGGAATTAGTTTTTTTATACACATATGTTTAGGTCGATTATATAGGCATTGAAATTTTGTATTTTCAATGCGTTGGAAGGCCTCATAGTTGGTGGACCGATGACCTGGTGAAGGTTGCGGGGATCCGCTGGATGCGAGTCGCGCGGGACCGGTCAATGTGGCGACGCTTGGGGGAGGCCTATGTCTTGAAATGGACGCGTCTTTCGGCTGAAATGATGATGGGACATGTGATTATTGGTTCGCGACTAGGATGTTGGTCCCATGAAAGAAGTTGTTCTGCTTGATGATCTGTAGCATAGTCTAAAATATTACCACACTTATATAATAATGATGTATATTTGGGTAACAGGTATATCTAAGACGATTTACAGCCACCTAAAAAGTGGGCTATAATATTGCACACGCTGCGAATACTGCAATCAACTACGATGTTAAGCTTAAAGTATTTATGTAACAGTTTCCAACTGTCACTACCAGTCACTACATACCAATAGGACCCGAAAAGAGGTCATTAAACTCATCATGGAGTTTTCTTAAACGTTTCCATAAATTGTGTACCGGCTATGGACAATGACAAATACTTTTATTATAAAAGTTCGGCGTCCGCTCCGGCAATTTGTCCGTAGCGGTTTGATCGTAGGTACCTTTAGGTATGTTCGTTAAAGGCGCTTCCTAACCGGGAGCATTTGCCAGTAATGTATCAGTTCAGATTCGAGCATTACATCCACAGAGCATCATACATATTTATGAGGGTAATTACATCAGTGAGTCAGGAGAACTTGGCATTACAGTGCGCAACCAACATAAATATATATAATGGCGCAACCCGTTGCAATAAGGCACAGAGGACTTTTATATTGCAATAAGGCCTGGCAATAAGTCTGTCAAAATGACGTGCTCTTTATTCTCGTAGCAATCGGCGGAAAAAGTAAGGTCTGACATGCCATTCAAAATGACAGTGATCTTCATTCTCGTAGTATTAAGGTCTGACCTGAAAAGTCTGTCAAAATGACAGTGATGTTCATTCTCGCAGCAATAAGGTGTGACAAGGTAGGTATGTCAAAATGACAGTGATCTTTCTTTTCTTCTTTGGCAACTGACAGTGGTCTATAGTCTCGCAACAATAAGGTCTGGCAAGTCTGTCAAAGTGACTGTGGGTACAAGACTTGACTGTGACCTTTGTTAGCGTAAAGATAAGCTTGCTGTTCGATTGCAACTGTCAGAGATTAAAAAAATAACTGAAAGGACTGTAGGAATAGTTAATCGCACTTCACTGGTAGCACTTGATGTTCAACACAAGGCATTAAAAAAATTCGTCCAAATATTCGGATCTATCCGTCTCTCTCATTCGCACTCATCTGCAGACGTGCACGAGAGAGACGGATAGATCCGAATATACGGACGAAGCATTAGGGAGTAGCGCAAAGAGTATAATAATAATAAGGGAGGAGTAGGGCCTCAGGCCGTGTTGACGGCGAGGTGTCCGTTACCAGAGCAGGAAAGTGTCTCCTAGAGTTATATGAGTGGAACGTTTAATTACTGCCATAGCTGCTGTAAATGTCCCCACATAAAAAATGTATGCCCGCTGTCGATTTGGAAAAAAAAACGGAAAAAACGATTCCTGCTGGGGTAACGTTTTTCCAGCAGGAAAATTCTAAACGAATGATCGGAGAGTGAAACATTGTGCATGGCCTTGTAGCTTGTATTAGTGCCAAAATGTGCCCCGAAAAATAAAATGTTTGCCCCTTCAGGTTTTCGAGATATTGCATTTCCTGCTAGAGTAACGTTTTGCAGAATCGTATATCTCTAAAACCATTGCATGTGCCCCTGTAGAATAAACATACATGAGTAGCTTTCAATGTGTGCCCCTTAGTGCCCCAATTAGATTTAAGAAAATATTTATAATTTCTAAGTTAGCGCGGTTTTATGAAAACTCGAAAAAACATCGTAGCGCCTAAATGAGACAAGGTATAAGCTCGCTGAAAACTGTATTTGGTCCATCTTGACGCTAATAATAACCATACAAAGTTTCAAAACTGTTCATGAATGTGTTTTTGAATTGCCTTGATAAAAGTTAAAACGATGGTGACAACTTTGACGGCAGAATACAAGGAACCAGCTCAGTCCCAGATGTGTAGGTGTAAACCAATAAGTGTGCCTTTAGTCAAAAATATATGGTGAAAATATTCAGCTTGGAATGTTTCGCATTAAGTAAATATAAACAAAACATGTAAACAACGGCTGGTTATTCGACCAAATTCAAATGACTACTAAAAAGCATATATATCGAAGACTTTCTTGGATTGGAGCTGATAGCTTCTTATCTTACCAACAGAAAACAGTCCACATTAGTTACTCGAGTATGCACCAAAACAAGTACAGAAATTAACTACACTTCAGAATACAGAGAAATCAAACACACAAGGAAGTGTTTTGGGTCCTCTGCTATTCATCATTTATATAAATGACCTTCCGAAAGTAACTAATCATCCCACTATACTTTTTGCAGATGATAGTACTGTCGTTTTCACAAGTGAGGACAAACTATCCCTAGAACAAGACATAAATGTGATATTATAAAATGGCTTAAGTACTAATAACAATTTAAAAATGAACTTTGAAAAAACTAAAATTATGATATTTCGCAATCGTAAAGCCCAATTTACTGACATTAATATAGATTATACAGGAAATAAAATAAATGAAATAGCAACTACTAAATTCTTAGGTATGTCAATTGATTATAATTTGAATTGGAAGACACATGTCGATACTTTAAATCAAAAACGAAATAAGCAATCATACGCCCTACATATGCTGGCAAAAACGGTAGACACTTCTGCTGTACTTGCTGCATACCATGGCTATGTGGGGTCCTTGATAAAGTATGGTATCATATTCTGGGGTAATTCCACAAATAAGGACATTGCATTCAAGGCGCAAAAGCGGTCTCCTTCTGCGAAGCAGTAATGCTAGAGAAGGAGATGGCGGAACGTGAGAGGGAGAGAACCTCACAGCGTCCCGGCCGCCGCGGGAGACGCCCCGGGCGTCGGGGGCCACCACGTGGCCCCCGGCCACCGTAGGCGCGGGCCTGTGGACGGTGGGCTATGGGCTAGCTCGCCGTCCGTCCGTCTCATGACGACAGGCCGTGTCGACGGCGCGTTCGTGTTCCACGCGCGCCTCAAAGAGAGTCAGCAAAAAGGAAGGGGTCCGCAAGGACCGATGCCTGCCGGGGTTGCGGGACTATTCGAAAGAGATACCGTGGCCCCGGAACACAAAGGGCGATGAAGGAACATGGATGGGTTTTAGTCAGTAAAAGTCTGACACTCCCTCCTGCTCCGCCCAGAGCGGGAGAAGTCATTTGATGATTTCCCATCTGAAAAAAAAAAAAAAAGGCGCAAAAGCGGTGTACTAGGGGTATGTTTAATATCAAACAGACTGATAGCTGCAGACCATATTTTGTCAAATATAATATAATGACATTGCCGTGTGTCTACATTTATGAGATTGCTAGCTTCGCAAGAACTAACAAACATCTTTTTGATAAGTATAGAAGTAAGCGGCATGGTGATAAAATTTGTTGCAAATCTGGCAAGACGGCCTTATTTACCAGAAGCATTTTCAGTATGGCACCGCGTATATATACAATCACTTACCAAAGTCTATACTAGAATGTCCATCCATCAATGAATTTAAAAGGAAATTAAAAAGATTCTTGCTATTTAAATGTAACTATAGTACTCAGGATTATTTAATAGATAATGTAAGGACCTATTGTATTCAGAAATAATGAATGATGTGACAATTTACTGATTAATTGTTTATCTTATATTATTACTTTTAACATTTATTAAATATATCATATTTAATAAACACATCTTGACTTTCTCATTATTTTAATACATTATATTTTAATTTTAATTATTTAATAACTCTAGTGACATTGTATTTTATTTTATTTTTTTGGTTTCTTTTTGCTAATGTTTAAATATTATTTGCCACGGTGAAATTACCAAAATTATGTTATTAATTAGTGTTGCAATGAATTTTATTATAAATAATAATGTTTGTGATACAGTCAAAGCTTGAGATTTGCATGCCTCAAGGCGTAGTATGGTTGAACTATTATTTTTTTTTAACAACTCTATGTAATTACCCATATTAGCAAATAAATGATTTTGAATTTGAATTTGAATTTCTTTATTTGATGTATTATACCTAAACTGTTGTCCGTACAGTCGCATTCTAAAGTTTTGGGGGCTAATTAAAAAATATATTAAATGCATCTTGTGACCGTACTAAATGAAACAGCTTGTTGATGTGGAAAATATTATTTTTATTCCCTTAATATTAATTCTTAAAGTAAGTAATTATAGCATCAAATCACAGATCAAATTTTCTAGCTATAAATGTTTCAAAGTTTCCTGAATCTATTTACACTATTTTATAGGATGGAAGTGTGTATATCCGTGGATACAAAATTTTGTGCTCAATTTTCTCCAGAAAAAAGTAAGAAGTAAGAAGTAGGTAGGTACTCCAGCAATTAAGTTGAAATTTATACAGTTGTGATAAAACTTAGCTCTGATTATTATACCGAATTTTTTTAGAAACATTTATTCATTTAGATTAACAATGGGAAGTTTTTGCAACTTGCCAATAGGCAAAATGCCAGTCCTCACTGCTTGGTTATATTATTGTTGTTATAGCTGCCATAGAACATTCTGTTAAAATCAAATCAAGTATTTAGCTATTTCGGCTAAAAAGATACAGCTCTGCGACATGTTGACGGATTGTGGTCGAGTTTTAGTTTAGGAGTCTTGTGAATTCTTGTCATGTTGTTTTTTTTAAATGTAACTAGAAGTTATTAAGGGATCATATTATGTCAAAGACAAACAACAAGAAGAGAAACTTAACAAGAACTTATCTTAACAAGAAGAGAAAATACGTATTAAACAAATGACTGAATCGATTTTGACGAAATTTCTATTGGACCAATCAGAAAGTATGTAGGTATATCCTTTCATATGAAAACAAAACAAACATGATTTAAAACTTTTTTTTTAAATAAATAAAGTAATGAAAAAAATCTTGCTAGGTGTAGGTACCTAAGTAGTTTTAAATAAGTCAAAACAATCCCTACTCAAAATCGAATGACGTTAGATCGAAAAAAACTTGCTCGAAAACGTTAAGTCGATAGTACTTGAAATCGATTAATTATGAGCTTGACAGTTCACTACCTGGATGCATCAAAATCTCGAATAAATAAAAGCACGAATCATCGGCAGCGCGAAGGCTCATTATCTTGAAACATCATTTCTCGACCGACCATCTAATCGATTTACAGAAAAGTTTTAGGAATTTTTATTTGAGTACCTACAATATATTTTTTTAAATACTTATGACATTTATGATTGTTTTTTTTTAATAATTACGACATTTATTCCATATTTCGTGTTTAAAAACTTCTTACCTATTAGGTAATTTGTAATGGTATTTTGTTATTATCATTATTTTTCATGAATATAGCTTTGATTTATATTTTCTGAGCTTATTATTATTTATTTATTTTTTGTTTCATTATATTGTAGGTACTCGAATAAAAATCCTTATTACTATTCTGTAAATCGATTATATGGTCGGTCGAGAAATGTTGTTTCGAGATTTTGAGACATCGAATAATGAGCCTTCGCGCTGGTGATGTATCGAGCTTATAGTTATTCGAGATTTTGATGCATCGAGTTAGTGAACTGTAGAGCTCATAATTTATCGATTTCAAATACTATTGAGTTAACGTTTTCGAGCAAGTGTTATTCGATCTAACTTCATTCGATTTCAAGTAGGGCACCCCCATTAAATACTAACTATCGCAGATCGTGCTATCGTAACGCCCCTGCTCTATTATGTAAGTCATATGGGGTATGTAATATAATTGTGCCTTGGGTTCGCTTACATAAGCAGGCGTACGAATATATCTTTGATCCTGTCTGACAATAAATATTGTGAGTATCATACAGCTCACTTTATTGTTCTCGTCCCTATTTCACTTCCTTCCACAGCACTTTCACCTGTGCTTGCAGCCTCGCCTTTCAGCAAAGCTGCTAGCCGCTGCTGTTCACCATCTGTAGGTGTTAATGCCCGTTGATACTAACTACTTCTATACCACGGGCGAGGAGAAGTGAGCATCGTTAAGGCGACTGATCTGGCCCGTAACTATGCTACCTCTTCTAAGCTGTAAATATAACCAAGCATTAGTGACATACTCATGCATCATTATGGAGATAAGGAGGCTTGTATGATCAGGTCATACATTCCCAACTCTAGGAAGATGCTTTGTAGGTTCAGACCCTCTCTTGGTCAACCCTCGCACTCATTCCCAGTTCAAACTCTGTTATTCTGCTTAGGAGAAAACTTACCATAGACAAACATTCTGACTTCATCATAAAGTAGATCGAGGTCTCATTGTGATGCGTTGCTCAATCGAGTTGGTATTGCCAGGTAATTTCTATTATTACAATTATTTATTTATTTACATTCGCGTCACGACGCGACACGTGCCATCATTATAACTATTTTTTAAAAATTCACCACCCCTACAACCACTATCACAACCACCTATCATTGTTATAAAATGCTTAATTATTACGCCATCGCCACTTTCAACCAACTTCAAAAAAAAGTAAACGCAACAGTGTCCTCGGCGTCATAACTGCAACTGTTTACCAATCCCAAGTAATAATCCAAACGCACTTCCTAGTCAAAAACACTTCGCATTATTCATATAGACCGACGTTTAGGTAGGTATCTGTCTCTGTCCTACTAATACCGTATGCGTACTAGCTGTCTCACTTTCTCCAAGCTAGACAAAGCGACTCCTTGCGACATGGCGTCAGCGGTGGGGAGGTGAAAAAAGGGAATCCTCTATTAATGATGAAAAACTTAATGTTTATTTATCTAACCTACGGCTTATCAATAAATATATAAATAAAAAGACAAATAAGTACAAACGTAGCCACCCCTTTTGGACTAAATAAAGGTTTAGTTATATGTGGCAATTTTAATTCCCACACACGTGTTGGAAATGAAAAAAATCGCACACGTGTGAAATACATTGCATGTTGAATCTGATCGTAGGGCGATAAGAACCAGTTTTCGAGGAAGTGTATTGAAAACATATTGACGGTGACGTGAAGCACCCTGCTGCACCTGCATTGGTCGGAATAGCATGTAAAATACAGCCCTTTTACAGTTTACTTCTGATTTGGTATCTTACTAGTGAAACCGTGATGGTAAAATAACTGTGAAACTACTGTAGATATTGAAGGCATTAAATTCTGTCATATGATGCTCTATGAATTCTGTCAAAGCTCAGTGACAAGTTGTCATAACATCACTGAAATACAAAACAGAATGTACTCAAAATATTGTTATACACCTGTCTACGTGATAAAGTTAAAATTATTGTATTCATGAAATCACTTCACCAAACCGTACCTGTATTGACCTACAATGACAAGGAAGGGCTCACGCTCCGGTTCCTTTTTGTCCCTTCGCCGGTTAAGTGCATTGAGCCAGATCCCCTTAGACCTATCCCGGATAAGTGTCCTTAAGAAAGAAACAAACGCAGGCGATCACTTCCTTACGCAAGAGCAACTTGAAATCGTGTACCGGACAAATGCGACTACCGGCTTGAAAGAGAGTTTTGCTGAGGAGTTATTGGAACAACATGGCCCGAACGAGCTAAAAGAACTTCAGGGCACCAGTTTGTTTTCAATATTTAGGGAAAATATGTTTGGTTGGTTTCCATGTGTACTGTGGCTGGCAGCAGGAGTCAATTTCCTAGGGTACTTCTTGACCATAGGAATAGACTTACCTGGGGATGCAGAACATGATAATCAGTCTGCACGAGAATATCTCTATTTGGGAATTGTGATCGCTTTGATGATTGTAACAACTGGTTTATTTGGCTTTTATCAAGAAGCCAAAAATATAGCGGTTATGAGCGGTTTCGAGAAACTGATCCCACCACAAGCAGTTGTTATACGCGATGGAAATCGAAAAACTGTACCCAATAGAGATCTGGTAATCGGCGACATTGTAGAATTGGTTGGGGGAGATATAGTGCCAGCCGATGTCCGAATACTTACATGCACTAATTTGAGTACGGATATGTCTTCTTTGACTGGCGAATCAGTATCTATCAAGCACAGGCCTGAATGCACTCATTCTAATCCTATGGAGTCCAGAAATATGGCGTACTTCGGATGTCCTGTTACTGAGGGATCTGGCAAAGCTATAGTAATTGCAACTGGAGAGATGACACAAATAGGAAAAATTGCTGGATTGGTAACCGGCCTAACAAAAGAACCAACTCCTCTTGCAAAAGAAATCACTCGTTTTATTAAGTTATTGTGTGGTGTAGCACTTGTTATGGGTATAGTGTTCTTTATTATGGTATATGTCATACAGAAAAGTTGGCTGTCAGCGCTGCAATATATGCTGGGCATGGTGTTGGCCAATGTACCTGAAGGTTTGATTGTAACTTTGACTGTGTGCATGACGCTGTCAGCTAAATCTCTCAAACAGAAAAACTGTCTTGCTAAATCATTGCAAGCTGTAGAAACCTTAGGATCCACCTCGTGTATATGTTCAGATAAAACTGGAACTTTAACTCAGAATCAAATGCGGGTGTCGCATTTATTTTGCAATTTCAAAATAATAGATAGAGACGACCATTCTTACGTTGCATATCACACTTATAACACTTTAGGTTTAGTCGCTTCCCTTAATTTAAAAGCAACCTTCTGCCGTAATACAATGGACGAAGCCCTTGAAAAGAGAAAAATTATTGGCGATGCTTCCGAGTCCGCAATATTAAGGTACATGGAGGAATATCGCTCAGCAACAAAACTTCAAGAAGAAAACCCGAAAGTGGGCGAAATTCCATTTAGCTCAACTTACAAATATCACGTCACGATTCACCATATGCAAGAAACCAATTCCAACTTCTTAGTAATGAAAGGAGCTCCAGAAATTGTATTAGAATACTGCTCTAGGGTTCTCTCGGACGAAGGTCCACAGCCACTCACGCCACAGTTGAAAAAAGAATTGAAAGCCAATTTCATCAAGATGGCAAACATGGGAGAGCGTGTGATTGGATATTGCGATTTAATATTGCCACTCCGTGAGTTTCCAATAGGTTATAAATTCGACACACAAGCACGTAACTTCCCCGTGGAAGACCTTGTTTTTGTTGGTGCGATATCAATGATTGATCCACCGAGACATAATATTGATAAATATATTGGTTTATGTAGGACGGCTGGAATTAAGGTGGTAATGGTGACTGGAGACCACCCCGTCACTGCCTTAGCTATATCTCGTAAGGTTGGCATTATTACAGCGGGGACTACGTATGATTACGCATTTGAGCATCACATTGAGTTAGCCGATGTACCGCCTCACATTAAGAGTAAATTTCAGGCAGCTGTTATAACTGGAGAAGACCTTCGAAAATTTTGCGGTAACGATTTGAAGGCTGTACTAACTAAGTACAAAGAGATAACTTTCGCGAGGACCAGTCCTCAGCAAAAATTGCTTATTGTTGAGACTTTTCAAGCGCTGGGTTACGTAGTGGCTGTGACTGGAGATGGGGTCAACGATTCCCCGGCTTTGAAGAAGGCAGACATTGGTATAGCTATGGGTATTAATGGTACTGAGGTTTCTAAAAAAGCTGCTGATATGATTCTATTAGACGATAACTTTGCTTCCATCGTAATGGGGGTTCAAGAAGGTAGGAGAATCTTTGAAAATTTAAAAAAGACCATTGCGTATACTCTTACCTCAAACGCAGCTCAAATGGTGCCTTTTGTATTGTATGCCATCCTGGGTATGCCTTTACCCATTAGTCTTATTTTGATAATGGTTATTAACATTGGAACGGATCTACTTCCTGCAATAAGTTTGGCATACGAAGACTCTGAAGACGACATCATGTCGATTCCGCCTCGCAAACCGACAGATCACCTCGTTACAGGATATTTGCTATTCATGACGTATTTTCAAGTAGGGATGATTCAGTTCTTCGCTGCAATGTATGCGTATTTCATAGTATACGCTAAGGAAGGGTTCTTTCCTTCTAGTTTGATGTTTGTTCGCAACGATTGGGAAAGTGAAAAGGTAACGGTGAGAGATACATTAGGTCGTAGTTGGAATTACTCGGCCAGGAAAAAGCTTGAGAGAAAATCGCAGACGGCTTATTTTGTTGCTTTGTGCTGGACTCAGATATCAGATGTGATTATTTGCAAGACTAGAAGAATCTCAATTATTAAGAAAGGTATGAGAAACCACGTGTTGAATATGAGTATAGTTTTCGATTTGATTTTTGCACTAATTGTGACTTACGTACCACTGTGTCATGAACTTTTTGGAACGGCGAGAATAGCAATTTTGGATTTTTTTCTGGCGACCCCTTTCATGATCCTTATGATCGGTTTGGATGAAACCAGGCGTTACATAATTAGGAATAACCTGTCCGAGTGGCTCGAACAGGAAACTTATTATTAACTTATCAAGTAAAGGTTCTTTACACCAAATCCGTTAGTTTTATTAAAAGGAAACACCGAAATCCCTTAATACTCTAAAACTCGCGCGGGTACGTGGAGCACACAAAACCCTACTCATGTCATTCGTATCCATTCCAAGAGTTTGTATTACAGTTAACGGTACGCGAGACTGTCGTCGCAAATCTCTCAGTCGTGAGTCGTGTGTCGTCGTCGTCGTCGTGCATGGTGCCTTAAGGTCAGTGCAGTCAGAGGAGCAAAAGGACTCCTCCCGCTCTGGGCAGAGCAGGAGGGAGTGTCAGACTTTTACTGACTAAAACCCATTCATGTTCCTTCATCGCCCTTTGTGTTCCGGGGCCACGGTATCTCTTTCGAACAGTCCCGCAACCCCGGCAGGCATCGGTCCTTACAGACCCCTTCCTTTTGCTGACTCTCTTTGAGGCGCGCGTGGAACACGAACGCGCCGTCGATACGGCCTGTCGTCATGAGACGGACGGACGGCGAGCTAGCCCATAGCCCACCGTCCACAGGCCGGCGCGGACGGCGGCCCGGGGCGTCTCCCGCGGCGGCCGGGACGCTGTGAGGTTCTCTCCCTCTCACGTTCCGCCACCTCCTTCTCTAGCATTACTGCTTCGCAGAAGGAGTTGACGGCGTCCCATTCCGTCTCGCTCTGGACCATGGCTTGCACCAGGGCCGGACGCGAGAGGTCGCCGCCGCCAATCGCCACTTCAAGGACAAGGCGGTGCTCCGCCCACGCGGGGCACACCTCCACCGTGTCCTCCGGTCGATCCTCGCAGTGGAAACACCCGGGCGTTTCCTCTCGCCCGATTCGGTGCAGGAACCTCCCGAAAACACCGTGTCCGGTGAGGATCTGCGTCAGGCGGAAGGTGAGGACGCCGTGGCGTCTCTCAAGCCACTCCACAAAGAGGCGACTTATCGCCACTATCGTGGCGTGCCCTGCACGGGGTTGCGACAGTCGCTCTCTCCATGTCGCCATGAGATCCCGCCGGAAGTCTGTCCGCTGAGTGACAATTTGTCGCGGCAGCGGAGTTTCCCCCCGTCGTAGCGCCTCCGCGCGCCATTCATGCAGGCGCGCGAGGACTATCGCCTCCAGATCCCATGGCGGCAATCCGGCTAGGAGGCTCGCCGCCTCGCGGGAGATCGTGCGGTATCCCCGGGTCAGCCTTACGGCTACCGCCTTTTGGGGCGCGTTAAGGTAGTGGGTGGCTCGCCGCTTCAAAGAACGCGCCCACCCATAAAGGGCTATAGACCGCACGACTCCCGCGTAGAGCTTCGGCAGGAGGCGTTCGGCCCCCCCAGGTTAGGCAGGAGCCGCCTGAAGGCAGCCCCAGTCCGTTCCAGTTTGGGGGCCAAACGTCGAAAGTGCTTAATCGGTAAGCCTAGATAAGTGATACTGAAAATACATGGGTTTCTGCTAATCTCCTTTATGTTATTTGTTTATTTCTGCTTCTATGACTGATAGTCAGAATCATCTTCAAAACGATGAAAATCAAAGAAGCAGACTTCGAGACCATCGATTTTCCAAAAGACACCGACAAACGAAAACATAACATATCCGTTGTGGTAGGTAGGTACAAGCTCTTATGAAGCTGTGAAAGCACCCCCCTGGAAATAATCCTGCTCCATGATTGAGATGTTGAGGTCAATCCAGAGACTGTTGTTCAGCGCTATTTCACACTGGAGAGTAGTATTTAATAAAAAAAAGTTTAAAATGAACTAATAAATACTTTTCAAAAGTTATTATTTCTAATATTTTGCCTTTCTACGGCCCTAGCTATTAGTGTGTGACTTTTTACTAAACCACGCACTGGATTTTAACGCGGTTTTTCCCATAGTTAATTTAGAGATTTATTCAGAGAAAGATGAATTGAACAATTGAAAAAAAATTGAAGAATATTCAGAGATAAATAAAGTTGTAAAGTACTTGCATAAAGTACGAAATCTCGTGCTTAGGTATTGCATTGCATGCGGACGAAGCACCCGCCCTTCGCTTGCATGCAACGTAGGTAACTGCCTAAACCTAGTAAAACCCATGCCGCTCGTTTTTTTTAAGACAAAGAAGATACAATTTATGGAATGAAAATCTGTCAAAATGACACGTTGCTTTCAACGTTGCTAGAACAAGATATATTTTAAATTGTTTTGAATTTAAACGTTGTCTTAATAAGTAGGTGGTTGCATCCGTGAGTTCCAAGCATGCCACGTGCCAGCCACGCCCACCGGGCGAGCACCACCTCCATCAAAAGCCTGCGCCGAGGAAGTGTGTTGGGCCAGAGCGCCATAGAACTCTCCCAGATATCCCTCCTTCGGGAAGAAACAAACACAGGGGACCACTTCCTTACACCAGAGCAACTAGAAAACGTGTATCGGACAAGTGTGAACAACGGCTTGACAGAGAGCTTTGCCGAGGAACTATTAGAACGCCACGGCCCGAACGAGCTAAAGGAACTTCATGGCACTAGTATGCTAGGAATATTTATGGAAAATATGTTTGGTTGGTTTCCGTGTGTTCTGTGGGTGTCAGCAGGAGTCAATTTCATAGGGTACTTCCTGACCATAACCCGCGGGGATGAAGAGGGGGGTCAGCACTCTGCAAGAGAATATCTCTATCTGGGATCTGTAATCAGTATCACTATTGTAGCCACAGGGCTATTTGGCTTTTATCAAGAGGCCAAAAATGTAGCAGTTATGAGCGGTTTCGAGAAACTAGTCCCACCGAGTGCAGTTGTTATACGAGATGGAATTCGGAGAACTGTGCCCAATAGAGAACTGGTAATCGGGGACATTGTAGAAATGGTCGGGGGAGATATAGTGCCAGCCGATGTTCGAATACTTACATGCACTAATTTGAGTACGGATATGTCTTCTTTGACCGGCGAATCGGAACCTATAAAGCACAGGCCTGAATGCACTCATTCTAATCCTATGGAGTCCAGAAATATGGCGTACTTCGGATGTCCTGTTACTGAGGGATCTGGCAAAGCTATAGTAATTGCAACTGGAGAGATGACACAAATAGGAAAAATTGCTGGATTAGTGACAGGCTTAGTAAAAGAGGAAACCCCTATTGCCAAAGAAATCACTCATTTTATTAAGTTGTTGTGCGGCGTGGCATTTGTCGTAGGTATAATTTTCTTTATTATGGTATATATCATACAGAAAAGTTTTCTGTCAGCGCTGCAATATATGCTGGGCATGGTGTTGGCCAATGTACCTGAGGGATTGATTGTAACATTAACTGTGTGCATGACGCTGTCAGCTAAAGCTCTCAAAAAGAAAAACTGTCTTGCGAAAACATTGCAAGCTGTAGAAACCTTAGGATCCACTTCGTGTATATGTTCAGATAAAACTGGAACTTTAACTGAGAATCAAATGAGGGTGTCCCATTTATTTTGCAATTTCGAAATAATGGATAGAGATGACCATTCTCACGTTGTAGATCCCAGTTACGCAACTTTATGTTTAGCAGGTTCACTTAATTTAAAAGCAACTTTTCTTGGTTCAACAATGAATGAACCCATCGACAAGAGAAAAATTATTGGCGATGCTTCCGAGTCTGCCATATTACGCTACATGGAGAGTAACCGCTCAGCCACCACAGTTCAAAATGAAAACCCGAAAGTGGGAGAAATTCCATTCAGCTCGGCTTACAAATATCAAGTCACGATTCATCATATGCTATCAACCAATTCCTACTGCTTAATAATGAAAGGAGCTCCAGAAATTGTATTAGAATACTGCACTAAGGTTCTCACTGACGAAGGTCTACAGCCCCTCACGCCACAGTCGAAAAAAGAATTGAAAGCCAATTTCATCAAGATGGCAAACATGGGAGAGCGTGTCATAGGATATTGTGATTTATCATTGCCACTCAGTGACTTTCCTATAGGTTATAAATTCGACACACAAGCACGTAACTTCCCCGTAGAAGACCTTGTTTTTGTTGGAGCAATATCAATGATCGACCCTCCTAGACAAAATATTGATAAATATATTGGTTTATGTAGGTCAGCTGGAATAAGGGTGATAATGGTGACTGGAGACCACCCCGTCACTGCCTTGGCTATATCTCGTAAGTGTGGCACTATTACAATGCCAACGGCTTATGATTACGCATTTGAGCATCACATTGAGCTAGCTGATGTACCGTCGCATATTAGGAGTCAATTTCAGGCAGTCGTTGTAACTGGAGATGAACTTCGTAAAATGAGCGTTTGCGATTTGAAGACAGTACAATGCAAGTACAAAGAGATTACGTTCGCGAGAACCAGTCCTCAGCAGAAATTGCTTATTGTTGAGACTTTTCAATTGCTGGGTTACGTAGTGGCTGTGACTGGAGATGGTGTCAACGATTCTCCGGCTTTGAAGAAGGCAGACATTGGTATAGCTATGGGTATTACTGGTACTGAGGTTTCAAAAAAAGCTGCTGATATGATTCTATTAGACGATAACTTTGCTTCCATTGTCCTGGGAATACAAGAAGGTAGAAGGATCTTCGACAATTTAAAAAAGACCATTGCGTATACCCTAACCTCAAATGCAGCTGAAATGTTGCCTTTTGTACTGTATGCCGTTCTTGGTATGCCTTTGCCCATTACTCTCATTTTGATAATTGTTATAAACGTTGGAACGGATCTTCTTCCTGCAATAAGTTTGGCATACGAAGATTCTGAAGACGACATCATGTCCATACCGCCTCGCAAACCGACAGATCACCTCGTTAATGGTCATTTGTTATTTATGACGTATTTTCAAGTAGGACTGATTCAGTTCTTTGCAGCAATGTCGGCGTATTTCATAGTATACGCTAAGGCAGGATTCTTTCCATCTAGCTTGATTTTTGTTCGCAGCGATTGGGAAAATACTAAGGGAACTGTGACAGATACATTAGGTCGTATTTGGAATTTCGACGACAGGAAAATGCTTGAGAGAAAAACGCAGACGGCTTATTTTGTTGCTGTCTGCTGGACTCAGATATCAGATGTGATTATTTGTAAGACCAGGCGAGTCTCGCTTTTGAAGAAAGGTATGGGAAACCACGTTCTTAATCTCAGCATTGTTGTAGATTTGATCGCTGCTCTTTGTGTCTCTTATCTGCCACAGTGTCATGAACTTTTTAGCACGGAGGCGATAGGTTATTCTGAATTTTTTTCGGCGGTGCCATTTATGGTACTTATGATTGTTATGGACGAAACCAGGCGTTTCATCATAAGGCATAACTTATCCGCTTGGCTCGATAAGGAAACTTATTATTAACTTGTTTTTTTTTTTTTTTTTAATATAAGAGGAAGAATTATTTAGTTCGTTTGTTGAGTATTTCTTTTTATTACTTCTCTGTCAAGCAAATATTTCTTAAAATGCCGAAGAATTGAAAAAAGTACGAATTTTCGCATTCTGAAGGGAGGACTTTAAATATGGTTTATTTCTTTCCTCCTCACGTCGTGAAGCAATCTTCTGCTTGACGATGTTTTATCATCTGTGCCTATTCTTGGCATGAAAAGCGTCATGAATTGTCAGTCTAGCGATAAACGTATTCGGCCCGTCCATCTAAGAGGACTACGACCCTTCAAACGCTTGCCATCCACCTTGCTAGTAACCATCAGCTGTTGTAGGTTACGATGTAACCGAAACATCCAACTCTTTATAGACATGATAGAAAAAGCCTGTTTTTTATCTTTAGGTTCCGGAGTCTAGTCACGGACTCGTTGGTGTGGAATGCAGTAACTTAACTAAAGGAACATGTCCCAAGGTGTCTGGAGCATTTTCCGGTTACGCGGTTTCGACTGACAGTGCGCCTGTTAGTTGCAGTTTGTTGCTGCGGTCTACAACCATCAACTTGGTTTTAGCGTGGTTGCTCTTGAGATCTAGTTCCTTGATATAAATATTCACTTCCATTCTGCGGAGTGGATGAGGCATTTCAGTTTAATTGTAGCCAGGAGTGTTGTATCGTCTGCAGAGCGTAGGTTTGTAATTTTTGTGCCACCTATGGTGACACCACCCTTCCAGTTTTCAAGGGCTCGTCTGATAATGTACCTACTCTCCATGCTTGTTAAAGAGAATAGAATACAGCCTTGTCTAACGCCTTTACCGAAATTGATGGTCCAGACGTAGTCTCAAGACACCCTGAACGATTGTTGGTTTATTCCTATCTACCACCCCGGTGGTCGATTGTCATTACCGTTGTACTGGACATTATCACTTGTATACTTGAATGGAAAAAAAGTTACATTACTTTTACATCAGTCTAAAGATCGGTTTAAAATAACTTCAGAAAATAAACAAAAACTTAACCAAACTTAAAAAAAAAATAACAAACAAAAACATATCTACCACCGGGGTGGTAGATGGGAATAAACGTGATTGTTCAGATAAAGGGACTTAATTAGAGCTACAAGATGTTTGGGTACTTCATGCTCCTGCAACACTTTCCACGTGGCTTACTAGACCACCATCTTTGCTATAATCGATAAAACACATGATGATTCGGGAGATTTTTTTTTACTTTTAAGTGCAGCGATAGCTATGACTTTAGATAGCAAAATGATGGGTCTAAAATTCTAAATTAATGCACAGGAAGTCCATAAAATATACTTCAAGAATCAAAAATACGTCTGGATAGAAACCAACTTAAACTCTAGGCTATAAAGTTCAATTTGACCGGCGACTGTGTAAGTCCCAAGACTGTAAAACCTATGTATACTTAAATGCTGTCACAGAAGCTGTTGGTGAACCTATATTAATAAATTAATAAATATTTTTTTATTAACCAGATAGATTTATGTAAAATGGTACTTCCTTTGAGAATCAAAGGGACTTGCCGGATAGTAACATTGTCCCTCTTGCAAAATTTAATTTCAATATTCTAAAACGTTGCTAATTTAAAGACTAATTAGTGCTTTAATAGTCTTTAAATTACCGGAAAGTACAAAAGTTTTTTTTTGTTGGTGCGTGCAATATTTTATAATAGTGATTTTATTTTGTGGGATATTATTTATGTACAGACGCCAGCACATCAACCTGTGTGTGTGTGTATTTTTTTTAAACCAACTGGTTCGATTTCAGGCTAGGAATATAGATTTTTCAAAAATCTAATGATGCAGATTTAGTTTTCATAAAAATCGGGCCCGATATTCCTTTGAGTATTTTTCGCTATTCCTCATAGTTTCGGATTTGGCCATTAACGCCCACTTGAAAAATACACCCTGTATAAAGGGTGTATACGGACCCTTAACGAAGCCGAAAGACACTTGCTCTTCCCATCATTGCGATATTTTTTTTGTCCTGGAGGTCAAAGTTCTAACTTTTTCACAAGTTTTTTTTTTTTTTAATTGGTTCTCTGTCGGGTAACCTAACTTTTTTATCCATAATCTAAAGTGCCATAATTTTTTTTTGTCCTAATTATCATTTGTCCGAATAATAACTTACCCGAACTATAGATCACATATAATTATATCACATGCCATAAAATTGAAATCGCTAAATACAATATACCCTAAACCCGTTTGTCATAAATATGAGTCCGCGTAACATTGGTCAGTTTCCCTCACTCGCCATATGACATATGACAGTTTTGTTGATTCTTCACTTTCGCTGATTGGACAGTTGTGTGAATTCGACAGTTATAATTGCCAGTTTCGTCGATTCGTATTTGTCAGTCAAAGTACAGTCGTTAGGAAATTGTCTGCTAATTTTAATATGTATTGAGATCTATTTATTTATTTTAATTGTATAATATACCTATAAATTGCAGTTAAGTTTTAAGTGAGTAAGAAGTTTTAATGTAAATATGTATATGTTTTTATAAGAGCCTTGTATGTCCCACTGCTGGGCAAAGGCCTCCCCATATCCTTCCAGGTACTTTTCTCCTGCTCCACCTCAAACCAGCCCTCATCAAGGCTCAAATGGGATTGGGCGAGACACGTCAGCCGCATGCACGACGATCGCTGGGCAAAAGTTTCGGCACGATGGGTGCCTTTTTTTTTCGGATCGGTAATCTTCAAATGACTCCTCCCGCTCTGGGCGCAGGAGGGAGTGTCTGACTTTTATTGACTAAAACCCATCCATGTTTCTTCATCGCCCTTTGTGTTCCGGGGCCACGGTATCTCTTTCGAACAGTCCCGCAGCCCCGGCAGGCATCGGCTCTTCCTTTTGCTGACTCTCTTTGAGGCGCGCGTGGAATACTCCTGCGCCGTCGACCCGGCGTGTCGTCATGAGACGGACGGACGGCGAGCTAGGCGAGCTTACCGTCCACAGGCCCGCGGCACCTCGGCCGGCCTAGAAAAAGGTGGCAAGATGATTTAGACGTGCATATTAATATAATTTACTTTAAAAATACAAGTTGAAGTTAGATTTAAATTGATTGGGATTTGGGGTTCCTTACAGCAGTTTAAATTATCCACATTCATTGTTTATTACATTTTTACTCGAATAAGTGAAAATACCTAAGTGACGAGTCAACGAAACAGTCGAATTAAATAAACTGACGAGTGAGGGAAACTGACCAGTGTTACGCAGACTCGTCTTTTAAATTTTTTTGAATATTTAAATAGTGTATAAAAATAGAATATAGTTCCTATATACTCATATTTTTGATGTATTTTCCTCTGTTGTATACTGTGTGTCCATAAATAGTAAAATAAATAATATCATAAATAAACATTATTTAAAACTAATATTTACTTTTATAAACAAATTAAACAAAACATTTATTTGTGTTCTAAATTCAAAAATATATATTTTATTTTAAGCTGTTTAGCGGCCTTTGCTTCTCCTTCAACCTGGCGAAAGCAAAGCGCAGAAAAAAAAGAAAATAAAATCTTAGTTTCATTATAATTCGTGACAAAAATACTTTTCGTTCTTTTAATTTATTTCTTAGAAAGTGTATTGAAAAACGACGTTTGATATACGTGTGCATTTGTTATGCAGTTCTCTGTGCTCTCTAACAACGTCGCCTTCGGCTCGGTTTTAAATTACGCCTCAAATGCAATAACATTTCCCCACTTATTTCAAAATGTAATATTTTGTGCCCTTTCATCCAAGACTCGTTGGACAGGTTGGAGGTCGGGGTTTGTGTCCAACTTGTCTATGGCAAATTTTCATTAAATATATTTGGCCCAAAATGCAAACTCCGCTTGCTCATGCAGTCATAAAATTGTCAAGTGTGTGTGACTAAAAGTAAAACTTTTTTTTTTATTGTGTCGTTAGCATGTACCTACTCTAATTTATAAAGTGGCATTTTTTTAATTGATCGATTTACATTTATCTATTTATTCCATCTCTAACATTTTAGCTACACGACAAACATTAAAAAAACGCACAGACGCAGACGTCGCGTTTTAGTTAGTTTGGTTTATTTATTACTAGCTGATTATTTATTACTGATGCCCGCGGCTTCGCCCGCCCTCAAATTTATACACTAAAACCTTCCTCTTGAATCACTCTATCAATTAAAAAACCCGCATCAATATCCGTTGCGTAGTTTTAAAGATCTAAGCATACATAAAGACAGACTTGGTTTTATAATATGTAGTGATAGTGATGACTATGAATTAGAAATGTTTTAGTTTTAAAGCTGATTTAATTTAATATCCTGATTTAAATGTGAAGCACTGCTGAAAAAAATGTTAAAATGCCACATACAAAATCAAAATCAAAATCAAAGCATTTATTTCAAGTAGGCCAGTTACAGGCACTTTTGAATTGTCGAAACAAAGTTAAATGTAGCTACAGTCCCAGTCACAAGACATAAAAACTGTGAAAGTACTGTAGTTGCCCATTCCCTAGCGTAGATCTCTATGGAGAAGAACGGGCAAGAAACTCCATGGACACTCTTTTAAATCAAAATATTGTTACAAAATCTTGGTTACATCATTCATGTTGAGATGGTATATTATGTGAGAACAATGTAGCAAGATGTGCACGTTAAAAGTGTCCATAGTAAAAACAAAAAATACAATTCTAAAATAAACATACAAATAAGCCATGGCAACTAAGAGTTGACCAGTCACAACTGACAGCGCCCGTTCACGATCATGACGCATGGATCAGCACCATTCAACTCAACCATTTTGAAGGGAACTGAATGATTCGACACACGCGCCACCATCAGCGAGACATTAGAGTGAGCGTGACATACTCTCAACCGCCAGGGCACATTCAAGTCAAGAAAAGACGTAGGATTTCAGTGAATGATAGCTTTCTAGTACATAGTACTCACACAATATGGGCTGTGCGATTATATAATACTAGAGATTGATTCTATACAATGCAAAGACAGTTGTACAATCTTCAGCAGCTCCAACAATTCTATTTAATACTATCAATTTATGCGCCCCTGTCCATGTGGAGCAGGACCAGCATTGAGCCACGCATTTTTATCTGCGATATAATCGCCCAACTTGTAATAAGCTTGCTTACATAGTGTGCGTTTGATGCATGTTTTAAATTTCGTCTCATTCAGTTCAAGAATACTTTGTGGAATTTTATTATAGCATCTCAAACAGTACCCCATGAAAGATGAGTCCACTTTAGCGAGTCTGAAGCCTGGCTGAACTAGTTGGTCCCTATTTCTAGTACTGTAATTATGTCTATCACCTCTTTTACCAAAAAGATGCAGATTTTTTCTGACGTACATTATGTTTTCGTAGATGTACTGACAATGTACCGTCATGATGCCAATATCCTTAAACAGTTCCCTTTACAATATACTCAGCCTATAATGTTCCCACTCTTGGGACACAGGCCTATACGAATGATTTTTTGTGTACAAGTCACTCGTTAGACGATATAAAGCATAAAGTTTTATCGTCACTTTTATTGACCGCTCTCATTCTAATCGAGCTTTATCTATAGGACTATAATCGAGGAACATAACATAGAATTATTCGTGCATTGGCAAAAGGGCGCGGCTAGATATGAATTTTAAACTGGCTTGCACATGTCTGTTAATCGTAGCGGAATAACTGCGGTCCGAATGTGACCTACATTACGCCGAATTACGTTTCTGGGCTCTACTGTAGCCTAGAATATGTATATACAGTGTTGAGTCTAGCTGGGATCTAAACGGCGGCCACTCTCTCTTGTAGCGTGGATCATTCGTTTATCGAGGTTCCTTTTTCGTAAAGATGTGTTGTTTGGTATTAAGCTAGCTTGTTCTGTCAAAATGATGCCAGTTCTTGTGCTTGTTAGCCCTATGTATAAGTAGCTAATGTTATATTTTAACTTAAATAAACGCTCTTTTTGTGAAAATATAATTGTTTGTATTCAAATTTTTATTACTTTCGACACAAATTCTTATTTTTGACACTCCGGTCGCTTCTTGGGTAGTAACGTCTTATGCAAACAATTTATCGACGATCGAACTATAATTAGGTACCGATGCCGAAGATGGTGTTGTCCCTTTTCAAAAGTTCGTTAGTTTTCAGGGAAATGGTGGTAATTTGGGCACAAAAATCATGCATGCATGCATTTTAAAAGTACTAAAGGAGCAAGTCGTAGACTTGCTCCTTCTGTAGCGAATAAGAAGCACAGACAGACCAGTCACGTAAGCACATAAAAAAGAATCTAATAATGGTTCTAATTTGTGTAAATATACATTTCCTTGAGATTAGGCCAGATTTACGAATGATGTTGCGTAAGAATTATTTGGTTTTAGTAATAAGTTTTTTGCAAAAACAAAAAAACTAATATTAATTACAACCAATCTTACCAAGGGGTATCGTATTACCCAGTACTAATGTGTGGAGGTCAGATAGGCAGTCGCTCCATGTAAAAAGAAATTAAATACCCTCGAAAACGGGTTCTTATCGCACTACGGTTAAGTTCATCATGCAATTTATTTCACACACGTGCGTTTTTCTTTCATTTTCCGGCACGTGTGCGGGAAAAATAAATTCCACAGATAACCTATAGTAGGAGGTGAATGTATTTCTTTAATTTCGGCAAAACAATTTGCGTCTTTACGGTGTAAATATTTTTGGATTATTCAAATTGTGTTTATAAATAGAATATCATAGATAAACATGATTATTTTGAACCAATATTTACTTTTTATACAAATTAACATTTATTTGTGATCTGAATTTAAAATAAAAATAAAATCTATTTTTTATATTAGGCTGTTTAACGGCTTCATACCTTTGCCTCTCCTTCAACCTGGCGAAAGCAAAGCGCGGAAAAAAAAAATTAATCATAGTTTCATATTAGGTACTAATTCAAGACAAAAATATTTTTCGTTATTTAATTTATACCTACCTTCAAAAGTGTATTGAAAAACGTCGTTTGATACACGTTTTTGTTTTTGCATTTGTTATTGCAGCTCTCGGCTCAAAAACTTAATTCTTAATTCCGCCTCGAATGCAATGACAAACTTTCTCCACTTGTATCAAAATGTACTATAGCTGCATCCGCTTCTAGTGGAAGCCGACCCCAACATAGTTCTGTAAAGGCTAGGCAGATGCTGATGGCTAATCCTCGTTGAGCTTGGTCGCCGGAGACGAGATTCGTTCGGAAATCAAGATGATAATGATGGAGGTTTCTTAAAATCTTGGTTTTGTGCTATTTCTATTCCAGAGCGGGAACGAGAAGCTTTAGGTACAGAACGTTTAGCGCCATCTTTTTTCCAGTATGGAATAGGATTACTGCAATACTGCTTTGAAAACTCATGGTAGACTACTTGGTCTGGTCCTGTAGCGATAATTGTATGTCTTCTTCTTCTTCAATATTTGGCCACCCAAACCTTTGGTCTCTTCTAAATCTCTCCACTTTTGGCAATCTTGTGTAATCTTGGCTATCCAGTTTCTTTCGGCCACTTGAATGAGATCGTCAGTCCACCTGTCTCCGGGACGACCGTGATCTCCACTCCAATACTTTCATGAGTAAATCTTAAAATATTTTCCACATTTTTTGTTAGACTTTGTCAATAATTCTCTGTTAGATATGGGCACCTGCGTAATTGTCCGATTTAATTATAAGCGTGCAGCGTGGTCCGTGGAGTTTTAACTTACTTAAGTGTGTTAGACATGTATATTGGCTCATATTGGTCATAACGCACATAAAGAGCGAGTTATGCCAAGCCCAAGTGTGTCCGTAACAGTCCATATTGATACAAGATAACTGATAAAATAGTCAAGTACTCGCAAAACTTTGTGTTTTTTTTGCATCCGATTTTAGAACTTTCGATTTAGGAAGCTGTTTGCACTGGTGGCTTTACTACGTTCTCGACTTAGTTTCCATAGACAAAGAGGTGATTTAAAAAAAAAAACAACTTTGACACCCCTGCTTAAAAAGTTCGGTTTGCGCTACAACTTCAAACATGACTTTTTCAAAAGTAGATACCTTACCATATGCGTCCCTACCATTCCGTATTCGGAATGGTAGGGAACAATTTAATTTGCATCGCGTAAAATTTATATTCGCTTAAGCGGAAATAACCTAATTTGCAACAAGTTTACTATAATAATAGGAATAGACTTGCTTACTTATCCATTAGATTCATGTGTGGTGACTGAATTCTAGTTTTGGGGTCAAATTTACCAGAAAATCTATACATAAATAAAAATTGAAGTGTCTGTTTGTAATTTAAAAATAACAGAGCTAATTACTAAATGCTAATAAAAGTAAGTATATTTTTTATCTTTTTGTCTGTTTGCTCCGGCTAATCACCGAAAGGGCTGGACCGATTTTGACGGGACTTTTACTGGCAGATGATGTTATCAGAAGTAACATAGGCTAGTTTTAATTTTTTGTAAGTAGACAGGGAACGACGCATACGCAGTTTAATTATTTGCCGTATTCTCGGCGCCACCCTGTATTCATAGTATTTTTGGTTATTAATATTAGTCACCGTAGCTATTTTTGGACCCACTTACATTATATCACAGGTATTCAGATAAGTATCGATTTAAATCAGAACACTCGTGGCCAATTAACTTCTTGGACACACTACGACACAGGTTTTTGATGTAAAGGTGCGTCTGTTGCGGTCAATTTCGGCTAGGCCGCAAGTTAAGTCTGCTCAATTGTTTTTTTTTTCGGGACAAGCCCGCCACACAATTCCCAAACCACTGTAACTCCTGAAAGCCAGAATCAACAGTGGCGACCACCAGAAAAGCGCCGAGACAATGAAGCTTGACAAAGTCCCAGAGAATGAATTTAACTGTCTTGGATCCCGCAACAAAATGAATCAGAAAAGTATAGTGGAGGAGTAGGAAAAAACCGTAATTTCTACTTCCCTCCATATCAGCAGGAGACAGAACGAAACAAGGCTAATAGGCACAAAGGGACGTTTACAACTGGGATAGGCCCAGTTGCATAACACCACGGATAAATATTAACATTAATGGGTCCTAAGTTTTGTGACAGTAACATTAATGGGTCATTAATGCTCAATTGATAGTTGTAATAATGTGATACACAATACTTGATCCATTTTGATGATTAATGTCGTAGATCAACATCATCATCATCTGCCTAGCCTTTTCCCAACTATGTTGGGGTCGGCTTCCAGTCTCACCGGGTGCAGCTGAATACCAGTTTTTTACATGGAGTGACTGCCTATCTGACCTCCACAACCCAATTAGTATTGGGTAATACGATATCACGTTGACATTATTATATCAGTTTGATTATGTACACCGTTAGAAGATAACACACAAATGGTTACTACATTCAGTAGATCATTCTGGTTATTAAAAAAAAACAGCTGTCTCTTCTAAAAGTGCAATACCTACATACTCGGTCAAAATATATGGAACGGATGTTTTTTTTTAAATTACCGACGAAAGTTTCTATGTTGGGAGGTTCAAAATGAGAGTCCGCGTAACACTGGTCAGTTTCCCTCACTCGTCAGTATACAGGGCGTCCCACGGATATGCCACATGGAGGGAAAGTACCTTGAATATTGTAGATGGAACAGTTTACTGAAAGAAGACATTATTTGAATTTAAAAAACAATTTAAACTGCATTCATAGATATTTAAATAATTACATGGTTGAGCCGGGAATAAATAAATATAATCAGCCTGTAGCTTTATCATACCAATCGAAAGGCTTCATCATAAGGATTATTTTTTGCTAAATAACATAGTGTCAGAAATAAAAGGAAGACCATGAAATTTAATATTTTTACTACAAAATTAATCAATTCATCAAATGCTCTGTTAGATTTTTTTTTATTTACGTAAAAAAATTAGTTTACAAGAACCAATATGAAAGTATCCACGATCTACAAGCAGAAATTAGACGTATTATTCTAAATATTCACCACAAAAAGATCAAAAAATTGACAGGGAGCGAAATAATCAAAAGAGTGCGACCTTGTATTCAACAGGAAGGGACTCATTTTGAGCATTTGATATTTTTTTTAATTTTGTATTAAAAATGTTAAATTTCATGGTCTTCCTTTTATTTCTGACACTATGTTATTTGGCAAAAAATAATCCTCATGATGAAGCCTTTCGATCGGTATGTTAAAGCTACAGGCTGATTATTTTTCTCGTGTAACGGGTTCGATTCCCGGTTCAACCATGTAATTATTTAAATAACTATGAATGCAGTTTAAATTGTTTTTTAAATTCAAATAATGTCTTCTTTCAGTAAAATGTTCCATCTACAATATTCAAGGTACTTTCCCTCCATGTGGCATATCCGTGGGACGCCCTGTATTTAATTCGACAGTATCGTTGATTCGTCACTTTCGCTGATTGCAGTTGTGTGAATTCGACAGTTGCGTCAACTCGACAGTTTCCATAATTTGATGTGATGAATACGTGGGAACAATCGTTTTAGTGACGGTGTAGGTACCTTACAGCGTTACACCCTGTATAAGTAATATTTTCGATCTTCTCCGCTATCCTTTTCTGATTACTTTCATTTCGACCAAGACATCTGAAAGGGTCCTCCTTTATTGACTCGGATCTTTTCTGGTGGCCGCCACTTGTTGCTTCTAGCTTACAATGTTTAGATAAGTGCCCGATTGACAACAAGCTGATCGTCCTCTAAAGTCTACAATTATCAGCCTCCAGCACCCAGCAGTCCAGTGCTATGATATCCATATCATGGCATAGGATAGGATGCTATAGGCCTCTTCAAATTACTCTCATGTATCTGCTACCCAGTACCCAGCCACCCTGCTAAGGTCGCTACTGTTATTCAATGTTTTTTATCATGGCGTTTGGGTGTCACCTCTGCCAGCTCCTTAGGGGAATGTGGGCGACGTGTTGCGCTAGATCTAGACCAACGACTATCCTAAACTAATAATTAAGCATAACTAGCCTTTAAGCCGACACACATGTGTTAGTATCCTTGTTGCGAAATGTGTATCAGGTGTAGATCGTGCGTGGTCGGCGCCTGCGCAGCTGTGCTTTATATACGGCGCGCCGGCGGGGAGCGACACACGTGCTCTCCGCCCCACGACGCGCGCACGCAACAGACATGCTCGCTAAGGTAAACATTATTAATATTTTATTGTTATAAATAAAAGCAAAATTTATCCGTATCTAAATATGAGTAGACTGTTGGGTGTGGACTGTATGTTGGGTTTTTCAGAATATTAACAAATTCGGACTTGGTTCTTCAGAGTTCCATTTATTCTTCAGAGTTCTATTCATTCTTCAGGGCTAGTCGGTTGCTTGTAGGGTAACGAGTTCACTACCGTTTAAAAAAAAAAACAAAGACAAATTAGAATTAGAAGCCCAAGCTTCAACATGAAATGGCACGCCACTGATTATTTTGGCGTTATATTTCACAAAATAGGTTTGCACACATATTTTATAATAAAACATAGCAAAATAGAGGTAAACTAACAATAGGTGAACAAGGTGTTGCCGTTTACCGCACACAATACTGATACTGTTAGCCTGCAACATCCCACTGCTGGGCAAAGGCCTCTCCCCTGCCTTCCAGTGCTTTCGATCCAAAGCCAATGTGGACCACTGGTCGCTGGTCTTGTATAGCTCGTCCCGCACACATTACTTATTAAAAATCCAGAAATTACTTGGACTGGTGAAGCCCGTCTATAGCTGATCAATGAGGTCAAGATTCCAATATCGCACCGATTGTGAAGTAGATTAAAATCTGGTAGCTATGCGTTGCCCACAGGCTTTGTGGCATACACAGGGACCGGCTAGGCAATCTAGGAATCTAGTATAAGCGTCGCGAGTTCGATTCTCGCATGGGACATTTTTGTATGGCCTACAGCCAAGTCTGTGTGACACGTTTAAAAGTTTGTTTTTTTGATCAACTAACATTTTTTTAAACTTATGGGTTAACTTATGTATACTGGACAACCAACGGTTGTGATTGTACAAAGACTTGAGACGTGTATCAAAATTAAAAAGCGACTTAACACAAAAAATATGTCATTTTTTGCTGTGTTTAGATAATGATTTGCGTAGTTTCTCCAGCGAATTTAATTTGACTTAATATTTCAAGTGACCCTGTCCTTGGCAGTTGTTATTAATATGTTGCGCGTGCGCCGGTGCGATGGCGCGGCCGGGGCTGCTGGACGGCATCGGCTACGCGTCCCACGGCTACGCCGCCCCGGCGTACGCTGCGCCCGCATACGCTGCGCCCGCGTACGCTTCGGCATATGCCCCGGCGGCGATCGCTGCCCCTGCGATTGCGCACGCGACGTATGCTGCACCTGTCGTTAAAGCTTATGCAGCGCCGGTGAGTATACAGAGAATTTTATTTGATTTGCAATCTGATACTGTCATGTCTATAAAGCCCCCAAGTGTAAGACACCTAGTTATCAGAATAAAGTCTTTCGATGGAATCAGGTTATTGCCAGGTGTATAATTCTGGACGCAAAAAGACTATTGTAACAATTGCAAAGTAGGTGGCGCTCGGTGATTTCTGCCTATGTCCATGGGAAAAAGGCGTGGATAAGGCATGCTAGGCGTGATTGTATATGACCTTGGCTTGAGTTTACTGTAGGTACTTTCATGGAGATCCGGACACATGATCTCATGCAAAAACGATATCAAAATGACGCCGCTTTTTTCCAATTAATTCTTATACGAATTCTATCTTCACCAGGTGGTACACGCTGAGCCGATAGACCCGAACCCCGCATACAGTTTCTCATACGGTGTAGCAGACCCTGCCACCGGCGACCACAAGGATGCCTCAGAGACGCTCCAGAACGGCGTGGTGCACGGCTCCTACAGCCTGGTCGAACCTGACGGCCACGTGCGGAAGGTCACCTACACCGCAGACAAGATCAACGGATTCAATGCCGTGGTTGAGAGGACGGGAGCTTCGGCACATGCGGTGAGGAGGGTCTTTGGTATCTTTTAGGTTTTATGGCTGAAGTTGGGCTATTCAAACTGCCAGTTTGGAAATCATGTGGGATGATAACATCCCAAATCACGAGAGTCAATTTCAAAAACTTTGAAATGTTTTCTGTCCAGCGCTATTACTCTTTAACTCCTTTATTTTTTCAGGTGGCAGCACCAGTAGCAGTCGCAGCCCCCATAGCGAAGGTTTACGCTGCGCCGGCGCCGGTCGCCGTCGCTGCACCCGTCGCGAGGTACACGCTGCCCGCTGCCCACGTCGGAGTAGCCCACCCGTGGGGCTAAGCCCAGTAACTACGAACACAAAGCCACCTAGCTTCTTGCTGAACGACTACGATTGACTTCGACGAACAGAAAATAATGCTGGAAATCTAATTTACCGTCCCATCTCTAGTACAACAATATTTTCTGCCGTCGTTAGGACAGATTCCATGTTTAGAACAGAAATAGTTTGTTGAGATTTTGATAAAAACGGTTGTGATATTATGGTTGTTGAATGATTTTTGACTGAGATTTTTTGGTAATAGTTTGGTTAAAAATCATAGGCCGCGGCTGCATGGTAAAGGCGAATTGTAATGTGTTTTTATTACCTATCTTTTGTAGAAGTTAATGTTTTGTTTTGGGCCTGTTTGAACTTTGGATCATGTTAGGACTTTGAAAAAAGAAAACGTCAAAATGTACCATTGGACGTTTTTAAGTTTGAATGTAAAATCGAGAGGAGATGGCCCCTGTTTTCTAGTTTTTCTCGTCTTTGCTCTCCGGCCCCCGTCTACAGACCGGAGGACCGTTCAGCAAGACTTATAGGCGCGCCCGCAAACCTCGCCCGACTACTGTTACTTATTATTTATTATGTACTGCTTTGACTGTTGCCTACGGACCTGATCTTGACGCATCGTATTATTTACGTACATGTAAATATAATGTAGTTTTATAAATAAATGCATTTTTTGCAGTATTTTATGTCTTTATTTGACCCATGTGTGAAACTTTACGCCACAGTGTTCGCAAAAAGTCACGATTCCGTAACTAACGTTGTAATACTAAATCAGCCTTTACGCGCTTATTAATAGTGTGTTCTAGATCTATGTACTACCTATACTAGGTTTTCTAAACAGATTACACATAACATAGAATGATATTTCTAAGACTTGGTCCCTTTATATCGACTGTCATTCGGTTGGCCACACCGCCACATCATCATGGCGGCTAAGCCTTATTCATTGTGGCGTTGGCATCCTAAATGACCTACTTCCATGCATTTTGGACATGGGTAGCGCATTAATCAATTAGAATTAAATTCGGACAGATATGATAATAATGATTTAAATAAAATATCGTCTTGTAAGTCCTAAACGTTGCCCCATATTTAGTAAAACTTGTTTATTTCGAGTTTAAACTTAGTTTTAATGATAAATCAGTAGGTAATAATTATTTATGAATCCTGTCTAACTCTTAATTACCAGCGCCCAAGCGGAAATGGTGGATGTTGAAATCGTCAAAGTTAGAACCGGTCACTTGTATTGCCTAGTTAGACTTGGTATAGACATACATCGTGACATGGTGCTGTGGGAACTACAAGGAAAGATCAGCTTCTAAAATCTGGGCGATGAAATTCAACCAATTGCAGATACCTATATTTTGGCAGTTATTTAAATAACGCTTAGAGTGACTAAAAAAACACTTTGCGCAAAAAAAAACCGACTTCCAAAAAAACACTAAAAAAGTCTAACCTTAGACGTTTTTAAATTTAATTCTTTTCCCGAAACAATTTTATATTACCTAATACATTCAAATAGAAGTTAGTAAGGAACCATCATGTCATCAACATGCCTAAGAAAAACCGGCCAAGATCGAGTCGGACTCGCGCACCGTACAAACTTTTTAAAGGACAAACTTAACTTTGCTGTTCGATCCCATGAAACGGCTATTGCACCAACCGCAAATAATAAGTTTGTAATAGTAAAATCGCTTTTTTTTTTGTTATTAAACTATATATTTACGGTTTTCAGATTTTTTCCTTTACATGTGCTGTAAGACCTTGCTTTTTGACAAATTTCGTGATTCTAGGTCTACGGGAACTACCATAATAGGTTTTCGACCCTTGGAATTGAACTTGAAATCCATCTCTTAGTTATTGATTTTAAGCTAAAACAACACAACACAATGCAAAAGATGATAATTAACCTAAAAGAGGAAATGACAGATCCGATTTAGTGATTTAGACCATCGTTAAACTAAGGGTCGCCGAGGTTTAGCGTTAGACTATGATATAGTCTATGGTTTAGCGCAAAACCACGATTTGTAATACCATTTTTGTACAGACCATAGTTTATAGAAATTTAAACCAGGTTTTTAGGTTTTACAGTCGGTTAAAAATGATCTCAATGACGGGGTGACCACTTAACTTTCAGCTTCGCTATTTGAAGTATACGCTTACGCTAAGGCTTTTAAAAGGAAATACGTAGTACGAGCACCTTTTAGATTATTAAAAGGAAGTAGTGAATTAAGTTTCTAGATCTGGGGCATACGAGACCAAATCTAGAAATGATTCGTGTGTAGGGATTAAGAAATAACATTGGCATATGCCGCCAATTTGCGACTGTATACATATTCAATATAACTGCCAATTTAGGGCATACGCACGAATATGTCAGAGAAATACTGGTCCTATTTGATTACCTACTTGCCTACTTCTAGTAATTCTGTTTGTAGTAGATTTTCCTGCGGCTTCGCTCGAGTGTAGGTCGGGAATTATGCTACGGTATCGTACTCTCGGGATGAAAAGTATACATATGTTCGACCTATACAACCTTAACCCAGGTCAGACATTTTTTTTTAAACCTTACCTCACATATTTCTCCAGTATCGTGGGCGCGTATAAAACATTTACATTTGAAACTCATCTAAACAAATAGCCAGACCCGGCGGAACAACGTACGCAAATATTTGTAATCGAATCGGGAATCGAACCTTTATTTAATACGCAACACAGCAGCCAATCCCTCAGCCACTGCCATTGGTCGTGTGCCAAATTTCCCTAAGGTATACAGACAGAGTTACCTACTTTTGCATTTATAGATAATATTACTTATTACTTAGTACGATTTAATAATGGTTTCTTTTTAACGAGTTCGTGAGGTGAATCATTGAGGGCGAGAATTTGTTCACGTACCTAATGGTTGAATGTTGGTTCTTAATAACCCACATTCCTTGTTAATAACTTGGTAAAGAACTTAAGACGCGTATATCGCTTATAACTTTCGATGTACCTATCAATAAATATGAACAGGTTTTATACATGTGGAGGAACAGGACCAAAACCTGATTGTGGATGAATGAGCACCTTTTTGATGAGTTAAATGTTCATCTTAGTTAAACCTTAAATGTTTTGCATAGAAGGTAGTCAGAGTAGTCAGTGCCCAGCATTACTTGAGCCATCTTACAAAGAAGAATAGGGAAGAAGCGATCAGGTAACAAACAGCACTGACTGTATCATTTTAATAGTTGTTGCCGTCTCGAATGTTGCTTCACGTACTTTAAAAGCATTCTCCAATAAAGTGAGATCTGTGTATAGCCTGTTTTACCGCATGCAACAAAATATGTACCACTATTTTACATGAAACAACTGCCTATAAATCTAATTCTATCCAAAAAAAACACAAATCTTTAACAGTTTAAATAATTCATTGAACTTCACAATGCATCATCACTTAACTATTTGATATTTCAGTTCTACACTATTCTACGGCAGGCTACCGAGGCTACGCTACGCGGCAAGCCTTGGACTCCGATCAGACAGGGATCCTGTTCTGCTGCGCCCATTTGGTGATAGTCCTGACGATGTTGTCTGCTCGGGTGTGGGACCTGAACGAAAAAGAAAAAAGCATATCTTTTAATTTGCAGAGGTAGGTAAGAAATGTTCTCGTGGTCACAAGCAACATTTCTGATTGCCAGCCCCTATTACAAGGGACTTAAATACATTGTGCAGTTTTGCATCCTAGTCAAAATTCAAGAGCAAATCGTGTGGCTGTTGGACCGATTGCCTTGGTCTTGGACGAAGATTTTACTTTAGAGCATAAAATAGACTTCATAAAGACGAACAGCATGAGAAGTGAAAAGATTATTTATTATACCTAAATAATCAATTTAAATTACGATACCTAGTCAATATAGTAGGGTAGTTGACACCATAAAACAAAAATTCCAAGATACCAATCGCAAAAAAAAAAGCTGGACCTGAAAACCCGATTTATTTTCAATTAATTGCCTAATTCGTTTTTAAGTTGCTTTTAAATCAATAAATAGTTGAGTCATTGAGTTGACCAAACAGTGCCGTCACAGCGTGTTATTGCCTGCCATACAAAATCTATGAGAGAACCGCGTTTTGACAGATCTTAAAAAGTATGTCAATTGATTGGTGTGTTAACTACCCTATTAATAAAGCTGCTAGTTTAAATTGTTTAAATTTGACAGTATTTCAGAATAACACGAAAGTAATTAACAGAATCACCCATCGCGCGACATGTCGCTGTGTGCGTTTATTTGTGTGTGTGAAGGCGCGCTTATAGGGCTGGTAACAGACGGGCTGCATTTTAATACACGTGATTTACACTTACCGATTTCCGTAAATAAGAATAAAAAAATACCTACCAATTTTATTAATGATTCGGGTCGGGAATCATTAGCATAAATGAACTCCTTGAATTTGAGCAGACGGACGGTTTGACGGTTTTACAAAACGACATCTTGTATTTAATAACTATATAGCAAAATGTGAGTGTACCTACTATTAGGTACACCGCCCTATAAGTATAATGTACTCTGTGAGTACACCTCTGCCTAGGCGCGGATACAGGATTTCCTTTAGGGGGGGGGGGGGGCAATTTTTGTTTGATTTTACCTATCTTACGGAACGATCATAAAAAAATTGACGAACTTTTGATAATAAATGGAATCAGGCGTTACTTTACAGAAATCCATGATATGCAAGATACAAGGAGGTCCCAGATTTTGGTCAACAAAATGAACTAAGGCTCCAAGAACGAGCGAAATGAGCTCGAAAATTTTAATACTCTACCGTGAGCAGGTTATAATTGCTTAGACACTTCATACAGGAGTTACTAGATCGACCCTCAGACAAAGGCAACATTCAAGAGGAAGTAGGCTGCAAGAGCGAGCGCAGCGAGCTCGAAATTTTTATGACACCTTGCCTTGGACAGGTTACAATAATTTCGATCGAGATAGGAATTACTTAGTCGGCTTTTAGATAATTTCAAGAGAAAGTAGTCTATAGAGCGAGCTCGAAAATTTTAATACTTTACCTACCTTGAACAGGTTAGAATTGTTTCGAGCAACTGGAGTTACTTGGGCTTCATATAGACAAAGTTAAGTGATGAAAAATTAGATTGCAAGAGCGAGCGAAGCGAGCTCGAAATTTTTTACATCATGCAAAAATCCAATAGGAGTGCCAAATCCAGAGGTAAAAAAGGAGCCTTTTCGAAAAATGTTTTTCACAATATTTTAATTTGAGTGATTCCATTTTACGCTACAATTTATTACGTACAAGGAAATACAATAAAGTACGCAGGATCTATAACTTTTAAAAATCCTGAGCCTCTAGGGGCAGCTGCCTCCTCCTGGCGACGACGCCCATGACAACATGTACAACTAGAATATTTAGTTTCAATTCCGTCAAACTAGTTCAAGCTTGGCATTTGGTCCGGTTCAGCGGGGGGGAAGTGCACCCAATTACCCTTACTGCCAAACTCTTCGGGGACGACTAGCGTGGCATGTTACCTGGGCCCTTTAAGTAAGGCCAGGGCGTCTCTGAGGTCGGCTGCAGCGTTGGGCTTGTTAGCTGCGGCGGCCTGCGCACAGCCACACACTGCCCCGCGGAGACCTTCCCACATTTCTGGGCCACCGTCCAATCTGGGATATTGAAACATGTTTGAAGTATTTTAATATGACAGTAGCTGTCATATAGTATAAACGACAAAAAAGAGGAGCTGGTTCTCTACCATGTACTTGTGTATTTATTTTATGATGTTTACGATAAATTAGGTTACTTTGTTCTAATTTGTAAAAAGACTAATTTAAATACTAAAATAGGGAATATGCACGTAATTTTTTCTTGACCTAAATCAATAAAATACAGTACTATCAACCCAAGAAAAGTATTAAAAGTTAAGTTCAACTACTGCTTGTCGCTTAAAAATAATACTAAACTCCTGCAATTTAAACTTCCGTAGCTGTCGCGGCCATGATGTGACGTCATTTACCACAATCTGTGTTGTTTACTTACCCTTAATTGAATAATTTTACTAATTGTATGTGCTCTAGTCAAGTAAAAATTGCAATAACAATTTTATAATAAAATCTTGGTGAAACTTTAAACACTTTTCAAATAAAAGTGTTTTTTTGTCACATAGACTTTGACGTCACTACCGGCGTTATCGAGGACGACGCGTTTTAAGAGTGCGTTCCGTTTCACCAAAAACATGCTACATAAATAAAACAGTAAATTGTAAAATAAGTGATGTATTAGCAACTTAGACAAGTGTACCACAATGTTTTTATGGGCATTTTTAATAAATAAAAAGAGTTTTGTAGTTCACAGCATATTCCCTAGCTCTAAATGGTTCCCCACAGTTACAAACTTATAGCAGTGGGTACCTAAATGCAAGTAATATTAATTTCAAGAAGGTATTTCAGTACACATTAAATGCGCTCTTAAAAGATTGATCTGTGATAATTGGACTCATTCACTCACCTGTCAAGCATGTGGAAAGCTTTGGCGGCAACTAGGAACTGCCCCATTCGGTAGCTGTCGTTGGCAACCAGTTGCAATAACGCGAAGCTGTCGGGAGTGCCCGCTGACTGTCAAACAAATATGTACGACTGTACTGATTTAATACATTACTAAAGGCATAAAATACTAAGGTAAAACGGGGCTATTTGGTACCTTAAGGTGACACAACTCACGGGCTCGAACTCATTGGTGGGCGTGGCCGCTCATAAAGCACGCTGTCTCACTTGGCATTGTGCCCGACAGAGATAGTATCAGTGATGAGCAGTTAGACGCTAGTCTTCACGCACGTCTAGTTCGTACGAACACACAGCGTTCCGAACAAAAACAAAGTTACACCATGCACACATAATGCTATTCGACGCCGCTCAACACTCGCCAACAATATATATCTTTACAAATAACTTTTTCGAATAATACTTTTGTCTGACCTTTAATTTAAATGCGCTAAAACGAATAAAATAAAACTTTTCCTATAAAACTTTTACTATCAACTTATAACACAATTCGCGAGATTAGTGGCAACAATAATATTGTATAAATATATTGTTTGTTATTGTTGGCCTGTGGTCACGATGTCCTGGGACGCTTTCCGCCAGGTCTGCTAATCGCTCGAGAGAAATAAATGGCTGTGAAGCCAGCAGAGTCTGGACGTTGGTCGGCAGACGACTGCTTTATATTGTCATCGCGGTACTGTGGATTTTCTTGGACTGATAAAATTTAGGATTTCGTTTTCAGGGCGTATCACGTCGGAGTAACCAATTTAGTGGTTGTTGTACACTAATTAAATTAAATTAAAATTTTTCATCATTCAATATAAATTTAATCAACTCAAGATAGAGAAGTGACAGATCAAAAATATAAAAGAAAAATAAGTGAAGGTTCTATGTATATAAAGTTTCTAAATAAGTAGGTCGCTACACCATATTATGGGGTGTGCGTTTCGATGGCGTGACCACGGCGTTTTTTTTTAAAATAACTATACCATGATTTTGTAAAAATATGTAAAATTTGTTTCAAATTTCCCAAAACCTTAAATTTGTCAAAGTTATGGTTAAAAAATTATAAGGGTTTGAACGTGGCCACGCCATCGAAACGCGGAGAACCGCGCGGCTATGGATATCTTAAAAACTAAGCATTGCTGAGACCTGAAATTTAGGTAAATAACAAATTGAATTTGTAAAAAAATTGAAAAAATCTTAGGATTACAATTTTAGGAGCTGTAAGACTAAAACCCCATGGCCGCGCCATTGAAGCGGTTAAAAACACGTTATCGCCGATATCTCGCTGAAAAAGCATCGCAGAGGTCTGATGTTTTTGTAAAACCTAGATTTGAATTTCTCAAAATACACAAAAAATCCTACGGAATCGCTTATAACCTTCAAAACCTTCTGAATGTGAAATTTAAAATTAATTAATTTAAATTAATTAAATTTTTACAAAATCTTTCCATTGTTTTTAAAAAAGAAAACGCCGTGGTCGCGCCATCGAAACGCACACTTTATAGGAGTGCAATAAAAATGCACAGGCCCTTCAACTTCAGCGAAAAACAAATGACACGTCACTAACGTCATGCATGAAATGAAAAGGACAGAAATATAGTTCTTGTTCTTTTAACAAACAAAGGACATGTCAATATCGCGTGTGACATACATTCAGTCAAAAAAGTATCGGGAATGGATGATTTGTTTATGGTTCCAAATTCAAATTTTTGTTTTTTTGTAGTTGTTAGATTGGTACAACTGTTTTCCATTTTGGCGCGGAGTTTGAGTTGCATCTGTTATTTATATTAAATACAGTGCTGGTTTTAGTAATATCATATATAGTGTGTATTGCGAATTTCATAATGGACAAAAATATCGAACAAAGAGTTTGTCTTAAATTTTGCATCGCCAATGGAATTTCGTGCTCGGAGTCACTGAAAATGTTACAGAAGGCTTACGGTGAATCGACTTTATCAAAAACTCGTGCTTATGAGTGGTTCAAAGCGTTCAAAAGCGGTCGAGATGTGATGGAAGATTTGCCTCGCTCTGGTAGGCCGTCAACGTCTGCAACTGAAGTTAACATCGCAAAAGTGAAGAAAATAGTGACTGAAAATCCCCATTCAACTCTGAGAGAGATAGCCGCCGAACTTTCTGTATCTCACGAGTCGATCCGTACCATTTTAACTAATCATTTGGGTATGAAACATGTTGCTACTCGGCTAGTCCCAAAAGATCTGAATTTTCTCCAAAAACTCAATCGCATGAAAGTCGCTGAGGACCTTCTAGAACGAGTCAGTTCGGACCCAACATTCATGAAACGCATTGTTACTGGTGACGAGACGTGGGTTTACGAGTTTGACATGCAAACTAGTCAACAAGCTTCGGAGTGGCGCCTTCCAACTGAACCGAAACCGAAAAAACCACGCCAAAGTCGATCAAAAGTCAAAGTCATGTTGACTGTTTTCTTTGACTATCGCGGTGTTGTGCACTCTGAATTCTTACCGGAAGGTCTAACGGTAAATAAAGAATATTATTTGAGCGTTATGCGGCGTTTAAGAGAGCAAATTCGACGAAAAAGGCCAGATTTGTGGAAAGAAAATTCTTGGATTTTGCACCACGACAATGCGCCTTCGCACAAGGCTATCATTGTGAACGAATTTTTGACCAAACACTCAACAAATACCATCCAGCAACCACCATATTCACCGGATATGGCTCCTGCTGACTTTTTTCTTTTTCCTAAACTCAAATTACCACTTCGTGGCACCAGTTTTCAATCGATAGAAGACATAAAGGAGAATTCGCGGCGTGAACTCAATTCCGGAAGCAGCGTTTAAAAAATGTTTTGATGAATGGATTATTCGTTGGCGCAAGTGTATCGTTTCTAAAGGAGCATACTTTGAAGGTGATAAAATAAATTTGGATGAATAACAGACATTTTGTGTATTATTGATCTTTTCCCGGTACTTTCTTGACAGAGTAGTATTGTTCATAATATGTGTGCGTGAGCGTCGTCCTCCCGCACCGCACCGGAGGAAACATATTCAGTGAGATGCACTAAAATTCATAGTAAAAGGCGCGCGTAAAAAAATACGAAAAGGCCTTTGGGAAATCGAATTTTATGAAAAAACCACTGCATAAATCATTTACAAATAAAATTTATTGAATTCTTCGATAATTGTGCTGTGTCGGTACGGACTTTGTTTTGGAAATTTGACACTTCTTTTATTACTATTACACCCAAAGTTGCGTTAAAATTGGCAATGAAATCGAATCACAATTAATAATGAGACAAAACGATATCATGTTTAACTTTAGATGTACCATGTCAAACAGTGGAGTAATAGCCCCCCTAAATTTGTATGGAAAATATGTTGAGTAGTGCAACCTTAAATACCAAAATGTTATAAGGTTTTTCCATCAGGAATTTCTCAGTAGCAGCCTATCAAAGTGTTGCTAGAGTTTGTAAAATAACTTCTACCATACCTACACCAACCGACAGTTATCGATATTTTTGTTCGGAATTCTGGGTCGTCCCAAATAGCCCCGTTTTACAGTACTTATATCATTTTCTTTAAAATACTTTGCACCTTACACATACGAGTACCCACCTAATTAAGTAAGCCAGGGATCCAGGTTGTTAAAAAGTATTGTGTTGGGAATGTTTTGTCACAAGCATGGCGAAACTTCATTCTCACCAAACCGAGAGAAAAAAAAATCTTGACGGGAAATCACACAAAGCTGAAATTCTTTAGTTTACCTTAACACACATCTCCCACGCGAGCGCCGCGTCCTTGTTCATGACGTGACAACGACACAGACACGCGAGGAACGTGAACGAGCTGCGGATGCTCTCGTCTTGTATCGTAAGGAGACTCTCCTCAGCCTCGCGGTAGAAACCCGTTGCTACTTTAGCCTACAAATAGTATCAGAAAAACGAAGTAGTCACTGAGAAAATTGACAATTCAATCTTTTAAAAACAAATACCCAGCAGGCCATGATAAAGAAGGCTATCGCTTTTGAGCTCAGCAGATGGAGCCACTGGCGTGTAAGGTCCACTTGTCATTAGTCCTGTTTTATACTTTATCACTAAGTACCAATAACTTCATGAAAGTTTATTTAATTACGTAAGTATAACAACATAGTGTTAACTTCAGATACGTATTTACAATATTGTCCATAAAATTGGCAAGCATGAAACATTTAAAAAACATTCCTCCTTCAAGTAGGTACTCACCATTTCTCCACTTGCTAGTTGAAATTTTCAAGTCAAAATTAATCAGAAATGGCACAATCTTGACCACAATCGAGAATTTTAGTAAAATACGTGATCAAAAATCACGCAACGCGAGAACACTTTATGAAATCAGACATTTCTGATGACCTTACCCGGATTTGAACCCACAACATCGTGCATGAGAAGCGAGGGGCTATCACGTCTCCCAGGTTCTTATTTACCTGAGCATAATTAAAATTGAAGGTATCATCATTGACGAAGAAGCTCTTGATGGAGTTGAGGTAGACCAGCACCTCTTCATAGTGCCCAGCAAGGAAGTAGGAGGAGGCCATGCACTGGCGACCGGGGATCGTGTCGCATTCAGAAGCAGAACTGCCGACCAGGTGGAAACTTTGCTGGGCCAGTTTTAGTTGCTCGTCCTGCAATTGTGGAACAGAGGCTGAATTAATAGAATATTTTCACAGAGTTAGTATGGGTCTAGCCTGTCAAAAACTGTCCTAAACTACTGGTTTTATGTAGTTTTGCTATAGAAGGTACTAGCTGATGCCCGCGGCTTCGCCCGTGTGGATGTCGGTTATCGCGACCAAAAGTAAATCTCCCAGATGGCTTATTTTTTTCCGACACCTCCAACAAGTATTTGTCAGAGGTGTCGGAGGTGTCATTATATTTTACCCAAAGTATAAAAAACTTGACAAATTATATACTAAACCACGAGAACGAGAACCACTCTATCCATTGGTGAAAACAGCGTGAAAATCGGTGCAGTAGATTTTGAGTTTATCGCGAACAGACAGACAGACAGACGTGGCGGAGGACTTTGTTTTATAATATGTAGTGATAGTGATCAATACTGATTTTTACGAAATGTCATCATGTATGATTAAAAAGATCCCCCTTCTCTACAGGCGTACCATTTAACAGAGTCGATGCTTGAGGTATAGCTACACGGTGTGGGAGGCCTGTTGACACTTTGACAGCAGTCAACGCGATCTGAACTGAGCAACACGACAACACATCCAACACGCGTCACAAAACTACCTAAGGCATGGTAGTGCTTGACGGTGGGCCTGTAGGATATGATAAGAGTAGACAGAGGAATAACAGATGAAAGTTGTAGCTACACGGTGTAGGAGGGCTGTTGACACTTTGACAGCAGTCAACGCGATCTGAACTAGCAACACGACAACACATCCAAGTCCAACACGGGTCACGAAACTACCTAAGGCTTGGTAATGATTGACGGTGGGCCTGTAGGATATGATAAGAGTAGACAGAGAAATAACAGATGAAAGTCAATAACAAGCAATCCATAGCCGAGTCATCGGTTTAGGGGAGTTCGTTAAAACTCGCGCGGGTTCAAAGATTGGGTACCCCAAATTGGAAATTGGGCTCTGTTAAGCTATCGGTTTCGGTCAACACAGCTAGGCTATATCACCTAAGGAGTTATCTAATCAACGAAATAGCACACCTACTTACATCGCTAGTTTCATTATACAGTCTCACTGCGACCACAGCCCTTAGGATGTAGTGTAGAGGCGAGGTGGGCTGCAAGGGTTCCAGCAAGGTCCTGGCCTCCAAAGGCTCGCGGTTCCGAAGGCGGTAGCCTGCCAAGTTGAGCCGGGCTTCTGGTACCACGTCCACTAGTTCCGGTAGCACCTGCGGGAAAGGAAATGTGAATTCTGAAAACCTTGAAACCTTTTCAAGTTTAAACAACTGAACAAATGACAGTAAGTTAAGTAAGTTACGCGCAGATTAATAAGTAGTTTTAATTTATAACGTCACGTGTCAGTATGGTCGTACAAGGTAATCTCCGAAACCATCCAACCGATTTCAATGATTCAATGTTTTATAGTAGGATAGTTTAGGACCGCGACAGCGCCTGATAGTTGGCGCTGTTGTCGCATTCTCAATCTTGATGTTTTATCATGTTTCCTTTGCAAAGGGGCGGGTCGCTAGTAGGTTTTATTTACGAAAGTTATTTCCCAATTTCGGGGTTCCATCACGCTTAACTTGCTTCGGAGGAATTACGTACCTTCAAGGCTCCTTCACCATTTCTAAACACAACCAGATTATGCTTGACCAAATCTTGGCCGAAAGTGTGCTGGTCTGAAGTCATTTGTTTTAGTTCGTTTTCAGCTGCTTTACCATTGTACAACCTGCAAATGTAGAGTGCAGTAAAGTACCTAATTAAAGCTGGAAAAGTAATGACGAAACAAAATTCCATTGTTTCCTTTTCAGGATTTTAAAGTGGGATTTCCCTTTACAATTTCAGATTGCGAATTTGAAAAGCGTTGAAAATGTTAAAGTTATAGAGGCTGCTGTAGTTGGAGCGACTTCGTTCGCGTGGAATATATGGAGAATGTGAAAGAAATAAAAAATAATAATTAAAAAAAATAAAAACCCGACTGCGTAAAAAATAACTAAGTAATAATTTTAAATAAAAACTGAAAAGATTAAAACAAGTTCAGGAGACAGACATATTGACTGCAACAGTCGGGACCCATATTGGTTTGGATATAATGATTTTAGTCTAAATTATTTATTGGGTCCCGACTGTTTTAAGATAATAGTTATTCTTTACGCAGTCGGGTTTTTTATTTAAAATTATTACTTAGTTATTTTTTACGCAGTCAGGTTTTTTAATTTTTTAAATTATTTTTTTTATTTTACACTTTTTAGTTACTCAGATATACCATTTTAAAATCTTCATGATGAGCCCTTGATCAAGCCGTTCAGGCGTGCCAAACATATGAATTTGGCGCCAAAAATTCGCCATTTTTGTTTTTTTATTATTTTGATATACCTAGTGTCACCCTCACAGTAAATACGAATCTAACGACACCTCTCAAGCTAAAATACATACATACATATATACTTACATACATACACTCGAAAAACAGAATCTACTTAGTCTATGCTGCGCCCGACAGGGTCCATAATTGTAACATTATTTATTTTCCTCCACCTTATAAACATTATGGTATGCAATAAAGAATTGAGAATTGAGAATTGAAACATAACCCTCCTTCTGACGCAGTCGGAAAAAAGTAGCCTTTGTGCTATTTCAAATATCTATCTCTGTAACAAATTTCATCCAGATCAGGTTCAGCCGTTCTGGAGTGGTTGAGTAACAAACATCCATTCATACAAACTTTCTTATTTTTTATAAAGATAATTTAAGTAAGATGAGGAACAGGAATGGAGAGACACCCATCCTCCTTAGAGAAGGTAGGATCCTCTGACCGACGGACAATGTGTTTGGAGACGATTTGCCCAACTGTTGCTGTCGGCTGTCGGGTTGTACTGCTGTTGTATAATATTATTATGAACTAATCAATCTTGCAAATAATTCTGCTTACGTTGGGTGCGATGCGTAGTTTTATTTAGCGTTTTACATAATAAGTACCCCAAAGAAACCAAAACAATATTTTGTAACCAATACTTAAATTAAATTATCTTATAGGTACTAACTACAATCCTGAATATCCGATAATACCTATGTGTAATTGTTTACTTACGTACTGTACCTGAAAGTACTATCTATAGATAGATATTTAAACCTCTAAATTGACTGATTAACAAATTGGCATACGCCCAGAGCCCAAACGGTTGAAGTTAGACACATTTTTGGTTGGAAGATTTCATGGTGTAGGTAGGTGAGCAATAAGAAAGCGTTTTGGATAATTTGAATTATACATACAGATACAGGGTGCTATAGGGTGTAACCTTTTTGTATGAAAAAAATAACTGGGGTATGATCGCGGGTATAGTTTGCTAGTTACATATTATTTTAGACTGCTGCCCCACCGTGAGCTCATGGCTAGCTACGCCCATGTTGTTCCTGCTATTAAAGAAGGTTTACCTGAAAAGATTGCAAGCCTTCAAGTTTCCCGCGACAGTGGAGGTGGGGTGCTGAGCCAGATAGACCCCCAGCACCTCCTGGGACACGTCGTAGTAATCCAGTTTGTAGTAACACAGGGCCACGTACACGTTCAGCGCCATGAATGTGCTGGAGGGATGCAAGAAGATATTTAGGGATGTTAGAAGAACAAGAAGATATACCTACTTAAGAAGAATTCTAAATACTTTTTTAACTGTGTTTGCCGAAACTGTTGACTCGTTGAAAATGTAAAATTTGCAACTCTTTACAATGGAATACACTTGCTACCTAGACTACCTACATATAAAAAATAAATAAAAAAATGATTGATTGATTGATATATCAGAGTACAATCGGCTTATGAAAACTAATTACATATTTAAAACCTTGTCAGTAACGTTTTAATGAGTCTACCATTGAGAGACAAACAAAAACATTGACAAAACTAGTTAAATAAATGTTTAAAGTGATCAACGTTTCCGCCAGGTGATTAATTATACTATTATCTTTTAAAAAACATCAATAGTTACGTACGAGTAACATTGTTACAAACTATCCAAATGAATTACACAAAGTTTGAATTACACAAAGTTTGAATTACACAAAGTTTACGCAACTAACAACATTTTAAACCAATAACAATGAGTCGAAGTAACGAAATGAAATAAATTTTTCCTGCCATATTCCTGATGTCTGTCCGCTAAGCTAATTTAATTACCCGTCGATTGTAGACAACGTCTTAATCCAATCCATGTCGTCTTCCTTTTCATATCTTTTATATCTGCAAGACGTCAAAATATAACATGAAGCTGTTTTCTTACTTGAATGCCCTTGAAACCTTAATTTTCTCTGTTTATCACAGAAAGGGATGATGAAGTCGAAGTGCTTCGAAGCTATGTAAGCCATTGTTCGTCTGGCTGTCACATATAATCTGCCAAATATGGGTCTACTGCTAGGTCATAGGTATCCCCTTTATGAAAAGGAATGCTGTCTCGCGAGGCAGCATCAAGGTGCGATCGGCAGTATGCTCTGTTTCTCGCTCTAGCAAATGACGGTTCTTCCTAATTCCTGCCTTTTTCTAGGACATGTCGGTTTGTGAAAAGGAATGCTGTCTCGCGAGGCAGCATCAAGGTGCGATCGGCAGTATGCTCTGTTTCTCGCTCTAGCAAATGACGGTTCTTCCTAATTCCAGCCTTTTTCTAGGACATGTCGGTTTGTGAAAAGGAATGCTGTCTCGCGAGGCAGCATCAAGGTGCGATCGGCAGTATGCTCTGTTTCTCGCTCTAGCAAATGACGGTTCTTCCTAATTCCTGCCTTTTTCTAGGACATGTCGGTTTCTTAAAACGATGACTTCCCTCACCGTTTGACAGCAGTGGCGACGAAATAATTTGAAATTTCTTTATTTTAACATAAACACAACAGATAAATGACATTCAGACCTTATTCTAAAAGCATTAAACATAAGATTAGGTAGGTGTTTTGTGCAGACTATGCCTATTTATAACATTTAAGAATACAAACAATATGTAATGTATAAAACTTATTAGTTGTTATGAATCAGAAGTAACGTATTACTTACGGTAAATAAATGTCAAACTGTACAGCGCGATGATTAGACACAATATTTTATAAAAGATTGTTACAATTAACATTGATACCTACCATTACATCTAATATAAAGAAAGTTCTAAGGCCTCATAACCGAGAGCTCGTAGCTAGTTATTAACAGGCGCTCGGATCAATCTTCAGGTTAAGCCGCGCTAGCCTAGGTTGGTCTGTGGATGGGTGACCACTTATTACATAAGTACCGAGTTTCCTCCGTGTCGTTAGTCCCGGCTGTCATTTGTAGATCTTTGACAGTCGTAACAGGTAGTCAGTGGCCTGAAAGTCTGACAACCAGTCTTACCCAATTCGTCGTATCGTATTACCCAATACTAACTGGGTTGTGGGTGTCAGATAGGCAGTCGCTCTATGTAGAATTCTGGTATTCAGCTGCATCCGGTTAGACTGGAAGCCGACCCCAACATAGTTGGGAAAAGGCTAGGCAGATGATGATAATGCCTCATTACAGAATTATATCTACCTACTTTCTACTTACCGCCTTTCAAGCAACAGCTTCTTATACACGTCAATAGCCTCCTGGTAATGTGCTCTCAGGTAGTGCACTGAAGCTAGACACAGTTGATCCTCTGGTACATCCCGAAGGGTTGCGTGTGCGCGCATAAGGGTCTCCTCGTCTCCCAGCTTGTGTGCCAGGTGAAATTGGAGACGCGTCTGGAGAGGAATTTGAAGGGTAACGGTTACTTTTCTTATCGTATAACATTAACTGGGTTGTGTGTGAAGGTCAGTCGCTTCATTTAGGTACAATCCATAAAATTGTACCTACATAATAATATTTGGTTAGACAAAGTTGTCCCCCAATGTGATTAGGAAAGTCTAAGCAGATGATGATATCGGTGCCCTTCGTATAGAGAAAGTACCTACAGGCCTTCACTTAACACAAACGGTGTCCGAGGTACTGCCACGCGCAGTGAGGACCTTGGAGTGTTGACACTCGACAGCTAGAAAATTACTGAGCTCTCATTACCCCGTCCCGCAACGCGCAGCTACCTCAGACGCAGGCTCAGTAAAGTATGGTCAGTGAACCCTGTAGTAGATGTGTGAATAGAAATTTATAGAATAGAATAATCGGATACCTTTAAAGAACATTTCGGTGCTTCTTCGGCTGCTTCTTGCGATTCCTGATACATACCTGTAAATGTTCAATGAAATCACTATTGTTAACTTAATGGAATATAAAACTCAATTAATAATTTAGGCACTTACTTGAGTCCTGTTATAGACAAAAAACAATGTCATTTGAAATAATTTTAGACGCCAAGTTTTTGGTTTTTTGAATCGTCAGTACCTAATAATATTATCTTTTAAGATCCCTCCAATTAAGTGCCATCCGCATAGTCCATAAGTCCAGTGTCTTTAAAACCTGCACAAGGAACTCGAAAGGCCGATACACTTACCAGCTTTGTCTACATATCAGCGTGAGCTACCACGCTGACACAATAAGAGAACAAGACACCCCACAAACCTAAATAAAAGTAGCAGACAGCGATGTCCATGGCGATGTAGTCGGAGACGCGTGCGTCGAGCTTGTCCCTGGTGCGTATGCGCAGGTATGCGTCCAGCGCACGCCGGTACTCGCCCAGGTGGAACCAGCACCATGCGCTCCAGACGTCTGACCAGACGTCTACGTTGCCCTCGTGTTTGAGGAACTAAGTAATGAGAATACGAAAACCTTTTTTTTATCTAAACCATGCATAGTACAAGGGGTCATATTTGTATGTAAGGGGTCATCTCCCGCGGGCCTGTGGACGGTGGGCTATGGGCTAGCTCGCCGTCCGTCCGTCTCATGACGACAGGCCGTGTCGACGGCGCGTTCGTGTTCCACGCGCGCCTCAATGAGAGTCAGCAAAAAGGAAGGGGTCCGCAAGGACCGATGCCTGCCGGGGTTGCGGGACTGTTCGAAAGAGATACCGTGGCCCCGGAACACAAAGGGCGATGAGGGAACATGGATGGGTTTTAGTCAGTAAAAGTTGACACTCCCTCCTGCTCCGCCCAGAGCGGGATGATTTCCCATCGGAAAAAAGAAAAAAAAAGGGGTCATCTCCGGAAATATTGATCCAATTCTAAAAACAATTTCACTGATAGAAATATACATTACAATTTGTCGCGAGCGAAGTGCTAGTTGGCTACAAAATCAATGCGTTCGACATACACGGTATATTAGGAGTGATGAAATGATGAGTGATGACGATGGTCAATGCTTGAGTAGTTATTGAGGTAACGGTATGTGTGGTCACCGTGGTCGGTGTATTTCTGCTACATCCCTACGGCTACAACTCTACTTGTGAAATGCTGGATTTTGCGTGACGTAGTAACTTAACAATGGCGTTATAGATGCCGCCAGTCCACCACAAAGTAACTAATTCCTTCAAGATTTGCAGTTATGTCCCTGGTTTAGGTATGTAGTTTTCGGAAAGCATAGACTATATTATGTGCGGTACGCAGTAGGCATAATATAAGAACGGAATGTCCGCCTACAGCACTATCATTCTCCTGCCCTTTTCCCAATTTATTTGAGGTCGGCCGCGGCGCAGCATGACTGTCTTCTTCTTCCATACTTCTCTATCACTCATCATCTCATCAGACACCTCCTTTCCTGCCATATCACGCACAGTCCATCCATCCACTTACAGCGTAGAAGTAATACAATCATTTTTATAACCTCAGTGGGGCGTGGGGCCAGACATTACGCATCACGGACTTACCTCCAGCATAGTAAGAGCCCCGACATAGTCCCTCTTCAGCAGAAAATCCTCTAGTTCTGGAAAGCTTTTCTTAGCGGAACTGCTGCCCGTGTTTACCCTGCTTTCAGTCGCTGGTTTAGATCGAGAGAGAATCTAAACGAAACAAAATATTATATTTCATGGTAAGTACATACTTGTTTTACACAGTTTAGATTGGTTCTTTACTGTTAGGGTATCACTTATGATATTCCAACAATGTGGGTAATGGACTGCTGCGCCAGTCGAATAAACGAGCTCGTACGTACCGGTTGTGTCATTCGGCTACCTTTCCCCTCACGACTATAACAGTGGCGACGAGGATAATTCAAGATGGCAAAATTAACGGTCGGCACCTTATCAACTTTCAACCACGAAGTGCAGGAGTGGTCCGTTTATAAGGAAAGACTAGAACAATGGTTTCTGGCTAATGACATTGGGGTGGATTCGGACAAAGCCGGTTGTAAACGTCGAGCTATATTACTCAGCAATCTCGCCGAATCTTCGTATAAGTTAGTACGTGATCTAGCTTTACCGCGTCAAGTCGGCACATTTAGCTATGATGCGGTGGTCGAGCTATTGGATGGGCACTTTAAGCCAAAGAAGTGCACCTTTGCGGAACGATACAGATTCCACAGCGCGACTCAGCATGCTGGCGAAGGATTAGCGGAGTGGGCGGTGCGAGTTCGCGGTCTAGCGATGCACTGTGGATTCGTGGCTCAACATCTGGATGAGCAGCTTCGTGATCGTTTTGTTTTGGGAATGGAACCCGGACCGGACAGGGACAAGCTTTTCACCAAAGACTTGACGGAGCTGACCATTAACAAAGCTATAGAAATAGCTGAAGGAGTACGCAGCGCCCGCATCGGGGCCCAGGAGACAGTACAGCATCCGGGAAGTGCACATGTGATGAAGGTAACGACGGCAGAGGCGCAGGGAGCTGCAGAGCGCGGCCCGCGCGGGGCGCCTTCGCAGCGCCGCTCAGCAGCGGCGAGCGCAGCGAGCTCACAGTCTGCGAGCGCGGAGTGTACCAGCAGACACAACATGTGCTCGGCGTGCGGTTACACCGGGCATCCAGCATCGTCGTGTCGTTTTGCGCGATATAAATGCAAGAAGTGCGGCATTCAAGGACACCTAAAACGAATGTGTAATAAAAAACCGCATAAAGTACAACATTTTATCGAGTGCTGTGCGGATGACGATGATGGTGAGTGTTTATGTTGTAATATTCGCACCGAGCGCGGCGAACCGATGCAGGAATCTGTCGTAGTTAATAAAATAAAGTTGACTTTTGAAATAGACACGGGTTCGCCAGTTACCGTTATCTCTGAGCAAATGTATAAACAATATTTTTCAAATATCGCATTAGAAGCGAGTGATCTTATATTGCATAGTTACAGTGGCGACAGATTAAACATCATTGGTAAATTAAAACTCCTTTTTGCTTATAACGGTAAGCATCACTATATTAAGGTATATGTAGTGCGAAGTGGGGGGCCCCCGTTATTAGGAAGAGATTTTTTCTCCCGTTTTAATATGCAAATCTGTTCGGTAAACAGTTGCGATGATTTCGGACAAACCCTCACTTTAAAATATCCTAAATTGTTTTCCGACCAATTAGGTTGTTTTAAGGGGGTAGACGTCAGTTTAACTCTTAAACCTGATGCAAAGCCAATTTATTACAAAGCAAGACCGCTACCATTTGCTCTTCGTGATTGTGTGGAGAATGAGCTAAACCGATTAGTAAATTTAGGTATTCTTGAACCAGTTAGGTATTCAGACTACGCAAGTCCAATTGTACCAGTTTTAAAACGCGACGGGTCTATTCGTCTTTGTGCCGATTATTCAGTAACTATCAACAAACAGTTGCTTGTTGACACATATCCCTTACCTAGATATGAGGAGTTATTTTCTAAACTTCATGGTGGTAAATATTTTAGCAAATTGGATCTTTCTCAGGCTTATAATCAGTTATGCCTAAATGAGTCATCACAAATGCTTATGTGTATCAACACACATAAGGGGTTATACAAGTTTACAAGGCTAGTGTTTGGCCTTGCTAGCGCACCGGCAATTTTTCAAAGGACTATGGAGTCTCTTCTTGCAGGGTTAGATGGAACACTCCTATTTCTAGATGATATTTTAGTTTGTGGGGTAGACAAAAATCAATTATTAAAAAGGTTACAGGAGGTATTAAACAGATTACAAAACGCGGGGCTAGTCCTAAAAATTGATAAATGTTCATTCTTTCAAGAATCAGTTTCTTATTTAGGATTTGTAATAGACCGCAATGGCATTCATAAATCCCCAAAAAAAGTTGATGCGATTTTACAATCCAGAGTACCCACAAATGTATCAGAGTTAAAATCTTTTTTAGGTATGGTAAACTATTACCGGAATTTTATTCGTAACGCATCATCTATATTACAGCCACTCCATAAACTGTTGCAAAAAAATGAGTCGTGGCTATGGACCGAAGAACACGTTAAAGCTGTGTCGGTTATTAAGCGTGAGCTGGCCTCAGACACGACGTTAGCGCATTTCAACCCAGAGGCACAGCTGATTTTAACAGTAGATGCGTCACCGACTGGTCTAGGTGCAATTTTGTCACAAATTGAAAACAACGTAGAGAAGCCTATCGCGTTTATGTCGCGCTCACTTAACGCAGCTGAGAAACGGTACAGCCAGATCCAGAAGGAAGCTACAGCTATAATTTTTGGAATAAAAAAATTTCACCAATATTTATATGGGCGAACGGTACCGTTTACCTTACGAACTGACCATAAGCCATTAATATCAATATTTAATCCAGACAAAGGAATTCCCGAAATATCTGCGAACCGGTTGCAGAGATATGCGATCTTTCTGTCAGCATACAATTATAGAATCGAATACGTTAGTAGTGTACACAATAGCGCAGATTATCTAAGTCGATCAGTGAGTGAGGCAAGTGGCGAGCCGCCTGCTACACGATCGGCTCGAGCGAGTAATGATTCATCATTGGATATGTCGAGTTATGTACATTTTGTTTACGAAGGGGAACAGTTTCTTTCCTTGGGGGGCGTAAAACAGGCTGTAACGCGTGATGACGTAATATCATCAGTCGTCGACTATGTTCTAAATGGATGGCCACGTAAAATATGCGACCCTTTAATCCAAGTTTTTTATAGCCACCGTATGGAATTGTCGGTTGAAAATGGTTGCCTTTTAAGAGGCCATAAATTAATTATACCCAGAAGTTTACAAAAAACAGTTTTAGAAGAATTGCACAAAGGTCATTTAGGGGAGACCAAAATGAAAGAAGAGGCTCGCAACAGATTTTGGTGGCCGGGTATGTCTGTCGCGATCGAGCATTACGTCGGCGGGTGCGCTGTGTGTGCATCGCTGCGTGCCTCACCCCCGCGCGCCCCACTTACTCCGTGGCCCTATCCGACACAGCCTTGGTATCGCGTGCATGTAGATTTTCTGGGGCCAATAAATGGTCGAACATATTTAGTTGTGGTCGACGCGTATTCCAAATGGGTCGAATGTTTTGATGTGTCGTCAGGTTCTAGTTCACGTATTGTTATAGAAAAACTGTGTGAAGTTATGGCTAGATTTGGATTGGTTCATACAATTTGCTCAGATAATGGTACGGCATTTGTGTCTCACGAATTCAACCAATTTTGTTTGCGTAATAACATAACTCATCTGACATCTCCAACGTATAATCCTGCCAGTAATGGCCAAGCAGAGAGTTATGTAAAAATAATTAAGAAAGCAATAAAATCAATTTTACTAACAGGAGTAAATACTCGTGACATAAATATTAGATTATTAGAATTTCTATTATGTTATAGGAATTCCATTCATTCCACTACAAACAGATCACCTGCTGAGGTACTATTTGGCCGCAAATTAAGGTGTAGGTTAGATTTATTGAAACCTACCATTTCAACACCATCCGACTCGGCACTTGATAAAGTTGTTAAAATTAAACAGTGTTTGCAGAGTAACCATTACCGCGGAAATCGAAAAGTGTCGTTCAGTATCGGCGATAACGTTTTAGTGAAACGGTACAAACAACAAAGACATTATTGGTCTCGGGGTTCAGTAGTCAAGAAAATAGGCAACTCAATTTATATAATACAAATATGTAACAGTGATCAAACGGTGAAAAGGCACGCCAATCAGTTGCTGAAATATAAGGGAGAGGAAGATATCGTACCAGCATTCATAGTGCCGGCATCAGACACTGAAACGGGCATTAGTCTCGAGCAGACTTCAGCGGGCTACCAGTCACCGAGGGAGGTTGAAGCTGTGAGGCCAGCACACGCTTCCAAAGACACTGACCCCAGGACAACTGAGGAGTGGACACTCACGCAGACACCACCCGTGATCACTCATAGCGATAAGTCAAGAACACTCCAGAATGAAACGACAGCAAGGTCTAAACGCCAAAGAACCCCTGTAGATTATAGGAAGTTTTTTTAAATAAAGGTGGAGGAATGTTAGGGTATCACTTATGATATTCCAACAATGTGGGTAATGGACTGCTGCGCCAGTCGAATAAACGAGCTCGTACGTACCGGTTGTGTCATTCGGCTACCTTTCCCCTCACGACTATAACATTTACATGAAATATGATGAAATAATGCTTACCATATTTATTTATGTTTAATAACGATTGCACAATTTTGTTTACTTCGCAACCATTCACTACTATCCAGCGCTTTTATTGACTTAACGTTGCCATAGCGACGCTTCGGAATCCAAAGAGGTTCGATAACCAAAAATGCTGTCCGGTGGACAGATGCTGCCATAAAATCATTAAAAGAAAACAACTGTTGCCTAGCAACAAACAAAACATAATTGTCATATTTTTGTACAACAATTTTCATTTTCAATCGTGTGCTTGAAATATACATTGTTTTTTTCTCTAATTTAGTGCTAAAGAAACCGAAAATTGAGCTGAAATGTCGGAAACGGCAAAGTCAGGGTCTTCAATGCCCTGCGTTTGTACCGAGGACAGTACGACCGAAGAATCGCTTAGTGAGAGCTGCCTGTTCAGGCATGAGACGATTATTTATGATGTTAGTACATAACTTGATATAATTGTTTTTCGTAGGTCATTATTATCATCATCATGTGAAGTTTTACAGCTGGATCTTATCCTGGTCGAGTACATTTTTCCATAGTAACCTATCTCTGGCTTTTCTTCTCCAATTTCTCACTTTCCCTAGGTCAGGGCAGTTTACACTTTAATTCTGCTAGTAAAAACAAAGTGAATGCCTAAATAAAAACGAACTGATGTATTTTCAACGATCAGCACAGGCCCGATAGTCGAATTTGCGATATTGCAATAACATTTACACATTCATTTAGTGTCGCTTCGTAGTGGTTGTGAAAGCGGACGTAAATGATAATAACTTCCGCGCCTGAGTCTATGTTATCGAGACACCTCGGCCCGGAAAAATCAATCATTTCCTCCTCCAACTAAAATATTGACATAATCGTTCACCTTCAACTATAATTTATTTATTTAGCCCATTCCTTATCATAGAGAGGAGGCGTGTGTCCCACCAGTGGGAACAGTATAGGCTGAATATAAGCTTACGCTATGCTTCACCTAAAACTTTATTTTGATCAAGGAGCCTGCGATCTGCGAATGCAAACACCCTCCATTTGATGAAGAGATCTGCCCCTGCGTGTGCGCGTGCCCCAAGGACAAGTGCCGCTGCAATAAGTCGGGCAGGGAGGCTTTTGACAAGTTAGTATCCACTTGTTTTAAGCTGAAGAGTTTGTTTGTTTGTTTGGTTGAACGCGGTAATCTCAGGAACTGCTGGTTCGAATTGAAAAATTATTTTAGTGTCGGGATAGCCCATTTATCGAAGTAGGCTATAGGCTATTTAACATCAGACGGCCAATAGGAGCGCAGCATCATCAATGAAAAATGTCTCTAATGTGACGCAGACGAAGTTGCGCATGTCAGCTAGTTAAAAATAAAGTGTACGACACTTTCATCACCTGCCTAGCTTTTTAACTACGAGGTCGGCAACCAGTCAAACCGGCAGATGCAGCTGAATACCGTATTGTTCCATGGAGCCACTGTCGATCTGACCTCCACAACCCAGTACCTAACGGGGCAATATCCTTAGTAAGACTGGTTGTCAATCTGTCAGACCGACAGCTAAACGTGCTTCCTGAAGCACAAGGGCTCTGTGGCACTTTATTTAGGGTTCCGTACACAAAGGGTAAAAACGGGATCCTATTCCTAAGACTCCACTGTCCGTCTGTCACCAGGCTGTATCTCATGAACCGTGATAGGAAGACAGTTGAAATTTTCACAGAATGTGTACATATTTCTATTGCCGCTATAAGACCAAATAATACAAATTAATTAAAAATTAAAGGAAGGCCCTAATAGTACGGAACCCTTCATGCGCGAGTCCGACTCGCACTTGGCTGGTTTTTTTTTAAATTGTCCTTAATGTATAAGTAGAGGCTCACTAATGTCTACTTATACAGGGCGTAACAGAAAAAGCGCAATACCTCTTAAGTGGCGCTTCAGGCCATCAAACTGAACCACTGTCCCTAAGGAACATGGATACATAATGTCGCATCGGCTGACGCACAAGAGAAAGTTGTCCAATTTGATGGTCTGACTCATCACCTACTATGTATTGCGCTTTTTCTGTTACACCTTGTCTAAAGAGGATTCTAAAGACTGAAAGTCAATTATTATTTCATTATAGTTATTTTTTTGTCGTTCATTCAGATGGCGCGCCGAGCGTGATATTGGCGCGCTGCCAGCGGTGCTGGAGTCCTCCCACCCACTCATGCAGAAGTTCCAGGATACGCTTAAACAGTTCCTGACTAAGGAGAACGCCCTCGCCGAAGAGCAGATACTCAATTTGGTAACGTGATGATGATACAAGAGGATTTTTCAGTAGTCTAAAAAAAAATTGATGATGATTTTCAAATAGGTATTTTGTGAGTGACTTGCCTAAATAAAAGTGCCAATAATACGATTAAAGGTGAACGCACACTTGTCTGCGGCCGAAAGAATCGACTGCGCGAACGAAACTTTCTATCATCAATTCGTCTGATTCGCTGCGGATAAGTGTGCGAAGTTACATAGGATTTCATACAAGTAATTCTAAAATTCGATTCAATCGGCTGTTTCGCTTCCTTCGGCTCTGATAAGTGTGCGTTCACCTTTAAGATGAGGTTGGAAATTAGACTTAATTTTTTAGTGCAATGAGGTCCATAATGCTCTGCTGGCTGTACGCTTCATCATCATCACTATGCAAATACATGAGATTTTATTATTGAAGAGTATCAGTGTCTTCTTTTTCTTAATCAGTCTCTTACTGCTAAGAATCGTGGCTACGGGGAGTCGAGATTTGTCAACAGTTTTTCATCGTATATCAGTGGCCTATAGTGGAGTGCGGCGCTGATAAGCATCACAGGTTGCTCTGATATTTAATTAGACCACCGTTTTGTCCTTTACCGTTTTGGACATCTAGGTCTCTTATGCGGATTTCAAATGACATCGTAAATTTTTGAAAAACTGTTTTAAATCTGGTGCTTGCTTTGGTAGAGAATTATCGACTACTTATTTCTTCTGTTTTAGCGTGAAGATCTAAGGCTGAGTAAGCTCCAATACGACAGGGACCTGGAGGCCATCTACCGGCACGACCATGACACCAACGGGCAAAGGGTACGTGCATTTACAACTAAATTAATTTTAATAAACGTCTTTACGGCTTCCTCGCCAAATAACCTGGGGGGTTACTATGACGTCTTAAAGCAGGATTGTTTTATTGTCATTCCAGTGAGGGAAAGCGACAGCGCTATGCAGGGTGTTTAGCGCCATCTCTTTCCCACACAGGAATAAGAATAAAACAATTCTGCTTTAAGACGTCATGGTAGGCTACCTGTTAGATCATATTTATGGCTAAACTGCGTGTTGCAGTAAAGGTTAGATTTACTAAGACTGATTAAGATATTCAATCATTATTTTAGTAGTAGATACTTAAGGGTACTTTGACTATCTGAGGCTCACCATTAGCTAAAAACTAGCATTTTGGTCGACACGAATGATTTTGCAGGTAGGTACCTATTACTAGAAGTAAGTAGACCGTACTCTTTTAGTCGAGAGTTTTCTTCGATAAAATATAGGTATCTATGAACGAATACAAGTATTGTTTTCATGTAAAGAGTACAGAAGAATCATTGAAGGTTAAAGCTTGTCTCACGAGACAAGTGTAAAAAGTGAAATTTTCTCAGCCTTAAGACCCGGAGTCCACCAAAGCGGAGACGAGTGGAGATGTGCGAAGCGAAGACGAGAGGAGATGCGTAACAGATAGCGTGTATCCACTGAAGCTGTGCGGAGATATGCAAAGCGGCACGTCGCTCACAGCACACAGCTCACAGCATACAGCTGACAGCACGCCGCTCACAGCATACAGCTGACAGCACACAGCTCACACCTAGGGTTGCCACCCGTACTATAATACACACATCAACACGGTCTAGGGATATTTCATACTCAATTAAATAACTCGAAAAGTACTGGCCGCATTGGAATCTTTTATACACCGATTTGTTTGTAATTTATCTCAGACTAATTCCAAATTCAAATTTTTGAAAATTCTTTTGTTTCGGTGGCATAAAAATGTCTTGATGTATAGGAGAGGGAATTTTCATTTGTGCGAAATTTAGAAAACAATACGAATTACGTTTAGTTACAGTTTTTTTTCATTTTTAAACGAAAGATAAAGTTAAAATTTAGGTATTGTAGCCATGCAACGCCGACATTTGACGAGGGCGGAGATGTTACGAGCTGTGGGAATGCTGGAAGCTGGATCTGTTCAGCGTAATGTTGCTGAGGCCATAGGGACCCATCAAAATGTAATTTCAAGATTGTGGACACGCTATCGTGCCACAGGTGAAGTAGCGGAGAGGCACCGGGGGCCAAGTCGCATCACTACCCCCAGACAAGACCGATTTTTGCAAATTACTGCGCGAGCACAACCAAATGCAACGGCGACTCAATTGGTCCAAAGGCTGCGAGTGGAACACCAAGTGCTTGTGAGTGACCAAACTGTAAGAAGGCGACTGCATGAAAGCAATCTACGCTCTCGTAGACCACTCCGGGTCCCACCTTTACGGAGAGGCAATCGTGGACGACGATTAGAATGGGTTCGGAACCACGTGGACTAAGGCCGTGACCAATGGTCCAATGTGCTGTTCACGGATGAATCCAGGTTCGGCTTCCATCCAGATTCACGAAGGACGCGTGTTTGGCGAGTTCCTGGACGATGGAGCCGTCTCCAGAACCCTCAGGAAGTTCACCCATACCAAGGAGGAACAATTAAGGTTTGGGCAGGAATTCGTCTTGGAGGACGGACGGATCTCGTTTGGGTGCGGGGCAATATGACGGCAGAACGATACGTCCAACAGGTGCTGGGGCCCGTAATCTTGCCCCACAGAACACAAATGGGACAAGATTTCCTGCTCATGCACGACAATGCCCGGGCACACACGTCGAGAACGGTAGCAGCTTGGTTACATACACATAATGTTAGGGCCTTAGACTGGCCTGCTCAATCGCCAGATCTAAATCCCATTGAGCATGCTTGGGATATGCTGCAAAGAAGAGCTCTGAAGGAAGTTCCTGAAAATCTGGATACAGAAGATCAACTTTTTGCGCACCTCAGAAGGACATGGGACAATATTCCGCAGCAAGACATTGACAACCTTGTTCTGAGCATGCCGAATCGTTGCCGATGTGTTATGAACATCATGGGCGCTTTCTCAGACTACTAACTTCAAGTTTATAAACACAAATTAAATGATTTTTCTATTTTTTTCAGTTTTTACTCACAAATTAAAAGTTCATTCATATACGGTTTCCGTCTATGCTTCATTTTTTTTCCATAAAATCCTGAAATTTTAATCTATACCTTACCCATTATTAAAAAATGGTAGAATATTAAATAACGTATCTTTTAAATATATACATGTCATATAAATAATTAACACATTGATAGTAATTCGCTTTTTTAAAAATATCCCTAGACCGTGTTGATGTGTGTATATAGTATCGTACTATATTTCAGACAATTATTGTACTATACATTATAGAAAAATAATATGGTACGAAAAATACTATATTTTTATCCCTAATTGTACTGTCGCGTTTTTTTAATTTACTGTGACTGGAAGTCTGGAACGTACCCGCTACGCTGCACGGAGAATTTCAGAACGAAACGCATTCGCGGCAACGAAACGTCAACTGTCAAATGTTAATAATTTGTATTCAGAAATTATTAATGTAAATGAAATTATTTCAAAAATAAGCGAAGAAGAGGTGTTTTTACGAAAAAACACTGCTGAAAAATGGCAAATACTTTTTGAAAGTACAGATACTTTGACAAATATATTTTAAATCATTTGCTTTCTTCTCTCTATTCCTGCAACTTCCGCTTCTACGGATTTTTTTTTTTTCCGTCATGAATGTAAAATGGAAAGAAGAAAAAATATTAATTTAATTAAAAATGAATTGTTAATTTATTTTAATATGAATCTAAATTGTTCAGATAATTATTTTAAATGCAATTAGATCATTGATGGCCAAAGCGAAGAGCAATAACAAATATATATGGAAAAATAAATACTTAAAATAAATGCGTACTTTTTTTGTCCTGAAATTCACAAAAGTACTATATTTTTGCAGATTTTTTGGGAAAAATACTATATTTGTTCAAAATAAAGGTGGCAACCCTACTCACAGCACACCGCACACGTCTCTTCTCGTCTCCGCTGGCCTAAACAATTACGAGAAATCTCCTCTCTTCGCTGCTCACAGCGGTTTCCACAAAAGCAAAGCGGAGACGAGAAGTGTGAATAACGAAATTCTTTTGGTGGTTTATTATACATCTGCGCTCCTCTCGTCTCGTCTACGCTTCGGTGGAGTCCGGCCCTAAATCAACCATCAAGTAAAAATGTATGCAATGAGACTGTCGTATTCAGAAAACTTTCCGTCAATCCTATTTGACAAGAACTCATTGCAGAAATACGTAACGCTTGGAAAGCTATTGCCACTGGTCCAGGCGCTCTGCTCTCAGCGTTTGTCTCCAAGCTCAGTAGATATCACTCTGACAGAGATGCTAAGTTGAAGTAGAATTTCCGTTGTAGGTGCTGATAGGGGAATATGAAGCAACTTTAGCGCAGCGCACTCTGGAACGCGAGGCAGCTGAGAAGCGTGCCAGAGAATCTCAAGAGAAGCATAGGAAGGCGACGGCTAAGCTAGACGAGAATATAATTAGAGGTACTTAGTTGGCTATTTTAGTCATATTTCTTGGTATGGTATGATACAGGTAATGCTAGAAAAAGAAGTAAACTTAGGTTAATCCGGGTTAACTTAGTATAACCCAAGCTTTTTGGGTAAAATCTGAATAATCACTAAAATAAATTTAAATTTAGAGGTCGAAATCGCCAGTAAAAAGAAAGGCTAGACCTTTCTTTTTACTGGCGATTTGATGCAACCAACTTGCAATGTAGCGTGTGGTCTGTAGCCACTGTTCTAACCGGACCTAACCCATTATGTCGGTGTGCCCTAGCAATGAAAAGGATACACCTAAGTTTAACGAACTGAGGCCCTACTCTCTGAAGCTTCGTCCGTATATTCGGATCTATCCGTCTCTCTCACTCGCTGACAATTATGAGTAATAATATTTTTTTTCAGCTATTTATAAGTTAATGAATCTTATTTAAATCTATTTGCTGAGTGTAAATATAGAAACAAATAAAAAAGGATGATAAGTAGTATTATGAATGATGAATATAAAGTGTAAGTATAGCATAAATACTATATTTATGAGTGCGAGTGAGAGAGACGGATAGATTCGAATACATGGACGAAGAGTACTACTAGCGGATTACTAGGCCGATCCTGCATATATTTTTATAAACTTTACTTGAGCAGTTTTTGAGTTTGCTTCTTTATTTTTTTTTGTTAACAGAACGTGAGGCTACAGAGGAGATGGAAGCTCTGTCCGCGCTCGTCCGGCAGCTGGAGGCGTGGCGTGACGAGACCGACTCGGACCTGACCGTCAGCCAGCGCTTGTCTGACAAGATGAAGGCCGAGAAGAAAGCCCTCGCCGCTGAGAAGAGGCAACTGGTAGGACACTGACAAGTTACTCTGATGAGATGCTTCTTATTTATTAGAAGCAATGGACTTAGCTAGTTCCTGGGTAAAGGGTTCGTCCGATAGAGTACCTAATAACTAGGTAGGTATTTATTGTTGTAGTGGTCGCAAGCGCGACTGTTGAGCAAGGGGTTCTGGTTTAGAATCAAAAGTCGGGCAAAGTGTTGTTGGGTTTTTCCATTACGAATTTATCAGTAGCACCCACAGGGTCTTGATTTGTCCTGTTGATGGCTATAGACAGAAAATAACTGGCAAAACGTGGGTCCTATTATATAGGTACTATATATTAATATGTAGTATACACACCTTTCTATCTATTTTGTGATTACAGGCGTGGTGGTATGTATGTATGTGGTATCACCATAGGATATCTCCTTACTTTGACACCTAATAGCAATTCGCCTAATAAGATTCAGATAGATTGGGGCCATAAAACATAATTGGGTGATCTTGGGTTACCTACTCTTGCAATTCTGTTTTCAAAGCGCAAAGTTCAGCAGTAGTCCTCCAAGTAAAATATGATTTTAACGCCTTACAGGATATGTTCCTGTTTGGTCTGAACAATGAAGTGTGGAAGCTGGAGTCCAAGCTGGAGATGTTCAAGAAACAGCTGGAAATCAAGAGTAACGAGATGGAGAAAGTCAACGATAAGGTAAGATATTAGAAAAGAAATGCCCATGTTGAATATTAGTGTTTGCGAAGCTAGTTATACACAGAGTACTTCAGAATAGGACTGGATTCATCAGTTTTGAACTAGCCCGCTGCCTTATTAATCGAATTATTCATTAGTCACATGACAAGGTGCTACAACATAATTGTACAGATTAACAATCGAACATTACCGTCAGGTGGCAGCATACGCCGCTGAGCTGGAAGACCTGGAACTTGACAAACGCCGTCTGGTCAGCTTGTGGAACACCGTGATCGTGAACATCACGCAAAGGGACAACGTGTTCGACTCCGTCAGAGATGATTATAGGTAAGTTTTCAAATGGTCTACATAATTAATCACATTATATTTTTTGCGTTACACAATGTGTTGAATCTGTTACAAAAGGGTAAGAACAATCATGAATCCTGTTAGGCCACAGCAACGTTTTGTTCTTATTTAAATTACAGCACAGCCTTCCAAAACTTATTACCAAATCTAATAATGAGGTGTAGGAATGTGTCAAACTATGGTGTCAAAGTACAGAAATGATGTGCCGAAAGGAATTTTGTATGGCGATAGAGGTTCGTTTTAGAAGACTTACTTAGTTATCTAGGTGTAGGTACTATACACATCTGCGTTCATCATTGCGAACACGGCCGGCCGTTGTTTTATTTCTTAAAAAGTGTATTGAAAATCGTCGTTTGATACACGTGGACATTTGTTATTGCAGTTCTCGGCTCAATAACACCCTCACCTACGGCTCGGGTGTTAATTCCGCCTCGAATACAATAACAACTTTCTCCACTTGTGTCAAAATGTACTATTCTCATATTTGGCGCCCTAAACTATATTAAAGTGTGGGTGACCAACATTTATTCATTCGTCTAGTTTTTTACCATTCACAGAACTCTACAAGACAGCTATCGCACGTTGGTTTACTCTCTCGAGATCACTAAGAAGATGTTGATGGAGGAGATGAACAGGGGCAAAGAGATTGCCATGAATAAGGACAAAGTTATCTGTGATATCGAGCATGCTACTAAGCAGCGTGAGTATATTTAACTGTGTAATCATTTTAGGAGTACACATTTTAATTATCGCCATTTTGTGAGTCACTAAGTGCAAACAGAGGTGGTGTAAGAATGACCTAAACTGGAACAGTCAACTCAATTCTGCATTTACCTACAGCTGCGTATTTAATGAATCTAATTATCTCGTCTCTCCGATAAGTATTAGGTAAACGTCATTTATGATTCCTACAATTTCTTGTTGTGATTTCTGATATATATTTGCAGGAAGAGGCTCTTCCGAAGTTAAGTTTTTCTAAATCAATTGATGTTCACAGATGACGCTGAGGATGTGAGGCGGCAGAACTTGGAAACTCAGATCAATCAGCTGAATGAGTCGATCAAAATGACTGAAAGAGATCAGGAGTTGATAAGAACAGTACGTGTGCTTAATGAGAATTTATTGATACTACTGAGAAACCTTTCTTGAAGAACAAGTAACAGAATAAGTCAAAATCAATGATTAGGTTTGCCATGTTAGTTATTTCCCATAATCAGTACACTACCAGTACCACCATCAGTTCTTTCCATGATAGATCTAATAATATATTTACAAGAGGCGGGATTGCCAAGAGCAGGCTCATCAGGTAAACTTAAACGAAAACAGAGAATACGAGTACAAACTTGATTTCCAAATGTCGCATTTTCAGGAAAACCAAACAATGAACAATATACTAAAGAGCACTTGCAAGGAGTTGGAAAGGAAGGCCGGATACAAGATAAAGTTAGAGAACGAGATACTGGTGAATCTTCAGGAGTGCTTACTGAATGATAAGGCCGTGGAAGCCATGGCCAACGGCATTCGGAAGATGAGGGAGATGTCTAGAAAACAGGTAACTATGTAATGTTGATGGTCATTTGAAATGGTCATGCACATCGACGGCGGACATTTGAAACGTCATTGCACGCGCTATGCATTTTGTAACGTTTTATCAGCGCAGTTCTTTTATTTCGGCTGGAGCGATATGGGTAATGTCAAAGATTTGTAAACGGAACATTTTGGTAACTAACAGACTATTTATGGAAAAAATAAGCCACAGAAAAAGCGAGAACTCTTCTTAGTTAGTGTGAATTAACTATTTGCTTTTCTGAAATAACCTATTTAAAAGTTTGAAATTAACATTATCTTGCAGGAAATATCTTTAATGACAATGGAGAATCAGTATGCTAAAGTGGCGCTTGAAATAGAAATACTGCGGGACCGTCAAGTGAAAAACAACAAAGTACTAAACGAGAGCCAGAACAAAATGATGGCGAAGGAGAAGGAAATAGAGAGCCAAGAGAGCGAGTACGACCAGACGACGTCCCTCATGTTGAAGAAGCAGAGAGAGTTGGATATCATACAGAAGAAGTATGCCGTGCTCAAGGAGTTGTTTGATGTAAGTGAGACACGTACGACCATGACTTGGATTAAGATATTTTTAGCCCGGGTGTAAGATCCTGTGGGATAATTTCCAACCTACATGTGAGGAAGCCGTATCTATCTATCTATATAGGGGGGTGTAAGAGACAGCCCTCCGCAGACTGAAGGGTGTATTCAGTATGTCATACTAAGATGGCCGGTACAATATATTATTTCAGGAACGTTATGGGAATGAATTCCCATCATAAATTTAATTTGTTTTATATCCTCATACCCAATGTATCGTTACCGTGGCAAAACGCACGTAGCGTACGGCAAGCGTGACAACGTGTTCGATGAACTATGTAGCTAAGCACTTAATCAGGAAGTGAAGAGCTGATTTACCGCGTCGTTCGTTAGAGTATTTCAACATCTATTTTTGTTATTTTTTTTTTGTAGCCGTATTATTTAGGTAGTCATGTAGTCGGCGCAGGTAGTCTCTGTACTTTGTGCCGACCCAGCGCCGAAAAGCGCTGGCAGGTCGGCACCGGCAGCCAGTGTTCTACGTGTATACGCCCTTAGGGACAACCCCCGCTAACGAACAGGTAGGGTGCATTCAGTGAATCTTTCCCCTGGATTCTTTCTCAGGAAAGTTTTCATTTTTTTATCGTAGTTACAATTCCTTTATTTCAATGTTAAATTTCATTCTATAAACGCAGCACTCCATTAATGTAAATTAAACGGCTACAATAAAAAAAAAAACAACAATAGATGTTGAAATACTCTAACGAACGACGCGGTAAATCAGCAGTTCACTTCCTGCATAAGTGCTTAGCTACAGAGTTCATCGAACTCGTTGTCGCGCTTGCCGTAGGTACGCTACGTGCGTTTTGCAATCCTGATGGCGTAAGCAGGTCGGAACTTGTCGTCGACGTTCGGCGCTTATCGGCGCCGGTAGCCAGCGTTCTACGTGTATACGCACTTACATCCTGTATTATACTGCCTTCAACTGTTACCTACTCGATTCACATAATTATGTCCCCAGAGCAAGTCTCCTCAAGAGCGTCGTATCGATGAGCTGGAGAAGCAAGTGAAATGTCATCGTGAGCGGACGGAGTTCATGCAGCACGAGTGGCTGCGGCAGCAGGGCCACGTGGTCAAGCTGGCTGATCAACACCACACCATGGTCACGGATATCAACCTTATCTGCAAACGTAAGCACCAATTCATAGCTAAGCCTCGTTGACTGCTGAGCACGAGTCTCCGGGTTTAATTCCCATTTCATACAATATGTTATTATTTTTTTGCAGCTTTTTCTGAGTTTCTGAGTTTCAGAGCCTGGCTTTGTTCCAGGTTGAAGGTAATTATAGGTTTGACCCTAGTACATGGGCAAAATATAGCTGGCGAAATGTAAACTGACATGTCGGCACTCGGCACCACTGGTCGTTAAACTGCGTTTTTATGAGTTATATGAATAGATAGTTTGGAATATGTGGTTAAACCTGAACACGTTTAAGTTCGGGCGAGAAACATAACTGTTAGCGAAGTAGACACAATAGTAAAACAATGGCGTCTCGACCGAATCGGTCGGGTCCACAGACGAAGGATAAAAACTGTGCCACGACTTTCCTAAAGCGAAAAGTATCATACTAAATCACCAGTGCAAAAACCACAAACAAAGATGTAGCTAATGTAACAACGAAACTAGGTAAGTCTTAATTTACTAAACTCATCAAATATATCTTTTAACTTTTCCAGAGATACAAATCTGCGAACAGAAAATAATGCGTATTCAAGCGGAATCCGATACGGTGGAGTCTGATAAGAACCGCGTAGATCGCTCGCTGAGGACGTTGCGCGGTAAACTGCAAGTGCTAGCACATACGCGTAAGGACGCGATGGATAGGAACGAAGATGCACAGAAAACTAATATGAGCATGACGCATGAGTATTCTGCCAATCTAAAGGTAAGAACGAACTTAGAAGGTTCGAAAATTGCAGAATTAAGGTCTGACTGACCTGAATTTGAGGTACCTATGCAACAACATCATGTTCGGGGTTCGGTGCAGGCGCCGGCGGACGATTCTGTTTTGCCAGCCGGCCCAACTTTGTCCGAACATGTACCTATTGTGTGTAGTACCACTAACGTCTCTAACTGCAATGCACACAAACCAGTACTGGCTTACCGCAAAAGGTTCCCTTTTCTTAACCAACTCGTTCCCATCAATTACTTTAAATCTTTTAAGAGCATCAAAGAAGCGGAGTTGGCCTCCGAAAAATAGTAGGCGGCTAATATCTTTAAAATTTCCTACAGGATGCAGAAACTGAAATAATTCAACTAGAAGAAGATATAGAGCAGTTGGACAAAGATAAGATGAACCTCACACAGGAACTGGATCGCATTCAGAGGGAAGCTCTCATTTGGCAGAGGAAGGTCAGTTTAAACAGCAGTTCAAGACAGGGTTACCATGAATTCAGCACATGGATCTTGTTCCCCTAGAGTCAAAATTTCGATCGTCGTGTCTTCTAGCCTGTATAGTGTATATTACGGCATGGTATGGCATTTTTTTCGGATGGGAAATCATCAATTGACTTCTCCTAAACCAACCAAAGCCCATCCATGTTCCTTCATCGCCCTTTGTGTTCCGGGGTCACGGTATCTCTTTCGAACAGTTCCGCAACCCCGGTTAGGGCATGGTCCTCAGTTCATTCAATCTTAGGTCCTACTGCCAACGATTAGCGAAAAAAACTAGGAACTAGAAACATCTTTAAAGCACTATAAATACCTAAGCAACTAGAGAGTTCTCACCGGCAGTATGGACCCAGTCAGCGAGACAGTAAGTCTGTTAGGGTGCTACTCCCAGATATAGATAAACCTAGATAACGCAAGTGCCACCCACTTCGCGTGTAAAATGCTTAACGTGGCTACTGTCCCGCTGAGTCTGTAATTGCGCTGTGATTAATTGTAAAAACTGCACAAATGTGAGCAGAAAAAAAAGCTAACGTTTCCTTCCATCGGTAGTAATTTTATGATTAATATTATGCGTAATTCATTTTAAAATCAATTATTTTAAATCTAATTCCCACAGTAATACCAAATTTGAGGAAACATAGGTCATCATAGGTCATAGGCGATTAGTGCTGTTCATCCCACGCAACAAAAATCGATTTCGGAAACAGAGGAATTATATAATATTTATTATGTAGACAATTTTTAAAAATAATCCTGTTAGTTCGTGATTTTCAATAAATAATTAGGGTAATAAGTAGGTACCAACAATTTTGTAAAAATTATAAATCCCTATTTGCCTACTAAGTAGATTTGGAATTTCCTCTATTTATCTCATTCCACTGTCTATCTCATTACTTTGTCATTCTCATTACTCTGTGACAGAATCGATGATTAAATCGATTTAGGTAAACGATTCTTAATACTTAATTCTTTACTATACACAAATACTTAATAAATAGTAGACGTACAGTAATTGAGAAATGTACATAGGCTTTATTAAAAAATGAGTTATCTCCCAGCAAACGTTGGCGGTATGCGGGGGGTGGGGCGAGACGGGTGCCGCACGCGGCCGGCGTCTTTGAATCGATTTGATTTTCCCATCACTAAATAGTGCTTGTGACGCACTTACGACGTCATAGTAGGTAGTAAAAAAATGGCACGCTTGGTTTTCATCAATATGACTATACCACGGTAATATCGTGACTATACTCTTTGGTTTTCATACAGATCGTGATACTTGCGTTATCTACATCTGTGGTGCTACTACCTACATAAATCGTTTGATAGTCGATGGATTAGTCGAAAAAGAGAAACTATCGATCAACGTGGACTAATCCCTTCTACTTAATTACTATTTTACTTTTATTGAGCGAGAAAGTAGTCGTTAGCCATACGTCATTTAAACGATTTTAAATCATGTTTTGTTTAGGGAATATTGGCAGTGGAACTGAAGAAAAGCATGAAGAGTGCTAAATCAGCTGCTGGCGAAATTGGAAAAATGAGGAATGAAATACACAGAATGGAGGTTTGTTTGTAGTACCTAACTATGAGATACTGGTTAATTAAACCCGATACAGTAGTGCCCTCTAAACCGAAATTACTTTACACGTTACGTCGCATTATTATCTAAAATCCCAGTTTCAAATGTTTGAACTAACGTTCTTGTGGACTAACCTAACTATCTATAGTAACGAATTTGCCAACATTTTGGGTTTTTTTATTTGATAAGTAAATATTTTTTAGTTGCCAGTTATGTATCTAGGTACACGTGAATTTCAGCCACCAAAAGTTAGTTAAAATGAAATTAAATTTGTAAGGTTCCATGAATTATTGAGCTGTTTCCGAGAAACGGGAATGTAAATTTTCTGTTTTTTTTTTTGTAAAAAATCAACATTTTTCAAATTCGATTATGTAACTGATTCTTGGGGCTATTGACTTTATTTGGAAAAAATATTGGCTTCCAACCACGGAAGAACGAATATTATGTTTCAACATGAAATCCTAAAATAAATTAGTAAAACAAAAAAAAGCCGACCAAGCCCATTTAGTGTTAGGAAAGCACTTCCAGCGTTATTTTATAAAGTGTTCTCTTCTAGTTTTAAGTATGATCTAGGTTGGTGGTTGTTAGGTAACTGTTCCACTGTAGTTACTCAACGTATCTTTGCTAACACACTCAATATATTTTACAAAATCAAATTTCCACTGCGTTTCACTTTAATATTTAGATAAATTTTTTTAGAGACCTAATTTATTTTTAGGTTTTCGTGTTCAAACATAATTTATTCGTTCTTCCTTTTCGATTCGAGATTCCGATGGAAGATTCCATAAGAGTTATACTCATAAACTATCAACTGCCATGATGGTCTGTGCTATTGATATCCGGGGTTCAATTTCCCGACTTGTTATTCAGTTTTTCCATTTGTTATTTATTAAAGCAGCCTGAAGTCGAATTCGTGCCGTTTTATGGCAGTAGATTCACCCCTACTACATGTGACTTTAACATAACCGGCGAAATGAGGATTAAAGACCTTCGCCCACTACAAACATAATATGTGATTTACGGCTCTAGGTACGCCGAGAACAAATCCGTCGCACAAGCGAGAAGCTGGCTGACGACCTGGCTCTATACGTAACGCGTCGCGATACTGTTACGGAGAAGACCAGAGCACAAGCCGCGGTGGAGAAGGCGCACCCAATAGGCACCTCGCAGACCAGCTACCATCACAAACTGAGGCTCGCTAAGGCAGACGTTTCTAGAGTTACCAAGGTATATGATCGCTTATCACTGATAATGATGATTCTTCAGGGTTTATGGTGCAATCTGGTTGCGGACGATCGTAGTACTTTTAAACTCATAGCATTTTTACTAGCTGATCCCCAACCGAGGCGTTGCCGTAACGGTGCTTGTAACTGTGTGTAGCAGTAGGTACCATACATAGAAAGAAGCCCGAACTACTCGAGTTCAGGCGATGCTGGATCGCGTTCAGTGTTTATAACTGTACCAAAGCACAGTTAATTCTTCACACCTTTATAAGTCTGTATGCATAATGCAGGTCCCACTACGGTTAATCAACGTAAGTAAGTTTTTAGTAATGGTAATTGGTGATGCGTGGTAGTGAATGTTCAATTGTTCATACACACAATTCGATTTTATGTTAGAAACTAGTATTTGCATGTTGCGCTAGGTACAAGCACCTCGCGTGCTTGTGGTGGTAGATCTTTCACTTTTAAAACCCCTACAAATTTTGTGAATCCCTAGGAATCCTTAAATAAATTGGAAAATCCATTAGAGTCCATAAAAGATTTTGTAAATTATATAAAATCTTTTAAACGTTATGAAAACCTTAATGAGCGGGCTTACAGCAGTAAAACAAACCCTTAGGAACCCCTAAATCGGTATGAAAACCCTTAGGAACCCCTAAAACATTGTAAAAACTAATTCAATAAAAAAAAAATTAAAGTAAAAAAAAAACAAATTGAATTCATTAGATTCGTTAAAAAAAATTAAAATGCATTAGAGCACTTCCGTTAGAGCTTTAGTAGTAGTAGTAGTAGTAGTAGAGCACTTTAAAGATTTTAAAACCCCTAATACAATCTAAGCCTTAACTCAGACCTTTTCCCATTAAAAAAAAAAACATTACCCTAAAGTTTGCGTGTCGTCGCCCCCGAGTTACGCTTCACCCACTCAACCTTCGTTACGCTTCACTCCACTCGGTCCCGCAGGTTCGCTTCACTCAGGACCTACCTACCACCGGAAAGCTATCCCTACGCTACGGGTGTCGCCGGCTCGCTTTGCTCGCCCTTTGCTTTAGGTTTCGACGCCTACTATAATATTTGTTCGAACACTTAATGACTATCACTAAGCTTCATGAAGTTACAGCTTTATCGATTTTAGGGGAGGGGAGGGTGTGCAAATTTCAACAACCCTCAATAGTTTTAGGTAAGAAAAAAAATACCGCTACGTGTCCTATTTTCAGAGATACGACGGGGGGAAGGGGTGAAAGGGAGGAGAGGGGGGAGTTTTAAACAATGATTTGGACCAACTCTGGACCCCTTAATATGAATCTGAAAAAGAAAATGTTCCAAGTCTCTTAACTTCCGTGATCCGCATAAAGGCTGGGAGAGGTGGGGCAAGGGGGCGGGCAACTTTGAAAAATGGTTTATACTTTCCCGAGCCTCCTCTATACGAATCCGTAAAAAAACAAAACAAGGGTCTCTTGGTTTCCGAGATATGATAGGGAGGGGTGGGAAGGGGGGCAAAAATGGGAGGTTTGTCACTTTTCTCCTACTCGTGAGAGTTACTTGTTTACGAATCCTGACCCGAAAATTCAAGCCCCAATGGCTCTCGGGGTTGCCGGCTGAAAGTGATGAAAATGGTCAAATGTCATTCAAGGGACGGCGTTGCCGGCTAGTCAGCATTCAAAATATCGTTATTTCTACTTTTCATGTTTTTGGGGAAAAATCTGATAAAATACCCATAAATTGGGAAGTATTTTGCACCAGGCAACACTCCTCGACCAAGTACAGAACCGGGTTCATACAACACGATCCAGGTGGGGGTGTTGCCAACTTTTGAGTTTGGTAGAACCAAAGAAGCAAAGTCAAAAATTCCTAAAAATTAAAATATTCAATGTTTTTTGGGGCGGCCAACTGAAACGAACCAAAATGGTCAAATGTCATTCGGAGGACCCCAATGTTGCCAGCTAGTCAAACTTTCCATTCAAAATGTCGTTATTTCTACTTTTAATTTTTTTTAGGGAAAACCTGGGAAAACCCTAAAAATGGGTTTTTTTTTTTGCACCAGACAACACTCCTCGACAAAACACACAACCGCTGGGTACAAGTCGAAAATTCCAACTTTTCACAAAATGGCCGCCACAGCGTCTGCCATCTTGTTTTTCTGAAAAGTCACAATTTTTCTGAAATCTCAAAGATATAGGCCACTGACTGGTGTACTTGGTGTTGCCAACTTTTGAAATCGGTAAAACAAAACAATTCGTCAGAGTGAAAAAAGTCGAACATTTCAAAACGTCCCAGCGCAGCCGCCATATTGTTTATTATTATTTTTTCTTTTTTTTTAATCATTCTAGATTTTGTATGGGACCTATGAGTCGGAAACTCATCCAAGTTTTTTCCCTATCGAAACCGGAAATGTACTCGGCCGCCATCTTAGATTTGAATCTCCTCTATAATTTTCTTCTACTCACTTCTTGGTACTATACATTTTTGCAAGACATACACCCCTAACCCTACTCTCACCCATTCCGAGAAACGACATGTCAATTCGAGTCAGTCAGTCAGTCAGTGGCTTTGTAGTTTTATATTATATAAATGAGCTAGATCAACATTATTCCAGATCAGACCCCGTCAATAATTGATTGTTTACAGGATCTCGCAGAAGCGAAGACCCACATGGAGCTGCTGCTCAAGGACCAAGAGCGTTTAGACCGAGACCTGGCAGAGACCAATGCGACCAACCAGCAGCTAGAGGAGCGCGTCGCCGACCTCATCAAGGAGACGCGCGTCACGGAGAGGACCAAGCACTGGGTCAGTATGAGTCATCATCATCTTCGGACCGAGAGCTGGTGGAGACAACCGTGACCAAACAGCAAGCGCTGGGTCAGTACGAGTCATCACATCATCTGCGACTAACCAGCAGCTAGCGGAGCGCGTCTCATAGCTCGTCTAGGACACGCGTGTCACGGAGAGATTCAAGGTCTGGGTCAGAATGAGTCATCATCATCTGCCTAACATTTTCCCAACTATGTTGGTGTTCGCTTCCTATCTAACCAGATGCAGCATAACTTTCTTCTCTCTATCTTCTTCTTTCCGAGGCAGTGGTGCTCTTCAAATCAATTGGGCCCAGTGGGTGACCACGTTATTGGCAGCGTGCGTCGTCGGTGGCGTTCATTAAATCTTCAAAAAAGTATAGTTGAATGAAACTGACGTCATTCCAGTAAGTGGGTCATGCCTGGACCTACACTACATAGCTGGACCAATCTAGGCAAGCGCTGCTTTACCTTGAAGATCGATCCGTGCGAATGTTATTATTTAGCCATTAGTTCCTCTCTCTCTATGTGACCATTTACAAAATAATATTCTCCTTCCAGCTACTAGAACGCGTTATTCGCGCCCAACGCTTTGGAAACGAGCTCTCCATCGCCATCAAGCGCCAATCAGTTCGCACTAAGAAACCTAAGGACGTAGTGCTGGCAGAACAGGCTACAGCTCGGCTGCTCAACGAACGCATCAGGTACATCGTCGGCACTTTACAACGAGAGTTCCCTCACCATGAAGATAGACTAGAATATATTTGGAATACCTTGAACATTTTCTCACCGGAGGAGTCCCCCAAACTATATGAACCTGGCACCTGCAAGTTGCTTACGTCTGGAAACTTCGCTCTGACTAATGAAGAAATTATCGAGGCAGCCAAAGAAAAGCTAGGACTCCAGTATCCCTGAAAAACTCGTATGGATTTTATTGTATTTAATTTTGTGTGTTTGACGTGTTTATGAATTTACTTAATTGAATAAAAGAGTGTGTACCGAAATAATTGTTTGAATAAACAAATGAAGAAAACAAAAGGCTGCCTCCTCACTTGTAAAAAACCTAATAATGGAACAGGACCGTATACACCGTGTACACCTTTAAAGACTGATAATACGGTCCTGTTTTCAATACAGCTTTTCAATTGCGAGAGGATTTTTCCATTCTGTTTGAACTGACCGATTGAAGATCGTGTGACATAAATTAACTCTGGTGCTCCAGACGGCCTGTCAAAAGATTCTTGGTCAGAACCAAGACCAACAAAATTGAAATATAAATCTCAATTTGTAGCTTATATTGAACACTTCAATTCATACTATTGCAACAAGTACCAGTATCTAAATCGCCGGAGATCTGAGGTAGGGCCAACTGGAAATGTTGTAATTTTCAGTATTTTCCATTTTTAGTATTTTTAAATTTTTAGTATTTTGTTGTTTTTCAGTATTTTATCGACTGTTGACAGGAACAGTCTAAACATGAAGAGGTATGGGCGCCCGAAGCAGTTAAAAAAAACGTTTAAAAAAAAAAAAAAAACTTAAATTTCAGTATTTTTTAGTTACTTATTTAAAAAAAATATACAGTCCCAATCGTTCCGAGTTCGATGATCGAGTTTATGGCTTTCGGTTCCAGAACCACCTAAAAATAACCGTGTAGGTACCTATATGATGCTCTGTTTTTTGGTTAAAATCAAACTACAATGAATAAATTCCCAATAAAAACTTTATAATATTTAAACGAACATTATTAATTTATAAATCTTAACAAGAGTTTAACAACCAAGTTTGACAATTACTGTCAAAGGACGAATTCTGCGTGGCCAGTAACATACCCTGACCTTCGCAGAAAGAAAATAACAATGCACAATTCTGTATTATCTATCTAATGACCATTGAAATAAGGTTCATAGTCACTGAGTTGAATAACCCGAAATACTGGCCAACCAAGTAAAATAGATCACGGGACCCCCCCCAGCCTTTTAAATCCGTCAAAAGGTACCGTATACAAGGTGGTGACGACTACTAGTTTATAGGAATATTTTTAAACTAAGTATTAAATAAATCCCAACATTGCAATTATAATAAATATTGGTTTCTTAAGTATCATCATCATCATTTCAGCCGAAAGACGTCCACTGCTGGACATAGGCCTTCCCCAAGTGTCGCCACATTGCCCGGTTCCGGATTCGCGGAGCGGATTCCCGCAACCTTCACCAGGTCATTGGTATACTTCTTAGGTATAATTTGCACTAATTCGCATCTGGAAATAAAATATGTAGCGAGTTGGCAACATGTGTTAGTGCTAAATGCAGGGGTCGTCACCCTATCGGTGCCAGTCCATTTATTAATCATTATTTAAATTTTTTAGCCTTTTCTAAAAATGAGGGATTTTCATTTTTAGCTCTTCCCTAGTCGCTGGATAGATGGCACTGAACTGATCAAAAAACTGATTTTAACAAAGCGCGAGAAAACTAGGTTACACTCGGAAGGTTAAGCAAACGAAAGTGTCAGTCAACGAGCGTATGTGACGTGACGCAATTTTTTTTTTCCCAATCGTTTTGGCTTTTGCGTCAACTATCGTAGTCAGTTCAACGCCATCTATAGAGTTCTTGGAAACTAGTTTGTTTTTTTAATACCACAAAAAGAAAACCTCTCATTAAAAATAATGATTACCTGTGACTCAATCGCAAATATGCAGATTGGTGTCGATTCTGTTGTGCACAAACTAAACTTAATTTAGGCTACTGCTATCTTTTACTAAAAGGCAGTGCGAGAAAAGGACGGCTATAGCTATGAACTAAATAAGAGATGTCAAACTAGTTTATGCCTTGCGCTTCACCGTGTTTCTATTCGACATGTTTTTACGTGCACCCTTCATTTGTATGGAAATATTAGTTCGAATTAAATTTGACAGCTCTAAATTACGTCCGTCTCTTTCTTGTTTTATTAGAGAGAAAAAGATAGCAATAGCCTAAATTAAGTTTAGTTTGGGCACAACAAAATCGACACCATTTTCGATTGAATTTTTGTACGCAGACTGGGAACGTCACGAGGTATCCGCATTATCATTTATTGTCGTATTGTCGTCGCTACCCTGTATACAACAGTACTACATTGACACTATCTTAGCGGGCTAGTATCTGTGTCATGTATCCCGTCTGGGGCCGAGGGTCATGCGGTGATGAAGTTCTTCTCATGCGCCGTGTACTCGTGGCGCTTGCGATGGTCGGAGCGGCCGAACTTGATGCCGCAGTACTGGCACGGGTGGCGCTTCTCCTTCGTGTGGCTTATCATGTGTACGCTGAGGTAACTGAGGATAATAAAGTAGCAGTTGATGCAGTTACCAAGGCAGCTACTCGTTACGGAAAGGGTGTTGACGTCAGGGGGTGAATGCAAATGAGCCACCTATTTGTAAGCCGATTACGTGTCCCACTGCTGGTAAAAGGAGAAAGGTTCTACCAATCCTCCCCGAGCTCCAAAATAATGTCCAAGCTAGCGCTTGCTTGACGTGACATATATGTACTTATGTGGAAATATTTACTTATACGTCCGCCAAAAACTATACTTGGATGCAGAACGCCGCATCTCTCGCGCAGAAAAATATACACATGCATAATTATGTGCCGCATTATTTCGCTCAATACAAAATCAACTTTATTACAACGACTATAAGGTATATTGTGTATTACCCAAGTAACACAACAACCCGAAAAAGTAATAAGATACTAACTTCTTCTTCTTGAAGCTCATATCGCACAGGGTGCAGGAGTAAGCTTTGTCCTCCTTGTGGATCTCCTGGTGACTCTTTAGGATCGAGGTGGTGGCGAAGAACTTGCCGCATTCAGGACACTCGCATGGCTTCTCTTTTGAATGGCTTCTGGAATGAGAAAATTTATAAAATCAATTGCCACGGAGCATCACTTGAAAACTGCTAAACCGATTTTTCTGTTTTTTTTTGTTGTGTTTGTTATTGTCAAGACAAGAATTGTATGAAAGAAAAAAACATTTTTTTATGCTCTCTGCTGCTTTTTTAGTAGAAAATTGCATTCCTGTGAAGCAGGGTCGGGTGCTATATAAAGCTTTGGAATGTTAGTCCCCTGAATGAACTAATTCTAATATAATTAGGGACTAATTAATCAATCCTCAAGACAGGACGGAAATCTGTCATCAACAGATAACTTGGAACTAACAGTTAAGGGCTATATATCCCTCAAATGGCTTAGCATGATCCTCCGTTACTCCTAAAATAATGCAGCATTCATTTTGAAATAAATATATGGTAAAGTTGAGGATTAATGCTAAGTCTTATTTTTGTAGAAAACACGATTCCTTAAACTTTTCTCGATAGAAAAAAATTCCAAAATTACCTCCAAATCGAAAAGTAAACCGCTGGTATTCAAAAAGTACTTGAAATTAGATCACGAAACTTTGCATACTAACTGAACTAACTATAAAGCAGGTCTTGTTTTATTTTTTTAGTCCAATCAATAGATTTTTTGTAAATCGCAAAAAAACACTAATTTCGCACTATTCGGCCGCAGTGACTGACGTAACAACCGCTTTGTAGTGCAAGCTGATTAGAACTTTATTCTAACAGTATTTCAAACGAAGTTTGAACCACCACAAATAGAGTTGCTAATTTTAGGGTTAGAAGGGCCTTAATGGAATAATTATTGCAGTTTGACCTGTCTTTTGCTACTATTGTAATTTTTATGGAAAACAGTTTCTTTTATTTATATTTTCGGAAAACTTACAGCTAGGCAGACACAATAGTTTAGTTAATAACAACATTAGGGCCAATTACAAGTTTTCACAAATAGTTTTATACAATAGTTAAATCAAACAAGAATAACTTAACTAAACACTGTGGTAAGGATTATTACACACAAAAACATTACAGAAATAGAAATAAAAAGAAAAAAAAAGAAATGAACACAAATTGACCTATTTCAAAGGTTATGGCCGGATTGTCGAAGAAGTGGTTGCAAAGGGTCTTTTTCAATTTAGACACGCTCATATGTCGATCTCAACATCCTAGCAAGTCGCATTGTACTCACGGCTCGCCCTAATCATGTACGAGTTTTGTCTGTAATTAGTCCTAGTCGTTGGTACGTGCAAACGAGATTTACGCAGAAACGAACCATTTACCCGCAGCCCAATCTTGCTTAGCAACTCAGGGACATCACTGGATCCGATTGCAATTTTAATTAGAAAGGCCAAGTCTGAGATTTTCTTTCGTTCATGCAAAGGATGAATATGAAACCTTTTGCACCGTTTCAAATAATTTGGTAGATATATTTGGAACGAAATTGTATATACCTTAAGAACTTTCTCTGTATGGGCATACATCCAATCGAGCGATATAAGACGTTGTATTTAGGGTTCCAGACTTGAGAGGCATACTCGAGGTGACTATGAACAATAGGCATGACGACAGTAACAAAAAATCGCAAATCTATTTAGTCCGTCAGAGTATTGGAAATTAATGGACTCGAATTTTTTGTTTTTGTCAAAGACATTCAAATATTTATGAGCGATAGACGGGACAAGACAAAGAAAATCGTAATCCAAATGCTTGTTACTACATAATAACAAATCGTTCTGAATTGTGTCATACCGTATACACCCGCTTGTAAGTTAGCATTCGTGTGTCAAAATCGAAAATGTTCGGGATCAAAATTTTTATTCCCAATGTCCGCTCTAAGTATACCTAATTCTTTTAAATCTCTTTGGTTTTTGTGAATCAATGAAAATTTACAAAGATAAAACGCATCAAACCTCGGGAGTGGGGGCTCGTGATGTCAGAACTAGCTAAAAATTATACCTAGGCGTGACGTATTGAGAATTTTAAAAGCGTCATATCTTCGTCAATTTTGGTTTACGTAACAAAAGAAAAAACACGGGTCAAATATTTTTTGATAATTTAACTGACGGACTAATTCGTTTTGTTTTGTCGTCTCGCCTATTGCGTCTATTGCGCAATATAGAATCTTGATAGTTTTGATGTTTCTGAACTCTGATGAGACCCTGCAGATGAAACCTAGAGCTTTCTACGCTTTGCTGGCAATATTATTTATATGTGTCAAAGATAAGCTTCGAGACAAAAGTAGCCCCGAGGTCCCTGATTACGCTCTGACCCTTTCTATTTGGGTATCCATAAGTTTGTAGGAAAAATATAAAGGTGTGGTTTGGGGGTGAAAGTACACACATAGCAGTTTAGTTTAGCATTTTTTTTAATCATGAAGCAAATAGGCCGTCTCCAACATTATTAGCTTAGCTTTAAGTCTAGAAACTTACCTTAAATGTATTTGAAGATGATATTTCTTGAAGAAACTTTTTGAACATAATTGACATAGGTGCGTCTTCTCTTTATCGTGAACTGAACGTCTAAAAACGATAATCATTTAAGTTTTATATAAAATTATAACTTTCTAAACAATATCACCAAAACATAAACATTAATGTTTCAAGACCATTGATATATTTAAAATAAAAACCTAGATGTACATTTCCACAGTAACAAGTAAAACAAAAAAAACATAGGTTCTGATTGACTAAACACAAATTCGAACTGACACCAACCACATAGAGTTGTTTTTAAACACGAGCAATGCACTTTGTGACACTTTTGTAATTAAATTCCCGAAAAACAATGGCTGTCACAAGTTCATACAAAAAGTAATCTTATATCAACTTACTTATGGATTATAACTCTTTGTTTAGTGGAGAACTTCTTATCACACTCCGGGCAGGGGAAGGGTCGGTCCTTGGTATGCGTAGTCATGTGCAGTTCCAGGCTCGAGTTGGATATGAACCTGCGCCCACACGATACACATTCATGGGGTAAGGTCCCACGGTTGTGCACCAAACGATGGTGCTGCTTTAATGACGTCACCACTGAAATACACAGGTGGATGGTTAAGTTAAAATTTGACTTTTTTAAGAGGATCATATTAAATTACATAATGAAACTCTGAAGAAATGAGTAATTAGATGAAATTTAAATATGATGAAACAAATAAAAATACATGTTGAGTTTTTTTTTCATTAATTAGGCCTAGTCCATTGAGCTATTACTACTACGTATAGATAAGACATTGCAAACAAAATCTGTGCTCCGTTCAAATGCTGTCACCTGGCTGCAATTCACTCAGTCGCTTGCTCGCCGCAGAATAATATATACTTACAGGGTTTGACGCCCCCTGCGCGCCCCGCACTTCGCACAGATTTTGTTCACGCTGTCTTCTCTATATGGAGATGGCAGGATGAGCTAGACTCCTACAACAAAAACTATATTATTGTAGTGCAGTATAGGCATGTGGGCCATGGTGGAGGTTGTTGATCATACGAACCAGCCACCTCCATCTTCCACCAGAACAGCTCAAAAGATCTGGGTGACTTGATCATGTTTGTCCTAAGACTCGTTCATACGGCTTCACATCAAGGGAATGTGAAAGAGAGCAGAGGCCTTTACCCTGCAGTGGAACATTAACGGCCCTTTTTTATAAAGTATGTTGTCCATTACTTACATTTATTACACAGCAAACACTGCTGCTTGAAGCCTAAATGTTTGATCTTATTATGTTTGTAACGTGCACTGTGGCTGGAGAACAGTTTGTCACACAATTTGCATTGGATGCGTTTCCGAGATGCCACTGGTAGGTGCAGGTACGAGTGAGCCTTAAGATCATTTACAGTTTTTCCACATTCTTCACACATTTGTTTAGAGGGCCTGGATTCTTTTTCACGTTTAACTCTGTGAATACCCTTAGGTCTTTTTCTTCTTTCGAGATGTTCTGAAGCTATGGTAAAATTAATTAGCAATAAGGTTGCTATTATAAAAAAAAACTTTTTGAAATTCTCAATTAATGGATCAGCTTAATGATTCTTATTGGAATCATAAATTGATTGAAAATATGTTTCCATTTATGACTTCAATTTGGATTTTATTTAAACATTTTCAGTGATTAAAGGATCAAACAGCTGATAGTCTGGGGTAAGGTGAAGGATGAAAGGAATTTTATACAAAATACTTACCTTTTGGCTCAACACTTTCATTTTCTCTCTCAAATTCATATTTAATATTCTTTATTACGCTTAGAAACTCATCGTCAGATTCATAATCATGAGTCGAGTCTTCATTTTTCAAGTAGAGCACATCTTTTGGTTCATCCTTCACAGTTACATCTAGAGAATCATCACATTCATCACTCAAGGATATGTGCTCACTTTTAATATCGTCTTTTAGAAATACCTTATTTTTAACACCATATTCTTCTTGCACACATTTTAAATATGCATCGTTTTTTATAGCTAAACTTTTGAACTCATGGAATGATAGAATTTTCTTATAACATTTTAAACATAGTTTTGTACTAATTTTCGAGACTTGCTCAACCTAGGAACAGAGAGAGTATACTCTTGTATTATCGTGACATAAAATCGACAAGACGACACGATTTAATATTCCAACAAGACATTGTTTACCTGTATGTCCAAACAAAACATGATAACATCAGAGAAACTTTTGTCACCAACATTTTTAGCAGTTTGGGTCAGAAAAATGTCTTTGTGTGCCCCGTCTGTGAGACAAATTCTACACAGGTCCATAATATTTTTATAATTACATCAAAATTATTACTATCCCAAAACTATGAAATTAAATAATTACAACATTGACAGCTTGGCAGTGATTTGACCACAGAGCATCTATGTCATTTGACTTGACACCTGACAGCATTTCTTTGATTTTGACAGAACTTACCGCCGTGGTGGTTGCCATGTTCAATATTCTGATCAATTTGAAAGAAATACAGCATTTGGGACTTTCTTTAAGCTGCCAACAGACGGACTGCATCGCAGCAACCGCGCACAATCGATATATTCAACTGCATGCAGTTGTACGATAAAATTTGCAGTCATGATATCAACTTCACAGTTGGCTGCAGTCTGCAGTCAGTCAATAGAACTTTTGGCGCGAGCCCACAATCGGGACTAAGTACTTATTATTTCCATGATCGAAACCAACACTGCCATGTTGTTTATTCTGTCAATGTCAGTTTTTGGTAGCTGTCACTGTCAAAGCTGTGTATTTTTTCAGTCTTCCTTCAGTCGAATTTCGTTTCTTGATATTTTCTTCATTCTTGTTACATTAGGTATTTATAATGCCGAAAGTGATAGATCTTGGTGTAAGAGAGATCGTGTTAAAAGTTAGAGAGCATTTTTTAAAAGAGAAGGAACAGCTCGATCCAATACCATTCGGAAGGGTAAATGATCGACTTGCTGGTGCTACAGGTAAGTGTTACCATCCTGGTCTTGGGGATCTTCAGAGTCCCACTAGACTCATAATAGTACCCAATAATTCGCACTAATCTTAGAAATTCTAATCAACTAAGTACTGTTAAAATTATGCTTTGCCTGTGGTTTCGTTATCCTCAACTTAGGCCGGCCTAATGTTATGCATTTGGGTTTGAAAGTTTAATGTAATACTCAATGAATGATAGAAATCAATCAATCAATCATTCATTTTATTATCAGGCATCCTATGGCCCATAGAAAATATAACTATAGAAAATATACAAAATATAACTTATAAACTATGAAATAAACTACTAAACTGACACACGAAGTGGCGGCGTCGTGTTACGCTGCGCGGCGTCACTTACCCTGCTGCGAAACCGTCGGTAGACTACACCCTTCGGCCAAAACTCTTGAGAAACTTGTCGAGATGTTGTGTCGGAACTCGCACCACAAACGACTTGAAGTTGGTGTTGTGACGCGGCTCCAACTTCTCGACCCTCATGGTCCAGCTGGTCTTCTCCTTCATGTACTCTACGATCTCCTCAACCTTCGTAGAGTGATGCAGTCGGGACACAAACAGCAACGTCATTGGTACCGCTGGACGCAGCAGCATATTTGGTCCTGACAGTCCAGTACCGCATTGAAATGGTAATATCTTTATTCTCCAGGTCTTTCTCTACGTACGTTATCAAGAATCGCAAATGAAACAAGTATGCCTGAAGCATCAGTCTGTAAGAAAGCAAAAAAAAAGAAAAGGAAAATCAGACATAATATTATACCTAATGAAAAAATTAAAAAGACAGCTATGGCAAAAGGAACGCTTGCCGTCGTCTATTTAGATGAAAGAAATTCAGGTCTTATGGGACCTGAGTTGACTGAAGAATTTTGGCGGAAAGCCAAAGAAAAAGGTACCTACTATGATGTAATATAATACCTTAATTAATTGTACGTCAGGGGGACTAAGTGTCACATTTACGATGGTCTTTTTTTTTAGAATAATTTATTTAAAAAGTAGGTATTACAAAAGTGGAAATTTGGGTGCTGTTGTGTTATTTCTTATACAATTGAATAATTAGTGCTTATAAGTAAACCATAACTATAAAATATATCTACAGCAGCAAAGAACAAACAGACAACTGAATTTTTTGCAAAATTCCCTTTTTTACATAATTGAATTCATATTTATTTATTCTATCTAGGGATATTCTTTTTCTCTTAAAAAAAATATTTTTTTTATTTGTATTACGTCGCGTATATAAAGACAACCACACCTGTTTTTACAAAGTAACGAAGTACACACCCACATCTACAATTGACTTAAAGTAGACCATTGTGCGTGAGCCATGGTGGCCGTTTACTCCAACCAGCCCACCTTCCTCCTCTTCTCAGGGCATCCGCAAGGGATCTTGGTATTCCTAAGGTCTCCTCGCGAATCATGGTAACGTCGGTGCACTCAAGGAGCACATGTGCCACCGTTTCCTCCGCCTCCATGCATGCTCTGCACAGGGGACTGTCAGTGACACCTAGGGTGTGGAAGTGTATTCAGTGAACAGTGTCTAGTGATGGTTCCCGCCACCAGTCGGAGGCTATCTCTGTCCAGGCTCAGAAGGCGCGTGGTCAGCTTTGTGTCCAGGGATGGCATAGCTTCCTTGGATTGCCTACATCCTGGTGCTGGGTCCACCATTTCTCCGCTTGTATTCGAGTGTGTTCCTTTAGCCAGCTTCTTATTTGCTTGAAAGGAATGGGCACAATGGTCTCGGGACCGCAGGGTTTAGTGCTGGATCCTCTTCTGGCAAGTTCATCAGCCGCATCGTTCCCAAGTGATCCACTGTGACCTTTGATCCATTGTAGTGTTACCATGTTATGGTTTAGTACTGTTACGAGCTGGGTATGGGATAAATTAATTAGGTACTAGCGATTAAACAACAAAAAAACTTTAATAATCACAAAACAGTTATAACTCAACTTAAAATGTCACTTACGGGATATCTTCCGTGATTATTGATTATTTTTGAGCTCCCGATATTTCGACGCTGTTGCAAGCGCCATGATCGCGCGTTGACTGGAGAATGCGAGTGGATGGAAAAAATTGTTATAGGAGCTACGCGCTGCTACGCGCACTACTGGAACACGACACTAAGTCACGGCAAAACACACTCACAGTATCACTAGGTTTTGTGGAGTCCTTATTATGTTGCTGGCCGCTATTTTTGAGCATACTCAATACCGGATTCCACCCGCCCTCCATCTAGTGGTCGGCCGGATAGAAGAGGAGATTCACCAAAAGGGCATCTGCCTGGGCACCTTCATAGACATCGAAGGAGCCTTCGATAAAACTAACTTCTCCAGCATCAACACCGCGCTCTCCCGTCACGGAGTAGAACAGGTACTGACAGACTGGATCACCAATATGTTAAGCAAACGAGTGGTTCGACTTGAAGGGGAACAGCAGATTGCCTTGATAGCCAGAGGCTGCCCCCAAGGTGGAGTACTATCCCCGCTCCTCTGGAATCTGGTGATAAATGATCTCATCACAAAACTCAACGCGAACCATTTCTACACAATAGGGTATGCCGACGACCTAGCTATCCTCATTTCAGGGAAAGTGACGGGGACAATCTGCAACCTCACTCAACAAGCACTACGCATCGTTGAGCGGTGGTGCAGAGAGTTCGATCTCTCAGTGAACCCCACGAAAACTGAACTAGTCATGTTTACCCATAAACGAACACTAGGCCCTTATCGCCTACCCAAACTTTTCGATACAGAACTCCAGTTAGCCGACGAGGTCAAATATCTGGGAGTCATCCTGGACAGTAAGTTAAATTGGAGTAGTCACTTAGATAATAAAATTAACAGGGCCTGCATCACCTTTTGGCAATGCAGGAGGATGATAGGTAAGAAGTGGGGCCTATCCCCTAAAATTATACTTTGGTTATACTGCGCGGTAATCCGACCTATGATCACTTACGGGGCAGTGGTCTGGTGGCCCCGCACCAAACTAACTACAGCCTCCATCAAACTGCAACGCATGCAAAGGCTAGCCTGCATGGCGATCACAGGCTGCATGAGGACTACCCCGACCGCAGCTCTCGAAGCCATGCTGGGGCTCCCACCGCTTCATCTGTTCATACAGCAGGAAGCGACGATGACGGCTGTACGCCTTAATACACTTCAACTTTGGGGTAAGAAAGAAACACAGCACACCGCGGTACTGGAGGGATTCCATGAGTTCCCCCTGGCGAAAGCAATAAACGATCGGATACCAAAACTATTCGTATTCGATAAGAAGTACAAAATCCAGCTCCACGAGGATCACCGCTGCGAGGGATTAAACCCCGCGGAACTACGGATCTTCACGGATGGATCTAAAACAGGTACTGGCACAGGTGCTGGAGTCTTCTCGGAGGATCTCAACATCCACATAGCCAAACCTCTGGGGGCCCACAACACGGTATTTCAGGCAGAATGCATGGGCATTTCCCTGGCGGCATCTGCTATCTTGGCCAGGAAGGTTGTGGACCACTCAATTCGTATACTCTCAGACAGCATGGCTGTACTGCTAGCACTAAACAACCACACAGTCAACTCTGGGTTAATACACGAGTGTCATCAACGCCTGAACCAGGTTGGTAATCTCAACAATATAACCATTCAGTGGATTAAGGGACACAGCGATTCCCGTGGCAATGATGCGGCGGACGAACTCGCTAGAAGGGGATCGAGCATGGCAGCGGTGGGACCCGAACCTATCGTACCACTCCCTTTCGGATACCTACGCACAAACTCAAACTCAAACTCAAAGCATTTATTTCAATTAGACCATTACGGCACTTTTGAATGTCAAAAATACAAAAAAGAAAATCAAAGCTACAGTCCCAGTCACAAGGCATAATAACTTGAGAAAGTACTGTAGTTGCCCATTCCCTAGCGTAGATCTCTATGGAGAAGAACGGGCAAGAAACTCCATGGACACTCTTTTAAAAACAAAATATTGTTACAAAATCTTGGTTACATCTTTAATTTTGAGATTATACATATATGTGAGAACGATGTAGAAAGACGTGCACACTAAGAGCGTCCAGAGTAAAAGATTAGATCAACAGTTTACGAATAAAGTAATTAAAATGAACCTTGGCAGCTAAGAGATGACCAGTCCCAACTGACAGCGCCCGTTCACGAACATGACGCATGTACCGGCGCCATTCAACTCAACCATATTGAAGGGAACTAAATGACCCGACACACCCGCCACCATCAGCGAGACATTTAAGTGAGCATGACATTCTCTCAGCCACCAAGGCATATTCAAGTCAATGAAATATAAATAAATGTAAATGGTGGCTGAACAGTACAAAGTACTCACACATGTGCTATGCAATTATATAATATTATGAACTGGAATCTATATAATGCAAGTATATTTTTACAATCTTCTGCAGCTTCCACAAAACACACTGGTAAGGAACCGAACTAATGTACAACACCACAAGCTATGGCTAGACCATGGCGAGTGCAGGCAGGCCAAGGAAGCACTTCCTACTATCGACGGCCGCCTCACCAAACGCGTGCTTCGGTTGACCAAATCGCAGCTGCGCACAGTTACAGCCACCATTACTGGACACGGCTCTTTTAATAAACACCTCTTTGTCATAGGAGTCACGGACAGCCCCCTGTGCCGTGCCTGCATGGAGGAAGACGAGACAGCAGCCCACGTGCTTCTGCACTGCCCAGTGGTTGCAACATACAGGGCAAAGTACTTCGGTAACCCAGGTACTCTCCGCGAGATTGTCAGCAACACCAAGGCGCTGCTGGCCTTTCTCGGGGAGTTAGGGTGGATCGAATAAAGTTCCCACCCGTACGCAAAATACGCGCTTTGACGTGGAGTTGCGGACACCAGCCCGCTATACAATACAATACCGGATTCCACATACGTGACAATTTGAAGCCATCCTCTCGATTGTAATTTTTGTGTTTTCTTATTTCAATTGCTTCTCTTGTCAGCCTTGGAAAGTAATGTTTGTCTGTTGACAAAATCAATCCAGTAATTGGGCCCTGACTGCAGTAGATGTTCAGCTATGGCCGATATCTACTCATCATTGTTTTTCACAGCCTTTAGATGATGCGGCATGAGACAGTTCGCTTCGTTTGATCGATGTATGAACTGCCGCAACTGCAGTCGATTTTATACACTCCAGGATGTTCGTTCGGGATCTTATCCTTCGGGGAACGCAGACTTTGAGCAACTTTCTTGTGAAGAGTAAACACGGTCTTAATCGAGTATTTACTAAGTAAACGACCTATCTTGTCCGTTACTCCTCTAAGGTATGGCAAGAACGTTGGTTGGCGCTCCACCGTAGATGAGGCGGCTCGCATCTTTTCTGGCCTCACTTCTCCAACGTTGGTTTTGTAGCCATTCTTATGCAAAACCTTTTGAACGTGGGATAATTCACTAGCAAGATGTTCCGAGTCACACAGATCAAATGCACGATTTGTGAGTGAGGTGACTACGGACTTAAGGTGACTGGGGAATTTTGTACACTTTTAATGCACCTCTGCTGCGTGTGTGGGGCCTTTTCACGGCCGCACAACTGGTACATTTGCGACACCAGTCCTCCACATCATCTCGACAGTCTCATCAGTCATCTCGAATTTTCAGTAGAGTCCTTTTTACCCCCATTTTGTTTACCGTATTAAGTATTGCTATAGGTCTATAATTGCTGTAATCCTGATGCGATCCCTGTTGGAAGGTTTTTCTATTGTAAGGCCCGAGGTGAATATCTTCTCCGAATTCTTCAATTTATCTATATCGCCTTTATTTTCTGTGCTAATCAGTACGCCCCCATTTTTCACTTTTTTCAGGCCACGTACATGGAGCTTGAGTTGCTCGGGAGTTATTAACTTTTGAACAAGTGATTTACTTGGTGTTGTCACTTGTTTTAGTTTTGTCGCTAGGATAGACGGCGATTGAACTCAAGTTTGCAGGACGGACGAAATTGTCGGAGCCTTTCTTCACCATGCTAACATAAGAATTGTTGGACGTATTCAGCTTCGACTCTGTAACCTCTTTGACCTGGTCTAGAGAGTTCGCCATGTTCTTCTGAAGCTGTAGGTGCTGAACGGTACTGTGGGACTGGATCATTTTCTGCTTCATCGATTGGTAAAGGACAGCCATCTGAGAAGTCCCACTTTGGACCTTCCGGCAAAGATTAACGACACGTTGCTTCTGGTCCGAGTTAATTTTTCCTTCCACAATAGTGCAGACTTCGGTCAGAATGCCATCAATAGATAGTAACCATTTCTGGATCTCTGGCGTGCTGACAAAAATTCTCTGCAGCTGCTGGTGGATTTGTTTCACTTGGGGGCAATTCTTTGGTAGGCATTGGCGGAGGACTTCGTCGTAGTAATTGACTACGGGCCCCAAATGGGCTCGATCCTGGGTTAGACATACTAACCGCAATACTTTATTTATTGTCAATAGAAAATAAATGTAATTCAGTCCATCTTGCACATAAAAGTTGCTATGGCACTGGTCACAGGTGACACACTTTACTTTGTTTTAACTGACGCCGCAAATAATTATTGATATATTTGTCGTAATTGTTAACAGATACTTCATTTAAGCAAGTACAGAAAAACACGTCCGCTTAGACTCGCGTCTTGTGAAGCGATATTGACCATGCTGAGAGGTCCATTGACATTGCTATGCTGAGTGATAGTCATTAGTATAAATACATTCACTAATGCTATCGGCCATCACTCACCACCATAATGCTGTGTCACCGATCCGAACCGATTAGCCGAGTTTTTTTACATACAGTAAAAAACAGAATGCCACTATGTCCACACAACATACATCATGCTATAATTTATTGAGGTTACTAATTAATGGTGGCTACCTTTATTACTGTGAAATTTTGAGAATAGCTAGGTCTTATTCTAATTTGGATTATTCATTTACAGATCTACTTTCAGACCCTATTATACCCGAAGACCAAGAATTTGTTAACGGCCACATTAGTGATGAACCAAGTTCTGAGGAGGAAAACCCTAGGATATTCACAACTGAAGTAATAATCGAGGCGTCCCAGTTTTGAGGAAAATGAAAAAAATAAAAAGGACATCCTAATATTCAGAAAAGAAGTAACAATCGAGGCTACCACAAAGACATGAATCATACAAATGTCAAGAAATCTGCGCCAATTCTATAGTAGCCCATTATTATTATTATGGTTAATGGTCCATATTCAGCATTTAATAGAAAGGGTGTAGTCATTTGTGAGTGTGTATTGACCGAACTGATCAATTTTCTCCATCAGCTGATCTGAGGGCACGGGAGTGCCCCCGCCAAGACCAGCCAAGCGAAGCGCAAGTGCACTACTTACCTTTTCTCGAAGCGCTTCGACGTTTTTTATACCCTTATAACTTGGGTTTGGTATAGACCAGATAAACAAAATTCTCGGGATATGTTGTCAATAGCGGACTTCTTAAACATATAAAGTTTTTTACTCTAGATTTTATTGATATCTAATAAACCCTGATTTCGTCACTGACTGATGATCATCAAAATACTTAGGGTTCCATAATGTCCTAGAAAGCTGAAATTTGGTATGTAAGCTATTATTAGTACACAAACAACAAAAAAATATAAAACTTGTAACTTTTATCCCCCAACCCCTTAAACTAGGGGATGGAAGTTTGTATGAGACTACCGCAATTTTGACACTAGTGGTCTGAAAATTTATATAGCGACTCCTGGCGTCACTGATGTGCAAGAAATACACCCAAAAAAAAATTGTCACAAGCAACTTACAAAAAGAAATAAAATCCCACCAAAAACATTTTCATGTAAAATGTTGCCAAGACGAGACCATAATATAATATGACTCGCACTGTCAAAAAGTTATCAGATCTCATGTAGAGCCAAGCTTCTAACTCTACACCTTGGCCGTTTTGTTACTAACAAACCTTGGCCGTTTTGTTACTACAAGAACTATTGTCATAACAGAAAAGTAATGAACAGTAGATAAATTTTTCACCGCCCATGTGAATGTAGTGAAATGGCCAAGCCACATATTTTGACTAAAGTGTAGAGTCTGTGAAGTTAGACCTTGTAGAGTTAGGGCGCGTAGAGTTAGAAGCTTGGCTCTACGTGAGATCTGATAGCTTTTTGACAGTACGAGTCATATGGTCTCGTCTTGGCAACATTTTACATGTAAATGTTTATGGTGGGATTATTCTTTTTGATTTAGTACATCGATACAAATAAATAAAATTGAAGTGTCTGTTTGTTATTTCAAAACAACCGTTTTTCTTACTGAATGCATATTTAAGTATAAAGGATGTAAATAGATTCTTAACGAAGCAGAAAGGTACTTGTTCTCCCCGTCATCGCGATTTTTTTTTTATCTAGTAGACCATACCAGGGAACCTTCTAGTTACGGAGATATTGGAGGTCAAACTACCAACTTTTCCAGAAGTTTTTATAAATACTTGTTTTTATGGTTGTAGATGTACCTACTTTAAATACCTCCACGACCCTCGTACTATTCAATCCATCCATCAGCATAATTTTTTGAGTGCGTAACATTGAGTTTTACCGTAGTTTTTTCAGCCCAAAAATAAAGTCGTTTCCCAGCTGTAATTTTTGCGTTGAGTTACTTAGTTTGATGTACAGAATGCTTGGTTGACGGCTTAGTAAGGGTCCGTGTACACCTCGTTTAGGGTACTTATACCAAAAAAATATCGTGTTAATTTTTGTCTTTTTCTCTTTATTCCGGCTGATCTTCGAAATGCTGGACCGATTTTGACGGGACTGCCAGATAGCTGATGTTTCAAGGAGAAACTTAGGTTATAACATACTTACCTTTATTTTAGCAAAAGATTGATCGGATTCGAATAAGGAAGTCATATTTTTATAATAATTTCACGCGGATGAATGTCGCGGCAACAGGCCTTAACCTACATATAACTATACCCTTTCTGTTACACGCTTTATACATATTACTACTGCCACCAAAGCTCCTAACGCTAACTTTGAACTGGGTCAACAAGTGGTGGGCCTCAACTTTGAAACCTCCGATTTGAATGTTGTGTGCCAGTGCGTACCTATGTTTTTCGAAAAATTATATAGTAATTAGTAACATTCTCCTAAGTAGTGTCAAATGTCTACAAACGTACCGTGTGTCAATCAAGTTTAAGTGTCACCAGGATGCCACCAATTCTTTGTTTGTAGTAAGTACCTACTCATTCTTTGACGGGCAAGTGAGCTAGCAAATTTTTTTTTTTGTATTCTGCCCCTACAGTCTAGCCGATAGGTACATACATGTACCTGACTACTCTAAGTTGTAACTGTTTTAGTTCCATTTATAGTCGGGTTTCCTTTCAGTTTTACGTTCGTATGCTGAAGTGTCGAGAACATCCCGTAGACACAGACCAACAACCATTGCGTATGATTTGAAATGGTCTTTATCTAGCTATGTTAAGCACGCTCACCAAGCCCTTATTCACGATTACTCCGTCTCGAATCTCCTTCCCAAAACGATTGTGCCTTCTCTAGAGGAGCTAGAAGTCCTGTTGATAAACCCGAAAATATTCTTAATATGATAGTCACTTCACTATAGCTCACCCGCCACAATCGTGAGCGTCAAAATGGAGGGACCAAATCTCCAATGCCTGTCATGCACATATAACTAAATAATACCATTAATCTACTATTTCCTACCTTTGCTATAATTTTATCTACCTCATCACATACATAATATTTTAACAAAATGCTTGGTCCCTCCATCATGACGTCAAGATGGAGGAACCAAACTGATGGACTACTCCCTGGAATGTTCTACCTACTTAGTGTTATAATACCTTTATTCTACCTTAATATTATTGAGTTTGGCTGCCCGAATCATTTATCGTTTTTAAGATATCGATTATATAAGGTGGTCCCTCCATCTTGACGATTCAATTGATTAGTGCAACAGGTAAACGGGTGGTTTATTGTCGATCTTGGAAAGATAAATATTTAATACCTATTTACTACCTTCAAATCATGAAAAATTTCTTACGTTAAAGTTTATTTTTACGAGCCAAATAAAATTAAAGAAATAAGTAGGTACAACGTACAAATTTTAATCATAGTAGCATTAATAAAGGTGTATAATTTAAAATACGAATAGCACAAAACTACTAATATAAAATGTACCTATCTTTAGTTTTGAAATATTACTATTTGTTGGTTTATTTTATTTAATTCTCGTTTAAACTTACTCAATGAAGGTAGGTAAACACAAAAAAAAAAACAAATATTGAAGGTAGTTCTAACATTGTAGTGAAGCTGTATGAGATAAAAAAAAAACTTAACCCTTCCTTGGCAGTCGGGTAAAAAAAGGTCAAGAGAATGATGAATATAAATAGGAACAATAAAATACAAATGTATTTTATTGTATAATAATACAATAAAATATATTTGTATTATTATTCCAGTTTTATTTATTGCAATTAACAAAATTACACGTAAATACTTAATCTACATAGATTATAAGTAGCTGGCGTCAACTAAGAAATTATTTCACGCGAACAAAATTGCAGGCGGCCGCCACCTTCTTCTGCGTCATATAAGAGAGACAAAGCTCACAAAAGGAATAATTTTCTCCCGTTTTTGCAGCCTACCTACCTACTACCTGCCTACTGCCTACCTCCTACCTACCCACCTGCTACCCACTACCTACCCATTACCTACCCACTACCTACCCATTACCAACCCACTACCTACCCACTACCTACCCTCTACCTATCCACTACCTACCCACTACCTACCCACTACCTATCCACTACCTACCCACTACCTACCCATTACCAACCCACTACCTACCCACTACTTACCCACTACCTACCCACTACCTACCCTCTACCTACCCACTACGTAGGTAGTGGGTAGCCACTACCTACTCACTACCTACCCACTACCTACTCACTACCTACCCACTACCTATCCACTACCTATCCACTACCTACCCACTACCTACCCACTATCTACCCACTACCTACCCAATACCTACCCACTACCTACCTACTACCTGCCTAGTATCTGCCTGCTGCCTGTCTATTATAAATAAAATAAATAATAAAAAATCATTTATTTCATGTCCGAGACCCATATAAAACAAAAATAGTATCCAAAAACAAACACATAAATTATTGAAATATCAGAAATTAATTAAATTACATTAAAAACATTATTGAAATAAAACTATATTAAATTAGCAAGTTAAAAGTAAAAATACACAAATAGAACAAAATAAATAAATGACAAAATAAATTATCAAATCATTAAAATATTAATTACAAAATGTGAAATTACACGAAAGACATTATACAAATATGATATACATACTATTTTCATATCATCATAACAATTCCATTTCCCAAGGAGTCTGACAATTTGCCCTGTAGTGGCCAACATCTCCACATATTGGCATAATAAATTTGATTGCGTTGTGGTTAAGCGATTAAAAAAAAAAACTTTTCATTCAAAAAAAGGAACTGCGACCTGGCTAAAAGAGCATTTTCAGTGATTTAATTATAATTTTTCCGTAGTTATTGTAACAATAGTTACCCATTTATCATGAAGAGGGGAAGAAAGAGCGCGATTTCCCTAGATAATCAGAAAACAGTGTTTAAAGTACAGAAATGCATTTCAAAACAGTGAATTACCATCACCCTGTGATCAAATATTTGCCGATATCAGCAAGGAGTTAGACTATAAAATGTCTGTAAAAAGTTTGTATTTATCTTTAAAAACTAACTATTATTACTTTTTTAATGAAAATATCGAAGATTCTGAGCCGGATAGTGTAGAAGAAGTTGTTGAATTTGCTGAAAGTTTTAAAACTAATAGCGATAATAATTACGTAGAAGATTCAGAAAGTCAAGAAAAAATTCAGTTTTACTTAGATATACACTCTTGGAAAAAAATACAACCTATTCAAAAGTATATAAAGAGAAATGACCCAGGCTCAAGATCAAAATACCGGAAAAAGTGGACGTTATCAAGTTACCAATGGGCTGAATTATTAAGAAAAGAATTATGGAAGAAAACTAAAAAACCCTGCAGTTGGCGATTTAACTCAACGCATGTAAAACCGGACGAATCTGTGTCGTGTTACGGTTCTTGTAAAGAATGTGGTGCTACTATAGAAGTTTTTATAAATTGGCCAACAGAAAAAGTAATTAATTGTACTTGCACAGTTAAAGATCAAAAGATTGACTTTATACACAAAAAATTAAGGAAATTAAAGTTATCTCCACTAGAACGTAAAGAGCTTGGTAATATCTTGAAAAATTCTTCTGCGGTATCTGTAAGAAACTCTTTAATAGATTCGTCAATGGACACTAATGATAGTGAGCCAACTCATCTACCGAAATTAGGGACGCTGCGCCAGATAAAATATGAAGAGAAGGCTTCGCATTTCTTTGACAAAAATCCTGTGATGGCCCTTTGGTTAATGGCACAAAGTGCACCCTATAATGATCTTTTGAGGTTTATTTGTTTGCATCCTCACTTCATCGTGTATTATTGGTTATCTAATCAGGAACAGTACTACAGAGAATATCAAAAGAATCATAGGACTGTAGTGAGTCTTGATGCAACCGGAAGTATATTTAGAGATCTTGGGCCTTCTCCAGATAGTAAGATAAACAAACATCTATTCCTATACGTTTGTGTTATGCAGACATTCCCTGGTCAGAGCAGCGTACCTCTATTTCACATGATCTCAGAAAGTCAGACCATGAATACTATTGTTAAATGGCTTGAAACCTGGTCCCAAAATAATCTACCTCCAAATGAAGTTATCTGCGATGATTCTTCTGCACTTATAGGAGCGTCAGTTAAAGCCTTTACTGGTTGTAAATCAACCAAAGAATACCTTGATACATCTTTTGAAATTTTAAATTACGGAAAATCTGATACAAATCTGAAAACCTATATAAGGATTGATACAAGTCATTTCGTAAAAATATTGTATAATTTGTCATGCTTTAAAAACGTTGATCAAAGAGTAAAATTCTTTTATATTAAATGCTTCCAAGAAATGAAAGAAAGTGAAAATTACGAAATAGTTCAACAGATAGCTAAAGATATGGTCACATTATGCTTAGCAAAATTTTCTGGATATGGAGAACAAGGGAAATTAACAAGTAGCGAAGAAGCTAAGCAAAGATTAAAAAAAAAAATCGTTTCTCAAGAGGTGTTAACAGGTGATGTTAATAAATGTTCTCAAGTTGATTGCAAACCGTCCACGGATTTTTCTGTTTTATATAATGATCGGGAAGAAGAAAAAAATAAAAAAGAAGGAACAAATGCTGGCGAAGAAAAAATTAAATGGCTCACAGAGCATATTACTAAAGAAAGTCTTATTAATGATTTGATTGATGAAATCAATGATACAGACAATTTATATTTTTTTCCTATGTTAATTAATACCATAGTGAGGCTTATTAATCAGCTGCCTATGTGGTCTAACGTTATGAAAAACTATTATGGCAGTGATGTAGTTAGTGCTACCTCTTCAAATGTTGAAAGTTATTTTAAGAACGTAAAAACACTTTTATGTAACATGAAAACTAAATCTCATAGATTGAGGGTTGATGATTTTATAATACTACATAATCAATACCTGTTAAACTAAGTTGGCTCTTAGCAACTTACATTCGGAGTTGGACAACACTATTCTTGCTAAGAAACGAATTAGGCCCAAATTACAAAAAATATATAAGATACAAAAAGTCAATGAAATTGATTCAATTTTTGCTGATAATCCATCATTTGTTGAGAATTGGCGTGGCAAAGGCAATACTAAAAAAACTACAGATAAACACACTTTCAGAAAAATACCCATTTTGATTAATGGTTCATTAGTAAAAGCAGTAGATGGTTTATCATCTGTTAACACATGTGCCTTCGATGCTTTTTCCCAATCAATAGCTATTGGATTAGTAGATGGATTTCAGCTTAGTGTAAATATCAATAATATAGATGATAATATTATGTTCTTTGATTTTATTAAAAAACTTGTAAGTAGCGATACCAAATGTGATGATATTTATAAAATGCGTAATGCCATACTCAAGAAACATTTCAGATTAACGACTGTGGGAAACCATGAACAAATACAGTGCGAATGCAATATTGCTTATATATTAGAAAATGTTGTCAATGATGTATTTTACAGTGCAGAGATAGTCAGGTCTTGTACGAACTGTGATTGTCCTAATAATATCATTAGAAGGACATGTGGGTTCATTCCTTTGGATTTAAACATCATTCAGAAACAAGGCATTGGAGCGTTAAATGTTTCTGCTGAAACTATTTTGAGTGATAATTTGGCTCCTTGTAGAATAACCGGTTGCAATGGTATAAAAACAGAGATTTACTCTCTTACCAACACAATATTTTTTGAGCTGTCTTCTGATGAAAAAATCAACCTATACGAAATTCCTAATCAGTTAAAATTAGGAGATAAATATTACAGAATTCTTTCAGTCATTGATTTTATCCCGCCAATATGCGGAGATGTTGGCCACTATAGGGCAAATTGTCCAAGAGTTCTTGGGAAATGGAATTGTTATGATGATATGAAAAGTAGAGTATTCAAAAGCCAGACGTTTGTTATACCACATTGTTTAATTTACGCTTTAAAATAATTATACATTATACTAGCGGCCGCTCGCGATTTCGTTCGCGTGAAATAATTTCTTAGTTGACGTCCCTTAATTATAATCTATGTAGATTAAGTATATGTGTTATTTTGTTAATAAATTAAACAATAAACAATATTTATTTGTAAATAAAATTTACAAATAAATAATAATAATAATACAAATAATAATAATAATACAAATAATAATAATAATACAAATAATAATAATAAAACAATAAAAATAAATAATAATATAATATTATAATTTTATTTTATTTTATTGTTTTGTTTGTAATTGCAATAAATATAACTGGAATAATAATACAAATATATTTTATTACGACCATTCACATGTTCCTATTTATATTCATCATTCTCTTGCCCTTTTTTTACCCAGTTGCCAAGGAAGGGTTAACTTTTTTTCATCTCTTATAGCTTCACTACAATGTTAGGACTACCTTCAATATTTTTTTTGTGTTTACCTACACTAAGTTTAAACGAGAATTAATAAAATAAACCGACAAATAATCAAACTAAAGAGAGGTACATTTAATATTAACTAGGTAGTTTTGTGCTATTCGTATTTTAAATTATACACCTTTATTAATGCTACTATGATTAAAATTTGTATGTTGTACCTACTTATTTCTTTAATTTTATTTGGCTCGTAAAAATAAACTTTAACGTAAGAAATTTTGCATGATTTGAAGGTAGTAAATAGGTATTAAATATTTATCTTTCCAAGATCGACAATAAACCGCCCGTTTACCTGTTGCACTAATCAATTGAATCGTCAAGATGGAGGGACCACCTTATATAATCGATATCTTAAAAACGATAAATGTTTCGGGCAGCCAAACTCAATAATATTAAGGTAGAATAAAGGTATTATAACACTAAGTAGGTAGAACATTCCAGGGAGTAGTCCATCAGTTTGGTTCCTCCATCTTGACGTCATGATGGAGGGACCAAGCATTTTGTTAAAATATTATGTATGTGATGAGGTAGATAAAATTATAGCAAAGGTAGGAAATAGTAGATTAATGGTATTATTTAGTTATATGTGCATGACAGGCATTGGAGATTTGGTCCCTCCATTTTGACGCTCACCCACAATCTTACCTAAACAAGTTGCCAATAAATTGAAATCAATTCTCCATTAAATAAATAATCCATCCGCTTCAATTTCTGCTATGGAATGTGTGGAGTATTTCTCCCAGGAAACCTGACCTACTCTACTTGACACTTAACAGCAGTAATATACCATTAGATATATATACTGACAGTATTTAGAGGAACCCTTAGATCTTAACAAATACCCTATGCTATGTACCATATTAATGTGTTTATTTTGTATCAGATTAATTAGCAGATACACTAGTCATGTTATGTTTAATTTATATTAATTAGAATTACTAGTCACTAGTATTGTGTAATTTGTGTAGCTTCAAGTGTTCATATTTGCATGCCAAATGGTAAATGTACGGTCGACCAAGCTATTTGGTTTACAGTTTAACCAACAAATTACTTTGTAAAATGTAAACCAAATAGCTTGTTCGACCGTACCTAATATGTATTTTCTCAAGAGTATACTTAACCACAATTACTTAGTATAATGAACTATAACCACTTTATAGCCGCAATTTAACGCTATTTTGAAAAGATTGGATCAAAAGGTATGCTTTCATTACAACCAAAATTAAAATAAAAAAGGTCCATGGCTTATCTCTGTTTCTTCACAACTTGGAAACCTAAATGCCTCCACCAATGTCTCATTTCGACAAGATTACGTAAAACTCATTTCACTTCAATGATGTGTTGCCTAAAACCAAGGAAAATTTATTAACTGGGACATGGTTTGTGCAGGTGCAATAAAACACAATTAAGTGATAACTGGGTTGAGCAGGTGTAATAAAAAACACAATATTATAGTCTTAGTTTTTATTTTCTTGTAAGAATGTTGGATACAAATTGCTAATTTCGTATCAAATGTTTAATAAAATGCCACAGTATAAGGAGAAAATTGTATATAATATAAATAGAAGCATTTTGGACGCCATACAAGTACCCTTGACGCTTCCTACAGTAAATGTTACTTTATGTATGTCGATATGGCCAGAAAGAGCCCAAGTATACCAACGAAAAGACAGGCACATTAAACTTATATCTATGAATAAAATATATGTCTAAAACAATAAATCAATCCCCTTAGATCACGACTTGTGATGTGTAGTAAGATGTGCTCGAATACGTTCGCATATTATTAGCTGCCATTGCTTGTTTAAAACAAAACAGAATATTCCAATTAAGGTACAAAATAAAATTGCAAATTGGTTATATAAAATACAAAAAATAAAGTATTAAAAAGCTAAAAAAATATTGCATAAAACTTTCATTCGTACAACATTATAATTTATTAAAATTAATATTTACTGAATATACAATTCAATTTAAGTGAAACACTGCAAGGTAATACAACAATTATTCTTTATAATATTAATATAAAATTGGCAATAAAAATGTTTACTCCAACTTGCTGTGGAAAATCTAAATGCTATTCATAATAAAATATATTCTAGTCATTACTAATTGTCAAAAACGTTTCTAATGCTATCACCTAGATACAATCTTTATTTTATTAAAAAAAGAAATAAATAGGCACATCACATTCACTCCGAATGTTCGAAATACTAACTTAACGAGCTAAATTAGAATATTAATTTCACATTGTTCTCTTAACTATAAATTACTTAAAACAATCCACAATTTTATTGTAGTATTGCTGGTTACAACAAATGTTGCTATGGCTTTCCGGATTTTGTACTAACATAAATATTAATCATTTTATTTTGTCGTAATGGATGAGTCGCCTGGTTGCTAGCAAGCTATCTTGTAAACATACAAAGCTTGAAAACTTCACCCTCGGGTTGCCATGTTAAAAATAGATCTAAAGAACAATTAAATAATGAAGTTAAGATAATCTCATTAAATAGAAAATTCTCGTGATACTGTTAAGTACAGATTAAGCATCTATTTATAATTTTAACTAAATAATACACAACATTGCAAAGAAAATTACATCCGAAGTAGTCGCCATAATATAAACATGCAAGCCATATAAATCAATAGTAAATAATATTAGAGTTAACATAATAAAATGCAAATATACCATAAAACACGACGGAATTAATCAAAATATAAATGTACAGAAAATACTCTTAATCGGTTATTTTTGTATACCTAGAGTAACCAAATTGACTTTAATTATTAAGAAGAAGTGAATTCATGGCAGTACCTTTAGCTGTCTAGGCATAGAAGGAAAATTTAAGGCTATAAATACGTTTACAAATTATACTAGTTGTAAAACTAAACGTTGTCACTCTTGACGCAATTTGTCAAATGATAAAATTACCGGTATTACGTTATGAATCGGTGGTCTGAATACCGGCTGAACGATGTAGAAGTACACGTTGGAATATAGACAAGTGGCGGAATATTGGACCGGTATTAGGACCGGCAGCGTAGCGAATGGTTTCGAAGAGCGCGTGGTTGCGTGCGTCCCGGCTAGTTGGTCTCGGCGGCGGCCGGCGGCGGCGGCACGGGCACGGACAGCGGGGAGCGTTGCCGGTCAAACATCTCGAGGATCAGCTTCGGGTCGGTGCCGGCCGGGACCGTCACGGTGCCCGTCTGTGTGAACAGCGCCTTATGAGTACCATCTTACGTTCTTCTCGGCAACCCGTGACGTCCGCGCGTGTTTACCAGGGTCTACTGCAGAATTATTGCCAAAAACGATCTCGTTTCAAACTTTTTCCTTTTTTTACTACCTTTTAGACATGATGGTGAGTGATCCCTGAACGAACAACACACGAACGGACGCCACAACATTGCGTATACGTGGTTAGTTGATTAATACACAATTGAAATTTAGTTATTTTTAGTAGAGAAAGAAACTGGAAATAGAGAATCTTATAGGTTAGTAACAGAGGCATATGAAGCTAAATAATTGGTAGAAAGGTACTAGAATACTTAGTATAGAGAAGGGCGTTCATGCAAGATTATGTAGTAGTTTGTACGTAAGGTACTATGAAAGCAAAGTGTGAGGTACCTCGATGCGCGTGATGACTCCTTCCTCGCGACTGTGCTCTAGGACTACAAACAAAACACAAAGCGCCCGTCAAACACAAACGGATAAACATTTAACATAAACATATAAAATGGTGTATGAAGCGATTTAAGTCTTATGGTTTTATTTGTAAATTTTAACAGTATGCAGAGTGGTAGAAAGTGAACGATTTCTGTTGGAATCAGAAGGGTGAAGAAAGTTTTCTAATACTTGATTACATTCTATATAGTCTATGGCTGTGCAAGGATATTTTGCGTGTGGCCGAAATTGGAACTAATGCTGTCGTCTTGCTACTAAGTACTATTGTAACTTACTGGGGCTGCCTCAGTTTATATGAAACTATGTCTGAGATGAAATAATTTTTTTTGTATTTTTTTTGTCATTTATTTCAAACCGATTTTAAAACAATGCTGGGCTGTGAAGAAGATGGATGATAAAAGAATGCATTTAGCGGAGATTAGAATGTTGAGGTGGATGTATCGAATGGATAAAGTAAGGAATAAGTATATTAGAGGAAGTTTGAAAGTTGCGTAAAAGTTGCAAGGGAATCGACTGTCGTGGTAAAAAGTGATGAATATAATTATACTAAGAGTGATGAATATAATTAATGTTGATGGATGGAGGTAGATCAAAGAAAAGACGGATTGATTGTGTGAGGAATGATATGAAGGAAAAATGAGTAAATGATAGCGTGACGATTGATGGGGGAGAATGGAGAACAAAACGTGATGCGCCGACCCCTAATACCATGGGACAAGACGAGGTAGATCATGATGATGAACATCATCCTCTATCAATGCCATTCGAGCTCCAAAAGATCCTTGTATCATTTTCGTTCTACTAAACATTTCTGGAAGAGTTTCCATCTCTAGTGATTTGATTGGTTGTTTTTATTTTCGCTAGGCAATCATAACAGCAAGTTATTAAATTAGCTTTAAGAAATAGTTCATTTTCTGTAACCATAATTTAATCATACAATAAAAATATTATTTTGCGCGTTTTGCAAAAGCTTTGCATCATAATATAATTTGTATATAAAGTAAGCCAATTCATAGCGCATATTTCGCTTCCATGCAAATCATATTTTTATTGGTGGGGGGAGATTTAAATCCTGAAATAAAAACGAAATTAAAATGGTTTGCTTTAGTTTTTGTATCTACTTTTAAGTTTATTGAGATTCGTGTTACTATTCATTGTATATTCATAACATAGAATGCTGAAATACAATTTTCTCTGATTAGTGTGAAAGGTTATCTGAAGGCCAATTCTACTGAAAAATACTTCTACGAGTATTTGCTGTCAGGATAAGTGTGAAGAGTACCTACAGGTCAAAGGTCACACATATAAGTACTGGAAGGGTTCTGCATCGCCTGACTTGACCGGTTAATCGTCAACCAGGCGACAACTCAGCAGAAGCTCTGCTACGATTTGGGAGTAGCTAGTAAAAACTAGCTGCTCTCGATCTGAAGTTATGACTGTTTTGTGTGTAGTATGAGATATGAAAGGTGAACGCACTCCAAGCAGAGCACTGGCAAGATTGTCAGATGAAGCCGTGAAGTAGAGGATATGTTATTTAAAAAACAAGTGAATGAAATTGTTTCACAAAAATCAATTAGCAATAATTTAATTAAAAATATTAGCGGCCTCATTTTGATAGGCACCCTGGTAGGTATATATTCTCCTAATCATAAATATACGTAAAAAAATGGTTTTTAGCAAATACTCGATGAACGCACTAATTCTGCAGCCGGATCTCGTACTATACCGAGCGGTCCACATTGCATTAGACCGCTTAACTTGGAGGCGAAACGTACACACAGAGTGATTCTTTGAAGTGGGACAATTAGGTGAAATCCGAATCCATAAGAGAAATTATAAAGAATGATTTTTTTTTCGAAAACAATTTTGGCGTACCTACTTAATTTTTTGGTCAAGTGCGAGTTGTCCATCAAAATGACTGAAACTGACCAATTATTTTTTCTTTTCAACCTTTTCAAGTCTGTTTCGTGTAAGGATCATTTCATTGTACGGTAAGAAAAAAATCGGGACAAGCGATTAAAGGGTAAATGACTAAAAATATAATTAGTCCGTCAGATAGATTTCCAAAAAATATTAGACACGTATTTTTTCTTTTGTTACGTAAACCAACATTGACGAAGATACGACGCTTTTAAAATTCTCAAAACGTCACGCCGAGGTATAATTTTTAGTGCGTTGTGACGTCACGAGCCCCCACTCCCGAGTTTTGATGAGTTTTATCTATGTCAAAATTTTTTTGATTTACAAAAACAGAAAAATACGTGTCCATTACTTTCCAATACTCTGACGGACTAAATAGATTAGAAATTTATTGATGGTGGAAACTAGCCTATTGGTCGCGATCCTCAATGGCTCTAGTTGAAGCGATACTGACCCCGTGCAGTACTTATACGCGTGTGACCGTGTCGTCATCCATCTATCTCATAGACAAGGGGATGTTCTAGGTGTTGGTGACGTCATACTCACTGTTCTCGCTGGTAGAGTTGCTGGTGGTCGTCGTGGTGGTGGTGCCGTCGCCGTTCGTGTCGTTGACCATGGTGCGCGTCGTCGTCTTCACTACCATTGAGGACGTGTTCACTTGCGAGTTCTGAACGTACACATTTAGGTTAATATTAGAAAGAGTTTAGAACTGTTATTTTCACTTCTGTATTAGTAGCTGTGATGAAGTTTGAAGGTCCATTTTGAGAGGCAGGTTCGCAGGGTTTTTGATTCACTATCTGACTTTAAAAAAAAATAATAAGTAAATTTGGTACCTATAGTAAAATATTCTATGATTGAAAATGCATCTAAAATGCTGCAGTATTAGATAATTACAGAGTGGTACGATATGTAGAGATTTAGGTCCACCATCATCCCCAGCTTGACTACAGCAGCCCAGCCTACCGAACATCTCCACAATCCTGGGCCAGCCATCCATGTTCTGTCACCCCTAAACATATAGCTCACCTGTAAGTTAATGTTAAGCTCGGGCGGCGCCTGCGCGTCGGGCGCGGCATTGGTGTGGTCGCGCACGGAGTCCACTGTGATGTCTGCTGACACTGCTGTTACGTCGTGAGGCGCTTCTAAAGTCTCCTCCTGTAATAAGAACAAGTTGGTTGAGCAGAAGTGTTTGGATTTTTGTTGTGAAACATCTATAGGCGTGGGTAAAACCAAAAAATGGCGTGGCGAGGCTTGCCGTGGCGACGCGTCGCCAACTGTCAAGTTGTCAACCCGGCCCGAATAATTCCAAATATTACCGACCTGTTGAAGCAGTACCTACTTATTCGCCACGGTTTACAACAAGCCAGCTGGTCTCGGGGCACAGCGCTGGGTTACAATCTCGTGACTTCGATTTCGATCCCAGCCTAAGGATTTTCTTTTTGTGAATCGAGTCATTTTGTTTTTATTTTATGTATTTGTTTTTTATATTGACTTTTTTATACCGACTTGGGGCACCTCGACTCGGTTTTGAATTTTTGTTTTTAATGAAAATAAATGATTATTAAATAAACAGTCATCATTGTCAGGGAAAAATTAGTATTTTTTTTATTTTTCATTAAGCCATATTTAGGTCCTGTTGTAATCTGTTCTTTTATGCATATTACTTGTACAAAAAAAAAATGTTTTCATTTTTAATGTACAATAATGTATTTTTATGGACTCGAAAAGAGCAAACCAAAATTGCTGTTAGGGCTTGATATTTTAAAAATACAATGAAATTACTACCTTAAAGCAAGAACATATAGTTGTTCTTTGATAAACTTACCCTGTGTTCGCCGTTAGTTAGCGGGGGCTCTTCTACCGCCCCGCGCAGTGCGGCCGCCCACGGAGACAGGATGATATGGCATTGGGCGATCGTTACCTACAATACAATTTCAAATGATATAATACAAGCTACTACTGAGCGGTGGACTTAGTTCTAGGTTCTAGATCAAATGAAATATTTATTTCAGTAGCCGTCTGGATTTCTGCCCGGATGGTGACAATAGGGATGATGACTGACTAAAAAAAATATGATTATGTTTAGTCCGTCAGTTACATTATCGAAAAATATTGGATACGTGTTTTTTGTTTTATCAAATTAATAAAAATTAACGAAGATAAAACGTGTCAAAGATGCTTGTGACGTCACATTTGAGTAAAAAATGTACTCAAATACACACGAGTTTTCGACGCACTATATCGTAATCATTTTTTGTTTACGTGAAAAAAGAAAAAAATATGTGTCCAATTTTTTTTGGAAATCTATCTTTTTTTTGTCGTCTACCCTATTCAGGTACACCTCGGACCACCATTCGGCGGTTATAGCCGCGATATTATGATACGAGCTAATTACATAGTATAGCCACAGGTTTTTTCAATTGGGATTCTATAAGGTGCTCTAATAGACTAGACTAAACGTCTAGATATACATACCTTTGTAGCGGAAAGTGTAATCCGTTGTAATTCGGACGAGGAGTGCAAGTAGAGAGCTTCGCCACGTTTCGAGAAGCATAAACTTGAAATACCACTGAAACAAACAAAATTAATGTTCAAGTTACGGCTCAAACACCAACACATGTAGAGTTGTGCAAGTTGTAGAACTAACGAAAATGTCTTGCAAGTTGTAGTACTAACGAAAATGTCTTGCAAGTTGTAGAACTAACGAAAATGTCTTGCAAGTTGTAGTACTAACGAAAATGTCTTGCAAGTTGTAGTACTAACGAAAATGTCTTGCAAGTTGTAGAACTAACGAAAATGTCTTGCAATTTGTAGTACTAACGAAAATGTCTTGCAAGGTGTAGAACTAACGAAAATGTCTTACTGGTTGTACTACTAACGAAAATGTCTTGCATGTTGTAGAACTAACGAAAATGTCTTACTGGTTGTAGTACTAACGAAAATGTCTTGCAAGGTGTAGAACTAACGAAAATGTCTTACTGGTTGTACTACTAACGAAAATGTCTTGCAAGGTGTAGAACTAACGAAAATGTCTTACTGGTTGTAGTACTAACGAAAATGTCTTGCAAGGTGTAGAACTAACGAAAATTTCTTGCAAGTTGTACTACTAACGAAAATGTCTTGCAAGTTGTAGTACCTACGAAACTGTAAAACACTTGGTCAGACACTAGTCGTACAAGCAGGGGGGAGACAGTTAGAACATGCACAACTTCAGTGAAGAAAGAGTCGCCATCTACTTTACTTAACCAATAAACTAGGTACTATATTTCATAATTAACGATAAATGTCTCTGTTCAATTATGAAAATCAAATAATTAAGTTCTATAATTTAACTTAAAGTGGCTTTTTAAAGAATAATTTTTACATTTTTTCATCAAAATTATCACGTTTTTATATTTCATGGCTGTTTCGTATTATCAATAATAACACAACCTTATCTCGGAAATCCTTTTTGTGTAACATAAACTGGCAACATCATATTATGGCCGCCGCAACTTGCGCTTGCGCTTGAATGTTTTTCGTTACTCCATCTTATGTTTAATTATTAACAAATTCTCTTTGTAACTGTCAATTCTATTCAAATATGAATGTAGCCGGCGAAATTATTTCTTGTTTTTTGCAAATAGAAGCTGTGTTTACATCGTATAGTTGATCAAAATGCAATTCGCGAATAAAATGATGGCTCGTATTATAATGTATCATCATTATGTTATGTATTCGCAAATTTCATTATGATCAACATACGACATAAACAAAACAGCTGCTATTTGCAGAAAAAACAAGAAAATTTGAATGATCACCTCTAAGTAAACAAATATTGACCTATACGTAAGAAGGTATACATACATTCCTATCTACCTATAGCTACCTATAGAGCCTTAGTTCTCGTTAAGAAATCTAGATGGCGCTTCAAATCGGATGCTTCAAAATGGCACAAGAGGGCTCTCTTCTCCCATATTATTATTATACTCTTTGCGTACAAGGTTTTTTTGGGGCGGTAATAATTTGTGAAGTTGTTTACTAAAATATCATGAAAAAAGAAGAGGTTGGCATTTTTTCCAATTTTGGTCACCCGTCTTTATAACGAGTATATTACGTTGTTGACGCTGGACGCGGTATTTGAGTCGTTTAGTATGGCAAGGTTCCAAATAATGAACGGAGTAGTGAGTGAGCACTGAGCCTCACTTGATGTCCTCCTTGCGCACGGCGGCGGCGTTGAGCTGGCGGCGCAGCTCCGGGCTCAGCACCAGGCAGTCCCCCAGGTTGGTCAGGCACAGCAGGCACCACTCGCGGTGCCTGGCACCTGACCCGCCCACTCCGGCTGATACGCCTTGTCCGCACTCGAACCACGCGAATGCTGTGCGACGGACCTGTACACAAAAAGATAAGTTTAGAAGTCGAATAACGTTTAGTATATTATTATCATCATCGACCTCACTTGTGCATGCTTGTTGCTTAACGGTATAAACAAGGACTCCTTCACCTGCCTCTGCCTCCTAGTGTGAGATGCGTACGTACCCTGGCGCCCTCGTGCGCGGTGAGCTTGTACTTGTTGTGCGGCTTGAGCGACGGCAGCGAGAAGATCTTGAACTGCTCTTCCGACGTGATCACCACGCGGTGTGTGCCGCTCTCCGGCAGCGGGGACACGCCGCGCTCCACCTAAAGAGATACAACATTTTATATGTTGGTCGACGATTCAAAAAAAAAAAAAAAAGAGGATTATACAACAAGTGAAAAAAAAAGGGAAAATACTATACTTCTATTAATTTTCTAGTAGTCAATGGTAAAAAGTGGAGTACACAACTCGTTAAAAAAAAATCACCTTGGTTCTTGTATCCCTCGCTCCGCTCAGGATTCTACTCTAGAATCCCTTGCTACGCTCGGGATTCTACTCTAGAATCCTTCGCTGCTCTCGGGATTACTTAGTCCCTCGAATTAAATTCCCTTTTATTTCACTTGTTGTATAATCTACTATTATTTAAAATAAGCGGCTGCAAAACTCGAAGATATCCACCACTACGGCACTGGGCCCACATAGTGGAATCGAGCCCATTCCCTCTCACCGAAATCCATTAAGTCTTAGTCATGGACTGACTAAGACTTAGTGGATTTCAAGTTACGGCTCAAACACCAACACATGTAGAGTTGTGCAAGTTGTAGAACTAACGAAAATGTCTTGCAAGTTGTAGTACTAACGAAAATGTCTTGCAAGTTGTAGAACTAACGAAAATGTCTCGCAAGTTGTAGTACTAACGAAAATGTCTTGCAAGTTGTAGTACTAACGAAAATGTCTTGCAAGTTGTAGAACTAACGAAAATATCTTGCAATTTGTAGTACTAACGAAAATGTCTTGCATGTTGTATAACTAACGAAATTGTCTTACTGGTTGTAGTAATAACGAAAATGTCTTGCAAGGTGTAGAACTAACGAAAATGTCTTACTGGTTGTACTACTAACGAAAATGTCTTGCAAGGTGTAGAACTAACGAAAATGTCTTACTGGTTGTAGTACTAACGAAAATGTCTTGCAAGGTGTAGAACTAACGAACATTTCTTGCAAGTTGTACTACTAACGAAAATGTCTTGCAAGTTGTAGTACCTACGAAACTGTAAAACACTTAGTCAGACACTAGTCGTACTAAAATATAGAGCCCATTCCCTCTCACCGAAATCCACTAAGTCTTAGTCAGTCCATAACTTTGCGAACTTGCGTCTGATATCAGCAGCTCTGATTACGATCTTAAAAAAATATATTTCCTTCTGCATCTGAGATTAAGGTATGTGATCTTCTATTTCTATAGAGGAATATTTTCTACAAGTTTGTACCTCTAGCGGGTCAGGCAGCGGTACAGCAGCGCCGTCCAGCACAGTGATGCCTATGACGGGAGCCCTGTGCTTCAGCTGTATCTCCTTGGCTAGCTGGCAGGTGACCGGCTCGTCTTTCCTCTTGTTGGTGTTGGGCACGGTTATCGTGAACGCGTACACTGTGCCGTTGTTTGTGCCCGCCCAGAGAGTCGGCGTTGAGTTTTGTGCTGTAACAAAAGGGTACTCTCAGTAAAAACATTGTCTTGCAACAATTTAATATTTGCGTCGTCGAAAATTATCACACCAATAGAATATTCAATTCCAATATTTACTCTAAATATAACTGACGGCTCCTAAAGCCTATCTACTTTAATAACGGTTTCTACCAAAACGGAGACGAGCGGGAATCCATTAACGAATCAAATTGGTAGCAACGTATATTGCGTCTCTCGGTTTGCCGAATCTTGCACGTCTCCTGTCCACTCTACTCGTCTCCGCTTTGGAGGAAGCCGGGCCTAAATCTTTAGAGTTGATACGTACTGTTAATAAGGAACGTCCTCGCGAAGTACAGACAGCGCACCATGGACCCGAAGCCGTCGTCTGCTGGCCGCGCTTCGATGGCGCGCTCCACCGGCTTCAGCTCTGCGTCTGTATCCGAAGCCGCTTTGTCTGTTGGCTTCTTCGGGATGGGCTGTACAGGGAAATCACATTTTTATTGCGCCGATAGTGATGGGCTCACAGAAGTCTCTGAAACTCCTATAAAATCCCTGATCAGCAAATCTTTGCGATTCGATTTGGAAAAATATTACAGTCCGTCAAATGAAACACCATGATAGAAGTGGTGACCCATTGATAACACAACCGGTGCGTTTTAGGTTACAGCCTAAATATTCTTGGACTTTATATTTTACAAAAGCTTTTCAAAACGGTGATATCGAATATTTCGTGAGGACATTTACCGACACGCACGGGCCCGTGAGGTGGATAGGTCAATCGACCCACCACCGACGAGGAAGCGACCATCGATTATTTTCTCACCCAAGAAACGGGCTGTGAAAGTGAGTATCGAGTTTCAGAAGAAAATAATAAAGTAAAAATAAGTGATTTGAGTGACTGTTCCTTATGAAGTATTTAGATTACTCGATATTCGGTCAGCTCAATGATTATTGATAAACAAAGTAGTTATAGATACTCACTTGTGTGGGTGAAGTGGGGCTGGACGTGGTCGTTTGTCGTCGTTGTGACCTTCCTTTCCGCAGTCTTCTGAACGACTCCCGCAGCGACTTCTTGAACGACTTTCTTCTTGAAATTGGCGTGTCGCCAGCACCGGAATGATCTGGACAATTTTTTTAAATTATTAATCCATTCTACACGGAGAGAAAAATATTATTTACATCTATTGCTTTCAATGTGGCGACACTTGGGGCAGGGGAGGGGAGGGGGGAGAGCTATGTCCAGCAGTGGACGTCTTTAGCCTGAAATGATGATGATATCGCTTTCAACATAGTACGACACTAGCAAATCTGCAGTCAATGTTGGAGTTCTACGGAGACGCGGCGCGTTGTGCGGAGAAGCGATTTTATGCGAGTTTGCTTGAAATTAAGCGTTACTTGCGGCGGTGTGCGCATGCAGCGGTGCGGTGTCCGTGCACAAAATCGTATTACGTAATGTTAGTGTCAGGGCGTGTGATAACGCGGCAGCTGCACGCGCCGAATCTCCGTAAACGTGCAACACGCCGCGTCTCGATAAATTATTATTATTATTATTAAATTAGGTCTTGTAGCGAGAAATGTTGTTTCCGAAGCGGTCGATGACGATATAAGATCGGATTTCGATGCTACTTCAATTATCGTGGGGCAGCGTAAGCTCGAACGTGCAGTCTTGTGACAAAACCAGGCATCTCCTTCAGTTTATTTCGATGGCAGATTTGGCAGACGTTTCGCGTGGTACCAACGCATGTTTGATGATAGCCTAGTTAGCCAGGCCACTGACCGTGCGGGTTGAGCGTGCACTTGTGCAGCAGCGCCTTGGTGTTGACAGCGTCGAGGAGCGCCAGGCCGTGCGCCGTCCCGCCGCACACCAGGCCCCACTCCCACTGCGCGATAGTCTAGTTAGGTAGTGGCACTGACCGTGCGGGTTGAGCGTGCACTTGTGCAGCAGCGCCTTGGTGTTGACAGCGTCGAGGAGCGCCAGGCCGTGCGCCGTCCCGCCGCACACCAGGCCCCACTCCCACTGCGCGATAGTCTAGTTAGGTAGTGGCACTGACCGTGCGGGTTGAGCGTGCACTTGTGCAGCAGCGCCTTGGTGTTGACAGCGTCGAGGAGCGCCAGGCCGTGCGCCGTCCCGCCGCACACCAGGCCCCACTCCCACTGCGCGATAGTCTAGTTAGGTAGTGGCACTGACCGTGCGGGTTGAGCGTGCACTTGTGCAGCAGCGCCTTGGTGTTGACAGCGTCGAGGAGCGCCAGGCCGTGCGCCGTCCCGCCGCACACCAGGCCCCACTCCCACTGCGCGATAGTCTAGTTAGGTAGTGGCACTGACCGTGCGGGTTGAGCGTGCACTTGTGCAGCAGCGCCTTGGTGTTGACAGCGTCGAGGAGCGCCAGGCCGTGCGCCGTCCCGCCGCACACCAGGCCCCACTCCCACTGCGCGATAGTCTAGTTAGGTAGTGGCACTGACCGTGCGGGTTGAGCGTGCACTTGTGCAGCAGCGCCTTGGTGTTGACAGCGTCGAGGAGCGCCAGGCCGTGCGCCGTCCCGCCGCACACCAGGCCCCACTCCCACTGCGCGATAGTCTAGTTAGGTAGTGGCACTGACCGTGCGGGTTGAGCGTGCACTTGTGCAGCAGCGCCTTGGTGTTGACAGCGTCGAGGAGCGCCAGGCCGTGCGCCGTCCCGCCGCACACCAGGCCCCACTCCCACTGCGCGATAGTCTAGTTAGGTAGTGGCACTGACCGTGCGGGTTGAGCGTGCACTTGTGCAGCAGCGCCTTGGTGTTGACAGCGTCGAGGAGCGCCAGGCCGTGCGCCGTCCCGCCGCACACCAGGCCCCACTCCCACTGCGCGATAGTCTAGTTAGGTAGTGGCACTGACCGTGCGGGTTGAGCGTGCACTTGTGCAGCAGCGCCTTGGTGTTGACAGCGTCGAGGAGCGCCAGGCCGTGCGCCGTCCCGCCGCACACCAGGCCCCACTCCCACTGCGCGATAGTCTAGTTAGGTAGTGGCACTGACCGTGCGGGTTGAGCGTGCACTTGTGCAGCAGCGCCTTGGTGTTGACAGCGTCGAGGAGCGCCAGGCCGTGCGCCGTCCCGCCGCACACCAGGCCCCACTCCCACTGCGCGATAGTCTAGTTAGGTAGTGGCACTGACCGTGCGGGTTGAGCGTGCACTTGTGCAGCAGCGCCTTGGTGTTGACAGCGTCGAGGAGCGCCAGGCCGTGCGCCGTCCCGCCGCACACCAGGCCCCACTCCCACTGCGCGATAGTCTAGTTAGGTAGTGGCACTGACCGTGCGGGTTGAGCGTGCACTTGTGCAGCAGCGCCTTGGTGTTGACAGCGTCGAGGAGCGCCAGGCCGTGCGCCGTCCCGCCGCACACCAGGCCCCACTCCCACTGCGCGCCCAGCGCCGTCACCGCCGCCGGCGGGACCAGCTGGACCACTGAGCTCGCCTAACGGGGACAATCATTATTACATCTTTGAGAAAAGAAATCACATAATAGCTAAAATGGATGTTTAGAGACCTTACAGCATGCTATATGTCGAATTTTCTCAATTTTCACCCCTATATCCTGCGTTATAAGATTGAAAAGTGGTCTACCATCAGTGGGCGCGGTAGTACATTATGTGCGCAAAGAGTTTTTGACTAAAACGTTTGTATTCTAAAGTTATAGTCGTACATAGGTAAACATACAGTTTGCCTTTTAACAGACGTTCACCCTGGCCTGAGGCCTTAGTAATAAGGCATCCACAGAATAGCCTGGAAAAGACCATCTCAAAATAAAAAAAGTAAATGATCAGCATAAAATACCATGTAATATAACGACACTCACCTGGTATCCTTGTGGGAACGTGAGTGACCCCGACCGGAGCGTCAGCTGATCGTGTCCCTTCCACACGAAGCCGTCGCGGTCTGACACGATGTTCACTGTAACGGACTGAGGACCAAACATTTAAAACGTTTACATTACAGTAATCAATAGTCGGTCTGACACAATGTTCACTTTCACAGACTGGGAGCCAAACGTTTACATTTCAATAGTCAATAGTCAATCTGACACAATGTTCACTGTCACAGACTGGGAACAAAAACGTTTACATTAGAGTAATCAATAGTCGGTCTGATACAATGTTCAGTCACAGACTGGGAACCAAACGTTTACAGTAATCAATAGCCAGTCTGACACAATGTTCACTGTCACAGACTGGGAACGAAACGTTTACATAAGAGTAATCAATAGTCGGTCTGACACTATGTTCGCTGTCACTGACTGGGGACCAAATGTTTACATTAGAGTAATCAATAGTCGGTCTAACACGATGATCACTGTCTCAGACTGGGAACCAGTTTACATTTCAATAGTCAATAGTAGGACCATGACAAATCTAAACATGTTTGTTGTTGAAGTGAAAGTGTACCAAGATAAGTATCCTATATACCTTCAAGTTAACTGCTAGCTATGGTGGATACTTTTCTATATGTCCAGTAATTGGACAAACAAAAATAATCACAATCATAATCATAATCAATCGGTCAATATGGTACGTTAAAGCTTACGAAAAAGATTGGGTTTGTAAAGAGTGATAGAGAGGCGTAGAGGGTGAGAGAGAGGGAGTAATAAATGAGAAAATATAAAATCTTAGCCCCCGAAGCAACGACGCCAACGCTTGGACGCAAACGTAAAGGGACAAAATTTAGATATTTTTTAGAAAAAATTAAAATATATTTTTTATAAAAAATTAAAATATTTTTGTACACTCATTTTATGAAGAAGATTATCTTTATGTAACGTACCTTAACTTCAGCAGTGTTGGATGACGTCTTGAGGCTCGCGACGACTATGTGACCGGCCGCGCCGCCGATTGTCAGCATTCCCGATAGTGGACATAGTATTACCTAGAAAACAGACTTGTTTAGTCACAATATTTTCAAATATAAAATAGATTCCCAAGGGAATCTACCGTTCCCCAGTGTTATTAATGCAGGCAAAACACAGACTTTATCAACATCAAAGCTAGCAAATGGCAATTCTTTGGATTTTATTTATTTAACACTGCAAGCACAAAATACAGAGGCGGACTTAATGCCATAGGTATTTTCTACCAGTCAACCTTTGATCTTCAAAAGTATGAATATACAGGGTGTAATATAACAAACGCAACACCTGTCGTGTTTTATTTTAGTTTTACCATACACATGTTGTTCAGCTGATCGCGTCAATTCTTGTAGAAAATCTTTTTTTTTTTTGCAAATTTCAAGAACTCGTCGAACAAAAGTTGTCCAGTTTTATCGTCCGAGAGACCACACGGGAGGTCTTGCGTTAATTGTGTTACACCTTGTATATTCAACAACTTTTAAAATACTTGAAAACATCATCAGCCTATAATGTTACCACTGCTGGGACACGGCCTCCTAACAATGAGAGGGAATGGGCTATAATTCACCATGCGGGTCCAGTGCGGATTGGTAGATGTCACAAGTCTTCAAATTTTAGCTTTTAGGACATGCCGGTTTCCTCACGATGTTTTCCTTCACCGTTTTGAGAGCAATGGTGATGAAATACATTACACAAAGTAATGCGCCTGTCTGGGTTCGAACCCACGACTTACTGTTCGTAAGTCGGGGCCGCCACTACTGAGCCACCGCTGCTCTCTAAAACTAAACTAAACTGCTCTTGAAAACACGTTAATAGTTATTCTTACCCTTTTAACAGCAAGTCGTGGATCATCGCTATAAGGATCAAAGGTGCCGACCCGTCTGAACGGAGGCCATTCCTCTTCGTCGGTCGGACTGTCGTTGTGCTCGCCTATTTCTTCACCACTACACGTAAGAATAATACATTCATTATATGGCAATAAAGGTGGGTAGCGAGACCCTGGCAAAAGCGTGGTTGAAGATGTAGGGTGAAATCACATATTCACAGATCAGAATTTTCGAGTATATCTATCTCATTCTACCACGTAAAGATGTCATTTGGTGGAGCGAGAAGTTCGATCGCATCCGTGTTTATTCGCGTTGAAAGAACTTTAACGTGTATTGGGATCTCTCGTTTTAGCCAGTTACAATTCTGAAAAAATATGCAAAAAAATTCTGATCTGTGCGTTTAAATGTGATTTCACCTGTAAGCAAATTAACGTGGCTGCGTAAATATTGCGCCAAAGGATACCGCGTTTCGCAACTAAAGTTAGCGTGAAGACTGCGCGGCGTGACTGCCAGGGCTAAAGTAAAAAGATAAGTTTGTATTCTATTCTCATTATAGTTTAAGTTCCATTTTGCGATACTCAGTGTGAAAGAGGTCTTCGGGGACCACATGGCACAAAGTTTCAGGCCATAATTATGAGAATGGAGGGTATCACAAAGAAGTCCACAAAGCTGAGAAAAATTCAATCGGAAAGTATGGCTTTTTTTCTCGGCTTTCATTGGATAAATGTTATGATTATGAACTATGGTATTTTAATAATTATGCTAAATAAAATACATTCATTGTGTTTTCGCAACGATATGATTTATGAGAAAAATAACAGGTTACGACGAGAACAAAGTGACCACAGTTATAGACGCGTAATCGGCTAGAGCCCATCAGTTAGAACTTTATGTCCATGCAGTAAAAACGAATTGTCCGACGCGGTGTCTAGCGACGTCCGAACCAAAACGAGGCTTATGATGTCGGTTTCGTTTTTATAGCAAAGTTATTTCAGGCCGATTACATGTCGATGAGTCTGTTCACTCCCTCAGAGAGAAAAAACAGTTTAGAATAAAAAAATAACTTAACAATGTATAGACAACTGAACCAATAACATCCTTACTATTGCGTGCATTACTTTTATAAAAAATCGACGAAAAAATGCCAGGATTGAATGGAAAAACAAATAAAAGAAGCATGCAGCTGGCAATAAAATAATTTTCCATGCTTACAACATTAAATGTTACCTTGTGGTCGACCGTTTGAGCCCACTTCGTTATGAGCAAGCAATAAGCAGAGGAACATATCGTTAGCTAACGTTAAAGGCGTCTACACACAGAAGGTATTAGGGTCGTAAGACTGAAGTGAGTCAATAGCATGTTCTTGGCTTATATTATTAACTAGCGGACGTCACGCGGCTTCACTCGCGTAGTTCCCGTTCCCGTGGGAATACAGGGATAAAAAGTAGCCTTTGTCACCCGGGGATAGTGTAGCTTCCCAACGGTGAAAGAATTTTTCAAATCGATCTAGTAGTTTTTAAGGTGAATGCTCCAACCAGCCCGCGAAATCCTTAGTCTTACCAGGGGTAATCGTATTACTCGGTACTGATTAGGTTGTGGAGGCAGTCGCTCCATGTAAAATACTGGTATTCAGCTGCATCCGGTTAGACTGGAAGCCGACCCCAAAATAGTTGGGAAAAGGCTAGGCAGATAATGATATTTCCCGTAACAGGTATCTACTAAAATGTTTGTGTTAAAAGTCAAGAACATTCCATTAAGTCATCTCCACAACTTTCCATCTCAAATACCATCTGTGTGTCGACATCTCTATAGCAAGCTATGAGTGACTTTAGCAGGCTATGTAATCATTATATAGAATAAACTAGATTTTTGTTAAAATATCTCAAGTATCCTAGACAAAAATTAAGTAAGCAAGTAAAATTTTAACTTAATTTAAGTAATTTACTTATTACGTTAGTAGGGAGTTAGTTGACTAAGTATTAGAATATTACTAACAGATTATTCAAAAATAATACCATCTATTATTTTCTGCCCTACATTCAAGACTGCCTTGTAAATATATTAAATACTTAAAGGTCTAATCGTGCACATTCGTGCCGTATCAAGAACGTAGCTGGGGCATGTGGCCTTCTACTCACATTTATTGAAGCACGTTTGTGCGTGAACCACTTCATAAAACTGTAGTGTATAAGTGCGTTTAAAAAAGACACGTACGTTTGAAAAAAAAAAACATTGTATACAATGTTTTTTTTGTTTTGGCAACACCACTCTCTCCAGCCTACGTTACCTAGACGCGGCACAGATGTGTTTATTAAGAGTTAAATTAATCGCATATTGTGCAGTACGCTCACCTAAACAGCTGTGACGTAGTATACTTGTATAGCGGCGTCATAGCGACGCCGGTGACGTCCCAGAAGCGCACGGATCCGTCCTCGTGACCCGTCAGTAACAGTTGCCGCTCGGCGTGTTCGGTAGACTCCGTGATGCCGCCCGAGATCGGCCATGCGCTCTCCGAGTACACGTTGTCGCTTTGCTGTTGGCCTGCGAGATTATTTGAATATTATATATAGATTGTTTAAATTAAATAGGATACAGGACATTCAAAGTGCGAAAAGATCAAGTGATATTCAAACACAATTCAGAGGAGAGAATTTAAGCCTTATTGTTATTGCAAGTAATGAATTGATCAAGAGATTAGCTGACCTTTTCATTCCTTGACTGTAAGTTAATCAAGAGGAGAGATTTTAAATGGTAAACACACTCTAATAAGAATTGTTTTTTTTTTTCCTTGACAGATTCGGATGTCTATAGAGCTACGAGGACAAACCTAGTTGTACTCGAAATTGTAGGACGAATTGGGATTTTAGACTGAATAGGGTAGATGACAAAAAAAAAACTAATTGGTCCGTCAGATAGATTTCCAAAAAATATTGGACACATATTTTTTCTTTTTTCACGTAAACAAAAAATGAAGACTATACAGTGCGTCGAAAACTCGTGTGACGTCACATTTGAGTACATCTTTTACTTAAATGTGACACACAAGCCCCCCACTCATGATATTTGACACGTTTTATCTTCGTCATTTTTTATTAATTTGATAAAACAAAAAAACACGTATCCAATATTTGTCGATAATCTAACTGACGGACTAAACAGAATCATATTTTTTTAGTCAGTCATCATCCCTATTCTACGAGGCTCTTATGCCAGATGAACTCACCAGCAGCCACAATATTGTCGTACACATTGGAAGCCACATTGTCGACCAACTGCGCCGTAGTGACGGCCGACGCGTGTATGGACACGAGGTAGGGCAGACGGAGAGGACGCCAGCGGTCGTCGCACAGGTCTATCACTACTAGCTCTTCTTCTGCTAGTACCACCTGGAAAATAAATAAATGTCAGTCTGATATTTTTCTAGTCAAGGTCCTGTTTTAAACTTGTGAAGCTGAAAATTGTTTTCATTGACATTTACTATGACAGCATCAGCATTATGCAGTTTAAATAATATTAATGTTTTTTTCCAAAGTCTTTCGAAAAAAACAATTACTACTAAGAAAAGAGATGCTACCCATTAGGGGCCATCCTTTAATAACGTGATGTTTTTTAAGCCATTTTTGTATCCCCCTAGGCGATAAGACGTGAGGTTTTAGGCTATTTATTATTGGTAAAAATAATTTTACACGGTACGAAATAAATATACACTTGATTGTCACATTATCCCCTCCCTCCATCGTGATTTCTGACCCCCCTCTTTCAAACGTCACGTAACTAAAGCACGACCACTTATTCAGGTAAGGATGCTGGATGTTTCAGGCATCTAAAAAGACTGAAGCATATATTTCATGAAGCGGCGATTGGCGGCGGCGACCTCTCGCGTCCGGCCCTGGTACAAGCCATGGTCCGGAGCGAGACGGAATGGGACGCCGTCACCTCCTTCTGCGAAGCAGTAATGCTAGAGAAGGAGGTGGCGGAACGTGAGAGGGAGAGAACCTCACAGCGTCCCGGCCGCCGCGGGAGACGCCCCGGGCGTCGGGGGCCACCGTAGGCGCGGGCCTGTGGACGGTAGGCTATGGGCTAGCTCGCCGTCCGTCCGTCTCATGACGACAGGCCGTGTCGACGGCGCAGGAGTGTTCCACGCGCGCCTCAAAGAGAGTCAGCAAAAAGGAAGGGGTCCGCAAGGACCGATGCCTGCCGGGGTTGCGGGACTGTTCGAAAGAGATACCGTGGCCCCGGAACACAAAGGGCGATGAAGGAACATGGATGGGTTTTAGTCAGTAAAAGTCTGACACACCCTCCTGCTCCGCCCAGAGCGGGAGAAGTCATTTGATGATATCCCATACGAAAAAAAAAAAAAAAAAAAAAAGGCATATATTTCATTTCGAATCAAACGGAAAGTTAAACAAGAAAACTCGTCTACGTTAACAAGACATGTTATGAAACTTACCAAAGCTGCGGCGACTTGGTTGACGGTTTGTAGCAGCATCTGCGACGGAGTGTCCGGCCGGTCCTCTTGTAGCGGCACGCCGTCCGGCGGCACCGGCGTCGTTGTGAAGAAGTCGATTACCTGACGGAGACAAACGGATTATAAAAGATGACTGAAGCTTACGACGACTCAATAAAACAAGATGGATGGATTATTTGAGGAAAGACTGGTACGAATGGAGGACAAAAAATTAAACGAGGTGCGCCCACACCAAGTTATATGAGACAACGGTCGGAAGATTGTAATAGTAGTCTAATATAAAAATAGGACAAACTATCTTAACATGTTATCACTATACGGCATTCTGCCTGGACATACACTATCTACACGTGAATCGAACTGTTTAGACCACTTCATGATTAAAATTAACAAAAAAAAGGTATCAGCATCTATTGCTATTCTACATACGACTATCACCGACCATTACACCACATTTCTATCATTATCAAAGCTACAAATCAAACAAAATATTAATAAAACTACCTCATCTATTGATTTCGAACAGGCCCTAACACACCTTAGAGAAAATAACATTGCTGAGCTGCTGTTCTGTAACGACCCGGACCGACTAACTGACCTACTGTTATATAAATTGACTGAATCCATAAATCACAGCACTGTTATCAAATTAATACCTAATAGCAAGCGTACGATTAAACCCTGGATAACCACTGGTATACTAAGATGCATTAGGAATCGGAATAAACTTCAAAAACAAACCCGCAATGATCCTTTTAATGAAGTTCTAAAAGTAACTTATCGGCGGTACCGCAACTTTTGTAATAAACTAATAAAAAAATTAAAAAGGAAGTTTGAAAGAGAACTACTTGCTAAATCAGTAACAAACAGTAAATTATTATGGAAAAATATTAAAACATTAACCTACACAAATAATTCTAAAAATTTAAACACGGAACTACTACATATTAGACAAAGTCCAGCTGAATCTGTAAATTTCCTAAATGATTATTTTGCGAACATTGATAAAGAGCTAGCCCAAAAAATTAAACCTTCAGCACATAATAACTCTAATACTTACCATTCAGAAAATTTACCATCACAGGTAAACTCGTTTGGTCTTTTAGATACTGATCCCAACGAAGTGGGCAGGATTTTGTTGAGCTTAAAATCTGACAGTGCACCTGGCTGGGACAATGTAACAACTAGATTTTTGAAATACATAGGCCATGAAGTTGTTCCAATCATAGCCCACTTAGCTAACCTCTGCTTCACAAAGGGGGTATTCCCTGCGCCTCTTAAGCAATCCATCATCATTCCGGTTCACAAGGGTGGGGACAGAGATGATGTCAACAACTACAGGCCCATATCCATTTTACCAGCTATATCTAAGATAATAGAAAAACTAATAAATAATAGACTCTTAAAATATCTACACAAATTGAATATCCTAAGTAACACACAGTTTGGATTTAGACAGGGTAGGTCAACCGAAGATGCGGTTGCTGCCCTCAGTTCTCTAGTAGCTGAAAATCTGGATAGGGGCAGTAAATGTCTGACTTTGTTTCTGGACCTAAAAAAGGCGTTTGACACCGTGTCTATTCCCATCCTAATAAACAAATTGGAAACGGCTGGGGTAAGAGGAATCCCGCTCAAACTTTTTCGAGACTATCTTTCAAACAGGAAGCAGAGGGTTAAAGTGGGAGAACATGTAAGTCTCGACGCGGATGTCACTTTCGGAGTCCCCCAGGGAAGTGTGCTAGGGCCTACGCTTTTCCTGCTCAATATCAATGACCTCTGCAATCTCAAAATCAACAATGCAAAAGTATTTTCTTATGCCGACGACACTGCTGTCGTCTTTACTGGGAATACCTGGCGTGAAGTTGCCTTAAGTGCTGAAGCTGGTATGACCCAAATAGCTAGATGGCTCATAACTAACCTACTTACATTAAACACAGCTAAAACAAATTACATATGCTTTAGTATTTCAAATCGTACACAACCAAGTGCAGATTTCAGTATAAGAGTGCATACATGTGATGATGCACATAATTGTTTATGTCCAACACTAGACAGAGTATCGCAGACGAAATATTTGGGTATTGTTGTTGACCATAGATTATCGTGGTATCCCCAGCTTGAACAAGTTACAAATAGGATTAGAAAACTGAGCTGGATCTTCAAAACTTTGAGGCATATTGTACCAAAAAATGCTCCTACAAACACAAAAACCCCCAGACATCTCCTCAACAAAATATACTTGGCTTTAGTACAATCTGTCTTAGTGTACTGCATCCCCATATGGGGAGGAGCGGCTAAGACTAAATTTATTAATCTTGAGCGGGCACAACGTGCTCTGATTAAACTAATGTATTTTAAGAGGATTAGATATCCTACCCAAAGTCTTTTCCAAATTAGCGACTTACTCTCGGCGAGAAAACTATACATAGTCAAAACTATTCTAAAGTTACATAAAACCCTACATTATGTCCCTGGCCAAACCTTGAAAAGAAGAAAAGACATAATAGCAGTAGTTCCCCAGACGAAAACCAAGTTCGCCAGCATACAATATATAAAACGCTCAGCTCAGCTGTACAATAGATTTAATAGAGAGATTTATGTACATAACAAGAAACAACATGAATGTAAAAAAATACTAACTAGTTGGATTAAACCACTTACCTACGAAAACACGGAGGCATTGCTTAAATAAAATACAAACCGAGAACATTTTCTATCCCACACACTCACGCAGTCATAAGCACACCAAACACCCTTTCACAGACCCACGCTTATATTCTCAACACTCACTCATCCATTCTCCCTACACAACATAACCCCTCCCCCATACAGGATTACATCATACATACAGGATCACATCATATATACAGGATCACATCATACACTCGCTCACACACCCCTCCCCATACACTCACTCACACTGAACCATTCCCCACAGTGACAAGCACATTTACTTTCTCACTTTTAGTTTTTTTATATCTTAATTTTGTAATTTTCATTGTGTATTTATTCTGTAGTTATTGTTTTAAAAAAAAAAAAAAAAACAAGTTTGCTAATGTTTTAATGTATGTTATGGAAGAGTGGAGTTTCCTGACACAGGCTTTAGACGCCTAAAAGGAAACTCCAACCACTAGTTTGTATGAAAAACTTGGCAAAAACAATAAATATTTTTTCATTTTCATTTCATTTTCATTGTGATGAAGCTTCATCAATCCCCTTATTCCAATAATTACGGCTCGGCGCCGCATGCCAGGAAAAGTCATTCGAACATGTCTGTCAGTCGTCATCTGTGTTATTATTTGGTAAGACACCTTTTTAGTTAAACACTTTGTAACATATTTTTTGTTTGTTGAATACTTACTCGGCTAGTAAAATCGAAGGCGACGTGTTTCTCTCCCTGTTGCACTGTGACCGTGTATTTGTCGGAGTATGAAGCTCGCGGCATACCACCTACAAACAAAGTACTATTGCTTACACAGTGAGCAAATGAAAAAAATTGTAGACAATCCGGCAAGTGTCAATTCAACTTGTACATTACGGGTTCTGTTTTACTTTACCACTTAAAATATGTCTATGAATTGAAGTTTGTGTGCAAAACAGTTTCCGAAATTAATAATTATCGGCCCCGGTTCTGAAAAGTCGGCTTCATCTCTGGTTTTGTCGAATCTCATGCGCCATTGTAATTGGCCGACTGAAATAACAATCAATCAAACTACTGCCTTAGATTTGACAATAGATTAGATTGAACAGGTTTTTCGAAGCCAGTGTTTCACGTTTGTGAAACCGTTGTTAAGCAACTATATATAGTTGCTTAACAACGGTTTAACGGGTTAACGGTTTTTGTCCTTACACAAAACTCAGTATATTCCTGTAAGTATTTTCCAATGGATTGTTGAGGTTTAAAATGATAAATTTACCGTACCTGCATAAATAGTGATCTCATCGCCATGGATGCTGGTCCTGTTCAGAATCTTATTGATGGCCTTGCAAGGGTAAGGTCCGTATGGTGTGATGGGCTCCTTCAGGGGTCGGTCACTAGCCGCGCCGGCCACTTCCCAAGTCACGTAAGAGCCGTCGTTGTGGGATGACGTGAAGTGCTCGCCTGTGGAAAAAAAATAATGGTTTAAACGATATAGTCATGCCATTGTATCTTTGGACAAAATACAGTGGCTGTCCGTTGTATATTATCCTTATCCTTCGATATTTCGTATTGTAAAAAGGTTGTACCCTCCGGTACCTCATCTGACTGGTTTTACCTTCTTTCATAGCTTTCTATTGTATAATTCGTAAGATAAGTTAAACCCTTATTGAATTTGAAATAATGTAGAAGATTTATCATTTCAGTGATTTCGCTATTATTCAGTCATGCAGTCCTAGTTTCGCAAGCTTGGGAAAGGTTTGAAGGCCTTTGGACGCGCGAATTAAGTCAGAATGGTGCATGCGACCAGCAAATATCTTGGAACCTTGACGCTATAGTAAAGTTTGTAAATTTTTTGTTGTTTCAAAGATTCCTAAGATTCCTATTAATTATTATAAATGGGGTAGATGACACACCAATCAATTGAGATACTTTTTAAGAGCTGACAAAACGCGGTTCTCTCATAGATTTTGTATGGCAATAGCCAACTGTGACGTCACTGTTTATTCAACTCAATGTCTCAACAATTTATTGATTTCAAAGCAACTAAAAATCGAATTTGGCAATTAATTGAAAATAAATCGGGTTTTCAGGCCCAAAATAAAGTGTTTTTTTTAGAGATAGGTGTCTGGGAATTATTTTTTTATGGTGTCATCTACCCACCTCTCCACTCTACTCCACTCCACTTTCTACTCCACTTTCTCTTACTGCTACATACCCTCATCGTTCCAACACAAGCTCTCGAGCTGTTGATTGGACACGAAGGTGTGCGTAGGCGCAGCGGCGACGCGGTCCCATAGCACGACGAGTCCTCTGTTGTAGCCAATCAGCAGGCGGAACGGGAACTTCGGGTGCTCGCAGATGGCTTCTACCGCACCTGGGTTCACTTTGAAGTCTTCTGGACAACTGGAAATTTAGGTAAAAGGAGGTGAGTTTTTTTTTTAATAAAAATTAGTTTATGCCCGCGACTTTATCTGCTTGAACATTTACTGGGATAATCTGTGTACTAATAGGGTAGATGAATTAGTCCGTCAGATAGATTTCCAAAAAATGTTGGACACATTTTTTTATTTTTTCACGTAAACAAAAAATGAAGACGATACAGTGCGTCCAAAACTTGTGTGACGTCACATTCGAGTACATTTTTTACTCAAATGTGACGTCACAAGCCCCCACTCATGATCTCAATCTTCGTCATTTTTTATTAATTTGATAAAACAAAAAACACGTATCCAATATTTGTCGATACTGAACTGACGGACTAAACATAATCATATTTTTTTATTCAGTCATCATCCCTACTATCATCAAAATCGTTCGTTCAGGCGTTTTTGCGATATTGAGTAATCATCTAGACCACTTTCACAATTATAATATTAATAGGATCAGCAGCAGTATACAGCAGTTCACTGCTGGACAAATGCCTCTTCAATTGCACGCCAAATAATTCGATTCTTGGTAACTTTCAGCCGACCACCCTGCAAAGATCGTCGCTCCACCTAGTCTAAGGTCGTCCTACCTTACCATAAAAAATGCCAAAAATGAAGATCTATCATTTGTAAACCCAACATTTTTCTACTCGAGTCAGCTTTCAGTACAAATCCGTAGCTGATCGTAATTATGTGTATGAATACTACTATAACATCAGTATTTATTTGTAAACCAAGCGAATGAATGAATATTGAAAGCCGACCGGAAACTACATTCATAAAATCTTTCATGTGTAACACAACAGACCGACACCTGAATCAGAAATAAATCAATCAACATTTATTTTTCACAGAAATATCGTTTTGTTAGTATACGTTTGTAAATACATAAACAATTTGAATAATTGTTGGATATTTCTGACTGAATTAGAGGAGATTTGTTTCAAACAATCTTGTGGATCGTTGAACCAGTGAAGGTCTCGAATACTTGCGCATTTCTGCATTTATTTATTTATACAAAAACTTGCTGCACTTAATATGTGCACCGAAGCGTACGCAAACCAACAACGTAACATTAATTAAATAACTTTATGCAATAATTAATTATTGCATGAAGTATTCAAAATCAAAAAACAAAAATTCGGTTCAGGAACCGCTGAACTGGATTTTGTTTTTTGTTTGCTCAGGAGCAACCAGGGTGTTTAACATTGACCGCTGGGTGACGGCAGCACAATACCAGTCGTTGGGGCGATGCTCGGGGAGGCTTATATGCAGTAGTGTTGTCTTTCGGGCGACATTATGTCAGAGGATCTCATATCCTCACCGTGCAGGTCTGACTCTAGCAAATTATTATTATTCTTAAGTGTCCTATTTCAAATGAAGTAGTTTTTACTTACTTTTGCATAACAACATCCTGATATATCACATCTTCGGTGACGGAGAACGTGTTCAGGTCCAGGTTGTATACGTTCCCTCCCTCGGTACCGATCAGCAGGTGCTTGCCCGTCGACTCGACGCACAGCGACGAGATCTTCTTGTTCTTGCCCTCGAATATGTATGTCTTCAGGTCCACTAGAGATTTTTCGTTTATCTCCCATAAGTGGAGGCTGTTGTCGTCGGAGAGTGATATTAGACGGCCTGTGCCTGAAAAGAGAATTAAATAATGGATTATAAAGTTTGTTAAAATATTGATATATCTTCCTAGCCAAATTGGGGTTTTGGAGCCATTTTAGAGCCAAGGCAACACGCATTTTTCGTATCAGCCGTTAGTGTGCATCATTTCCTTAGTAATTTTCAATTCTAACAAACTTCTACAATCAGACATATTTTTGTATTGTATGCAAATAAAAAATGTGCTCCTAAAGTGGTGCTCATTTTAGTTTTATCTGTTGATTACGTGATTCCCGACAAAAATAGTCGACTTCCCGTCTTGCTACTAACTGATGCTGTCATCCAACATCCTGGATGACTGCTAAAGCGCAAATTATTCACAGTAAGTAGGTATGGTTCGCGGATGGCCAATTTTGTGCCGGGAACTACGATACAGGAGTTTCGAATGCCTGATAAATATTGATAACCTCGCCCTTATCACTTAGTAGTAACCGATGAATGAACTATTAGTTTAGCCTTTAGGATATTTTACAACTACCTAAGTACCTATACCTACCTAACCCCAGAGGCCAGGTTTTGCTGTTAATTAATTGCATTCTTATCATTTCTGCCAAATATTACTAATCTTTCGATAAGATCTGACCAAATTAAATATCGAAAATTTCGAGGCTTAATATGTTTATGTTTGCATTTTCTTATCAAACACAACTAGGGCCCCAAAATATGTAATAATATCTGATATCGAGTATCGAATATTACACACATACCTACCTACTTTACCATAGTGCTAAAGTGCAAGCGTAGCGTACAAGTGTACAGTCATGCGCACTAATTGCAAATACCTTGTAACATAAATAGTGTTTTCTCGTATTGTATTGATGGTAATGTCATGCTGCTACGAGCATGGTACAGTTTGAAGCTAGTCCTCGTAACTGTACATGGAGTTATCCAAAAAAAGGGCGTAAATAGGTTCGTGAGTGTGACACAGATGAATAATGTCCTAAAATAATACGTTATCAAAGTCACTGAGTGTGACTAAACGTTTCATAATAAACTGAATGCGTGGGCGCAGGCAAACTGCTATGAACTAACGAAATATGTGTTTTATTCCTATCTGTGTATATTTTAAGACGAATAAAACGTAATTTAATAGGACTGCTCATAGTTTCGAAGAAAACTACTGTTGTGATGTTTTTATGGAGTTAAATTAACCGTTTGAGATGTTTTTCTTTCAAGATTTTTATTTCAGTAAATACTTATTAGAATATTATGTAGATGTTCGACTAAGATATTTTAAAGCATAAAACATATTTCAATTTATTACTTATCAAGACCATAATCTCATCCAAATGATCAAAATAAAATAAGTCATCAATTTCCTCAAACATTATCTAATCCAGTTAGTGGCTCACCTTAAAATATTTCACATAGCGCAACAATATAATTTTATGAGTCTGTCATGTTACTGTGCCACGTCTGATTGTATTTAGCAACCTTTTAAATCTACAGGGGAAGGGTAAATCCTAGATATTATTTGTAGAAATACATAATATGTGTATGTCTTCCCCAACAGATTCAACACAATATTATTTATTTATGTACACACAAAATACTTTACAGGACAATATATTAACATAGAAGAGCACAAAGGTACCGCTTAATTTAAAAGGAATTTCTTCCAGCGGACTTGCAAGAGGAAAGTTGGATAAGAAATGTAGACACATATACTTAATTAGGCATAAAATAACTCTTTAACAGTAACATTGACGATGAGCTGAAATTCGAAATGGCTTAAAAATATTTTTGTCTGAGGGTAAGTTTTGTTTTGTTTTGTTTTGTCGCCGCGGGAGACGCCCCGGGCGTCGGGGGCCACCGTAGGCGCGGGCCTGTGGACGGTGGGCTATGGGCTAGCTCGCCGTCCGTCCGTCTCATGACGACAGGCCATGTCGACGGCGCGTTCGTGTTCCACGCGCGCCTCAAAGAGAGTCAGCAAAAAGGACCGATGCCTGCCGGGGTTGTGGGACTGTTCGAAAGAGATACCGTGGCCCCGGAACACAAAGGGCGATGAAGGAACATGGATGGGTTTTAGTCAGTAAAAGTCTGACACTCCCTCCTGCTCCGCCCAGAGCGGGAGAAGTCATTTGATGATATCCCATACGAAAAAAAAAAAAAGGGTAAGTTTTGTTGATTATTTATTTTAATTGCACTGAGGGGTTTCACTTTTCATAGTCTACTGCGATTGCAGGTCTTTAAAGAGTCTTCTCTTTCATATTTTCAAGAATGAATACAACAGATGCACCCTTTCTACATTCTGACTAACTTCATTGCCAGCGTAATGGCAGTAGCATTCTGTTTACTTCATTATCCGTTTAACCTTTTTAAGCTTTCCAGTCTAACCAGATGCAGCCAAATACAAATATTTTAGATGGAGCGACTGCCTAACAGTAACTTTTTGGTGACATAAGCCCCTTGGCAAGAGGCACTCCACCCATCGCTGGGTATAGGCCTATCTTTGGTTGAGCCAAGTTCCACGTTCTTGAGCCAGCCTCATCCAAGAGGTACTTACCAGGTATAAAATGTATCTGTGTGACGGCCGAGTCCGAGTTTGTGTGCTGTCCGTACAGTTCGACGCCGGGTCTGCCGTAGACCTTCAGGGCGCCAGTAGCTGTGCCGAGGGCCACAACTCGCAGGAGCGGGTCCCATGCTAGCGCTGATGCTCTGTGTGGGAAACCGTGCTGGACAGTCTGTGGACAAAGAGAATTGACTTGTTAGCTTTTTGTTTATGGTGGAGTTTTTCCCCAATATGTGGGAGAATACCCAGGTTGATTAAAAAAAAGTGTTGAATATATTTAAAGTGGTAAGGTAATTTTTGACTGGCGACAATATAACGTTCCCACTGCAGGGACACAGGTCGTATATCTGTAAGAGGGAATGGGCCTTGATTCACCACGCGTTCCTAGTAAGAGATGGTGCAAAAGTAGGTTGTCTGCTCCGACCGAGGTACTTCTTAATTTTTGACATGATGTATTTGCAAGCAATTTCAGATAAAATTTTGGCAGGAAAAAACAAGTTATTTACAAGTATCTTTCCTTAATTTAAAATTAGCTACAATTTGTCACCATATCAGCACATACAGCGACAGATATACGGCCATAGGAATTTTATTATCGGTGAAATTCCGAAAAAAAAAAAACGCACTTATATTCCGTAACCTTCCCTAAATAAAAAAAAGTAAAAAGGATACAGCATAAATTATCGGCAGGATTGCCTATTTATAAGCCAATTACATCAAATGTGAATAGGCGGGTAATTAAGTAATTTAGTGAAGGTTTTTGTTGCCGTTTTGACACCTCCAAACACAAAGGGCTGACGTCACGAAACGTGCAAAGATGTCTGACTCATACTAGTACTTGTTATGTACTACTTTGTATGTACTAGCAACTGGGAAGTGTTGTGGGCATCGATATAGTAAAAAAAAAACGGTTTTTCCATTAATAAATGACTTTACTCAGTCTTTTGACGGTTACAAAATTCATTATTCCTATGTTATGGCCTATTCATGGTTACCTAGTAAGTTTACCTAACACATGGTCTAACTAAGAAAGCCATAACTAAAACTTTTACTGCCTCTCCATATCTCCCTAAATATCAACCAAACATCTGGTTTACATACTAAAACATACGCCTCGACTTGAGAACCTCATGCTTTTTTGCGTGGGTTAAAAAAGGGACAGTAATGGAGTAATTAAATCCTTTGAGGACACAGCTATCTTTTTTTTGTATACCATCGCGTGCCTGCAGTCATTCAGTGTTATGTCCAGACGCATAATTATCTTGCACTTACGTTTTAACAAACGATTACTATAAAAATATAATGACGCTTAGTTATCGACTATGAACAGGGACGTGGGAACTCGCATAGACAAACGTGTCGTCGGTAAATTGCATACGTATGTGATACTCCTGCGAATACCTGAGTATGTTAGATAATTATGTTATGTATGTTTATGTACTTACTCGTACGTAGCAAAGCAAATCTTAAGTCAAGGGGTTTGATTACATGTGGCGGAACGTGAGAGGGAGAGAACCTCACAGCGTCCCGGCCGCCGCGGGAGACGCCCAGGGCGTCCAGGGGCCACACGTGGCCCCGGCCACCGTAGGCGCGGGCCTGTGGACGGTGGGCTATGGGCTAGCTCGCCGTCCGTCCGTCTCATGACGACAGGCCGTGTCGACGACGCGTTCGTGTTCCACGCGCGCCGCAAAGAGAGTCAGCAAAAGCAAGGACCGATGCCTACCGGGGTTGCGGGACTGTTCGAAAGAGATACCGTGGCCCCGGAACACAAAGGGCGATGAAGGAACATAGATGGGTTTTAGACAGTAAAAGTCTGACACTCCCTCCTGCTCCGCCCAGAGCGGGAGAAGTCATTTGATGATTTCCCATCCGAAAAAAAAGGGGGTTTGATTACATAACCATAGCAAAATCAGCTAGTGGAGTGCCTAAGAGTTAATTACGGTAATATAGGGCAAGCCTATAGGGCAAACAGCTATAGGATTCCCAACTGCTGGGCTACAGGCAATCCCCGAATTTAAAACGTAGGTATATTTAACGTTGTTTTTTTTTGGCCAAAAACCAGGAGCACATTACGCGATCGACAACATAATCGAGAGAAGACTTTTCAAAACATTCCTCTTTTCAACTCGAGAACGTTTTTGAAGACTTCAACATACACATAGGTAGTGACGTGCGTTTCAGAGACTAAAAAAAGTCATAACATTTTCGGCATTAAACCCATCACGATTACGGTTTTTTGTAGAACTCAACAATAATTTTGTCATGCATTGTTGTCATAGATTAATTACGTATTACTTTACTACGCTTCTGGGTCGGTACGTGGCTAGTGTGAATAATTTTAAATTAATCACGTACAAACGGTATTTCGTGTAGCTACAATCAATTTTGCTCTTCTGCTCTGCGAGTATCTCTGTCATTTCAAATCCTATTAAAACTCGTGTAATAAAAGCTAGTACCTACGTGCTAAATGAATGGCAGCTATCAATTAAAGAAAGAAATTCTGAATTTAAAAGATGAAAGGATTTCCACGTCTACTGCGCATTCGGATATTTCGGGAGCTTGAATGACCAATATTTTTACATAAGATCATCGCGCTTAAGTATCACTGTGTAGTAAGTAGAGCTACCTCAATGAGTAGCGGTCATTACAATCAACGTATCATTCTCGCATTCAAATTCAAATGCAAAGATAGAGGTGTAATTACCGCTTTTGTTGACCGAAATTTGAACACACATCATGTTGGTACCACCATATCATTATTCGAAATTCAGGCCACGTGAAAGCCACTCCAATTGAATACAATAGTGAAGGTATGTATTAATGGCACCTTCTAGCTTTGCTGTCAAACATTTGACGTAAAAATATTAATTGCGATGACTGTCAGAACATTAGTTAAACCAATTTAGGTTATTATGAAGTTCATGTTATCGTATGAATCAGCAAAAACCATAAGTAAACAAAACGTTTCTTTAATAGACACAGGCATTTATAAATATTGTTCTAATTAATTTCTATTTAAAGTAGAGGGACGCTCAACCCAATCTTGCACGTTATAGCTTTAGAAACAAGGTGTATTTTCGCATTGCGGATGCTCTGACAAAAGTTCACAGTTCGATGGGTGCCGATTCGGAATGCTGTCGCATTCCTGATCGCTGCCAGCGTGACCGTCGACCTCAAATACTTACATTACGTTGCTTATCACACAGGTATTGTGTCATCTTCGGCTAAAACAGCTGCTGTTTCATAGAATAGACAGACAGCTTTGTTTGAACTGTGAAGTTTCCTTGAGTCTGTGGGAATTTTCCCGTTAGTCTAATTACTATATCGAATAATATATTTTATTCTGTAAGCCGTATACAGCTATGGGACAAGCCAATCCAATGCTCCATTCAATTTTTATATTCTCCATTATCTTTGGGGCGTTCAGTCTAGCCAATTGAGCTGAATACTAGTATTTTACATACTGCCTATCTGAACTCCAAACCCAGTGACTGATAATAATAATATACCATTTATTTCAGGTAACAAAGACCCATAGATAAAAACCTAAACCTTAACCTAAAAATACATACTAATAACAATTTTTTGTTACTATAAGCAACTTAAAAAACTATGTTAGTAGCACTTCACTTGCACGATGTTTTGTGCATACTTGTGGCATTTGTCCGCGGAAGCGACGGAACACCACATCCAGCGGCCAAAAACTTTCTTCCAACACCAGATGGAGCATACACGTTGGGATGCGCACCACAAACGCCTTGAAACTGACGTTGCGGCGCGACTCCAGAAGCTGAACTCTTGGCGTGTACTTCAGTCTTTGGCGCACGTACTCCTCGATGTCCTCTGCCTCAGTGGTGTAGTGTAGGCGAGAGATGATGTACACCGGGGTGTTCGCCTTTGCGGCGCGCAGTTTTACGTTAGGCTCCACAGGAGCCTTGCCGGAGCGGTTCTTACAGCTTCGCCGACGGCGTTTCCTCTTTTGCACCGTCACGAAACCGTCATCAACAGCCCGGTAACCCTTAACCCCCCCCCCACCCCTAATACGGTAACCCTTGGTAAGACTGGTTGTCAGGCTTCTGACTACCCGTAACAATTGAAAAAAGTTCTACGAAATGACAGCCAAGATCAACGTCAAAAGATTCTTCATTTCTTCATACTTCTCAAGTTATCCATACTTCGCCTTTCAATATCATTATTATAGTACCTACCCAAGCTAACAACAACAGTCAACACAGCAAACGAGCTGGTCGGAACAGCCACTGGCGTTCATTGTCCAACTCCGACCACGAATTGTGCAACACAATCTTCTTGTAGTCAGTACACGTGCACTCGCCTACAAACTTCGATAGATAGCTATACTGGACCGGTTTAGAATAACGGTGGTTCTCAAAGTAGAGTCTAAAACTTGTTTAAGTCTAAATGAAAAACCTGTATAATGTCACCGAAAATAGCAGAATATTGTAATGGGGAAGGGAATTGTGAAACTTATGGCGCAAGCATAGCTGGTTCCCAACATCGTCATTGGTTGAAAAACTGTAAATGTCAATTTATTTTTGAAAATAGCGTGCTGCTTGACATATTGGTCAGGACCTAGCTATGGACACACCATCTGCGGTGAGCCTTGACCGACCTTCCCTATTGAGACGAGATTAGATGAGGTCTAAACTAAATCGCACAAGAGAACAAAAATTATTCTGTACGAAACTGATAAGGTCAGTAGTCCTCGTTCTTTCAAGGACATGAATGAATCATAGAGGTGGCTACATACTGGTCTAACACAATTTGAGTTTATCGACACTTAAAGAAGAAGAATAGAGCAAAAGCATCAGAATTTAGAAGAATATTATTTTGAAACATTATCAGGAAGACTTAGACTTTTGGGATTAAGAAGATTTTTTGCGAAAATTAGAACTTTCTATAACGCCTTCGCGTATCGGGAAAGCAAAAGTTTGAGTACCCCTGTCCTACACCGTTAAGGGTCTAGCCCGTCATACAGCAACTTTAAGGATACAAAGCTCAAGATATGGGCATTATTACGAGGTACGAAGAACCATTTTCTGTTGAAAACGTTCTGTTTAACGAGATGATCGCTCAAATCTTGCTTTTTTGGCGCGGTGCAATGCCCTAAGAACGTGATGTTGTTTTAGATGGTCCGATATCACAGATTTGCTAAGGTTTCATAAAGACTTATAAGGAGATTTGATAATCTTAGTTAGAGCAAAATTGTTATTGTCAGGTGTTATCTGCCGATAAAATGTCAGCAAGAAATCGTGGAATATGTTGTGTGTTTTTAAAGTTTTGTACAGTTTCCTGTGTGCCATTGATAGAACTTATACTATAAGGTGGTTTATATTGGCCCATTGACTTAACTTCCGCTGACGAAGAGCTTCATAGCATACAAATCGATACGCGAGCAGTATTATTGACATAGCTTTCTGAGATGCCTGAGGCCTGACCAGTTACCAGAATTACCCTCGACTTATATTATAACATAACTTCACGCGTATTATTCCCCAAGGGTTAGTCTGAGGTAGTTCACCCACATTTCGCCAGTTACGTTTTAAGTCCCATGTAACAGGGGGCCAGCTTATTATCATCACTGCTACTGAGAAATTTCTGATGGACCCAATAAATCATTGCCCGACCTAGGAATCGAATGTAGGACCGCATACTCAGGAAGAAGCGCTTGCGTCCACTAGACCACCGAGGAAGACACATGCATAATTGCCGATAATGTCATAATACAAACTGATGCGCCAATAAACTAATTACGATTATTACGAACGACAGTTGTTCATCAATTACGGATAATAGCTGAATGTAAATGACATTGGTCATTCATATTCATGATGGGTGAGGAATTTAATCAATGTGGTAACCACATGGGCAATTAGTGTTGCTGTTTGTATATCTGTGGTCATTATGCCTCAGGAGTTGGTCAATTTGGGGGAATACGCTATTGGTTGGTTTAGCTTGATGAGCTTGTATTGTGGGTTTTGTGTACGGTTGGAGCTTTGAAAGCTGTATATTTTGATAAAGGTATGGATGGGTTGTGTAAAATATGATATGGATGGAAAGATGGTGATTACCCAACACAGGATATGCCACACCTTCTCTCCTGGTCTCCTGCCCATTGTGCATAACTAATTGCATCCTCCAGAACTTGAATGAGGCAAACGACAGAGCTGTCCAGACTCCAGGTCGCTAAGTACTGGTCGGACAATATCTGAAGAAGCTGATGGAAACGTGTTGAAGAAGACATGAGGCATCCTAATGAATTAAGATATGAAAAGAATGCTGACGACAGAAAAGAAAAAGTGAACAAGATTTTAGTCAAGAAACAGTGAATTATTGCTTCTCAAAGCGCACGCAAAATCGTATGAAATGTAAAAGCATCCACACATCGTCTAAATATATCGCCTCTTAACTAGCAGTCATCCTTAGTGCAGATGGAAGAGTCATAAAACCTAGTCAAGACCTAGATCTAGGTAACACTGCACCTATTAATCATCAAGCACTTGTTTTACGAGGAACAATCCGCTCGTAAACTTGCATTTATCACATTAGCCCCGGTTTACTGGAAGTAATACGATTGTCCACATCAAATTGCACTGATATGCCTACGCACCTTGCAATGATGTCACTGTGCCATGTTATTACGGCTACGGCTTACGTGCCAAGTGACGTAATTTTATGAGAGCGAATTAACACTCGAGTTCCAAACTTTTGTCGATCGTTTTTTGTTTGTACGGCATGCATCGTTCTACTTTTTGGTCCTTCCGGGATCGGATTTTGTTAAGTAGGAAGTGGTCAGCCTTTCTTTTCCGTCTATAAGTCGTGCTTGGATTATCTATAAAGGAGTTATGGCAGGTGGATGGACAAATATATCTACTTAGGTAACCATGACGTCATGTTCCAAAAATCTGGTTGGCCTTACGACTTGGCAGTTGTTTTGCGTAAAACCAGAAATTGGTGATACAGTTCTTGGGACCAACATTTTTATGCCAAAATCTGATTAAGATGTTGTAGGGACGGGTCAAAATATTTCGTACTTTCAATGCCAGAGAAAACAGTGTCCATTTGTACACCACATTACGATCAAACTCCGATAATTGGTAAAGAGTACCAAACACTGGTACTTGGGTAGTAGGCATGAAAATAGACAAAAAAATATTAGTAGGTAATTAGGAGAGATGGTATACTAATACTTAAAACGACCGGATAAGGGGCCACGATTGTCTCGAGAGAATTTCTAATTGCTCGTCCGAAGAGCATTTCAAAAAGGACAAACAAAAGTTTATGGTTGGACGGTTCGACGAGTCAATTCTTTAAAAATAGACGTCTCACAAAGAAAGTTTGACTCTCTTGCGTTTCAAGTTTCTAGATAAGTATCATTTCGAAAGACATTAGAAGGCGAATTCCCCTATTATAAACGTTCAAAGTCTAGTCGCAATCTGACCTTAGCGACAATCACTGTCAAAAAATTGCCAAAAGTGTAGGTTTGAGATGACTAGGATAAAAAATACGGGAATTGTCCGTCAGACATCCTACAGTCTTGTTCATACCTGCCCTTACCAACAAAGAGATAACCTGGCCATGTAATTATATGTATAGTGAACAGTGATTAAATAGTCAAAGGTGACGACTCTGGCAGTGGCCTTGACCATTACCGCAGGAGTGCCGATAGTGTAAATATAATTAACGCGCCCGGAATATTTATATATGATGAATCACTCTGTTCCGGATAACAGAGAGTTTATTTATTTAGATATGTGTAATGTGCGTGTCGTCACGTTATTCATGCGGCATTTGGACGGGCCTCATCTAGCAAATATACATTGGATGTAGATTGTTGTTTTTTTTTTATTTCTGAATGGAAACCTGACTCTGTAACATTTGCAAAATTTATTGTGACCCTAAAAATTCAGCGCAAGCTACAACAAATTCAGGTCTTGCATTCAGAATACTATTAAAAAGTATTGTAAAACTTCACACGGTACTTATATGGCTTCGGGAGGAAACGGAAACCTAGTCGACGACGCAGTGCGAATTCAGGCGTTCATTACAATGTCAACGACTTCTAACAACTGTAGAATAAACCTGGTCTAACTGTAGAATAAATCCTTTTTGGTACATCCTTAGTGTTTTCTCTGTCTTCATTCCATCAAAGAATGAGATCTTATTTGGACGAGAGACCTTAAAAATTGTTTGTGATGAACAAACTCTTCATAAAAATCATTTCGCAAGTTTACAACCACTTCAAAAGTCTGTGCTCTTAATAGCAGACGTAATGCCATCAACTAAGAATGATTCAAAGTGATTGATTTACACAGGCCAAAAATATTGAAAAGGTCAACGAGACCAATTCTTTACTATCAACAGAGCTTTGATAGATGAAGACGAAACTAGAGCTGATAAAATTCGTACATTCAATTCAAACTTTAGGTGGATTAAGAGATGCGGAAAAGCAATCTATACTTCTAGTATACTCATATTATTAAGTGGTCAAGTTTGCAAGTTTATTATGTGTGTTTGGATGTCAGGTGTAATTTTCGGAACTACTGATCCGATTGCGAAAATTCTTTAAATAATGGGAAGCTAAATTATCCCTGAGTGTCATGGGCTATATTTAAGTTCCCGATGGATAATTTCCGTCCATAACGCGGGCGAAGCCGCGTGCAAAAGCTAGTGGCTGATAAAATTGGTACAGACAAAGTTGATGTGGATGCGGAAAAAAAAAGGAGAGAATGAAGAAGTGCAATTCATACCAGCAAAAATGATAAATGGAACAGGAAAAAGATGCATCGGATTGCAAACGATGTCTACACATCAAGATTAGTACTGGTTCAGAATAACGGTAATAGCAAAGAAGAACCGTTTCATGGACAGGTGCCTGTATACCTGTCAAAACAGACACTATAGGCAAACATTTGTAAGTGCTTCGCTGAGCTACTAAATTACATTTTAATAATCTTTTCTTGTTTTTATTTTTATTATCATAGCGGTCTGTCAGCCTGCCAATAAACAAAACGGATTTCGTACGTTAAACGTTAGAGAGGTTTGATTTTTTATATCGAAACCACTTGAGAAGCAACTTGAGGTATTTTAGAGGCTGTCTGGCATGTGGGCGAATGTTGTAATACATATAAATAGGATTGAGTACATGGAGGGCTTTGCTTATGGTTGGCATGTAATTTTTCGCTTCGCTGGTGGAAAATATAAATCAATGCGAGTTCAACAAACTTGCGAATAGTTAGCATCAATGAATCAGAATCGATGTGTCAGTACACTGACGAGTTATTTGATTAGATTGTAAGTTTTGATGGGCGCATTCCGACTGCGGAGTTGAGTAGATAATTCCTAAAGGCCATTTACAAAACTAGCAGCTTTAAACCTTCCTGACCTTGGTCCAACTCTACAAGACAGTAGATTTTACATTTTTAAATTAGTTGGTTCTTCCATGAAAGTTCTTCTTTCCGAGTTGATTATAAATGTGAATAAAATATTATTAAGATAAATGAGTTGGCCCCACAATGTGGCCCCGGTAATTGTGGCACCAGTGGAGTTTTTAGGGTTCTCTGAAATGTCCACGAAACTAGAAAAAAAGTCAAAACCAGTTTTCATCTGCTCATTACCAAAATGAGCATGCACCGAATGAATGAAAATGACGTCATCCACGCTACGTAGCGTACGTCTCGGTGTCACCAGTCACTGGCCGGCTTCCTGCACAACTTCCGCAACCAACGCGCAGGCGTCGCGCGTCGCCGCCATTGTTGCCATCGGCGCAGGCGCACTGATTAATCGATTGTACGTGATAGCTGCACGGTTTGGCGGATTTTACAACTTGTCTACGCTGACGATTAGATTTGTGTCTGTTGCGAGTATTGATTACTTAATTAATAGTTCGCGGCTTCGCCTGCATGGCAGTCAGGAATTGTCCCATAGGAACCGGGAGCGTCGTTAAGGCGCGAAAAGGTAACAGGCAGAAAGGGTTCCTTTCGCATAAATAATATTGGTGTTGTTGTTGATGGAGACCAATTGTATCAAAAGTTGTACTTATCGCTAATTTAAACAGACATAAATTACCTTAAAGGAATTTAGATAAAACGACATTTAGTAGGAAAAAATTAAACCCATAAATAGACTTTGAATAGAAATTCGAGTCCTTATTCAGTGGTTTAGATTGACAAGAAAATACCCTGGATAAGCCCTTTTAGGCTTTTTATAGAATCAGCCACGTATTTCATTTACCATCAATAAATAACGATAAAAGGCGCTCAAGCTGTCCCCGAGTTAGTTAGAATAATAACAATAAATAAATAAACGGTCAATTAGCTTAGGTAATACCAGTAATAGGCGTCTACCCTTATATGGATCGCGTATTTCCTCTCTATCGGTGGCTATACTCGGGGGACTGCATTCGTCATTGATTGGTCCGTTCAGTTGCGCCGGCGCTTCGATATGTCATTCATTGATAATGGTAGGATGTGTATGTCTTATAGTGAAATAATCTGAGTACAAAGAAACAGCATGAAGCCCTGGGTTTGATTCTGGGGTCGGGGAAAGTGTTATTGCGTTTTTCCATCAGGAAATTCTCAGTAACACCCACGGAATATCGATTTGTGCCCGGTTGTTGGTGTTGGCAATAGGCTCGGCCTCTATTACATAACATAACACACTTAACATCGACATAATAAACTTAACATAACTGGTGAAATAGGTACTACTATGAGGTACACCCCTGCCTAAACCTTCAGGGATTACTGGCGTGATGTTATTTATGTAGTTTCTCCTTTCTTCCCCTTCCTGCATAACACACTTGTACCTTCCAAGATTTAAACGAAACCAATGATAGAGGGGGCTGGTGGGGGCTACGCACTGGTCGGATAAGAGTAAAATGTAAATGTAGTTTGTATACAAAATAAATTTAATTGAAACAGTGATTTATAAGGTAAATGGTGTTCATTGATAAATAATGACGCATGAGGTGCTGTTTATAACTACACTTTGAATTAAAAATAACGTTATGAATAGGACTCTAGTTTTCAATAAATAGGTGTACAAGCCAATTTAGTATAATAACATAAAAAATATGTAAGTATTCGATTACAACCTTTTTCTTTAAGAATGTCATTGTATATGCAAAAACACAGTAAAATTAAACCAAACATTCACAAAGATACTATTTCTTCGAAAACCATTGTCATTGGAATTCCGTCAAGTAAAGTATCAGAAATCGATAGGCTTGCGCATTCATTCTAAGTTAGGGACATGAGCGATTACTAACAAATTCTGCAAAAAGACATTTTTATCATATTCTCGGAAAACTTAAGCTAATCGTATATTTCCAGAATCCTTTGATACAAACACGGATAATGCTTGGAAATGTGAATCAGGTACCGGATAAGATAACCTGTCCCACAATATAGCGCAGTGAATCAACACTAACACACCTTTTATCAAAAAACAAATAGTAAATTCTAAATGCACCGACTGAATCAAAAACTTCTCAATACATCTCCGGTTAGATACGAATGATTGACGCTTCCGTCTCAACAAGAACTTCAATGTATTGTTTGTGGTATAACAGTCACAGATAATGGCTCCAATCATAGAGCAGCGTGCAGGTGATTGTGGTATGAGTCAGATAGCTATTGACATTCTGCACGAGTGCACGGCTTGCTACTGTGTTTCCTTTGCCTGCGACAACAGTTTGAGGAAAAACGTTTTGTTTCTGATTTAGGTTTTTGAGTAGATTTGCGTGTAAAGATGAAGGCCTTATTTTTGTTGTTTTTAGGTTTGCTGTGACGTATATTATTACGCAAACATTTAAATCTATCTTTAACCTTTGATTTGTCATTCATCAGTAAAGGAGGTTTAAACTTACCATCAAAGGTGACACCAGCCGTATAAGGCCCGCTACAATGCAACGATCTCCGTACGGTGAAACTTCGTGAGTTCGTGCAGCAAACAGGCGGAGTACCGTTGCTTTTAACATTTGAACCTACATCGGATCACAACCTCTTTTTCAACATTCACCAATCCCACATGTAATTATATAAACCCTATTCCTTAGACCACAAGGCTGGTCTTCGAATGGCTTAGCCTCAGGCACGTTAACTTTGCGTTTTGTATCTCTAAATAAAGACTTGACGGTTTAATAAGCTAATGAACACTTAACGGTACAGTATTGTATGTTTAATTAATTCATGAGATGACAGATGTTGCGTCTCATCCCACTCAAAGGGTCAATGAATGGGAAACCTTTTCGATGTGGGGGGAAATGATCATCACGACAGCAAAAGTGAAGGTCGGAGTGGTTGCGTAGGTATACCTATGTGATATAATATAGCTAACCTGTTAACAGTATGGGACGCAAATAAAGATATGAATATGTAGGTATATCTTAACCTAATCACAAATACACAGGAAGATGTAAATTATAATAAATCAGCTGTTTAACAAAACACAGCATTCCCAGAAATAATTCATTACATTGTCCTGAATGTAACAAAGTAAATACCGTTACCAACTGTCAGTTTCGATCTTGGTTAAGCATTTAAAATAAACATTTCTATGGAATCGAATACACGCGAAAGTGAAAATCGATTCTCGTATGCAATGCGATTGAATTATGCAATGAGTAGGAAATGGAGCACGCCGTGTGATCTCGATACTGCCTAGCGGAACGGTAGGCGCGGTTGTCATTGAGTTGAGAATACTGCACATATTGTACTAGAGCCATGTCTGGCAAAATTAAGGAATTAGTAAAGCTATATTTTAATATTGCGGAGAGCTCCGACCGACTACTTTAATCCGACAATCGCCAAAAATTGTCGAAAATCTAATCGTTATAATGGCAGGACACCTTTACTAATAGTATGTTACGCAAAGCTTTGAAGGGACTTCAGGAATTATCAAGCCAAGTCTTCTCAAAAACTATCGCTTCTGATCCTCAACGCAATCAAAACAATATACTCTCTACAACAAGTCTATTTTTAACCTCACCAAACTTGCAAATCAAGCTTCCATTACATCGAAAAATGCGCCAACAAACATCGTGGCGGCACAGCACAGCACCCACGTTTTGCAAACAAAACACGGTGCATAGCAACGGTCATAAATATTCATGCTGATACTGGCACGGGTCGTAGTCAGCAATGAGTTACGATAACATACCTGGTCCGACCTTCGTCAGGAGCAGACTAAATGTAAATAAAAATAAACGCTGACAAGGCACTTGAAAACGAATTGGATTTCTATATTATGGGAGTTGAATGATTGCGTGTCTTCTCTCTTACATGGAGTAAGCTTTTGTGGACATACATGAGGCAAGCGACAGGGCTGTCCAAGTCTCAGATACCGGTCCGACAAAATGTAAGTCATCGACATGAGAAGAGGATAAAGCTTATGTAGAATGAGTAAACAGCCTTTGTCTTCTTAAATATAATCAAACAACAAAATAGGTAATCAAAGAACAAATTGACAAAAGTTACATACCCCAATGACTCAATAAACAAAAGGCAAGAAAAAGTTTTCAAGACCTAGGAGTTTCGAGCCAGTTCCAACTTTATTCGAGATAGATTTCTTATTTAGGACTTAAAACTTCTTCGAAGTTCCACGAAGTTACGTTCCAGACCCAACAACTTAAAAGAAATGTAGACCGAAATAAGTTAAAAACAATTTAGCTTAACTTAGAGAAAACGAATGAGCGCTTTTTAATTCCGCGCAAGACATAAATGTTGAAGAGGTTGAGGTTAAGGGTTACTTTCGTAAACCTTTTCCTTAATACACCGCCGGGAAACCTAAGAAAATACTCTAGAAGTTTGAGAACAACGACCCTACGCAAGTAGATAAGGGAAGATGAATGAAGAAACCTGAAAACCGCTTACTTTTGAAGTTAGCATACAGAACAGTGGCGGCAGTGTCTCACATCAAAAAGGTGTAAAATATGGTTCGATGGATCAAATTCTCTCGCTGTCTCTGAAAGTAGCCCGAATCTGTTCAACACCATTTTCGTTACACCTCAAATATTGATAGTAAATAATATTTACGTACTTGTATGTGCAAGCAGTGTAATGTGCTGTCAAATATATCACTATGTAGCAAGATTGGAACAGACGTTAAGCAAACCAGTTTGCACGTACAAAATTTACGCTAGACAAATTTTGATTTATTAGACTGGATGCTCGAGGGTGCAATGTCTCCAAGGGGTGTGAAATACGTAAAATGTTTACCAGGGAGTGTACAAAGACGATAAATACGATTTGAAGATATAAATGCGAAGAGAATTTTCAAGAATACTCCAAGGTATATTTTCTTTACTAACAAAGTTTTGGAGTGTTTTTTCTTTCCAAATCGTGAAAACGTGGAACATCTTAATACGCATTTCAAAGTGTCTCATGAGGGTAATGTTATTCCTGCAAGAGCTAGTTATTACTTCAATCCTTTACATAATAAATATTTAACATTTATTATGAACTTGTTAATGTTTTTATGAATTTTAATGACCATAGTAATGGGAGTGCCGCCGTTTCCTCTTGCAATTATGTTTTTAAATAAAATTGTTTCATTGCATATTTAAGGGCCGAAGCGACCATGATTCTGTTCAGAAAAAACATGTTTATAAACAGCAATGTACCAAATAAAGAGCTCACTTCAAGAAATATTCTTCTAAAGGAACACTTTTAAATGACCTATAAACGGTTAATATTCCACGTATGCAATAGGGAATATGCACGTAATTTTTTCTTAAGGCGCCTCCCCGAGCAAATGACCTTGAACGAGCAGTTTTTTGGAGCCTACTCCTCTTTATCCAAAAGAAATACCAACTAATAAAAAATACATTAAATTACTACATATTCTTGACTCCAAAATTGTCGTTTCATTTTTTTTTAAGTAGCTTAATGTTTAATAAAACCCCTCACAACGAAATCGTAGAAATAATGATTTATAAAATGCTACTCCTCGTAAAGTAACCATTATTTTGATTTGCTACTTATACTAATGGATAGACAATTTACTAATGAACATAATTGTCGTTTTATTTTTTCCAAAAGACGTAAATTTGATTTTATAAAGAATAAAAACCACTCATTTCGCATTATTCGGCCTGCAGTGACTGACGTAACAATCACTTTGTAGTGCAAGCTGATTAGAACTTTATTCTAACAGTTTTTCAAACGAAGTTTGAAGCACCACAAATAGAGTTGCTAATTTTGCTCGGGGAACCGCCCTAACTTAAATCAATAAAACACAGTACTATCAACCCAAGAAAAGTATTAAAAGTTAAGATCAACTACTGCTTGTCGCTTAAAAATAATATTAAACTCCTGCAATATTCTACGACAGTTCAAACGACCGTAGCTGTCGCGCGATGTGACGTCATTTACCACAATCTGTCTTGTTTACATCTAATTTTTTGCCCTTAATAGAATAATTTTACTTATTGTATGTGCTCTAGTCAAGTAAAAATTGCAATAACAATATTTTAATAAAATCTTAGTGAAACTTTAAGCACTTTTCAAATAAAAGCGATTTTTTGACACATATACTTTGACGTCACTACGTCACACATATACTTTGACGCAACTTAAACAAGTGTACCACGATGTTTTTTATGGGCCAATACAAGACATTTTTAATAAATAAAAAGTGTTATGTGTTTCATGCATATTCCCTATTGAATATTCCTTCACCTGGGCGTTTCTTGTTTCCTGAAAGACCGTTTCATTTACAAGTTTCTAAGTGATGAGAGTTAGTAGTTTAAATTCACAACCAACTAAACTTGTCGAAAGCTTTAGCTGGGTCCAAAACTAAGATACCCATTTATTATCCACAGAGCTCTCAACACTTTCCTCACTTTCGAGAGACGTAAGAGGATTTTAACTTAAACTGGTCAATTGTTCAGGTAATATCAAGTTAGCTACGAAAGTGGAGGCTACGAAAGAGCAGCGTTAGAGAAAAGAGGGATTATGACGATCATGAACATTCCAGTAATAACATATTAACTAATAACCAAAGACACGGGCAACCTCGGTCTCCTTCAAGAAGGGCGTGTAATCGACGATACTATAACCGATTACCTTATCAACGAAACGATAAGAGTACAACGAAGCAAACAATAATTTGAAAAGTAAGTACATATGTAGTGCTATGAGCCGTATCACTTGTTCTAGGTAAATGAGTCATGGATGTTGTTAACGATGTTTCATCAAGGATTCCGTTGATGTAATATAAATTGCATATAAATGCAGGCAATTGGAAATGTGATGAAGACGTAGACAGTTTTGACTTGAACAGGGATGCAGACGTTATACCAGGCGATCAAAGTGTCTATGAAACAGACGGATTGAAAATGGTTGTTAACAGAAGTATCCTAAAGAATAACGAAAGCTACAAAACACTAAAAACTAAACAAAATTACACAAGCTTTGTGAACAAACCATAACACAGTAAAGTTAACATGCGATTCTCCACTAAGGAATCGATACAGGGACGAAGACAATAATGGCGTCATAAAAAGCCGCACGAAACATCATTCATTATGCCAAGTTACGTCACAAATAAAACTTTAATGGAGGGAAGAGGTGTATTCTCGTATTAGCTAATAGGAGAACCGTAAAACAATCGTAAATGAGAAGAATTTGACCAGATGGAAACAAAGTACGAAGCTTTCGATTTGGAGGATTGAAAGCGAATGTTCAAAATTTATAGGGCGAGTGGACTGTTTATTTTGTGGGAGTGTAAATGTTGTTAATTGCAGTTTATTTAGGTACTTTTAATACCAGGACAGGGAATAAAAACTAAGTATTACCACGTGCAAGTGCCACCAAATGCACGTGGTAATTTTGTAATGTCCCGTCTCAGTGTAAAAGTTGACGAGCAAATTATGACCCTTAAATCTTCGTCCATGGAAGCTATGTAGATAACTAACTATTTTGTAGTTAATTCATCTCTCCCCGAAGCCAGTCATGAGTTGAAAACTTGGGAAAAACCAAGAGACAGAGAGAGAACTTTTTGTACAATACCAGCAGTAAATCAAATTAATATCAAACCCCGTAAGCTGCAAAGGACCGAACACTTTCCTTATTTATAAATGCATGCAAGACCACTATTAATCTTTACACATAAACTATTGCACGCTTACCAGTGATGGTGGAAAACAGCTAGTCAGCAAGGCACGTTTAAATTAAATTTATGCAAACTAAACAGAACTGTATAGACACGAATTTAATTATTGATGGTGGTTATATCTTAAAAGGTGGAGTTGTGTAATTGGGGTTGGGAGTTAGAGAGGACCAAAACAAAGACTATGGGCAATATAACAATTTTGAAGCAAGAGTCATGTCAGGATATTCGTACGAGAAAGCCACACATAAAATTCATAATATCTCAAAAATAAGAAACAATTTATCTCAAAGGCAAATGTTTTGTTTCATTAAAAATCTAGTCTTGTCTGCTAGACAAAACAACATTCACTACAAGATTATTCACGTGAAGCGTAAAATAAAATGCTCCCTTCCAGACAAAAGTGCATACTAAAGTTACTAAACCCACACCTACCCGGTTATGTTGATAGTCTAGCTTTCCAGACACTACCTACGCAGCTACGTGAGCTTTTACCACCCTATACAGTAATGTATTGTATCTGTGCAAAAACTAGACTGGGCGTCTGCAAGCAAATTGCTATAAGAAGGTACATTTCCTGGACTCAAATTTGTGAGTTAAACGAGATAATAGCATATTGTTTTCATTTCTATATAAAGCTTTAAGACACTTCCGATAGCCCATAGGCTGCAGGACATGAAAATACATGGGCATTCCAATGTGGCTCCGTAAGTATCGATCGAGAGGCGAAGAAAAAAATTAAGGAATTTAATAGACAGCCCGTCTTCAACATGAACCAAACTGTAATAGGCACAGTACAAACCATTTAAGAACACCTTCGAAATTAAATTTTTCTTTAGCGCCAACAGCTTTTTTTTTCATTTTAAGGTAGTCAGTTCTACACTAGCTTGCAATGCAATATAATGTTAGATGGGGTCAAACCAAGTATAATTAGCAAGAGAATCGATACTGAGAGCGTCGAACCTAGACTAGGGCTTCCAAAGGCTTAGCCAGGTGAGTTCTGACATCCAGTCAACTGTTAAGGCTTCCTTGCAACCGATTGTGCAAGGTTTTATTGTCTTTTTTTTGAATACGCAGATCTTTACTTTTACCTTTTACTAATTGTGCTTCATTATTTAACCATCAGATAATTTATATTTTGTCGTGACACATAAACTTTGCAAGAATACAATTAAATGAAGGGATCAAAGCAATCAAGAAAAAAATATGGCTAGAAAGGGATGGCCTAATGAGATGAGGACTAATAGAGTAGTATGGAAGAAGGCATGCTGCTCTGACCCCAATTTAATTGGGATAAGGTCAGGAGTATGATGATGACTTGTGATACTTTACTTAGACATCTAATTACTGATTTCTCCTTATGTCGCATTGTAGTTTAACAATAGGCAAGACGACAGTATCAAAAAATTGCAAATCTATTTAGTCCGTCAGTTAGAGTATTGAAAATTAATGAACACATATTTTTTGTTTTTGTAAATCAATGAATATTGACAAAGATAAAACGCATCAAAACTCGGGAGTGGGGGCTCGTGACGTCAGAACTAGCTAAAAATTATACCTAGGCGTGACGTATTGAGAATTTTAAAAGCGTCATATCTTCTTCAATTTTGATTTACGTAACAAAAGAAAAAACACGGGTCAAATATTTTCTGATAATCTAACTGACGGACTAATTCGTTTTTTTTTGTCGTCTCGCCTGTTAATTGAAGAGACCAAAGCAATCGAGTATTGAACAAATACTCCTATAATACAAGTTGTAAGAATGCCAAGTGAAATTCGTGCGTATATACTCGTACATGTTTAAGGATGAGCATGTCATTGTTAGGCTATAAATAAAGGCTCGACCTTCACTGAGGTGATCGTCCGGTCACAAAAGCCTAGCTGGTACATTTGGTAACCTATCTTTTAATAAAACATTCATACAAAAAAGAAAATGGACAATATATAGTCTCGTTTTTGTTACGATATTAATGGAAAAGGTAACGGGTGATTATTTTTTTGGTAGAGTGATGACTAGGTATGTGATTGAATACGTTGAAGTTGATATTGGCATTTTTTTTGTTCAAGTTATGTACTTACAATATTTCAATCTATGGTAGGCATTCGTTTTATTTTGAACATTCTTTTAAAAGGCTGAATTTAAACGGAGTGGAGTAATGGCTACACGCACATTAATAAATGTGCGTGTACAACCATTTGTGTATTCCTGACATTTGTAACAACGCACCCACATTCTTGTTTAATTACTTAAATTCATTAACAAACACGACCTAATGCGTTCATTTCTTAGTTTGGGTTTAATTATTATGAAAGAGAAAATAGTCAGCAGTAGACCTAAATAATGAAGTATTAAATCTTGCCATTCAGTGTATATTTGGTTTCTATAAGTCCAACAGTCTCTCACTCGCACTCATCTGCAGACGTGCGCGAGACAGACAGATAGATCCGAAAATACGGACGAAGCGTTAGAGAGTAGGGCCCCTGGAACGTGTCCATGCATTGATCAGTCGCGTTACTATAATAATAATTGCCGTACTATTCATCTTTACTTGTAATTATAACAAAAGGCACCGACAGGTTTTTTAGGTTGTTTGTGGAAACAAGACACAGACACACAGGCTAGGTTTCCTTACACTTTCAGGACCACTCCTTAGCAAAAAACGAAAATAAAAAAACTTTAATAAAAACCGTAGTGACGCGAAGACGTAAGAAGATATGGTTACGGGTAAACATTGTTTGGTAAAAATAACACAATATGAAAAGTGATTTTAAAAACAAAACTATCAGATAAATTCATTCAACTCAAAAACTATAAATTTCATTTTATAAAATGAAATGCATAAATGCATTCGCCATAAAAAGCAGCAAACAAGAGAAAATGGAGAGAGGCAATACGAGAAACGCTGGTACCATTAATACGCGAACACAATGCGAAAACCTCGGCATTGTGGGATCATCTCACAGTAATTGTCATCGCTTACTTAATGCTCCGCGCAACGCACTGAATGAGGCTCAAAAGCGCCTTTTGTTATGGTTATTATACTTATTTCTTCGTTACTTCGGATGTAAATAGGAAGATTGTGATACTTTAGGTAATAACGCAAATTTTCGTATCTTGCCAGAAATGTTGGTTGACATTTTATGAAACCTCTTTACTCCTTCTGTCTAAGCAATTTTGAATATCACTGTCGGAATTCTTCAAAAAGCACGAATGACCACATGTACAGCATTCCGCATGGCAGAACCCCGGACCTCGCCAACGCGATTAAAACAAAAATGTAAAGAATGCGGACCGGTGCAAATAATGCTTCCGAAGTCAAGACTAAACAATATGCCATACACCTATTACGATAAATTGACAGCTGTCATATTTGACAGTTGCTATATTTTAGCGGTAATTATGCGAATATTTTAGCACTTGTTTCTATTTTATATTCAGCAATAAAACCATGTATGAATATATCTTAATCGAAATTGATTCAGAAAAGGATTTGCACTGGAATTTACATAATACAAATAACGTGCAGAGTTACGTCGGTTTTCTTGCAGAATATTGTCTCTACTATTAGACATTGTTTTTATAAAACAAAACAAAGTAATGGGACATTGGGGTAATGGATCTACAAGTTTGAATGGAAAAATAACGCAGACTGAAATTACAAGCATTATTTGTACGTCTTCATTTAGCTTTATCAGATGGAAGATTTGCTTTTTAATTATGTTATATTATGATAAGAAATCGAGATAAAAAAATAATTATGTCGATGGCGGTCCGTTAGGGCCGGTGAATGAACCTAAAACTTGGCTTATCGTGCACCGGCTGGGTCGCGGAAACGTTCCTCAATGCAAATATGTACAGGGACGTGTAATCTCTCAGAATACACACATTTACACGTGGAGGATTTGTGTTGAGCAGTTTATGTGAATGTTCTTATTATTTGTGAAGCAAGAACGGATATTTATGGAGATTTTTTTAGATATTCTAGCCAAAGTTGATGATTACTTAAAAATCCGAGCAATGTTTAAGCTAAATCTAGATGACGATCCCATGCAAAATCGCATACAATAGGGATGACGACTGACAAAAAAATATATATTTCTGTTTAGACCGTCAGTTAGATTATCGAAAAATATTTAGATTTAAGTGTTTTATGTTTTATCAAATTGATAAAAAATTACGAAGCTAAAACGCATCAAGGATGAGTAGGGGCTTGTGACGTCACTTTATGGTAAAAATGTACCGAAATGTGACGTCACACGAGTTTTCGACGCACTGTATCGTCTTCAATTTTTGTTTACGTGTCCAATATATTTTTTGGAAATCTATCTGACGGACTAATTAAATTTGTTTTGTCGTCTCGCCTATTTACAACACGGTATTTTTTTATAAATTTGCAGAACCAGTAGACCAAACGCAATACCATTGTACAAAAAAAAACATTAACCAGATTGAATATTACACATCATTAAAATGACTCGTGACTAAAGTAGCAAAATATCTTGCGAGCGGGAAGCCAATCAAGAAACAGAACAGCAGCACGAAATAGGAAATGCCACCCTCGAGAATTGGACGGGTCGTAGGAATATGTCCCCAAATGTGTCTTAAATAGTTAGCCTGAATTGGTGATGTGTGTAGCAAGTAGGAAACCGTGGGAGGCGAGCAGTTCAGGCAATGACGCGGCTTAATAGAGGTTAAGATGTGTGCCCCCAAGTAACGAGCATCGCGCCTTGTTGGACCAACTATGCTCATACACACGCTCATACAGTCAAATTGGACGACTTGCTTTGTCATCACGTGAACGTTCAATGGAATGCCGAGGAGAAATGTGATTGAAATGAGTTCCATCATAATACACTAACATAATGTTTGCATCTGGGATCAAAAGGTGCTATTAGAAATGAAATGGAAAATGCTTATGCATGTGAAAGCATTTGAAGATAAAGACACAGAATAAAGATATTAAACGATGCATACCGGAGATAGTTTATAAAATAACGTGTGTGATAATGACGTGGGCCTGTTACTCAATCGAGAGCGATCCTACCGAGCATTTGTGGCCTGCTCCGTAGTTTTTATATCATCAAATAAAAATACCAAAAGCTATAATCAAATGGTGTTCGGCGTCTGGTCAGCATCACAGGTCTATAGATAGCTATAAAATGATACTAATCTACACAATAGCTTACGCGGAATTATTTTTAAATATTTATTTGTAGCTTCCGGAAAGGTGAACAGATCATCGGCCGAAGCCAGCTTGGCAGACGGTTGGTGAATGGATATTTTCATCAGACGTTGACTGCTTGTTTAACTAACGATATTTGACTGTGAACATACTCGAGCTATGTTTAATGTCAAATTATTTGCTGGTAATAAATCCTATACTAGATATAATTTCGTTGTCTTTACAAGAACATTATTTGAGGTAAGGTCCTTATTTATTAATGTAGCGTCCTACAGTACTAAAAAAGTTGTTAAAAATTTTGTAAAGTCAGTTTTTTATCAAAGCATCTCGCGGGGCAACTCTTGCCCAAGTATTTAGTGAGTAGTGTGTAGAGTACATTCAGACAATACAAAAGAAGCACGATGTGGCCGATCGGTTAACTGTGCTGGCACTTGGAATGTGGTTTCGTCAGTTCAACATCATTGAACATAATTATTAGAATAGGATTTCTGGAGTACGCTAGGGTACGAAGATTTCTGTGTAAGGAATTTAACATGAGATAATATAACGATAAATTCAACGAAGATGAGCTGCCTAATGTTTGGTAAAACATTTCCTGTTAATGAAGTATTTGATCTTCAAAAGTACTTATTGATAGATTTTTCTCAGGAAAAGTTTGTACGTACCCACTTTGAATGTCATTCATTGGAGGTAAAAGTGTTTCTCAGTACGATGGTGTTTGTATGACCGTTACAAAGTAAATATATGGCTAAGCAATCGTGCGATTTTAATACTTCAAGTATTCAAAGGAAACTATCAAATAATAAAGAACTAACTAAAAAATTTCGAAGAAGAGACGATTCTTTTAAAACAGAAAAACAGGTAGATTTGCCAGGGGTTAAATTAGACACTAGAATTAGCCAGAGCCAGGAGTTTAGCAGCAAAGTAAAATAAAAGGAACCACGATACTGATCGTAGTTTACCAAAACAGGTCTACCTGTATAACCTGTGTTATTTCGGTTTCGCCTAAGGTTGCTTTGGGTTTTCCAAGAAAGGGGGCGTCAATACTGCCTGACCTGAATACAGCGGCCCTTTTAAGTCAAAAGCTTTTTGTACCTCAGACCGATATTTATGGAAATATTATTTGTCGAAGAATAACGGAAGGTTTAGTTTGAAAGGCTAAGGGCCATGTTCACCAACAGTAAAATAACCTACTGTTTAGTAATCGGCCCGCTAAACGTAAACAGTTGTTTAAACATGAGGTGGGAATTTTGGTGTTCATCACAACTTCTAGCTCGGTTATGTAAACAAGCTTTTTAGGAATGAAAGACCGAATGATTATAATACAGTCAAATAAGGTGGGTAACTTAACAAGTAAAAACCGTACAAATGTGAAACATCTTAAAATGGTTGCGTTATACCCATAGATAATACACCATATAATAAAGCCTCCTCTACACGTTGGTATATGCATCTGCACTACGTCGTCTTCGGATGCGTCCGCCGACGTATAGAAGGGGTAATTTGTGCATCGGTTGTTGGCATTTAACATCCGCAGACGCGTCCGCCTCGAATCCGATTGTTGTCGGTTTTTTGGCACAGGTCAAAGGTTTTCGGTCGTATCTGCAGACGTGTAGAGGAGGCTTAATACAAGATTATACTTGAGATGACAGTTCTCTAACCATCAAATTATGTGTTGTTTATTTTCGTTTGTAATAGTTTTTAAATTAAATACAATGGATAAGAAGCGCAATGATAATTTTACGCATGACGAAAAGGAAATTGTCACTAGTTTAGTGTGAAGTAGTGTCGTCTGGTGGAATACAAACGAGGAGTTCGCAAAAGTCTTTCAACGGTTTCAAACTCGGCCAAAACGTCATCCTCTTCCAAAATATAATTCAAAGCAGACTGCATGTTAAATTCTCACAATAATATCTGGATGTAACCTTAAAATTTGTTATTATTTGCAGTTTACAAACGTCAAAATACACCGATTAACTACTAACCGGGACTTTAAACAACCTCTCCGAGGTGGGTTAGAGAAAACAGTTGATTAGCGAGTTTAATCGGTTGATTTGCTTTGGTGAACATGAAAATGTGTTTTAAACAGCTGTTTTTAGATAATCAGACTGTTATCTTTTCGGTGAACTTAGCCCTAAATGAGAAAAAAAGGTTCGGTCTAATTTTGATGCGTAAAAAGTTGAAAAAAAAAAAAGGTTGCACTGAATTTGCTTATTTGTTGGACTCGCCATTGGCAATTTAGGAAAGGGGATATACCATGATCTGAGTTAAGAAATAGGATAGTTTGTAACTTTTTATCCCGCTTTGAGGTCGAAAATTATCCAACGGGAACGCCCGTTGGATAATTTCGACAGAAAGCGGGCGATGTCGTAGTCACACGCTAAAGTATTTTGAAAAGAAATCAAGGATTATTTCAACGTGTAAGTTATGTGTCCACGGCATATCGATAGCAGTCCATTAGTACAAGAGTAAGAACCGACTTGGCACGGTTAAACATGCACGACGAAGTGCAATAATTACATTATGCATGCCGGTGATGTCTGAAAATTTCAAGCAATTTAAACCCGCCATTTGAATAAATAGGTCCATAATATTATGATGCAAAGTTTACCTATGAGTAAACTGTGAGTTATGTCTAGGTTAACCTTTACTTAAATTAAAACAAAGCTGTATTACCAACTAGCATTTGCCCGCGGCTTCACCCGCGTGGAAGTCAGAAATTATCCCAAAAAAACTGTCTGCCAAATTCCATCCAAATCTATGAAGTCCTTGATTGAGTAAAAAAACATTATAAACTTTAAACAACATTTAAAGTAGGATCAAACTTCAATGAAGTGTGATTTTCAAATGCCCGTTTAAGATAATTTCATCGCCTATTTATAAGTTTGACTGTTGGAAGAGTCTCGTCGTGAAAATTAAAAGCAGCATTTCACTTGTCTACTACTCGTACAAGCTCCAGTAGTTATAAAATTAGCATAGTCGGTAATACCGCCCTTGTTCCCACCGAAAGGCGCGGCATCTAGGACGGGTTTGTTGCTAACCGTATACCGTGTGTGCAGTCTGACGCCCGCTTTATGTGAACTGTTTCTTTAACATGCAAAGTGCTGGCTAAGTTAGGTTAAGCATAATGTGGGTTTAAAGTTAGAATGAGGTTTATGACTCAATGTATGTAAAACGACAGAGAAAATGACTGAAAAGTTGCTAAATTTGGAGTTAGGAGTCCTTTTGAGGAGAGGTATTAAAATGAGCTCTATGTTAAAGTGTTTCTAGACAATTTCGTTAATAAAGCATACTAAATGGAAAGATGAAAGGAAGACCTTTGCCATGCAGAGGGACACCAAAGGCAAATCATGCTGGATTAAGTTAATCCAAATTAATTAATGTTTTAATAAATAATATAGGCACGTAAAACACAAGGAAAACCAAAAGGTACGAAAGCAAGGGGAAGTCCGATGACAAACGACAATATTATAAATTCCTTTTTCGATGACGCTATCGTGTGGCATGAAGAAATACGTAATGGCAACATCGTATAGTGATGATGCTATTAACAAAAAAAATACAATAGACACAAATTGTTGGACATCGAAATAACTACAACATAAAGCTTATTATCCCCGCAGGATTAGGTAGAGGAGTACCCAATAGTACATCACACATTTCGCCAGATACATTTATGAAACTAATGCCATCAACAACAACACAAATTCAAACAAAAACTATATATCTAAAATAATATCTAAACCACATGAAGTGCGCTTCCAAGAAGACGATGTTGTGAAACGAATAGAAAAACGAGAAAAGTACTAGACTATACATAAACCTGTTGATTATATAATCCTTTATTACAGAGCTGCGACAGCCACAGGGCATCACAAACCAGTTCCCACAGTGAGTCAATATCAGCACTACAAATCAACGCTTCCAATCTATACCACGTTGTGAACAACAAAAAATCCAAATTGTTACAAGTATAATGAAATATACGTTTGGAATAGAGGAAAAAATGGCGGTGTTAGCCTTAGCAAGTGTTTGAATGAGGCTGTTTAAACAAAACTAATATGCGGAGAAATAAAACAAAATTTAATATCTTGTGAAATCTTGAAAACTGTAAGAACTCTTTGATGTATCAAACTTGAAATTAATTACAGTCGTATCTATTAGTCACTAGTGTAACATAATTTCAAAGGATTAATCAACCACGCAAACTATAGTAAAGGAGTAAATCGTTCGTTATCTTTATATCAGCTATGTCTATTAGTGTCGACGATATACAGTCAACAATTTGATTATAGAACTAATCTATGTTACTACAAGGGTATTACCATGATTATACATAACACAACAAAGATCCTTTAAAAGAAGATGAGTATAATAATAAGGTCTGTTTCGCTTCAGAAATTAAATCTAGATGACATGAAGAGAATTTGGGAAGTAGTATCAATAATTTCGTCTGGCCGCAAATCGTTTGCGGTTGTCTGCTAGCTTTTGGCAGCTGCACTTCATAAATATCCGTGACCGGAATCTCAGCAATTAATTAAAACCACAATTTTGTAGCTCATTTATACGGTGATAACAATGTTAAGCTGGCAATTGGCTGCAATAGACTAGTACAGTAGAGCGAATGTTGTGAATGGTAAAGTGTGGACAAGCGATTTAGATATAGTGAGCTACTGCAATAGAGTACGGTCGACATTTGTGGTTTAAACTGTAAACCAAATAGCTTGTTCGACCGTATATGTCGGTGTTATAAAACACAATACGAAAACAAAAGGAATGAAGATGAATTATATAGTAAAGAGCAGATAAATATTAAAACGGGCCGGTTGAAACTAACGAAATCGAAAGCAGTCTAGCTCTCAACCACTAAAACATAGAGAACAAGATCAAGTAGACAAAGAAAACGATAAACAAAGCAATGTGACATCACCAAATGAAGTCTTTAAACTCCTTAACTGCATAACAAGTTGAAAGCCTTATCGTAAACTTCACAGCATTATATTTAGTGAATGCAAGTCTACAACAGTTAGCATCCAAGTTTAAGTAAACTGGTGCAGGAACTGATAACAAACTTGGACACGATGTTGCGCAGAACTTGGGGAACGAAGAAATTCACTTAAAATTTCCTCCTCCCGAGATTGCGAGGAAGTTCTGCAGCGCCTTGTTACTTTGCCGATAAGAAGGCGAATGTTTTCACGCGAATGGGATTTCATGTGACTTTATTTGGCGTAGCAGTTAGGTATGGGATACGGCAAATTAGGCGTTAGTAACAGTTAAAAGCGGCGTGTTTTAATACCATTTTCATTAGGTGAATTGTGTTATGTTGATCTGAATTATACTGTGGTTTGATGGAGACTGAAAAGTTGGTGTTGGATATGAGAAATTTGACAATTTCATTTCAAGAGTCTAGAATTTTTAATTATTATTTTAAATTCGATAGCCACATCCTACCAAAAAATAACGCAGCCCAATTCCCGAACATTCATTCCACTACTTAGAAAGCTGATAAATATCGACTATCAGTTATTGATAAAAAATTAACGGTCAGGACAAGCGGGGTGCGGCGTTTATTGCACCTCGATCCAGATAGCGACAACTAAGCACACCACCGCGGTAAGGACTTGGGCAAATAGTGGAGATATCAGAACTATTGAGTGGTTCCAAACGCTTATTATAGTTCAGTTCTAATCAATTGTGTGGAGTATATTAGTAAAATCCAATAAGTTTAATGATTTTGGCCTCGCTGTATATTAACGTAACGTAATAGATTGATCTAATATTGCAGTGGTAATGATTTTCAATTGGACGTATTAGTCTAAAGAACTGTAAGAAAAGTCTGACCAAAGAGCCGGCAGAAGGTTGTGAAGAAGATCAACCGATGGCGAACCTCTAAAGCAGGCTTACGTCATCTATTAGAGCGTAAGCAAGGTGTAAGACTGGTTGTAGTCCTAGGACTCAACAGGGTTAAAAGCTATTGAAATTACAAGGAGTCGCAAATGTCTCATTCTCGAATAGAACTACCTAATCAAAATTCAGAGAACCAAACAATGAAACTACATAGATTTCTGAACAACAATATTACTCGTTTGGCGCAGCTGTTAATCGATACTGGTCCAAATGTGCCAGGTGTTCGGCCAACTAATCAAAAGCTTGCTACTAACATTACTGGGCAATTAACTTTTTTGCAACAATTAGTTAACGAAACTCGTTAAGTATATGACTCTATGCCTTAGAGGCCTCTATATGGAAACGAAACACGAGTCTTGGCTAGGTGTGTAAAAAGGGTGTAAAAGACCTCTTAACGAAGCCGAAAGGCACTTGTTCTCCTCGTCATTGCGATAATTTTTTTTTGTTCTACACCATACCTGGGAACCTTCTAGTTACGGAGATATTGGGGGTTAAAGTTCCAAATTATTGACCGTTTTTTTTTTAATTCAAGTTATTATTGTAAGATTTTTACTTTAAACAGGACGACGCCCACGACCCCCGTACTATTCAATCCATCCACCATCACAATGTTTTGAGTGCGTTACACCCCAAAAGTCGTTTCCCAGCAATAATTTTTGCTTATAGTTAGTTTCATGTACAGAATGCTTGGTTGACGGCTTCGTGATGAAGTTGTTTACACCCTGTATAAAAGTTACTTCGAAGGTGACAGATTTTTATTTCTTTATTGACAAACAGTACATAAGCAGTAAATTTTCCGTTCGGTCGATATTATGAACATTCTGATAAAAACTTGATATCAGTTCCTTTAAAATTTGGAAAATCATTATCACTAGAATGTCGGCACTTGAAGACCAGAAGTAAAAGGACCTTTGTGATAGAGTCTAGAGAGATAGATGTCTGATAAAATCTGGCTAGGATATCGATGTTCATCATTGCAGAGAAAAGCTTAATTACCTATTATTATTTTGCTCTCGAGAGCAAAATTAGGGCCAACACAACGAAGATTTTTAGCATTTAGAAAGCGTAGCTTCTAGACAAAACATACAACCAACAAGTGCTAATCTTCGACCTATAGTATTGACGACAAACTGATATCGATTGTACGGTGTTATCTACCGGCTATACGATAAGGACTGATAGCACACCCAGTACCTACTACACTGTTTGGTAATGTACTACCTATTATAGTAACAAAGTGAAAAACTTGGAATTGTACTCGATGGAAAAGTATTTAGGGATTTCAACGCATCTCTTTTTTGGGTGCAAGCATAAAAGTTCATTTTGAATTATTTAATGAGTTTTATAATATGTATAGATTGAGTTCGATATTCAGATAGAATAGTGATGTGAGTAGTATTTATCGTAACTGGTATTCAGTCGTTTGCAAGTCGACCCCAACATACTTCGACAGCCTTGGTTGGTGGGTTGATGACATCGTGTCCCAAACGATGATGATTTAATCAATTGTTTCTCGTAACTCCTTAAGAGATTAGTATGAAAGCGTAGTGTCTACTCGAAATGGGACAGTTGACAACTGAATTTAAACAGTAGAAGGATGGAATAACTTCCAATTAAGTGTTCAAACAAAATATTTAGTTGATTTAGCGGCTCGAATCCTCGTGCTTGAGCTCTCAGACTATTGACCTTTTTCATCCGGTTAATAGAGCCATTAAAAAACTTATTTTTATTAATATTAGCTCTAGATCTAGACTCAAGACATTCAAAACAAACTAGAAGCAGTGTAGCGTTAGAATCAAAACTTTCGACCATTATAACAGAAACGAGCAATTTCGGAGTTCAATAACTTGAATTGAAACCCGTTTAGCTTATAGATACGAGGATACGATCGATCGTCATACCACTTGAATGTTGATTTGAAACAATATGCCGACCTTGATACCAATCTACATGGTGTCAACACACAATTGGGACCGGCATCGTCAATAGATTCCAATAAGAAAGAGGCTTACTTCTGAATGAGCACCAATAGACTATATTAATACTGATCATTTCTATGAAGTGCTCGTCATTGTACTGAACAATTCAATATGAACGGGAATGTCATTTTATTGGTTCTGATGTTGACCTTTGGAATTGAAGTTTCTTGAGAGCATTTGCAGGGTTACTTCGTATTTTATATAGGCAGACCGCGGACGTGAATATGGACAGACTCAAACTTGCGGTGAAAACTTGAAAAGTGAATGATTGAGTGACGCTGATAACTGGCAGGTGAGAACGGCAGAAAAAAACGTGTTGCGCCGACCCCTGGTAATATGGGACCACGGCAAGAAGTTGATGGGATGTCCTAAGTACGTCCTGTACGTAGGACATCCCATAGACAACACCAAGGTGTAAATATTTATCACACAGGTACCTAAACAAACACGATTCTGCAAACCTAATGAATCAAGATAAGTCCATGTCACAACGATGACCATGGCCCATTTTTGAACACCGAATTTTCAGGTATGTGACTGTAAAAATTAAGTGCTACATCTAATCTGAAAACAAATAATGAAGGGCGATAACTGTAGCAAACAGTTTCGTAATCTGGGTGGGTTGGTTTGGTTATCTTTGTGTAATATGGGGCCTAGTATTTTTTAAAGAATTTGTGTTTGATTAAATGTTTGTAATGTTTTTTGAAGCTTGGTCGAAAGATATGGTACTTATGTATGATACATGAAAAGGAATCCTAAATTGGTCAGTGTCGCTTTAGAGGTGCTAAGTATGAAATAATATAAAGTTGGAGCGTTTAATCCAGCCGACAAACTGTTACGCAGTTTGGTGGGTGCATAAAATGTACAAAATGGTCTAATTAAATGATTTATTTATTAAACAAAACTATCTTGAACTTGTCAACCACCCGCATACGGCATATTGTAGGGCTTATTTTCGGCAAATGATAGAGCTGTCCAGGTAGCAACTTACAGCGATGAAGAATGATTAGTTCCCTATCAGAATAAAACAAAAAAAAAATACATAAAGCAAATTTAATGGACAAAAATCTATCAACAAATTGACTACAATAGACAGGGTGTGGACTAAAGGTCATAAATTATATACCTGACCTTGCTGAACAATTATTGCCAACTCAAACAACACTCATCGGACATGCTCACATTTGATTGGCCACAACAATGCACATAAATTAATCATGGCAAAAAAACCATAGGAGAGAAATAGCATGTATATTTAGTCAATAATAATAGGAATGGAGGAGTATTTATTTAATAAGAAGAAATGCGTCATAATTAGTCATTTTAGTACCAAAGAGGATTCGCACAGTATACTCATTAAGTAAGTCATAGAGTAAAGAATAGTTTTTGTCATCACTGGCTGCTGTGAATGCAAATAAAATGACCAAGAGTTTCAACATTGTCATTGGTTATTTATTTTCTAAAAGTTGTATAGAAAACTATTTTTGTGGTTTTGCCTGTATTTGTTTATAGATAAAAGGGAAGACATTTAGGTATATCTTTGTTACTTAAATTTAATTTGTAAGTTTTGTCAAGAAGTTTGTTTTGATTATATATTTAAATTATTTATTACCACAAAAAAGTTCAAGTACATTGCACTAAATACAGATTAAAGTTCTTAATTTAGCATTGAGAGATTAGTACAATAGATTCAACCCTGTCCCCTAAACTTGGCTAGGCCTGTATCTCGGGGGGCAGTGTGATTGATTTTTGTAATAAATAGCTTTATTAAAACACTATAAACAATTTGAACCACCTAACAAATTAAAGTTTTTGATTGACATTGTGGTATTTCATACAAACTCATTGAAAGCTTAAAAGTATTTAGAGAATATCATTGACCTGTTTACCATATCACATTATGTATATTATGAAAAATACCTCAGTATAACAAGATAACGCTACTATTAAGTATCTGAAGTGCTCCGTTTATCATGAAAAGGTTTATTTACTCTGAATTAGACTGACATTCATTAAAACTTGAAAATGATTCATTTGATTGTTTAAAACAGTGTTTTTTTGTAGTTGACTCATACACTCATAATATTGGTAGTATTAGTTAACTGTGTGTGAAAGACTTAACAATTTTAGTTTCATATTATGAGTTTAGATATGTTAATATTTTTGTACAAATTAATTAGAAACAATTATTTTTGTTCTTTATAATTTTAACTTTTTTACCTACAAATAGGGGTGTCACATAGATAACACAGCCACAAAAAATGATTTTGATGAACTTAAAAAGTTTTAAGCACATTCCTTTGCTGATAAACTTCAGAAACACAATGTTATCAGTCCAATGACACAATGCATTACTGAAGTAACAAGAGATCATTATAGAAAACCTACAAACAAGTGTTGTTCTTCAAAACAATAAGTTTGTTACCAACGTTTGTTTTGTTTTGTTATGTTAGCATGTACATAGAAAGTTAGGTACAGTTGAACAAAGTTCTGTATAGCCTTTCTAAAGCACATAAACAAATGACTACAAGTTAGGTACATACCTTGCGGAAGGCAAACAGTTCATTCTGAAGTTTCTGCCTCTCAGCAGAGGGTTGCTGCCCCTTGCCGCGTATGAACTTTAGCATCCTGCCAGCCTGCAACAGAACAAGCACTTAGTGCACTTGCACTCGTCACACACAACACAACAAACAAGCAAATAGACAGCACACTACCCCCACCATTATAATTTCATGCTTTATCGCGCGAACCACCGAACACTAGTACACCGACCGGCACCGAAAAGCCGACTGAGTTTCATTGCCTGTTAACTCATACCCACCGATACGATCGCCTAGCCCCCGCGCCTAGATAATAACACGAGCTACACTTGAAATCGCAAGATAACCGGCTCTAAGATAACACAATCGATAGCCCAATATTACGAAAAACACCTAATATAAAGCGTCTCTAGCATAATTTCGAATTATGGCCACTGACCGCAGACAACGCCTGTCCGACAGGTTACACGTATAACAATAATACGATGTTTTGGGTAACATAAGAACAAGCGTCTGAAGATTAATAAAGTTTACATACCCAAAGACGACAGTTTGAAGGGTTTTAGTGATAAAATCCAAAATTAGAGAGATGACAGGCAAGTCACAAACGGCGTCAGAAATACACACAAACATGAAAAAGCACTTACAAATTCATGAACGCACGCACGCACAACGCACACACACTAACGTCGTGAAGTGACGTGACTGGTTTTATGTGTTGCCACAAACTGCATTAAATTTCCCCAAACCGTGCTAGTTAAATTATAGAATATTCTAAAAATGACATCAACATTGTATGCGTATAGGATTTTAAATATTTGCATTAGGTCTTAATATACAGATATTAATTGTATTAATTAAATTGCACTAAAGTGTAAGCTTGTCGCACATATATTTAAGTTCTTTTGTAAACTCTGCAACGCAGCTTGAATAAGAAAACTAAGTAAATATTATTACTAAGTAATCTGTAAGATTCGAGTAGCTTCATAAAGGCCATTTAAAATCATTTAAAAAGAAAAGTGCACTATTTTTTGTGTTTTTTACAGTTGCAACATTTTCTTGCAGTGCGTTCAAAAACGTAGGTGAAGTTAAAAACTTGGTTTTAAACTATTGCAGTTATTTTAAGAAGAATTCTTGTTAGTTAAATTGTTGTTAAAATTGGTAATTGTTTATTTATAATTACAACAAGAATTAAAGAGCACCTGTTTTTTTTTCCATTAAAATTGGATTATTTTAGTTTTTGAATGATCCTGCCACAGTTTATGTAATATTTTGTATTGCCAATTATTAAATGAAAAAAGGAGTATTCATAATTTTTAATGATGATGTATTTTCCTTTTTGAATATATGAGGAAATTTCAAAATGATAAGCTACTAATTAGCGTTACTGCTATTTGTGAAATGGTATGCGACAAATAAAACAAAGCGTTGAAGCGGTGTAATGAATAACATCAGTTTAATGAAAAGTGACATAATGCTTTTATTTTTTACCAGGCGCTTTCACACAAAACACACAGAATAAATCAATGTTTACTCTACAGTACAGGTACTGTGGTTGACCAATTTACATTTTTATTTCACTCACACTTGCACACATTGCAATTTTCACGGTGTGCGAACATCACAGAATTTTAAAACCAAACATTGTTGCAAAAAGCATGAAAATAACACTTGTTTAGTCAAACGCACCGATGGCTGTTCTTCCAGAGATGTTACACTCATTTTTATTTGTAGCAAAAAGAAATCAGGGAGGTCTTTCTCGTCACGTGTACTCAGTAGGTACTAGCAATCGATGGCAGCCGGCGTAATCCTCCCTATTTAGTCTGTGGTTACCACCCTCTGCAAATACCGAGGGGTGGGTTTTTCTTTTTTTTTTCTTAATATCCGCAACGTATTGTTGCCTTTTGAGGGCTTCCATAGCTGGGTATAATTATGCGAGTTTAGATTAAATTATTGTTTTGGATCAAGGTACTGGAACCAATATGCGCCAGACTTTTCTGAATGAAGTTGATTTATAATCAAGTTTTCATTTGTCGTCGAGTAGGTATTGTAACTTTTACTTGAAGAATAGGTACACAATGCTAGGGCGAATTGAATTTTACATACAAAAGCTGTCAAACAAGTTAATACTCACATTAAAGATATCCAATAAAAACCGGGCGTTCTTCTAGTGTACAAGGGATGTTTCGAAAATACTCACATAAATAAAAATACTGATTTATAAATGTTACGGTTTAACTATTCGCGGGAAAAATAAACACGAGAATCTTGTTGAGGGAAAACCTAGAAATAGATATAAACCTAGCTATTTTTAATAAATGCTGAGAGTGGATTGACACAAGGATGATAAAGATTTTATCTAACGATGAGTCGATTCTTAATTAGGTACCTTCTGAACCCTGAATTTGGTGGTGGTAATCTGATAATGAAATGTGCCTCTGTCTACGAAATGTGCCTACTCTATGGTTATAATAGGAGTCTTTATTGTTTTTTAGTTTTAGGCAAACGGGATCTTGTTTCAACACGACACAGGTCTCGTTTCTGCTATGTGAGAGGGAATAGTAACCCACCATGAGGTCCCAGTGCGGGTTGCTGGTGCTAGGACATATGCTGGGTTTCCTTCACGATATTTTCTTTAACCATTTTTAGAGCAGTGATGATGAATTAACTTGCACAAAGTAAAATGCCTGACAAAGTCTGGTTTGGGATACAGGGTAGATACCTACGAATGAATTCGAACTCGGTTTGAATCTACCAAATGTCTCACGACTTGCATGTCGCAGCCTTTGCAACTTAGCCACTATTGCTTGGAAACTGCTTAATACTTACACCGTATTCTCCCATAACTTACAAACCAAATACTGATTCAGCGAATCGTAACGGAAATATTTACATAATACTGGGTTTACATCTAAGTCGGTATCGCTACGGTTTTGTCCTTGCATTTGAATATTTGCGTCTATACATTTCAAGTTGTTTCGTTCTTGATCATAATTAATTATTTATGAAGGACGTTAATCTAGTCATAGAGCAGGCGAAAAACAGTAATTTAAGAAAAAACAGTAATTCAGTTTCAGTCAGCATTTTCTGCCTAAAATCTGTAGGAGAAAAATATGATTGATTTAAGTAACCAATTTTTAACAGGTTTTCAATTCCATTGTAATTTATTTATTTACACCGATTACGCTGAGATTTATGATCCGATTTACGTGATTCTTCTTTAGCCTGATGCGGAATAGTTTCCATTTGGTCCCATAAAAAATTAACATAGTTTGACCCAGTAGTTTTCATTTTATTAACATTTTCTACTTCAGTCGTGTGGTCTAAACATATAGTATATAACCAAGAAAGGGCCTTCAAAAAGACATCAACGCAGTATCATTTTTTGTTTAATTTGATTACTTCATTTTATGCATGTTCACCGATTTCTCCCAATTTGTGGAGCGATTCTCAAAATTCTTTGAAAGAGTATACTCCTGAGGTGGTCCCATTTAAATTTGGTGAAGATCTGATGCTGATCTTTGGAGATAAACAATGGAACTCTTCAAAAATAGACGGTAAATCGGTCGTGATTGCTGCAATCGCTTGGATGTTTATTATTTATCAATGATATTCTAATAAACAGATATGTTATACACCTACAAAACCACCGAAAAAACTGTTCCGCGGGACAGAGCCAGCTCACATACACGCAGTGACGCGAATAAAGGTAAAACGAGCCAATTGGCCCGTTTTTGAGTCTTCACGGTTGCGCGCTCACAACATATCTGTTTATTAGAATATCATTGTTGTTTATACAACATAATGACGTAACATCTCATGCTCTGAGGGGTACGCAGATGTGTACAATACACCCAGATTTTGATAGTATGTTAAGTTCCATTTATTGGGGATAATCCTATTACCATGACATGCATTGTTAACAATGTAAAATGAATGCATAGCAAATATTTGTATAGGATATGACAACTAAAAATGGAAATATAAAAAAAAAAATGAAAAAAAAAAAACCGACTTCAAAAAAAAATACAAAATGGTGAAAAATAACTTTAGCTTCAGAAGCCGGTGACAAAAACACTAAGTCAATCAAACAAAGGTCACCGATTTCGAAGCATCTGCGTGCCACCGTGCCGGTTGTTGACCATGATGAGCAAGACAAGAAAGACGATGGACTATTTATTCTGTATCTTCGCAATGTTACCATCGTATATCTAGATTTTTCGGTTCTTGTATTTTTAACGACAACATTTCATTATGCCTTACCTGAGCCCCCAACTGAGATTGTCAGAATGTCAGTCACATGAGATGAGGAGAAATGATCAACATCTGCCTAGCCTTTTCCCAAGTTTTATTGGGGTCGGCTTCCAGTCTAACCGGATGCAGCTGAATAACAGTATTTTCCATGGAGCGACTGCCTATCTGACCTTCACAACCCAGTTAGTACTGGGTAATACGCTACCCCTTGGTAAGACTGGTTGTCAGACTTTTTGGGCCACTGACTACCTGTAACGAATGTCAAGGATCACAAATGACAGCCGGGACCAACTGCTTAACGTGCTTTCCGAGGCACGGAGGAAACTCGGTATGTAATGGGTGGTCACCCATCCACAGACCAACCTAGGCAAGCACGGCTTAACCTAACGATCGACAATGAGCGGCTGTTATTATTTAGCCACGAGCTCGCATGAGGAGAAATGATCAAACCTACAAAATGATCTTAGGAATCCCCCCCGGTCTGTTTCAACAATTTATCGCGGTACCCAACGATTTAGCGAGGGAAATGCTTTTGTGAGAAGACCGGGACAATTGCAGAAAAAGACGTAGGTACTTCAAGCAGGGATGATGGTTTCATTCAGCTTACGTAGGGACCCACGTCTAACGGCCGTCCAAGCCCGAAATGAGCTCGAGGTGTAGTCACAGTAAGTGAGCGTATGGTACGAGGAAAATTTAAAGAAGCTGCCTATTCAGTCTTGTCAGTTAGGTTACATCCGAGTGCGGCGAAGTTGGAAAGAAGTGAATTGGTTGGTATTACAACTGGTGTTGTAGTAACTAGTAAATAGTTGTGGTAACTAGCATGTAGGTCCTTCTGCCATCTTACTGTTTAGTGTTTCAGCTTCATAAAGGAGAGTTTCGTGTGTTGATACCGCAGGTATTGTATTAATTTGCAGCGTATTCTCGCGTTGTATCTACTAATTCGTGAAACAAATGAAATAAACTAAACATAAAAATGTTTGTGGAGTTTAATTTACGCTCATTTTAATTATTGAAGTGTTAAGCTACTCTTAAAGTCATATTCATAAATAATGAAGCTATAGTTATAAACTAGCACAAGCACAGCATAAGTAGCCTATATCGATGTACTGCTGGGACAACATCCACCACGAGGGCCGTGTGCTGGATGGTGGATGTCACAGGTCTTTGAATTTTTTGAATTCTTGCCTAACCACTTAGAAATAGGTACTTACTGTAATTTATTTATTTATTACAGCATAAGTCATTAACACTACATTAAATAATCCTTTTACTCGGTCTTCTAATAGAACCCCAAACATTGAAAACATTCTAACATTATCGACTTCCATTCATAAGCAAACAAGTCCAATCCAGGATTGGTCTCCATGAGTCATGAGCGCGTTGAGCATTGTACTCGTAAGCATGAGCGGTAGGGAAGTGGATCGAGCTACTGTTACAATAATATAATGGGCCTAGGAACTACACTAAATAACTTTATCCCACTGGAGTTTACGCCGGATAGACCTCCTTTCAGAGTTCAGACCTGGGGTTAGCACAAGCAAACAGACGCCTTTAATGCCTAGCAGTGTATAAAATGAGGCTGTTTTTAATAAGTACCTTAGATAATGTCTGTTATAGTATTTTCTCAGACTCAGACGTTACAAATAATTATTATCTGACGCCACATTGGCACATGGCCTCATGGCCACATGGCCTCATGGCCACATGGCCTCCTCTACACGGGGGTTGTGGTCCACACCCCCCATTTTCGAAGGGGGACAAACCGTCGCTTCCTTTATTATGAAAATAATAATGAAAACGGTTACATGTCGAAGGAAGTTTTCTGGTGACATTGACTGCAAAAAAAAACAACTTAAAAAAAAAAAATTATGGCGAAGAAGGTGATAATTACAAACATGTTATGCATATACTTAAAAATACTTACAAAAAAAAAATATTATGACAGTCTGACCACTGAGCTCGATTTCCTGAGTACGGTTCCCAGGTCAGGCAAACAGTTATTGGGTTTAGATCAGATTTTAATCAGTAGCAGCCATGGCGTTTGGATTTGTGTCCAGCCGATGGCAAAATAGGCTGGCCCCCTATTACATGGGACTTAAACATAACTGGCGAAATGTAGTTGTAGGTACTTTAGGTACACCTCTGCCAAGCATTTTGGGGATACAAGCGTGATGTTATGTTATTTATTTCCAAAACACTTTCACAAATAGATTTTAACCAGCGCAAACCCCTATTATTTTCTCAATGTCGTTGTTATAAAAGAAAATCGACTTTCCATCCATTTCAATATACATATTTTAAAGCAAAGTACACTCCAATGCACGTTTCCCGAAGATACTAAAATTCTTATTGCAAATTACATTGTACCAGATATGATCACGATCGAGGAAGACATTGTTTTAGATTTTCCAGAATATTCTATTGAAAACAAGCTTCGGGACGTGTCCCACTGCCGATGAGGAAGCGTTAACTATCGAATATGTTCTCGCTCAAGAAGCATACTGTTTTAAGTCGTATAAAAAAGATGTAACGATCCACTGCTTGGACACAGGCCTCTCTCAAGCTCCTCATCCAGTCTGTTACAGGTGTAGCGGCACTACAAAAAGTAGTATAGCACATAGAACAAAAAGTACTACAGTGCCATCTATGACAAAAATGAGAAACTAAACAGCAAGATACGTCAGATTCCCACATCACGCAAGCAACATTATCCGATGCTCCAGGGTAGCTCGCGAAATTCAAATTTTCTTACGTTTTTTTTTTAATTTGCAGGCTAGTGCTAGGTCGTATGATGATTAAAATATTGTTCGCGACTGTAAGACGTATGTACCTAGTTACAGAATGATAATCATCAATTATTATTATTATTATAATACAATAGCGGTACATAAGTCCGCCCATGTACCACTATTGTACATGAAGTTTAAATAAATAAATAATTACGAGAACCCGAAAACAATTGTCGGGCAGTGGCCCACCAGACATAACACCCGTCTGGTCGGAGGATCCTCCCTTTTCTACGGGGGATGAAGAACTTTACACCCTGTTCTTCATACCCCCAAACGGGTATGTATCTTCTTAAGGTCGTCGGTCCAACTAGCTAGAGGACGCAGAACGCTGTGCTTGCCGATATGCGGAACCCAGTCTAGGACTCGTTTGCTTCACGTTCAAGTAAAAGAGAGCTACATTATGGGTTTAAAAATACACTTAACGATGCCAAAAGGCACTTGTTCTCCCCGTCATTGCGATCTTTTTATTTTCAACCGACTTCCAAAAAAACGAGGTTCTGAATTCGACTGTATTTTTATTTTTTGTGTTTGTTACTTCAGAACTTTCGACTGGGTGAACCGATTTTGATGATTCTTTTTTTATTTGAAAGCTGGTGCTTCCCGCGTGGTCCCATTTAATGAACATCTGATGCTGATCTTCGGAGAGGATTTTGTGAACATCTGATGCTGATCTTCGGAGATATACAATGGAACTCTTAAAAAATAGACGGCAAATCTACAGTGATTGCTGCAATCGCTTGGATGATTATTGTTTATACAACACCATGACGTAACATCACGCCTGTATGCTCTGAGGGGTTACGCAGATATTGTTTACAATACACCTAGATTTCGACAGTTAGGTATATTAAATTTTCGCGTTCGTGTTCCGCGCGCGCCTCAAAGAGATGTCAGCAAAAGGAAGGGGTCCGCAAGGTCCAATGCCTGACGGGGCTGCGGGACTGTTCGAATGAGATACTGCGGCCCTGGAACACAAAAGGCTAAGAAGGAACATGGATGGGTTTTAGTCAGTAAAAGTCTGACACTCCCTTCCGCTCCGCCCAGAGCGGGAGGATTTCCCATCCGAAAAAAAAGGTATGTTAAGTTCCATATATTGGGGATACGCCTACCTATTACCATGACATGTATTGTAAGCAATGTCAAATAAATTCATGGCAAATATTTGCTGGGGGACAACTAAAAATTAAAAAATAATATAAAAACTTTTTTGCTAAAAATAAAACCGACTTCAAAAACACACAAAAAAGTTAAAAATAACTTTAGCTTCAGAACTCGGTGACAAAAAAAATAAATCTATAAAACAAAGGTCACCGACTTTTGAAGCTAAAGTTATTTTTCACTTTTTGTGTTTTTATTAAGTCGTTTTTATTTTTTGCAAAACAGTTTTTCATTCAAGACCATAGACCTCGGAACTTTCGAGTTACGGAGATAGTGGGTTAAAAAGTTCAAATACAAGTTTAGTATATTATCATTTTATTTTAAAAACCTCCACGACCCCCGTACTATTAAATGCATCCATCAGCACAATATTTTGAGTGCGTTTCATTGAGTCCTACCATTTAAAGTAATTTTTCAAAGTCGTTTCCCTGCCAGCAATATTTTTTCGTAGAGTTAGGGTACCTACTTAGTTTGAAGTACAGCAGAATGCTTGGTTGGCGGCTTTGTGGGTCCGTTTAAACCTTGTAATAATACAAGTTGATCAGTTACTGCGGAATTCTCTCTTCACACCAACAAACAGCTCATTTCCAGTTGGTAGGTCTTTTCCGGTCTTTTCGCTTTCCGCTAATCGTCGGCGGAGGGACCGTGGTGCTTTCGTCTTGGGATTTCAGAGCGCTGAAGTAGAAACTGGAAGCGAGGATTTGACTATAAAGGTCGGACGAGTCTCGAGTATTTACCTACAGGGTTCAAACGGGTGTCTCTTGACAATTGTAAGGTTTAAACGAAACATAGCGCAAAACAATGTTTGTCTGTACATAAATTGTACTAAGGTTATTAGAAGCTATTAGAGAAGAGCTACCTCGTTATCATTTATCTATTTATTTAATTTAATTGGAACAGCCTAAACAAACTGAACAATTTCTACATGAATTACTTGGCGGAGATTAAATTATGACCTATATTAAATACGATCATGATTAGCAATGAAATAATAACAAAAAAAAAAAAAAAATAATAATATTAAATATATCAAAATTACGTATATCTATATCTGAATTTATAATTTTATCATTTGAAATTTAATAATGTACTAAAAGTATTTTTTTAATCGAAATAATAATGAATATTTTTAATTGAATTAAATTTATTTGTTGATTTTATAATTAAGGTTATTTTAAATTATTGTCTGATTATTATTAATAGTTATTGTTATTATTTAATTGTAATTTGATTATTGTTCGATTGTGTGGAATTAATAAAGCTTTTTTATTTATTTATTTATATTAAATACTATTAAAACCACTTATGTCAATATTTGAGGTAGGTACAGTCGCTAGCACTTCAAGCTACCTCAATCTGACAAATTTCTATGATAGATTTAAAATTTTATCGCCAAAGTATTAGGATCAAGGTTGATTGGGAAAATTTTACAGTTTTACGTGGCTTGGTGTGCTGGCGTCTGTGCCCCTTTTTTTTTTTTCTGATGAGAAATCATCAAATGACTTCTCCCGCTCTGGGCGGAGCAGGAGGGAGTGTCAGACTTTTACTGACTAAAACCCATCCATGTTCCTTCATCGCCCTTTGTGTTCCGGGGCCACGGTATCTCTTTCGAACAGTACCGCAACCCCGCGTCTGTACCCCTAAGTGTTAAAATATTTTGTGTATTAGAGTGGAAGCGAATATAGTTTCGCATAAAATTTTAGCTTCATGCAGTTTTGCACATAAAATCGTAAATATTATGTGCACTTTGCATCATTATCCGCAGCAGTTGTTGAATTTGATGTCTTTTCTTGTCTCTGTTCTTGGAGAATACCTATCTAAGTGGTTTAAACAATGAAAAAAAATTAGTATTTTGCTTTTATTTTCCAGTAACAAGTACAGTGCAGGTCAGATTAGGTAGTCGCTCCATGATTTTAAATACTGGTAATCAGCTGCATCCAGTCTTTCTTTATCGTGTGGTTAGTACCTAATCATGTGTCAGAGTTTTTATGCCGCCCATGGGCGTGACTTGGCTTAGCTTCCTCTAACTTGGCTCTAACTTGCATCCAGTAAGACAAGAGTTAATGAAAATGATCTCTGTTTCTTCATTCCTTGTCCGTTTCAGGACTGCGTATGCACTCTTTCTTATCTGACTGTTTCTTGTTACGCTCTACCTGAGAGTTCCACTGTACTAGTTGTGATTTCAGTCGCCATGTTCACAATATAAATTGGTTTTGATATAATCAGGTAATCCAGCTTGAGATTGTCTCTTCAGATAGTGCTTCAATAATGTCTAGTGGCTAGTGGCTACAGGCCTACAGTAGTATGGATATGGTTGTAATTAAATGTCAATCATTCATTGTAAGGCGTCTGTGGATTGATCGCCTCTAGCCGTCGCTTGTCTATGCGCTGGGCCATTTCTGTAGTAAAGCTTTGTCTCATGAATGGAAAGATGTTGGACGCAACGTAACACACGTACCTAATTGGTAATTAGATTAAGTACGTTTAATATCGCCACGCTACCTACTGCGTAGCTGCATTTTAGGATACTACATCAAATAATCATGGTATATAATTGTGAAATACCTGGACCTACTAGTTATGATTTACCGTAATTATTATGTTTCTGTTTAATGTTGCAATATATTCTTTAAAAAATCTAAAGTTACCGTAAATAAAAAACACTTCATGTGTTTTTTATTTACAGTAACTTTAGATTTTTGAATGTGAAGTTTTAGAATTAAGTAATTTTGATAATAATCAACGTCTCTCTAGCTATTGTTTTGAATGAAAAAACAAATAATATTCAACAAAACGTTGAATGTATGTAACAAACGTTCGAATGAACCTAACCTGCTTACTGAATAATTTCTACCTTCTATGAGCGACTGCATACGTTTTGATGTCAGAATCATGCATAGACCTGTCAAATAAACGACGCTGTCGTCGCCAGGGCTAAACTTGGAAAGCGAGGATCCCATTCATCTGTGTATGGTTTTGCTAATTTTGCGTGGGCACGATACGGTTTTTATACCGTACGATCAACGATTGTGTGACGAGTTGTCGACTAGGTACGAGTATGTGGCAGATAAATCTATAGAATGAAAGAACCATTGGTGTTCAAGTCTATTACGCCATGTGGGTTGTCAATGTGTATTCTGAATTTCATTTCAAGTAGTTTCATTCGCTGCTTGTAAAATACTGTTGTTCAGCTGCCTCCGTTTAGACTGGCAGCCAACCCAAAAATAGTTGTGAAAAGGCTATTCAGATGATGAAGTAGTCTGTTTGAAAATAATAAAATGGGCCGTATTACGTTTCGAATTGAAAAATAGGTACTTACCTACCAATAAAACAAAATCGCTCCAGGGTCTGAAGTGGCACGCACCATCTTGGAAGGAAATCGGCGGAATGGAATATATGGATTACTTTAAAACTGAAAAAAAACTAAGTGCGAAATTCGAGATCTCTAGTAGTGGAGAAATTAATAGTGCTCTTTGCTAAGGAGCGGTAACGATAAGGCGTTCACATAATACATGATAAAGTGAAGGGTGGGGGTTTTGGGGAACTGTCCGCACTTACATGATTTTTTGCCATTCAAAAAGTAATGATAAATATCAGCCTAATTGGATTGAAAAATGGTTTTGATTGCCTCAATAATATTTATATAATGAATAGCTTTAAGTTTTTACAATTCATATCATCTTCATCAATAAATAGGCCCAGTTATTTAAACATTTGGAAAAGGTTGTAGGTACTGTGGCAATAATGACAGCCCATCGTCGTCATCCACGTGAAGGTCGGGGGAATTCGCTGGTTGCGGAGAACGCAGTACTTCTTGTTGTGGTAATCCTTGAGGGGGGCGTAGGTTTAGCAGTAGGTGTTTTTGTGCTGAGAGACTCCTTAGCAAGATTAGAGTCGGCGTGCCATAATCGCACTCATTTGTTAACACTAAAATCTCATGGCGTTAATGATGCATGAACAGAGCCGCGATAATCGCCTGTCAGCATTTCCCGTAGAACAAGATTTCAGTTTTCTATGGTAACCGTCATTTCATTCACAAAATCACAAAAGATTTTTTCACTTTAGCACATCAAACAAGCAGGTTTTGGTGTTTACAGACAGTGGGCAAAATTCGTGAGGCAAAGTAACGTTTTAATTATTTTTTTTAAATACCGAGAACTAGGCAGGTGACCTAATCACAAAATTCGAAAGATTTCAACTTCACTTTGTTCTGTCACTTTCACTTCGATACGAAAAAAGCGAGAGATCGATTCAAAATTCGATTTTCAAATTCCATATCTAGTAGCTCCAAAAAAGAAACAAACAATAAAAAGTTCGGATACCGATATTGTAAATCGATAACCGTAAATTGTAAATCACGAGTTTAAGTTTTAAATGAAAAATTGTTATAATTATTTTGAATACTCAGATTATATTTTTTTATAATTAAATCAAGATGAACAATGTTGAAGAAAAAAATACGAAGTTTATCATGTAATTACTTACTACTTACTATTTATTTATAGTTTTAACAATCTTTAATATTGAGACAGAATACCGCGAGTGTAGTTTCAGATCGCATTTTGAAAAAATAGCTAAATTCAATTTTTTATTGTTTTATTCTCTGTTACGCTAGCAATGATTAGGTCGACGCTCGGTTTAGGACGCTAGCTACAAAGTACAATAAAATTTGGATAATAAAGTAATAATTTAAATAAATATGAGTGAGTCCAGTGACGAACTCTGCTATTGAACACCCGAAGAATTGAAGCATAATGAAAAAAATGCAGAACTAACTTACCTGCCTGAAAAGTGTCTCGAAAAATATCTAAAAACGTATGATATTTTTAAGCAATGGAGACTTACAAAGGGTGTAAACACTTTTTCAGAGACTGATTGTTATCGTACTTTACAGAATTATCACAAACTAGGCAACCATCTACAATGCTCTAAAAAATATGTATTTAAACTTTGAAAAAATAAATACTGTTCATTTTCCAAGAATACTGTTTATTTTCCTTCTCAGACCTAAATATACTTTATTTCTTGTAAAAAAAGTTGTCATCCCTACTCGCTACGCTCCGGATTCTAACCTAGAATCACTCGCTACGCTCGTAATTCAACTCGGGATTCAATATCAACACTCTCAGCAAAAACCCACTTTGCTCTCTTGTTGCACAATAGTAGATTGTATGACAAGGGAGCAAAATAGTATTTTTACGGCGAGGGCGCTATTTTGAATCCAGAGCGAAGCGAAGGATTCTAGAATAGAATCCCGAGCAAAGCGAGGGATTCTAAAATAGAATCCTGAGCGTAGCGACGGATTCAAAGTACATCGCCTGAGGAAAAATATGTTTGCTCTCGAGTCATATACTCTACTTTCCATCTCGTTCTATGAGAAAATAAATAAGAGACACTTTTAAGTAATTAATTAATAAATTTAATTTAAAAAATGACATGAATGTAAAAAAGGTCAATTACAAATTTATATTTATATCTAATACACTGGCGAAATTTTGAAAATTTATTGTGTTTTATTTGGGATTGATGTAGTTGTGGACTCATTTATACAGGATGACATTTTTATCACTTTCCAAATAAAAAATGGGTATTATATTATATTTTTTTTCGTATGATTTGAAATTCGATATTTTATAGTTTTTGTTTTTTTAAATTTCTGTCTCTTTGTTCTAATATGAAAAGTTTACTTGAAGTTTGTAGCGTTTTTTGATGATGGATCAATTCTTTTCTAAGCTGTGGAAAAAATAAAAACAAAACTAGGTATGCCATAAGCTTCTACTCCGTTCACCTAATATACCCATTTTTTTTGGAAAGTGATATAAAAGTCATCCGGTATTTTGAGTGTTTGTAATGTCAGTATTATGTGCGCGGGCGTGGCGACAATGGTGTGGGCGAGCTCTTAATTTAATATTTTCTACAATGCGGGTGCTGACCCCTGCACCGTACAGCAAACACTTACAGCCAGTCATTTATACAATTTTCGTTCGATTTCAATGAACGATTCATGTTCCAAATTCAAATCTCATTACTGCCCGCTAAAAACTCTAGTGGAGAAAAGAGCTACTTTGCTCCCGCTTAAAGGGGAACAAAACGACACTTGTCGAATAGAAGGGATGAAAATAACTATTGTCCAATTGATTGTACCAACTCACCTCTCATTCATTCTCAGTACGACCCAAAGAATCATATCGTCGATCGTCTCCAAATCGTGCAGCCTAAATGTCTTGTCTGGTTGTGGGCAGGCAGCCGTTGCCATGGTTACCCACATCGATTGGCGCCGGGCGCATCTTGCATCGAGCAACAACCTAATAAGGCTTTGTCGGACTGGGAAGAGCGAATGAAGGGAGGTTGCCAGTACTCGATCGGGCTATAGAGTGTGTTACAGAATTGGCTGCCGTTCGTCTGTTGAATGTGGTTGGTAATTAAGTTGCGGTTGATATCGTTTATAAGATGGAATTGTAGTGAATTTTGAAGAGTTTTTAGAGGACTTATTGACGGCTTCGGAAAGCGATTGAGCATTTTTGATCATTTATTATAAGCTCTAAGAAGTCTGTAGGAGGTTTGATATTTAGGGCAGATGATTTTGCACCCCTGCCATGCCCTTCATCATCATTATCATCATCACCCACAGTCCAACTTCACCCAAGGGGTAGGTATAGGTCGCTCTTTGCTTATGTCAAGCACCACGCAGCCACGGAAGTTTTTTTTTCACTTTAATCCTACATTTTTACGTATCTGGGACTTTTGCGCGATGTACATTTACGCGAAAGACACTTGCGCGAACCCATTTGCGCGAAAACACATATGCGCGCATGGACTTTTGCGCGCTTGGACACTTGCACGAATGGACTTTTGCGCGATTGGACTTTTGCGCGAACGGATACTTGCGCAACATTTTCATCATGGGTGTCGTTTTCATGGCTTTCGGGGTCACGGGGTATCACGTTTATTAAGTTCATTTTACTATTACCAAATTACAATGTTTTTTCTATTTAATGTGCACAGTTTTTTTATTTAAGTATAGATACGAGTAGTTATCGAATTAACTACACCTAAAACGGTTTGTGATTTCTGTATAAGTATGTTTTAGTGAAGTGCCATATAAATAAATAGATTAGTTTCGTTTTTATGATTTTAAAAAATTCGCACTCAAGTAGGCTTTTCTTTGTACGAACTAATGCTGTATAACATTTTTACGTTTATGACTACCAACAAATTAAGCAGACATGCAATCAGTGCCAAAGCACTCAGCTAAGCTTCGTTTCGCTCAGAGTGAGTTAAATAAAACGTTGTACTTAATTTAAAAGAAAATTAAGTAAAAGCATTGCGAATGCTCTTCCGCGACCGCCCACAGGCAACCCCATTTGTTTTTCACTGCTATCTCAATTTTTTTAAACATTAATTGTAGGTATAGGAAAGTAGGGAGTAGGGTAAGCCATATGGCAAACGTATTCAGACTTCAGCCTACTTCTGTTGAAATACAGAGTTATTGAAAGAATTTGTGAGACTATTGCAATAATAATTGTCAAAATTGTTTTTCTGAAATATATTGACAAAACATTATGACAACTTTGGTTTAAATTTTGGCCATGTGTCAAAAGATCCTTTTCATTTTGGGTAAATTGACAAAAAAGTGTAGCGAAAGTGTCAAAATTGTGATTTAATTAAACCGGATTGAGCGAAGGTATTTTTTTATTCAGCCTCTCCGAAGACATCGGTGCTGCTATGTCGGAATTTAATTTCGTTGGCTTGTGATCTTGTGGATGTTTTGAATAATTTCCCGAACGGAAATCTTATTTGGCCAGGCTTACAATAATAATGAACCGAATATTGGGAATTAGCATTGACGATGGCTAACGTTTACTGGTTTCTTCGATGCAGATTATGTAGGTATTTCTTGGCACTTTGAAATTAGGACTCTGGTTAATACTTTAAATTAGCCAGAGTTCTACCTACACCAGAAATCCATAGATTGCTTATAAGAGAAAAGAAGGTCGTAGTTAGATTTATTGAAGCGTGATGACCTTAAAGCTAGGCCATCACCTACAGCGCTATACCCTACAATTTCGTCAATGGTGTTCTGGCATGTCCGCTTTTAAGCTCGTAGTTTTTCGGCCAAAGTTGTATATGCTAGCCACTTGGGTGCACCAAAGAGCAGCACACTAAAGGTCTCGACAATTTAGTTGTTTTAATTTACCCCAAATGTTATTTTTAATTACAGTATACGTAGTAAATAGTATGCACAGCAACTACAAATAAAATGTACACCACCTACGCAGACTTACGGCTTAACTTGACTTTATTCAGAACATCGATGAAAATGATACCATGACTTGTTACACAAGCAACCAATAAAAGAATGTAGGAAACTGATAGAGAGTGCAGAGTTTACCAAGGTTTTATTTGATATAGACGGCAAACGTACTCAGATGTTTTAATATGACGAATAGCTGTTATACTTGTAAATTGCATACACCAATTCTGAAAACCTAATGTCATTTGTAGATCTTTGACAGTCCGTTACAGTTAGTCAGTGGCCCGAAAGTCTGACAACCAGTCTTACCAAGGGGTACCGAATTACCCAGTACCTACTAACTGGATTGTGGAGATCAAATAGGCAGTCGCCCCATGTACCTAAAATACTGGTGCTCAGCTGCATTCGGTTAGATTGGAAGCCGACCCCAACGTAGTTTGGAAAAGGCTAAGCAGATGATGATTACTGACAACTACTATAGGAAGCTTCCCCAACTACAACTGTTATATCAGTCCCTTTCAGAAATGCAGAAAACCAAACCTTTACCTCCTTTACTAAGGAAATCTATTAAATACAAACTTATTCCCTTTCCAAGACCGTCCAATATGTTTGCAGTGATGGTTAAAAGTTTCCACGTTGGCTTTATGGTCGGGGAACTATGCGACTAGTTATAGCTGTTGAAGTCTCCGGCAGTAAAGTGTGAATAGTACCGAAAGTACCCAACGTACTCGAGGGTAGTTGAGATGAGATATATTACGGTAAAGATTAAGATGCTGGAGTGTATGACGGAAAAGTGCTGATTTTTGCTTGTTATGTGTGCCTGAGGCCCTACTCTCTAACGTCCGTCCGTCCGTCGGTCTCTATCCTTCCCTCTCGCGCACGTCTGCAGATGAGTGCGAGTGAGAGAGACGAATAGAGACGGACGGACGGACGGACGTTAGAGAGTAGGGCCCCTGATTATTGCATCTGGGTCGAGAGACTGTCCGAAGAGAAATTTGTAATGTTAGTTATATGTGTTTACCTAAGTTATTGTAAAATTATTACTTGCACTTTTACAGCTCAGAGAGGGAGCCGCGTCATATAAAACTAGCTTTAGACCACCGCTTCGCCCGAGGGGTGTCGTAATCGCAAGTTGGGCTGAGCGATGATGAGTTATTAAGGGTTTTTAACCCCCTAGGGGATGGTTTTACAAAATCGCCAAAAGGCTTAACCCCCTAAGGCCTAGGGGATGATTTTACAAAATCGCCAAAAATGATTTTACAAAATACCAATATTATGGGTTAGCTTTAAAATTTACGGGTTTCCTATACAAATGTTTCATTCCCTATTTTACCCTCTTCTGGGATGATTTTTCAAAAACGCCGATAGATGTTATTTGTTAATTACCAACCAAAAGGCTAAATACAATTTTTTATGGTTTGTCTTGACAGTCAGGACTTTTCTTTTATTTATATAGATATTGGTATCCAGCTGCATACGAAAAGACTGGAAGCTGACAGAAAAATAGTTAGGAAAAAGCTAGACAGATAGACATGATGACTGATTAAAACTGGAAGCCGACCCCAACATAGTTGGGAAAAGGCTAGGCAGATAAAAAATCTTCATCAAAACTCAAAAACGCTACCATCTTTCATAAAATCTTCTGCGCGAATATATGAATATATGAAGTGCGTGCAACTTCATCTATCCCAACTGATAATTACTTTGCTTAGGCCCTTAATATTAGCTCTTCCCGGCTAGCAAACCGAGAACATAAAATAGATGTCAATAAATATATAAATTTATTTCAGATCAAATACAATCCATATGTTGTTAGTAAGTCTTAACCTAATGTTAATAAAAATTCTGACCAAAGACATTCGAATATTTCGAATCTTTTAAATCTCTTTGGTTATGACACTCGGGGATACACTGTAGCTTCCCATTTGTTAGATCAATAGTGCCTCGTTGGTCACCGCGACCGCTGAGCATGAGGGCCTGGGTTCGATTCCCGGATCGGGAAAAGTGTTATTGAGTTTTTCCATCAAGAATTTCTCAGTAGCCGCCACGGAGTCTGGATTTGTGCCCGGTTGATGGCATTAGGCTCGCCCTTTGATACATGAGACTAGGCACACTTCTGCCTAAACTTTCAGGGATTACAGGCGTGAATGTTATGTATGTTATGTTAGTCCCGAAACTTACCCCCTAGGCCCAATACATTCAAGGTTACCTCTTTAAAATAATGTTAATTTTGTAGAAAGTAAAATGCATGAAAAAAAAAAACCTCGGTGCTAGGTGCCCTGAAACATGAGATTAAACAGCTAAAGAAATCAGTCACGAAAAGTCAATAATTCATCCGTATAGGAATACTAACACATAAACGTGATCTGCATTCAATATGTAGGAAACACTTTTTATCTCTACAAATATAATCCTTACTTTTTATTTTTAAATTTCCAGATATATTTTAATGTAAAATATGGAGTCGGGGAACAAAATAAATATTATTTGCATATCCCTGGGCTGTGCTGGTGTAGACGCAACAACGCCTGCATTTGCTTTGATTTACGCTTTTGTAGCTGAAAACAGGTATCAATGTTATATTGAAAGGAATATTTCCTTACATTTTCATATTTTAAGATTGTTATTCATATTGTGTCTCTTCATCTGGATAAATAAGTTCCTGTAAACTTAAGTATGGTATTCTATAAATCAGCGGTTCTCAAACTTTTTTAGCAACGGAACCCTTTTGGAAACCTAAATATTTGACGGAGCCCTAAAATAAGTACGTTTGTTGCCTAAAATGATAAAAAAAAGAAATGGAATTGACAATGGATTACTACAACTGATTCAAAGCTACTCGGCTAGATTTCGCTGTTTTAAAATTTACTTGGTTAAAAAAATATATATATATAGTTTTAGTGACTGTCGTGTAATAACTTAACTTTCTCTGCAACCTTATTTGTCTTTGGTATATGTTTTAATTATGACCAGTATTTTCGTGGAGACATTTACGTACAGAGGCTCCACGGAGCCCTAGGGTTCCGCAGAGCACACTTTGAGTAAGGCTAATTTTCACGTCTGAATAATGTGTTTCATCTATACGGTATAGATGAAATACACATTATTAGGACGAGAAAATTATTGCAATTAAAGTTACATACACGTGGGTTTTAGCTCTCTCTACCATATTTCTCTAACAGTCAAGTAATGTTTATGCAATATGAATGCATGAGGAAACCTATTTAAATGAATTTTAAGCTATCGTAATCATGTATAGTCACTCAACTTATACTGTCAAAGAAAGAAAGGAAAGAAAGAAAGAAAAATATTTATTTGACGTCATTAAAGCACACACACATTTATAAAAGAAGATACAAAATAAGGAGGAAAACGTAGTATAATAATAATAATAATATATTTATTCAAATTTAAAATTGGCACGAAAAATACAAGTTAAATCTTAAAAATAATGTTGGTATAACAGAGTTCGATGCCTGTACTAGGTTAAACCTGTATCACAGGCGGCATGTTTCTAATAAATACTATTTGGACAATGGATTTCTTAACAGTTTATAACATAATAGTGAAATAAGTTAGTGTGGGTTAATATATTATGATATACCTAATGTACTTGAACGCTATTATAAGATACGAACAACAAATAATAATTAGGGTCACACATGTAAATAAATCTAAGGAAAACAGTTTGTAGCACTTATTTGCTAATACTAATATGATTGTCAGCAGTATTAAACAAGTAAACACCGTCAAGGTATTTTTGTTGTGGGCGACAATTTGCTTAGACAGCGAAAGATCAACGGAACGGACTGGCTTGGAGTATGACGCACTAGGTGCCCTCATAATCGACGGAGTTTATATATCTATGTTCCGCTATTTTTCTGGCAGGGCATTCAGCGTCTCCCGTTTTGTGGTCACTGGGCTTTTTAAAGCGGGAGCAAGTCGCGCATCTCGGAGTGTCAGCTTTCTTCGCGCATTCGGACATTGTATGACCTGCGTCACCGCAGTGACCACATACGGAAAATAGTTCTCTGCAAGATTTGGCTGCATGGCCATACTGCTGGCATTTATAGCACCTCGTAACTAACGTGAAGTCCCTGACAGGACATGATGACCAATTTATAAAAATCCTAGTTTGAGGTATTAAAATTTTTCGTATGTTGGCTGCAACTTCAATAACGAAGTTACAGGTCGCAGCCTCTCTCTTCCCAGATTTGTGGCTTAATTTTATCAAGGTCAAAAAGGATTCTAGGGACATCGCTGGTAACTTGTCAGCTATATTTTGCTCGAAAATGCACTTGAAAACCTCATTTTCAGCCAAAGAAGTCGGCACTCCTACAACCACGATTCGAGGTTTGCGCTTGTTGGGTTCGTCGGCGGTAAGTCCAGATGTAGAGAGCTGGACTGCGTTCTTCAGCTTATCGGCGTCTTGTTTCGTCTCGGTACTTATTATTACGCCACCATTTTTCGTTTTTCGGACACCACGTACTTGCAGTTTCATTTGCTCGGGCCGTATGATTTTTTGCACCAGTTCTTTGGTTTCGTCACTGGTTTTCAACATATCATTTGGATAGATGGCGACAGAACTTAAGTTATTGGGTCGAACGAAATGGTTTGATCCCTTTTTCACCATATCGGCAAAAGAAGCATTTCCCGCAGAACTAGAATCCCGTATGGTCTGCTTGAGCTCCGAGATATGTTCTGTAAGGTCGCGCTGTTGTTTAAGGGCATTGATCGTGTTTTCCGCGTGAATAGATTTTTGTTTTAGCGACTGGTATAGGACTGCCATTTGTGACGTACCAGATTCGACTTTACGGCAAAGGTTTGAAATCTTCATCTTCTGGTCGGTGTTAAGTTTCCCATCCATGGCAATAGAACAAACATCATCCAGGTACTGCTGGATCTTGGCCATCCATCCTTGGATTTCGGGCGTTGAAGCAATGACAACGGCCGTGGTCGACTGTGACGGTGAGCTGGAGGGTAGCACTGGCCCCTTTGGATTACAGGGGCTGTTTTCCATTTTGTTAGTTTTATTAAACTTCACTATTTCGTGACCATTATTCACTAAAACTACACACTAAGCAAGAATGCATGCATTACGATAGTAATACCTGCACGAAAGGAGGTCAATATTATTAAAGTAAGTATTAATTAAATGTTGCTAATGAGCACGTCTGTCCGCTGCGAGTGCGCGAATATGAAATATATACGTGCTGTGTGCCTCACGGCTGCGCCAAAAAGATATATGCGGATATATCCCGTGATTATTTATTATTTTGAGCTCCCGATATTTCGACGCGGTTGTAGCGCCATGATCGTGGGATGAGCGGAAGATATCCCGTATGTGACACTCACAGTATAAGTTTAGTTTTAATCTGTGCAAGCTTAAAAAGTGTTGTCACTCGTTCAATATGCGGGAGCGGGACACATACTAAATTACCAACATAGTATCATCATAACACAACATGAGAACTTAATTAATTATGAAACCCCACCGTTGATAAAATTACATCAAACGACAACGCCCACACGAGATGTTTCTGAGCTTATTCCACACATACACCCAAACATGGTGCCATTAATAATTCAAAACAATACAAAAGCTTTCACAGGTAGTAAAATATACGTAAATTAAGTGCCCTTAAGGCTGGCAAACCCGATAGCATACGAATTAGTTGCCAAACGCAAAATAATGAGTGCAAAGTTCTCGAGGTATGAAATAAAGCGGTCCTGTGTTCACCTCGACCCGGAACCCGTAACTTTAGGGGGGTGAAGAGGGGGGATTTACCCCCAGAACTTTAAGCATTCACCCCGGGTCTTTAAGAACGGACTTTTGATCCGCTACGGTTTTTTACAATGCTTTTGTTAGGAGCTATTGTGCGCATATTTAAAGGCTTTTGTATAGGTTTCCTATTTTCTGTTCATTGTGAAACTTGTTGCCTAGATGCTTATGTGGAATGACCACAGTAATGGTGAATATATTTGAGGAAGTGCCAGTTTATGCCAAATGTGACGGAATTCATTGCTGTTGGAGTGATATTACCCGATAATATCTATTTTATCGTCGAACAAATGTTTGGTCTAGTAGCTACAAGTTTTTTTATCTTGTTTTTGCAATGGTCAAGTATCTGCAAAGTGTGAGCGTGAGTCTGAGAGTGTTGTTGTATATGATATAGATATGTATTTCGGCTTTGCCGACTAGGCATAAATATTAATTCAGATTACTCAAATAAGTAAATTTAACTGTGGTTTAAAAATAATTTACAATTGCATAACATCACGCCTGTTATCCCCGAAGGTTAGACAGAGATGTACTAGTACACCCACATTTCGCCAGTTATGTTTAAGTCTCATGTAACCTTTTACTTAAGTCTTAAACAGGGTGATCTTATTGCTACCAATCGGGCACAAAAACCAGATTCCGTGGCTGTTACTGGGAAATGTCTGATGGAAAATCCCAATAACACTTTGCCCGACCTATGAATCGAACCTAGGATCTCATGCTCTGCAGTCCCGCTTACGACCACTAGACATAACGAGGTAATAATAACCATTACTGTATGGGCCGTAGGCTTGTGGGACGAGTTGATGAACGACTCATTGTAAAATCAAATCTTTGTTTAGAAGACGTCTACCTACCCACTTATAAACGTAATATCCCTTGTCCCAACTCCATTCATACAGGCATAGGTATCTATGTATTCTGCCACCGAACCACTCGATTGCAGACACCGCTGCTGATGTAGCTGTGTAGTCATCGCGAGGAATGTTCGGCATCCGATGTATGCACGTAGTGGCATTTCATAGCGAAAGTGATTGGAGAAATTGCCTCAATTAATAATAAGTAGTATCTTCGAAGAATGTGCACATCTATAATACTGAACCTAAACACATATAATATTTCACCGTGTAATCTGTCGACTGAACATACTGGTTAATGTTCAGTTGACAATATTTCGACAGTTTACAATCTCGCTAGATATATATCGAGATTGTAATATTACAATCTAACGGTTTTTACAATGTGACGCTGAAATATATATGTTACGGGCAATTTGATAAGTCCGGGCACTATTACTTAATAATTAATAATGGCCGGTCTGTATTCATAATGCCCGACTCAATTGGGCAATGTGATTAAAACAGCATGATCAATCACTTTACCCGGCCATTATAAATAATGCCCACCCTATCTTGGGTAAAGTAGTAAAATAGGTGAACTGTAGTGTTTTTGTTTATTAAATGAAATTAAACTTACCAAAAATTCATGAAAAGTTAACAAAAAATAAACTATTGAACATAGTAGTTAAAAAATAAACAGTTACAAATGTAATAACATCATTAGTTACCTACTTTTATTTTGATAAAAATATTACTTAAGAACAATAGTTTAAAAATTAGTAAACTGAGAAAAATCAACAGAAATAATCAAGGAACATAATCATCATAATTAAGGAATGTGCAAGAAAGTTATTAAGTTTAGAATTATTTATTCTTGCAAGATGAGCTTTTGTGACATTTGGAATAGGCATGACGACAGCATCAAAAAATTGCAAATCTATTTAGTCCGTCAGTTAGAGTATTGGATATTAATGGACACGTATTTTTTGTTTTTGTAAATCAATGAATATTGACAAAGATAAAACGCATCAAAACTCGGGAGTGGGGGCTCGTGACGTCAGAACTAGCTAAAAATTATACCCAGGCGTGACGAGATTGAGAATTTTAAAAGCGCCGTATCTTCGTTAATTGTGGTTTAGGTAACAAAAGAAAAAACATGTGTCAAATATTTTTTGATAATCTAAGTGACGGACTAATTAGATTTTTTTGTCGTCTCGCCTATTGCAAAGAATGTTTGATTTGTTGCATTTAAAACGTTTTGAATGCAGCCACCACTATAGTTACAATGCTGGAAGCCTTGTCCATCAAAATGAGAGTCTCTTCGAGCACATTCTCGAAGAGTAATATCAACTTTTGGAACATCGTTGATCGAAATAAACTTTTCCATACACTTCCTCGAAAACTGGTCCATAACGCACTACGGATTAAGTACAACATGCAATGTATTTCAAACGCGTGCGTTTTTTTCCAATTTCCTGCGCGTGTGCGGGAATAAAAATTGCCACAGATAACTATACCTATACTAAGTCCAAATTGGTTCAATGCCTCTAATAATATTAATAAATTTATTTGTTAGAATATTGTTACATAGATGTTACACATAAGTGTGTAACATCTAGTGTGTGTGTGTGTGTGTCACTTAAGTGTAATAGTCTGAGGTGAATGTTTTTTTTTTTTTTCGGCAAAGCACTAAGCGTCTTTACGGCATACATATTATTTGAATATTCAAATTGTGTTTATAAATAGAATATCATAATTAAACATGATTATTAAAAACTATTAGTTACTTTTATACACAAATTAACATTTAAATTTAAATGTTGTTCCAGTTCTGAAGAAGGCTGTTGATCGTCTGGTCGAGGGTTTTCATTAATTATGTCCACAGTAGGTTGCTGATTTTCCGGTTGAATATCGGCAGATTGTTGTTCCAGTTTGGAACGGGGTTCAGGTTCAATCGTAACAGAAATAAAACCAGTAACAGCGGCTGAGTTTTCATCTATGTTATCGCTGTTTTCATTTACGGCATCACCCGCTCTGTCCACAATGACGTTTTGACCTTCACCGGAATCACCATCTTTTAACATTGCCTCAAGGTCATCTTCACTTACTATCTCGGTTAACCCGTCAAATGATGGCAAGACTGATTTTAAACCTACTTTGGGTTTGCAGCCAAACATAGCTTCGTAAGGACTGCGTTCGATGCCATAGTGGTAAGCTCTATTTTTCATGAACTGTACGAATCTTAACCCTTCCGACCATTTTGTGGTTTCATTTGTCTCCAACCATATAAATACCATCTTTTCTATATCCTGATTTGCTCTTTCTACTGAACCTTGAGATTGGCTAAGACGGGGTTTGCCGTGTACAATTTTGGGTTCTTCCCACATTTGGCATAGTTCGACAAGAGCGTTATTTACAAATTCCCTGCCATTATCACTGTGCCACTGCACCATGCTCCATGCATAGCACTGTGCACTGTGCTATGCATGGAGCTCCAAATATTGTGAAGATATCCAGTACATGATATGCGACTTCTTCGGCTCGTTTTGTTCTTAATGTTCTAAGAAACACAAACTTGGTGAGGTGGTCTTGATACACCATGATGAACTTAAAATCATTGTCTGCTTGTGTTTGCATGTCGATTTAGTCGACTTGGCATTGTGAGTTCATTACTTTTTATAGGCTTAACCACTAGCCCTTTTTTTGGAACACTTATTTTTTTTTGACATGGTTCACACAAAGCCAAATACAACGCCACAAACTCTTTAGTAATATATTTGTACTTCGGTCTGAGCTCTTTCATCATCCTCTTTCTACCTCCATGCCCGATAGAAATGTGAGTTTCGTGAATAATATCAAACGTTTCTTCCAAATAACAGTAATATTGAATTGGTTCTCTGTCATTTTTCACTGGTGCGATTAATTTTTGAACTGTTCCGATCTTCACCATGTCATACCTCGACAATCGCTGATAATCCTCCGGAGTTTTGCCTACGATCTTGTCTTTTGTCACTTGCACTTTGGTTAAAAATGAATAACACTCATGGCGAGAAAATAACTTAGTGTTTTTCCCCTTCGTTAAATTTTAATTGACGAATTTCGTCGTTAAAACGTCTTTTCATATCCATCAAATCCATGGATGCCGCCATTTTACGAGATAAACGTACTCAATGCACTCAGTGTTCTCGTTCCGAAGTATTACTGCGAACTAATACGTCGTTGCGTGCGCGCGCGGCCCTCCCGCCGCACGTACGCGCCCTTCGCATGTTGCAAGGCACGGCCGCCATCTAATTTATCACATTGCCCGGCTACAAGTAGGGAATTATTCATACTGCCCGGTCCAAGTGATAAATTCAAGCTATCTCGAACACTGACTTATTACATTGACCACGGGCCGTCGGGCATTATTATAATGGCCGGTCAAAGTGATACATTAATCACTTTGCCCATAGCTCTTGGGCATTATTAATAATGACCGGTCCTTATTAATAATGCCCAGTTAATCACGTTGCCCGTAACATATATATGCTGTAGGCATTTAAAAACTTAATTGAGTATGTAGAAAACGCGAACAAAAGATACATTTCCCCCCTAAAATTCTTCCAACCGCGCAAAGACGAAAACCATCACCAACTCCGCTTAAAAACAGAACTCCTTCCCCATCAAAAGCGAACGACAGTTACAGAACTCCATAATTGTCTCAAGAAGTCCCGAAGCAGACGCCATCAATCCATTAGATGCAAGCGTTCCTGTGCAGACGACGATTTGACTATTATGTGAATGAATGAGAAACTACTGAGACGGCAGGGTTACTAGATCAAGTTTCTGAATTTTCCCTATTTTTGGCCCAAGTTGCAACCAAAAAGTAGAAAAGAGGTGAGGTTTTTCTAGAAAGCAGGTGATTTCTGAGATATAGTGTAATAGAGAAGTACGGACGATGCTGCGCTAACCCCAAATCAATTGGATCAGGACAAGAGAATGATGATTCTTGCCCTTGACCTTTTGCATTTTTTTACCATTCTTCTTTTCAAACGGAGATATTTCAAAAAGATTTAATTTCCCCTTGAACATATTTTTTCCCCAAACAAGCGAAAGGAACCCTAATCTACCAACATTGTGGGACGGTGTGCGCTCGAGTGAATGATTCGGGAGCACTTACGTTAACGATACGATTGTCGGATGTGCAAGTTTTAAGGTGAGGACTGCTGGGTCAGCTAAGTTTCCATTCTTGGGACGTGAGTTGTGAAAATAGGGAACGGTTATTTTTAGTTACAATGATTGAGGTTACTCGTATTAGTAACAGATGGTTATGACAAACAGTGTAAGACTGGATGTTATGACTATTTTTGGAGAAAATCGTTTTTCCGAAACCTTTTCTGAGGAAATAAACTTTTTTAATAAAAAAAGTATTTGTTTTATTGTAGACATTATACCCATAATTATACCTACAAAAAATTAAAATAGTAAAACAGTAAATAAACGCATAAAAAAATGTAACTTCGAGATTTGTATAGTTAATAATCCATCCTATTCAAAAAGAGATATTCTTTCGTAATTTTTTGTCAATTTTTATGATGACGTCTCCGAAAATTACTCATTTTTCAACATCGATCAAAACGAATTGATAAAATTGTTGTAAGTCTCGGAACTTCTTACCGCAGGCATTCCAAAAGGGACCATTGACCTCTTGCTTGCAGTTTATCACTTCAGGCGAGGTGGATTAGAAACCGCAAAGCAAGCAAAGCATGAAATTATATTGCAACCCTGAAGTCCTGACTCTGACGTTGAAAGCCTCGCACTGTGAAATGCACCCCTTTGAAGATAACCTGTAATTTTAACATGGTCATTTGCATCAAATTAAAACATGATTACCTTGTAGTAAAAATAGCTTACAGAACTGTGCACAAATTCAATAAAAACAATGAAATATTGTTATTTTAAGAAATGGGACTGTGTTTTTACTTTCGTCATTGTGTTGAAAGGATATATTTTCTTACAATACAAGAAATATCGATGAATATTTATGATGGGAGAGTTAAGAACTACATACAAACACTTCAATATATTGTGAACTGTGTCATTTCCAGAATTAATTTAGAAACAAGCACGAATCATCTCAATTCAGGTTTCATCAGAATTAATTTGGAAGCGTTCCACTGCTCTACCTGCAATAAACTGTAAACCAAGTTTTAGTACAAAACGACCATCTTCCTGCCTTTATTGTCCGCTGTCTAGAATTCTAGACTAGATTTACGATCACTAGAAGTCTAGGCATGCGGTTTTATGTTGTTCTAAGTTAGTTAGAACAATTGGAGCAAGTTGGGCAACGGTCGAGCTTTTGTTTGTATTGTGTCACTAGCTGCTGCGAGCGGATTCACTCGCATATTAAGTAGAGTATCTATATTTCTATCTAGGTTACAGTCGATATACTTACCAAGGTTAATTTAAACTCGTTCATAACATTACATCACGCCTGTAATCCTGAAAGGGTAAGGCGGAGATGTACCTAATAATACACCCACATTTAGTGAAATGGCACTACATACCTACTCGTAACATCCAGATTCCGTGGCTGATACTGAGAAATTCCTGATGGAAAAACAAAATAACACTTTACCCGACCCGGGAATCGAAGCCAGGACCTCATGCGCAGTAGTCGTGCTTGCGATCACTAGTCCAACGAGGCAGTTCGTTCAGTACATTGTAGTACGCGTGATTGAGTAAAATAAAAAACATACAATCAATTAATCAGCGCAGCCTATTGCGGTCCACTGCTGGACATAGGCACTCTTCCATACATACTCGTACATACATCAAACAAGCTTTCGCATCCTAACTGTCCTAATCCTAACTAATAATATAAGTGCGAAAGTAAGTTTGTTTGTTACATTTTCACGCCACTGTACTGTACCGATCATCCTGAAATTTTAGCATATAGGTACGTTGTCAGATGTACAGAAACGGACATAGGGTACATTTCGTCCCGAAAACAAGTACTGTTCCCGAGGAAAACAATAACAACGTTGTTATCTTTACTAATTGTAGAGTTTGTTTGTTTGGTTGACCGCGTTAATCTCAGGAACTACTGGTTGGAATTGAAAAAATATTTCTGTGTTGGAGAGTCCATTTATGGAGGAAGGTTATAAAGAGTGTAAAACACCTCTTAACGAAGCCGAAAGGCACTTGTTTTCCCCGTCATTGCGATCATTTTTTTGTTCTACACCATACCTGGGAACCTTCTAGTTACGGAGATATTGGGGGTCAAAGTTCCAACTTTTTGACAAGTTTTTAATGTAAGATTTTTACTTTAAACACCTCCAAGACCCCCGCACTATTCAATCCATCCATCAGCACAATGTTTTGAGTGCGTTACATTGAGTTCTACGACAAAAAAATATTTTTGTGCAGTTTTTACAATCTTTTTGAGGGAAATTTTACTGGCAGGTTTTGTGTGTTTGGATAGATGTATGTATAGTATCTGAGGATGGAAAAGTTCGTTCCTGCTGTCTCCGAGAAGGCTGATTGAACACCACCTACCTCCGTTCTACCAGGGCGCTGAAGCTCGGCTCCAGGCATGCACGGCACACCACAGAGTCCAGGGTGGGTTTCCAGGGTAAGCACGGCTGACCTAGGTTCAATAGGTCTCGGAAAAAGCACACTACACGGCAGTGAGTCCACAAACACAATAAAGTTGTTAGAACGTCTAACGATGAGGTTTTGATACAGTCAAATAAGAAAACATCCGTTCAGTTCGACGCACAAATGCTTCCTCGTCCGTGAGCGGGTCGCCGCTGGCGATTGAGTTCAGTAGTGCAAATCTACCCTCAATTCAACAGCATAGAAATCGAACATACCCCTCACCGAAATCAATATGATTGATTTCCCTAAAATGAATGCAAAGTGTAGGGTATATTATAGAAATACAAACATATGCTGGAATTAAAATAAACTTACGAAGCTTATAAATAAAAGTAATGTGTAAATTTTTCCAAAAATTGGAGGGTACCTAAAAGTATGTGTACTAAAATAAACTTAATATAACTTACTAATATATTTAATGCAATGTTATTAATTTGCATAGGGTAATGGACAGACTTTATTAGTCGGTCTCTGAATTAAACCATTTTTGGTTCTTAAAGTTAAAACGCGGTTTACTTTGTCAACGCCACTATGTACTTTGTCAATTCGAGCTAAATTCCACTGAAGAGGTTTAGTCAGATTTGACTTGAGCAAAACTAGATCACCAATGTTCAAGTTTGGTGGAGATTCAAACCACTTCGCTCTCTGCTGGAGAGTGTGAAGGTAGTCATCTGACCAACGCCTCCAAAATGACTGGGAAGCCTTCTGAATGGATTGCCACCGTGACAATCTGTTCTGAGGTATATCATCCAGATCATATTCCGGTACAGCTAATAAACATTGACCTACTAGGAAATGACCCGCGGTTAGAACATCGAACTCGTTTGGGTTGTCCGATAAGGAACACAGAGGGCGTGAATTTAAAACAGCTTCAACTCTGCAGAAAACAGTACTCAACTCTTCAAAGGTGAGTGACCGATCACCTACTACACGGTACAGGTGATGTTTGGCAGATTTTATTCCTGCTTCCCAAAGTCCACCCATACTTGCTGCATTGGGAGGGTTGTTACGCCATTCTACGTGACGAGTTGTCAGTCCATTGATAATCTTATCATTGTTGTCTTTATTATTTAAAAAATTTACGACTTCTTTCAAATGCTTTGCTGCCGCAATAAAATTAGTGCCACAATCTGAATATAGGCAACTGCAAAGTCCGCGGCGAGCCACAAAACGATCGAATGCAGCTAAAAAACAATCGCAACTTAAATCAGTTAAAACTTCTAAGTGCACAGCCTTTGTTGAGAAACAAACAAAGAGGCACAAGTACGACTTGTAGACCTTTGCGTTACGCCTCAAACTTTCCTTCACAAAAAAAGGCCCACCCAAATCACAACCAACGTGGTTGAAGACCTTATCTGGTTTAAGCCTAGGCGCGGGTAAAGTACCCATAGCGGGCTGAATTGAGCTTGGACGGCATCGAAAACAAGTCTTGCACTTAGATAACACGGATCGAATAACACTACGAGCACTAACTATCCAATAGTTTTTACATAGTAAGCCTTGTAATGTACGCGGCCCTATGTGCAGGTATAATCGATGAAAATATTCTATGATCAATTTGATCGTGTGACATTTAGGTAAAAGCACGGGATGCTTCATATTGTAAGGTAGGTCGGACTGCACGAGCCTACCCCCCACCCTGAGGAATTCATAAGAATCTACGAAGGGTGAAAGCTTACGCAAGGAAGCTACATATTTATTTTTACGCAACAATGTGATTTCAGTGTGAAAATGATTTATTTGAACCACCCGAACGATGGTGTCATGAGCTGTCTTCAGCTCTGATAACCTGAGGGGTCCACTTGACCTATCAGATTTTTTAGATTTTAAGTTCGACACAAATCGATGGCACCATGCCACAACACGTTGCAATTTACTAAAAGATGATAATTTATTAAATGTTTGTTCCAAGTCATTTTTTAAAATCATATTTTTCTCATCCCAGGAATTTAAAACAAACGTATCACAATTTGATTTTATGTCAAGAATTTTAAAACTGTCCTTTACATAAAATGATTTAATTGGCCATTTTTGTCGATCGTCATACAGCCACTGGGGGCCGTGAACCCACCCCGTAGCACCTTCCACGAAGCGAGCCGGCATCGCACCTCGCGAGCAAACATCGGCAGCGTTATTCTCGCTGTTCACGTGAAACCAACAATTTGATGGGACCACACCGGTCACCTGACTAACACGGTTAGCTACAAAAGTTTTTAATTTGTAAGGTGGCGTTTGTAGCCACGCCAAAACGTTGTTCGAATTACCCAACGCGATGATCGAAACTTTAAAATCATATAAGTTTTGTATGACAAAACTAACAAGCTTAGAGAGGAGCACGGCTGCCTCAAGTTCAAGTCTTGGTATTGACAAAATTGGATTTAGAGGCGCGACTTTAGATTTACTCGTCAGCAACCTTACTTTTACATGACCATCCCTATCTACGCTTCGTAGGTAGACACAAGCTGCATAGCCGCGCGATGACGCATCGCAAAATGCTATCAGCTGAACTTCATTGAAGTTCGATATTAAAACATGACGCTCAATTCGCAATTTACCCAACGCTGATAACTCGTTAATAAACCTGTTCCACTGGGAAGTTAACTCAGATGGTAACTGATCATCCCAGCCCAATCCAAGTTTCCAGAGATCTTGCATTATACACTTCGCGACAAAAGTACAAGGTGATATAAAACCTACCGGGTCGAATATACTTGCGAGCAATTTTAAAACAGAACGTTTAGTTTGTTTGGCGTCAGTCAAGTTGTAATTAAACGAGAATGAGTCACACGAGGGTAACCATGTCAAACCTAAAACTTTGAGAGAAGACGATAACGTATCGTCTTGAAAGTTGATAGCAGTAACTTGGTCCGATTGCATTCTAGTTAGCAACTCAGGACAGTTACTTGCCCATTTTCGTAAATCAAAACCTCCGCTTTTTAGTAGGGTGGTTAAATCATCTTGCAACGTGCAAGCTTCTTCCTGGCTTTGACAAGACCACAATACGTCATCAACGTACGTCCCTTTCTTTAGTACCTCTGCTGCCTTGGTTCTCGGCTGTTTAGTATGAACCAGCCCACCCGAGGCTAGCTGAGGCGAGTTAATGGGCTGGTCAACGCGAGCCAGCTCATCCGACGCCAGCTGGTGTAAAGTGCGTACCGCGACAAATGGTGCACTACGGAGGCCATACGTATTTCGAGTAAGTTCGTAGGTACGTACTGGTTCCGTGGGATGATTACGCCAGAGTATGTGCTGGTACTTCCGGTCCACCTGATTTATTATCACAGCTCTATACATTTTAGAAACGTCAGCAGTGAAGCATACGTCGTAAAGTCGGAAGTTAATTATTATTTTAAGTATGTCCTGATGTAACTTTCTGCCGGTTAAAAGTGTATCGTTGAGCGAAGCACCGGAAGTAGTTTTGGCAGAACCATCGTAAACTACGCGCAAGGGCGTCGTAGTACTCGACGGACGTAACACACAGTGGTGTGGAATAAAATAACCTGAGGGTTCTGTACCCTCATAGGGTTCCATGTGACCGAGGGTCTCGTACTCCGTCATGAAGTCGACGTAGGCCTTGCGAAGGTCTGGAGATCGAGCAAGTCGGCGCTCGACCTGAGTGAGTCGCTTCAGAGCGGTGTCATACGAGTCACCAAGTGGTTTATGCTCAGGGTTCAATAAAATCGGGGAAACATATCGGCCGATTTCATCACGATAATGTTGTTCAACATAAATTCGTTCCGCTAGTTCTTCTAACGGATTGATGGGAACTTCGCACGGCGAAGATTCCACCTCCCAAAAACGTTTGAGAGTTTCATGAAGTGAATTCTCTTCAACGGTGTACGACACCAGCGATGTTGTAGCCGCTACAACATGGCAATTGTTGCTAGAAGATTGCATTTCTAGTCTTCCCGTCACGACATACCCAAAAACGCTACTTAACGCGACTGGAACGTCGGGATTAATAATTAATTTCTTTCCATCATAAATATAGGGAAAAATGTCAGCAGCTAAAATTATATCAATCGGAGATTTTTTATAGAACCACGGATCAGCTAATTCTAAATCCTTGTAATGATGAATAACATTGTTAGGTATTTGAACAGTAGGTAGCTCGGAAGTTAAGCGAGATAATATTACTGCATTTAAATCAAAAGAGGGAGTCGCGCAGTTACGCGGCTTAATGGTACAAGATACCATCCCGTTCGTTTTTATATTTTCGCCACCTAGACCATAAATATTGTACGGGCAATTTTGAGCAAATAATCCTAATCGTTGAAAGCAGTCAAGTGTCATAAAATTCGATTGCGCGCCAGAATCAATTAGAATGCGGCAAGTTTGGTAGTTGTTAAACGAATCCTTTATATGTACAACGGCTGTCCCTAGAATAACTGCATAGTTATACGTAGACGCAAGGTGGTTGTTGCTACTGAGTGCGGGCGCCTGGTTATCGCACGGAGACTGCTCCGTCGCAGCGGACTCGGAATAACAAACCGGTTTCGGTGCACTATAGCTCGCGCTCGGCTCACGATGTAATAGTGTATGATGCGACTGTTTACACACGTAACATTTAAATTCACTTTTGCATTCTTTTGTCGTGTGATCAAGTTTTAGGCAATTGTGGCATAGCTTCAGGTCATTAGCACGGCTAATGCGCTGAACGTTGCTCAGATTACGAAACTTATCACAACGGAAAATCATGTGATTTTCTCCACAATGCAAACACGCAAGTTTTGTGTTAGAAGAAGATGCATGCGAATAATTATTTTTACCCTGCCTAGGTACAGTGAATTTTCGTTGGTTAGTTTGTTGCACGCTTGAACTAGCTGAATAGGATGAAGAATGATCTAAGACCTTGATATGATTTTGGACGAAAGTTATCAAATCATCAAAAGTTGGAATAGATTTTTGATCTAATTTCAGTTCAAAGCATTTACGAGTGTAGGGATCTAAAGCCCTCAGTGCAACGTGACACATTACGTAACTGCTCAAGTTATCAATATGTAATGCTTCTATAGCTTTGTATGAATGGTCAAAGTTCTCAATAAATGAGTTTAAATTATCAGCAGATTCTTTTTGAAGCGGCGAAAAGCTTAGCATTTTATCTAAATACCTACCGACCAACATCCTGTTATCTTGATATTTATTAAGGAGACTTTTCCAAACGAGTTCATAGTTACTAGCAGAAATAGGTACGCTTTTCACAATATTTAACGCAGCACCTTTTGTGCATGATAACAAATAGTGGAATTTATCTATTTGCGGAATATTCTTCTGATAATGAACCAAAGAACAGAACGTCTCGTAAAATGTATTGAAATTTTCAATGTTTCCATCAAATGTAAAAAGTTCTAGCTTTGGAAGACGTGGTCGAGATTCTACTGAGCGAGCGGGAATTTCATCCTTATTGCAATGAGCACTAGGTTTATATTTCGATGCACTAAGCTTGACTCGAAAATATAATTCATCAAAACTTTTTAACTCATGACTACGAAGTGATGATTTCGGGTCATTTACAAGTTCTTCTTCTAGAATTTGGAAGATAACGCTTTCGAATGAACTTCGTAAATTATCGATTAGCTCCACGTGCATCAAAAAGAAATCAATCGACTCAGCATCCGAAATATTGATTGATAAATCATATGCTTTTTGCATTTGCTCGAACATTCGTTGTTTCTTAAGAATCAACACGGTTAACTCATGACTATGGCTCTCCTCGGGGTCATCAAGCTTTTTCAACCTCCTAGTAGCGGGAAGCGCCATTTTGTTTCACTAACTACGCAGTTAGCGTGGACAAATAAATGTTTAAAATTAGCTGAGATTAACGAATAAAACGATGCAAATGAATCACAATACACTAAATAATATATGTACGACAAATATATGTGTGTGTTATGTGAAAATATACCTTAAGGTGACACATCACACGGGCTCGAACTCATTGGTGGGCGTGGCCAAAAAGCACGCTGTCTCACCTGGCATCGTGCCCGACAGAGATAGTATCAGTGATGAGCAGTTAGGCGCTAGTCTTCACGCGCGTCTAGTTCGTACGCACACACTCAGCGTTCCGAACCGTTCCGAACAAAAACGAAGTTACATAATACTTTCGTCTGACCTTTTATTTAAATGCGCTAAAAAGAATAAAATAAACTTTTTCTTTAAAACTTTTACTATCAACTTATAACGTCATCGTCACTACACAATTCGCGAGATTAGTGGTAACAATAAAATTGTATAACTATATTGTTTGTTATAATATCCCTCGAGAGAAATAAATGGCTGTGAAGCCAGCAGAGTCTGGACGTTGGTCGGCAGACGACTGCTTTATATTGTCATCGTGGTACTGTGGATTTCCTTGGGCTTTTTTTTTTTTTTTCGGATGGGAAATCATCAAATGACTTCTCCCGCTCTGGGCGGAGCAGGAGGGAGTGTCAGACTTTTACTGACTAAAACCCATCCATGTTCCTTCATCGCCCTTTGTGTTCCGGGGTCACGGTATCTCTTTCGAACAGTCCCGCAACCCCGGGATTTCCTTGGCCTGGATTTCCTTTTCAGGGCGTATCAAGTCGGGGTCACCAATTTAGTGGTTGTTGTACATTATCTAAAATAAATTATTTTTTTTCATAATTCTATATAAATTTAATCAACACAAGACAGAGAAGTGACAGATCAGAAGAAAAGTAAAAATTATATCGTGAAGGTTTTATGTATATAAAGTTTCTAAATAAGTAGGTCGCTACATCATATTATAGGGTGTGCGTTTCGATGGCGCGACCACGGCTTTTTTTTTTTAAATAACTATGCCATGATTTTGTAAAAATATGTATGTATGTGGTTCAAATTTCCCAAAACCTTAAATTTGTCAAAGTTATGGTTAAAAAGTTATAAGGGTTTGAACGTGGCCACCCCATCGAAACGCGGAGAACCGCGCGGCCACGGAAATCTTAAAAACTAAGCGTTGCAGAGACCTGAAATTTAGGTAAATAACAGATTGAATTTGTAAAAAAAATATAAAAAATCCTAGGTTTATATTTCAGGAGCATACGTACGGTATCGCTTATAACCTTCAAAATGTTCTGAATGTGAAATTTAAAATTGAAATGAATTAATTTAATTTTAAATTAATTTTTTTTCAAAATCTTGCCATTGTTTAAAAAAAGAATGCCGTGGTCGCGCCATCGAAACACACATTATAAGAGTGCAATAAAAATGCACAGGCCCTTCAACTTCAGCGAAAAACAAATGACACGTCACTGACGGCATGCATGAAATGACAAGGACAGAAATATAGGTCTTGTTCTTCTTTCAAACGAAGTACATGTCAATATCGCGTGTCCCCCTCCCGCACCGCACCGGGGGAAACATTATTCAGTGAGATGCACGAAAATTCATAGTAAAAGGCGCGCGTAAAAAAATGTGAAAAGGCTTTTGGGAAATCGAATTTTATGAAAAAACCACTGCATAAATCATTATCAAATAAAATTTATTGAATTCTTCGATAATTGTGCTGTGTCGGTACGGACTTTGTTTTGGAAATTTGACACTTCTTTTATTACTAATTTACGCCCTAAGTTACGTTAAAATTGGCAATAAAAATGAATCTTTGGTAGCTCGTAACTTTTGAATGGATTTTTATTTTACTATTCTGATTCCGCACAGACACAATTAATAATGAGACAAAACGATATCATGTTTAACTTTAGATGTACCATGTCAAACAGTGGAGTAATAGCCCCCCGAAATTTGTATGGAAAATATGTTGCAAAGTTCAACCTTAATATGAAGCTGCCAGTAAGAGACAAAAAAGGTTATAACAGTTATTTTTATTTTACTAATGACGGGGTTTTTAACAATGAGTTTTACAATGTAATTGTAACAAAATAAAGAAGTAAAGAACGTCTTTACGTTATTGTACAATTATGTATCTGATACGATCAGAATAGAAATATAGGAGAGTACAGAACGTCTGTACCTTAAACTAACTAAGAGTTAGGTATGAAAAAAAAAAATCTAGCACGGCTAGAATAGAACTACGAGTTCTAGACACACAGAAACCTATCCGGCTCGAAGGACCAATTGATTGTGCAGTTTTTACAATCTTTTTGAGGGAAATTTTACTGGCAGGTTTTGTGTGTTTGGATAGATGTATGTATAGTATCTGAGGATGGAAAAGTTCGTTCCTGCTGTCTCCGAGAAGGCTGATTGAACACCACCTACCTCCGTTCTACCAGGGCGCTGAAGCTCGGCTCCAGGCATGCACGGCACACCACAGAGTCCAGGGTGGGTTTCCAGGGTAAGCACGGCTGACCTAGGTTCAATAGGTCTCGGAAAAAGCACACTACACGGCAGTGAGTCCACAAACACAATAAAGTTGTTAGAACGTCTAACGATGAGGTTTTGATACAGTCAAATAAGAAAACATCCGTTCAGTTCGACGCACAAATGCTTCCTCGTCCGTGAGCGGGTCGCCGCTGGCGATTGAGTTCAGTAGTGCAAATCTACCCTCAATTCAACAGCATAGAAATCGAACAATTTTTCACCCCAAAAAAAAAAGTTGTTTCCCAGCAATAATTTTTGCGTAAAGTTACTTAGTTTGATGTACAGAATGCTTGGTTGACGGCTTCGTGATGAGGTCTTTTACACCCTGTATAAGCTACACTATGTGACGTAGACGAAGTTGCGCCGGTCAGCTAGTGATAATGATAAAATAACCAGGTGTCTTTGGGATCATGACTGATATTATATTATTTTAGGTAGATACGTTAGTAGTATGTTGAAAAATTATTTACTAAATTAACCCGTGCGAAGCCAGGGGCAAAAGCAAGTTTTAAATAATAGTATCAAGATTAGGGTGTGACTCCGTCGAGTCTAGATTGTGCCTGAGGCTTTCAGACAGTGTGGTTGAAGTTAAGCTTTTTGCTTGTACTCGAGATAGAAGCGTAGGACGGTCAAATTGAGTTCGGAGTTTATCTTGTTTTCTCTAAATGGTGAGTACTACATTTTAGTATGTTGTAGATTGTAATCATTTCAACTAGAACTGGACGAATTTGCAGAAACTTGAAAGGACGGTTTGCTTTCATTTTGAACCAAAGTAATGGTATTTTAATTTAGTTTTTAGAGGATTCTATCATGGGGTTTTGGTTTCCGCACTTAGTCCTTGAAGTGGACCATTGTGCGTGAGCCATGGTGGCCGATTACTCTAACCAGCCCACCTCCCTCCAGAAGCAGATTAAACTTCCCGGTCTTCTCAGGGCATCCGCAAGGGATCTTGGTGTTCCCAGGGTCTCCTCGCGAACCTTGGTAATGCCTGTGCACTCAAGGAGCACATGCGCCACCGTTTCCTCCGCCTCCATGCATGCTCTGCACAGGGGGCTGTCAGTGATACCTAGGGTGTGGAAGTGTTTATTCAGTGAACAGTGTCCGGTGATGGTCCCCGCCACCAGACGCAGGCTATCTCTGTCCAGGCGCAGAAGGCGCCTGGTCAGCTTTGTATCCAGGGATGGCATAGCTTCCTTGGATTGCCTGCATCCTGGTGTCGAGGTCCACCATTTCTCCGCTTGTATTCGGGTGTGATCTTTTAACCAGCTTCTTAGCTGCTTGAAGGGAATGGGCACAATGGGTTCGGGTCCGTAAGGTCTTGTGCTGGATCCTCTTCTGGCAAGTTCGTCAGCCGAATCGTTTCCAAGTGATCCACTGTGACCTTTGATCCATTGTAGCGTTACCGTGTTGTGATTTAGTACCGTGATACGTTCTAGGGCCTTGTGGCATTCTAGTGTTAGTCTCGACGTGATCTGATTACTCTTTAGGGATTGAAGAACTGAGGCACTGTCGGAGAGTATTCGAATATTGGTATCTGTAACCTCCCTGGCCTCTATAGCATGTGCCGCTTGGATAATACCTACACACTCTGCTTGGTAAACAGAGTTGAGCATTCCAAGTGGTTTGGAAATCTTAATGTTTAGGTCGTCGGAGAACACCCCGACGCCTGTACCATCATCAGTTTTTGATACGTCAGTGTAAATCCTTAGCTCTTTTGTACCTGAGTAGTCACATAACTCCTCTATGAGCTCTATGTTGTAGTGTTTTTGGAAACAGTGGGTCTTCAGGATTCTGTCGATAGGTGATGCCATCATCGGCTGTTCTTTGATTGAATCTGCTCTGATGCGTGTGTGTTTGATTCTGGAGTCCTTGCTTAGGGTGCCGGATACTTCGAGTCTGAAAGACGCTATGGCCGCCTCCTCTTTTACGACGAGGTGTAGGGGTGGTAGCCCCAGCATCACCTGTAAGGCAGCAGTGGGGGAAGTTCTCATGCTGCCGGTGATTGCTACGCAGGCAAATCTTTGTAGTTTCTCGAGATCCTTTTGGGTCGTACTTAGGTTAGTCCTAGGCCACCAAACTAAAGAGCCGTATGTAATGATTGGTCGGATAACTGCGGTGTATAGCCAGTAGGTGATTTTGGGGCTTAGGCCCCAATTTCTCCCGAGGAGTCTCTTACACTGCCATAGGGCTATACTGGCTTTTGTGATTATGAAGTCAGTGTATTTTGCCCAGTTCAGCTGTTTGTCCAAAAAGATACCCAGGTATTTGGTTTCAGTCGATAGGCTTAGAGTTGTCCCAAAGAAGCTTGGTAGTTGTAACGTTGCCAGCTTCCTTTTCTTTGTAAAGAGGACGAGTTCGGTTTTGGTAGGGTTCACTGCTAGTCTGTATTCCTTGCACCAGTCTTCTACTATCCTTAGGGCTTGGCGCATAAGGTTGCATAGTGTGTTTTCGTGTGTGCCGTTTATTATTATGGTCAGATCATCAGCATAGCCCACCGTATAATAGCCTCTGCTGTTGAGACGTTTGATGAGGCTGTCTACTAGTAGTGGCGAAAGGACACCACCTTGGGGGCAGCCCTTCGCCACTATGGCTCTAGTGGTGTCGTTTACAGTAACTTGTACGGCTCTCGGTCGGAGCATATTTGTGATCCATCCTCGCAGGGTCGAGTCCACACCGTGTTCCTCGAGGGCTGCGTTGATGCTATGGAAGATGGTTTTGTCAAAAGCGCCTTCTATGTCAATGAAGACGGCTAGGGAGGAGCATTTGTGGTCCACTGCACATTCGATCTTGGAGATCACATTGTGCAGCGCAGATTCTGTTGATTTTCCTGAGGAATACGCGTGTTGTTGTTTGTGGAGTGGTCGCTCCCGAAGAGGTCCGTCCCGAATGTGTCGATCACAGAGTCTCTCGAGGGTTTTCAGTAGGAAAGATGTTAGGCTTATTGGTCTATACGCCTTAGGTTATGTGTAATCTGGTTTGCCTGCGGATTTATATGGTTTAAAATTCTTTATTGCCCATTTTATTCTCTCTGCAGTTACTATGGTGCGGGCTCTGGCCCAGTCTTGGTCATTTGGTGTGTGCGTTGGCTCACTTGCCCAGGTTCTGTCCTCGGAGAGATTGCAGTCTGGGAAGTGGGTTTCCAAAAGGACTTTACTTGTTTCGTGGTCCGACTTAGTGTAAGTGTTATCTGGGGTTTTCAGCGACCCGAGATTGCGATCCTGATCGATAGATAGGATCTTTCTCACACGCGCGGCTTCGCTGTTCGATTCAATTTCTTCGCAGAATTTCCGCCAGGCAGCCCTGCTGGCATTCCTGACTTGTTTTTTGAAGGTGTATTGTGTTTTCTTGTATGAGTCCCAGTCTTCTGGAAGTCTGGAGTTTTTGGCTCTGTTGAATTGTTTGCGCATGGTATGCCTGAGCTTACATAGGCACAGGTTCGTGGTTTATCTGTGCCTTGTGTCTCGAGGATCAGCTTACCTCCAATGTTACCAAGGCCGCATATTCTGTTATTACGGATCCAAGGCTCCTGGATAAGTGCAATGGTTCGGGGTTCCATCTCCAGTGCCCTGCGCAGGCAAACGGTAGCCGTCTGGCTATGCTGGAGGTTGGTTTGGATGATATTTAGGGGACGGGATGTGGGCGGCGGTGAGGTGGAATTAGGGGGAGATGGATCCATCGGATGATTCCTCCCTGTCTTCCAGCCCGTGCTGGTCTTCGCTAGGTGTCGGTGAAGATGAGAACATCTGCTCCGTCCACCCTGGTGGTGAGGATGGCATCCTCACAGCGTCGGCATCAGCCATCGCTATTCTGGCCATCTCCTCCTCCAGTTGCGTCATTGTCAGGTCGAGTTCAGTCGGTGCCGGTTTCGTCCGTTCAGAGTCATTGTCAGTCTGGGTGTCGGAGGGTTGGGTGTCGGAGGGTTGGGTGTCGGAGGGTTGGGTGTTGGGGAAGAAGCGCACGTATATCGACCCAAGTAGGTACGATATCCGTCGCTCCCTCCTCAAGACCTTTTCGACCTCGTCCGGTGGGATACCCAGGGTCAGATAAGTCCCGTAGTTATCCCCACCGACCGATGTCACCCTGTACAGGGACCACCTACCGATGGCGTACCAGGGGTTCTGGCAGGTCAGAACCGTCTAGAGCAGCGCTGTCCCCATTGTACCTTGGTACGAAGAGCGCTGCTCGAACCCGGATCGGTACGTCGGATTGTCTCATGACTGTCAGTGTCGTGTCGGAGTTCGGCAGTCTTATCTAAGGCACGTTCTGGGTCAGCCAAGTCAGGGCGTTGTCGTCCTCGCACCACATGTGCACCGTGCCATCCGCTACCCTTGGGTAACCGCGGAAGGCCGGGACTTTGGAGGGGTCGGTTCGACACGTGTCGACAATCAGGTCTTCAAGGCTGAGTTTGATGTGCTCGCCCTCGTCAGTCATCATGTCTCGGGATGAAGGCGAGAGGCAGATCGCTATGGCGAGTCGCGCAGGGATATCCTTTGTGGCCCGCGCGTAGGTTCTCTGCTCCCCTTGAGCGGCCTGGGTTCTAACACGCTTGGCGTCCCCCTGGAGCGTACTCGGCGAGGCCGTGTCGTCCGGGCGCTCCCTCTTCGCCGCTCCCTGGCCACTTGTACCGGGTTGCGGTTCTGAGGAGCTTGGCACAGCGTTTTGTGCCAGGGACACCCGGCGCAGGAACCCAGACCGCTTGCCTCGCTTCTGTCTAGTTCGGTGTCGGTTTTCGGTCTTCTCGTCGCGGTTCCGGTCGTTTCCTCCGGATGGTCCTGGTGCGGGCAGTGACTTCTCGCGCTGGGTTTCCCCTTCGCGTACTGTTCCTTGCCCGCACGTTTCCGCGTCCGACTGCTTTTCGCGCTGGGTTTCCCCTTCGCGTGTCTGTAGCCGGTCGCGTACTCCCTTACAACTAACCGTTTGTGCTACGCGCTGGCTACTGCCTTCGCGGATTTTGCGCAAACGGTTGTTGAGTTCTCTCTCTCTGTTCCGGATCTTTCCGCGCTTTGTTTTCAGCATGCGTACTTCGTCCACAGAGATGAAACCAGAACCACCAGATTCCGCTTCCTTTCCCGTTCCGAGAGAGTTTATGTCTTTCAGCCTTGCCTCGATCTTCTCGCGCTGGAGTGCCAGCGCGCGGAGTTCGCTGCTAAGGCTGGAGAGTCTAGCTTTGTCATTGTCGTTGTCAGGTTTATTCGTTACACTGTTTCGAACGATGCTCTGTTGCCAGGCCCTCGTGGAAGGTGTAACAGTCGTCAGAGTAGTCGGCGCAGAAGTCGCAGCCGTCTTAGAGTCGGTAGGCGCAGAAGTCGCAGCCATTGTCGTGTTGGTCGCAGCCGGAGCTGTTGGCGCTAAAGCGGCCAGCCGCGCAGAAGGCGCGGCGCTAGTTGGCAGATTGGTGCCCCTCCCCCAGATTACGGTGGGGGCAGACCGACGAGTCGGTGTGGGATTCCCCGTTGCCGGGACCCACCTGGGGAATATTATTTTTTTTTCCACTCTGCATTTTGGGGTTTGTGGGCTTTTCTTGGAGTTGAGGTTACCCGTCCTCAAGGACCGAAGGGAAAGAAAGGAAAAAGGAGGGAGGGACTGGGCGAAGGATCATAGGAGTGGGTTGTGGGATTACCCTAGGCCTGGGATTTTGGCTTTCGGGAAAGTGCGAGAAAAAGCGCCTGGGGGTTTTTGTTGCGTCTATTTCTTATGGAATTAGACCAAGAACAGGGTGGCAACCTCGTGAAGGTGAATCCCCCAGACTTGCCTTGAGGATCTACACGACCGTAGCGCTCCCCCTCAAGACCTCGCCACCCTACCGCCTCTGAGGGAGGCAGTAGGGTAGGCCTGCATCTATACTACCAAGCAAAGCTTAAGCAAAGCATGTCGTTGTGCAACCGCGAAAGCATAAATACAGACCCCTCCCTTTTAGAGGATTACTGATGCACTATATTCATTTTTAGGGCTCAATACTTCAGTCGGCAAAAATGGAACCCAGGATCACTTTGTTGTCCGTTTGTCAAGACCCAGTTTCTCAGAAACGCGTGGATTTATCAAGCTGTAATTGCCACCCTTTAAGCAGTGATAAAATCAAACTTGTACATAAGTCAACGCGATCTAAAGATATGCCCGTTTAAATCGTATATTTTCCGATTTCACCAGGGAATTAAAACCAATAGGGTACTTCCCGTTGAATTGAAAGCCATTAATATGTATTTTAATAACAAAATACCTACAAGTTTATACGGAATCCTTGGTGCTCGAGTCCAACTCGCTCTTAGCCGGTTTTTTATTTGAGAAAGCATACGTACATTCACGTCTACAGGGTTAGCTAAGGACACAACTAATTCATAAAAATTAATCAAGTTCCTAATTAATTATCTGCAAGAAAAGAAGAAAGATAAACGCTTCGAAATTTAATTTTCCAAGCGTTCCCTTAATAATACATCTCTTCGAAAAAAGTATTCCAGTTATCATTTGAAATGTAAGTTAATTTATAATATAAATGCTGAGAGAGTACAGAAGAGAATACGAGAGTTGAGTTATGAACTCGAAGGCTTGGCGGCTGGCCAAGCATTACCGTTGCCGATATAAGTGTCCTGCAAGAAATTATGCAAAAAATTTGAGTAATACTCGCAAAAACCTATCTTTATTAATTGTTATTGCGTTATTCTGCTTATTTTTATTTCTGTGGAGTTGTTGCGAAGCTCAGTAATTGCAACGCTTTTAACACTTCCATTCTCCACGGTCAACCGTCACGCTATCATTTACTCTTTTTTTTTCATACCATTCCTCACACAATGCACCCATCGTTTCCTTGGTCTTCCTCTCCCTCTTCATCTATCATAAGACTTCATGTTTTTTTCTAAGCTTTGGACAGTCTGGAGCGGATGTCTACAGATAATAGCACTTAGACCATTGCCAACCTATGTCTTTGAGGGCCTTTATTCATGTTTCGCCAGCTAATAAATCGTTAACCTGATGACCTCTCTTGAAATTAAAAGAGCACACGTCATACAATGTTGTCTCGAATAGAACAGCTACTGTTGATGTAAATTAGTTGCATGTTTATGACATTGGATGTCGATCGATGATTCGTGATGAAAATTTTGATATTTCAAGAGCGTGAACTTGGAAATTATAAAATGAAAAAAAAAAAAAAAACAATGAATGCATGATGATTGAATGATAATGAAATTACTAAAAAGAAAATTTCAGAATGTGCTCATCACTTACAAATTAGGAGAGTTATAAAAAAAGTTTTTTTTTCTCGCAGGAAACTTGTGCAATCGCCAACTTGTCTTCAGCAAGTGTGGTAATCAATGCTCGTCCCATCTCTGTATGGCCTTTGCCCAACGGTGAGAGGACAGTAATAACTAGTTGGTATGCATTTAACCACAATAACTCACGTTAATCTGTCTCAAGCCGGTTTAATTAAGCTCTAATTAAAGGGAGATTCAGACGGAAACCATAGATCATCTGCTAACCACGTATATGATTATGCAAATGTAGTCGATAAATGAATTTTGGGTGTAGAGTCCAATCATTGTCTCTTAAGATACATTTATCCTAGTATAAGAGACAGGGACCATTTCTTTTTGCATAGACTTTTGCGGAGACCTTAGGCCTGATTTCTTGTCCTGCTGACGGTCGGTCGTGCACGTGTATACATTGTGTTCAATATAGCACCATACTGCGACGCTGACGTCTGCGGCGAACGACAGCCGTATGTTGTTCTCGCTGACGTCACGACCGACCGTACGTGACCAACTGTCAGCGCGACCAGAATTCAGGCCTTAATCTTCTGTGCACAAAAGGCTATATTATAATGCTTATTATATATAGAAACAGTGACGAAAGCATAGATAGAAAAGATATTTAACATAATGTGGAATTACTATTTCTAAAATAATATAAATTAGTAGTATTTTGGTGGTAATGCTTCTTCTTTGTATTCATGTAACGAAAAGGTGACTGTTATATTGCAGAAGTCCAGTGGTGGGTAGAATAACTGTAAAAGGGCTTTATAATATGGTCATCATACAAGGTGGTAAAAATTGTGATCATCAGCGATAAAAGTCTCGTTGTGTATTGAAATATTTTGTAATAAATGTTTTGTACCGATATCTCCTAAATTTCCCCCTGCTGTTTCGCAAATCGTTCCTTTCTACATGAACACACCTGTCTTTACTTGACACATTTGGATACTCAACCATAGACACGGTATTGATTTTTCGCAGCAAAGGGTAACTTTTGGCAAGGGCATAAAGTCAGTGGACCTTGTTATTATATTCAGAACTTGCAACCTCATTTTAAGTTGGACTCACTCAAAATGAAATATTGTTGTTTGCCGTACAGCCGCTTTACTCCTGAAGGTTAGGTAATCTAACCTTTGAGCTGGTTTTCTCAGTTTGTTGATCGTAGTCGTAGATTTAAGACACGCCTAGATATCAAACTTATACTTTTTTAGTTAATCAATACTGTAGAAGTTACAGAAGTACTGGACAAAATACAGGCTTTCCATTCGCACGCCTTTTGCCTTAAACCTCGGCCATTCTCAACCTGCTTGCCAAGCCTAAAGGAATTCTCGTATTTTCATCCATTCGCGGTATCCACTCAAGAAAACGTCTAACCCATCAAATGGTCAAGTCACGGTCAAGTAGGAGTCTGTAAGTATATTCTCTATTATAACATACACCAACATCCTAGGTTTTTGTTTTTTATTTTGTGTTTATTCTTTCAGTACACCAGGCCAAGGAAGATCAGTATTTTACATGGAACTTCTATCTACAAAAGAGGAAGTCTGAAAGTGGCGCCAGTAAATGAAAACTTGTGTGGTAATCGGTTGGCTTAGTATGGACATGGGATGCGGAGGAATGAGCAAAATAAGAGTAGACGAAGACCAAAGAAACAATGGATGGACTGTGTGAAGAATGATATGGCAAGAAATGAGAATAGAATCAAATAGAATAGAATATAATAGAATCTTTATTTGCTTAGAATGTAGGTACATAAAAATTAGTTGTTGAATTAAATAAAATAGGATCCATGTACATTCTGCCTAGCATGCAAATGTAAATACATAACAGAGGATAATGAGGATACTACAAAAAAATATCATTTAAGAAATGCTGCACAGAATAATAGCATTTATCTACAAGTAATTCTGTGAAACGTTTTTTCAAATTTTGCAATTACCGTTGCAAAAATTTAAAAAACGTTTTTAATTTGGTCAGGTATTTTATTAAAGATTGCAGGAGCCATACAAATCACATTTTTTTTTTATAAGCTAGTTTTATATACGCCTGTGCATAATAGATTCTGGTATTGAGATGTCATAGCTGTACTTCGTTTTCTAGTTTCTATTAAAGTTGCAAATAGACATCGATTTGTTATTACAAATATTGCTAACTCTAGGATATAAAGGCATGAAAAGGTTATTAGTTTATGAGACTTAAATATGGGTACGCAGCTGTCTGTTACTTTAAGACCAAATATAGCTCTCAGACAGCGCTTTTGAGCTTTGAAAATGCTTTCTCGTTCACTACAGTGACCCCAAAATATTATACCAAATCTTAAGGTCCTTCTTCAGAAAGCGTGAGCACAGGAAGTCGTCCTGGCAGAGCCCCGATGGTGCACCTAGAAATGAGATTGACTTCATCATGTCAACCAAGAAGCAAATGTTCAATGATGTCTCGGTGATCAATTCGATGAAAACCGGGAGCGATCACCGCATGGTAAGAGGCACATTGAACATCAATATTAAGCTTGAAAGGTATCGACTGATGAAGTCTACGCTTCGTCCAGCACAGATCCAAATCCAAAACCCCGAGAGCTTTCAGCTTGAACTCCAGAACCGTTTCGAATGCCTAGGAAGCTCAGTGGACGAATATAACGATGGGTTCGTGGAAACTGTCCATACGACCAGGTCTAAGTTCTTCAAGGCACGTCGTACAGATCAGAACAAGAGACTCTCCGATCACACTCTAAAGCTCATGAAGGAGCGGCGTGAGATGATCCTGCAGTCTTCAGACGAGGCGTGTAAATACCGGCAGCTCAATAGACCGATCTCTAAATCCTTGAAGAGCGACCTCCGCCGCTTTAATACCGAGCGTATTAAAGACGCAATTGAGCGGAATAAAGGCTCCAAGGTATTTGCAAGAGATTTGGCTATTGGGCAAAGCCAGCTCACGAAACTGAAGACCGACGATGGTAGGATCTTATCCGCCAAACCGGAGCTTCTGAGGGAGATCGAGAGCTTCTATGGACAGTTGTACACGTCAACCAGTCAACCCGTCGTAGATCTAGCAAACGACCCAAGAGCTAGACTGACCCGACACGATACCGAAGACATCCCGGAAGTCAGCCTGTACGAGATTAGGATGGCTCTGAAGCAACTCAAACACAACAAGGCACCGGGTGATGACGGAATTACGGCCGAACTCCTGAAGGCGGGTGGAAAACCGGTACTTAAGGCCCTTCAGAAGCTATTTAATTCCGTCATACTTGAGGGATAAACGCCACAGGAATGGTGCAGGGGTTGGTACTCTTCTTCAAGAAGGGTGACAATGCCCGGTTGAAGAATTATAGGCCCATCTCACTTCTAAGCCATGTCTACAAGTTGTTTTCAAGAGTCATCACGAATCGTCTCGCGCGCAGGTTTGACGATTTCCAGCCTCTCGAACAAGCCAGTTTCCGGAAAGGCTTTAGCACCGTGGACCACATACATACGCTGCGGCAGGTTATACAGAAGACCAAAGAGTATAATCTACTCTTCTGTTTAGCGTTTGTGGACTACGAGAAAGCCTTGGATTCAATCGAGACCTGGGCTGTACTGCAGTCTCTGCAACGGTGCCAAATCGACTATCGGTACATCGAGGTGTTGAAGTGTTTGTACAAAAACGCCACCATGTCAGTCCGACTTCAGGACCAAGCCTCGGAACCTATCCTCCTGCAGCGAGGTGTGAGACAGGGAGACGTCGTATCTCCGAAACTGTTCACCGCTGCACTGGAGGATGTCTTCAAGGTTCTGGAATAAAGAAAACATACTGCGCCGGCACTAAATGAATTGGGATGGGCAGGATAATGATGTTAATACATGGAACTACTATCTAAACTAAAACCAAGTTACTGGGTAATGCGATACTCCCTGTATAAACGGTTTTATGTTAATAGAATTTTATTGATATTCGGACATAAATAAATACAGATACTTTACCTTCACCTGCATGTTCCATTTACTGCATTTCTTTGAGCTAACTTAAGTACTATGTAAACGGAATAACACACACGCCATGTTTACGATACGAACGTTTTTATTTGATCGAACGAACAGGAATATAAATAAAGTAGCACGACTGTTTGTGTAGCTCAAGGTAAAGAGTAGGAAGCTCTATTAACTTTTTACTTACTTACAGCTCGTAAGTCGGGGCAGCATAAGTGGGTTCGAACCCAGGCAGGCTCATTCATTATCATCATCAGCCTATTAATGTTCCCACTGCTGGGACACAGGCCTCCTCTCTATGATAGGGAATGGGCTATAATCCACCACGCGGGCCCAGTGCGGATAGGTAGATGTCACATGTCTTCGAATTTTTTGGTTCTAGGACATGCCGGTTTCCTCACGATGTTTACTTTGTGTCACGAGGCGCATTACTTTCTGTAATTTATTTCATCACCACTGCTCTGGAAAGGGTGAAGGAAACCGGCATGTCCTAGAACCAAAAGATTCAAAGCTATGTGACATATACCAACCAACACTGGGCCCGCGTGGTGGTTTATAGCTCATTCCCTCTCATAGAGGTGAGGCCTGTGTCCCAGCAGTTAGTATAAAGAGTGTAAAACACCTCTTAACGAAGCCGAAAGGCACTTGTTCTCCCCGTTACTGCGATATTTTTTTTGTTCTACACCATACCTGGGAACCTTCTAGTTACGGAGATATTGGGGGTCAAAGTTCCAACTTTTTGACAAGTTTTTTTACATACTAGTTTTTAATGTAAGATTTTTAACCACCTCCACGACCCCCGTACTATTCAATCCATCCAACAGCACAATGTTTTGGTGCGTTACATTGAGTTCTACCACAAAACATGATTTTTCACCCCCAAAAAAAAAAGTCGTTTCACAGCAATAATTTTTGCGTAAATTTATTTAGTTTGATGACAGAATGCTTGGTTGACGGCTTCGTGATAAGGTCTTTAACACCCTCTATAAGGAATGCACAGTCAATATTCTGCATGCATTATGCATTACTTACTCACTACTTTACTTTTTTTTTCTTTTTATTCCTTTTGGCTTCGTACAGGACCAATTTCGTGTGTTTTATACTTTTTTTTCATGTTTACTTTTTATATAATGTTGATTTATTGTTAATTTTACCATTTTTTGGTTTATCATGTGCGAGACTAATTCTTACTTTTCTTTGTTTCTTTCTATTGGCTACATAAGACTTCAGTAATAAAGATCTTTTTTAAGAAACCGAGGAAAGTACCAGAAACGTTTCATTGCTTTTCTGTCACCTTACGTTTCTGCTCTTTAGTTTTATTTGGATAAAATGTCTCGTGACAGGCTCTGCATATCGCAGGCATGTATATCTGCACCAGAGTGTAGATATACAGGCTCATGACACATTTTATCATTGTATCTAAGACTAGCTTCTGCTAGCGATTTCACTCCCGTTTTCTACGGAAAATTACCAACTAGAACATTTTAAAGGTAGACAATGACACTCGGAGATAATGTAGCTTCCTGTTAGTGAATTTTTGGAATCGGATCAGTAGTTCCAAAGACAAACTAACATATCTGCAACATAAGAACTTTTACCGCATTAAATCATTAGTATAGATGGTGACGCACCGGCGTCGTTTCTGTTATTACCGATAGATGTCCATGGACGGTGGAGACTAGTCACATCAGTTGGGACCTGTCTCCTTGCCACATTTGTGCTTAAGTAATCTACATGTATACCTACAAACCTATTGAAACTACATAATGTTATTTAGTCAAGTTTCCTCAGTAGCGGCTTTGATATTTTTTCTCGAGTTATATTAATTAAGTAGTAGGATGTCCTTAAGATTTGTAGGAATGAGAGGAAAGTTGTTGAAGCTCAACGAAAATACTCCTCTATGTTGGATGAAGCGAGGAATTAATTAAGCTTAGCAGACTCAGCGGACTGCGGTTTGGTCGACTACCGAGAAAGCGAATGAGACAGTACGATGAAGAAACTTTGTAGGTACGTGGGCAGTAAAAAGTCATGTTTTATTCCTCACAATATTTATTTTCTACCATTGAGCTTCATGTTTGTGAAATTAGAAGCCAGGGTAACCCGCGAAATTCTAATTTTCTTATGTTCGCGAATCATATTTTGTTGCACATACAGCCTGAAGCTGACCTCAAATTGCAAAAAAAATAAAAGTTTTAAATTAGCAACAGCATTATAATCTCTGGAACTAATTTCAAAACGGCGACATGGACATGCGCACATTGGCGGCATACCAAAGTATTTCATGTGAGTAAATCTTTATCAACCTCTCGCAATCCAGCTACGATACCTACACAATCCCTCCTTTTGTAAAAAGTTGCTTTAAACTCTCTTCCCTAAAAGGTAGTCGATATAACAGGAAAACTTGTATATATGAACCCGTAGCATCTACATTTTACTTTATATAACAAGGCCATACAAATATTCGAGTGAAGTCTATTGAGTCAGACTCAACAACATCATCAAACAATTCGTCAGACTTTCCAATTACCTAATTACAATGCATAAATAATGATTTCTGCTGAAACTTTCAACCCTAGCGGAATAAACTCAACTATATTATAGTTGTGAGTCACGGTTCAATGATGGTTTTCAAACGAATTACTCGATGATACGGCTGTTTCAGAGAACTAACTTCGTAATACTGTGACTCAACGCTATTGTGTTGCGACAAAGAGCTTTGAGCTTCGTCAATGTAGGTATAGAGGTAGTTCAGGTACGGTCAGAGACAACAGTCGATGATCGATAGAAGAAATACTTCTTATTGAACGTTTAAACTAACGAATTACAACTCAATATAAGTGACATTCTCGGTCAGCCAAAGTGTTGTGAACTTTAACGTCACACTTAAAAGTTTTGCTAATACTAAGAAATCCCCATTTTTAGTATAGGTAATTATAACATTTGAATTCGAAATTATTGGCTAGATAGATATGTATAGTAAGTGTTAAATATGTGTGTGTACTACATTTAGTACACTAAGGTGTATCTTTCTAGATACTAACAATTATTTAGACAAAACTTAACTCAACTAACAGCCTCAATAAATAATAATAATAAATAAATAATAAATATCGCTGGACATGAACACACAGCACCATCTAGTGCCACATTAAGCAACGAGGCTTGTGTCGTGGACACCAGATAGTTGATATACTACATAGATACTTTTTGTTTGTAAATACATACTTATTATACATATAAACATCCATGACTCGGAAACAAATGTCCATGCTCATCACACAAACATGTGCTCCAACCGGGACTCGAACCCAGGACCCTAAGAACGTAAGGCAGCCTCACCACCGCTACGCCATTTGGGTCGTCAATGGTCGAGTGGTCACAAGCGCGACTGCTGAACATGAGGTCCTGGCTTCAATTCCCAGGTCGGGTAGTGTTATTGGATTTTCCCATCAGGAATTTCTCATTTGTGCCCAGTTGATGGCAATAAGCTCGTCCCATATTACATGAGACTTAAACAACCGGTAAAATGTGAGTGTACTATTAGGTACAGATCTGCCTAATCCTTTTCCTGTGATTGCGGGCGTGATGTTTTGTTATACTCACCATCAAAACCTAATATTAAGAATTTCAGTTTCAGTTTACAATCCAATGTTTTTTTCGCACTTTACTAAGGCTTGACCTACTTTTGTCGCTGACCGTATCTACTCGATAGGTGAGTTAGTAAGATTACAAGGTTATCGTGAACATATACATTACCGATTTTAGAGTTAAACCTACATGTTTGTTGAATATACCTACGTTACTAGAGGCATCATGTGTGAGAGCTCGCGAACTGGAAAAAGGTTTTGCCCAAGGTTGGATGCTATATAGGTCAATTTAGGACTAAAGTTAAACACCGTCATAATTGCTTGAAGCCTAGATTTAAATACCACCCAACCCATTTAGAACCAACCCATTACACTCACGGGTGTCGTATAAGGCGACTAATGTCTGAGGCAGAACACCTTGCGCCTCCGTACACCAGAGAATGGGCAGCAGCGTTTTCTGTTAGTCTTTCATCACTGCGATCTCCAATCCGCCTGCCAAGCGTGGAGATTACGGCAAATTCCTCCCATCATGGGAGAGGCTTATGTTCAGCAGTGGACGATATGGGCTGTTGTTGTTGTTGTTGTTGTTGTAGATTTAAATTGCAATCAAGATACTACATTTATACTATACAGTCTCTGACTACATGGCCTTGAAATTGGCCTAATGTAAATCTACAAAAAACCGGATTAATTTTTCGATAATCATGCACGTTTACATCCTATAATGTTAAAAGAGCAATATTTGTATAAATATTTGTACTGACCTTATTGGTGAGGTTCTTCAGAAAGTTCAGGTGCGTAGTACTCGCAATCGGCGTGCGTGTATGACCAGATGTATGAACATGGGCACGAGGCAAAAGGACTATGTACGTAGCAGGTGGCATTCTGTGATTTTTGCCTACCCCCATGTGAAAAAGACGTAAGTTTATGTATGTATGAAATATATTTGAAATCATTTTATCGAAAACGGCTCTAACGATTTCGATGTAGGATGCAGTATAGGGGTTTACGGGGCGAAAAATCGCTAGGTCTCATAACTGAGAATATTTATTTTCTCTATTTTCGTCCAAGTAGACATCGGTTGCCCAGGTACATAACACTAAGGCAATATAAATGAACGCCTATGTTATTGGAATGACAACTGTCGGCGGTAAACCGAGGGTTGTAAATCCATCAGATCACTTTTAGATTTAGTGATAACTGGCAATAATATTTATGATGCAAGCTATTTATTTTTATTAATTTAATTAAACAGTACATATATTTTTTTTCAGAAAATTAGATTCTCTAAAGTCAATTTCTTATCTTCAAAGATACTTTAATTCCATTGTAATTTCACTGCCAAGTAAACTGTAGTAAGTAAAGTACTTGTTCAAACAAATATAAAGCTGAGCCGGATTGACGGCGTCGGAGCTCGTTAGGTAAAGTGTCCTCACAACAAAATCTTAAATGGAGCCAAGAAACTAGAGGTGCTACGCCGTAGACCTTCGACGAGATATACTACGAGCGTAGCGGGCTGCGTAGCGTTACATTGGAAATCCATAGGTGTACCGTTATCTCATTTGTAGATCTTTTACAGTCGTTACAAGTAGTCAGTCAAATACCAAGGGGTATCGTATTACCCAGTACTCACTGGGTTGCGGAGGTCAGATAGGCAGCTGCTCTATGTAAAATACTGGTATTCAGCTGTATCCGGTTGGACTGGAAGCCGACCCCAACATAGCTGGGAAAAGGCTAGGTCGATGATGAGGTGTACATTTTAAGGTTCTGTCAAACTGTTCGGACCACACTTGGAACTACTATTTTTTTGGGGTGAAAAATTAAAAAATACTCGATGTAATGCACTCAAAACATTGTTCTGATTGATACATTAATTAGTACGGGGATCAAGGACATATTTAACATATTTAAAGTAAAGTTTTAATATTAAAAACTTGTGAAAATTTTTGATCTTTGTCCCCCAATATCTCCGTAACTACAATTAGGGACACATCTGGGAACCTATCTATGTTCCGCAACAAATAAGTGCCTTTCAGCTTCGTTAAGGGTTTTTACATCCATTATATCCGTGATTTAATGAAAACGTAAGAAATGATGTTTTATTACAAAGGTCAACTGTGTAGCTTCTTGGACTCTCATAAAACCCACAATAGCGTTATTATACTTACACAAGCGAGTATAATAACAGGACAGACAATCCCAATGACCATTCATATAATAATATAGCCCATCTGTTACGCCTTGACCCAAAAACGTGTCTCCCAGCAATAAAGGCTGGGATACACATCCCAGTATTTTAAAACTTGTGGCACATATTCCGCGGGTGACTGCCTCCTTGGTCGTCGGTGCAAGCATTACTGCTGGTCGTGGGTTCAATTGCGAGGTCGGGTAAAGTGTTTATTGGGTTTTTACATCGGGAATTTTTCCGTATTCAGTATTTGTGCCGGCTGATAGCAATAGGGTCACCCCTTATCACAACATAACTAACAAAATGTTGGTGTACTATTAGGTACACCTCTATATAAACGTTCGGGTATTACTAGGCTTGCTCCAATGTTATATGTTTGATGAATGCAAAACGTTCAATTTGCTAATTAATTATGATTATTATGTGCAGGGGTCTTAACTATATTATCATGGATGGAGATGCCTATAAAGACCAAAGAAACGATGGATGGATTGTGTGAGGATTGTATATGAAAGAAAACGGAGTAAATGATAGTGGAGAAATGAGAGAATGGAAGAAAAAAACGTGTTGCGCCGACCCCAAGTGACATTGGACAAGGGCCGGAAGATAGTGACGACGTGTAGGGGTCTATCCTTACGGTTTTTATTACTTTGTTATTATTTACTTTCATATTGTCCCACTGCTGGGCAAAAGGCCTCCCTCCATTCCTTCCAACCGTCCCGATTCTGTGCTACTTTTTTCAAATTCTCAAGGAAAATATCCAGTTCGCCCCGCCATCTTCTTAGTGGTCTCCTAGTGGTTTAAATGTTTTTTTTTATATTAATGTGCCGCTCAGTTCACTTTTCACAATTTCGCAGGTTCTATGGCCCAACATTGGCCGGCTGCCGCTGCTGACAGCTAATCAATCCGCGTTCACCCGCCGCCGCTTTTTAATATTACCGCAAGCTTGGCTTCACGACGCGACGCTCGCATTGTTGTCTGAACCTCTTGCAAATCATGCGACGACATCTAACCGAGAATGTTTTGAGAAAATATAGAGGTTTTCAGAAGAAATTAAGGATGGTTTTTGTTTGTGTAATTGGTGTTTATTTGGGAAGTTATAGGGTATTGTGTGTGTAGTATGATTAAGGGTATGTTATATATTACAATAAACTGCCAGTGCGTCAGCAAAAGGAAGGGGTCCGCAAGGGCCGATGCCTGCCGGGGCTGCGGGACTGTTCGAAAGAAATACCGTGGCCTCGGAACACAAAGGGCGATGAAGGAATATGGATGGGTTTTAGTCAGTAAAAGTCTGACACTCCCTCCTGCTCCGCCCAGAGCGGGAGGAGTCATTTGATGATTTCCCATCCGAAAAAAAAGGGATACCGAGGCTAAAATGGTTAAAACGTATTCATTACATCATTCTAAACCCACATAGAAATTTTTCATCGGTAATAAAAAAAAAACCACTGTTCAGTTTTGACTGTGTGAGTGGGGAACAACAGAATAGAGACAGGTATCAGTTGTCAGAACTGTCTGCTTGATCATCATCATCTTCTTGGGGTCGGCTTCCAGTCTAACCGGATGCAGCTGAATACCAGTATTTTACATGGAGCGACTGCCTAACTGTCTGTTTGATAATGAATAAATAATAGTAACAATGTTTCTCAACCACGGAAATATTTCCTTGACAAAAGCGTATTTTCATTGCGTTTCAGGTATACATTAGATGTTACAAACACTTTTAAACTGCTGTAACGTTGATGTCCTACCTGTCCAGGTGTTTGTTTTAAGCATTCAACATCTGAAGTTTCCATTTTCTAGCTTCACGCTCCATTTCAATCCATTTCCATTGATAGTGTACCAACGGAGGACGAAAACAAACATATTTTTTTTCATTATTTTCAATCAAACAGTTCCATGGAAGTTCCCGTTCCATCAAAGGACGAATTCGCAGTGAAATGTTTTTTAAAGGCAATCGTGAGCGCTTCCCGATGCTTCTGCGTAACTATTGGTTCTCGGAATCGCTTTTGAAATATTTCGTATATATATTGGAACGAGTGAATAATCAACTGTTTGTTTTTGTCCTCATCACGAAGCCGTCAACCAAGCATTCTGTACATCAAACTAACTAACTTTACGCAAAAATTATTGCTGGCAAACGACTTTTTTTTTTGGGGTGAAATATCATGTTTTGTGGTAGAACTCAATGTAACGCACTCAAAACATTGTGTTGATGGATGGATTGAATAGTACGGGGGTCGTGGAGGTGTTTAAAGTAAAAATCTTACATTAAAAACTTGTATTAAAAAAAAACTTTTTAAAAAGTTGGAACTTTGACCCCCAATATCTCCGTAACTAGAAGATTCCCAGGTATGGTGTAGAACAAAAAAATGATCGCAATGACGGGGAGAACAAGTGCCTTTCGGCTTCGTTAAGAGGTGTTTTACACCCTTTATAATTAAGTATGGCTTGATATAATATTATGCAACTCCATCATTTTTCGAGGATTCAGTTTGCCATACGGAATAAACTCGGAGTAACATACATAACAGCACGCTTGTAATCCCCGAAGGGTTAGGCACAGGTGTACCTAATAGTACTCCCATATTTCGCCAGTTAGTTTTAAGTCCCATGTAATAGAGGGCGGGCCTATTGCCATCAACTGGGCACAAATACTCCGTGGCTGCTACTCAGAAAATTCTGATAGGACCCCCAATAACACTTATGCCCGTCCTGGGAATCGGACCCAAGACCTCGTGCAGTCGCGCCTGCGGCCACTTATCTAGACCAACGAGGTGTCCCAAAACCCAGAATAATGTTATTCAAAATTGAATCCTCCAAACATTTGTTGTAACTTTAGTCAACATGGATTAATAACGGGGATGATTTTGGTAAATCAATACTTAATTTAGCCCGGAAGCTTCCAAAATTAAACTAAAAGTAAGTTAACCATTAACTGTAGATAAATTCTGCATGAATAAAACCTGTCCTATCTATTATTAGATTTACCTTAAAATCAAAATGTTTAATCAACATAGTTTCCCCATATACGCCTACAATATGATTAATTAAACAAAGCCGTATGAGTAATAAGAAGATATAATGATCGCTGTCGGTGCTTGTGTGGTTTCGCGTTGACTCGACCCTAATTAATCCGACATAAAAAATGTATACTTTATGCTTTGAAGGGGATTGGCAGGGGTCTAAGTGTGTGATAAAAAAAAGCTTATTATTGACCCACTGTGCAGGGCAGTGACCGCTTTTTATTACCTGCCTTTTTAAGCTCCTTGAAAAAGTGATATCAGAAATAACGCCGCTGGAAAAATAAAAAAATGTTTACGTGAAACTTGCAGAAAGTTTCAATGCAATTCATTGTTTGTTTTGTGTATGTTCTTTTTTGTGTGTGTTTTATGTATGTGTGAACCTATATAGTTAAAATTGTAATGTTTTTAAGGCGTCTCCGCAGCTTTTGTCAGACCCACACATAATATTTTTTAACTCTTGAAGTTCAAGTTTTCTTGGATTGATTCAAAGTTCAAACAAAACAAATTTTCTCACATAAGCAGACGAAAATCAGCCGAATGCAAAGAGTTCTCATAGTAAGGCTCGTACGTGAATCAACGTACGTGCATCCAATTTCACCGGCCGACTGCGAGCGGAAGGATCTAGAATAGAAGCCGGCGCAGTGTTCTCAATAAACCTGCTCTGTGCACGATATGCTATTCTGTAGTGGATATGTCGTAGACTGAATAGAAAACCCTGTTCATTTGGAATTTCATTTGCTGTTTACTGTTTGGTAGATATAGATTGATGGAGAGTTTAAGGTTGTTTTTTTTGTCTAAATATATTTTTTTCATAGGCAGCTCTCTCCTTTCCAGTCCGTCCCGGGATCTCCTTCTTTATGTCCACTTATTCACTATTTACAATATCTAAAAGTCTTCTCTGCCCAGCCTTTTCCCAACTATGTATATTGGGGTCGGCTTCCAGTCTAACTGGAAGCAGCTGAATACCAATTTTTTACAAGTATTTTACACCCTAACAAAAAAAAAATATTTTACCTAAAAGTTAAGAAAGATAATCCTGAGATTCACTTCGGTTTCTGATAATCAAAATTATGTCATGTACCGTCAACACGTTAG